>OY751440.1:10000-4810000 GCA_963565745.1 Phengaris arion | reverse complement strand
CCCCCCCCCCTACCTTTTTCGCCGGCAAACCAGATGCCGGCGAAACTTGTCTTGACCGCGTCCGGGGCCTGACGAGTGGCAGCCCTATTGCCACCCCGTCGTCCCCGGGGCGTTTCCTTCCCCCCCCGATATAAAAAGTCGGGGCCCGGAAGTCTCACCCCTTTTCCCTTTTCCCCCCAGGTCGCTTGTGTCCGCGGTCCGGCAAAACGCGGCGTGTGAGGGAGTGGTCCCATACACGTTTTCTCGGCCCCCGGGTCGGGACCCCCACGCGCCGCTTGGAGCCGACCGCCGGTCTTGGTCGGGCCTGGATTGGTCTACCGTCACTCCCTCGAACATTGTCGGTTGCCCACCCCCACGGGCTTACCCCGCGTTCTGCCGCGGGGTGTCTTCCCTTAAGACACTGAGACTCATGCGCCCAGCACTAGTGCTGGGCGCGTCTTCCCACCCCAATTAGAGGGGCATATGCCCCTGGTATTGGTTAGCCCGCCGTAAGGCCCTTTTCAGGGGCCCGGCGTCGAGCCGAGAAGAGTCTCCTTCTCAAACAAGTCTTACAACTATTTACATATTCTAATACATTATATACAAGGTACACACACAGATTAAAGTCTTATTTACATCAATTATAATTCTATCCACAACACACTTAATGCACATTATAACAGTATTTACGGTTAAGTACCTACACCAAAAAATATTAAATTTTCGTCTGTCTGTCTCTTTGTTCCGGCTAATCTCAGTAACGGCCTCGCCGATTTTGATCGGACTTTCACTGGTAGATAGCAAATGTTATAAGGAGTAACATAGGCTACTTTTATCTTAGGGTTCCGTTTAATAAAAATAAGGTTCCGGATCCATTAATAGTTTTACATTATTAGCATCACGCTAATTAAGTTGCGGGCACCATCTAGTTATAACTAAATTTCAGCTACATATTATCTATACTAATGTAATAAAGTGGAATGATTTGTTTTTTTTGCATTGAACAGGCTCCGAAACCACTGGAACATTGATGAAATTTGGCACAAATATAGAGTAGACCCCGGGGACCCCGGGGAACCATACATCTTGCCGCGACAAAAAGTGCCTATAAACTCTTATAGGCACTTTTTGTCGCGGCAAGATGTATGGTTCCCGCGATATATATACGCGCGATACGAAGTCGCGGGCAACATATAGTAAAGCATAAAGCCGCAAACTAAAATGTAAAGCTTCAAACTCCTTTAGGTAAGTACAAGTAACTGGACACGTAACTTTTCAGTTGTGGTCAAACTACTGACCGTACATAACTTGTAGCTCAAAGCATATAAGTAAGGGCCAGTACACGATCCTTTTAGCTAAATAAGTCTGGAATTAAGAAATCGTTAGTTAGTTTAAAGTGCAATTGTAGGTAAGTACCGTAATCTACGATGTATTGCTGGGGATATATTAGGTCTTTACCTATGAAATTGCCATTCTGTATGAAAAAATTGAAACTAATTTTTTTCATGTATTTTTTATTTGTATTAATCTAAGTAATCACCCATGCAATCAATGCATCTTCGCCAACGCAGTGGCATTATTGATGCCCTTTTTAAAGAAATCAGCTGGACGGGAGGCAACAAATTCTTCAAAGGCATTTTGTACTGCCTCTCGGGTATTGATTTTTTTTCCCGCCAAGAAGTTATCCAAATTATGGAAAAAGTAGTAGTCTGTAGGCAAAAGGTCTGGTGAGTAGGGCGGATGACGGAGAGATTCCAACCCCAGTTCTTGCAACTTGGAGACCGTCTGCTGTGCAATGAGGTCGCGCGTTGTTGTGCAGGAGCAGCGGAGACGAGCGATTGACCAATGCTGGTTGGAGATGTGGCAGCTTCTACATCATTGTGTTCAGTTCTGCACAGTACACATCTGCAGTAATGCTCACCCCGTTTGGTAAGAAACTGTGATGAATCACACCGGCGCTAGACCACCAAACAGTGACCATCACTTTTCTAGGGGTAAGTTTTCGTTTAGGGCATTGTTTAGGTGCTGAACCAGGATCCAACCAACTTGATGAGCGCTTGCGGTTATCAAACAGAATCCATTTTTCATCGCAGGTAACAATGCGGTGCAAAATTCCTTCATTTGTGTGTCTGTTGAGCAGTGCAAGGCACGTCGCGACGCGTACTTCGCGCTGGCGATCATTGAGTTCGTGGGGCACCCATTTGTCAAGCTTTTTTACCTTGCCAATTTGACGCAAATGGACCAATCTTGTTTTGACGCTAACGTCGAAGGCTGCTGCTAATTCAGCCGTAGATTGTGTATCATCAGCTTCTACAATCGCCTTTAATTCGTCGTTGTTGACCAAAGTCTTCGGACGACCGCGAGGTTCATTTTTCAGGTCGAAATTTCCAGAACGGAAGCGAGCAAACCAATAACATGTGGTGGTACGTTGGTATGTAGTGTTAGCTCCGTAAACTTCGTTGATGTTGCGTGGCGCTTGTGCCGCGTTGCTGCCACGTGTCCATGATGACGAAAAAGATTGAAATGCGATGAAAATGTAACACTAATGAAGAAACAAATCACTACTTTTGGAAAAAGAATTCCATGTTTTTAAAATAAAATTAATTTTAAATTAGAATTCTTAGCCAAACAATAAATATTTTGATTTGAAATGGCCAGTACTGCAGAACGGCAATTTCATAGGTAAAGACCTATTATTAGTAACGACGATGTCAGTAAAATTATGATGTATATTCTTATCGCTATGAAGTCCCTGAAGATATTCGGCCTACTGATGTGTTGTTTTAGGCGGGCAATTCTTGGAATTTAATTTCTCGTCATAATATAAAGACGGGAGACCAAGCATACTAAATTTCATGGTAATATATTTGTAGCCGTTGTCGAGATACCGTTTATATATAAAGTAAAAAGGGGCCCCATATACGGGCCCGTTTTCCTTCATTTCGGCCTGAACGAATGCAAAATCGTATGTGTGTAATTTCGAGATCGCATCAGTCGGCCGGATGAACTGAAGCGATTCGTTCCAGTGCTGCCAGCTCTGTTCTTGCGAAACTACTAAGCTCGCGTCGATTTCTACTAAAAAGTACTAAAAGAATACTGAAAACTATCAAAAAAGCTACTCAATTTAGGAATCCCTAAAGCCCCCAAAAATCCACTGCATTTTAGGTTTTGTTATTTTAAAATTTTATTAATTATTGAATCGTTCTATAAATTTTATCGTTAAATTAAAATATACTAGGAAATATTATGTATATAGTAATTAAACGGGTAGTTTTAAGAAAATTACGGATGAATGCTACAATAATAATATACCTAAGGTGTAAAAAAAAAATATTGTTTTTTTTTTGCCTAACCTAGGCCATTTTGCATATGATTACTGTCTGGCTCTTTCCTACTAAAACATTACTAACAACTAAATTCCTACTAAGGAATTAAATACTTAATTTAGTAGTCAAACTTTGTAAAATAACTAAGTTGGCAATATTAATTCTGGACTGAACGGATGAACTGAACGGACCATGTATGACAAATTGCTTCAGTTCTCGCCAGAGCCGCGGCCGTACCGTGTATCGTGTACAAGGGTAGATTACTTTAACTTTAACTGATGCGATTTTTCCGTGTGTGTGCTTGAATCCGTTTAGGCCGAAATGACGTCAGTTGGGTCGGATGCGATTTTTTTCCGTGTATGTGCTCGAATCCTTCAGGCCGAACTGACGTCAGTTCTAACTGAAACGATCGGCCTCTTGTCTGTGGCGGGCTTTATACAAATATTTTACCTAAGGCTATATAAAGTAACCTGGTTAAAAAATTTAAGTAACTCACGAAATTAAAGCAGTGAGCGGGCTAATGATGATGCTAAAAATACTAGATCAAACAAAACTAGATCAAAATCGGCACACACACACACACACACAGACACGTCAAACTTATAACTCCCTCTATTTTTCGACGGGGGTTAAAAATATAGCTTTAATGAGAGTTTTTAAATTCGTGACATCTAACATCTTTTTGACACGACAATTCTTCAATCGAAAATTCTCATTGACCGTTTTTGATACCACTTACCTACAGATGATGCTTTGTGTGTGTTGGGTCTGCCCCCTAAGCGGCAGAAAAAATTTCAAAAGCCCTCATTCGAAAATCTCACATTACATGTAACACTTTCGTCTGATAGTTCGATGAAAACTTTTTTTAATAGAATTATTGTCCTCTTTTTTATATAAAAAAAAATATTATATGAAAAATCTAGTTTGAAGGTACACTTAAGCAAGTAATCTGTAAATCATCTTAATAACTTTAACTAAATCTTTCAATAATTTATTTTATTTTAGTCTTAATTCAACCTTTGTGATTTTTATTCCTTAAATTAGTTAGGAAAGTGTGGGTGAGATAATGGCTCACATACGCGTGTAGAAGTGGGTTTTTAAGCCTTATCCATGTGTACGCGGATGTACTGAAAACAAAGAACTATGAAAGGGGATTAGGATTTATACTAGCGAAACACTTAACACGCGTTGCGCTTCATTTTGGTTCATTTCTATAACTCAAAGAATGGAAAATAATGAAAACAAATGAAAATTTTTTTTTCGATAGTCAACTTTTCGAACATCATCACTTTATTTTGACTATATTCCAATAATGAAATTATGCTATATTTTACAATAGATTGTAACAATATATTCAAGTAGGTAATAAGTATATTCTTGTATCATTCTTGTAAGTGAAAATTAATTTTATCCTTAAGCTTAGACAACGCCATCTACCGAACCAAAACCCAAATCTGCACCCCGTAGGCGTAGAGCAGTGCAACCTTACTTAAGATTGTCTTTAAAATCCTAGAGATGACGCTGATACCACTCATCATCATCAAATACATTTATTCGTGTAGCAAAAACTCTCCGTACAGTTTTACGAGAATCGTGCGAACGGAGGAGTACGATATTTGGCTCAGTTAAAGTTTATATGATATTCAGAAAGCTAAAAATTTTGTAAATTATGCTTAGAAATACATAAAATTAATAAAATAACACAACATACACAATCTCAGATTACTAATACCGAGCACTACCGAGCGTGCATACTATTTGTCAATCTGTCACATTTACAAAATGTTTACCTATTTAAGAGGCAAAAGAACCCTCAAAAAATTGAAACTTAAAAATTACATTATAATTTTATTATGGACAAATTTCAACTACAGGGAGACCTCTGGTTTTAAATAATATCATACTGTACATAAACCGACTGGTAATGCAATAACAATATGATTATTATCTAAGTGATAATTTTAGTCTAAAGGTTTCTTTTTCCTATCTTTTATAATAATTATTATTACTTTCAGTCATACTTTATGCACTTACCGACAATTTTACACATATGTCTTGTAAAATTCTTTATATTCTGAGTAAGATAGATCATGGATATTTATTACCAGGCATGAGTATGACACATTTACACCTGTTCACTGGATTAATTGTTACAAAAAATATATCAGTTTCAACATCAACAATAATCCACTATCTAGTAATTAGTAGATTGCAACTAAAATTAACTAAATCCACGATAAGGAAATAAAAAGAAGTCGTGATTGCGAAGAACGTGTTTACTGTAAGCGCTCTGTTAATATTTTATATAAAATATTATTTTTAAGGTAATTTAAGTTTTATGGTTTTAATGTTGCTATTCAATATTGCTGTATTTTTTTACCTATCAGACAGTATTGAATCGCTAATCAGTTGTATAAATATTTTTATTAGTACGATGTTAGATAGTAATAAACATTACGCTTAGTTTACTATTTTATTCTTCTATTAGTCGTAGCACAAGGTTAATAAGTAAGTAAATATTGCTACTTAAAAATATATAAAAAGCTGTTAGTTTTTTCAAAATAATTCTAATGTTTTAAGGTGTGTCGAATTCTTCTTAAAACCATGTTTAATTTTTCAGACCAATATGCGGTTCGCAATTATTTTGACGGCCATCTTGGGCTGCAGTTTAGCTGTACCTGTAAAAGAATTGACCCTAAGACAAAGGTTGGAGGCTCCTGGTAAGAACATAATATTATGAGTGTTAATCTACAATATAAAAAGAACATTTAAGAACCCTAAGAACTATATCTATCTAATACATATAATGTATTTAATTCTTAGTCACATTGTTTGTAGGAGAGCTTCTCCGAAACGGCTTCACCAATTTTTATGAAATTTTGCAGGTGTATTCTATGTGTACGAGAATAGATTCTAAACTATTTGTATACCCCAGGTGATAGGGGTGACTCACGCCATTTTTTTATTATTTTATGATTTGGCATTAAAAATACATATAACCCTAAATTTTCACCCTTCTAACAGCCTTCATAACTCTTTCACACATCACCACCTGTAGGTTGTAGGTGGTGTTAGACACTGGAGATGTATGCAAGTAGTTATTTATATATATTCCAGTTTATACTTAAGAAAGAACAACGTCTGTAGTAGCCGTATAAATCGTTTATGTGGGAAGGGCTCGTAAGGGTCAGTTCACACCGCGACGATACGCGGCGCTACATTTTTAACATAGCTATTGAAAATTGAACTTTATTCAGTACACAAAAGGATACACGTTTCGTATGACATCACGGAGGTATACACTGCACATGCGCCGTACAACGCGTTGCAACATGATATTCGAACACTTACAAATGAAGCGTGTATCTTCTTACGTAACGAACAAAGTTTAATTTTGAATAGTCGCGTATCGTTTCGTCACGGTGTGAATTGACGCTAAGTACAATATGTTAAGAAAGATTGTAGACAGCTTGAATACGATAATTGCAGCCCTACTACAATTTCTTAAGTTTTAAAATATAACACAGTAATAATACACGGGACCTTTTGCACTGTTTCCACTTTAATAGGTATTTTACTTTAATTTTAATATTAGGTCTTTACCTATGAAATTGCCGTTTTGTATAAAAAAAAATTAACGATTTTTTTCATGTATTTTTTATTTGTATTAATCGAAGTAATCACCCATGCAATCAATGCATGTTTGCCAACGCAGTGGCAGTTTATTGATGCCATTCTTAAAGAAATCAGCTGGGCGGGAGGCAACAAATTCTTTAAAGGCATTATGTACTGCCTCTCGGGTATTTAATTTTTTTCCCGCCAAGAAGTTATCCAAATTCTGGAAAAAGTAGTAGTCTGTAGGCGCAAGGTCTGGTGAGTAGGGCGGATGACGGAGAGCTTCCAACCCCAGTTCTTGCAACTTGGAGACCGTCTGCTGTGCAGTATGAGGTGGTGGGGTGAGGTGAGAGTATGCTGCGCGCGTTGTCGTGCAGGAGTAGCGGAGACGAGCGATTGACCAATGCTGGTTGGAGATGTACCAGCTTCTCCATCATTGTGTTCACTTCTTCGTTTGGTAAGAAGCTGTGATGAATCACACCGGCGCTAGACCACCAAACAGTGACCATCACTTTTCTAGAGGTGAGTTTTCGTTTAGGGCATTGTTTAGGTGCTGAACCAGGATCCAACCAACTTGCTAAGCGCTTGCGGTTATCAAACAGAATTCATTTTTCATCGCAGGTAACAATACGGTTCAAAATTCCTTTATTTGTGTGTCTGTTGAGCAGTGCAAGGCACGTCACGTCACGTTCGCGCTGGCGATCATTGAGTTCGTGGGGCACCGATTTGTCAAGCTTTTTTACCTTGCCAATTTGACGCAAATGGACCAATATTGTTTTGACGCTAACGTCAAAAGCTGCTGCTAATTCAGGCGTAGATTTTGTATCATCAGCTTCCACAATCGCCATTAATTCGTCATTGTTGACCAAAGTCTTCGGACGACCGCGAGGTTCATTTTTCAGGACGAAATTTCCAGAACGGAAGCGAGCAAACCAATAACAGGTGGTGCGTTGGTTTGTAGTGTTAGCTCCGTAAACGTCGTTGATGTTGCGTGCCGCTTGTGCCGCGTTGCTGCCACGACGGTACCTACTCATATTCCATAATTACTCGAATTTTTAACGTATCCATGATGACGAAAAAGATTGAAATGGGATGAAAATGTAACAATAATCAATAAACAAATGACTACATTTGGAAAAAGAATTCCATGTTTTTAAAATAAAATTTATTTGAAATTAGAATTCTTAGCCAAACAAAAATTATTTTGATTTGAAATGGCCAGTACTGCAGAACGGCAATTTCATAGGTAAAGACCTATTATATTACAGGACCGGTTTCGACAAAGTCATCAAAACATACAGAAAAAGAAACACTTGAACCTGATGATGACTTTGTCGCAACCGGTCGTGTAATATACTATATTAAAATTAATGTAAAACAATACTTTTTAACATGGAAGCTGTGCAAGAAGTCCTGTGTATAATTACTGTAAAACATAAATTTCCACCAGGAACCTACTGTACAATCAATAACATAACATTTAAAAGTATTAACTGAAAGAATTCCCTTTTGTTTTGTTGATAATCCACAAAAACCTTGTTCAGGGAAATCTTGTCCAATTCCAGACGTGAACATACGTAGCACAGCCGTCACAGATCTCATCAATCAACTGTTGGGCCTGCTCCGGGATGTGATGATCGACGGAACTGGTAATATCCCCCCGCTTGACCCCCTGGTGGTCGAGAGGATCAACCTGGACGGCAGTCTCATTGGGTTTCCTGAGTAAGTTAGTTTTAGTTAATTATTTTATGTTTATGTAGGCACATCAATACCTCACACTACGACTGACACAATTTTGATTTTTGTCACACACGTTTGTCAATCTATGTATTTAAAGAGCTCCCGAGACAATCAAACTGTTTGACTCAAACACGTAAGGTTTGAGTCAAACCGTTTGGTCGTCACGGGAGCGCTTAGCATTTAAAAGACAAGATTCAAATTCTTATTTCTTAGCGAGGTAGTAAGTAAAAATTTTATGAGTTTAAGGGCCCCCGAGACGATCAAATGGTTTGACTCAAACCTTACGTGTTTTATGCAACCGTTTGACGTCGGTTTGATCGGTTTGTCAAACTGTTCAGTTTCACTGTCAAACAAAACAAAAACGAGTAATTCCATCAAACGAGCTTCAAACCTGTAAATGTTTGACAAACCGTTCAAACTATCTTTGTAAACGATCAAATTGATTTGACTCAAACCAAAATTTACGCGTTTGATTCAAACCGTTTGATCGTCTCGGGGGCTCTTAAGGTCCAATTTCGACTACTGGACGATAGCTAGTTGATTATAACAATACTTAATTAGCGATTAATTGTCAAAATTAATAATATTATTTCGACATAGACATAATATTTCGGGCCAGCCACAGAGGCTGTGGCTCAGTGGTTAGCGTGTCGGTGCTCAAGCGGGAGTTTGCGGGTTCAAATTCCGCTGAGGGAACAAGAAGTTTTCAATGTTCCTGGGACACAGATGTGTATTAAATATGTTAATAATATAATAAAATAATAAATTTATAATATAATGAAAATCTTAAATATCTGTATAGACTATAGTGTAAAAGTACTATTTCCCATTGTACTTCCCATTGTCTGGTCCCCGTAACACAAGTTCTTCGGAAACCTACCACGGGGCCAGATTGACGCGGTGTGAAGCGTCCGTAGTTAATGTAATATTATGTTCATCCTACTTGCCAATAAGGGATTTGTCTATTTTCTGTTCGCAGTGCCTACATCCTACTGGAGGGCTTATCGGTAAAGGGCCTGAGCTCGTTCGTGGTGGACGAGCTGGTGACCAGCTCGTTCCTGCTGCGCTACACTGTCAACTTCGACGTGCGAATACCGTCTATTGACGTTGACACACGTGAGTTTTTTTTAATGAAACGAGCAGACGGACCGCCTGATAGTAAGCGAGTACCGGTTACCTCACTCGCTCGGCAAAATAAACGCAAACGTTATTTCAAGACGGTTTTCTGTGAGGCCGTGGTATTATCCGGTGGAGCCGGCCCATTACGGCTACGTATATATTTTTAGACTGCCCTCAGTTTATTCGCTAACGCATTGTGACTCCGCTTAGGCAATTCGCCTGCCCTCAATACTTTAAATATTTCATATTAATATTGCGATATACCACCGACTACTGAAACGATAGTTAAATTAAGTGACGCTCAAGTCACATGCTGTCCTTGTCATTCCGGCTAGCAGAGAGAGCGACAAGTTGTGAATAGGAGGGCTCCTAATTATGATTGGCATTTCAGTATTCGGTAGATAGCTATTAACAAATATTATTCTGCAAACAAAATTATTAAAAGTAATAAAAGAGATTGCAAATTATTATTAGAAAATTATCCTGTCTAAGAACCGACGAACTTTTATTTTGTAAAATTATCATAACAAAATTATAATAATTTATTTCATTTCAGAACACTATGACATGTTTTTGAAAATATTCGGCGGTGAAGTTTTCGGAAAGGGAGACATGAAGTAAGTTTGTGTCTGTCGAGGCTTAATTGTTTCTCAACCATAAATAATCTATTATAATATATAATACTCTAACATAAAGCAGGTCCTGACCTGCTGGCATGTCCTGCCCTGGCATATCTAAGGAGGGTTCCCCGTAACTATCAACGCGTAATAGGTTTTTTTTCAAATAACTCCAAAATCTACTGTCCTGTTTCGTACAAAATAGTCTCGCTAAAACTCGAGAACGGCTGCACCGATTTGGCTAATTTTGATCTTGAAATAATTGTGGAACTTCCAGGAAGGTTTCAACGGTGAGAAATATTGGAAAAATTGCGGGGAACATACTAAAAACGTCGATTGAATTTTCCCATACTAATTGTTCACTGTTCAATTTGACACTTGATTGTTCAATATTTATAGATGCTTAGATGCTAGGTGCGAACTTTACTTGTTTGGTTTATTTATTTGTTCCAGTGTGCAGAGTACAATTTTTTGCCATTGCTCGCCGCGAAAAAGCTGAAGTTCAATTGGTATGACATCGAAACAACGCCCCTAACTGCAAACAATGGTAACTAATTCGATGCCATACAAACTGTAGGAGGTTCTTCACGGCGAGTAGTGATAAAAACCCGCACTCAGCACACAGCTCGTAGTTAATACAGAATTACGTATTTCGGCACAGCTAGTGATAAACAAAGGTTTTTCAGGCTAAGCATATTGAACCCCAGAGTAAAGGGTTCCGTAGTGATGGGCATCCGCATCACCTGGGGCGGCGCCTACATCACCATCCATGATGCCAACATTGGCATCGGCTTGGACAGCTTTGAGGTATTCAAAACATTACTAGCTTTAACCCACCCACGTAAATTTCCACGCGTAACAATAGAATCCCAGAAAACGTTCAAATTCTTTTCATTAATAAATTTTAAAAAGTTGTTAAATAATGTAAGCTTATTATAAGGTCAACGATTTCATTAATGATTGCACACTTTGGGAATGAGATGGCTGTACTTATGATGGATGTAGGTACTTATGTATCTTGAGTTTTGTCTTTGTTGCGGCTACGCAACGGGGCGCACGGCGCCTGCGCATGCGCCTTAATTGCCAGCGCGCACTGCGCGGCGATATACTTTACTTTCATCTACTATCTTGTCAACGTAGGCGATCAGACTAACACATATATTTATAATACAGTCCACTATATTAGTACTAAGTCGTTTTATTTCACATCTGGTAGTCTTCAGTCTTAGAATAAGTTCCTACATTGTAAAAATATATTTTTATGAAAATAATATTATTTCCATCGTTATACTAAAATGTGGTCCATGCGAGTTTCTTTACGCCGGTTCCTCTCGCCGGGCTAGTTTATTTGATAACCTTTAAGGAAATAAAAGTTTTTGAGTTTGAGTTTGTACTTTTTCGAAATAAAAAACCCTATGTGTATTCCAGGTCTAAGCTACTACCATACCAAATACGATCAAAATCCGTTCAGTAGTTTTTGCGTGGCAGAGTCTCAAACATCTATCCATCTATCCTTACAAACATTCAGAGTTATAGGTATAATGATTAGTGTAAAGAGTTTGTTGATAAAAAAAATAAGTATGATAAAATTACATTAAAATTAAAACGCACAACGCTTATCATCGGTGTATAAACTGTGTATTGAAAAGTACGTTATTTAAAAGTCTTTAAAATTGAATTTTACCCTTACGAGAATTTTCCGGGAAAAGAGTACAGATCGAAAGAAAATTGCTTTTGGTAGGTATTTTATAAACAAATTTATTGAGCTTAAAGGGGCCATACTGACCGTCCAGCCGGCAATCCCAAGATCGCGAACTTGTTGGCAAAAATTATAAATAATGAACAGTATTGACACTAATGACGGCTTTTAGTACCGATGCTGGATTTGCATGCTGGACCGTGAGTATGGCGCTTAAGAGTTTCATATTTTATTCTTTTATTTTCAGCCTGCCATTACCGGTATGTTCGATAACCAAGTAAGCAGTGACTTCGTGTCTGAGTTCTTGAAAAACTTGATCCCCGAACTTCTCGATTTCTTTGAGGTAATTTTTGATCTACAATATTTTGTTTGTTACTCATATAAAACGCTTAGCATTCTTCAATAATCTACGCTATATTCTTTTAAAGCATATTATTCATAATATAGATTAAACATAGTGTATTAGGTATCTGAAATTATTATAAATTTAATTGCTTGGATAATTTCATAGGGAGTTAGGGTCAGTTCATACCGCGACGATACGTAACGCTACGCGGCGCTGCATTTTTGAGTTAAATATTTAAAATTGAACTTTATTCGCTACACAAAAAGGTACACGTTTCATACGGCATCAGTCATACACTGCACATGCGCTGTGAAGCGCGGTGCTACGTGACATTTGAACTCTTGTGTAATGTGTGAATAAAGTTCAATTTTGGATATCCATCTTGTCACGCGCCATGTCACGTGTCGTTTCGTTTCGGTGTGAGTTGACCCGTATGATAAGTTGTAGCTGCTGAAAATTATCGTTATTCAATTTTTATAATCACGTGAGCATAAGGTTTATCAATTCATGGACATGGACAATTCATGGAAAAAAGGATATGACATCAAGGATGACATATCCTTTTTTTCATCTAATATATAACTGTAGGGGATGTTTGAAGTGAAACACCGGTAATTTGATACTGTCGTATATTACATAACACTGCCCTAATTTCCTAACAGGCGTCGGAGTGGACTGCAGGGGCTATCGCACTCCTAGCCTATAAGGTAGCCAATTTCCTAGCTAGTAGAGAGGCGGACTGCAGGGGCTATCGCACCTCCTACTTACTTCGGCACGATACTAGGGGACTGCACGCTTATTATTAATTCATCGTGTTACAGTCTCCCCCTCTGGTACTCGTGGACGTCTCGTTAGAGTACCAGGACTCCATGGTGGGTTTGCATGGCATTGCTTTTTTGGTCTACCTCTTCGTCTAATAGGAATAACTGGGCTCGGTTTCTCATTATTTCGCTTCTCAAATTTAATGATTGCCGACGTGTGGTATTTTCCTATAGGTTTATCAGGCTTTTCAATACTAGCTACCTCGTATATAGAGTTTCCATGTTTTTGAGTTACAACATCGGGTCCGTCACGTCTAGGTGCAAGCTTTGCCGAAAAGTTCTTGCTTTGGTTGCTTATTGGATGAGTTTCGATTAGTACTAGGTCTCCTACAGCATTTCCAGGATCAGGTCTGCGCTTTCGATTAGCTCTTAATCTGTTATCTGCATTTCTTCGACGTTTATTTTAGCAAAATCTAAGTCTTCTGCTAACTTTTCCAAATGTGATCTTATTTCGGGAATAAATTTTTCAGTTACTGTGTAGTTGCGTTCTGCCGATGTAAGGAGTCGGCTAGCATACTGTATGGATTCTTTGGATCCCTCCCCCTGGACCAAAGCTGCTCCAATAGCATAATTACTGGCGTTAGTATGATAATAAAGGATGCTTCGTAATCGGCTTGCTTTAATACTGGTGCTGTGGTTAATGCAGTTTTTAATTCCTCATATGCTTTAATTTGTTTGTCACCCCATACCCAAGTGACATCTTTCTTCCAATCGAGTTTTAATAGGCCATAAATAAGATCTAGCTGAACATCTTCTTTATGCCTTTTGCTAGGAAGCGTGGCTAGCAGTTCTCTTATCCTGCACAAGAACGTATCTATTGGTTCCTTTGTACCCTGTGAGTCAACAAAGATCTCCATATATACTTCGTGTGGCTGTTTTTTTGGTGCAAATGCTGAGCGGATACTAGATACTGCTGCTGACCAACTTTTTATTTCATCTCGAACTCCGGCCCACCATGTACTAGCATTGTCCTTTAGTAGAAGTGGTAATCCAGCGAGGGCATCATCGTCCGAAATGTTTTCAATTTTCTTGTAAATTGATATGGCATTTATAAATTCTTCCACTTTGTCATGGTTTCGCTCGCCATTATAATACTACAACGAGTGAAGTTTTTGTTCGTTGTTGTAGATGACGGGATGCGGGACAGTAGCTCCGTGAATTGCGACTCCGTCAAAATTACCTGTGCTGAACCCATTGTTTCTTCAGCTTCTTCTTCCCCAGGTTTTGTTTTAACTCGAACTTCTTGTGGCATCTTGTGGGAAAAATACATTGGGCGCCACTTGTAGGGATGTTTTAATTTTAATTTTAACACCAACTTCCTGTGGCATCTTGTGGAAAAAATACGTTGGGCGCCACTTGTAGGGATGTTTTAATTTTAATTTTAACACCAACTTCCTGTGGCATCTTGTGGAAAAAATACGTCGGGCCCCACGTTGGGTGCCACTAGTAGGGGATGTTTGAAGTGAAACACCGGTAATTTGATACTGTCGTATATTACACAACACTGCCCTAATTTCCTAACAGGCGTCGGAGTGGACTGCAGGGGCTATCGCACTCCTAGCCTATAAGGTAGCTAATTTCCTAGCTAGTAGAGAGGCGGACTGCAGGGGCTATCGCACCTCCTACTTACTTCGGCACGATACTAGGGGACTGCAGGTGGCTATCGCCCTAGCACGGTCGCTAGCTGAATGTGTCCTCCGGTTGCGCACTGGGACTTATATACGCTGCCGCCGTTGGAGCCGTGTGCAAAACATCGTAGTGGGGATGGTGGGGGTGCTCGACGAGATAGATAGTCGGTGTGCGAGTGGAAACGCACTAGGATCCGCGCGCTGCACGCTTATTATTAATTCATCGTGTTACATAACTAATATATAAAATTCTCGAGTCACAGTGTTTATGATCGAACTCCTCTGAAACGGTTTCAGCGATATTTATGACATTTTTACGCATATTCGGTAGGTCTATCTGAGAATACCAACGAGTTAACGTTTAGATAGCAGGGTGCCTAGCAGGAACATTTGACAGCAGCGTAAACGTAATGTTTACGAAATAACGATTCACTAAGGAGCCATTTTTAAAAGAAGAAGAAGAAGAAGAATGTTTACGAATGAAATTTGTATGGGCCCTGACATGATTTTGGCAGTTTTTTAATACAATTCTCATTCGATACTGTTACGTTTACGCCGCCCTCAAATGTTCCTCATTCAATTTTTTCCAATCAAAAAAATTCAAATGCTCCTAAGCCCTATATTTATTTGATATTCCCAGGCCGACATCAGGAACATAATCAACACGGGTGTGGTGACCATCGGCAACGCCATCTTGGGTGACCTCAACCTCATCGACATCATCGGCGATCTGCTGCCCTGAATATCATGTCAATAAATTGTTATAAATTGTCTAATGTCAATGTTTGCATTTTTAAGCCCGCTACACAACTGACGTTTTATCGTAGGTAATTAAATAAATATGTAAGCTGAAATGTGCAGTTTTATCGAGCAACTCGTTACGTCGAGTTGGTTACGTCGGTTGCAACGGCAATTTCTTAAAAGGGTCAGTTCAAACCGCAACGCGCGCGACGCGACGTGACGCAACTATACTTGAAGAAACCAGTGACTGTTCGCTGCGCAGCGCATAGCAAGGCGCATTAAACAGCAGTACGCCGCGAGGTGCTGCGCGTGCAGCCAAACATGCATCTATGTGGCCACAATAAAAAACCACCTCTTTGGTTTCGTTATGACGTTTCTTTGACGGCGGACGGTGACCTTAGGCTGCATCTCGGGGCGTCGAGCTATGTCGCGCCGCTCATCACGTGGGTTACGGCGCGCATATACCGCTGCATCGCTATGCACCGCTCTACGCCGATAGGTGCAGTGCTACGTGATGCAATGTATCCTGATTTGTCACAATGAAATATGTATATTTTCGTGTAGTGAATAAAGTTTAATTTTGAATGAATATTTTAAAAATGCATCCCCGCGCAGCGCCGCGTCGCGTTGCCGTCTGAGCTGACTCATACGAATCGTTTTCGATAGTAACTGCACAATTTCGTCGTTGTTTGTTGCACAGATTTGTCCCACAAATTCAGTGTGCCACTTTTGAACCATAAGGTCAGTTCACACCGCGACTATACGTGGCGCTGCATTTTTAACAAAGCTAGTCAAAATTGATCTTAATTCACTACACAAAAAGATACACGTTTCATATGACATCAGTCATACACAGCACATGCGCTGTGTAGCTCGGTGCAACCTGACAAATGAACGTGTATATTCTTGTGTAGTGAATAAGGTTCAATTTTGAATAGCTATCTTAAAAATCGTTTCATTTCATTATTATTATTCATTATTATATATTTATTATTATTACATATTAATAAGATCGAAATGTGTAAAAACATACCAAAAAATCTTAGTCTATCAGTTAGCATTTCATATTAGAAAGGATTTATTGTTTTACTCATTACTGTGCTTAAGAAGGTTTTCCCCAGTACTACAAGGAACCCTTGTAGTTTCGTTCAGTCCGTCACTCTGCCTGTTTGTACTTCGCACACGCTTGCTGGTCGTGGTCGAATCCTTAATTATTTATTGACTTGATAACGTCTGTTAATCGATGAATGTCGGCTGCACGCACGAAAAATTGTCACGTTCCGCCTCGTTGTCACGTTTGATCACACGTTCCGCCTCAGCTAATCGTGCAAGCGAGAGCGCGGAACAAGCGATAGAGAGACACGATCTTAGCGTTAGGCTTGTGATGACATCACGTAAAATTTATCGTCCGTAAACCGACTTAACAGAACCATTTTTTTATATATGAAATGACAATTACATAATAATTATTTTATATTTTACGAGTAGCTTGTCATGACATTTGAAGCGGAGATTATTGTTTTTTTTTCTCATTCCACCCCACACAATCAAACAAATAATAATTAGATTAAAAAACGCAAGTTTATCATTAAGTATCTGCAGAAGACATATTTTATGCGCGAGGTTCTGTGGAAAACTGACCATATTGACATCTACAGTCTACACAGTTTTATCAGTGGCGTGTGGACGCAGTAGGGGCGTTCGATTTAACAGCACTATCTGACACTGCAACGATAAAACTTTTGGTTAGAAGCGCCTTTATATATTTCATTACACATTATCGAACAGCCAACTACTCCTAAGAACGTCAGATGAGCTACACTTTATTTGTAATTTAAATTTGATATATTTCGAAAGATAAATTTCAATACTGGTTGTATTACTAAATAGCTTTTGCACGTCAATAATATAATTTTTAATAAATCTACCTCCGACTAATATACTAAAATGTGGCGAAGCTTTTCAATCAATCGATTTCATTATATAATATTAGTAAATTTTCTGTAGCAGTGCTACGAAGTGAATCGTAGAACTGAATGTAGCATTTCGTAGAGTGACGCTACGAGAGCCTTGGCTAGATTCTTTTCTTAAAGGACCTCGTCCATGGCGACTTTTTGTAGTGATGCTGTCGCGCGATTCGTAAACCACCGACAGCATAGCTACTAACGCGCGCAACAAGAGCGTTGGTTAGATTCTTTCCTTAAGGGCCTTTGTAGCGATGCAGTAGCGCGTTAGTAGCTCGTTGGCATCACTTCAATAGCACGTTGTAAATCCGATTAACGCGCGTTAGTAGCAATGATGTCGATAGTTTACGAAACCATTATAATTATTATTGTCAACTTATGTCTTAAGGCCACGTCATCTCAAGTTTATTAACTACTAGATGTATACCGCGGCTTTGTGCGCGCAAAAGAAAATTCTGCAGAAACAGTACCTTTTGCTGTATCGAAAAGTAGACTATGTCTACTCTATATCTATGCCAAATTTTACAATTATCGGTTGAGTCGCGTGAAAATATACGTTTCCTGTAGGATACTCTATTCACGCGGGTGGGGAGCCGCGGGCAAAAACTAGATAGTAATAAAACAGCCTGATCAATTTGCATCGTATTGTGGAGTTTATTCAAAAATATGGGCTGTATTTTTTTTTTACTTTTGATTTGGATTTGAATAACTTTGATTCCTTTTTATTACTTAATTATTATAATATTACATATAAACTGCAGTTATCATGCACTTGAAGATTTAAAAAAAAATAGTGATTATGAACGGTCTGAACAGATGCCAATGATAAATGAAAGGAATTCATATCACAAGAAATATTATCACATTTTTACAAATTAAAATTTAAACGAGGAATATTTAACAATCATCAAATAAGTAATTAGTAATTTTTCAATGATAACTTTTTTAATGGATTGGTGATTATTTTAATATTTGTTTTTTTTTTTAATTATCTTGTCTACAAAACTTGATCCACGGATAAATCGTAAGCGATCATCATTAGATTTTTACACTAAAATAATAAATTGGTCTTTATTTTTAATGATCGATCATCTAGTATTGATCTCCTAAAAATAGAGTTGGCAACACTGTCGGTATACACAGCATCTTCAGCTCCCAATAAATTTAAAAAAAATACAGCATCGCAAACACGTCTGAACTCGAAGCGATCGGGATCCAAATGGCGCGTTCACTGCGGATAACGCCATCGGCAGAAATACCAAGCCCTGGCGCAGGAATGCCGATCCAGTGCACGCTGTACCATACAAATCAAAACAGAGCAACAAATCCTTTCGCTCCGTACGCTCCGATTCCGACGTAGTGGACACGTCCAAGGTTTTTACTTAATATTTTGTATATTTATTACGAGTGTTTATATGCTATGTAAATAATATGTCTTACAGCGTTATCACATTTGCGCGGTGCGAACCAAGGCAATGAGCATTCAACATATATCTGACACAAACATTTAGATATATGAAAACGTTATATTTGTAATTTTAGCCATGCTATAGAACCTCTTCTATGTCTCTCCTCCTCTTCATGTCGAGACAAAAGTGTTTACACCTCAATAGCCCTAAACTACCCCATTTGTTTAGGGCCATTCAAGTTTGTCATTTGTCATTTTGACATTTGCATTCCGCAGTATATTCCGACGTCTGAAATCAAAATGGCGTAATTTCATCTTGTATGAAGATTTTTTCTGTCAAATGTAAAATGTAAAAAAATACCTACCGGTATATTACTCGCTCGCATTTAGCTAAAATATATTCTACACGTAAAGAAAAGCTACCTAGCGGTCACAAAAATAATATTTACTAAAAATAATAACACAAAACTGAACGTATGTAACGTTCCGTTTTAAGCTAAAAATGATAATTTCTAAAGAGATAACTCTCCGCTAAGGAGTAGTTTTTTTTTGCAGTTCCGATTTGCAAACTCAAATCTCGATCTCTTTTGACTTCTGTACCAATATTAATGAAATCGCACCTGGAAACACTGGTCATAGCCCATCCTTAGTTTTGAAATCTTTGGGTGTAGGTAAATAAAAGAATCGAGTAGAAACTTAACAGTATAATTATTATCAGATTATCCATACGTAGCAGATCAGTTTTTGTATAATTTACAAGACTCTGTCGATCACTTCCCATACGATTTTCTCCAGGAGGTTGTTGATGTCGTTCTGAAATAATGTCATTAAATTAATAATAATAGAATAAATTGTTTATTTTCAATTCCCACTTACTCTTCGGTAGGACTAATTTATGGGTAGTAACATCTCCTATACCTAAAGCCGAGTGCGCACTGAGCTGGGGCACCAGAAAAAATATCTTCAACTTTAAACGGGTAATTCTTGTAAATATCATTTTATATTAACTTCATCAAAATTTCGGGAACGGCTGCAAGTATTTCCATGGAATTTATAATGCAGGGGGTCTTGGGGGAGACAAATCGATCCAGCTAAGTCTTATCTCTCGGAATCCTCGCATTTTTAGCTATTTTGGTTTATCTCTCTTAGTGCAACAATATATTATTAATTTTGACTCTATTAATGTCAATCCCTATGGCAGATTGGTATGCTTTAAATTTATAATTTTTGCATTGTTTGCAAAAAGGCGTCACGGGTCTGAATCTTGGTCAGGCGAATTTTTCTAAATCTTTTCATTTTATTTGTAGTGCCTATTGCAATCCGTTAGTTTTTCACATATTACTAGATCTCCAAACAAAGGTCGGTCACCCAGGTACTAATCATTTATGGCAGCTAGCGCGTGAGCTTCGATACAGCGTCATATGTTTGACAGGCTACCACAGCCTGGTTTTTTAGTGTGTTTACATAATAATAAATTTTATATGGCTAAATAATGACTAAATAATGGCCTTCGAAATACGTTATTTGCCTGTTTTTTTTTATTACATAAATGAATAGTGCTCTGAAAAATAAGACAGTTTACAAAAGGAATAGTATGCTAAAAATCAAAATTTTCAAAGATATTGCGTATTGTTTGAAGCACTTTTGTGAGTCTCGTGAAAACGCCCCATATAAAAGTCGTACTAGTAAGTGACGTCATACGCTAGTAATGTTGCTACGAAATGTATGGCCGTATGCACAAAATTGATATCTCGTAATTTTGCGCGCTTATGTTGATACATACCATAGTAAATCTTTTTATATTTGATATAAATAAAACTAATTATGTAGGTTTTAACACTAATGTATAAAAAAAATATTTCAACTTTTTTGTGACTTTGAAATGCATATAATTACAAAACTACACATAAAATCCTAATTCTTTTTACTTTTATCAAGTTGTAATACCTAATTATTTCTTAACTTATTTAAAAAAAAAAACAAAATTTTTACATGTAGGAAAATACCCAATTTCTATAAGTTTATAATAAACTAGGTTAAAATTCTCACCTCGTACTTGGCGAGGAAGTCGGGGATGGTCTCGTTGACGATGGTGTTGACCAGGCGGGACAAGTTCAGACCCAGGATTTCGAGGGTCACGTCAGACTGGAACATAGTGAATGTATGTTAGTATGATCTGCTTTAATACTCTTCAAGAAAATGGGATGACTCCAGTCTATCCACGGTATACTTTTTAGTATGCTATACTTCAATATTTCTTGTCAATATGTTATTGATTGTACTGTAGGTTCTTGGTGGAAATTCATGTTTCACAGTAATAACACACAGGACTTCTTGCACTATTTCCACTTTAATAAGTATTTTACACTAATTTTAATATATTACACGACCGGTTTCGACAAAGTCATCATGATGATGCAAGTAATAGTGCAAGAAGTCCTGTGTGTTATTACTGTGATTTCTTGTCAAGTTGAGATAAACTGACCAACTAGTTTTTGATCCTGATAAAAATCAGGCACTGTAAATGTGACTTATCTGTTTGGGGTATTCCCTTAGTCACAGATCCTAAAGGAGTACCCAAAAGACTAAGGATAATATTGTTAGAGTTCCTTATTTACTTGATGCTTGTATATGATGCAGCTACATAGACGTATAACATATTATACACGAGGCTTGTTGAGGTAAAAACTGCCCCCATTTAAATGGCCCCACTCTGGAGTTGTTTAGAATGCTGAAATCAAGATGACTGACATTTGAGGTATGGTGAACACAATATGGCGTAACTTTCTTGTATGATGATTTGTCCTGTCAAAGACTATCTTTAGTTTTGTAATCTTTATACAGCTATCAAATTAGAAACAAATAATGAAACAGAGCTACGTTAGTAATATATATTATTTGACAAAAGTAAAGGCTGGTGATGATTACCTGGAGGCTGCCCACGCTGAAGTTGAGTTCGAGGCTGCGGATGCTGATGCCGGAGATGATGCCCACGTTCACGCGGACCTCACCAGCGATGCGAATCTGGCGCACTGAGCCGCTGTAATAAGATGTTAAGTTATAGAAGTTTCCAGAAATAAATCTGGCTTGACAATTAGTGCACTGTTCCCGGTGAGCATACACTAAAATTCCTCAAGAGTTTGAACGTTAAACAATCAAAGTTGAAGGTTTCGGGTTCGAATCCCGCCGAAGGAAAAAGTTTACTGTGTTACTGGGCCGTGGTTGTGTATAAAATATGTGTATAATATAATAAATATCTTATATTTATGTGAAGTATAAAAGTATTAAATTTATTTCCGTTGTCTGGTCCCCGTAACACAAGTTATTCTGGTATTCACGGGGCCAGATTGTAATGGTACGAAGCGATATTATTATTATTCACTAGTTGTCCCGACACACGTTGTTCTGACGCACCTATAAAATATATAGCGTCAATATTTTCCCTGACATTTTTCCAAAATTTCTCACCGATCAAACCTTCCTTTATTAGCCAAATCGGTCCAGCCGTTCTCAAGTTTTAGCGAGACATTGGAACTGCAATCCATACTTATATGATTTAAATTTAGACGGACTTATCAAGGTGTGATTTTGAATCCTTGTTGATATTTTGTAAAATAAGATAATACGCATTATTTGTGATCAAAATCACACCAAAACTGATTGATGTGATAAACACTCACGTTTAAAGCGCTACAATCTTCGTTAAGCAAAGGCTTATGACGTGCTATCCATGTTATTGCCATAACGTAAAAGATCATTCTTTTCGTTTATGGTAGCTTCAGTTATTTCTCTTATGCCCGCTGAAGACCACAACGATAAAACTGCACAGTTTGATAACAGTACACATTTTAAGTCTACTGTGACCGAACTCTGCAGTTTTATCGCTGTGGCGTATAGCGGGTATTACTAAGTTTTCAAATAATTATCTATTTCTATCTTAAGTACGTGTTTATGAAAAGCTGTTTGACAGGTTCCTGATTATGGAGAGCAAACATTAATCGTTTTGTGTAATAATCCCAGATAGTGTCCAAACGAAATAAAGGTGATTATATCCGCTATCTATGGGTATGTTTAAACTACCAAAATAAGCTACATTTGAGCAGAATAATGTTGCTAAACATGACCTCTTTTTGTACATTTCGGGTGACGAGGTTGTGGAAAATTGATTTTGCCATATACTTAATATCATATTTTTTTATAATATTTTTAACCGATTTTTAGATATTAAAGTACTCTATTTGTGACAGATGTTAGTTTCGTAAAGTTTAGTTTCATTTGGTCGCAAAATGTACCACAAACAGACAATTTATGTAAAATTTTTACAAATTTTTGACATTTTTTCTGCCGCTAGGGGACAGACCACACAAAGCGTCATCTGGTGGCGTAAGTGGTATCAAAAACGGTCAATCAGAATTGTCGATTCTTTTTCTGTCACCAGGCGGCACTTGGTAGCCCGACAGTCCTTATCGTGTCAAAAAGCTGTCAGATGTCACGAATTTAAAAACCCTTACCTGAATTTCTAACTTCTGTAGAAAAATCAAAATCTTAGCAACTTTAAGCTCTATACACTTACGTTCCGCTGAAGCTGGCGTCAGCGGTACTGGAGCCGAGAAGCACTAGGTGGATAGCGGAGTGGCCTGAAAATAAACGGAAATATAATATTTAGGTTCGTTTCTATTGTTGTAAGGTAGAGTTACTATTAAACTAGTTTTGTCAATTAAACGAGGCTTATCTATATTTTTGGCCATATTAATTACCTACATTTTAACTATCGTCAGCTGATCAACATTTTCTCTAATTTAAAACACAATCACGCGTCTCTAAAACATTCATGTCATTTATCACAAGAAGTCAAAAGTTAAGCCTCGTTCTTATGCTCTGCAATTACAGTAGGAAAAGAAACTTAACTGGAGATAGATTTAATATAATATGTAGTTATGATATTAATACGTGAAGCAAAAACTTTCAGTACAGTTTTGTGCAACCGGTACATGAGTACGTCACGGTACAGGAGAATTGTGCTACCGGAGGAGTCTGAAATTTGGCCGGTAAATTAAAGTTTATGCGGAGGAAAGTGTGCAGAAGGCTATTTTTTTTTAATTATCTGAAATGCATAAAATTAAAAAAATAACAATTACACACACTACCTTAGATTATTAAAACATGAGTTGAGAGATGAGATGAGAGAGAGAGAGAGAGATGAGTTGACTCACAACCGTGAGTTTGATAGATACAATTTTGTTACTAGTTGACGTTTGTCAATCTGTCGCAACATTTCGATTTTTTTACTCTTTTATCTTAGAGGCAAAGTTAAAACTTAAAAATTATATGAATTATTAGCTGGTGCCCTACTTTTTTAAACGGAATCCGAAGATAAAAGTAGTCTAAGTTACTCCTTATAACCTACCAGAGAAACTCCGATTAACATCGGTACGGCCGTTTCAGAGACTAGTCGGAACAAACGGACAGAACGGACGGAACAAATAGACAGACGAACAGACAGATAATAATTTTAATAATTGATTTTTGGTGTAGGTGCTGTATATGCTAATTACTATCAAATGCATTTAGTGCAAAGCTTGTTATTTGAAATTACAAACAGACACACACACCTATTTTATTTATTTGAGATTCGTCCATAATCTATATTATGGGTGAATTTCGACAGGTCTACCACTGGTAGTAGTAAATACACGTGACTACTCACCGACAGCCAGCCTGACCTCGGGCAGGGAGACGTCGAAGCGCATGCGGCTGAGCAGAACGCTGTAGTCCATTTGGTTGACGGCGATGTTGCTCAGACCAACGAACTCCAGGCGGTCCACGAAGCCAGCGATTTCAGCGACCCTGAAATATGGTGAAGCATGTTTTACTTTCTTCATGTTATATGTCTCCTTTGGGTAACACCATATAAATTCTATTACAATATAAAATATTTTTATTCGATTTATTCGGTCGGCAGATAGCTCCGCACTTGATCTCTTTACCTCATTGCCTTAAATTTTTAGAAATACTCTTTCCAAGAACTGTTGAACTGTGAACTGAAAAGTATTCGAAAACCGATCATATATATATATATATATATATATATATATATATATATATATATATATATATATATATATATATATATATATATATATATATATATATATATATATATATATATATATATATATATATATAAGTAATAGTAATAGTATAAATATATAAGTAATAGCTAAGTATTTTTGTCTAGGTCTAACCTCTATGCGAAAACAATGTGTATCCTTTTTATCCAATGTAAATTTTTAAATTGTAACTTAATTACCGTTTTGTTTTCCTGTTAAATAAAATAATTAAATAAATAAATAAAATGTATTCGGTACTTTTGATAAATTAAATTGAATATAACTTGGGTTTTTATCTAGAGTGCTGATTGGTCAAAATAGTTGGTAGTTTTAATTTCTTAAATATTAAAATTGGGCTTGAGAGCTCTTTGGATATTTGCTATTCCTCATATTAAGTGTCCTTTAAATCCTCCTTTCCGTCCGTCCTTTAAATAATGGGAAAATATATTTTAAGGTTGTTCGAATAAATCAAATAACAGATATTTTGGGCATATGGTCTACTACTCATTTTAAGACGTTTAGGCAGAAAAATAATTAAAAATTTCGAAAGAAAATATCTGCTAAAGGTGCTAAGCTCATCAATTTCCGAGAAACTGTAAATTGAATGAGGGAGCAAAGACTTTGCTTAAATAACATTCAGCTTTGTAAGTTCAACGTTCAAAAAGTTCACCGCAGTTCACAGCGCCGTAAACAGCTTAATTTTTACTAATTTTATAAAGTATAATTCTTTTTTTGAAATTTTAATTGCTTTTATATGGCCAAAATATCTTAAATAGATTTTGAACAACCTTATAAATTAGCTGCTGACTTATGTACTTACAGGGGGATGATAGCGACGTTGACTTCTGCTCTGTCCACCAGGACGGGGTCAAGTCCCCCATCACGGATGCTCTGGGAGACCTCCTGGATGGCAGCCACGATCGCGCCGGTCACCAGGCGAGCCTCGCGGGACTCGCCGTCGAGGGATTCCACCACTTGTACTGGAGAATAATATTGGATGGTGCAGAAACTCAAAATTGAAAATAATAATAGGGGCGTTACTTCTCTTGATTAAGACCCAGGGCTCATATCTTTATGATTTCAAAGCTAATTCTCGTAATTAATAATATTTAACTTGGTTTCAGTCACAGTATGTTTTTTCTCACACGCACGCGCGATTTGATACATGTGGGAATGCGACCGCTTTGCTTTACTCTAATAGATATGAATACGACCACTTTACTTTACCATACGTGTACTCTACGAGACTGAAACCATACTGCGAATTGAACATTTTTAATTAATAGAATTTCCCCTCATAGATCATTAAAATATTATTAAATCCATGTTAAAGTATTGTATTATGAACTCGAAAATAAATCGTTCTTTGGTGAGACTGACCTCTGTGGCTCAGTGGTTAGCGCGTTGGCACTCAAGCTGGAGGTCACGGGTTCGAATCTCAAGGGAAAAAAGTTTCCTGTGTTCCTGGGTCATGGATGTATATTATTTGTATGTTATAATTAAAATCTTAAATATATGTGTAGTATAAAAGTATTAAATATACTTACCGTTGTCTGGTACCTGTAACACAAGTTCTTCGGATACTTAGCACAGAGCCAGACTGACGTGGTGCGAAGTGTCCATAGATATCATTATTATTATTACGTGATTATTATCTAACTAGCAAATGGGGTGAACAGGCATTCGTTGATATAGATTTATAATCAATATTTTTAAGTACCTGCTTCATGTTGGGGGAAAGCTGAGGCACCTGCAATGAGGACCAGGAATGCTAGTGCGAAGGATTTCATGTTTTCTGCAAAACAATGACAAATTATGCTCTTGCGCACCACACGTATTCAATTATTTCATTTATCAAATATTCAGGTCCTCTTTATCGTCACTAAGATCTTCTGACTCCTTACATAGTTATACTAAATATGAGCTAATATATTTTGCGTTCTCAAATAATAGCGGTTTAGTCATATTTAATTTTTTATTAAAATGTTTTACAAATATTAATTCAATCACAATTGTCCACAAAACAGTGACTCAAAAGATGTACACTTGTTAAGTTCTTGTAAATAGTACTGAAATATAAAAACTTTTTTGAGGGTCTCAGTTGAAATCACTAATATTAAACCAGTTCCTTACCTAATTTATTTGCCGTCTGTGCAAATATAGTGATCCATACCTTTTTATATGAAATAAAACTGCGATTGAAATCTGTTAATTGCTTTTAATCTTATTATTGTTGATAAAATACTCGTAGTGTTAAAATTTCTTATCGCTTAATATCTGCGTAGATTTCAAGAGGCTCGTGGTGTTTTTGATGTTTGTTTGACAATTTGATGATAGTTTCACAATATTCCAATGCGAAATAGAAATAATACAGACGATTCCACACCACCTCAATCTGGCACCGTGGTAAGTTCTAGATGAACTTGTGTTACGGGTACCGGACAATAGAAATATGCAACATATTGAGTCACAGAGGTCGTCACAATAATTTGTGTCGGGTAGCCTATTCGAAAGTTTTGGTTCTGCTAACTTTATATCGAGCGACAGAGACAAAACATGCAAATAATGTAATTTGACACGTATTTGTAGATTGTGAAACAGGCCCTAAGTGTATGAAGTACCTCGTACGTACCACGCCCTAAGGTACACGAGTACTACGCCAGGTCTGTCAGCGCCGCGTCGTGTACTCGTGTCACGTCGCGTCCGGGGTGTGAACTGACGCTTAAAGGATAGTGCATATTGTACAGTATAGAACTTGGTTTAAACATTTCTTCTTAGGTCCACACTAACTTACCTACCTCATTTTGTAGGGTTCAAAATAATGTTCAATTCTCGTTGAAAAAATGTATAATAACCTTAACTTAAGACCAAATTATTCTATAAAAATAATAAACTACATCATAGGCGTACGGCCGATACTGCGCGGCGATCGCATCACCTACAAAGGCGGCGTGCTTCGTACGGCAGTGTTAATGTGACCTAATGTAGTTCAAATATTTCATACAAGTAAATTATGAGGACTAACAAATTGCAAAAAAATAATTTTGAAACATGTTTTTGTCTGTTTTTCGAATAATTTATTCATTAATTGTGTGGTCCTGACAGGTACATTTGACAGCGGCGTAAACGTAACGCTATCGAATGAGAATTGTATAAGAAGCTGTCAAAATCATGCCAGCGCCCATACAAATTACATTCGATAACGTTACATTTACGCCGCTGTCAAATGTTCCTGCTATGCCCCCCGGTGAGGCCAAGGATTAGCGATAATAACGCATTGTCAGGTCAACCAATCGCTGTAGGCGTGACAGGAAAAGATTATTACATTGATTAATGTCAATAACTCTTGACGAAAAGGCGCTAATGCCTATACGAGGCCATTTTTGTAGGTACTTGTACGAGTCATTGGCAAAAGGTTAGATTTAACAAAGCTTATTTCAGAATTCAGATGTTTTTGATCAAGGGCAAGTTATGTATAAAAATGAAATATTAAGGTTGTTTTTTTTTTTTCTTGTTTTATCCTCCATCTCATTGCCTATTCAAATTGTATCCTCAAGTAGGCACTAGGATGAGTTCTTGGCCTAAGACTAAGGACTCACACTGCACTACACATAATGCTGTAATACTGTAGCCTACGTCCAGTGGTTTAGAACTTGGCTCTCGACTCCGGAGGTCGTACGTTCGATCCCCGCGTCGGACGGGCATCTAAAAAGTCGGTTCTGCGCCTGATCTCACACCGTGTCGGTTCTCCGTCCCACTGGGCTATGAGAGAGCTCTTGCATACTGCGCACACTCATAGGCACTATAAAATAACTCCTACGGAGCCTGTTTCAACGGAATAAGTCACCGAAATCAGTGTGGGTGCTATATCATTAGTATTACTATATATCCCCCTCGCCGATTCGGTGGCAATTACAGACTAATTTTCACATTGTGACGAGTATTCCGGAGTGAAAAGCGATTGATTTTTGAGAGGTAACAAAAACAAGAGGTATATACAAGCGTTTATATTCATAATGAAACACAAACTTTGCAAACATTCAATAATGCGTACTATCTATTTGTAACTTACGTCGTCTATTAGAATTTTAAAATATAACTAGAAACGAAACAACAGCGATATAGGCCAGTGCTTGCTACGTTAGGCCAACGTGGTACATACGGCGAAGCGGAATATATACCCCAATCCGATAATAATCGAAAAATTGTATGTATGGATGTACAAAGTTGTCTATCACTATTCAATATTCATATCATTGTTTATTAACAACTTGGGTTGAACACTGAATGCACCTTGAATATGCACTAGAAGTGTTCAACGTATCGTATCGTATCGTCGTCACCAAAACTAAAAAAATACTTTTTCATTTATCGACATAGCTCTTCAACGTTTAGTAACAAAAGTTCCTAAGAGTAGGGGTCAGTTTGCACTGCGACGATACGCGGCGCTTAATTTTTAAGATAGCTATTCAAAATTCAACTCTATTCATTACACAAGAAGACACACGTGTCATAATATGACATCAGTCATACACTTCACATGCGCTGTGCAGCGCGGTGCAACATAACATAAGAACTCATACAATTAAACGTGTATCTTCTTGTGTAACGAATAAAATTCAATTACGAATAGCTTTTAAAAATGCAGAGCTATGTCGCGTATCGTTTGGTTTCGGTGTGAGTTGACCCTAAGTCCAAAAAAATGAATTAGTCAAACCTTTCGGAGGTTATCGACTACACATACTTTATACATTTTTGTTATTTTAACTGCTTCTTTTTGCTTCTTTATGTGTTCTGTATTTCCAACAGAATATTAAACCTCACTTTCCATTACAATTGAATTAAAATGTTTGACGATTTCATACATCCATACAATAATTATGAAAATTTCATCACATTCAATATTTATATACAAAGTAAAATTTTACAATCATTGCATTACATTCATAAATGAAAATGTCTATTATCTTGCAAATCGTCCAAGCATTGTTTACTTGGCGATTATTATCAATACAACATTTAACACACCTGAAAAACACAAAGTTAAAGAATATGAGATATATATCACTATTACTATTAATTATTAACTTTATTTTTAATGTTGCAAAATTCAACTAATGGATAATCGTTAAGTCGAGCTTACGAGCTTATTGTCTTTTCAGCATTTATGTTGTATTAATATTAAAAGCATATAAAATATAACCTATAACACGTGAACAATAAAGAATATACATACATTAACATATAATAAAAGTATGGCGAAATAAATAATCACATAACATATTTACAAATCAACTTTGCTATGATTGTAAAAACTTTCGTCTTATCGTGTTCGAAAACCGTTGCTTTGGCACTAAGCAGGTCGCTCCATTTATAATGAAAAAAAATACGTGCAATTATATAGAACCCCTACGTCTACGGATACCGCTAGTTGATATATAAAAGTGAACAAGAGGCACTCTATAGGTATATATACGCGGGATATAAGCGTAGTCAGGAAATATTGAAGATGAAACATAAATCTATCTTACACATATACGTCAGGCCGCGCAAACTGTCTTCTAATGAATGTAGGAATCGCGTTTGCCGGACTAGAAGATAGATGGCGCGGCTTACTACACGACAATACATTTAATTACAATTAAACAAAAGCGTTTAATCGCATCACTGTACTCATAACTCTCTCGTTGGCGGTCACACTCCTCAAATCAGGCACAATACCTAACAAAAGTGTTTATGAGTACAGTTATAGATAGGCTCGCCTCGACTCGCGGACTTTATTTACCGAGGCTCGCCCTTAAATTACAAACAATATGGGCCATTGAACCTACCATTAACATCTATTTACAAATGATATAGCTAAAGAAAACGCGAATTACATTAAAATTACAATATTGTACTAATGTATTTTGAACCACAAATTATGAATTATTTTATACCAATATTCGAAAGCTGAACTTTTGATTCTACCCTCTAAATCCTAAATTCTAAGTCCTACATAACTATACATTCCAGATGACCTCCGTCTAAAGGATTACAGTTTTAAATGGGTATCATTGTATAGCCTAAGTTACCTTCTAATATAATACTGAAAAAATTTGAAACAGTTTCACGTCGCCCGCAAATGTTCCGTCGCCCAACCACGTACAACTTTCTAATATTGGTCCACTACAGAGTTATGGAGTGATCTGGCTTACACCTAGTTATACTAAGGCTAGAACATACACATCTACGCGTGATATGTATTGCAGTAGAGGCGCCACTCGTTTCATGCACCCCTAGTACCAACAATAGGGATATTGCCTAGTGTCGAATATCACATTTTACAAATTAAAATAAAAACTATGTTACATAAATATTAAAATAAACAGTTTCTTGCTGTCGCGATTAATAAATTATTACCCATCGGCCATCACTTCCCCGCAAAATTGTACCAAATTAACGTGAATAACGTGAAACGAAATTGTTTTTGCATTTTTTTTTTGATGACAAATATATAGCGATAGTAGCTGTTGACGTCACAGGCCGATATATCGCTCTCCTTCTTATTTCAGATTTAAACTGTTTGTATCTTCGTTATTTTTTTAAATTTCCATTTAATAAACGAAACAAAAATTTTAGGCCATGACTATTAGCCGGTGCAGGCGCGAAAAACGACACTCTTGACACCAGTCTTTCTCGAGTACATAGCGACGACTCTCTCGCGCTTACCGCGATGAAGATACTAGGGGGGCAGCTCTCTAACCCCACGCACTTCCAACATAACTCTATTTCACTCCTGTCCCTTTACATTCCGCCAAAAATTGCCGTACCTACTTTGAAAGATATGTAGAGGCTTAATATCTATGACAGAAATCGTCCTAGTACTAATGTTGTTACTTCTAAAATTTCTTAACAAGTGATATGTTGATAGAGGCATCACTCTTTGCATAACATCAAGTTAGATACAATAAAAAAAAACAAAAGGTGCGTAACAAATTATATTATTGTTCAATAAAGTTACGGCATATATAAACATCACTTAGAACTAAAGCGTTACAATTATCTTTACATATAAAAATAATTGAATACATCACTGTATTGGACAAAACATATTAATTCAGACCATACATTCGCTGTATTTATACCGATCTAATGGACATATATTATGATCGAAGCAAAATAACGGCATACTTAAGCTGGCACTATATGATCCGGAATCCGGCGCGCCCGGGAAAATTCAGTGCATTGAAAATAGAACTCTGCGCTAAAACAATAGAACTGAAAATCGAACACTCAAGTGTCGAGACAAATGTCAATGTCTTATATGACACACATCGACACTCGACACTTCGATTTTCAGTGCTCTGAATTTTCTCCGGCCTTCCGGATTCCGTACCATATTGAACCAGCATCATAAATACTTTTCTTAATATAACTCAAAAGCGATATTTAAGCTTAAGGAAGCCGAATACAACGCGAAACCTTATATTAATAACATATATAAGCCAACATAGAACTGAACAATATAGAGTAACCCATCGATTTTCTTATAACATTTCAATTATATTTAAACATAATTATTTCTATACCAGCGATTAGAGTAACACTAACGGATAGTTTTACATACGAAGGCCGCAAAGAGATGTCGGCATTGGTGCAATTCTTTGGAGGATCTGGTTTACCTGCAACAAACTTTTATATTAATTTGGTAAATAATGTTAGTAAATAAAGATTAAGCCGTTGCCTCAAACACAGCGGCGAGCGTCGTGGCGGCGCCGCGGCGGCGCTTGCCTGTCACGCGGTGAGTATGGCGGGCGCCATGACAGACGCGCGGGTGACAGGTAACGAGATAAACATATTCTATTCCATAATATACAAGTAGGTATGTAAACAGCTTTTCCTAAAGTTAAATCTTGTTTATCTGTATAAACTTTTCACCCCAAACCTTTTCATCGTTTTAAAATCTAGGACATTATGTGCAGCTGCCCTAACAGCGCAATCGATTACGTACAGTAAAACCAATTTGATAGAGGCAGGGGTGGTAATTTGGAACCTGTTGTTATTTTGGAACCCCTTAGTATCTCAGAAACTGAAAACAAAAACTGAAAAAGGCAGTGACATCTATCAAAAAACTATGTAACTACGTTGTACTGGTACCATAGAGCGTATTTGCTACCACTAGCGCCAATTTTACATCGAATTTGATCTGTTACACACATCTGACATTTCACGTCAAACTTAAATGTTTTTTTTTCTCTCCGTTGGAAAAACTGTACAAAGTTTTTGTTTTAGTTTAAAACAAATTCAGTGCATGTTATAGGGAGTCCACACATACTAATTCAAATTATCGAAGGTAAGTTTAAATGTATATTTTAACTAGCTGTGATTTTCTTGCTTATTTGTTAATTTAGTAAGATGTTGAATTTGGAACCCCAAAGGTGCGGGTAGTATGGAATCCAAATCCAAATTACCCGCAATGTATTTAACATCTTTTTATTTTGGTTCCAGTCATGCCTCGAGCTCAATTGTCGGCAAAGCCGAAAGCAAAAAGAAAACAGTGGACCACGAATAATATGGTTGAAGCTGTAAAAGCAGTAAGAGAAAAGAAAATGGGTTTAAAAAAGGCGGTTAGGCTTTATAATGTTCCAAAAACTACTCTGCAAAGGTTTGTGCACAGTGACCAGCCTCCCGAAGAAGTTGTAAAAACTACTATAGGAAGAAAACCTGTCCTGCCATCTGTCCTGAATCTCAACTTGAAGAAAACCTTGTGTATCATACCTTTTCATTATGGAAAGCAAATTCTATGGCTTGACCCGTCAAGATGTTCGGAAAATGGCCTATCAGTTGGCTACAAAAAATAATATCTAACACCCGTTTAGAGATAACATAGCAGGGCGAACATGGCTTGACCATTTCTTATTACGCCACAAAGATAAACTTTCCATTCGATCACCAACAGGAACTTCGAATGCTCGGGCGCAAGGTTTCAATAAAGAAGCAGTGGAAAAGTTCTTTTATATCCTTAAGCAAGAATTCCAAAAACATAATTTTCCTCCAGAGAGAATTTTCATCGTTGACGAAACCGGGTTATCAATCGTACATAGTAAAATGGTAAAAGTATTGGCCTGCGAGGGAAAAGACAAGTAGGTAGCATAACTGCGGCTGAACGTGGATCACTGATGACAGTGGTATTAGCAATGAGCGCCAGCGGCATATTTATTCCACCATTGCTGATATTTCCCCGCAAAAATATGACGCAAACGTTAATGAAAGGAGCTCCGCCAGGTTCTATAGGAAGATGCCACCCGTCAGGATGGATTCAGGCGAACCTGTTTACGGACTGGTTCAATCGATTCATTGAAAAGACCCACCCAATTGAAGCCTCACCTGTGCTTTTGATTCTTGATGGTCATTATTCGCACACATGCAATTTAGACGTGTTGATGGCAGCTAGAGCTAATAATGTCACAATTATTAGTTTACCTCCACATTCAACGCACAAGATGCAACCTCTTGACAGGTATTTCATGGGTCCCTTGAAAACCTACTATAGTGAGGAAATTAGACAGTGGTTACTCACATCCAACCGAATGTTGACTCCATACGAAATAGCTGGATTGCTGGGACGTGCCTGTCTCAGGTGCCAAACAGGAACTATTGCTGTGAATGGGTTCAGAGTAACTGGCATTTATCCATTGAATAGAAGTGTATTTTTAAGTGTATGAAGCCGACTACATAGCAAGTTCAGATGGAAGTGATGTGACCACTCTTCAACCTCAAGCTGCTGATGATGACCTTCATCTGCCGTCTACGAGCACTCATGTTGCCGTTGAATTCCCGCAGCCAGAACCTCAACCAGGCCCCAGTGGCCAGGCAAGTCAAACTACCCTGCAAGCGATTGGTAGCAATCCTGTTGTTCTTCCTGAAGATATTTTACCAGTTCCAACACCAAAAAAGAAAAAAATCTACCAGAAGCCGCAAGTCATCGGCCGCTACTTTGCTGACTGGATCTCCCTGCAAACACCAACTTGAACAGTCAATTAAATCGATAGCGCAGAGAGGAAAAGGTCGAGGAAGACCTCGGGGGCGTATTGGTAGGCAGGGTATGCCAAACCCTTCTAGAGTTCGCTCGAACAGGCGGAAATCTACCTCTTCGGATACTACGATGTCATCTGTTTCTTCAGGTCACACTGCGGTGGCAGAAAATTATGCTGCACAAGCTCAGCCCACAAACCAAGATGCTTATTGTATGTTTTGTTCTGAATGTTTCTCAAATAATCAACAGGGCGAAATTTGGATTCAGTGCCAATCTTGTGAATTGTGGGCACATGTTGATTGTTCAGGATGCGAAAGAGAATATTATATTTGTGATTTTTGTAATTAAGTTTGTTTCATACTTGTAATTTGGTTCCATAATACCCGCACCAAAACTCAAAATACGTTTTTTTCATTTTGCTAATAAAGCTAATTATTTCCTATAATGAGTGGTTTTTTTTTAAATTTTGTTTATTCGTTCCTAATATAAAAGCTAATAAGTTTTGAAGTACACAAAGTCACTTTTCAAGATGATTAGTCCAAAAGTTTTTTTTAAATATTCAAAAAACAAAGTAGGGTTCCAAATTACCACCCCTTCCTCTAATGGTTTTGACAATCTTCGTTTATGTATAGCAAAAGATAGACGTTGTATGAAAAATTACAATTGTCGCAATCGCGATCGTACTATAAGTTCTTTTGTAGAGCCACGTTGGTCGTTTTTAGCCTGAAGACGTCCACTGCTGCCTCCCCATAATCCTTTTAGGCGACAGGTCGCGTGTCGCCTGCAACGCCTGTGTGAAATAACACTTCTGTTGTGTTTCGCCGAGTGCGTGAGGTTACCGGAGAACTGGGTTGGGGATTTCAAGAACCAGGAACGCAAGTGCGCAACATCATAGGAGTTACAAGTGTCACTTCTCTGGTGATGCGAGTGTCCATGGGCGGCGCTAATTGGCTACCATCAGGCGATCCGTCTGCTCGTTTCCCAGTCCATTTCATTAAAAAAATCTACCGACCTCTCTCAAGTTAGCTCTTTTGGATATTAATTATAATAAAGAGAAAAAGTAAAACACTTACTAGTGGCAGCCATGAGTTGAGGTAAGTATTTCTGCCAGAAGGCACACTGTTTGACGCGCAGCCCGCGGCCCACGGAGCTGGAGTTGACGGCTAGCGACAGGTACTCGCGGCCAAACGCCGTGTGCACTGGCCAATGGACCTTCGTCATCTCCCCGTTCGCATTCATCGACGGATTTCTGGAATTGAAACACAGATTTATAAATATAAGAGATGGAACAAGCCGGTTATTACACAGACCGTGTGTCGCCAGAAGAAATCAAACACTCAAGCTAAGCATTACTTATATGCTTTCAAGTTCCGTGCACGTGCGTGTGTGCGTCTATACGCCAATATATTATGCAATTTTTTTACGAATGTGATAATACGCACTCCTCGCAGACCTCTCTATATTGTTCTGTGGATGTGAAAGTTCTGGAAAACTATTGAAAAGGCCTGGCCCTAGCCCTCGCCTGTCTCTGAATTACAGTTCATTGGTAAATCACAAGCAAACAGGTTTTTCAATATTGCTCATTGTAACGTAAAACTGACACAGATTAATCTTTCTATCGAGATTAGGTATCGGCAAACAAACAAACATGCAATAACATTGATATAAGCTACAGCGTAAACATACCCGGACTTAGCGAAATTGGCCCAATAACGCATCAAACGTTTGCTGAACTCAATTTCTTCCGGCGAATAATTCTTGCCTGGGTTGAGGGGCTCTCCGAACACATAATTGATTTCATCGGCATGCATCACCCCAGTCCACGACGGCCAGGGATTATTTTTGCTGCGATGCTTATAGTAGTACGTGTAAACGTTGTTACCAGTTTCAGCATACCGATGGGAAAATTCGTTGACACCACACGTGAAATGATAATCTCCTACCATTTTGTCCAATGCATTGCGATTTTTTACGGGATCTTCGGGGTTCAACCAATCAGTATACTCATATACGATAGCTTGTCTTGCAACATCGTTAACATATGGATTCAGTTCTCTGATAGCCTGTAAGTACTGCTCTCGTGTTATTCCAACATTCTCTTCTTTCGGGAACAATTCAGTAAGATAGTAAAGGATAAAGTAGTAACCCTCCTCTGTATTAGAACCCATTAGGATGTTAGTCTTTTTAAAGTTCTGATGAGCCAATGATCGTCTCGGCATCTCATCTAAGAAGGATCCGTCTATAATCGGAACGAATGGAAACTCACAAATCCCTAAAGTGCCCCATTCATTGTTCACTAGCTCATCGGCGCTCTTCTTCCTCAAACATTCTATCATAGGTCCCATATCAGATCTTGAACTTGGACAATGTACAGCCTCGGCCAAACGCATTCCCCGTAAAATGCTTTCTTCACGTGAAATTATAGCCCATGGTGCTGTAGCAGCACCGGATTGCATTATAGCTTGTGAAAACAAATTACGTGAGAGTGGGGACAGCAAATGCAAAGACACTGACACAGCACCAGCCGATTCGCCAAATAAGGTTATGTTATGAGGGTTACCGCCGAAATACGCAATGTTGTCTTTTACCCACTGCAAAGCCATCAGCTGATCGAACATTCCGGCATTTCCGGGAACATCCGGAGTATCAAAAAATAGGAACCCAAGTGAGGCGACTCTGTATTGCATGGAAACGTACACAATATTTTCTTCGGACACCAATATTTTTGGATCATATACGTCCAGCGTGGCAGTGCCAGAATAGAATCCACCGCCGAAAACCCACAACATAACGGCTGCGTTGGTCGGACGGGGCTTGGGCGTGACGATGTTAATATACAGACAGTCCTCTTGCATGTCTGTATTCGGATTCCACATCATCGCGCCGGGAAAATCGCCAAACACGGTATCTATTATCTGGACACACGAATGTGGCAACGTCGTTGCGTTCAAAATTTCATCGCCCCAATTCTCGACGGGTCTGGGGTGTCTAAATCTTAAGTCTCCTAACGGTTTCTGGGCGTACGGGATCCCGAACCACGCGTCGACTTGCTTCCCCGTCGCTGCTGTGAGAGTGATTCCTTTCACTCTTCCCTTGCGCGTGCGGATTATGAGGGGATCCTCAGACTCGGGTCCCATTTGCGGCTCGTCGGCCATAAGCTCCTCGACTCGCTCATGGTTCGAGAGCCTCTCCTCGTTGTTTCTCTTGGAGGATGTTTCCTCCTCGAAGCGCGCTCTCCTGGACGAGGTCTCGGGCTCGAGGCGCGGCAGGATGGTGTCGAGCTCGGGATTGTATCGGACGGCTTCTCCGTGGCCATGGTAGGGCGCGGCGTGGTCGGGCGCGTGGTGCCGCGCGCGGTGCTCGTGGGGCGAGGCGAGCGCGCGCGCCAGCAGCGCCGCCAGCGCCGGGAGCAGCACGCGCATGCCGCCAACCGCCCACAACGCTCCCACACTCACCACCTGCAAAGATACAATAACTATCTAAATTAACCACATTTCACAAAACTGTCTGGAGACTGAGACGTTTGAAGTCAATTAGTACTTTCTTACTCCGCTATGTTCATAGCCGAGCACTTGAAACGTTTACTTATTTTATCCCGTGAATGTAGACTTATTTTATTTGTATGTCTTTCCCGAAAATCCAAGTAGGGTAAAAGCCGGATAGTTGCCTTGGTAGGATACTTGCCTCGGTTCTGAATTCGCTGTGTTAGGAATATTTTTTGCGGTATAATTTAATCATGATTGGAAGACCCTTCCCTGCAGACATTAATTCCCTAAAAATAATTATTGTAGCGCACCCGTTTTGTCTATGTGAGCAAAAATCTTTCATGGTGAGACTTGGATGGGCGTTAAAATTATATTAATTCTACTTCATATTTTACTAGCGATTTTTTTTGGTATTTTTGTATGAAAGTAACACGTGTAAAAAGTACTGAAGAATTTTTTATTTTATTTTATAAACAGTACAGACAAGTATCCGTAGCAGAGAGGATACTCGCCCTTTTTTTGAGGATAATCGCCCCTTGAGCTGCTTTAGCTCTAGGTGCGGGTAGTTGCACCTAAATAAACCTATACATTACGAAAAAAGTAAGGACAAATTTATTTTATCGTTTGTTTTTCAACGATACGATAGACGATAGAAAACGATAAAAAACAAACAAATAGGATACATGACCTACTCTAGGCTATTTGTAACGTTAGGCGACTATCCGCTATAGGAGGCAACTATCCCCTTATTTAGAGGTTCAGTGAAAATGGATTTGCTCAAAACTCGTATTAAAGACCTACCTTTAGATGAACACGTTGAATTATTCTCAATTTGTATAATTTTACTAAGTACCGGGTTTTTTTTTCAAAGTGAGGCAACTATTCGGCTTTTACCCTACAGGTAAAAATTATCTAATGTAGCCTCGAGATATTATGCAGATGCAACCAGCATTAATTATATTCCGATTAACACACATGGATTTAATTAATATATCACTGTATTACTTGATTGTTATTCTTTATTGCACGACATTAACCTTTAATTTATCGCACCACACCCGAATTGGATGCGGAGGACAAAGCCGTAATAAAATCAGTTTCCTATATTCATTTTATTTTATTCGACATTGGCCTACATAGTAGTCGCACAGCAAATGGATTATACCTATAACTATTCTCTGGTACTTTTATGGTATATAATATTTTTCTTAGCCTTATAACAACTTATCCACCTAAGCAGAATCTAACTCTCTAATACTATTAACAATAATATTAACTAGACAATAGTGTAAGGTATCTGAGGTGGACACTTTGAAATGATACAATACAGCTTCACAACAAATAACTTTTTTTATTGTTTTCAACACGTTTACTGTCACTTATTGGGTGATGACAAATGAACATACACATCCACACTATACATGCGTTGGCGCCGACCATTACCTGGTCTGGCTGCGCTCGGAAACTGTCTGTGATTGGTCGACCGGCTCCGCACGCGATTGGCTAGATTGGGCCTGACAATCGCGGCAAAATTTAAGCTTACATATCCTCATTACAATTTAATTAGATATTAACTAGCTGTACCCAACAGACGTTGTTCTGTCTTAACCTACAGTTTCCACACCAACAACTACAACTTACACACTACAACAACAACAACAACTATAACCTACTCCTACAACCTACAGGTGATGTTTCATTCATCAAGCGTATCTTAAGAGAGGATACGGTTGAGGAATGGGACAGGAGATACGAAGTGGGAGGGACGGCCGAAAGCTCTTTTTCCCAAGCGCTGCCGCTGCATACAAGATAGTCAATAAAATAGACATCACACACTACACCACACAGATTCTGACCGGACACGGCGGATTCGCCTTCTACTTGAACAGATTCAAGCTGAAGGAGGATCCGTCGTGTTCGTGTCAGCCGGGAGTTGAGGAGACGGTTCCTCACCTGTTACTGGAGTGCCCAATCTTTGCCAGCAATAGATATGATATTGAGCAAAAATTGGGCACATCCATGACGGGTGAGAATCTGCCTTCCATCCTGGGGGGCAAAAAGAGGGACATCTTCCTCGCCTATTGTAAGAAGATTGTGGGTGTAGTTTGTAAGAAAAATAGTGATATTTTAGTGTGATATTAATTAGGTTCTATTGAATATATGTAGCTGTGATACTAGGTTAGTCTTTTATTTTGTGCCGTCGTATTAGCTTGACATTTTTAAATTGTTGTAATTGTATTTTTATTGAACTTTTATTGCAATTATTATTATTATTAGTGGAATTATTATTATTATTATTAGAATTATTACTTTATTGATTTTAATGACTATTGACAAGTATCAAATGGATATTATTATTTATGACTACTATTTTACTGAATGGTATTGTACAAGTACTCGTACAAGTTGTATTGTAAAATTACTGCTGAAAATTATCAAGTATAATAATGTATATTATTAGTAATATAAATTATTAGTTATAATGTAAATTATTAGTAAATAATGTAAGAAATGTAAAAAGAAAACAAATAAATAATTAAAATGAATGAAAAATAAAAAACAGAAATGAAACAGCCCTGATAATGTTAGGGGGACGGTAAAAAAAAAAAAAACCTACATGTGATGTGTGAAAGAGTCATCGACGACTGAGTAGTACAGTACTAATTTCGCGATAAAACAATGGGGTTAGTTAAAGACGGGTGAAAAATGTTTAATCCCTAATCACACAATAATTCAAATGAAAAAAATTACAAATATAAAAATTTGGTGGGTTCTAAAAAATTGTTTAAAACTATTCTTATATTATGGCGAATACACCTGCAAAAATTCATTAAAATCAGTCAAGCCTCAAGTTTCGGAGGAGTTCTGTAATGAACACTGCGACACGAGAATTTCACATATAAGATTTCAGATAATATTTAATCATAGTTAGATAATTAACGATTAAAATCGTGCAATAATGTAATATGAAGATCATCACACCTGCAAAACGCTTTAATCAAATTGTCAAAATCCGATTACCGTTGTTAATAATAATATAATTAATTATTTAACAAGGAAGATGCCACAAAAATATATAAAATGTAATTTTGAAAATACTAATCTTAGGTTATAATTTGTGTTATTCAGCTCCGGAATACTCAAGGAACCCTTATAGTTTCGCTCTGTCCGGCCGTGTTTCTGTCTGTCTGTCTGTCCGCCCTTCTAGCTTCTGTAATTATAAATATAAGTGGACGAAATTTGTTATAGCTATAGACTGTATATAGATGTCGGTGTTGACATCATAAAACAATAAAAAAAAATATTTTAGGGGTGGCTCTCCAGTCTCCCCATACATGTGAAGTGAGGATGAAAAAATTTTTTTTTATTCTACACTACACACTTCTTGTGTGGGGTATCCTCAAATAGGTATTTTAAATAAAGACATGGTTTGATTCATGACTTTTTTACAAAATCAACCATTTTTGATTAATCGGTCTCCAAAGTGGAAGACTTTTGAAATAATCTAGCTCAAAGCAATATAATAAGACGTAGCTAAAACACATACATAAAGTAGTATAATATAATTACACAAGTATACTTAGGGCATGTTACCCAATCTACTGATAACTTATAATAAGGATGCGACTATATGATCCGGAATCCGGCGATCCCGGGAAAATTCAGAGCACTGAAAATAGAACTCTGCGTGAACACAATAGAGTTGAAAAACGTAGTGTCGAGTGTGTCATATATTGACGTGGTTTAACAGCGTATAATTGTGAGTATGTACGACTGAAACTGGCCGAGCAGGAACTTTGCCGATACTGTTGGCGGCTATACCCTAGTGCTCTCGTCTGTATCTAAGCCATTTACTAGCAGAAACCATTACTAGCAGAACAGCTACAACTGATCTTAACGACAAGACCTTTTCAATACAGAGGGTAAAAATCTCTTCCCATTTAGCACTAAAATGTTCTTTGTTCCAAGTGATAATCGATTTCCAGCAAGATTTAAATTCATTCTTCTCGAACAAAAGTTTTCAGTATGATTCAGACACAATATACTTTTGTTTTATAGAAAATACTTTAAAAATAGTAAAAGTAAATTTTCTGGCAAACCAAATTTCATACGCCCAATGCTTTTACCGATAATCAAATATTGGCTCAGTCGGTTTGTTTGTATTTTCAGTAGTCCGATATAGGAGCAGAATTATGTTGATATAGGTAAACAAGACAATTCTCATATCCGTTTTTGTATACGTATAACCCAGTTTTGGTTCTATATTATCTCGTTGATTCGGTCCAGTAGTTTCAGAGCCCATTCGAAGCAAACAAACAAATAAACAGATCTTTCCTCTATATTAGTATAGAAAAGTAAAGCTGTGTATAAAATGGGTTAAATCAGTCGTTGACGTCTTTGTGGCTTTATGTTTAATGACAGCATTTTTTTTACATATTCAACACTGAATGTTACATTTTGCCGCGATAAAATAATCTATATCCTTCCCCGTGGTTTACTCTATATCTGTGCCAAATTTGAAGCAGTTTTAGAGCCTATTTGTTGCAAACAAACAAACAAATCTTTCATCTCTATAAAATTAGTTTAAGAGTATAGATAAGCTTAGCAATACTTAAAATATGAAACAGTAAGTAAATCTACATACAAATCAGACAGGCTTAGAACTCATTTGGGGCGGCACTAAACCTTCCCGTACGGGCAGGGAATAAGACGAAATTAAATTATGCAAATCTCACAAAAACCCTCTCCCGGAGACGTGGAGTTGCCAGCCGCAAAAAAGATAGGCGTAAATTTTAAATGGGCGACGATACTTTATTTTTGTGAGTAAGTTAAAGGCGCGAAAATTGAAGCATGAAATGTTTTGATCTTCTCGGATAACCGAAAAACACGAATCATATATCCTGCTTACGCAGTTAAGTTTGACCTACTGCGGGCCTGGTAGGAACATTTGACAGCATCATAAACGTAAAGTTATCGAATTACAATTGTGTAAAAATCTGATCAGATTTAGGCCATCTGAATGAATGAGTTCTGAAAATTAACTCATTATCGAACAGCGACATGTCATGGGAAGTGGTAATCGTCTACCGTGAGGCACTCTATCTGAGCTATAAAATTGATCCGTGGATGGCTTATCTTGGGGGTTGCCGGCATCAAGAGATGTAGTGTTCCTTTATGTCTGGAGAACCCTTAGCGAAGGAAGATAGCAGCACCACCGTCATCTATAGTAAGATGATGCCCGATGAGGCAATACGTCAGCGGGGTTATGGTAGTCACAGCAGTTCCCATGGCCCCGCCTAAAGCGTGAAGAAAGACATCGTAGGGTTTTAGTTGGTAAGCCAGTGCAGGCACCGCGGAGTCCAACATAACCCTGCGACCTTCCCCCGTGATCATGGGGTATGCATAACGCATTTTCCCTCGTAAATAAGGCACTCTATCGGATCAATGATCAGAAATTTAACACTTTCAATTTCCTCTATTAAGGGATAAGTCTCCCCTATTCCGGGTTGGCAGACTTTACGCGCCAGAATATGTTTCTTAGATATGCTGGTTGTCCAAACAATGTTTGTCTGCGCCGTTTGAGAATCTCAAGGAAAATATCCTGAACTGGGGTCAAATCGGCACGATCCTACGTTTCATAATTTAAGAAAACCCTCAAGAACATAACTTATCAAAAATAATTGAATAAATGACCTTAAACTACAATATAATATATACCTTCTGTCTTATCTAGAGAATACAATAACAATTATACAAAATGAAAGACGCAGATAAACCCAGCGAGCCGTTGAAGAAAACGGCACACAATAAGCAAAATAAGATATATTTTTATGTTATGAGATATGACAAACGACTCGAAAAACATCTAAATTATATTTGGAGAGCGATCCAATTTATTGCAATGTAAATAAATGTATTCTTAAAAGGGCTTCTTTCAGTATAAGAAAATAATTGTTAAGGACAGAGGAGGAAATTCCATAAAGGAGTCCGATGTTTTGTCTGTTTTGATCATATGATCGTGATAAAATAGATGGCATGAATGGATAGCAGAAATAATAAAATATTTTTTTATTCTCCTTTGTCTTTATAATTATATATCGATTTGAAGTTTCGCAAGTTTGTACCCATTTTACCTGTACAATAATTATTCTTTGACCTTTGCATTGTGGTCACATTTTGACGGTTGACACTTGAATTGTAAATTCAAGATGGCGGCCGGCGGCGATATCGCGCGATCGCGTGCCCGAAGGTCAGTACAGATAGCCATTTGTAATTCGAAACGGTCGTTAAGTGGCAACACTGCGACAGACTCTATCGTTTTCTCGTCCTTGGAGTTATTGGAGCACCAATGCCAAGATATATTCTTAATTGTATTTGATTTTGAGGTTGGACTAGTGACATATTTACCTTAGTAAAGGTAGGTAGCCTATATGTAATCTTACCTTTAAGCCCTACTTCTATAAGTAATAGTAATGGAGCTATGTGCTGAGAACCTAGTAAACGTTCAAAAAGAATACACAATTCATATTGACCTTTGTAGAGATTCAGTTAGTGTTAGCATAGCAGAACATCGTCTCCGTCAAACAATAAATTGTATATTTAAAAACCGACTTCCAAAGTGAAAATGCACAATAAAGTATGAAATTAAACTCATTTTTAAATAATTCCCCTTTTAATTCGGCTAAAATTTATACTATTTCTCTACTTAATCTTCAAAATTTTTAAAAACGGTGCCAGTAAAGTTGAACGTAAGTTCTATAAAATATTGTTTTATCAGGATGTTGTTTGGGCTGGTACCGACTTCAAAATTATGAAGATTGAGTCGAGAAATAGTATAAATTTTAGCCAAATTTAAGGGTTTTATAAGCTTCCATTAGGTATTGTAAATAAGATGATGATGATGATTGCTATAAGTTACATCTAGTGGCATATGCTTGCAGTTTTTTAAACAATGCCGTAATTTTCAAACGCGTATCTTTAAAGACTGAGGAGTTAGTTCTGTTCAGTGCTTTTGGATCCAGGGTATACCTTGGTTATACCTTGGTGCAAAATCTTATTTTTGGTAGTATATGCTTTTGTCAGGAAAAGTCAAAATCACTATATATGTCCATATAAATTTCGAGAAGTTCCCCCTATTTCTCATGGATCCCATCTTCAGGTTTCCACTTTAGTGACTAAAGGACCAATTTAGAATTATGCCCTTTCTAACAACAAAATATTTTTTTAAATAGGTCCATAAACGACTGAGTAATGTTCAAAGATATCCGTGTCGGTGTTAAATACTATGAGAAGTACCTTTTATATCATCATAATGTGATGATGTATGGTATGGTGATGGTGGTGATGATGATGATTATTCTAATTGACATAGTGGCATATGCTTGCAGTTCTTTAAACAACGCCGAAATCCCCAAACATGTATCTATAAGGAGTCAGGAGTTCTGTTCAGTACTTTTGGATCCAGGGTATACCTTGAAGCAAATTTTTCTTTTTAGTAGCATATAATTGGACTACTTTAGAAAAAGGTGAAATCACCATAATATGTGTCCATATAAATTTCGAGGAGCTCCCTCGATTCCTCTTGGATCCCATCATCAGGTTCACCACTTTGATATCAAAAGGACCAATTTGGTATTAAACCCTATACATCAAAAAATAATTTTCAAAATCTGTACATAGACGGCGGAATTGAACATACAAAAAAAAAATATATATATATATATATCGCACGCTGAGAACGAAAGTGACTCAACTCGAAATTGGCAATTTTTGGGAAAAGACGAAAATGTGTCTGTGGGACTAAGCATTTTCTGTTCATTTTACGATTACACTAAATCATGATTACGAAAGTTATAAATTTCTTTTGCATTATATTGTTTGACTTAATAGCTTTAGATATACAAAATATTTTTTGCCAAATAATATTATTTTCCTATATAAAATAGCGCTTGAAAAAAAACTCGAAAAATAGGTCACTTTAGTATTAGAAGTTTCTTTATGTCTACTGACCTTTTTAGGTAAAGGTCTGTTCATTTATAATATTGCTTAAGAAAAAAAGGTTATTTCTAAAAATCAGTCAGTTTCCCTCTTATGATTTTGTATATTTTCTCAAAAGAGCCGAATAAGACAGTGAAGTAGAGTTAAATGGCATTTATTAAATCACTTCTTAGACAAAATAGGAACCTGTAATCATCACACTAAACAAAATAATATCAAAATCGTATCAAAAATTGGTAGGAAACAAGACTAAACAAATGACAACATTAACCAAACCATGCTTTCACTGGTTTCGATAGTAATTCCTAAATATAACATAGGTAACATCTATCACGATAATATTTCTGTAACAACAATAAAGTATTTATCGAATTCAACAATATGCCGTTATTAGCACTAACTTATCAGTCTAACATAGTACTTAGTACAGTTTTGTAATTACAATTCGGTTGTATTACCAAATCAAATAATTTTAATTAAACTCTGCTTAATACACTAACTCAGATAAACAAAACAATGAGTACCTACCTACTGTTTTCACTGGTTTAGATAAGTAATTCTTAAATTAATTGTATTATTAGCACTAACTTATCAGTTTAAACAGTCTTGTAGTCATAGTCATCAAATCATTTTAATTAAACTCTGCTTAATACACTAATTCAGACTTTGCTTTTTGAGTGTGACATAGTAACACCACTTTAAATTTTATATTTTAATATTACTCCTAATAATAAGCACTTAATACTCGTATGTATCCATGTTATTTATTATTATTTTTAAGTTTAGTTACTCACAAAGTATTATAAAAACTGGCGTAAATAGTAGGTATTAAATTTTTTCTGACTAAATCTTTGAGATCTTTTCTTTTATTTTCTTTTAACTCAAGTGCATGCTCATATAGCTGTTCAAGTACAATTTCTTTGAAACCCATCATTTTTTTACGTTTATTCCTCATGTCAATTTGAGAAAAAATCTCATCGGAGTATGATGTTTTGTAATAAAAGTGAAACATCTCCGCCTTATCAAATTTAAGTACTTTAATATCATTCCACAAAACTGTTTCTTTATGGAGGTTTTCCTTAAAGTTGTATCCCCACTGCTCCTGAAGTAGTTTGAGATTTAAGAAGAATTCATAATTAACTTCTTTGACTATGAAAGGTTGTCCAGACTTCCGAGCGCTTTTGATCAAGGTAGCAAATTGAACTGGTATGTATATAGGCCCTGCTTTTTCGTTCTTCTTGATTTCTTTTTCAATCAAACTATGCACATTATCTGCTTCATTTTGGGTGTGCCCTTTTATTAGATACTTATGGGTTATACTTTCGATGTTACCAAAATGAGCGACAGCGTATGAATATAAACTAGCTATAACTTTATTTTTGTTCTGGCCAGTGCAGTTGTCAGAATAAAAAGTTACATGTAACTTTTTATCTGCGTTTTTTGCGCTAAGAGTTCGTAAGTAATCAAAAATACATGAGCCTATTTCATTGGCTCCCCTTTGTCCCTGGGTCTCGTCCCAAAAATAACAGTAAACGTCTCCGTAAGACTTTTTATCCTCTTCCCCATTTTTTAATTCTGTTATTGTGAAATCAAGACAGTTTATTTTTGAAGAATAGTAAAAATAACTTGGACTGGGACATAACATGACGGACTGTAAATCATAAATTGCGCAAATGTGGGTCTCGTCAATGTTTCGTCGGTCTGTCCGTTTTTCTTGGCGACAAAGCTCTTTTTCTTGGAGGTGTTTATCATAGTTCGGCTTGAGCAGTGTTTTGTTACTTTCGGGAGCAAGTTCGTACGCAACACACGTTTCACACCTGTCTTTTTTCGGCTGAAAAAAACTTATATTGAAGTCTTTGTTAAAAGTGTTCAAGTATAACCAATAGTCGCACTGTGGCAGACTTTTTTCTTTTTGATCATTGTTAAAATCAGTCCAGAGGTCCCTTATAGTTTTGCTGTCAGATATGTACTCCCTACTTGAAGTAGCTCTCAAATAGTGAGATTCTACCCTCGGTACGGACTCTATGTGTTTCCTGATGCTTTGGAGCAATTCAGGGTCTACCCTCTTTTTGTTGTCATGCTTTCCTCTACCCTCAGGCTCTACGATACCATGGCTATTGGTTTTACTCTTAACGGTTCTCAACTGTCTGTCCGTTATGTCCAAAGTGTTTATGAAAAACAATTTGCAAACACGGATCTTTTTGCCATTTACTGTAAAATAAAAGGCGTTGTTTGGAAGGCGGGGGTTTTGAGCATTTGAATACCTGTACCTAGGTTGCACTTCTATCATGCAAGATCTAATAAAAGCACGCTGTAGTTCCAAATTTGACAATCCCCAATAGGCTTTAAACAGATTAGACCTCTCATCCTCTTTTATGTTATCAAAACATTTAAGTCTACACTTGCTCGTACATGTTCCTTTCACATGCTTAGCTGGAATGATTTTTTTTGATTTGGACAAAGACCTGTAACTTTTTCCGGAGTTTCGTGATATTTTTGCCTGATTCTGTTTCCAGTTACCAGGGTTCCTTTTACGCTTCCTACTTTTTGAGGGTTGCGGTTGACCCGAAGAATCAGAAGATGAAGAGCGTACTGGAAACACGTCTACTTCTTTGATTAGAATTTACAGCACGGTATGTTGGATCAGAGTCACTTAGATCCACATCACTTTCATTTGGGTGTATTGGTGATTGAGCGTATAAACGTGGGTTACCTGTTTGAGGTCTTAAATTGCTGGTACTAGGACCAGGAATAGTTGTATTTTGAAATTCACTTGTAACTGAAGTACTTGAAGATGATGAAGTACTGCTACTACTTGAGGATGAAGAACTGCTCGTACTGGAACTTCTTGAACGGACAGCATCTGTAGTTTCCGAAGTTTTGTCAGTAATGTCTGGTTCTGTATTTATTTCTTGACAAGCTCTTTCAGGCTCCTGAAACATGAATAATTTAACATTTTATCATAAGATAGAAAAGTTGATGTTAATGACCCATGTATTACATTGAAATTAATAACTTACATTTAAAGGATTTGATTTTTTGCTTGGGTTTTGTATTATCTGATGTTCTTGGCCCAGACGTGGAGATGTATTTTCGATGATTGAAGGACTAGATGGCATGTTTTCTTTGTCGATTTCCAAAGCCTCTTTAAGATTCTGCAAGCAAGTATAATATTAAATTCTTTTACTAACAATAAACATAACTACACTGACAAAAAACGAAGCATAAATAAATAGTATCCCAAATTACCTCATTTTGCTGTCTATCCTCCACCATTTGAAGAATTAAAGCGCTTCTTTTCATTTTAAGCTTTTGGGATAGCTGACTCAGTAGAAAACATTAAACACTGAAAAAAGTAATGAATTGCACTATTACTGGATGTGCCTATTGAAAAACAAACTTGAAAATATTAAACAGACTTTCTTTTGAATAGCACAAAATATTTAAGAGTATACTTATAACTAAACAGACCTGTTTCAAAATGGGACCATCACTTAGACTAATTTCTTAATAAATAGGTGACCAAATTTGACATATGCCACTGGAATTGCTAATACACAAAACATAAAAGGGACCTATATCTAATCGGTCAGTTTATGAATATAAATTGTAACGTAACTTACCTCCAACATTGACAAATAAACAGACTCAAGGCGTAATCGGTCACTGCGGTACTAAACTTGTAACGTCCTGCTCCGACAACTCACGGTGCAACACTGATTTCGTCACTTTGATTCGGGCGCGGGGGGCGAGAATGCTTGAGTGACAAAGAGACCGAAATATAGCTCTATCCTTTTCTTACCATAATTAGCCAGTTTTCTATTATAAGTATGATAGATTGTACTTTTTTAAGTCATTCTGTATATTTAACTCATTTAACCAAAATTTTGATATCGGTCACTTTCGTTCTCAGCGTGCGATATATATATATATATATATATATATATATATATATATATATATATATATATATATATATATATGTATGTATACAGCCGAACGTATACCCGCCTAAATTTTTCGCTAAAACCCGAGAACGGTTGGACCGATTTGGCTAATTTTGGTCTTGAAATAATTGTCCCATCATAACTGTTCAAGTTATCACTTGACTGTCAAATATTTATAGGTGTGTTGAGATTAAATGTTTGTTTGAAAGAAATTGGCTCTCAGTAGGTGGTTGGTTGGTTGGTTGGTAGGTTGGTAGGTTGGTAGGTTGGTAGGTGTAGATGCAGGTGCAAATTGTAGGTGTAGTTATTTATTTTATCCAGCTAATAGTTAAGACCGAACATAGTGACAGCTAGTCGGTTAAAAAAAAGTTTAGTCTCCTCAAAGACAAAATTCACGACCATTTTAAATGATGATATTTCTGAGTACATGAAATTAATGTTATTAATTTATAATGTTTCAATACTGTAAAATATGTTTCAATCTATAAAAAGTTAGGGGAAAAGGGGTAATATTTTCCACTTGATAGAGGCTCGTTGTTTACAGTCAATTAATTTGTATAAAAAGTCCCCACTAGAACTAAAAAATCACATAAAAAGCGTAATATTTCACTTATTTTTTTTCATTTACCATAAGGAAGTAGGAATTTCTATTAAAAAGAATAAACAGTTGATGAGTCCTCCATAACAAGATATATTGTTAACTATCCCGCAACTTCTTTTGCGTAGAACGGACGGAAACGGAACCCTATTTTTTTTTTAATGGAACCCTAAGATAAAAGTAGCTGAAGTTACTTCTTATAACATTAGATATCTGCCAGTGAAAAGTCCCGTGACAATCGTTCCAGAAGTTTCATAGTTTAGATGGAACAAACAGACTTAAAAATAGGTTTTTTTTTTTTTGTATGTACTGTATATACTTTCACATGCAATTACTGAAAAGCTGTTAATTTTAAATTACAAACAGATAATTCGATTTTATTTATTTGTAAAGATTTGTATACATTCCTTTCAGAAAGTGAGAACAAAAACAAAAACACGAACGAAAATCGTAGATATCAGAAATACAAAACTAGTGGAGTTTAAAAGCTCTCCTTAACCACCACAGAGAGTTTGATATTTAATTGGTCACGCCCAGCTAAGGATTCAGGCGTCTGTAACTCCGGGAGTACTTTGTACTAAATTACTGACTGCTGAAAGGGCGATCTAACCCTCCGATAAATTTAAAAAAGGTTACGGACCAATGATGTCTGTGAATGTTAAGTCGATAGAAGTTATTCTACAAAATTATTCGATAAAAATCAGTCTTGTCATTTTTTGATAAAAATCCTTCGATTAAACCGCATGTAGTTAGGTTTAGTTAGGCTCGTGTTTAGCTTGAGCATTCTGAAATTGTAATATTATTGAATAATTAAATGAATTATAACAAGATTAAGAACGAACACTACCGAATAGTTTAATAAAGTAATATTCTCTAATACGCTCAGAACTCATCAACAAAGTTTCATCGCACCCGAAGCTAACGACGTTTGTTGCACATCACTACCCGGCCATCGATGTTACACAAATAGAATAACTAACACACTCTGAACCCAAAAACTCCTACAATCACTGTAGGAACACTAGAAATAAGCACAAGCTAGATATACATCAGGCTTAGCAAAGTAAGAAAAATCTTTTCAATGTCAATGTAATAATACACCTGTACAATAGACTCCCAGAAAACTTTCAGAATTTTACCATTAATAACTTTAAAAAAGTAGTTGAAGAGCGTTTGTGCGCTTATTAGATAACTTATTTCGTCAATGATTGCACACCCTGGGAATTGGTGGCCACCTTAGAGGCTGCTTCTATGTACTGATGTACTCTTAAAATGTGTATTTGACGTTAAGTTATAACTTTGCAACATTCCTTTTTTCGACATTTGTATTTAGGCGGGTAACCGCGGGCTAGTGATCCCATAATCTAAACTAATAAAGATTTCGGTGATTTTCCCTTTATGTAATAATAATAATACCACAGCGAATGAAAGTATAAAACTCTCAAAGGCCTTTTTGTCACGATAAAATTAAATTCTTAACAGAAAAAAACTCTAAAATAATTTTTATGAAAATTTTACTTGTTGTTTTGTGATAGTCACTAACACTTACCATTACACTTTACTTCTAACACTTCCACCATACCATAAATCACATATCGACGATAACCGATAGCCTGAAATTAAATATATAATGTAATTGCTAGTCATATTTTATCTTTTAGCGTCAGTTCACACCGAGACGTTGACGCGTCGCGCGCTTTTTAAGATTTAAAAATGAACTTTGTTTATAACATAAAATATACACGTTTCATTGCAAGATTTCGAAATGCGAGCTGCTCTTGCAGTAAAACGTGTAAATTTTTGTGTAGCGAATGAATTTCAAATTTGGATTGCTATCTTGAAAATTGCTCGCCGCGTCGCGTCTCGATGTGAGCTGATCTCACAAATGATTGTGTGGTTGGCATCATAACTTCATAAGTGACGTCATAAATCGAAACAACAAGTAATTTTCAGTAATTCTGAGACAAAACATAGTAAATCTATACCCTAATTTATTATCTCTGTATTTCGTCCTCTCTCTTTCTTTATGTATCAAGTTAATAGAGACTAACTCTTCTAAGGCTGTAATTTTTACTAAAATTAAATATAGTATTTATCGTACGCCATCGAGGATATACCCCGTGGGAGAGCCATGCTTCGGCACGAATGGGCCGGCTCGACGGGAGAAATACCACGGGCTCATAGAAAACCGGCGTGAAACAGCGCTTGCACTGTGTTTCGCCGAGTGAGTGAGTTTACCGGAGGCCCAATCCCCTACCCCCCTAGAAATGAAAGTTGGAAAGCAATTTGTTACCCCAGGAGGGTACCAACTGCGTTGGAGAATCCCTCTCTGGACGTACATGCTCAGGAACGCCTGGAACTGAACGTGGACGTCCAGGCTGCCTCTCGTATTCTGGGGAGGGCAAAACTGCGCTCCAATCTGCTCGGGGCAAGAGCAAACGCACAAAGGCACCCCCCTCGATATTAAACATGGACTTTTGTAATATCAGGGGATTACACTCCAACCTTAATGCCGTCCATTACCACCTTGAGACGGCAAAGCCGGCTTTGCTCTTTTTAACCGAGACGCAGATATCATCTCCGAGTGACACATCATACCTTTCCCGCCCAGGGTATTCTCTCGAGTACTCCTTTCTGCCCAAAGCTGGAGTGTGTGTGTATGTCAGAGATGATATCAGCTCTCGCCGCCTCAGCAATCTTGAGTACAGGGACCTGTCAACGTTATGGCTCCGCATAGATTGCGACGACCACCCTCGCGCCTGTGCGTGCCTATATAGGTCCTATAGTGGTGACCCCGAGACGGACCGACTCTTGGAACACCTGCAAGCTGCTTCAGATTTTGTGCAGTGGCAGATCCCATCCGCAGAGATCATAATACTTGGCGACTTTAATGCCTACCACGCCGACTGGCTCAATTCCAGTAAAACTGATCATGCGGGGAGATCTGTCTGCAACTTTGCCCTTGCGAACGACTTGACACAACAGGTCACTACGCCTACGCGAATCCCAGATGTGGATGGTCAGAATCCTTCCTTGTTGGACCTTCTGCTGACTTCAAATCCTGACGGCTACCAAATATCCGTAATCGCACCACTTGGTTCATCGGATCACTGCCTTGTTAGGAGTTCTGTGCCACTTGCGACGGTGTTACGACAGCGTGCTGTTAAATACCGTCGTGTGTGGTCTACTCACTACACTCTCACTCACTACAAGTGAGCAGACTGGGATGGGATGCGGTCGTTTTTTGCATCCTATCCTTGGGGGAACGTGAAAAGGAAATTTCTGCAAGCCAACCCTACCATCCCTACACGTAGGAAATGGATCGTTGGCCCTGGACGCAAAGGACAAAGCCGATCTTCTGGACAAGCTCTTTGCGTCAAACTCGACCCTGGATGACGGGGGGCAGAAACCGCCGACCATACCACGATGCACGAGCATCATGTCAGATATTCGGTTTCATCAACGCTCAGTGCGAAAAGCCCTCCGTTCCCTTGATATCCAAAAGTCGAGTGGGCCTGACGGAATCCCTCCTATTGTGTTGAAAAAGTGTGCTCCAGAGTTGGCTCCGGTCTTGACGCGTCTTTTTCGGTTCTCCTACTCTTCTGGCATCGTCCCGGCTTCTTGGAAGACAGCCTTGGTGCACCCGATCCCCAAAAAAGGTGATCGCTCAAATCCTTCCAACTACAGACCAATCGCTATAACCTCTCTCTTCTCGAAGATAATGGAATCCATTATCAATAGCCAGCTTCTTCGATACTTGGACGGCCAGGGATTACTAAGCGACAAACAATACGGGTTCCGTAAGGGTCGCTCGGCTGGTGATCTCTTGGCGTACCTAACTCATCTTTGGGCTCAGGCAATTGAGTCGAAGGGAGAGGCATTGGCTGTTAGTTTGGACATTGCGAAGGCCTTTGATCGGGTTTGGCATAAAGCGCTGCTATCAAAGCTTCCATCATACGGGTTGCCCGAGAAATTATGTAAGTGGGTCACTAGTTTCTTAGCAGATAGAAGCATAAAGGTCGTAGTTGACGGCGAATGCTCGGAAACTCAGTCTGTTGATGCTGGTATCCCTCAGGGCTGTGTGCTATCGCCTACCCTATTCATACTGCATGTCAATGACATGTTACAGACCAACAGCATTCATTGCTATGCGGATGATAGTACAGGTGATGCTGTATATACCGGCTCCCCCAATATTTCTCGGCTAAATGTCATTGAGAGTCGAAACGAACTTGTGTCTAAAATAGAGAATTCATTGGAGAAAGTCTCTGAATGGGGTAAACGTAACTTAGTCCAATTCAACCCCGCCAAGACACAAGTCTGCGCATTTACCACTAAAAAGTCACCAAAGGTCGTATATCCTCGTTTCGAGGGCACATCTTTAACCATCTCCCCTAGCATTGAGATACTTGGCGTCAACATATCGAGCGAAGTCCAGTTCCGATATCATCTAGAGGGTAAGGCCAAGTTAGCCTCGAAGAAGCTTGGTGTTCTTAACAGAGCGAGACAGTACTTCAGTCCGGACCAACGCCTACAACTCTACAAGGCGCAGGTTCGGCCTCATATGGAATATTGTTCTCATCTCTGGGCAGGGGCGCCAAAATACCAACTACTCCCTCTGGATCGTATCCAACGAAGGGCCGTTCGAATTGTTGACAGCCATAGTGTTTCAATCAGCTTGGACCCCTTGGAATTACGCCGAGATGTAGCTTCACTCTGCATCCTCTATCGGTTGTATCACGGGGAGTGCTCTGAGGAATTGTTCGGAATCATACCACCTACAACTTTTCGCCATCATCCCACGCGAAAAACATACCATCCTCATCACCTTGATGAGTGGCAGTCTTCCACCGTGCGCTTTCCGCGTAACTTTCTGCCTCGCACTGTAAAACTCTATTATTTCCGGACCTATACGACCTGCAAACCTTCAAGAAGAGAGCGTATTCCCTCTTAAAAGGCCGGCAACGCACCTGCAGCTCTTCTGATGTTGTGAGTGTCCATGGGCGACGGTAGTTGCTTACCATCAGGTGACCCGTTTGCTCGTTTGCCCCCTTATTTAATAAATTTAAAAAAAACCCCAGAGTATTATTTATGTACCTACAAGAAATAATTTCGCTAATAGTGTCCTTTGATTTGTAATGTAAAATTAATTATCATTTCTATAGAATTTGTAAAAATTACATATTAGCTACCAGTAATGTGTTTTGAATTTTGGGACTTATGACTACTGAATGGGAAATTCACTCGTTTATTTGATACTAACTTTTACCCGCGGCTCCGTCCGCGTAAATACAGTATCCCACGGGAACACTTTTTCGGGATAAAAAGTATCCAAACCACTACCATACCATTTACTTTACATCAAAATCCGTTGAGTACTTTTCGCGTGAACGAGTAACAAACATCCATCCATCCTCACAACCAATTTATAATAATATAGTAGGATATCATTACCGATACACATTAATTATGTATCATATGGCATACGGTGACATAAAAGTAACGAATTTTTTATCAGGATCTATGCGTCGAACATCCATGTTCAGTGTCGGCACGCCCGCGCCCGTGCCCGCACATACAAATTACTTAATTAAATTTTTGCCGCCGCTTCTTACTGTGATTCGGTAAAGTGCTTACATTAATAAACGCTTGTTAACTCCTTTACCTCGATGTCTTGAGTAGGATTTATGTGAGACTAGACATTGCCAGCGTCTTCGTACGCGAAAAAAGAATCAAGATTCTGCTTCTGTAATAAGTAGGCTTTGTGTTAATCCAGAGCTTAAACTGCTGCTAATCCTTATCAAATTTTATCAAATTCCGTTCAGAGGGTATTGCGTGAAAGAGTAACAAACATCCATACATACAAACTTTCGCGTACATAATATTAGTAAGGATATAATTGTTAGCGACTTTATATGAATATTTATTTAGTCTATCCATCCCGCAAGTACCGTATAATCTGTAAATAGTAAGGAATAAAAGCAGTGGTATGGTATTCTAAACCAAATATGGTGTTTTCATGTGTTTTTAGTGCATAAATGAATAGTGTTCTGAAAAATATGACAGTTTGCGGAAGGAATAGTATACTAAAAATCAAAATTTTCAAAGATATTGCGAATTGTTCGAAGCACTTTTGTGAGTCTCGTGAAAACGCCCCTTATAAAAGTCATACTAGTAAGTGACGTCACACGCTACTAGTGTTGCTACGAAATGTATGACCATAATATGCACAAAATTTCTGATATCTCGTAATTTTGCGCGTTTATGATGATACACACCATAGTAAATCTTTTTGTGTTTGATGTAAGTAAACTAATTATGTAGGTTTTATGCACTAGTGTTTTAAAAGAATATTTTAACTTTTTTGTGACTTCGAAATGCATATAACTACAAAACTACACATAAAATCCTAATCCTTTTTACTTTTATCAAGTTGTAATACCTAATTATTTCTTAATTTGTGTACTGATTAAAAACAACCTTTTATCATAATGCGTAGAATAATTCTGATAAGCCTTGATTAAAATTAAAAATCGCGATGATAATATTAGGTCTTTACCTATGAAATTGCCGTTTTGTATGAAATAATTTAAGCGAATTTTTTTTCATGTGTTTTTTATTTGTATTAATCGAAGTAATCACCCATGCAATCAATGCATCTTTGCCAACGTAGTGGCAGTTTATTGATGCCCTTCTTAAAGAAATCAGCTGGACGGGAGGCAACAAATTCTTCAAAGGCATTTTGAACTGCCTCTCGGGTATTGATTTTTTTTCCCGCCAAGAAGTTATCCAAATTCTGGAAAAAGTAGTAGTCTGTAGGCACAAGGTCTGGTGAGTAGGGCGGATGACGGAGAGCTTTCAACCCCAGTTCTTGCAACTTGACTTGACTTTGACCGTCTGCTGTGCAGTATGAGGTCGTACGTTGTCGTGCAGGAGCAGCGGAGACGAGCGATTGACCAATGCTGGTTGGAGATGTGCCAGCTTCTCCATCATTGTGTTCAGTTCTTCATAGTACACATCTGCAGTAATGCTCACCCCGTTTGGTAAGAAGCTGTGATGAATCACACCGGCGCTAGACCACCAAGCAGGGACCATCACTTTTCTAGGGGTAAGTTTTCATTTAGGGCATTGTTTAGGTGCAGAACCAGGATCCAACCAACTTGCTGAGCGCTTGCGGTTATCAAACAGAATCCATTTTTCATCGCAGGTAACAATGCGGTTCAAAATTCCTTCATTTGTGTGTCTGTTGAGCAGTGCAAGGCACGTCTCGACGCGTACTTCGTGCTGGCGATCATTGAGTTCGTGGGGCACCCATTTGTCAAGCTTTTTTACCTTGCCAATTTGACGCAAATGGACCAATCTTGTTTTGACGCTAACGTCGAAAGCTGCTGCTAATTCAGCCGTAGATTGTGTATCATCAGCTTCCACAATCGCCTTTAATTCGTCATTGTCGACCAAAGTCTTCGGACGACCGCGAGGTTCATTTTTCAGGTCGAAATTTCCAGAACGGAAGCGAGCAAACCAATAACAGGTGGTGCGTTGGTTTGTAGTGTTAGCTCCGTAAACGTTGTTGATGTTGCGTGCCGCTTGTGCCGCGTTGCTGCCACGACGGTACTCATATTCCATAATTACTCGAATTTTTAACGTATCCATGATGACGAAAAAGAAGAAATGCGATGAAAATGTAACACTAATCAATAAAAAATGACTACTTTTGGAAAAAGAATTCCATGTTTTTAAAATAAAATTAATTTGAAATTAGAATTCTTAGCCAAACAAAAATTATTTTGATTTGAAATGGCCAATATGACGGCAGCAGGATGCAGAACGGCAATTTCATAGGTAAATACCTATTAATAATCAGCTGGTTTTCTCATGAGCGTCTCTGCTTTATGTAAAAAAAATATTAATTAATGTTATGTATCATGAGTATAGAAAAGCCTGATTCGGTATGAGCCGGCTTACCAGTAGTGATATCGCGGCCTTACAGAAAACTAGCGTGACGATATATTTCGCCAAGTACGAACATCAAATGTACATAGCGCACTTGTAACTTCTCGGAATAGCCATGGTTTTTTACCCGACTGCGCGGGGTAATATATTTATTTCGTCTATTCATTGCTAGACAACATAATAATAAATATTTTTTGTAAATCTTAAAAAAATACGAAGATGCAGTAAATTTTTTTTATTATAATTATTATCACAAAAATAAAAAAAACAGCCAAGTGTGAGTTGGATTCGCGCACGTAGGGTTCTGTACCATTATACCTATATTATTAATCTTTACTTAAGTAAGCGCATTTTACAAGTTAAGTACCAATAACTCCTGAGATAATAAAGTTATATGCCGTTAGTTATAGTTTTCCTTCAAAGTTCATCACATGATTATAAGACGAAACCATAAGGGTTCCGAGACGTGAACTACGGAACCTTAAAAAGCCACATAAACGTTACGTTAATCGCCAAACTGTGAAGCAGGTTTTTGGCGGTTGGCAAGCTGTTTGGTGGCGGTTGGATTTTAAATTTGCCATAAGAAAGAGAGCAATATATCGTAACCTGTGACGTCACCAACTGATACCGCCATACATTTGTCACAAACAATTGCCAATGGCGATAACAACAAATCGTTTTGCGAGAATGAGATGGGTAATATTTTTCATATGCTTATAATTTTTAAATCACATCAACCTAAATAGACTATATTCTAGATTAATATTGTATCTCTATTCAAGAAATTCCTAATTTAATTTGTAAAAATTTGATATTTCACACTTGGTAACATCCCTACTGTTGTTTATTTGGTTTATTTGGTGTTTATCACTTACTAGATGTTGGCCCCAACTTCGTGCGCACTAAAGGAAATTTTGCGGGAACCGTACCCTTTGCCGCAATAAAAAGTAGCCTATGTTCTTTCCCGTGGTCTAATCTATGTGTGTGTACATCAAAATTTGTTCAGTAGTTTTGGAGCCTATTCATTTCAAACAAACAAATGTTTCCTCTTTATAATATTAGTATAGATAAACAGGTGATCCTCTGCTCGTTTATATTTAAAGGAATATCGTACCTGGGACTATCTGCGGGCCGCCATGCTGAGTGGCGTCGCATGTGCTGCGTGCGCTTCACCACTTCACATCCTCTGCTGGGCCAGCTGAAACAAAACAAATATAATATCATCAACACCACCAACAACATTTTTGTTTTTTATGAAATGAACCAGGAAACGAGCAGAGGGACCGCCTGATGGTAAGCGATTACCGCCGCCCATGAACACTCGCAACACCACAGGAGTTACACTTGTAACTCCTGTGGTGTTGTGACCTGCGTTCCTGGTCCTTAAAATCTCCAATCCCCCCCTTGGGCCTCCGGTAACCTCACTCACTCGACGAAACACAACGCAAGCGTTATTTCACGGCAGTTTTCTGTGAGGTCGTGGTATTTATCCGTCCGGTCCGGTCGAGCCGGACCATTTGTGCTGAAAGTGGGCTCTCCCACCCTTCGGCATTATCGCCCAATTATATCCCTGCGTGTACCGGAGTCAGTAGACCACTTCGAAAGTGAGAACAGTTTCACTAACAATCCTACTATACTACTATAAATGTGAAAGTTTGTGATGATGGATGGATGTATGTATGAATGGATGGATGTTTGTTACTCTTTCACGCAGAAACTATAATAATAAATAAAGAAATAAAATCTTTATTTCTCAAATTATCATAATAATCGCGAGGCATTTACTTGTGTTGGCGCTGTCTCGCTCATTCCCTCAGTAACTTTACAACATTGAGAAACTCACTATGCTATGAAGTGTTACCAAATTCAACGGATTTTGATGAAATTCGGTGTGGTAGTAGTTTAGGCTCTGGATTACCACATCTTTATATCCCAAAAAAGTACAGTGTTCCCTTTGGGATACTGTATTTACGCGGGCGGAGCCGCGGGCAAAAGCAAGTAATAACTATGGGTCAGGTATCTATGCCGATGGGTTTTTGCATCCCTTACTGCTGCACTGAAAACAACATATCTTCATAAAAATACATATTACATACATACATACATGTAGCCCGCCCCATAGTTCGTCGTTTCTTTAACCTTCAGTACACCAACTTCATGACTATTATTTTCTTCTACAATATAATACAGTGTCTGAGTGCGAATTTTTGACACTATTTGCGGCGCCATAAAGAAATTAACTACAATTTGTATGGCATCGAATAAGTTACCACTGTTTGCCGCCACGGGCGATTGTATTAATAAAAATATTCACCCGATTCTGATACGTTGGAAAAGTCACTTGACAATTAAAGTCAGCAACATTGAATAGGTAATCAGTTCTGTAAGTGTTTATATTAAAAGGGGGTCTAGAAATATACTTCAACTTATGAGCTATGAAAATAATTGTACATAAAAACAACTTTTAAGGCTGTAGTTTCTAAGAAATAGTTGATAAATATTCCCAACTAAGCCGTGACCTCAAACTTTTCCTATAAAACTGCGAAACTTTTTTAATAAGCGAGTCTAAATAAGCGGTTATCGGCGATTCGTATTGATGGGGAGTGGTATACCTCATGTCCTCATGTTATGGGAAACTTTTACGGGAATTGGTTTGTAATTTTTTACGCTAATATGACTTACTAGCTGGTGCCCGAAACTTCGATTGCTTAGAACTAACAGAAACGGTAGCCTATTTTTTAAAGGAACCCTAACCTATTTCATTATATATAACATTAGCTATCTGTCAGTGAAAGTCGTGTGAAAATCGGTCCAGCCGTTTCAGAGAGAGACAGACAGACGGACAGACAAAATTTTAAAATTTTATATTTTGTTGCGAGTGCCGTATATACTTTCAAATGCATTTAGATAAAAGCTATTAATTTAAAATTACAAACAGACACTTCAATTTTATTTATGCATATAAAAATTATATTTCTATGTATGCATAGATAGATAAGTATCGTCATAGATTTCAACGCTACGTGACGTGTACGTACTACGCAACGTCAACGCTAGTGGTGTTGGTTTCAAATATTTTTTAAGAAATTACCGACCGACAAGGGAGCATCGTCTAATAGTAAACGATTACGTAAGTCCTAAGCATTGCCAGTGTTTTGTTTTGATATTACGATAGTGGAAGCCGAGCCACAGATTAAAAAAAAGAGAAAAGGCTACATAGCTTTCGATTTGATTACACTACTACGGTAAGTAAGGATACGGTGTGTCCACGGCTGTGTTGATGAATTGTGGGCCGCTGAAGGGGACGTTAAAATTTTCAAATTTGGATCGATTTAAATCGTTCCATGAAAGATTTTTCTCTGTACGTAAGTATATGTATTTTCTAGTCTGTAGCCGAGTGGCATCTCTCAGGCCGTGCCGCCTGATTCATGCCGAAGCATTACTCGACTGCGATATAAACAGTGCCTATTCTTCCTATCTCCCGGATAACACCACAACCTACTGTCCAACCCTTTTTATCAGAGTATTGAAAAACCCTGGATGTCGTTTTTACGTCCATAAAATCTATATCTTGTGAAATCGTGTGAAGGTCTGTGTCGCTTACAACATTATTATATAACATATTATGTACATAGCATATTATAAGCGTCGTAATCAGAACACTTAACAGATTGCCCCGTTAGTATGAAATATATTTCTGTTTACAAACTGAGCGAGCCGACAGCGCTAAAACACTTCTTGTGGTTTTACTAACATCCTAAAGAATATTTTCTTTATTTCACTAGCAATTGTTTAGGAATAATTTATACCATAGGAACCGGGAATTTATTGTGATAAAAGCTAACCTTTAATATTTAATCCAAGGTTTGTGCTAGGTAGAAAAAAAATAGAAGTCAAGCAAACCTCGATGCTCACAGGGCACGGTTGCTTTGGTGAGTACATGTGTACAGTGGTCATAAGGGAGCAGCAGTCTGCGATCACTGCAAAAGTGGAGCCGAAGAAGACACGGCAAAACATACGCCCAGCATGGGCGATCCATCGCGCAGCTATGTCTGCACGCATCGGCGCGGATTTATCGCTTCCTGCTCTGGTTGCCACTATGGCACGGAGCAAGGAAGCTTGGGACGCAGCTGCCACTTTTTGCACCATAGTTATGGTGTAAAAAGAAACGGCGGAGCAAGAGCGCGAGGCTTCAGTAGAGTCGCACCCGATGCCACGTAGACGACATTGGCGGCGGTATTTAGCGCACCTTAACGCCCTAAATAGATTACCGCCATAAAATGGATCCGTGGACGACTTCTGGGGGATTGCCGCCTACTGAATGATCCTATTTCCTAGAGGGTAAAGGCTTAATGGGTTCTAGGAATGTTTTGCATTTATAATATAGAAAGATACAGAGTCTACCCATGGACGGTTCCCCATAGTGCAAAATATGAATAACTGATGGTACCTTCACCATTGTGGATATGACCCAGTTTGTATTGGTGATGTTGAATACTGTCGAAACGCCTTGTATGTACACGCGTACATACAAGACGTTTCTGTGTCTCGTCCCGAGAGACCCCACAATAGCCTCGGCCATGCGATCTTTGTGAATTGTCGAGTAGGCTTAAGAACAAAAACTTAATCTTCAGTGGTGACAATGTTTTTTCTAATATATAAGGTTTGGTAAAATCAATTACGGATATTTTGGGCATATTATCTACTAAAGACGTTTCGGGGAGAAAAATAATTTAGAAATTTCGAAAAAAAAACTATAAAATGACATTGCAATCTTTACGGCGCTACGGAGGTCATTAGCCTCACACAGCTAATTGAATTTATATTATTTAGGTAAAGTCTATGCTTTCTCTATAAAGTGAGATGTTTCTGTGAGGTTAATGACCTCAGCGCCTTAGAGAGCGCAATGTAATTTTATTTAGTATATATATGTTTCGAATTTTTAAATTATTTTTTTGATTAAACGTCTATACATAAGCAGTAGATTATATGCCCAAAATATCCGTAATTGATTTTACCAAACCTTGTATAAATAGTAGCTACTTTCATAAAAGATGTGATCGAAGATTAAAAAATCGAAGTTAAACAAACTTACCTTTCTTCAAAATAAAGTCGATAGACAAAATATACCTCCATCAAAGTGTAATATTTGGAACAAATATATTAGAAATTAACTTTCGTTAATTTACTTGCCAGTTAAAACGATTTAGTTTAATAAACCTAAAAGAGTTATATTTTAGCGTTTCTATGTGCAACATTTTAAAATATCTCAATTTAAATGAACTTGCTTCTAAAATGTGAATAATTCATGACATATCTATCGTTAAATTAAATCAACAACGAAAATTCACTGCAGCTATGCATAAAAATTCAATTTGCAAAGAAAATGTATTCAACTTGATAAGAAATACAATATTATTGTATATTCGATTCACTGCAACTTATTGCATTACAAGGACTTTGACCTTTAAAGTGAAGTGCTATACTAAAGACCACGAGAGAGAATAATAATTTGTGTCAACTATGATCATCTATCAAAGTACGAGTTATTCGAATCTACTATTAGCAATTTCACTTGGTCAGATTGCAAAACACATGAATAGACATGATGCCTAAAAAGTATTTTTTTTTAATAGTTAACAGGGCGTTACTTTGCGGAAATTCATAGCACACAATTTAATTAATATTATATCTAGCAATATCCCGCGAAAAAATACCCACAACCTGCGAGCAGATGTGTGAGTGCACGATTATGCGTGCTTATGCGTGCACTCACACATTTGCTTGCAGGTTGTACCCATTTATTTCACGGGATATTGCTAGATGTAATATTAATTAAATTGTAAGTTTTTTTTCGTCTATTCGATGTTAGACAACATGTTAATAAACAATCTAAAGCCCATTTTCGTGTATCTTAAAATATAAGATTACTACTTACGAAAAGAAACAGAGCGATATATCGGCCTGTGACGTCACGATTTAGGCATCATTAGGATTATAGGCAACATCCCTATTGTCGGTACCATCGGTGCGGTGCCATTTTGAACTAAATTTGTTATTAATGATGAAGTAATGAAGCTGTATTTTCAATTTAATTCGAGGTTGGCGAACCCATTTGGGGCTTCCAGTACCAAATTTCATCAAAATTTGTTCAGTAGTTTTTGCGCGTGAAAGAGTAACAAACATCCATCCATCCTCACAAACTTATACACTTATAATAGTAGCAGAATTACCATACAATTCCAAACTGTGTTTCTACAGGTTCAAGATCTAAAAGAAAAAAATTTTTGTGGCAACCCTATCGTGTTATTTGTACAAAATATTTGGTATTTATGTGGAGCACGGCAGGCGGCAGGCTCTCGAGAGCTGAACTTTTAGTTCTGTTTACTCTCCGCACAACTTACTTCACAACTCCAAATATTTCCAGCGTGAAAATTCACGGCGAATTTTTCGATATTCCGGAACGTTCGAGTTCGCTTGTATTTCTATAGTAATTGACCGGAACTCTCTGTTGTGCATATGGGAATTGAAGCTCTTTATACGGTGGCCGGTTCCGATGAAACCTAGAATTTATAAAGTGAAGAAAAATGAAGTATTTGCAGGGATTTTATAGAGATCCATAACCGTTACCGAAACTATCGGAACCCCGAACAAAAAAACTACCCGTAACCTTTACCGAATCCGACAAAAACGCTTCGGATGGTTTTGGATATTTGTGTACTAAATTTAATGGTTTTACTCGCAGCTGTTTCCGATATTCCGATACTATATATACAAGATTAGCTCGTTAAAAGTTATCAATACCATATCCATTGACTTATTGACCATGTCGGTTAAGTCGTTCCTGAAGGGCGTATGTTTTATGCAGTGCCATTACACATAAATAATATAGTGACTTGCCCTGCATAAGGTCAGAGCTACGTCACAACTCTTTATTGCGTACTAAATGGTGCCTGCGGCTTCGCACGCGCAATAATATAAGCCAAAGCCGCAAAGGTACCTAACCCATTAATTAAACTGTAATAATCTGTATGACGTTAATGAGTTTCGTATTGATTTCATTCGGCCGGCGCTCGCTTCTTTTTTGAGTCTGCAGTCCGCTGCGCTGCCAGGTATTGGTTCTGAATGAATATGTTCAAATTCCATTCGTCGATGGTTGAGTTTTAATAGGCGTATGGGTGGAATCCGAAAAATATATTCGCACAACAGAAAGTCTGTGTAGAAGTTAGCAAGTATTATTATTACTAAGTAAAGATAAAACATTCATAGTGTTATCTAATTAATTATTATTTATTTAGTTACAGAGATTTTTAGAAAAAAATTACACAACACGTCATTAGGACACCAATTCCCGTGATTAACTTAACTTTTATTTTACTCTCTAATTGAATTCTAAATGAATCGTCTTGATATCATAATTTTTGGAGCTTGGACCATATAAAACCGGTTTGACGTTTATGAGAATACCATTTTGCAGATTTTACATATCGGAACTGGATTGTAACTGTATTATCGAAGGTTTTAATAAGCGGAATCGAGGTTCTGGTATTTGTCATTATGTTAAAAATGAACATTCAAATAAGTGCAACTATGTATAGTTGAAAAATCGACCAAAGATAATATTGCGATTCGTGATAGATATGTCTGAACATCTGTTTATAACAAGATTCTCGATTCTCGGCTGAGCTCAGTTAAAACTTGGTGCGTAATGGGATCCGACGGAAAGTTCTTTGAGAAGTAACGAGATATGCAACTTCATGTCGAGATTGAATATTCCAGCACGTGTTGCGCAAAATATTTGCATCCATGTATTCGATGTTTTGCTTTGATGTAGTCATATAAAAGAATTATGTGCGAGTATATTGGCAATAACACTAACACTAATCATTTTATGTATTAAAACCGTCCAATACAAATATGTATTCTTAATGGCCCTCGGCAATCTTTATTTTTCAAGTGACAGACGATGTATTAATAATGTATATTCCCGAAAGACATCAACAACGTGGTCTTACAGTAAAACGGTAAAACAGTTGCTTTAGTATATTTTATAAGTTTTAACAGAATTTGTCTGTCTATTTATAGACATGGAGGTCGATTTGGAGGTCGATTACTCAAAAATGGTTCACATTTTAATAAAGTTATTACAAGTATAAAACCTCGCCATTATTAAAAATACCTACCACCAGCTACCTACCAAATACTAACGATATCCCCATAATATGAGGTAGAATGAAAAAAAGTCTCCACTTCACACTATAAGGAGTAAGGAGCCAACGCTGAAAAAAAAAAATTCATTTTTTTATCATGCCAAAAAATAGGTCTCTATGCAATCCTACTACTGTTATAAATATGAAAGTTTGTGAGGATGGATGGATGATTGTTACTCTTTCACGCAAAAACTACTTAACGGACTTCGATAAAATTGGGTATTTAGGCTCTGGATTAAAAACATAGGCTACTTTTTATATGAAAAAGTGCAGTATTTCCGTGGGAAACCCGATACTATATATACGCGGGCGGAGCCACGGGAAAAAGCTAGTACTCTATATAACTATACAAAATTTCGTCTTTTTATATTCATAATTACCAAAGTTAGTAAGCGAGGACAGGCGGACGAACAGGGTGAAACTGTAAAGGTTCTTTATATTTATTACGAAACCCTAAAATGAACTTTTAATTTTTATTATATAAAAGATAAATCTGTGCTTGTAGCTGCTAGACCATTCACGCAAAAAAAAAATAACAAGCTAATGTGTAAAATTTTCGCAATAAAATATATTTCCATTATTTTTATGTTGCAAGTACGAGAAAAAATTGCCCAAGGGATGTCTCCACATTTAATCCCGAATACAATGCCCGGGCAAACCTCACGGAGGAACGAAAAACAAAAGATTCATACCGCATTACCTACTTCCATACAATAGCTTAACCACATGGGCATTCACTTACACGTGTTTAATACGCTATGTAGCTGGATTTTATGTTTTCAATTTGGATTTTTAGAATGAAGTTTTAATTTTAAAGTAAGCCAAAAATTTTTTATAAGTAAAACCTACGTACATAATTATCAAGGTTTTTAATTAATTTTTCAATATAATATCAACTTTAATACTTTTTCTAAATAATTATAATCACTGCAAAGGAATAAACAACGTTTTAGTAACCAATTAATACATACATTTACAATTGATGATACTCCTTTACAATTCCAATCGAAAGTAATTACAACTAACCAGCTAAACTACATCACAGAAAAAAAGTGCTAGAAATTTTCTAACCTTATTTCAGCTTCGATTAACAAGAGAAATCGGTGCCTCGTCAATTTCCTGAGAGTTGACTTGTATCAATAAAAATATGCCTCGAGGCAGACTGAAGACCTCGTATTTATAACTGGCAGCTGATATACAAAGCAGAAAAAGTGTGAAAAAAATGATGTAGCCAGCCAGTATCAATTTCAAATAACCTAATCAAGAGCATGTCACGACATGTCTAAGGAGACGTAACTATCAATGCGCAGTAGGTTTTCTTTTAATTACTTCAAAAGTTGGTGTCCGAATTCGCTCAAAATAATTTTCCTAAAGAGTTTTAGCATGATCTACCAGCATGGAAACTTACAAGTTTCTATCTCCTATACTTTAGAAATGCCAGCGGGAGGACCAACTTAAACCTATATATATCTATAATACACATTATATAACTATACCAAAATTTCATGCTTATATATTTATAATTACAGAAGCTAGAGGAGCGGACAGACAGACATACAAACAGACGAATGGACAGAGCAAAACTATAAGGATTCCTTGAGTATTACAGAACCCTAAAAAGGAATTTAATCATTTTTAGCGTTCTGTAGTTTACGTCTCGGAACCCTTATGGTTTTGTCATGTTCATCCGTCCGTCCGTCCGTCTTCGGCTTACCTTCCAAACGGTTAGTGCTAGAAAGATAAAACTTTGCATGGATATGTGTATTTACTACGTCGACAAAGTACTCAAATAAAATAGTGAAAAATATTTTTTTTTTAGTTCCTCGCTTACACGTAAAGTGGGAATGATTTGTTTTTTCGTGTCTCTCGCGTAGACCGTATAAGTTACCCCATAGTGTGGGGGGTATCATTAGGTAGGTCTTTTAAAAACATTATGAGGTTGCTAAAACGATTTTTTGTTTAAGGTATCCACTTTTTTCTGTAAAAATAGCACCCCCCCCTCTAAAAGCATACCACCCATACAAAAATAGCTAAATAATAAGTAAACATGTAAAATATTGGTATAATGGTACGGAACCGTACGTGCGCTAGTCCGACTCGCACTTGGCCGGTTTTAGCATAGTCTATTCGTGTTAAGAAGACAAAGTGTCAAAAAACCACGCTTCCATATGTCAAAAAGTCGTAGTAATTGGATAATGTGAAAACTGCTTATGCGCCATTGGTCACTTTTGAAGTATTTTTTTGACATTTCACTGTGTTCTTATCGCGAATAGAAAAAGATTTAAAAAAGAGAATGGTATAACCAGCCAGTATACAGATACTGGCTTGAATAGTTATATTTAGGTATTTTATAGTAAGTTACTAAAGATTTTCAATGCGATAAGTACAGAAGAATCTTTTCTCTTGGTGCCTGAAGGTAAAAAGGCTATCAGTCATGCAAACAAAATATGCTGGGATAAGCGTCGGAGTGTCGAGAAAATGTCCACTCTACGAACACAAATTTTTACATGAGTGCTGTGTGGTAAGCAGGAACAATTATTGACAAATAGGTAACGTTTCGTAACGTTATCGAAAGAGAATCGTATGAAAATTACGGCGGCGCCCATGCTATTGACATTCGATAATTTATTCATTAACAGACTAACGAACTATGTTCGCAGGTGCACTTCCTGAGGATGCTCCAGGTTCGGGGCGAAACGCGCGTCGAGTTTTGCAACTTGCATGGTGGTGTGGGGCCTTGCACGATCTCGCTGACATTGTTGCTGGTGTGGTGGTGGTGTTTACAAGATTTTGTTTCTGGGTGTATGCATAAGCAGTATGGGAGGAGGGAGGTGACTTACGCTCCTCCAAGCAAATGCGTGCACTCACACATTTGCTTGGAGGTTGTGGGGATTTTTTTTTCGCGGGATATTGCTAGATATAATATTACTTAATTTGTATTCGATAACGCTTCAAATACGTAGTTGTCAATTGTTCCTGCTTGGGCCACTGATCACCAAAACCTGGAAACTGTGACACACTTGGCTGACACACCATGCCTTACATCTGATAACAAAAAATCAAAAATACGAACAAAGTCACATACAAATTCTAGTCTTTTCGACACAATTGAGGTAAAAAGCTCCATTCGCCAAATTGAGCTTTTCGTTACCATTTCAAAGCGAAATTAATAAAAAGCTGAGCTTTCAAAACCGACCTATTTGCTGGAATTAAAGGCACATGCAGTTAAAGACCTTTGTCAAAACCACAAGGCCAAAAACGACCAACATCTTTTTCGCTATTTCTTTTTCATACAATTTGTCTAGCTAAAGCTTTTAAATACAAAAAGTTTGTAGCAATTTCTTGAATTTGCTAATTTACTATTTTAAAAACATTGTATTTTATTTACTAGCTTTTGCTCACAGTTTCCGCGGCGTAAGTGCAGTATCCCACAGGACGTATATTTTCCTGCGATAAAAAGTAGCCTATGTCGTTCCATGTGCTCTAGGTATATCTGCGCTAAATTTCATGATGATAGGTCTCAACCTTCCTATAGTTTTTACGTAATCGCGTTACAACCAAACAAACAAACTCACTTTCACATACTACAAATATTATAAATGTGAAAGTTTGTGAGGATGGATGGAGGTATGGATGGATGTTACTATTTCACGTAAAAGCTACTGAACGGATTTCGTTGAAATTTGGTATGGTAGTAGTTTAAGCTTTGGATTAAAACATAGGATTACATTTTATCCCGAAAAAGTACAGTGTTCCCGTGGGATACTGTATTTACATGGTCGGAGCCGCGGGCATCAGCTAGTTAATAATATATTATTATTAGGATTTACATTGAAGATTTATTTAAGGTTACTTCAACGCCGAGGTAAATAACTTCGACTATCAAATAGTGTTGGCTTTTAACTTAAGTTAGCTTTTAAGCATTAGTCATTTTCAAAACTATTTTGAGTAGCGATACATCCATATTCGTCGTTTAAACATTTTTCAAATCGCTAGGTAATTCACACAAACTTTTTTCGGCATTAAATTCTAAAGAGTCAACTAGGAGATCAGACACAGAGAGAAGAGGTCTACATTTGAATTTGCTTTTTCAGACTTTGTTGTAATGTGAATATGGGTGATATTTGTGTGTCTAATTCGCAATTTGGTGGCCACTACCTGAACATTCCTACATTGATAGTGAAGAGGGAGTTTATCAAATATTGAATTTCTAACAGTCAATTTTGACGTATTGCCTGTTTAAGAAGATCATACAGTGCACATGCGCTGTGCAGCGCGGACATTCGAACACTTACAATGAAACGTGTATCTTCTTGTATAATGAATAAAGTTCAATTTTGAGTAGCTATCCTAAAAATTCAGCGCCATGTCGCTTATCGTTTTATTTCAGTGTGAATTGACCTTTAGATTTTAAAGAAAGTAGCTAAACACTTATAACGCGGTCAAAAATTTCACTTTGCGGTTTCTTTCAAAGAACTATGCTTTTATTGCGGAACAGAGATAAAGAATTCTAATTGGAGGGTTGTTTCAGCGGATTTGCTTCTTTTTCCCCAAGCCGATGTCTTTGGGGATCTTCAGTCAAGGTTAAGATGTCGGTGTACTTATAAAAATATTTACACAGCTGATAAGCTATTCAATGTTACTGCCTTTGCTTGACAGACAAAGACGGCAGTAAAGTATAATTTTCCTCAACTTTAGCGCCCTGTACCTACCTGAGAATTGGCCCACGGCACAATCTGGCGGCTATGCATTACGTTCATTGTACACTTTAATACTACAATATAATATACATTTCATCCAGAACATAAGGGTAGTCAGGCGGTCCTGGGGGGTGTCTCTCGGTCCATAAGGGGTGAGTATGTAAATAATTATGATCACGCCCTGATTCGAATATGATTGAATGTAATGCATCTCGTTTGTGGTTGGCGGAATTTAACACTGGGAAAAATTCAGTGAACTGAAAATATAGTCCCACTATATTTTCAGTTCTCTCAAATTTTCCCCGCCTTACGGATTCCGGACAATATAGTCCCGGTTATAAACCAGACTAAAGTCATCAATCAATTTTTTTAACTAATCACAATAAACATATCTATTCTGAACCGATCACAAATTCCAAACAGAAAATTTCAGCTCTTGCTGACTAAAATAATCAGACAGTAGAATGGTAAAATTAGAAACAAGCTTACACCGAGTATGATTCTAAACACAATAAAACTTTTTACGCCTACACGGGCATGCAGCGATGCTTTCCAGTACAACTACATAGAAAACAATTTCTTGAAACCTATATCCGACTGAACCGAAGCGAAAGTGCAATTAGACGCAAATGTAACGAAGTTCATTAGAGCGAGTGTAACGTAAACGATCCTGTGCGCGTAATGCACAGAGCGTCAAGCATAGACCGCAAGCACAGGGTATAGACCTAGATTGCACAAATAATAGAGTATTGACTGCACAGAGCACAGAGGGTACAGAACACAGTGTGGCACAGAGTGAAGACGTCAACATACGGACTGAGTATTTGCGCTTTTTAATGCCAATAGTGACGGGAAAATATGGTTATTCTATTAAATATTGCATACGTGTTAGAGGGTTATTAAATAGTTTTGTTAGTTTATAATTTATAATTACCTGGGTAACCGAGCTTTATTCGGAGTTCTAGTGAAATTTAAATAAATATAAAGAATCACAAGAATATTTATCCAACCGGGATGCAAACCCACCACTTCCCACCCACCACCAAACCCACCACATTCCGAATTTCCAAACAACACAAAAATTATACATACCCATACCGAACTGCCAATCGGACTGACATAATATTAAAGTCGAAATTATTTATATTTTGTTGTTGCGGAGTTTCTACAATCAATTACATTTATATTTTTTGTTCTAATGCATTGTTATTAGGTGCATACTTGTGACTATAATCTAGTTATTTACGCCTTGACTTTAAAAACCATCAATAACTGTAAAAAGGTAAAAATAAACCTGAGTCCCCTCATTTTCTCATTTCTCATTCTCATTTTTCAAGCCACTATAAAATTATAAAATAATGAATAAACAAAACACGTTTTTAAACACCAACAATGAAAGTAAAAAACGAAACATGAAATATAAAAATGAAATACAGACAACCTTTTTTAGTAAATAAAATATTATGTAATGTATTAGTAGGCTTTACATAAATCATCGATATAAGTCCCAAACTCCCAACCCTATGGCATATGCACGAGTCACGACCCATTTCCAGTTCCGTGAATCGCAGTAAACTAATTTTGCCGTTCACTCATTCCGGACTTTTCACAATGTTACACGGAATCCGAACTAAATCAAGTTAGAGTCCGTTTTCGTGAATACTTTAGGGTCATATCTCTTATTCTATTATACTTAATTCTTAGTTATATTTTCATTTTATTGTGACTTATATTTATGTTATGTTATTTATTTATTTTTTATGTTTACATTTCATTTATCATAGCTCTTCCTTCACCTTATATACGAGGGCGGGTCAATAAGTCCGTGACTTTTGGAATAAAACACAGATTTTTTGATAAATAAATCATTTTATTTTTCAACGTAGTCCCCCTTGAGCTCTTATACACTTTGTCCAACGCTTCTCCAATTTTTTTATCCCTTCCAAAAAATATGATTTGTCGAGGTCCTCAAAATAGGCCTTTGTTTGCGAGATGACTTCATCATTGGAGTCAAATCTTTTTCCACCGAGCCATTTTTTCAGGTTTGGGAACAAGAAGTAGTCACTCGGAGCCAAATCTTGAGAATAGGGTGGATGTGGGAGCAATTCATAGCCCAATTCATGGATTTTTGCCATGGCAACTGCACATGTGTGCACCCTTGCATTGTCTTAGTGAAAAAGAACTTTTTTCTTGGCCAAATGAGGTCGGTTTTTTTTCAAATCCTCATTGAAGCGGTCCAATAAGTTGGCATAATATTCCCCATTAATTGTTCTTCCCTTTTGAAGATAGTCAATGTGGATTATCCCACGTGCATCCCAAAAAACAGTCGCCATAACTTTATTGGCTGACTAACCCACCTTGGCCTTCTTTGGCGCCGATTCACCCTTAGAAACACACTGTTTTGACTGTTGTTTGGTCTCTGGTGTATTGTGATGGATCCATGTTTCGTTCACGGTTAAAAAACTCCTCCATATTGTGATTAAACAACGCCAAACCTTCCTGTGAAGTTGTTACACGATTGCGTTTGTGGTCGACTGTGAGCAAACGCGGCACCCATCTTGCGGAAAGCTTTCTCATGCCCAAGTGATCATTCAAAATTGAAACCACTGAGCCATGCGAGATGCCTATGGCTTCCACAATCTCTTGCACTTTCAATCTTTGGTCGGCCAACACCATATCGTGAATTTTTTCGATTGTTTCGGGTGTAGAGACCTCAACTGGGCGTCCAGGACGTTCGGCATCTTCAGTGCTTGTACGGCCACAACGAAATTCAGTAAACCACTTTTTTACCATTGAAATCGATGGTGCAGAGTCCCCATAGTATTTATAAAGCTTAGCCTTGGTCTCGGTAATGGTTTTTTTTCGCAAAAAATAATGCTTAATAAGCACACGAAATTCACTTTTTTCCATTGTTTCCTTAAGTTACTGGATAAAGATAGCTGTAAAACACAAACTAACTGACGCAGCAAGTTCAAATTTTGATAGGAGTCAACTGACAGGTGTCTGTTGACAGGAGTAGTGTTGCTTTTTCAGTAAGGAGGTTAGAAATTCAAAAAGTCACGGACTTATTGACCCGCCTTAGTAGTATGCACAATATTTCAAAATATAGAACGGATTTAATTGAGGTTTTCATCAATAAATAGAGTGATTTAAGAGAGATACTCGCATGTAGCCTGTAGGTATAACTAGCTTTTTCCCGTGGCTCCGCCCGCGTAAATACAGGATCCCACGGGAACGCTGTACTGTTTCGAGATAAAAAGTCACTTTTGTATAATCCAGAGCTTAAACTGCTAACATACCAAATTTCATCAAAATCCGTTCAGTAGTTTTGCGTGCATGAGTAACAAACATCCATCTATCCATCCTCACAAACTTTCGTATTTATAATAGTAGAAGGATACAGGCATTTTTATGCGTTCCATTAAACAAACATTAATAGTTTTAAACTGTGCAAAAGATTTTTAAAAAATCTTATAAAATTAAAGGGCAAAAGTACAGTATCTAGGAAGTAATCATATATTACATCCTAGATACTGTACATTACATTACATTATTACTGTACAATTGCCCTTCCTTTTTTTCCTTTCCTTTACATGAAGGTTAACGTAGTTACGATTTACAAGTGCCTGCCATTGATTTTACACCTGCAGGTGTCATCTCCCACATGAATATGCTTTGATTTCCACTTGGCCTTGACTTTTGCCATGCACATTGCACAAGGTTTTGAAAATAAACTGTGGTAAATCCTTGATTAATAGGCGCAATAAGCGTGTTTAAAAATGCTTTTCAAGGGTCTTATGAATTATCCAAGACGTAATGCGTGCTTTACATGTAAAAAAGCGACTAAATATTTGTTAGAAATGTGTGGGCGTACTTATCTTCTTTTTTACATATGTACATGTCAACGTAATATTGTAAATACCATTAGAAAATAATTTTCCTAAAGAGTTTTTAGCATGATCTATCAGCATGAAAACGTACAAGTTTCTATTTACTATAGTTTAGAATACCAGCGGGGGGACCAACTTATAGAACACTTTTGAGGCCGATTACTCGAAAATAGTCGACTTGGTAAAAAAGTCCCCTATGAATCCTTACTTTTATTTTAAAAGACATATTTGACGATACCCCACACGATGGGATAAAATGAAAATATATTTTTCATCCCCACTTCACATGTATGGTCTATGGAGAGCCACTCCTAAAATATAAAATTATTATTATTTTATGATGCCAAGACTGAGATCTATAACTATATTAAATTTAAACCTTTTATATTCATAATTACAGAAGCTAGAAGCGCGGACAGACAGACAGATGGTCAGAGCGAAACTATATAAAGGGTTCCTTATGTATTACGGAACCCTAAAAATTGATAACAATTCCAATGTCTTGCTAAAACTCGAGAACGGCTAGACCGATTTGGCTAATTTAAGTCTTGAAATAATTGTGGAGGTTCAGGGAAGAGTTAAATCTCCGTGATTTCCGCAACATGGCAAGATTTTTTGTTTTTACGGTCATGCAATAGCTATTTATCTTTTTTTTATCCTTCCTCATAATATGTATCAGCTAATTAATATCCACGTGCAGCAATTCATGTTATGTCACAGTTATTCGGCGATTTTTCGTCCGTCAGAGCCTTCGGAGTCCAATCAGGATTTATGTGACGAGAGGCTGGCACTGCTCCAGTCAGTCGTCACTGGATGCAGATGATTCGATAAAGGCATACACACACACATACAATCTACCATTTTATGTTTTACCCATTATTATGTTATAGAATTGCTGGTTATATATAATATGTTTAGATGGGGCAGGAGGGCAAACTTTATTTTTCATTCTGAGTAAAAAGAAACATAATAATATTATTTCTATATGACACTGACCATTCTACTATATAACTATTATAAATGTGAAAATTTGTGAGGATGGATGGATGAATGGATGGTATATTTATTACAGTTTAACGCAAAAACCACTGAACAGATTTTGATGAAATTTAGCATGGTAGTAGTTAAGGCTATGGATTAAAACATAGGCTACTTTTAGAGTATTTATAGTACAATGCTTGAAAGTAGAAAAGTTAACAATCGTATACTACTGCGGCGAAGATTAAAACCAGTGTCCAACGTTATTAATGAACGAAAGTATCACGCAAATAACTGACCTATATTCCATCGGGTTTGGTATTGTTAGGCAGTTATATTAGTACAATTAGTACTGAAATAGAAAAGCCTAAAGATTAAAGATATCGTTTCTTTGCCGTTTTCTTTTTGATTTTTTTTTTGATTTTTTTGTTTGACAAAAATCTCTTGTTAGATTTTCATTTTTCATGGAAAACTTTAAAATGTGTCCAGTAATATTATAGCTCCCGTGCCAGGTTTCATTGAAACTATGCCAGCTACGCAGGTGTTATTTTATAGTGCCCAAGTGTGTGCGCAGTACACAAGAACACTCTCTCTTCCTTTACTCTGGAAACCTAAAGGGACGTATAACCGGCACGACTGACGAGAGATCAGACGCAGAACCGACTTTTTACATGCCCATCCGACGCATGAATCGTCTTTCTTGTCAGACAATGAAGTGATCAGCTTGCATTGTCCTAACCAAACTTGGAAACAACATTTTCTGTTGTTCGATCGCGGCAATTGAATGAAATCAAAATCCAAAAAATAAAAATCCGAGTAGGGAGATAAGCTCTAAATCACTGGACCACGGAGGCTGTTAGCTGTAATATTAGAGTCGTACCAAATAAATAAATAGGCTATAGTTATCACCTGCAATTTTAGAACTACGTGGAATTGATAAAATGGTGAACAGTTTTTAATAATTTCACTGGCCATATCTTTTTTTAATCAACATTCCTACTGCAGTGCTGACTGGTGAAAAAAAAACTTTTTTAAATAATTCTTGAAATCAAATTTGGAATGCTTTATGCGGGCAACATAAAGCAACACATGCAAAAATTATTCGAACAACTGCATTGCAATTCCCCATTCCTCGTAATTTGGCCGCCACCCAACTAAGCTGATCCACATTCGAGAACTATTCGAACTTATGCATCGACGTGGAATCGAATCTTGAGTGGGGCTAAGTAATGTGAACGGTTACTAAGAGTTACTAGTTGACACACTTAACTTTGCAACACTTAAAATGTATTTGTTTTAGAGAGACGTATAATTGATTTTATATTAACTCTGTAACCCCTTTTTTTAAAACTTGGATTTGAAGTTAAAATAATTCCTTTTTACTTATTATATCCGGCTCATAGGATCAGTATTATTCGGCAGGAGGCGAGTTACTTTCAATCCAAGCCGAAAAAGTTGTAGGTGGTATATCATCCTTTATGTCAAAGTCATTTCCTGTTCGTGTCCTTCTTCCTTTTTTACATGTACCTTACTTTTCTTTTAATGAGTCACGATCATTATAATAACAAAATAATACATTGTGATTTATGATAGTGTTGATTGCAATTCACAGCAACGAAAATTGCCTTCAATAATAAACCATTGGAGTAAAATCCTTTATTTTGCCTTAAGTTTTCCGTTTGCCTTATATAAGGTTTGATAATATGTACAAGTCGTGTATATGACCAATAGGTCAAAGTTAACAAGTCTAGAAATGACAGAACAATATTATACTAATATGAGTTACATCAATTGGTAGCCCCTTTAGCAATGAGTCCCCGCGCCGACAACATCCGCGCTAGATTGACATCTTTATAATCCTGTCTTACCAGTTCCTACCGGGCAGGAAAATCAGGCATTTTGCATAACTTTATTGTCTAAGGGTAGCCATACTTCTTATCGTGTAACAGCCTCCGTGGTCCAGTGGCTTAGAGCTTGGCTCTCGACTCGGAGGTCGGGGTCCAATTTCCGCGTTGGAACAACAAAAAATGTTATACCTAAGACAATAAAGATGATCCATGCGTCGGATAGGCATGTAAAAAGTCGGTCCTGCACCTGATCTCTCGCCAGTCGTGTCGGTCCGTCCGTCCCACTGGGTTTCGAGAAAAGGAAGAAAGTGCTTGCTCACACACCTGGGCACTATAAAATAACTCCTGCGTAGCCGGCCTGGTTTCACTGAAACCGGCCACCGTCACCGAAATCGGTGTGGGGAGCTATTTACTATTATTACCTCTTATCGTCCAATCCGCATGCCGCTGCATGCTTGATCCAATCTGCGAGTTCGTCCATATCCATTATACACTACTGTCATTCCACTCCACGCCCACAAACGGTCAGTTAGAACTGATAAAGGCATCATGCCGATTGGTCGATAGGAAGTATGGTATGGCTACCCTTACATTGTTAAAATATCATAGTGCAATACCATAGACAAATTATATAATATATGTTAGGGGATAGTTTAGACCGAGAATATATGTTTCATCGTTCGATAGACATCTACAAAATATCCTAAATACACAATATTCTTTAGAATATCATAATTCGTCAAAATTATAACCAAATAAATGTAGAGAAAAGTATGTGGAGAGAAATACGATAACTCAAAATACTCCATTTATTTAAAATGTCCTTGCAACTTTTGTGCGTTCGATTTCAATAATCATTATGTAAGTAATTGTTTAAGATTGCCACAGACTGAGAATATTATAGATATGACAAAAATTTAAACCGATATCACACGACATATCTCTTGGCTGTTTATCCACTTACAGGCATGGTACCGGCAAACGCCCGGCTGCCGGGGGAGCAAAAATGTATGAATATTATATATTATGTTTCTTCACTTACCGGTCCGACAACGATACGGCAATAACTTCCACCTGACACGTGTCACCAGTGCTGTGCTGGTGCTGGGCTAGTGTCGGGCCGGTAAGTAGAAAAACAACCGATGCCTTGAAGAAATTAAAAATCAGCATTGAAATATTAGTTTGACATTATAACGTCACTAGAAAATGTAATTTTGTTTCCTATGTATCTGTTTATTCCCTAACTATGTGGAAATTGGGTACTAGTGCATTAATAATATATAGATAAAATTTGCATTTTTAAAGCAAAGAAAATATTTAGCAGATTAACCTTCCGATTATTTTGTAAATTATTACTCAATCAACATCAATACATTGCGTTTGCCGCGTCACGTCATTAAAATATATTTAGATTATTTTTCAACCTGAACGTCTTTACATAAGCAGCAAATCATATACCCGAAGGTTTCGTGGTTAGTTTTTGGAAAAGTTTTATTTCATTTCAAATCCTAGCTTAACGCCGCGTTGCCGTGTCTACGCATTACTTTACAGCGTGTGTGGAACAGTTGTGAAACTTTCCACAAATCACTAGGCACTTCATTCAACGCGTTGCCGTGTCTACGCATTACTACAGCTGGCGACGTTTGGAACCCGCGCGGGCCGCTGCTCTCAGTCGGGCGGAATCCAATTTGCCGTTTCCGAGTGTCACAGCACTAGGTTACAGTTCCCCTTCCTCCACGAGTTCAGTATTGATATGATCATCACGCATCAATCAAAACGGACATACTAGGCTGAAAAGAAAAAAAAAACCTTTTGAGTGCTAAGTAGAGTTAGTAAAACGAACGTGAAAATATCAATGACCAATCTGCTGGTAATTGGTATTTTGATGAATGTTGGAGGAATTTCCTGTATGTTAACAATGTGATATTCAGGATGATAGACGGATTTAAGAGAACATTTGACTACTACATTTTAATTAAATATAATATAATGTAACCTAGGTGTTTTTCATAGCCTTCTAGCTGAAACTAATTCATTTGTCACAAAGCATTTGTTTCAAATCAGCAAAATTCTTATATTTTTCGTAAGGCAATATGAATATGGACAGAAAAATGCAAAAAGTTGCTAAATTAAAAAGTTGTAGGACTAAAACAGACTAATAAAATGCGCTTCTTGTGTCTTCGCGTGAACTACATAACGAGTTAAATGCGGTCTTTATCAATATACAGACTGTTTATGCGTTCGATTTTAAGTTAATTTTCTTAAGGAACTTTGGTTCTCATATGGCATACTAGATGGCGCTGATTTGCCGCTAGATCACGCTATAGGTAAAGCGAACCTATTTGCATAAGGTGTTTATGAGGATGCATGGAAGGATGCCTTACTAATGTGAAGTATTTTTGGGTTGTAAACCAATCAAGAAAAGGATTGTGTGGTTTTATGAAACCACGGTAAAAGTGAAACTTAAAACTTAATAACAAAATAGCGTGGAGCACTGGCACAAATGAGTACTAGTCTATACACTACACGGTCAGCTGATGTGAACTATAGGCGCCGCCATATTGGCCTCGGCTGCTCTGACAAGCGCCTTTCACTTTATCCCTACTCCGCGGCCGACCGTCACGCGACATGCAACACACAGACGAAAAAGTTTGAGACGATGTAATAAAAGTTTCACTTTAAAAAGACGTTTTTTTGCTGTGATTGAAAAAGGAATTAGTGTTCAAATCCTTATGCTATTTGACACATTGTTCGTTACACATAAACGAGGTATTTATGTTAATAAAATCAATTTTGTATTTTTCTTCATACATTTTCAACTACTGTGACGTCACTCGTGCATTATTTTTTTGTATATAGCGTTTTTAATTCTCTCCAACTAACTCACTTTTATGAGATAGTTGGAGAGCATTAAAACTTATTAAAATATTTGGATGACTGTATTTTGTCAACGGTTGATCGTTGATATGCCACACAGACAATATCTCCTGGTTTAATATGTACTTTTCGAAAAGCCAATAAAAATACTATGCATGTTCCCCATTAGGCTAAATGATTTATTCCTTACCCGTAGATGCTAAAATGCTTTATTCCTTTAATTTTAACTTCTAGTTTTAGGTATTATTCAATAGTAAATAGTAGTCTATTTGTAATAAGGCACGATGGGATTGGCATCGTCATTTTCTTGTGCAACAATCCCTTGTAATAAATGTGCGAAACTTGGGCACTGGCAAAACAACATTTATTTTGGGATTCTTTTTTTCTTAGTCTACCCTACGTCATAAGAAAACGTCCGTTCAGTGACTCGAGCCACGCTTTCATCAATATTAAAGCAAGTGAATGTTTTAACTTCATCATTTCAACGTTTTCGGCATTTAAAGCGATTCGATTTTAATGAAGGAGGTGTCAATATATTAGTAATAACAGATCGCCTAACATGGTCTATATAATTTACGTAGTTGGATTGTATATATTTTTTAAATTGTAGTTATTCCAAACCTAAAAGTGTATTTCACACGTATGTATTATGTTTACGTCAAAATTTTTAAACGTCTTTTTTACAGTTCCTCCTACTAGGACAACATAACCTCCCACACGTATAAAACCCCTCAAACAAGCACGATCCGATATTATACGTGTATGTAAGTGGCTCATTTGTCATCCAGTTGACACCAATCGCGCGCCGCCCGCCGTAACGACCCCACTATCGTATAAATAGAAAACTTACCCCGACCACTTTAAAGCCTTGTTATCTTTCAGGGCTTCTACTTTTTATTCGACAAGCCAGCAGAAGTATGGTCGAATGGAAAGTGATTACCGCATATGAAGGTGAATCGATTAAATTCACTGTACAGCAACTTTTTAATACAAGCAATACAAATTACTAGAGGTCGCGCACTGTGGTCGTAATTCGAATAAAATTTTTTAAGTTTCAACTTTTTTAGGGTTCTTTTGCCAGTTGCCACTTAGTTATGTAAAGTAATATGTGAATATCGTCTACTCCAAATAAAGATTGGCAATTTTGTCAAACCTGTGTGAGTGACGTAGTGTGTGTAACTTTATTTTTATTAATGTTATGTATTTCTAAGCATTATTTCAATAAAAATTAGCTGTTTGCACACACCTTCCTAGTTTCTCTACATAAACTTAACTGTGTCAAATTTCATACTCCTCTTTTCGTAAGATCGTGGAAAAACTCGTGAAATTATACTCATAGTTTTTGGACACCAAACAGGTGTCGTATTAATAAATGTATGATAGATGATAGATATTAAATAAGCGATAATCATCCTAGATTGGTAATGTCTCAAACTAACAGCTTCAGATTCACGCTGAGTCTTCTATACTAAAATTATAAAGAGGAAAGTTTGTTTGTTTGTTTGCATTGAATAGGCTCCGAAAGTACTGAACTAATGATACGGGAAAGGGCTTAGGCCACTTATCATCGCGGTAAAATGCACGATTTCCGCAAGATTAGCTTTTGCGCGGGCAACATCTAGTTGGTGTAAAAAATAAAAAGTTCACGAGTTATCAAGATTCATTTACGGAACCACGACCGATCTTTGTTGGCTGATTAGTTCGGAAACTAATTATAATTTAATCTCAGTTCGATCAACACTCACGTAATTACTACACCCTAGTTAGCTGCGGCTTTAAAATGCCACACGTAGGGTGGCCATGAAAAAGGAAAATGGGCCGATGGTCCCCAACCTGCAATAGGAATAAGAGATTATGTTGTCGGATGTCTTTTCAATGGGAACAACAATTGTTATGACAGCATTGTTGTTAGTACTGTCCATTTGGAGTTATGGGACTTTTTATTTCGAAAAATATTTAAGATACCAATTTTCATGCACCTACAGATATGATTTTATACCTATCTGTGGTTAAAAATATAAATTTTTATTAGGAAATATTAAAGTGAATTTAAAATATTTTTCTTTAGTAAAGCCTTCGCATTAAATAAAGGAGAGATTAATAAAAAAATAAAGGAGGGAAGCCTCCTTTTGGATTTATGGGACTTCTTATTTCTAGGAACGGCCTACGTAGTAACGACAAAGCTGTCTTCCCAGTTCTTGTTTTTTTTTATTATTTATTTGCAGTTTAAATAATACCTCTAAAACACTCATGTAATAATAACATCAAGAAACCACTGAGGTTTGTATAGATGTTATCACAATTGAAAAAAACATTATATTTTTCGGAGCGACTCAGGTTTGACTGCGTTTATTTATCTCACCTTCAACAACACCAAACTTACCTTTTGACATTTAACTTGGTTATTTCTATTAACACTCCAGTTATTTTAATAACATTTATTTATAGGATAACTGAAATTGTCACAATCCATTTTGCAACATTTTGAATCACTTTTACACATAAAACGCGAAACTTTACTAAACTTTGAAACTTTAAGCAATAATAATAATAAAGAAATATAATTTCAATTAAATTGGGAGCTGTGTCACAGTTTATACTAGTACAGCTCCCAACGCTAACTACTGAATAATTACATAAACTGTAATATTAAGTTCATCTGTAAACATTGATATGTATGCGCGTTTTGAAAATAAATAAATTATTATTATTTTAATGATTCTGACGAGGTATTTTAGTAACGAGATGTTGCTTTGACCAACGTCCCCGTAATAATGACCTTCCTCCCGAGCACGCTGCACTCCCCTCTTCATAGGGTGGGGCGAATCCCCATTATTTTACACCATTTTCGTTGATTCATGGGTTGTCAAGAGTGGTTCGATGAGTGGGCATGACAAACAACAGCAGGTGCATTAACATCTGCGCCGACGTAACTTATTGCTAAAATTGGAGGGTGGCACCAGGTTTCATACATCTTTTCCCATCTTCCTTTAATACATTACATACTCTAAGTATTAAAACTAACAAAATAGATTCAAAATTTATTTAGAGAAACGAAATTTTAAACTAACGAAGCCGCAGGGAAAACCTAGGAAAATTAATAATGATTTTACGTCAAACTTTTAGTGTGGTGTGATTTGGTCATAATGTGTTTAATTGAATTGCCCACACGACATGCGATCATATTTATTAATTACGGTAAAATTACATTGCACTATTATTATTTACTACGCTTTCAGTTAGTTTTAAGGGTTTCGTCCTCAAAGAGTAAAACGGAACCCTATTACGAAGACTCCACTGTCCGTCTGGACATCTGTCTGTCTATCACGAGACACCAGGCTGTATCTCAAAAACCGTGATAGCTGGACAGTTGAAATTTTTACAGATATTTAATGTATTTCTATTTCCACTATAGCAACAAATACTATAAACAGAATAAAACAAATATTTAAGTAGTCTCCCATACAACAAACGTGATTTTTTTGCCGCTTGATACTCAACCCTTTGTGCGCGAGGCCGACTCGCACTTGGCCGGTTTTTCTCGTATTCTTATTCTGGTGGTATAGCTGATATCTATTTGATGACGGTCTCAATAATATATTATCTAGCCGACGCGGATAAACCCTTTTTTTTTAGAAAGTTACACGATTGAAATTTTTAAAAATAAGTTTGAATTATTTTACAATCGCAAACTTTTGATAAAATTAATTAAATTGCAAATTCGTGTTTTTCATAACTTAATAATAGATCCGAGCACTCCTATAATAGTATAAGAATCGGAAGCGGACTGAAGGTCGACAATTACTAAGCGGTGTATACTCTGTATCATTTCGCTAGGGTTGACGGTTAGGGTTATACGTAAGTAATTTACTGAACTACATCCTGTAGGCGCTTAGAAAAAAAAAAACTTACATTACATTGAATAAGGTGCTTTGAATAGTGGCCATGTGGAAATGTAAAGTTTTAATGGAATACCAAACAGTGTATCATTAATATGAAATCCGATAGCAAAATAAAATTGGCACACAAACGTTGTGCATTGCGGTGTTTTGCATAAATCTTTAATTGATATTAGTTTCTGATATAATAATAATTGATAGGGAAATACATTCGATGATAAGCAATAGCTTCAACGATTGTTAATTGATTTACAGAAATAATAGGCACATAAATTTCTAACATCTGTTTTGGTGCATACTTTTTATGTTTTGCATTTGGTGCATACATTCAAGTCTCAAAACCATAACGTGTATGTCGCATGATTTTGATGATCATTATTATTAAATACTAGCTTTCTTCGTTCGCGTGGATTCTCGTGGGGGATGAATTTCGAAAAATCAGTCATAATAACTATCTGCGTGCCAAGATTCAACGCAGTCCGCCCAGTTGTTGATATTTCACTATACATATTTTGTAAACTATTTCATCCCTTTTTTTGGTAAACCATTTCACACCTTTTTTTGTAAACCATTTCACCCCTATTTTTTGTAAATCATTTCACCCCTTTTTTGTAAACCATTTCACAACTATACATATTTTGTAAACAATAAAAAAAAAACTATAATATGCGTAGACCGTTCTCAATGATTTGTATTTATTAGTTGGAATATTAAATTTCCTGGAAATCGGTGCATATTTTAAATATGTTCCGTACAAACGTTCAACCCTTATTTTACCAATAAACCACGAAACACGTATTTAATGGAATGTATTTAAGAGCGTCAATCTTAATTCTTAACGAAATCGGTGCAAATTTAAAGATTTTCCATACAAATTTCTACTTTCAGTGATGGAATGTTTCAAAATCCCTTCTTAGTGCGCGTCTACATTGTAAATTAAAACTACTGTTCAAATTTCACATTTCTACTGTTAGCGGTTAGCGGTTACGGCTGTGCGTGCGTCTATACGTCAGTCAGTCAGGACACATTGCCTTTATCTTCTTTATTATATATATATATATATATATATATATATATATATATATATATATATATATATATATATATATATATATATATATATATATATATATATATATATATATATATATATATATATATATCCTATAAATATATCCTATATATATATCCTAAACGGCTGGACCGATTTGAATGAATTTTATTGTATGCGTATAGGTGGCGCCCTGAATGGTTTAGATTCACAAATCAGCCCGACAGGACAACGTATGTCGGGTCCGCTCGTATAATATATAGATCAGTGATTTTAAAGTGGCAATGGCTGTAATATTACTTTACATTACGGTGCTTATAATATGACTAGATTATATAATATTATGTTTCATGTTACCCATCCAAACTTTACAGAGCTTATAAGTATATAAATTATATGTGAAATTTTGAAGCATAAGATATCTATTGGTACATATGTTATTGTAGATTTCTCGTTAAAATTCATGTTTCACAGTAATGATACACAGCTACACCTGATGATGACTTTGTCGAAACCGGTCGTGTAATATTATATTAAAATTGATATAAAATACTTATTACAGTGGAAATAGTGTAAGAAGTCTGTGTATTATTGCTGTAATCTATTAGTATATTAAAACTTTTACTCGTAATACTTTATTTCCTAAGAGTAATTATTTTCTTCACAAGAATAGACTTACTGAGATGATTGAAGGTATGGACATATTGGACAATATGACAGATTTCCTTTATCAATCTATCATTTTGTCTATTTTTCCGTAGAAAGAAAACATTTCTACGGCATGATTTTGGCAGTCTATGTATGTATGTTGTTCATGTTTGTTCCACCGTAGCGCCTAAACTACTGGCCTGATTTTAATAGGTGAGGAGGTCAGATTCGTAATAATAGCCCGGGTAACATAGGCTATATAATTTATTTACTCAGGTTATAGATTTTTTTATAAAGATTGTAGTTATTTTAATGTTAAACTTGGAGTCAACCCTACGCGTACGGTAGGCTAGTATGTACCGCAGTGCGACGGCCTGCGTCATGCGCCGGGCCGCGAACGTCCAAACTCCTGCCGCCTGCGGGACGCATTACACGACATGCATGCTTAAATAGGGTCATGGGTCATTAGCCTAAATGATTACAGACCCAAGTGCTCTTAGTAGATATTAAAGATGACCTCTGTGGCTCAGTGGTTAGCGCGTTGGCGCAGCCGGAGGTTGCGAGTTCGAATCCCGCCAGGAAACAAAAAAGTTTATATGCTCCTGGATTATCGATGTGTACTGTGATCTTTGGATAATTCCATTTCGAGAGTTTTCAATAGAAATGCGTAAAATGGTACACATAATAAGAATTATAAGAACTTAAATTAATTCCAAATTACATTCAGATAAGATACCAGATGTTTAAACCATATATTGATAAATCAATGACGCGAATAAAGTTTAAATGTATAGAAGCTGAAATCCATCACTTATATAAGCAAAGAGATAATCTCGGAGCCCATTTGAAAGTTGTACATATGGAACTAGCTCGTCAGTTACACCCGGTTGAACTGGACTGGCTCCAGAGAGAAATACATGAATACATAAATAACAAAATCTATGAAAAATTTGTTTTGCAAAGTATTAAGTAATAAATATTAGGAATACATTCTACCCTAAAATTGTCAACAATACACCTATAAACTTTACCAAAGAAGAAGTAAATATATTAGGAAAAGGCCTCAAACACTGTCCCAAAATTAATATACCAAAGAAGGAAATAGACAATCTGGCAGCTGACCTTGAAACTGCTTCTAAATTATAAAATGGTAAAACAATCTTGTGCCATAACATTACATAAATTAAAACACAATCATACCTTCCTAACTATGTCTGATGATTCGGTTGTAATAAAAAGTTTAAGAAAGAAGATAAGTACAAATAATTTAGTAATCACTAAAGCAGATAAAGGTAACACAGTAGTCATTGCTACAAAAACTGACTACCACAATAAAATAACAGTTTTTTTAAATAGTACTGATGTTGAAATATTAAAAAAAGATCATACTGAAGTCTTTAATACTGAAGTCAAAGACATAGTTCGATCTACTGACAGTGTACTTAAAAATACCCATATAGCATCTATTTTACATATGAACCCTTTGCCGCCGCGATTGTATGGGTTCTACAAGTTACATAAACAAGAAGAGCCTATAAGACCAGTGGTCTCATATACATTGGCACCAGCCTATGAATTAGCCAAAAAAGCAAATACAATCTTTAAAAGTCTGACAAAATTTTATCCAAAATATACGATTCGTAATAGTCTGGAATTAATAAATAAAATTAAAGATGTTCCCGTCCCATAAAACGGAACTCTAGTATCTTTTGATGTTAAAAATTTATTTTCAAATATACCGGTTAAGGAATATAATTAACGAACTTTATGCACCTCACATTTAGACGCACAAGAAATTATAGATTTAAAGGTCATTTTTAAGGTTTGCCTAGACCAAAATTATTTTATATATAATGGTAAAACGTATAAACAAAAGGATGGATTAGCAATGGGCAGTCCCTTGTCTCCACTTTGTGCAGACATTTTTATGAATGAGTTAGAAAAAAGAATACTGGAAACATCATATAAGGAGAATATCGTATATTGGTATAGATATGTTGATGACGTGATATGCCTATGGAAAGGTGAACATACCAGTTTACATAACTTCCTGAATTACATAAATACATTTAATAATAAAATACAAATGACAATGGAAATAGGCAATAAAATTTTGAATTTTCTAGATTTAACTGTTGATATAAACCTTGGCCGTCATAAATTTAATATATTTAAGAAACCCACATACAGCCATGCCATGCGAACTCATGTCATCCACACCAACATAAACACGCTTCGTTTCATGCTTTTGTACACCGACTACTGAATGTACCCCTAGACGCAAACGATTTCAGGACAGAACTAAGCACCATTAAACATATTGCCGTAAATGATGGCAACAAAAGCGAGTTGATTGACACAATTTTAAGAAGAGCGAAAAAAAAACAGAAAAAATGCTGTACAATCAGACGGAAGACAAAGAAAAAACAAGAAACATGTGGCCCATCTTCCTACAGATTCCAGAGGATTATACAAAACAAGGAGACTAAAGTGGCGTTCTACACTACAGGATTACTAAAGAAATTACTGTGCAATAATAAATTTAAGTTTAAAATCACGGACAATAGCGGTATTTACAGTCTCACTTGTAATACATGTGGAGGAGTGTATATAGGTCAGACAGGAAGAAAGTTTAAAACTAGAATAAAAAAAAACATATAACAGCTTGGAAGAAGAATACTGAAAGATCTACGTTTGCCGAACATCTAAATAGTAATGGACACAACTTTGACCCTGATAAAAATCCTTACTAATAATATTATAAATGTGAAAGCAAATACTTACTAAAGTGAAAATAGTGCAAGAAGTCCTGTGAGTTATTACTGTGAAACATGAATTTCCACCAAGAACCCACAGTACAATCAATAACATATCTACAATAAGAATTGCATAATTGTCAATAAGGATAATTGTCAGAAGTTACTGTAAGAGCAACATTTTCAAAAGTTGATGTTTCATAGTATGATTCACCTTAATGTGTCCATTTTAGACCTGCAGATTGGTATGGTGTGAAAGCGTCCACAGATATTATTATTATTAATTAAAGACCACAAAAAAGAATGATCGACGGAAGAAAGGCTAAATTGTTTTAAACTTGCGCCAATTGAAACTTGATCGACAAACCCAGGTTGAACTAGATTTAAAAATTATACTTCATGCATTTAAATACATAAAAAAAAACTACAATAACAAGTAATTACAAAAAACGTAGGCGCCTTGCAGATTTCTCGGACAGATGCACATGATGATGAATAAAAGTGTACACCTAATGCAAGTGTAAATGTATAGGGTCATGAGACTAAACGGTTGCTGGGTTAGGTACACTGTGTACCGGTTTCTAAAAGGCTAATCAACGCCAAAATTAACTAATCAACGGTCAAATCTCTTGTCAAATGGAAAAAAAACATTAGTTTTGTTAACTAACACGTTGATCAAATCGATTGAAAACTAATGTCAAGCCACCTTTTAAACGCTTTTTAGGGTTCCGTAATACACAAGGAACCTTAATAGTTTCGCTCTGTCCGTCAGTCTGTATGTCTGTCTGTTTGTCCGCGCTTCTAGATTCTGTAATTATGAATATAAATGAATGAAACTTGGTACAGTTATAGATTGTGTATAGATCTCGGTTTTGGCATGATAAAATAATAATTATTTTTTATTTTAGGGGTGCCTCTCTGTGAAGTGGGGATGAAAAATAATTTTTCATTCTACCCCATCGTGTGGGGTATCGTTGAATAGGTCTTTTAAAATAAAGGCAAGATTTTTTACCCGACATTTTTTACAAAATCGAACATTATCGAGTAATCGGCCTCCAAAGTGGTTTGTATGTTGGTTAAAAGTGGTTACTCCAAAGTGGTTAACTATTTGATTATCCTTTTTAGAAATCGGGTGGGAGTCTTAATAAATAAAATATGGCAAAACTAATGATGGGACGACACGAGTTAAACATTACACTTGTGACATGAATGCATGTTTAGCTCGACCTTCACCAACACCTGTTAGTGTTAATCGTTTGTCGAAAACTCATGCCGTCTTTTTCAATAATACGAAGAACGAGAGAGATAACGTGACCTTTAAACTTGGCACTCAGTGTCAATTTCACCAATGTCTATTAAAGTTAATTGTAAATATGTAATTATGTGTCGAGTGTAATGTTTTATCCGTGTCGTTCGATCATTAGTTTACAGATAAAAATGGGACTCATGGGCAAAATTGTAATATTAATATCATAAATAATCTTATACATAAAAGTGCATTGCAATTCCAATGTCTCGCTAAAACTCGAGAACGGCTGAACCGATTTGGCTTATTTTGGTCTTGAAATAATTGTAGAAGTTCAGGGAAGGCTCAAACGGCGAGAAATATTATAGAATAGTTAAGACAGAACAACGTGTGTACAACAGCTAGTATCATATAAAAAGCGAACGCGTTGTACAAGGTTTGCTTTGAAACTTTCGGATGAGAAAACCCGGATCAACCAGATTAAGTGTGAGCTGTCTAATCACAGATTCACTGATCAGTTTAATCATCGGTTAAGGGTCGGTGCACATGAGCATATCGCCAAACGATCAAGCCATCAGAGCACTCCAGTGTGCAGCGACTCTTAAGGTAACCTTTTACTTAATGACCGGAAAATATTGACACACTACCATGAGAGGTATTTTACAAAATATTTAAACATACCTACCCCCATGTTTGTTAAAAACTTATATCATGTTCTTTTTATGTAAAAAGACACTCTTTTACAAATGGACACTTGTAAAAATACAGGATCTGTTTTTTGAACATTTACAATGCCAATGATTTATTAATACAAAAGCGATTTCTGTGCCCTGTATGATTCGCGTACAAAAAAACCAACTGTTCTTATGGATTACAGAAATTGTATTAGGAACTATATTTTGCCCGCGGCCCCGCCCGCTTAAATACAGTACTCGACGGAAACGCTGTACTTTTCGGGATCTTATCGTAATCTAGCACTTAAACTACCATACCGAATTTCATCAAAATCCGTTTAGTAGTTTTTATGTTAAAGAGTCACAAACATCCATCCATCCATCCTCACAAACTTTCACTCTTTGTTTGTATATTCGTGGATCATGTAAAAACTATTAAATTGGTTGTAATGATTGTAATAATATTGGCATTTGATTTATTGGCTTCTGCACTCGCCGCTCGCGAATAATTGTGTCGCGGAATTGCGCTACAGTTGACGGTCGCGGTCGTCGGCCACCCGTATGCAAAATCTTCACCTTCTATCTTCCATATATATAAAAGGAATCGCTGATTGACTGATGTATCACAAGCCAAACCCTTAGGGCTAGAAATTTGAAATTTTGCACACGTATTTCACTTATGATGTAGGCATCCACTAAGGAAGAATTTTTCAAATTTCATCCACTAAGGGGGTAAAATAGGGTATAAACCATATTCCTTGACATATTTGCATGAAATTTCGTATGAATTGAGTACGGAAAAATAATGAGTTACATAATATTTCAGCTAAATTGTTTACTAAATTATTTAGTTATACATTTTTTCATCCCCTATTTGGATAAATAGGGGATGGAAGTTTAAAACCTAATTTCACTCGAGCGAAGCCACGGGAAAATAATGCTAGTTAATTAAATCAGGCGCTTCGTGGATATCAATTGTAATATCGACGCTTTGTCAGTGTTGTGCTTTATTCATCGACTTTCGAAAAATCTAATGCCTAATCAAAAAGCTTGCTGAAAGCAATCCGAGATTCAATCTGAGAGGGTAAGGTTCGTACTCAAAAAGACAATCGTCAAAAGTAATATCGAATAACAGTTTATGAAAAGCAAAATGGCGGGCGTAATCGTAAGATTGATATCTTTGGCCTCCTTCACTGTATATTCGCGGTCGAACTTGACCTTTCCGTTCGTGCGCCGCCGCTATAGATCACATAGAACAAATTGCCCCTTAACGCACATAGATCACGCTTGACTTAGATGCATCTAGGACAGGTTGTGCAAAAAATATTACCTAAAACAAATAATGAAGGTACTCTACCTAGACATGAATCAATGATTATAGGTGTTAATTTTAGGTTCAGATCTAATTTTAATTATTTTTTTGCAAACAAAAAGACACCAGTATACCTTGCACACACACACACATGCACACACACTTAAAGCTTATAAATTATATGAATAATTATAGCCGAATTTAGAGGGATGTTAACGATATAACATCTAGATGCGGATTCGGAATTATTTTGGTTCATCCGCTAGTATCGGATAATTTCGGTTACGGATATTACATTAACGACGAATGTAAGTAAAACGTAAGCTTTTATTTTTTACAATTTTAGGTAATCATTTGGCCTAAAAAGCTTGTATGTAGCTCGGCCGGCAAATTAAATAAGCATGTCATATTTACATTCCGTCTATATAATCCGCAATCATTATCTAAGCTTTTTATCGGATTCAGTTACAGTTACGGATAGTTTTATAAAATTTCGGACTACATCTTGCCCGCGGCTTCGTGCGCGCAAAAGTTAGTACATTTTTCCGCTACAAGAAGTAGTCTATGTTCTTACCCGTAGTCTAATCTATATCTGTGCCAATTTTTATCAAAATCGGTCCTATAGTTCCGGAGTCTATACTATATTTATATTGAATATTAGTATTTAAGTATAGACATCCGATATAGATATCCGGTATGCCAGAGGTAGCGCTGATCTCGACCACAGGGCGACATCGGGTATACTTAGTTAACTGTTGCTAATGTACTTAGTTAACTGCCCACCACAGACGTATATAGACGATGCATGTCTAGGCAAAAACTGTCCCCACATAAATAGCCCCAGTTTTGGGGTTGCTTGGGGCCATTTTGACATTTGAGGTATGGTGAAAACAAGATGGCGTAACTTTTCTTGTATGAAGATTTGTTCTTTCAAATGTACGGCCATAGCTTATCTTTAGTTTTAAAATCTTTGCTTCCCACAGTATAAGCCTGGCTTACATACTCGTATATAAGTAAAAGCACATTCCGACCAACTGTCCGTACAATAAAACTGAATTGGTCATTTCGATGTGGGGAACAAGCCCTCTACAATTATCCCACTCCAGCGGATAGAGAAGATAATTATAGGCTTCATTAGGTTAGGCCCTATAAAAGTGGATTAGGCTAAGCATCGCGATGAAAAGATGATTTATGGCATGTATTTATATTATACACAGTGCGACGCTTGACTAAGTGATTTGTTTAAGGGCGCGTTTACAAAATGTGTTGTTTGACAGAGGCCTAGTACGGACTGACATTTATTTAGAAATGCTTTATGCACTAAATCCAGACCGTGACACATTAAGATTCATCACACGCAAAACACGTGTAAAATTTGAGGACATTTGCCAAATCAATTTTAATATTGTTGGATTATTTTAATTTGCGTATTTTAAACAAAGTAAGCTATATTAAAGGCGAAAAATGTTCATTTATACGACCTCTTGTAAATTTTGGATGAAGGGATTCTGGAAAGTTGGTTTTGTCACACTAAAAATCATAATGGACATAGATTAAGCTACCCTGAATTGTTTTATGTGCATGTTTGAATAAGTTTGAATGCAGATTAAGTGCTACTAATAATTTGAATGAAAGCTATGGACATTAAAAAACTAATATTCACAATAAGATTTTGGGGAAAGAAACCGTTATTTTCCTACATTTCAACACCCGCACAGTTACCAGCCACCGACACAGATTAAAGAGGAACAGATAATTAGCTACATAGTAAGCTATCGATTGCACTACTACAAGCATAAGGTGTGTCCACGATTGTGTGGAAAAATTGTGGGCCGTTGAATGGGACGTCAATATTTTCAATTTGGATCGTTCTATGAAAGCTGTTTCTCAGTACGTAAGTATATATATTTTCTACGCAGTGCCACCACTCAATCTCAGAGACCTTTGAAAATGAATATTCAACAGTAAATAAAACATCTAAATACGTGAGAGGCCCACGCGGTGCTCGCGATTATTCTTGTACCCACCTACGCAAACCCAGCCACGTGGCGACTCAACACGCGCAACACGCGACCCGTCCTGACCTTTCGGCGTGAAAGAGCATCACGTGGTATGTTTAAGAAAGATTTTTCGAAGTTTATAGTTTTTGGTCCACACGTGACAATACTTTGCATTCATCTTCAAACAGTGGAGGGCATCGAGTGGTTTTTTTTTGGAAGAGATTATTTTTAGATTCTGAACAGTTTTTTTTTTTTGCGTTGATTTTTAGCGTACTTAACAAATCAGTTGATAGCCAAGTAACCTGAAAAACTTAGGCAAAAAATATAAGATCAGTAGCTGTATATTTTCCAGATTTTTTTTCTTGGCATGGCGTTAATATTTTAACAATATTGCACATACGTTTATGGAAGAAATACACAAAAAACAACGTCACACATTCCCATACCGCCAAAACTCCCTTTTTTCCAGATTGTAGTATACATAGTCGAAACTGTTTAAGGCACTGGCATTTTAGAATTGCAAATGTAGTCCTTTACAATGCCAATCAATTGTAAAATTTTCTTAGGCATTCTTAGGCGTTTAGTTACTTAGCAGACTTATTGCTGAAAATAAATAATAAATGAAATTTTATATATATGCAGACACCATCGATTTGAGAAATTTTCACGTATAACAATAATAAAAGAACACATAAAACAAACAACAGACATCATAAAAAATATGTAAATTGCAAATTATGGCGCATGACAATTATAAAACAAAAATATTATTTATTCTTAATCAGTGATAACTCAATATCATTCATTCACGATGTGAATAATTGATGGAATTAATTAATTATATGAAACTCTTAAATTATCTAAAGTTAGTTAAGTAATTTTACAATTTATTCTATACTAGCAGCGCGCTTAGACATGCGTTTTGTCTACACATGAATAGACATACTGACAGTAGAAGTACTGATTATTGTCAACGACAACTTTCCTTTGTCTATTCTTCCGTAGACAGAAACCATTTCTACGGTAGTTGAGCGAAGCGTGCCGGTGTCCGCAACCTCGTTTGCGCGGAAGTATTAATAGAAACGGAACCCTATTTTCAAACAGACAGACGGACACTGACAAATTTTTTATAAATGATTTTTTGGTGTAGGTTATATGAATTTTGTGTAAAGCTACTAATTTGAAATTACAAACAGACATTTCTGCTAAGCCGCTACAGCTAAAAGCTGTTAAGCCGTTTGTCAATAGGCTACTTGATCTTGTTTTTATTTATGTCCTAAACGCTTCATAATTGTTTGATTACACACACAAAAATAATTTAACATTATTTTGAAACCTAAAAACCTACAAAAAAAAATATTTTAAAAATACACTTTTTGAAAACCGCCGAAAACACTATTCGAATGTTGGTTGATAGATTATCTGTGCTGTGATGTCATACTAGAACTATTTATAACCTGTGCTATAGTCCGTAGTAGTAAAATTGCGGTGTTCCGTTGACGTTTTGACATAGGTATATAATCTTTTAAGATGTCATGAACTATTTATTTACAGAAACGTTTCGTTTCACTACTACATATGTGTTTAGTGTGTTTGCGTCGTCACATTCTTGCCGGAAATTACTTCGAGGTATTTTTATCAGTGAATATTAAAAAACAAAAATACATATTTTTAAATCAACTTTATTCATCAATCTCATGTTTTTAATTTATGATATCGCTAGAATACGTTTTTCTAAGCCAAGTACTGAAGGAAATACTCCTTCAATTAATGAAATTAAATATAAATCAAGTAGCCTATTGGATCATAAATGCACTTAGTTACAATACAAAAAAAAAATGTTACAATAATATAGTATACGTCATAATGTAATCGTATATATACAATCCAATATTCATACGAGAAGTTGAACAATTATTTCAATGACCGTAACATATGGGCAAGTTTTGTTAATGGCCAAAACAAGTAACACCCTAAATCGTACTCAGTCCTCCATTCCGAGGGTCACGTACTAAGTTTTCGTGTGAAATTGACGGGGAGTGAAAAGTTATTGAATATTAAATGTCACTCGTTAATAAATGACTTACATCAATTTCAGCTCGGCGGGTAGCAATTATATTATCAATTTACATAACAACGCTCCTTTGTTCATAAACAGAGGGTGAAGCGATTAAAATGTCTTTAGGATTTTTTTTTAAATATGGCATCGGCTTATAACCATTTGCCAGTGTCAAGTTAAAAAGGCGGGAAATAGAACTTTCGTTTCAATTTTCAACACCGTATTCCTAAGACGTCACGTCTAAAGTCTAGTCAAAGTCCAAATAAATAGTCAGTGCAGTCCATGAGTCATGTCAGTCGATTCAGTAAAGTGGTAGAAGCTTTACTGAAAGTTCCTAGGGAGTTGTGGAGGGAATCTCAAAATAGCACGTTTTAGAAGTTGTACCACTTGCCCACACTTATGCACGTTAACGAATACTAATTAATGGTTGATAGAATATCAATAAAAAAAGAATTGGTAGAAACCAATAGTATACATTAAGAACCGAAATAACACAAATTTATAAAGAAATGCAAAATCCACAACGTCACCCATTGAATTCCCCGGCAAAACTGATTAGGAAATATGAAAAAGCGCGAAAATGATTTCGTTCTTCTTCTTTTTTAATAAACTGATGGTTTTATAATTTTCTAGAAAATTAGTGTACAAAGTGATCTTAGTCCTATCTTATTATTATATTGAAGTCGTCTACAGAAGATTTAGAGGACGACTCCCGAACACTTCGCGCCCCACGTCGCAGACAATACGTGTTTAATGTTAGTGTTAGTTTATTATATATTATGTATGTTAGTATATAAGGTATTTATAATATGGACCTATGCAGCCTGAAATAAACGGAATTTAAATTTAAATTTATAAATTCATCACGCTGTTTACGCTCGAAAAATATTACCTCTCTCTTACGGCAGTCGGGCTATAAGGATTTAACTAGTACGTTACTAGTAGAAGGTACATAGAATAGAAGAGCATACAAGTCGATATAAACACAGGCGCATATAAAATTCTCTGTGTGCTTCCATCGATCTTGTCATCGTCACTGTGGCCTTATACTGATGTATAAGGCCACAGTGCCAATGACAAGAAGGCAAGTCAAGGTGAAACCTGAGGATAATGGTGGGAAAACACACACGAAATGCACTCACACTTAGCAATTACTTTCACATTGACAGACAGAAATAATTCCAAGCGCAAATTCAATGTTTATTAACATTAGCGCTCGGCATTCGGAATTGCGGCACCTTATTACATTATCACTTTGTATATAACTGCCAATATTAGCTCACCTGTATAAAACACATTATGTTATCATCTGTATGACGATAATGATCGCGATATAATAATATGTACAGGATGTACAAGCGACTGTTTGTATGCGGACAGCCCGCGGCCCTTCGTCTGGACGTTTTTATAACGGACCGTTTCTGTTTTTTTTTTTCGTTTTTCGTTTCGTTTCGTTTCGTTTCGTTCATTTTTAATTGCTATTCTAGAAAAAAATAACCTGTAAATTTCTGTTGTTTATGTTGTACAATGTAGAATGCACATTGTACACAATATTTACATTTATTACAATGATGTTCTTCGTTAACTATCAACAATGTATCGTAATGAAGGCTATCGCGTAGGAATTCGCCGCTAGGGGCGCCTGTGTAGCTGAGGTCTCCGATATGTCAAATGTCTTTGTTTGCGGGTTATTTCTTTTCGGTTTATTTCTATTTATATTAATGTTGCGAATATTTGTCAATACGTTAAACTAATAATGGCAAATATAAGTTACGGATCAACGAATGTGAGCTCTTTAAAAGCGGAGCTAAGAACAAGATCAGCTTTTTCTTTTTCGAGCAATATAGCAATACAGTACTGTGGAACACTGTGGCATGGCCAAAACTTTGACTCTATTAAGTTTCTATAAATGTAGCTTTGGATCTCACTCAACAGGGCGCCACCTGAGACCAAACGATGGTCCTCATTGAACTGGGATTTACAAAATTCATAACTATAATATTTTATAAAAACCCGACTACGTAATTGCGCCTATGTTATCCGGGCTATTAATATAAGTCTATTGATGCCTAATTTATTAAAATACACATAACACAAAACATACATACATTAGGGTGTCCCGTAGATTTTTTTTCTGGATTTACCTTAAGACAATACCCCACAAGAGTTGGAGATTTTAATGTAGCTTAAGAAAATAATAATAGAAATTCAATTAAACTATAATATATTCAGGGCGCTACAGGGAGTTTTGAAAAATTAGCGATTTTCGTCAAAATGTTGCTACGTCTTATTTTTAAAAATAAGTATGTTATTCAACTTTTTCTTTCATTTATTTATAATAAATAGTCGAAATATTATATTTTCATATAAAAATAATTTCGTACGGACTTCAGATTCATTAAATTTAAGTTCGCAAGTACTCATCAGTTTCTTCTTGTTTCATAGAGTTTCCATACTTGACTTGCAAGTGTTTTCTATATTATCAATGCACATTTTTATCATATAATTATTTTTGCGATTGTGCTAGCATATTATAAGAGAATTTTGTTAATTAGAAATATAAATTTTGAGTAATATTAAAATTACAAGTGCTACTCTGAGGCCATCCGAGGAACTAAATGATCAACGATACTAGTCCTAAAAAAGTTTTTAAATATGTTTTATACGGCTAGAACTACCTATGATTGTTATATTTTATAAAATATCTTTAAAAATAACTTTTATTTGTTAAAATATCATAAAATTCAACTTGTATGGAGCGAGTTAATTAGTTGAAAATAGTTTTCTCCGTTTTACTATTTGGTAGTTTGGAAATAAACAAACATATTTCAAAAACATTTATTTTATGTTTTTTAATACTCGAGTAATTTGTGGGAAAGCGTGTAAAGTTTTGCCAAAGTTTAGTTTATTAAAAGCATTTGTAGGTTTCGCCAATAAAATAAATTCATTATTTCACACACCCAGAAGACCTCTGCGTCAGTATGTTGTATCGAGATAAAAAGTACGTTCGGCAGCCGATATTGTAAAATTAATAAACGCCTAAGAGGCTGAAAGTTCTATTAACTATAGAATATTGTTGTAATTTATAAATAATTTCTATTTGAAAACAGAAAATATATAAAATTTTTGTGTAATCGAAGTTTAGAGGCTGCACCGATTCTACGGCATAATTCTTATGAACTTTAAATTTAAAGAAGTAACTTCTTAACGAGTTTCTTTTTATTTCGGAGCAGATAGCAATTTTGAAGAGACGATGCTGTAATTTGGACTAAAATAGTTGTAAATTCCTGAACGTTCTGTTAATTTTATTTTATTTGGTTGTATCTATTAAGTTGATTTAAATAATAAAATACCTTTTAAAATAGTTTTTTTGTACATTTTTAGCGTATTGTCGAAGGTCCGTGAAAACTTAAGATTTCAAAACTTCCCAAGCAGGTATCACCCTGAAGATGTTCTATATTGTATATCATTTCATAAATTGTGTGAAAATATGCAAGTTTTGACACCTATTGCGATAGCCTAGCTTCAAAAATATTTTTACCCACAGATCGATGGGACACCATACATACATACATGGACTGTCAAAATCATTAATTACCCTTCCTTTTGGCTTCGCCGTAGTCGGGTAAAAATAGGACTATCATTATTGGTCCCATTTTGTCACTGCAATAAATACGGAACCACAGTGATATGAAAATTTGAGACAGGCATTACATGAACATCCTGATACCTAAAATCAATAAAATTACAGCCAAAAACGATTAAAACGACATTGAAAGGGCCGATAAATTGTGGTCGTAATAGCCGATAGTTGTTGAAAACGATAGTAAAATGTTCATATTTTCTTCACGGATGTAAATAATATGTCGTATTATCCAGTTTATCGATTTAAGTGACATCGTTATAAAAGGATTTCACTGTAACACCAAAACTGGACAGTGGACACGGTAAAATTCTTAAGATTTTTAAAACATCCCGCTTTCTATCACTACAGATCTACAACCTCATTGAATATTCGTTTAAGTTTTTATGCCCCAGTGAAATACCCTATACCGACGACCAACAAAAACATATTATAAAGGAGTCCTTTATAATATGTTTTTGTTGGTCGTCGGTGGACTACCGCAATACCAGTGGAGTCAAAGGTGTTTAAAAAGGATTGTTTGGAAAAAGGTTTCCCATGTATAATGGGTTATGGGTCTTTTATACCCTTCTAAATTTGGACCTGCACGACCTTTTTATTCGCACTTGGTGCACAAAACGAAAACTGTGATTTGTTTATGGATTAATAGAATAATTTCATAAATATACTCTTGTTAATAGTGGCTTTGAATAATTATTCTCAAACGTTCATATAACTAATTTTATTATTCGATTTATACTTTTATTATTGAGAGCCAAACTCTAAACCACTGGACCACGGAGGCGTTGTAGCATTAAGCATAACAGCTTCTCAACTAACATGCTAATTTTATAAGCGCACCGAAAGAATACGATGGATATTGTTATGTCAACTTATAGCTAACTTAGCAATGTCCATCATCATCAGCTCATTTCCTGCTTAACAATATTATGATCATCTCCTGAGCGTACATTGAATAATCTATACTTAATATTATAAAGAGGAAAGGTTTGTTTATATGTTTGCATTGACTAGGCTCCGCAAACTAATTGGCCGATTTTGAAGAAATTTCGCAAACATAATATATAGATTAGACCACGAGGAAAACATAGGCTGCTTTTTGTCACGGCTAAATGTATGGTTCCCGCGGGATTTTCTATTGCGAGCACAAAGTCGCGGGCAAAATCTAGTTACTACAATAAAAAAAATTGTTGCTAAATACGATATTACCCAAATAGAACTCTTTTAGTTGATAATTTTTATACATAACTAGCTCCCGACACACGTTCTTCTGTCCCACCTGTAAATAGTGTTACTATTTTCCCCGCAATTTTTCGAATATTTCTCACCGTTTAAATTTCAAGACGCAAACTAGCCAAAACGATCCAGCCGGTCTCAAGTTTTAGCAAGACATTAGAATTGCACGCCATTTTTATTATATTATGCAAGATAAGATTTTCCATTACTTCGTAATTTTTCCTATCAAATCACACATGTTATTAACTTTATGTCACGGCCCACGGGCACGGGATAAAAAGTATCTAAGTAAGTAATATGTCCGTCTGCTGATTCGAAGCTACCTCCCCACCAATTTTCAGCCAAATCGGTTCAGCCGTTCTTGATAAATAGTGTAACTAACAGGACTTTCTTTTGTATATAAAGATTTCAACACGAATTCATTGGAAATCTCCTTGTGAAACGAATTCATTGTGGCTGTTATCAGATATTTAGCAGTAGTAGACATATTATGTTACACAGCCTCCGTGGTCTAGTGGTTAGAGCTTGGCTTGCGACTCGGAGGTCGTGGGTTCGATTCCCGCATTAGAACAAAATGTTAGTTCCATGTTTGGTGAGGACAATGCAGGCTGATCACCTGATTGTCTGTAAGATGATCCATGCGTCGGATGGGCATGTAAAAAGTCGGACATGTGCCTGATCTCTCACCAGTCGTGTCGGTTATCCGTCCCACTGGGTTACGAGAGTAAAGGAGGAGAGATTGCACATACATGGGCACTATAAAATTACTCCAGCGTAACTGGCCTGGTTTCAAACCGGCCACCGTCACCGAAATCGGTGTGGGGGAGTTATTGTTATGTTACAACGCAATTTTTTTGTTACGGGTCTTATTATACCTATGCCATAGCAATTTTATACCGACTCCTAGAATAATTTAATAAATATCTATGGACGCTTCACACCACGTCAATCTCGCCCCGTGCTAAGTACTCGAAGAACTTGTGATACGGGGACCAGACAACGGGAAGTATATTTAATACTTTTTATAATACGCGATTTTATACTATGTGATTTAAGATATTTATTATATGTATATAATGTGTATAATACACGTCGTGGATATGATATGACCCAGGAATATTGAAAACCTTTATTGTGTCTTCGGCGGGATTCGAACCCGCGACCCCCAAATTGAGCTCCAATGGGTCACTGAGCCACAGACGTCGTCAAAGAGGTCGGTAGTATTATATATCACCTTTCGGTGATCATTTACAATTCAATAATATTTAGAATACAATAATATTTAGAATGGCGCTGAAATCTAGAAATTACTATTATCTAAATCTATTAGGTACTCGTAGTTGTAGGTTAAGATTTCGTAGCAATATGTTTACTCAGATGTCCCTCAAGATTAAAATGCCTCTTATGTTAAATAATATCGCCTCTAAGTTTCGAAATACACGGAACACACAAAATAACATCCAGCAATACAAATTATACATATTAATTTAGATGTACCGTGTACTATAAACGCTAAATATAAAACGTAATGACACAAAATAATTTATATGAAATTACGAAATGAACGCGCGGCTTAGTATTCTCGTCGAGATCTGTATAACCCATTCTTTATCCTCATGTGCTGTTTATTACCCGGGCTAAGTTTACGAGCCCCGGGACCAGAACGTTCTAGATTTTTTTACTATTCGACTGTCAAACATCTATAATTTGCGCAGTACCTTACGTAGCATCTACGCCGTAGCGCTACGCATTTACTGACAGCGAAAAATCGCGTAAATTTTGTTTATCGCCTTACCTGGATATAGACGTCTCGTTCCCACGGCTTGAAGGTCGGCTGGGGTGCAGCGCGACGTGCAGGCGACGCGGAGGGCGGGTACAGACTGACTGGGCCCGGGAACCTCGCCCCCCGCCGCGCCGCCGCCCGCCGCGGATAAACAACGTGCAGTAGGCCCGATCTCTACTTCTCCCGTACGGGCTACACGCACACACCTCCGGCGACGCAATTTGTTGACAGCCTTCCATTGCGCGTTTCCTTTAAGCCAAAAACTTGCTCCTGTACGTAATCAGCGATGTAAACCCTAATATATAACGCACGACAATTACGGAGGGTTTGTTTTTCAATAGTCTACCGGTATAGATTTTGGATTTGGGTGGTAGCGATCGCCGGTTGTGACGTTTCGTAAATCTGACCTTGCTCCTGGCCTGTTCAAACACAACAAGGATATTTTCTCCCTGGATGTAAGAGACTTACAGCTTTTAGAAGAATAATAAAGCTTTTGTCGATAAATCATTAAGTTCGATATAAGTTCCGTAGATACTAAAGTGCGGTCGCGGAGCACGTCGAATTTCGTACATTGACTTATCGCTACTTGTCTCTTTCACTCGCGCACGAATATATTGCTATCGCGTTTACACAAGCACGCGATAGGAGCGCAATAGCAATATATTCGTGCGCGAGTGAAAGAGACAAGTAGCGATAAGTCAATGTACGAAATTCTACGTGCTCCGTGACCGTACTTTAGCAAAATTATTAAGCTTTAAGATTATAAAGCCTAATTTTATGCTTGTATAATATTTTGTATCAGTGTTTTTTATACTTATTTCAAAATGAAACCTTTAGTTCAAATTTATACAGTACGGTAAAAATAATATTGTAGCTTTTAATTTCTTTTTTGTCGCGGCGGTGTAGACAAATTGACACACAAAATGATCGAGTAAATGCTGAGAATTCAGGACGACTTCAGGCTTTTGTCCATGGAACCCTCAAATCGGCTTTGGACCCTCAAATTCGACTTATTTTGCTAACGTTGTAAATTATTTCCTGAGCCCTTTTTAATGTTATATAATTTTTTATTTATTTTATTTATTTAACAAAAAGGTTTAGGTAGAGGCTTTGAATCCTTATAACATCGCCATTTAGGGGTCAATATAGGCATAATAATCATACTAATATTATAAATGTCAAAGTTTGTGAGGATAGATGGATGGATGGAGTTTGTTACTGTTTCACGTAAAAACTACTGAACGGATTTTAATGGAATTTGGTATGGTAGCAGTTTAGACTGTGGATTAAAACAGGATACTTTTTATCCCGAAAAAGAAAAACAGTGTTCCCGTAGGATAGTGTATTTACGCGGGCGGAGCCGCAGGCAACAGCTAGTACTTGATAATCGTAATAACTATTAGGTCATTACTCATTACATATGAAATTGGTGTTTTGTAAAGGAGGAACATAAAGTCGATTTTTTTTAACATAGTATATTTATTTAATCAAAGTTAAGCCACCAAACGCTCTCAAGTAGCTTTTTTTGGCTGGTTCACCAGGGTTGAGTATTGCGATGAGCATTTCCGATTATCGTACAGGATCCACTTGTCATCACAGGTAATGTTTCGATTTAAAATCCCTTCATTATTGTGCCGGTTGAGTAATGCAACGCAGCAGGCGTTGCATTACTCAACCGGCGCGCGTTTGTTGGTTTGCTGCACTCATTTCATGAGGTACTCATTTCACCTTCCCAATTTGCTTCAAGTGGATTAAAACAGGTTTATCACTAACACCGCAGCCTGCAGATAACTCGGACGTGGTTTGCGATGGATCCGCTTCCACAATAGCCTTCAATTCTTCATTATCAACTTTGGTCTCCGGCCGTCCACGAGGCTTGTTCTGCAAGTCGAAATTTCCAGAACGAAAACGTTAGAACCAAAAACGCACTGTGTTTTCTTTTGTGACACCGCCGCCATACACATCATTAATCCTTCGAGCCGTTTCTGCAGCACTGGTGCCACGGTGGAACTCGTACTCGAAAATAATACGAAATTTCAAGTTTCCATTTTGTAAACAGAGTGACGCAAAGAAAATACCAAAAAAGGAAAAAACAAATGAATTTCGGTTTACGAAACACAAATGCATGAGTAAATAACGGTATAAATTTGAAATTGGAATTCCTTACCAAAGACGATATATTGGAGATCAAAGTGGCCAGTACGACAAAACGCCAATTTCATATGTAAAGACCTAATATAAACTTATAGGGTTGTATATGATTTATACAATCGTCAGTATGGGGTTAAGTATAGGCCTTATATAGGATACTTTTTATCCCGCAAAAAACCCGTGTTCCCGTAGGATACTGTATTAACGCGGACGGAGCCGCGGTCGACAGATAGTACTTAATAATAGACATACCTATATACTTATAGCTTTATGTAGGACTTATACAATCGACAGTATAGGGTTAAGTATAGGCCTTATAATAGTATAAGTCCTATACTATAAAGATATAGGGTTAAATATAGGCCTTGCAGCTAACACAATAGTAGAGATCCCATATCTAAACGACACTCGTAAATCCACGCGATTGTATCTTCGTCCGTGGCCTCATGGTTGGCACGCTGGAGGGTTAAGGTTCGAAACAGGAGTATCTAGTATATTACATTTTTCTTAATTGGCAATATAAAATAATATATATTTAGCATAGACTAATATTATAAAGAGGAACAATTTTTTTGTTTCTTTGTTTACATTGAACAGGCCACGAATTTGGACCGATTTTGATGAAATTCGGCACAGATGTAGATTAGAAGCACGGAACAGGACATAGGCTACTGTTTATCGCAGCAAAATGTACAGTTGTCGCAGGATATTCTTTGCCGTGCACTATGTCGTGGGCAACATCTAGTTTATAATATTTTCAGTAGCAAGTGAAAGATCTAATTTAACAACCAAAATTAGGAAGAAAGATAACATTAAAGAATTATGCGTATTTTTTAACTCCTGGTGCAAAAAGACGGATCTTTTAACTTATTATATTGTGTGATGATGTGATGTATATATTATATTGTGTGATGATGTGATGTATATATTATACAAGCCTCTGTGGTTTCTTGATGTTATTATTACATGAATGTATTAGATGTATTATTTAAACTGTAAATAAATGAAAAAACTGTCTATTCGTGTTAAAAAGTCAGTCAGTCAAAATCGACCAATGAAGTGTAAGCAGTGTTCTCATTAACCAATCAGAGTAAGGCATTTTGACGTAATAATATGTACGTATGATCCACTGCCTTCTTACCGTCTGTGGCATCGTAGCTGTCAAACGGATGAAACGATTTTGATCTAATTTTTTTTCATTTGAAAGGTGATATGATCGAGATGATGGTTCTAAACTATCACTCGTCATCATCAGCTCGCTAACTGCTTGACAATGGCTTAAATTGTTTTTCATCCAGAAGTACGCTGTCATATTATTAATTATTAGGTACTTTGTAAAGTACCTACTTTGTAGGAAATTTTTACATCCTTTATCTTATAAAAAGCCGATTCTAAAGAATAAAAAATTCAAGTATACTGTAGGTCGATTCTGCTAATTATAAAGTTGCATAATGTCAACATCACGTTTCATACCAAAAAGTAAAATTATATAATAAAATGAGGTACGTACGTAATAATATGTACGTATGATCCACTGCCTTCTTACCGTCTGTGGCATCGTAGCTGTCAAACGGATAAAACGATTTTGATGTAATTTTTTTTCATTTGAAAGGTGATATGATCGAGATGATGGTTCTAAACTATCACTCATCATCATCAGCTCGCTAACTGCTTGACAATGGCTTAAATTGTTTTTCATCCAGAAGTACGCTGTCATATTATTAATTATTAGGTACTTTTTAAAGTACCTACTTTGTAGGAAATTTTTACATCCTTTATCTTATAAAAAGCCGATTCTAAAGAATAAAAAATTCAAGTATACTGTAGGTCGATTCTGCTAATTATAAAGTTGCATATTGTCAACATCACGTTTCATACCAAAAAGTAAAATTATATAATAAAATGAGATGGATGGACGGACGGATGGATGAATGGATGGATGGATGGACGGACGGATGGATGGATAAATAAATTGATGGATGATGTCATGTGATACTGCATTTACGGGGGCGGAGTCGCGGGCAAAATGTAGTTCTCTCTATGTTGTAGTTGTCTGTGTATGCTACATGACTCTTGCTGTTCACATCTCATTGCTCCTCAAAGCGACGATTGGCTTTGTAGCTGGATGCGCCGGCACTCGGCAGCAGTCATGAACAATACACCTTTGTGACTTGCGCAGAGTTAGGTTAACCTAACATTTACCCCGGGGTAACTTTAAAAGTTACCCCGGGGTAAATGTCAACATTGTACATGTTGCGCGAATTATTATATAATAATAAGTATATATTATATAATAAGTATATACTTATACTATATTTTGCCCGCTGGTCCGCCTGTGTAAATACAGTATCCCGCAGGAACCGTCCATTTTCACGCAATTAAAAGTGGTCTATGCTATTCCCCGTGGTCTACTTTATATCTGTGCCAAATTTCATGATGATCGGTTTACTAGTTTTTACGTGGCAGCGGTAACAACCAAACAAACAAACTCACATTCACTTTTATAATATTAGTAAGGATAAAGATTAATACATTAAACAAAATTTTATATCGCAATTGTGCGAACGGAGGAGTATGAAATTTGGCACAGTAAATGTTGCTGTGTAGGAAGGTGTCCAGCAATTTTTTCAATAATGCTTAGAAACACATAAAATTAATTTTAAAATGTTACACACTATGATAGTAGCCGATCAATAGCCGATGTATAATAATATGATAGGTAATAATAGTAAGTGTTGGTTTGACATAATTGTTAATCTTTCTTTCACATTCCATAGACAACATTTACATATTTTCATTGCGTATCAAAGAGTCGAAAGAACCCTTAGAAATTTGAAAATCGAAAATGAATTATATTCTAATTCCGATCACTAGCCGACCTCTACTTAGTGTTAGATGCGAATACAGACAACGCTGTTGAACAAAAGTTCCACGCTAACTTTCTACACGCCAAGCAACATGTCGCGAGCCAAATGTTGCCTAGTGGAAAGAAGGCTTTAGGATCCGCACAGATGGACGAAAGACCGGCGAGCTGTCGCAGATAGGGATCGCTCTTGCAACACCTCTGAAGGTCGATTCTACTAATTCCTGCAGTAATTCAGTCTTGTTATGATTCAGTTATGATTCAGTCTTGATATAAAACTGCCAAATTGTATTCTCATAAATTTCAAACTTACGTATAACCCGTTTTGTTTGGTCCAAACTCCAGACATTTGTTTATGATATCAAGACGATTCATTTATAATTCGACAAAAGTAAAATGAAAGTATAAATCAATCACAAGAATTGGAGTTCTGGTGTTGCAGTGTCAATGGGCAGCGGTAGTCTCTTACCATAACGGTGATCCGCCTGTTCGTTTTTCGGCCTATTTGATAAAGATATATAAAATATAAACATTTGAAATAAATGCGTTGGCATTTAATAATTCATCTCGAATGTAACACTAAATTTGAAATAAGAAGTAGGAGTTTTAATATAAAGTAAATTATCCGTAGCAGCGCGCGGTAAACAGTAATATATGCGCTCCGTAGAGATATTTTTAATTAAGTCGAACGTGGATACTTGCTGGGGTCATGTTTGGAAAAAGACTGAGCTTATACACAAATGTACGTGCCTACTTGATTTGTTCTACGTAGCATGAAGAACTACGATAGTTATATCCCTTGTAAACCATATAATAAGGGGTGTTGACTACATGTAAAATGTTTAGTGTAGTGAGAAATATAATAAACTAGCATTGATTGCCCGCCGCTTCGCCCGCGCGAAATTAGGTATTATACTTTCTTCCCCTATTTTACCCACCTTGGGGTTGAATTTTAGAAAACGCTAAAATACGTAACTCGTTATTTTTTCCGTACCCAATTCATACGAAATTTCATTTAAAAAGTTTTATACAAACTTTTATCCCCCATTTTGCCCCGTTGGGGTTTGAATTTTGAATAATCCTTCCTTAGAGGATGCCTACGTCACTTACGTGTGCAAAATTTCAAATTTCTAGCCTTAATGGTTTGGCCTGTGCGTTGATACATCAGTCAATCAGATTTGCCTTTTATATATAATATATAGATAGATGAGATACATCTAAAATTACAAAAAAGGTTTACAAAAATACCTACATCATTAATACACTAACATCATGTAGAAAACATTCATTTTAGTAAGTATGAACTTATACTTGAATTGGTCGTACAAATTTCGTAAATATTAATAGCAATTATGAATGATTGAATGAATTTGAATAAATGAATTATTTATTTATTAAAGTTACACAGACTCATAATGGTTAGTAAAACTTATAATCTATGTTAGTAATATAAAGATAATAAACAATGTGACAATACATTTATTTATTTTTTAATTACATGTATCACTTCTGCACCATGCCGTTAGATAAGGCACAGTAGTGACGAACGTAAGGGCAGTCAAGCCGACCCGCAATCATATTCAGAATGCTATTGGCGCTTCCCCGCACCCTACGCACCAGAGATGCACATCTTTTGCGCATGGTAGCGTAAAAGCAATCCACTCGTGCTTCTGCAAACATCCCCAATGCACTGCAGTAGCGAGGAAGCCCCAACAGCATTCTGAATGCATTATCAAACTGCACGCGAAGGGCACTGTAGGCTCTAAGCGTGTATGAGGCCCACAGGCCGCACGTATAGAAAGTGGTACAAAACGCTCTGAAAAGAGTAATTTTGACCACCCGTGAACATCGAGCAAATCTGCGGACCAACATATTCGCACGAACTGACAACGCCCTTCGTTCTCTTTCTATTTCGTCATCATCCTTGAGGTCGGAAGCATATGTCCTAGATATTTGAACTTCTATACTCTCTGTAACACGCAGTTATTAATAGACACAGAGGGCACATTTGACCAGCGTTTACTTCCTTCTTCAAAAACCATGACCACACTTTTTTTTACATTGTAGGCTAGTCTATGTGCTGAAGCATATGCTACACACATGGCTATCAGCCTCCTAAGCCCACATACTGACGCACTTAGCAGCACCATGTCGACCGCGTAACTAATGTTGTTAACACTAACGCCATCTATATAACAACCGAATCTGGTGCTGCTGAGCTCTCCAATGAGTTCGTTAACATATATGTTAAAAAGAGTTGGTGCAGAGCTCAATACCCCTGTCTCACACCACACACCAAAATATATGGCTCATACAATTAACCGTCTCATCTAACACAGTTGACTTGATTTCCATACCAGTATTTAAAGATTTTTATTAGATCTGGAGGTAAATGTAGGTTTTCTAGCTTTACTGTGTCTTAAGCAGCATGCTTAAGACACAGTATTGCACTCTCTGTAGACAAATTTGGTCGTAAACCAAATTGATTATCTTGAATTTTGATAATTTTTTGTCAACTGTATTTATGATTCTACGATTTTCATATTTCATAAAATTTTATGAATTAGTGATGTTACAGGATCCGCGACTTTTGAATGGAGCATTTTTACGAGACTGACGAAATTATAAAAACAAATCGCTGTTACCTTTGAAAATATTTATTTTTAATATTAATTATACTGTTTCTTTTGAGAACTTACTCATATTTTAGAGTACTATTTCTTATATATGCAATATAAAAAACAGTCAACAAGATCATGGGCCATATGCCCATTTCGAAAGCAATATCTTTTTCTAAGCTAATTACCCAAATTACTAAAAGCCGTATCGATGTGAAAACGTTAGGCGTATCCAGGTCACAGAGACGAAAATATATAATATTTATTACACTTACGTACAGAGAAACAGCTTTCATAGAATGATCCAAAAATTTGAAAATGTTGATGTCCCCACAATCGTGGACAAACAGGATGCTTGTGATAGTGCAATCAAATCGAAAGCTAACTATGTAGTTGTTTATCTGTTCCTCTTTCTTTAATCTGTGCATCCGCTAAGACATTGTTTCACAAAATACGCCGGAAAGTGTTTACGAACCGGAGACAGTTTCCAAAGTTTGTGTATACAAGACTAAAGTGAGAGTAAGCCAGTGAATTTTCAACTGTGATTAACAGAAGCAGCGTAAAGTTTTGGACTAATTAAAGTTTTTTGTTGCGGTGAACAAGAGGTGTATCCTGATGGGCGCAGTCATGGTGAGGGAAAGTCTAGGGTTACTAGTTATGTTCGAAGGAGCCATGGCTTGAATGCAACACGTCAATCTGGTCCTATCCTATTTTCTGGCCTTGTTAGACAGTAATCTTTATGTATATAAAAGGAAATATCTCCCACTGACTGACTGACATATAGACACACTCTCGAAACGTAAAATTTGTAGAGCAGTATTAATTTACAATGTAGATACACTCTAAGAAGGGATTTTGAAAAGTTCCACCCTTAAAGGGGTGAAACAGGGGTTGCATGTTTGTATGAAAAATCTGCACCGATTTCGATGAGTTAGATTTATGCTCTTAAATACATTTTGAATTACGGATTGAAAGTTAGTACGGTAATTAAATATCCCGGATATATAAACTATGGAATTTAACCCTTTTTTTATTTGTCCCCTAAAGTGGTGAAATGGGAGTCCAAAAATTTGGGTTTGTACATTCAAATATCAATCACTGGACGGATTGTGTTGAATTTAGGCACGCAGTAGTTATTATGAAAAGAAATTTTCGAAATTCAACCCCCATGGGGGTGCAATGTGAACCCGTCGTCGTCGTGAGTCGCACGCAAAAGCTAGGTAGTATTATAAAGGGCGACGCTGCTTGATGATGACGTAATAATATGGATAACATGAAGCGCGTATTCCGATTTTGTATGGTTTTTTTTTTTTTTTTTTTTACCGTTTCATTGTAAAATTACCCTTAGTTCTCTGTGGTATTAGGGTATTAGACTTTGATTTTAGTCTACTGGGTTTTTCTTTCCAGTTGGAACATCCTTATAAAAATTTGGTGGTATATATCAATGAAAATGAAGCATACAATTGGTTTGGATTAATATATTATAATATCATCATCATTTATCTAGCAATATCCCGCGAAAAAATACTCACAACCTACGAACAAATGTGTGAGTGAGTACATAAGCATGCTTAAAGCATCTCCCTCCTCATATAACACAGTGCTTAGTAATTGTATGCTATGGATTTCCGCAAAGTAACGCTTAACTCTATTAACTTTTGATAATGAAGTAAGTAGAAAAAGTTGACTGCAGTACACAAAAATACGGCTTGTATTTGCTTATGATCAAAAATGCGACTATTGTCTATGTGCGCTCCATTGCAAAAATGCATTCAATGTTTGAATATGATTTTTATGAACAAACCGTTCGAAATTCAAACAACATGTAACAATATAAAGCCATTTCCTGAAACCTTTTTTGGACAATTGAATTGTACACGGCCCACGGCGCTTTTACATGAACATTTTATGAAAAAGATCTCTAGTTTCGTTTATATTATCGTAGTTATAAACTTATCGTGGGTCCCTACATATTTATTATGTAAGTTAAAAGAAAATTCAGACTTTTCATATAAAAAAAAACATTAAACTGGATGGTTTCGATCAAATTCGAGTCCCGGGTCAATACCCGGTCAATACCCGGCAATACAGTCCAATGACTAAATATGCGTTATTCCTCATGGTTCCCATCTTCAGGTTGACATCAAAAGGACCAAATTGGAATTATACAGCCAAAAAAAGGATTTTGAAAATCGAACCACAGACAAAAAGAATATCCAGCCGAACCTATAACCGGCTCCTTTTTTGGAAGTCGGTTAAAACGTAACATTCTTCGAAGCCCTGTCTGCCGACCGGCAAAAAGCTAGCATAGTAAACCACAGCATACACCTCCTAATTTCGAGTGATCCATGACTTCAGCACTGGTAGTCTGAGAAGACTTTATCTTACCTTAGGGTAAGGCGCAGCGCGCACTTTTCAGGTAGCGATTGAAAATTTAACTCTATATAGTACACACAAAGATTCGCCCTTAAACGGTATGTGATATATTATATATTTGTAGCCTAGCCTATGTGTCACAGTGTTCTCGACCAGTGGTCCAGGGTTCACTGGTTTAGAGCTTGACTCTCGACTCGGAGGTCGTGGGTTCGATTCCCGCGTTGGAACAACAAAAAATGTTGTTTCCATGTTTGGTTAGGACAATGCAGGCCGATCACCTGATTGTCTGACAAGAATGATGATCCATGCGTCGGATGGCCATGTAAAAAGTAGGTCCTGCGTCAAAACTCTCGCCGTCGTCGGCTATCCTACTACGTTTCGAGACTAAAAGGAATAAAGAGTGCTCTTGTGTATTGCACTTGAACAATATAAAATAACACCCGCGTAGCTGGCCTGGTCTCAATGAAACCGGCCACCGTCACCGACATCGGTGTGGGGAGCTATATATTCTCGACGGTAACTGCTCGAGCTCGCATAATAAAACTATAATCGTGTTTTAATTTGCGCAGTTTACTATCGAACGCATTGCGGCAGGCTGCGGCCAACCCGCCCAGTTTTTACCACTTACAATTAATACAATAGTAACTTCAACAGCTGACGAGTAGCTCTCCTAGCATACTACGATTCGTGGAAAGAGTTCCTGTTCCTGGCAAAGAAATACGTTCAGAATTGAAATGTCTATCTTAACCGCCTCCAACGACCTAAAACGTCCAGAAATGGTAAATAACGGCAGGAAATAACACTTAATATTACAGCCTGTGGACCAGATGAGACACAATTAATGATGACAATAGCGCCCGTCACACATACAGTTCACAATCTGATCTGGCATGTCGATGACAGCGCATTTTCCACAGTTTAAACTGCACGCTCTGACGTATTTTGACGTATTATGTAAGACGACGGCAGTCCAAACCGTTACGAATTTTAGTCGTCACAGGCAAAGTTTGATTCGCAGTCCAAACCGCACAGATCCCTCGGCGGTGTTTTAAAACAAAAACAACTAGATCAAAATTGTTTCATCTGATTGGGAGCTACGATGCCATGACCAGACACACACAGACAGACAGGCCAAACTCATAACACCCCTCTATTTTCGTCGGGGTCCAAAAATACAGCAAATTATCTTCGACTTAACTCCAACATTATCTCGTACTTGTAACTTTTCTTTGGCAGGTACTCTGCGTAATTTAAAAGATTATACCACTGATTACATCTGCTCAATCAATTTGAACACTAAATTAGAGACGTATGGTTCAAATTCCGTTGAAGGGGATCGCGGTTTAAGATGGCACCTATTCAACCCCGCGACCTCTTGCGAAATTTAATTAGAATTCTCGGGGTATTCCCTCATAAAGATTTTGGAGATTAAAGACTTTTTGGCGGTATTTTAAATGTGATTTTTATGGAATGGGAAACGGCAGGAATTTCACTTGAAGAAAATAATATGCATCATCATCATCATCATCAATAAGTACTGACTACTGACTAAAGTGAATAAAATCGTTCTTCTTTTTGAGGGTTCCGTAACCAAAGATTAAAAACGAGACCCCATTAGTGAGACTTCGTTGGTCGTCCGTCTGTCCGTCACTCTGTGATCTCTTGAACCGCGATAGCTAGACAGTTGAAATTTTCACAGATGGTGTATTTTAACAACAATAAAAACAGAATAAAATAAATATTTTAGAGGGACCCCTCCCCCTGTTTTTAGTTGAAACATGTTTTACAACAAAAAAAAAATAAGTACTCGATATAAGTACTAACAGTTGTATAGATAATGTATTTGCGACATCTGTTAGCGTAAGCTCGCACATTTGTTTTCAACTAACTAATAAATAATAATCATATTTTCGGTATACTTATTTAGCTATAGTATAATTATACTCTGAGTAATATAATTTTTCAGCAAAACTTCCTCCACTAATGGAAAAAAAATAAAAAGTACGCATTTACTCGTAGTACCGCTGATGTTAACGAGAACGCTTAAATTCTCATTGCGAATAAAACTAATGTTTTCATCCATTTGTTTTATGGTGACATCAAACGACTGAAATCACTTCAAATATAAAATATTATAAAGTAAATAGTAGAATTACGAGCCATGACAAAGATTGAATATCTATTCGATTCGATAAGTTTACAGAAAAATGTAATTACATACTCATTACTTCAGACCTATGAAAAGATGAAATTGAATTTTATGACACGGAAATGAGTTACATTTAAATTTGTAGCATTTTAGAGCCTATTGACTTTTTTAGGTAAAATAGCTCGATCTGAATGTCGATTCTCCTAATTAAATTAGTATATTCATGAACACTGAGTAAATTCACAAGAGCCGCATTTTGTTTTTTTAATCCTAGAGTTTTATACTCAGAGTTGAATGCTTAAGTTTTTAATTTTCTATCGTGTTATTGATTTCTTATGTTTTACGCGAATATTGTTCATTGTTTCAAACACTTACGGATTGTGTCGCGATGCACTTTCGGGTCACGGGTGGACTGAGGTGGCAATTGTCCTATTTGTTGAATTTGTTCAAACTACCCGAAGATTAATAGAAGATGGCTGGGTGCTGCCATCTTGTTGGGATCCAATAATTAACAAAATAAAATTTAATTTAAAAACACCGCGGCTTCAAGATGCTGTCAGTATGTTTTGCGTAGATCGGAACACAAATAATAATTGAAGAATCTTCGGGTAGTTAGAACAACTTCAACAAACAGGACAATTGCCACTTCAGTCCACCCGTGACCACGGCTGCTGGAAAGTAGCCGAAACGTCGGGAAAAAGAAAAGTGCACCGCGACACAATCCGTAAGTGTTTAAAACAATTTATATCGTGTTTTTATTTTTAATTATTATTGTAAGTTTCATTTATCTATTGTATTAGGTTACCTGTGATGATAGATATGTGTGTGGCTATAAATAAATAAATAAAAGTTACGATCCAGTCTTGATAATATGTTAAAACTGCAAAATGGTATTCTCAACGCCAAACCCGCTTTGATTGGTCGAACTCCGAAAATCAGTATAAGATTCATTTATAATTAAAAAATATAATATATAAGTTAATTACGAGAATTGGAGTTTTGAACAGAGTATATAAACAGTTTTAGGGCATCTATGTATATTGTATATATTATACTAGATATTTCCAACGCTTTCGTATGCGCAAAAGATAATCGCGATGGAACCATGCATTTTGCCGCGATAAAAAAGTTGGCTATGTCCTTCCCCGTGGTCTACTCTGTCTGTGCCAAATTTCATAAAATCGGTCCAGTAGCTTCGGAGCAAAGAGACAAACAAACATACAAACCAACAAATATTTCATCTATAAGATTAAGTATAGATGTGGCATGAAGTTTGTTATACAATTCTACCATGCTTGTTGCCCCTAGTAGAAATTATCCAAGTTTTACTCGATTATATCTAGTAACTGGCCAGCGATCAAACCTAGTAAGCAGGGCAATCGCGCTGAGTTTTTTCAGTTGAACCGCAAACGAACCGTGAACGTTTCTCGACCTTTTTAATGATTCGGTATTGCGCTAACGTTTTGACAGATAGTTGGAACCAGGGGTGGTCAACTCTATAGGGCAGATAAAAATACCTACGGGGCAGAGTTGTGTGACCGATTAAAAAATATAATATAATATACCCATTTTTGTGGGTGACCGAATTGTAAATTTATTTGTGTATTTGTTAATGACGAGAAAAATTGTTGGATTTTATTTTGGATAAATATAATTATTTACGATTTTATTCTTATTTCTGCGTTTAAACTGCAAATGAAAATAAGATTTGTAAAAAACAAATATTGTAGGTTACATAATTTCCTTCACCTGGTATCACCATGATCGCATATTTATAAAAAAAAAAAGAAAAAAAAGTGTGTGTCAGCTCCGACGCACGACTGGAGTTTACTCTTAAAAGTAAAACACGTCCCTCAGAAGGAACAAAAACTTTAGCGATCGATTTGAGTTCAAAAATTCGCGCCATGTGAAAAAAAGTGACAGGTGCGCAGAATAGGTTGCGCACGAAAACGTAACGAGGTCATTTGTTCAGTAGATTTTACATCTCAAATTTTTTTAATGCCGGGGGCCTTATATGAAAATCGATTCTTTAGGAGTAAACTCCAAAAAAACGTACGTCACCGGTCAAAACAACAAATTGGCGTTCGGGGAGTTTTGCCGGGGAGTTCAATGGGTGACGATGTAGAATTCGTATTTCTTCATAAATTTGTGTTATCTCGGTTTTTAATGTGTAATATTGGTAGAATATTAACCATTAAATAATCGTTAACGTGCACAAGTGTGGTCAAGTGGTACAACTTCTAAAAACGTGTTATATGTGTGTTTCCCGCCAAAACTCCCTAGGAACTTTCAGTAAAGCGTCTACCACTTTACTGAATCGACTGACATGACTCATTGACTGTACTGACTATTTATTTGGACTTTGACTAGACTTAAGACTTGACGATATATGAATACAGTGTCGAAAATTTAAAGGAAAGTTCTATTTTCCGCCTTTTTTACTTGACACTGGCAAATGGTTATAAGCTGATAACATATATAAATATAAAAAAAAAAGAAAAAAAGAAAAAGAAGTCAGTTGACATACTTCGTAGTTCGTTAAAGTGTCTTGAACGCAAGTTTGGTGGCACGTTAGGTGCCACTTTCTTAATTAGGGCCCAAATTATGTTAAGTATAATCAATTATACTTTTAAGTTTATTAAATATTATATACTTAATAAACTTTATACCCAAATATTTTTAAGTTGCCTTTGAATGACGGTACCTTTTAATGAACATACAATCGGATAACGTAAAGGCATTTCTTTTTACACAGATACATATACAGCTCGGGCCATTGTTGTGTCAAAGTTAGAAATATCATATACATTTATCGGTAAATTCATTTTCACCTTATATTCCCAATAATTGAACACACCACAAACAAACTTTCGTTTCAATTTTCAACACCGTATTCCTATATCGTTAAGTCTAAAGTCTAGTCAAAGTCCAAATATATAGTCCGTACAGTCCATGAGTCCATGTCTTATATATTAAGTAAAGTGGTAGAAGCTTTACTGAAAGTTCCTAGGAGGTTTTAGCGGGAAACACAAAATAGCACGTTTTTAGAAGTTGTACCACTTGCCCACACTTGTGCACGTTAACGAATATTTAATGGTTAATATTCTACCAATATTACACAATAAGAACCGAAATAACACAAATTTATGAGGAAATACGAATTCTACAACGTCACCCATTGAACTCCCCGGCAAAACTCTTCTTGTTCTTTTAATTATGGTGGCATCGGTGATGTCTTTGACAAACACCCATAGACAACAACGCAACTAGTGCGATCTTGCACAAAGCAAAATCAATGCTCATTTATGCTAATCATTTATGCTAAAATCATAGATATTTACACAAATATTAGGTTCGCTTTAGGATCGTTTCGTGAAGGATCTAATGTCTGTCGAAAGTTTCGTTCTAGTTTCTTCTGAGGTTGAGTTACGTTTAAAAGGAGAGTGCGATACTGAAATCTGATCAGACGCAACGGAACCGAACCGAAACTGAATTACAACTAAAGCAGATTTGAACCTGATTTCCAACGGTAAACAATAGCGCGATTGCCCTGCTGGCCAGCATGCATATCCAGTAACTGGCCAGCGAAACTAGATAAAAACTAGAAATTGCGCTACCTACAACTAAGTAGTAAGCATTGGTCACACTGGTGTTCTACGTATGCTAGTGTAGGTGGATGTTTATTTTTTTTTCACTGTAACCTATATGTAATATTAACTCTAATAAGTATCAAAAGCAGTATAAATAATAAATAAATTGTGTATATTAATTGAGAGCTGTCCGTTTTCTTAAAGTCGCCATGTTTTATTTGATATCTAGTAAAACTGGCCAGTTACTAGACAGTTACTCGATAGTGCACTAGCCAGTTCATAGTTTATGTCTAGTTATTTCTACTTTTATTACCTACTATCTATCTATATTATTTATCTACTAATTTCTACTTAGTCATTAAGGATTCAGTAGGATTTACACGGGTGACTATAGACGCGCGTAAATGCCAAATTTTTAATTTAATAAAAGCGATTTAGACGGTCGATTTTTGCCGTGCGTCAAAAATCGTGCAACTTAAGTCACCCATGTAAATCAAGCATAGGGATGAAAAAATATCCTTCATAAAGAGCCTTTAAACACCACTGTAAATAAGAAGTAAAATACGATCCAGAAACTTGCCTAATTATGGCCATAAAGAAGTGTGAATATAATAAGAGCGTTCATTTGAAATAAATCTTGCGGTGAAAATGGAATTCATAAGAATGAACGTTTTTAAAGATATTTGTCCTACATTCGAGAAAGACATCGCAAAACCGGGTCATACTGTCCATAAAGCGGTAAGTGCAAATTTGCTTCACCCTTGTATTGGTACTGTGCACCAGTAACCAATTCTTCATATATAAATATATTGAAATATAGAAATGTGTTTGTGTAGATAATAATAATAATATATTTATGGATGCTTTCACACCACGTCTATCTGGTAAGTTCTGGAAGAACTTGTGCTACGGGTACCAGACAACGGAAATTTATTTAATACTTTTTATACTATACATATAAGATTTTTATATATAAGTATAGTATAATATATTGTTTCCTATAAAAGAGCTACGGCATAGATAGCATTTTGTAGGAAACAGCAGATTTTTTTTTCAAGTAGGAAAGTTGATGATCCCATAGTAAAAGTCAATAAAATAAATCTATCAATATCTGTAAATAATCAAGACTCACTGATCAAGACTGACAGATCCCTGATTATGGACATTATATATGTAATATATAATGTATAATACTCATCCATGACTCAGAAATGCAGAAAACTTTTTGTTACCTAGCGGGATTCGAACCCGCGACCTCCGGCTTGAGCACCAATGCGCTAACCACTGAGCCACAGAGGTCGTCGATTTAAAACGTCGTAGATATTTTAACAGTTAGCACCATACTTATAAAAATATTCCCATAACGGATAAGCTATTAAAAATGCGTCTGTGTCTGTCAAGTGGCTTTTCCAACGTATCAGACAAAGACAGAAACATTTAAAGTAAGTACCTTATATAATTTATACGAAAAGGTATTACTTTCTGGCAAATCAAATTTCTTCGCGGATTTACACAATTCAGACACTTTACAAAAACTTACTGTAAGTTGCTGATCATCATCATAATACTAGGCTAGACGGCTGATTTTTTTATTTAATAAATGAATAGCACTCTTAAATACGAGTAACTTATCGGAAGAAATAGTATACTAAAAATCAATATTGTCATAGATACAGCGATTTGTTTACAGACCGATTCTGTTCAAAATATTAGGTTCTTACATATGACATTGGCGTTTTGTCGTACTGGCCACTTTTATCTCAAATATATGTTATTTGTTTAGGAATTTCAATTTCAAATTTATACCGCTATTTACTCATGTATTTTTGTTCCGAAAACAGTAATTTATTTTGTTTTTTCCTCTTTTGGTTTTTTCCTTGCGTCTGTTTACAAAATGGAAAACTAGAAATATCGTATTATTTTCGAGTACAAGATCCACCGTGGCACCAGTGCTGCAGAAACGGCTCGAAGGATTAATGATGTGTATGACGGCGGTGTTGCAAAAGAAAACACAGTGCGTTTTAGGTTCCAACGTTTTCGTTCTGGAAATTTCGACCTGCAGAACAAGCCCCGTGGACGGCCGAAGACCAATGTTGATAATGAAGAATTGAAGGCTATTGTGGAAGCGGATCCATCGCAAAAATAAAACTGTTTTAAACCACTTGAAGCAAATTGGGAAGGTGAAAAAGCTTGAAAGGTGGGTACCTCATGAATTGAGTGCAGCAAACCGACAAACGCGTGTTGACTGCTGCGTTACATTACTCAACCGGCATAATAATAAAGATTTTAAATCGAATCATTACCTGTAATGAAAAGTGGATCCTGCACGATAATCGGAAACGCTCATCGCAATGGCTGAACCCTGGCGAACCAGCCAAAGCCTGCCCCAAGCGAAAATTAATAATTAATAAAAAAAAATTATCGTAAAGAAAATTTTGCAAGATCTATCAGCATGGAAACTTACAGTTTCTAAAAATGTGGGGGGGCAACTTGTTAACTACTTTGTAGGCCGATTACAAAAAAAAGGTTCAATTTATAAAAAAGTTGTGTATGAAACCTCACCTCTACTTCAAAAGACCTATTTAAATAATCTCACACAATGGGGCAAAATGAGAAAAAGTTTAATCTCAATTTCACATTTATTTCACAGCATCACCCATAATATTTTATAAATTTTTTTTTTTTTAATGCTGCCAAAAATAAAGTCTATACCAAGGTTGCCAACCGTACGAGGTTTCTCGTACAAATACGAGATTTGTGGTCTTCCGTGCGAGGTACGAGGACACTATCAGCCTCGTACAATTATGTACGAGATTTTGACAAACATATTGCCATCTATCAAAACTTGTAGGAACTACTTATACCAAAAATGTCAAAGCCGCATTTACGCGATGATTGTCTATGGTTAGCTATCCCGTCAACCGGGAAATCCCCGAGAAATAAATCATTTCGTTTTTCGCATTAGTCGTCTCTATCACACATAGAGCAAACGTCTACTTTCTCTGTTCCTTACGTGTAGAGTGTTGCATGCCTTATTTAGTTGTACGACGTAAGTACGTGTAGCTAATTGGAGTTTTTGTAAAAAAGAAGATTTAATTGTTAAATAGTCTTTTCTTTGCATAAAAGTATAATTATGAGTGATAACGACAAAGGCAGTGACCATTCGCCTACTTTGACTCCGCCTAAAAAAATACCCAAAAAAGGCGGATGGACATGAAAAAAGGAAGGTAACACGTCATCTCAGCATCGCTCAAAAAATTTAAGACAGCAGTGGTTAAAGGATCCGGCTTTTAAGGACTGGCTTTTGTCAGACACCAATGTTTTAACAAAAGCTAAGTGTGCATTTTGCCCAGGAACATCAATGGTAGCTGAAATATCTAATTTGAAAACTCATGCCTCTACGAAGAAACACCTTGGTACAAATCTGGATCTAGTGGAAAAACTCAAACATTAACAGCGCTTGGATTCCAGAGAGGTGTAACTCAACCAAATAAAGAAAAAGCTCGTGCAGAAATTAAACTTGCTGCTTTTTTTGCGGAGCATAATATTGCATTCTCGGTTGCTGACCATTTGACAGACTTGTGGCGATGTATAGTAAATATAATATTTTATATTATATAAATTGTTATTTACATACGGTGCGGCGCGTATAGGTAGTACCTACTTCAGGATGCGCCGGCGCGGGCTTCGGGCGACCCGTTTAACAGTCTAAAACGAACCTCGGTCCAGAAGGCTGCGCGCGCGCATATAATTTTACGTTATTAGTTTTTTAAGTCTACTAAGGCGGGTCAATAAGTCCGTGACTTTTTGAATTTCTAACCTCCTTACTGAAAAAGCAACACTACTCCTGTCAACAGGCATCTGTCAGTTGACTCCTATCAAAATTTGAACTTGCTGCGTCAGTTAGTTTGTGTTTTACAGCTATCTTTATCAGACTATCCAGTAACTTAAGGAAACAATGGAAAAAAGTGAATTTCGTGTGCTTCTTAAGCATTATTTTTTGCGAAAAAAAACCATTACCGAGACCAAGGCTAAGCTTGATAAATACTATGGGGTCTCTGCACCATCGATTTAAATGGTAAAAAAGTGGTTTACTGAATTTCGTTGTGGCCGTACAAGCACTGAAGATGCCGAACGTCCTGGACGCCCAGTTGAGGTCTCTACACCCGAAACAATTGAAAAAATTCACGATATGGTGTTGGCCGACCGAAGATTGAAAGTGCAAGAGATTGTGGAAGCCATAGGCATCTCGCATGGCTCAGTGGTTTCAATTTTGAATGATCACTTGGGCATGAGAAAGCTTTCCGCAAGATGGGTGCCGCGTTTGCTTACAGTCGACCACAAACGCAATCGTGTAACAACTTCACACGAAGGTTTGGCGTTGTTTAATCACAATATGGAGGAGATTTTGCGCCGTTTTGTAACCGTGGACGAAACATGGATTCATCACAACACACCAGAGACCAAACAACAGTCAAAACAGTGGGTTTCTAAGGGTGAATCGGCGCCAAAGAAGGCCAAGGTGGGTTTGTCAGCCAATAAAGTTATGGCGACTGTTTTTTGGGATGCACGTGGGATAATCCACATTGACTATCTTCAAAAGGGAAGAACAATTAATGGAGAATATTATGCCAACATATTGGACCGCTTCAATGAGGATTTGAAAAAAACCGACCTCATTTGGCCAAGAAAAAAGTTCTTTTTCACCAAGACAATGCAAGGGTGCACACATGTGCAGTTTCCATGGCAAAAATCCATGAATTGGGCTATGAATTGCTCCCACATCCACCCTATTCTCCAGATTTGGCTCCGAGTGACTACTTCTTGTTCCCAAACCTGAAAAAATGGCTCGGTGGAAAAAGATTTGACTCCAATGATGAAGTCATCTCGCAAACAAAGGCCTATTTTGAGGACCTCGACAAATCATATTTTTTGGAAGGGATAAAAAAATTGGAGAAGCGTTGGACAAAGTGTATAGAGCTCAAGGGGGACTACGTTGAAAAATAAAATGATTTATTTATCAAAAAATCTGTGTTTTATTCCAAAAGTCACGGACTTATTGACCCGCCCTCATAATTGTGTGTACCTTTTTCACTAAATCTGTGTCGTGTTATAAAGTGGACAATATACATGTATAAACTATAATTGGTGTCGAATATTTATTCTAACTCCCATAGTGGTGACCCCATCGAACACTCGCATGTGCTTATCGCTCGCATTCTTCCATAAAAACAACCTAAAGTCTTATCTTTCGCAAGCTTTTGTTCGCCTTATAGTACGAGTAAATAGTGCAGTTTTACAACATTTATATTACGATCTCTAGTTCGGACAGTGAATATAAAGACGTTTCGGACGCAATACCTGACGAAGTGTGTCGTGTATCAGTTAAAGTTCCGCCATTTTGGCCAAATGAACCGGCGTTATGGTTCGTACAACTGGAAGGGCAATTTGCGTTGGCGAATATAACTACTGATGCGACTAAATTTTACCACGTTATATCTAACCTGGACTATAAATATGTGTGCGAGATAAAAGATATATTAACAAAGCCGCCAGCAGAAAACAAATACGAGAAAATCAAAACGGAATTGCGTTCGTCGTATCGCGTTTGTCAGCCTCGCAAGAACAAAAAGTTCGACAACTTTTGACCCTTGAGGAGCTCGGGGACAGGAAACCATCCCAGTTCCTGCGTCATCTAAGGAATTTAGCTGGTTCTGAGGTTACCGAGGAATTTATACGTTCGTTGTGGACCAATCGTCTGCCTAGTCACATACAGGCTATTATAGCCGCCCAGGCGGATTTGCCGCTGCATAATCTTGCACAAATTGTGGACAAAATCCACGAGATAACCATGCCACCGGCACTGCACGTAGCTGCCGTCTCTAGTCACGCGTCTGCCGAGAAATCGTCATCTTCGACTGTGGCTATCGAACAGCTGACTCGCCGCATCGATGACCTGTCACGCAAGGTGGCCGCGATGTCCACGGGTACGCGCCCGCGTGCCATGAATCGTTCCAGTTCTCCGCACTGGCATCGTCGGTCTCGCAGCCGGTCTGGTGCCGGCCCGAGAAACTGCTGGTACCACCGCCGCTTCGGGAGTAAGTCGACGAAGTGCAGGTCTCCGTGTTCCTATCGTGCGGGAAACGAGCCGGGCAGTCAGTGAAGGCGGCAACATCTGACTACAATGGAGTATCTGGTGGCCGAGTATACGTGAGTGATAAAAAAACTAAAGTGCAATATTTAGTGGACACCGGTTCCGACCTTTGTGCGTATCTACGTAAGTACATTAAGTGTGATAAGCGCTGTGTTAAAACGGAATATGAGCTTTTCGCTGCTAATGGTTCCGTTATTCACACATATGGCTGGTTAACGCTATCATTGGACTTTGGACTCAGGCGTGATTTTACGTGGCGCTTCATAATAGCTGACGTCACAAAACCCATCATAGGCATAGATTTTTTGTCACATTTTAACTTGCTTGTTGATGTTAGATATAATCGCTTAGTTGATAATGTCACTTCACTCACTGCTTTCGCTACGCCCGCACCTTCAACTCCACATCAAATTAAATCTGTAACAACTAATACTTCACAATACCATTGTCTACTTTCGAAGTTTCCAGACATCACGCGCCCAGCTGGAGATCTTTCTGCTCGTAATATTAAGCATAGTACTGTACATTATATTCGTACGACTAGTGGACCACCTGTGTTTACGCGCCCCGGCCGTTTAGCCCCCGATCGACTTAGAATTGCTAAACGTGAATTTGAGGACATGGTTAAAGCCGGTATCGCGAGGCGGTCTGATAGCCCATGGTCTTCTGCGCTTCATTTAGTGGCAAAAAGAGCAATGAATGGCGCTTATGCGGGGATTACCGTGCACTTAATGCAAGTACCATTCCCGATAGGTATCCTGTACGTCATATTGGTGATTTTTCACACCATCTTCACGGTTGTAATATTTTTAGTATAATTGACTGTTTGCGCGCTTACAACCAGATTCCCGTCAATCCATCTGACGTTGCTAAGACTGCGATAACCACGCCGTTTGGAATGTTTGAGTTTCCGTTTATGAGTTTCGGACTACGCAACGCGGCTCAAACATTCCAACGGTTTATGGACGAGATAATGAGAGGGCTCGATTTTTGTTTCCCTTATATAGATGACATATTAGTAGCATCGCGTAATGAAACTGAGCATCTAGAACATCTAAAACTTGTTTTTCAGCGACTTTAAGAACATAGCGTTATTGTAAATTCTTCTAAAAGCGTTTTCGGTCAACCGCAAGTTGAATTTCTAGGTTATCTTGTTTCCTCCGAAGGCATTCGACCGCTTCCACAGAAGGTAGAAGCTATTCAAAAATTTTCGCGCCCTAGGACAATTAAAGAGTTGAGGAGATTTCTTGGCATGACAAACTTTTACAGACGTTTTGTGCCAAATGCAGCTAAAATTCAGTCACCTCTACTCGGTCTGTTATCCGGTCCAGCTGCTAAATCTAGCACTGTTATTTCCTGGACACCAGAGTTAGAGAGAGCATTTGTAGAGTGTAAAATGTGTTTAGCTAAAGCTACACTTTTGGCTCACCCAGATCCCCAAGCTCATCTCACCTTATGTACTGACGCGTCTGATAATGCGATTGGCGCTGTGTTGCAGCAAGAGGCTAATTCCATCTTACAACCGCTAGCTTTCTTTTCTAAGAAGCTTAATAAAGCTCAAAAGAAATACAGTCCGTTTGATAGAGAGCTTCTTGCGATCTATGAAGCCGTAAAATATTTTCGGCATATGGTTGAAGGCAAGGCTTTTACAGTTCTTACTGACCATAGGCCCATTGTTTCTGCTTTTTAAAAAGCATCTGAAAACTGCTCTCCTCGTCAGTTTCGCTATTTCGACTTCGTATCTCAATTTAGCACTGATGTTAGGCATATAGCAGGAAATGAGAACGTTGTAGCCGACACGCTCTCGCGTATCGATGCTATTACATGTAACAACATTAATTTGGAAGACTTATGTACTTCCCAAGATAAGGACAGTGAGCTTCAACGACTTCTTCACAGTGGTTCATCACTTGTCTTAAGGAAGTTAGATTTTCCCGGCTCACATAAGCCACTTTATTGTGACGTGTCCGGCTCTTCTCCACGGCTCTATTTGACCTCACAGTTCCGTAGACTTGCATTTGACTACATTCACGGACTCAGTCACCCTGGAGTCAAGACTACGGTTAGATTAATGACTGAGCGTTACGTCTGGCCTCATATCAAAAGGGATTGCAGTAACTGGACTCGTACTTGTCTTCCTTGCCAGCGAGCGAAAGTTACTCGCCATACCCATTCTGCAGTGCAATCATTTACTCCTCCCTCTAATAGATTTAGTCACGGTCATATTGACTTGATTGGACCTCTTCCGGTTTCTCAAGGCTTTAGATACTGTCTAACTGTTGTAGACAGATACACTAGATGGCCAGAAGTAATACCTATTCAAGACATCAAAGCTGACACAGTGGCAGCTGCTTTTGTCACTGGCTGGGTATCACGCTTTGGATGTCCCGAAAGGATTACGTCAGACAGAGGTAAGCAATTCGAGGCTTATCTATTTAAGGAGTTGTCTAAGCTCATAGGGAGTTGTCACTCGCAGACGACGGCATATCATCCAGCCGCTAATGGCATGGTCGAGAGCTTTCACAGGCAACTAAAATCTTCAATAATGTGCCATGCGAAGGACGGCTGGTACGAAGTTCTCCCCTTAGTTCTTCTGGGAATACGCACAGCGTGGAAGGAGGACATTAATTCTTCTTCAGCCGAGCTACTTTACGGCGAAACGTTGCGTCTTCCAGGACCGTTATTTAATAGGCAGCCAACCGAAGTTATTGATCACGCCGATTTTCTTTCTCGCCTCAGATCTAATTTAAGTTCTATTAAACCTACTCCTGTAGTTCACCACGGTAAATCTCCTATTTTTGTAAGTAAGAATCTTAAATCGTCTTCCGAGGTATTTCTTCGCCAAGACGCGATTCGAAAACCTCTCGAAGCACCATATTCTGGACCGTATAAAGTTATCGAAAGACACGATAAGTATTATAAAATTGACGTGAAAGGTAAGCCGGTTACAGTGTCCATCGATAGGTTAAAACCCGCGTACGTTCTTAACGAAAAGGATGTTACGAGCGCTACAAACACTGCAGAACGACACTTACCGCGTACAACACGGTCTGGTCGTCGAGTCAATTTCCCTGATTTCTTTCGACCTTAAAGGTCTCCGGGGGGGCTGATGTGGCGATGTATAGTAAATATAATATTTTATATTATATAAATTGTTATTTGCATACGGTGCGGCGCGTATAGGTAGTACCTACTTCAGGATGCGCCGGCGCGGGCTTCGGGCGACCCGTTTAACAGTCTAAAACGAACCTCGGTCCAGAAGGCTGCGCGCGCGCATATAATTTTACGTTATTAGTTTTTTAAGTCTAATTGTGTGTACCTTTTTCACTAAATCTGTGTCGTGTTATAAAGTGGACAATATACACGTATAAACTATAATTGGTGTCGAATATTTATTCTAACTCCCATAGACTTATTAAAAGAAGTTGTGAAAGATTCTAAATTAATCAAAGAAATTGAACTTAAACGAACCAAAGTAACAGGAGTGGTTTAAAACGTTCTTGGAGAAGGTCATAAAGCAGATTTAGCCCAAAAACTACAAAAAATCATTTTTCTGTGATGACGGACGAGACAACCGACGTTTCTACGGTCAAAACTGCTTGTGTTGTGTTGCGCTATTTTGATCAAGAAGCTCAAAGCTGAGCAAGAGCTGTACAAAGCTAAAAACTTTGTACAGCTCCCAAAATGCACTACATATCATTTTGGGAGCTGTACAAAGTTTTTAAGGAAACAGCCGATGCTGATGATATTCCCACAGCCAATGCCGAGAATTTATACAGAGCTCTTATCGATTCATTAACCAGCCATAATTTTCCATTGACAAATGTGATAGGCTTTGGCTCGGATGGGTGTAATGTCATGATGGGTGATAACGACTCTGTAAAAACAAGACTAATTCGTGATTTACCAGGAATCATAATAACGAAGTGCGTTTGTCACTCGGGCCATTTGTGTGCCAGTGAAGCTTGTAAACAGTTGCCTGAAAGTGTAGGACAACTTGCTCGAGATATTTACAACTTTTTTAAGCATAGTGATAAACGGCTATTTGATTTTTGGAACTTCCAGTTGTTTGCTGCAGTGGAGTCCCACAAAATACTGAAACCATCACAGATAAGATGGCTTTCCTTATCAGCAGTGGTTGACAGGATATTACAGCAATGGGAGGCCCTACGTCTTTTTTTTATCGATTTTACGACAAATCGTGCACATAGAGAGAAAATTCGTTATCTCTACCAGGAAATCCTATTGCGTTATTTACAACGCGAATATGTCATGAGGACAAATCTAGGTGAAATAAATCCTGAAAGTCATCAACATCAGCTCCATGACGCTGCACTGTATGTTGGCGTCAAAGTGTACGAGCTCTTGAATCATCCAGATGTGGTCAGACGGCCTGCAGATATTGCATAGTTTTTCTCATGCTGCAAAAATTTCTACAAATTTGCAGCCACCGAAATTAAAAAACGATACAACATGGAGGATCCTGTTTTGTCAAAGCTAAAAGTTTTTGAACCTGCATCAGAGCTCTCCCACAATTTTAGGAGCCATTTCCCTACACTTATGCCTCTTTTTGAAGTGGTCCCCCGTATAATCACACCAGATGATGACGCTAAGAAACAAATCATCGACGATCAATGGAGGAGTTTACCAAATGCACAAGCTCGTCATCCTGAAGGGTTGAATGAAATTAGTGAGCCAGATAAGGTTTGGGCTCAATTACTGAAAACTGAAGACTTTTCCGAGCTGGTGTGTGATGCGAGCGTGTTTTTAGTAAAGTCAATTTAATAAAAATAGACATAAGAAACCGGCTAACTGTAGAAACTGTGAACTGCACACTTCTTGCGGCAAGAGCGCAAAAGGTCCAACACGTGCTGGAAACTGCGTCAATTTCGAACCGACGAAAAAGAGATGTATAGCCGTATGAAAAAATATACGGCAATATAAAGAAAAACGATGACAGTGAGGATGTTCCTGACATCATATTTGGAGATTTAGACTAAGACAAAAAAAGACTAGATTTAGACCAGATTTCGTTCTTTTGTTATTTTACGTGAGTAATATTAAAGATTATTTTTAATACAAATTGATGTTTTATTTAGTAGGAAATTTGCAATAGTTTATTTAACTTAATTATGTAAAACGTCCTAAATTCAATAGCTTAATAGGCCTTAATTTTGGTTTTATCACTTTTTAGATGTCCAACTAATGTACGAGGTTAAAGCCGAAATACGAGATTTTTAGCTACTTATAAACGAGGGAAAAAAATCTACAGTTGGCAACCCTGGTTTATACGCAATCTATGAGTCTACGGAATCCTCAGTGTGTGTTACAGACTTTATGTAGCTCGTAGCTACGACGTAGCAGTCGCTACGATGTAGCAGTAGCTATGATATAGCATTCACTACGATGTATCAGTCGCTTTAATGGAGCAAACGTTACGATTTAGGTGCCACTACAATGTAGCAGTCGCTTTGATGTAGCAGACGTTACGCTGTAGTAGCCGCTACGATGTAGAAGTCGCTTTGATGTAGCAGACGTTACGATGTAGTAGCCGCTACGATGTAGCAGTCGCTTTGACGTAGCAGACGTTACGATGTAGCGGTCACTACGTCGCAGCTACTTACTGAACTATGTATTTTTTTTGTAACAAGACACTGAACCAGTTTTCCGATTCCCACATTGAAAACCCAATTTAACCATCTCAAATTATATAATTTATTTCAGAAGATCATTGACCAGAGGGATTAGCCAACATGCCATCGTTAATTACAATGACGATCTTCGAAATTGCAAATATATGGGATGGACATAACGTTCTGTTAGAACGGACTTTTAAAAGACTTTTTAAAAAAAGAAAATTTATTGCACTGGAAAAGATTCACAACACAAATTTATTTTACTGGATTACACCATACATTAGGAGATTAGATATGCGTACGTGGTGGCCCGTGTCTAGCTCTGAACTGACTCGCAACTCAAACCTACTAACTAAGATGGCAGAGTGGTGATGATGTATCAGCACTCCGTCAGCAATTCTAAGAACAGCATAGGGATGTAACAGTTCGCTAAGTGACATAGCGATACTTTAATACTATACATTTTTGATAGTTTTTCGTCACGATCTATTACTCGTTATCGTAATAGGGCATTTGCCTGTAATTTTTATTACATAAATGAATAGGCTACTACTATTATATATGTGAATGTTTGTGAGGATGAATAGGTGTTTGTTACCCTTTCATGCAAAAACTAATGAACGGATTTCAATGAAATTCGGAATGATAAGCTCTGGATTAAAACTAGTAAAGTATCCTATACTTTTGATCCCGAAAAAGTACAGTGCTCCAGTTCAGGCTGCCAGTAGTAAGCTAATACCAAAGATAATAGTATACTAAAACTGAATATTTTTGAAAAAATTGCAGATTGTTTGAAGCACTTTTGTGAATTTTGCGAAAACGCCCCAAACAAAAGGGTGAGCTTGTCAGTTGAGTCAGCTTGTAAGCTGTTACGAAATGTATGGTCATAATATGTACAACATTTCTGATATCTCCGAAGTTTGCGCGTATTTATAAGCTCATTCACATCCACGCCATTGATATAAGTAAAAATTATGTAGTGTTTTGCAATTATGTTGTAAAAAACTATTCCAACTTTTATGACTCTTAGAAATGCTCCTAATCACAAAACTACACGTTTACACACATTAATACCTAACGGTGAATATTCAGAAAAAACTATTCACAGCTGTTAGGTATTAAAACTTAAAAAAAATTACACGTAGGCAAATACACAATTAGCATCAAATGGCATCTTAACTAAAGGGCTATATACTAATATACGTAGTGTAAGTACCTACTTGATATCAACACTACCTGGTTCGTATCATTATGCAGCACTGCAGGCATTCACCGCAGTGATAATATTCTGCAATGCCACGTCAAAATATTTTTACCTACGTAATAGGTGTGTATATTTTTAAATTTATGACCGGTAGGTAGGTATTTATTTAAATATACTAAATTATTACATGTAGGTAATAAATTCCCAATTCACTAAAGACTTGTTGTGAATCTGAGGTTATTCGTTTGAGATATAACCTAGGATAATTATCACTTATGTACGTAAAGAAAAACTTTTGGTATCATTTTACGAGAATTTTACGAAACTTTCTCAGGGTTTCATAATATAATTTCAGTTTTAACAGAGTTCGACATTCTATCTGCTAGTATTGAATTCAAAATCAAATTCACATGATAATAAAGAATTTGAATTCAATAGATACTTTTGAAATTTTCTTTTTTCGAATATTCCTATCAGGCTACTATTATTCCTATTTACATCGGGTTATATCTATTTACATGTGATATTTACGTTAAAAATATTAACCCTTACGTTTAACTATAATATGTTTATGTGATAACAACCAGTTTTAACAATATTAATTATTAAATATTTTATGATAACTCTGGTTACCTGGAATAAGTTTTATAATTTTACAAGCATAATAAAATTGTAGTCACGAATTTGGCATAATACGTACCTAGTATAGTTACATTCTCTTTGACCTACGATAGGTAATTTACAAGTGCCAGTTGTTACATATTATAGCTTAGCATGTTATATATTATAGTTGCTTTTTTTAATATATATAAAACATTTTAATGGACGTCACAGACAGCGAATATACTATATTATTATTTTATCTTAAGATGCCTGGATATATTTCATATTAAAGTATGTAAAATATGAAAATATATAGTACTAGATTTTTGCCGCAGCTCCGCCCGCATAAATACAGTATCCCATGAGAACACTATACTTTTTCCGGGACAAATTTCATCAAAATCTGTTCAGTAGTTTTTGCTTGAAAGAGTTACAATCATCTATCCATCCATACATCTTCACAAACTTTCCCATTTATAATCGTACTAGCTGTTGCCTACGGCTTCGCCTGCATTAATACAGTATCGCGTGGGATAGAATGCTTTCTCTGTACTTTTTCGGGATAAAAAGTATCCTGCGTTTTATTTAATCCAGAACTTAAACTAATAGATACTAAATTTCATGAAAATCCGTACTGTAATTTTTGCTTGAAAGAGTGACAAACATCCATCTATCCATCCACCCTCACAAACTTTCCCATTTATAGTATATGATAGTTAGTTAGTTAGACAGATAGTTCATCCAAACTGTACATGCAAGCGATATTATTTTTTATCATAACATAAAAGCAATTACATTTTAATAAGCCCATTAAATTATAGCAATACTTATTATTATTATTAATTAATATAACTTATTATTAAGTATAGCAATTTATCGGCTGGATTGTTTTAAAATAAAAACAAATATTATCACGCTTCACAAGACTATAATCCCCTTTTTAATTTAATACATATATGACTATAAGTCACCGATCGGTGTTGCTTGTGAGTGCACGCGTACTAAGTGGCCCTATACACGGTCCGGTTTTCATTCACTTCGGCCTGAACGGATGCAAAATCGTATCATCTGTGTGCAATTTCAAGATCGCATCAGTCGGCCGTATGGACTGAAGCGATTCGTTCCAATGTTGCCAACTCTGTTATTGCGAAACTACTAAACTCGCGTCGATTTCTACTAAAAACTACTAAAAGAGTACCGATAACTATAAAAAAAAGCTACTAAACTTGGGAATCCCTAAAATAAAAACAAATATTATCACGCTTCACAAGACTATAATCACCTTTTTAATTTTATACATATATGACTATAAGTCACCGATCGGTGTTGCTTGTGAGTGCACGCGTACTAAGTGGCCCCATACACGGTCCGGTTTTCATTCAGTTCGGCCTGAACGGATGCAAAATCGTATCATCTGTGTGCAATTTCAAGATCGCATCAGTCGGCCGTATGGACTGAAGCGATTCGTTCCAATGTTGCCAACTCTGTTATTGCGAAACTACTAAACTCGCGTCGATTTCTACTAAAAACTACTAAAAGAGTACCGATAACTATAAAAAAAAGCTACTAAACTTGGGAATCCCTAAAAGTTTTTTTTAGGGATTTTGTGTTTACAAACATACATACATTTTCAGTTTTAATATTTAACCGTTAAATTAAAAAAATACTACAAATTAATACCTACTTTAAGGCTAATTTTCAACAGTCGAAGTCCAGCCATAGCACCTCTTATTTTCAGACCGTTGATATGAGTAATCATGACATAAGAAATATTGATATTGATTCGTTATGTTATTGATTGTACTGTAGGTTCTTGGTGAAAATTCATGTTTCACAGTAATAACACACAGGACTTCTTGCACTATTTCCACTTTGACATGACTTTGACTATGACAAAGTCATACACATGATGATGACTTTGTCGAAACCGGTCGTGTAATATATTAAAATTATTGTAAAATACTTATTAAAGTGGAAATAGTGCAAGAAGTCCTGTGTGTTATTACTGATATTGATTCGTCTGAGACTTGTTATGCACTTAAATCGGTTAATATTAGTAAAGGAGCTGGACCGTATAATTTGCATCCCATACTAATTGTTAAATGTGCTAAGAGTCTAGTCCATCCTCTTTGTATGATCTTCACGCGATCACTAAACGAGGGGTATGTTCCTAATATCTTATCTAGTTAATGATAAGCATGAGATAGTACTTTTTGCTGATGATACTTCACTAATTTTTAATGTGAAGCGACGACAATCTAACAATGACGAGGTAAATAGTGCTCTCTCAAAAATAGTACATTGGTTTAATGCTAATAATTTACTATTGAATTCTAATAAAACAAAATGTTTAAAGTTCAGCTTGCCAAATGTTACGCAGGCACAAACCAATATACTATTAAATAATGAGAAAATGAAATTAGTAGACACCACTGTTTTTCTAGGTATAACATTAGATAGTAAGTTACAGTGGAGACCACATATTGCTAAATTGGCAGATAAGCTGAGTTCTGCAGCATACGCTGTTAAAAAAATTAGAGAAATTACCGACATAGAGACCGCGCGACTAGTTTACTTTAGCTATTTTCATACTAAGGCGGGTCAATAAGTCCGTGACTTTTTGAATTTCTAACCTCCTTACTGAAAAAGCAACACTACTCCTGTCAACAGGCATCTGTCAGTTGACTCCTATCAAAATTTGAACTTGCTGCGTCAGTTAGTTTGTGTTTTACAGCTATCTTTATCAGACTATCCAGTAACTTAAGGAAACAATGGAAAAAAGTGAATTTCGTGTGCTTATTAAGCATTATTTTTTGCGAAAAAAAACCATTACCGAGACCAAGGCTAAGCTTGATAAATACTATGGGGACTCTGCACCATCGATTTCAATGGTAAAAAAGTGGTTTACTGAATTTCGTTGTGGCCTTACAAGCACTGAAGATGCCGAACGTCCTGGACGCCCAGTTGAGGTCTCTACACCCGAAACAATCGAAAAAATTCACGATATGGTGTTGGCCGACCGAAGATTGAAAGTGCAAGAGATTGTGGAAGCCATAGGCATCTCGCATGGCTCAGTGGTTTCAATTTTGAATAATTACTTGGGCATGAGAAAGCTTTCCGCAAGATGGGTGCCGCGTTTGCTCACAGTCGACCACAAACGCAATCGTGTAACAACTTCACAGGAAGGTTTGGCGTTGTTTAATCACAATATGGAGGAGTTTTTTAACCGTGGACGAAACATGGATCCATCACAATACACCAGAGACCAAACAACAGTCAAAACAGTGTGTTTCTAAGGGTGAATCGGCGCTAAAGAAGGCCAAGGTGGGTTTGTCAGCCAATAAAGTTATGGCGACTGTTTTTTGGGATGCACGTGGGATAATCCACATTGACTATCTTCAAAAGGGAAGAACAATTAATGGGGAATATTATGCCAACTTATTGGACCGCTTCAATGAGGATTTGAAAAAAAACCGACCTCATTTGGCCAAGAAAAAAGTTCTTTTTCACTAAGACAATGCAAGGGTGCACACATGTGCAGTTGCCATGGCAAAAATCCATGAATTGGGCTATGAATTGCTCCCACATCTACCCTATTCTCAAGGTGTGGCTCCGAGTGACTACTTCTTGTTCCCAAACCTGAAAAAATGGCTCGGTGGAAAAAGATTTGACTCCAATGATGAAGTCATCTCGCAAACAAAGGCCTATTTTGAGGACCTCGACAAATCATATTTTTTGGAAGGGATAAAAAAATTGGAGAAGCGTTGGACAAAGTGTATAGAGCTCAAGGGGGACTACGTTGAAAAATAAAATGATTTATTTATCAAAAAATCTGTGTTTTATTCCAAAAGTCATGGACTTATTGACCCGCCCTCGTAGCATAATGTCGTACGGCATCCTCTTGTGGGGAAACGCTGCGGACATTAATACAATATTTGTGCTGCAGAAACGTGCTATACGTTCTATTTATAAGATGTCGACTTTTGATCCTCTTAGGGAAAAGTTTAAAGAAATAAAAGTTCTGACCGTCGCATCTCAATACATTTTGGAAAATGTGTTATACGTAAGAAAGAATCTAAACAACTTCAAAAAGAAATGTGATAATCATTGTGTAAACACTAGGAATAAGAACAAGTTAGATATGCCAGTGTTCAGACTAAGCAAAGTTAGTAAATCCTTTAAAGGCCAATGTATACGCTTATACAATATAATCCCAGAAAAGGTTCAAAACCTTCCCATTAATAAGTTTAAAAAAGTAGTTAAAGAACGTTTGTGTGCCAAAGCGTATTATAAAATTAATGACTTCATTCAAGACGGCACACCTTGGGAATAAGGTGGGGCTCCTTATCTTATGTTATTATTTGTTACATAGACATAAGCAAACATTGTAATAATTTTGATTTTAAAAGAATAATTTTCCATCTTTTTGGTAAAAGATGGCCCCAGACGAGTTTCTTGCCGGCTCTTCTCGCTGGGTTAGTTCCCGAACCGGTGGTAGGCATCACGTAGTAACGACGTTCAAAAAGAGTATTGAAAAATACCAATTTTGAATAAAAAAATTTTGATTTGATTTGATTTGAATATCTGGAAGGCCGCTTTCATAACACCGGTACACAAGGGCGGAAATAAAATTGAAATAAAGAACTACTGACCCATCTCCAAGCTCTGCATATTTGCTAAAATTTTCGAGGGCATCGTACATCGACAGTTATATTCTACATTGCGTAGCTGGTTTATACCCGAGCAGCATGGCTTTATGAAAAGACGCTCGACGGTCTCCAACCTTATTATAGTGAATGATTATATCTCCTCCTGCGTGGACTCGGGTGAGCAGGTCGATATTATGATCTTTACTGACTTTAGTAAGGCATTTGATCGTATCGACCGCTCTATTCTGCTTCAGAAGCTGTACTTCGCTGGTATACGCGGAAACCTATTCAGGTGGTTCTCTTCATATATAACCTACCGCTCTCAAGCTGTAGCTATAAATGGCTATATCTCTAAATGGATTTATATACCTTCGGGAGTGCCCCAGGGTTCGATCCTAGGACCCCTTTTATTTGCAATTTTTCTCAATGATATTGCATCATGTTTTAAATATTGTACATTTTTAGTATATGCGGACGACACCAAAATTTTCAAAAGTATTTCCTCTATTAATGACTGCAACGTTAATAAACTAGACCTAAATGTCTCCAAGTGTTTTGCGATGACTTTCTCTCGTAATATCAATTTACTAAAATTCCCATATAGCATTAGTAATAAAGTGTTGGAGACTACTAATTATATGAAAGACCTGGGTGTTATTATGGACTCAAAATTAATTTTCGACAAACATATTGATCACATTGTTATAAAATTTCACCACAATTAAAGTAATTAAAGTCTTATACTCGAATACTGCTCAGAGGTATGGAATCCTAAATATGATTTATATAGAAACCGGATTAAATCTATTCAAAAACGTTTTTTACGATACCTACAATTCAGAAGTAATCATTATTTGCCAAGCTGCGAAGATTTACACGATTTCGAAGATTTTACAAGAGAAGTAAGCAATTTCACTTTTTACCATTAGCAGTAAGGGGAAATATAACTGATATATCTTATTTAATTAAAATAATCAATAATAACATTGATAGCTCATACTTACTCGAAAAAATAAACTTTTGTATCCCCACTTTTAGAAATTTTGTTCCAATCAATATCCCCACTTTTAAAACGTATTACCGCCGTAATTCATTTATATTTAGAGCGAGTTCTCAACTAAATGAATTTTCTAGAATAAACCCTTCTTTTGATATTTTCACCGCCGAGGCTCATGCGATTAGACAGTTGGTTACTAAGTCCTTTATTAGTGTCGATTAACTAGCTGTAGTTTAGTTTCGCTTAGCGATAATAATTAATAAGTTATTATATTATAGTAGAGTTTGTTTTTCTTGCATTACTTATAATTTACTAAAACCATGTATAGCTAATGTTGCAATTCTTAAAAGACCTTTACACTAATTAACACGCCTAATGCAAAGATTAAGTATCTTTTTCTTGTACATTTGCGTCTTGAGCTTGTTTTACTTTCATGTTTTACTTATGCTTTTATGTCACTCTTTATTTACTATATATTACTTATGTGCTTTTATGTTTCACTGATTACTTATGCCTTTATGTGCACTCTCTTTATTGCTATTTGTGAAAACTTATAAATGGCTTGTAGTTAGTAACTAGCTAATTTGAAATGTAAAAGGAGCTGTAAGTTTTCCGAACAAATAAAATAAAATAATAATATCTATGGACTCCTCACACTACGTTTATCTGACCCCGTGGTAAGTATACAAAGAACTTGTGTTACGGGAGCCAGATAACGGGATGTATTTACTGTAACTAACTATGTAATACTAATGTAACTTTTATACCATACATGCCCGCGGCTCCGCCCGCGTAAATACAGTGTCCTACAGGAATACTGTATCGGGATAAAAGTAGCCTGTGTTTTAATCCCGAGCCTAATCATCCATCCTTCCGTCCATCCTCACAAACTTTCACATTTATAATAGTAGGATACTATTTTATTTATTGTACTGTAGCTTCTTGGCGGAAATTCAGTTTTTTCATTTCACAGTAATAATACACAGGACTTCTTGCACTGTTTCCATTTTAATAAGTAATATATATTAATTTTAATACACTGGCAGACACATAAACTGCATCATAGTGCAAGATAACTTTCAATGAAATATAATTAGTGAAAGTGCAAAAACTATTTTGATTTATTTCAATGATAATGTTAAGACTGGTTCTTAATCTAATAAAAAAATTAATTAATGTATGTATAGGTTAACTTATCTCACTAAAAGAATCAAATTACTCCTTTTGCAGCTTTTTGGAATGAAACAGTGAATAGATCAAAAACGGCTTTATTATGAAAATTTTACAATACTAAGAAAATAAAAAGTTTTTTTTTAATAAGGTGTATTACCTCCTCTTGCCCTAATAACTGATTCAAGTCGGTTTCGCATCGACCTGATCAGTGTTTTTAAACGATCTTGCGGAGTATTGTCCCATTCTTGTGACAATGCAACTCTGAGCTCCGCAACCGTTGTCGGGACCGGATTTCTTGTAAATACAGCTCTTTTTAGGTTGTCCCACACGTATTCTATCGGATTGAGATCCGGGCTACGTGCTGGCCAATCCATGGAACGAATCTCAACCTGAGTAAAGTATTGCTCAACTTGTCTCGTTGCGTGCGGACGAGCATTATCCTGCATCAGAATTAAGTTTTCGCCTGTAAATCCGCTAAAAGGTTTTTAGCGGATTTACATTTAACCACATTAGGGTTCAATATCTCCGTTATATAGCGATGTGATATTAAACCACGGTTACCACGGCCATATGTGTCTGCGTCAATAAACAGAAGTTCAGTTCGAGCATCCATCGATATGCCGCCCCAAACCATACAAGACCCGCCTCCAAATGGAACCTTCTCCTCAATGCAATTTTGAGCATATCGCTCGTCTACGGTAGACTATTCGGGGGCCATCAGCACCATACAAACAAGTCTTACACTCATCAGTGAATAATACGGAACCCCATTGCTCTTCAGTCCAATTTAAGTGTTCACGAACAAATCTTAGTCGAGCTTGCCTGTGAGCTGCAATTTTGGTCCAGTTCAGTTCAGTTTGCGGGTCTGAACGGTGTGATATCACGCTCTTTTAGCCTTCTTCTTATGGTTCGTGCACTCACTGGTACGTCACGTACCTGGTGGAGCTCATTTTCAATGCTTATAGACGTTAAAAACCAATTTCGCAAGGAAGTTGTCACAATAAACCTGTCGTCACGAGACGTTGTCACCCGAGTTCTACCGGTTCCACGTCTTCTTTTGAATGAACCTGTCTCCATAAACCTTCTGTAAACTCAGGCTGGACGGTGAGTACAGCGCTTAAATCTTAGCATCTTCTTCGCAACTTCCTTACGAAGAAGATGCTAAGATTTAGGCGATTAAGATTTATATTTAAAATTTTTTATCATTTATATTCATAATTATTCTCTTCGTTTATATTTAAAAAATTTAATTTAATTCGGTTATGTTTACTACGCTAGTAATTAGAATTTGTATGATTTTCTGAATTAAGTACTTATAACTACTAAAGTCGTAAAAATGTATAAGTAACTAAACTCAACTTACTTTACTACTAACTTCACTTCATCTCTTATCGTTAACTTCATTATATCATCACATCGGACTCTAGAGCCTTTATGGCCAGATTTAGAACTATTATATTTAACTACTTTTGTCGAACACTTTAGCTTTTTCCTGTCCAGCCTGCAAATCCAACACCGTCATTAGTGTCAACAGTGTCAATAATTTATATTTTTTGCTTACAAGTCCGCATCAAGGTCGCGATTTTGGATTTGCAGACCGGATATTGAGTATGACGCTTATAGAAATGGTGCTCCTTAAATACTCTAGTCTTTATGGACATTATGATCAATAATAATTATTATTATTTTGACTTCTTTCATTTCAGGCTGGAACCTTTTGGCCTTTTTTACGATGTTAAAAAAAAGTGCGGTACCTATATTTGAAATGTTACTTAAGCTCAGTTAAACAAACGACTGGTAATCTATAAAAAGAAGACGTCGATGTTATGATTTACGCGTGAACTGCATTTTAACAGTTGAGAGTTTTGCCGGGGAGTTCAATGGATGACGTTGTGTATTTTGTATTTTTCATAAATTTGTGTTGTTTCGGTTCATAATGTATAGTATTGGTAGAATATTAACCATTAAATGTTCGTTAACGTGTACAAATGTGGGCAAGTGGTACAACTTCTAAAAACGTGCTATCTGTGTGTTTCCCTCCAAAACATCCTAGAAAATTTCAGTAAAGCGTCTACCACTTTAATGAATCGACTGACATGACTCATTGACTGTACTGACTATTTATTTGGACTTTGACTAGACTTTAGACTTGACGATATAGGAATACAGTGTTGAAAATTGAAACGAAAGTTCTATTTCCCGCCTTTTTTACTTGACACTGGCAAATAGTTTTCAGATAAGCTGACGCCATATATTTAAAAAAAATCATTTTGATAGTTCTTTTCTGACATTGACATTTGACATGAAAAACCTTTCAATTTCTATTTTTCGTCACAAAAAATTGTTGTTGTGAAACAGTGTTATAAAATATTTGTTGTCCAATAAGACATTGATTTAAAAGACCAAACCAAAATGACTTCGGTACCTTTAATGTACGCACAAGAAGACTGTGAACTTGGTGGAAAAGATGACATTGAGGTAAAGTTTAGTACTAGTACTCAAAAAGTCGTTACCATGCAAATGTTTGCCACCTGTAATGTCCTTGATATTTAACTATTTCTTATCACAAAATCGTATCATTTCATTTGTATTTCTCTTTATTTATATTACATTCATGATACTACTTACCTCAACATGTAGATAGATTGTCACTGTTCATTTCAGTAAGCATTGCTATTACAACAACATTTCACAACACAAAAATTACTATTTCACAGAAAATCGATTAGGATGTTATCTTTTTATTGGATAGATAATAATTTTTAAAATATTCATAGAAATGAACTACAAATACACCTGAAGGAAACATTCTTATGTAATGATTATTATTTATTGAAACAGAAGCATTATCAATTACTGTACAATCATGACCTAACTACAAAACATATTTTTAAACAAATAAAAAAATAATTGGGATTGAAGGTGAATTTTGATAAAAATAATTGTTTGTTTTTATTTTAGACAACAATTTAATCTTTGTATGCAATCTTGCAAGTCGCATCCAATCCCAATCCATTTTGCTTGCTTAAGAATCAAACTTTGCACTGACTGCTTGTTGCGCCTAAAAACATTAGGTACAGATATGCTGGGTACTATATTGAATGATATTAATAAATAATTTTCAGGATGACTTTGCATACAGGAACAATGTGTTGAACGCAGATAAGGAGATTCGGCTGGCTTTTGTGCGCAAAGTATATGGCCTACTGAGCGTCCAACTGCTGGCCACATTCGCCATAGCTGCAGTGTTTCTCCTGGTCAGACCCATCCAAGAGTTCATTCATGAGAAGTAAGTAAATTTATTACCTGGGGAATTTTTCTTATAACATGGGGAAAACCTCTACATTAGCTACAATGATACTTGTCAATGAGTCTCTTATTACACATAATAATAAAATTAAACATTATGTAAGCTTATATATTTTTGGAATATGGAATGGAGCTTATATATTTTTGAAACCCCTCATGGGCTGATTTCTTGCTGACTACCAACCTACTTAATGAGTTCTACTCATCATTCTACAGGGTTCAGCCAATCATCATTGGCTGAACCCTGACGACTAGTCCATGGAACCATTAGGGACACACAATTCTCTTTGGGAATATCTGCCCTAGACTTTAATTTATGTTTTCAAAAGACTAGATATTGTCTGTAACTTTGTTAGTAAATGTATGAAACAGAAAAAAATTGTTGCAACATTTGTTGCCCATAGGTGCTTACTGCCTAGGCCAAATATTTTTAAGGTTAGAATTATAAATATACTTATAAATATATAATATACTTGAAAGGAATGCATGGATAGAGGAGGTCTAATAGAAACACATTAGTTCCTGAACAGACATTATGATATACATGACTAAAAAAAAATATTTATGCTAAATGACAATGGGCAATTTATGAGGCCATATCATGAAGGTCTCTGCCAACTTCTCCAATAACTACCCACATAAACATTTCCTGTGCAACCGTGTCGTTAGAGAACGGAATAGCCTGCCAGAGGATGTTATTGCAGCCCAAAATGGTGAACCAGTTTAAGAACAGACTAGACAGATATTTTAAAAATCACTGATAGAAAACAGAATATATCAGTTGTCTCAACTGCTTGCCTGACTAAATGTAATAATAATAATAAAAGGCTAGAATTATCCCTTCATGTTCTCATTAACAATTTTCAGTGACTGGATGATGATGATATCGTTTATTTTGAGCATGGTAACATTGTTTGCACTCATTGCCAAGAGGAAGGATCACCCAACTAATCTGTACCTGCTGGCGGCATTTGTAAGTACATAATATTTATATTCTGATCACATCTTTAACAGGATATTCTCTAAGGAAAATTGTCAATGTCCCAAACTTCTCTGGTTCTATTGTTTAAGTTTAAGCTTAGTGCACTGTCATTTTTTTTTATCCTACTACTATCATATAATATGTGAAAGTTTGTGAGGATGGATGGATGTTTGTTGCTCTTTCACGGAAAAACTTCTGAACGGATTTTGATGAAATTTGGTATGGTAGATGTTTAAATGCCTGCCTTATAGGTTCAATCATCATTACCTACAAAAGGGACATATCCATGTTGTATATTTGGCTGCCTCGGGGGACACTTTACTACAAATTTTAAGATAATATATTTTATTGCAAGAAGAGAGAGAAGCTTAGTATATTGTAACTAATAACTATTAGTTGTGTTCATTTTTTTTGTGTGTATGTGCATGATTTGCATGTGCTCAATTAAAAATTGATGTGAAAGAAACATTGACAACACACAAATTGTCAAACCAACATGGTCCACTGTTTAATTATGTATAATATAATATCTATGGACACTATCTGTTCCCTGGCGGTATTCGAACGCGCGACCTCCGGCTTGTGCGCCTGAATGCGCTAACCACTGAGCCACAGATGTGCAAATCGTAAACATGCACACCAAAAAAGCAATCAAACACGACTGTTCTCTTTGAAAATATGTTATATCACCGGTTTTTTTTTTACGGTTTATTACAATAAAATAGAGTACAATAAAGTTATTTCAGGAAACACAGTAGTTTGAAGTTTCAAACTAATAAGTTGTATAGTACCACCTGTATAAGGGGAGTGTTCGTTTCCACCTTACACAACTGTGTTATACTCACCTTTGATTATTCACATTCTAGACTGGAGTCCAAGCATACACTATCGGTGTAGTTGTATCCTACTTCGATACGTTCGTGGTACTGCAAGCTCTGGGCATCACATTCTCTGTGGTTCTGACCCTTACGCTCTTCACGCTTAACACCAAACGTGACTTCTCATTCATTGGATATGGGTGAGTAATGCAAAAAAAATGTATTTTTTAGAACATTGTTGAAAGAATGCATCTCATCGTCTGGCACAGTGAAAATATGGAGGGTGGAGGAAAGAAGGACTATCACCATACATGAAAAAGTTTCTGTAAATAAGCGGCCAAATTAAAACAGAATTAAATCTTACATCTTCTTTGGTTATATATTTTATAAAAATATTATTTTAGTAATTATTTTTTTTCATGATTTTCTGAATGAACTACTTTAGTCTGTAAAAAAATTTGAATAACTAAACTAAACTAACTTTATTCCATATCATAATGCTAACTTCATATTACACCCTCTTCTGACTCTAGCGCCATTATGGCCAGTTTTGGAACTATTATTTAACTACTTTAAACTACACTTTTTAGCTTTTCCGCCTTAGAAAGATAGTTTTCTTTTTTTTCCTTTCCCCCCTTTCCTCTACTCTCCATAAGTGAAAAGCACTAATATTTCATAGAATTAAAAAAACAGTAAATAAAATACTTTAACTTAAGAGGCATTGAAACCCAAAGCCTCTGGCGTAATGGTAAAAAATTACGACATGTTAACCATGGAGATTAGAATACACGAGAATGTACGCTGTAGAAAATAGTGTCCCAGAAATATGGACAAAAAAGTGAGGCGCTGCAATCGCAATATTATCTCAGTAAAAGTAGGCCACCAATGCCACGAAGAAAATTATACTACCTTACCGACGGCAGCGCAGCTGGTGGCTGAAAAATGAATTATAAATAATTCTATAAATTTTTAGGGACAGGCGGGCAATGCTTTAGCACGAACTGATCAGACTTCTGTATTCTAACCTCCATGATAATAACATTGAGAAATAAATACATATTTTTGAAGTGAAACTACTTTAGCAGCGTTGAGTGAAATTTCTAGGACACGTCGACACGACGCGATTTCGGATATAACGCCACCTGTCGGAAGCTACTGATGTACTTTAGACATGATGAGAGTATTTTTGGATTTTAAATAATGGTTTCAGTTCTGACATGATATTCTGTACACGCCATGTTTTTTCTAATCATTTAACATAAATAAAAGTTTCCTAGTAAGTCATAAAAACTGGGGAAAACTCCAAACATATGTTTTTACAATTCCAGGTTGGTCGCCGGTCTCATGGTGCTCATCATTGGTGGTTTCATTCAACTGTTCCTGCAGAGCTCAGCGTTCGAGATCGCTCTGTCCTTCACCGGGGCAATATTCTTCAGCCTTTTCCTTGTGTTCGACACACAGCAGATGATGACCACCCTCTCTCCCGAGGAATATATTCTGGCGACCATCAATCTATACATGGATATTCTCAACTTGTTCCTATACATCCTGCGTATACTAAACGAGTTGAATCGTAATTAATTTAATGGACCGAAGTCCTGTACTGATAGTATTCATGTGTATTAAAGGAATTCCATTTAGCATTTTGTGACTGTATTTTAAAATTGAGATTGTTAAATATCTGACTTGGACGTACGTCGTAGTACAATCTATATCAAAGTAATTTTGGGCAACAGTATTTTTGCACCAACGCACAATGTTTTTCAAAGCATTACATTTTTAGCTATTTTTAGCTGAAGTGCGTGGTTTTTTTCAGCATTTAATATTATAAACAACACCGTCCTGTTGTTTTATGGTTCTTCTGTAATTTACGAATCTAACAATATCTGTTTTTGGATGGCTTATTTCTTCTCACTGTGATTGCTATATTAATATGCAAAATTTTCAATTTATACTTTGAGCTGTGAAAATTGATTTATTTATTATTATTTAAAAGTATTACATTCTTAAAATATATATAAAATTACATAAAAAAGTTATTTTGAAATTATATAATGTATAGTAATAATTATTTCTGTAAGTAAATACACTGTAAATTGTATTGTTTTATTTAAAATTAAATATTTTGATCAAAATAATATAAGCATTTAATTATATTTAAAGATAGATTTCCCATTGATGATTAAATGAGACATTAAAGTTTTTCTTTCAACCAGAATGCTAATTCTCGTAATTTAAAATGTTCAATTCGTTCAATGACCTCAGTCTCATTATACTGGGTAAAACAAATTTTCACCAAGTTAGAAAAAAGAAAAACAGTTTATTAAGTATGACAGTACTCTATTTCGTGTACCTATTAGGCTACATCACTATATTATTAGGATCCGAAATCCGGCGGGACCGGGAAAATTCAAAGCACTGAAAATAGAACTCTACGCTAATACAATAGAGCTGAAAACACGGGTCGAGTCAAATGTCAACGTCATATATGACAGCTCGACACTCGAGACTACGATTTTCAACTCTATTGTATTAGCGCAGAGTTCTATTTTCAGTGCTTTGAATTTTCCCGGTCCCGCCGGATTTATATCTCGTTTCTCACGAAACGGAGTAAACAATCACCCAGTATATTTGTCGATCGCTCGCGCATGATTAGATGCACGAGTGAATTCGACCGCTTTTCTCGCTTGAGACTGAAACCGTACTGCAATTTAACCATTTTTAATTACAAGAATCGGCCTTCAGGTTTAATAATAAATAATATTTCCATTGTAACGTGATCTCTCCGACTAAAGAAAATAGAGTGGTCTTTATATTGTAGCCCTTTAAATGTAATCCTTTCTTTGTAGCGAGTAAATTGGAATCTCCATTTCACTAAATACGTAATAAAAACACATTGAAATGCTATAAACAGTTTATTATCTGAGTTCTATACTTACAAAAATGTTAAATGAAACATGAATATTAAAATACAAATGGAGTTAATAATTAAACTAACAAAATAATCAAGTTACCTGTGAAACTGCTTAATATATAGGACACTGTACAAGTTATTCCAAAAAAAAAGATGGTTTAAAAATATAAGACGGCATTTTTAACCTATTTACTACGAAGTACTTATCTATACTTACAAAAATGTTAAATGAAACATGAATATTAAAATACAAATGGAGATAATAATTAAACTAACAAAATAATCAAGTTACCTGTGAAACTGCTTAATATATAGGACACTGTACAAGTTATTCCAAAAAAAAAAGATGGTTTAAAAATACAAGACGGCATTTTTAACCTATTTACTACGAAGTGTGTTAGAGCTCGTGACGTGTAAGCGATAAGACGCTCTGTTTATGGATTGAAATCCCAGCCCCGCCAGATTCCTTATATTGTTGTGTACAATGAATGTTTGTATACCCGGCAGATTGTGCGGTGGGCCAATTCTCAGGTACAGGGCGCCAAAGGTACAAAAAAATTGTACCAACTTTTCTTACAGCCTTTGAAATTATTCTAACGTATAATGATATTTGAATATTATAAAGTTACATTCACACGGATTGCTTATTTTTTTGTTGTAGTTAATAAGATAATTAATTAAAAATAAAGATAATTAGTTAGAATAAAAAATGTATATAAAAATATAATTTCTAACCTTTATATATCTGTTCATAATAAGTTTAGAGAAAAATGATTTTAATAAGTTTTGTTAATTCCGTTATTCTGAATCCAAAAAATCAGAATAAGAACTTTAGCAGAATCTAAGTAAGGACAATTTTTTTGCAACTTTAGCGCCTCGTACCTAAAAATTGGCCCACGGCACAATATGGCGGGTATGCACACGTTCATTGTACACACTAATACTATAATATGAGATACATTTTATCTGTAAGAATATAAAGGGAGTCTGGCGGGGCTGGAATCTCACACCCGACTCAACCTCAACTGAGGAGGAAGTTCCTCGAATTTGGTATTCTTAAACGTAATTTCTACCTCAGCTGATTGCTCCTCCAGTAACACCGAGTGGAGGTATGACGTCATAGATAATCATAGAAGAATATTAAGCTATTGCATAGCTTCTTCGCGGGCCTTGAACGCGGGGACCGAATCCAGAAATTCCGTAACGAAAAAACCTCACGCTCCGTGCATCGTCTAACGTCGTTTCAGTTCGGCAGTCTTCGACACGGCGTTGTGTGCGTGCGATTAGACGTATTGTACGACTCTACGAAACTCGCACGAATCGAGACGAGCTGCTCCGAAATCGGACGAACACATAAGCAGCTGTTTATGAGAAAGTAATTGTAAAAAATAATAATTTAAAACCCACATGTATTGTAAAATAATAAAAATATTTTAAACAATATTAACTTTTTATTTATTTAATAAAAGAAAAATTTGTTTTCTTATCGGTCACCACGCTCAAAAAGTGTAACTTGAAATAATATCAAAGAAAAAGAAATACTGCATAAATAAAATAAAATAAATAAATAATTATAATTGCATAAGTTGATACAAAATGCTATGCAGTTGATATAAAAAAGACGTGTGGCACTCGGGGACTGCCGCGGTAAAGCTATTTTACCGCGGCAGTCCCCGAGTGCCACACGTCTTTTTTTTCTTTATGTCAACACCGATAGTTACCATTAAAACTCGGCCAAGCCCGAATTTGGCAGAATGATGCTTTAACTCTAAATTACTCTTCTTACTCGTCGATAATGGATAATTTAATTACAGTAATAAAAAAGTAATAAATAATTTAATTCGTAATAAAATCAGTTTTTAAAATCGAGCGCCTCTCAGGCGCATGTTCATGATTTCATACTATAAAATAACATTATCTTTCTAGGGTTAATTAAGTATCCCTCTGTAATGCTACAAATAATTCCACTCTGCTTATAAATAGAATTGATATAAATGTCGGAAATAGACGCTCGAGAGAGCCTCAAGGTACCTTAAGTTTGACAGTTGATTCCTCGACTCGCGTAAGGAAATTCCTGGAGGACATTTTGTTGAACCAATGATACAATTTTCGTGGATTGAGGTTGAGTCGAGTGGAAGAAATCTCGAGGAAACAACTAATGATACGGGCGTTAAATCCATTAGCACTATTGAGTGAAATCGTATTTGCTTTTGTATTTGCTTAGTGGTGACACCCAGATGTTCGGTGCGCTCAATCTGTTTAATCTAAGGTTACAAATAAACATTTTCATGGGTAAAAAATAAAAAACAATAATGCAACAAAATAAACAAATACTTATCAAACAATAATTGTAATATTAGAAAAATTTACTCAAAGTGTTGCCACATATTTATTTTGACACACATTTAAATGGATGTCCATTTAAAATGTTTCATGATTCGTTTATTTCTTTCAACAGTCCACTTTGAATTATTGAATTCGATTTATTCTATTAAAAATTCTAGCTCAAAACCCACTGGCACTCCCCACCCACTCCACTCTTACCTGGACAGTATCGTACTGAATCATCACTCTGTTTATTGCGATAATATCTGGAGATTATACGCCGCGGTATGCCGAATAAGCGTTCAGCATCCGTAAAGGAAGTATTGTTCTTCTGAATAGAATAGACGGCTGAATTTAGGCTTTCTAGCGAGTAATCTTTTATACTGCGACGTTTTTTACATTTCTGTTGTTCTAGTTCTATTGTGGTATCCTTTTGTCTGAAAAATAAATGTTCTCATTTGAGTTCTTCTTTCTTTTTCGAATTCGATTTACCTGCTTATTATTAAATTTGTATATTTTACTAGCTGTTGCCCGCGGCTCCGCCCGCGTAAATATAGTATCCCTCGGGAACACTACTTTTTCGGGATAAAAAGTAGCCTACGTTTTAAACCAGAGGCTAAACTACTACTATACCAAATTTCATGGAAATCCGTTCCTACTGAACGGCGGACGTGTTTTGCGTGAAAGAGTAACACACATCCATCTATCCATCCATCCTCACAGACTTTCAAAACTAATATATATTAGTAGGATAAGCATTGTGTCTAATTGCTTCCTTTAGGTAATATGATAATATTATTTTCAAAACTTAGGTATTTAATAAAATATGTCAATGTATTTTGTTAATCATGTAGGTATGCTATAGAATTGATAAATTTACGTTTTTTAATGACTAATGACTAATTTTAATCTTAAGCCCGCGACGTTTTTTACATTTTATTTCTTCTCGTTTTATTGCATTAGGTACCTATCTCTCTTTCTGAAAAGTAAAAATTAGACTTTATTAACTTCTTACGTCCATCTTGCTTTCCAATAAATCTATTTATTTATTTTAGTATACCTAAATGTTGTCACATGTGCAAAAATTGTTGACAACAATTAGAAAATAAATAATATAAAATTTTCAAACGCCAAAATAAAAACGAAGATTTTCAAATAATTTTATGCTATTTATCTCATCATCTTAAAAATATTAGCATAGTAGCTTTTGCCCGCAGCTTTGCGCGTGGGAAGAAATAAGATAGACATAATATTATGTGCCGTCGCGAACTTTTTTGTAGACCTTTAGAAGAGAAACAATTCCACCAGACATTGTTTTGTTATAAATTATCTCCAACGGATTAGGTTAGGCGGCGTTTTCGATAAAAGCTCCCAGACAGCTTGATTTTTTTTCGACACCTTCAACAATAATTATCGTCATAAATCAAACAATTTCCAAAAATGCTTAACTAATTATTATCGATCTAAACCTTCCTAAGGAACCACTATGTCGGTAAATTTGAACTGCATAAAAATCCTTTCAGTAGTTTTTGAGAGAGAGACAGACTCGCCGGGTCGATATAAAGGGGTTCGAACATTTTTGTATGGAGCCTGGCATATCTAGCCGCCGCCATCTTGATTTTTTTTTTCAAAATTTCCGAGCACGATAAAAGTGGTATATTTGGATAGAGGACACACGAGGACACAAACAAAAAATGTTATATAACATGGTATCCTAAAGTGTCAAGTTTCCGAGATATTAGGACGTAAAGATCGCCATTTGTCTCCAAAGACGATCATTGAAAATTGAGTTATTACGCGTGTATGAGCACTCCATTGTCTTCAAATATCAATATAATATAGCAGCCCCCAAGTATATTTAGCTATTAATATGTTTGCAACTACATATAAAAATATTGATTGTTATAAACAAAATAAGTAAATACGCATGTGTATACGCATTTTATTTAAATATCCATAGTATGTAGTTTGCAGATGTTTGCCGATACCTCCTTTTGTACACAGGTAGGTACTAAATAAATCGCAACGCATACCAATATATTTAATTACCAATCATGTACATGAGGTGATAGACGAGCAGGTTAAATTCTGTCCCACTCCCGCAGTCTTGGTAAATCCCACATGAAAAAAACTGTTTGTTCGAAATGGCGCATTGTCTTTCTTGTTTTGTCGGCATAAACAATGACAATTAACGAGTGGGAGTGAGATAGGGACGATGATTCCCGGTGAAGGTGCAGAGGGGGGACGGATCAAACACCGCCGCTGCCGCATGCCGCCGGTAAGTGGCAACGGTAAGCTCAGTTTGCCACTTTGAACCCCAATGTGCGCAGGCGTCTCAGTTTCTAGCTTTCTATACTTTTACTTGCTTAAAAATAATTATCATTGTTTTGTTTGTTATTTTGTTTTTCGGTTCGTCACTTAATTTGCAAAACTGTTGACTTGGTTATTTGACCAATCTTGTCAATGTTGGTGCAAGACAGTGCTTTTTTTGTGGAGTGAGTACTGTCCGTGGGCCACGGCGAAAATCTAAGCGACCCATACAGTCTTATCTGCTTAATGAAGACTACATGGCGAGTCATCCAAACATAGTTGTGTATGCTCGACATCTATTTGAGGATCAATATCAGGTCAGTACAATAAACTTAAAATATTTCACTGCATCATATTTGTGCTATAAGTACCTATCAATAATATTTAAGAAAAACAATAATTAATATTTTGATTTTTTTAAATTATTGTTTTACGAAATATACTTAATTATTAAAGCATTGTGCATAAAGTAGAAATGGGTCGACTAGTCGCCGTAACAATTATTGTCTTATATGTATTTCATAAAAATATGATTCCCCCACTTTAAATGTTTTTATTTTATTTTTATTTATTTCAGATAACTGCTCAAGACAGAATATGCAAACCGTGTTTGCAACGCGCTGATTATTTCGCGATGAGGCAATGACGAGAACAAGAGGAAGAAGAAGAAGCTTTAGAATCGCAACGAGCAGCTATAAATGAAGTTATTGAGCCTTCGTCCAGTCAATCCTCAGAATTGCAAAGTGACTTATTAAGACTCACTCCTAGAGAAGATGTCCAAAATATTTCCCCGGAACAAAATATACCTCGCGAACAAGATTTTATTCACAACCAATTATTCCTGTACCAGGCTTCTCTCGTCTACCTTATAGTTCAACAAACTGTATTATGGCAGGCTGTGGTCATAGGGAGAATCTTCATAGAATTAACTTGTTGATCAGAACAAACACTTTGTTAAAACAAAATATATATGTTCCGCGTGGTAGTAGGATTTGTGAAGAGCATTTGGAAGATGGAACTTTGTCGCATGATTTGGAGGCATACGGTCGTCCCACAATAGATACTTTTAACAGTGCCCAAGTAGCAGACATGTTAAAAATATTACAAAAAAGAAACATAAAATATTTGGATTTTAATAGAATAGAGACTATAGACGACGGTATATTCAACTATTATATTGGATAGAATAAAGCGAACTTTGTATGTATTTTAGAAGAAACTCCTTCCCTATCACAAACTTTTAAAATGCCTAAAAATGCCCTAGCAATGGTTTTGTGCAAACTACACACCGGTGACTCGAACGAAAGATTGTCAAGCATCTTTCATGTAACTCCGCAACAGTTGGGAAGAATTATGAAAAGAGCACGAAAATGTCTTATTAGTGATTTTGTTTCAAAACACTTGGGCTTTGACCATATTTATGGACCGGAATGCGCATACACATATAGAGATGAACTCCGAGAGAGAATCTTAAGAATTCCATATATATTGTTTACGGAAGCCAACTGTAAACAATTAATAAGAATTTGCGATGGCACCTACTTTTATGTGCATAAAAGCTCCAACTATAGATTCCAAAGGCAATCCTACAGTTCCCACAAGTACAGAAATCTAATAAAGGTCTTCCTTATAGTAAGTCCTGATGGATATATAATTGAAGCGTTTGGGCCTTACGCGGCTACCAAATCCGATGCTACTATAATGGAAGAATTAATTTCTGAAGATGAAGAAAATAAATTTCATTGGTTTTTTTGAAAATAAAGACATTTTTATTCTAGATCGAGGATTTCGTGACGTGGTAGAAAAGATGAGTGAGGTTGGTTATGAATCATATCTTCCACAGACGAAAGATGATGACCAACGTCAGCTCACTACTCAACAGGCTAACGAGTCCCGCAAAGTGACGTTGTGCCGTTGGGTGGTGAAAACAATAAATGGCCGTTTAAAGAACCAATTCAGGCAACTGCGATCCACATGTGTAAATATAGCCGCACCACATTTAATTGAAGAGATACGAATTGCAGCACATGCATTAATCAATGCATTTGGCCAAAGGTTACAAGACCACCGCCTCGCGGATGATATTATAAATGAAATATATCTGAAACATGACGCACCAAACCGTTCGTCCGCGTTAGTGATAGAAAACAACTTTAATTACCGCAGAGCAGCTTTCCAAGCTATAAATGCTAGCGAAGGCTTCGAAGATTTCCCTATCCTTACATATGACGAATTGCTTATAATATCTCTCGGACCCTACCAAGTGGAACAAGCTAGGAGTTATTACGGAGAGCATATTAAACGGAATCGGAAAACGGAACATTTTTCATAAAGTGTACGAAGACTTTTGTCATGTGCATTATTTGGTACATTATTTGGTATTTGGCCTGGGCCCGGCACCAAGAAATCCCGATTCGACCGCCTGTTGCATTTTTGGATATGATTTTTTTCACACGAGATGAAGACTATGATGAATAATTATGATAAATATTATATAATATTTTCCATTAAAATAGTAAACTCTGTATGTAAATAATCTTTTCAAAAAACTGTCTGTAGTTCCTCACATATCTGATATTATTATACTTATTATTATTAATCGAAATTATGTGTTTCAATTTTCGAGCCTGTTTCACCACTTGCTGATAAAGTGTCAGATTGTTATCTGACAAATAAAAATTACAAATATGTACGCGATTTTAAATGTTATATGTCAATTAAGTTGCTTCTAAGCAATGAGACCCTTGTCAGCAAGCGTTGAAACAGGACTTAATCCCTACTAATATTATAAACGCGAAAGTAAATCTGTATGTCTGTGTGTTACGCCTAAACTGAGAAAAAACGTGACACTTTAGGGTACCATGTTATATAACATTTTTTGTTTGTATAAGTGTCCTCTATCCAAATATACCACTTTTATCGTGCTCGGAAATTTTGACAAAAAACCAAGATGGCGGCGGCTAGATATGCCACAAAGGTTCGTACCCCTTTAGAGAATAGTGGAAAGTGTGCGTATTTACCCGCCCACGCTAGTTAACACGACCTTAGGCTGGGACTATAATATTGTCCGGAATCCGGTAGGCCGGGAAAAGTCCAGAGCATTGAAAATAGAAATATGCGCTAATAAGCTGAAAATCAGAATGTTTCGAGTGTCAAACTGTCCCAGCCGAATTTTTCGTCATTTGAAGAAAGTATCCATCAAGGAAGGTTTTTTCAAAATTAAACCCAAGTTGGTGCAATAGGGGATAAAAGTTTGTTTGATTTTTTTTATTTCTTGAACATATTCGCATGAAATTTCGTATGAATTGAGTACGGAAAAGTAATGAATTACGGCATTTTAGCGTTTTTCAATATTTAACCCCTAAGAAAGAAAAATAGGGGATGAAAGTTTTAAATTATTATAAATATATGATTTAAACCCCAATTCCACGCGGGCGAAGCCGCGGGCAAATGCTATTTATATTTTTTACAGGCACCATCAAACTCTTAAACTTTTCTCTCTCTCTCTCATTGAGTTCGTCTCTCATCTCTCATCGTTTCTCAAAAACGATTTCGTTCGCTCGTTTTTTTTTCGATTTATTTTGCAAATCCGACTACCACGGAAAAGGCTTATAATTTTTCGGGTTAACATACTCGTAAGTATAGCCTAACACTCACAAATAATGTGGCTATCTATTGGTGAAAGAATTTCAAAAATAGGTTGAAGTAGATCCAGAAATTAGCCCTTACAAACTCGGCTAGTCACAAGTCACAAACTCACAATGAAACAAACTTTACCTCTTTATAATAATAGCTTTATAGCCAAGACTTCGTACGCAAAGAAATCTTGAGAGAACCGAACTTTTTCCTGAGATAAAAAGTAGCCAATTTAATAATCCAGACACTAAACTTCTACTAAAATTATCAAATTTCATTAAAATTCCTTCAGCTATTATTACGTGAAAGAGTAACGAACATCCATACATCCGTACATAAAACTTTCGCGTTTATAATAAGTAAGGATATGTTCGTCGTCGTGTTTTAATTATTTCGAAAATCTCTCTCTTGAATAGTAAAAAGTTAATAGGTATTAGTCGTATAGGCTTTGATTTTAAAAATATTTGGTATTGTGGTCACCCATCCTAGTTGACTCCATGACCGCCGTTGCTTAACATGAGTTAGCGCTACGACCATAGTAGATCTTCTCGCTTATTACTCCTGGTATATTATGATTAGGCAATACCTACGTAAAGTTTGAGCCAGTTCAACTAATCAATTATTGTATAGCATTTTATATGTTATATTCTTTGGACTGACATAACTTTTATATTTATGACCGATTGAAATGAAACAAACACAAAATTTTTAATAGAGCAAACCAAAACGCATTAGTTAAACCCGTATTCAAATCGGTTAAGCCGTTGACTTCGTACGCGCAAAAACAAATATAGAGCGACATTTTTCGGCAATAAAAAGTATATAATATAAGCCTATTAACAATCCAGAGTCTAAACTAATACCATACCATATTTCATCAAAATCCGTATTTTTCGAAAAGATTCTGAGATTAGCGCGAACAAACGTAGAGACAAACAGAGAAACAGACAAACCGACAAAAATTCTAAAAATCACTGTTTTGGGTTCTATACCGTACATAAAGCCCCCCTTATTTATCTTCATCCATGTGTATAGAATAGATTTATTTATTACTCACTATTGCACTGCAGAGTCATTCCACAGTTAAACAATTCAAATAATAATCAAACAAAAACACTTTTTCATCAATGTAGGTACATACAGTACCTAAGTCTATAATATTAAGTTTTGTAACATTGATCCTACAGACAAACTGAAGAACAGTTTTGTAGGTGTTTATTTAATATTTTTTGTTTATTGGTATGAAGTAATAAATAAATAAATAATAATAATAAGTACTACATACATATATACACATTGAACTTCTCACTAAATCCATTAAATTTCACAAGATATACAGAGCACTATGTTCCACATTACATCAGCTGTATAACTACATAATATATACTGCTTTATTGCTTGCATGTCGGTGACGCGAACGCACGAGGCTTCACCCATCCAATATAAATAAATAAGTATTTAAAAAATATATAAACCGACCTCTAAAGTAAAAGCAATAACATTCTTAATAATCACTAAAAAGTATGAAATAATTCTTATTGTCGAAGTAGTTCCCCTTTTAAATTTTGCTAAAATTTAACTATTTCTGCACCTACTCAATCTTCTTATTTTTGAAGTCGGTACCAGCCAAATTGAACGTGAGTTCTTTAAAATATTGTTTGAATGTATAAGAACGTAGTTGTGTTGAAATTAATGTTTATTATATTTCGCGACTTCATTCTTAGCGATTTATGCTTACTCATTGTATAGTGACGCCCCCATGCGTCACCCTTGCACGTATTTTAGAGATGTTAAAAAAAAAAGTACATGTCATCTTCTCTAAGTTGCACGACTTGTTAGATGCTTAGACGCGGGCTTTTCATTACCTACGTGTTTCCGTGCCGAACCTTTCGCACGTTCGCATAAATCAAAACCTTTACAAAATGACAATGAAAAAATTGAATTTGATAATTGTATTAATAGATTAATTACGATTAAAGCAATTGAGAAATGTACTCCCCTTGCAGATCTATTTATGTCTTCTATATTTTTGATACCGAAACCAAATGGCGACAAAAGGTTAATATTCAATTTAAAATCATTAAATAATTTCGTTGCTACCAGACATTTTAAAATGGAGGATTATCGCGCTGTCTCAAAATTATTAACACAAGACTGTTACATGGCAACGTTGGATTAAAGGATGCATATTTCTTAGTACCAATTCATGAATCCTGTAGAAAATATCTTCTTTTTCAATACGAAGACGTTTTGTTTGAATTTACATGTTTACTTTTCGGGCTATGTACAGCTCCGTATATTTTTACAAAGATTTTTAAACCAATTATGGAATACTTTAGAAAAAATTAAATAAGTTGTGCTTTATATTTAGATGATATATATATATGTCTAGGTGAAACGTTAAACGAATGCCAAGAATATATCAATTTTTCTCGTAAATTATTTAAAAAATTAGGGTTTCCTATTAAAGAACGCAAGAGCAGGTTAGTTCCCGATCTTAAATGTAGATATTAAGGCTTTGTTTTGAACTCAATTTCTATGACTTTGGAACTGCCGTCAGACAAAAAAGAGAAAATTAAAGAATATATAAAATCATTTATAAATATTCTTATTTGTATATGTAATTTAAAGAATTTTGCACAATAGTATGGATTGTTAGTATCGGCATGTCCAGAGTTAAGAGTATTCCTTGTTATACACTAAAAGTTTAGAAACGATCAAATTTTTATACCTTTCTAAGAATCCTAGTTATAATCAAACGCTTGTTTTATCAAAAGACGTTAAACACGACCTAAGTTGGTGGTTAAAGACAGTAGACACAGGTTTTAGTAGAATTAAATCACCAAGATTTTCATTAGAAATTTTTTCGGACGCTTCGCAAACTGGCTGGGGAGCATATTGTAATGGACAAAAATCTGATGGACATTGGACTAGTGACGAGATGGACTTACATATTAACGATTTAGAGTTAAAAGCAGCCCTTTTTGGTTTAAAGACTTTTACCAAGGATCTTCGTAGCTGTGAGATTTTGTTAAGAATTGATAACACGACCGCTATCTCGTGTATAAGCCGAATGGGTAGTATTCAATATAGACATTTAAATTCAGTCGCTAGAGAGATATGGCAATGGTGTGAATACATAGAACTATATTATTGCCTCATATATTAACACTAAGGCCAATGTACAAGCAGATAGTTTATCGCGGCAAAAATTTTCTGACACCGAGTGGGAACTGGCAGATTCTGCGTTTGCAAAAGTAAGAAAGGACTTTGGAGAATTTGATGTAGATTTATTTGCTAGCCGCACCAACGCCAAGTGCCCCACGTATGTTACGTGGCACAGAGATCCCAGTTCTTGGACAGTAGATGCATTTACCATCAACTGGAATAATATATATTTTTATGCCTTCCCCACATTTTCCTTAATATTAAAAACACTAAAGAAGATTTTAACGGATGAGGCAGAAGGTGTTATTGTCGTACCTTACTGGCCAACACAGCCGTGGTTCCTTTATTTAAAAGATTAACAAAGAATCAAAACTTTGTTTTTGAACCTGATACTTTGCTAAAATTTCCTTTCAGAGTTCCGCACCATCTCCATCTCACGTTACGCCTAATTGCCGCGAGGTTATCCGGGAGAAGTATTTAAAGACGTCGCTGTCGGAGGAATGTGTGGAATTTATATTAAATTCGTTATCTGATAAGTGATAACACATATAAACAGTATGACAGTGGTATAAGACAATGGATAATGTATTGCAGGAGCCACAACTATGATTTTTACGATGTGTCTGTGAACAGGGTAATTTGGTGGAAAGGCTGATAAATTCAACAAAGGTGCTAAACATGGTACTCTGAATAGTTTTAAATCTGCATTGTCTTATTGTGTACTGATTTAGAAAATGATTATAGATTAAAGAGGTTTATGAAAGGAGCTTACAGAATGAGACCACTTGTACCAAAGTACAATGTAAGTTGGGATACCAATGTTGTCTTATCGTTTATATCCCGTTCAGTGGCCCAACGAGGATCTCAGTCTAGAAACTCTTTCTAAAAAGACTGCTACTTTGTTGGCTCTCGTTACAGCACATAGGGTACAAACTTTAAGTTTGATAAAGATATGTAATATATTAATTTAAATAACAACGATGAGATTTTAATTTACATACCAGATATTATAAAAACCTCGAAACCTAACAGTTTTCAACCGGTACTCAAACTTCCTTATTATTTGAAAGAACCAAAAAAACGCCCTGCCCTATATAAAAGGCATAATCTTTTATAATATTTAAGTAAAACTAATGTATATCGTAAAACTGATTATATTTTTATTAGCTTTAAGACACCATATAACAAGATTTCTACTCAGACCTTAAGTAAGTGGATCAAGGAAACTTTAGGTAAGAGTGGCATTGATACCTCAATTTTTGGGGCCCATAGCACTCGCCACGCTGCTACAACGAAAGCCAACAAACTAGGAGTTAATATAGAGACAATTAGAAAATCTGCAGGGTGGAGTAATACTTCATTTACATTTGCAAAATTTTATAATAAAGAAATAGTTGCTTCTAATTTTGCTAGAACCTTGTTAGATAATTACTCATAAGAAATATGATTATATATATATATATATATATATATATATATATATATATATATATATATATATATATATATATATATATATATATATATATATATATATATATATATATATATATGACATAATAAATATTATTATTGTTAAATAAGAGTTTATAATATAAAAAAGTAAGAAAGATGTTACTTAAGTTTAAGATAATTAAGATAGATAGTGTATATGTATGACTTTTGTATGGTAAATATAGTATGATTTAACATCTTACATTTTATATTTGTTCTACTCTAAACATCATACAATAAGTGAGCATAAATCGCTAAAAATGAAGTCGCGAAATATAATTGAAGATCAAACGAACTTACCTAAAGTGAAGTTCGATCACAATTATATGAGCGACTTCATTCTTAGCGATTTATACAAACCGACCCCGAATAGATGAGACTGTTAAGTCTCTCCCTTCCCAAGGAAATTACAAATATAAAATGCACACCGTGCACGCGTCTAAGCACCTAACAAGTCGTGCATCTTAGAGAAGATGAGATGTACTTTTTTTTTAACATCTCTAAAATACTGCAAGGGTGACGCATGGGGGCGCCACTATACAATGAGTAAGCATAAATCGCTAAGAATGAAGTCGCGAAATATAATTGTGATCGAACTTCACTTAAGGAAAGTTCGTTTGATCTTCAATTTTATTAAAGGATTTATAAAATTGTTTGGGCTGGTACCGACTTCAAGATTAAAAAAATGGAGTACATTTTAGCAGAATTTAAAAGAGGAACTATTTTGACAATAAGAATTATTTTATACTTTTTTGTGATTATTAAGAATGTTATTGCTTTTACTTTGTAAGTCGGTTTATATATTTTTAAAATATTTATTTATTTTATCTCTTTAGTGAAACTATAATATTATTAACTACCTAGTACCTGGGAGATTTCAGTAAATAAAAAAATAGCAAAGAAAGGAAATAAGGACCGGGATTCGAATCCGCATAACGCACAAATTACCATTCTACCATCCAGCTGACATTAATAGTTTCGAAATTATTGAAGTATTGTTGTACGACGAAAAAAAACAAAAACTTAAAAATGTGTGATTTCTCAGGGATAATACCTAGCCTTGGAAGAAGACGTCTGATATTGCAGACCTTTCTCATACATCTTCACAACAGTTCTTTAAACCAAAATTTCCAAACGTTTATCTTTAAAGACTGACGAGTTCCATTCAGTGCTTTTGGAACTAGGGCATACCTTGACATTATTTCCTAGCATATAGGAAAAAGTAGGTAAATAGTAGTAAGTAGTAGTAGTAAGTTTCCTAGGTTACCTAAAAAATTAAGTTGTCGGAGGAAATTATGTAACAGTTGACACACAATATATAATGACGATGATGGGACTAGCGAATGCTCAAAGGTATCGATATTGGTGTAAAAGACTAAGAGAAGTACCTATTTCATCATATTGTGATTATGTGTAATGGTGGTGGTGGTGATGATGATTATTTAATAGTAACATATGCTCACAGTTCTTTAAACAATGCTGAAATTTCCAGACGTGTATATTTAAAGACTGCGGAGTTCTGTTCAGTCCTTTTGGATCCAGACTATATCTTAGCACAAAATTTTCAAAGTTCAAAGAAATCGATATCGGTGTAAAAACTAGGAAAAATACCTATATCAACATAATATCAATATTCTGTATGGTGTGGTGATGGTGGTGGTGATGATGATTATTCAATAGTGTCATATGCTTGCAGTTTTATAAACAACTCTGAAATTTCCAAACATGTATCTTCAGAGACTGAGGAGTGCCGTTCAGTGATATTGGATCCCGGGTATAATACATTGGCACAACATTTCACTTTTTGGTAGTAAAAAATATTAGTATCAGTCTTTTAAATCACACTGAGATAACGAAGTAGCTGCTTGGTATTTGTTAAGAGAGCCTGTCTATATACCAACTGTACTGCCTATCGAAAGACAAAGTATAAAAAAACAATGAAGGAATGGAGTGAATTAGACGTGACTGCACAGATATATGGAAAGAAAATTGGTTCGACAAATATTTAAAAAAATCAGAAGATTTAGAAGATATTTCTCTCGAGCAATTCGTTTCTAAGTACTACAAAAATAACAAAGGAGAGTATGTCAAACGAGATGAACCGAGAGTAATACGTAATCGCAATTATGATATGGCTACAAATTTCAACGAATCTAAAAGAGAATTATTAACTTGCACAATCCATTTCGTCATTAGGACGTAGATATTCTTGAAAATATAAAATTTATAAAATTATACGATGAAAATGTAGATCTAATCTTACAGAAGAGAATGGAGTTTGAATCCAACATAAATATTGAAAGGGCAATGAAATTTTGTCGAGAATCATGCCACGAAGAAGTTCCAGATAATAAAGAAATAAGAGATGTCGTTGATAGACTTCCTCATCAAAACCCATTTCAAGAATTATACAATAACCCGAATGCAGAGATAAATGATGATTTATAACTTGCAATGTTAAATAAACTTGGAACTAAGCTATAGCTAACTAAGATAAGAAGTAAGAAAATATAATGTCTTGATGATTTTTATGATCTTATGAGCCAGACCAATAAAGAACAGCGAGAAATTCTGTTCCATACAATGTACCACCTAATATCTATAGATGAGTCAATGCGAGAATCATTTCTCATATATTTAACTGGACCAGCTGGCAGTGGCAAGACTTTTATATAAAATAGATTGTCACACTGGTGACATTTTCAATGCCTATATAGCATGTGCTATAGGTGGTTCAACAGTTCATAGTGCATTGAGCATATCATTGTCCAGGCTCATGCCACTTAACATTGAAAAATCTAATCAATACAGAACTTTATTCAATTTTGTTAAAGTCCTAATTATTATTGTTGAAGTGATCATGGTTTCCGATGAGTTATTTGAACAATTTAATACTCGTCTGAAACAAATAATTGGCTTGTTTACAAAAGATTTTGGAGGATTAGATGTTTACTTATCGGAGATTTGCGACAATTATCTCCTGTAAAGGCGACGTCAATCTTCAAGCAAATTAAAAAGAGAATGACTGGTGAAACACCTTGGAATATTTATAAAAAATTGAAACAACGAATGAGACAAGGCGATAGTCAGTTTGTCGAAATTTTACCGAAGATTGGAAATGGAAATATGCTAACGGAAGAAGAAATACAGGTAAAATAGATTATAGAATCAAGATTTATCACAAAAGAAGAAGCTCAATCAGTATGTCCTGAAGATATTAGACTTTTATTTACAAATGCCGCGGTAAATGAGTACAACCAATCCATTTTAAACAGTGAAGAAAATAAAATAATATATTTGCATCTGATGTTTTCGTAGGATGTCATAGAGCTGAGCCAGAAAATTTTGTTAAACAGAAGATGCATAAAATGAAAGCTGATCATACTGGTGGATTACATTACGAATTAATTTTAGTTCTCAACCGACCTTACATGATAACAAATAACATAGATTTTGCAGACGGATTATCAAATGGCACTGTTGGAAAATTGTGTTACGTAGAGAGAGATGAAAATCATGACATCATAAGAATTTTGATGAAATTTCCTAAACTATGTGAACGAAAACGAGCTACAAAATCTAGGAATCTTAGTGTCCGCCTTAATCTTAATTCTTGACGATGATGCTGTGCCAATCACTCCTCAGACATCATCCATACCACTCAATAACAATAAAACCATAATAGTGAAATGAAAACATTTTCCACTTATTTCTGCTTTGACAATGACTATTCACAAATCACAGGGAGCTTATGATGCTATTGTCTACGAATATGATCGCAAACATCCTAGACAATTAGTAAACGTAGCTTTAAAAAGAGTAACGAGGATTCAAGGTTTATTTTTGGTTACCCAAGAAAATATTATCAGTAGCTGAAAATGTTGGATTGGTATAACAGGATCACCTCTAAATGCTTCAGAAACAGATTAACATCTTAAAAGATTAACAAGTCATCGAGAGGATCTAACGTTTGAATTGAAAAGGTTACAACACAATACACTACGAGGGCTGATTGATAAGTTTCCGGAACGACAAAAAAAAGCTTCAAAAATCTATTTAAAATAAATTTATTTCTCAACGTAGTTTCCTTCTACCTCGATGCATTTAGTCCTTCTTCTCGAAGCGCTTCTATAATGCCGTTATACCAGTTTGATAAAATGTTCTCTCCAACCCCTCAAAATACTCGTCCACGGCAATGACTTCTTCATTTGATGAAAATCTCTGGCCACCTAACCATTTCTTCAGGTTTGGGAATAAGTGGAAGTCGCACGGGGCCAGATCCGGGGAATAAGGTGGATGCGGTAGCAATTCGAACCGCAATTCATGGAGTTTGGCGACTGCAACCATTCGCGTGTTTGCAGGTGCGTTGTCATGGTGGAACAAAATTTTTTTCTTGGCCAAAAGTGGTCGTTTCTTCTGGATTTCTTCACTTAATTTTTGCAGCAAGCTTGCGTAGTACTCTCCATTTATTGTTTTTCCTTTTTGCAGATAATCCACTAAAATAATCCCTCGAGCATCCCAAAAAACAGTCGCCATCACTTTGCCGGCCCACAAAACCGTTATTGCTTTCTTCGGCGCAGGTTTTCCACTCTCAGTCCACTGCTTAGATTGTTCTTTTGTCTCGGGAGTATAATGATGTATCCAGGTTTCATCGACTGTTACATAACGCCGCAAAAACTCATTAGGATCTCGGTTAAACAGCGCCAAACACTCCGATGAATCGTCCACTCGACGTTGCTTTTGGTCTACAGTGAGCAAACGCGGCACCCATCGCGCGCAAAGCTTTTTCATTTCCAAATGTTGGTGCAAAATATTAAAAACGCGTTCAGATGAAATGCTCACCATATCTGCTATCTCTCGCAACTTTAAACGCCGATCATTCAATACAATTTTGTGAATTTTTTTGATCATGTCCGGATTCGTGACTTCATTTGGACGGCCAGACCTGTGGGCATCTTCGCTGCTCTGTCTTCCACGTTTAAAATCAGTTACCCAGGTGTGAATTGTACTCAATGCAGGAGCAGAATTACCTAAAACACTGTCTAGCTTGGTTTTAATCTGGGTTGCTGTTTTCTCTTTTAAAACGTAAAACTTTATCACCGCACGAATTTCGTTTATTTCCATTGTTAAGAAAATTTACGACAGAGAAAGTTCTACGTCCTTTCAAACAAATTCCATCAGTTCGATTAAATTCAAATTTGGCGTTCTATTTTCAAAAAGATATAATGTAATATTCCTTTTTTGCGTATCATTTTTTTTAAGTTCGTCGTTTCGGCCAGTTATCAATCAGCCCAGGTATAAGCGGTCACTAAGTTTTCTAGAATTCATCTCCATCAAGAAAGAATTATCTACATTTTCATATAATTGTTAAAGTTGCGCATGCAGCCGACCTAAAAAATTATGCTATCGTAACAGTCAAATGTTCTGATTTTGTCAGAAACTCGTATGAAAAATGAAGAACTGTTCAAACAGTTCTTCGTTTTTCATACGAGTTTCTGATTATTCCGAATTTCAACATTGTTGTATGTTATAAAAGAGCCGAAGTTCCAACAGCAGGAGTTTTTTGATAAATACTCAAGATACGTCACACTTCAATACTTCATATAACATATCGACATACATACTAAATTCACTAGAAGCATTGGTGTTAATGTTTTTGAGGCGAAATATTCGTTGCTCGTTGCAATTCCGAGAATGGGCAATACATTTTAATGGTTGTTGTTTATATTTCGCATGGAAAATCTATGAGACGGACACAATAATTTTTATTCCAAAATTTGATGATTTACATTGTTACGGCGCTTTAATTTGTAGTGTTCTAGTATGTTACGGCCGCGGCGTTCGAATGTGTAGAGTGTTCTGAAGCTTCTAATATGAAAAGTACTAGAACGTTCTCGAACGTGCCATTCTCACTCCGACTGGAAAGTTCTAGATTGCTGTATGTAGAAAGATCTAGAAAGTTCTAGCGCCGTGATCTTTCTAGTAACTGTATCGTCGGTATATAAAGAGGCCGCCGCCGATCGCCGTAGTTCAGTTAACTACGAGTGTTCTTAGAGTTAATTTCAAGCGATACCTGAAGTAAATAGTGCGATTACTCTCTGAAGATTTCTAGAAGATTGGTGTCGTAATTTTAAGCAGCGCTCTCTGCCTCCTTTCCAGTGGTAGTAGTAGGTTCGTTTTATGCCTTCCCCCCCAGACATTAATACAGTACGTTAACAATGGTTGGCATAGGGCGGTGTAGATGATTTTTAATAGGTAAGTAGGTGACTAGCAGCATATCTTATGTTTCTAAAAATAGCGATTAATTTGCGAATTTTTTGGGATAGGTCATTAATATGAGGAGTGAAAATAAGCAGGGAATCTAGCTTTATGCCAAGGTATTTAATGGTGGACTGGTGCACACTCCTTCTAACAATTGGCTGCCACAATTTTTATCAAAAATTTTATTACAAATGTTTTTATGTACTTTAAGAGCATGGTCTGATAAAGAAGGCTGAGTTTTGTTAGTAACGGAAAATGTTAAGAATTTGGTTTTGTCGGCATTAAGTGTCAAAAGGTTAGTAGTGAGTTGTTCATGAATACAATTAAAACCTATTTGAGCCTGTGCTTCATCCAAACTACATCCACTAAATACAATAGCTGCATCGTCTGGGCTAGGGTCACTCTCTCTCACTCTCTCTCACACACACACACACACGACGGTCTTACAACCAAAATACTATTTTACCTACCTAAATCATAAAGCATATGTTCCTATAAGTACAGGTTACTTCGGTGATCTAGTATAGGTACTCAAGTAACAACGTAAGTATTTGTATATATTCAAGATAGTATTTAATTCCGTGTACTTGCTAAAATGTATTATGTATTATGTACCAACTTGGTATTATCAATAAAGATTATTATTATTATATATACTTAAGGCAAAGCTGATTGACTGATGTACTAAACGCACAGGCTAAAAATTTGAAATTTTGCACACGTATTTCTCATATGACGTAGGCATCCACTAAGGAAAGAGTTTTCAAAATTTAAACACCTCAAGGGGGTAAAATAGGTGATAAAAGTTTGTATGAAACTTTTTATTCCTTGGACATAATATTAGCATGATATTTCGTATGAATTGAGTACGGTAAGAATAATGAGTTACTTATTTCAGCGTTTTCTAAAATTGTAAGCAGAATATTTATATCACAATCTGTCGACATTTTATAATCTCACTTGTTATATTACAATCTAACGGTATTTACAATTTTACGGTGACATATTATGTCAAAGTCGTCTATATCTCAAACTAGATGTTGCCTGCGACTTCTTGCGAGCAAAAGGAAATCTGCTGAATATCAGAGTTTCTCTTCGTTATTATAATTATGTCACCATATAAAACGCATTTTAAAATAATAAAATTAACAAAGTTAACACCAATAATTGTAGGATTGGGACGTGTACCATTAAGTTTTTACATAACGTGACAACACATTTTAACATTTTGACAGCTTTATTATTTAAACTTTAATGCTGATTTGCAAGGAAAGGAAATAAATTCACAAGGAATGGTCCAGGTCGCAAATGTATTTATTATGTGATTATGTACAATTTCACATATTTTTTAAAACTTAGAAAATACCTAATTACGTATGCTACAGAAATAATTAATTTATGTTTTCTAATGACTTGTTCTAATTTTAATCTTAAGCCCGCGACGTTTTTTACATTTCTTTTCTTCTTTTTTTATTGTAGTATATGTATCTCTGAAAAGTAAATCGTAATTCTGCTTTATTGACTTCTTAAACGACTATTTTTCTTTTTAATATATCTGTTATTATTATTATATAGATATTTTGTCACTTTTGCTAAAATGTTTGGCCCCCAAACAACCAACACTTTTTTAAATATTTTTATACTCCATAATAATTAATAATTATTAATAAAATAAAAATTAATAATAAAGGGTGGCCAACACAGAGCCACGTTGTTGGCCCCCAGAGATTTGTGTATTTTAAATAATTGGAGGCATGTCAACAATCGGTTTCATTCATTTTATAAATCACTAGCTTTTGCCCGCGGCTCCGCTTGATAACTAAAGTATACCACGGGAACACTGTTCTTTTTTGGGGTAAAAAATAGCCTATGTTTTATTGCAGAGCCTAAACTACTACCATACCAAATTTTATTAAAATCTGTTCAGTAGTTTTAGCGTAAAAGAGTAACAAAACATACATCCATCCTCACCAACTTTCACATTTATAAAATTAGTAGGTTGTATTATTTATGTCTACCTATATTGTAGTATTATATACACTCGTTATATCAAACGCTAACATACCCAAGAAATTCAGGCTATAATCTAAGCAAGAGTGGGAATTGTCCTACCCTAGGCGCTTATTGATTTTGTCTAACACAAATAAAAATAACTTAACCAAGAGCATGTCAGGCCATGACATCACATCATCGTGTGGGATACCCCACACGATGGGGTAGGATGAAAAAATATTTTTCATTCCCACTTCACATGTATAGGGGGCAACCCTTAAAATATTAAATGATTGTTATTTATGATGCTTAAACCGATATCTATACACAATCTATAATTATACCAAATTTCTTCCATTTATATTCACAATTTACATTACAGAAGCTAGAAGCGCGGACAGACAGACGGACGGACGAACAGAGCGAAACTATAAGGGTTCCTTATGTATTACGGAACTCTAAACATACTGGTGCTTTTTTTTTACCACAGAATACTAAGTGTGTTTTTTTACTATAGAATACTTAGTTTTTTTTTCTAACTTGATGAAAAGTAATTTCATAACATCGCACTACTAATGTAAAATTATTTTTATTAATTTAAACATAGAACAAAGTATTTCAGAGCAAACGCCCCCTTTTGATCTCAATTACGTTGCGCGTGATTTGAGCGTACAACGGCGCACTGCGCGTCAGGCGGCGCCCCATCGCGCGTCACTTCCGCAGAAGGTTGACCAAAATTCATGATCCTTTTAAGATTTTCCTGCTTTCAAATACTTGGCTGTGTAACTTTTGTATACATTTTTTATTTATGATACAAAACATGCCCCGTTTCTCTCGAATTGGAATAAAAAACCATACAGTTTATGAAACGCCTATCATCTCCACTTAGCGCGCAGGTAAAATACAAGCTTTTGGAACTATACCATTAGTTTTCATTTACTTGCTCAAAATGTTATGATAAATAAAATTTATTACTTAAGGCTGCCACAGACGAGAGGCCGATCGTTTCAGTTAGAACTGACGTCAGTTCGGCCTGAACGGATTCGAACACATACACGGAAAAAATCGCATCCGACCGAACTGACATCAGTTCGGCCCTTAGATTAATAACGCCTAGATAGTCTTCAAACAAACTCATCATACAAAGTAGGGCAATCAACAGATAGATGTAGGCGTAATCATTACATACCGACACGCACACAAAACTTTAATGTTGTAGAGTGTGTACAGTTTTAAGGGACAATTTCCACGGAAAATGTTGCTCTTAAATATAACTTATAAAGGTGTCTCAATAAGAGTGCCCGATTTAAATTTAGCACCATTTTTTTCTGAGAAAGTGGCAGCTCTGAAACTTGACAGCTGTCATCTATGTTGTTCCGATTATAAATATGGAGCGTTACACAAAAGAACAACGCGTTATCATTGTGAAAACCCATTACAAAAATGGGGAAAGCTACGCTGAAACCGCTCGCAAACATCGCGTAATTTTCGGTCGTGAAAGTGCACCAAATGTGTCAACAATTCGAAGAGTGATCAATAAATTTGAGGAAACTGGGTCGATTATGGAAGTCAAGTCTCCTGTCCGTCGGCGTACCGGTCGGTTTCTCGAAAACATCGCTGCTGTAAACGAGAGTGTCGCCGAAAACCCGGGAACATCAATTCGGCATCGTTCACAACAACTCCAACTTTCGAGGAACACCACGCAGTGAATTCTAACGAGGGACCTTCACCTTCATCCTTACAAGATTCAGCTGACCCAGGAGATTAAACCAACAGACCATGCACAGCGCCGACAATTCGTTGAATGGTTGTGGGAGCAAAATGAACTGGATGCCGATTTTTTCATTTTAAACCATCTAAACACAGATTTGTAAACATTATTTATATTAAACTGGTACGTGGGTAACACTGAAAATGTTTAGAACTGGCCAGTTAGACACATTGCTAATGAAAACTTTTTTTGAATTTCAATTTTAGAACTCTTCGGTAACCTAATGTAGTATATTGCATTCATTTGTCATTTGTTTTTGTGAATTGGCGGCAAATCTAAAACTTTTGTTACATTTGAAAATGAACCTAACGCGAGAAAATTTTCGGTCAATGATTTATTATGACTTTCGTTGTGGGCTTACTCAACAACAAAGCTATGATAGGCTGCGATTAGCATTTCTTAATGAAGCCCCATCTCGTGCCACTATTTACAATTGGTTTAACGAGTTTAAGCGTGGACTTAGCAATCTCAATGATGATCCGCGTGAGAGACGTCCTTTAACAGCGACTACTGAAGATAACATCAGTGCTGTGCGACGCATGATAGAGGAATATAAGAGAATGACCTGTCAGCAGATACGGGCAAGCCTAGGCATTGGTATGAGTCAAGATCAAAATATATTACACGAACATTTAGGCGTCAGGAAGCTTTGTACCAGATGGATTCCCCATACTTTAACCGACGACCAGAAACACCTTCGCATGGACTGGTGTCGCCAAATGTTAGATAAGTTCAACGGCGGTGACTCAAATGCTGTATTGGACATCGTCACAGGTGATGAAATGTGGATGGATATATTGCTACAAACCCGAAACCAAAAGACAATCAGCTCAGTGGGTGTTTCCTTTCGAGGATCGGCCAACTAAGGTAAAGAAAGGAAGAAGTCGAGAAAAAAAGATGATTGCCTCATTCTTTGGTCGGAAAGGTCATTTTGCGACAGTTGTGCTAGAAGATGGAAGGACAGTTACTGCAGACTGGTATGTCAATCGCTGTTTGCCTGTTGTCTTGGAAAATATTCGGCAGCAGCGCCCTCGAAGCAGGATCCTCCTTCACCACGACAATGCTTCAGCGCACTCCGCAAAACGGACTGTCGAATATTTGACTATGGCAGGTGTCGAGATAATGTGTCATCCGCCATAGTCCTGACCTGGCGCCCTGCGACTTTCATTTATTCCCAAGAACTAAAGATAAAATTCGAGGTATTCGCTTTACGAGCCCTGAAGATGCGGTGAAAGCGTACGAAAATGTTATAGAAGAGACCCCTAAGGAAGAATGGACCCACTGCTTTTCTCAGTGGTTCCATCGAATGCGACGATGTGTAGAGAGGAACGGAGATTACTTCGAAAAACAATAAAAGTGTTGGCAACTTTCTATATTAAGCCGTTTTTCATTTTCTAAACATTTTCAGTGTTACCTAGGTATTAAGGAATATAATTATTAAGGATTACGTTAATACTAAAAATACTTTAAATTGACAGTTAAAAAATCAGAAAATATTAAAAAACTTTGTCTTAGTTACAACTATTAGTTAGCCATGAAAATTTTGAAATAAATTTCTTATACATATATAGTAACATTTTGACAATTCGGCAGCAAGATGGCGACAAAATGTTTTAAATATTTGGCTATTCAAGTCAAGTTGTAGTACTTACATATAAATGTTATGTCCCAAGCTTTTTTAATTCTTTTGTGATGCATTGTGACACCCTATAACGACACAAACCGTCATAATGTCCGACTATTAAAAAATAGTCGGGATATATAGTGTGCACTAGCGCTTGACAACTGAGCCGATATTGCCAAGTATGATTTGCTTCACTTTTCATGCGCGTTCTCGGTTTCTAGGCGTTTTAATCTAAGGTTCGACCTGAACGGATTCGAGCACATACGCGGAAAATCGTATCTGGTTTGCGGCGAGCTTCGGTCGTGTTTTTAGGGTTCCGTAATACTTAAGAAACCCTTATAGTTTCGCTCTGTCCGTCCGTCTGTATGTCAGTCTGCTCTCCTAGCTTCAAAGTAATAACTTTATGACAATAACTTTTGAAGTAATTCAAAGAAAACCTATTGCGCGTTGATAGTTAGGGAACCCTCCTTAGAAATGTCGTGACATGCTCTTGGTTAGATTTTTTTTTTTATTAATTGTATTTTGCTGTAAATATAGTCACGCAATCGACGAATCCGAATTATTGTGCCATACATTTTTCCAGTAATAATTGTTATAGAAATCATTTCTCTGTTTTATAGTAATAGTCTTTAGATTTTATCAACCATAGTGGCTCTAAAGTTTCAAATACTTCAATGAACTCTAATAAATATTCTTTAGACCACGTTGCCAGTTTTAGGGTTCCGTACCCAAAGGGTAAAAACTGGACCCTATTACTGAGACTTTGCTGTTCGTCCGTCTGTCACCAGGCTGTATCTTGTATAACTTAACCTCCTTATACCGTGATAGCTCGACAGTTGAAATTTTCACAAATTATGTAGATATTTCTATTACCGTTATAACAACAAATACTAAAAACAGAATAAAATAAAAATTTGAGTGACGTGACAAACGTGATTTTTCCATTTTGTACGGAACCCCTCTTGCCGACTCGCGCTTTTTTATAGTTTAGTAGTTTCGCAAAAACAGAGTTGGCAACACAAGAGCGAATCGCTTCAGTCCATCCGGCCGACTGATGCGATCTCGAAATTGCACGCAGACAATACGATTTTGCATCCGTTCAGGCCGAACTGAAGGAAAACCTGACCGTGTATGGGGGGCCCCTTAGGCTTTGCTATGTAAACTGAGCAACTTGTTCTAAGATAGCTGTTGAGGTTGAGGCAACTTTTTTTAATTAAACTTTATTTGGGGAATAAATATCCGTTTGTTTATTAATATACGGCAGATGAATTAAAATATCCTAATAACATAAGAAAAAATATTGAGCATTTTCTGAAAAATCTATACAGGGGCCTGTTACCAATGACAGAGAACTGAAAATAAATAAAAATAATCGGTTGTCCGTAAAGTCGGTTTACTGACGATAGTTGAACGTGACAACGTCATAAGAAAATACTGATGGAATGGTTGCATTTTTCAAAAGAAAATTTTAATTTTATTTGTTTGATAGATATTTTGTATGGATATAGAGAAGGAGGTCAATGGAAATCACAATTGAATTGATCAAGTTACATTTATTTGTATGAATAAATACAATTGTCAAATATTTTTTTTTTACAATGTACATAGTTTTTACAAGTATGAATGTGCTTTGAGCAATTGTTTTACAACTTTTATTTACAACTTTTAAACATGTGTGATATTTAACTTCTTACAATTTGTGTTATTCTGTTGAGAATAGGACGATGATAGGAAAAGTAGGAAATGAAAGGGAGTGTTTCCAGTGTAATGTGTCTTGAAAAAGTCAAATCGATGGTGGTGCCTCTTAGTGTTGTTGACTTATTAACGTCTGATGCATAATCGAGATTGAACATGTCTTTCATGAATTTGAGAAATGTTTCGTCAATTTTCACGTTTGTGTTGAAGTCGCCACAAAGAAGAATTGGTACATCGGTATCAACTTCCATGATGGGATGTACATACTGGCTGTTGTAAACATACGGAAATAGTGCTTGATGCAGCAGAACACTGATGTTAGAGATACTTGCTCCAGGATGAATATAAACTGCGCCAAGAACCATTTTAAACGTGGTATCAGCGGTGAAGCATGTAACTTTTGCCAAGCAAACGTCACCAGTGTTTCTAATAAGGAGGGTTGTATCCGACAGTTCAACGTTGAGAATTTTGGCCGTGGATGTCGATGATAAGTTTCTATAAATTGCCACTACACCTGCTGCGTTTGTTTCAGAATCTGATCGATTATTCTGCCGGGTTACACATTCAAAATTTTCAATTGAAATTGGATCACAATTGACACGCATCCACGTTTCAGTCAAAATCAAATAATCAGACCTTGGAATCACTGTGTCTTTTTCAATATCTGCAAAGTGAGCAGGCAAACTCTGTGGATTAGGGTTCGTTATTAAAGTGTGTCCTGCATTGTTTGAGTCATTACAGAATTTTACTGCATTATCAGTAATTGTTCGAAGTGTGTGTCCACGAAGTCGAATGTATTCGTTACGGATATCTCTTGTTGTCTGTGAATCGTTTCCCTCCCGTCCGTGTTTAAAGCGAAATGGAGCATCTTTTTCGGTGATAATATGCAAGCCTTCTATACTTGTTACCCGACTCAGCGCCACGTACACCAACTGTTGCGGTTGCTTGGATGAGTATTTATAAACAATGACAGCAAACGTCCCACCTTGTGACTTGTGAATAGTGATGACACAAGCAGGAACGCAAGGAAACTGTTTTCGTTTGCATTTTATAGTTTTTGTTAGTGTAATGTTTACTATTTTCTTTATATAATATATAATAACCGAGAATAATATCATGTGCGAGACAGTTGTATGCATTTAGAATTGAGATTCGGTTGTACAAATCTACTTCATTGTTACTATAATACAGCCTGACAGCATCAGGCACGTTTTCCTTGCACCAAGCCTGAGTTTTATGTCTGGACTCAATAAGGGAGATATTATCGTTGCTTAGTTGAAGTCCATCGCCGGTTTTTGTTAGAATCGTTGAAAACCGCTCATCGGTTTGTCGCACAACAGGAACCAGTGGGAAGTAATCAATGCTGTGCCAAAGAATCGGACCTCCTAATTGGTTAATCGGAATAGTATAACATGGAGTTGCTCGTACAGGTTTCGGCACCATCCTCTCCTAACTGTTGAACAAAGGCTGTTCTGGATTCTTCTTCCCGCAAATTACTGTTGTCTTCGTTTTGCAAAATCATCATCGCTTCAAGTTCTCTCATGACGTTTTCAATGTTCAAATTAGACTCGAATTGACTACGGCGTTCCATGATCGCGTCTTTGTTCTCGTCAAATAATTGTAGAAATTTATTTTGATCAACAATTTCTAACATTTCGTTGCGGAATTGTACGTACAGTAGAACCATTTCTCGTTTATAATTGACAGTTTCGTCCATGTCGTAATGTCTGTATCGTATGACACGTCCGATTAGTCGTCTGCGGTATTGATTTTGTGCTCTTGACGTTCTTGCTACGGGTTCACTTTCTAAATCTTCTTCGTCATCCACGTGCACGTCGTCCTTCTCGTCAACGAAATCATTAGCTTTAGCATACCACGATGCAAACTCAGCTAAATACACTTGTTCTAAAGATGCAGGACGCTCTTCATAGCGCTGGATAATGTTTTTGGTCCAGACATCAGTACTGTTTTCGTCAAGGCCTTCGCGGTCCATTTTTTGACGTCGTTTGCGGCAACGTTGTCTTTCCGTCGGCCATACTGTTGGAATGTCCGCAATTTGACGACTTGTCTCGCTCATCGGTTGACGTAGGAGATACCATGCTGCTTCTTGCGCTGACATCTCGACAGATTTAAGCAGCTTGATGCTTAAAGCTTTCAACTGGTCTGTGTAGTCCTGTACGGGATGCTCTTGCATCATCGTAGTAAGCTCACGACGTAGATCGCCCATTCCACGAGCTGATTTATTTACGTACTCCACAATATACTCTGCGCAGCTGTATTCATCCAAGATAAATTGAATGTCGATTTTTGAGTTAACTTCGCCAGCAATGTACGGATTGAACGTGTTTGTCATAAGTTCGTCAAAGTTTCGTCTGAACAGAAGAGTTGGTCTGCGTAACGTTGAGCGCACAATGTCGAGGTATGAATCGTGTGTTAAACCATTAGCTTCAAGAAAGTCATCCATGCCCGCGTACCGACGTTCATCGAGTGAAGTACGCAGCTCTTTCGCCTTCTTTTGTAGTGTTCCACGGCGTTTATCAGATTGAGGCATTGGAACCAATACACGAGTCGTAGACATTGGCCAGTACGGAATTCCGAATCTACAAATTGTCTCACCTCGCTTCGTGCATGTGGAAGTATGTTTGTGTATCTGGTTGGCGTAGATGGAATTGTTAGGTACATCATTCCGGGCTACCGTACTCAATTTTTCTACGAGCTCAATGGTTTTTGGCATATTTTCCGACGGGGTTTCATGTGGGTCGTTGTTTAACCACAATAAAATGTGTGCGTGGGGGCTTCCTCGATGCTGGAACTCAATACGAATAAAGTAATCTCTAACAAAGTACTCTCCGAATGGATTATAGGACTGTTTGGATTCCAGCATTTTCATCAAGGAACCGACGAGCTTGTAGAAGTAAATGCAGCACGTCACAGGATCGTCGCTAACTAAAAAACAGCGCTCGGAAATGTTGAGTTCTCCTGCTGATTTTCCAGGATATTTATTGCTCAGTCTGAGAAGTATAGTAAGCAATTTCATCCATCGTATTTCGTTTGCACTTATAGTGAGAAAGATGGTTGGTTTACCAAGTTGACGAATCATGGCAAAGAGATCTCGTTTGCGAGAAGTCCAGCCGAAGACATATTCTTTCAGAAATTCTAGGTCTTCTAACATACGTCGTGTAACATTTTCTGTGACTGAAACGTTGCGTAACGTGCTGTAAATTCCATGCCCAATACGTAGCCGCAAAATTTTCATTGCTACGTACAAGATTTTTTGAGGCGTGGCTCCGCGTCTATCGCTTCGTCGTATTTCACTGGTTGCCATCATGTAAGGTGTCACTGAAACTCCCATGTGGAATCGACGTGGATTTCCATAGTATATTGATGGGAATGACAACTCTTCTGCATGGCGGTCGTAAATGGTGTTGAGGGGAGTTGCCCGGTATCCTGGTGCGATATTGAGACAATCTTCTTCGTTCCACATCACGGTATGTTGTCTTGAAGCGAGAATCTCAGATTCAGGGTTCTGTTCTGCGGAGATATTTTCTATACGGTTTGACGGGTCATCCTCTACGTCATCGAGGTCTGGCAAATCAAAATTCAGTCTCGACAAGTCCACTTTGATTTCATACAAACGATATAATGGAGAGTTCTGCAGAACAGTTAACCACGAAGTAACTGTACTTTTGGATATGTATCCGCTAATGTAAACAGATTTGTGGGCAAGATTTCTTTTAATGTTTACATTAATAACGTCGTCCTCATCCAATTGTCGCGGCAAACATTTTACCATTTCTTGTTCGTCGACTGGTACGTTTATCACTTGTCCTACGATTCCATAAGAGAAATCATGGCGCAGACGACGCACTTGCATAAATGGTAGACGAGGCGAAATCAATCGTTCACTGATGGGATCTAACGGTGGTAGGCCTGGTGGTGGGTCAGGATATGAGAATCCATTCACTTTTGCTAGCGGTGGCATCGATTGTTTGTTCAGTGACTTTTTGCAAGTGTTGCAAACCAGTTTATATTCTTCTCTGCTCAGTTGTCGATTTTCTTTGATAAACCAATCCGAAATTACCTTCAGCTGTGCTGCAGTGATGGGTTTAAGGTCGTTTCTAAACCAAAGTCTGTCGCAGACCGAGCAAGCGTAGCCAAAATCGTTGTCCAAAAAAGTAGATTTGAATCTCATGATTGATGATGCCCATTTAGTGTTCCAAGTAGATTGTGCTTGAACTTCAATTTGATCTGAAGAAGTACTTGATTGTACAGTAGTTTCTGCTGGTTCTGTTGCTAAAGTTTGACGTTGTTGGTCGGTAAATTGTCGTTGAGTATCAATATGGACGGTGTTTAACCTTTGCCCTGAACGAGATGAGGATGTAGTTGTCGCTTCTAGAGAACCACTGGCAATAGCCAAGTTAGCAGCTTGGCATAATCTGTTGTTTCGATCTCTTACATTACGTGCTTCTCTTGCAGCTGCTGCCTGTGCAGAAGTTTTGGATGCAGCAATCCGCTGTCTGTACTCACGTTGTATTTGTGCCCTTGTTTTTGGAGCAACAGTTATTGGTTCTGCAAATGGCGTCGCAGAGGTAAATGCAACAGATTCATGAATCTCCATGGGAACAGGAATTGCCGGAAAGAGTGGCTCATTTGTGAGATTGACACGCTTATCAGGTTGATCTGCAGTGGTGGTAGATTGTTGTTGCGCGTGGTGTCGTTGATTTCTAGTTTGGACATTGTTCGACTCTTCCCCTGAACGAGATGAAGATGTAGTTGTCGCTTCAAGAGAACCACTGGCAATAGCCAAGTTAGCAGCTTGGTATAATCTTTTGTTTCGATCTCTTACATTACGTGCTTCTCTTGCAGCTGCTGCCTGTGCAGGAGTTTTGGATGCAGCAATCCGCTGTCTGTACTCACGTTGTATTTGTGCCCTTGTTTTTGGAGCAGCAGTTATTGGTTGCGCGAATGGCGTTGCTAAAGTAGATGCTACAGCATCTCGAGCCTCCATGGGTTCACTCATCGAAGGTAGTGGCTCATTCGTGAAATCCTCTGGTTCGTCAGATTGTTTTTCCATGGTGCGATTGTAAGCGGTTCTGGAAAATGAATCGTCGTTCAGAACAATTTAGAATTTTTTTTCATAAAATTCTTCGTTCAGAAAATCATTTTAAATTTACAAAATACTTAAATAAATATTATTGTTGAAAGGAGAATGCCCAAAAGTGGTACCAAAAAGTCTCATGCATCAAGATGAAAATTTTATAGTAATTATTTTTCGAATTTTTTACGTAATTACACGCCACGAATCCAATTTTTTAACCGGGAATTTAAATTAAAGAATAAAAATTATTATATGACTCCCTCCACATTCGGTTATAGAGATGTAGTGCATTATTAGAAACATCAAACAATATATTGAAACAATATCGAGTCATTCGACTAAAACAGTTATTGCAATCGTTATTCCAATTTTAATAAATATTACTTGCTTTAATAACAATTTCCGTATGATAATATTATTTATTGATATTATGTATTAGCTTTTCTATATTATGTATGTTAAACAACAGTAAAATTAAGCTAATCCATTACACCTAATCGATTGAGTGCTGCTATTAGACATAAAATCGATTTTTTTCATAGACTTCGATTTATCGACCGCATCCCTAAATCATAACCGACGCATATTTTCTGACATCTGACATTGCGACATTTGCGAATACGTCCGCGGTCCGTCTGTGTTTTATTTTTCAGATTAATTTCACAAAATATAAATAAACAGGACTTGTTTATATTTATAAATAAGCAGGACTTGTTTATATTTTGTGAACTTTTTCTGCGTATATATTTGATTGTGCAAAAATGGCGAGCCGTGGTGTCACCCGGCAAAACAGATGTATCAATTGTTCATTTTTGATACCCAGAAATCAAAATACACATACTTTAGAACAAGTGTCTCCTCCAATGATTAACTTATTACAATCGTGGATAACTCCTACTCAGGTAAGCAGACCTTATTTTATTTTCTGAATAAGTAAAGTATATTAAAGTCTTAGAAGGCACCTTCTATGTATTTCCTGACAAATGTTTTTCTAAGAATTATAGAGAAATCTCTATCTTTCCAAAGAAATATTTTAAACTAGCAGAGAAACATTATAATTAGACTAGTTCCGCTGCACTTGGTAATTGTTTTTGTTTATATTAAATTATATCTTATTGATATTTTTCATTTTTAGTCTCCAATATTTGATACTACTAGTAGTGCTTTTATTATTGTGTCCTAATAAATATGGTTTCACAAATAATTTCATAAAATATTTTTATTTGTTGTCACTATTATTGGTAAGATTTAACATACAATGAATACTTATATTATATTACATATCACTTTTTAGATCTCAAGATTGGAAAGAGTTTGTGCTGCTTGCTGGAGGTCAGCTACAAGAGAAGTGCGACGTCATGATGAGCAAGACTCCAGTCGCTTTTCTTTTTGACGTGATAACGTCTTATAATTCGATGGAGCCGGCTGCACGCACGAAAAAACATGACTCATGCCGTTACCAGCGTTACCTCGCTAAATATGACGCATGTGCCGTTACCTCAGCTGGCCGCGCCTTAGGTATGTGAGCGGTGGGACGGAGAGGCGGGGGCGCTAGATGTTATTACTCAGTTCGGCGCCGGACTTCGCGGCGGCAACACGCGTTGACAGTTCTGGCTAGTTTAGACAAAACGCACAAGAGATTGCAAAAGCAAGATGAGTCCGCCGATAAAAAGACAAATTAAGGAAATAATATTTAAAGTGCATACGTTTTTTAAAAAACGGAAAGCCGATGTTAATAGTTAAGAATATAAACCTGATGCGTCTTTAATTTATTCTTTCCAATAATTGAATAATTATTGTTCACGATATCTCGAGATTGGTCGTCACTGTCTAATCTCATGTGCGTTGCGAGCAGCAAGCAACCCACCCCTGTCCCTAGCTAAGGCGCAAACAAATAGTTCCGCGCGCACTATAAACATGACGTTGTCACGTTCAACTATCGTCAGTAAACCTACTTTACAGACAACCGATTTTTAGTCCGCACTACTGGCGACCTAATGTAAAGGCACCCTTAACGTTCCAGAGGAACATAGTTTATGTAAATATGTTGTTTTTATTAAAGTTCCCTAAATACATTAAATTAGTTTACAGTGATACAACATACTCTAACAATCATAACTTTTGATAAAATAAAAATACATTCTGTTTGTTTTATTTTTGACTCCAGTCAACAGCATGAGCGTAAGTGTCCATTGTGAAAAGTAATGTAAGTGACTAAAATGTTACTTACATTTAATTTTTTGCTTAAATTACTTAAGAGAAAGTATTCAATAATAATAAATATCCGTAGATAGTAGATACTATAGCGGCGGCTTTCAGTCACAAAACTGGGACTGAATTCGGTGATTATACCATGAGCGGGTAACGGGTATTAGGTAAATATATAAATGGTTACGCTATAATTCGAAATTCTTACTAATATAAGCGCATTCCTCTGTTTTTAGAGCAATAACGTTCGTTCGTGTATGACGTGTGCGTATACATGGGCATTCTCCTTTCTACTCAACTGATAAAATTTAATTTTTGATTTTATTATTTTATAATAATAAATTTTGTATTGACATTATTTCTTTCAGCAAGTAAGCTGAATAAAAGTTGTTGTTCAATTAGTTACTTAATTATTTTTGCAAATTTAATTGTAATTTGTTGTAAATAAGTAATAATTTTGAATAATTGATTATAAGAATAAACTGTGATTAAATTATTGTTCATAAATCTTAAATTTAAAATTTAAAATTTGGAAATATCATTAAAATTTTTGTAACTCTAGCTTTTAATTTTTAAAAAGCCCGCCTCAATGTGTTTGATATAGGAGAAAATTGTTCCCTTTGACGGCTGGCTGGTCCAACCTGTCATTTCAGACACGTTGTATGATATGTGGAAGATTTAACATTTATGTTTTAATTTTTTGAAATCATAGCTACGCTCGATAATTATTTCGATCGAATAGTAAAAGCAATTGATTTTTTACTCATCGTGAAATAGTTCTGTTAACTTATTGTTATAGTTTTGTCAATTATAGCATAACCTACAATCGCTGCACTAGCGGACCGATGCTATTTATTTTAATGATGAAAGCACGAATATTCGACAATATGTCACTGAACATATATTTAATATCGAAAGAATCATTACCTTTATCGCCGCAATTATCGTTGCTATAAACAATTGACACCACATTCACTTTTCACTGCACTTCATACTTGACGAAAACATGTAAATGTATTATTGTATAGTAGCTGTCCACGCGGACGCATCGCTCACTCAAGTAGGAGAGAGACAGATGTCGAACGCTGCCGAACGCGGAGGCCGATTGTGCCTCTTTGGCGCTCGTTCCGCGCTCTCGCTTGCACTTCAAGCCTTAAATGGAACGCCTCAGAGCGAGGTAACGCCGCATGCGTCATGTTTTTTCGTGCGTGCAGCCGGCTCCATCGAATTATAAGACGTTGTCACGTCAAAAAATACAATTTACGTATCTGAATCAAATGTTTATTCATTGTAATTAAATTTACGAGCTTTTTATTCTCTTACAGGTTATGACAACAGTATTCGTCTTTCTTTTAGTTTCTAGTAGTTTTTTTTAATGAATGTGTTAGTAACATTTGTTTATACTTTTTAGTTTTACCCTTATAGTTAGTTTTGTTCTGTCTGTCAGTCCATCCATCAGTCCTGCCTTGCTAACTTCGGTAATGAATACAAAACGCCTATTTGTTTGTAATTATGAATAGTTATAGATTGCATATGGATTTTATTTTTGGCATCATAAAATAATTTTAATTTTGTTTAATAAGGATGGCACCCCATACATATGAAGTAGCAATATTTTTTTTCATTCTACCCTGAATGAAAAAAATATCCCCATATCATCGTACGAGTATTTTAAATAAAGACGAAATTTCATACTTGGCGATTCTATGAAGTAAACAGTTTCCGAGTAATCGACCTCCAAAGTGGTTTACAAAGTTGGTTCCTCCCTGGCATTAATTAACTATAAAGAGGTAGAAACTTGCAACTTTCCATACTGATAGTTCCTGCTAAACACTCTTTAGGAAAATTATTTTGAGCGATATTAGATGTTAGCGGGGTTAATGAAAAGAAACCCTGATTGCGCGTTGATAGTAATGGGGCTCTTCTTAAACTCTTGTGGTTCAATGTTTCGTTTTGCGTTGCTTGGTGCAATACTTCTTCCACTTCTTCTTTGCATCTTGGTGTTCTCGTGGACTGATATTTTAGCAAGCTTCTTAGTTTCATTTTCCTTATCTTTTCTCTGAAGGTGGTTCTGGAAGGTGTTCTTTTTCTCTAAGCTCTTTTTTTTCTCTGAACGTATTCTTTAATACACTCTAATCTCTTTCGTTGTGCTTCCCTTCTTCTTCGTAGATTCACTTCCCTAGTGACTTTTTTTTCCATTGGCGCCATTTTTAAAACACACCTAAAACAATAAGAAATATAATTTAGACAGTCCCCTGGATGCGGAAACAGTCCCCAATCCTGTCGAGGGACAGACAACTATTGCCATAGGACTGTTTAAATTGAATTTCTTGATGAGTAGTACGCAATATAATTTTTCTATGCCTTTTTGCTGTACATAATAAATTTGTGTCTATTGTAATTACAATTTTTGAGGTACTATTTAAAATGTATTTTTTGTAACCTAAGTCATTCCACTGCATGCTGGGCAAAGGCCTACCCCAATATCCTTTAGGCCTCACGTTCGTGCGCCAGCCTAGCTGGTATGCAGCTCGTTATGCCATCTTGTTCGACGTCCATCCTCTGGTACCCAATAGGTACATATATTTACTCAGAAGCCGGTATGCATTCGCTCAATGTATTCTGCCCAGTCCCATTTATATTGGCTCCCTTTATTCCCACGACTGTGATGCCTGTTTTGGAGCGCAGCGTGGTGTTTCGCACTCGTTCAGCTAGTTTTATCCCAAAAATGCTACGCTCCATCGCTCTTTGGCAGAATCCGAGCTGGAACTTTTATGATTCGGTCAATAACCAGGTTTGAGCATCGTAGGTTACGACGGAAAGAATACATTTTATGTCGATAAGTCTTAATTTCCTGGAGATTGGTAAATCCAAAGGGGATTTACTAATCTCCCGGAAATTAAGACTGTTAACTGCATTAGTGTAACTGCATTAGTGTTTTCATGGACGAGTAGCTTTTCCAGGCGTTTTCGATTCGGCTATCGACTTCCTTCGTCTGTTTTCGAAAGATACTAAGAGGATGTCCTGCTCCTTCAGCCGTGCTCCTCATATCTGAGGGTCGTGACCTTCCAAGACGTTCTTTCTTACGATCGTGTGCCACTTTTTCCTGTTTTTGGCCACTCGAAGAGCATCATAGACGGTGGACTCGAGTGTGGTGCCGATTTGGTCAGACCAACGCACCGGGCTGCGGCCTCGCGGTCTTTTCCCTTCTATTATCTGGTTCACAGGAGCCGTTGTTCGTAATTGTAGACCCGAGGTAAACGAATTCTTCAACTATTTCTAAGTTAAATGCGCCAGTCAAGACTAAGGTGTTGATTCTGTCTATAATCATGATTTTGGCCTTCCTCTTATTATTATTAATAGTTCCATTCTCTCAAACAGCGTACGAATTTCGGCTCCATTTGTAGCCAGAAGCGTTGTGAAATCAGCGTATCGGAGGTTATTTCACTTCGATCCACCGATGCTTACGCCTCCCTCCCACTGGTCGCAGGTTTACCTTATAATGTATTCGCCGTATGCGTTGAATAGGAAGTTCTACCAGAACTTTCCATAAGGAGTTCCAGTTGACGCAGTCGAAGGTCTTGCTATAGTCTACAAAACTCATGATAAAGGGTGTGTTGTACTCGTAGGCAATATAAGTAATAGATAAAAATAGATAAAAAATCGTAGGTAATAGATAAAAAGTTCCTTGTGTATTACGGAATCCTAAAAAAACGATGTTCATGACAAACAAAACAAAAATACCGATGTGAATGGACAACACGAATCGTATGAAAGTTACATATATCTGGGGCACCACATATCATAGCAATGAAAAAATGCAATGAATTAGAGATAGACAGAAGAATCAAAAACTCCTGGAATAAATATTGGGCGTTGTCTGCGTTGAAAGAGATGTTTAAAGCTAACCCCCGACACAACTTAAAACTAAAGTCCTAGCAATATGCTTACTTCTCTTACTTGTCTATGCTAGTCAAACTTGGACACTGACAAAGAAAAACATGGAAAAAATGAGCGTATTTCAGTCAGGTATAGAAAGAAGTTTCCTAGGACTCAAACCAAAAGATAAGATAAAAAACAGTCAAATAATAATAGCTCTTCACACCGGTTTCGGGACGGTGGCCGGTTTCATTGCTACCAGGCCAGCTACGCAGGAGTTATTTTATAGTGCTCAAGTATGTACGCATAACACAAGAGCACTCTCTCTTCCTTTACGCTCGAAACCTAGTGGGGCGGATAACCGACACGACTGGCAAGAGATCAGGCGCAGGACCGACTTTTTACATACCCCTCCGACGCATGGATCATCTTTCTTGTCAGACAATCAGGTGATCAGCGTGTATTGTCCTAACCAAACTAGAAAACAACATTTTTTGTTATTCCAACGCAGGAAGAAGCTAATTCACTTTTATCTTCTTTTTTATGAAGTAGAACTATATTTATTGGAGTGTCACATCTTGTTCGGGAGCTTGACGGATTTTAGAATTGTGTTGAAAAAAATTGTGATTCGAGTCAGTAAAGTAGTTGATCGGATTTTGATCATTTCAGTGCTGAAGAAACATGGAAAAAGTCAGAGTATGCAACTCAGGTATAGAAAGGGCTGCGATTGTAGGGCAAGCTAATGCATTATTTACTTCCAATTCGGTTATAATTGGAATGGATTCAGAGGAAATGTAATAATAGAATATTGATGTTCAGGTAAGGCGGCGTCAAAGTAAAGAAATTTGTAAAAATCAGTGGTATTATTCTTTATTTTCTCTCCGTTGTTATATATTTTCTTCCATATTTATCTTTGAGACTATAAATCCATAACATACCCTTAGTTATTCCTAGCTTTCTTTCATCATCATTTTTAGTGCTATTTAAACAAGATGTGTGTTGAGATCTCTAATGTCCTTATACGAGGGCTGCACTAAAAGTATCGGGAATGGAATATTTCCACTGTTCCTGTCATATTAAAATCTTTTGAATTTAAAACTCCTTGGTTTTAAAAATCGAATATCGTTTATTTATTTAAAAAAAGATTCTCGGTCTTGTCACAAGGTCTTGTCAAACTTGTTTAGTCGTTGAGAAAATGGAATTGACTCGAGAAAATTCTAGAGCGATGATTTATTATGACTTTCGAAGTGGTTTAACACAAAAACAGTGTGTTGACCGGATGATTTCTGCATTTGGTGATGAAGCCCCATCCAAAACCACAATTTATCGCTTGTTTGCTGAATTTCAACGTGGACGTGTCAAGCTCAGTGATGATCCCCGTCAAGGTCGTCCAAAAACTGCAGTCACCCAAGAAAACGTTGATGCTGTGCGTAAGCTGATTGCGGAAGATCGACATGTGACATACCGCGAAATTCAGGCAACTTTAGACATTGCCTGAGTCAAATACAAATAATCTTGCATGAACAATTAGGTGTAAAAATGTTGTTTTCCCGATGGATACCGCATTTGCTCTGTGAAGAGCAAAAAGCGGCTCGCGTTACTTGGTGCGTCAGAACTCTCGAAAGATTCCACGCAGGATCCTCAAATGCTGTATACAACATCGTATCAGGTGACGAATCCTGGATATACGCGTACGAACCCGAAACAAAAAACCAGTCACGAGTTTGGGTGTTCGAAAATGAGTTAAAGCCAACAATAATTGTTCGTTCACGGAGTGTTGCAAAAAAAATGGTGGCCACGTTTGTCTCCAAAACCGGCCATGTTGCGACTATTCCTCTTGAGGGACAAGGAACGGTTAATGCAGAATGGTATGCTAACATTTGTTTGCCACAGATCGTTTCTGAACTCCGTAAAGAGTTTAGAGAGAACTGCAACCGCCGCATCATCCTCCATCACGACAATGCGAGTTCTCACACCGCGCACAGAACAAAAGAGTTTTTAGAGCAAGAAATCATAGAATTATTAGATCATCTGCCGTACAGCCCCAACCTAAGCCCTAATGATTTCTATACTTTCCCTAAAATAAAGAATAAATTGCGTGGTCAGAGATTTTCATCACCTGAAGAAGCTGTGGACGCCTACAAAACGGCCATTTTGGAGACCCCAACTTCCGAATGGAATGGTTGCTTCGATGATTGGTTCCATCGTATGGAAAAATGTGTCAAATTTCGCGGAGAATACTTCGAAAAGCAATAAATACATTTTTAAATAGTAATGTTGTGTCACTTCCTTGATTCCCGAAATTTTCAGTGCCGCCCTCGTATTTATAGGTCTTACCTATAAAATTACCGTTCTGCAGTACAGGCCATCTCAAATCAAAATAATTTTGTTTGGCTAAGAATTCTAATTTCAAATTAATTTTATTTTAAAAACATGGAATTCTTTTTCCAAAAGTAGTCATTTGTTTATTGATTAGTGTTACATTTTCATCGCATTTCAATCTTTTTCGTCATCATGGATACGTTAAAAATTCGAGTAATTATGGAATATGAGTACCGTCGTGGCAGCAACGCGGCACAAGCGGCACGCAATATCAACGACGTTTACGGAGCTAACACTACAAACCAACGCACCACCTGTTATTGGTTTGCTTGCTTCCGTTCCGGAAATTTCGACCTGAAAAATAAACCTCGCGGTCGTCCGAAGACTTTGGTCGACAATGACGAATTAAAGGCGATTGTGCAAGCTGATGATACACAATCTACGGCTGAATTAGCAGCAGCAATCGACGTTGGCGTCAAAACAATATTGGTCCATTTGCGTCAAATTGGCAAGGTAAAAAAGCTTGACAAATGGTTGCCCCACGAACTCAATGATCGCCAGCGCGAAGTACGCGTCGAGACGTGCCTTGGACTGCTCAACAGACACACAAATGAAGGAATTTTGAACCGCATTGTTACCTGCGATGAAAAATGGATTCTGTTTGATAACCGCAAGCGCTCAGCAAGTTGGTTGGATCCTGGTTCAGCACCTAAACAATGCCCTAAACGAAAACTTACCCCTAGAAAAGTGATGGTCACTGTTTGGTGGTCTAGCGCCTGTGTGATTCATCACAGCTTCTTGCCAAACGGGGTGAGCATTACTGCAGATGTGTACTGTGAAGAACTGAACACAATGATGGAGAAGCTGGCACATTTCCAACCAGCATTGGTCAATCGCTCGTCTCCGCTGCTCCTGCACGACAACGCGCGACCTCATACTGCACAGCAGACGGTCTCCAAGTTGCAAGAACTGGGGTTGAAAGCTCTCCGTCATCCGCCCTACTCACCAGACCTTGCGCCTACAGACTACTACTTTTTCCAGAATTTGAATAACTTCTTGGCGGGAAAAAAATTTCAATACCCGAGAGGCAGTACAAAATGCCTTTGAAGAATTTGTTGCCTCCCGTCCAGCTGATTTCTTTAAGAAGGGCATCACTAAACTGCCACTGCGTTGGCAAAGATGCATTGATTGCATGGGTGATTACTTCGATGAATACAAATAATAAATACATGAAAAAAAATTCGTTTCAATTTTATCAAACAAAACGGCAATTTCATAGGTAAAGACCTAATATTATGTTACTTAAAACGATTTAATTTTGTATATATAATCGGAATCTTGGAAACCGCTGCAAATATTACCATGAAATTTAGTACGCATGAAGTTTTGGGTGAGATAAATCGATCTGGCTAGGTTTTATCCCTGGAAAATTGCACATTTTTGAAGTTTAGCTTGTAAGTTGTGCTATTACTTGTAAGTTAAAATAGATTTATATCACAACGTTCAAGTAATCAATAAAGGCAGCTAAATAGCGACATATTAACTCTACTTAGTTTTGTTTTTTATTTGACCAAAGGGACAATGAAAAATTTAATGTATAATTTAAATTTCGATCACTTAGACTTTAGAGCATAACTCCGAGTAATTAACGGAGAATAAAATAGCATTGTAGGACGACTATGTGGTACGGTCACAAGGTTTTGCAGAAACCATTATTTACCAACATTATGTTTTTGCTCGCATGATGGATGCGGCTAATTATGCATAAGTGTTGTGCTATGCCCAAATTTGGAAATAAAATTTGAAAGTCGTTGTGTAGCATGCGTCCTGTCCTAATCTATATAAATAAAAGAGTTTTACCATCCGCTCCTTTGAGCCAGGAAACAATGCCCATATTAAAATCATCTATTACTAGAATATTATCAAGTTCGGTAGATAAATTATTTACAGTATTATCAAGAAAAGTTACTAGTTCATTATACTTTTTTATGTGCAATAAGCAGTGGGTATATACCAGCAGTAGCTTTTTCCCGTGCCTCGGCCCGCTTAAATATAGTATCGGGTATCCCAGAGGAACACTACTTTTTCGGAATAAAAAGTAGCCCATGTTTTAATCCAGAGCCTAAACTACTATCATAACAATTTTCATCGAAATCCGTTTAGTAGTTTTTGCGTCAGAGTTAAAAACATCCATCCATCCATCCTCACAAACTTTCGCATTTATAATAGTAGGACAAATACCTATACTTTTAATCTTATTGTCATTGCGCAGTTCTATTAAAACTTCCTATAAGTCCTCACATGCACTTTCCTTGTGACTAAGCTGCGAGCTGGAGATAAGAGATACTTAAAATTCATACAGTGTCAGGTGTGTGCGAAATTAGGTAAAGGTCGCAACATTACTTCTTCTACTTATCTTATGAGCAGTCTCCAAATGTCGTATACTATAATATCTAGTACTTCGTGCGCGCAAAAGGAAATCCCACGGGAACCGTACATTTGAACACGCTAAAACTGCCCTTCCCCTTAGGTCTACTCTATATCTGTGCCAATCTATATCTATACACTATAAATACAAATAAATAAAATGGAAGTGTCTGTTTGTAATCTTAAATTAAGAGCTTTTCATTTAATGCACATGAAAGTATTTATACATTATACGGTACTTACAATAAAAAAATATTTTTAAAATTTTTGTCTGTCCGTCTGTTCGTTCCGGCTAGTCTCTGTTACGACTGGACCGATTTTCACGGGATTTGTACTGGCAGATAGCCGATGTAAGAAGGTATAACATAGGCTACTTTATCTATGGGCTCCGTTTAAAAAATAGGGCGGAACCCTATTTTATTCCAGTCAGTTGTGCATACGAAGTTGCGGGCACCAGCTAGGATAGATTATTATAGATTTAAAGACCTTACCTATTAATTAACGATGTCGATGAGTCTGTGGTATTATTTGGGTTCGCTAACACTGTAGTACTGTCTTGTATTTTTATTTCACAACAAGTAAGTCTGTGCTGCGACAGCTCCGCAAATGTGGAGAAACTCTTGTTGCACAAGTAGCATTTACACTTGTTGTGACATGTCTCGTGCACCATTAGGTCTGTCAATGTGGCAAATGCTGAAAACAACGTCAAATTTAACACAAATTCACCTTAAGTTAACACAAATACATTTTATGTTTTGATTACATCACCGCACAAGTTACGTACGTGTGAGCGTACGCCGCGAAAGTGTATGCTCATATTTATGCGTATAGGCACATCGAGTCTAAGAGCTCGCACCCACGAGAGTTTTTTTTTTTGTGGTAGCGATAGAAAAAACTGCACTGTAGATAGAACTGTCCGCTAATACAATAGAGCTGAAAATCAAAGTGTCAAATTCCGAATATGACAACTCTAAACGATTTTCAGTTCTATTTACAAGATTTTAATAAGTGATTTTGATAAAAAGTAAAATTAAATAATCAACAATGTCAAATAATTAAATCTTTATCTTATGTATTGATGTAAGTATTGGCCACAATCTTAGGAATTGATTTATGTTGTTACTAAACAAATAGATATTTAAACCTGTTGTCTATGTTGTGTAAACACTTTTATTCGTAGGTAATTGATTGCTTGTGTTAGCTTTATAAGAATTGACTTCTTGTTCTGACCGCTGACATTTGTTTTTATTATAATTAAATTAACGTTTTAAGTCAAATTTTGTGAATTAATAATTTGATATCGGTTTAAAATAAATGTTAAGTTGTTATTTTAGAAAATGGTACATTCATTTTAATTATTTCAAAAGTGATTTTTACCATAAAGAATTTGTGGATTGTTTATTCGATTTATAAGTCAGCCGGAAATGTCACACGATTTGTTATTGATGATTGAGAATAAAAATACAATTTTGTTAAAATGTGCAACTATTTAAAGTATTCGTCTTTTAAATCATAGAGTACCGATTTTTATGGTGAGTTTCAGTGGAATTTAAAATGGCGCCAATGTCTCATATCCGTATAACAAACACTAAACCAATATGGAGGAACTATAAAAGGTCCACAGATCACAGAGTTAATTGGAAAAAGTGTTTTGTTTAAAAGTGTAAAAGTGCTGCAATAATTATAGAGTGACTGTGTATCAAATTAAGTATTATAGTTAAATAAGTGTGTATCTAGTGTGTATCCAGTGTGAAAAGGTGAAACAGTGAATAAAGTGGAACAGTGAATAAGTCGACAATTGTAGTTTCATTAGTTACACTTGCACGTTTATAATAATAAAAATGTATTTACAGAACCAATGTTTTTTATTTCTTCCCTACTTTTTACTTCAGAAATGATAAAAATTCAGAATGTATTACTTAATAAATACTTGTTTTTTTAGTTTCTAAAACAAAAAAATGTATGTTACACATAATACATATTATTGAATATTTCCGAAATGCAATCCCGCGAGCGTATCCATACTAACATAATGATTGAGGTCGTCAACCCAAAATTGCACTACCTGATCCGATCGCTGATTATAACTTATTATATTATGTTCTCAATTCGGATCCAATTTCATCTAATCGTAAATAAAAATATTATATTCGACCAAATTAGCGTGTCATTGTGTTTCTTTATTGCACATTAAAGGTGGGGGACCGCACTAGGCGGCAGCGGAGCGACGCGACGCTTCACTACTGGTAATACGATATTGGAGTGCCGCGTCACGTAGTTCCGCTACCGCTTAGTGCGATATGTCTCATACAATTTCATACAAGGGTGACTATCCGAATCAGCTGACTTTTGTTGAGGATAATGACGGCAGCTTTTTAAGCTATACAAGGAATTTTATAATCTCTAGATTTTGGACTATCCATAATTATTACACCTTGTATAAATTATAATATAAAATATAAAAAAGGCATTCTATGTAAAATATTGGCTGCCAGACAATAAAATTTCGCGTAGTACTCTAAAAACCTGCCGTTATTATTCTCAACGGAAGTTGCCGTGACGCATCGCATAATTCCGCTGCCGCGTAGTTACACCTAGTGTGGACCCACCTTTAATAGGTGACAATTAAATTGGTAATGTTACATATGTGTCCAATATTGTTATATTGTTTATGTTTGGATTCAATTGAATTTGAACAGAGTAAATCTGTGTGTGTGTAACATTCTCTGTTGTCGTACAACTTTGGGTCCATCCACATAATTATTATTACGTCACAGCGCAGCGCAGCGTGAAATAGAGGGGGAGGGGTTATGTGACGTAATATGTGGAATTGGATGGCCCCTTTGTGGCAAATGATAGAACTCACCTCGCTTACATATGTCACAAACGTGACTGTGCTTGACTCTTTGTGGAGAATCAGTATTGTCTGATTTTCTTTTAACGCACTTGTAGGAATGTTGTGTGATAACGTGGGCCTGGAATCAAATGAAGCAGTGTATTAAAGACCTCATCTATACTAATCCTAGCTGTTGCCCGGAGCTCCACCCGCGTAAATAAAGTATCCCACGGGAAGAATGTACTTTTTCGGGATTAAAAGTAGCCTATGTTTTAATCCAGAGCCGTAACTACTACCATACCAAATTTCATCGAAATCCGTTCAGTAGTTTTTGCGTGAAATAGTAACAAACATCCATTCATCCATCCTAACAAACTATCACATATTATTAGTAGGATTATACAAAGGCGATATTTGTTTCTTTGCATTGAATGGCTCCAAAAGTAGGTACTGTTTTAATGACATTTAGCACATATATAGAGAAGACCACGGGGAAGGACATAGGCTACTTTTTATCGTGGCAAAATGTACGGTTTCTGCATGATTTACTTATGCGCGATTTACAATATCTATATCTATGGACGCTTCATACCACCTCAATCTGGTCCCGTACTAAGTATCCGAAGAACTTGTGTTACAGGTACCAGAAAACGGGAAGTATATTTAATACTTTTATACTATACTATACTTTTATACTATATATACAATTATATATACTATATATATATAAGATTTTTATTATATCATACACATATTTAATACACATCCATGACCCAGGAACACAGAAAAACTTTTTGTTCCTTCGGCGGGATTCGAACCCGCGACCCCCGGCTTGAGCACCAACGCGCTGAAACACTGAGCCACAGAGGTCGTCAACAATGCCACAGAAAGACACATCAAACTTGTTTTCTTCAGGGGTTAAGAGAATAATTATAAAACTATATTATATGTCACCGTAAAATTGTAAAAACCGTTAGATTGTAAAAATATGTCGAAAGATTCTTTCGACATATTTTTACAAAGGAGAAAAGAAAAAAGGAGCGTTTTCGAACACTACTATTAACATTAAGGCCCTAAGTTAGCCCTAGGTTAAAATTTAATGGCTTCTCTTTCATAAATACGAAGAACAAGAGAGATAACAATGATATTTAATCCAGGGCTAACTTTAAACCAGACCTGCGCAATAGATGGGCAATTATTTTTTAAAAGGTAAAAAATATATAACTTGCTTTTAATCCAGTAACACTGTTAAATTTTTTTGTACACAGCATACACTCTAAAGATAGGTCTGTTTCCACGGACTCCATTTCCTCCACACTCACAGGCTCCTCTTTGATTGTAGTTTCCTTAGAAAAAAAAATATAAATCAAAAACTTGTTCAGTTTTATTTGTATATAAAAAGTAAATTTACTTTGGTGTATCATCATCTTATTCATCTTATCATCTCATCTTATTCATCATATCATTAAATATCATCCAGAAAAACAATAAAAGAAAGGCACTGTTCAAACATTTGTAAGTTTATAGTATTAACACACATACAGATTTGGTCCGGAGCAGATGGATGGAACCATGGATTTGGTTGCCAACTTAGGAGTTTCTCCATAAAATTTGGGAAAAAATCCTCGGGGAGGATTTTTAGGCTTATTTTTAGTGGTTTGTATGTTCTTGGTTTTTATTAAATTAAGCAATGAATGTGTTATAATTATCAACAAGTGATTTGAAAAAGTCAACCTATAGAAAATAACCTTTTGGAAGTATCCAAAAGGTTATTTTCTATAGGTAAGCCACCTCTGTGGCTGTGGTTCAGGGCGTTGGTGCTCAATTTCTTCGCGGGTTCGAATCCAGCCGAAGGAACAAAAAGTTTTTCTGTGTTCCTGGGTCATGGATGTGTATTAAATATGTGTATAATCTAATAAAAATCTTAAATATATGTATAGTATAAAAGAATTTAATATACTTCCCGTTTTCTGGTACCTGTAACACAAGTTCTTCAAATACTTAGCACGGGGCCAGATTGACGTGGTGTGAAGCTTCCATAGATATATATTTATTTATTTATTTATATATTTTAATGTAAAAAGGACAGAATAATATTACAGCACATAATTGTGTTATTATTTATTTATCAGTTTATTTATTTAAGTTTGGGAAGAAATATTTTCGAGAGTTGGAACACTGCACAAAAATCGGAATGCACTGTAAATAGTACTCTGTTCTAATACAATAGAGCTGAAATTAAACACACGGGTGTCGTGCTGGTGTGAAATGGTCCGCTCCAGACCAAATCTGTAAGCAACATTACAATTTATGGGAAGACCCCAGCCATAATAACAGCCAAGAATACTATTATATTTTCTGCAAATTTTCATAGAAATACAAATAAATATTACCTCTTCTTTCTCCACATTTCCATAGCTATAAGGTGACTCCAAGTATTCTACCTCCGTGTGATTTAAACTACAAACTCCTACAAAAGAAAATTAAACAAAGAACATATAGTAAATAGAGATACAAATTTCTTTAATCTACATACAGTGAGTGATTGTAGGATAAGAGGCAAGTGGTGCAGTCTTCAGTTTAAATAAAATAGCTTTTACATTCCATATTATGTTTTTTTTTGCAATCAATTAGTACATGTCAAACATAAGTATGTTAAGCACAAACTTAAAGATACCTATAATATCCAAATTTGATTATTAAAAAAAATGTTACAAATAAGTTGAGGGGTGGGGACGGGATTCATACAAAATCTCCCATTGCCCTTTCTTATAGAGCAACATAGAGTAATGGTAGAAAATGAGTCCTTTGATATTCATATACAACTTTATTGAATGTTCCGCCTTGAGATTTATGAATTGTCATGGCACATCCTGATACTAAAGGAAAATGACTTCGTTTTTGTATTGAGAACATTGATTCAAGAAATGTGAACTTACACTAAACTTTTCACCAGAGTGCTAAGTGAGCGCGTTTGGCGTTTACTAGAAATTTGTATGTGATTTGAGCTAGATGTCGCGTTTACAACTAGGTGGCGCTGTACAAACCACATACAAATTCCTAGTAAACGCCAAACGCGCTCACGATCGAATGCGAAAAGAAAAACTCACACTTAGCACTCATGTTGCAAGTTCGTTCAGTCGAGAAAAAGCTATTAGAGGCGGTTCATAAATATTTAATTATTTTTATAATATATTTATAATATATTTAATTATTAAAAAATAAGAATTTAAAATTTAAAGAAAGAAAAACATTGTCAGACTGAGCGTTCTACTGAAATAGCCTGCATATAAATGGAGCACTTTATTATTGTGAATGTATACAGGCCTCCATATGGGTTATATAAATCTTTTGAAAAAACTATGGAAACATTATTAAACAAAGTATGTATAATGTTATGTGGTGAATTTAACATCAATTTGTTACATAATAATAATCCAACCACAGTTATATTCACATCTTTATTGAAATCATATAACTTGATTAACTTATTTATTGAATCTACAAGAATTAGTGTTAGCTCAGCCACTTGTATTGATAAAATGTACTGAGTTCTGATCACTGTGGGCAGCTGGTTACACTACATACTGAGCGTTGTTTAAAAAATTATTTATCTACTAATCTACTAACAAGAATGTGTTCCAGTGAAAATGAAAAACGTATTGAGAAGTTTTTGGCAAAGGGTTGAAGTTGTCACCTGGAGCCAAAATAGATTTGTGAGTGGCGCAAGGGTCAATTTTAGGGCCTTTCCTCTTCCTGATCTACATAAACTATTTGCCTTTTCTTGTTAAAGATATACTAGAGATAGTGTGACGTGACAATACTTCACTTATTTTTAAAGTGAAGCGACTGCTTTCGGACGATGACGGGGTATATAATGCTCTCTCTTAAATAGTAAATTGGTTTAGTACCAATAATCTGCTTATGAATGCATGTAAAACAAAATGTTTCAAGTTTAGCTTACCAAATGTGAGGCACAAACCAATGAACTTTGAATTATGCTAAACTTCACCTAGTGGACACAACTGTATTTCTAGGTATAACATTAGATTCTAAGTTACCTATTTCGAACCTAGCGAATAGTCTGTTTTGAAGAATTGCAGTCAAAATTTGACAAATTTCTGACGAAGCATCGGCATTTTTTTAGTTATTTCCATAGCAGAATGACCTATGGTATCCATATACCTATACCTATGCCATAAAAATGGCGTAATGCCGCCGACATTAATTCTATCTTTGTGCTGCAGAAGCGAGCTATTAGAGCTATTTATAACATGTCCTCATATGCCTCCCTAAGAGAAAAATTTGAAGAAATAGGGATACTGATTGTACACTGTCAATACATTTTTGGTAATGTTATGTATGTAAAAAATATAGTAATGAATTTGATAAAAAATGTGGCCAACACAACATAAATACTAGGAATAAGCACAAGCTGGCTGTACCAGTGACTAGACTCAGTAAAATAAGCAATTTTTTTAAAGGTCAGTGTATGTTTCTATAATAAACTCCCAGAAAATGACAAAAAATTGTCCAAACTTCTTGCCGGGTAAGGGTTCCGAACCGATGGTAATGTAATTCTTTTATTTCTCTTTTAATGTCTTTGAATGTTTTACATTCAGAAAACAAAACCTTGTTTTTTATTCTGAATAAAAATATTTTTTTTTTTATTGTTGATAGACCAGCCCTTTGTTTTACTTTACACTTTCGTGATGATGATGTGCTGACTATAGCATCTAAATCTTGATCACTTTGCCGCTTCAACAGTATTTTCTGTGCTCTAAGTAAGAAAATGCAAATAAGAATTTTACGATTCCTCAATGGTATGTTTTATACAATTTTTTTCTCGCCCGGTATTCTCGCATACGTTGAGCTGCAGTTTTCGCCTGTTTTTTTGATGACTCACTAACGCCTTTATTTTTCTCTCTCCATCGCCGCGTTGCCTCTGCAGACTTTGCTCTTTTTTCTATTGTCCTTATTTCAGAAGGTCCAGGGACTTGATTGTCTTCTGATGGACCGGCACATAATATACGATTACTTAATATACGACAACAAATATCTTCTGTAGCAATTTCAACTATTGCATCTGGTTCCTGTTGTTGCTTACTTTGTTGTTTAAGCAGTGCTTTTCTGAGAATTTCGTGAGAATTCAGAGCACGTTCTGCAGAAGTTTTTGGTGCTTTATTCAACCTATAATTTCAACATTTTAGTTTAGTAAATTTAGTAAATTCTATTAATAATTTAGATATAAATAAGTCATACGAGATTACAAAAATACTATAAAAAGTAATTTACCTAACTCCAATAAATTGTCTCGGTTTTTGTACATGATCTATAGTAGGATTTTCATCATCAACTTCCATTTGATTATTGGCATGTTCAATCACGATGTCACCAATTATTTGTAATGGTAAGCCTCTACAATTATTAAATATTTTATATTTACGTATTAGTTGAATTTGATGTTATCCTATTGGTATGAGATACTCACTCACCTTTGTGATTCATAATCAGTTGATTGGGTCTCACTAGGATTAAAATCTTGCCTTGAATATTGTGTCACAAACATTTTATGCACAATTTCTGTACGTAATTTCTTCTTAGTTAGTGGTCCTGGAGCACTGCTTTCATATTCAGAGTCTGTATCACTTCCTTCCATATTTTGTTATTATTCACCCAAAAATTCACAAAATATGAACTTTAAAATGAATTTACAATTTTATTCACTTTGAACGTAGAATATTTAATGTATTGAACAAAATATTCATTTAAAAATTGTTTAAAAAACGAAATGTAATTACGAAATAATCAAGGAAACACCGTTCGCATAACGCTATCAAACAAACTACTGACTGAGATATATACATATTTCATGCACTAGCTATGAGGGGTAAATGTGCACATGCACTGCTCTCTGTTGCTCCTGCACTGTGCTTAGATATACGAAACATAACTGACTATAAGTGGAAGAAAGAAAGAAAATGTGTGCACGCACTGCTCTCTCTTGCCCTTACAGTAACATATGAAACGTAACTCTCTCTTCACTAGCTTATCTCCCTCTCAAATTCCGTTCGCCCTCGCTCTATCACACTTTTCGTAACACTCTCTTCATGTATTCACCAGCTTACTCCCCAAGTCAAGCATGCATAAAGAAGTTTTACTCCAAAAATTTGGACTAGCCCAATGCTAAATTCATTAGACATACTCAATAAAACTCATAGCCTCTAGCTTAATGCCCCGAATCAGGCTGATAGCAAGAAAAGCATGAACAGCTTAAAAATATAAATGTTTAGATAACAATAAACACATACCATTTATTTTAGGTGTATTAAAGTCACTTTCATCTTGCTGCTGTGTATTAGGCTCGGGTTTAATATCTAGGTCAGAAATAAGTTCATCAGAACCTTTGGGTTTTGTCAAACATTCTTCTTCAGTTAACACTTCTTCTTTTATTTCTATGTTACTGCTAATCTGAATTGGTTTCGGCCATACTATTTCAGATTCTTGCTGGTTTATATGGACAAATTTTTGCCGAAGCAATTGATCAGTTTTTCTAACAGTAACGGCAAAACTATGAGCACTTTGCAGTAATGTGTAACACATATCACATATGACCTTAGGAAGTTCATCGGCTTCTAATATCTGAAATATTTAAGTAAAATACATTTCAATGGTCTCACACTGGAGTATCGGTGTAAGCGTACTAAAACTGAATGTAATAGTCAACAAAAAAAAAATATTACAGAGGAACAGGGTGTAAATAAAGTGATGGCACCTAATGTAAAAAAAAGCTTAAAGGATTTTGTTACTATAACAAGTTTGTAAAATCACTACTACATTTTTTTGTTTCTATGAACCTGTTTATCAAAGGATTCGTTTACTTACTTGAACATGGGTAATGTCTGATAATTTTTCCGCTATTGTGGAACCCATTTGCTCCACACAATCAAACAAATTGTAAAATATAGAATATGAATTAATTTCTTGCAGGCAAGCGCGACATTCCACCATGTTTTCTTCCTTTACAGTGTCCAAATCCGAATCAGTCATTTTACGTTCTAGTGACCTGACGATACGAAAATAAATCTATAGATCATTTTCCAATAATTATAAAATAGGCAAAATTTAAATTTTAAACAGTCTTTGTACATATTGACAATCATACACTTTTGCCATTAGCAAAAGTAATTTGACAAGAAACTAAAAATGAAAGCAAATCCATAGATAATATCAGAAGCACAAGATTTACCAACCCAATTTATCAATTATATTTGGTCCTTTTAAGTAAACACGTTGATGATTGATAATTAATTATATGAATATAGTTAATAAATAATATCTAAAAAGAAATTTATAATACTCAAAATAAATGAACAATGCAGATTTCTGAGCGTTCTTGAGCATAGATGAATAGGTATTACTACTGAGATCTACAATCAACTTCAGTAGCGTTAAATGTTACTTAGCATCTATGTCTACAATCCACTGGCAGTTTGCACTAAATACTCATCTATGGTTGGCACTGTATCCACTCTAGTCTCGGAAAACTCTATGGATAACACATTGGTGATTGGTAGGCAAAACCTGTTTATTTCTTTACGTAACTTTTGCCTACAACATTGTTTACTTTTGATTTAATATCCCAAAAGACTTGCTCATAACACACAGTTAAACATTGGCAAATATGGCAAATAGCTATAGAATATAGATTCAGTTTTGACTAGCCATAGCCAAATACGATACGACTGACGAGTAAGTAGTGACTAGTGACAGACGCGTCCGATCGTGCACAGACTCGATCGTGCTTTGACAGAAGTCTCTAGAATGACAGCAGTAGTTAAACCACCTGGTAAATGTTTTTTTATAAGAGGAAGACAACAGAATGATGCAACTTACATACAAGCCGGAGTTTTGCCGGAGAGTTCACTGGGTGACGTTGTGAATTTGTAATATTTCATAAATTTGTGTTATCTCGGTTCATAATGTGTAATATTGGTAGAATATTAACCATTAAATATTCGTTAACGTGCACAAGTGGGGGTAAGTGGTACAACTTCTAAAAACGTGCTATTTTGAATTACTAGCTACTTACATAGGAACTTTCAGTAAAGCGTCTACCACTTTACTGAATCGACTGACATGACTCATTGACTGTACTGACTATTTGTTTGGACTTTGCTAGACTTTAGACTTGACGATATATGAATACAGTGTTGAAAATTGAAACGAAAGTTCTATTTCCCGCCTTTTTTACTTGACACTGGCAAATGGTTTTAAGATAAGCTGACGCCATATATTATAAATAAATAAAAAAATACATACAAGCCGAAATTTTGCCGGGGAATTCAATAGGTGACGTTGTGGATTTTGTATTTCCTCTTAAATTTGTGTTATTTCGGTTCTTAATGTGTAATATTAGTAGAATATTAACCATTAAATATTCGTTAACGTGCACAATTGTGGGCAAGCGGTACAATTTCTAAATACGTGCTATTTTGAGTTTCCCTAGGAACTTTCAGTAAAGCTTCTACCACTTTACTGAATCGACTGACATGACTCATGGACTGCACTGACTATTTATTTGGACTTTGACTATACTTTAGACGTGACGACGGTCTTGAAAATTGAAACGAAAGTTCTATTTCCCCCCTTTTTAACTTGACACTGGCAAATGGTTATAAGCCGATGCCATATATAAATAATAAAAAATACATACAAGTCTTTGAACTGTATATAAATCATTTTATTTTATGTAGGATTTTTTTTTGTCTTAAACTATTCTATTTAACTTTTTCCCAAATTTCGTACCTTTTATTCCTTCCGCCGTTTCCTAACCTTTTTATTTGTCTGTGGCACAACATACGCATCCTTTGTGTCAAGTTACCAAAACAGAAGAGAAAAATAAAGAATGCATTGCAACGAGTTTTGGTGGATTTGTGTCGTTGTTTGTTATTTTTTCCTTAAATTTGTGCTATTTTGGTTCTTATTGTGTAATATTGTAGATTATTAACCATTCAATAATCGTTGACGTGCAGAAGTGTAGGCACCTAGAAATACAACTTCAAAAAGCCTGCTATTTTGTCTTCTCCGAAACTCCTGAAACTTCAGTAAAACGTCTACCACAAGCATTCCATCATGAGTGCGTTTGGCATTTACTAGAAATTTGTGTGATTTGACCTAGTTGTCGCGTTTATAACTAGGTGGTGCTGTACAATAATAAATTTCGGTTCCAATGGTTCTTAGGCTGGAACTATTTTATCGGAATCTCTCCGACCGTAGAAAATTCGTTATTGTTTTTGTATTTCCTCCATAATTTATGTTAATATATAAAGCTTCTACTACTTTACTGAATCGGCTAACTTGACTCATTGACTGCATTGACTATTTAATTGGACTTTTACTATACTTTGGACTTGACAATTTAGAAATACGGTGTTGAAAATTTAAATGAAAATTCTTTTTCCCGCCTTTTTAACTTGACACTGGCAAATGGTTATAAGCTGACGGCATTAATTTAAAAAAAAACGTAAGACAGTGGTGTGCATTGTTTTTGAAAATATAACCTCAAAATAAGACTAAAATACATTAAAATTAACAGATTACAGTATATTAAATTTATTAAATACGAAATAGGTACTTCAAAGATGGAAGAAAGTACACCTACTGTTAGTTTGATATCGTGTATGCATTTCGTCCGTCGTGGTGTGGCAAAGCCTGTTCCAGAAAAGGTGTTAATATGATTTTAACCTTTACGATCTAATATTTTTGAGTGCTTATATTTGCAATTTCCTGTTATGATTTTAGATTGAGTTAACTGAAAAGGAACTCGAGAAGATTATTAAGCAAACTGCGGATGACTTAAGGTAAGTACTTCGAAAATCAAGTCCATTGTGTTTCGGATCCAAAACAAATGTTTTTCTGCTATTATTACTTTAAAAGTAAAGAAAGATCCAGACCAGAAGCAACTTTTAAAATTTAAAAGTTGCTGCTGTCTAGATCTTTCTCATTTATTATTAAGTATCTGTATTTATGGTACGTAGCTAGATATTTTAACTGAGATGTACATCTTCATTTACACAAATTCTGCTTAAAAGCACTGGACAAATTGTGCTGAAATTTGGCAAGCAGATAGTTCTTATGATGTAAACATCTGGTGAGAAAGGTTTTTTTTTTAATTCATTCCACATGGGGTACAAATGTACGGTTCCAAGTGGAAGAAGTCATGCGCAAAAGCTAGTTTTATATATAACTAAACTCAACTCACTTCACTCTGGTATTCTTCTTGCTAACTTAATTTCATACAAACTTCTGACTCTAGTGCCATTCTGGTCAGTTTTGAAAATACTTTTGTCGGACACTTTTTCAGTTATCTCCCTTAGATGTCTTTAATTGCACAGTCAGTAAACAATTAATAAACAAAATAAGTGTTTTTTTTTTTCAGTTGACCAAACTATGTAATGTTGTCATAATAATATGTTAACCCAGCGTGAGTGAGGTCGGGTATGTCATACACGAGTCAAATTAAAAAATTGAGTATTTTTTTAAATGCTCGCCTGGCAACTCTAGTTTGCTCCGTAGCTGGAGGTAGTTGCATCCTGGAGGGGTAAGTGGCATGATCTAAGAGTGGCACGGGACACAAGCCTGGATAATCAGGTGCAAACCCATTTCGGGTACTAAGGCGGGTCAATAAGTCCGTGACTTTTTGAATTTCTAACCTCCTTACTGAAAAAGCAACACTACTCCTGTCAACAGGCATCTGTCAGTTGACTCCTATCAAAATTTGAACTTGCTGTGTCAGTTAGTTTCTGTTTTACAGCTATCTTTATCAGACTATCCAGTAACTTAAGGAAACAATGGAAAAAAGTGAATTTCGTGTGCTTATTAAGCATTATTTTTTGTGAAAAAAAACCATTACCGAGACCAAGGCTAAGCTTGATAAATACTATGGGGACTCTGCACCATCGATTTCAATGGTAAAAAAGTGGTTTACTGAATTACGTTGTGGCCGTACAAGCACTGAAGATGCCGAACGTCCTGGACGCCCAGTTGCGGTCTCTACACCCGAAACAATCGAAAAAATTCACGATATTCACGATGGCCGACCGAAGATTGAAAGTGCAAGAGATTGTCGAAGCCATAGGCATCTCTCAATTTTGAATGATCACTTGGGCATGAGAAAGCTTTCCGCAAGATGGGTGCCGCGTTTGCTCACAGTCGACCACAAACGCAATCGTGTAACAACTTCACAGGAAGGTTTGGCGTTGTTTAATCACAATATGGAGGAGTTTTTTAACCGTGGACGAAACATGGATCCATCACAATACACCAGAGACCAAACAACAGTCAAAACAGTGTGTTTATAAGGGTGAATCGGCGCCAAAGAAGGCCAAGGTGGGTTTGTCAGCCAATAAAGTTATGGCGACTGTTTTTTGGGATGCACGTGGGATAATCCACATTGACTATCTTCAAAAGGGAAGAACAATTAATGGGGAATATTATGCCAACTTATTGGACCGCTTCAATGAGGATTTGAAAAAAAACCGACCTCATTTGGCCAAGAAAAAAGTTCTTTTTCACTAAGACAATGCAAGGGTGCACACATGTGCAGTTGCCATGGCAAAAATCCATGAATTGGGCTATGAATTGCTCCCACATCCACCCTATTCTCAAGATTTGGCTCCGAGTGACTACTTCTTGTTCCCAAACCTGAAAAAATGGCTCGGTGGAAAAAGATTTGACTCCAATGATGAAGTCATCTCGCAAACAAAGGCCTATTTTGAGGACCTCGACAAATCATATTTTTTGGAAGGGATAAAAAAATTGGAGAAGCGTTGGACAAAGTGTATAGAGCTCAAGCTCAAGCACGTTGAAAAATAAAATGATTTATTTATCAAAAAATCTGTGTTTTATTCCAAAAGTCACGGACTTATTGACCCGCCCTCGTATGTCATACCCCACCTCATAGTAAACATACCTTTTTTGGCTAATTATCTTGACATACATTTTTTGGTTCCTGAATGGTTTTTTTAAATTATTGTAAGAAACTGAATTAACAAAATATCAATAATAATAATATTATCAATATTATGGCACTTTGAATTTTGGGTATGTCATACCGCACCTCATACTTGTTGCAACTATTTTTCACATCATGCTCGCCAGGTTAATAACAATAAATATGATATTTCAGACTCACAGAGCAAGGTGATGATGACAGTGATGAGGAGGAACAGAACACCGCACCAAGAGAGCCTCCCGCAGATCCCAATGATGAGTTCAACTTTGCAAATTACGACCAAGAAGATTCCAGTACGAATTTGAAATATTAAAATGTGCTATATCCACAGCCGCATTAGTATGTGGCATCTATTTAAAGACCGGCACCACACTTGCGACTCCTCTGGTGTTGTTGCATGGGTGATGGTAAATGCTTACCATCTGGTGATCCGTCTACTTTTTTCCCCCTATTCCATAAAAAAGAAGATTATAAATTACAAAATGGGTTTTGTAAATTAATTTATGAGTTTATATTAATTGAAATACTCTTTAAAACTAAAGTAATATGAAGGTATAATGGAACATTAATTTAAAAAGTATGTTGGTTTACAACTTCACAAAGTACTTGAAATAATTGTATAATATTACCGAATATACTGGGTGATTTTTATTAAAGAACAAGGATTTTTTTTCTTTATTTAAAAGGACATTAATCATAATTGCCACTCCATTAGGAAAACGATTACAATGATTACATTTTCATAATATACTTAAGCACTAAAAGTAATTACGTCACTAATTATACTTCACTTTACGTCAATTTAGACCCTTTATTGACCATTTTATAGTGCACTATTGTAAAACAATTTTCACCATGTTATAAAAATGAAAAAATAAGGTAAACTAAGTATGCCATAGTTTATTGTACTACTTACATTGTACACTATTGTACTTTTTATACCCTAGTTTTCTCCAGATGGAATAAAAAGGCACCTAGTGAATGAATTAAAACTATCTAAGCTTTTACCTGAAAGATATTGCTATACAGCTAAATGCTGCCAGAATTGTCTTATATGTGTTTGTAAATTATGTGGTATGCAATTAAAAATATCATTATAAACTTTTAGGTAACCCAATTGGAATCGGCACAATAGCAACATTACCAAATTTGGGAGATCTCAGTGAAAATATACAAATTAGAGTAAGTTGCTTTTACTTCCTACAATAATTAGTTAGTAAATAAGTGTTATTTATATATAGAATTATATAAATACCAATTATTTACCAATTTGTATGAATTTAATAATAATATTTATTAAGTTTAAAAATAAACAGAAAATGATTATCATAATATCCTATTCTGAAAAGATACACTCTTTCAAGTTGATAATTATTATGTAATTACTATTTACTATGCGGGAATTTAATTCCTGATAAAAGAGCAGGCACATGTCATTATACTTAAGCTGGCGCGTTCAACACATGTATAAATATTACGTTGTGTGCTGTCTGCGAATAAGCATTATGTGATGTTACATGATGTATCTGTCACTCTCTCTCTCGCCTGGTCAAACTTTTGATTATGGATTATGGATCAAGGAGTTAATCATTTTTTGCCTACTGTTACTAAATTATACAGAGCTTAAAATGTAAATAGAAATGGCTTTTCATAATTTTCTAACAGTTGACGAATAATTCCTGTTTTTTTTTCGTCAGTTACCTATGGATACGTTATATCCTTACAAAACTGACAAAATTTCTATGCAGCAACATACATTGACATTTTTCATTATTGTTACATTTCACTCACACAGCAAAAATTCGTGAAAGGGATGATTAGTGTTTGTCACTACCAATTGAATAAATTATTAAATAAGCGCGTATATTTAAGTTTGGTACCTCTGCCATAGAACATTTGACGACACAGGGTACAAATGCGTATTAATTTATATTTTTTTATAGTTATTGTCCTATGACGTCGTGCTTAGAATTTAATTTTTTTGTGTAATCGGTAGTTTGCAGTGGCGTGGGGTTCCTATAACTCCATTCCTATCGGCTTCACTTATTCTATTTTATTTAAATCAGGGCTGTCCAAACAAAGGCCCGCGACACACATTTTAATCTAAAAATAGTTTTGGACACAAATAGTTTGGATAATATTATTCGTTGTCAAAACAAGTACTCAATACTTGGTATAATTATTTATCTTCAGTCTTGCAACATTCCATTCGCATGATCACTTAAAAGTGAAGCTATTTTTACTATTATTGGGGGAATTCCCGGAAAGTATTTTGTTTTTGTCGAGTGAGGATTTTGTTGACCGTATTAGTTAAGTTTGTGCTTCCACTTAGTTCGTATCGAAACTTCTTACTTACACCGCTTTGAATTTTACACATTATAATAAGTAATTAGCAGCAGTTTTTAAAAAAAACCTTAACTAACTGCATTATGTCTACGAAGAAGCGAAAATTAAGTGATGAACATCGAGTATTTAATGAGAGGTGGGAACTTGACTATTTTATATGCAACAACAATAATAAAATTCAGTGTATGATTTCTATGCAAGTTTTATCTGTGAGTAAAGAATACAATGTTAAACGTCATTATACTACTTTACACGAAGAAAAATATAAAGGACATGTCGGTGGAAAATTGTTGTGGCTGAGCATAAAAAAAAACTAATGCAACAGACAAGTTTTTTTTCAAAAGTAAATACAGACAATGAACAAAGTTTGGCTGCTTCTTATGAAGTTTGTTTGCAATTAGCCAAAGCTAAAAAACCATTCAGCGATGGAGTTTTTATAGAACAATGCGCAATTGCCATGACTCATCGCTTCATGCAGCCGAAATTTGCGCAAAAATTTGAATCTGTAGCGTTATCTCACCAAACAGTTGCGCGACGAATAGATGATATGGGCGAATATGTTTTGAAAAAATTATGTGATTACATTGTAAAATGTGAATATTATTCATTATATTTGGATGAAAGTACCGACCAGACAGATATCGGTCAATTAATAATTTTTATTCGCTGCATTTCGAAAGATTTTTCAATCACGGAGGAAATGTTAAATTTAGTGCCACTACATGGCTCAACTAAAGGCAGTGATATCCTTGAGGCTGTTAATAAAACTGTTATGGAATACAGTGGGTTTCAAAAATGTTCTTGTATTGTGACCGATGGAGCAAAAGCAATGGCTGGAAACGTTACAAGACTTACGGGACTTTTAAAACAAAATGGCATTGACTGCCCATTAATCCATTGCCATCATACATCAAGAAGCCTTATGTGGAAAATCTTTGCGCCAAATTAATGCCATGAAAATAGCTGTTAAAATAACAAATCTTATTAGAGGCGGAAACAAAGCTTTGAGTCATCGTAAATTTCGTAACTTTTTAACTGAAATTGACGCAACATACGGAGATCTGCTATTGCACTCAGAAATCCGATGGTTAAGTGCTGGTCAGTGCTTGCAGCGCTTTTTCGCTTTACGGTAAGAAATTCCTATATTTCTTAAAAATTAAATAAAATCTGATACAACTGATATGGAAACTAAAATGCAAGATCCTGCATTTCTTGCTGATCTTGCATTTTTAACTGATATGACACAACATTTGAACGAATTAAATTTAAAATTACAAGGCAAAGAACACAATATAGCCAACTTGTATGGATATGTGAATGGGTTCAAAAATAAACTGGGATTATTCAAAACATCACTGGAACAAAATGATTTTTCTTTTTTTCCATGTTGCAAAGAACTTTATAGCGAAATAGAAGGATGCAATTTTTCGGACCACCTCCAGTATATCGACGAGGTAATATTTGAATTTGAGCGGCGTTTTGCTGATTTCAAAGGATTAGAGAGCGATTTATCTCTTTTTACGAATCCATTAACAGTTGAAATAACAAGCGTAAAGACTGAATACCAGTTAGAATTATGTGACGTTCAGTCAGATCCCTTTTTCAATAGTAGAAAAGAGACAGGAATGGATTTTTTTAAGATCCTTGGCGACCGTTTCCCCAAGCTAAAAAATTTTGGCTTGAAAATGGGATCGATGATGGGCAGCACTTATTTATGTGAAAGTGCATATTCAACAATGAATTTTATAAAATCCAAGTATAGATCTTCACTGTCAGATAAATCGCTTCTTCATGCAATGCGCCTGGCAACAACGAATGTTGACGTGGATATCGATACTATTGTTGAAGATAAATTAACAAAAAATCAATAAACATAGAAAGACAAAATTACCCTGTATTTTATTTACTTGACAACTGAAAATATTTTTCTGGCCCTCCAGCTTTTGTATGAAATTTAATTAGCCCGCGAAGGTGTATAGTTTGGACAGCCCTGATCTAAATAATAGTAGGCGTGAATGCCTACTATTATTTAAAGAAAAATTTAAGATTGATAAATTTAAATCAAAGAAAAGTAGCTGTTACTGTTAGGCCCTTAGTTTGTTCTAAGTTATTTAACATCTCACAACTCACATTTTTTGTAGTTTAACAATTTTAAGAAGTTTATATTTATTTAACTGATTGAACGATATAATTTAATTATTTTCGTCAATATTATCAAAATATCTTTAAAGCTAGATATAAAATAAAATAAGTGAACGGTCTGTAATTCTGTACAACTAACGACATTAGCTTCTGTACTATTACCTACTCTATGGCAGAAATATGCATGCATCCTTATTATATTATTCACAAAAAGTATATATTGACATTGCTTTCCTTTTTTCTTACGTCATAAACTGTCAAGTATTTTCTTGAAAATAATTATTGTTAAAAAAATATATTTTTATGAAAATACTTTACTGATTGTAATAAATGTTGTAAACTTACGTGTGGAATGAAACTCCTTGACTTTTATTTACTTTTTTGTCATGGTTTTTACAATCTTTATAGACACACGATGGCATTTTGGGCAAGGTGCACAGGATACGTACGGACAGAATAGTACGTGCTACTCGTCAACGGCTCGTCGCATACTAACCAAAAACTGTCCGACTTAGCTCAGTTTCGTGTCTTCACTTTTTGCGCGCTCATACCATATCTACCTCTTTTTAATTTAATACATCTATTAAACTGTTACAGTAACTATTTGACATAACATAATTACTGTAACTGATTACAGTCCATTATATTATGTCAAATTGACACACATTAGGCCTTAGGTGATAATTTCCAATATTTATCCTTTAAATATATTTTTTTAAGACTGAGGGCCCCGACAGCGACGAAGAAGATGACATAATCAAGCCTGATGATAATCTGCTATTGGTTGGTCATGTGGAAAGTGATGCCAGTGTGTTAGAAGTTTACAGTAAGTTATGCTTATGGGTTGCCTATTCAAAAGAGTCTGTAGAGTAAAATAAAGGAGATCATTTACGCTCCATACAAGTTTGGGCCCAGCACGCTTAGCATGACCACCATAGAAATGCGTTGTCCACACAGTAGACATACCGACACATAGTATGGACAAAATGATAGCTTTCCTTTGTCAATCTGTCATTTTGTCTATTCTTCCGTAGAAAGAAACCATTTCTACGGTGGTCTTGCTAAGGCCCGTATTAATAAAGCGTTCTTATCTCTAAGACAATTCTCAAGATAGTACTTAAGATGTTGTTTTAATTAATAGACCGTACTTAAGTACAGCTGTAGATACGGCGTATCAAGTGAGTGCGAACGTATTAATAAAAGAGACTCGTTACTCAAGTACGCTGTTATTGCTGTCTAACTGTTACTTGAGACGCGGTTTCGTGGGTACAGTCCAACCTTGATTTGAGTACGGCTTGGGATACAGTACAATACTATTTGTTGTGTTTTTGGTTGTGTTACAATTATATAAATTAAAATCTAAATACTTATGATGAAACAAACTCATAATTTACACTACATACTTAACACAAAATAAAGTTATAAAAAAAAGACGCTTGCTCATATTTATTCTTCCTTTTTTTTGGCAATCGCGGTTGCAAAGGTTTTGCACCATTCTGCCAGTGTCGAGTATTTATAGAAATATTTTCGATTTTATTTATTTATTTACATTAAACAAAATACCTATTTGATATAAATTAATAGCACTCAATACCAAAGATAAAAGTCAAAACAAAAGTGACTTGATTTGACACTTGACAACAGAATTTTTTTTTTCGCATGACAATCAGTTTTTTCAATATAAAAAATACAGACTCAACTTTTTTGGTATTTATACAATGTAACATTTTACATTTTAAAAAGAAATATTGAAGGAATGTATAATCGATAAATCCGTTCTTTGTAGAAGTGGAAACGAAACGTTATTTTATTCGTTCTTCTTCGTGTAGATGACGCTTTTAACGGTTATTAATACGGGCCTAAGAGTGCTAAACTGAAAATTTCAACCAAAACAAAAATTATTTTAAAAATGGAAGTCAAACTTAACATATTTTGGTATGGTAACAAAACCAGAGGTTCCATTTTTTTAGGGTTCCATACCCGAAGAGTAAAAACAGGACTCTATTACTGAGATGTATTGCTGGTTTGTACGGAAACTTCTTTAGTAATAGTGATATTGTGTCTATAGATAAAAATTAATATTATAATGTTTTTTTTTTGTAGTTTTCAACAAGGACGAAGGATCTTTTTACGTTCACCACGACATTATTCTGCCGTGGTTCCCTCTGTGTATTGAGTGGTTGAATCATGACCCGTCCGATTCACAACCTGGTAAGTATAGTTTTATTACTTATTCTTTGAGTGAGGATACTGTTAAGTTTCAATCAAGTTAATATGTCCGTTATCGTCATGAAACGGCTGTTTTTAAGAAATTTTCAAAAATGTTATCGATATTCCTACTGAGGTAAGTACATAATGTCATAAAAATAATAATATAAAAGGTTTTCCAATTAGGACTTGACAACTTTTTTTCAAACTAAAATGAAATCCATTTGAGATATTTCAAAAACTTTATTATCGGGTTAAAGTACATTCAAAACATTTATGAATGGAACTCGACTTCGCTAATATGGCCACCGTAGGCACGTTTGCAGCGGTCGATTCGTTGGACCCAATTTTCCATGACTCGGCCACACATTTCAGCCGAAACGGCTGCTATTTCGCGTTCTATGTTGGCTTTGAGCTCTTCCAATGTCGTCGGCTTATTAGCATAGACAAATGACTTGACGTAGCCCCAAAGAAAAAAATCTAGAGGCGTTAAATCGCACGAATGAGGCGGCCAATCGACTGGTCCATTTCTTGAGGTAACACGCTCATCATACTTGTTCTTCAATAAATCGATTGTAACGTGTGCTGTGTGGCTTATAGCGCCGTCCTGTTGAAACCACATGCTGTCCAAGTCCATATATTCCAATTCTAAATCCAAAAATAATCGATAATCATGGCGCGGTAACGATCACCAATCACAGTAACGTGGCGACCACTATCGCCGACGAAAAAATATGGCCCTATGACGCCGCCGGCATGCAAACCGCACCAAACAGTTATATTTTGTGGATGAAGTGGTTTTTCATTAAGCACATGTGGATTTTCACCCGCCCAATACCGCATATTATTTTGTTTATTGACAAACCCATTGATCCAGAAATGAGCTTCGTCACTGAAGATGATTTTGCGATGAAATTGATCATCTTGGCGCATCGTTTCCAGAGCCCAATCGGAGAACGTACGTCGCTTCGAATGGTCCATCGGCTTCAATTCTTGAGTGAGCCTGATCTTGTATGGGTGTAAAGTAAGATCCTTACGCATAATTCGCCATAAAGTGGTCTTGGCGATGCCCAACTCTTGAGAACGCCGTGGAATTGACTGATTTGGATCATTTGCTACGGACGTTTCAACGGCAGCTATATTTTCGACACTTCGACCAACCCGTAGTCTCACTGGCACGGCAACATCACACAACGAATATGTAGACTCAAACTTTTTCACTAAACTTGTTACTGCCTGTCTACTAGGGCGAGAATTACGACCGAAAATCGGAGTTAATGCTTATAAAGTAGCGGCCACCAACTCCGAATTTCTGTAGTAAATTTTTAAGATTTGCTGACGTTGTTCGTTCGTGTACTTCACTATGAAGAAAAGGTTATGTCTACTGAAGAAACTGACAGTGACAGTTCGATGTTAAGTGAAAAGGTGCGTCCACAAACTAAATTCAAAATTGTCAAGTCCCTATTGGAAAACCCATTATAATAACTAGACTTTCTTTTAACTAGAAAAAACTTCTACAATTAACTCTACTGACTGCAATATACTTCTGTATACAATATTGAAAATGTTTTTTTAGGGTTTCGTACCCTATAGGTAGAAACGAGACCCTAACACCTCGACTCCGGCCGGTCCAACCGCTACGTCCCTGCATTTGAAATTTGTAATATCTTCGAAAATATTAATTTAAGTTACATGCTGCTAAGGGCCATATTGATCTATATTAAATACACAATGTATTTAAGGTACTTACTTGGATAAGGATTAATGCTGTATTCCTTAAAATCGCTTATAAAAATAATAAGCCATTATTTCTCGTAAAAAGTAAAGAATAAAAAATGGTTATTGTGGGTTATCCCTAAGAGATAGACATATACCATCGCGGACTTTTTTGTAGACATTTTAAAGGTGTACAATACTGTAGTACATTATTTTGATCTATCTCGTAGGGTGCAGCCAGCGTTTGCAATGTAAGCGTAAAAAAATGTGTTTATTTACGACATTAGAAACCTCTTAAATTATCAGTGTTACTCTACTATATTATGCATGTTATATACATATAAACCTTCATATTGAATCACTCTATCTATTGAAAAAAAACCATCAAAATCCGTTGCGTTGTTTTAAATATCTAACAGACATAAAAAGCTACTTTGTTTTATACTATGTAGTGATAATATCTATAGATATTTAGTATAAGTACTAACTACCTACTTACCCCTTATTTACATTAATAAAATATTTACAACGGATTAAGTAAAAATATTTACATACCGGATTAGGTAAAAATATTTTAACAACGGATTAGATATTAAATGTTGCTGTCTTTGTCTGTCAAGTGACTTTTTCAATATTGGTATGTTGACAAAGACAACATTGAATAGCTTATCAGTTGTCTAAATATTTTTATAAGTAAGGGGATAAGTATCTATAACAAACCTCACATCATGTCCAAATTTTGTAATGCGAAAATTATGGATATAAATAATTTTAACCTTGACTGAAAAACCTAAGATAAAAGTTAATACCCTCTAATTTAGGTAACCTATGTGCGCTGGGCGGCATGGACCCAGTGATACAAGTTTGGGACCTAGACATAGAGAACTGCCTGGAGCCCGCCTTCAAGTTGGGTAAGAAGCCGAGCAAGAAGAAGAAGATAAAACGAGTGGGCCACAAAGATGCAGTACTGGACTTGTCTTGGAACAGGAACTTCACGTTAGTATCACTGATACATCCTGTTATTTAAGATCATGTCGCAATGCATAATATCTAATTAAAAAGCGGGTAGAATTCTCATAATTAATTTGTAACATATTGACGGCATGCAGTCATAATACAATTGTCAATTACATGTCAGTTTGATATCATAATATTATTAATATAATACATTAATACAAAAAAAATTATGATAACAGTCAACACGCTTATGAATTAGATTCCCCGATGGTACAACAGAAGTTGGGAAATGAATTAATTATTCTTCTACTATGAAATTTCAAAAGGGCATGGTCCAAAATTCATACAAAAAAAACCCAAGTCGACAGCAATAAAATGTTTGCCAATGAATTCATATTTGATGACACCAAACAACCCTGCAATACGCCGGGTATAGAAGTTATTAGCAAGAATATATTCCAAAATCATAGTAGGTGGAGATGTAGGTGTAGGTGTAGTGTATTTGTTGGTGTAGGAACGTCGTCTCACATCTGTCGTTTTTATAGAAAAACTTCTAACTTCTATACCTGACGTTTTTCAGGATTGCCCTTTTGGTGACAACAAATATGATTTAAAGTGAAAACATTGGCAACCATTTCATTGCTGTCGGGTCTGGGTCAATTTCGGACCATCACCTTTATGTGTAGTAGGGGAGACCAGAGATAGTTGACCAACTTTTGGCTTCAGCTCATATATCTTGTATGTTTGAATTAATATAAAGAAAATAACGGCTGTTACAGATAGAAAAACTACCAAGGTAGTAGTAATTATAAATTTTAATACATATTTTAATCATTACGACTTCATATAATATTTATTCGATTTTCTAAACCTCTGCCTCTTGGTCAACCTACCCCATGTCCGGGGTTGGTTGACTATAAGTATGGGGTAGGTCGACCTAGGCAGTAATTCACGTAAATACAAAGGATTAAATGAAAATAAAACTTTATAATTTAAAACTGGTAAATAACTCTTTCAATCAACATCACATATCAATATTCAATAGTTGCTTTTATATATAAACATTAATCAACATAATATTTAACCTTCTATAAACTAAAACATTCTTCTTCTAGAAATCGAACTTAATGAATTATATAAACTACAAATCTTTTGTTTGTTCTTTTTCTTTTATACGTCCTCGTTTTCTGTAAAAATATAAATTTGGCGTAAAATAGTAAACTTACTTGGTTAATTATTGTATATTTATTAAATATAAATTATTTAATAATATTTATTTAATATAAATTAATTAGTCTACCTACCCCGAACAAACTTCGTCAACCAGCCCCTTACGATAATTTAACTTTTAGCCCCGTGACTTGACTACACCTTGGTGCTAGTATGAAATCAATTCAGTGTAATATACAAAAGACTATCAAATTTACATTTGTCATAATAACAACTGTGTTTTAAATAGATAGGCCGACACAAAAATAAATAAAGTATATAGCAAAAAAATTTACTTACCAAGAGCAAAAACAAAACATGTATTGCCACTCCCGAACGTTACGCGACTGCGCCGGCGCACTTCGCACAAGTTATGGGGTTCACAGGGGTGCGTCTTCGCTTGTGAATGGTTGACGAAAAATACGTGACAGTAGCGAGTTATTGCCGCTTGGTCTACCTACCCTAGAGTCAACTATCCCCGGTCTCCCCTACACAATAAAATAGATTTTTTATTTATTTAGTAATCTAGCGATTAGTGGCTGCGATTTTGTTATAAGTCTTTATATTTTCAGGCATATACTTGCCAGCGGATCGGCGGACAACACAGTTTTACTATGGGACCTAGACCAAGGCGTGCCGCACACTAAGCTAGACTACTTCGAAGATAAAGTAAGTTCCAAAATAGGCTACTTGACCTTGGTTTTATTTATGTCCTAAACACTTCATAATTGTTTCATTGCACATAAAAAATAATATAACATTATTTTAATACCTAAAAACCTACAAAAAATATTTTAAAAATACACTTTAAAAAAACCGCCGGAAGCACTATTCGCCATGTTGATTGATAGATTATCTGTGCTGTGACGTCATACTAGAGTACTATTTGTAATCTGTGCTATAGTCCGTAGTAGTAAAATGGCGGTGTTACGTTCCGTTTGACGTTTTGACATAAATAGCTTTTTAAGATGTCATGAACTATTTATTTACCGAAACGTTCCGTTTCACTACTACATATGTGATTAGTGTGTTTGTGTCATCACATACTTGCCGAAAGTTACTTCAAGGTGTTTTCATCAGTAGAAATTAAGAAACAAAAATACATATTTTTAAATCAACTTTATTTATCAATCTTAAGCTTTTAATTTAAGATATCGCTAGAATACGTTTTCCTTAGCCAAGTAGTAAAGGAAATTCTCCTTCAATGTATGAACTTAAACATGAGTCAAGTAGCCTTGACTAGAGGAGAGAGAGAGAGCAGTGCGCGCGCACACATATTTTTTCTCTCTTAACCAGTCCAATATTAGGTCATTACATATGAAATTGGTGTTTCGTAAAGGAGGAACATAAAGTAGATTTTTTTTAAACGTAATATACTTTTTCAATCAAAGTATTCATAGGTAGTTCATTGATTCCTTTACTAAAAAAACCATTCGGTCAGGAATCAATAAAATCTTGAGAAGGAGCTTTGGACTGCCCCATCAGAGTTGAATTTTTTCCCTTCCAAGAAGTTATCCAAATTTCGAATAAAATTATAATCTGTTGGAGCCAGGTCGTGGAGTACGTTGGATGTCTTAGACATTCCAATAGAAGTTCCTCTAATTTGCTAGACGTCTGTTGTGCAGTGTGTGGTCTAGCGTTGTCCTGAAGCAGCAGTGGCCTAGAGCGAATGACCAACCTCCGTTGTTTAGCACCTAGATTTTCCATCATTGCAGTTGCTGGCAATAGACTTCTGCCGTAATCATCTGACCAGATTAATGAAAGCTGTAGTGAACGACACCGGCACTAGTCCACCAAACGCTCACAAGTAACATTTTTTGAGTCAATTTTCGCTTGGGGCAGGCTTTGGATGGTTCGCCAGGGTTCAGCCATTGCGATGAACGTTTCCGATTTTCTTACAGGATCCACTTTTCATCACAGGTAATAATTCTATTTAAAATACCTTCATTGTTGTGCCGGTTGAGTAATTAAAAGTTACAATAATATATATATATATATATATATATATATATATATATATATATATATATATATATATATATATATATATATATATATATATATATATATATATATATATATATATATATATATATATATATATATATATATATAAAAATACCATGCATTATCTTATGCATTCTCTCAGTAGTTCGTTTGCTAGTTTTACTTCAGTCGTGTGGTCTCAGCACACTCGTTTTTTTATGTTCAACAATTACTCCGCTGTTTGTGGACTGATTATCAAATTTCGTTTTTTGCTGCAAAGTGTAGATCTGATAGTGGGATCCATTAGGATGAATCGAGAAAACACTTGAACTTATACAGACACTTTAAGTAATTGTAACTTGACTAACTTCAATAACACACAGACCTATTTCATCTAAACGTAACAAAGAAACAATAGCGATCTATAACGCCATCAAAAAAATTGCCAGAATTTAGATGTCATTTATTTACCGTGCAGTAAAGAAATACAAAGACACTTTAATTTGGTTGAATTTTTCTTTTTGTTTACGTTTAGTTTAAACTGGATATGCGGTGACGGTGGCCGGTTTGATTGAAACCAGACCAGCTGCGCAGGAGTTATTTTTATAGTTCCCAAGTGTGTGCACAGTATACAAGAACACTCTTTCCTCCTTTACTCTCGAAACTTGGTGAAACGGATAACCGACAAGACTAGCGAGAGATCAGGCGCAAGTCCGACTTTTTACATGGCCATCCGACAGGCATCCGAGCATATATATAATCTTTCTCGTCAGACAATCAGGTGATCAGCCTGCATTGTCCTTACCAAACTTGGAAACAACATTTTTGTTGTTCCAACGCGGGATCGAACCCACGACCTTCGAATCGAGAGCCAAGCTAGAAACCACTAGACCACAGAGGTTGTTAAAAGCCGTGCTCTGGTATTTAAACACTAGATTTAATTATATTCCAGGTGCAGAGTGTATCGTTCCACCCACTGGAGGCGCAGACGCTGGGCGCGGGCGCGTGCGACGGGCGCGCGCGCGTGGCAGATTGCCGCAGCCCCGTCGCGCACCGCGCCTGGTCTCTCGCGCCCGAGATCGAGCGCTTCACGTGGGACGCGCGCAACCCTTTCTGCTTCGCGGTACGTACTTAGCGACTGTTCAAATATTGGGGCAAGTCGAAAAAAAAACATTAACAAGAAAGTTGGGGGATACAATTCGGTGAATCATAAATTAAATTACCCCTTAATTGGTCGCGTGGGGTGTCACACACCCCAAAGCAAGTTTGCATACTCATAACATTTTGAAATTTTAATTTACCGCCCTGGTTTTTTAAGTAGCTTCGTAAATAAGCGTAACGTGCAGGATTCAGTTGCGAGCGGCGCTCGGTGGTAAACGGTTGAGGTTGGAGAGCGCGTTTGGGGTGCTCGACACCCCAGGTGACCGTAAGCGTAGTCCAAATTGCCGGTAAGTTAATTTTATTATTTATTTTTTAATCATTATATTTTGACAATTAAATTAATTTTAAAAATTGAAAATGTTATTTTATAACATTTACAAGGTTATACTTTTGTATTACAGTTTTTAAAACATTGAATTTTGAAAAATGTGACGTTTCTCAAAGTTCAATGTTTTAAGAACTTTATTTTTGAGGTTATGTTTAGTTTACGGTAGTAGTAGTGAACAAAAAATATTTAGTTTTATTTTGATGTTGAAGTTATATTTTAGTATTTTTGTTTTAGGTAAAATGTCACGTATTTTGAATTCCGGGGAGATAGAAGAGTTGTTGAAAGTAGAAGAGCCTTTCGATAGGGAATCTGAAACTGAACAAGATTATGATGTTATAGTGAGCGACCATAACAGTGAATCGGAGCAAAGCGAAAATGAACTAGATGATGAATGGAGTAGTGAAGATCATTTTATCTCGGAAAAAATAAAGAAACAAAATGGTTCAAAAATCATCCGCGCTCCAGTGTAAGAACTGCTCGAGCAAATATTGTAACAAAAGCTGCTGGACCTAAGGGGCCAGCTAGAGAAATAAACACTTTGAGTGATGCTTTTTTGAGTATATTTTCTACAGAAGCTATAGATCTTATCCTGACTCATTCGAACGAATATATAATGTCTATTCAAAATAACTACCAGAGAGAACGGGACTGTAAAGTTATATCTTATGAAGAGTTACTTGCATTTTTTGGACTACTTTATATGTCAGGAGTTCTCTTTATTCTCAGGTGTTTGCGATTTGACAGCCGAACAACAATAGAGGAGAGACAGTCATTGGATAAACTGGCAGCTATTAGGGATTTCTGCAATCTCATGAATGATAATTTTCAGAAATGTTATAGTATGTCCGAGAATATAACAATTGATGAGCAATTACCTAGTTTTCGAGGTAGATTTTGTGGTCTCGTATATATGCCCAGCAAACCCACCAAATATGGGATAAAACATTTTGCTCTCGTGGACTCGGCCACTTACTATTTACAAGTTTATGTCGGAGTACAACCTGATGGGCCTTTCAAATTACCCTGATACCAAAAGCTTAGTGACTGATAGAACCTATTTCTGGGTCTGAAAGAAATGTGTGGACAATTGGTTTACTAGTGTCCCATTGGCCAAATCGCTTTTGCACGAACATAATCTTACTATGGTGGGCACAATGAGAAAAAATAAGCCTGAATTACCAAAGTGTTTTCTTCCGGAAAAAAAACGGACAGTGAATTCTAGCTTGTTTGGTTTCCAAAATGATATGAGTTTGTGCTCATATGTAGCGAAACCAAGAAAAGCAGTTCTACTTTTATCGACATTGCATCATGATGATAATATTGAGGGTGACAAAAGAAAGCCTGAAATAATTCATTATTATAATAAAACAAAAGGAGGAGTTGATACGAATGATCAAATGTCCGCCATTATAATGTAGGAAGACGAACCAAAAGTTGGCCAATGGTGATATTTTTTCATCTTTTCAATATCGCAGGTATCAATTCATATGTAATTTACAAATCTAAAATTGACTCGAATATACTCCGAAGAGTATTTTTGAAGCGATTGGCTGTCGATTTAGTTAAACCTCATCAAATTTCAAGAGCAGGCATACCCACATTACCACGACTGGTGCAAAAACGACTAAAAAGGCGTCATCAAAATGAGGAGCAAGAATCTTTTTCTGAAGCTGGAAGATCACAGTCATACAAAAGGTGTCATATTTGTCCAAGAACGAAGGATAGAAAAACAAAGACTGGTTGTTATAAATGCCATAAGCATGTGTGCAATGATCATATGATTGTAGTCTGCCAAAATTGTTATGAAAAAAACTAGTACTTATATAAAGTTATTTTTAAGTTTAAAAATTTTATTTGTTTGTTCTAAAAATAAGTATAAAAGTTTATTAGTAAGTAATTCATATGTTCCTATCAATAAAAGTCTGATTTTGCACGTATTTTGTATTTTATTTCAATTTATTGATTGGGGTGCTAAACACCCCACGCGACCACTTTTGCAACTTTTTAGGCGCGCCTAATTAAGGGTTGAATAAAATAATCTTTATTAAACACATCAGGGACACAACACAGCCAGAAGGATAAGAAACAACACGGAAATTAAAATTCTTACTCACTACAACTTAAAATCAATTTGTTTTTTTTTTTTAACACAGCTAGATAAGACTATGCAATGCCCACATCGCGTGTTTAAATTACTCACTTATTGAGTGAATCAGCGAATGCGTTACCCTAAGTGAGGACTATGACACATCGCGCGCCGTAGAGGGGGAAGCGTCGCCATTTTCGGACACTTTTGCTGTTAACAGATACGTAACCTACGATAACACAGCCAACCTACAACACCGCCGTTTCCACAAAAAGTCACGTAATTTATCTGTTATTATGCTGTGTTTATAATAAAAAGTGTATGTATTGTTCGTAAGCACAATATCAAAGGTCTAAATACTTAAATGTATATAAAAAGAAACATTTTTTACAATATAGATGACCGTTTATAATTTTTAACCCCCGCGGCAAAAAGAGGGGTGTTATAAGTTTGACGTGTCTGTCTGTCTGTGTGTCTGTCCGTGGCATCGTAGCTCCCAAGCGGATGAACCGATTTTGATCAAGTTTTTTTGTTTTGTTTTTAATATTTGATCATATTTCAGATAAGCAACAACGTGGGTAAGGTGGCTTACGTAGACTGCCGACAGGACGAGCCGCTGTGGACTGTCGACGCGCACGACAACGAGGTCACAGGTACATTATCCGACAGCCTTGTTACTTTCTTATTTTCTTTAGGAATATAAACTTGTTTCTTTTTTGTTACACGCCGTTTCCAGTATCTTGTTAGGTTTTGTTGCTTTGTATCACGCTTGATGCAATGTTTCTTGCCATTTCTATAAACACTTTCCTGTCTTTTACATCGTTCATTATATCCCTTGATCCTTTTTCTGTGCCTATGTCGTTTGATAACACGGTGTTTGGTCCCCGGCACGGTGTTTGGTAACCGAGCGTATACTAAAGTCCAGTATCTAAAAACGGCGGAACGGGCCCTTAAGCTAAGATGACGACGTTAGAAATAATAAAAAATCGGCCGTGTGCGAGTCGGACAAAACGGCAAAAAACATGTTTGTTGTGTGTACCCTTGAATATGTATTTTATTCTGTTTTTAGTATTCTTTGTTATAGCGGCAACAGTAATACATTTTCTGTGAAAATTCCAACCGTCTAGCTATCACGGTTAAGGAGATGCCTGGTGACCGTCGGACAGACAGACGAACGGACAGCGAAGTCTCAGTAATAGGGTCCCGTTTTTACCCTTTGGGTACAGAACCCTTTGGGTTCAATAGGGTATTTTCCTGTATTTTTTTATGTCATAAATAGTGTTCTGAAAAATAAGACAGTTTACAAAAGGAATAGTATACTAAAAATCAATTTTTTTTAAAGATATTGCGGATTGTTTGAAGCACTTTTGTGAGTCTCTTGAAAACGCCCCATATAAAAGTCGTACTAGTAAGTGACGTCACACGCTAGTAAGTTGCTACGAAATGTATGGCCATATGTACAAAATGTCTAATTTCTCGTAATTTTCCACGTTTATGTGGATACATACCATAGTAAATCTTTTTGTGTTTGATGTAAGTAAACTAATTATGTAGGTTTTATACACTAATGTTTTAAAAATATATTTCTACTTTTTGTGACTTCGAAATGCACAAGTTTTTACAATTTTTTTGACAAGTTGTAATACCTAATTATTTCTTAATTTATTACAAAAAACTAAATTTTTACATATTGTCAAATAACCAATTGCGAAGATCGTCGTTGCAATTAACGATGGCATGTTGACTAAGGCCTCAGGTTTTGCTAAGACATGCAGTTAGGGTACCTATGGGTACCTTTCCCTCTCTTATATAATAATTATTATATTGTATCAGTTTAGCTACTTTGCTTTACATAAGGTTCGATAAATATCTCTATGTAATAAAGACTGTCTTTATTGTATTTTTATTTTCAAGGAAAACTTACAGCTAGAAGGTACAAGATTAACAACAGAGTAACAATATAGGGCTAATTACAAGTTTACACGATTAAGTAATATTATAATATTGAAATTGAAGTAGGCATTAAAAGGACGAGCAAAAGTGAAGGAAAATGATTTGACTTCATTTTAAATACAATATTAGCAATTACTATTAAAGAAATGATCTGTTACAGTTTATGACGTGATAACGTCTTATAAATCGATGGAGCCGGCTGCACGCACGAAAAAACATGACTCATGCGTTACCGGTTACCCGTTATCGTTACTAAGTACCATTACCAAGTACCAGCGTTAGCTCGCATTGCCTTTACCTCATTATTATTGTTGTTGTTGTGGTTGTTGTTGACGTTGTCACGTTCAACTATCGACAAACTATCACTAACAACTAACAACTAACTAACTATCAGTAAACCGACTTTACAGACAACCGGTATGTTTTTCTTACATTTTTTATTCTGCTGTTGAATAAATCTGTGTCGGTACTCCGAGACGCTGTATTGTATGTTCTGCCAGCTCGCACAATACACGAGTTCTGACGGTAGGTGGTGGAAGCAAACAAAAAAAGGAGTTTATATTTCTTAAGCGAACCGGTGGTTGCGATGCTACACTAAGCTCGGACTTGCGTATGCAAGTTAAATACAAAAAAGTAAAAGTAGTTCTGAGCAATCAATTGAACCATTGTATATCTTATAATAGGAGCCATTAATCGGCAACGTTACGTCGTTCTACGAGCAGTAGAATATGATTTTTTTTGCATCTTTCGACGTAATTAGGTAAGTAGGTCCAGGACTTGAGCTGGATATATTTTAAAAACTTATTTTGAATATTCTCAATGCGATTAATGTAGGTAGCGTAGTTAAGTTGGGTAGCGTAAGTGGCTGCGTACAAAAGCACAGTAAATAATTTTTATTGTTTTAATGCGCGTGAAATCGAAAGATACCTAATCTAAATATGAAACCCAACGCTTTGGAGGCTTTTTTAATAATGTCATCAATACGCGAGTCGAATAAAAGTATAGCGTCGAAAGTGACGCCTAGTCTTTATCGCATATAGTTAAAATTCATTGTATGTTTCAGGTTTAATATTAAGCGAGAAGGTTCCCGGCATGATGGTGACGATTGGCGCCGACGAGAAAATCAAAACGTGGGACATTACCACGTAAGGACATTACTAAACAACATTTAAAATACAAAAAATACCATCTCGATTTTCACGACACAGAAAATATATAGCATAGTAGATTTTAATTACACTTATTTACTCAGATCCACACACCACATATACTTGACCCTAGCAGTACTTGGCTTACTGAACCACACAAGCACGCACGCACGCACGTGTCCATAAAGTCCTTTTTTGGTCCATAAAGTTTTTATTTATTGAAAGAACAAACATTTTGCATGTTACTAAACATGTTGCTATCTCATTTTCTCTCTTTTTCAGTTATATTTAGATATATAATAATCATCGTCATCCAAGATTAACTTACCACGCGATTGATTAACGCGTCATCAAATCAAAAGTGCTTTTGAATGTTTATTCAATAAAACACAAAAAACATCAGAAACATTAATTGCATTAAGTAAGAGTAAGAAAAATCGTGCGATGTGTATGGTGAGGCGTCGCCATTTGAAGGTCAATTTGCTGCGTATTAACATTTGTGTTGAACGTAAACTTGTTTGCATTACAGGCCAACGCCGCAGCAGGTGGGTGAGCGCTCGCTGCGCGTGGGGCGCGCGCTGTGCGGCGCGGCGTGCCCGGAGGCGCCGCAGTTTGTGGCGGTGGGCGGCGACAACAAGCAGCACTACATAGAGGTCGTCGACCTCGCCGCCAGCGACGAAGGTAAATAATTATATAATGTCTTACAAAAAGAATAACAGAATTTTCGGGCAAATGTTTATATTATGCAGAAAAAATATTATAAAACGAGAAAAAAATATACAAAATAAAATTACATTTGTACTCTTTACGACAGACTAGCTGTGACGTTTTTTTATGCCTAAACTTCTTTATATAGGCAGTCATTCATTTAAAGTATATTCTGTAATTGATTTTGTAAAACTTAAAACAGTAGTTAAAAGTATAACTTATGGGTTTAAAACCTCTAACGCCCACGTATACGAAAAATAATATATCTGAAACGGAACTGATTTTCATTAAAAAAAAATGAACGCCCCTACAAATATTTGATAGCCAAGTGACATTGGAGACCCGAATCTAACGACGGAACCCCCATCAAATGTTTGACAGGTATGAACAAGTTAGTATGGGAAAATTTAATTGTCGTTTTAGTATTTTCCTTAAAAAAATCCAATGCTTCTCACCGCCCAAACCTTGCCTAAACTTTCACAATAGTTTCATAATCAAAATTAGCCAAATCGGTACCCGAATTTCAGCGAGACGGAGAAACATTTTTATAAAAAGGGTTTTTCAATAGGAATGCTCGAACTTTGTGTTAGCTTTATAAGAATTGACTTCTTGTTCTGACAGTTGACATTTGTTTTTATTATAATTAAATCAACGTTTTAAGTAAAATTTTTTGAATTAATAATTTGATATCGGTTTAAAATAAATGTTAAATAGTTATTTTAGAAAATGATACATTCATTTTAATTATTTCAAAAGTGATTTTTACCATAAAGAATTTGTGGATTGTTTATTCGATTTATAAGTCAGCCGGAAATGTCAGACGATTTGTTATTGATGATTTTGAATAAAAATACATTTAGTAAAAATGTGCAACTATTTAAAGTATTCGTCTTATAAATTATAGTTTATTATTTTGTGCTATTTTTAATAGAGTACCGATTTTTATGGTGAGTTTCAGTGAGATTTAAAATGGCGGCAATGTCTCATATCCGTATAACAAACACTCAATCGATTATGGAGGAACTATAAAAGGCCGTGCTCGACAGCGAACGGGAATATTACTCTATCGACATATCTCTAAGTATTTGGAAAAAGTGTTTTATTTTAAAGTGTAAAAGTGAAATTAAATTATTGAAATCCGTCAAAAAATGGTGGATTTATTTAAAAAAAACTGAACGGCTAGTTTGAAACGCGCACTTCCGAGGTTTAGCTAGGTGACGACGCCAGATGACGTCACAGCGACTCGCTTCATTCTCGGGCGCATTTTTGGAACTTAGCACCAAAATTGCTGCAACTTCGTCAGTTTTGGTCCGATTAAAATATTTTTTACAGTATTTACTGGTTTTTTTGTCGCCATAAGTCTGCAAAACACGACTAATCCGCATTGCCATAGTGCTTGCGAAGATTTGAGTTTATCGAATAATATGCTCAAGGGCTTCGTCGTAGTCGCGCGGATAGCGACATCCACTGACCACCGAAACTGTGTGATTTAATACGGCTCGATAACTTTTTGACGGCTAACCTTCGTGAAACCTCTAGTATACGCAGACAAATCACAGCCATCATCATCATCATATTGCTGCCCTAAAGGCAAACATAACTTTGGTTCATCATGAACTTGAGCCAAATTTTATGTGAAGATGTTGTCAAAAATGGTCTCCAGCGTAGTCGCGACGACTATTTGGATGAAATTTTTATTCGATACATATTGTCGTCGTCGTTGTGGGTATGTAACTCAAACAGGTTGTTTTATTTCATAGTTTGAGCGCTGTGTTAATGAAAAACCCTTTAGGGACCATCCACATATTACGTCACAGCACGAGGGGAGGGGGTCATACTAAATGTGACAGTAAATGTTAAGTACAGGTATACTAAAAAGCATGACATAGGGGGGAAGTGTTTAAAAAGACGAAATTTTGCGTGACGTAATGTAATGTGCACGGCCCCATATAATAGAATATAATTTATTAGAAATATTGTAAATAATATTTTTACATTTCCAGTGAACAAGCGCTTTGGGTCATATTTAACATCGAACGAGACAACAAACGAAGCAATGGAGACTTAGCGATTTACACAAGTAAAAGAATATTATGTCTTAAATTACATTTTGCTAATATTAAACTGTTGACTGAAAATAAGTTGTTTTAATCTTGCCTTTAAAAATATTTGGCTACTACAATAATCCAGTTCAGGCTGCCAGTAGTAAGCTAATACCAAAGATATAATAGTATACTAAAACTGAATATTTTTGAAAAAATTGCAGATTGTTTGAAGCACTTTTGTGAATTTTGCGAAAACGCCCCAAACAAAAGGGTGAGCTTGTCAGTTGAGTCAGCTTGTAAGCTGTTACGAAATGTATGGTCATAATATGTACAACATTTCTGATATCTCCGATGTTTGCGCGTATTTATAAGCTCATTCACATCCACGCCACATTTGATATAAGTAAAAATTATGTAGTGTTTTGCAATTATGTTGTAAAAAACTATTCCAACTTTTATGACTCTTAGAAATGCTCCTAATCACAAAACTACACGTTTACACACATTAATACCTAACGGTGAATATTCATAAAAAACTATTCACAGCTGTTAGGTATTAAAACTTAAAAAAATTACACGTAGGCAAATACCCAATTAGCATCAAATGGCATCTTAACTAAAGGGCTATATACTAATATACGTAGTGTAAGTACCTACTTGATATCAACACTACCTGGTTCGTATCATTATGCAGCACTGCAGGCATTCACCGCAGTGATAATATTCTGCAATGCCACGTCAAAATATTTTTACCTACGCAATAGGTGTGTATATTTTTAAATTTATGACCGGTAGGTAGGTATTTATTTAAATATACTACATTATTACATTTAGGTAAGAAATTCCCAATTCAATAAAGACTCGTTGTGAATCTGAGATTGTTCGTTTGAGATATAACCTAGGATTATTATCACTTATGTACGTAAAGAAAAACTTTTGGTATCATTTTACGAGAATTTTACGAAACTTTCTCAGGGTTTCATAATATAATTTCAGTTTTAACAGAGTTCGACATTCTATCTGCTAGTATTGAATTCAAAATCAAATTCACATGATAATAAAGAATTTGAATTCAATAGATACTTTTGAAATTTTCTTTTTTCGAATATTCCTATCAGGCTACTATTATTTCTATTTACATCGGGTTATATCTATTTACATGTGATATTTACGTTAAAAATATTAACCCTTACGTTTAACTATAATATGTTAATGTGATAACAACCAGTTTTAACAATATTAATTATTAAATATTTTATGATAACTCTGGTTACCTGGAATAAGTCTTATAATTTTACAAGCATAATAAAATTGTAGTCGCGAATTTGGCATAATACGTACCTAGTATAGTTACATTCTCTTTGACCTACGATAGGTAATTTACAAGTGCCAGTTGTTACATATTATAGCTTAGCATATTATATATTATAGTTGCCTTTTTATATATATATATATATATAAAACATTTTAATGGACGACACAGACAGCGAATATACTATATTTTTATTTTATCTTAAGATGCCTGGATATATTTCATATAAAAGTATGTAAAATATGAAAATATATAGTACTAGATTTTTGCCGCAGCTCCGCCCGCATAAATACAGTATCCCATGAGAACACTATACTTTTTCCGGGACAAATTTCATCAAAATCTGTTCAGTAGTTTTTGCTTGAAAGAGTTACAAACATCCATCCATCCATACATCTTTACAAACTTTCCCATTTATAATCGTTAAGTTAAACCTAGCTGTTGCCTACGGCTTCGCCTGCATTAATACAGTATCGCGTGGGATAAAATGCTTTCTCTGTACTTTTTCGGGATAAAAAGTATCCTACGTTTTATTTAATCCAGAACTTAAACTAATAGATACTAAATTTCATGAAAATCCGTATTGTAATTTTAGCTTGAAAGAGTAACAAACATCCATCTATCCATTCACCCTCACAAACTTTCCAATTTATAATAGTATAATAGTAGGATCTATAGCCGTCTACTTGCCGTCTGTGATAGTTCATACAAACTGTACATGCAAGCGATATTATTTTTTATCATATCATAAAAACAAAAAAAAAATACACTTTAATAAGCCCACCAAATTATAGCAATACTTATTATTATTATTAATTATATTATAACTTTTTATTAAGTATAGCAATTTGTCGGCTGGATTGTTTTAAAATAAAAACAAATATTATCACGCTTCACAAGACTATAATCCCCTTTTTAATTTAATACATATATGACTATAAGTCACCGATCGGTGTTGCTTGTGAGTGCACGCGTACTATGTGGCCCCATACACGGTCCGGTTTTCATTCAGTTCGGCCTGAACGGATGCAAAATCGTATCATCTGTGTGCAATTTCAAGATCGCATCAGTCGGCCGTATGGACTGAAGCGATTCATTCCAATGTTGCCAACTCTGTTATTGCGAAACTACTAAACTCGCGTCGATTTCTACTAAAAACTACTAAAAGAGTACCGATAACTATAAAAAAGCTACTAAACTTGGGAATCCCCAAAAGTTTTTTTTAGGGATTTTGTGTTTACAAACATACATACGAGGGGAGGTCCAAAAGTTCGCGGAATGAAAGGGTTGTTAATAAAATATAACAATAAATTTATTTTTCCTTTTCAATATAATCACCCTTAAGTGTAATACATTTATTTGATCTATGGATTAATTTTTCTAAACCATCGAAAAAATATTTTTTATCTTTGGCCTCAAAATGCGACGAAATTGCCTCCTTCACTTCGTTATCGTCGGAAAATTTCCTTCCCCTTAGCTCTTTTTTTAAATTTGGAAATAAATAAAAATCGCTAGGGGCCAGGTCTGGACTGTAGGGTGGGTGAACAAGTGGTTCGAATCCATGCGTGTGAAGAGCAGCCATGGCAACTCGGCTCTTGTGAACCGGCGCGTTGTCTTGCAAAAGCAACACACCCTTGGCCAATTTTCCACGACGTTTTTCTTTAATTGCCTCCTTTAACTTTTCCAATATTGTGGCGTAGTATTCTCCGGTTATAGTGGTACCTTTTTCTTTATAATCAATCAGTAATATTCCCTCACAATCCCAAAAAACAGTGGCCATCAACTTTCCAGCCGATTCTGACACTTTGAATTTCTTGGGAGGTGGTGTACCCTTTTTGTGCCATTGCATGGACTCGTGTTTTGATTCAGGTTCAAAGTGATGAACCCATGTTTCATCTCCAGTAACAATCCGCTCCAAAATCTGCACAGGGTTGTCTCCACACACCTCCAAAAAGTGCTTAGACGCGTCGATGCGCTGCTGTTTTTGAAGCGGCGTGAGCATTCTCGGCACCCATCTTGCACTGACTTTTGTCATGCCCAAGTGGTCGTGCAGGATCCGCAAAATGGTTGTATCTGATACTCCAACAAATGCAGATAATTGGTTTTTCTTTAAACGTGTGTCTTCCAGTACAAGTTTTTCGACTTTTTCGACGATGTCTGATGTGGTGCCCTCAACTGGCCGCCCAGAGCGAGGGTCGTCTTCAATTGAATCTCGACCATGTTTGAAAAGTCCATGCCACTTATAAACCATTGTTTTACCAGGGCACTGATCTCCATAAACGGCTTCCATTTCATTTAAAATGGTTTGAACGTTTTTTCCTTGCTTGGTAAGGAATTTTATCACAGCGCGATGTTCAATTTTCTCCATAGTTGCAGTTTGCTTTCGGATTGACTTGTTTAGCAGGCGAGTACTCGTAAACGAATGGCGCTATAGGGTTGAGATTTTATATATATACTAATTATGAGTGCTCAATTAGTATGACACTAAGCGAGCTACCCTATCCCCACATCATCCCCTCCATTCCGCGAACTTTTGGACCTCCCCTCGTACATTTTCAATTTTAATATTTAACCGTTAAATTAAAAAAATATAGTAGGAAATATTATTACAAGAGTACAATAATATATGTAATTTAGAAGTAGCCTTGCAGGGGGTCACCTCATTCCCATGGTGTGCTATCATTCATTAAATCATTAACTTTATAATAGGCTTTAGCACACAAACGTTCTTTAACTATTTTTTTAAATTTATTGATTGAAAAATTTTGAACGCTTTCTGGGATCTTATTGTATAGGCGTATACACTGGCCTTTAAACGAGTTCTTTACTTTACTAAGTCTTGTCATTGGTACATCAAGCTTATGCTTATTTCGGGTATTTCTATTGTGGTTGTCACTTTTCTTTTATAGGTTTTTTTTTTTTTTTTACTGTCTATCTATTTCCTACAAAACCACTACTAATAATTAAATTCCTACTACGGAGAGAAAAAATACATAATTTAGTAGTAAAACTTTGTAAAACAACTAAGTTGGCAACATTAAATCTGACCTGTACGGATGGACTGAACGGCAATAAAATTGGACTGCACGGTAATAAAATTTTAGTGTTAAGGCAGCCACAGACGAGAGGCCGATCATTTCAGTTAGAACTGACGCCTGAACGGATTCGAGCCCATACACGGAAAAAATCGCATCCGACCCAACTGACGTCAGTTCGGCCTGAACGGATTCGAGCACACACACGACACGATTTTGCATCCGTTCAGGCCGAACTGAAGGCAGACCGGACCATGTATGGGCCCCTTAAAATAAAACCGGTCAAGTGCGAGTCGGCAAGATGAGTTCCGTACAAAATGGAAAAATCACGTTTGTTGTATGTGAGCCTCAAATTTTTATTTTATTTTGTTTTTAGTATTTGTTGATAAAACGGCAATAGAAATACCTACAACATACATTTGTGAAAATTTAAACTGTCGAGTTATCATGGTATAAGACAGATGGACGGGTAGAGTGAAATTATAAGGGTTCCTTAAGTATTACGGAACCCTAAAAACACGACCAAAGCTCGCAGCAATTTTCCGTGTATGTGCTCGAATCCGTTCAGGCCGAACCTTAGATTAAAACGCCTAGAAACCGGGTACGCGCATGAAAAGTGAAGTAAATCATACTGAGCCATATTGACTCAGTTTGTTCGAACGACCCGTCAGTTGTCAAGGTCAAGCGCAAGTGCATACATCTCCGACTATTAAAAACAATATGACGGTTTGGTTCGTTATTAGGTGTCACAATACATCGGAAAAGAATTAAAAAAGCTTCGTACATAACATTTCATATTATACAAGTATAAAATGTTATGTCCGAACAATTTGACTTGTAATAAGTCAATTGTTTAAAACATTTTAAAATAAAATCATATTATGTCGCTATCTTGCTGCCCTATTGTGAATTGTGAAAGTATTACTAGTAATAATAAATTAATTTCAAAATTTTCATGGCTAGCTAATATTCTCAGCTAAGACAAAGTTTTATAATATTTTCTGATTTTTTTAATTATCAATTTAAAGTATTGCCCGTATTAAGATAATCCTTAATATATTCCTTAATACCAGTTATAAATAAAGTTCATAAATTGTATTAAGATTAAAACTATTTATATATATATATATATATAACTAGTTTAAAATGAAATATAAGTTATATTTTTACATCTCACGATATTAAGAAGAACAAATACAATAATTCCAATTTTAAGAGTACACACTCCATAACTTTAAAGTTTTGTTTGTGTGCGTGTCGGTATGTAATGCTTACGCCTACATCTATCTGTTGCTTGCTTCACTTTGTACGATCCGTTTGTTTGAAGACTATCTAGGTGTTATTAATCTAAGAGCCGAACTGACGTCAGTGAGGCGGATGCGATTTTTACCGTGTATGTGCTCGTATCCGTTCAGGCCGAACTAACGTCAATTCTAACTGAAACGATCGGCCTCTCATCTGTGGAGGCCTTATACTGTCGAACGTATTTCCTGTGATTCTCAACATGTTTCAATGCGGCAGCTGTAATGAAACTCACTCGGATGGTTCTATTTGCAGTGTATGTATGCAAAAATCAATATGACTTTGCTTGCTCTGGGGTCACTGAATCAGGATATAGGCGCTTGGGTAAGAGGAAGAATGCATGGAGATGTTTAAAGTGCAAGGCGAGTCCATGCGCATCGCCGGTTCCCATGTTTCCTTCGTCCAGCCAATTGGACAAAATTCAAGACCAACTGAACGAATCTTAATCCAGCTGGCTCCCCTTGGAACAGTTATTGAAGACATCAAGAGCATTAAATGTGATATGTCTGATCTTAAAGCCTCTGTTGAGATGGCGCATGATCGCACGGAAAAATTATCCAGTAGTGTTGAAGGTTTGAACACTAAAGTAACTAGTATTGAGAAGATCGCGTCTGACATTCCCAGTCTGCAGAGAGAAATAACAAGATTAAATGATGAAATTAATACGAGAGACCAATGGGCTAGGGCAAATAATGTCGAAATTAAAGGAATTCCTCAGTTAAAGGAAGAAAACCTATTTCATTTGGCATTAAAAATTGGATCTGTCGCAAATTATGCGATAAAAAAGGAGGATATTAACTACATTGCGCGTGTACCTACGCGATCATCCAGTTCACCTAAGTCAATTATTATCTCATTCAATAATCGCTACGTTAAAGAAAATCTCGTGGCTGCTGCACGAAAGTGTAAATTAAATACATCGAATATTGGTTTCTCGATCTCGTCTGCTTTCTATGTCAACGACCACCTAACCCAAAGAAATAAAGGTTTACTTGCAAAAGCAAAATCACGGGCGAAAGAAAATAATTTTAAATATATTTGGGTAAAGCATACCAAAATTATGGCCAGAAAATCGGACTCGGCGCCAATGTTTTTTATACAATCGGAAAAAGATCTCGACAGAATTACAAAGTGAACTCTTTCCCTACTAATTTATTTACATTAATTAAAACTACAATAATAATTTATACGTGTATTAAAACTAAGTTAACACTCTTGTTTTTGAAGTTAAGTTTGTGCAACGTTCTTGCTATACATGGTTTGAGAAACACTGAACATGAGCCTGCCTGTTATCGCTCGGCTGTTTTCGTCTTGAATAGTGTACGTATACTCGACCTACTGTTACAGGTAAGTATCTCCCTTATTATGCAGTTATCGCATGCAAATGTTCCTAATTACTTGCGATTACGGGTCATTTCTCCCTGTACCAATATATCGGTGAATCACTATAACGCTACCTTGTGTAATATAATATGCCTCTCGCTTAATTGGTGGCCGTTCGGGCGGCTCATGATTCTACCTTATTTTCAGCGGATAATAATACGGACAAATTGTATTCGTTACAGAAATAACAAATTCTCAACTTTGATTAAAACTTATAATCAATATTTTCTTTGCTATTTTTAATTGCTTGTTATAATACATTAATATTAACATGTTTTTACTACTATTTTGAACTACATTCTATGAATTTTATACTCTCGATTTGCAAATATGAGGGGGCCATATTGTCTATATTGATGATAATAATATTATTATATTGTCTAGACAATTTATTTATTAGACAGATTAGATAAATTCCTTGATAAACTTAAACGTTATTAATTTAAAATACTTAAATTATATTATAATAACTTAATATTTCTACAATGTTCTATTACCTACTGTTTTTTAAATTATCTGAATTTATCATTTATTCATCATATATCATTTATAAGTACATTCAGCATTTTGCGGAACTATACAGTAGTTTCTCCATATGGTATTTTTATTATTATGTAAAATTACATAGAGTGTATTGTTTTTCGATAACTCAACAGAATAGATTGTGTCTCCTATGGAATGTTCGTGAATAAGGTTACTTCAAATATATAAACCTTTCCCTTTTTTATAATAATACCTACTGTATTCCATAATATTTTGTTTACTCATTGGCATCTGTGCACAGGAAATAATTACAGACTTATTTTCGCTATACTTTTTTATGATGAGTTAAATCTTAAATTATGTTACTTAATGTATTTTCTATGTATAAAGTTTATTTTAAGCATTTATATTTTAATTTATTTACAAATTTTAAGTAATTTATCTCTGTATTATTGATAATAATTATTGTATTGTTCTCGATTTAAAATGGATTCCAAACTTAATATATTTTACCAAAATGCAAGGGGGCTTCGAACTAAAACATGTATTTTTAAGAGAAATGTTTACCTTAACAGCTATGACGCAATATTAATCTCTGAGACGTGGTTACTAGAAGGAATTCATGACGAAGAGTTGTTTGACGATAGGAACTTAGTTTTGCGGCGTGATAAATAGCTATAGCTATAGCTACCTACCTATTTATAGCTTGATTGGTCACTATGGGCAGAGGAGTGCTACTCGCGGTCCACCAGAACCTTGCTGCTGCGGAGCGCGTGGACTGGCGCTCGTCTGCTGAGGACATCTGGGTGACCATCACGCATAAGTCTATTCGCAGTAGGTTAACTACTTATATTCACATTTGTACACTCTACCTCTGTAAGCAAAATGAGGGAAACAGTTCCAACACTCAATTGGATAATTTTTCAAATAAATTGTTCGACGCAGTCAATGCATGCCCTGATGACAAATTTATTATCATAGGTGATTTTAATTTACCTTAATCGATTGGAATGAGTATGGTGATCACTCAGTGCATACAGGGTTTTCTCTTAACCGAACACAAATAGAATTTATAGATACCCTAGCACAATGTAATTTATCTCAGTGTAGTCAGGTACGTATTTTGTAACAATAGGCTGTTAGATTTAGTACTCTCCAATAGATTTGAGATTGATGTTATCCCTTGTGACGAGTCTTTAGTACCGGACGATCTCCCTCATTATAGGTCATTATGCATTGATATTAATTTAACTGTACAAAAAACAATGGAAGACAAGGAGGGAATAAAGTATTATTATAATTCGGGTGATTATGATGCTTTATGCGCAGATCTCTATACAATTAATTGAAATAACATTTTAAATAATAACGCGATAAAAGAAGCAGTTAAAGAATTTTATGGTAATATTTATGATCTACGTAACACCCACATTCCCCATAAGCTCGTGTCGTCGTCCAAAACTTTCCCTCCCTGGTTTGACACATCTCTAAAAAAGTTGCTAAAAAAAATTTTGAACATCATCACAAATACAAATTATATGGAAATCTTAACGATTATAACACTTTCTCACTACTAAGAAACAGAGTTAAAACTTTAGAACGTCAATGCTATGAATCCTACATTAATAAAACTGAATTGAACATAGTAAACAACCCTAGAGCATTTTATACATATATTAAAGATAATAAAAAAAGCTTGTAATGTTTTTCCCTCCACTATGACTTATAATGAGATACTGGCAACTAATTGTGAGGAGGTGTGCAACTTATTTAACACCTACTTTGAGGCTAATTTTCAACAGTCGAACTCCAGCCATGGCACCTCTTATTTTCAGACCGTTGATATGAGTAATCATGACATAAGAAATATTGATATTGATTCGTCTGAGATTTTTAATGCACTTAAATCGGTTAATATAAGTAAAGGAGCTGGCCCGGATAATTTGCATCCCATTCTAATTGTTAAATGTGCTAAGAGTCTAATCCATCCTCTTTGTATGATCTTCACGCGATCACTAAACGAGGGGTATGTACCTAATATCTGGAAGGCCGCTTTCATAACACTGGTACACAATGGCGGAAATAAAATTGAAATAAAGAACTACAGACCCATCTCCAAGCTCTGCATATTTGCTAAAATTTTCGAGGGCATCGTACATCGACAGTTATATTCTACATTGCGTTGCTGGTTTATACCCGAGCAGCATGGCTTTATAAAAGGACGCTCGACGGTCTCCAACCTTATTATAGCGAATCGACTCGGGTAAGCAGGTCGATATGATCTTTACTGACTTTAGTAAGGCATTTGATCGTATCGACCACTCTGTTCTGCTTCAGAAGCTGTACTTCGCTGGTATACGCGGAAACTTATTCAGGTGGTTCTCTTCATATATAACCTACCGCTCTCAAGCTGTAGCTATAAATGGCTATATCTCTAAATGGATTTATATACCTGTGGGATTGCCCCAGGGTTCGATCCTAGGACCCCTTTTATTTGCAATTTTTCTCAATGATATTGCATCATGTTTTAAATATTGTAAATTTTTAGTATATGCGGACGACACCAAAATTTTCAAAAAGATTTCCTCTGTTAATAATTGTCATCTGCTACAGGGAGACTTGATTTGATTTAATCATTACTGCAACGTTAATAAACTAGACCTAAATGTCTCCAAGTGTTTTGCGATGACTTTCTCTCGTAATATCAATTTACTAAAATTCCCATACAGCATTAGTAATAAAGTGTTGGAGACTACTAATTATATGAAAGACCTGGGTGTTATTATGGACTCAAAATTATTTAAATTTTAATTTATTATAAATATTAATATTATTTTAATATAAATTTTCGACAAACATATTGATCACACTGTTAATAAAGCTTCTAAAGCGCTCGGATTCGTCACTAGGATGAGTAAAAATTTCACCACAATTAAAGTAATTAAAGTCTTATACTGTGCTCATGTGCGTAGTATACTCGAATACTGCTCAGAGGTATGGAATCCTAAATATGATTTATATAGAAACCGGATTGAATCTATTCAAAAACGTTTTTACGATATCTACAATTCAGAAGTAGTCATTATTTGCCAAGCTACAAAGATAGATGTAAGCAATTTCACTTTTTACCATTGACAGTACGGAGAAATATAACTGATATATCTTATTTAATTAAAATAATCTTATTTAATTAAAAAATAACATTGATAGTTCATACTTGCTCGAAAAAATAAATTTTTGTATCCCCATTAAGTATTTTAGAAATTTTGTTCCAATCAATATCCCCACTTTTAAAACGTATTACCGCCGTAATTCATTTATATTTAGAGCGAGTTCTCAACTAAATGAATTTTCTAGAATAAACCCTTCTTTTGATATTTTCACCGCCGAGCCTCATGCGATTAGACAGTTGGTTACTAAGTCCTTTTTTAATGTCGATTAGCTAGGTGTAGTTTAGTTTCGCTTAGCGATAATAATTAATGAGTTATTATATTATAGATAGATAGATAGATAGATAAACACTTTATTGCTCACATTATAAAGTACGTACAATCAAATTACTAAAATTAGTTAAAATTATAACCTAAATGTGGGCAAGGGCGGCCTTATCGCTATAAGCGATCTCTTCCAGGCAACCCTGCAGGACAGGAGAGGTAAATCGAATAGATAAATAGGTAATAAAAAGTTAATAATAAAATAATAAAAATAAATAATTGTTTAAGTACGTTTTTAGAATCTCTAATTGGTTTGAAAATAAAAATAAGTAATACAACAAAATAATAATATAAAGTTGCATGCATAGTTATATTTAATTAAGAAGAGGCTCTCATGTATAAATAAAGTAAAATTGAGTCAAACTAGGCAAGCTACTCTGTTTCGAAGATGACTATGGAGCTTGGATTTGAAAATGGCAAGTGACTTCGACTCTCGGATGTCACGTGGAAGATCATTCCACAAGTGCGTAGCCTTCACAGCAAAAGAATCTGCAAAGTAACCGGACCTGGCAATTGGAAATTGAAAACAATCCTTTAGATATGGGGGAGAACGAGGGTCAAATAAGATATTGTAAAGGAATAGTACATGCTCTTCTCGACGAAGCCTGATGGGCAGCCAACCAAGTCGCTGTCGATGCTCAGAGACGTGGTCGAACTTGCGCAGCCCATACACGAACCTGATGCAGATGTTTTGTAATCTTTCTAATTTGTTAAGGTATTCCTCATTGAGGTCTATCAAACAAACATCTGCATAGTCCAAAATAGGAAGAAGTAAAGATTGCGCAAGCTCGACTTTTGTCTTAATGGGAAGTAGGTTTTTCCAACGGTTAAGTAACCCCACCGCAGCAAAGAGCTTACGACTTACCTCTGAAATGTGGTGAGACCACCTAAGGGTTGAGTCGAAGTAAATACCCAAGTTCTTAACTACCCCACTACAAGGTAAAGTTACTTTGTCAAAAGTTATACTAGGCAGAGAGTCATAGTTAGGCCGATTTATTTGCTTCGATCCGCCGATGATTATAATTTGCGACTTGTTGGGGTTGACCCTTAAGCCATGGCACTGGCTCCAATGGAGGATTGTCGCAAGATCCTTATTAATTGCCGCGAAAGCCGAACTAAGGTCATTAGCGTGGGTGTAAATTTGAAGATCATCTGCATAAAGGTGGAAGAAGCAGGAAAGGAGGGGAGTGAGGAAATTGATAAAGATGGAAAAAAGGAGAGGGGATAAAACACCACCCTGAGGCACACCGGTAGATATATCACAGAACCTAGATACCCGATCATTGGCCCGAATACATTGCTGCCTCCCAAAAAGATAACTGCGAAACCATTCCAGCACATCATCAGAGAAATGAAGTGCGCCTAACATTGCAATAAGGATGTCATGGTCTACAGTATTGAAGGCATTACTGAAATCGAGTAAAGCTAAAACAGTAAGTTGCTGATTAGACATGGCCAGGCGCACATCGTCAGAAACCTTGGTTAGAGCTGTAACCGTACTATGCCCGGGACGAAAGCCAGATTGGAGAGGACTGAGCAAAGCATTGTAATTAATGAATGTACTTAATTCTTGATAGACAAGGCGCTCAAGGACTTTTGATAGGAATGGTAGTATCGATATAGGTCGGAAATGAGAGGGTAACGTAGGACATTTCACTTTGGGTATAGGGATTACTGCAGCTTTTCGCCAACAACTAGGGAATGTACTGGAGCTAAGCGAGCAATTGAAAATGTGGCAGAGGACAGGGAGTACAACAGGAAGGCTAAGAGTAATCATTCTTCTACTAATACCATCAACACCCTCAGCGTTTGACTTAATAGCTAAAATAGTTTTCTCAACCTCTGGCATAGAGATGGCTTTAAAAACGAAAGGAGAAAACGGAGGATCAGATGTCGGAGAAGGTAAAGGGGCAATTATGGACTGTTGTATCCCAGTTAATAGCACATAGATCGGCCTTAAGCTTATTGGTGTCAATTGCGTTGAAGTTACGCTGCAGAACAATACGGGGTTTGGGCTTAGGAGAACGAATTCTGTAGGATAGGAAGATTAGGTCATGGTAGGAGAAGGCTTCGGCATTAAATTGCCCATGTGCGTTACGTGATCAGACGAGGAAACTATTATCAGATCAAGTAAAGACGGTGTGCAGTTAGGCAAGAAATGTGTTGGATTAAGGGGAAGGATATTAAGATTAACGGAGTTTATTAAGGAACGGAGTTTGGAGGCACGGGTCATGTGTAATTTGTCTTTGTTCACTAGACAGGTGTTAAAGTCACCCATGATTATTGTGTGGTCTACAGTAGTGACATATTTTTCTAACAAAACTTCAGACTTATGGAAGTAGTCAATATTTAGAGAAGGGGAGTAGAACACACCAAGTAAAAGTTTTAAATGCCCAAATAACATTTCTAAGAGTAGGTTCAGAGGATTCGAAGTAATCAGAGGGAGATTTATCAAGGATATTGTAGGGAAAGTGATTTCTAAGATAAATAGCCACACCACCACCACCTTTGCCCGTTCTATCATTACGAATAAGGATAAAATCAGGTAAGGAGTAAGAAGTAGAAGGGAGATAGGGCTTTAGGAAAGATTCAGAGACGAGTATTGCATGGACATTACGGTTGTTCGAAAAAGTGGCAAGGAGGTCAGGATAGTGTGCAGGGATGCTTTGAGCATTGATGTGCTAAGTTGTGTAAAGTGTAAATGTGTTAAGTGCACCACAAACAAAAGATTTAAAGGATTGGAATTCAGTGTTTAGTGCTGATATAGTGTTTGGTGGCTTACGTGAGGAGGCCTGTTAGAGATCAGCTTGAAACTCAGCCATCTTAGAGTGAAACATCTTTATCATATCCTCCATGTTAGATTGCACTTGTGTGAAATCTATGACAAGAGTTGTTTTCAATAAGTATGTTTTTGTGACACAATTAAGCACTGCAGGCAAGTAGCACTATTTACGCATATAAAAATAACATACAAATTGAATTAAAGTATGTGCTGTAAATATTTTTAATTTTAATAAATACGAGAGCTAGTTAAAGTGATTGTTAACTTTCTAACTACCCACATAAACTCTATTATAGTAGAGTTTGTTTTTGTTGCATTACTTATAATTTACTAAAACCATGTATAGCTAATGTTGCAATTCTTAAAATACCTTTACACTAATTAACACGCCCAATGCAAAGATTAAGTATCTTTTTCTTGTACATTTGCGTCTTGAGCTTGTTTTACTTTCATGTTTTTACTTATGCTTTTATGTACACTCTTTATTTACTATATATTACTTATGTGCTTTTATGTTTCACTGATTACTTATGCCTTTATGTGCACTCTCTTTATTGCTATTTGTGAAAACTTATAAATGGCTTGTAGTAACTAGTTAATTTGAAATGTAAAAGGAGCTGTAAGTTTTCCGAACAAATAAAATAAAATAAATAAAATAATAATATCTATGGACTCCTCACACTACGTTTATCTGACCCCGTGGTAAGTATACAAAGAACTTGTGTTACGGGAGCCAGATAACTGGATGTATTTAATACTTTTATACCCTACATATTTGCCCGCGGCTCGCGGATAAAAGTAGCCTGTGTTTTAATCCCGAGCCTAATCATCCATCCTTCCGTCCATCCTCACAAACTTTCACATTTATAATAGTAGGATACTATTTTATTTATTGTACTGTAGGTTCTTGGCGGAAATTCAGTTTTTTCATTTCACAGTAATAATACACAGGACTTCTTGCACTGTTTCCATTTTAATAAGTAATATATATTAATTTTAATACACTGGCAGACACAAACTGCATCATAATGCAAGATAACTTTCAATGAAATATAATTAGCGAAAGTGCAAACTATTTTGATTTATTTCAATGATAATGCTTAGACTGGTTCTTAATCTGATAAAAAAATTAATTAATGTATGTATAGGTTAACTTATCTCACTAAAAGAATCAAATTACTCGTTTTGCAGCTTTTTGGAATGAAACAGTGAATAGCTCAAAAACGGCTTTATTATGAAAATTTTACAATACTAAGAAAATAAAAAGTAATTTTTTTAATAAGGTGTATTACCTCCTCTTGCCCTAATAACTGATTCAAGTCGGTTTTGCATCGACCTGATCAGTGTTTTTAAACGATCTTGCGGAGTATTGTCCCATTCTTGTGACAATGCAACTCTGAGCTCCGCAACCGTTGTCGGGACCGGATTTCTTGTAAATACGGCTCTTTTTAGGTTGTCCCACACGTATTCTATCGGATTGAGATCCGGGCGACGTGCTGGCCAATCCATGGAACGAATCTCAACCTGAATAAAGTATTGCTCAACTTTCTCGTTGCGTGCGGACGAGCATTATCCTGCATCAGAATTAAGTTTTCGCCTGTAAATCCGCTAAAAGGTACCACATTAACGTTCAATATCTCCGTTATATAGAGATGTGATGTTAAACCACTGTTACCACGGCCATGTGTGTCTGCGTCAATAAACACAAGTTCAATTCGAGCATCCATCGATATGCCGCCCCAAACCATACAAGACCCACCTCCAAATGCAATGAACAATGAACCCTCTCCTCAATGCAATTTTGAGCATATCGCTCTCCTCGTCTACGGTAGACTAGTCTGGGACCATCAGCATCATACAAGTCTTACACTCATCAGTGAATAATACGGAAGCCTATTGCTCTTCAGTCCAATTTAAGTGTTCACGAACAAATCTTAGTCGAGCTTGCCTGTGAGCTGCAATTTTGGTACAGTTCAGTTCAGTTTGCGGGTCTGAAAGGTGTGATATCACGCTCTTTTAGCCTTCTTCTTATGGTTCGTGCACTCACTGGTACGCCACGTACCTCCACGTCCACGTCTTCTTTTGAATGAACCTGTCTCCATAAACCTTGTGTAAACTCAGGAAACCGTAGACTGGTTTACATTTAAATCTGCAGCAATTGTTCGTTGGTCTAGGCCTTGCTGCACTAGACCAACAATTTGTGCGGCTTTTTCGGACGATACGTCCATATTCTTGAGAGAAAAACGTGTTTAAAATGAAAACAGACTAGCAATTAAACAATTAGTAACGATAATTCAACATGTAACAAAAAAAAAATAACCATCAATCACAACATTAACGTAACAACGAGTTAATTTTTAGTAAATTGACAAGATTTCTTCTATAGAATATTTTCTTTCTTTTGTAACAGTACCATATTTAAATTTGATTTTGTTTTTGTGTTTATAAACCAACCTTTATTTTCCAATACCAATAAATGTGAAAAGTTTGCATATTTCGTAATAAAATTTGATTGAATGTGTTCTTGCATTATGATGCAGTTTATGTGTCCACTGTCCGCCAAAGGACATCATTCATTTTGGACCAAAAAATGAAAGTGCCGGCCAGAAAAAAAAACTACGATATTCGGATAGAATACACAATTTCTATCATTTTTTACTATGACGTCCAATCTGTGCGCACAACGGTTACGTCGTAATAACATAAAAAATAAAATATTTTTTTATTAATTCTTTGTTGTTAAAAAAAGATTGGAGTGACATTATAATATAAAAAAATATTATATTAAAACTTATTTAGGTACATAATCGCAAAATACTCAAGGTCAAAACCTAGTGGTCAAGATATAAAATCGTACTATTTAACACATTCATATTTATTCTTTATAATAAAGAATGTTGTCTGTTTAGAGTCAAACATTACAGGTTACTTTCTCTCAAAACTTCAAATGGAATTCCGAGAACTAATGAAAAGGGTTAAGGGACGGCTACCTGGGTGCGTGAGCGCATTGTTATTGGTTGCCGACCGCCCGCCCGCGCTACGCCAGCGGCCAGCCAGCGGCCAGCCAGTCAGTTATCCATGCAACTTTGGTTACATCGGACGGCTATCGTGACAATAATCTCTTGTTCTTAGAGCGATATAATATCAAGTGTATTTAGCGAAGCTTAATATCTGACATTATGAACGTACAATTGTGTATTTCGTGTCGTGTGCCTATTGGTGATCGCCGAAGTTATAGTTGGACATCCCGTGAATCACAACACATCGAAATCGCACAGTTTGTTATTGAAGATCTACTGGGTCATCAGGTGAGGATTATATTATCGCTATAACGAACGAATATGCCTAAGATATTTACTACGAACAAACATCATAACTCTTATGTACATAATGTTATAACATAAGCCGCATTTGCTGCTGTGTTTTTTAACAAACACAAGTTTTCAAATAAAGAGGGCCCCCCGCCCTCCGCAGATATATTATTTTTTTTATTTAATGATATATTACTAAGCTAATAAACTTTTTTTTTTCAGAATGAACCTACAGATGTTATATGCCGACCTTGTTGGCAAAGGGCCGAGCGGCAATATCTCCGACGTCAACGTGAAGTGCAGGAAGAACCTGACAACGAAGAACCTGATGTTGCAGACGAAGAAGTTGACGCTGTGCCTCATTCTACAGTTTTACCTGGATTTGTACGAACTAGTAATACGGCAAACTCTTGTGTATTTCAACACTGTGTAGACTCAACAAGACACAGAATACCAGAAAACATTATTCTACGTGTTCTTTGCCGATACAGTGTATTCATATCAGAAAACAGTCGTGTTTGCAGCGAACACCTCGAGCAAAATGAATGGCATTTACTTGCTATGCAAGACAATTTTTTCAACAACAATTCAAGATTTTAATTCTGCACAGATCGTTAGTGCGCTAAGGTTGTTAATAAACCACATTAAAACAGAAGTTTTAGATTTTGAGCATTATGAATTGATCAATAACAAAGAGTTCCACGATTGGACTGGTCTTACTGCTGAACAATTCTCTGATTTATTGGCCAACACTCCGAGCTTAAATCAAAGAAGAAACAAAAAAACAATTTTAGCAGCTTTACTTGCAAAGATCCGAACTGGAGACTCAAATGCTAGGCTCGCAACGATATTTAAAACGAGCGAATCCACATTTGCGCGAATGCTTGAGACTGGCCGAGAAGCACTTTTGCGAGACTTTGTTCCAATGCATTTGGGGTTTGACCATATGACTCGGGAAGATGTCACACGTAGGAATCTTCTTATCCCAGAAAGTCTTTTTGGAAATATTGAAAGTCCTCCCGAAGAAAGAAAAGCTATTACAATTGTGGACGGCACATACATCTACATCCAAAAAAGCTCAAACTACTTTTTTCAACGAAAATCTTATAGTAGTCACAAGTTCCGGAACTTAGTAAAACCATTTTTATTTGTCTGCTGCGACGGTCACATAATAGAAGTTTCAGGTCCACACGCTGCTACTTCTTCAGATGCGCAGATAATGCAGAATATTGCTGAAAATGAAAGTGATCATGGCGATGGATTATTCCAATGGTTCTACCAAAGCGGGGACGTATATTTTATTTTGGACCGTGGGTTCAGAGATGCAGTTCCCATTCTTGAAGGAAATGGTTACACTGTGAAAATGCCGGAGACAAAGCATCCTGGAGCGACGCAACTAACCACGGAACAAGCAAACAAGTCACGCCTTGTTACTATTTGCCGTTGGGTTGTGGAAGTAGTAAATGGCCGATTTAAACGAGATTTCCGCCTGTTGAGAAACGTTCATATTAATATAACATTGCACTATATGTTTGAATATTTTAGAATCGCAGCAGCATTAATAAATGCTTATCACGTGTTGATAGTAGATAATGTCCATGCTTCTGATTTTTTACAAATAATCCGGGAAAGGATAAACATGCCCAATACACTGGCAGATCTTGTCGCCAGACGTAACTTGAACAGAATGAGAGCACAGTTCCAGCCCATGTCTGCAGATATGGCTGAGTTTAATGACTTTCCTACGCTGACCGAAGAAGAATTAATATTATTTAGCCTCGGTATATATCAGCTGAAACAAGCGAGAAGTTACTATGGAGAGCATGTTCAACCAGATGGAGTTTTTAGCATTGAGCTAAGTGGTGGAATTCCTCTAGAGCTTGTAAGGGAATTGGAGGGAGAGGACTTGTGGTTGATTCGAGGGCGAATACAATCCCGACACATCCGATCTAAAACATACTATGTGTATATTGCTCTGGATAGAACAGCAACCGGGCGTCGAGCAATAAAACATTACTATTGCACATGCCATATAGGAATGAGAACCATCGGATGTTGCTCCCATACTATGTGCATAGTTTGGTACATGGGTTATGCTAGACATGACCCTTACCTCAGCCCACCCGCAATAAGTTTAGATGACGTATTTGTAAGACTAGAAAATGTTTAATTGTACGTCATTAACTTATTATTGTTATTAGCCTTTATTCAGAAGAACAATACATTTATTTTATATACATTACAAAATATTCAAATCAATAATTGATTTTTCCGTTGCGCGGTCTCTGCTTCTGAGTGCCTCTTGGCAATGGCCTCCCCCAACAGCTTCCACTCACATCTCTGACATGCCACTCCACATACACTAGTCCACATTTTGCCAGCCATTTGTACCATTTCATCTTCCCATCTTTTTAGAGATCTGCCCTCTTTTCTTTTAGCCCTTCTGGGATACAAAGATGTTATTATTTTTGTCCATTTGTCTGGCCCTCTCAAAATCAAAACATGTCCGGGCCGGACATGTTTTGATTGTTTGTTGTTTCATTTCAATTTTTTAGTTTTATATGTTACATCAGTTACACGTGTCATTTTTCTCAACTCCTTGTTTTCTATTTTGTCTATCCTTTTCTTTCCAAACATACTCCTCTCCATAGCCTTCGGCCCAACTTCCAGCATACTTGTATGAGCTTTTGTTAGTGCCCAAGTTTGGCACCCTTATGTTAGAATGGGTGGAATCCATGTATTAAATAGTTTTCTTTTGGTGCTCATGTTTATACTTATGCATTTTACTATTTCTTTAAAGGACCAGAATCTTTTCCAGGCATTGCCAATTTTTTTTTTGTATATCTTTGGTTGTTGTATCATATATATTAGTTATAACCACTGATTCTAAGGAGGAATCTTGCGGTTAATATTGTCTATTTCTCCCAGCGCCATCACACCTTGCCAGAGTTGCCAGAGCGTTTTTTTCTTAGTAATGTTGTCATTACCTTGTAATATCGATCAAACAAAACAAATTCTGTTTAGTCTATTTATATTTCTTCTTCTTATATATAAAAATGCATTTTCAAATGTGTTAGTCGCGCTAAAACTCGAAAACGGCTGAACGGATTGGGCTGATTTTAGTTTTAAAATATTCGTAGAAGTCCAGGGAAGGTTCTAAAGTGACACGAAGTTCACCGGGACAGTTAGTCTTCTTCTTATATATAAAAATGGATTTTCAAATGTGTTAGTCGCGCTAAAACTCGAAAACGGCTGAACTAGTTGGGATGATTTTAGTCTCAAAATATTCGTAGAAGTCCAGGGAAGGTTTTAAAGTGACACGAAGTTCACCGGGACAGCTAGTACTTGATACATATTTTTTATTTTTATTTTTAGTATTAGTGGATACAGTACAAGAAGTACTGTGTATTATTACTATGAATCTTAAATAAAGTTTGCCTACAATTCTGCTTCAAATGGTATTGGATTTGCAGGCTGGACGGTGAGTACAGCGCTTAAATCTTAGCATCTTCTTCGTAAGGAAGTTGCGAAGAAGATGCTAAGATTTATATTTAATTTTTTTTATTATTTATATTCATAATTATTCTCTTCGTTTATATTTAAAAAAATTAATTTAATTCGGCTATGTTTACTACGCTAGTAATTAGAATTTGTATGATTTTCGGAATTAAGTACTTATAACTACTAAAGTCGTAAAAATGTATAAGTAACTAAACTCAACTTACTTTACTTCTTCTAACTTCACTTCATCTCTTAACGTTGACTTCATTATATCATCACATCGGACTCTAGCGCCATTATGGCCAGATTTAGAACTATTATATTTAACTACTTTTGTCGAACACTAACTTTTTTGTCTTAAACGCCTTACTCACTGTCCAGCCTCCAAATCCAACACCGTCATTAGTGTCAACAGTGTCAATAATAATTTATGTTTTTTGCTTACAAGTCCGCATCAAGGTCGCGATTTTGGATTTGCAGACTGGATATTGAGTATGACGCTTATAGAAATGGTGCTCCAGAGTATTTAACACTAGTCTTTATGGACATTATGATTAATAATAATTATTATTATTTTGACTTCTTTCATTTCAGGCTGGAACCTTTTGGCCTTTTTTACGATGAAAAAAAAAGTGCGGAACGTAGATTATTTTTGAAATGTTACTTATGCTCAGTTAAACAAACGACTGGTAATCTATAAAAAGAAGACGTCGATGTTATGATTTACGCGTGAACTGCATTTTACAGTTGAGAGTTTTGCCGGGAGTTCAATGGATGACGTTGTGGATAAATTTGTGTTGTTTCGGTTCGTAATGTATAGTATTGGTAGAATATTAACCATTAAATATTCGTTAACGTGTACAAATGTGGGCAAGTGGTACAACTCCTTCCGCCAAAACTTCCTAGGAACTTTCAGTAAAGCGTCTACCACTTTACTGAATCGACTGACATGACTCATTGACTGTACTGACTATTTATTTGGACTTTGACTAGACTTTAGACTTGACGATATAGGAATACAGTGTTGAAAATTGAAACGAAAGTTCTATTTCCCGCCTTTTTTACTTGACACTGGCAAATAGTTTTAAGATAAGCTGACGCCATATATTTAAAAAAAAACATTTTGATAGTTCTCTTCTGACATTGACATTTGACATAAAAACCTTTCAATTTCTATTTTTCGTCACAAAAAATTGTTGTTGTGAAACACAGTGTTATAAAATATTTGCTGTCCAATAAGATATTGATTTAAAAGACCAAACCAAAATGACTTCGGTACTTTTAATGTACGCACAAGAAGACTGTGAACTTGGTGGAAAAGATGACATTGAGGTAAAGTTTAGTACTAGTACTCAAAAAGTCGTTACCATGCAAATGTTTGCCACCTGTAATGTCCTTGATATTTAACTATTTCTTATCACAAAATCGTATCATTTCATTTGTATTTCTCTTTATTTATATTACATTCATGATACTACTTACCTCAACATTTAGATAGATTTTCACAACATTACAACAACATTTCACAACACAAAAATTACTATTTCACAGAATACGATTAGGATGTTATCTTTTTATTGGATAGATAATAATTTTAAAAATATTCATAGAAATGAATGAACAAATACACCTGGAGGAAACATTCTTATGTAATGATTATTATCTATTGAAACAGAAGCATTATCAACTGTTTTTATTTTAGACAACAATTTAATCTTTGTATGCAATCTTGCAAGTCGCATCCAATCCAATTCCAATCCATTTTGCTTGCTTAAGAATCAAACTTTGCACTGACTGCTTGTTGCGCCTAAAAACATTAGGTACAGATATGCTGGGTACTATATTGAATGATATTAATAAATAATTTTCAGGATGACTTTTTGACAGGAATAATGTGTTGAACGCAGATAAGGAGATTCGGCTGGCTTATGTGCGCAAAGTTTATGGCCTACTGAGCGTCCAACTGCTGGCCACATTCGCCATCGCTGCAGTGTTTCTCCTGGTCAGACCCATCCAAGAGTTCATACATGAGAAGTAAGTAAATTTATTACCTGGGAAATTTTTCTTATAACATGGGGAAAACCTCTACATTAGCTACAATGATACTTGTCAATGAGTCTCTTATTACACATAATAATAAAATGAAACATTATGTAAGCTTATATATTTTTGGAATATGGAATGGAGCTTATATATTTTTGGAACCCCTGATGGGCTGATTTCTTGCTCACAACCAACCTACTTAATCAGTACTACTTATCATTCTACAGGGTTCAGCCAATCATCATTGGCTGAACCCTGACGACTAGTCCATGGAACCATTAGGGACACACAATTCTCTTTGGGAATATCTGCCCTAGACTTTAATTTATGTTTACAAAAGACTAGATATTGTCTGTAACTTTGTTTGTAAATGTATGAAACAGACAAAAATAGTTGCAACATTTGTTGCCCATAGGTGCTTACTGCCTAGCCCAAATATTTTTAAGGTTAGAATTATAAATATATAATATACTTGAAAGGAATGCATGGATAGAGGAGGTCTAATAGAAACACATTAGATCCTGAACAGACATTATGATATACATGACTTTAAAAAAATATTTATGCTAAATGACAATGGGCATTTATGAGGCCATATCATGAAGGTCTCTGCCAACTTCTCCAATAACTACCCACATAAACATTTCCTGTGCAACCGTGTTGTTAGAGAACAGAATAGCCTGCCAGAGGATGTTATTGCAGCCCAAAATAGTGCCATATATGCCTGCCTTATAGATTCAATCATCATTCCCTACAAAAGGGACATATCAATGTTGTATATTTGGCTGCCTCGGGGAACACATTACTACAAATTTTAAGATAATATATTTTATTGCAAGAAGAGAGAGAAGCTTAGTATATTTTAACTAATAACTATTAGTTGTGTTCATTTTTTTTGTGTGTGTGCATGATTTGCACGTGCTCAATTAATCAAATTGATGTGAAAGAAACATTGACAACACACGAATTGTCAAACCAACATGGTCCACTGTTTAATTATGTATAATATAATATCTATGGACCCTTTCTAATCCCTGGCGGTATTCGAACCCGCGACCTCCGGCATGTGCGCCTGAATGCGCTAACCACTGAGCCACAGATGTGCAAATCGTAAACATGCACACCAAAAAAGCAATCTCTTTGAAAATATGTTATATCACCGTTTTTTTTACGGTTTATTACAATAAAATAGAGTACAATAAAGTTATTTTAGGAAACACAGTAGTTTGAAGATTCAAACTAATAAGTTGTATAGTACCACCTGTCTAAGGGGAGTGTTCGTTTCCACCTTACACAACTGTGTTATACTCAACTTTGATAATTCACATTCTAGACTGGAGTCCAAGCATACACTATTGGTGTAGTTGTATCCTACTTCGATACGTTCGTGGTACTGCAAGCTCTGGGCATCACATTCTCTGTGGTTCTGACCCTTACGCTCTTCACGCTTAACACCAAACGTGATTTCTCATTCATTGGATATGGGTGAGTAATGCAAAAAAAATTTATTTTTTAGAACATCATTGAAAGAATGCATCTCATCGTCTGGCACAGTGAAAATATGGAGGGTGGAGGAAAGAAGGACTATCACCATACATGAAAAAGTTTCCGTAAATAAGCGGCAAAATTAATACAGAATTAAATCTTACATCTTCTTTGGTTATATTTATAAAAATATTATTTTAGTAATTATTTTTTTTCATGATTTTCTGAATGAACTACTTTAGTCTGTAAAAAAATTAAATAACTAAACTAAACTAACTTTATTCCATATCATAATGCTAACTTCATATTACACCCTCTTCTGACTCTAGCGCCATTATGGCCAGTTTTGGAACTATTATTTAACTACTTTAAACTACACTTTTTAGCTTTTCCGCCTTAGAGAGATAGTTCTCCTTCCCTCTTCTCTCCATAAGTGAAAAGCACTAATATTTCATAGAATTAAAAAAACAGTAAATAAAATACTTTAAACTTAAGAGGTATTGATACCCAAAGCCTCTGGCGTAATGGTAAAAAATTACGACATGTTAACCATGGAGATTAGAACACAGGAGAATGTACGCTGTAGAAAATTGTGTCCAGAAATATGGACAAAAAAAGTGAGGCGCTGCAATCGCAATATTATCTCAATAAAAGTGGGCCACCAATGCCGCGAAGAAAATTATACTACCTTACCGACGGCAGCGCAGCTGGTGGCTGAAAAATGAATTATAAATAATTCTATAAATTTTTAGGGACAGGCGGGCAATGCTTTAGCACGAAGTGATCAGACTCCTGTATTCTAACCTCCATGATGATAACATTGAGAAATTAATACCTACATATTTTTGCAAGTGAAACTAATTTGGCAGCATTGAGTGAAATTTCAAAGACACGTCGATACGACACGATTTCGGATATAACGCCACCTGTCGGAAGCTACTGATGTACTTTAGGCACATGAGAGTATTTTTGGATTTTAAATAATGGTTTCAGTTCTGCCATGATATTCTGTACACGCCATGTTTTTTCTAATCATTAAACATAAATAAAAGATTCCTAGTAAGTCATAAAAACTGGGGCAAACTCCAAACATATGTTTTTACATTTCCAGGTTGGTCGCCGGTCTCATGGTGCTCATCATTGGTGGTTTCATTCAACTTTTCCTGCAGAGCTCAGCGTTCGAGATCGCTTTGTCCTTCACCGGGGCAATATTCTTCAGCCTATTCCTTGTGTTTGACACATAGCAGATGATGACCACCCTCTCTCCCGAGGAATATATTCTGGCAACCATCAATCTATACATGGATATTATCAACTTGTTCCTATACATCCTGCGTATACTGAACGAGTTGAATCGTAACTAATTTAATGGACCGAAGTCCTGTACTGATAGTATTCATGTGTATTAAAGGAATTCCATTTAGCATTTTGTGACTGTATTTTAAAATTGAGATTGTTAAATATCTGACTTGGACGTACGTCGTAGTACAATCTATATCAAAGTAATTTTGGGCAACAGTATTTTTGCACCAACGCACAATGTTTTTCAAAGCATTACATTTTTAGCTATTTTTAGCTGAAGTGCGTGGTTTTTTTCAGCAATTAATATTATAAACAACACCATCCTGTTGTTTTATGGTTCTTCTGTAATTTACGAATCTAACAATATCTGTTTTTGGATGGCTTATTTCTTCTCACTGTGATTGCTATATTAGTATGCAAAATTTTCAATTTATACTTTGAGCTGTGAAAATTGATTTATTTATTATTATTTAAAAGTATTACATTCTTAAAATATATATAAAATTACTCTACATAAAAAAAGATATTTTGAAATTATATAATGTATAGTAATAATTATTACTGTAAGTAAATACACTGTAAATTGTATTGTTTTATTTAAAATTAAATATTTTGATCAAAATAATATAAGCATTTAATTATATTTAAAGATAGATTTCCCATTGATGATTAAATGAGACATTAAAGTTTTATTTGATTCAAATTCTTTCCTACGTTCTAATATCGTATCTTTGTTGTCCTCGTATATTTGAATGAACTTATTTTCAGCAATAATATCATTTTCTTCACTTTGAAAAGGAACATGCAACAGAACCATCTCACGCCTATAATCGTTGTAATTGTCAGCCATATCGTAGTTCCTGTATCTTATTATTCTTGCAGTATCTCTTTTAGTGTAAGTCCCCTTTGTATTTAGGTAATATTTTGCAACAAATTGTGCTAACGTAACATCGCGGAGTTCTTCAGGTCTTTTCTCATATTTATCAAGCCAATTCTCTTTCCAAATGTTCGTACAATTATCATCTAAAGCTTCAAGCTCCTTCATAGATTTTCTAATTCTTGCGCGTTCAGTAGGAAATACCGTTGGAATGTAGACTGTCACCACCGATGACTTAGCCATAGGTTCTCTTAATAAATACCAAGCAGCTTCTTGTGCCGGCATTTCAACAGACTGAAGTATGTCAATACTCATTTTTTTCGTGATATCGACAATGTCGAATTCTGGATGCTCGTCCACTATGTCAATTATTTGTCTTTGCAAATTACTAATCCCTCTATTATGCTTATTGACATATTCAACAACATATGTTGCACAAGCATATTCATCTAGTATAATCTGAAAATCCATGTTGGATTTCAAATGATGTAATACGAATGGATTGAAAGTGTTGTGCCATTTTTCTGCTGGTGTCCTTTTATAGAATAATTTCGGTCTACTGATACCAGCACGAATAATATTGTAGTAATGATCATCAGAAATAATACCATTATGCGAGTAAAATTCATCAAAATCCGTGTAGTCAATATTTTCGAGATTATTTTTTATAAATTTAAATCGTTCCTTATATTCTTTGAAAAGTGCTTCTGAGTAATCGGGATCAGTGTTTTTCATAGGTATCAAATTAATAGTTTTTTTTGTTGGCATAAATGGTGCACCAAATCGACATTCTTGTTTTTTATTAGGATCCATTTTTTTATAACACGTGAATGTGTGTTTGTGTGTTACTAGTTTTATATTTCCAGACGCCTCTGACGCTGACACAGAAACTAATTCGTCGATTAATTTAATTACTTCGGGATCATTACTTAATAAATCTTCAGGAACATTGTCCAACCAAAGAAGAATATGAGCATGTGGGCTACCACGATGTTGAAATTCTATTCTTCTGAAATAATGTATTACTCTATATTTTTCGAATGGACTTCTTTTCTTTGATTGCAAAATTTTTAACAGACAATTTACCATTTTATTAAAATAAATAGCACAAGTTACGGCATCTTCATTCACAAGTTGAGCTTTATGCACATAACTCATTTCTGCTAAAAACTCATCTGAAATTTCCGTTCCCTCGTTTTTCAATTTGTACAATAATTTCAATAAATTTTCCCAGCCAGTTTCATTGGCGCTGAGAGTCATAAAAGCAGTTGGTGGCCCTAATTGCCTGATCATTGCAAAAACATCTTTTTTGCGATCTGACCAAAACCAAGCAGAATTTGGTATGCAGCGAAGAAATGCGAGATTTGTTTCTAAACAATTATTTATATATTCTTCAGATTGAATGGTCTCTTTCGTAATTGAAGTACCTTGTCCAACATGCTTAAACGCAACATTGACACATTTACTAACTCTCAACCTCATGATTTTAGCAGCGATGTATAAAAGGTGTTGTGGGTCAGTAGCACGCCTATCAGTACGCCGAAGTTCGCTGGTAGCTTGCATGAATGGAGTAACAATAACACCATCTCTGTATGTTCGAAACTGACCGCCGTAGATTGTCGGAAAAGATAGTTCTTCCGCATGTTCATCCATTAAAATACTGACTGGCCTGTTATATTCACCGGGTGCTATACTCAAAAAATAATCATCATTCCACAAAAGAGTTTGTTGCTGCGCAACTAAATTGTCTTCAATTGGCACATGTTCACTTATTTCATCCATATTCAATTGCGAAGTACGATCATTGCCGGTAAAAAAAGATTCATCGATTTTAATGTCATGATAAATATAAAGAGGCGTAGATACTAAATACGACAACCACTCTTTAATATGGCTCTTATTTATAAGCCCGTGGACATAACTAGTTTTGTGAATCAACTTCTTTTTCAAATGCACATAAAAGCAATGGTCATCTTCAATGTTTCTTGGCAATTGTTTCACCATTGTATTAACTTCAACAGGTACATTAATTATCTGGCCATAAATACCGTTCTGACCATTAACGTGTCTCAGTCTACGAATCTGCATGAACGGTATTCTCGGGGAAATCAACCGTTGCTCGATAAGGTTTAACGTTGGTAAATGTGATGGAATTTTCGGATATGCAAAACCATTGTAGGTTGACATGAGAGGAATTTTTTCTTTTTCCAAAGATGTATAACACGTAGAGCAGACTTGAACAATTTCACCAGGTATGTAATTCTAAAAGAATCAAATTCGTATTATCAAGATATAGAAAGAAAAATATAAAGTGAATAATTAAAAAATAAAATTACCTGCAGTATTGTTTTCAAAATACTTTCATGTTTACTGGTCGACTTTTTCAAGTCTCCTTTCCACCATAGTCTGTCGCAAATAATACAAGAATGACCGAATGAATTACTCGTAAATTCGTTATAAAAATCAATATGACTTGTACTGTGTTTACGATAATTTGTATAAACTGGAATAGTACCATCATCAATAAAATCCATATTATTTTCACCAATTCGATCTTCTCTATCAATCTCAATTTCATTTTTATGATTGTTATGGTTATCTTCTGTAGGATCTTCATCATAATTATCACGCAATAGTTCAATATTGGCATCAACATGGGCTTCATTTTGGGTAGCGTCTTGTACTGTCTCCAATAAATCTGATACTTCATAAAAAGGTGTGAAATGTTGTTCACGAAGATGAAGATGAATCCAGTTTTGTGTATCATTCGCTTTAAAATGACAAAAGATAGTGTCTTCAATCGTTGTAGTTATGTTGTGAAAACAATAATGTACACAAATATTTTGATTGTACATTTTAGAGAATAAGTACAAACAATCCAAATCTCCGTAATCATTACTGCTTGATAGAATGTTATATGCTTCTTGCGGATTGTGGCAGGAGTTTAAATAGGGTGAATCGCGTAACTGATTTCTCAAGTCACAACTCTCAATTTGAAGTTGCAAAACACTTATGAGCGAGTGGAATAGACAATTACCATCGCCAGGAATTCCTGTGTTTCTGTGTAGAATAACTTCGGGAGTAATGCATTCATTACGCTGTTCATAAATATGAAGTTGTTGGCTGTGAAATTGATTTTCTTGTAGCGTTACATTTTCTATATTTTCAACAGCGCTACATCGCACGATATTCTGTTCATTACTGCACAATTTTCGTCTTTTTCTGTAAAAAAAATGATGAAATCGTTAAATTAAATAATATTGAAGCATATATTACAATTTGTTTTTAAATAAATAAATAAAAAATATTATTATTAAATCAAATTACATATCCATGTAAGATTTTTCTGCATTATGTTGACGAAATTTCCTTTGACGTTCAGCATTTGATTTTGGTACTGGTTTTATTATTTCTTCATTTTTCTTCAAATCTTTCTGACGCTGATAATATGCCCTTTGACGTGCATTAGTTTTTTTTCTTTTTTGCTCTTTACGCTTTTCTTCTCTATAAAACGAAAATATCTAGGTATAAATAATAGGTATAAATAATTAGGTATAAATAGTGTAATGACACACCAAAACAAAATTATTCATTTATAAAAAAATAACAATATTAAGAAGTGATTATCGAATTTCACGCGATGTACATTTATATAGATATAATATCATATATACTTTCTCTGCGCGGCATTCATGTGCATTATCTATACACCAAAAACAAAGGTACTGAATAGTACACGTGCTTGGTTTGATGGTTTCTGTTATATACATAATGAAGAATGAATTTATTTATATATATATATATATATATATATATATATATATATATATATATATATATATATATATATATATATATATATATATATATATATATATATATATATATATATACATATTGAGAATCTAAATTGAGAATTTAAACGTGTGTGTGTTTGTGTGTATAAAAGAGGGCTACTTTTAATATCGATCATCTTAATATCAAAAATTTAGGTTATCTTTATAGCAGTGTTATATTTTCAATTCAAAATTAATACTGCATTTGTGATAATAATAAAATGTATGTATATAGAGCACTCACTCATTTTCTTTCACTATAATGGACGAGCATCCAGAATTCGACATTGTCGATATCACGAAAAAAATGAGTATTGACGTATATACTTCAGTCTGTTGAAATGCCGGCTAAATTGAGAATTTAAACTTACACTAAAAGAGATACTGCAAGAATAATAAGATACAGGAACTACGATATGGCTGACAATTACGTTTATAGGCGTGAGATGGTTCTGTTGCATGTTCCTTTTTTTTCGTGACTTTCTTCATTAATAATAAATGCACTTTGTTCATTCATATTCAAAACACTTTATACACAAATTTTACAAGTACAGCTATTCACTGTTGTACATAAATACCTATACACCTATATACTTTCTCATAAACAGCTGCTTATGTATTCGTCCGATTTCGGAGCAGCTCGTCTCGATTCGTGCGAGTTTCGTAGAGTCGTACAATACGTCTAATCGCACGCACACAACGCCGTGTCGAAGACTGCCGAACTGAAACGACGTTAGACGATGCACGGCCTTCAAGCCACACCTCCGTGCCCGTCGGAGTGGGGAGCGTGAGGTTTTTTTGTTACGGAATTTCTGGATTCGGTCCCCGCGCTCAAGGCCCGCGATAGAAGTTATATTTTATAACTTGTATGGAGTGCATAGCACATTTTACTAATAATCAAATATTATAATAAAATATTGAGTAGATATTTTGTTGTTGATAAGTTCCTTTAGTTTGAGAAATAACTGTTATTTGAAATAAAATATATTTTATCCAAACTGGTTAAACTTAAAAATATTGAATTACATAATAATATTATAAGAAAAAACGTTAAATAAAAAGTATTTCGCCCAACGTGGGGCTCGAACCCACGACCCTGAGATTAAGAGTCTCATGCTCTACCGACTGAGCTAGCCGGGCTGTGATAACTAGTTCTGAATTGTGTATTAAATTTTGTTTCAACTGTTCCTCCCTAATAATAACAACTTATGCAAACTTTCTCATAAACAGCTGCTTATGTATTCGTCCGATTTCGGAGCAGCTCGTCTCGATTCGTGCGAGTTTCGTAAAGTCGTACAATACGTCTAATCGCACGCACACAACGCCGTGTCGAAGACTGCCGAACTGAAACGACGTTAGACGATGCACGGAGCGTGAGGTTTTTTCGTTACGGAATTTCTGGATTCGGTCCCCGCGCTCAAGGCCCGCGATAGAAGCTATACAATAGTTTAAAATTATTTTGATTTGAGATGGCCTGTACTGCAGAACGGCAATTTCATAGGTAAAGACCTATAAATACGAGGGCGGCACTAAAAATTTCGGGAATCAAGGAAGTGACACAACATTACTATTTAAAATGTATTTATTGCTTTTCGAAGTATTCTCCGCGAAATTTGACACATTTTTCCATACGATGGAACCAATCATTGAAGCAACCATTCCATTCGGAAGTTGGGGTCTCCAAAATGGCCGTTTTGTAGGCGTCCACAGCTTCTTCAGGTGATGAAAATCTCTGACCACGCAATTTATTCTTTATTTTAGGGAAAGTATAGAAATCATTAGGGCTTAGGTCGGGGCTGTACGGCGGATGGTCTAATAATTCTATGATTTCTTGCTCTAAAAACTCTTTTGCTCTGTGCGCGGTGTGAGAACTCGCATTGTCGTGATGGAGGATGATGCGGCGGTTGCAGTTCTGTGGCAATCAAATGTTAGCATACCATTCTGCATTAACCGTTCTTTGTCCCTCAAGAGGAATAGTCGCAACATGGCCGGTTTTGGAGACAAACGTGGCCACCATTTTTTTTGCAACACTGTGAACGAACAATTTTTGTTGGCTTTAACTCATTTTCGAACACCCAAACTCGTGACTGGTTTTTTGCGTACGCGTATATCCAGGATTCGTCACCTGATACGATGTTGTATACAGCATTTGAGGATCCTGCGTGGAATCTTTCGAGAGTTCTGACGCACCAAGTAACGCGAGCCGCTTTTTGCTCTTCACAGAGCAAATGCGGTATGCATCGGGAAAATAACTTTTTTACACCTAATTGTTCATGCAAGATTATTTGTATTTGACTCATGCCAATGTCTAAAGTTGCCTGAATTTCGCGGTATGTCACATGTCGATCTTCCTCAATCAGCTTACGCACAGCATCAACGTTTTCTTGGGTGACTGCAGTTTTTGGACGACCTTGACGGGGATCATCACTGAGCTTGACACGTCCACGTTGAAATTCAGCAAACCAGCGATAAATTGTGGTTTTGGATGGGGCTTCATCACCAAATGCAGAAATCATCCGATCAACACACTGTTTTTGTGTTAAACCACTTCGAAAGTCATAATAAATCATCGCTCTAGAATTTTCTCGAGTCAATTCCATTTTCTCAACGACTAAACAAGTTTGACAAGACCTTGTGACAAGACCGAGAATCTTTTTTTTAAATAAAGAAACGGTATTCGATTTTTAAAACCAAGGAGTTTTAAATTAAAAAGATTTTAATATGACAGGAACAGTGGAAATATTCCATTCCCGATACTTTTAGTGCAGCCCTCGTATAAGGACATTAGAGATCTCAACACACATCTTGTTTAAATAGCACTAGAAATGATGATGAAAGAAAGCTAGGAATAACTAAGGGTATGTTATGGATTTATAGTCTCAAAGATAAATATGGAAGAAAATATATAACAACGGAGAGAAAATAAAGAATAATACCAATGATTTTTACAAATTTCTTTACTTTGACGCCGCCTTACCTGAACATCAATATTTTATTATTACATTTCCTCTGAATCCATTCCAATTATAACCGAATAAGTAAGAGAAGTAAGTATATTGCTAGTACTTTAGTTTTAAGTTGTGTCGGGGGTTAGCTTTAAACATCTCTTTCAACGCAGACAACGCCCAGTATTTATTCCAGGAGTTTTTGATTCTTCTGTCTATCTCTAATTCATTGCATTTTTTCATTGCTATGATATGTGGTGCCCCAGATATATGTAACTTTCATACGATTCGTGTTGTCCATTCACATCGGTATTTTTGTTTTGTTTGTCATGAACATCGTTTTTTTTAGGATTCCGTAATACACAAGGAACTTTTTATCTATTACCTACGATTTTTTAAGCTATTGCATAGCTTCTATCGCGGGCCTTGAGCGCGGGGACCGAATCCAGAAATTCCGTAACGAAAAAACCTCACGCTCCGTGCATCGTCTAACGTCGTTTCAGTTCGGCAGTCTTCGACACGGCGTTGTGTGCGTGCGATTAGACGTATTGTACGACTCTACGAAACTCGCACGAATCGAGACGAGCTGCTCCGAAATCGGACGAATACATAAGCAGCTGTTTATGAGAAAGTTTGCATAAGTTGTTATTATTAGGGAGGAACAGTTGAAACAAAATTTAATACACAATTTAGAACTAGTTATCACAGCCCGGCTAGCTCAGTCGGTAGAGCATGAGACTCTTAATCTCAGGGTCGTGGGTTCGAGCCCCACGTTGGGCGAAATACTTTTTTATTTAACGTTTTTTCTTATAATATTATTATGTAATTCAATATTTTTAAGTTTAACCAGTTTGGATAAAATATATTTTATTTCAAATAACAGTTATTTCTCAAACTAAAGGAACTTATCAACAACAAAATATCTACTCAATATTTTATTATAATATTTGATTATTAGTAAAATGTGCTATGCACTCCATACAAGTTATAAAATATAACAAGTCGTAATTAAATATTTAGAAAAATTTTATTTAAACAGTAGGTACTTTCCGTTTAAAATATTATTTTTGTGAAAAAAGAATAAGAAAAGTTAGAGACCTCTAGTTAATGATTATTGATAAAACTTATATCAATACAAATATGTTCCTACAAGATTTGAAACGTTACCTCGCTTAGTAAGTAGTTTTTATTTATTTCACTAGGTGTCGCTTTTACATCTTTCTTAAATATTATATCGCCATCTATCGTAAGATTAAGTTACTACATATTAACAGAATAAGTATTTAATTTTCATAATAGCCAAGAGATAGCGAATCCACTTTTTTGGAAATATTTAATAATAATATGTTGGCGGTTGTGCTAGATCACCAAAAATATGATGTTTTCAACTAAGTCAATTGATACTAGCGCAGAGAATTTTTAAAACGTAATATAACAATTTCACTCTTATGTCCTCGACGTTTGCTTGTTGTATGAACATTTCTTAAATTTCACTTCGACTTTGCGCCAGTATGACACTGAGTACGTAAGTTATAAGTACATAATATATTCTTTGCCATAAGCAGTTAGTATCTACCGTTATCAATGTTAAGTAGAAGTGGTGTTCATGTGCGTTATCGCATTATTGCACATCATAATAAGGGTCGTTTTACCCTACTACGGCGAAGGCGAAAGGAAGGTAAGTAATGATTTTGGCAGTCTATTTATGTAATATGTATGTATATGTATGTTTGTTCCATCGTAGCGCCTTATCTACTGAACCGATTTTCATAAATGAGGTGACGATAGATAAGCTATTGCATAGCTTCTATCGCGGGCCTTGAGCGCGGGCACCGAATCCAGAAATTCCGTAACGAAAAAACCTCACGCTCCCCACTCCAATGGGCACGGAGGTGTGGCTTGAAGGCCGTGCATCGTCTAACGTCGTTTCAGTTAGGCAGTCTTCGACACGGCGTTGTGTGCGTGCGACTAGACGTATGCGTGTAGACTTACTATGCAATAGCTTTACCGCGGCAGTCCCCGAGTGCCACACGTATTTTTTTTGTTGCACATAAGCAGTGGGTATATACAGCACTAGCTTTTTCCCGTGCCTCGGCCCGCTTAAATATAGTATCGGGTATCCCAGGGGAACACTACTTTTTCGGAATAAAAAGTAGCCCATGTTTTAATCCAGAGCCTAAACTACTACCATAACAATTTTCATCGAAATCCGTTTAGTAGTTTTTGCGTCAAAGAGTTAAAAACATCCATCCATCCATCCATCCTCACAAACTTTCGCATTTATAATAGTAGGACAAATACCTATACTTTTAATCTTATTGTCATTGCGCAGTTTTATTAAAACTTCCTATAAGTCCTCACATGCACTTTCCTTGTGACTAAGCTGCGAGCTGGAGATAGACTATTTGACCTTTTGGCATTATGTACATGTTAAAAAATAGGGTTGTGTTCCCGTTAGTTCGACACAAACAAATTTGCAGGCACCAGCTGGTTTATGTTGTTCCAACTTTTTGCATTTCTTATGAAGGTTAAAAATTAAAATGACTTACGTTTACTTACATAAGATAACTATTGGATTTAAATAAACGGAGTGAATTATAAGTTAAAGAGATACTTAAAATTCATAGTGTCAGGTGTGTGCGAAATTAGGTAAAGGTCGCAACATTACTTCTACTTATCTTACGAGTAGTCTCCAAATGTCGTATACTATAATATATAGTACTTCGTGCGCGCAAAAGGAAATCCCACGGGAACCGTACATTTGAACACGCTAAAACTGCCCTTCCCCTTAGGTCTACTCTATATCTGTGCCAATCTATATCTATACTCTATACATACAAATAAATAAAATGGAAGTGTCTGTTTGTAATCTTAAATTAGGAGCTTTTCATTTAATGCATATGAAAGTATTTATACGAGGGGAGGTCCAAAAGTTCGCGGAATGGAGGGGATGGAGTGGGGATATGGTAGCTCGCTTGTGTCATACTAATTGAGGACTCTTAATTAGTATATATATAAAATCTCAACCCTATAGCGCCATTCGTTTACGAGTACTCGCCTGCTAAACAAGTCAATCCGGAAGCAAACTGCAACTATGGAGAAAATTTAACATCGCGCTGTGATAAAATTCCTTACCAAGCAAGGAAAAAACGTTCAAACCATTTTAAATGAAATGGAAGCCGTTTATGGAGATCAGTGTCCTGGTAAAACAATGGTTTATAAGTGGCATGGACTTTTCAAACATGGTCGAGATTCAATTGAAGACGACCCTCGCTCTGGGCGGCCAGTTGAGGCCACCACATCAGACATCGTCGAAAAAGTCGAAAAACTTGTACTGGAAGACACACGTTTAAAGAAAAAACAATTATCTGCATTTGTTGGAGTATCAGATACAACCATTTTGCGGATCCTGCACGACCACTTGGGCATGACAAAAGTCAGTGCAAGATGGGTGCCGAGAATGCTCACGCCGCTTCAAAAACAGCAGCGCATCGACGCGTCTAAGCACTTTTTGGAGGTGTGTGGAGACAACCCTGTGCAGATTTTGGAGCGGATTGTTACTGGAGATGAAACATGGGTTCATCACTTTGAACCTGAATCAAAACAGGAGACCATGCAATGGCACGAAAAGGGTACACCACCTCCCAAGAAATTCAAAGTGTCAGAATCGGCTGGAAAGTTGATGGCCACTGTTTTTTGGGATTGTGAGGGAATATTACTGATTGATTATAAAGAAAAAGGTACCACTATAACCGGAGAATACTACGCCACAATATTGGAAAAGTTAAAGGAGGCAATTAAAGAAAAACGTCGTGGAAAATTGGCCAAGGGTGTGTGGCTTTTGCAAGACAACGCGCCGGTTCACAAGAGCCGAGTTGCCATGGCTGCTCTTCACACGCATGGATTCGAACCACTTGTTCACCCACCCTACAGTCCAGACCTGGCCCCTAGCGATTTTTATTTGTTTCCAAATTTAAAAAAAGAGCTAAGGGGAAGGAAATTTTCCGACGATAACGAAGTGAAGGAGGCAATTTCGGCGCATTTTAAGGCCAAAGACAAAAAATATTTTTTCGATGGTTTAGAAAAATTAATCCATAGATCAAATAAATGTATTACACTTAAGGGTGATTATATTGAAAAGGAAAAATAAATTTATTGTTATATTTTATTAACAACCCTTTCATTCCGCGAACTTTTGGACCTCCCCTCGTACATTATACGATACTTACAATAAAAAAATATTTTTTAAAACTTTTGTCTGTCCGTCTGTCTGTCTGTTCGTTCCAGCTAGTCTCTGTTACGACTGGACCGATTTTCACGGGATTTGTACTGGCAGATAGCCGATGTAATAAGGTATAACATAGGCTACTTTATCTATGGGTTCCGTTTAAAAAATAGGGCGGAACCCTATTTTATTCCAGTTAGTTGTGCATACGAAGTTGCGGGCACCAGCTAGGATAGATTATTATAGATTTAAAGACCTTACCTATTAATTAATAACGATGTCGATGAGTCTGTGGTATTATTTGGGTTTGCTAACACTGTAGTACTGTCTTGTATTTTTATTTCACAACAAGTAAGTCTGTGCTGCGACAGCTCCGCAAATGTGGAGAAACTCTTGTTGCACAAGTAGCATTTACACTTGTTGTGACATGTCTCGTGCACGATTAGGTCTGTCAATGTGGCAAATGCTGAAAACAACGTCAAATTTAACACAAATTCATCTTAAGTTAACACAAATACATTTTATGTTTTAGTTACATCACCGCACAAGTTACGTGTGAGCGTACGCCGCGAAAGTGTATGCTCATATTTATGCGTATAGGCACATCGAGTCTAAGAGCTCCTACGAGAGTTTTTTTTTTTGTGGTAGCGATAGAAAAAACTGCACTGTAGATAGAACTGTGCGCTAATACAATAGAGCTGAAAATCAAAATGTCAAATTCCGAATATGACAACTCTAAACGATTTTCAGTTCTATTTACAAGATTTTAATAAGTGATTTTGATAAAAAGTAAAATTAAATAATCAACAATGTCAAATGTTTAAATCTTTATCTTATGTATTGGCCACAATCTTAGGAATTGATTTATGTTGTTACTAAACAAATAGATATTTAAACCTGTTGTCTATGTTGTGTAAACACTTTTATTCGTAGGTAATTGATTGCTTGTGTTAGCTTTATAAGAATTGACTTCTTGTTCTAAAAACAAATGTCAGCCATTTGTTTTTATTATAATTAAATTAACGTTTTAAGTCAAATTTTGTGAATTAATAATTTGATATCGGTTTAAAATAAATGTTAAATTGAAATTTAGAAAATGGTACATTCATTTTAATTATTTCAAAAGTGATTTTTACTATAAAGAATTTGTGGATTGGTTATTCGATTTATAAGTCAGCCGGAAATGTCAGACGATTTGTTATTGATGATTAAGAATAATAATACAATTTTGTTAAAATGTGCAACTATTTAAAGTATTCGTCTTTTAAATCATAGTTTATTCTTTAGAGCAATTTTAGTAGAGTAAGGGAGTAAGTCCAGGGACTTGATTGTCTTCTGATGGACCGGCACATAATATACGATTACTTAATATACTACAACAAATATCTTCTGTAGCAATTTCAACTATTGCATCTGGTTCCTGTTGTTGCTTACTTTTTTGTTTAAGCAGTGCTTTTCTGAGAATTTCGTGAGAATTCGGAGCACGTTCTGCAGAAGTTTTTGGTGCTTTATTCAACCTATAATTTCAACATTTTAGTTTAGTAAATTTAGTAAATTATATTAATAATTTAGATATAAATAAGTCATACGAGATTACAAAAATACTATAAAAATTAATTTACCTAACTCCAATAAATTGTCTCGGTTTTTGTACATGATCTATAGTAGGATTTTCATCATCAACTTCCATTTGATTATTGGCATGTTCAATCACGATGTCACCAAGTATTTGTAATGGTAAGCTTCTACAATTATTAAATATTTTATATTTACGTATTAGTTGAATTTGATGTTATCCTATTGGTATGAGATACTCTGAGTGAGTCCTTTGTGATTCATAATCAGTTGATTGGGTCTCACTAGGATTAAAATCTTGCCTTGAATATTGTGTCACAAACATTTTATGCACAATTTCTGTACGTAATTTCTTCTTAGTTAGTGGTCCTGGAGCACTGCTTTCATATTCAGAGTCTGTATCACTTCCTTCCATATTTTGTTATTATTCACCCAAAAATTCACAAAATATGAACTTTAAAATGAATTTACAATTTTATTCACTTTGAACGTAGAATATTTAATGTATTGAACAAAATATTCATTTAAAAATTGTTTAAAAAACGAAATGCAATTACGAAATAATCAAGGAAACACTGTTCGCATAACGCTATCAAACAAACTACTGACTGAGATATATACATATTTCATGCACTAGCTATGAGGGGAAAATGTGCACATGCATTGCTCTCTGTTGCTCCTGCACTGTGAAACAGACAATAGGACTGCACTGTGCTTAGATATACGAAACATAACTGACTATAAGTGGAAGAAAGAAAGAAAATGTGTGCACGCACTGCTCTCTCTTGCCCTTACAGTAACATATGAAACGTAACTCTCTCTTCACTAGCTTATATCTCCCTCTCAAATTCCGTTCGCCCTCGCTCTATCACACTTTTCGTAACACTCTCTTCATGTTTTCACCAGCTTACTCTCCAAGTCAAGCATGCATAAAGAAGTTTTACTCCAAAAATTTGGACTAGCCCAATGCTAAATTCATTAGACATACTCAATAAAACTCATAGCCTCTAGCTTAATGCCCCGAATCAGGCAGATAGCAAGAAAAGAATGAACAGCTTAAAAATATATATGTTTAGATAACAATAAACACATACCATTTTTTTTAGGTGTATTAAAGTCACTTTCATCTTGCTGCTGTATATTAGGCTCGGGTTTAAAATCTAGGTCAGAAGTAAGTTCATCAGAACCTTTGGGTTTTGTCAAACATTCTTCTTCAGTTAACACTTCTTCTTTTATTTCTATCTTACTGCTAATCTGAATTGGTTTCGGCCATACTATTTCAGATTCTTGCTGGTTTATATGGACAAATTTTTGCCGAAGCAATTGATCAGTTTTTCTAACAGTAACGGCAAAACTATGAGCACTTTGCAGTAATGTGTAACACATATCACATATGACCTTAGGAAGTTCATCGGCTTCTAATATCTGAAATATTTAAGTAAAATACATTTCAATGGTCTCACGCTGGAGTATCGGTGTAAGCGTACTAAAACTGAATGTAATAGTCAACAAAAAAAAATATTACAGAGGAACAGGGTGTAAATAAAGTGATGGCACCTAATGTAAAAAAAAGCTTAAAGGATTTTGTTACTATAACAAGTTTGTAAAATCACTACTACATTTTTTTGTTTCTATGTGTTTATCAAAGGATTCGTTTACTTACTTGAACATGGGTAATGTCTGATAATTTTTCCGCTATTGTGGAACCCATTTGCTCCACACAATCAAACAAATTGTAAAATATAGAATATGAATTAATTTCTTGCAGGCAAGCGCGACATTCCACCATGTTTTCTTTCTTTACAGTGTCCAAATCCGAATCAGTCATTTTACGTTCTAGTGACCTGACGATACGAAAATAAATCTATAGATCATTTTCCAATAATTATAAAATAGGCAAATTTTAAATTTTAAACAGTCTTTGTACATATTGACAATCATACACTTTTGCCATTCGCAAAAGTAATTTGACAAGAAACTAAAAATGAAAGCAAATCCATAGATAATATCACAGACTACTTAGAAGAACTAACGTTCAGACCGCCATGTCGCCTACTTTGTCCTTGAAGCATTGCAAGAATTGAACATGACATTTCTTTTTTTTTTTTTTTGGTTGAGGGATCAAACCACTGTTCAGCCTTGATTTTTTTTTAATTTGGCTGAGGAATCAAAATGTTCAGCCTTAATTAGGGTGCTTCGTTTGAAATAATTGGACGTTTTTCATAAGGCCAATATTTCCAATCGCCAGACATTTATTCCTAGAAATAAATGTGCTGTCCGGCGATTGAAAATACGGCCCTTGTATATCCCCCGGCAAAAATAAATACATTATGGAAGATACAATTAAAACAAAATGACTATTTAAATAGTTTTTTATTTTTTTATTTTTTCTTATATTTAAGAAGAGCCTTCTTTTGCATTGGATGCAAGTTACATTTCTCAGCCCTTTGTATGTCAATCCCTTTTAATATTTTATTGATTACATTGCACCAGTTAAATATGCATAGTTTGATTGAAATTTTCAACAATTGGTCGAGAACGATTTCTCTGTGTGATTGGCAATTTAGAAATGCAAATGAATATTTGGAACATATTTCTTATTTGATTGTTTCACTTATATTAGTTTTATGTCCATGCTGTTCCAAGTATTCATTTGTACACGTAATTATATTGCCAAAACTTGCGACAACATGCTCGGATGGGTATACCAATTTTTTTGTTTTGTATTCTTTTTGTTTGATAAATTCGTGTGTGCTGCTATCTACTTGTGACAGCAAATTATTTTTGCACTCTTTGCATTTAATTTTTGTAAGAATTTTCCTGATTACCCATCCTGCCGTATATGCTCGCGAATGTATATTTATTCTTTCACGTCTCGCCTGCTGTTGAAGATTTTCCTCAAATTCAATGCTCATGGATTCAGTATGTTATTGTTGTACCAGTCGCCGATACTGAATCCTGTGATGGTGCTGTGTTGACATTCTCAAAAAGCGACTGCATATTTAATATGCCCTGACTGGCGTCTTCTTCACAATTGTAATTTTCAGAGTGAAAATTTATAAATCTAGTGATTAGCAATGATTTAAAGGTATTTATGAATGCATATGCAGTTAGGTCATTACTCCGATAATTATAGGCCCGCACTTGGCCAAAGAAGTTTTCAATTATATCTGAGTTGAAATATCGAGGCCTCATAATTTTAATTTTTTTTAAATTCATTAAAATTAAAGTAAATATACTTACCTACACATTTATATTTATTAAGACGCTAAAGGTACAGGTGCACATGCTACCATAGAGCATACTTTCTAAAAGACGCCGTCTTACACGCATATTTTAACTAGTCAATGAGCCTATGTGAAGCATGCGCCTAGCATACTCATAATAGCATGTACCTGTACCTTACGAGGGTAATATTGTTAAAACTATTTATATAGGTAAGTACTTACGAAAAGCGGAAGTGTATGATAATGCTGCCGACACTGACTTGCTCAATACGCGCGCACAATTCTTGACCTATAAAAAAGACATAATGTTAGAAAAATATACTATTGATTTAAGAAATTAACATAATTAATAATTCGAATCAAATATAATTTTCTATCTTGGGCTACCTCCGGCCAGTCGCAGGTCGCCAAAAATACCCAGATCATCCCGCCACCTCTCCCGAGATAGAAACATGTGGCAACATAAAGGGGTGGTCTTTGCCCAGCAGTGGGATAGAATAGGCTAGCAAAAATACTGATAATAATTACTGAAAATAATATTATGTTTTTATTTACAAGAATACATAAAGTTAAGTACCTTCATTTTTTTATTTTTTCTGGTATAACATGTTGATCTGTCAATTTGTGAAGAATTCTTGACTCTCCATGCTTACAGTCAGCGTTGTAAACATCTACAATGTCATTCCATATCACCTTTTTCCCCTCAAACAGCATGTCTTTTGTTAGTAAATTATTACGAAAGCCTTTTAACAGATGAGGTGGATCGAAAAAGACACTCAGCGAAGCGCCATTTAAATGAATAGTTTCATCTGTAAAACAAAAATAAGATTTATAATATGACAAATTCAAGGGAACATGCACCAGCAGAAGTGACTATGCAGACTAGACCATGTGTCTTTAAGTTGTGAATAGCAGACTGAAAGCTTGATCCTTGATCAGAAACGAGCGCAATTGGTGTAAGCCCTGTGTCTGTCACTGCTGCTATAACATTTTTAATTATGCCTTTTAATTGAAGACTCGATGTGGCACCTTCACAAAAGTAAAAGGCGATTGGTTGCTGCCATTTAAATACAGCACCCGAAGCATAAAAACGAGGGCATGATCTGCAAACTGGTTGATTTTGCCATTCAAATCGACAAAGCCTACTATGTTGTCTTTGTGGGCTGCATAAGTTAATGCAGTTTTGATTGCCATCTCATCATATACAACTGTACTTATTTTTTTCTAATATCCCATTTTGAGATCTGAAAGCATAAAAATATGATTACCTTCCTAATGATTATCTTAAAAAAGTATATATAAGTAATAATTAAATTCAAAAATCAAAGTTATAATATGTTACCTGTAGTTTAATATGTTCAAAAATTTGTGGATTAATCCCAGCATCAATATTTAATTGGCTTATTATCTTCCTTAACGATGACTTGGAAGGCAAAATAAATATTTTTTGTAGAAACCTGTACGATTTGGGGCCTTGCTTGTATATGGATAGAGCAATGAGCTTTTCCTCTCTTGTAAATCGGCGGGCCTTCTTATTTTTTGTGCAGAGACGAACTTGCATCCACAAAACTGATTTAGTTAAGGGATTCATGTTTTTTGTTAACTCTTCTAAAGATTTTTCTTTACTGAAGGCTAATGCTCTTTTGGCTCTGCAGTTATAATCATTTTGGCGTTTCGCCTTTTTATATTCATTATAAAATAATTTGCATCTCGGAGTTAATGAATTCACATTTCTTAATAATCTCTTTTTAACCAGTTTTCTTGGTGTTTTACAAGATGAACCTGAAAATACATACCTACTAATATTTACAGAACATGTTTGTAACTATTTAATCAAAATAATCCTAAATAAAGTAAAAAATAGGAAGTAGACATATGAGACTATTTACATTTTTAGCCTCCCTATTCTGACCATATTGTAGTGTGTCTGTCCGTGGCATCGTAGCTCCCAAGCGGATGAACCGATTTTGATCAAGTTTTTTTGTTTTGTTTTTAATATTTGATCATATTTCAGATAAGCAACAACGTGGGTAAGGAAAATGATTTGACTTCATTTTAAATACAATATTAGCAATTACTATTAAATAAATGATCTGTTACAGTTTATGACGTGATAACGTCTTATAAATCGATGGAGCCGGCTGCACACACGAAAAAACATGACTCATGCGTTACCTGTTACCCGTTATCGTTACCAAGTACCGTTACCAAGTACCAGCGTTAGCTCGCATTGCCTTTACGTCATTATTATTGTTGTTGTTGTTGACGTTGTCACGTTCAACTATCGACAAACTATCACTAACAACTAACAATTAACTGCCTATCAGTAAACCGACTTTACAGACAACCGGTATGTTTTTCTTACATTTTTTATTCTGCTGTTGAATAAATCTGTGTCGGTACTCCGAGACGCTGTATTGTATGTTCTGCTAGCTCGCACAATACACGAGTTCTGACGGTAGGTGGTGGAAGCAAACAAAAAAAAGGAGTTTATATTTCCTAAGCGAACCGGTGGCTACACTAAGCTCGAACTTGCATACTAGTTCTGAGCAGTCAATCAGCAGCAAATCAGCAGGTGGGTGAGCGCTCGCTGCGCGTGGGGCGCGCGCTGTGCGGCGCGGCGTGCCCGGAGGCGCCGCAGTTTGTGGCGGTGGGCGGCGACAACAAGCAGCACTACATAGAGGTCATCGACCTCGCCGCCAGCGACGAAGGTAAATAATTATATAATGTCTTACAAAAAGAATAACAGAATTTTCGGGCAAATGTTTATATTATGCAGAAAAATTATTATAAAACGAGAAAAAAATATACAAAATAAAATTACATTTGTACTCTTTACGACAGACTAGCTGTGACGTTTTTTTATGCCTAAACTTCTTTATATAGGCAGTCATTCATTTAAAGTATATTCTGTAATTGATTTTGTAAAACTTAAAACAGTAGTTAAAAGTATAACTTATGGGTTTAAAACCTCTAACGCCCACGTATACGAAAAATAATATATCTGAAACGGAACTGATTTTCATTAAAAAAAAATGAACGCCCCTACAAATATTTGATAGCCAAGTGACATTGGAGACCCGAATCTAACGACGGAACCCCCATCAAATGTTTGACAGGTATGAACAAGTTAGTATGGGAAAATTTAATTGTCGTTTTAGTATTTTCCTTAAAAAAATCCAATGCTTCTCACCGCCCAAACCTTGCCTAAACTTTCACAATAGTTTCATAATCAAAATTAGCCAAATCGGTACCCGAATTTCAGCGAGACGGAGAAACATTTTTATAAAAAGGGTTTTTCAATAGGAATGCTCGAACTTTGTGTTAGCTTTATAAGAATTGACTTCTTGTTCTGACAGTTGACTTTTGTTTTTATTATAATTAAATCAACGTTTTAAGTAAAATTTTTTGAATTAATAATTTGATATCGGTTTAAAATAAATGTTAAATAGTTATTTTAGAAAATGATACATTCATTTTAATTATTTCAAAAGTGATTTTTACCATAAAGAATTTGTGGATTGTTTATTCGATTTATAAGTCAGCCGGAAATGTCAGACGATTTGTTATTGATGATTTTGAATAAAAATACATTTAGTAAAAATGTGCAACTATTTAAAGTATTCGTCTTATAAATTATAGTTTATTATTTTGTGCTATTTTTAATAGAGTACCGATTTTTATGGTGAGTTTCAGTGAGATTTAAAATGGCGCCAATGTCTCATATCCGTATAACAAACACTCAATCGATTATGGAGGAACTATAAAAGGCCGTGCTCGACAGCGAACGGGAATATTACTCTATCGACATATCTCTAAGTATTTGGAAAAAGTGTTTTATTTTAAAGTGTAAAAGTGAAATTAAATTATTGAAATCCGTCAAAAAATGGTGGATTTATTTAAAAAAAACTGAACGGCTAGTTTGAAACGCGCACTTCCGAGGTTTAGCTAGGTGACGACGCCAGATGACGTCACAGCGACTCGCTTCATTCTCGGGCGCATTTTTGGAACTTAGCACCAAAATTGCTGCAACTTCGTCAGTTTTGGTCCGATTAAAATATTTTTTACAGTATTTACTGGTTTTTTTGTCGCCATAAGTCTGCAAAACACGACTAATCCGCATTGCCATAGTGCTTGCGAAGATTTGAGTTTATCGAATAATATGCTCAAGGGCTTCGTCGTAGTCGCGCGGATAGCGACATCCACTGACCACCGAAACTGTGTGATTTAATACGGCTCGATAACTTTTTGACGGCTAACCTTCGTGAAACCTCTAGTATACGCAGACAAATCACAGCCATCATCATCATCATATTGCTGCCCTAAAGGCAAACATAACTTTGGTTCATCATGAACTTGAGCCAAATTTTATGTGAAGATGTTGTCAAAAATGGTCTCCAGCGTAGTCGCGACGACTATTTGGATGAAATTTTTATTCGATACATATTGTCGTCGAATATTCTTTACAATATTATAAAGATTGTGGGTATGTAACTCAAACAGGTTGTTTTATTTCATAGTTTGAGCGCTGTGTTAATGAAAAACCCTTTAGGGACCATCCACATATTACGTCACAGCACGAGGGGAGGGGGTCATACTAAATGTGACAGTAAATGTTAAGTACAGGTATACTAAAAAGCGTGACATAGAGGGGAGGGGTTTAAAAAGTCGAAATTTTGCGTGACGTAATGCAATGTGCACGGCCCCATATAATAGAATATAATTTATTAGAAATATTGTAAATAATATTTTTACATTTCCAGTGAACAAGCGCTTTGGGTCATATTTAACATCGAACGAGACAACAAACGAAGCAATGGAGACTTAGCGATTTACACAAGTAAAAGCATATTATGTCTTAAATTACTTTTTACTAATATTAAACTGTTGACTGAAAATAAGTTGTTTTAATCTTGCCTTTAAAATATTTGGCTACTACAATTATTTAAACTTATAGCTGATTTGCAAGGAAAGGAAAAAAAATCCACAAAGAATGGTCCAGATTACAAATGTAATTATGTTATTATGAACAATATGACATAATTATCAAAAACTTGGAAAATAACCTATATAATAATTGTACGGTACTTGAAAAAAATATAGATTATCGTACCACAAAAAGATCACTTCATTTAATAAAGTTATATATACAAAATGCCTTTTTGTCGAAATGAATCTAAAAATATCTGCAACTCGTCTCTACAGTCTGGAACGTGAGTCACTGAAAAACAAGTTATTGATTCGTTAATAGATATCATTATTTAGATAGGCAGTTGGTGTATTTGATGGACAAATCCCTCCACCAACCTCATGAACCTAACAGCCGAATTTTGTTCATCCGCTCATTTTTTATTATGTTCAGTTCACAACGCGAAGATACGCGACGCTGCGCTTTTAAGATAGCTATTTGAATTTGAATTTTATTCACGACACAAAATGATAAGGACGTTATAAGAATAAAACAATATTCTATACATGGAGTTTATTTGCAACTGTTCAATATAAAACATTCAAAATAAATACAAACTGTAAAGGCAATACACATCTATAATTGCATAGTTTGAACTCTAATCTCTTAATACTGGTTTGCAATTATGTAAAAGCCGTTCAAAATGTCATAAATTGATCACAAAATGTGAACACTCAGAAGGCAGTGTTAAAATTATCTACAAAAATTGTTTCAAGGACATTATACACTATATAATTTTCTTTTTGTTTTAGAAAATACATTTTTATAATCTCTCTCTAGTTAAAGTCTATTTTTAGAGCTATTGTGACGTCACGTGTCACGTCAATTTTTGACGTTTTACAACTTTATTATTATTTCAGCTGCCTGAGAGTAAATGCGTATAGACAGCCATAAAATAATAATTATATCAATACTCTACACACGAGAAATTTAATTTCTTTGTCAATATTATTAAATCGTTCCTAAATATGAAAAATACAATCTTTACAAAGCTATATAGCTAACTAATTAGTAATATTTTAAAATATTAAAAAGTAAATATTTGCCAAATCAAGAATACTTGTCATTTTTATACATTAAGAAAAAAATCTAGTACAAAATACATTGGTATCATCTCTAAACAGCTATTTAGTAAGATTGATATTAAAAAATATATGAGGTATTGCTATTTTATTGCAAAAGTGCATTGATACTTGCCGGTAGCAATGTTGCGGTTTGAGACTACATACTGGTTTAATTGTAACAGAAAATTTATGAAAACATTACCAGCCACAAGTGAAAAATAAATGGCTTCATGAAACTTAGAAACCATAATATAATTTATTTATCAACAATAAATTATTAGAATATTTAATTAAACATAACATTGTGTATTATAAATAAAAACAAAATTTAACGTTAACAATAATTTGCCCAAGTTTCATGTAGCCAATAACATAATACAATGATATTTACTGGATCTTGGTGACGGCGTCGTGTATGGCGGCCGCGACGTACTTGACGTTGTCGCGGTTGAGGCCGCAGATGTTGATGCGCCCCGACTTCAGCAGATAGATGTGGTACTGCGCCACCAGATACTCGGACTGCCGCTGGGTCAGCCCGGTGTAGGAGAACAGGCCGATCTGCTTGACGATGTGGTCCCAGTTGCCCGGGGTGCTGAGGCTAAACGGGATTTGGGGTTGAACAAACTCTATTGCAAGTGTAACATACCAACGTAACTGTACATTTTTCGAAATCGGCTCAGTAGTTTCGGAGCCTATTGAATGCAAACAAACAAATATTTCCTCTTTATAATAAACTAGCTGTCTCGACACTTTGTTCTGTCGCACGTATACGTAACGTCCAGCCGTTCCCGAGTTTTAGCGAGATATTCAAATTGCAATTGATTTTTATATATAAGATAGGTGCAGATATATTTCCTATTCGCACGCTTAGACTAACCACTATAGAAATGCATTTTGTCTGCACAAGAATAGACAAACTGACAGACAACATGGACAAAATGACAGCTTTCCTTTGTCAATCTGCCATTTTGTATATTCTACCGTAGAAAGAAACCATTTCTACGGTGGATATGGTTGTACTAAGCATGCTGTTCTGTATGCAAAAACATAGTTTAAAACAGCCAATTATTTTAACTTGTTATTATAAAGTTTGTTAGTAAATTGTACTTAGCTTAAAATAAGCGACTCACTTGATAAGTTCCTGCCTCAACGCCTCTCTCATTTCGATGACTCTGGATGACATCATTTTGATATGGTCCCTCCTGTACAGAAATCATTATTGCATTTTTAAGGAAATAGACATCATGTAATAAATCCTACATTGTAAGAATTGTGTATGTCTATGTCATGGACACGGTCGTGTTTATAGAAGATACGTGAACGCACACGTTACAGAGGAAAATAGATTTTGGCTACAACCGCAGTTTGTCTACGGTTTATGATCTACTAGCGACCCGCCCCAGCTTCGCACGGGTGCAATGTATTATACAATATAAACCTTCGGCTTGATCACTCTATCTATTGCTGAAAACTGCTCTCAGTTTGACCTGTATGTTTGTATGTATGGTTGTCCTCGATTTTCTCAAAAAAACTACTGATGCTTTTTGCACGGGGTTTTCACTATTGAATAGCACATTTATCAGGGAAGTTTATTGCCATACAACATTTAAAGGTCAGATGAACTTCTTCGGAGATAAACCATGGAACTCTTCAACAACTAACCGCCATGATCGGCCATAACTTTTTTCTTTATGAGTCAAATTTGATGAATATTTTTGTCAAAAAATATATTTTATTTAGGGGTGGGGTGTCCTGTGACAAAGAAGTCAGGAGTTGATGATGGAAACCCGAGGAAATCGAAAACCCTTAAAATACGCGCTATATAGGGAGGCGCGGGTGGCGTGATCGCAGCATTGTCCATATCAATGAGTCACACTATTCATATTATTATTATTTATAGTGACTCATTTCATGACATATTTTTTATCTAGTTTATATTAGGTATTTACGTAATTGTATATTTGCCGTGGCTGAGTGTAAATCTGTCCTTCAAATGACAATACTGATGGAACCAAATAATACCAGGCACTGTGGTGTTCACGCCGCGGTGATACGCCTCGGTGATCTCCTTTTTGACAATATAATCATTGCACTACCGACCTTCCGAACCACACGTGTCTTCACTCTCCTGTACTACTGTTATTATTGGTTTTTTTTTTGTGGTCCATTTTATGTCAAATTTTTCTGCTATGTTATTGTGTGTTTTTATTGTAACTCCTTGTATTGTTTGTAATTGTGTAATGTCTTTATATGTCAAATAAATGTTTATTATTATTATTAAAATGTATAGTCGTGTATAGTCAAAGCGTCAAGTCGTCTCCCTTTTTTATATCCAAGCATCCTTCGTTTTTCTACAGTGACCCATACGAACACAGACTACAGTATCATAGTAGATATAGTAGATTTTAGGTATAGTAGTCATTACTATACCTACTATTATACTGTGACTTTTACATGACTTTTGAGTCATGACTACTGTACTGACTGATACCAGTACTAGCCCAAAATGTAACAATGAATAAAAATCTACTACTTATTTTAAAAATGGAAACTTAAATACGAGGGCGGGTCAATAAGTCCGTGACTTTTGGAATAAAACAGATTTTTTGATAAATAAATCATTTTATTTTTCAACGTAGTCCCCCTTGAGCTCTATACACTTTGTCCAACGCTTCTCCAATTTTTTTATCCCTTCCAAAAAATATGATTTGTCGAGGTCCTCAAAATAGGCCTTTGTTTGCGAGATGACTTCATCATTGGAGTCAAATCTTTTTCCACCGAGCCATTTTTTCAGGTTTGGGAACAAGAAGTAGTCACTCGGAGCCAAATCTGGAGAATAGGGTGGATGTGGGAGCAATTCATAGCCCAATTCATGGATTTTTGCCATGGCAACTGCACATGTGTGCACCCTTGCATTGTCTTGGTGAAAAAGAACTTTTTTCTTGGCCAAATGAGGTCGGTTTTTTTCAAATCTTCATTGAAGCGGTCCAATAAATTGGCATAATATTCCCCATTAATTGTTCTTCCCTTTTGAAGATAGTCAATGTGGATTATCCCACGTGCATCCCAAAAAACAGACGCCATAACTTTATTGGCTGACAACCTTGGCCTTCTTTGGCGCCGATTCACCCTTAGAAACCTACTGTTTTGACTGTTGTTTGGTCTCTGGTGTATTGTGATGGATCCATGTTTCGTCCACGGTTCCAAAACGGCGCAAAAACTCCTCCATATTGTGATTAAACAACGCCAAACCTTCCTGTGAAGTTGTTACACGATTGCGTTTGTGGTCGACTTGCGAAAAGCTTTCTCATGCCCAAGTGATCATTCAAAATTGAAACCACTGAGCCATGCGAGATGCCTATGGCTTCCACAATCTCTTGCACTTTCAATCTTCGGTCGGCCAACACCATATCGTGAATTTTTTCGATTGTTTCGGGTGTAGAGACCTCAACTGGGCGTCCAGGACGTTCGGCATCTTCAGTGCTTGTACGGCCACAACGAAATTCAGTAAACCACTTTTTTACCATTGAAATCGATGGTGCAGAGTCCCCATAGTATTTATCAAGCTTAGCCTTGGTCTCGGTAATGGTTTTTTTTCGCAAAAAATAATGCTTAATAAGCACACGAAATTCACTTTTTTCCATTGTTTCCTTAAGTTACTGGATAGTCTGATAAAGATAGCTGTAAAACACAAACTAACTGACGCAGCAAGTTCAAATTTTGATAGGAGTCAACTGACAGATGCCTGTTGACAGGAGTAGTGTTGCTTTTTCAGTAAGGTTAGAAATTCAAAAAGTCACGGACTTATTGACCCGCCTTAGTATAATGCAACTATATTAATAATTTAAAACAAAAAATAGAATCACCTTCAAAAACCTCTGCATTGGGAGGCACCGACTTCAAAAAGTGAATTAAAATTAAGGAAAATTGTTTTGCGTATTTGAAATAAAATTACTTTTAGAGTTTTTCAGTGGGTCGGTTTTTGAAGGCGGTTCTCTATTGTGTTGTGAAGAATGACGTTAAATATCGTTTTTGTTGCTTTTTATATACTATGTAAAGATAAATATGGTGGTATGGTGTTTTCTACGTCTACGGTGTGTCTTCTGTCTATAAAATATGTCTACTGACCACTCGTCGAACAGCTTGTCGTCGCTGAGCACGGCGGCGACGACGCGCGCGCCGTGCGCCGGCGGGTTGGAGTACATGCCGCGCACGATCCACGTCAGCTGAGACCGTAGCGGCGCCACGCGCGCGGCGTCATTCACCACGACCGACAGGTTGCCGACACGCTCGTCTGGAAAGGAAAGAAATTATTTAAAAAGAGGTATACATGACTTTGCTATTGGAAAGTAGGAGCCGACATGATCGTAAAAAATTATGTCATCCTTGTTCACCTCGCCCGCTCGAGCCCGCTCTGTATCTCGCTCACTATAAGAGGAAATGATTATGGACTAATTAATTTATTTATATATTAATATAAATAAGGCCCGTATTAATAAAGCGTTCTTATCTCTAAGACAATTCTCAAGAAAGTACTTAAGATATGTTTTAATTAATAGACCGTACTTAAGTACAGCTGTAGGTGCGGCGTATCAAGTGAGTGCGAACGTATTAATAAACGAGACTCATTACTCAAGTACGCTGTCATTGCTGTCAAACTGTTACTTGAGACGCGGTTTCGTGGGTACAGTCAAACTTTGACTTGAGAACGGCTTGCTCGGAAATTGGGATACAGTACATTATTATTTGTGGTGTTCATGGGTGTGTTACAATTATGTGAATTAAAATCTAAATACTTATGATTAAACAAACTCAGAATTTACACTACATACTCAACACAAAATAAAGTTATAAAAAAAGGAGCTTATTGATACTTATTCTTCTTTTTTTTTGGTAATCGCGGTTGCAAAGGTTTTGCACCATTCTGACAGTGTCGAGTATTTGTAGAAATATTTTCGATTTTATTTATATATTTATATTAAACGAATTACTTTGATTTATATTAATTGACTTGAATTGAATTGATTTGACACTTGACAGCAGAACTTTTTTTCGCTGCCCAAAAAACAATCCTCATTATATGATCCCTCCCTCCTACAATTCCTCGCCCTATCAACCTTAAATCTGTTCTGTGTTTTGTAAATACTCCTTTTACTGAACCTTTATATACATACTGTGGTCTGGCCCTAAATATTTGTGTCTGTTCTAGGTTTTAGATTATTCAACAGACTTCCTCCTGTACACCGTGCCCTTATTTATTCATAAAACGCACTCATAAGGCAGTGTTTTCGTCAACACAACACAATGGCGAATCACTAAGGAGCCACTTTAAAGAATAAGAAAAAGAACTTTTTTCGAATGGCAATGATCCGCATTCCCTTTTTACGTAGTTTTCAAAAAAATATGGATATTATTATGCTAGACAATAATAAATATTAACATCTGCGTAAAAATTAATTAAAATCAATTTTTTTCAATATAAAAAATACAGACTAAACTTTTTTTGGTATTTATATTATTAAATATTACATTTTTAAAAAGAAATATTGAAGGAATGTATAATCAATAAATCCGTTCTTTGTAGAAGTGTAAACGAAACGTTATTTTATTCGTTCTTTGTCGTGTAGATGACGCTTAAAAGTTGAGTAAGTGATCTCACTATCGTTATCAACTGAGACGGTCTTGAGATCATACTATGAATTAAAGACCATCTTGAGAAGCTAATCGTTACTTCAGACTGTCTCAGCCAAGAAAGGTCTTGAGAACGAGTTTGAGAACGGTTTAATAATACGGGCCTAAATGTAGGCCGTTAGATAAGTGTTGGCGCCTACAACATGTATACATGTTACGTTGTGTACGTATTATATAATATGTTTACTGTATAGTCCGAAGTTCTTGGCGTAGGACTGCGCGCAGACGAGCTCGAAGCCGCGCTGCACGAAGTAGCGCACGGCCCACGCGTCGTTGTCGAGGTCCCCAGACGCGAAGCCCTGGTACGCGCTGTCGAAGAACGGGAACAGCTTGCGATTCTGTTGGAAATTATTATAATTAACGTTTCAATACATTAAAGTAACAAAAATTTTTCTATGTTTTTGGGCGGTTTTATATTCATCAAATGGCGAGATATCAGGCGTAGGTCCGACTTTTTACATGCCCATCCGATGCATAGATCATCATGTCAGACAATCAGGTGATCAGCCTGCATTGTCCTTACCAAATTTGGACAACATTTTTTGTTGTTCCAATGCGGCCTGCGGGAATTGAATCCGCGACCTTCGAGTCGAGAGCCAAGCTCTAAACCACTAGACCACGCTTGTAACTATTGTGGTGTTGTCGCGTGTATCTTTGGACGGTATGTACAAGCACAATTCATAAAAAAAATCATACCTCCATGACATCAGCGATTTTGATCCATTGCTCCCGCGTCGGATCGATGCCGGTAGGGTTATGCGCGCACGCGTGCAATATGATCACGGCATTCTCGGGCGCGCTGCTCAAATCCTCCAGCATGCCGTCGAAGTCGATGGCGCAAGTGTTGGGGTCCCAGTAGCGGTATACTTTAGGTTTTGTGAAGCCCGCATTCATGAATACCAAATGGTGGTTCTCTGTAAACAAAATGGCGGACGTTGTGTCAAAATACAATAATTATTATTTACTAAAATACAATTTTAAATTATTCTTTGTTGTATTAAGAGCCCTATTACAAATCTGCACTCTGCGAGATTAGGTATTTGAAGCGTTCCCGACATTTCGCATTTTGTAGTAATTTTGCAGTTGTATTTATCTTTAAATTATTTAATTAATTAATTTAATATTATTATGTTGTTGTATAGTAGTAAAATAATACTCTTTATAACATGCTGCATTGAATCCATTTATTTACAGAATGACATAACAAGAAATACCAATATAAAAAATATAACACTTAAAAAGGTTTATTGCTATGTACATCACAGAAATAGGTTAATAAGTTCATGCTTTAAAATTATAAAATCTTTATTCCTTATGAAGTAACAATTGTTCTGGTATAAATTTTGTTTAATAATATTATAGTAGATAGGAGTAATTCGCAGTTAACTTTTTAAGCTATTTTTTGGCTTAGAATTAGATTTTTTTCTATAATAAATCAAAGATATTTCAAAATTCTAAGGCCGCTACGAACTATACGACTATATAGGAGATAACATTCTCATTTTATTATTTAATTAGAACAGTAGTTCAATCCAGGAGCTAAAAAAAGTGCCTTCGCGCATTTTATGAAAATATTTCTCTGCAATTTTAGGTTTAATTAAAAAGTTAAGCAAAATTTACAAAAAGCGAGGCCGCTACGAACTAGGCCAATAGCAATTCTGCACTATTAAATATGTCAAAATTGTTAATGTATCCTTATTTCTGAGATCAAGAACGCCATAATTGGCCATTTTACGCAAATATCACAGTCGAGATGTAATATGCCTCTTACTACTTTAAGTTTTCTCAGGCCGGCCACGGCGGCGTCGTCCATCTTCGGGTACCCATTCAGTGCTTATTTTTAACCTCCGATGCAAAAAGAGGGGTGTTATTAGTTTGACCTGTCTGTCTGTGACATCGTATTCCCCAAACTGATGAACCGATTTTGATCTAGTTTTTCTGTTTGAAAGCTGACATGATTGAGTGTTCATAGCTATAATTCATCATCATCAGCTCACTCCCTGCTTAACAATAGGCTACTTGACCTTGTTTTTATTTATGTCCTTAACGCTTCATAATTGTTCTATTACCCAAAAAAATGTTACATTATTTTGGAAACCTAAAAACCTACAAAAAATATTTTAAAAATACACTTTTTAAAAACCGCCGAAAACACTATTCGCCATGTTGGTAGATAGATTATCTGTGCTGTGACGTCATAATACTATTTGTAACCTGCTATAGTTCGCTCAGACAATATGGCGGTGTGACGTTCCGTTTGACGTTTTGGCATAAATAACTTTAAAAGATGTCATGAAATATTTATTAAGAGAAACACGTTCCGTTCCACTACTACGTATGTGTTTAGTGTGTTTGTGTCACACGTTACATCCTTGCCGGAAGTTCCTTCGAGGTGCTTTCATCAGTAGAAATTAAAAAACAAAAATACATATTTTTAAATCAACTTTATTTATCAATCTTAAGCTTTTAATTTATGATATCGCTAAAATACGTTTTCCTAGGTCAAGTACTAATTGAAATACAAGGAGTATTTCAATTAGTACTACAGTGTATAAAATTAAATACGAGTCAAGTAGCCTATCGGGGTATACTTAAAAATTTTAATTATCAGCTCAGTCTCAGCTTAGCAGCCTGTTACCTAGGTCCTTGATACCCATTTTAGATCTCAGCGTAGTGCATATTATTATTTAGCGAGCAAAATCGTTTCTGTTGAAAAAAAAAATTCGCATGAAATTACTAAATTTTGTGTAAAAATCAAACTTTTCATGCTCGGTTTCTAAGGTGAATTTGTCAGTAGTTTATCTATTCATTAGTGCTATTAGCGAACAAAAAAGTGACAATATAATATAAACTAAGTTCCACATTACTGACCAACGCGGTCCGTTTGTCGATTCCATAGCTCGTAACTGACTAGCTAGTGGTAGATGCGCGGCGCTAACACAGAAAGTAATTAAAAACTTTACAGAAAAAGATTGTTTGTTAAAATAGTTTAAGCTCCATTTCACACAAATGTATTTCATAAAACTAGTTACATTGACGAATTATAGCAAAACAAAATAGAATCCTCAAATTTAAAAAATATGAATCTAGATTCTAGAACACTTTCGGAATTCGGAAACTCTGTGCCAGGTAAACTTAAGTTTATCAAGAGTTGATGTAAAATATTCAGGAAGCTTCAGGGCTTCAGTGATGCAACTTTTAAGACCAATCTGAAAGTTTCACGTATCATCTATTTGTAAGTCTATTTATATATATTTTGACGTCAGCAAGATGTTTATAATATACAACGAAGTTTATCACTTGCCTTGAACTTGCTCTGGGCACGAATATTCGTCAAGCTAACTATTATTCACGCAAATGACCCGTTCCCATAATAACACCAAACTATCATGAAATATATTATTTAAAAAAAATAAAATTAAACCGACTTCCAAAGTAAAAATGCACAAAAAATTATGAAGTAAATCTTATTTTCGAAATAATTCCCCTTTTAAATTCGGCTAGAATTATAACTATTTCTCTACTCAATCTTCATAATTTTGAAGTTGGTACCAGCCATTTTAAATGTGTGTTCTATAAAATATTGTTTTGTCAGGATACTGTGTACAGGCTGGTAGTGCTGGTACCGACTGAACTGAGATGTAATTGTCATAGTGGCATAGTGGCAGCTCTTTAAACAACGCCGAAATCCCCAAACATGTATCTATAAGGAACTCAAGAGTTCTGTTCAGTTCTTTTTGATCCAGGATATACCCAAGGTATACCCACCTTGGTGCAAAATCTTACCTTTTGGTAGCATATGCTTGGGGAAAAAAAAAGTCTCAGAAAAAGTCGAAATCACTATATTATGTGTCCATATAAATTACGAGGAGTTCCTTCGATTCCTCATGGATCCCATCACCTTGGTATCAAAAGGACCAATTACTTTTATACACGTAGGTATGGCAACCCACACATTGTCTATGCTTAAAAACGAAATGCATGTTCGGGGATTCCTACAAATTTAAATGAATATTATGTGCGTTACAGTCCTCTATTCCAAACCTATTCCTTATTTCTAGACTTATAACTGCTGCTGATTGATTCATGATCAATCAATTGTACCAATGCTTACGTAAACATATGCGCATGATCTCTCGCCAGTCTTGGGGTTATGAGATGGTTACGAGTCACCACTGGGTTATGAGAGTAAAGGAGAGAGTGCTCGCGCACACACTTTTGCACTATAAAATTACTCCTGCGTAACAGGTCTGGTTTCAATGAAACCGGCCACCGTCACCGAAATCGGTGTGGAGAGTTATTTATTTTTTATTTATACACTCTACATAAATTAATTAAAATGAATTCGAGATATTCATAAAGTGCCTAGCTTAAGTCTGGTAATAGGTAGGCAGGCCAAGAAGAAATATAAATATAGATACGAAAATAAAATAAAAATCTGGCCAAGTGCGCGTCAGACTCGCGCGCGTAGTGTTCCGTACCATTATACCTACATTTTACATGTTTACTTATTTTTGTACGAAGTTTTCCAAGTAAGCGCGTTTTACAAGTTATGCCTCTATACCTCCTGAACTAACAGAGTTATATAAGCCGTTATAGTTTTCCTTTAAAGTTCATTACATGGACTACGCCACCGACTATGGCCCCTCTCAATGGTTTGGAGGGAGCGAGAAAAAATATCATCCTCAATTTACGTGGAGGTACCCCAAAATAATTATTTTTCGTGATTTTATTTTAGCACTTTATCGACGTGGTAAATACACACATCATGCCAAGTTTCATCTTTCTAGCATTAATTGTTTGGTTTAGGGTTCCGAGGCGTAAACTACGGAACCCTAAAAATGTAAGCTATGATGTACTCTTACGGCGCGGGCGTCCAAAATATCATAGCATCGGTGATTGTACATAACTTTGCAAAAATAAATAGATTTTGCAATTATCATCCCAAGATAATAATGTCGTCATAACCTCCATAGTGACTTCACCTCTTCGTCCTATTCTCTAATATTAGTTACGCAACGTATACTGATTACATAATATTATGTCGTATATTAGATAAATGCCGTATATAATCTATGACAGAGTAGTCGACACTGAGTAAAAAATATTTTATTATCAGCATTAATTTTATTTTTACCATGACATTACCATAGCTGGGCATTAACTCGTTAATCCGTTAATCGTTAATTAACGATGTTAAAATTTTGATTAACGGATTAACTTTTAAGTTAACTTTAAAAAATGTTAACGGACTCGTTAACTTCCGTTAATATGCAAAAGTCCGTTGATCGTTAATACAATGCCTAATTGTCACCGCACGGCACCGACAAGTGCCGGGCGGCGCGTGGCAGCGAGTGAAACAAAAACAAAACTAGATATATTTTGCCGGCGCATGCGAGTGAGAAAGAAAACTGCGAAGCGATTTGTTTCGCTTGATCATTTCATTACTTAGCGCCGGTGCTTAGAGAGACGAGTGTTTTGTTTGTTTGTTTGTTGTTATTATAAATTACTGTCAGTGATCAATTACGTGTTGATAATTGATAAATGAATTAGAACCTAAACCAACAGATTTTATAAGTTCACTAACGCAACGATATATAGATGCAATTTTACGTGACATATTAACGGATTAACGATTAACGTTAACTTGCGTTAATTCTTCCGAAATGTAACGCTTTAACGTTTAACGAAGCTAACTTTTTTTGTAGCGGGTTAACGATTAACGAAGTTAACTATTTGATTAACGGTGCCCGGCTATGGACATTTCATTCTTGTATTAGATATTTTATCTCTAAGGCTGGGACTATATTATGATCCGGAATCCGTAAGGCCGGGGAAAATTCAAAGCGCTGAAAATGGGACTCTGAGTTATTACAATAGAGCACACAAGTGTCGAGTCAAATATCAATGTCATTTAAGACAGCTTGATTACCGGCGTTTGTTCAGTACACGAAATTTACCGTCGGGCATTTCGATTTTTTGCTTATAACGCCTTATGCATATAATAATAAGAGAGTTATAAATTGAAAATCGAATGCCGGACGATAAAATTCAGTGAAGTGCCGCCCGCAAACGCCCTTAGGCCCGTATTAATAAAGCGTTCTTAACTCTAAGACAATTCTCAAGAAAGTACTTAAGATGTTGTTTTAATTAACACCGTACTTAAGTACAGCTGTAGGTACGGCGTATCAAGTGAGTGCGAACATATTCATAAACGAGACTCGTTACTCAAGTACGCTGTCATTGCTGTCAAACTGTTACTTGAGACGGGGTTTCGTGGGTACAGTCAAACCTTGACTTGAGAACGGCTTGCTTGGAAATGGGATATAGTACATTATTATTTGTGGTGTTTTTGGGTGTATTACAATTATGTACCTAAATTAAAATCTAAATATTTATGATTAAACAAACTCAGAATTTACACTACATACTCAACACAAAATAAAGTTATAAAAAAAGATGCTATATTGATACATGATTGATACTTATTCTTCTTTTTTTTTTTGGTAATCGCGGTTACAAAGGTTTTGCACCATTCTGCCAGTGTCGAGTATTTGTAGAAATATTTTCGATTTTATTTATAATTAAAAATTAAATAAAATATATTTATTTATTTATTTATATTAAACGAATTACCTATTTGATTTATATTAATTGACTTGATTTGACACTTGACTTGACAGCAGAACTTTTTTTCGCTGCCCAAAAAACAATCCTCATTATATTATGATCCTACAATTCCTCGCCCTATCAACCTTAAATCTGTTCTGTGTTTTGTAAATACTCCTTTTACTGAAACTTTATGTACCATACTGTGGTACTGGCCCTAAATTTGTCTGTTCTAGGTTTTAGATTATTCAACAGACTTCCTCCTGTACACCGTACCCTTATTTATTCATAAAACCCACTCATAAGGTAGTTTTCGTCAACACAAGACATTGGCGAATAACTAAGGAGCCACTTTAAAGAATAAGAAAAAGAACTTTTTTCGAATGGCAATGATCCGCATTCCGTTTTACGTAGTTGTTAAAAAAATATGGATATTAATATGCTAGACAATAATAAATATTAATATCTACGTAAAAATTAATGAACATCAGTTTTTTCAATATGAAAAATACAGACTAAACTTTTTTTGGTATGTATATTATTAAATATTACATTTTTAAAAAGAAATATTGAAGGAATGTATAATCAATAAATCCGTTCTTTGTAGAAGTGTAAACGAAACGTTATTTTATTCGTTCTTTGTCGTGTAGATGACGCTTAAAAGTTGAGTAAGTGATCTCAATAACGTTATCAACTGAGACGGTCTTGAGATCATACTATTAATTAATGACATTCTTGAGAAACTAATCGTTACTTGAGACCGTCTCAGCCAAGAAAGGTCTTGAGAACTAGTTTGAGAACGGTCTATTAATACGGGCCTTAGTCTCGGACTACATTATCCGGAATCTCTCCGGCAGGAAAAATGACCGCTATGAAAATAGAAGGCTGTGATAATACAATGGAGTTGAAAATCGAACGTGCGACAACAAGCGGCAGCAATTTAAAAAAACTCGACGATCGTGTGTTCGATTTTCAGCTCTATTGTATTAGCCCAGAGTTTTATTTTCAATGCTCGGAATTCTCTCCGGCCTTCCGGATTCCGGACAATATAGTCCCAGGCTAAAAAGCTCAGAAAATATGTAATATCTAGGATTAAGTATCTAGATGTATCTTAATAGCATTTAGTAATTATCAATATTATGGTACATGCTTCCAGCATTTACTATGACATTAGTAACCCGATAGCGGATAGACGATATGCGCTATAATATGTTATAAACTAATCACTGCTAATTCAAGCTAATGCGTTTGCATTACAGTCAACACTTCAGTGATAAAACCTTTTAAGTTTATACATTAAAATATGTATCATGTCTGCAATCGTCGCTTTTCAATACATTTTGGACAATGTGTTGTATGTCAGAAAGAATCTAAATAATTTCAAAAAGAAAAGCGATAACCATTGTAGGAATACTAAATGTTAGTTAATAAGAAATGTTAGTTAGAAATACCAGTAATCAGACTTAGAAAAGTAAGTAAATCTTTTAAAGGTCAATGTATCTATATATATATGCCTTTACAATAAAATCCCAGAAAACGTTTAAAATCTTTCCATTAATAAATTTTTAAGAGTTATTAAATAACGTTTGTGTGCTAAAGCTTATTAGTATATAAGGTCAGTGATTTCATTAACGATTGCACACCTTGGGAACAAGATGCCACCCTGCAAGGCTGGTTCTATATAATAGTATGTGTATGTACTTATTACTTCTGTTATATAGATTAAGTTACCACAATATTGTAAAAATAATTTTTGAAAAGAATAATTTTTCCCACTACAAACCATCTTTTTGCTAAAAGGTGGCCCCGTGCAAGTTTCTTACGCTGGATCTTCTCGCCGGGCTAGTTTCCAATCCGGTGGTAGGCATCATGTTGACGTTCAGAAAATGTATAAAAATACCAATTTTGTATTAAAAAAAAAATTGACCTTGATTTTTCATAATATTAAGTTAGGGAGACATTTCACTTAAGGGACAATTAGGGACGTACAATGCTTTAGTGAACGAAGGTGCCGGCTCAACCCACGCGATGTACGGTCTCATAGAAAACCACGCTGTACTCTTTAGCGCGAATTGACTTGACCGCAGTGATGCGATGGACTTGAATAAAACTAGCGTTTTAAAACACTCACCCCATGTTGGGCTTGAGTAGTAGAAGGTGTCGTATTTCAGGTGCTTGTTGAGCAGCTCCGCGCCGACGCGCAGACCACCCGTACCCGACAGAGTTTGTACACCGAACGCCTGTAAACGTAGGAAATAAGTAGGTACTTACGGCTGGGACTATAATATGACCCGGAATCCGGAAAGCCGGAGAAAAATCAGAGCACTGAAAATAGAACTCTAGGTTAATACAATTAAAGCTGATAATTGAACACACAAGTCACAACCTCAACCACACACGAGCTTTCACACTACGTCAGTCAGGTCCCGTGATTAAGTTCTCGAAGAACTTGTGTTACGGGTACCAGACAACGGAATTATATTATATTTAATATTTTTTAGCGCCACAATCTTGAATCGCGCTCTCGAAGTTTCAGCAGTGCGGCGCTATATATACAACAACAGCTGATATCATCATAGTCGGGCTTCGGCCTGACCGAGAATACCACCCGCTCCGTCGGAGATCTCCCTTTGGGGCTACCGACCGACCGATCTTCACCACTATTCCCACAAGTACAATGCTAACATTAATTGTATCAGTGGCGAAAGCTGGTTCTCCTTCATAGGGTATATGTATAATGCCTGAATAATAGATAAGTGATGAGGGCCTTCAAAAGGTAAGTTAAGCCGATAGGAATGGAGTTATAGCAATTGAAACGAAAATAAACTATGAAAAAAATTAATACGGAGGAGTTTGAAATTTGACACAGTTTAAGTAATCATTTAAAATTTAAAGCTATAAACGACAACAACACAGTATCTTAGATTAATAACTCACACAAAAACGGTTTGATTATTGATGCAATCATAATAATATTTTGCACACATTGACGTTTGTTATTCTGCCTTTCATATTCATTAAACAATATTTACACCGACCGACCGACGACCTCGGGTTCGAACCCCGCCTGGGAACAAAAAAGTTTTCTGTGTTCCTGGGTCATGGATGTGTATTAAATATGACGTGTATAATATAACAAAAATCTTAAATATATGTATCGTATAAAAAGTATTAAATATATTTCCGTTGTCTGTTACCCATAACACAAGTTCTTCAAGAACTTACCGCGGGACCATATTGACGTGGTGTAAAAGCGTCCATAGATATTATTATTATTATTACATATTTTATTTTGTACCCAAGAGGCAAAAGAACCCTTATAAACACTTACCCCCCAACTAGTAAAAATATTTACACAATGGATAAGCTATACTATGTTCTGTCCTTGTCTGTCAAGCTACTTTTTCAACGTATCAGACAAGGACTTAACATTGTATATGCTTATCCATTGTATTATATATATATTTTTATTGGCAAGGGGGTTAAAAAATTAAATATTAATTATGGTCGAATCTCGAACACCAGGCGACCTCTAAGTACAACTAATGCTAGTAAAGATACTTACACGGCCTTGCGCAATTACAGGGTTGTCTTGACCGAGCAGCATTGAGACTGAAGCACTGCTGAACTGCTCCAAACCTGGTTAACTAGACGTGTAAGTATGCATGTAAAGCTGAGAATCGCGAATCATCCTAGTGGGGCTAAAGACTGTCATAGGATTAGGGAGATAAGTATGATCTCATATTATATCATACTAGCTAGTAACTGTCATGTGCCCACTTCGTTGGGGGTAAAACATTTTTACTTGTGATAAAATTATGAGTGTGGTTCGTTTAGTACTGAGTGCCAAAGGAAGGGTTATATTTTTTACTGCATATTATGTATGTAGGTATGTATTTGTATACCAATTTGGCTATATTCTAAAAAAAGTAGAAAGTGTGCGTATTAAAAATAAAAAATTTCTAAATGTAATACGTATTTTCTAAATAGTCGTGCGAGTTTACATGACCCTATCTCTTTAACCATTCGTTGTTAATAAGTGCAGTAAAAGGATAATTTTTAATGCAGTGTTTAAAACACTTTTCATGTTAATTAACTTATTTTGATAAGAATTCATAATTGTTGATAATATGACCAATAAACATCACCTAAAGATTTTATTTATTTTTCACATCAACCATCAAAATCTTCATATTAATGATGGATTTTTTATAGGAGCTGTAATGAATTTTATATAATTCTCATTTGATAATGTTACAAATACGTTGCTGTCAATTGTTCCTGCTAGCCCCCCAAGTTTCTAGATGGCCATTCACTCTACACAGAGGCAACACTATATTGTGGTAGCACGCTGTGACTACCAATTTCAGTGAGTGACATGCAGTTTCATCAAAATGAATAGTTCCACAAATCAATTTTTAAACCAATTTTCAAGAAAAAAAAGATTTACGTCAATAGCACTTTTTATTGGATAATGCAAATGCGATAACCATATACAACTACCGAAAAATACCTATTGTGTAAAATACCTATTATACAGTAGTACATTGTTATGATAAAAGTAAATTGCTTATGTTAATGTTATCATTTTCTCAGGCTGGTATTATAAGAATCAGCTTATGTAATACAAACTATGTTCGTAGTTCGTACTATTCGAACATACTATGTTAGTACATACTAATTGGTTGTTGATTGCATTATGAATTCATTGATATTATACTATCATACTGTCTGTTTGCAGAAATACATTAAATATTTTTGACTACTATGCAGTTTTCAGAGTTTCAGGTAGACTGTCATTCTTTGATTTCATCAAAATTAACTTTTAGAGACATTGAAGTGATATCACTTTCACTCTCAGTAAGATTTTTGTATAATTTAAAATAAACATAACTATGGTTTGTATTAAAAAGAGGATAGATAATAAATACTGACTACAATTTGATTACATTTAAATTACATTATTATCACCTTGCAAAAAAATCTCTGTCAGTTGTTTGTAAATAAATTAATTAAGAAGAAGTTAAAAGTTAATTAAAGTAAATTTACCTAATACTGGTAGATATTCATGTAATAAAGTATCATCTTCCGCCAATTTTTTTTCCACTTTTCGGACCACTGGCAGTACCCATGGTTTTCCTTTTTCATCCCTGTATGCTAAAAAAACATTTTTTTTTTTACATTTTATAATTTCTAGCCCCCTTACTAATAAAAATATTTCCACAACAGATAACTTAAACAATGTTGCTATCTTTTTCTATCAAGTGACATTTCCAATGTATCCGATAGAGACAGAAATGTTGTTTAAGTTATCCGTTGTGTAAATAGTTTTATTAGTAAGGAGGTATAAGTATAAAATTAGACAGCACATGTTTTTTAACTATAGGGTTAAATTAATTTTACCCATGAAAATGTAATTTTTGTACTCTTTACATTTTTATGACTAAAAGATTATCATAGGTAGCAGAATCAAAATACAGTGAAAATTTGTTATAACAGCATTGCAAAGACCAACAGATTACGGTCATAAGAGCCAATAGTCATTATAATATAACCAATATCAAAATGTTTATAATGTACCATGACAGAACTGGAAATATCTCCATATTGTCATCCGATTTGCTGTAATAAATGATGTCATAAAATGTATTCACTATATTCCTAAAATTTATGTAAACGAACTAACTACACAGTGTTAAAATAGGTTATTTCAGAACTATATAAAGAATATTATTGTCAGTATATATAATGTTTATTCATCTTTTCACAGTCAACACCGCTGACTGTGCAAGGATGCAAATATACTAAAGCTTATTGAATCCTTATGATCTTGTGTTTTAGTTCACATATTTTTTATCATAGAGTAATGAAGGAGTAGTAGTTAGGATTATATATTCATATTATCTATTTAATATAAATAGATAATATGAATATATAAAGAGCAACAAAGAAGTAGTAGTTATAATAATAAATTCCTTGATTATTACGGAACCCATTATAATGATTGGGTCTAATTTTACAAACCTCCAACACTCAAATTCACTTTATCTTTGAATGTGTCTTCTGCAAATAACTTCATAAGTTGGAAAACCTCAATCGGCGGACCCTGCTCAACAACATCGAACCGACTCATTTTTCTGTTGTTAATACACTTTACTACAACAAATTAATACAAAACTTATTTAACCGCTGAATAGGTCACGTTTGCTAAGTTAGCCGTATATGTATTATCTGATAAACACTGCTAAATTATATAAAACAAGTTTTAAATCGGCAATTGACCTTTGGGTCTTCGCAATGTCGATATTGTCAAAACAAAATAATTTTGACAATCTATGACTTTGACACTTGTGTTTTATAAATGGCTTTATTAATTTGCCAGTGTCAAGTTATAAAAGGCGGGATTAGAATTTTCGTTAAAATTTTTAACAAAGTATTTCTAAATCGTCTAGTTCAAAGTCTAGTCAAAGTCCAATTAAATAGTCGGTGCAGTCAATGAGTCAAGTCAGTCGATTCAGTAAAGTGGTAGAAACTTTACTGAAAGTTCCTAAGGAGTTTAGGAGAAAACACAAAATAGCACGTATTTTGTAGTTGTACCACTTACCCACACTTGAGCACATCAACGAATATCTAATGGATAATATTCTACCAAAATTACACATTAAGAACTGAATTACCACAAATTTTGGAGGACATACAAAAAAACAACATCGCACATTGACATTCTCGTCAAAACTCCTAATATTTTTTCTTGTTGTGGTTTGCTCTTACTTTGGCTATTACAGTATTAACACAATATGGTATATGCTTCCTCCGTGAACACACGTACAGATTCGGTCCGGTGCGAACCATCGATTTGGTTTGCTCCAAACCAAATCCAGCCGTATGTAGAACAGTCTGGCGAACATAATTATTATTGAGTCCACCGCGGTCGGGTGATTGTGCCGGACAACGATCTCAGTGCTGCTAACTTATGGATTTTTCTTCCACAAAAGGGGAAGTTTTTTGGAGTTTACTTCTTAGAATCGATTTTCACATAAATAGCACGGGATGTGAAAATTCATAGGGAGTAAAAAGACATTTTGACATAAAAACTGGACTGATATTCTTATTAAATATTTTTTTAATGACATTAAATATAACTTCTTAGCAATTAAAATTATAGGTTGTTGTGTAAGATAAGTAGGGTATAAAATTAAATATTGTTTATAACCTACTCACTAGTTATTTATTTTATTATTATATAACTTAGTTAAACTAATCAAGGTCAAATTTAGGTTTAAGTTTGGGTAGAAATATTTCTGAGAGTTGGTAGCACTGCACGAACTTAATGGATTTCGAGTTTTGCCGGGAATGTCAATCATCGACGTTGTTGTTATTGTATTTCCTCAAAAATTTGTGTTATTTCTGTTTTTAATGTGTAATATTGGTATAATATTAATCATTAGATATTCGTTGACGTGCACAAGTTTAGTGTAGGCAAGTGGTACAACTACAAAATGCGTGCTATTTTGTGTTCCATAGGAAGTTTCAGTAAAGTATCTACCACTTAACTGAATCGACTGACTTGACTTATTGACTGCATTGATATTTAAGTGGACTTTGACTAGACTTTGGACTTGACGATTTAGAGAAATGGTGTTGAAATTTTTCCCGCCTCTTTTACTTGACACTAGCAATGGTTTATATGTTAGCACTTTAAAACTTGAAGCCAAGAGATAGATTCAAAACCTTAATTAGTAGTACTACTAAGCGTTCAAAACCGTATCCATGAGAAGATTGAGGACCTGCTTTCATTCTTTAACCACATTTGAAAAGTCTCAACAAACCAATAATCTTCACGTACCTTCTCCCAAGGGGCGTTTAAAATTTTAGAACGGTAAATTACGTTAAATAAAAAAGTTAAACAACCCATACCCAATCACTACTTTAATTTTATCATAATTTTATTAAATAAAACATAATCCTAATACTTCGTGAAAACTGGATTTCGCAGGCGCGATATTCTTGGATCATCTGGTCGCAAAATCATATACACTCGCTTGTATTCCCGGTTATCTCCATCATTTTTTATGTAATTTCTAGCTCCTGCGATACCAAAGCCAATACCTATTAAAGCGAGCATAGAAGAAGCCATTATATCCGGAATGTGCCACCAAGCTTTCTTGAATAGACCAAATAACGACTTTTTGAAGCGTACTTGATGACCAATTTCGCTTGGCATAGGCATTATCCTTCCTGTTTAATTACAAGCTGATTAAATAACAATTTGCTAATAATGAAAATATTATGTTCAACGTATCGTTTTATGAAATAAAACTTCAAAATATTGTCTCATTGCTTTTTTAAAATTGCTTTCTAAGAGGCAGGTTGCCTGAATTTTTTTTCCCCTATTCGATGTTAGACAACATGTTAATAAACAATATAGAACCCATTTTCGTATATTATCTTAAAAAATAACGAAGATACAAAAAAATTAAATTTACAATATGAAAGAGAGCGATATATCGGCGTGTGACGTCACGAGTCGCACCGGCCATACATACTTTGCCATTACAAAATGTATGGCAGTGCAACTTATGACGTAACAAATCGTTTTCGAGAAAGAGATGGGAAACATTTTTTATTTGCTTATAATTTTTAATAGCGTAGGTACGTAACGTAGTATCTTTAATCGACTATTTTGAAATTTAATTCATAAAAATGAGATATTACACACTAGGCAATATCCCTAGAAAGGAAATACTTTTGTTACAATTTAGATGAAACAATTAAAATGAGGAGTTTTGCCGGGGAATTCAATGGGTGACGTTATGGATTTTGCATTTCTTTCATAAATTTGTGTTATTTCGGTTATTAATGTGTAATATTGGTAGAATATTAACCATTAAATATTCGTTAACGTGCACAAGTGTGGGCAAGGAATACAACTTCTAAAAACGTGCTATTTTGAGATTTCCTCCAAAACTCCCTAGGAACTTTCAGTTAAGCTTCTACACTTTACTGAATCGACTGACATGACTCATGGACTGCACTGACTATTTATTTGGACTTTGACTAGACTTTAGACTTGACGATTTAGGAATACGGTGTTGAAAATTGAAACGAAAGTTCTATTACCGTCTTTTTAACTTGACACTGGCAAATGATTATAAGCCGATGCCATATGTAAATAATAAAAAAATGAGGATATCTGTCAATGTCAAGTGGAAAATCTATCAATATCGTCTTGCACAAAAGCAAATCCGGAGTTTCAAGTAGTAATTTAAAAACAACCTGGTAAAAGCATACACTAATAAAAATGACCTCATTTCCAGTAGCGAGACGTTCGCTAAAACAGTTGATACAACAAGGTTGGAACGAGATTCCGGAAATCTTCGCTTCGACAGGTCTGGCTCTGGTTGGTATCGCCTTGGGCACTGCTGGATGTTATAATTATATCAAAGACGATGGAGACAACAGAAGGTACAAACGAGTTTATACCATCATGAGGCCGGATGACCCTAGAGTGCAGAAGATCCGTAAAGATTAGTGGAATTTAGTGTTTGAATACCATATAGTTGTGGTTATGTAATAAAGTTCTATGTTATTGAAGTGTTTGGTTTTGCCTTCCTATATAAATTTGAATATTACAATAATAAGACCTTTGTTGTATTGGATATTAGTATCAATAGTTCAAAAGCTCTGAGACTTAGCGGAGACCTTGTACTTGAACCGTTTGTGGTGGAAACCCACACAAGCTTTTTAGAGGAATATCGGAAAAGCTTACTGAAGCCACCAGAGACCCCAGAGCCAGGAACTACCTTGCACAGCAAATATCCATTGGTATCTAAAGAGCCAATGCTGTCAATTATATGCTAGATGGGGACAACCTGGGGAAGTATTTCTATTTATAGGGATAGTTATATTTATAGTTAAGTCTTCTTTTTTAGTATTAGTTTGTTTTATAGCTTTACTTTAATAATAATTTTACAATATTTTATAGAAGCCAGCCAGTACTTTATAGAAGTTAATGGTGCAACAAAATATAAAACTAAATTTAACTATGTTAATACAACCAAAGAAGAAGGGACATAACATCCCCACCCTTGCAAATGAAAGGGCTTAAACAGTGTGTCACTTTATTTTATAAGGAAAAATCCCTAAACCATGGGAGAAATAATTTGATGAGGGTAAAGGTTTAAAAAAAGTTTAAAAACTCAATAATACAGAATGTATTTTTTCCTAATCTGCGGTTTCGAATCCTGGCCTCGAAAATTGGTTAATGTAAATTCTAATGATGCAAATAAAACAATTGCATTAAAATACATACAATTAAATAGCAAACAATTTTAAATGATTTGTACCGAAAAAAAGTAAAAAACATTATAGTACATGGTGAATTATTCTTCTGGGCGTTGTAAGAGAAGTCTAAAACAAATTAGGAACAGCAATTTAGCCCAACGGAATGTCGAGTCCGACTTGATGAAAACTTAAACTGCATCATTAGATTTTAGATAACACACTTTTCCTAGGCAGGATTCGAACCCATATAATGTGAAAATAAAAAAATGTCCTGTATTATTGCACCAATCGATAGTATCGCTAGTAAGAGACAATTTCTGGGAGGTAATTGTGAGCGAAAAACTTGAGAATAGAGTTTATTTTTAGCATTTTATTATTTAACTATACATTTCGTCAAAAATATAAGTAATTTTATGTAAATACAACATTTTCCTGAACTTTGCCGTTTACCATTACTTTCCAGATATTTTTCCTTCCTTACACTATGAAATGGTGCAATAATACAGGATTTTTTTGAACTTTCTTTAAATCTTTAACCCTCATTAACTTTTTTCTCCTATGGTTTAGAGATTTTTTGTCATACAATAAAATAACACACTTTCCACCTTTCATTTGATATATGTCTTGTAGTGCTACAAAAGTGGGGACTGGCTCCATACAAAAATGCCCTTCTTCTTTTACTATGTTAATACAACCAAATTTAACTAAGTGCTTATTTCAATTTAATTTTAAAAAGCTCTGCAATAAACATGTATTAAATTATTGCAGGAATTTAATAACAACTAACAAGTAATATACATGGTAATCACAACAACATGCTTCATAATACTGATAGGAAACTGATTTGTACTGATTTTATAGTAGTGATGATTCTTCATGATTTTGTAAGGGAAGATGGTAAAAAATATTCTATTTGTTATAGTTTTGTTTAAGTTAACTATGGGGTGATGAAACTGATTTTTTTTTTCAATTTGGTCCTATGGTTGCTAATCCCTAAATGTTTGTCCAGATTTTTCATCTTCTCTAAAAATGTAGGTACTGTAGTCTGGTAAAAAAAATTTTTGTATTAAATTAAGTAGTTACTTTAGTGGAGCTGATTTTTAAAAACTATTTCCATTCCGAATGAGATTATAATGATTAGTCTAATTTAAAGTAAATTGCGTCTCATTCTTCATTTCTTTTACATAATTATTTCTTCTTTTTTGATGTAGAAGCTTTGGCCTTGGCCGGCCTTTCCATTTCCTTCTTCTTTTTCTGAAAATATAATTAAACTTTAAAAAAACCTAATTAAAAAAAGTATCAATTTAAATCATTTGCAAATAGAAAATGTTAGTAAAAAAAATAATTAAAATAATTCCACTATATTCACCTTAATAAATACATCTTTTTCTGGATCCATGTCATCATTATCATCCTCCTCCTCTTCACAATCTTCCATTCCATCTTCCTGGGACTCGTGGGACCGGCCCTTTTTAATTGCCTGTGGCAAATATGGAAGTGGAGCCGCTCTTTTGTTATATGTTCGTGTCATCGCTGCTTTGACCTTTAAAAATACATCACGTTAAACCATTCATCCCCTTACCAATAAAAATATTAACAAAATGGATAACTTATACAATGTATCTGTCTTTGATACATTTGATACAGGACCTCCTGGTCCTGTATCAAATGTATCAAAGACAGCAATATTAAAACAGAAGAGCAATATTATATAAGTTATATCTTGTCTAAATATTTTTATTAGTTGAGGGTCAATCTGTAAGTTTTTAAAGTAGGTAGTTCCATATCCCAGGACACTGTGTAAAATTGAACCAACATGAGTGACATGTATTTCAATTTTACTAGTGTTACAGCCTTTTATAGACTACTAGGTAGTCTATAAAAGGGTTTGAACTTTTTATTCCTTGGACATATTTGCATGATAATTCGTATGAATAGCTACATGACCTTGTTTTTATTTAGTTCATAATTGCTTCATAATTGTTTCATTACATAAAAAAACAAATTACATTATTTTGAAACCTTAAAAACCGAAACAAAATAATTAAAAAATACAATTTTTAAAAGTCCGCTCAGACAAAATGGCGCTGGCGGTGTGACGTTCCGTTTGACGTTTTGACATATATAACTTTATATGATGTCATGAACTATTTATTTACAGAAACGTTCCGTTTCACTACTACATTGGCGTTTAGTGTGTTTGTGTCGTCACAGTTGCTGGAAGTTACTTCGAGGTGTTTTCATCAGTGGAAAATAAAAAACAAAAATACATATTTTTAAATTAACTTTATTTATTTATCAATCTTAAGTTTTTAATTTATGATACGCTAGAATACGTTTTCCAAAGCCAAGTACTAAAGGAAATACTCCTTCCTTAATGTATGAAATTAAATATGAGTCAAGTAGCCTATTGAGTACGGAAAAAATAATGAGTTATGTATTTCAGCGTTTTCTAAAATTCACCTCTAGGAGGGTAAAATAGGGGTTGAAAGTTTTAAATAAACGCACAGGCCTAATTTTTATTCTACAATTTTTGTATTAATTGAGTACGGACGTATTTCCACCCCTAAGAAAGTAAAATATGGAATGAAAGTTTTAAATTCCCGCGGGCAAGGCCAGGGGCAAATGCTAGTATATGATAAAGTTGTCATTGCTCTTTAACTCCCCTGGTGCCGTAGGTATTCATGGGGTATAGTTTCTGCTTACCATCTGACACAGATGTCAGATGGTAAGCAGAATTTGCCAGAGCAAACTGCCTAATAGATGACAATAATTACTGTCTATTTTGCGCGAATTAACATCTACTTACTTGCTAATCTTAAACTATTAAAATATGATGTTATAAATTACCTTAGAATCTATGAGAAGCATTGGATTCCGCTGTCCAGGCCATAATGAGAGCTCGGTAAGTGAGTCTAGATCTTCACGGACAAGGCGATATGACTCCAGCACATTCAAAGCTTCTTCTATACCCTCGTTTCGGTCCTTAATTAGTGGGTTGACTACTGCATCGCGAAGGTGCATCGAATAGTCTAGATATATTGATGATTTTGAGCCGGTCGTACTGTAATATTTAATTGGTTAAAGAATAAAATGAATAAGTGGAGCACACTCTTCTACGCACCGCATTTCACGCTCGACTTTCCAGGATTATTTAGAACTAACACTGGCAATAAATTAGGCAATACTATCGCTTATCACATCCCAAAAGAGCTGTATTACTCACTAGCTTTTGCCCGCGGCTCCGCCCGCATAAACATAGTATCCCACGGGAATACTGTACCTTTTCGGGATAAAAAGTAGCCTATGCTTTAATCTAAAGCCTAAACTACTACCATACAACATTTCATTAAATCCGTTCGGTAGTTTTTGCGTGAAAGAGTAACATCCATCCATCCATCCATCCTCACAAACTTTCATATTTATAATAGTAGTAGGATTCACTCACGCACCATCGGCACGGATGCACGCGTACCTACCTGAGTCTGGTGTGCGCGTGTATCTCCTGCGCGAGGCGTCGTAGCTTGTTCGCGCGCGAGTTGCGCCCCAGCCAACCCGGGAACTGGATCTGGCCGCACACGCGCCCGCTGCAGTGGTGGCCTGGGATTACGGACGAGTACATCGCCTGTATACAAAAATACGTGAATACAATGATAGACGTACTAATATAATATAGACGAGGCGTGTCGAGGCAAAATCGGTCCCCATTAAATGAGTTATGGTGAAATCAACTTTTTCTTGTATGAAGATTTGTTATGTCAAATGTACGTCATAGCCCATCCTAAGTTTTGAAATCATTGCGTGAATAAGCGAAACATCATCTTAAAACGGTGGCAATACTTCTTGACAGCGTGGATGTATCGCAAACCTTACTTATCGTAATTAATTATTCGTATGATTGCCATCCGCTACAAAATCAATTTTTAATAATAATAAAACGGTTTATTTAAGAAGTATTTACATCAATTCAGGTGCCTGTTTATTTTAGACCTAATGGCAGCTTATCTTACCTGTACGGGTAGGAGACTCCACGCCTGACCGCTCCGTATCTTGGCGTCGACTATATCGCCCAGACTGATACCGTCGGCCGCTTTGCTGATACGGTCCAGGACTTCACTCCTGAAAATATCATCAAAATTTAATATAGTTTTAAATATTACTCCTTGTAAATCCAACTACAATCCTTCCTATCCATCGTGGTATAAGGATGAAAAAATTTAATAATGGGGAACATGAATAGTTTTTTTTATTGGCTTTTCGAAAAGTACATATTAAGCCAGGAAATATTGTCTTTGCAATGGCATATCTATGATCAACCGTTGACGAAACACAGTCATCACAAAAGTGAAATCGTTGGAGAGCATTAGAAACGCTCTATACAAAAAATTATAGACGAGTGACCTCACAGCAGTTAAAATGTATGAAGATAAATACAAAATTGATTTTATTAAATAAATTCTTCGTTTGATATCATAGTTTTAACAAAAATGTCATGAATAACATAAGGATTTGAACAGTAATTTTCGTTTTACAATCATATCAAAAAAATCGACGTTATTTTAGTCCTGTAACTTTTTAATATAGCAATTGAATACTGTACTTTAGCATTTGTCGGCCCATATTTATGTTGCCTTTCGGAAAATATAGTATTTTTGATAATTTAAAACAAACGCATGTTTCCCGTTCCTGGCGGTAAGCTTGTTTAAACTATGACATCATGCGAAAGTAAGCCGCAGTAAAAACTAAGGTAGCTTTAGTTGGGTATAAAAATTCTAGGCAACAGATGTTTTAGGCATAATCTCTTGCCACACTTGGAAGTAGCTTTAACAAAATCTGAAATAATCCTTCCTTTCGGCACTGGCAAAACTATAACGAAGCTTATGTCAAAAGAAAACCCACTTGCGACAGTCGGGGGCCACGCTCAAATAGTTCTCCTGCACAAACAGCGGCATTATGCTGTAGTCTGTGAAGAAAAGGTCGCTCTTGTCATTGAGAGACATGCTCTTGTGTTCTTCGGCGGAGAACACTTTGCGTATCGCCTCCCATGGACCCTGGACAGAATTAGAATAACATAATTTTTTATTGTAATTTTATTTTATAAAATTAATGTAAAATACGTCTTATTAAAGTGTACTGTGTACAAGTACTGGGAAACATGAATTTCCATCAAGAACCTACAGTACAATAAATAACATAATTATATTTTAATCTCCACTATCACACATTTAATGTTGTTAACAACATTTATAGAAACTACAGTACAAGGATTAGATATTTACATGCAATTATAAAAAGATAAAACTACTTTTACAGAGGCATTTTTTCTATTCCTACTTGTAGAAATTAGTCACCAAATAACTACAATATTCTATCCAGATCCAACTTAATCTAATTGTAACAAAGATATTAGTTTCGACTAAATTAACGTGGTATTGTATTTCTTAACTAGGTAAATATGTGAGATTTAACTCGGTAGCATTACAGCGCGCTATTGTGTTTTTGTTTACGTTAAGATTAAATTGTATCTGAACAGAGTATACTACCTGTGTACTATTCTGTACCCATCATCTTTCAATGTACCCATCATCATCGCTCACCATCTTAACATCCTTAGTGGGCTTGTTGGAGTGCGTCCCCCGCGCGTCCGCCGCCCACATGCTCAGCAGGTGTAACACCTGCCGAACGTCCTGCGCCGCAGCAGTTATGATGGAGCTCATGACGTCACCAGTCACCTTCACGCCCTCTTTGAAGCAGATCGACATCATCGCCGCCTAGAAATGATAATTATTTAGGAACAAAACTGTAATTTAAACAATAATATTTATTTAGGCGCATTGGGTATTTTTTGAGTGTATTAAAGGCTTTACAATGATTTCTTAATATTATTATAGTAAATACGGTTACACCAAAAAAAAATTAAATTTATTCGCGCTGCAAACGCCTTCTTTATATACGTACCAGCCCTTGCGCTCCGCTCGGCCATGCTCGATCGTAGGTAAAGTAAGGTAAGGTAGGTAGGTAGGGGGTGGTGATGATGACCAGAAGTAGGCGTGTTCTGTCGAGGGCCACCAATGTGGGAAGAGTGGATGCCCCAAAGGGAGATCTCCGACCGAGCGAGGTGCTATGCTCGGTCAGGCCGAAGCCCACCGTATCCAATATATACCAATAATATACCAATATAATATACCATAATATACCAATCGTATATATAGTGCCGATCTTTGAAAACTTCCATAGCGCGATTCAGGATTGTGGCGCTTATTGTTCCGCCACAGCTGAGTTCCGCTACTGTACATTATTTATATTGTGTTATTACTCAGGTACGCTTATTATTTCAACTAATAAATACCTTAATCTGATCAGCCCTCGGTCTGCTAAACCTCAGGTCGTAGCAGTAGTTAACTAACGTCCTCATCTTCTCGCTGTTCCTGTCGTTGCACATGCATATGATCGGCACCGAGGAGATCTTGATGAGAGCTATCAGCTCTTGGAGACCGCCTGGAGAAACATGTTTAACGTATTCACGTACACCACATGACGGTTATTCTCGCCGGGCTAGTTTCCAAACCGGTGGTAGTCATCGTGTAGGATAATTTTATAAGTGTTATATGATAGCCTATAAAACTTAGGCCTTTTCATCTGTTATTGGATGTTTTATACAGTATTCTGCGAGTGAAGTAACCACTCTTGAAATACTGTAGTGCCTGGGGCAGTCGGTTTTTTAAATATCGTATGGTTGCCCAAGCACATACGGCATTCTCACAACATAGTCAGCCGAGCCCAGAAGAATGACTGGACAACACGTCTGGAGCCAACCATGTGCGAGATTCCTCACGATGTTTTCCTTCACCGTTAGAGCGTCCGTATAATGTACATAAGATCTGAAAGTCTCAGTGGTACACGCCACAACCTGGGAATCGAACCTGCACCCTCTCGAGTGCGAATCAAACGGTCTACCCACTGGGCCACGGAGCTCTCATAGCCTATATACTCATAGCTTCGCTTGTGTACTCTCCATACAAATTTTGGTCCAGGTTTTCATTCCTTTTAGTGGGCGGAATATAAAAATTTTAGATTTTGTTTACCTCTGTCCTCATTTCCCGCCATACCGTCAACTTCATCCATAACCAACACATGTTTCTTTGACACGGCTCCCTTTCCAGTTGCACCTGCAAAGACACGAGAGTTTCGGATTAACCTTTTTGTTTGTTCGGCAGGATTCGATCCCGCGACCCCCGACGTGAGCACCAACGCGCTCAACAACTGAGCCAGAGACGTAGTAACAATACATTACATTATATACATACATTACATACCTTTAGCATATCCGGACAGAGATGTAGTAGTGAGCAGTTGTCCTATTTGTTCTCTTATCAATGTCTTGCTCCTGGTATCAGAGGCGTTGAATTCCACTGTGTCGAATCCTAGCTCTTTGCACACTAGCGACACTGTTGTAGTTTTGCCTGAAAAACATTTTTTTTTACTTTACTGTCAATAAAAAGTGGATAATGTTATTCGAAATCTTGTATATTCCTTTGCCATGATATATAAGCACGACATAAGTTAGTAAGATTTTATTTTATTTACTTATCAGTTAGTTACTAACTACCATTTTTTTCACGGCACCCCCTTCTATCCCCCCTGGGATTATAAATAATACTTTCATGCCCCTGTGACATTTTTATCGATATTTATTCATTTCCATTGACGACCTCTGAGGCTCAGTGGTTAGCGCATTGGCGCTCAAGCCGGAGGTCGCGGGTTCGAATCCCGCCAGGGAATAAAAAAAGTTTTCTGTGTTCCTGGGTCATGGATGTTTATTAAATATGTGTATAATATAATAAAAATCTTAAATATAAGTACAGCATAAAAAGTATTAAATATATTTGTCTGGTACCCGTAACACAAGTTCTTCGGATACTTACCACGGGACCAGACTGACGTGGAGTGAAGCGTCCATAGATATTATATTATTATTATTATTATCTATAGAAATCCCTTTTTGTATGGAAATAAATCAACATTGTAACTTGCCGAAATTTGTCTAATAGCGACTGACGAAGGGTCGATTAATATTTTTGATAAAAAAATACTATAGAAAATAGAAATTAAAATCTGATAATATATTTTTTTAATTTACTTACCAACACCAGGAGGCCCAGACAAGAGCGCCGCCTTATAATAACCTCCATCATCGTTCTTTGCCCAGGGACTAGGTTTAGGGAGCTTAGCCTCTCTATTCGTGTACCATTTTGTCAACCAGTTACTGAGCCTAGAAAGCATTACATACATTTAATTTATGTCAGTTTTGACGACAACCTTACCACTTGATTTATTAATATCAAAACTCTGAGAAAAGCTCGTTTTCTGACGTATTTGTTATTAAAAGAGCGTAACTCATTTATAGTTAGGCAAAGAAAATGTAAAAAAACTTACTTCTTCACATTACTAGCATCACCATGTTGGCCAATAATCTGCTTCACAGATTGTGGTTTGTATTTGTCCACCCACATTAGAGATGGTGTGACATTGATTTTGCCATCAGTATCACCTATAAATATTTTTTACTGATAAAATACTAGTATTCATCTCCCAAAAATTTAAATGATAATAATATTAGCATAAACGATTTATCAAAACCTTAAGAAGTTTGATTATAATTTTTAACAATAACCTAGGGCCAAGAAATTGAAACTGTGCTTTGTTTACCATTCACATCTTCTTGTTTAATTTTCTGTTCACCATTAACTTTGATTTCTTTGGTTTCCCTTTTAGGTGACATGGACCTTCTTTCTTCTTTTATTTTTTTCTTAGCATCAGAAATACCATTCTCAATTTTACTTTCACCTATGAGGCCATTCTCTAATTTAACATCTGCATGTTTTTGATTTTTATCATGTGATCTTATTTCATTCTTTAGATTTTTATCTTTACTAGATTCTTTATCTTTGTCTGAGGACCTTGATTTATGTTTATGATTTTTATCTTCTTTCTTAGTCTTCTCTTTGTCAGTTGAGATTGCTTTTGATTTGTGTTTCTTTTTTTCGTCTTTTTTATCAGGCTTATTATTTTCTGATTTTTTATTCGTTGAATCTGCTATCATTTGTAGAAACTCATCTTCATTGAGTATTTTGATGCCCAAGTCTTGTGCTTTAGCGACTTTAGCTGGACCTGCATCTTCTCCAGCTATGACATGTGTAATCTAAAATTTATTGCTTAGTTAAACTTCGACTTATGACTCTATGTAACATTCATTTGTAGCAAAAGTGACACAATTGCATTTTTTACATATGCTATGGTGTCAATATTTTCACAAATTAGCGAATTAATATATTTTATATTCTATAATTTATAAGTCAATCCTAAACCACATACTGTCTAAATGAAATTCCGCACACAGCAAGTTTAAACTTTCATAAGACCAGTATAATTTTTTATGAATAAATCATACCTTTTTACTAATACCATTTTTGATTACACCTCCATACTCAGAGATGGCGGCAATAACTTCGTCCCTCTCAAATGAGTCTAACACACCAGTAAGAAGAAATACACAATTTTTCAGACAGTTTGGTGCACCCTAAGAATTAAAAAAAATATAATAAATTAAAAATGATGCAATTTTATACTTGCAATGTTATAGTAAAAAGACAGTATGAAAGAAATTTGTTTCTTTATAAAAACACTATAAGCTTTTCTTTTACTTAAGGGCTTAGCCAATGGAGCTTCCACCATTTTTATCGGTCCTCCCTTAAGCTCCCTAGAAGACATGACATTCTCTAAAACTTGACTTATATAGGTTCTCCTTGGCCTTTCTGTACCCCTCTTTCTTCTAATATTGTCTTTATAAATAAGTCATGTCTTAAGAACCCCAGTAATCTTTCTTCTTCTATTTTCTAAAGTTTTAGTATGTTTCTCTTTTGTCCTCATAAGTTGGATATATATCCAACTTATATGCTGCATCCTTCTCCAGCACATCTTGAAAACTTCTAATTGTACCCTATATACTTCTCATTGTCCAATTTTCACAGATGTCTATACATCTGGGAAAATTGGACGGTGAGAAGTTCTATAACTAGACTGATTTTATCTCTCTCTCTACATCTGGAGTCATCACTTATTACATGTCTATTGAGGTATCTAAATTAAGAAATTATTTGCATAATACATCAATGTATTAACTCTATCAAGGTATCTAATGCAGGATTTATACGGGTGACTAAAACCATACAATTTCCTCCGCACGGCGAAAGAAAATCGACTAATTAATACACTGCCAAGGTATATATATATGTTACATCCTTAATTATAGACCAAAAACAATAAGTACTTGAGGTATTTCCTTTGCTCCTAGATTTTTTGGGCCAGTTCTGTTTAAATACTTCTGATATAACGCTGCGGAATATCTCTTCCTTTCATGTCTTTCTTCATCTGATAGAACTAAAATTAAAAAGTATTAACAAATTAAACATTATTCATCTCTCTAGTTATAACTATTAATATTATAACTATTGAAGTTATAAAAAATAATTAAGTGTTGAAAATTTTAGAAATTTTATGATATAAAGATTACCTGATTCATTGAGACTTTTATTGACTTTTGGTTTCTTTCGTATTGGTTCACTCTCATGACTTTTATCATCTTTGTCAAATGTAACGAAAGAATCATCATTTTCAAGAAATTCTCTGAAATCTTTTTTTGTCTCAACTTTTTTGCACATACTAATTTCAATATCTTTGTTCTCATCTTCAATTGCTTTTCTTTTCTTTCCTTTCTTATCAACTTCTTCTATGTATTCATTTATTTTATCTGAGCTTTCTGATTTTATTTGTTTATCAACATTTATTTTTTTCTCAGGTGTTTGTGATTTTGTTTGTTTTTCTCCATTAACTTTTTTCTCTGGTAAACTTTTAGTGTTATTATCATGATTTGTTTCTTTTTCTTTACTTAATTTGTTTGGACTTTTTTCTGGAGATATCTTCACTGTTTTTTTATTCAAATTATTAGATAATTTACTTTTTTCAATCTCTTCAACTACGTCTATTTCCAGCAGACTTTGTTCAAATTCATCGTCTGAGTGAAGGCCAATTTCTGTCTTCTTCTTTCCCTTCTTAACTATTGGCTCTGTTCTTTGGATTGAAGTTGAAAAAATATCACAGGCTTTTACTTCTTTAAGCATAGATGTTGGGGGAGTTTTGTTCTTTGATTTGTCTTTAGCACTTGATTTTAGATGTTTATTTTTCTGTCTCGTTTCTTCATCTGAATCATCTGAGATTTGTCTCCTCTTCCTTGATTGTTTTTTCTGAAATAATAACAGTAGTCATTTCATGTTTTTTACAAGTTTGTTACAAGTAAATTTGCCTGATAAAAGTTACCTTATCTTTGACTGGTACTTGGGGTGATTCTGGAATAACATCACTATCTTCGTCTTTTACTTTCTTTTCCTTTTTGGATGTAAAATAATTTCTAATATCCTGCAATGATATTGATAATGCTATCTATCATTGTATGTTGAGGTAGAGCAAAAAATGACTTATGTTTTGTTTAAGTTGCCTTCAACACTTCTGTTTGCGCCTATTTTATGGCCATTTTATTCCGAGTTAAGAATTCATATTATATATCCAATGCTCTAATAATGCCTTTTAATATAATAAGTTATAAATTAAAAAATAATATTGCTTTAATTGTGTTTCTAGAGACATAATATTCATAACCTATCTATCATCCTTTATCTATATTTGTATGAAATTTAAAGTATTCATAATATAAACATAATTTTGCACGGTACATATAAATACTCATATTTCTTTACATTCCAAAAAACAAAAATTTGCGCCAAATATTTTAAGCGAATGCGCCGTTGCGCGTGTATCGTAACTTTAGATGGAAGAAGACATACCATTTGGACGTTAAAGAACTAAATTCTTATTATGAAACCTGTAGGACATTTCAAGTATTAGCTGATATCATTCGCGTTTTCAGTTTTAATTTCGAATTAACGCTTACAAACTCATAAATTGAAAACAAAATTGAACAAAATTGTATTTTGAAATTGAAAAGTTCAGTTGTCATTTGTCAACACTCAGCCGGATAATACGTCAAAAACATTTATGAAATTATGACATTACTTTTTTTTTTGTCTCAATATTTTTATGCTTAGAAACCCAGCTTACAAATAAGTACCTATTTGTTTCGTTGTGTTCTGAATCTGTAGGTAGGTAGGTTACCTTTAATAAACTGTTCTGGGAGACGTTCTATTTTTCAAGAATAATGTCATTTATTTATCAAAAACAGATTTTATAGATTACATACATGCCATACATAATTTCCATAATTACATTCTAAACAAATGAGTTTATTTGTATTTATTTTTAGGAATGAATTTACAAGGTAACTGCACAATTCAATGATATTTTTAGTGCTTATGATTTTAACACAAATAACTTGTTGTGCTAATACTGGCAGTTCGTTGTTTTACAAACGTTTTTCTAGAAGAGATTGCTGGACTAATTATGATATAGCTAATTTGCGAGCTAGGCAATTATTTGAAGAACTAATACCCCCCGCAGTTGCCCCGGACAAAATGAATGATAAGTACGTGACGGATTTGCTTGGTTATTTCAAGCGCGCCCTTAAAACTGTTGCAAAAAACAACGATGCTAGTACTGGTTTGTCACCCGTAGACCTCCTAGCTGACACTATAGGTTCCCACATGAGAAGTGAAGTACTGCCTGCTTCTAGATTTGCGTATTATGCTGGCTACATCTCATACAGAAAAGCGAGAGATTTGCACGATTTTTACAATCACATAAAATTAATGTTAAATACACAAGGTCTCGGTTGGAACCTACCGGCTAGAATAAAAAAATGGGGAAACTTGACAATGGAGAAAATAAGAATAGGGCTCGGAAAATATGCGAATCCTTGCGTTCTCCTAATATTCAAACGCGACGCTAGATCATGCATATATTTGCCGCCTCCAAAGCTAGACGACAACGACAAACCATCCGCAATAGCATTGCCATTTAAAACTGGAGGGTTGGTAAGTTTGGAGTCACAGAAATCAGAAAATATTTTGTTAAAATATTATACTATAGGTTCTAAGTGTATACTACATAACTCGCCTGCAAAATGTCGTCACTCAGACTTTGTTGGCTTCAACAATGACCTCTGGCATTGGATGAAGCGTGATGTCGCGCCACATCTCGTCGACGAAAAATTATACTCAGCCTTCGGTGGAGTTTTAAGGGTAGCAGCAGCCGTTCAAAGTTACGGGAAGGGATTGTCCCGGCGTAATATTTGTTTATCTCGAGACTGCGACACCTCAAAATGGCGGCCATGGAAAACTATTCCGGACGATTCTATAGATGATTCCACGTCATACTTGTACATGCTTGTGGTTCTATCTGTCGCCACGGTTATGTGCCTTCTGCAAGTGATATACAGCAACGTTTTCACCGAAGGTGGCATTTGCCGCTGTAAACATCCACAAAAAAACGTGGACGTTGAATATGCGAATGTGAATTTACCCGTTATGTTACCGAGACCTAGAAAGGTTGAACCTAAAGGGAAGTCTACACATACAATACGAACTCAGAAAGTATACGATATGCACGTAAATAGGGAGGAAGATATGGCGATAGAAGAAAGCGGCAGTGAGGACTCGGAGTCATCAATGGCATCTGAAATAATCAGAGAATTAGAAAAGGATTCTACTATGCAGTCAAAATTGAAAAATGTACAGTCGCTGAGTCCACCGCGAATTGAAACATCGATATCGGAAATAAGAATCCAGACAAAACGGCCAATAACGTCACGGAAAGCGTCATATTCAACCCACTCTTTAGTTACGGATTCCGCGCAAACTTTCCTCAGAGAGGAGACATCTTCTAGCACAGAAAGCTCATTCTCTGGAGAATCTTTTTCGACAAGCTCAAAGATTTCAAAGAGTCGAAGTCGCAACACGCGTGATTTGGCTTGGGCAAAGCGTATAGTTTCCAAGCAAAAACTATTTAGATCCAACTCAGGCACAAATAACAAATCATTCAACACACCTCCAAAAAATTGTTAGCTTTTTATATTTAATTTATTTAGTAAGATATTTATTTAAGACTTGATTTTTTAAGAGAATACGTTTGTCGGTTTCGAAATAAAATACAAGAATAATTTATTTGATTTTATTTTAGTGTATCATAGGGCTAAATAAGATTTTTAGTTACATACTTAAGAGTAGGGAATGGAAATATACTTTTTAAGGAGGATAAAAATTAAGTAACATCGATAGACATAGAATCATTGAATAAATAGGTGCAACAAAATAAATATTTATCACAAATTATTTGTACATTACATGTCCTCCGTTAACAATAATCTTAGGCTGGGTCTGTGGTCTGGTGTACGGCATCAGTAAATCCGGGAAAAATTCACTGTAAATAGGCAATAGAACTCTGCGCTAAAACAATAGAGCTGAAAATCGAGTGTCGAGTGTCAAGTCAAATGTCAATGTCATTTATGACAGCTCGACACTTCCGGTTTTAAAATCTATTGTAGGTATTAGAGCAGTTCTATTTTCAGTGATCTAAATTTTCCCCGGCCTTACGGATTCCGGATCATATTATAGTCCTGGCCTAAAACGCTGAATCAATCTTAAATTACAAATAAATCACAGTTTCCTCGTATATCTACAATAGCTTGTATATTTATAAGATTCAATTTAATCATAATAAAATATTACTCGATTAAAAAAGAGAGACTGAGACAAAGGAACACTACATAAGACACACGGACTGCTCGTATGTAGTTTTCTTCTCAGTCCCTATCATTATTTGAACCAGTTTACGTAATAAGTTTTTTTTTTCATGTTACCAAAAAAATATCTACTTTTTTCTAAGTTTTCTACTTTTTAGCAAATTATTATCGATGGCATTTGTAATAGAATTATTATAGGTTGTAGGTACTAAACAATATATTAATAATAAATGTTGATATCGATTTACTTAAAAGTAATTCATACCTAACTTATACTAATTATTCCAATAGCATTGCCATTTTCCAGCGGTCAGGACAGGTTACATTACCACAGGCAAAGCTGTTGGAATACAGCCTTGATAGTCATTCTGACCAATCTTGGTAGCCCGAGCACAAACAATTTGCGAAAAAGAATTTGTTGTATCGTGAACGGATGACAAGTGAAAGTGTATGAAAATAATGACAGCGACAGACCTACAATATTCATTGGATAACGATACGTATACTTGCAAATTGTGCTTGGGCTACTGAACAGTGAACAGTCGAAACCCTTATTGGTTCTTCATACATTCATACGTTCGGCATTCGGATAGGCTATTCAACTGATCCCGAATGTATGAATGTACTTAGACTGAAGGCACGTTAAGAGTTGTTTGTCTATTAGCTCCGCGCACGTTCCGTGATAATTTTTAAAGTGATGATGTTGCTGGTTTTGACCCAAGCGGAGCGTTTCATTGTGTTAATACTGGAATGCCGTAATCACGGAACAGAAGACAAGTGGAAGTGCAAAATAGGCGTGGACGCGTGCCACTATTAACCGTTTCAATGCGGTGCCCAGTGTCTATGACTTTACGCCGTGGCCCGTGGCGCGAACAAATTTTCTGTGGCACGACTGGCGTGTAGCTTCGTGGCTAGCGCCATAGAAGTTGATGGCACGCCTATTGTGATAATAATTTTTGCAGTATAACAAAATAAACCTTATCCATTGGTGTGATATATTCAAAAATAATGATTTGTGTATTGAGACCATTTGACCAATCAAACGAATTCTTTGTGTGTAGTGCGATGTTTGACTATCGATAGTGTATAGTGATATCGATATGACGTATCTTATTAAATGAGGGTTTTTAGGCTACCGAGCGCCGCCTGGTTACAGAAAAAGAATCAAAAATTCTTATTGACCGTTTTTACTTACGCTACCTGATGGAGCTTTGTGTGAGTTGTGTCCTAACGACAGAAAAAATGACCAAAAATCTCATTGAACTATAATAACCATATTTTTTAAATTATATCAACGTTATAAATGTTGTGCAATCATATTTAATGACTTATCTTGAATTTTTATATTTTTACAAAACAAAACTTAGAAAAGGAAAAAAAAATCAAAACAAGGACGGAAACTTCCAATATCGATAATAATAATTTGTACAATTGTATACCATAAGAAAATTCATAAATAACCACCATTATAATAATGGGATTAAATGGTTGCACAGATTTTCGGGCTAATCTACTATTTTGTAAAAGTAAGTATGCCACTGTAATAAAGAGGTTTGCTTAATAGTTATATCAAAGTCATATGAATAACATCATGTCACCGACATGATAACCCCTTAAAATAGTAGGCTCGACCGATTACAATTGACTAATGCGTCTTGACGTTCCTGTACTGTCGGTTACTCCACCGCCTATGCATTATCTTGACGATGTACAGAGGCAGGCACGACACCAGAGTAATCGTCGTCACCTTCCACCAAAAGTCCCAGTGTCGAATGAAGTCGCTGTCTGCAGAGAATATATTATATATTTTTAATTATTTTTATGTTTTAGGTACATACACGGTTGTCTATTTGCAGCAAGTTTTTTTTCGTACAGATAGACTAAACAACAAACATGTCTTATTCGGGCTTAAGATAGACTGTGGGCCCAAAATAGAGACTTGTGGGACACCTTTTATATTTTGGTTGGCACGCTGTTATATATTTTTATACTAGCTTTCGCCCGCGTCTACACCCGCATAATTTATACAGTATCCCACAGAAACACTGTACTTTTACATCTACTCTCTACTCCTCGGGATAACAAGTAGCCTATGTGTTAATCCACAGTCAAGCTAGTGCCATGCCAAATTTCATCAAAATCAGCAGTCTTTGCGTGAAAGTGTAACAAAAATCCTTGGCCTCACAGACTTTCAAAATTATAATAGTACCATTTCAAAAATGTCACTAGTATATTTAATTATAATAAATGTTAGATATGTCTCTTTTGTTTCTGTCCAAACTATAAAACGTGTTCCTACTTCCTCAGACCCACGAGCAAATGTGTAAATACAGTCTATACTCTATATTAAGCCCGAATAAGATTTGTTTCAAATAGGCTATCAGTGGCGTGGGGTTTCTATAACTCCATTCCTATCAGCTTCACTTACCGCTTACCTTTTGAGGATCCCCATACAAGTCCCTACCTATTATACAGGCTAGGGCTACCCTATGAAGGAGAACCAGCCTTCGCCACTGTAGACTACAGAGAGAAAGTGATAATTGAACTTGAATTAACTTATGAAGAATTGCGAATTACATCTCCTTTAGCTTTTAAGAAAGAGACAGTTACTGATGGAGGTAGTATAGTTAATAGAATCAGGCGTTACTTTGCGAAAATCCATAGCGTACAATTTAATAAATTATTCTAACAAAGTTGTTGTTCAACTTTGTTCGCAGGTCCACTTCCTGGGGATGCTCCAGGTTCGGGGCGAAACGCGCGTCGAATTTTGCAATCTGCATGGTGGTGTGGAGTTTTGCACGATCTTACTGACATTGTTGCTTGTGCGGTGGTGGTGGTGTTTGCACTATCTTGTTTCCGAGTGTACGCATAAGCAGTGTGGGAGGAGGGAGGTGCTTTACGCGTGATTATGCGTGCACTCACACATTTGCTTGCAGGTTGTGGATATTTTTTCGCGGGATATTGCTAGATATAATATTGATTAAATTTGGAAGTAATATGCTCACCGAAGTAGCTGGTGAATATTAATAGCGTTGCGGTGTAGCTGGCGAGGCTGAGCAGCTCCGCGGCGAGCATTAGCCCGTGGTAGGTGCGCGCCGTCAGCGCCACCATCACCAGCTCCGTGAGGATCAGCGCCGTGTAGCTGATCTCCACTATGTGGATCAGCTGCTCCTCGAATAGCACGAGCGCGCCGTACATTATCACACCGCCTGAGGAATGGGATAGTATTTAGTTCACACGACGCAGTGCGCGTATAAGCACCCTAGCCAATTCAACGTTGTTGTTAATAAAATCATGTTTATAAAAAAATTAGATAACACCCGAATTGTTACGCAGTGAGCTGATGATGATGATAGCCTAGAATACTCGATCATGTCAGCTTTTAAACAATAAAAACTAGATCAAAAACTGTCTGATCGTGTCTGTCAGACATGACACACACACAGACAGACACGTCAAATTTATAAAAACCCTGTTTTCGTAGGGGTTAAAAAGGATGATGGGCAAAAATGTGTGGAACCTGGGACCACCTGTTAGGTAAGGTTAGGTTCCTACCTAACTTAAGGAAGAGTTAATTTATTACTAATTATAACATTATAGACTCTTGAATGTAAGCAACTTTTACTGTGGGATTAACATCCTTTCTTGAAAAAAAAATCAGCTGTTTCATACAAAAGGGCTAAGGCATAGATAGCATTTTGTAGGAAACAGCAGTTTTTTTTTCCCCACAGTAAAAGTTGCTTATATTCAAGAGTCTATGCACTGCTGAAAGTTTGGATACTGACTGGAAAAACACCCATACCGGGTGTTTTTCCAGTCAGTATTATATATTTAATAAAATTCATAAATAACTACCCCCTTACTAATAAAAAGATTTACACAACGGATAACTTAAGAAACGTTGCTATCTTTGTCTGATGCGTTGGAAAAGTCACTTGACAGACAAAGACAGCAATGTTGTTTAAGTTATCCGCTGGGGGTAAATGTATAAAATACTTAATTATGTATAGTTGAAAAGTTGTTGCAATCTTTAATAGCAACAGATGTATAATATTAAATATTAAAAATATATTTAAAAAACGTAACATAAGGTGGGTTAGGTCCTATCCTAGCCGGTTATTAGTATACTATTCCTTTTGTAAACCATCTTATTTTTCAGAGTACTATACATTTATGTAATAAAAAAAATTACAGGCACGTACCTACCCAATTGCTGTTCCAATTGAAAATACCTATCCAACGTTTATATGGTGTGTAGTCCTAATTGCCCATTCTCATTTAGAGGAGACGTACCGGGAAGAAGGACAAGTTTAATTTTGTTACTGGCTTATTACCTTGGTATATAGATATCCCTATCCATATGTAGAACGTTTTGTAGGAGAGTTGCCGGCCTTTGGTCATCTGTCTGTACAGTTGCGGATGTCGCAGCGCCGTTAAACTTGATATGTCCTTGTCTAACACCTGCAAACAAAATTAGCGAGTAACGCCATTAGAGAGTTAAAATGTTAGTTGAGCGTTCTAAAATTTTTTATTAGCTTATTGCGAAGCGTGCATCATGTCGTCGAAAAAGACAATACGTGATAAAAAAAAATTTAGTGTTTGTGTAGTGTGAGAGTGTTTGTAATAAAATAATATAGTTTAAAATTGTCAAATGTATAAATGTATATCAGTTGTCTGATATACATTTATAACCATAACACAAGTCTTAGTTTAGCATGTGATTAGATTGACGTATATTTATCATGTTTTATTGTGTATTATTATGTATGTTGAATAAAGAATTTGAAAGAATTTAAGGATAAATTTGTCCTCATTTCTAAAGCTGATACAAAGGAACGGATATTAGATTTGGAATTAAATTACTCTTTTAAATTTATAAATATATACAAGCCTTAATTTTGATATCCTGTGTTTATGTATTTTGGGCACTAAAATTGTTTTTTCAATGGCCTTTTTAACAACAGGGTTATTTATGAGTCACTGGAGGCAGTACTTACCAACGAGAACACAGGTAGCATGGTGAAAAGAGTTCCGTAGCCGACCATGAGGAAACCGGGGTATAGCGACACAGATGAGAAATAAAACACCACTGAGAACACCGCCTGAAAAAAAGACACAAAATAAACCGTGGGCCATAGACAACAGAGGCTGTAGCCATAGACAAAACCACAGACAACAGAGACTGTAGATAAAAAAGACCATAAGGTAGCCTTCTGATCTATGGGACCGCAACGCGAGACCGCGACCAGCAAACCAGCGATATAAATTCATACTAAGCAGCGGCTCCGCGACCCTATTTCGGTCTCGGGTCGCGGTCTCGCGTCGCGGTCTCGCGTCGCGTGTTTAGGAAGGTTACCTATAGAAAAAAAGAGGCGGTACCTGCATAGTGGAGACAATGAGGCCACGGTGCACGATGAACAGGCACAGCGCGGCGGAGCGCGCGTACGAGCGCCGCCCGTGCACCAACAGCAGGCGGGCGAGCGCCGCGAAGTTAGGCGCGGACACGTCGCCCGCCAACGACGCCGCACGACCCTCCGCGCCCTCTATACCTACGCCTATGGTACAAAATAAGCTATACTAATATTATACAGAGGAAAGATTTTTTTTGTTTGCATTGAATAGACTCCGAAGGTACTGGATCGATTGTGATGAAATTTGGCACAAATGTAGATTAGACTACGGGAAAGGACATAGGCTACTCTTTGTAGCGGCAAACCTAAAAACGATTAATGATTGAACTATCAGATTTCGGTCTCTATATTTTTAAAACACAATTGACGGTATGTACGGACGGTAAAGTACGAATTTGAAGACTTCAAACCAAGTTTTCACTGACCGACATCGGCTTCCTGTATCATAGCGACGTCGTTGCCACCGTCGCCGGCCGCAGCGACGACGCAGCCGCGTCGTCGCAGTAGCCGCGCGACGCGCGCCTTCTGCGTGGGCGAGCAGCGCGCCACCACCACTCCGCCACACCGCTGCAATGCGCACACGAACTCCTCCTCGTACGAACTAAGACACATCTAGTGAAATAGGTTGGATATTAGTCAGTCGTTAAAAGTAATGGACGACTAGCAGTTTCATTTGTAAGCAATAACATCGAATAGGACAGTGAAATGAATGTGTGGGAGCCCCTCGCGGGATTGATAAACAAATGTCTCTTACACGTTTATTGATCTACTTGTAGTGTACACTATGCATTCTGAGGGCGCTACCTATCGAGTGCACCTCTGCCCGAGAACTGACTCTATTTCAATTGGCTACTTGACCTTGTTTTTATTTATGTCTTACACGCTTCATAATTGTTTCATTACACAAAAAAATACATTATTTTGAAACCTAAAAACCGACAAAAAATATTTTAAAATACATTTTTTAAAAACCGCCGAAAGCACTATTCGTCATGTTGGTTGATATATTATCTGTGCGACGTCATACTAGTGCTATTTGTAATCTGTGCTATAGTCCGTAGTAGTAAAATGGCGGTGTTACGTTCCGTTTGACGTATTGACATAAATAACTTTTTAAGATGTCATAAAAAATACATATTTTTAAAACAACTTTATTTATCAATCTTAAGTTTTTAATTTATGATATCGCTAGAATACGTTATCCTAAGCCAAGTACTAAAGGAAATACTCCTTTAATGTATGAAATTAAATATGAGTCAATTACACAACGAACATAACTATAGACTAATACAAATTCATAACTATAAACTACTAGCTGTCCCGACACGTTGTTCTGTCGCATCTATAAATATAATGTTAATATTTTCCCCGCAATTTTTCCAATATTTCTCACCGTTTAAATTTCTAGACCAAAATTAGCCATTGGAATTACAATCCATTTTCATTATAATATATAAATGGATTGCATATGTTGCTGTTATTTTTAATGATTTGATGTATTTCGAAACATTATTTGAAAAATATTAGCTTTATGCACACCTACTTCTTTATCTGTGTCAAACATCATACTCCTCCGTTGGGACAATTCTCGTAAAACTGTATTGAAAGCTTTTGCGTCACGTATTAATCAATATGATATTTAATTACCTCAAGGCTCTCCCCCTCTATGATGAGGTTGGCGTCATCGCGCCGCAGCTCGTCGAGCAGCGCGTACGCGTGCTGGCGCGTGGTGCGCTGCGCGGCGGTCACCCAGCGCGCGCTGCCGCCCAGCTGGAGCGAGCGCGCTATACACAGCGCCGTCTCCAGCTTGTCGCCCGTCAGCATCCACACCTAGATTATAGATATAGATACAGTATCCCACGGAAACACTACTTTTCACGATAAAAAGTAATCAATGTTCTAATCCAGAGCTCCGTCTATTCTTAATCTTTAATCGAAAATCCGTTCAGTAGCCCCTAAATCGGGGCGGATTCACAACATTGTATCAAACATCCTGTATGTGTGTGTGTGTAAGTGTAGGCACCTTAACCCCAGCCGCACGCAGCATGCTCAGCGTGCGTGGCACGTGGTCAGCGAGCCTGTCCTCCACGCCTGTAAGCGCCAACAGCGTCAGCCCGCACTGCAGCTTGGATACAGCCGCGGCAATGCGCTCATTGCGGTTCGGGCTCAGACGCGCCTCACGGTACTTTTTCTATAAGGCGATAACAGAAAAACATATTAGGCCGTCAATGCGCTCGTGAATTCTTTGGTGTGTTAGTGTCGTGGCAGTTATTATATACAATCCGTGAATAGGCAGACCTTGCCGAGCCTGAGGGACCTTTTCGATAATCTTATGTAAATCCGACATATTACTATAGTCTGTAATTCGTGCTCAAATGTTTCAAAGTACCTCGAAGTCATCATACTCGGCCTGCGTGAGCGTGCGCATGGCGACGACGAGCGTGCGCAGACCGTCCGCGGCGAGGCGCGCGCTTTCCTCCCGCAGCCACGCGCCCGCCAGCAGCGGCGCCAGCGCGACGTCCGCGCCCTTCACGTAATACGTTATACGGTCGCTCGCCTCCTCCTAAACACAATGAAAAAAATCACGTGACACGCTAAAAACGTAGAAAATTGTACATTGACACGCTACTAACGCTACTCTCGCACAAACGCATAATTGCCGATGCTCTGCAAGCTTAGGCAGGGACTATATGATCCGGAATCCGGTAGGCCGAGGAAACTTGCCCAATTGAGCGCATTTAAAATAGAAATCTGCGTTAATACAATAGAGCTGAAAATCGAACACACAAGTGTCGAGTCAAATGTCAATGTCATATATGACAGCTGGACACTCGACCTTTTGATTTTCAACTCTAGTTTTGTTGTCAGTGCTTTGAATTTTCCCGGGACCGCCGGATTCCGGATCATGGAGTCCCAGCCTTAGCGTGACCACCGTAGTAATAGTTTCTTTCTACGGAAGAATACATAAAATGACAGATTGACTAAGGAAAGCTGTCATTTGATCCATATTATCTGTCAGTTTGTCTATTCTTGTCAAAAACATTTCTATGGTGGTCTTGCTATGCGTGCTGCTCATAGTGGCATAATTTATCTCACTCTATCTCGTTTATAAAAAAAATACCTATTTACCTTAACAATAATGCCCATCATCTTGCTCTCGCTGGTGAAGGGGAATATCTGCAGTATGTTGAACTGTAGAACCTCGTTAGCGGCACGCAACTTTAGTGATATGATTTCTAAATTACGCTGGTATAACGAGACGCCCATCTGGAATAAAAAAAATAGCATGTATTTATTATCAGAGAATCTAATTCATAATCAGGTAGTGTGTTCTCATATAATGACGGAATGCAGTCACAAATCACAATATAATTAATAGGGAGTATGCATGTATTTTTTTTATTTTTCAAACGTTTCTACTGATTATAACATTACTAAATAGATATATAACACATCCAAAATATTATCCATTAGGCTAGAAAGAATGTTTTAAAATCACAATATTTTTTGGGCGATTTAAGCACGCCATTTTCGCGCGCTTGAGTTGTGACACCATCGCACGTAAACAGACAAATAAAATCATTGACTTTGACATACAGTCGACATACACGAGTTCGATGTAAACAAACAACGAAGTGATTAGTTCACAAAGTTATAAAAATTAATGATAAAATCAACTTATTACCGTGGAAAAGCACAGCAACCCATGTTATAAATACAATATTTATAAATACAGTTATAAATACAATATTAATCTATGTGCGAAAATCACACAAAAAATGCATCTGACAAAGTTTATTTTCATATGCCGAAAGGTGCAAGTATTAGAAAAAAGTCAGTGTAAAACAATGTACTCTGGAAAAAGTGGCGATGTGAAGTGACAGTATATAGTCGTTTTTGAGCACAGATCAGTCAGTATATTGATATAGATTTCCTACCCATACTTGTTTTATTTACAAACCTCGACGAAAACAACCTAGTTAACGAAAAGTTCGTAAACACATATAATTAATTCAATAATATTTTTTTTATTTTTTTTTGGGATTGTATGACCCGGTGTTTACAACCTTTAGGTCAACTCTTATTATTCATAGACGTATATTACGTATAAGAGCACATTCCATTAAATTGTTTTAATTGTATTCTTTATGTAATTGTAGATGTGCTTGTAAGTTCATCTTGTAACAATTGTTTTAATGGCGGCGGGCGGGTCAATAAATCACACTTATTTTCAACATCACTAAGTTCACTGGCCAACACTAGTCTGTCGATCAAAAATTTTTGACAATCGAAGATCTTGCCGGTAAGCTTTCTTGTATGCTTCCATACCATTTTCCTTTCGTATCTTGATCTTTCTTCCACATTTCTAACCACAACTTTTGAGTATTCTGGTCAATACATTGCAAGTAATCGGACATAGGAACACTCATTGTATTTCTAACGTCAACAGCATTAACTCCTTCATATGCAGTTTTATCAGCCATTTCATTGCCAGAGATACCTTTGTGCGAAGGAAGAATAAAAAGAAAATTTGGATATTTTTATTGTGGTATTGGTGAATTATTTGTTTAATGAAGTAAAGGATATAATTAGACTTGAATTTAACTGTGAGAGTAGTTAAAGATGTGATCAAACTCAAGGAATCAGAAATTATTAAAAAATTATTAATGTTATTGATTTCGCGAATACGCATTAATGCCTGATACACTGAATATGCCTCTGCCGTAAATATAGAGCAGGGTTCATGCAGAATAAAACTTGAAGAGAATTTTGCTTGTGGATCATATAGAGCAGCATGTACATAATCAATTGCTTTGCTCCCATCAGTGTAGATAACATAGTACATTGTATTTTCCTCCAAAAATTGAAGCATTTCCGAATTATTGTTTATTGTCTGTTGAACTACATTAATTGGATGTGAAATACACTGATAAGAGAAAGAGTAACATGGCCATGGAAACTGTTTTCTAATAAAAAATATTGTCTATTTCCAGAAATATATCGGACAGTGTTGGAGAATTACCACATAGTAGACCTTGTGCTGTTTGTTGTTAATGGTCTTCTTGGGGATCTATCTATATAAGGTACGATTTTGTTTATTACTTGAGTGTTGTTTGATGCTATTAGTTTGAGACAGTATCTTTTAGCATCACTTTTGTCTCAACTTCCATGACCCTTATGGGAGTTGAGCACATAGCACCAGATATTATTCTTAAAGCCTTATTCTGCAATATATTTAATTTATTTACATGAGAACTATTCATATAAACGAGTGAGCTATAATCTAAGTGACTTCTAACAATACTTTTATACAATATTGACAATATTTTAGGGTCTGCACCCCATGTTACGCCACAAAGTGATCTGATAACATTTAGTCCTGTGTGAGCATTTTTGGATATATATTTAATGTTCTTCAAAAGTAAGCTTTGGATCTAGTATTATTCCTAAAAATTTCTTTGAAGTGACTCTATTTATAACTTCATTATTGTAAATAATATTTGAATTTGGGGCTTCTTTGCCAAAAAACAAAACACTACTTTTAGAGGGGTTAATTTTTAAATGTAAACGATCATTATAATATTGTAATAGTTGAAATAAGGATTTGTTCATATTATCTGTTGCAATATCTAAGTTGTAATTACTGATGTATAATACAATATCATCAGCAAATTGTAAAATATTTACATTCCTATTATTTACAAATTTCACTTGTGTATATATTGTACAGTAATGGAGATAGTGTGGCACCCTGCATTGTGCCTCTTGAGGCACATTTGGGTCCATGTAAATTATTGATATGCCTAGCATAGATTGTTCTGTTGTTCAAAAAATTAAAAATCCACTTACATAAGTGCCCGGGTACACCCAACCTAGACATGATTTGAACTAGTATACCAGGATCAACACTGTCAAAAGCACTTTGAACGTCTAGGAATATGCAAACTGTTTAATTTTCTATGTTTTGCATATTTCAGGTCAGAGATTAAAGAGGTGAAACTGTCTGCACTACTACGCCCTCTACGGAAGCCATATTGTATATGTGGAATGAAACACTTGAATTCAACATACCAATCAAGACGGACTTTCACCATATTTTCGAATATTTTACCAAGACAGGATGACAAGGAAATTGGTCTATAAGAACTAGCAAACTCAGGATATTTGTCGGGCTTAAGTATTGGGACAACACACTGTGTTTTCCATGACTGTGGAATAGATTTATTATGCCAAAGCAAATTGAGGATGTTAAGAAACAACTTTTGGGCAGATACATCTAAGTTTTTAATTACCATGTAAGGATAATCATCTAAGCCAGGAGTTGTATTTTGTCTAGAGTGCAAGCTTGCTAAAAATTCAGACCATGAAAATGGATCCAGTAAAAATTTAGAATTTGTGTTATCATTGTTGATTTCAAAAATAATTGTTTTAAACACTTACGGATTGTGTCGCGGTGCACTTTTCTTTTTCCCGACGTTTCGGCTACTTTCCAGCAGCCGTGGTCACGGGAGGACAGTCCTCCCGTGACCACGGACGTCGGGAAAAAGAAAAGTGCACCGCGACACAATCCGTAAGTGTTTAAAACAATGAACAATATTCGCGTAAACCTAAGAAATCAATATTCAAAAATAATGTTCAGTTGTTCTACTTCAATTAAGTTGTTATTATCTGATAATTTATCCAAGAGTGGAGATATAAACTCATTTGTATATGATTTATTCTTAGGTCTTATGCCTTTGAACATTTTCAATAAATTCCAAATTTTACTTATGTGAGTATTTCTATTCAAAAGTGTTACATAAGTTATTCCATCCAATTTTTTTCTGTTCTGAAATTGTTCTCTTTTTCTGGGCATATTTTCTTTTATAATAAATATAATTTTCAATAGTAGGCTCTTTTCTATATAGTTTTAGTGCATTATATGAAGCAATAACACTTTGTTCACATATACTATTCCACCAGGGAGATGGTGGTCTGCTTATGAAAGTGTTCGTTTTAGTGAGCTTTGGGATTGACATTTCTTTAAGAGTATCTAAATGAAAACAGAAATTATTATAAGTTGAAATAGGATCATGTGATTGAAGTGTCAAATCATTAAATATTGTTTTTGAAAGAACTGTGTATGTTGCCCAGTCAGCTTTTTTTATATATGTACAGACCATGCACATAGTGGTGCGAGGCTGCCACTGATGAAACTTACATCAATGGCAGAAGCAGTTTTTCCAGGGCGATTTATAGTTGTAGGTCTACCATCATTTAAAATACACAAATCTAAGTCATCAATTAAATTAAATAACTCCTGACCTCTACCTTTCGTTGACTGACAACCAAATGCAATATGATGAGCATTAAAATCACCACTCATAAATATGGGCTTTGGTAGATCATTAATAATGTAACGGAGTCTATTAATTCGTATATGCCCACTTGAAGGTGGACAGTATACACAGAGAATTGTTAAACTACTATGGTTTTATCCGTATTGCAACTCCATTATGTGCATTGTTTGAATTTTTGTTGTAAATATTATATCCTGGTATTTTAAAATTATTATCTTTGAACCCTGTCTCATTAAGAAGGCAAATATCAATATTTTGTTGTTTTAAAAATTGGATTAATAAAGGTTTTTTACTATTTGCACTTTGAATGTTATACTGCGCAATACATAGCTTGGATTGTGTAGAACTAGGCCCTACACAATCCATTATGTTAAGTTTTTTAATAATGCATCTTTAATAGTTTTAATATTAGTGGGTGTACCGTCATCTTTATTGCCTAATTCCACCAACGTCTGCACTAGGGCCATAAGTACATCGTTGTTGGAAATTATTTGAGTTTTAAGATCTTTAGAATAGACTATTTTTCCTTTATTTAGATCTTGTACAGACTTATTTGAAGAGATATTTACAGACTTATTTACAATAACATTACTATTTACAGGTTTTGGTGGTGGGACTGAAGGGAAATCTGTTTCATTGGTGGTGACTTGTTTTGTTAAGGCGACACTTGCATAAGATATGTTGTTTTTCTTTTCAATGATCTTCTTTGTTTTAATAGGACATAATCTAGATATCGCAAGACGAGGCCCACTGCAATTTATGCAGCTGATTTCTGTTGGCTTATCACATTCCTTATACAAGTGCTCACCTCCGCAAATACTACATCTTTGTTTACCATTACAGTACTTTGCTCAATGATTAAATTTAAAACAGCTATAGCACTGTAGTAATGGTGGAATGTATTCAAAAACTCTGTACGAGAATAAATCATATTATACATTATTAGGCAGTACATTAGATAAAAAAGTGATGCTTACAGTCTGCAATGCAATGCGCTCTTGTCGTACTTTCTTTGAAAACCTTCTTATTGCCACTATTTCATAAATTAAAGAAAGTCTTGTGTAAAGTTCTTTGTTAGATATATTCGCTGGAACAAATCTAATGATGCCGGTTTTTTCAATTTGCGCTGCCGGTATGAACGCCATCATGTTATATTTTGTGAGGAAAGTGGTGTTATTAATAAAGTTATTGGCCGTATTATATTGCTTGAAAATAACTGCTTTTTTAATTGGCATTCGCCCTCTGAATACCCGTCACACCTTTTATGTCCATTGCGAAAATATGGTTTAAGTATATGGGGCTCTTGTAGCCCAATCTATCGTCGTTTGTGGATTCCACATACACTTTAAAGTCTGTGTTGGTTGAATTTTCCGGATAAAGTCTTTTATAATTCGGTTTGTAATAAGGCAGATATGCATCTCAATCATCGCCGCAGTCTGATCGTCCAGAGCCTACGCCTACGCCTCCTTCATCCGTAGGCCGTGGCCGCTTTTTTGAGGCGGGCGGGTGCGACCCGCCCCCCTCGTTTACCTCCATTGCTATTGTGCTTTTCAGCAACTAATAGCAATATTTAAATTCACTTTAACTATAAAAAAACACTATTTATAGGGAAAATTTAAAATTAAGTTTTATAGTCAACCGCGCTTCTTCAAGGTTCCCGCCAGAATCCCAATAATATATAATATCCTAGTGATAAGTACTAAATAAATATAATAGATAAATACCTGTCATATTTTGAAAACAACAAACCATAGAAAACATGAATTAACTTCTTTTTTATTTATGCAAAGGTATCGCACCAATCTGCCAGTGTCAGAAATTTATAGATTTTTTCGATTTTATTTATTTACAATATCAAATACGAATTATTAAAAAAAAAAACATAAATTTCCAGGATCGTGATTCATTATGAATACTGTTAGATTTATTACGCTGGGACTATATCATCCGGAATCCGCCTGGACCTGGAAAATTCAGAGCATTAAAAATATAAATCTGGACATATTGTATGAGTTGAAAATCGTACAGACGAGTGTTGAATCATATGTCAATGTCAAATGTGACAGTTGTCAAATTGTGTGTCCGATTTTCAGCTCTATTGTATTGTTCCAGAGATCTATTTTCAATGCTCTGATTTTTCTCCGGTCGGAGAGATTTAAGGTTGGGACTATATGCATAAGAAAGAAATACAAAAACAACAACGTGACACATTGACATTTCGGCAAAACTATCAAGTCTCAACTCTAAAACTAAAATCTGTGTTTGCCATTTTACAAGTAATAAACGAAAATTCTCTTTCCTTTGACACAATGAAAGTTGACACTGGCGATGGTTTAATATATACCTTATTTTAAAAAAATGGGTTTTGAAAGATGATACACGTTCGTCTGTGCGATGACGTCACGTTTGATTCCGCCAGTAAATATGCGTTTTTAAATTTGCGCGCGATTTTCAAACAAGTCACATTCTGATGATTAAATTTCACTATTAACTTACGATTAATTTGAAAAATAATTGTACGGTATGTTTTTTTAGCGATAAAGATAACAAATAAAATATTTTATTCATTTTGATGTCACATGCATATTCCTTATTGTCAATGACATGTCAGTTTTTTTTAAATATTGACATAATGCGAACAAATAATTACAACGGTCAACTTGCATTGAATTAGATTCCCCGATAGTACTACATAATTGTTGTTATAGGGACAGTGACGTGCTACAAATAGGTAAGATGAATCTCACAAGTTAAAAGTACTTTATGATTATACACACTGGTCCACTGGTGTTTATAAAAAACATGCGTTTATGTGTGTATGTATACGTGTATGCTTGCGTATGTGCGTGCATGTTTGAGTGCGTATTGCGTGCCTACGCATGTGTGCGTACGCGTATTGCGTGCCTACGCATGCTTTTATGCGTTTGTACATGTGTGTCTACTGTCTGTGCGTACGGACTGCGGACACAATATGTTATAATATACCATGTCTGTCCACTTAACGAGCGCGACCTCGTCGGGGCTGGCAGCCTGGTAGTCGCACAACTGCTGCTGCGGCACCGCGCCCCCGCAGCTGTCCGACATAACGCTGCTCTCCATATCTATACACATAAAATCTTCAGTTAGGCTACGTGCCCACGAGGGTTATTTGTGGTGGCGACAGAAAAATATGTAAATAGAACTGTGCACTAATATAAAAAAATTAAAATGGTGTAGAGTTGTCAAATCTGACATTTGACACTTGTGACTTCGAGTTTCAGCTCTATTGTATGAGCGCAGTTTTTTCTGTCGAGACCACAAAAAAAACTCGTGGGCGCGAGCTCATAGTCTTATAATTTATAGTCTTTTTATATGATTGGCCTTATAAGTAAAAACATGATTTAAGCACCCAGAAGCAGGCACATACTTGGATTTTCACACTTGACCACTATAATAAAATATCTAAAAATGTATTAAGTAGGCGTTTTATTTGTTTTACTAGGAGGGTGGATGATGAGGACCACACAAAAGTGCATGTTTCCACACTTGGTTCCAAGACATTTCATTTTATTATTATTTCCAATGTTAGTTAAGACAGTCTCGTCTTAATCTCCGACCTAAATCGTATATTAAGCTAAACGTTGTATGTACGTAATAAGTGAAAGGACAATATAATATTAATATTATCGGGACTATACTTTACATTTATCTCTCCAACTTAACATATACCTCACAGTAGGTATATTGACGACCTCTGTGGCTCAGTGGTTGAGCGCATCGATGCGGGTCGCGGGTTCGGATCCCGCCAAAGGAACATAAAGTTTTGTGTGTTCCTGAGTCATGGATGTGTATTAAATATGTGTATTATATAATAAAAATCATAAATATAATGTGTCTAGTAAAGAAGTATTAAATATTTCTATTGTCTGGTACACGTAACACAAGTTCTTCGAGAACTTGGCACGGGACCAGTGAGACGTTAAAGCACGTCCTATAGACGCTAATTATATGGATACTATAATAATATTATTATAGTGTAAGAGCTCACCAGCGAGTGCGTCATAGTACTCCTTAAAATAAGCTCACCCGACTGCGCTTCCACGCCGCGATCCTCGCTGTCGTAGACCGGTGTGACGTTGTGACACAGCGCCAGCGCGAGCACCGCGCGCCACACCTGCCGGGGGGACGGAGCTCCTGTCGTCCCCTCCGGCCCCTCGGTCACGGGGGAGGTCGGCAGCGACGGGGAGTCGTTTGTCACATACTGTGTGAGGAGCTCCTCGACCTGCAAGAATTTCGTATAACATATCGAAATATATACTCGGAAAATTACCGAAATAACTACAACTTTTATAAAAAACTATAACCCGACTACGTAAATTATATACCCTACTATATATAATAAATATTATATAAATTATATATATGTTACCTGGGTTATTTTTACGAATATATTGATACCTCATTTATTAAAATCGGCCCAGTAGTTTAGGCGCTACGTTGGAACATACATACATACATAGACTGCCATAATCATTACCATCCCTTTTGGTTTCGCTGTAGTAAAAAATCGGTAAAAAATCATATTGCCTTAACTCAACTGAAACAGAAGGAAAGTAAAATAAAGTGCATAGGTATGTTACTTCTCGCCACACAGTACTAAGACTTATAGATTTATAGATCTCAGATCTATAAATCAGAGTATCTAAGACAGTAGGTACTAAGATAGGCTAATCTCGAATAGCATATTATGGCTGACAGCCTCCGTGGTTCAGTGGTTTAGAGCTTGGCTCTCGACTCGGAGATGGTGGGTTCGATTTCCGCGTTGGAACAACAAAAAAATTATTGCCAAGTTTGGTTAAGACAATGCAGGCTGATCACCCGATTGTCTTGACAAGAAAGATGATCCGCGCGTAGGAGCAATAAGTCGGACCTGCGCCCGATCTCTCGCCAGTCGTGTCGGCTATCCGTTCCACTAGGTTTAGAGAGCATAGGAAGAGAGAGTGCTATTATGTACTGCGCACACACTTGGGAACAATAAAATAAATCCTGCGTAGCTGCCATTGGATCCAATGAAACCGGCACCGTCACTGAAATCGTTGTGAGGAGCTACATATACAATACACATACAATAATATCATGATATCCAATATAACTATTATGTGAATGCGGTTAGGTTATGTTCAACTACTCACCTCATAGAAGTTGTTGCTGTCGAACAGCGCGTTGCCGAGGTGCAGCTTCTGGAAGATCATCTCGTTCTTGGTGAGCGTACCGGTCTTGTCGGCCAGCACGTACTGGATCCTGCCCAGCTCCTCAGGTATGGTGGTGGACCGCATGACTGTGCCGGCTATGTGCTTGTCGCGCTGTATCGTCCACGAGTAAAACATTTTCCCCATGTCCAGGTTCACTCGCAGACTGAAATATTCAACAAACATTTTATGAGATACTAAAAAACATATACAAACACAAGTCGAATATGTCAGTAATTTGTTTGCACGTTTTTCTATCGCGCAGAATTGTCCTTTTTGAGGGTGATGAAAATTAAACTTGGCTGACTCCAAAAACTTAGCTTTATCTATGCTTATATTCATCACAATAATCTAGTTCCTTTTAACAACTAATTTTAAACAAGAAAACGACATATACTATTAACCGTTTTCAATACAAACACTTTCGCATTTGTGATATTGATAAGCTTACCTGATTGGTATAATATATGAGAACAGTAGATTGAACCGGAGGAAGAATCCGAACCAGGGTCCGTCGAAGCCCTTCAGCACTATCAGCAGGAAGGATATCAGTAGGGTCGTCACGAACAGCACCTTCGTGAAGTCGTTCACGCGTAAATCGAGGCGGCCTACTTTGGATCGAGGCGCTGCGTTGTTCATCACACTGCGGGTCTCGCAGCCTATGAGACAAACATACATAAAATAATATAGACATACAATTTAATATATAAGTCCGCTGCCTCGAATTATGCGGTAAAGCGGCGGGCAGTGACAGCAGAGCCGACGCGCGCAGCCGGGCGCCATAGTCATTGCTCGTCAGAAACGCACTCCTGTCAAGCGGAGACTATGGCGCCCGCCGCCGCGTGCGTCGCCACTGCCGTCATTGCCCTCCGCCGCCGCGCCCTTACCGGACATTAGGCGTTTACGGAGCTTAAAACTATCTTAGCGCCAAATTCTGTTTAACTCAGTCCTGTATTTATATCTCATGAACCGTAATAACTTGTAGCTACAGTTGAAATTTTCACACATTATTTTTTTGCCGTTAAGCACGGGACTTTCCGTGATCGAGTCTGACTCGCACTTGACCGGTTTTTAAATACACCAATTTGGTGCTATAGATAAATTTTTTGCCCACAGCCCCATATTTTGTCATGTGTACCAGTTTATTTTACTGTTTAACTAATACCCGAAAAACCCTCAACGAAGTACCGTCGTAGTACAGGAGTCAATGTCATTTACCTGTGTATATAACGAGGCCAACGGCCTGTCCCGAGGCGACCACGCAGCCGCTCCACAAAGTATTCTCAATTTCAAGCGACATTTTCTCCCCCTCGTCGAGCCTAGTGCAGGAGCCGATGAACGAGTGAATGTCCTTCTCGGGTTTCTCGATAAACAACTGAGCGTTCACGTCGAGAAGATGCGCGTCGGTTGGTAGCTTTTGCGTGGACGATAAAGGTATTCTGGAAGAAATTATTATCGAATATCAGGCAAACGATCCATTTGCTTGTTTGTAAGATTTTAAGTTTTACTATTCAAGAATAAAATAAAGATAAAATCCAAGTGAGCTCAATAATTAATAATATATATATATATGAGATTATAAGAACTTAATATTACAGTTTATGTAATTATTCAGAGTAGTTAGTGTTGGGAAACTGTGACACAGCTCCCAGCGTCGTCCACTCTGGTACATTAGAGGTACCGACCGTCCTGTTTTTTCAAAAAAGCATCCTGGGTTTTTGAAGGTCATGAGTCATTACGTATTTTAAAATTCGCGCACTACTTTTATATTTGTCATTTAATTTTATTCAAATACTTATATGAAAAAAATTTGTTGTCTGTAATGTCGGTTTACGGACGATAGTTTAACGTGACAACGTCATAACAAAACATTGATGAAATTAAGTTGTGTGCTGCCGCTGTCTTTATTCTCCACGGACGCATAGGCCAATCGAGTGGAAGAGAGATAGATGCGGCGCAAATGAGCGTAACGGGACAATGAGTCATCCTTTTTCGTGCATGCAGCCGGCGTTCATCGATTTATAGCCGTTGTCACGTCAATAAATATGATAAATTTCATTTAACGTATTTTCAGTACATTCTGTTGTTACTCTATTACTGCGTACAGTTTTTAAACTGAATTGTGCTGGTTTTACCAATTTCAAATCCTAGTTTTTTAAATTTGGCTTTGGCAACCCTATGGTACATTATAATATATCATAAAACACAAAAAATCTGAAAGTAGACAAAAAACACTCCAGTTAGTACTGCTGTTTGTTTAAATATGATTGACTATTGATTGATATGAATTCGCTTTGTAATTGCTAAATACAGGGCATAGGTTAATATTAAGAACTGTTAACAAAAATATCATAGGTCAGAAGCACGCGCCTTTTCAGTGAAATTTAGCGAATGACACATTCATTATAATACTTACATGTTTTTAAAAATAAATGTTTCACAATTTGATGCATTCGCATATCGTGAACAAGTGTCAGAACTCCGAATATCCTCGTTACATATTATTAAAATTAATGTTACATAAATACTGTGTGTACCTGTATTTTTTTATTAAACCTCCAATATACTAGGGTTGCCAACCGTCCTGTTTTCCCAGGACATGTCCTAGTTTTTGCAGTGTCTTAAATAGTTTTAAAGCAGCATCCTGGGATTTTGGAGTGTGCCACTTAATTTTATTCAAACACTTTAATAACAAATATGATTATTAGCATTACATGTATTTCATTTAACCTGTTTTCACTACATATTACGCCTGTCGCGTCCTGTTTTTAAACTGAATTGTCCTGGTTTTTCAAAATTCAAATCCTAACTTTTAACCGCCTTCCAAAAAAAGAGGCGGTTATTAAAATTTCGGGTTGGCAAGCCTACTATGTACTTTTTTACAACACCCTAGAAACTCATAAAAGCGCATTCAGATATCAATAGGCTAGATGACTATTTCTTTATTGCATAAAGTAATAGTACTCTTAAATATGAGTAACTTCTCAGAAGAAACAGTATGTCAAAAGTGAATATTTTGAAAGGTACCGAGATTTGTATACAACATGTCGCAAGTCTCGTGCAAACACTCCATACTGAAGTTGTACCTGGCTGTGACGTCACGCCTAGGTTAAAGTGTATGAATTATACGGCCGCAGGAACATATTTGTAAATATCTCCGATATTTGTGCGTTTTATTCATACTTACTATTGTAAATGTTTTTGTATATAATGTAAGTAAACTAATGATGTAGGTTTTGTTTACTAATTTAGAAAAAAAAAAAAAACTTTTTTGTACTTTTAGATGTATCGTCTTACTAATCTACACATAAAATATTATATTTTTTTACATTTACCGAGTTGTAATGCCTCATTATATCTGATTATATTAATGAAACTAAGTTTAGATGTAGTCATCATCCCTATTATAATCGATACGTGTGGTTCAATTACTTGTAGTTAGCTGTTGAAGGCCAAACACTTAAAGATCTGCGTTATTTAACATGCATTTTCGATTTACGATAGTTTCACTGTTGAAACATAATTCATAATGAGTATTTCTTATTCAAATAGATTGTACTCTTCTTATCAGCCTATAAGTATTACGCGTGTTTGTATATGCGCAAAACAATACTACGATCTCATTTCCTCTTACACTTTGTAAGCGAATCTATAAATAAAATATCCTCTTCCGACAGTCTCGACGGTATCATGTTTCGATGATGAACATTTCCATATACACTCGACTCTTCTTAATTCAAACATGCGTTTTTTCGAACCTCTTTTTAATTCGACGTTACTACGAATATAATTTATTTAATTCGAAAAATTTTGTTAATCGGTAATTAGAAATATTTTGAAGGCTTGAATTTCGAATTATCGAGAGTCGACTGTAAGCTTTATATTTAGTCACTTGGGACCTCGCCGGATTGCCATTTAGACGGTAGATTTTCGCCGTGTGGCTTTAGTCGACCGAGTAAATCCCGCGTTTAGAACTTACACTTACTTGAATTATCAGTCATCCAAATTTTTCGAATTATATAAATTAAATTCGTGTTACTAATTGTTAAAACTTCGAATTACAGAGAGGTTCGAATTAACGCATGCTAGGTAACCGGTGTGCCGTGCGGCTTTAGTCACCAGTGTAAATCCCTCATTAGGTTTAATTTCTCAAAAACTATAATCAAAGAGCAAACCTAATTTACCCTGCACATTGCCGTAATAATAAACCATTCTGAACTATGCTCATTAGTTTGTGGATTATTTACAAAAGAAGAATTGACTGGCCGAGCGGATGTGACGCCCATTGTATGTATATGTACAGAGCTGCGCGCGCGTTCATCGAACGACGAGCGTGATTCATTTTCGCGATTGTTTGTATTGATATAGATATGCGGAATTAGATTCCAGTGCAGGGCGACAGTTACTTCTAACATAGACCAGTTAAAAGTAGGTCACAGCACTTCTAAGATATCAAGAAGTTTACAACAATCATTTGTAACTAGAACAAACTGTTAATAAGACTTTGTTTTATGAACAATATTATTGAAGTAAATTTTTTAGCAGTTAAATTTTAAAGTCGCATCACGACACGATTTTTGAATATAACACTATCTCTGCTACTTGAAATCTTCATGAAGAAGAAGTGACATAAATTATTGAATTATATCTTATCATGTTATAAGTATGTGTTCAATATTTTGTTGAATATTTACTATTGTACTGTAATATAAATCTAATCAAAATTCTTACCGTAACTTCCAATCGGTTTCTCCGTCCAATTGATCCGTCCTTATAAAGACAGTGCCCATAGTCTCATTTGTTCGGAGCAATATCATGTCTGCTGGTACTCTCTGTCCCTTGTGGAGCATAACAATATCCCCGACTCTGAGTGAAGATGCCGATGCATACTCGGTGATGTACGGACGGTAGTCCTCACATGGTGTGTCCAATACTATCCTCTCATACCTTTGTCTATTAACTTCTTTGTCTCTCCTGAAATACATAATATTCTAATTAGCAAAAGTACAAAAGTAATTCTACTTAATTAACTTAATAGCTGGCAAGCAACTCATGATGTGAAAGGGTAAAGGATGCAGTACTAGCAGGGAATTTAATCCATAAGCAGGTTAATAATATATTAAACTGACATGTCATTGACTATTGTATTGTGACTGCATGTCACTATAATACAAATAATTCATGAGAACATTCTAATTGCTTATGAATTAGATTCCCTGATAGTACATTAATTTTGATCATGTATATTTTATGTAAATATATAATGCATTAAAATATTATGCAAATATATTATTTACATATTTTATGTGCACTCAAGGATATTTTGCTACTTGTTAGTCTCAGGGCATAATATGTTGTATTGTGTTAGAAAATTATTTTTTTGGTACTGCATTATTTCATAGGAATAGGAAAGAACATTGGATTAGTAAAAATTTATTGGACTAAGCCATATTATATGTAAGAAGTTATTAAAAAAAGTGTATACAAAATGTGATAAATTGTCAAATTAAAAAGTTGTCAAGAATAAAAGATTGACTTACATGTACCGTCTAAAATCATCAATTGCTTCTCTGATCAACGTAACAGCCAGCACAAAACATAGTGGACCCCAGTAAGTGTACAGATAGCCAATTCTAATGCTGGGAATGAACTGAGTAAGGGCCATTACCAGAAAGTATAGATTCAAAAAGAAACGAAACTGTTCATATAGAACCACAGGGAGGAATGTGATGAATGTATATTTCTGAAAAAAAATATCAAAGGCTCAAAATTTTAACTAAAGATATTATAATAATTATAATAAACTAGCTTTTGCCCCTGGGTCTACCCACATAATTTTAGTATCCCCATGTCGAATTTTATCGAAATCGGCCCAGTAGTATTGGAGCTTATTCAATGCAAACAAATCTTTTCTCTTTATAATATCAGTATAAATGTATAGATGTCTTAATAATAATAAGATACAACATTAATAACGAATTGATGGCAGTCTGTACCCAGTATAAAATAAAGTAGGTCAAACTCACTTGATTACAAACATAATTTGGAGGATATTCCTCAGTTGGTAACCGTCCCAAAAAAATAACTCTTGCACTCAGTTCTTTCTCTTGAAATGCCCATGTTTTTATTCTGAAAATCAAAGTCAACGTTAATATACATATTATGTTATAATATCGAAAAATAAGCAACATCTTACCTTGACCAAATAGATTTTGGTTTTGGGTGAGACAACAATGGTGTTGTTTCCATAATTTAGGCATCAATTTTTGTACGTTGCTTTAGAAATCTTATGTTAAACGTAATTGAATTTTACGTGGCGGCATTAAAATATCAAAATATAATTTCGTAATACACACAAACCATTGTCTTTATTTTATCTACAATCACATTAATAAATCTTAAAACACAGCAAAAGTAAAACCATAGATGATACTACTATTGAAAACACTTGAGAATTCCACAAAAACAAATTGATGTCATAATGGTATCTGTCAGTGTCAAATATCCGTAAGAACATTTTGTTTTTTTTAATATATGGCGTCGGCCTATCATAAAATCATTTGCCAGTGTCAAGTAAAAAAGGCGGGAAATAGAACTTTCGTTTCAATTTTCAACACTTTATCATATATCGTCAAGTCTAAAGTCTAGTCAAAGTCCAAATAAATAGTCGGTACAGTCAATGAGTCATGTCAGTCGATTCAGTAAAGTGGTAGACGCTTTACTGAAAGTTCCTATGTAAGTAGCTAGTAAACTCAAAATAGCACGTTTTTAGAAGTTGTACCATTTGCCCACACTTGTGCACGTTAACGAATATTTAATGGTTAATATTAGCAGCGTTTTACCCTGAAATAAAACGCTTATTAAATACTTACCTTATTCAAAGCTTATTTTACTGAGAGAGGCATTTACGCTTCCTGTGAGTGCTCCGTTTCCGTTCTTACTTTTGGCGGGATTTGGAAGGGGTAACCTTTCCACATTCCCGCCTTTTTAAGTATCCCTACCACCAACAGCAAGCTGCCTCGATTTTGGAGGCAGATTTCAGCTTCATTGAGCTTCAGTAAAATAACCAGGCAGGAATTAATCATAAGCTTTGAATAAGGTAAGTATTTAATAAGCGTTTTATTTCAGGGTAAAACGCTGCTATTAAATAGCTTGACTTATTCAAAGCTTATTTTACTGAGAGTTGTTTGTTATCTCCTGGTTGGTGGTTAAGAAACGCCAATGTGAGTGTAAATGTGGTGATAACAGAATGTGCTTTAAAAACAGGATACTTAAGTGCATGTGCTACAAAAGAAAATAAAAATGGTGAAGAAATAAAATCCGCAAGTATGATTTTAACTTATTTTATTTTACTACTAATTAATTTACAATAATCAATTGTTCACATACATACATAAGAATAAATGTGATATGTTTATGACAAATAATAAGTAACTATGATTGACCGTCACATTAGATGTGTAATTAATTTACCATAAATTACTATTTACTATGTATAATAAATAGAACCATTATAATTAAGTCATTGTTATTGATTATGATCCCACTAAATTATTATTATATTATAATTTATGTTACTGGATTAAAAAGACATGAAAAATCTTTTTGTAAGGAAACTGGTTTGACTTCACGTTTATAAAATTTTTTAAATGTATTTTCAGATCTCCAATTTCCTCTAGCCAGTATTTCTTCGATGGGATGATTATGTGAAAAACTTTTAGATGATACGGCGGATCTAAAACTACCTGGGGATGCAACAATACCTGCTTCCAAAAGAAGAGATCTAATCCAACCTGCTATCACTGTTCGTGATGTGGGTTTTGGTAGACCTTTAATATTTATAAATAAATTATGACACTTAGCTTTAGTTCGCCTTTCTTGTAATAATGAAACTGTTTGATTTATCCAATAAACTGGATCCAAATTTTTGTGTGCCTTATTTTCAATTAGCTTCCAACCAGACTGTCTAAAATCGGATGAATCGGTCTTTGAACCGTAATTAGGCCAAAATGTTATAGTGTTTTCAGATTTAATCATATTATTAGGGTCAACACATAGTAGTGTCAGGTCATGTATCAGTCTACTCGAACAAAGAAGTAACAATGCTGCCGTATGTCTAGATGTGATAAATAAGTTATCCTTATCTATAGATTTATTTGTAAAATGTAACACAAGTGTATCTATGTTCCAAATAGGAGGTGGATTACTTGGTCTCGATTGTTTGAGAGCTATGGATTTCAAAATATGTTTAACCAGAGCATGGTTGCTTATTTGTCCGGATGAATCAGCATTACAAAGTAGAAATTACGGATTTATGTAAAACGATTGTGTTGTACGAATACTTTTGGCTTAAAAATAAATCAGCCAGGAATCTTGCAACCTCCGATCCATTTGGATAAAATGGGTCCAAAATATTAGATTTAGTCCATTCTACCCAACGAGCCCATGGTGCTTTATAGGTTCTTAGAGTTGAAGTACGCCAAGAAGACTGCAAACGTTCTAATTGTTCTGGACTCCAGTCTTTAAGATCTTTGTACCAGCCCCACATTTCCACACCTCCAGTACCATTTCGTGGACTTTTGGTGGAGGCAAATTGGTCGACGTGTCGATTAAGCAATTGTGAAGGTTGCGAATCGTGAGGGGGGGTGCAATTGCTCGTCGCTTCAAATCGCTCCGCCAAAATACTCTCTCCCAACGTGGTACGACTAGAATGTAGGTCCCCGTTGCTAGATTTAAATAAGCTAGTATGCGGGGTATCAGGCAAGGGGGTGGGAAAATCCACGCCAGATGGTAATTCCACGTTTGTGAGAAAGCGTCGTGGTATAGCGCTAATTTGTCGTTGAGATTTTGAGATACATAATTTGCAACGACATGAGCGGTTGGAGATGCAAATAGGTCTATTACCGGTATGCCGAAGTGTCTGAAAATCCGATCCGTACAATGAGGCAAAAGGTGCCATTCTGTTACTGCTTTGAGTCGAGACAGATGGTCTGCCTGAACATTGAACTTGCCCGGAAGGTACTGGGGTATTATATGAATATTGTATTCGTTTAGAATATGATAAATTTGAAAAGTCAAATTCATAAGCATTTCCGAACGAGTGCTTCCTTCGTTGCGCAGATATGCTATTGTGGTTTTGTTGTCGCACTGTATTAAAACAGTTGCATTTCGGAGGCTCTGACCACGACTTTCTAAAACCTTTAATACTGCCAACATTTCTTTGTGGTTGGAATGAAGATGCGATTCTTGGTCCGACCAAACTCCCGCCAGTGGGCAATTGTCCAAAAGTGCACCCCACGCTAAGTCGGATGCATCTGTTGTTAAAAAGTGACTCGGCGTAGGAAAGTGCAGTGGAGAATGACGGTGATAATTTTGTAGCCACCATTTTAAATTTTTTACTGCCGTCTTTGAAAGTTGAATTACTGTATCTGTTTTTAGATTTAAATTTAGTAGGTTTAGAAGACTCCGAAAATTGAGCCTCCCATTTGGTACGAGAAAACTCGCAAAATTTAGTACTCCGATAATTCTTTGAAGGTCCTTGAGCGTTATTGTATTTTTTTGTAGAATTAATAACAAATTTGCTTCCATACTTTTTTGCTTCTTTATGGGAAGACTCTTTATGTTTAGCCATGCATCCCAATGAAGTCCCAGATAAACAATTTGTTTTTGTGGTATTAATTGGCACTTCGACAAGTTTATTTGCCAACCTAAATATTGAAGGGTGTTCACGACAAGTTGAACTTGGGATTCTAGTACAAATTCGTTCTGATTTGCAATTAAAAAATCGTCTAGGAATACAATTATGCGTACACCTCTTTGTCTTAGTATTTGAGCTATCCAATTGGTAATTGAAGCAAAAACTTTTGGGGCTGTGCTCAACCCGAATGGTAGGCATGTCATTTCGAGTAATTCCGAATTGTAAATCAGTCTCAGAAAGCGACGATGATTGGTTTTTACTCCTAGGTGGAAGTAGGCTTGCGAAATGTCGATTTTGCATAGTCAATCGTTTGCTTGTATGAAATCGGGAATGCGAAACATGCTTATTAGTTTGAAATGATCCGTGATAATATATCGATTTAGGGCCTTCAAGTTGAATACCGGACGAAACGTTTTGTCCGATTTTGTGACAAGGAACATGGTGGACAAAAAACTTGGGGTTGGTTTTTGTACAGTTTGAAGGATCCCTTGTTTCTTCATAAGCACAATGAGATTTGTCATTGGTAAGGAGAAAGGGGTTTCGAGAATTGGTTGGATCAATGGAGGTTTTCGGAGAAATGGTATGCGATACCCTTTTATAAGTTTCAGAATGTGCTCTGGGGCACCCAACTCCTGCCAGTGATTGTAGTAATTTACCAGTTGACCGGCCCTGAACTCCTTGTTCGGCTGAAAATAGTCAGAATTTGCGTTTTCTGTCAGTTTCAGGCTTGTTAGTCGATCCGTTTTGATGACGGTTTGCTCTATTGTGAGGGTTTTGTCGGTTTTGTTGAGGTCTTTGTCGAAACCTCTATTACCCGACCCTCTACGGTTAGAATAATTAAAATGTCCCTGCGAGGGACGTTGGTGGTACTCACCCTGCGGGGGTGGGACATAGTGCGAATGAGTGTGTATGTTACTACAACATCCGCCTGTCACGGTACCCTGCGAGGGTACACGTCTGCTTTTAAATCCCTGCGAGGGATGAGACCTTGCCTTAACATGTCCTACTTGCGTAGTAGGTTTATTTACAGCCATAAATATTTTATGCGTGCCACCATATTTATCTAAAGCCGTTGATAGCTGTTCTGCATTAAACAAATTATTACAAGATGGTGGAATTTTGCGTATTGCCGACTTTACAAGTGGATCCTTGATAAAATTGGTGATACCATCCCTCCGCATTTCAATAACTTCGGATCTATGACCGCAAATTAATTGTAGTAAATCAGAAGAAGTTTTGTTAAATTCACCTTTATAAAATAATTCAGAAAATGTCTGACTAATTTCATCACCATCAATTGTATTCTGTGATCTGATCCAACTTAAGAAATTATTTGATGTGGTTTGGAAAATTTCTTGTTGATTAAGTAAACAATAAGTTAGAGCGGCATAGGCTTTGTCTGTATAAGCAAGATGGCGTAAAAAATTAAGCTTAAGCGTAAGCTTTAAATTCGTCATTTGTTTCCAGGTTTGTAAAGCCCGGGCTGTGGCAATATTGTTTTTGTGTGTCCGCATAGCGAACTTCGCTCCATTCTCGCGTATCAAAATGTTGATAATCGTTAAGAAGTTTCAAATAGTTGTCAGGCGTTTTTGGAACTGCGGGTTCCTTTACTTAAGTATTGATTTCAAAAGAAAAAGTCTTATCGGGGCTGGTTTCATTACAGTTAACACTGGACTCACAATCTTGGAGAGAATTAAACTCTGTATTAATTTCATATGGATCCAAAGAAAGAACGTCATCGTCTGGAGGGCTAACTTGACCAGATGGGAGAAGACGTTTAGAAAGTTCACTTACTTGCTTTGTTAATAAGTCCAGTTGAGTTGTGTTGCGGGAGCGTTTACCTCGTTTGTGATGGCGCCGGCCATGTTTGCGCTTTCTACTCGATCGTTTAGAATAGTCCGTACTCGAACTAGATCCGGAAGAGGAACTGGACGTAGATGAGCTGCGTGACCTTCGCTGAGGTCTAGATGGTCCAGGCGCAGACGTGGCCGCTGTTTCGAGTACATTTTTTTCAGAATGTTCCATCTAATATGATTTGATATCTAAAAGTTTATTATGTGATATATATTATAGAAAATTAAAGTATCAATAAGGTCTAGAATATACGTACTATAAAATTTATAGTTTACCTACTTTTGACGTGAAACGTCTTTAAAATCGCGCCGAAACATACGGGTACCAGGTTTAAAAACTGGACCGTAACGAAAAGGTCTATATCATCGTACCTTAATAATTAAAAAACTATTAGTCTTAGAAACAAAAATGTGGTGTAAATATTTCACTTATATAGTCAGCTCGCTGTTATGACATTGAGTTCGTGTCGGGGTCAAGCGGGGCGGCGGGGGAGGGATACTGCGATAACTGTGCGAAACCGGCGCTCACGCTTGTTTCTATTCAGTGTAACTCGTGACTCCGACTTTATAGCGTGGTGATTCTTTCGTGTGTTTGTCAAGTTTATTTGAACCGATTGATTTATACAAAAAAACAGCGTCCATCTTGTTTTCATTTCAATCTTTTACTTTAAAAGCGATTCGCTAACATAGACGTTTCACGTTAAAACCAACGGCCGTGTGCCCCGACACAGCCCCACCCGCTTTTTAAACTGTTAAAACTGACGTAGATAAACAATCGAACTGAAAAAGTTATTCCAAAATAATTTATTTATGAACAACTCGAGCACAAAAGTAAGAAACATAATTAATAATAATTAACAAGAAAATTACTTACATGGGAAACGTTTATATTTAACTCACTCGACCGTCTAGGTCGGGAAACAAAACGTCAATGAAGCTGAAATCTGCCTTCAAAATCGAGACAGCTTGCTGTTGGTGGTAGGGATACTTAAAAAGGCGGGAATGTGGAAAGGTTACTCCTTCCAAATCCCGCCAAAAGTAAGAACGGAAAAGGTGCACTCACAGGAAGCGGAAATGCCTCTCTCAGTAAAATAAGCTTTGAATAAGTCAAGCTATTTAATCTACCAATATTACTCATTAAGAACCGAGATAACACATGAAATATTACAAATTCACAACGTCACCCATTGAACTCCCCGGCAAAACTCCAATTTATTATTTATTTTATTAAAGACTATTTAATAAAATAGAGACTAAATATAAAATGAACGAGAGCACAATAAATGTCTCTTTCTAGTGTAAATTATGACTTCATTTTTGATTGGGAGTTGTTTGTTGTAATCATAGATGTATTATATTAAAAAGAGGTAGATATGATATAGCGCACTGTTGATTAAAGATACATAAATCTAAAAGAAATAGATTGACGCGATTAAAAATTATAAGCAAATAAAAAAATATTACCTATCTCTTTCTTGCAAAACGATTTGTCACAAGTTTCCTACCGCCATACATTTTGTAATGACAAATGTATGGCGGGTGCAACTCGTGACGTCACAGGCCGATATAATCGCTCTTATTTATATTGTAAATATAAATTGTTTGTATCTTCGTTTTTTTTGAAGATATACTAAAATTGGTTCTAGATTGTGTAATAACATGTTGTCTAACTTCGAATAGACGAAAAAAAATTTTTTAGGCTACATGCCTATACATAGTCAATCCCATAAATTGAAATATCCATGACGATCTAAGTTTTTTTAATTTGATGGCAGTGGCAGCATTGCATTAGTAAATAAATATGGCGTAACGTTGTGCGTTACGTGGGAGTGTGAAGCCAAATTTGTTACCAAGCAAATAAGAATTTGTAGTGTTTTACAAATTCGTGACGGTGTTGTGTTCGAAATTAATTCAATCCATAATTCAGTGTGACCCAAATAATTGCAGTGTTTCGTATAGAAAATTGGATCAATGACTTGGGATTCTCTGTAGATGACTATTATTATGAACCTTATCTCGTAACTTATGAAATACCCATCTAACTTATGGTAATATGTGTTTAATTTTGCCTTTGAATTCGCTGCATAATACGTGGGAGCAATTGAAGACGTTTTAGTTTGTAATAAGATAATTGAGAGGGTGCGAAATGCACCCATCTCAGAGCGCAGAGGTCGCGCCTAGTTGTCTCTGACAGTCGGCCGGGCGCGGGCACACCTCCGTGTGACCTATTTTCTGGTTTATGCATCGAGTTACTATTTACGTCCATGGGAGCGAAGTGGACCGTCAGCTTGCGTCTACAATAAATACATCTTTAGTAAAAAAATCTTGCATTAGATCCTTTTGATAAAAATAAGTGAAAAAATGGGAGTTTCGCATCACGTAATTCCATAATTTATGTAGGTCAAAGGATAACGGGGTCAATAAACTTCCATTTGCCAATAGCATTAAACCCATTGCTATGACCATGTTGTAGGTACTCTAGTTCATGTAATAGCTTCTCTAGGCAGTTTCAAGATTGTGAAGATGGTAAGAATACAATCTTATTAGTCCTATTAGTGGAAGATAAAATAATAAAATACATGTATGTTTTCATAGTGCCTGGATGCAAATTTTTGGTGGTAATAAACTTTTACCACCTTTAGTTTTAATGGGTTAAGTAACTATTCACAACAGTTTAGAGAGTTTAATTAGTGGGTTTTATTTTAATGTTGATCTGTGGTATTGTATATTAATCATAAAAACAATGTTATTGTGTTTTTTAAACATCAGCTGCTAATTACTTACTTAAGTAATCCCTTCAAGAGAAAAATATTACTATTGTGAGAAATGCAAAATAATATGAAGTTTGTAATTATGAACATTTAAAAAATTAATTAAATTAATTTGCTGAATATTTTTCTAAACGGCAAGTTTTAAGCTACTATAATTGTAATCATTTCAAAGTTTTATAATACTCGTTTTTGTTGCAGGTCATAAGTGTACATAACATAGAACAGTGTAAGGATAATGGGATCCGATAAAGTGTTATGTGGTGAGAGTGTCAATCCGGCAGTATGATGGACTCAGAGCTACCGCCTGGCAGCTGCAACTCCACAGGACATCTCTCCACTATTGGATGGAACATACCAGGTTCGACATTCTAAATTACTCTTTAAGGTAAAAGTTGGTAGCTGACTACACTTGGCTGCAGCATAGAAACCAGGAGTCTAGTAGGAACATTTGACAGTGGTGTAAACGTTATGGAATGAAATTTGTATGGGAGCTGTCATGATTTTGACACATTTCCATACAAATCTCATTTGATAATGTTACGCTGCTGTCAAATATTCCTGCTAGGCCCATAGTAGTGTTGTGACGACATGTCAGCTGCTGCTGCATATAGTCAGCTACCAACCAGTACCTTTATACTCCATTCAGATTCAATTAAATACAAATGTAAACGATAGTGCATTATAATGTTACTTATTTACCATAGAACTAGATGTTGCCCGTGACTTTGTTCCCATAAAAGTTTCCGCATTAAAAGTAGCCTATATCCTTCCCTATGGTCTACTCTATATCTGTGCCTATTTATATCAATATTGATCCAGTGGTTTTGGAGCCTTTTCACTGCAAATAAACAAACAAACTTTTCCTCTTTATAATATTAGTATAAAGAGTACAGAAATTGAGGAAATAAAACAAGCCATAGAAGAGACAGTTAATGAAGTTACAGGAGAAATTGTCACACTATGCAAAAAAGGGAGTAGGGAACCTGGAAATGTGTTCTTTGTTAATGTACTACCACACGAAAATAACAAAAAAATAAAGGAAATAAAATATATTTTACATCAGCCAGTTATACTTAGATACCCAAGCAAAGATATGTCGAACCATCCCACAGTGCACATGCTGTCAATAGTATGGACACAAAGAATAATTATATGCGACCATTCAGGTGTGTTAAATGCGCCGGTTCCCATAAAACTTCACTCTGCACATTAGGTAGAAACGCACCTCCTATATGTTCCTTATGCACAGGGAATCACCCAGCCAATTATGATGAACGTGTTGTCTACAAGGAGATACTATCAAGGAAAATAGGAAATACCCGTAAACAAAATGAAACCCCATATAATAATAAACTAGATAACAGTAAACAGACTACAAAGAAAATTAAATAACATACACAGAATTACTTGTTCAAAGAGAGTCATAAAGCAAAAATAACTATCCCTAGCATACCTGTCATAGAAAGTTTTGGGACAGATCATAATATAGACACTGGAAAACCATACTACAGTCAAATAGTTAAAAGTGGTCATACAAAGAACAAACACATGAATAATGAATCAGGTGGCATAATGCAGTCGCAGTGCACCCATCGCAGTATTGACACTGTCATAAGACCTAATGTTCCTAAGGACATAGTTGACATAGAAAAACTTAGACTTATGCAAACTGAAAAGCTTGACAAAACTTTAATGAACATCGTCACCATGCTAATAAATAAAATTCCATGACTTTAAAATAGCAATTTTGAATATAAATGGTCTGTTGCCAAATAAGCAGGATCTAAGCTACTTAATTAGACATTATGCTACGGTCGGAAACTCACATGATCATAAGAATCTAACGCTCAAGGGCTATAATATCTATTTTGCAAATCATCCTGATGGGACTAGTCAATCTGGAGCAGCAGTAGTCATTAATAACAATATTAAACATCACAGATTTCAACAAGACTATCTGCAGACTGTCAGTATAGCAATTAAAGTTAAGCATGGTGGTAGTATAAACATAAGTGCAGTTTATTGCCCATCTCAACACAACATAAAATGTCCGTTGATTACTTCAGGACCCTTGGAACAAGATTCATTAGGGGAGGAGATAGGAATAGCAAGGACAAACATTGGGCTCAAGGCTGATAACAACTAGAGGATGTGACCTGAAAAAGTGTATAGATGCTTTAAAATTTAAAACATTCTCAACGGGCAAACCCTCTTATTGGCCTGCCGATCCAGCTGAAATCCCTGATCTGCTTGACTTCTTTGTAACGAACCCTTCGTCGTAGGAGAGCATTATGTCAAACTAGCATCATGTCTTGATACGTCGTTGGATCATTCAGCAGTCATCAGTATATTCAGTTCCATCCCTATGAAAAAAGAGCAACCACTTACCTTATGCAAACCTGAAAGTTAAATTAAAAACAAATGAAGATATAGATAGAGCAGCCTTTTACATCGCAAATAAAATACAAGAAGCGGCCTGGCGCGGAACCCCGCAAATTAACGCCAAAAAAGACTAAAGTTAAATGAAAAAAGGAAGCTCAGACGAAGCTGGCATCTCCGTATACTGACCATAGATAAAAACACTGTTAACATATGCGCAAGACAATAATTAAAAGAACTAATCAAAGGTGCAGAAAATGAATCGCTGAAACAAAAACTTACCAACTTATCTGCGACGGCACATGGAAGTACTCTCTGGGGAAAATTACCAAAAACCTCAAAAGACCTCAAGAGCATATTTCACTGATAAGGCGTAGTGATGGTACATGGACACAAAAACCTGTTGACAAAGCGAACATATTTGCAGATTACCTTAAACAAATCTTTACCTCAAATCAATCATCTTTAACTGAATTTGAGGAAGAAATCGATAAAGTAGTTACGATCAACAATTAAGCTTGCCTTTGAAACGAAGTGTTTTCTTAGCTTTAATTTTTATAAGTATGTGTGTAAGTTAATAAGCTTACCTTTTAAACGAAGTCTTTGAAATGAAGTAGCTTAAACAATTAAAAATCTAAAAAATAAAAAAGGATATGTTTTAATAACTGGAGAAATATTAGTTCCTTAATTATGAAATTAGCGTTTTCTCGTACTGGCCACTTTGATCTCAAATATATGTTCTTTGGTTAGGAATTTCAATTTCAAATGTATACCGCGCTATTTACAACCGACAACCGTAATTAATTTGTTTTTTCCTCGTTTGGTTTTTTCTTTGCGTCACTCTTGTTTAAAAAATGGAAAAATTGAAATATCGTATCGTTTTCGAGTACGAGTTCCACCGTGGCACCGGTGCTGCAGAAACGGCTCGAAGAATTATTGATGTGTATGGCGGCGGTGTCGCAAAAGAAAACACGGTGCGTTTTTGGTTCCAACGTTTTCGTTCTGGAAATTTCGACCTGCAGAACAAGCCCCGTTGACGGCCGGAGACCAAAGTTGATAATGAAGAATTTATGGCTATTGTGGAAGCGGATCCATCGCAAACCACGTCCGAGTTAGCTGCAGGCTGCTGTGTTAGTGATAAAACTGTTTTAATTCACTTGAAGCAAATTGGTAAGGTGAAAAAGTTTGAAAGGTGGGTACTTCATGAATTGAGTACAGCAAACCGACAAACGCGCGTCGACTGCTGCGTTACATTACTCAACCGGCACAATAATTAAGAGATTTTAAATCGAATCATTATCTGTGATGAAAAGTGGATCCTGTACGATAATCGGAAACGCTTTATTAACGCAATGGCTGAACCCGGGCGAACCAGCGAAAGCCTGCCCTAAGCGAAAATTGACTCAAAAAAAGTTACTTGTGAGCGTTTGGTGGACTTGGCCGGTGTCGTTCATTACAGCTTTCTTAAATCTGGCCAGACGATTACGGCAGATGTCTATTGCCATCAACTGCAAATCATGATGGAAAAGCTAGCTGCTAAACAACCGAGGTTGGTCATTCGCTCTAAGCCACTGCTGCTTCAGGACAACGCTAGACCACACACGGCACAACAGACGGCTACCAAATTAGGGGCGCTTCAATTGGGATATTTAAGACATCCACCGTACGTCACCGTACGGTGACAGACACAGACAGAAACAGATTACCATTTTTTTTGAAATTTGGATAACTTCTTGCAAGGGAAAAATCCAAATTCGATGAAGCAATCCAAAGCTCCTTCAAAGATTTTATTGATTCCTGTCCGATTTTTTTTTTAGTAAAGGAATCAATGAACTACCTATGAGATGGCAAAAGTGCATAGATAGCAATGGTATATACTTTGATCAAATAAATATTATATTATGTTTTAAACAATGGTTAAGGATCATTAGTTTAATGATATAATTAGTTTAATGTGCACTCATCTTTAATAATGATTAAGCCAGCCCACTAAATTAATAGCAAATATAAAGTACTTTGCAGGGACCTTCAATTATAAAGAATGCTTCAGTTTGTAATGATGGCTGTATGTTGTTATTTTTTCATGTTTAAGAGGCTAGACAGAATACATTTTTACAGAAATAAAAGTGTTATAAAGATAAAACCCTCAAGTTTTTTGCCAGCTGCGTTAGTTAATAGCCTTCAATTAGTTAAGTAGGCGCTACTGAACTTGTGTGTTCAATGATCCGTGTGAGCATTACTCCTAGCTTCAGGTAATCCTGACTAATATTATCAACTAATAGGTTTGTTTGTTACACTTTCTCACCTTTATATACTCTGCTGACTGCTCAGATCCAAATTAATCTTTTTGATTACAATATGAATGTGTTACTTGTATCTTTAACACCAGATTTTTCAGGTCGATTAATTAGTAGCGTTACTGATGTCTTTTTGTTTGTAAAAGGAACAAATTTACTCTGAACAGAGTATAAATGAGTGATATTAAAATTGGAATCATAGTGCACTGCCACTGGTGTCTTTATTTTATTGCAACTTTGATGTCTTTGTTTTGTGTGAAGTGGAATTGAAGAAAATAAAGTCTACATAATATGATCAGTTAACATATCACAAGCAACTTCATTTGTCTCAGTCTCATTAAGTAACCGCGGTATAAATATATTTTATTACACAGATAGCCTTATGTATATAAGCCTTATGTATTCCATATCAAATAGGCTACTTGACTCATATTTAATTTCATATATTGAAGGAGTATTTCCTTTAGTACTTGGCTTAGAATAACATATTCTAGCGATATCATAAATTAAAAACTTAAGATTGATAAATAAAGTTGATTCAAAATATGTATTTTTGTTTTTTAATTTCCACTGATGAAAACACCTCGAAGTAACTTCCGGCAAGGATGTGACGACACAAACACACTAAACACCTATGTAGTACTGAAACGGAACGATTCTGTAAATAAATAATTCATGACATCTTAAAAAGTTATTTATGTCAAAACGTCAAACGGAACGTAAACACCATTTACTAATAAAGACTATTATATAGCACAGATTACAAATAGTACTAGTATGACGTCACAGCCCAGATAATCTATCAACCAACATGGCGAATAGTGTTTTCGGCGGTTTTAAAAAAGGGTATATTTTTTTTAGGTTTTTCGGTTTCAAAATAATGTTAAATTATTTTTTTGTGTGTAATGAAACGATTATGAAGCGTTTAGGACATAAATAAAAACAAGGTCAAGTAGCCTATTCAGATGTCCTAATTAGAATCCATTAAAGAAAGGTAATTAAAATTTAGTCAGCCAGAAGCCATATACATCTTCCGATTTAGGATGCTACTTAGGATCCTAACTTCTTAAGTTTCAAAGCTATTTCACTTGACTTTTCGTCACTGAATCATTTATGTCGTCTGAATTTAGTGAGATGGAATACGCGCTTTATACCGCAAAAGTTCAATTTTCTTGTCGATGAATGACGAGTAGCATTCAAATTGCAGGATATCATCAGTGCAAAATTCTTCTAATTGATAATTTTATTTGTCTCTACTCTCAAGGCTCAAACGCCTCAGAAGGCTTGTGCGGGGGGAATTTCCCATGGTTGCGCACAAGCAGAATTAACTCGTGTGTGTGACCGCGATATCGAAGGTCGTTTTAATTTTAAAATTTCGAATAATTGTTGTAACTTCAAAATTTATCAAAATTATTTTAATATATCCAGGTATAGGTCTTTATAATCTATATCCATATAGGTCTTTCCTTTTAATGAACAGTTACGTCCATTGTGAATCCACGTAAAATGTTATATCTGCTGATAAAGAAGATTTGCGTTCTTCGTAAGTGCACATAAAACGTATTTTGTAATAAATCTACATAATATTGAAATTGCAGAAATATTGACCCTCCCTTACGAATGTTTTTATTAATAGCGGGTCAATGTATAAAGTGCGTTCGTTGAGTTGAGTTGAGTTCGTAAAATATTTTATCTATTGAAGATTTACTTTCATTGACTATATTAGGTCCTTACATATGAAATTGGCGTTTTGTCGTACTGGCCACTATCCACACACACACTACCACAATCGTCCTAACCAAAGAAGATATATTTGAGATCAACTCTAAATATATCTTCTTTGGTTAGGAATTCCAATTTCAAATTTATACCGCTATTTACTCATGTATTTGTGTTTCGGAAACCGTAATTCATTTGTTTTTTTCTTTGCGTCACTCTGTTTACAAAATGGAAAACTTGAAATATCGTATTATTTTCGAGTAAGAGTTCCACCGTGGCACCAGTGCTGCAGAAACGGCTCGAAGGATTAATGATGTGTATGGCGGCGGTGTTGCAAAAGAACACACAGTGCATTTTTGGTTCCAACGTTTTCGTTCTGGAACTTTCGACCTGCAGACAAAAATATTCGGGGGTTATTTCTTAAACTGGTGTAAAGAAAACGAAATCTCCAGTTAACTCACGTTAACTAACGGATAACTCTAATCGTAGGATAACTACGAGTGAAGAAATCGGTCATTCGCTCTAGGCCACTGCTGCTTCAGGAAAACGCTAGACCACACACTGCACAACAGGCGGCTACCAAATTAGAGGAGCTTCAATTGGAATGTCTAAGACATCCACTCTACTCCCCGGACCTTGCTCCAACAGATCATCATTTTTTTCGAAATTTGGATAACTTCTTGCAAGGGAAAAAATTCAACTCCGATGGGGCAGTCCAAAGCGCCTTTTTATTGATTCCTGTCCGAATGCTTTTTTTAGTAAAGGAATCAATGAACTACCTATGAGATGGCAAAAGTGCATAGATAGCAATGGGATATACTTTGATTAAGTAATATATTGTTAGGTTAAAAAAAAAATCTACTTTATGTTCCTCCTTTACAAAACGCCAATTTCATATGTAATGACTAATGACCTAATATATGTAAATGTTGCATCAGCACAAGTAGCATTATCACCGTAGAAATGGGGTTTGTTTACGAATGAATAGCAAAAGTGTTTAGACAAAATGACAGATTTTTGTCTCGTATGTTATTTTCGTGTATATCTTTCGTACAAAAAACTTTCTACGGCGGTCATGCTATGATAATTCCTCGAAAAGTTGTATCTGCTAAAAAGTAGCGTCGCCAAATGCACCACGAAAAGCCCATTATATATTAAAGACATTAATGGTCGTCTATGTAAAACGTTGCAACTGTTATTCCACGAAAATTGTCGTATCTGCTAAAGCTACTGAGACTAGCTTTAGCAGATCTTATACCTTAAACGAGACGATCTTGTATATATGTATATAATCGGTTTCTCGAAAATGGCTCCAAATATTACTATGAAATTTAGTATGCAGGAAGTTTTGGGGTAGCTCTCATCCCTGGAAACTGCGCATTTTTATATATCAATAATTTCGACTCTATTTTGTCAGTCCGATTGGCAGTTTGGTATGCGTATGTATAATTTTTGTTAGAATATCCGTAACGTGGTGGCTTCAAATCCCGGTCAGATAAATATTTTTGTGATTATAATATTTTTTTAATTATCTAATTTTCAAGCAAAGATCGGTTACCTAGGTATTTTACTAACACATTAATTAATAATGAGTAATGTGTTATCATATAAGTTTTATTCCTCCCAAAACTGTCGTATCTGCTAAAGCCATTATATCGTGCAGGTCGAATGCACCACTCGGCGAGCACGCCGGCGGGCGTGGACGGGGGCGCGCGCACGCCTCCCGCCACGCCCAAAAAGGGCGGCAAGATGCTGGCAGTGCGAGTCCAGATGCTAGATGACTCCATATCCATGTTCCAGATACAGGTATGTACTAGAATCTAGATGTAAGGCTAACGATATATCCTAATTAGTCTAGTCGACAAGTTGAAAATGGTACAAAATAGAGATACTGCTCTTAAAATTATGTGCTCTGCTCATTGGATCCGGAATGACGCCTAGAAAAATGTGCCAAAAGCGTGTATTAGCACATAAAAAATTGCAAAAGTTATAAGCAATTAAAGATGAAAAAAAAATGGCATTTCGTTTTTTGCCAATATTTCATAAACTATTAATATTTAAGAAATTTCAAAAAAAGATTCTGAAAGAGGAGGAAATTTCCAATACAAAACTCCTAACTCCCGGAACTCTATCTCCATTATTTATAATTTTAATTTAACGCTGAAAATAGGTCTGCGCGCGACATTTTTAGGTTGCGCGCGTGGCGTCAAAAGCGAGTACGGCACATTAATTAATTTATTTAAGGTATTGAATATTTTTTTTTAAATTTGAAAAAATTATGGTGTGTTTTGAACACTATAAATAATTTATTCCCGTTGGAAATTTTACTTTAAGTTAATTTTTCAACAAGTTAAACAATTGTTAACTAACAAAATTTTCTCGAACTACCGTCTTAATTGTAAGTGAAAAAAAATGTTTAAATAATGGTCGTAAAAAATTTTCGCTTCGTAGAGCCTTTCTTACATACATACTTAACAAGATCGTGCCATAAAAGTTAAAAAAATATTTATACTTTGTTTATAACAATTTGTTTACTTGCACTAAAACTTAAAAGTCCAAGTAATGTTGTTAAAAAAATTTTTTTTTCTTAATCATCATATTATCGTTTTTTTATTAATACAATATATTTATTGATTTGCAAAAAAAAATTTTCCCGCCATTTGTTGATAAATTTTTTATAAACAAATTCATTAAATCAATATTTTTAAATTTTTTTTTTCACAAGTTTATTACATTACAAATATTATGATTTTTGAAAAAAAAATTTTTCCTTAATAACAATTTTTAATTGTTTATAATCGTTTTATTTATATTTCTATGTTTAAATAATTAGTTAAGAAATTATTTTTTTTCTAAAAATCATAATTGACAGTCCTCTATAAAGTAACAAAAACAAAAAAATTGTTATCAACAATTCTATTGTTTATTAACTTACCAATTTGTTATAAACAAATTTTTAACTTTTTTTTATTTTTTTTCTAAAACTTCTAAAATTAACAAAAACAACCATAATATATAAACAAAGTATAGAATTATTTTATTTTAAATTTTTTATTGCACTTTTAAAAAACACGTGTTACAAAAGTTGCAGCGGCGGCTGGTTCGTTTGTCTACTAAAGAACTAAAATAACTTTTAAACTATTAGAGATACGAAAATAAATTCAATATTGTAAAAATAGTATTTATATGGAGTTAAATACATCGTTTTATTCGTTTTTTGGGGAGAATTAGAAGTACTCGGCTCTTCTGTATGTGGAACGGAATGGGCCACCTCTTTGTCTACGTTAGACGGAGGGTTTTCGGCTTTTTGCCCTTCTCCTCCTTCTTCTTCTTTTTCTTTTTCTTCTTGATTCCTGGATTCTTCAATTTCTTCCTCTTCTTCTTTGTTATATATCGTTGTTTTTGTTAATTTTAGATGTTTTAGAAAAAAAATTAAAAAAAAGGTTAAAAATTTGTTTATAAGAAATTGGTAAGTTAATAATCAATAGAATTGTTGATAAAAAATTATTTTTTTTGTTACTTTATAGAGCACTGTCAATTATGATTTTAAGAAAAAAATAATTTCTTAACTAATTATTTAAATAATAGAAATATAAAAAAAACGATTATAAACAATAAAAAATTGTTAAGGATTTTTTTTTTAAATCATAATATTTGTAATGTAATAAAATTGTGAAAAAATTTTTCTTTTAAATATTGATTTAATCAATTTGTTTATAAAAAAATTATCAACAAATGGCGGGAATTTTTTTTTTTGCAAATCAATATCTTGTATTAATAAAAAAACGATATGATGATTAAGAAAAAAAAAATTTTTTAACATTACTTGGATTTTTAAGTTTTTGTTCAAGTAAAAAAATTGTTATAAACAAAGTATAAATATTTTTTTAACTTTTATGGCACGATCTTGTTAAGTATGTATGTAAGAAAGGCTCTACGAAGCGAAAATTTTTTACGACCATTATTTAAACATTTTTTTTCAATTACAATTAAGACGGTAGTTCGAGAAAATTTTGTTAGTTAACAATTGTTTAACTTGTTGAAAAATTAACTTAAAGTAAAATTTCCAACGGAAATAAATTATTTATAGTGTTCAGAACACACCATAATTTTTTCAAATTTAAAAAAAAGTATTCAATACCTTAAATAAATGAATTAATGTGCCGTACTCGCTTTTGACGCCACGCGCGCAACCTAAAAATGTCGCGCGCAGACCTATTTTCAGCGTTAAATTAATATTATAAATAATGGAGATAGAGTTCCGGGAGTTGGAGTTTTTTATTGGAAATTTCTTCCTCTTTCAGTATCTTTTTTTGAAATTTCTTAAATATTAATAGTTTATGAAATATTGGCAAAAAACGAAATGCCATTTTTTTTTCTTATTTAATTGTTTATAACTTTTGCAATTTTTTATGTGCTAATACACGCTTTTGGCACATTTTTCTAGGCGTCATTCCGGATCCAATGAGCTATCGCACATAATTTTAAAAGCAGTATCTCTATTTTGTACCATTTTCAACTTGTCGACTAGACTAAATGGCGGGGGCTATGGTTTGGCGCGGTGACGTTGAATATCAATATCAAAAACTTACTATAATACTCTGTTCTTATTAAATTTAATCTAAACGTGAACAAAGATGTTATATTCGACCAAATTAATGAGTCGTTGTATTTCTTTATTGCAATTTGTACGATAAATAAGTGACATTTAAATTGGTATCATTAAAGGCCCCCATTGTGTTACGTGTATACGTTACGTACGAGTACCCAATACCTATAATGTAACTGTTTTTAAGGAAGTTATGATTATTATTAATATTTAAAAAGTCATGGCATTCCGCAATCATTCCGAATGTCATCGAAGTATTGGATCGATATCCAATAAGCGGAAAAAATCTGATAAGTTACCGTTAATATTTGAAAAAGTCCTATTTGTATAAATTCCTACACATAAACAAAACCCTTCCATCTTTTTCGGGGTACTGTCAGTAATTTTAAAGTTAAAAAGTTTATTTCGTGATCATTATTAATTTCGTGTTAAAGTAATTGCCATTAGTAATTAATTTTATTATTCTTTTTTAAAATTACTAGGTAGGTATAGCTTGTTATTATATTTAAAAATAATTTACATAGTCATGGGAATTTAGTACAATAATAATTATTTAGAGTTCATTGATATCACAGAACTGTGAATGATCTTTTATTATGTCATCGTACTAAGCAGTAAGCTAATACAAAATAATAGCTATAGTCCGCAAACCGCGCAAAAATATACATTTATGTGCTGTACTGTAGTTACTGTAGCAGGAACAATTGACAGCCACGGAATCGTAACGTTATCGTATGAGAGTTATTATATTAATACGTGAAGCATAAACTTTCAGTACAGTTTTGCGAGCATTGTTCAACCGGAGGAGTATGAAATTTTGTCGATTAACTAAAATTGTGAAGGAATGTGTGCAGAAAGCTATTTTTTTAAAATAATTTAATAATTATTTAAAATTCGATTTCGAATCGAATTTAATAATTATTAAAAAAAAATAACTTTCTGCATACGTAAAATATATAAAAAGAACAACAACACACACTACCTCAGATTGTTAACACACACTTCAGTGCGTTTAATAGATATGTTATACGTTGTCAACCTGTCACAAGTCGTCAGTCAACATTTACATTTATTTTTTATTTTTTCTATCTAAGAGGCAAAAGAACCCTTATAAAGTTCAAGTTTAAAATGTACCTATATTAATTTTATTTTGACGAATTTCGACCGCAGGGCGACCTCGAGTTGTATGAAAATCATGACAAATATATATGTACAAATCTCATTCGACAACGGTACGATTACGTACGGTTAATTGTTCGTGCTTACTCTTCTGTAGCCCAATCACGAACTATTTGCGTAAAAGTATTCCGAGTATCGTTATCGAATAAAAACTGACATGATTTTCATATGACGACACGAATTCTTTTACACGAATTGTTCGTGCTTGGGCTACAGTTTTTTTAGAATGGTAAAAATCTTTAATAACGAATAAAAAATGAACCGCTCATAACTCCGAAGAAAATGTTGCCATTAAAAGCATGAGTGTAGATATACATTAGCGAGAAGTATAAATGCGGCCTCCAGAGCACTTATGTCAGGATACAGATACGGTTAAAAGGTTTCGCGACAAGTGGAAATTGCAAGTTCTCTATTTCCGTTCACCACGGTGTACTATTGTGCAGCTTGATCGGAAAATTGATTTCATCAGCTCGGGGGGAATCATTTATTTATATAAAAAAATAATACTTACTCAGTTACTAGCACACTTTAATATAAATAACATTTTAGTTATTAAACAATTTGGTTTTACGAAGGGTCGCTCTACAACAGATGCTGGCGTTGATCTGATTAGTTATATTTTTGATGCTTGGGAGGAGTCGCAGGATGCTCTAGGAGTTTTTTGCGATCTCTCTAAGGCATTTGATTGCGTGCAGCACAGAACGTTGATCAGGAAACTATGCCACTATGGAGTAAGGGGACCCAGCACTCGTCCTCTTAAAATCTTATTTATCAAATAGGATCCAGAGGGTTGAGATAGATGGAAAAAGATCCACCGGTACCAAAATTGAGATGGGTGTCCCACAAGGATCCATTTTAGGACCCTTTCTTTTTCTGGTGTATATAAATCACCTACCATACCTTATTAATGGAAAAAACGGGATAGTCTTATTTGCCGATGACACGTCACTTACTTTTAATATTAATCGCCAAAACTCAGGCTATGACGAAGTAAATAATGCTCTCTCAAAAATAGTACACTGGTTTAGTGTTAATAATCTTTTGTTAAAGCAAAAAAAATAAATGTATAAAGTTTACGTTGCCAAATGTTTACGGTGAGGCAAACTGAAACCAATGTTCTATTGAATGGAAAAGGTATGGTACTAGTAGATACAGCTGTCTTTTTAGGTATAACTTTAGACGCAAAACTACAGTGGGGCCCTCATATTGTTGGGTTGGCCGACAGACTCAGTTCAGCAGCATTTGCAGTGAGTAAGATAAGACAATTTTCAGACGAAAACACAGCAAGACTTGTATATTTTAGTTACTTCCACAGTATAATGTCCTATGCGTAACTGTGGGGAAATGCTGCCGTTATAAATACTATATTTGTGCTGCAGAAGCGAGCTGTTCGGGCAATCTACAAGCTGGCCCCCAACACGTCATTAAGAGAGAAGTTTAAAGAAACTGGAACCTTAACTGTAGCTTCTCAGTATGTTCTATAAAATGTATTGTATGTTTAAAAAAAATTAAACCTATTCAAAAAGAAAAGTGACAACCATAATAAAAATACCTGAAATAAGCATAATCTTGATGTACCAGTGACTAGACTAATTAGTAAAGTAAAGAATTCGTTTAAAGGCTCGAAATTTCCAAAACGGAAGCGAGCAAACCAATAATAAGTGGCGCGTTGGTTTGTAGTATTAGCTCCGTAAACGTCGTTGATGTTGCGTGCCGCTTGTGCCGCGTTGCTGCCAGACGGTACTCATATTCCATAATTACTCGAATTTTTAACGTATCCATGATGACGAAAAAGATTGAAATGCGATGAAAATGTAACACTAATCAATAAACAAATGACTACTTTTGGAAAAAGAATTCCGTGTTTTTAAAATAAAATTAATTTGAAATTAGAATTCTTAGCCAAACAAAAATTATTTTGATTTGAAATGGCCAGTACTGCAGAACGGCAATTTCATAGGTAAAGACCTATTAATATCGCATTTGCTCCTGATGGGATATTACTTGTATGGGAATCAGTTCAAAATTTGTTAATCTCCCTGACGAACCTATTGTAACCTAGCAAGGTAATAAATAAAACCGACACGACGTAGCTAGTAAAAACCGCCGACTAATTTTGGGAGCTTTGCGGCTGTTGTTAGATAGTTTGAACTCTGATCCGGCGCAAAATTTACATTTTCCCGTATTTCTGTTCGTTCATTTCAGTTTCCACGTACTGGTTCAATCGATATTTTAAGCATCTTATGAAGCATTGTCTTAGAAGTTTATGAGCTAGCGTCAAATGAAAACAACTTGAGAGGTGTCAAGGGACACCCGGATGGAACGAAGTTATAATATAAACACACCGGCATATTTAGCGGAACACAAAAAAAAGATCCATAATTAAAAAAATATGGTTTTATTTTAAAATCTACTTACTACACTTCTTTTGTTATTTAAAGTTTCATTTTTTTTACTTAAAATGAGATCACATTAAGAACAGATTTTGCGAGTAAAGGCTATTTGTGAAAAATGGTACATTTTTGAACTTCTCATGTAACCGGGAAAAGTGAAAATGAAAATTAATATTAAAATAACAATTAATTAAATTAGAAAAATGGTGATTAATATCGCGTATTTCCTCCACGTGCTCTTATTAAAGTTTCTACCCGTCTAGGCATACTGAGAATGATGTTATCGATGGTCTCCTGGGATAGTCTCCGCCATTCCTCCCTACGGCGATTCGCAGTTCACCCACGTTGGCAGGAGCTGGATTTCTGGACTTAACTTTTCTTAACAGCAAGTCCCAAACGTGCTCTATTGGGTTCATATCCGGTGATCTCGCCGGCCACTCCATAACAGTGATATTCATATCATTAAGATAAGCTTGAGTTACCCGAGCGGTATGCGGCCGAGCATTATCCTGCATAAAAACAAAATCGTTTCCGATATATGGGGCAAACGGTACGACATTTTCTACTAAAACTTCTCTGATATAGCGGTCTGCAGTCAGACTCCCTCTGTCAATCACTACCAAGTCTGTGCGAGCTCCCAAACAAATGCCCGCCCAAACCATTATTGATCCACCACCGTATGCAACTGTAGTTTCAAAATTTGTCTGAATGTATCGTTCTCCTTTGCGTCTGTATATTCTTTGCCTACCGTCAATTTGATTTAAGAGAATTCTGCACTCATCACTAAACAATACCTTACTCCATTGGTCCGTGTTCCAAAGTCGATGTTCCTGAGCAAAAATTAACCTGTTACTACGATGATTTACCTCGAGCCTTGGAGCCTTGGCGGGCACAAATGAACCCAAACCAGCTTCTTCGAACCTTCTTCGTACCGTACGCTCACTTACGGTTACACCCCGCACTGCTTCTAACTCATGTCGGGCTTGGAGGGCCGTCAAACGGGGGTTCCTACGTACACGAAGCCGAATGAAACGATCATCCCTACTCGAAGTGCGTCTTTTTCTGCCTTGTCCTGCTCTTCTCACATAAGTACCGGTCTCCCTGAACCGTTGGATACTGCGATGGATTGTTGAAACTGGTCGACGAAGATCTCTGGATATCACTCTGTAGGTTCTACCATTTCTTCGCATTTCGAGTGCCCTGGCAATCTCCGTTGGGGCTAAGTCAGGCATAATTCAGTCCTCAACTCCAAAAAGATACGCGATTAAAAAAAAAACTAACAAAAAACAGTATTTCAATGAAATTTTAAATCAAACTCAGAAGGAAGAAATACTTGAAGTTCGCTCCAGATAAGGTGTATTTGAATAAAATTAAAACAATTTCATAAAATGTGATGTCCAGTTGTTTTCTTAATTTGAAAATATTTCTTTTTAAATTAAATCACGTATAAACCAGCCAGCAATCTTATATGATGCTAATATCAAACCTTTATTTTATGTTCCGCTAAATATGCCGGTGTGTGTATATTGTAATATAAATATATAGTTGATAATAAAGAATTAAAGCCTATTTTGGAAGATATATATAGTAGTATAAATATATATTATGTATACTATACCGCACGGCTTACAACTATAGCAAAAAGTGTCGTCGTCCTTTTGGTCTTAATTTTTTCCGTCTAGCCCCCTTTCGCAACGCGCGATAAGGAACTTCGTTCCAATTATATGACGTATTTAATGAATACTTGTGCCTTTATTCATAATATTGATATAAAAGTTTTAAGTGTACATTCATAATATTTACACGTACTAAAATATGATCGCGACAGTTTTTAATAGTACGGGGTTGTCCTGTAGCGGTTTCATTTTACGAAATAATTGATAAAGGAAATCTGTCATTGTGTCTGAGCATGTGTGGCGAGCAGTAACTTCTTCGATTGTACATTCATACGATAATTGTCAAAAAAGTGGAAATGCGTAGTGTCTTATATTAATATATTTAAAGGCACCTGAAGTCTGTCAGCGTGTATAGCCAAATCCTCATAACATTTATGAGAGGGTCGTAAGTGGACAACGATCTATGCATCTGATATTTAAGACTTATAAATTGAAACATGTTATATTTTTAAAGTTACAAACTCAATAAAAGCGATGTATAGTTGTATATGTAGCAGTGTCACACTTACGTTACACGACTATCCAGAACCATTTAACTGTATTATATCGGTCACAGAATCTATGATGAAAGTGTACAAAGTCATCGGATGATTATAATCGGCTGACCGCCAACGTGACGTTCTTACAAAATGTATCGGAAATCGGAATATTAATATAAATAAAATAATAATGTATGATTATAAAATAACGAGTAGGTAACATGTCAATGTCAATACAAGGTAACAATGAAAGTTGTATACCTCGGCTAACTCGCTATAATATAATAATTTATATCTTTTGTTGTGTGTATGATACGACAATGGCAATTACTAATTGAAATAAAAACTTATTCACTTCAAACAATTGCAAGGTCGAAATTGTTTTGACGTGATAACGTCTTATAAATCGATGAAAAATTAAAAAAAACATGACTCATGCGTTACCTGTTAACCGTTATCGTTACCAAGTACCGTTACCAAGTACCAGCGTTAGTTCGCATTGCCTTTACCTCATTATTATTATTGTTGTTGTTGTTGTTGTTGTTGACGTTGTCACGATCAACTATCGTCAGTAATCCGACTTTATTTTCTTTATAGTTTATATTGTACAAAACAAAACCCGGCTCAGTCCCGAGTCCACTTAAATTTTTATTTCAATTTGGATATTTTTTGTTAAAGCGGCAACAGAAATATAACTGTATCATATGTACACGATTCTTCAGATACAGCCTGGTGACAGACAGACATAAAGAGAGACAGATGGATGGAGAATAAGGTCCCGTTTTTCGATTTGGGTACGGAACCGCAAAAAGTATGTTCAAATATCCGAAAAGCCGAAAATTTTAATTTTGGAAATGGCCTGCTCTACAATAAGAGCAACGCAGCATACTGCGCCGAATAATGTTGATACTTTTGCGTTTTGATAATATTCCATTGTGATAGTTGAGTACTTAGAGAACATTTCAGTCCCCACAGGCTTCGCATTGTTCGCACGTGTGCTACATAAGGCCTACTCCGTAACAGAGATCTTTCATGTCCTGGCAGCTTATAGGGTCGCCAATCGTGTCTTTTGAGCATTTATAGCCCTTAGTTTAGTCCAGTACGTGTAGTATGTCCGCCATAGAAATGGTTCCTTTCTATGGAAGAATACACAAAATGACAGATTGATAAAGGAAATCAATGATTTTGTCCATACAATCTGTCTGTTTTTCTATTCTTGTGTAGACAAACATTTCTACGGTGGTCATACATATTATGTAGACTAAATTGTTGTTCTTACAACATTTAGAAGAAATAAATTGTTGCTAGCTTTCATAGAATCAGACATTTTTCTATTTTTCCCTCTGAATATTTCTAGAAAATAGTAAAATACCTAGTGGCGATATAGATACAATTGTAGTTTTTACTAAAATTGTTGTCATGATTGCAATTTGAATTAAGTGACATTCCTATGAGTAATTTTTATCCGCCTTGTTACAGCTTGGCAAAAAAGAGTATGGCGCGGTGACAGCAGGAACTAAAAACATTTTCGATTGTATAATATTTTATTCTCATTGGATTGGAATGACATATTTAATTTAAATATACACACTCATACACTTTTTTGCCAAGCTGTACCTTATCGCTTAATAGAGGTCTCGCTTGGAGTGAGCTTTACATTAACTTCCCTACGTGCGTGGCAACCCTAAGTTCACGCGGCACGCCGTGTGCCGCGCTGCGGTATAACATCTCACGACTCCACAATGCGTCCATTGTACGACTGATTACTTCAAACTTGTCGGCGTATCCTCGCATCCGTCTGCTGTAATATGATTAGCTCTGTACTTGCGGATTAATTATTGTGACGTAAAAGGTAAAACCGGCCAAGTGCGAGTCGGACTCGTGCACAAAGGTTCCCTACCATTAAACCAATATTTTCGTAGTTTTCCAAGACAGCGCACTTCATAAGTAAGGCCACTAGGTTTAGCTTTTAGAGGGGGCGGGGGGAGTGAGACTATCTCGCAAACGGATACCTACAACCTAATCTAATCAAACCATCTAATGATACACTCTATGGAGTATGAAGCAAGATGAAGGGGAGGTGCCCCGAAAAATTGTTTTTTCTTGATTTTATTTTACAACTTTGTCGGCGTGGTAAATACATATAACTTACATTTATCTTTGACTCTACGAATCTCTATAATTAATTTTAAGGAAAAGCTTAGCGGTAGAAATTCTGTTGCCGAATGCCGACTTTGTATTAAAATTTTAGCAAAAGGTAATACTTTTTACCACGATGTAGGTCACTAGAATCCACAAAACTATAAAACTATATTTTGTGGTCACCGCTAAAAGTACTTTTGTTGCTGCATTTTACTCACATAATTTCTTTTAAGTTTTTGCTCTATGTAACTATTTTTAACCGCCTTCCAAAAAGAAGGCGGTTATGTGTTCGGATGTATTTTTTTCTGATCAAATTAATAGAATTATTTATAATTTACATTGATGCATCATGATTCATGATACATGTATCTATACTAATGTTATTCTATTGTTCTGTTTCATGGTTGGCGGATGAGTGTTATTATGTGTTAGTTTTCCTGCGTGATATTGTATTATACGAAAGTTGTAATGTGCTGAATATTCGGCAATTATTTATCTTCAATACAGTCCTCCTGAAACGCCGAAACACTCCTTTCATCACGATGACGCGATCGTGCATTCGTAAAGAGACATTGCACACCGACGTCGAACATTTTATGCCATTACCACACATATTATAGTATCATATTATTTAAACTAATATATCTACTATGCAGTCTCACCATACACTCGCATACGTGATACTCGCTCACACACACACACACACAACACACACACACACACACACACACACACACACACACACACACACACACACACACACACACATATGCTTGCACTAACCTAACCTAACAGTATTAAAATTGTTCTATTTTAACCATGACCATTGACCACGCAGAACCGCTGTAAATTACTGTATCTTCAGTGTAATTTCCATGTAATATCCAGAGGGAAAGGGACTACAGGTTTATAAACCTATCACGGGTACCAGGACTTCACCCACAGTGACTGGATTGTATCTAATAATTGTGCCTAGTTGTGAGTAAATTTTGTACGAACTACAATCTGCTTTTTTGCAACAATAAATTATTATTATTATACTCTATCCGCGTTAAGAAGGTAGTGAATCATGCGTACAAATGTCAAAATTGACCAATGACGCATAGCTGTGTGCACAATTCACATTATGCAAATTAAAAAGCCATTTTGACATAATATGTACTCATGATTCACTGCCTTCTTAACGCGAATAGACTAGACCAGCGGGCCCAGCAGGAACAATTGACAGCAACGTAATCGTAACGTTGTCGAATTAGAAATGTATGAAAATTAAGACAGCGCCTAGCGCCTATAAAAAATTTCATTCGATAAAGTTACGAATACGTACATGTCAATTATTCGTGCTTGTCCTCTGTACTGAGAAAAACAGTTTTATGCAACCCGAAGGACTCCAGATATTTTATAGTACCTAAATGCCTGGACACGTGCGCCTACAATATGCAAAGTCACTTAGAACTTGGCCGCCGCCGTAGTTTCGGCATAATGTATTAAACGTTGGTTTATGTATGACATCCTTGAAGACCGTGCGTGTGACGTACTCTTATGTAATCACTATTTTCGTCCCGTACGCGCGTGTAAATATACCATCCTAAGGGAATATTGTACTTGTTCGGAATAAAAAGTACTATAATATTATGTTTTAAACCAGAGTCTACTATACCAAATTTCATCGAAATGCGTTCTGTAGTTTTTGCGTGAAAGAGTAACAAACATCCATCCCATCCATACATCCGTCCATCCATCCTCACAAACTTTCACATTTATAATAGTAGTTGGATTTGAGAGCTTTTTTCGTAGATGTTACTATATCAATTTTTGACGGAAATAATAATTGAAATTTTGTAAGAAAAATCTACTTACTATGAAATATGAAGATGTCTACTGCGCTGAGAAGGTCATTGAGCTAAACACTGCCACACAGCTGATTTCAAAAAGAAAGTTTTTTTAAAGGAGGAACATAAAGTCGATTTTTTTAAAACATAATATATTTATTTAACCAAAGTATTATTCATTTTCGCCATCTCATAGGTAATTCATTGATTCCTTTACTAAAAAAACCATTCGGACAGGAATCAATAACATCTTTGAAGGCGCTTTGGACTGCCCCATCGGAGTTGAATTTTTTCCCTTGCAAGAAGTTATCCCAATTTCGAAAAAAATGGTAATATGTTGGAGCAAGGTCCGGGGAGTACGGTGGATATCTTAGACATTCCAATTGAAGCTCCTCTAATTTGGTAGCCGTCTGTTGTGCAGTGTGTGGTCTAGCGTTGTCTTGAAACAGCAGTGTTTTTCTGTCAAAATGTCTTTACAATTATGCAGTAGATCATATGCCCAAAATATCCGTAATTGATTTTACCAAACCGTATATAAACAAATATTCTGCATATTCTTGTTTTCATTTTGAAATCTTGGGTAGACTTGGCCATCGATTCTGGAATTAGTTACAAGTCAGCCCAGACGAAAATCCCGTATTATCCATATAAAATATAGGTCCAGGGCTTAGTGTACACGAAAATGCAAATCTAGCGCTCCAAAATATTCCATACAGCAAAAGAAAACTAAAAAGCTACTTAGACAAAAACTTGTACTTGTCTAAGTAATTTTCATTTCTGACCATTATCATTCCTAGGCCAGTCCACTACTAGCCAGATGTGGACTGGCCTAGGAATGATAATGATTATACAATTTGCCGGATTCCTTACCGTACCTTCCCGATCATAATATAGTATATATAGTCCCAGGCTGGGACTGGATATATTATGATCCGGAATATCGGAGATATTCCGGATCATACCGGATTTCCGGATATACCGGAGTTAATGGAGAGCATTGAAAATAGAACACTGGACGCATACAATGAGAGTTGAGAATCGAATACACGAGTGTTGAGTCAAATGTCAATGTCAAGTGTGACAGTTGTCAAATCGTGTGTCCGATTTTCAGCTCTATTGTACTGGTTCAGAGTTCTATTTTCAATGCTCTGAATTCTACCGGATTCCTGATCATATTATAGTCCCATCCTAACGCTAATTTGTGTCGGGTTTGAGATACAAGTAATATTTATATGTTGTTAGCTGTTGTAACCAGGAAAGTTGTATGAAAACTACCTGATTAATTTTGTGTAACTCGATACGGGCAAGTTAGACGCTGTAAATCACTTCAATTTCCAACTACCCGACTCGTGAGCGCAAATCGAATCTTAGTTTATGACTCGATATAAGATTGGATTAGTGGAAATGAGATTACCTATTTGATTTGGTTTTCATATGGGAATAAAATTTTGAAAACGGAAGGAAATTTTGTTTTGTGCTATAGCAAAAAAAAGATAATATTATGGTTTTTTAAATAGCTTAGCCGACTACAAATAGCAGTGCTCAATGAGGACAGACCCGACTCACACAAGGTGCCATCTGGTGGCGAAAGTTATTTCGATAACCGTCAGTAAAGAGCCACCGAGACGATCGAACGGTTTGACTCAAATACTTAAATTTTGGTTTGAGTCAAACCAATTTGATCGTTTACAAAGCTAGTTTGAACGGTTTGTCAAAACTAGTTTGATAGAATTACATCTTTTTGTTTCGTTTGACAGTGAAGTGACAGTGAAACTGAACAGTGCCGTTTAACAAACCGATCAAACCGATGTCAAATGGTTGCATCAAACACGTAAGGTTTGAGTCAAACCGTTTGATCGTCTCGGGGGCCTTAAGAACTTTCGACACATTTTTCTATCACCATCAGCCTTGGCATGCGCACCCTAGAAACACCGAAGAATAGACAAAATGACAAATTGAAGAAAAATTAATACTATTCGGAGCAAAGTAGTTCATATTGTAAGGCAGCAAGGTCGATGCATCGTCGTTATGAGAAACAACATTTCTTTTCTTCCCGAGCAAAATGGCCTCTTTTGACAGCTAAAGTAGAAACGTTTTCTTATTTCAACGTCAAATAGTGTTACAATAATGTCAACTACTCCACATCATGTCGGTCCAAGACAAATTATAACGACTTCTATTGACGACCTTGTTACCATTGTAAGAACTATTTTGCAACAAAATGTTTTGGATAGAATATTTCTTCTTTAAAATTATTTCTTCAGATCGCCATGCTAAGCCCGCTGGCTTTGTAGAAGTCGGGTTCTAGCAGTGTCAAACAGCTGTCAGATGTAACAAACTAAGGGGCTTCATATACGGTCCGGTCTTCATTCAGTTCGGCCTGAACGGATGCAAAATCGTATTGTCTGTGTGCAATTTTGAGATCGCATCAGTCGGCCGGATGGACTGAAGCGATTCGTTCCAGTATTGCCAGCTCTGTTTTTGCGAAACTACTAAACTCGTGTCGATTTCTACTAAAAGTATACTGAAAACTATCAAAAAAGCTACTCAACTTCGGAATCTCTAAATCCCCCAAAAAACCACTGTGTTTAAGTTTGTTACATATAATATTTTATTAAAATATACTAGGAAATATTACGTATATAGTAATTAAACGGGTAGTTTCAAGCAAGTTACGACGGACGAATGCTACGATGTATTATTATGATAAGGTGTTTTTTGTTTGTTTTTTTTTTGTGCCTAACCTAGGCTATTTTGCATATTATTACTGTATGGCTCTTTCCTACTAAAACACTACGAACTAAATTCCTACTAAGGAGGGAATAAAATACTTAATTTAGTAGTAAAACTTTGTAAAATAACTAAGTTGGCAACATTAATTCTGGACTGAACGGATGGACTGAACGGACCATGTGTGACAAATAGCTTCAGTTCTCGCCAGAGCCGCGGCTGTGCGGGCGTGTATCGTATACAAGCGTAGTGAGTTTACAATTAATAAACACGACCGTAGCTCGCGACAAATCAGATCGAACTGATGTGATTTTTCCGTGTATGTGCTTGAATCCGTTCAGGCCGAACTGACGTCAGTTCTAACTGAATAGATCGGCCTTTCGCCTAGGGGCCTTTGAAAATTCTCATTCGTTGGAAGTCGGAACCTTTTTAAAAAATAATGTACCTACATATGGATGTTAAAACCTATAATATTTATTTTCATCCTCCATTTGAAGTGGTCACTGGTCAGTAGTAATAGTATATTTATATGATGTTATGTCACAAATTTTTTTCCCATTGTAAAGTTATAATTGATCCCTCATTTATTTATGTACATTGTACATACCTGAATATAGGGAATTTGAGGGGTCGCCGAGCTATGCCCGCATCAATTCCGACCACACCGCATTGCAGATCGAATACCAGCTCAAATTATAAGTTGCATTTAAAAATGGCAACTATTAGCACAGAATAGATAATAGTACAAGGTACAGAAGTCTCTCTGTTTTGATCTTTACAAATGCCGCCTTTTTATGTGCCTATATAATTATTATTAACAAACGGACCGCACGCGAGCAGCCGAAATTGAGCTCTCTGGCGCCGCGCGAAGGTCGACATTATTCCAAACCTTGTCAGATATTCCGAAAATAGGGTTGTCACTTGTCAATACTTTAATTAAATATCTTAGATTATACTATCAGATTTATACTAGACGACGATATAATATATAATAATGATATAATACATATTATATAGATACCATACAACATACCGACCGAACATAAATACCACGCAAGGTATACAAGCGGACTGTTATACCTATGTACCTATTAGATAAATGAATACCGAACATATAAATCAGTTTACACAGACACGACACGTGATTTTCTTTTGATGTAGGTATGGATTATATGTATGTATATGCAGCTACCTACCACCTATTTTAAATAAGCATATAATATAAAACTTTTGTGTGTATATTTAATAATTATTGTTATAGATTTAGGTACCATGACAGTAATTATAAATGAGTAATGATTATCGTACCATTCGCTATCTTTCTCACTTGACGGAACCGAGAAAAACTGACAATTGCTATTTTTTTCATTGTTCCGACAATCGGCTGCAATGCAGTATTTTTTTGGATACATATTTTTGACAATTAAAATATGACACGCGTTTGCGACGTAAAGTGAGTCGTACTGCGTAAGAGGCGCGCGCGTGCGCCACGGCCGGTCAGTGCGTGGCAAGTAGCAACCATTGAATCGCCCCAACGTTGGGGAGTCTCGGTATGTACTTGTAGCTCGGCGGCGGAACGGCGTAGTGACACCCCCCTGCTATTAGTACCGCCGGGATTGAATGGAACGCAAACAGTTCTATACAAGTTGAACATTACCTGTGTTCTCACTAGATACGGTTCAAAGGATATAAAAGTTGAAGTTTGTTCGACTTAAACGGTTTTATTTAGCTTGGCCAGTTTATTTATTTATTTGTTTGGGTCAAATTTAGTAATTGTAATTTTACCCCCTTCCTGACACCAGATTGATCTGATATTTGGTACCCACTCTTAATCTTGATGACAATACAATAATAAAAAAATTTATGACTGTAAATCCAAAATGGCCGCCGATACAAAATGGCGGATTCCATATTATTTCACAACAACCTCTATATGGGTATCAAATGAAAGGGCTTTATTGGTAGAATAGAGCTCACTATTAAAAAATAAAATTCAAGATGGCCGCCGCCACAAAATGGCGGATTACATATTTTCCACAGCTAACTCAATATAGGTGCCTAATGAAAGGGCTTGATTAGTAGAATAGAGCAAAGAAAAGAATAGAAGAGAAGTATCATCTAGCAATAAAACTAAAAACTTGAAAATAAATCAAATAAAAAAATATTTTTATGTTAAACGGTTTTATTACAATAAAAATAATGTATGAAACTATCATAATATTATATTAACTCTAGATACGCAACGCCCAACGATTTTATTATTTGTCTGATCAATACCCCAGATTGATGAGAAGATTGGTGCGATCTGGTATCTAGGACTTACCGAATTATTTTTTAGCTTTTAGTACATTACCTACATTATTTTTATTGTAATAAAACCGTTTAACATAAAAATATTTTTTTATTTAATTTATTTATTATATTAGTAACTAAGTGAAGCAAAAACTTTCAGTAATGTTGTGTACACGAGAATAATTATTGTGCCAACGGAGGAGTATTTATAAGTTAATGTGGAGGAAGGTGTGCAAAAAGCTAATATTTTTTAAAATAATGCTTATATTCTTATCCCCTTACTAATAAAAACATTTACACTTCGGTTAGGCTGCTGTCTTTGTCTGATACGTTGGAAAAGTCACTTAACTGACAATACAGCAACATTAAATAGCTTATCTGTTGTGTAAACATTTTTATTAGTAAACGGGAATGTGAATGACCTTTTAGTAGGTACACATAAGCTTGCCATTCACTGCTAAAGCCGTAAAGCTAATTTACTTAATAATACAAGGCTTGTTCGCATACCAGTACTGCCTGGATTACGAGGGCGGGTCAATAAGTCCGTGACTTTTGGAATAAAACACAGATTTTTTGATAAATAAATCATTTATTTTTCAACGTAGTCCCCCTTGAGCTCTATACACTTTGTCCAACGCTTCTCCAATTTTTTTATCCCTTCCAAAAAATATGATTTGTCGAGGTCCTCAAAATAGGCCTTTGTTTGCGAGATGACTTCATCATTGGAGTCAAATCTTTTTCCACCGAGCCATTTTTTCAGGTTTGGGAACAAGAAGTAGTCACTCGGAGCCAAATCTGGAGAATAGGGTGGATGTGGGAGCAATTCATAGCCCAATTCATGGATTTTTGCCATGGCAACTGCACATGTGTGCACCCTTGCATTGTCTCGGTGAAAAAGAACTTTTTTCTTGGCCAAATGAGGTCGGTTTTTTTTCAAATCCTCATTGAAGCGGTCCAATAAGTTGGCATAATATTCCCCATTAATTGTTCTTCCCTTTTGAAGATAGTCAATGTGAATTATCCCACGTGCATCCCAAAAAACAGTCGCCATAACTTTATTGGCTGACAAACCCACCTTGGCCTTGTTTGGCGCCGATTCACCCTTAGAAACCCACTGTTTTGACTGTTGTTTGGTCTCTGGTGTATTGTGATGGATCCATGTTTCGTCCACGGTTACAAAACGGCGCAAAAACTCCTCCATATTGTGATTAAACAACGCCAAACCTTCCTGTGAAGTTGTTACACGATTGCGTTTGTGGTCGACTTGCGGAAAGCTTTCTCATGCCCAAGTGATCATTCAAAATTGAAACCACTGAGCCATGCGAGATGCCTATGGCTTCCATAATCTCTTGCACTTTCAATCTTCGGTCGGCCAACACCATATCGTGAATTTTTTCGATTGTTTCGGGTGTAGAGACCTCAACTGGGCGTCCAGGACGTTCGGCATCTTCAGTGCTTGTACGGCCACAACGAAATTCAGTAAACCACTTTTTTACCATTGAAATCGATGGTACTGAGCCATGCGAGATGCCTATGGCTTCCATAATCTCTTGCACTTTCAATCTTCGGTCGGCCAACACCATATCGTGAATTTTTTCGATTGTTTCGGGTGTAGAGTCCTCAACTGGGCGTCCAGGACGTTCGGCATCTTCAGTGCTTGTACGGCCACAACGAAATTCAGTAAACCACTTTTTTACCATTGAAATCGATGGTGCAGAGTCCCCATAGTATTTATCAAGCTTAGCCTTGGTGTCGGTAATGGTTTTTTTTCGCAAAAAATAATGCTTAATAAGCACACGAAATTCATTTTTTTCCATTGTTTCCTTAAGTTACTGGATAGTCTGATAAAGATAGCTGTAAAACACAAACTAACTAACGCAGCAAGTTCAAATTTTGATAGGAGTCAACTGACAGATGCCTGTTGACAGGAGTAGTGTTGCTTTTTCAGTAAGGAGGTTAGAAATTCAAAAAGTCACGGACTTATTGACCCGCCTTAGTACAGTAATGTAATCATGCAATATTGAAAATAAAATGAGTACAATATATTATCAATTTGTCGTTTGACGCTCGACACTCTGGATCCACTTAAGCACATTTAAGAGCTCAATTTCGCGTCGTCTGCAGAATAATAAGCGGATAATGTTCATCTTCATAATATGATGATGTTCCACCGTACACGGTCAAACAAATTGACATGTATAAGTCGTAATAATTTGCAATTCGGCTCGACGGAGCAATGTGATTTGTGCGACGCATTTTTGCATAATAATAATAAGATATGTGGAGCAATGGATCTATTTAACATAGATGAGGCATGTCGAGGCGAAAAGTGTTCACACTTAAACTGTTACTTTTTAGGTTTACTGGGTCGTTTGAGGTAGTCAAGGTTTGACATTTGTCATATTGACATTTTGACATTTGCCTTCCGCAGTTTATTCCGCATTCAATTGGCAAAATAAAATCTTAAATCTTAAATCTTCTGCAATCAAGATGGCGTAACTTTTTCTTGTATTGAATATTTTTTTATGATAAATGTCAAATCATAGCCTATCCTTAGTTTTGAATTCCTGGAGTATGAGAAATTAGAGGTATAGAGGCTATATGCAAATACATAATATAGACGTCTAATGTACATCGGTGCATCAATCCTATTGACTGAATAGACAACATTCCTCAATAGCATTATGGATTGTTGCCTACATAATATTTTATTAATTTTTAATTTGAAGGTTATGTGATTTTAATGTGAGGGACATTAAAATCACTCTACCACGTACACGGACAAAGTAAATTGACATGTTTATGAATTGATAACTATATTCAATCCGGCTCGAAGGTCCAAATGAAGTTTTGGTTAATTTTTTAACATATTATAAGAGAAGCAGTGGATACAGTAGAGATAGTCAGACTCAGAAGTAGCATATAATATACGCCTATTGCCTTAATCCTATTGAGGTTGGTCGCCGTCAATCCCGCTTAGGGCGCTTTTAAATAACCGCACAGCAGCCGACCAGCGACCGCGTGCCTCGTCTAACTGGACCCTTAATCTTAAGGAGTATCTTTAATCCTGACGTACAGTTTACCTTAATCTCCACCTACATTCATACCCCTTCAGTGGGATGTTCCGTATCTTTTCGTTCGTTTTTGTTGCCTACGGTTGCCTAGTGGTCGATATGTGACCATCATTTAATTTTTAAGTATGAACTTTATTAGGGTTCTTTTGTCAAAGGTTAAACCTCTTAGATATGCAATAAAAATGTTAATGTTGTTTATGGAATGTGAAAGACATAGATTGACAAACGTGTGACAAAATTGTGTCAAACCTACACCTACTGTTATTATACATACAAATGGCTGTGTGAGCTACTAATCTGAGGTAGTGTAACGTTATTATTATTAATTTAATGTATTTTTATAGCATTATTATAAAAAATATTAGTGTAGTTCACGCTTTCCCCATAATATAAACTTTAACTGTGCCAAACTAAGTACTCCTCCGTTCGCATACTTTTCGTAAAACGGAGTACAAAGTTTTTGCGTCACGTGTTCATAATATATATAATTATTATATTATGATTTATGATATAGAAAAAACCCTTTAAATTAACATAAGTATTTTGTTTACTAGTTATATCACAGACTACTGATAAAATATGATTTGTGTATATTTTATTACAAGTTATATTCGTCGTACATAGTTCGAACTCGTAGTGTTAATGTAATATGACGATCATAAAGATATGAACAAGAGAGAATATCGTAAAAGTAGTAAGTGGATGCGGGCTACGGGCTGTGAGTCTGTACAGTCCGTTCGGAGTCATTATACCTCGGGAGTTTCTGAGAGTGATCCTTATGTCGTTGGCATAAAGATCATGTCAATGGTAAAATAGCTCTGAACGGACTGTGAACTGCGGTACAAGCACGGCATCAATGTCAATAAATCTCGAGCCACCACGCTCCCTGTGTAACAGGCGTTTGATAGCGTATTGACCCTGAGGCCGCGTTCGCAGGAGCAACCGGGACGTCTGGCCGGTTGCGATACTAAAATATTCCATTTTAATATTCATTGGTTTGGAAATACCCTTCATAAAATTGCTGATTGAATACTGAAAATTTACATTATAAAAAAATAATTAAAACTAAAATACACGAATGCTGTGACCCAACTACAAAAAGTGCAACAATCAACGGTAGCATAGTTTGTAGTGTTGCCCGAGCGGTATAACCACTTTTTAAAGATTCCTTGCCATTTTTTACTTTAGCAAATTATTTTATCCTAGCGGGCCGCACATCTGTCCCCAAAAATCAATGTTTCTCAATTATTTATCAAATATTGTCATAAATGATCGCCAGGCGATTATCGAGCGTATTATTATAGATATTGGGTCGGTTACCGTTTGTCTGCGTATATCGGGATTTGTCGATAGAACGTGTTTGTAAATAATCCCGATGAGATGATTCGAGGTTTAAATTACCCCAGGGGCCGCATGGCAAAGGCCTGCGGGCATCAGGTTGGTCATGCCTGCCCTAGTGTAATGATGACGATGGCGCAGTTTTATAAATGTGTTCAATGTGTAAAGTAATTAAAATATAGAAATGTTAAACAAACGAAGCGTGTCAAGTGTGATCGTTGATAGCTTATATGGGTCGAGAGTTTTAGACGCGGGGTCCGAAACGAGCCTAATCATAGCGCTACTGGCTGTATGCCAAATCTTATCGAGAAAAAGCTTAACTGAGCATTTCTGAGTCCGGATAGTTATGGGATCATTGTGTACGGTGGTTTGTATGTAGATGTTATGTGTCCGAGACTCACGTTGCGTGACAATATAATATTATATTCATTACTCGATTTATTTTCAGTTTTCGTTAATATAAATAGGTATTAAAAGAGCAAGTCTATTTGAAATAAATGCAAAAAAATCAATAATTATTAATCGTCATAATTATTTTACTACATAACTTTTAGAATTTGTTATGTCAAACAATAAGACCAGAGAAGGTCAGAGAACAAGAGGAATGGATTATAACTAACGGTGCTGTAGGTGTTTCAATTTGAACAATCTGAGTGAAGTATAAGTAAGGTTCAGACATAAAACAGATTCGCGTTTTTGTAAGAGCTTTGCTATACAATTATTTACCACTTACTAATTATTAGGTAGGTATACATTTTCTCTGCTCTGGTCCAAAGAATAAGTTGGCGCTCTGTATGTTCTATAATTTCCTAATTTTAGATGCTAAATATAAGATAGTATATAAAAGTACCTATATATAAAACAAAATACCTTCGTTCTAATATTTCAATTTAAACTAAATAATGGCCCTTGCCTATTTTATAATGTCTAGGTTAATACATTAGGAAGAAACATCAAGGGTTAGAGAAATGAAAAATAGGTATTTGTAAAATCTATTTCTGTCCCGCAGTGCTCGAACGAGCTAGCTATCAAAGTGTGAGAGTGCGATAGAGACAACTGTAACTTGAACTGAACATACCCATTAAAAGTATAAAAATCATATTATATATAATAACGATCTTAGTCCCCCGATTCCTTCTCCAAAACTTAACCGATTTCAGTACTTTTTCATTTACAATTCAAAAAAGGCTTGAACTGTGTTCCTAAGTTTTCATTTTTTTACATAATTCAGTCCAATTTGTTTTCTGGTTGTTTGAACACCGCGGAAAATGTAGCCATTTTTTAAGTTTTTCAACATCCATATCTCTTTTAATAATTAATTTATGAAAAAAAGGAATCATAGGGACATGCTAATAGTATCCTTAAAAATTCAGGAAAAAAATTGTTACTCTCCCGGCATTATCCAGGGAGGAAACAGGGGACTACGTTTGTATGCCTTTCCATACATTGCGTGGCCGTTCTGTTTCTTCTTAAGCGTACTGCCCCAGTTAAAAACTCAATGACATATTGTTAAAGGTATTTTAGATAGGTAATCAATTAATTCACATTGTTGAGGTAAGAGTCTGACGTCAGAGACTACCTTAAATAGCCAAGATAAATATAAATTGACCTAATTCCTCACTATCTTTGCTTTGGGCGCCATAGGGGTCTGTTGCACATTGTTATAACCTACAGTGCATTAGGCTAGACGACTGAATTTTTTTTATTGCATATATAAATAGTAGGTACTATATATATATCAGTTACTTAACATTATATTAAAAAATACAGTAACATTATATTAAAAATCTATATTTTTTTATTTCATAGGTAAAGCGATTTGTTTACAAAATTTCGCAAGTCTCGTGAAAACGCTCCATACAAAAATCTTACCTACCTGTGACGTCACTATTAGGTAAATGTGTATGAAATATAAGCGCCTCAACTGAATTACGTAGTTACATTCCCTTTCCATAAAATCGATTATTTCGGCGTTACTCGCGTCATCTATGATTTGTATAATTAATTATTTAGTCATTTTAAGAGGCGTAAAGCGCCATCTATCGGCGCACGTTCTTACTAAAACGGCGTCAGCCTTGCTTTAATACTTAGTTCGTAGATCTATTTTTCCGTCTTAAATCGTAAAAAATACTACTTTAATTTTGAATAATAATGAAAATACAGTGGATTTGTAATATTATATTACATAATATAGATTATTGATATAATATCTTTTTATTTTGATTTCTGGATTTCTTATCTTTACGCTTTAGTTTATAGTTGTCAAAAGTTTAAAAAAGAGGAAGGAAGGGTATATACAGGGTGTTTTGCACATGGACCGACATGATTTTTTGGGGGGTGGGGGGGGTCATGTGCTATTTTCCCCCGTGAGACCCAATATCCTAAGTCTCACGGTAGTCTAGATATGTTTTTTTTTAATTTTTTTGAAATCTACCCGAAATCTTGCCTTTAAATCGTCCTAACTTTTTTGTTTGTGGTTATAATACCACAAAACAAAGTATGCTTGTATTCTACAATGTTTTCTAATTCTAAATAAATCATTACATGTTACAATTGATATCCACAAAAAAACTTCTGAGCTTTCAAAGTGGTAAATCGGTGTAAATGTTATGAAAAGTGACAACTTATCAATTCATTTAAAAAAAAACTAAAGTTCATTTTGAATTTAGCTTTTTATTAAAAAGTTCTTTACTTATTACCCTTTCTAACGATATGCTACATGACAGAAATAATACATCAGGGGTCGACCTAAGAGATACTTTGTTGCTAGGGTCAAGATAATGAAAATACATTTTTTATGTTAAGTTGTTTTTATTAAATTAAAATTACAAAGTTTGCTCGAATTGGCCGCCTCCACACCTTATGCATGCACGACACCTTTTTCTTATTTCCGAGGTTGTAGTTAAAAGCCGCATTTCCTCTTGCATTTTTACGAATGCTGTGTTTATTCGTTCCACTAAAATTTCTTTTGTGGGCACCTCTGTTGCATACACTAACTCTTTTGCACGTCCCCATACGTAGAAATCCAGGGGTGTTAAATCTGGGGACCGTGCTGGCCATGGAATGGGGCCAGCTCTACCAATCCACGAGTTTGGAAATGCATTATTTAAATGCTCTCGTACCGTTCGTTGGTAATGTGCCGGACAGCCATCATTTTGAAAAACAATTGGCACATCTTCTAAAACTGGTAGTACCAGTTCAGGTAAATCATTTTGAAGAAACTCTAAATAATTGTTTCCATTGAGTCGTTCTGGCAAAAAATATGGGCCGACAAGATTTCGCCCAATAACACCAGCCCAAACATTTACGCTGAATTTTCGCTGAAAGGAAGTCTGCCTTTTTTTGTGCGGATTTTGGCCCCTTTTCTCCCAGTGATGCAAATTGTGCAGATTTGCTATGCCTTCATGGCTAAAATTTGACTCGTCAGTCCATAAAATTCTTTTCAAAAAGTCGCTATCTTCAACATCTGTGTGCAATAAAAATCGGCAGAACTCTAACCGTCTTGCATTGTCACCCTCTTCGAGACCTGGAACAATGAATGAAATCCGTGAGTTTGTGGTAATAACTGCATAAACGCGATATTTCTTTCTTTTAATTGAGCTCACGCAAAGAACTTCTTCAGTTGTCCGAGAAACATAGCAAGAAAGGAATTCAACGAAACAATTACAACAATAAAAAATAAAAAATAATAAGAGTAAAAGTGAACACATTAAGATTTGAAATCAAGTAAAATGTTTTAATGTCACATTTTAAATAAGTAGTAAGTACTGTAAGTTGTTACCTTGAACAGGAGTGTAATGAAATGCGTGCCTTCCATCTGCCCGAAGAACGGACCAGACTTTCCAAACTGATACGTTAAGTCCGTCAGCAACAACTCGTATGCTTGTTGTAGGATCGTCATCAAAAGCTTGAAGGATTCTCTCATCAACTTCAACATTATGTTGCCTCACATTCACTCGGGGCTCCCGAAAGTTTAAGTTTCTGGTCTCCCTCAGACGTCGATAGGTAGTTGAGAAGGTCTCGTGGTGAGGTAACCGTCGATCAGTGTAGCGTTCTTGATAAATTCTTCGCGCTTCATGCGAATTGCAATCAGCTTTACCATACGCCAACATCATGTCAGCATACTCCTCGTTACTGAAGTTCGCCATTGTAACGAATACGCAAAGATAAACAACAAAAACGTAACAGTTCAACAACAGATTTAACAAAAAAACAATAACAAGACTTTAATTTGATTACGATAGAACAACGGGAAAAGTACGGGCACTTCGAATCGCAGAGTAATCTCGACTGATTCCCGGCAAGTGACCTTCACTCACTTTCAACTCGATAGACAAAGACAACAATAACTGTACTACTAGTAAGAAAGGGACTAACTTTTTACCTGCTGCTTGATAATCCGCGTTGACTGGTTACATTGTTCAAACCAGTTACATTGTTAGAGTGCGTGTTCAGGCAAACGAAGCTTAATTTGACCACTTTAAGAATGGTTTCTTATATCATGTAGCATATCGTTAGAAAGGGTAATAAGTAAAGAACTTTTTTAAAAAAAGCTAAATTCAAAATGAGCTTTAGTTTTTTTTTAAATGAATTGATAAGTTGTCACTTTTCATAACATTTACACCGATTTACCACTTTGAAAGCTCAGAAGTTTTTTTGTGGATATCAATTGTAACATGTAATGATTTATTTAGAATTAGAAAACATTGTAAAATACAAGCATACTTTGTTTTGTGGTATTATAACCACAAACAAAAAAGTTAGGACGATTTAAAGGCAAGATTTCGGGTAGATTTCAAAAAAATTAAAAAAAAACATATCTAGACTACCGTGAGACTTAGGTTATTGGGTCTCACGGGGGAAAATAGCACATGACCCCCCCCACCCCCCAAAAAATCATGTCGGTCCATGTGCAAAACACCCTGTATATGGCACTTCTTCGAATGACATTTCCTTTTTTGAATAAAATTTTCTATACTCAAGATGTAGTCGTTATAATAATTATATTTTAATCCCGTGTTCCACGGTGAGTAATTTAGTATATCTGTGTTGTGAATATTTGGAAAATCATGCTTTGCATTCATCATGCATGAAAAACGCATTATTCTTTCATGAAACTATCATCTTGGTAAATTAGTTGTCAATTATTTGATTGACCATACCACGTGCTCAATTTGTAGTTTCATCTTTCCAATCTAGCACTATTAAAATGTTAGGATGTTTGTATCATATTGGTTGTCCTTAATATCATCTTATCTTTTTTTATTTTGCCTACCTTCTTTGTAATGGTCACACAGCCCGTGATTTTGATCGTTTGGGGTTAAGATCACACAGGCTGTGGTCCCACTCCTACCCACATGTTGTGAATGAATCACGGAACTTGGTTACGGGCACAAACACCGCCAACTACAGCATTCGAGGCACCAATTAAAAGGACTTATACCTAGCTGGAGTTCTGAGTGCTTATAGATATCGGACTGGGACTTTTTGGACGATTGAAGCTACCAGAAGTTGGAGCCCCATCTCGCTCTCTCGCCACGTGCTAGACTCCTGGACTAAGGACCGGACTACAGCTAAGTCCCCCACGTGGTTTACAGCCCCTTAGATACCCTTAGACACCAAGAGGCTAGACCAGACCGTACGGTCTTTTGCCCACGACCCCCTTTTTTCTGTTAATATATTTATTGTCACGGAGATCCTTCTTTTATTTTAACAACACCCGTAACAATATTTAATTTAGCTCACAAATAACTTACGGCCAGGACATTTTATTTTTAATATAGACTGTCGTTTCTTTCAGTGTATTGGAAATTCACGTTACGCAAATAAAGTCCTACATAAAACTGTACTCTCAAATCAATATTAAACCCCTTATAAGGAATTCTAGACAGCAATCGTTCTTATATTCTTTTTTTGGAGGCTTTTAGGCGGATACATTACGATTAAATATATATTATGTATCTACGATGTCTATCTATCCCGGAGCTCGGCTTGACGTAAATATTAAAAAAATAAAACCTTAAAAGGAAACTTAGCTTGAATATTCATAACTATTATCGAATTTTTTTGAAAACATACAATTTTTGCTTTTAACCACACACTACACAGCTTATTTAAAATAAATTAGCATGAGCCTATAAACATACCCGAAGTATGTATACCCGAAGTATAATATAAAGGTAGTGAAAGTTATGATATAGACAAATTAGAGGCCAAGAATTATGAAAATATTATATCTAAATTACTACATTCCCTAAAAAACATCTTAATTAAGATTATAAGGAAAAAAGATATGATTGTTTCTTTGTTTATAGCAAATGTTAATAGCAAATGCAAAACACTCGATCGTAGTTCATAAAATGACCGATAGATGTCAGAAAATCATGAAATGACAAGCCACCATATTTCCAATTTACTTACTGGTATATAAAGGTTAAAGCCTCGACTAAATGTTTTGGCTTTATTTTTCCCAACTCCTTAAACATTAAACAAACACTATATTACAATTTCAAATTGCCTCAATCATATTTTTTTTGATAAAAAAAATCATTTCAAAAATTGTATATTTGACTTAGCCCCGCTTCTGACCAGCCAGTCCTGCAGTCTCGTGTTGGGGTACAACAGGAGAAGTATAGGCAGCTTGCCTTCAAGTACCTGCTCGAAATTTTTATAGTAGCTCTCCATATAATACATACATGTGAAGTGGGGATGAAAAATATGTTTTCATTCTATCCCATCGTGTGATCCCCATCGTTGAATAGGTATTTTAAAATAAAGGCAAGGTAATAAGCTGGCATTTCTAAACTATGAGATTTAAAAACTTTCTAGGCTGATAGATTATGCTAAATACTAATTTTGAACGAAATCTGACTAACTTTTGAAGTAATTTGAATAAAACCTATTACGCGTTTATCGTTACGGAACCCTCCTTAGACATGTCGTGACATGCTCTTGGTTAGGTTATTATCATGACAAAATGTACGGTTCTCGCGGGATTTTCTTCTGCGCACACATCGGGCAACATCTAGTCTATTATAAAATATTATGTCTGGATAATATATTATTATTATTTAATTTTTAATATAAATTTTGTAACCTGCGGCTGAATACTGAAGCTGACGTTCCCGAACCGGTCGCGGTGGTAAGCATCATTCATAGGGACAATTCCATAAGTGATATTATTACCCTACATACGTGATAACTTTTTGAATTTGAATTTGACGGCACTCAAGTCACTTGCCGTCCATGTCAAAGTCTTGCCGTCCAAGCAGAGACAGCGGCAGCCTGTGATTTGGGCTCAATTAAAGCCTTAATTTTTAAGTAGCGTTTCAGTATTAACCTTTAATAAGATATTTACGTATCTTATTAAAGGTTTTAATGATGTAATTTGTAATATTTTATGTGTTGTTGCAGTCGAAGGCGCTGGGGCGGGTGCTGTTCGACCAGGTGTGCCGGCAGCTACATCTTCTGGAGGCGGATTATTTTGGCCTGGAGTACCAAGATGCTAACGGAACAAAGGTACACTCACTAGCATTACCATTGATGCACGCCCAATGTGTTCTTGTGTCTATTACAAAATTGGTTATAGACTATTGTATTTACCATCATAAGGCACAAACCGTCAAACGAATTGGGCTATAATTCGGATTCGTTTAGATTTTTTTTTATTCATTGCCTGTTTTTCTCGAATGATTTTGATGAAGATACGTTGCATACTTCCCTGCATAAGTTATATCGGATTACCGTCCTTGTTTAGTCCTTATTAATTATTATATCCTTAATATGTTCCACCAGCCACCAGTCACCAGCTAAACCATATTACTATGTTGTCCATAAGTACTGTGTTGTCCACAGTACTGGCTGGACGTGGAGAAGCCTATGTGCCGGCAGCTCGGCCTCTCCATGCTGGAGCCGGCGCTGCGGTTCTGCGTCAAGTTCTACACGCCGGACCCCGCGCGGCTGGAGGAGGAGTTCACACGCTACCTGTTCTGTCTGCAGGTCAAGCGCGACCTGGCCTCCGGCGCGGTGCAGTGTAATGAAAACACTGCTGCGCTGATGGCCAGCTATATTGTGCAAGGTAAGCTCATTAGGGTTAACTAAGTCAGCGCTACGTCATCATCATCTGTGACCTCTGAACGCGGCCAGATCGCGCTACCTGTTCTGTCTGCAGGCCAAGCGCGACCGGCCCCCGGCGCGGTGCATTGCAATACTGCGGCGCTTATGGCCAGTTATATCGTGCAAGGTAAGCTCATTGGGCTTAACTAAGTCAGCGCTACGTCATCATCACCATGTGTGACCTCTGCCCGCGGCCAGATCGCGCTACCTGTTCTGTCTGCAGGCCAAGCGCGACCGGCCCCCGGCGCGGTGCATTGCAATACTGCGGCGCTTATGGCCAGTTATATCGTGCAAGGTAAGCTCATTGGGCTTAACTAAGTCAGCGCTACGTCATCATCACCATGTGTGACCTCTGCCCGCGGCCAGATCGCGCTACCTGTTCTGTCTGCAGGCCAAGCGCGACCGGGCCTCCGGCGCGGTGCATTGCAATACTGCGGCGCTTATGGCCAGTTATATCGTGCAAGGTAAGCTCATTGGGCTTAACTAAGTCAGCGCTACGTCATCATCACCATGTGTGACCTCTGCCCGCGGCCAGATCGCGCTACCTGTTCTGTCTGCAGGCCAAGCGCGACCGGGCCTCCGGCGCGGTGCATTGCAATACTGCGGCGCTTATGGCCAGTTATATCGTGCAAGGTAAGCTCATTGGGCTTAACTAAGTCAGCGCTACGTCATCATCACCATGTGTGACCTCTGCCCGCGGCCAGATCGCGCTACCTGTTCTGTCTGCAGGCCAAGCGCGACCGGGCCTCCGGCGCGGTGCATTGCAATACTGCGGCGCTTATGGCCAGTTATATCGTGCAAGGTAAGCTCATTGGGCTTAACTAAGTCAGCGCTACGTCATCATCACCATGTGTTACCTCTGCCCGCGGCCAGATCGCGCTACCTGTTCTGTCTGCAGGCCAAGCGCGACCGGGCCTCCGGCGCGGTGCATTGCAATACTGCGGCGCTTATGGCCAGTTATATCGTGCAAGGTAAGCTCAGTAGGGTTAAATACGTCATCGCTACGTCCGCGTCATCATCACCATCGTGACCTCTGTATGGATTTTTTTGGTGGCAGAATTTTTTTTTGTCAATATCCTCTTTAATGATGATGCTGATAAAAAATTATGGTACACAAATATGAGGCCAATATCATATCGTTTACCACGGAAGGGGAGCTTAAATGCTGGTTACTAACCAGTAAACATCATTACGCTACGCGCGTTTTAACAATCCGTCTGCTTATTTAACAATCTTATAAAATACATAATAAATTAAAAGTATATACAGTTGGTACTGAAATATTAAATAATAACGTGCATTATACTCTGTATTTTAAGTTTTCTCTCGATAGTAACCGGCCGCGGCGTCACAGAATTAAACCCGTGCCAACTTTCGCACGCTACTTAACATTTCAAAACCCTTTTAATGTTAAACAGTCGGTGTGACAGTTCCCTCCCTCCCCCAGCGTTCGGAACCCCGCGTTTGCCTCTCTTATTTGTACTCCGCGTTGGCCCCTGCGTTCGCTGCCATTAGCGTTTACGGGCTCAATTTACAGTGCCGACATAAAAACTTAATGTATTCTCTATAATGTATATAGTATTTAGCGCAAACAAGCTATACTACTTTGACTTTATGAACGTCTTAGCGTCAGTTCACACTGAGACGCGACGTGGCAATTTTTAAGATAGCGATTCAATATTGAACTTTATTTACTACTCAAGAAGATTGGAGGGCTTAGGGCGGATTCGACCAAACTGGAGTAAAATTTTACTCGAGTATAAATGTTTCCTAATCTAAGAGTAAGCTGGTTTTGCGTTTTCCAACTACTAATCCAAGAATAAGGTAATTATACACGGGAGTAAATATTGACACGGGCGATTTTGACGGAGTAAAGTATTAAACTGAGAATAGTGGATAGTCGCACAGCTGGCTGTCAATTGTCACGATCAATGTCATTGTGAAGTGTTATAATTTGATATTAACATTTTACTGTATTACTCTACGAAATTAAATTATTATGGCGTACAAGTCATTCTAATACAAACAATAGTACATGATTTTTTGTCGGTTTATACATTCGTTCATTATTCATTGAATAATAATACCGAGCATAGTATACTCTTCGCGTAACTTGGTAAAACGCAAACGAAGATATCCTGGAGTAAATTGAAGGAGTAAAATTATTCTCATTATAGTAACACTCGTGTAACTTCAAGTTTGGTCGAATCGGGCCTTAGTTATGTATAATAACATAACATTGATGATACAGTTATTGTCGATGAGATTATACATAACCAAACCTTATAATATATTATTGTTTAAGGTTTTTAAAATCAATTACGGATATTTTGGGCATGTGACCAACTGCTTATGTCAAGACGTTTAAACATGTCGAAAAAATATACTAAATATTATAACATTAACCCTCTTTATGGCGCTGTTAAGGTCGTTGACCTCACACAGCTGATTGTATTCATGTTATTTAGGCAAAGTCTTTGCTTCCTCTGTAAATCACCTGTCTCTATGAGGTAAATGACCTCAGCACCTTAGAGAGCGTAGTGTAAATTTATTTAGTTAATTTTTTTCAATGTTTTGATACATTTTACTCTTTACTAAAAGCGAGTTGTAAATGAATACGAAATGTGAATACGCTAATCCTGTACTGTGTGCAGCGGAGTGCGGCGACTTCGTGCCGGAGGACTACCCGGACCACACTTACCTCAGTGGGTACAAGTTCTTCCCCGGACAGGACCCCGAGTCTGAGCGTCGCATCATGGAGAATCATAAGAAGCACATGTGAGTGCGCAACAAATTAAATTAATACCAAACAATGTTGCACAGCGGAGTGTAACACTTTTGAACCTTATTGACATAGACCTTAGATAGGAAAGTGGTACACCGGGTATGTCGGCGACCGTACAAGTTCCATCCTGGACAGAACACACTACAGCATATAGTAGGTACTTACTTATTTTATTTTTTTTAAACCCTCAATCTTTTACGTTTTTTCTATGAAATGTCCCGATATATTTATTATTATTACATTAATATGTGAAGAAAAAACTTTCAGTACAGTTTGAAATTTGGCCGATAAATTATGTGTATGTAAGGTGTGCAGAGAGCTTATATTTTTAAATAATGCTTAAAAATACACAAAATGAATAAAAATAACAACACACACTCACACACCACCTCAGATGATACGCACACTACCGCGCGTTCGATAGATACAATTTTGTTACACGTTGACGTTTATCGATCTGTCACAACTCACAACATTTACATTTTTTATTCAATTTTTTCTATCTAACAGGCAAAAGAACCCTTTTAAAGTTCAAACTTAAAAATTGTACGAATTATTATTATGGGCGAATTTCGGCCACAGGGCGACATCTAGCTATTATTATTCTTTCAGACTTCTGGTAATGCCTAATAACACATTGTCCGATAAATTTTATTTACGAGTGGCTAATACGAGCATCAAGTAGGTAGCTTATTTAGTTCAACTTAACGAAATAAAACGTCTTCTTTCTTTAATGTTCTAGAGGTCAGAGTCCAGCTGAGGCGGATCTGAATTTGCTGGAAACGGCACGCAGGTGTGAGCTATATGGTGAGTTTTTGATGAAAATTCATAAACATATTTGATACTCCCCATCATCCATCAAATCATTGAGATTTGTTATGTTGTTGTAATTTGTTACATTGATACTTCGCAATTTACATCCTAGATTAGAATTTTCCGCCAGATAGACTTCTTATAAGATATGGTTCTTATGACGATTACCAAATTGTAGTAAAATCTAGCAGGTATTTATTAGAAATAATTATGTGTTTCAGGCATAAAAGTGCACGCGGCGAAAGACAACGAGGGAGTGCCCCTTAACCTCGCCGTGGCGCACATGGGCATCGTGGTGTTCCAGCACTACACCAAGATCAACACCTTCAGCTGGGCTAAGATCAGGAAGATCAGCTTCAAGCGGAAAAAGTTTCTCATCAAGCTGCATCCAGAGGGTTATGTGAGTTGATCCCAAATCCCTACTTCTACAGATAAGCTATTCAATGATGCTGCCTATTCAATTGCCTATTCAATTTTGTCTTGATTTGTCAAGACAAAATTGAATAGCTTATCCGTTGTATAAATATTTTTATAAGTAAATTTTCAATTTCAATAACGTTTATTTCAGACATACAAAAACATAGTCCATTTTATTAATAAAAAATGAAATAAAAAGTGAATAATATCCTTATAACTAATTTAGTACGCATGTGAGCATGCAATAGCGTCCATTTCCTCATAAATGGGTCGGTGTCCATTAAGCTCGCAATAAGTTGTAGGTAACTGTTGGAGCTGCCGCGTATCCGCTGACCCCCGCATAACGCTCGCAAAATGTTATAAGACACCTAAGGGCACTGACTGAAGGGCTCGGCAGGTAAATAAAGGGATTATATTAAAAATTTGATTTTGTTTATTGTTTGTTTGTTTTGCGTTGAATAGGCTCCGAAACTTGTGAACCGATTTGAAAATTTGTCCCGCCATTAGTATCCTCTGGCCGCCATCGGCATCATCCCTGATGAACATAGACAGTTTTTTTTTTTGTTGAATATGTCTACCGCCGAATCGGCTCTGAGAAAAATAGGTACAGAATATAGTGAATTAGCTATTCCGAGAATTGGAGCATCCGATTCTGTGCCTAACACATCACAAATAAGATAACAATTCGAATCTGTGAATTATACAATTTAATTGAATCCCTATTTAATGTATTCTTAGGTGTGATAGTGTATCCCTACAACCGATATTGTAACAAATTTTCGGGTTAGGGTTGATCCAGTGGCGGAATCATTTGACATGATACGGTATATAATTTTTTTATTTTATAATATTCCATCCATTTATAATATTTTATTATCCTTTCAGGGTCACTTTCGCGACGTGGTCGAGTTCTTCTTCGAGGGGCGCAACGAGTGCAAGAACTTCTGGAAGAAGTGCGTCGAGAACCACGGCTTCTTCCGCTGCTCCGCCGTGCCCCGACCGCCGCGACATAAGGCGCGAGTCATGTCGCGAGGCTCGTCGTTTAGGTGATAAACCGATACTCTTAACTCTGATTTATGACATATAACATTATCTCGACAAAGAGATAAATGAAGAAAAGGAGATGTGAATAAAAACCTTTTTATTCGTATCTCTTTTTATTTTGAATAATTGCCTAATTTTATAATTCGTACTATAGCTTCCTATATTATGTCAAACATTCGTACCTTCTCATTCGGCCTTTGTAAAAAATATTATGTATTTGAATAACTAAGCACTATTCTTAAAAATGTGTGAATGACTTATTATAATATTAAATTACACAACAAACAATTTCACAAAACAGAGAAGTGTCTTCGTTTACACTATATCTGAATGTAACAGGTATAGCGGAAAAACCCAGAAACAGATAGTCGAATTCGTTCGAGACAACTACGTGAAGCGACAAACATTCCAAAGGTGAGTTCATAAAAAGCTTTGCCCTCACATAGCAGTGTAGCTCTGCATGCAAAACAGCTTCGTTAGCCGCAAAGCTTATTATAATATATTTATATAGAATAGAAAGGTACTCTGCAGTATTCAGATAGTTTTCGAGGGATTAGTATACAGCAGAAGATAGTTACTGTATATTTATATAGTTTTTACCAATCGTTATTATTTTTACATTACATGATCATCGTTAGACATTGCATTCTTAAAGTTTCGTTTGATAAGTTTTAAAATGGATTACTATCATACTTTGAAAGTAAACTTTTGAAAGTTTTCATAAATAACTTTCTGATTTTGTCCAAGCTTTGCCATTGTCACAACATATTTTGAAGTTAATACAATAAATTTTTGTTATTAATATATTTCTTAATATCAAATGTATGTTCATGTGAAATATATTTATTTTGTAATGGATTATATGTATGTATTTATAATTAATGAACGGCGAGCGGATAGCATGGAGTGGGAACTAGCTTGGTTTTGAGGTGGGCGTGAACGACCGAGGAGCAGGCTTGCATGAGTCCCCGAACGACCAATAGTATGAGTAGTGGGAGGCTTCCGTTTGTACTATCAATGGAGATTAGTATTCTCGAGCATGCGCTGTATACGTTGAGACTTTCGCTTCTTCCAAAACGTAAAGAGTAGTCGTCGGTTTGTCACCGACTATCGGTCGGAGGATGGTACGCTCGCTATATACGTACGTGCGTGCACGCACGCCGAACGCGCTCGGTTGTGATTGTTCTGAATCTGTCTCTCAATACAGCGCCACGCTCGTGCAATCTGTCGTGACGCTTACTAGATATTTTTTTCAATCGAATCATCCGATATGCACTTTTTATTACCTCCCTATTGATACCCCTCGAAATCGCCAGGCATCCGTAGACTTCATCGATGTTTCTAGATTTTTTGAGAATAACAACACTAAATAAACCGAACACTTTAAAATGGCCCTATTTTAATTTTATTTTCGATACATTTTAGAGATAAGCTAACTATCAACTGTTACTCAGGGGCTTAGGATAGAGAACCCAAATTGGATGCCAGTAAATAGTGAATAGTAAAAATAAATATTTTTTCCTACAAAGTGCCAGAGTGAGCCAACTAATTTTTGGGTAGACTATTCTTATTTATCGAAAAACTAAAATAATTCGTTACTTTTTTTTGTTGTTCCACAATTATATTAATTCAACTTAACAATCTGAATTATATAGATATTTTAAAAAATCCGAAAGAAGCGATTTTATTAAATTGTTTATACAATATACATAGTCAATTAAAAAGAAAAAGATCACTCTGGATTTGTTGGCGTCCAATTTGAGGTCCGCTGCTTGTGTGAGTGTGTCGGGGTACTGTGACCATCCTCTGGCCGATGCGGCAGGTGTGGGTCGTTCCGCGCGTCGCGCTCGGCGGGCGGTTCGCGCGCGAGCGTCGCGCCGCCGCTCAACGCCAGCCTGTCCGCGCACCCGCTGCTGCCGCTGCCGCCCGGTTCTGACGGTACGTATACGCCGCACTAAGTACGCGCCGCACCTGCGTGCGTGTCGCACACACGTATGCACTGAGACTTCGCATATAAAATACATTTTTTTTTAATAAAGAGGTATAAGATTTAATAAGATGAGTGAAGTCCACATATTCAGTTGACACTGCTAGCTGAAGTTTCAGCGCGTTCGCAGATAACGAACGTGGCGTGATTTTGCTTATTTAGATGAAGCGATTCCGGCGTGTAGTTTAATTCACTACAGAGCGTTTTTGGCACAAATTGCTTTTACGTGCAGGGATTTGACACTAGTATAATATTATGCCGAAAGTCACGTGTGGGACGCTGCATCTGAACAAGCAAGAGAGCTTTGTTAATGTTGCTAAGATTACAAAAGATTTAAGATCCAAATTTTTTAGTTATCGACCGGCTCGGTATTCATAGATTCTCATTGCCTATGATCGATCATTATTTGATATTATCTGCAAATATGCAATAGCAATAGCAGACATGCACATGACCTCAATATAAAGTGCTTTGGACTCGTATATTATAATTATACGTATATTGACATTATATTAATATGCCACGTCGTAAGTACACAGACGGTGGTTCTGCATAGCAGATACACTAGAATTGATGGTTAGATATAGAAATGCACTTTAGATATTATACTCGGTAATGCTAAAGATGTAAATATTTTCATTGGGAGAAAGTATTATTTATGTATTTTAAATCAGTGCTTTTGTATGCAAAGTATATTAAGTAATCATATTTAAACTTATATATTCCAACATGAAATGTGTGTTTTATCAATATATTTTAGTAAAACAATTTGAACCCACAATATATTTAGCTTACGTTAAGCTGCTAAGCTTTTGTTAAAAGCAGCTCAATGGTTTAGCCTATCAATATGTGAGCTATGTGTCTGCTATAACATGTAACTGTTAAGACTTAATGTGAAATGACCGCACATTGCAGCGCTTTAAAATGAATCCTACACTACAAATGCTTGATGTGTAACCAATTCAACAAGCTGAAGTATAATGGTATTTTAATGTATTAGGTGTCATATTTCATATTTAAGTACGAAAGGGTCTTTCTTAAAAACAAATCGCAACAGGTGTTGATTGTTTTGCTAAATTCCCCACCCTCGCAGGAATCACGGAACAGTGGGAAGTGCGTTGTGGCACAATTAGTATGGAAGTCGTTGTCGCTAAACTCACACAAAATACACCGAAAATCATACATCGCACTACACACAAAGGATTCGTTAAACCAATTAGCGAATCCTTTGTGTCTAGTGCGATGTATGATTATATTTTAGTCAAAAGCAGCATGTTTTATTTGAAAATATATAACACCGATGGATAAGGTTTATTATGTTGTACTGCAAAAAGTACTTACGACGTTTTGTATTCTAAGTGGAATGAAATCTTATGAATCTTGAATGAAAATAAGTACACGTAAGAACGCTTAGTCGCGGGCCACGCCTACTTCGCACTTCCACTTCTTTTCTATTTCGTGGTTCGAATACAGTACCTACCCGGCTGACAAGAACGTACATCGACGTTTGAAAACAGATATTCGGCTAGTGTTGGTTTTGTAGAACGATTGACAGTTTGCCTTATGCGCGCGCCAGCGACAAATGACACATTGGCAGTGTATGACAGAGATGAAACTTCTATAAAAAATCTACGAAACTCCCTCACGACACTAGCCGAATAGCTTTATTCTTATTCTTCTTTTCGGCTTCCTACGTCCTTTTAGCTTTATTCCTAGTTTATCTCATACATGACATGCGACTCCCGGTGCAGCGATTTCCCTGGAGTGGGACAAGCAGCCTCACTACCTGGAGGCTTCTCTGATGATGAGGGGATACACGGCGGAGGAAGCGCGCGTGGTGGCGGCACGGCCCGCGACTCGCCCCCCGCTCGAAGCTACCGCGTATGCCAGCACGAGGGACAAAGTAAGCTCTATTGTAATTACCTTTCTCTGTCTTACTTCCTACGCTTACTATATAGCCCGACCAGTTATAAAAAAAGCTCGCCATACTGCGGAAAATTCACGAAACTGAATTGTTATGTCATGAGCGTCACATCATCGAGATTTAACCAATCACATCCCAGTTTTTTTATTAGCAAAACTTACAGCAATAAAATACATAATTACTATAAATAAACAATATTAATATTGTAAAAGCCATTTTGCCAAATATTATAGGACTTTTCGTTGCGTTGCTGCAATAAAAAAAATTAACGCCCTCAGTGCAGATTTTTTATATTCCTAGTCAGGTTTTACCGTACTTGCTGCGCTTGTGACGTCATCGTTCTCAGTCACATAATATGTCGTACATGGTGTGTCGTACTGCTGCAAGTCATAAACCTCGCTATCGATGTTAAATCAGTATGGCGGTGTATATAATGAAAGCATTTAAATTTAAACTCGTTTACATAAAGGAAGGGATTCAGATAAATAAATTCTACATGCGATAAGTTGACTTATCGTATGTAGTTGTGATTTGTATTAGTCCCTCTTTCTTAACTTAAACGAGTCCAGCCATATCTGTCATGATACATGTCTATGTAATAGGTACCATGGGTATGATATTTACCATTCTCTGGTTTCTTCCACCTAGCGAAATGCACAATTCACTATAGTATTCAAAAACCGGCTAAGTACGAGTCGGACTCGCGCACGATGGGTTCCGTACGACACGGCAAAAAAAAACACGTTTGTTGTATGGGAGCCGAACTTAAATATTTATTCTGTTTTTGATGTTTGTTGTTTTAGCGGCAACAGATACGCTATGTAGAATAAATAATATTATGTGCAAATTTTAAGTCTGGATATCACGGTTAAGGAGATACAGCCCGGTGACAGACAGACAGATGGACGGACAGCGGAGTCTTAGTAAAAGGGTCCCGTTTTTATCCTTTGGGTACGGAACCCTAAACATTAAGGAATCGAAATTGTTTTAAATAAATAGATTTCACTAGTAGGATGACATTGCACACTTGTTTTCGTAGAATATGTATAGTTTAGTTATTACACTTTTAGATACATTTTGTCTTAATTTTATATTTTCTAATTTTGGGTTTACAATTAAAGACATTGGGAATTTTTATACCCGCTGTTTAATTAAGGGGCGACCACAAACTAAAATACTGTACAGTAAGTAATGAGGGCTACCGCGAGTGAATTAGCCGCCAGAGGCTGGTGTAGCGTGACGTTTCCGAAATATCAAATTAAATTGTTTTTGTGGGCGGCAGTTTGTTTCCGAATAAGAATTAAATAATTTTGTGAATATAATTTCTATACGTGACATTATAATATATAAATAATATGGAAAATACGAGTTTCGGCTCAATGTCTGTGATTAAATAGCGGTCCTGAGGAAAAGACAGTCTTATCAGTCGGAAACTTATGTCCTCTATTTTTTCCGAACAAAACGAGACTGTGCAACACTGCGGCGTGCTTGTTTATAGTTTTACAGTACGGTTTTAAGGTATTAAAAATTATCACGTGAGTAATAAGTTAATAACCAACATTGACATCTGTACCTTACTCTACAGTGGCGTCCACTGGCGACCACGAAAACGGTGGTCCTCATTAAACACTACCTGCTGCAAATATGCGACTTATACCGTTGTTGTTCAGATGCATTAAGCACGTTCCATAGTAAAATTCCCCATGTCCTTTGATGAAAAACTATTGATATAATAAAGCTCTGTTAGTAAATCGAGGGATATTTAATAAACTCATATTTCACAACATTATTATTTTTGTAGTTTATTTTGTACATTTTATGACTATAGGACGCATTTGTAGTATTGTAAAGCACCAATACAAATTTATTTCTCTTTCAGCTCACGAAACTGTACTGCGAACAAATCGTAAGAGCTTTGTTGTGATCATGTGCTATTTTAACGCTGGTTTATATTCTTCTAACCATTCTCACGAGGATCATTCTAATGTCATAATTACTGACATATTATACACTTCCAGGTCGGCTGTCCAATAAATTGAAAGACACAAAAACGTTGAAACTTTTTAATTGAACTACTTTTTTACTAATTAAATTATTTAATTGAACGTTTAACGGCCGAATACTGGAACGATAGTTAAATTAAGTGACGCTCAAGTCACATGCTGTCCTTGTCATTTCGGCTAGCAGGGACAGCGACAGCTTGTGAATAAGAGGGCTCTTAATTTTGATTGGCGTTTCAGTATTCAGCCGTAAGTTGGCATTATTTGTAAAATTACACGTCCACGAATTAATACTTGGTATAATATGTCGATAGCTTGATTCTATGTTTTAAATATAATCATTTACTATACAGGTGTCCCAAACAATCACAGCGAAATCGTGACATTGGTGATCACAGGACTTGAAAATGCGACCAAGGGTGTCGAATTTCGACTTTTTTACAAAATTGTCTATTATCGCTGAACTGAGTGATATGGAATTTTATTTTATTTTTCACGGAACTGGTGTAACTTGGCCATTCATCCGGTCCCAGATTATCGTTGAGTTTTGGGACATCCCTGTATATTTCATTTCCCTAAGCTCTGTTTTCCTAGGATAGCATTGCCGTCATATAGCGGCCGTAATACATCTAATTGTCACCGTTTTTTACATATAAAACGTTAATTCCCCGCTATGTGACAGCCACGCTATCCTAGAAAATCAGAGCTTATCTGAGCTGTTGTGCTTTATTAACATTTATTGCACTTTTGTTAATTTGGACAAGTGCCGTCTACATTTTCACATACCTATACCACCAATTATATATTTTTCTACTTTCTTCATATGTTTGGGAGTTAATTATTGCTCATTTTTTAAGATTACTGCACAAAGCTAACGTCTAATTCACGGTCTAATTAAGTACAGGTATTTCAAAAGCTTATACTTACTTGTCAAATATTGTAATTTTCAGGTGGGTCCAGAAGTAGTGACCCATGCAGAGGTCAATCATCATCCTTCGGAGGATTCACCTCTGCCTCATCGGACGACGACACCATTGGTAAGTTATGTTTATCAATATTTTGCATATTGATATAGTTGCACAAAACTCAGATAATACATTGAAATACTATACATTTAATGATAGGATTTACAACCTTGCATAAGTTATTATATTTCGGTGAATAAAATATAGTCGAAATAATGTTTTAGACGTCGCCGGAGAGTACCTGGGTGAGACATGTGGAGGGTGGGGCCGCGCGCGCGCCCACTCCGCCGCCGCGCCGCACAGGTCAGAGCTACACCGACACGCGCATGCACACGCACACCTACACGCACACACCCACTGCCACGCGCCCCGCCGCCGCCTCGCCGCCGCTCACGCCCACGCCCCCTAGCGACTACCCCGAGATCATCATGTCCAAGCAGTTCTTCAGCTTTAAGAATTCTGCCGAGCGGCTCGAGTACGAGCTCTCGCAGACCAACATATACTCGGCGTGCCCATCCTCGCGCTCGTCGCGCTCCGCCGGGTCGTTGCTGCTTGATGCTGCTGAGGCGGAGGGCACGGATGACGACGAGGCAGAGCACGGTGACGAGCCTGGCCCGCGCCTCGTATGGCGCCGCAGTGCCAGCTGCCGCAACCTGCGCGACTACAGCTTCGATGACGCCGGTCGCTCCAAGCGCCGCGCGCCCGACACGCGCAGCATGCTCGCCGACCTCGACGCCTACTGCCCGCTGTCTCGTCGTCGCGTAGACTCTCCGGTCACTCACTACGACGACGCTCGCACGCTCGCTTTCGTTCTTGGCACGGGGGGTTCGATAGATTCGCAGCGGGAGATGATAGGGCGCACGTACTCGTCGAGTTTCCCTGGCGCGGTGAGCGAGCCGCGGCTAGACGCACCGACGTTCGTCCGCAGTGGCTCACAGGATGACATATCGCACGACAGCTACGAGCTGATCGAGCGGTCGGATGACGAGGAGCGGTACGCGCCAGTGAGACGTCGCTCGTCCGTAGCTCACACGCGCTCGTGCTCCCTCGACTCGGGTAACGACCTGCCTTCGGACGACGATCGTTCGCTCTCTCATATGTCGGAGAGTGACAACCAGGAGCCCGATCTGAACATAACGGGTGTTAAATATAAAAGTGATAACGATTTGCCGCTCGATCCATTTCTCCTCGACGATCCGCGAATACTGCCCAGAGAGAAGCTCTCGGTTAGGTCCGATGGTAATTTCTATAAGGAGATTAAACGAGCTCTAGGTTCTCGGACCTCGAGTCAAGAATCGAAGAGCGATATTTACGATTCAAAGATATCCAAGAGTAGCGCGGAATCCAGTAAAAAATCTCGAGATAGTGTTTATCATACGGATAGCAAAAAATCTCGAGAAACTATTAAAAGTAAGAGCTCCGATAGGTCTGGTTCTAGAACGTCTAGTCAAGACTCTAAATCTGATTACTACGATTGTAAACGTAATTTGTACGACGTAGATGATGACAATATGAGAAGACGCAGTGTTTCGAGCATACAAAATGCATACATAGATCCTTTTGAACCTATATCGGCTTCTTCTAGTCCTGATTCTGGTAAAGACTATTACGACACCCAGCCAACGTTTATTGGAATGGAAAAACCTGAGTATAGAGAGAAAACACTGTTTGACAAATCACACGAAAATTTAATTGCAAATCTAGTCACTTCTCCCAATTATTATCATATTCCGACGCCTTACTCAACTTTTCCTAGTAATAACAAACATAAGGAGTCTCCTTCGATACTTTCGGCTAGTCTGCAAAATGTCGAACTCGAGCAATATGGTCAATATTCAGATTTTAGTCCAACTAAAAAGATGGAAGAATTGTCTACGGAAGATGAAGAAGACGTTCAGGCTCGAATTACTCATATATGGCCTGAAAAAATTATCGGTTTGGATACTGAAATTGAAAGCAATAGAGCGGCTAAAATTCATAGTTACCAAAGACGACGGTCTTCAGAAACAGTTTTTAGTTTCGACAAAGATAAAATTGAATCTTTAACAAGGTCAACCAGTAAAGAAAATACGACGTGTCATCTTGTCAAAGAATCTTCAAACGAATCTGACATCAATGTTCGTGTTTTACCAGCAATGGATAGTATTGAATATGCAAAAAACAAAGCGAAAGCATCTGCGATGTCTTCTGAAACCTCATCCATATTACAATCCGAATTTGATAAAACAATGCGTGGAAAATTTCCAACGCATGGGGTTAGAAAGGAAAGTTTGAAGGAAGAGTTAATGGCTAAAACTCATTTTGATGAATATAATCCGAAACTCATATTAGATACGAGTTCGAGCAGTCGCTTAGCTGATACCGCTGTACCTTATACTCATCCCATAGTAGAAAGAACTAAAAGCGATCCTAATAGTCTTGCCAATAGACCTCGTTTTAGCAGCGTCAATTCGCGTCGTCATGTTCTCATGCATCAAAAATCTATTGATCTTACTCCGGCTGAATCTAGCGATGAAGATTATATATTTCGCCAAATTCCTAGTGCACCACCAATTACAACAAAACGATCACATTTTGAACTACCCGCAAGACATTCAGAAAACGTTAGACCATCTTTCGATCTACCTAAAAATTACTTTAAAGAGTTTGATGCCTTTAAAGCAGGCTTAAGTGATAATAAGTCTTCCTTAGATGACAACTATGACATACCTTATGTTTTACATAAAAGACACGTTATGAATGGAACAGCTCCGTCGCCTTTAGGTGATAACCGGCAACCGCCTGAAATCATAACAGGACAAAATGGGCGCCACATTGTTACTGCTCATACTAGATGTAAATATCACGATCATCCCAAATCTCCGCGGTCCCCTAAATCCCCAAAATCACCCAAGTCACCAAAATCTCCTAAATCGCCTAAATCTCCTAAATCCCCAAAATCTCCGAAATCACCAAAATCGCCTCGTAACAGTATCCAGTCAGATCATATTATGTCCAAGTATTTAGAAGTCGAAAATAGAGATTTCTTATTTACGCAAAATATAGATTTATCTAAAATAGATCCGGTTACATTAGAGGTAGATAAAAGTAGTCAGCTCCAACATCTGCCGAGTCCAAAAAGGGATATTTCTAAAACACTTGATTCTGCGTTGCTTGAAACATTGAATTCCAAGTTGAGTCAAATAGAAAGTGATTCAGCAACTAGTTCAAAAACTGATAGTATGATGCAAGAACAACAATATCCACACATAGATATAAAATTTGCTTTGAATGGTCGAACCATTGGAACCATGGAACCATTAACAGCAGCTGAAAAATTACGTGCTGACATAAAATCGAAGTCAGAGAAACTTCCACAGAAGAGGATTCCTAAAGGTCGTGTAACTGGTAAAAAGGGAGTTGGCGGTAAAGTCAAAACAAAAAGTAACAGTAAAATAAGAATTACGTCGTTTTCTTCAGACGATGAAAGTGTTGACTCAGATGATGTCTTCGGTACCACAGAAGCAGCCCCAAAATTAGAATTTTCGCCTCCTCAGTCACGTAAAGACTTAGAGCCAATCTTACAACTTGAATATGATAAAATAACATCTGGCGCTTGGCATAGAGGTCAAACAATGAGTTCTACAGAGATTGAAGGTTCGCCGCCACAGTGTCGAAAACTTGCAGAGCTTGAAGCAAAATACAACCCACAAGTCTCACGTCAAGATAGTACGAGTGGTAATACTACTGAACTTAGAAGAATTTCAGAAAGATCAATTTCAATTCCTAGTTCTGAAGATGATGTTGTAGTAAATCTTCCTGAAATGAAACAAGTGAGCAAGGAAAGCTCAACGTGGGAATACAATGAAAATATACCTTCTCCTATATTAGAAAGTACTGAGTTTTTAAAGTCGGATGATGAACATTTAGCAGACATAGAGATACAAAAAGTAACAGGAGTGCCGACACCTACAGAAGAAAAAGTTGAAATACTAGGATTCGAAAAGACTAATAATAATCTAGATATACAAAAAAGCTTGAGAGACGAGCTACTATCCCCAATGCTACGGAAACAGGGTGGAACTCCTATATTGTTTGCGCACGCTAGATTAAATCTTTCCGAAGGATCTGTATTCTCTTTACAGCGCCAAAAAGCAACTCAAGATTCACCCACAACAAGTAGAAGAGCTAAAAGTTTGGATACTCCAGTTATTCAGCTTCATCGCTTACCACCTATGAATGCATTTTCGTCAAAAGACGACACTGTTGAAGATGTGAATGAAGAAGGTGATATTTTGGAAGAAAAGCCACTTATTGATGACAAATCTGCCAAGAATAATATCACCAAAAAAGACATTATTGAAAAGATTGATGAAGTCGAAGAAGATGGTGAATTAGCTACACAATCGAGCTCAGTCGTAATAGATACCGAAGAACTAAAACTCTTGGAAAGTCTAGTAGAGCAACGCCGACCTCGGTCCTTTAAAAGGCAACATGATTTAAATAAAATATTGTCTCAAGGAAAGTCGCCAACAAGATCTCCTATGAATAGATCACCCTTGACTAGATCTCCTTTATCGAAATCACCTTCGAGGTCACCAACATCTTCATTAAATTCACCTAGAGGAAGTATCCGCAAATTATCAGATTTAAGTGAAGATCAAATAGTACCTGACATAGAAAGAATTAAAAGAAAAGAAAAGAAAAAATTGACACTTAAACCAAAATCTGACGATAAGCAAAAACTGACCAGTAAACTTAATAAAGGTGGTTCGCTTGATACAAATGCAACAAAAGTCAGAGCCCTTCAAACTCAGAAGTCTCTACCATCCTCTCTAAAAGACAGACCGGATTTCTTGACTGTCCCACCATTAGATATTACACGAGCTAAAAGCCAAGAATTAGAGCAAACTATTAGAAAGGTCTCAAAAGAAAAATCTAAATCACTAGAGCGAATGGAAATAAAACGTGGAGGAAGTAAAGAAAGAACTAAGTCTCAAGAAGATAGTGATACTGAAATTGCTAAACGTAAAGAAAAACAACAGATGCTTTTCGAAGCAGCTTTAAAACAGACAAAGACTCTTATTAGTCCTGTGAGAGATACTATGCCTCCGTTCCCAACTCCCGAGGACAAAATTGTTGTAAAAACGGAGGGCGATAAAATTATAATAGAGACTAAAATCAACAGTAAAGCTGAAGATCATGTATTTATTGCAAAATCTCCAAAGAAGTTAGACACTAAGTTAGCCGGTAAAATAAGTCGCAGTTTTGAAGATCAAAAAACATCCAAAACAACCAACAAAATAAATAAAAGCTTGGATGATAAGTCTAGTCAATCTTTGGAAGATAAGTTTGATGAACTAGCTGCTTTACAGAAGTCCCCTAAAACTTTATCTAAAAAACAAGAAATTAAGCAGCAAATTGAAGGAAAAGTCGTTTATCAAAAAATTAACAGTAGTGTTAAATCGAAAAGCTTAGACAGAAAAGTGGACAACATATTAGAAGCCAAGCTGAAATCTAAAAGTTTGGATAGAAATTATGTTACTCCAACAACCAAATTACCACAAGAATTCAGCAGTGATGTGCATTTCAAACAAGAAGTTGTGACTGTTGATGTTCATCCGACAGTCAAGGAGGAAATAGTAACTTCGAATGTTGAAATTGAAGGTAAGGATTCTTCTCCAGTCCATAGTTGTAAAGATAAGACAGAAGATGATTCTTCAATAGAGTGGATTACTAGTTCGCAACATACTGTTATAGAAAATGATACACAAACAATAATCATGGAAAGACGAAAAATAGATATATACAACAAACAAAAGCTATTCGAAAAAACAGGCAGTATAAGTATCGATATCCCCTCTAGAAAACCAGAAGTTACACGACTTACAAGTGAGGAAGAATCTTTAACTGAAGTCAGCGAGCTTAAAATGTCTGATGAAAGTAATATGCTTGGAATATCTTTCCCATATATTGATGCTGATAGTTCTTCGGATCAAGATCAATCTAAAAAACATAAAAAGTCGAAGTTGAGTCGAGTGCGAAGCGATGATACAACATCTTGCAATACTGCAGATTTTGATGAATGTACTGTTGACACTGATCTACCTTTATCAGATATTAGTAGAGGCAGAAAAAATTTAGAAGCTCAGAATACATTTGAAGAATCATCATCAAGCTTAGTAGAATTTCTCAAACAGGAAAGTATGTCTCAAGTATTGCAGGAGATAGATAACGAAGGGGAGAATAAAATGAAGGACCATTCGAAACCTGCTGACTTAGCCCTTAAATTTAAAAATAAAAATAAAATTATCGTTACACCTCCACAAGAAAACAGTCCTACAGTTGAAAATATACCGTTTATTGATTCTAGTACATCAAAATCTATACCTAAGACAGAATCTGGGGAACACACTGGTAGCTCCGGAAGTGTGAACGATACCTCACCGACTGATCCAAAAAATGATCAAAAGATGTTGTTGAAAGCTAAATCTAGACGAAGCGAGCTACTCAAATTAAGTGCAGAACGATCAAGAAGCTCAGAGTCAACTTCTTGGACAAGTATAGAAAAAGATGTTAGTCCATCGAGTGCAAATATTAAGGGAAGTTCCATTGATGATGAGTCTAGTGTGAGCTGTTCGATAGCAAGGCCTTTGGGAATTTCCCAAGACATAGAAAAGTTGAACAAAAAAGATAGAGAATGTCTTGAAGAACTGAAACAAGCTATGGAATATGGCGAGGAACACTTACTTTCGCAAAATACGTTCTCCAGTGAACGTTCAAAATCAAATTCTAAATCTCCTTCACCTATTCCCGATCGTATAGAAAGTCCTCGAAGTCCTTCTAAATTTGGAACACGAAAATCCCCTACACCAACACTAGAGAAACAGGGTCCTGTAGATTCCTTAAAAGCTCCTTCCGACTCAGAGTCCAGTTCAGAGAGTATTGACAAAACAGTTGAGCAATTGTCACGGTCAAACCAACGTAAAAGCGCATTAGATAAAATTGGAAAATGTGTTATTGAAGAATCAGAGTCGAGTCAATCTGCAGGTTCTAAAGCGTCTGATGTCAAAAAGGATATTCCAGGTCAGGTTAAAAAGACTAAAATAGCTATAACAATATCTCAAGAAGATCAAAACATGACCGTGGATTTCGATGATGATGGAAACGTTATAACATCTTCATTTGAACGCGATATAAGAAAGCGTAAGGCGCTCAAAGACACTGAACAAAAAAGTTCGTCAAAATCGAGCATTGATACTACAACAACAACCACTCCTTCAAAAGGATCACTAAGTGTTGATGATTCTTCTTCTAGAAGAAAATGTCGTTTGGATGAGCAAAAGAGTTCGTCTAAATCGAGTATGGACTCTAGGGGTTCACTAAGTGTGGAATCAAGGGGATCTTTTGAAACAACTGAATCAACCTCAGGATCATTAGGAGAAGCTTACAGGCGTGGCGAAGAGTTAAAGCCAACCTGGCGACCATTCTTTGGTGCTTCAGGTAGTGAAAACAGTACCAGTATTGAAGAGGCTTGGATTCCTCAGGATCACGAAGGTTACGAAAGCTTAGCCATAAATAAGGACGTTTTTGATTATAATAATCAAAGAATGCTTGATGACTTTAATACTTTTGCAAAGAATCCTCCCTTATCTACAAATACTTCAAAAGATTCCACAGAAGCCGATTTTACGGATGACCTTAATGATTTCCCTGTAAACTTTCTTTATCCAGCTTCATCGTCATCCGCTACTTCCACTAACGACGTTGTAATTGGTTATGGGCAAAATTTTGGTCGTACTTTGTCAAGAATATCAGAGCGCAGTACAACATCTGAGAAAACAAGCGCCGATGAGGATTCTACTAAGGCATGTTCTAGGTCAGAGAGCATTAATGAAGAGTCTCTAAATTCAAGTGATCACCAAGCAAGTCTAAGTTCTGATCCCCCAAGTAACGCTAATGTAGCCTATATTTCTGATGCTGACAGAAGAACTTCTGCTGAGATGCCGGATATTCCAATTGATCAGACTAAAATAAGTGAGATGTATTCTGAAGCAAAGAAAGATCGTGATAAAAATAGTAAAAAATCAGAGAACAACAATGATGCTGCTAAGGGTATATTGAGTGATGTTCCCAAGGACGCTAATATTCGATTAGGTCCATTAAAACAATCATCGGCCAGTGAAAGTCAAGAATCAGAGGATTGGCCACTACCCGAATTGCCAACTCAAGTTTCGTCACAAAGAACAGAAGCAGAAATCACTAGACAAATATCGAGTGACGTTGACGATATACCTTCATTTGCTTCCGGTGGCGTGGAACCTATCGTTGATAAAGTACACATTTATTACATGAGCAATGAACCAGAACAGGCTACAAAAGTTACTTTACAGTCTGAGAGTTCTAAAGGCCATGTTGGATCCGATGATGACAGTGACACATTAAATAACGATGAAGAGCTCGAAAAAGATGTTGTTGATTCGAAATCAGAGAAATCGAATGAAAAAGATGAAAAAAATTGTCACAAAGGCTCAAAAATTATTCCCTACGAAAAGTCAGGTTATATGGTTGACCCATTAGATAACCAAGAAGATTTTTCATGTCTTAATAAAGGGGTCGTTCCTAATTATGATAAATCTTGCTTAGGTGGAACGATAAGTAAAGCTACATGCTTAATGAGTGATATGGGATCTTGTTGTACTCGCGCTGAAAAGTCTTTCGGCATCAAAAATAATTTAGAAGATAAAGTTATTATAAATCAACCGCAGAAATCTCCGACGAATCACAGCCCCATTTACGACGACGACCAGTTATTTACAGATGACGTTTTCGGTGCGGATAGTAAATCATTGTCACCAGAACACCATAAAGGTTTTCCAACATTAGGGACGCAGAAATTATCATTTGGGTCAAACAATTCAGACTCATCGATTGATGATTTACTATCTCAAACGAACGCAGAAGATACTGTGCGTACTGTTACAAAACTTAGTATAGGTAGTGCAGGTACCTGTAAAAAATGTAGCCACAGCAGTCATTCTGAAGAAGAAACTAGTTCTTTTGGTACTGACTTAGACGGAACGGTTAAAGTAGGTTTGCCACAAAAGAAATGTACGCACAGCTCTCATTCAGAGGATACTTCGATTTGTCTAAGTATCTCAGAATGGTCTACAGGAACTAATACAGTCCGACAGTATGCTAATCTTTCCGCATCCGAAAGCGTATCGGCCGTGTCAATACCAAAGAGTGAGAAGTCTGATAATACGTGCACAAGAAAAGTTTCATCTTCACATTCAACTAAAAAATGCGAAAAAGTATCCAAAACTGCTTCTCAAGCAGAGGCAAGTTCAAAAAGTAGTAGTTTAGAAAAAAGTTCGGGCAAAATTAAGTACGATAAGCTTTATAGTTCTGAAACAACAATATCAAGAAAAGGTGTTGATAGTAGTTCAGGAACTAAGAGCGATAGTACTTTAACTTTAGCTCAATCTATATCTGAGTGGTCTGCAAGTACAAGTCATACATTAGTTGCTACTGCGCGAGAAGAGCAAGGAAGCCAGAATTCACAATATAACACGGAGAGCATTAAATCGAAGGAACCATTTTATGACGAAGTTGCGGATGTCGTTGATGAAATTGAACCAATTGACGCGGAGTCTGAGCTAAAAATGTCGCCATTGGAGGACAATGTAATTACTACAGAGCCGGTTCTTCGTTTGACTACTCCATATGCGGGCAAAGGGGAAAAGTCTTCCTCTATAAGTTACAGTGATAAATCAGATAAGTCGAGTTCTAGCTCTCTGAGTAGCTTACAAAAACATACTAACGGTGTATTGAGATTTGATCAACGGTTAAAGGGCTTTTCTCCATCTCAAGGGACTCGTGATCGCTACTCGAAAGTACCACCTAAAAGTATGAGCTACGAAGAACAATCTCGAAAACATATCAAACCAACGATCCGGTGTCAAAGTGAAGATAGTGGATTTAAACCTTATTATGGAAATCAACCTGAAATCGATATAGATATTCCTTCTCAGTTGTACAGTCAGGAAGAAAAGCATAGTGAGCGATATCAGAGTCAAGAATTTTCAAATATTCTCCGAGATACACACGGTCAGTTTATAAGATCCGATTATAAGCCGTTAGCAAAACATGCTAGTTATGATGATAAAACTTTGTCTAAAAATCAAATTAAAGAATATAAAACTTCTCAACAATATCGTAGCAAATCTAAAAGTTGGTCGTTCCACGAACATTACCTAACTTCTTCCGATTTACCGGTAATAACTGTACCCGAAGTCCCTTCATCATCTAGGGATATGTCAGAGAAAAAGTCTAATGATAGATCTGGCAAAACTCCTCTGTCTAAATGTTCCCCATATTATTCCAGTAGCCTTAGCTCCGAGTCGCCTCCTATACAACCGTTGAAAACTCCAGTTAAAAAGTCTCTGCTCGTCCGAAATATATCCCTGAAGAGTCCACCGAGCGGTAATGACACCGATAGCTCTTTAGACGTTATAAGGGACCCGAAAGAACGGATGAGAACTTTCAGACGCAAAAAACAAGTGACCGGAGCACGTAAGAAACAAGAAAAGATACACGACGTACTAGAAGAGGATTCCACTAAAAGTCAATGCTCCTCCGAGAGCGACAAGGTGAAAGGAATTAAATATTTAACGGTTGATGATACTCTCCGACGGATGGAAAGTTCGGAGTGCTCTGACAGCTACATACCGGAAGTCGAGTCCGGCTCATCGGAAATGGCCGATTCTAAAAATGATGAGCACGCCCCTGCCAGCTACTCCGAGGACGAAGAAAATGTTGAGTACGCTAAATACCCTAGTCCATACGAGTCTCAGAAGTTCCCGGTCAGCATAACTCCGGTACAGTTTCAGGGGTTCGGGTCTTCCGCGGACGAGGACGAAATGGGTTTCCCGAGGTTCGACAGGTTGGGGCGGCTGCGGCACCCCTATCTCGACTCACAGGAGCCCCCGTTCGTGCCGGAGGGAAGTCCACCTCGAACTTCTTACTCCAACAAAGGAAGCCGGCAATCTTCTCTAAAGAAAAGCAAATCGCAAACGGGATACCGTCAGAGCGAGGAAAAATCTACGGTCGATTCGTCCTCGCAACAACAACAGCGTATGTTCTACGACGAGCAAAGCGATCGAGATGACTCGGACGACTACGCATACCCCGTCGATACGATCAAAAGAGCTCCTAAAATGAGTAAATCGTCCAGCTACTTGTTTGAGCGAGGCGACTCAGTGGCGTACTCCGATTCCGAATTACCGCAGGATAAAGACGAGTACGAGGAGTACAGAGGCAGCCCCTACCCCGAGAACTACGAAGACTTGGGCATGTTCCAAACCCAGGAATGTTATCCGCAGTACGAACATAATTTGGAACGCCGCGAGCGGGTTCAGGACCGTTTCGCTCGTGATTTGGACCAACGATTCAGTCTCAACAACGTAGAACGCTTTTATTCTAGCCACTACGTCGATTCACAGGCTTCTAGCGACAGCCCTGAACAAAAATTTGACGTTTCGACTCTACCGCCCCCCCTGTGCTCGGACGATGATAACGAATAATTTGATATCTTATTTTATATTATTGATTCCTTTGTTATCCTTTTATCAGTTAAAACGTTATGGCTTCATGGGCTTGATTATTGATTCTATTAACTTGTTAGGCGAAAATCGAACTGATTTTCATTATGTTTCAAGCGGTTGTCGCACCTGTAACTGCAGTGGAGCCATACGAAATGCGAGCGTACACTTTGTTTAATATTATTAAAAGATTATTCGCAAAATTGTTATGGCATTTGATATTTAGGTATTTATTACTAGCATATTTTTAAGCAATTTTCAATATTTAGAAATATATATAATATATAGTGCCAAACCTCGATAGTGCTCGGACCCTCGTCTAAGTCATTTACAAGTGAACTTTTACCGTTTACTTAGGCGTAGTATAGATAACTCCAGTCATTTGTACCTGCGGCGGTACGGCACCAAATGTGCACACGCTGTAGTCGCACGGTACCGCTGGCCCATGTCACGCCACAAGCACAAATGAACTATAAATGTGTACTGAACCCTAAAATAACGAATCACTTTTAATAGAACCAATATTTTACTCATTAATATAACAATTACTAAGAATTGAGTGTAATTTATGATTGGGCTTTTTATTTATTGTCCATAATTTAAATACGAAATGATTCTCAATACGTTGGTTGTGCCAATAAGTTTTTTACTCTACCATATTCCATTGACTGTTTGATTAAATAAGCGCCTTTACATACGTGCCGCAGCACTAGCGGCGCCGCTGCACTTGGATTTGGATGGATTTTGTGCCGCAGCGCCGGCGGTGAAACGCCGCAGCTCCTACACAATCCGGCGGCGCCGCCGGAGCTGCGGCGCTTGTGTTAAGGCTGTAATATAATATTTTATACATAATTGTACTAAAAACTTTTTATTTTATAATTTGTTATAGAGGTTACCCAATTCTCGTAACTATTTGTGATCATAATTCTGTTTCGGTCCTCACAGTGTCGCATTCACGCGTCTATCGCGCGTGAACGAGTGAGACAGCGTGCGGACCGTAACAAGATCATGATCACAAATAGTTACGAGATTTGGGCTTCAGTTATGTTACATGGCGCAATCAACTTCTAGCTTTTGTTATTATAATTTTCTATATCAACTCTATTTCATTAGATTTTACGAGTTTGTACCTTCAATAATAATAATATTTGACTCATAAGTTTATTTTTCACAGTACTTAATCATCAACACTAGTCCAGTCCAAAGATATGAATATAACAAGTTCATATTAACATAATCATATAATTCAGCATACATACATAATATTCAACAAGCGTAAAACTAAAAAACATAGAATTAGAAAAAAAGACAGTGCAAACACAAAATAATACCGTCTTTACTGGGCATATTTCTTATTTATTTATGGGTCATCCACATATTACGTTACAGCACAAGGGGGAGGGGATCTTACCAAACGTGACAGTACATGTTAAAGGGATCCTAAAAAAGCGTGACATAGGAGGGGATTCAAAAAGTAGCAATTTTGAGTGACGTAATATGTGGTCAGCCCTTTATGTATTCCATGAAATGTTAGTATTGTGCATTTAAGGCTGTGATTTGCTTTATGCCCTTCCAGTTCTAGCCATATTTTATTTAAATGCTCAATTTTTATCTAAAGACTTTATTTTTTTAGCTTTAGTTATATGGTCCTATATGTTACTATTTAGTTAAGCAAAATGGTAATATTTCATTATTATCCAAAGAAAAGATAAAATTTGAATGTTTTTTCTTTCTCGGGATTTTAACATTATATTAATTAAAGCTGATAAACCCACAGTTGGTTATTTATTTGTCAGATTTTACTTTATAGTCATACCATCTTCATCAGTATTGTTGATATCACATCTCATACTTTTGTTGAATTTATTAATTCAATAGTCAACTTAGGTAGTCATTATTAAGCTAGGCATACACGTAAGGATTTACCTGTTACGGGTTTGCCTGCACAGTTATAAATCAAGGTAAGCTTGAGCTGAGTAGTATGAAAACCTGCACAGTTGTGCAACATACACGCTCCGGTTTACCTGTAGGTAATACCTATCAGGTATACCGTTACGTGTATGCAAGAGAAACATAATAAAATTCGCTAAATGAGCGAACATAATACATAATATTATGTATTTATAACATATAACTTTTATGAATTAATTTTAAAGACTTTTGGATTTTTGTTAATTGCTGTCTAGAGTTGATCACTTACCCTTATTCATAAAAATAATATTTACACCACGCATACGCTAATCTACGTTGCTGGCTTTGTCTGATAGGTTGGAAAAGCCACTTCACAGACAAAGACAGCGACATGGATTCGCTTATCCGTGGTGTAAATATTTCTATTATTAAGGGGGTTTATGTATTAACAACACTGTAAGATGTTGGTGATGCCTCGATCTGTGAATAGTGTAACGTTTCGCGCAATTTATATTTTTCGATCCGCACAGGTGCCATGTATGCTCAATTTTATTCACTTACGACACTACTTTTCCAATTTTTATTCAATAATGTACGATAAGGTTATTGATAGATATAATCGGAGTTAAGGTTCACTAGTGTAAGTACTTCTGTAGTGTAGCCCCTGTAGATATCCTGACTCTTAGCTCTCCTAGTGTGAGGTTTGTTTCGAATGCTACACATGCAAGCGCACTGAAACACACATACTCATAATCTAATTTTTAAACTCAATCATTAAAATTACAGCCGAAACATAATAGGTAAGTACCTACTGTCAGGGAATCTAATTCATAAGCAGGTAGAGTGTTCTTCTTTAGGCGTATGCCTCCCCTGTAATGGCAGTTGCCAACGTCAGAGTGTTGATAGAATGTTCTCATAATGACGAAATGCAGCCACAATACAATTATTTTTAATACGATCATATCGTAATATTATTTTTAATACGAATAAATTCTGACAACCGTCAACTTGCTTATGAATTTAATTCTACTAAGTTGATAAATTAATGAAGAACAAAAATGTTATTTTACTGACTGAGCTTATAAATCAGAGTGTTGTTACAAAGTGGCCAAAGAAAGAATGCTATCATGACGTGTGCCAGTTGGTCTTGATATCTTCCACAGTTTCTGTGGAAAAAACAGAGAATGATAGATTATAAAATTGTTATCATGCATTAATACGATCTTAGACGCATTCTTCCATTGGCTGCCACTGTTTATGTGTAATAAGTTTAGCACATCTTTAACTAGATGGCGCTGGTTTATAAGACTTATGGAGCAGTAAAATCTCGCTGTAAGCATCGAAATATGACTGAAAATAAACTCACTGGGAGTACAATGATAAAGTCGTTTTCGTTGATTGACGTATTGTATAGTATGTTGTTTTTTAAGAGTTTTATGAAGTCTTAGACTTCGATTTCTTGTTTGAATTGCATTATGCATTCAATAGAATTAAAATAGATTTATCAACAGTACGAATTAAACAGTATTAAAATGAAAAATTCTATACTCTACTATATAGTATCACTGGTATACATACGTTTTAGCAAAATTTTTATTTAATTTAAAACCGATGATGCAAAGGCCAATGTATAGTATTTTTCTTTACTTTGTTTTACCTAAACTTGACGCCTTGAGATATAAACAGAAACTGGGGGTTGAGCTTATACTATTTACACTATAGTGTAATAGGTGAAAATAGCAAACTTATAAATGGTTCTTGTACTAAATAAAATTTGTCTACGGGAAAGGAATTCTCCGTAAAAGCGTTATAGTTCTGGAATACTTTTTATATCCTAAGGTGACAAACATTTACAAGTTTTCATTTCAATTTACCAACCTGAAGTTATATTATGTAAATTACATTAATAGAAGAGAAACATTTAATGTCGCTGAACTTACAATGATGGTCTCGTAGCTAGGTATCGTGAATTCAATAGTTAGACTTAACTGCCCGTTATATTTATGAAATTTAAAGTGTTCTTACACAAGCCAATAATTGGTGTAAATAGCGATCAGTAAATTAATTTAGAATAACCGTTATTTAAAAATTAAGTTAATTTAAAATAATAGCAATCAGCAAATAATAAATCATAGTGAGAAATTTTGAACATGAGCCATGGTTATTGGTTATATTATTGAGTATCTTGATCACTAAACACTTTTTGTCAATAGGGAATATGCATAGGCTATATCTGTTTAAAAATGAGCAAGATATGGGCGGTCAAAGATTTTAATCAATCTCTTTCTAGCAAAACAAAATTTTGTATGAAACGTCTATGCAAGTCGTGTAATGTGACGTCACATTACAAATCGTATCTCTCTGTCTAATTTACTACTTTAAATGTTCATATATTTGTTAGTTTCTATGATATCCAAAAATTGATTGTACTACACGGTTTATCGAACAAGATAGTTCTAAATAGAACTATTAATCGATAAACCGTGTAGAATATGCACGTATTTTTTATTTATATCTTTAAATTATTGTAAATATTACAAAGGCTAGTATAGGCTACCAAGGATCATTAACTCCTTATCTTGCAAAACAGTTATGTTCAAATATATATTTCTTCACGTTCCTCCATGGTTGCCCAATTCGCACGTGTAAGATCACTTTCTTAGTATAATTTATAATCCCATGTCGCTTTAAACGAAATGGTAGAAGTTATAAAAGGTGTCTAGGTTATAGATTCAAGTGTAAAGATTTTTGTATCGTGCGCTATCTTCTTAGAACAGATACAAGGTAAGGTGCATAATCTCATAAAACCTCAATGAAATTCATATTGACGGTTTAAATGAAAAGCAAGAAATAATATATAAATGATTCTTTAATATATTATGCTAGACATACCAGCATAACATAAAAAAAGATTTTTTAAAATTTTGTTTCTGACCAATTACATATATGTATTATATTTTATTGGATTATTATGTCATATGAGATAGTCAGACGATTCAAAAACCTGTAAATACAAGACTATTGTCAGTTTACAAAGCATCTAGATAATGTATAGGTGAAATAAAATATCGAAGTATGACAAACTTACTTTAGCCAAAAACGTTAGTTGTTGCCAAAATGTGATTTCAGTAAAGTTGTCATTGATTTTTTGCCAAATTGTCATTACATTGTTAAATGCCTTAAAACATACATACGACATACATAAAACAGCCACACACAATTTTAAAATTAATAAATTATAGTATATTTACTTTAACTAGAATAAATTATTTGTTTTATAGATCTAATTCAATTAGTACATGTTTTATATGAAAATAAGTGGAATTTAGTGAAAATTACTTTGAATATAATTGTGTTGTTAAATTATTTACAAAATTTATTCGTTTATAAAGCAATAAATGTAACATGTAAACTGTAAGGTTACTGCCAAAAATAACACGACAGACGCAAATAATTTTTGTGTTGCCAGTAGCAAGCCACAAACTGTCTTCCTCGCTTTTATTACCAAATATATTGTATCTGTTGACACAGAGTCAACTACCTAGAGTTTACCCTAGCTAGCGTAATGCCATTTACATTATTCGTTTATTATATATCGACTTTTCGATCGGGAAATATTGTACAATACGAATAGACTGTAACTGTTAAGGTTTTTCATTTGTTATTTGTCTATGATTTATTTTTGGAAATGTTAATTCCTTTTTTGAATTTATATGTAATTTGTAAGTGTAAGCACTCCTGCAATACACGACCCCTAGGGTTTGGGGATTATCAAACAATAAATAAAATAAATTCAAAATGTAGTTTTTACTAATAAAACCGTTGTATTTTGAGTAAAAAGCTGCAAGGATAAAATCAGTAAGTTTATAATTAGTATTGTACAATAATTGTGCATGTCATTTTAGTACATATTCTGTTTTCGTTGCATAAATAGTTTTATTGGTCGTTACTGTAATAAGTACATATAATGTGATTTTATTTGTTTAAATTTTTTGTTCTACTTCTTTTGTGTTTATATTACGTTAGTTTATGTGATTACTTTCAGCAACACATATTGTTTTACACTATACACTTCAGTAGGGTTCTTCACATTGCGTAATTCGACTCGGAATCGATCCTTCCTTGCGCGGCAACCAATAATCGCTTTCCGCGCTGAGCGTTAATCAATATCCTTTGTGTGTTTTCGAATCCAAGTCGAACGGTAATGGTGAATAGCCACGCTGATCTTTTATTCTTATATAATAACTTATGTTTTACAGCTTTCAATAGTATTTGAGAGTATATATAAGGTTTGGTAATATCAATTACGGATATTTTATGCATATGATCTACTGCTTATGCAAAGACATTCAGGCAGAAAATTAATTTAAAAATGTTGAATAAAATATACTATACTAAATAAAGTTACATTGTGCTTTCTAAGTCGTTTGAGATCATTAACCTCACAGAAATAGCTGACTTTAAAGCGAAAGCGAAGTCTTCACCTAAATTATATCAATTCAATCAGCTGCGTGAGGTCAATGACCTCCGTAGCGCGGTAAAGAACGTAATGTAATTTTAATAAGTTCTTTTTTTCCGAAATATTTTAATTATTTGCCTGCCTAAACATCTTGACATAAGCAGTAGATCATATGCCCAAAATATCAGTAATTGATTTTACCAAACCTTATACATTATGATTTATTTTTACTTAAGTTTGCATGATGATCATTACATTTTATTTTCAATATAGTTAATCCTTTTTTGAAAGTATTGTTTTAAACATTTATTCGTGTTTAATCAAAAAGGTGAACTTTACTTCTTGACTTACAAAATATGTATAATTACAGACGAAACTGGGGATGACGATACGGTGTCATCGGCGAGCGTGTGCGTATCGAGCGGCGACATCGCGGACGACAACGATCGAGCGAGCGAAAAGCACAACGACCTTGGAAACGAGATAGAACACGTTCGAGCAAGCGATATTCACAGTCATGCGAATGAGAAGCACGATCGTGCGAGCGGCACGGACAATCGTGTGAGCGGCACGGACAATCGTGCGAGTGAGACGCACGGTGAGCCGCACGGAGCGTCGACACCCCGAGACAAGCGTCTCAACGGCCACGCCCCCCGCACGCGCGACGTTCTCGACAACAGGGACGACAACTGCAACACCGTCAACGGCAACGTACAAGGTTTACAAAATTAACATCCATCAATATCTACTAATTATAATTTTAGTTATAACCTCAGACAGGAAATTGATATTTCTGGGTACTTCGCCTCTCACAAAGATGGTAAATACGAGGACTGGTCAATAAGTCCGTGACTTTTGGAATAAAACACAGATTTTTTGATAAGTAAATCATATTATTTTTCAACGTAGTCCCCCTTGAGCTCTATACACTTTGTCCAACGCTTCTCCAATTTTTTTATCCCTTCCAAAAAATATGATTTGTCGAGGTCCTCAAAATAGGCCTTTGTTTGCGAGATGACTTAATCATTGGAGTCAAATCTTTTTCCACCGAGCCATTTTTTCAGGTTTGGGAACAAGAAATAGTCACTCGGAGCCAAATCTGAAGAATAGGGTGGATGTGGGAGCAATTCATAGCCCAATTCATGGATTTTTGCCATGGCAACTGCACATGTGTGCACCCTTGCATTGCCTTGGTGAAAAAGAACTTTTTTCTTGGCCAAATGAGGTCGGTTTTTTTTCAAATCCTCATTGAAGCGGTCCAATAAGTTGGCATAATATTCCCCATTAATTGTTCTTCCCTTTTGAAGATAGTCAATGTGGATTATCCCACGTGCATCCCAAAAAACAGTCGCCATAACTTTATTGGCTGACAAACCCACCTTGGCCTTCTTTGGCGCCGATTCACCCTTAGAAACCCACTGTTTTGACTGTTGTTTGGTCTCTGGTGTGTTGTGATGGATCCATGATTCGTCCACGGTTACAAAACGGCGCAAAAACTCCTCCATATTGTGATTAAACAACGCCAAACCTTCCTGTGAAGTTGTTACACGATTGCGTTTGTGGTCGACTTGCGGAAAGCTTTCTCATGCCCAAGTGATCATTCAAAATTGAAACCACTGAGCCATGCGAGATGCCTATGGCTTCCACAATCTCTTGCACTTTCAATCTTCGGTCGGCCAACACCATATCGTAAATTTTTTCGATTGTTTCGGGTGTAGAGACCTCAACTGGGCGTCCAGGACGTTCGGCATCTTCAGTGCTTGTACGGCCACAACGAAATTCAGTAAACCACTTTTTTACCATTGAAATCGATGGTGCAGAGTCCCCATAGTATTTATCAAGCTTAGCCTTGGTGTCGGTAATGGTTTTTTTTCGCAAAAAATAATGCTTAATAAGCACACGAAATTCATTTTTTCCATTGTTTCCTTAAGTTACTGGATAGTCTGATAAAGATAGCTGTAAAACACAAACTAACTGACGCAGCAAGTTCAAATTTTGATAGGAGTCAACTGACAGATGCCTGTTGACGGGAGTAGTGTTGCTTTTTCAGTAAGGAGGTTAGAAATTCAAAAAGTCACGGACTTATTGACCCGCCTTAGTATAGTAGAGATAATGATTTTTTCGCTCCTTTTACTGTCTTCGGTCAGAATATGACACTATATAGTCATGCATAGATTATACTAAAATCCCCCCGTACTAATTTAAATATACTTTATAAAACGGATAAGCTATTCAATGTTGCTGTCTTTGTCTGTAACATTGGTCTGGTCACTTGACAGACAAAAATAGCAACATTGAATAACTTATACGTTGTGTCAATATTTTTATTAGTTAGTGGGGTTAATATGGTATACAGAAGACATGAGAATTTTGATTTTATTTTCAGTGACGATAGTATCTGCGTCCACTAACAACATGGACGTGCTGAGCGGTGGCGAGAGCGACGCCGACACGCTGTCCCGGCGGAATAACAACAGGTAACATTTATCTTTTTAAATGAATTTTCTTCGCAAAGGATTCGTTAATCAAGGACTACGACGCATCGTCGCGGTCGGGGTACGAGCTTCAACATTATTCGCGCCTACGTCGGTGTCCATGGCACAGCCATCGCGATCGCATATGCAGTCGAGCAGCCTAACGTGCGATTAATCGCTAAAAGGTGTTGGTCTATAATTGACCCAAAGTCAACATCAATGAAATGCTTGCCAATGTGTTCACCTTTAATTATATTCGATTTCACCAAAAGGAAAGTAAACCCGAAAAACGTCGGTTGTAGAAACTTTTTTTGTATGTATTTTGGACTATGTCCTTTACTATGCGTAAGGGATTTCTTGGGGATTTATTAGTAATTTGGTTTATGTGTGTGCAGCATATCATCGCAGCTGGCGGGCTCGCTGCGGCGGCGCGGCGGCGACGTGACGTACTATGTGGCCAAGGAGCTGCTCATGACGGAGCGCACGTACAAGCGGGACCTCGACCTCGTCACCGTGGTGAGTGTGAAACCGTGGTCTCATACACGCTGGTGAAAAATGCACGGCGATAATCGATTACGATCAATCTGCCCGGTTGCTCACAACCTCATGAATTAACGGCAAAGTTTCACCTATGACGCATTGGTCATTGGTGAATATCGTCTGAAAAACGCATGAACACCATACACACAATGCTTTTTGTGAGTTTCGTGTCAATTGTGTCCGAGGTAAACGTTTTTAAACGAAAAAGTAAAGATGTCTTTTGGTGTAGACGTGGTGTGCTTGCTTTTTATACTCTCTTCAGATCCAATTTCATCTAAACGTAAACAAATAAACAATAGCGCACTATAATGCTACCAATTTAATTGTCACTTATAATTTGGACGACCTCTGTGGTTCAGTGGAAGATATTCATTACTATGTCCATGACAGTCGTGGTCGGGTCGCGTGGGCAATGTGGCGGGCGCGGCCGGCGCGGCGGGCTCGGACGGCGCGGCGCTGGCGCGAGCGTGCTTAGCTCTTGAGCCGCTGGCGCTACCCGCTGGCGCGCTGCTGGCACGGCTCGACCGCGCGCTCGCCGCCGCTTCCCCGCACCGACATCAGGGTACGTAAGATAAAACACTTGTAGCTAAGGACTGAAACAATTGATGAATTTGTGTCAAAAACTTCAAATGTTGGCATATTTTTGTTTTTTTTTTCCATAGATACATTTTAAAAGTTTATTTAATGTTACAGAAATGGAAGAACCTGAATATAAGAGAATAGCCGAGTTATTATGTGATTATTTAAGCAGCACTTACGATGTGAGCATTGTTTATATTACGTTATTTTTCTTTAAGTTGTTGCTAACGGTTGTAATCTTAATATTAACATATTAACATACATATTTCTACAGTCATTTTTATTCTTATCTCTCCAATGTGCGTTTAAGGGCTTACAAGTTCTTAGTGTTTTGTGGTTGTATTACAGGCGTACATGTCGTACGTGCACGGCGCGGGCGCGGCGGTGGCGGTGGCGGAGCGGTCGCGGCGGCGGGGCGGGGCGGCGGCGCGAGAGGCGGCCGCGTTTGACGGCGCCGCGCCGCTGCCGCTCGCGTGCCTGCTGCTGCGCCCGCTGCACCGCCTGCTGCACTACAAGCGGCTCGCTGCAGGTACATATCGCTCTTATCATAATATCAATATTATATTTATATCATAATATAAATATAATATTTATATCATAATATTATAATAAACTAGTAAATCTTCACGATTATAATCAAAAGTGTGAAGGATTTTCCAGTAGGATATCCACTTTCGTGATATCCTACTGTAAAATAAAATTTACTGTAACTTAAACATGTGTTTTGATTTTTCATGAATAACGTTACTAGTAAACTACTGAATTTGTCGACTTAGAATCTTGACTATTTCACGCGATATAATTTGAAGATTATTTAAAATTTATATACTTATTTGATGTATAAGCTTTTTGAACTTCGTTTTTTTTTATTATTTAAGTATTAATTTTTTAATTTATCTCCATAAACATACTTATTCATGTGCGACAGAGCTTTTCTCGTGCGGCGGGTCGGCATCGGCGCGGTCGGCGCTGCAGTTGGCAGGCTCGGCTGCGGACGCGGCGCGCGCGCACTTGCCGCACGCCGAGAACCACGCCGCGCTCTGTCAGCTGCAGAGGGACATCACCGGTGAGTATACCACGGCTTTACGGAAAACGGATAGGAAACAGCACCAACGTTGTAATTTACCACGGTCAAACTCAGAACCAAAAGCCATACATACGTGATAAAAAATTGTCATTTATAAATCAATGATATGTTATTTAAATAAGTCTTCGTTTTTAAATTTAAATATCTCTTTTTATTTAATGAATCCAACATGATTTTACAGGTTATGACAAGTTGTTAGTGCCCGGTCGTGAGTTTTTACGTCTAGGCTGCGTCTACAAACACTCGTCCAAAGGTCTCCTTCAAAGGATGTTGTTTTTAGTAAGTTCCATTTAAAAAATTGTTTCAATAAATACTTAAACTCTTCTCAAAGTTAAATGGCTTCCCAGTCATATGCTGTCACTGTCTTTGCTTGTCAGAATGACAAGGACAACATCTTTAAAGCTTTTAATTTAAGATGTGTTTGAGTATTCGGTCGTAAGTCTCGTGTACCATAACTATCTCCGTAAGCTTAAATATCTCCAGAAGTTCTATCTGATGGAATTTAATTGGTTTACAGTTCAGCGACTTACTGCTAGTGTCGTCTAAGACGGGCGGCGGTCAGTTCAAAGTGCACTTGGCGCTCGCGCTGCATGAGCTCTCTGTGGAGCCCGCTGAGCTCAACAACTCGCTCACAATTACAGGTATAACTATCATACATATATATATACGCATAATATGTATAGGCACACGTAAACGCATACGTATATATGTGCGACATGCGTATGCTACGGAATTATGCATGTATGTACGCACGTGCAAACGCATTATGGCGTCGTGGCGGCGACACCAAAAAACGCTTTGATAACATATATATTTTAATACAGTTTATTTTAGTCCATTTTAAACGACAAAATGCGCCTTTACACACGCAACGTAACTGAGGTGGCGCCGCTGGATTTGGATTTAGCCGTAGGAGCTGCAGCATTTTACCAATGGTGCTACGGCAAAAAATGAAAAACAAATCCTAGTGCATCGGCGCCGCGGAAGCTGCGGCGCGTGTGTAAGCATATGATATGATAGAGATGTGATGAGAAGTTATTTGTGTCAGGCGAGAACGCGAGTTTTGTGATCAGCGTGAGCTGCGAGAGCGAGTACAGCGGCTGGCGCGAATCGTTGGAACAGGCGATTGAGGCTGCGCGCGACGACCCCGCCGATGTCGACACCGAGCTGGCGCATAACAGCGGTAGGCTATCTCTGTCCAACTCCTGTTTATACTTCTATGAGAAACATTTTTTTTTTTTGGAAAACTAAACTTTCATATTAGCTACACATGATATTTGTAACCTAGAAATACATTGACATATTACAGAGGACAACGAGAACTCCAGCAATTGCGGCAACTCAGGGGTCAGCGCCAGTAGCGCGCTGGCGCAAGTGTGCTGGCACCGCGCCGCGTCGCTGTCGCGAGAGAGCCTACATCTCGCCTACAGGGTAAGGAATTTATTTTGTACCTTCTAAAGTCGCAGATAAACCTAAGCAAATCACATTTTATTGAAAGTTTAGTAAGATAGTAAGGCTTAGTGTTTAAAAGCAAATTTTAGTTTTACGATGTTATAAATTGTATGAGTTATAAGTTACGTTGATAAATAAATTAAAAAAAGCGACGTAAATAATGGACTAATCGCTATCATTATAATGCATATCTGCGTTTCTGGCGCCAGACAATATTTTGCCTATAAAACATCTCTCAAAACTAATTACGATGCCTTCGGGCACATGATTTCCTTATGCAAAGACGTTTAGACGAATCTTTAATAGGCTAGATGACAAAACAAAATCTATTGCATAAATTAATAGTACTCTTAAATATGAGTAACTTCTCAGAAGAAACCGTATATTAAAAGTCAATATTTTCAAAGGTACAGCGATTTGTATACAAAATTTTGCAAGTCTCGTGAAAACGCTCCATACTAAAGTCGTACCTAGCTGTGACATCACGCCTAGGTTAAAGTGTATGAAGTATACGGCCGCAGGAACATATTTGTAAATATCTCCGATATTTGTGCGTTTTAGTTCATACTTACCATAATGAATGTTTTTGTATGATGTAAGCAAACTAATGATGTAGGTTTTGTTTACTAATTTAGCAAAAACAAATTTTTGTACTTTTTAGATGTATCTAATTCAGTAATTAGATACATCTAAAAAGTACAAAAATTTGTTTTTGCTAAATTTAGTGAACAAAACCTACATCATTAGTTAATCCAAAAAAATATAATATTTTTTTTACATCAATATTTCCGAGTATATTGTTGAAACTAAATATTTTAGATGTGGTCGTCATGCCTATGTCATACCAGAAAAAAGAAATTATAGGGGCGAGTCACTCGTACATGAAATTATTTTTTTCTAATCGTCTTTACATAAGCAGTAAATCATGTGTCCGAAGTGTCTATAATTGATTTTTGGAAACGTTTTGTAAAGCATTTTTGCCTCCAACTTACAAGTACACTTCAAGGCCGCGGTATTGGATTTGTAGGCTGGACGGTGAGTAAGGCGCTCAATATGGACGATATGAGAGGATCCACAAGTATATTCTCTAGGACTACCTATAGACAACATAAGCGGGTCTCCGTTGTACTCTATGAGCACTCCATATTTACAGACGCAGCTGTCGGGCTACCTGCTGCGCAAGTTCAAGAACTCGCACGGCTGGCAGAAGCTGTGGGTGGTGTTCGCGATGTTCACGCTCCACTTCTACAAGAGCTGGCAGGACGAGGCCGCGCTCGCGTCGCTCCCGTTACTAGGGTAACATATACTTTATTCTACTTACTACTACTATTATAAATGTGAAAGTTTGTAAAGAGGGACGGATGGATGTTTGTTTGTTACTCTTTCACCCAAAAACCACCAAACGGATTTTTATGAAATTTTATATGGTAGTAGTTTAAGCTCTCGATTAACACATATACTTATGTGTATATACATACTTTCTTTCTCGAAAAAGTACAGTGTGCCCGTGGGATACTGGATTTACGTGGGCGGAGCCGCGGGAATAAGCTAGTGAGATATAAACCATTCTCAAAATGCACCGCTGTTTACAACAATTGTACTATAACAGCCGTGTAAAGGCGTCAATTTTAGAAATGGTTTCAGTGTACTATTTTTTAAATGTCAGTCGGTGAAATCTCATTATTATTCACTAAATTTCTCTTTCTTTCATTGACATTTAGTAGAAAGTAAGTTCCGTTTTTAGTCTTGTAGCTTTCAAAATACTGCCTGAGATTTTTAATCATACTTTACATATCGGTAGAAAAATAATGAGTGATGATGATTAAATCAAGCGATGATCTTAGATAAGAAGGATTTTTGTACTGTTCTTAGTACATAATAGAAGGAGACGGATGATAACCTATCTCCCTCTACACAGGTACAGCGTGGGCCCGCCGGCGCGCTCGGACGGCATCGACAAGGAGTTCGTGTTTAAGCTGCAGTTCAAGAACCATGTGTACTTCTTTCGGGCGGACAGCCACTTCACATACAGTAGGTAAGAGATGCAAACTGTAAATGTTTATAGTTTTTAAAGATGAAGATATTAAATTATGATCTATGAGTATTTTAGAAATAAAATAGACCTCGAAGAGAAAAATACTCCCAGCTCATTGGACAATACTCGCAGGTCGTTATTCGATACCCGCAGCTCATTGATCAATACTCAAAGCTCATTGGTCAATACGTTATATGCGAAGCTCACTAGTCTATACTAGCAGTTTATTGATCACAACGTGCTGCGAGTGATGGGCGAAGGAATAACATAATAAAGGTCAATGTTACGTTACGAACCAATGAGCGGTTGACCTGCAAATTCATCCAAAACCGTTGTTCTAAATTTCATAATACTATGGTAACGCAAATATTTATTACGTTAATTTCAGATGGACTGAAGTTCTCCAGACCCCGTCATTGCAATCTCATCAGAACTGACCGAGCGATCAACGTTTAGTATAATGCACGTAACATTATATAGAATAGGGTGCCATAATATATCAGATTCATGTAAAGATTATGAAGATAGATAGTATATATTTAAAAACACTCTTCAGGTAAGATTTTGGTTATATGGGAAGTTTACGCAAAAATATATAAATTATGTGGACATAGGTTTATACATATTTAATAGACTAAGCAGACAAACAATTTTCCTTTAACAGTCTAAACACATAGTACAATTACTTAAAGTATTATTTTTTATTTTTAATGAATATTCAAGTACAACACATTCCATATTTCGCCCAAAGTTTATGATCGTCGGCAACTTGAATTATAAGTTGTGCTCCATATACTTTTTGAAGTGAAACTTCTTTAGCAGCGCTGATAGTGAAATTGCAAGGTCACGCCACGTCACGACACGGTTTTGTATATAACGCCATCTGTCGGAAGCTATATATATATATAACAACTTTACCTTAAGTACGGCTCAATACAAAGATGACACTAGTTGTACAAATTACAATTTTTCTTTTGTTTTTTGAAGTGATGGTCTTTAGGCATGATGATAATTGCAGTCGCTCTTGTAAAATCGTGCTTGTGCGAGTGGCAAAGTATACGCTGACCTTGGAAAAACAAAAATTATAAAACCAAAAATATCAATGGACGCTTTCACACTATGTCAATCTTGTCCCGTGCTAAGTTCTCGAAGATCTTGTGTTACGGGTACCAAACAACGGAAATATATTTAATACTTCTATAATATACATGTATTTGAGGATTTTATTCTATTATGCACATATTTAATACACATCCATGACCCAGGAACACAAAAAACTTTATTGTTCCTTTGGTGGGATTCGTACCCGCGACTTCCGGCTTGGGCATCGACGCGCTCAACTACTGACCCACAGAGGTCGCCGAAAATAATTCAGTGAATTGGAGATTGGATTTCTTAAAATTTTCTCAATACTAGTATAATTTGTCATCAGTGCCGTTGGGCTATGTGCATTCGACAATAAAATAAAATAATTCAGCTCGACGATAATGTTTAACAAGTTTATACATAAAACACGAGAGGTAATACCACGGTAAACGGAGAACAGTAGGACATCTATGGCCGTCTGGCGAGTTATTTGCCTACTCTCGCGTTGGCGCAAGGGCTGTCAAACAAATGCTAAAATAATACAGGCTAACGCGAGCTTAATTCAATGCGCGCGATCACGGTTCGTACGCGATCGGTCACGGCACAGCCCGCACTGAGAGCGCCTTATCATTCCTTATATGAGGTGTGTGCCTGCATGCGGATAGGCGCCCCGCACACATTCAAACCGATCGCAGCACGTTTGTATAAAGATGTTCTACTGTATATGATGTATGAAATATTCTATCGAAAACAGTTCGTTGCAAAACAGTTCTTAATCCATGCCAACAAGGTCGTCAATAGAATTCAACATTTCTAAAAAACCATAGTTTTAAAATGGCTGCCGGGAAATCTTCTGTCAAAAATAATCAAATTTTCAAGTAAATGAACTTATTCTCTCGGGCGCCCCCTAGTGTTTATGTGCTAGGTCATCAGGCGTCCCGTTCAAATCTGACGTATGACCTAAGTTGTCGGTCAGCGCTAAAATGCAGATTTCGACGAAAATTCGTATGAGTGCACTAGCTTATATTAGTATATTCGAAATCTACGTAAAATTTGCTTGTTTTGAAAATGCATGGCGTCCCGACACCGTACAACGGTTAATAGCAAACATCGTATTATTATTTTTTATTATTAGAAGTTAAATATTACCAGAAATATTCATAGCTTATTAAAATACATAATTGTTTTTGTAACGGTTATTATTTGGTATATGGACGCAACTAAATTATAAAATACAAGTTCGTAATAGCAAAACTATGACGAAAATTTAAAACCTTTATTTTAGATAAAATTAGCTACCGTAATTATATTAGTAACGCGCCGGTAAAGAAACTATTTGTCTTAGACCGCCATGATGTGGAGTAGTTGATATTATTGTGAGACTATTTGACATTGAAATAAGAAAACGTTTCCACTTTAGCTGTCAAAAGAGGCCATTTTGTGAGCTCATGTTCATAGGAAGAAAAGTTGTTTCTCATAACGACGATGCATCGACCTTGCTGCCTTACAATAACAACTATTTTGCTCCGAATGGTTTTGCTCAATCTGTTATTTTGTCGATTCTTCGGTGTTTCTAGGGTGCGCATGCTAAGCCTGCAGTTATCTGTTTACCGTGGTAATAGTATAACATGTCGTGTTTATGTCAAGGTGTTTGAGAATTGTTGAACCATAATGAATTATATTCGTCTTACATCATTTAAATACCGTTAATGTTTTATTTATAATTCAATTTAGCAAAGTTAACTATAACAACTCCTTTACCTTATTGTTAGGTGTAATATTTTGCCTGCATGTAACTTATTCGATGTATGTTGAAATAATATTTAAAAGTCTTATGAAAGTTGTTTATAGAAGAATTGGAATTATGGGACTCAAAATTGTTAAGACTTATTCCAAAACACATGTCGGCTGTGTTATTTGATACTGCATATTTAGTAGTGTAGTATGTTATACGTTTGTAGTGTATGTTGTCGTGTGACGAATATTATTTATTAATATGTGTGCATCACAAGAGTTTACAAAAATTTTGTATAAAAATATACAATTTTCAATATATTTATGGCTTTCATTTCAAATTTCTCAATGTAACTTTTTCCATTTCTTACTTAGTCTTATCTAGCGAAACTACATTCAATGCACACATTTCCTAAAGCTGAATTAAACATATTTACTCGTTTTAGTCCGACCAGACTGGCTATAAACTCTAGTGTGGTAGGCTAGGCTACTATTGTAAAAACCACCAATCTAAATTAATTATGTAAACAATGAAACTTCCAACATGATACAATAGGCATGTTGCCTAAAAATTTTTTTTCGTCTATTCGATGTTAGATATGTTATTAATAAACAATCTAGAACCCATTTTCGTATATCTTAAAAAATAACGAAGATACAAACAATTTAAATTTACAATATGAAAGAGAGCAATATATCGGCCTGTGACGTCACGAGTTGCACCCGCCATACCTTTGTCATTACAAAATATATGGCGGTAGCAACTTTTGACGTAACAAATCGTTTTGCGAGAAGGAAATGGGAAATATCTTTTATTTGCTTATAATTTTTAATCGCGTCAATCTAAATACCTATTTCTTTTTAGTCCATTGAAAAGTTACATTAAATTTGGGGTTGCGTTTTTTAGAGGACGCAATTTTATTTTTTTGAAGTGTAGGGGGGGTCAGTGTAAAGCTAAAACCAAGTTTGTGGGGTCGCCACCCTTGTCCCACGGCCGCCATCTTGAAAATAGGGTTTGAAATGGTTTTTACGATATATCTCTTAAACTATTTATCTGATAAAAAAAATTATTAACATTTTTTGTTGCATATTAAATTCTCTACAACTTTGGTCCAGTGACTTTTTGTCGTAGAACTATAAATAAAAATGATAATTAAGTTAATGTTATAAGCGAAAATGTTCAGAAATTCGAGAATTTTTTTTATATTTTTCGATATAACTTTTTTTTTATCATTTTACGAAAAAATTATATCAGACCATTTTTGTAGATCGTTTTTTGAGGAACAACTTTTATACGCAACATTTTTTCATTAAGTCAATAGCTAAGGTTTTTCAGTACTCTTAACTATACATATATTATACGTGTGTACTAATAATGTGTCATCAGTTATTGTTTTCTTTTGTTATTATAATTTTTTTAATTATTAATTTTGCAATATTATTAATAATTAGTTATTGACTCTTTTCCCCACCACCATTTTCTAAATTAGAACTACTCCGTCATCAGTCTTTTCGATGGACCAGCCTGCGACTCAGCATCTGATCGGCTTTCTGAATTAAATATCAGTGGGAGAACTGGAGAAGGAAGGGGTGTTAATGTCGGCGGTTCATCATCAAAGTCATTTTCATTTATTAATTCTGAGAGCTCCATTACGTTGCTGCAAGTCTCTCCAGAACAATGGAAGCACGCTGCAGAACATTTCAGCCCTGCTTTTCGACATCCACACATCGCTCCACAGTTTCCTTTGCATTTGCAAAAGATCAATTTTAGAAGCTCAGGGAGTGCTGCACTGGCATCAATAATTTTCCACTTTTTTTCCAGCCCCAGTCTTCAGGATCATTATAATTACCAAGCCACGACTGGACCTGATGGTAGATCTTGTGTTGGAGGAAGTGAAGATAAGTTAAATGTACTTTTTGTCACTGCCTTGGCGAATTGTTTGTATCTTAGGGTGTCGAGAGTATTATCATTTTTATTACCACCGTATAAGGAGACAAAAAAAAGTTCACCAATTACAGTGAGCAAAGCAGGGTTAACTCTCTTGTTGAGAAACAAAGCCGTTCCACTTGCAAACTCTAAATGTTTTTCCAGGGTTTTCACAAATTTCATTTTATCGATATTGTAAGGAGCTGAAGTTGTGTCACATCCTGAAAAAGCATGAAGAAAGAGCAAGTTGTCCGCAATGACATCTCCGTATATAAAACCTGACGCACAATATAATTGTTCTGCTGTCGTAAGATGTAACGCATTGAATACCACCCATCGCATGGAAAGTATTTTTACCATCAGTTGTATTGCTATTAAAATTAGCACTGTCAAAAACAAACTGAAAAAAAGCATGAGGTAAGATATTACGCGCCGGACGAAAAGCACAAGAATCTTAGAATAATGAAATGGCATTATAGGATGCGGGGAGAATCCTAACGATGAAAGAACATCAATAAGATTACTGGAGCCATACTTTTTATACAAGAAAGATCCAACTCCAAGTAGCAGAGGAGAAATAAATGAAGCAGGTCGAGTTGCTGCAATGATAGAGTGAGCAATCGATGCGCACATTCTTTCCGCTGCATTTAGTGACTTGCGTTTTGATTGGCAAATAATTTCTTTTAATAAAACTGATAAAGATTCAGGAATTAGAGTATTAATATCCTTCAGAAAACTATCACTCCTTTGTCTCGTAATACTGTGAACGAATATTCGTTATTATTCGAAGATATCTTCCAAAATAATAGCAGCTGCTTCTCTTCACGAGCATAATTTTTTTTATGAGAAGGCGGTTTGTTTGATATAATTTTATAAATGAACCCTTTAAAACAGACTATACAATCGTGACCGGATTCGTTAAAAAATACAATTTAGTGTTTGTACTTTGCTTTCAATCGTTCAATGATTGTACGCTTCTGGGGTATGTACTCTACTGTAATCGATTTCATTAAATCCGTCATGAAGAATTGACACTCTTCACTATTTTCATGCAAGTAAGAAAAAACATCCGCCATTGCTGCGTCAATATTATTTTTACGTTCATCCTTTTTATTTGTGACCGACCATTTTGGAATTGGAATACAATTGCTTGCTGCTGCAGTTGTTATGATACTTTGCTCCAACTTCCACTAAGCTGGGAATATTAGCTATGCAATTAGCAATGTCCATTGCAACGTCATCGGAACGTCTGTTTATGTCCATAATACTTGTTTTTGTACTCTCATTACGTACAATACAAAACCGCGGTTATCGGCTTGTACGCGAATTACTTGGATTCTGAACCGCTTTGGCACAGATGAAGCAATTGTTCACAAAATCAAAGTCTGGCTCTGGAGCTTCTGAAACTGACGAGAAACTACTGGAGCTGCGGCTGCGACGACGAACAACATTATCGGTTCGATTGTCCACGTATTAACAATAACACGCAATATGAACAGTAACTTCCGAAACAGTTCGTAAAATTTGTTTATTTCTCAACCTCATCATCTTTTGCTACAGCTCGGTCTAGTAAAGTTTTTACACCTTTTGCCTTCACAGTTCTGATTTTATTTTCACCTAAAGGTTTTTTTTATAAATAAAACAATCACTAATGATGGAATAATAGAAAAAGCACGCTTAAAAAGTATAAATGCTAATCAAAAAAATAGTTTTCACTGAAGTTAAAATCGTGTCTAAAATCATTCGAAATCGTCTTCACAATTAAAAACAATAAAATACATCCGCACGTAGAGAAATATGTAGCACAACTAAAAGATATAAGTTGAACGACAACTTCAACACAATATTATCAGCTATTCTTACAATAAGAGAGGTTAGAAATAATAATAATAATAGCAGGCAGTTCTTTTGTTCCCTAATGGTCACTTGGGTATTTTCTACCTTAACAGTATTCTCGGTAACGGCCATCAGATTTAATAATATTCTCTAATGGAGTGGAAAAGAGTCAATAATTAATTATTAATAATATTGCAAAATTAATAATTAAAAAAATTATAATAACAAAAAAAAAAAAAAAAACAATAACTGATGACACATTATTAGTACACACGTATAATATAATATATGTATAGTTAAGAGTACTGAAAAATAGTACTCACTTCGGAGAGCTGTAAAACCTTAGCTATTGACTTAATGAAAAAATGTTGCGTATAAAAGTTGTTCCTCAAAAAACGATCTACAAAAACGGTCTGATATCATTCTTTCGTAAAATTATAAAAAAAAAGTTATATCGAAATATATAATTTTTTTTCTCGAATTTCTGAATTATTTCGCTTATTAATTTTCTTATTTATAGTTCTACGACAAAAAGTTACTGGACCAACGTTGTAGAGAATTTAATTTGCAACAAAAAATGTTAATATTTTTTTTTATCAGATAAATAGTTTAAGAGATATATCGTAAAAACCATTTCAACCCCTATTTTCAAGATGGCGGCCGTGGGACAAGGGTGGGGCGACCCCACAAACTTGGTTTTAGCTTTACACTGACCCTAAACATCAAAAAAATAAAATTGCGTCCTCTAAAAAACGCAAGGTAAGGCCTAAAAAATGTAATATTTCAATGGACTATTTAGATTTATGTTTCTTTAATCAACAATTTTAAAATTTTATTTATAAAAAATGTGATATTCCGTACTAGGCAACATCCCTATTCAATTGTCAAATTTTACATTTTTTAGCTAAGTTTTTATATGCTGCAAGTTGCAACTAAGCGAACATTTTGTATAAAAACAATACTTTGATTGGCTCTCTAACCGTCATCGAGAAGTTTGAAATAGGTACGTTTACGCCGCTACCGCCGCCGCGCTCCTCGAACAGCGGCGGTAGCGGCGAGTTGGGCGGCGGCGCGCGCAATAGTCCCCGCTCGATAGTGATGAGTATACGCTCATGCAAAAATAACCTAACCTAACCGAGAGCATGTCAGGACATGTCTAACATGGCCCTCGCCCACGGCGACTTTTTGTAGCGCTGCATTAGCGCATTCGTATCGATACTGTCGCGATGCGCCCCTCGCCCACATAAACACGATGCAGTCGCGATGCAAACGCGATACTGTCCCGCTTCTGTCGCGGTGCAAACACAATTCAGTAACGGCACAAAAATGCCTGTGATCGTCACAGTTGCAAGATGGACTCCGTTGAGGCAACATTAGTCACGTTGTCTTTGGTGCTGCTTTTACGTAAGCAGCCGAAGCAAAAGCAGCGTCAATATTGGATTCACTAATGAAAGATTACTTGGCGGACATTATGTGACAACGTTTAAAATATCGATACAGTCGCAATACTGTAGCGCGTTAGTAGCTCGTTGGCATCACTTCTGTAGCACGTTGCAAATGCGACTAACGCGCGTTAGTAGCAATGCTGTCGATCGTTTATGAAAAGCGCGACAGCATCACTACAAGAAGTCGCCGTGGTCGAGGGTCTTAAGAGTTCCGTCACTATGAACACTTAATAGGGTTTTTTAAATTACTTCAAAATTATTGTATTTCGCTCAAAACAAAAATCCTAGTGTTTTTATTTTTTTAAGATGACCTATCGGCATGGAAATTTACAAATTTCTATCTTTTATAGTTTAGAAATGTCAGAGGGGTAAGATGGGAGGACAACCTACAAACCATACTGTGGAGGCCGATTACTAGAAAATGGTTGACTTTGTAAAATATGTTATGAAACATTGCCTTTACTTTAAAATACTTATCGACGATACTCCACATGATGATGGGGTAGAATGGATTTTTTTTACATAAAAAGCAAATTTTCATTATTTTTTATCTGACAACGAGGCCCCGTAGGGGGGGACCCCACGTCGCTGACGACTAGTGCCACCTCTGGTTAGTGAATAAATAGTAAAACCGTATAGCAAATATAATAGAATGTACAAAAACTAATAGAGTTTTTATAAAATTTTATTCTGGCGTTACAATAATAATAATTAATTTACTGCGACTTATGCAATATTGAATGACTAGATTCTGAAAATATTTTATATAGGCTTTTAAAATAGTTAGTTATGATCTTACGGATTACTTACGGATATAATCTTAAGATTCCAAATTGTGTACTACACAAATAGTTTTTTTTTATATATAACATGTTTCGTAGTAAAATACAGAAAGTAAATAACTATAATATTACATTGAAATATTACAATTAAAATACAAAACATACCTACAATATTAATTGTTCGTATTTCTGTTACCATAAACTTTTTAATTATTTCATTCCTAAAATTGCAACATTCAAAATATGTTCGTTATTTATGTAGTTAAAAATTAGTTCTTACTACTAATACTCCGAAATTAAATCCCTATAGTTACAATATAAATAATGCTCAAAATAGTATAAAAATGATAAAAATTTAATATTTGAGATCAAAATAGTATTTGGTATTTGTACAATTACAGATAAAGCTGACCAGGAAAATAAAAAACATGCACTGACGACGCTTCATTTTTATTGCAGCAACAATGTTTTACATAATACTGTTGCTGTGATTGGATAAAATTGCCCCGATGTGATTGGATAAAATTTGGTTTCGTTAACTTCCGCAATATGGCGAAGTTTTCTATTTGACTGGTCAGGCTAACCTTAGTGTTAATTAACTGTGATGAATTATATCTATGAAACGAGATTTTACAAATAAAACATTTTTTTACACATTAACATAAAAATTAAAATAAATTACTGAAGTAGGGAATTAGGTACGCAGGAACTATAAAATATTAAATTAAGTTTTGTTTATATTTACACATATTTACATTAATATAAAATTTTACGTAGGTGCCAGCACCTACCTATAAGTTTATAAAGTTAAACACAGTAGGTGAGTTTAATTATATTTAGGCTGATTTTTATAAAAAATACGCAATATATTGTAAATTCTACCGAAATTTGCTTTACCACTTGTGTAACTCACATTCACACAATAGGTACTTATTTATGTAGGTTCAACCGAAAAAAAATCGTTGCGTGGCAGATGTAAAAAAGTATTTACAAAAATGTGGCGAAAGCGTTAGGGTTTATTCACACCGCGACGATACGCGACGTTGTGGTGCTGCATTTTTGAGATGGCTATTCAAAATTGAACCATGGAGGAATTATTACTAATTGAACTTAATACACTACATTAAAAGGTTTTCATTTGACTTCAGAGATCATACACTGCGCATGCGCTGTGCAGCGCGGTGCAACCTGACATTCGAACTCCTACAATGAAACGTGTCTTCTTGTGTAATGAATAAAGTTCAATTTTGAATAGTTGTTTTAAAAATGCAGCGCCATGTCGCTTATCATTTCGTTTCGATGTGAATTGGCTCTTACATATTGCGCGACGCGCAACAGACAGTCAGCTGCTTCATATCATCACTTCACATGCGCGTGGTAACTACATCTCCATTGCCGCGTACCTCGAACTCTTTTCTCTTCTCCTTATTCCGACTTCGGAAGAAGGACGCGGTTGTCACGGATCTGAATCGGAACGAGCCTGGCGTGCCGTGGGTGATGGAGTTGGTTGACCCCTCGTTCTGTCTGATCTTCGGGGACTTGTCTCTATGTGGCCGTGTTCGGTAGGAGAAGCTTCGCGCTTTGAGCCTGAGAAAGACAAGGAAATCTTTATTACATCTGAGTACAAAAAATGTTATAGGTTGATCAGATTAGCCGTTTGAGCATGCCATTATAGTTTGTATCATGGAGACTAGAGCAAAGGAGTACTTAGTAAGCCTTTAGTCAAGATGCATTCGATAATTTCGAAGGCGAAATTAGAAATCAAAAATGTATGGGTTTTGACTTATGTCATCGCTAAGTGACATGTCGCTTGCGAAGCCTTATTTTTTTAAATTTTTTTTATTTATATATGGCATCGGCTTATAACCATTTGCCAGTGTTAAGATAAAAAGGCGGAAAATAGAACTTTCATTTCAATTTTCTACACCGTATTCCTATATCGTCAAGTCTAAAGTCTAGTCAAAGTTCAAATATATAGTTAGTACAGTCTATGAGTCATGTCAGTCGATTCAGTAAAGTGGTAGAAGCTTTACTGAAAGTGCCTAGGGAGTTTTGGCGGGAAACACAAAATAGCACGTTTTTAGAAGTTGTACCACTTGCCCACACTTATGCACGATAACGAATATTTAATGGTTAATATTCTACCAATATTACACATTAAGAACCGAAATAACACAAATTTATGAAGTTTTACAAATAATTCCACAACATCACTCATTGAACTCCCCGGCAAAACTCCGCGAAGCCTTACGTCAAATCGTATACATTTTGTTTTCGAACTTTATTTTATATGGCATCGGCATAACCATTTGCCAGTGTCAAGTTAAAAAGGCCCACACTTGTGCACGTTAACGAATATATTTTAATGGTTAATATTCTACCAATATTACACATTAAGAACTGAAATTACACAAATTTATGAAAGAAATGCAAAATCCACAACGTCATTGAATTCCCCGGCAAAACTCCCTTCTTAAACTTTGCCGACAAAATTATCGAATGCAACTTGACTAAAGGCCCTGCTCATATATGAAAAAGTGTTCGTAAAAAAACGTTATATTGGGGGTGGCGCTACTGTCGCAAGGGTGTAAAGCGGCAAAATTTAAACAGAGAATAATTAAATCTCAGCATCTTCTTCGGTTACATTTATAAAAATATTTTCGACTAGTATTTGAATTAGAAATTAATTACAATATTCATAATTTTCTGAATTAACTTCGAAAGTCACTAATTAAGTCGTGAAAAAATTTCAATAACTCAACTCACTTCACTTCTAACTTCACTCCATCTCTTATTGCTTCATATCACACGCCCTACTGACTCTACCGTTTACATTATTTAATTGGGAGTTTTGCCGGGGAGTTCAATGGGTGACGTTGTGGAATTTGTAATATTGCATAAATTTGTGTTACGAATTCAGGCACTGAAAATTTCGGGAATCAAGGAAGTGACACAACATTACTATTTAAAAATGTATTTATTGCTTTTCGAAGTATTCTCCGCGAAATTTGACACATTTTTCCATACGATGGAACCAATCATTGAAGCAACCATTCCATTCGGAAGTTGGGGTCTCCAAAATGGCCGTTTTGTAGGCGTCCACAGCTTCTTCAGGTGATGAAAATCTCTGACCACGCAATTTATTCTTTATTTTAGGGAAAGTATAGAAATCATTAGGGCTTAGGTCGGGGCTGTACGGCGGATGGTCTAGTAATTCTATGATTTCTTGCTCTAAAAACTCTTTTGTTCTGTGCGCAGTGTGAGAACTCGCATTGTCGTGATGGAGGATGATGCGGCGGTTGCAGTTCTCTTTACGGAGTTCAGAAACGACCTGTGGCAAACAAATGTTAGCATACCATTCTGCATTAACCGTTCTTTGTCCCTGAAGAGGAATAGTCGCAACATGGCCGGTTTTGGAGACAAACGTGGCCACCATTTTTTTTGCAACACTCCGTGAACGAACAATTTTTGTTGGCTTTAACTCATTTTCGAACACCCAAACTCGTGACTGGTTTTTTGTTTCGGGTTCGTACGCGTATATCCAGGATTCGTCACCTGATACGATGTTGTATACAGTATTTGAGGATCCTGCGTGGAATCTTTCGAGAGTTCTGACGCACCAAGTAACGCGAGCCGCTTTTTGCTCTTCACAGAGCAAATGCGGTATCCATCGGGAAAACAACTTTTTTACACCTAATTGTTCATGCAAGATTATTTGTATTTGACTCATGCCAATGTCTAAAGTTGCCTGAATTTCGCGGTATGTCACATGTCGATCTTCCTCAATCAGCTTACGCACAGAATCAACGTTTTCGTTTGTTCGTTCGGGTGACTGCAGTTTTTGGACGACCTTGACGGGGATCATCACTGAGCTTGACACGTCCACGTTGAAATTCAGCAAACCAGCGATAAATTGTGGTTTTGGATGGGGCTTCATCACCAAATGCAGAAATCATCCGGTTAACACTGTTTTTGTGTTAAACCACTTCGAAAGTCATAATAAATCATCGCTCTAGAATTTTCTCGAGTCAATTCCATTTTCTCAACGACTAAACAAGTTTGACAAGACCTTGTGACAAGACCGAGAATCTTTTTTTAAATAAATAAACGGTATTCGATTTTTAAAACCAAGGAGTTTTAAATTCAAAAGATTTTAATATGACAGGAACAGTGGAAATATTCCATTCCCGATACTTTTAGTGCAGCCCTCGTATCTCGGTTCTTAATGTGTAATATGGGTAGAATATTAACCATTAAATATTCGTTAACGTGCACAAGTGTGGGCAAGTGGTACAACTTCTAAAAACGTGTTATTTTATGTTTCCCGCCAAAACTCCCTAGGAACTTTCAGTAAAGCTTCTACCACTTTACTGAATCGACTGACATGACTCATGGACTGTACTGACTATATATTTGGACTTTGACTAAACTTTAGACTTGACGATATAGGAATACGGTGTTGAAAATTGAAACAAAAGTTCTATTTCCCGCCTTTTTAACTTGACAATGGCAAATAAGACGATGCCATATATATATATATATATATATATATATATATATATATATATATATATATATATATATATATATATATATATATATAATAAAAAAATAAATAATAATAATATTTAATTGCTTTTGTCATTTTGTCAGACACTTACTCTATTGTCCATGGTTTGTATATCTATTTTAAATTTTTTTTACCCGACTGCAAAAGTAAAAAAGGGCATCTATAGTAGGCCTTACGGCCTAAAAAGGGCTTGATGGATTAAGTTTAGATGGATTTTGTCTCAACTGTGTAAGTGACCATTTATGTGGTATAAAGTACCTATAACAAGATTATCTCTTATTAATATACCTGGCGCCCAGCCCTAGCTTGTTGGCGAACATCTTTTCGGGCTCCACGTGCGCGGCGGTGGGCGTGTGCGGCGCGCTCGCGCTGTTGAACACGGGTGGCGCCATGTCGGGTCGCCGCGCCACCATGCTGCTCGCGTGCGGTCGGATGCTGCTCTCTGCGTCACCGTTGCTGAAAAGGAAGAGTTTTTGTTTATTTTTGTATTTGTTACGGACATTTTTTTTATTTGCTGCCTCCTGCAGCAATAGACTGCTCCGCTGTTGTTAAGTTAGACTGCAAATTACCTGGTGTGTTCGTGCCTTGTATGCGCGCGTCGGAGATGACCGGGCCGGTGCGACCGCCCCGAGCGGCGCACGGTAATTTCCGATTCTGAAAAAGCAAACATTAAATGAAAATCCGCTCGTAAATATTTTTTGTAGCCTAGGTAGGTACTTACTTCTATTTTACATAATATACTAACTTGCAATTGGTACATCTTCTACTGAAGAAGTACTCAATTACTCGTAGCTATACAAAAAAAACGTTAGTGGGAATTTAGCCTAAGTGTGATTTGTTTGTCGTATGAACGCATGGTACGTACGCGGCGCGTCGAGCGGGTGCGTGTAGATGCGGCGGCGCGCCTGTAGCATGCTGTACACGAGCGCGACGAGCGAGCGCGCGTGCGGTGCGGCAGGCGCAGCGCCCCCCCGTCCGCCGCGCGCGCCCCGCACCCACCACGTCTCCATGCGTCCCTTGCCCTTCACCTCCACCGCGCCGCGCGCCTCCAGCCCGTAGCCGCTCCGCTCCAGCAGCTGGAACAGTTACATAGAAAATACCTGCTACTATAAGACTGGGACTGTATGATCCGGAATCCGTAAGGCCGGGGAAAATTCAGAGCACTGAAAATAGAACTCTGCGCTAATACAATAGAGTTGTATTTTTTGTGCTCGGAATTTACCCGGGCCCGCCGAATTCCGCTTCATAGCTGCGTTTGAGTTTTGAATGAAACGGAAATAATTATTCTTACCTTTTTATTATCTCTAAATTTTCTACCTCATGAATTTTACTATAAAGGTAGCTTTTTCAAGTCGGTTTAAATCGGCGTTATTTCCATAGACGTATATATTATAGACGAGGCATGTTGAGGCAAAAAGTGTCTCCAGTTAAATAGCCCCATTTTTGAGATTTTTGGGGCTATTTTGCCATTTTATTTTATTTTGCACATTTTATTATATTTTACATTTGAAGTATGGTGAAAACCAAGATGGCGTAACTTTTTATTGTATCTTATACCTTTAAACGAGCAATTCTTGTATATTTATTTATTTCTGTGTCTCGGAAATGGCTCTAACGATTTCGCTGAAATTTGGTATATGGGGGTTTTCGGGGGTCAACAATCGATCTAGATTAGTCTTATGTTTGGGAAAACGCGTGTTTTCGAGTTTTCATGCGTTTTTCTGTCCACGCAGAATATGGTAGCTAATTTCGTCTTGCCGGCCACTGTCCGTCTGGTCCAGCCGGTTAAGACGCGGACCGCAAGAAACGAGTACTACGGGTTCGAATCCCGCTCTGTGACTTACTTGTGTTTTTTTTATATGTTTATAAGTTTTACTAGTTTATATATAATTTTTTAATTTTTATTGTTTTTAGACAAGTTTAAAAAAATGTAGTTAATGTTTGAGATAACAATATATATTTCTCATAAATATGTCTAACATTTACCTATACTGATTACGTGAATAAGATTTATGCTTTCGAGTTTTTATTTTATCGAGACTTATGAAGCAATAGTGCAAAACGAAAAATTTACCGATACAAATTTTAAACACAGTTTCTCGGGCAATTTTTGTGATGCCACCGAGCAAAGCTCGGTCGCCCAGGTACTGAAGATTTTTTCTGGCAAATGTACGTCATACCCTCAATCAATCGTCAATCGAGCCAGTACATTCGCGCGAAATCATGTTTCTCCCATTCTACTCACCTGTTTGGTGTACTTGGTGACCTGTATGCGGTCCATCTGCCCTGTGCTCTCCATGCGCGAGGCCTCGTTCACTGTGTTGCCCCAGATGTCGTACACTGGCTTACGAGCGCCGATCACTCCGCCCACCAGTGGACCGCAGCTTATACCTACGGGACATAAGAAATTTAAGTCCTAGGCCCACTTGCGCAGGGGTTAAAGTTAACCCTAGCTTATATTTCATGTTATCTCTTTCGTTCTTCGTATTTATGAAAGGCATGATATTTTAACCACAATATGTGCGGTTTGGACTGCGGATCGAACCGTCGTGCTAATTACGACTAAAATGCGTCACGGTTTGGACTGCCGGTGTCTTACATAATTCGTCAAAAAGCTCGCGGTTCACACTGTGGAAAATCCCGTCGACATGCCAGATTGGGCTGTTGGCATTTACACGGTCGGTTCGGAATACGGGTTGGAACGGCTCGTGTTATTTCCCGCGGTTAGAACTATACGTGTGACGGGTGCTAATCTGTATCAAAAATACGATTTTTCCTTTTTGTGCGAGTTGCATGGGTACAAAATATTGGGTCAATTGACATATTAAAAGATATTTGTAATTATTGAAAGATCTCAGTTGAGATCTTTCAATAATTAGAAATACAAAAAGTTGAGATGTTTCTGGCACTTAATAAACATAGGCAAATTATCTTCGTGCAGTCCGTAAAGCCAGTGAGCCTACACTTTGCAAGTTACTTTAGGATTATTCCATCAAGTTGAATAGAAGAATTACTTACAAAGAACGTTGAATAGAAGAATCACTTACAAATATGGTACTTACCTACTCTTAATCGGAACTTGTTGAAGCTGTGCTTGTTGATGTCGTCCAAGGCCTCCCGCAGCGAGAACGCGTAGTCCACCAGCGCGCACAGGTGCTCACAGTCGTCATCCGATGTCTACAATAGCCACGTTGCGTTAAAAAAAACGCCAATTAATCAATCCTTTATTGCAAGAATGTGGTATACATAAGGTCTTACAAAATACAGCATTCTGCCATCACAATGGCGCGCAAAATATCCTTAACATGCAAGTTACATAACATTTATAAATTGTCTTAGCAACAGATCAAAATTAAATTAAAAATAGAAATGTTAGACATTGGTAAGACAATATAATAAAAACAATCTAAAACCCATTTTTGTTAATCTTATTTAATAACGAAGATGCAAACAATTTAAATTTACAATAAGATAGAGAGCGATATATATTCGGTCAGTGACGTCACCAACTTCTGCCGCCATACATTTATCATAAAAACCGGCCAAGTGCGTGTCAGGCCACGAATAGAATAGGGTTCCGTAGTCAAATTATTATTTCGTTATTTTTGTACGAACTTTTCCAAGTAAGCGCATTTTACAAGTTATGTCACTATAACTCCAAAACTAGCAAAGTTATCTAAGTAGTTATAGTTTTCCTTTAAAGTTCATCACACTAACTACCACTACGTTTAGCTTTTAGAGAGGGGTGGGGTGGCTACTTTAATGTAGGAATTCTTGGTTCAGATACAACTTCATCGCCACGTAAACAAAAAGATTATATTCCACAAAATTATTATATCTTTGATACTCAATACATTTCTTCCTATTCACAAAAACACAACAGACAAGAGCACAATATGTAATTGCACAGTCCAGCATTATAGGAAATCTCGCGGGAATCGTACATTTTGCCGCAATAAAAAGTAGCCTATGTCCTTTCCCGTGGTCTACTCTATATATGTGCCAAATTTCATCAAAATTGGTTCAGTACTTTCGGAGCCTACTCGATGCAAACAAACAAAAAAAACCTTTTCCTCTTTATAATATTGCTATAGAATAGAATATTATATATGACTATAATTTATCATGCAAAGTTTTGTATGTCACATATGTTCGCCTACATTAGATATGCGCCCTCGGCCATATTGTTACATAATTCACGTTCAGAGTAAAATAGATATAAATAGAGACAGAGTATAATAAGAAGTATGTTGGTCCTTCGAAACGGGTTAAAATAATTTGCCAACTAACCTTATATTTGGGGTTGAGTCCGGACGCGGCCATGTAGGTGGCACCGATGGTTTTGATCTTCTCGATACTCTTGAACCGCGGCTGCATTAGCAGCCTGTCGAAATCAACTGTATCAAACGACAAAACGTTAATGCAAGTTACGAATAAAAATAAAATCATAAATAATAAATGAGTCGGACTTGCGCACGGAAGGCTACAGGCTAACAAAACGGCTAAAAATTTCACATTTGTTTTGAGGGAGCTCCACTTAAAGACTTATTTTATTCTGTTTTTTGGTATTTATATATAAACACCATCACAAAACAAAACCATCGATATATATAAGTTTTCGTTCGGACAAGACAGTTTCTATTCATAGATTTCACTATCCATTCCATCCATCCACTCTCCATTCTATCCTTTCTGTGGCTACTTTACCCTATGTTATCCCTGCGACCTGTCTTATGTCAGCATCCCATCTTTTTTGTGATCTACCTCTTTTTCTTTTTCCATCTCTTTGGTACCATTTTATGACTGTTTTATTCCATTTGTCTTTCCCCCTGTTCATGTGGCCTGCCCATTTCCGTCTTCTTATTTATCGACCTTATATCCTGGACCTTAGTCTTATTACTGATGTTGCTGTTTCTTACTTTGTCTTTCCTTTTGATCCCTATCATACTCCGTTCCATGGCATTCTGGCATATGAGAAGTTTGTTTGTTACGTTTCTTGTTAAAATCCATGTTTTACTCATATATATGAGTAAAACATGGACATACATATATATATATATATATATATATATACAAAACAATACATATCTCAATATTAATATATTAAATAAATAGTAAGATGCATGTGTTGAATAGTTTGCTTTTGGTTGATGTGTGTAGGTTATTGTCCTTCATAATTTCTTTCAGACTGTACCTGTATTACTTCTAGCTGTTCACAATGCTTCTTTCAATTTCTTTGTTTATGTTATCTCTTGGAGACATCAGTTGCCCGAGGTATATGAGGCTTTAGCCAAGTTGCATTCGCTAATTACGACGACGAAGATCGAAAACAAAAATGTATGGGATTTGACATAAGTCATCGCTAAGTGACATGTCGCGTGCGTAGTCCCGACTAAAGGACCTGTATTCGTCAACATGATTTGAGTTATTCCAACTGTTACAGGATCTTTGGGGCCATTGGTTTTTGTTTTTTCCGGGATTAGCTTCAGACCTGTCTTTGCACTTTCTGAAGCTAGATCATTGATCATCTTACTTAGATCTTCTAGGTTATACACACATCATCTGTCCAGTAAAATTTATCTTAGTAAATCAGTAAGTATAATGGGATGGGTACATTACAAATGATCTCGTTGAGCAGGCGCATGCAGTCGACGGCCTTCTGCTCGGAGTAGAACTCGTGGAAGTTGGGGATACCCGCGAACATCACGCCTACCTCGTCGCGCCACTGCGAGTACAACTCCTGGGGACCAGAAGGTTAGAGCTAGTTAGTACTGTTGCGGTGAACTTTCAGTGACCAGAAAAGGAAGAATTGTTCGTCCAGGTAAATGAAAAGCTCAACAAGGCAAAATGTATTCAATAATTTTTGTTGTGCCCAAATAATCCTACTATCCCTCCATAGTTGTTCTCTTTTACTTCACCCTATAAGCTAGATGGGTCTGACTTATTTTAACCTACACAATACCCTAATTTTTCTTTTCAGTTATATGACTTTTGGTCTAATGTTTTTTGGAAGTATTTGAAATCAAAAGCTTTATGACATAAGACCTTGTTTTTGCAATTTTAAAGACACGATCACCTTATGTAATAAACAATAAGAACATTCTCCCTAAGCTCCTCAGTGCCCGTAACTTACATCAGGGCATATATCCTTGCTCAGATAATGCGCGACCACGTGATCGGGCAGTATATGCTTGAGCAGATGTCTGTTCGTTCTCTGCGTATCCTTCATCTCTCTCAGGTCCTTCTCTGCCTGCATCTTCCAGAGGAAGTCGAGTCGTGACGTCACTTCCACCAGTCGCGCGTGGTACACCACGATCACCAGGAACATGAACATCAGTATCAGCATCTGGATGTAGAAGCGGAGTTGACTGAAAGAGACGGGTTATTGGTTGGTTTCAGTGTAATAAATGTTAGGCTGGGACTATATGACCCGGAATCTGGCGGGCCCGGGATAATTCAGAGCACTGAAAATAGAACTTTGCGCTAATACAATAGAGTTGAAAATCGAAGTGTCTAGTGTCGAGCTCTCTGAAATGTCAAATTTGACTCAACACACTCGACAAGATGTCGAGTGTGTCAGATTTTCAGACCGCCGGATTCCGGATCGTATATACCCAGCCTAAGACAGGTAAGGGCTAACAACAATACACATAGCTCTATTCATATAGATAAAGACTAGCTGGTGCCCGCCACTTCGTTCGCGTTGAAGTAACGGAAACGGAACCCTATTTATTTGAGCAGAACCCTAAGATAAAAGTAGCCTAAGTTACTCCTCATGATATCAGTTATCTGCCAGTGAAAGTCGCGTGAAAATTGGTCCAGCCATTTTAGAGGTTAGCCGTAACAAGCAGACAGACAGAAAGACGGACATACGAAAAATTTTTTTATTGTAAGTACTTTAAACGTTCGTGACTTTAAAAATTACTAGCAGACACTTCAGTTTTATTTATTTGTGTAGAAAACTTATGGAGTATAGAATCCCGTTACCAAGAAACTGTTAGCAGTAGGTAAATTACAAATGAAAAATTTTTATGATCCACGTCTCTTTCAATTATAACAATGAATTTAATGCTTTACATTTTTTTCCTTACAAGATAATATATAAAATAAATAATATTATGATGCAGGTGAGCATTTTTAACCGACAAAAAATCGGAGGAGGTTCCCAATTCAACGCGTATACATTTTTCTTTTATGTATGACCACGCATTACTTTTTACAGGGTAGTCTAATTTTAAAAATTCCATTTTATTATGACAAAACTGTACTCACGTACTATTACTGTCGCCGAAATAGTCGACATTGTAGTAGGCCAGCAGCAGCACAGAGTACATGACCACGTTGGCGATGGCCAGGAAGGTCTTGATGATGTAGCCCAGCTTCAGGATGGAGGTCAGCGCTATGAGACATAGGATCCATGTGAAGACCACGTATTCCGGCTTGTAGCACTCGCTGGGGTCTATTTCTATGCCCATAGTCTCATTGGTCGAGTTGGCAGACCCAGGACCCAGGTTTGGGAACGATATCGGACAGATGTAGAGTTTGGTGGTGCTGAAAATAAATTATAAGTATTTAATCTATTGCAGAGATTCTAGACTGTCAGCACAGATTAAAGAAAGAGGAACAGATAAACAGCTACATACTTAGTTTTCGACTTGATTGACGATTATGTGGAAAAATTGTGGGCCGTTGAAGGGAACGTCAATTTTTTAAAATTTGGATCGGTTTGTATCGTTCTATGAAGCTGTTTCTCTGTACGTAAGAATATATATTTTCTGCGAATTTTTAAAAGGTTTCTAAAATTGATATTCACATTTCCACGAATACCGCTAGCAGAAACTTAGCGGCATACAATTAACCCTTAAGCATTATGCCTTCGCTTCTTCAGGGAATTTATTTGCCATGTCATCTGATAACTGACAAGTCTATTACGCAATCGTTTGGTTTACTTGTTGGTTCACAATAGCAGGATGAAAGCAGCCTAAGGCTGGGACTATGTGATCCGAAATCCGGCGAGCTCGGGAAAATTCTGAAAATAGAACTCTGCGCTAATACAGTAGAGTTCAAAATCCAAGTGTCGAGTGTCGTCGAGCAGTCATATGTGACATTGACATTTGTCTCGACACTTGTCGTTTTGTTCGATTTTCAGCTCTATTGTACTAAAACAGAGTTCTATTTTCAGTGCAACCATTTTTCACCGGCCGACCGGATTCCGGAGAATATAGTCCCAGCCTTATACAACTTACCTGGCTATAGACATGACGGTGACGTACAGCCCCATGTACATGTTACGACGCAGGCGCTCGCGGCCGAGCGCGGCGGACAGGCGGGCGAGGGGGGAGCGCGCGCACTCCTCCGCCACCGCCGCCACGAACGCGCCCGCCAACAGCGCCGTCACACAGCACAGCACGACCATCAGGTACGTGCAGCTGCAGGTTAAACGCAAAGGTCACTAGTTAGGACGTAATAATAATAATACTATAATCTTATTATATAATACATAATAATAATATAATGTTATATATACATAGTAAATTATTCAAGTAACGGTCGAATACTGAACGCAAATCTAAAATAAGAGCCCTCCTATTCACAGGCTGTCGCTGTCTCTACTAGCTGAAATGACAAGGGCAGCATGTGACTTGAGCGTCACTTCATTCGACTATCGTTTCAATCGTCGTTTCAGCCTGGTGACGTCGACAGCAGGACATAGGCCTGCCCCATAGATTGCCAGTGCGACCTGTAGCCACCAACTCCCTGTGACTTTTCTCAGGTACCATTTCAATATTCGACCTCTATATATATAATTATGTCTCTTGTGACGTACGACGGACGACCGGTACCATTGGGTATGAGCAACACCTACTGTTAATATTTGGTATGAGCCGATTTTTAAAAAGTTAACAAGAAACTATGCCAGTGTCAACAAGAGTCTCTGGATTTCTCGTCGAATACTTACTTATAGTGTATAGTGCACTGCACTGAGATCAGAAACAGCCAGATGACGAGGCAGCACATGACGTTGGACTTGAAGGTGCGCTCGTCCAGCCGCTGGAAGCTGGCGTCCAACGAGCGTCGGCGGAAGTACAGCGACCACGGGTGCATGTGCTCCACGCGCATTCGCGTGTTGCTGCTCACCTCGATCGAGTGGTTGATTATGTCATCCTCCTGGCCATATAAAATGATGGTGACCGAATGTTATTTGGCATAACATTTCGAAGGAGTTTTATATAAAGAATTTCAGGGCAAATTAGTAAGTGATCCAATCTGGTATGTTGTATAGGCAAATATTTATTTAGTCTTTCTAATGCCATGAGGCTCTTGATAAACAGAGATTGGACGTAAACTTAATAAGGAAAATCAAGATATACCTCTGAGATCGAAGTAATTTCAATCTCCTGGCCGGCCTCGACGTCTTCTTGCTTGTGGTGGCGACGGTTCCTAAACGCCCCGATAGCGTTGTTCTGGAAATACTGCGGACGGAAACCACTATTAGGATAAAGTTACATCCAGTTGATATAGTTTATCTAAGCTTAGCAAAATTATTATATTCTCTAATAGTCGAATAAAAGTTTTGACTTAGTTTATTTACTTCGGACTTGAACAAAGATGGTGCATTGCTGCATATGCATTTATAAATTCATACATGTTGAAAGGGCATCTCTGTGGGTTCATCGTCCGTGGTAGTCTCCTCGTCGCCCGCGCCGCTGCCGCGCGCTGACCCGTTCCGCTCCTTGGGTGACTCCGGCTCACTGCTCAAAGGAAGAATTTTTATGAAGTGTCAATAAATTAGAAGGGCATAATATTATATAATATATATTATGACCTTCTGATTTTAAATTATTATAAAATAGATGAAATATGTATAAATAGATAAAATTTGGTACTAAGGCGGGTCAATAAGTCCGTGACTTTTTGAATTTCTAACCTCCTTACTGAAAAAGCAACACTACTCCTGTCAACAGGCATCTGTCAGTTGACTCCTATCAAAATTTGAACTTGCTGCGTCAGTTAGTTTGTGTTTTACAGCTATCTTTATCAGACTATTTTGAATGATCACTTGGGCATGAGAAAGCTTTCCGCAAGTCGACCACAAACGCAATCGTGTAACAACTTCACAGGAAGGTTTGGCGTTGTTTAATCACAATATGGAGGAGTTTTTGCGCCGTTTTGTAACCGTGGACAAAACATGGATCCATCACAACACACCAGAGACCAAACAACAGTCAAAACAGTGGGTTTGTCAGCCAATAAAGTTATGGCGACTGTTTTTTGGGATGCACGTGGGATAATCCACATTGACTATCTTCAAAAGGGAAGAACAATTAATGGGGAATATTATGCCAACTTATTGGACCGCTTCAATGAGGATTTGAAAAAAAACCGACCTCATTTGGCCAAGAAAAAAGTTCTTTTTCTCCAAGACAATGCAAGGGTGCACACATGTGCAGTTGCCATGGCAAAAATCCATGAATTGGGCTATGAATTGCTCCCACATCCACCCTATTCTCCAGATTTGGCTCCGAGTGACTACTTCTTGTTCCCAAACCTGAAAAAATGGCTCGGTGGAAAAAGATTTGACTCCAATGATGAAGTAATCTCGCATTCAAAGGCCTATTTTGAGGACCTCGACAAATCATATTTTTTGGAAGGGATAAAAAAATTGGAGAAGCGTTGGACAAAGTGTATAGAGCTCAAGGGGGACTACGTTGAAAAATAAAATGATTTATTTATCAAAAAATCTGTGTTTTATTCCAAAAGTCACGGACTTATTGACCCGCCCTCGTATAATTAATTATAGATCGTGTATAGATCTCAGTTTTGGCATCATAAAATAATAATAATAATATGAAGTGGGGATGAAAAATATTTTTTCATTATACCCCATTGTGTGGGGTATCGTGGAATAGGTATTTTAAAATAAAAAGAAGGATGGTTTCATACATGACTTTTATACAAAGTCAATTATCGAGTAATCGGCTTCCAAAGTGGTTTACAAGTTGCCCCCCCCCACCCCCTCTGGAATTTCTAAACTATAAAAGATAGAAACTATCTAAGTTTCCATGCTGATAGATCATGCTAAAAACTCTTTAGGAAAATTATTTTGAGCGAAATAAGACAATAAATATTGAAGTAATTCAAAGAAAACCTATTGCGCGTTGATAGTTACGGAACCCTCCTTAGACATGTCGTGACATGCTCTTGGTTAGGTTATTTCTATTCTATTGTTATTCTTGCAACAAATACCAGGGTCCCAATTTTCGGGTCTCGAATCTCGTTTCGTAACCGAAGGCGCTCATTCACACAGTTGTCAAATCATGCCCTCGTAAGCAGGACAGCCTGACAACCAAACCGAGATTCGAGGATCGGGGTACGAGAATCGGGGCCCAGGTCCTGATAGTTTAGCTCGGAGTTCACTTTCCTCGAGCACGTACCATGTCTTCGTCTTATCCCGGGTGGGCGGCAGATGCTCGGACGTCTTGATGAGGTACGTGGTGACGTCGAGCTCGCGTAGGTACGGGTCGCGGTTCTGCCCTTCGCCCGGTTCCACCTCAAACGCGCCGTTCAGACACTCCTTGGTAGCTGATGATATGTGGACGCGGCTGAAATGGGACAATGGGACAATGGACTTCGTGAATTTTAATCAGGTCACTTAAGGGCTTGATTACATAGCCGTAAAAAGGATTGCTCACGCAATCTTTGTGTCTTTTGATTCACTTTCAATCTCATAATGTAGGTCATTACTTATCTAATCCAGGGGTCGTAAACTGGGAAATGTGGCGCCTGTGCTGCTCAATGATGTTGCTCTTCGAAGAGTGAAAGAGTTTTAATACCTCGGTCATGTACCGAGGACTTAAAAGACGATGAGGACATCGAAAGGGAGAGCGATGGCGGTCCGCTGTAACATGGCGGTCCGCTGTAACATGTCGGTACGCAGATTCACGAGGTGTAGTACAGATGGTAAAATTACACTGTTTAAAGCGGTTTTGCCAAACTCTCTACACCTGCAATCTGTGGGTCAGCTACACGCAGCGAGTCATCAACGCTCTCAGAATACAGTATAATAATGCGTTCAGGGTGTTGGTGGGGCTTCCTCGCAATTGTAGTGCGACAACACACCATCCTGAATCTTCTCAGCGCCAAGCTTGATAGCCACCTTCTACGGCACTGGGTCCAAGAACACGTGCATGCGCCCGGAGCCCCAGAGGGTGGTAAATACCTAAATTAAATAAGTTTTGTATACTAACTATACTATGGGCTATGCCTGAAATAAACATATTATATTTTGTTTTATTTATTTTTAAAATTTATTACAGGTTTAAGGCAACTGAAGAAATTTTCATTATTTGCGATAGACACGATTTGAAAGAGAGACTTAAAAAACTTTAATAAAGACCAAATAATTAAGTTCCTCCGAAATATTAATATCACACAACTTTTTTATGGGATATAATTAATCTTGCGAACAAAAAATAAGTTGGCGACTGCACGAGCATACTGTATTACTGAATTTGGCAGCGAATTAATATATTGGCGACTTAATTACTCAACTGGCGAAAGCACTCAGGTGACAAAATTTATAAGTTGGCGACTTAATTTCCGAGTTGGTGACTATTATACGATGTAAGCAGCTATAAAACCAGGTTGGGTTGATAAATTAATGGCTGCTAAAAATTCAATTTGCAGGCTACGGAAAATCGCATTTTTGGATACTGTTGGAGTTTGTTTTCCTTTGGTATGGGTGTCGTTTTGAAAGTTTTTGGGCGTTCAGAATAATATGAAAATTAAATCCATTTTGAAATTCCAAAATGGCGTACATTTTTTTTATTAAAATTAACATGGGTGTCCTTTTCTAGGTTTCTGGGGGTGATGATTATAAAAGTGTCTTCCAATTTCAATTTCCAAAATTGAGAATTTTCATTCATCGTTAAAATGCCATGAGTACTAATTTTAATGTTGTTGTGGATGCTGATTAGGATTGATGATTTATGTAGTACCAGCTATGTAAGCTATAGAAATTTTTGGAAATTCTAGATTGTCAAAAAAAAAACTTTTATCATAAAGAAAATACGTGGTTACGGGTAACCCAGTGGGGGTTTGGGGGGAGGAAATCTTCAATATTTTTTCAGTAGGATTACCTGTTCTTGAGATAGAAGCGATTATAGAAAAAAAAATGTGCTACCAATGCTCTACTTTGAGATACGAACGATGTATAAAGCTATAAAAATATTGGAAATTTCTGGATTTTCAAATTTCTTTTTCTTCCATCCAGAAGAAAATATGTGGTTGCGAGATTACTAAGGGGGAGGAAATTTTCATTATTTTTTCAGTATCCTACTGAAACTGAAAAACTGTAGTTCACTACAGAAACTTCGATAGTGCGATTCAGGACTGTGCGCTGATTGGTCCGTCACAAATGCTGGAGTGAGATGAGAGATCCCAGGCTCGCCTGACTACCCTTATATTCTTACTGATAAAATGTAAATCATATAATGTAATCGCCCCGTGCGAGTTTCTTACACCGGTTCTTCTCGCCAGCTTAGTACCTTAGCCTTAGGGCCTGGGAATGATGTGTGGTCTTAAACTATTGCCATGTTAATGTGGTATATAAGTTACCCGGGCAGTCCGCCGCTCTCGATGTGGTTGGCGAGTGTGACGTCATGCGACCACAGGTCGAACTGCCACTTGAGCAGCCCCAGCACGCCGCACAGCACCGCGCCGCTGTGAATGCCGATGCGCATGTCCAGGTCCACCTGATAGCACGACAATATTATGTGAATGACAACAAAATTGTACTTTTTGTAGAATAAGACCGGCATAATTGCGAAGGATCGCCTGAGATAAGCGATCACCGTCGCACATGTACACGCGTAACAAACACCTTTATAGACCAGGGTGGAAGGTATATCTTAAAAGACATAAAAAAACATAGCTAAAAATATTAAAAAAATATATTTTGAATAAATCTGAAAAATATTTGAAATGTATAAAATATATATGAAAATCGGCCAAAAGTTAGTTATTAAAAATATATTTACGATATATATTTTATTTTTATATATAATAGGTCTTTACCTATCAAATTGCCGTTCTGCAGTACTGGCCATTTCAAATCAAAATAATTTTTGTTGGGCTAAGAATTCTAATTTCAAATTAATTTTATTTTAAAAACATGGAATTCTTTTTCCAAAAGTAGTCATTTGTTTATTGATTAGTGTTACATTTTCATCGCATTTAAATCTTTTTCGTCATCATGGATACGTTAAAAATTCGAGTAATTATGGAATATGAGTACCGCTGTGGAAGCAACGCGGCACAAGCGGCACGCAACATCAACGACGTTTACGAAGCTAACACTACAAACCAACGTACCACCTGTTATTGGTTTGCTCGCTTCCGTTGTGGAAATTTCGACCTGAAAAATGAACCTCGCGGTCGTCCGAAGACTTTGGTCGACAATGTCGAATTAAGGGCGATTGTGGAAGCTGATGATACACAATCTACGGCTGAATTAGCAGCAGCTTTCGACGTTAGCGTCAAAACAATATTGGTCCATTTGCGTCAAATTGGCAAGGTAAAAAAGCTTGACAAATGGGTGCCCTACGAACTCAATGATCGCAAGCGCGAAGTACGCGTCGAGACGTGCCTTGCAGGAATTTTGAACCGCATTGTTACCTGCGATGAAAAATGGATTCTGTTTGATAACCGCAAGTGCTCAGCAAGTTGGTTGGATCCTGGTTCAGCACCTAAACAATGCCGTAAACGAAAACTTGCCCCTAGAAAAGTGATGGTCACTGTTTGATGGTCTAGCGCCGGTGTGATTTAGCATATTATATCATATTATCATATTATTATCTTATTCTCAAACGGGGTGAGCATTACTGCAGATGTGTACTGTAAAGAAATGAACACAATGATGGAGAAGCTGGCACGTCTCCAACCAGCATTGGTCAATCGCTCGTCTCCGCTGCTCCTGCACGACAACGCACGACCTCATACTGCACAGCAGACGGTCTCCAAGTTGCAAGAACTGGGGTTGGAAGCTCTCCATCATCCGCCCTACTCACTAGACCTTGCGTCTACAGACTACTACTTTTTCCAGAATTTGGATAACTTCTTGGCGGGAAAAAATTTCAATACCCGAGAGGCAGTACAAAATGCCTTTGAAGAATTTGTTGCCTCCCGTCCAGCTGATTTCTTTAAGAAGGGCTTCAATAAACTGCCACTGTGTTGGCAAAGATGCATTGATTGCATGGGTGATTACTTCGATTAATACAAATAAAAAATACATGAAAAAAAATCGTTTAAATTTTTTCATACAAAACGGCAATTTCATAGGTCATAAGACCTAATATTTATATATTTTTTATAGATTTTTAATATATTTTTTATGTATTTTGAATTTTTTTTTTCATGGGAGTAACTAAATTTGTTTGTGCAAATTAGGGAGATTATTATTTTTTAATCTTGTACTAAAATATCATTCAATTTTAATCTTTAGGTTATGTTACGTTAAGCATTCTATTTTTTAAAGAAAATATTACTATTTTTATGTTTGAGTGGATTGATACAGATAAAAATAGAGATAGTATTTACCTTCCTATGCAGATTCGAAAAGTTTTTTTTTTAAGTAAACTTGTCACAATTATCTTAAAGAAACTCAGCGTGCACGTGTATTTTTATAAACGATGTTGTATACTGTACTGTATTTCGAATACTAGCTAGGCTAACGGTTGTTACAGCTGCTACGAAATAGTAGATATGTATGTAGTAATGAATTACAGCGTATTTGGGACATAAAAAGGTAAGTTTTCACCAAATTTTGTGAAAAAAAAATTATAAAAGAAAAATAAAAAACCAAAAACTTGGTTTTTTGAATTTTTCACATAAATTTTGAGGTTATGTGAAAAAAGTGTAAATACAAAAGTTTTAGTTTTGCCGGAAATCGAGATAAACCGTTTACCCTTAAAAACTCACCCCCATCTCCTTCCCGGCCTCAGATCGCCCATAAATTATTTTTCTTTTCATTTTTATAATATTCTCCTCCTTTTCCAATGGGTTTTATCTTACTATTTTTTTTTTTTTGGTTTTAAAAACTATCGACCCTGGTCTATTTAGTCTTTTCTATGTTTTGGACTTTCTTCTAAATCCTTGACCTTGAAAATCCAAACGTTATTCACTTATCGCTGTCGGTTTTGTGTTAAGCCAAGGGGGGGGGTGACGCCACCTGGTTGTTGTACTTGACGTCGCGGATGGCGCGGATCATGTGCAGGCCCATGCGCACGCAGCAGTCGGCGTGGTCGGCGCGCGGCTCCGGCAGCCCGCTCACGCAGAAGTAGCAGTCGCCCAGCAGCTTGATGCGCAGGCAGTTGTTGCGCTGCAAAGTATAAATCCTAGTTAATACATCACTATTGGCGTGCAAAGTATGTATAAAGGTAAAGCCGCATTAGACGGCAGCGGAGCGACGCGACGCGACGCGTTACTACTAGTAATAAAGCAATAGAGTGCCGCGGCGCGTAGTTCCGCTACCGCGTAAAGCGTTATACTATGTCATACAATTTCATACAGAGAATATCTGGCCGTGTCGCGTCGCGTACTTGCCTATCACCTAGTGCGGTCCCACCTTTAATCTTAGTAAAAACATCACTATTGACGCAGACAAGCAGTAACACAAAAAAAAAACAACTGAACAAATCAGGTGGTCGATTTATATTGTCCATATACAGAATGTTTGGTTAAACGTAGTCAATCCGGTTAAAGAGCCTGATGACTATTTTTCGGATTGACTATACGTTCTACTAAACACCCTGTACAGACCAGTGAGGCTGGCATGAACATCGGAAATTTGAAAAAAAAAAATGTTTTTAATGTATTTTAAAAATGTATTATTATATAATATTTATATTTAATGCGAAAAACTTGAAAAAAAAGTTTTTTGAGTTAAAAATAAAATAAAATAAAATAAATAAACTTTAAAATAAACAATTAAAAATTGTTAAAAAAAACACGTGACTATGAATGCGCCACGATCGGCCACCGTAGTTGTGACGTCATAGTGTTAAAGCTATATTGTGAAAAGTCAAGAAAACGACTAAAATTTTTAATTTCGAACGCCAACACTTACGATTGCCAGTTGCGATACCCTAGAATAGGGATGGCGAACCTTTACATATCAACGTGCCATTTTTTCTAAAATAGTCTATGAGCACGGTCATAAACGTGCCGCCCAATAAGCAGTGGCACATTTTTAACTATAAAAAATGTATATTTATTGTACAACTTAAAATCTAATCATACTTTAAAAACTATCTGAAAGTCTTACTTCGGAAAAATACATAAAAATAAAAGCCTAAAACCCAACGCCGATTCTAAGTAATATAATATGTTATTTATGTTAAACGCGTTCTATTTCACCTGTCCAAACCTGCTTAAACCCTGAAAGACTTTGTACATCGGAAAAATACAATAAAATCAATAGTCTAAGACTGAACGGTAGTACTAAATATTACAATATGTTTTCACGTTAAATACAAGCGAATGAGCTTAACATTTTCCCCATTTTAAAGCTAAAAGTCTGTTCAAACTTTAAACCCTGAATGTCGGAGAAATTCGGAAAATATAATTAAATCCACTTGCTAAAACAGAATATCGATACTTAATAATATAGTACTATGTTCTTTATGTTAAACGCGAGCGAGAGGAGTGAGCGGAGGGAGCAAGCAATTTTTTTTTTCTAATATACAGGTTTAATCTGTTCAAACTTTAAACCCTTAAAAAAATTGTGCACATTAAAAGAAAACATTTCAGTTTAAAAGAATCAATAACAAAAGGCGGTCGGAGCAAGCGAGAAAACTTTTGCTTATCATAGCAATAAAAAAAAATTGAAAATCCTACCTGAAAGTCTGTGCACTTAAAAAAACTGTTAAAATATAGGTATAAAATATAGACTTCGAAGCATTCGTTTTTTTTATTTTTTATTGATTTGTTAATTAAAATTAAAACTTGACAATATTAATAGCTAGTAGTGCCCAAAAAATCTAGCTTTACCTCGCGGCCTGTCATGTACCCGCGGGCCGTGGCCCCGTCGGACCTAGGGTAAATAGGTACGTCTCTATTGTGATTATATGGAAAATAATAATAATTAATACTATCAACTCGAAACTCTTCATTTACTACAAGGAAATAGGAATATTTTGCAAAAAAAAAAGATAAATTTGTAATTTTAAATAAAGTTAAATTACTGTGATTTCTGTTGTTGCAAAAAGATGACAATTGGGTATTTTCCTACATTTAAAACAATTTTATTAATTTAACAGGTGATGTTAGGTTTATCTTATACCTACTTCGCACTTTTTTTTCATGGTACAATATATTTACTTAATATAGAATTTTGTGATCATTAGCTGGGTCCACACCGGACGATCCGTCTTGGAGCGGCAATCCCGCGATCCGCGATCCAGGATCGTGGAGCGTGGATCGAAAAACGAAAAAGACGATTCTGGGTAAAAAAAATATACAAAAATCGCTTGGAATCTGGGGCTCAGCTTTACGCAGAGTTTTTGCTTTTGACAGAGACTTTTTTGCAGAGACTTTGCGAAATATCCATGGTGTGATGGATCGCGCGAATCACACTCAACCGTCCACACCGCGCGCGCCACGCAACTGAGGCACCTTTGAAGCTGGCAAAAAAACCGACCACGTACGGATCGCGAGCACCAGGGAGCGCGCGCTCCAAAACTTGCGCATGGATCGCGCGCGGCACGTCCACACCAAACGCTCCGTGGAGCGCGCTTCATGCCACGCGCGATCGGAGCGCGTTGGATCGTTTGGTGTGGACCCGGCTAGTGACGTGCCAAAAATATTGTGTCGCGCCATAGGTTCGCCATCCCTGTCCTAGAGTGAAAACTAACATTATGTCGTCACACGCGCTCGGATTTGTTCGAGAACTGTCGGCGTGTCTTCGGTACTGGATTAAAAAAAAAAATATATTTTGATATAACTTTTGAATTATCGCGAAAAATAAAAAACAGTTTTGTTATAAAACTTATACTTTAGTATAAAACTTATCTTTCCATTTATCACAAAAAAATAATAATTCAAAAACCCAATTTAACGTTACGAACGTTATCGAAAGAGAATTGAAATTTACGACAGCGCCTATACACTTGACATTCGATGACGTTACGAATACGTAGTTGTCAATAATTGTTGGTTCCTAGGGTAAGTTTGAAACTACTCACTGCGGCCAGGGTATCGAAGCGCGCGAACAACGCGTTCAGAAGCTTCACTAGTTCCTCAGCGTTACATTTGTCCGATAGCTCTGAAATAACGACATTCATTTATTGATTCATCTCATCGCTTTTGAGTTTTACAAGTCATCCCATCTGACATTAACCCACCTGATACGTTGGAAAAGTTGCTTGATCTGTCAAGGACAAAACATCGTTTAGCTTATCCATTGTGTAAATATTTATTTACATAGTTTATATTGTAAATATCATACTTTTCTTTTAAAATAACAATTTTTCTATATTTTTGCTAGAAGGTCGCCGGTTATTCTCTTTGGGCTAACCCAAAGAGAATAACCGGCGTTAATTAAAAACCGGCTATTAATAGGGTTGAATCGGTCGTAGCTTTTTCTGTTGACATTCCGAAAAACTTAAGTTAAGTTTCAAACGAAAATGAAAATATTCAGCTGTTTGTTTGTAGTATATAGCTGTTTGGACCAAACGCGTGGGAGGCGCTGACTCCCCTCCTCCCTCCTCCTCCTCCTCCTCCTCCAACCTCCCAGCTGCCCTCACAGCTGGGAGGTTTGGATGTTTTCGGTAAGAAAAGACGGAAGACCCCAGCAGGCATAGCATAGCGATCCGAAGAAATAATTTTAAAGAAGAAATATTCTATCCAAAACAGTTCGTTGCAAAATAGTTTTTAATCCATGGTAACAATGTTGCCAATAGAAGTCAACATTTCTATATAGGAATATTTTTAAAATGGCTGCCGGTAAATCTTCTGTCAAAAATGATCAAATTTTCAAGTAAATGACTGAACGGAAAGAAACTATTTGTCTACGAGCCCCATGATGTGGAGTAGTTAACATTATTGTAAGATTATTGGACATTGAATTAAGAGAACGTTTCTACTTTAACTGACAAAAGACGCCATTTTGAGAGCTCATGCTCGGGAAGAATAGAAATGTTGTTTCTCATATCGACGATGCATCGACCTTGCTGCCTTACAATAAGAACTATTTCGCTCCGAATAGTATTAATGTTTCTTCAATCTGTAATTTTGTCGATTCTACGGTGTTTCTAGGGTGCGCATGCTAAGCCTGCAGAACAGGCACGTATCTGGCTCAAAGAGTTAGCATTGCCATCCAGCGAGGAAACTCTTTGAGCATATTAGGCACTCGGCCTGATGGTGACGACCTAGAGGTTTTCTTTTTTTATAGCCATCTAAGTTACTCGTAGTTTTAGTTTTATTATTAAGTTTATTTTTCTTTTAGTTTGTAAATAATTTAAAGTAGGAAGCTAGTTATATTATCATATTATCTGTTTTTTTTTATGTTTGTGAATAAGTAATAACAATTTGATCAAATGAACAAATGACGCGATGGAGTCGCGAGGTTTTTTACTACCCGCTCGTCGCTACAACGCCACGTCACCTGTGAAACCCTTGATGTCGGCGTAGAGGATGGAGACGTGCTCGTGGCGCTGGATGTACAGGTTGTTGAACTGCTGCTCCTGGAACTCCCCCCGCACGCGCGACACGTGCCGCGAGATCTCCGTCGCCAGGAAATCCGGGATCACTGTCGAATAGGATAATATAAGTCCTAACACCCGTATTCCTGAGGACTGGGTTTGTGAATGGCAGACCTTAAGACCCTTTGCAAATACTACCATGTATTAAGCCGCGAGAGATCGCGCTCTGCCGCGATGTATGCTCATGTCGATGACATAGTAATTTCGAAAATTAGTTGAACTCAGATGGAGACGGACCACCAATTCTCGTAATTAACTTACACTTTTATTTGAATATAAATGAATCATCTTGATATCATAAACATATTTTTAGAGTTTGGACCAATCAAACCGCATCCCAACGTTTATGAGAATATAATTTTGCAGTTTAAACATATCGGAACTGCATCGTAACTATATTATTGCAGGATTTAATTATCAGAATTGACCTTCTACTTCTGTATATATACAGCAGATGGTAGCATATTTAAAATTATGTTAGTGCTTATACCATTCTATAATAGAATTGTAAATTTTTTTATTCGAAAATTACAGAATTACCTACTATATAAAATATTATGGATCTGTTTCACAATCATCATATAGGTGGCGTATAATTTTTTTCAAAGTTTTGTCACTGCTTACTTTATATCGAGCGACAGAGACAAATCATACAATTATGCTATCTGACACATAAGTTAATAAACTATTTATTCCCCTATATTATTTTATAAACAGATCAGTTTCCGAAATACCTATCTATAACGCACACGTGTAGTCATCGCTAGCGGCCATTCGGAATTATTTTGGTCGGCTGCTCCTGTCCAATGAATAAAATTGAATACAGATAACTTTTCCCCGATGATGGCCGTTGATCAAAATACAGCAGCCTTATTTCCTACCTTACAACTTATATTATTAAAAATATTGTGTCGCATAATGTAAGTCTGTTATATTAATGCATGTATTAGGTACAATGAGACAGTAATAAACGTAACTTCAATGGGAATGTAGTCTTTTAATCTCCCGTCCTCACAATATATTATTATACTACCAAGTAAATGTGTGAAGAGAAGAAAGGACTTATTATAAATGGGGTAGATTAAAGATATCAAAAAGATGTTCGTCTGCCACGGCTTACATAAATTACTTTGTTTTTTAAGCTATTGCTTAGCTTCTATCGCGGGCCTTGAGCGCGGGGACCGAATCCAGAAATTCCGTAACGAAAAAACCTCACGCTCCCGCATCGTCTAACGTCGTTTCAGTTCGGCAGTCTTCGACACGGCGTTTTATTTTTAAGATTTAAGACGGAAGTAAAATCTATCTCTGAACCAAATATTAAAAGCAAGGCTAATGCCGTTTTAGTAAGGACGTGCGCCGATAGATGGCGCTTTAGCATGCTTTTTTACATGGAAGAGAGGGCTATTACTCGTTGCGCAGCGTGGTGCAGTAAGAAATTCGAACTCTTGCAATGAAACGTTATATTATAAATAAAGTTTAATTTTCCTTTTTTTTCTTAAAAATGCGCCACCGCTCGTTTTTCGTTTTCGGTGTAAACTGACCCTTACAGTCTAAAGACTGATTCCGATATAAAAAATCTGCTGGTTATTCTATACTCTAGGTACTAAAATATGCTCAGCTCCTCCCCAGCACAAAATTAAGATCGTTACTAAGCATATTTCTTAGCGATTGTTTACAAATAAACTCATTTGGCGTCTAGACACCGGTATTACCTACAGAAAATGTGAATTTGGACCGAGATGAATATTATATTAGCTAACTTATTCTGTATGCAAGGAACTATCCATATTTGGAGGAATATGTATCCAATGAAATTTCAGTATTAAACCAAATACCCGATAAACAAAGCTGGTTGAATTATAAAGGTGCTCCCACACTGCTGTTAGAAAATGTTTACTAGCGTTAGTAAACAATTGTTTACAAACATTTGATCACAATTTTGAAAAATGATTTCATGTTAGGTAATGTTAGTAATGGACTGAGAACCCAGGCCCGCCAGACTCCCCTTATATTCTTACTGATAAAAGTATGTCACATTGTAGTATTAGTTGTGTACAATGAACGTGTGCATAGCCGCCAGATTGTGCCGTGGGCCAATTTTTAGGTACGAGGCGCTAAAGTTGCGAAACATCTAACAGTTCCTAACAAATTGTAACAATTATTGTTAACATTTGTAATCTGCATTCTGAAAATTTTGTTAAAATCTAAAGAAAATCTAATACCAGTTAATGGTTATAATAATAATCCATGACGATTGACGGCATAAATGAAAAGGTTTTTCGACCAGGTTTTATTTTGCGAACAGTACTTATCTCCTGAAAAATCTTCATGAAAAACGTAATTTCTTACCTTATAAGCCCTAAATTAAATACTGTACAATTGTTTAAATAATGAGCTGCCGGACTCGGGATAATATTACGGGCATATATTGTAAGTAGTATGGTTCAATACCAATTTGTATTTGATTCAAGAGCTTATTTTGGCGCTTTCTCACCCCACCGTTTTTTATTTTACAAATCTGTAACATGCTAAGAAAACACGGAAAAAAATGTAAGCGATGCGGAATTCGCGATCACAGAATAAAAACCGCGCGGTGAAAAACTGCTGTGGGGACATAATATTATGTCCTAAAACTCACCGCTCTGAAACAGCTTCCACTGCCTATCGCTCTCCCGCTTCGTCCGCTGCCTGGTCATCATGGACCTGTGTGTCTCCAGGAAGGCCTTCCTTTGCCCCCAGTCGGTGAGGTACTTGGTGTACATGCCCGCGAAGTTCACGGCGCTGTACAGCAGCGTGTTGCTGATGATGATGCGGGCGCGGCAGGACTTGCCCTGGAAATTGAGGACTTGAATCCGCGGTGTAATTAACAATACTAAATCTAACAATAATAAATCTCTATGTTCTGTCGCGCGGTCGCCGACTGACTCGGTCCACACATCTATCTTATAACTATTGCGATAAGATTCAAAAAGTACACCGGGTTCGACAGTGACTTTAATTACGTAACTGATATAAAAATGTGGAATCTTTTATAATAGCATTATGTGGCTATCACTTGCGCAAAAATAAAAAACTGCGTGAAATTTTTAAACGCTATAGACTGAGGCTATAGAATTGAATTTTCTTCAAACTTCAAGAATGCATTCTACAACCATCGCAAGGTTAGGTTAGATAAGATATTTTTTAATGTAAGGTGGTAATAAAACAGGTAAGTGAAATCCGTAATAATGTAAAATGAAGCCACATACCGATGTAGAATCTACGAGGGAAACTAATATTTCATGAAATACTTTGCAGTAATGAGAAATATCGCTTATGACATTGTTTTTTAAAGAAAATGCATATCGGTACTTCGTGCGGCAAAAAAGAAACCTTGCGGGAACCGTAGATTTTGCAGCAATAAGAAGTAGCAGTAGTTTCGGAGCCTATTCAAATGTAAACAAACAAACAAATCTTTCCCATTTACAATATTAGTATACTTAGATATAATATACATGTGTAGAAGCATAGCATTTAAATAATCTTTGCCTGCTTTAAGTTTTGGTGATAACAGTAGGTACTCAAAGTCTAGTTTCTAAAACCTCGGACTACATGATCCGGAATATATCCGGCCGTAAAAAAACCGCGCCGTAAATAGAACTAGATGGATGAGCGCGTGTTCGATTTTCAGCTCTATTGTATTAAAAATAAAACTAAATATTCAAAAGTTGAAAACTATAACCCGATTACGCAAATTATATAAGCCTATGTTACCAGGTCCATTATTACGAATCTATTGATACCTTATTTATTAAAATCGGATCAGAATTTTTGGCCTTACGATGGAACAAACATAGACTGCCATAATCAGTGCAGTATTTTCTGTCGCGACCACAAAACACGCTCGTGGGAACGTAGCCTAAGGCATATGCTTATGTAGGTAATTACTGGTAATTAATCTGGTAATTATTATTTTGTAAACAGACGGTGTCTGAGGTGACAGGGGTGAACCCGAGAGTACGCGACTTAATAATTGTTATTTTGCACATTAATTACTATTTTCATTGTAGAATAATTAGATACTTATTCAGTTTCGTCTAAGTTTGTTTTCGTGTAAGCGTAAGATTGGATACGATAAAATAAAATTTGACCAGTCAATTAAAAACGTAAAAATTGTTTTCTAGGGTTCCGAAGTACAAGGAACCTTTATCGTTTCGCTTTGTCCTTCCGTCTGTCTGACCACCCTTCTAACACCTGTAATTATCAATTTTAATGAATGCAATTTGGTAATAAGTTATAGATTATGTATATATTTAGTTTTTGACATAGTGAAATAATATTAGTTTTATATTTTAGGAGATTAAATAAATATATTTTTTCACTCCACAGTCTCTGTGGGGTATAGTCGAATAGGTCTTAAATAGAGTGGTCTTAAATATGAATAATCTTATGTCCGGAATTTTCCATAGAATCAATGATTATTCACCTCCAATAATAACTAAGGATGGGCTATGACGTACATTTGACAGAACAAATCTTCATACAAGAAAAAGTTACGCCATCTTGATTTAACCACACCTCAAATGTCAAAATGGCCCCGAACAACTCCAAAAGCGGCGCCATTTAAGTGGGGACGTTTTTGCCTCGACATGGCTCGTCTATGATAAATACGTCTATGTCTACCTCCCAATAATTGTAAGCGTCGTCGATGTTCAAACTAGTGGCCAGTATGTGGGAGAAGGACGACAGGAGGCCGATCACGATGCACCAGCCCAGCGACAGCGGCAGCATGGCGTACGGCACGAAGATGATGAACAGCATGTACCACACCTGGTTCTCCGGTGCTTGGAAGCCTATGCCCTGCCCGCTTAGACCTGCAAGTTGAGTAGAAAGTTTACTTTCGAATTATGTGGTACTAAAGGACTTGAGCTTATAGTATGTCAGATATACTACCGTGAACATAATTATTTTATATATATATATATATATATATATATATATATATATATATATATATATTATAGCTTTTACACCACGTCAATCTGTACCCGTGGTAAGTACTCGCAGAACTTGTATTACGGGTACACATCCATGACCTAGGCCATGATGACATGACCCACACAAAACTTTCTGTTCCCTGGGGGGATTCAAAACCGCTATCTCCGGCTTGAGCAATGGAGCGCAGCATTTTAGGAGTAAGAATAGCCGACCGAATGAAAACCAGCACGCTGCGCTCCAACGGGTGTGACAGACGCTAGTATGGAGGCCGCTGCTAAAGTGGGATTGGGCGGGTCATACCAGAAGACCGATGCGCTCACCACCACTCACCACTAAGCCACAGGGGTCGTTTAGCGTACGAATAGGTGCAAAAGAGTGATAGGGGAGATGAATGTACCTTGGGCTATGAGCAGGATCCACGTCGCGGCGGCGGCCCAGTGCAGATAGTTGTTGGCGAAGCAGCGCCACGCGCCCAGCAGGCACATGCTGATGTTGAGGAACACGAACGCCGCAGTCCACGCGATCTGGTACTCGTCCGCTGTCTCCGTCGTTGCGCCTACGAAATAATAATATCCATGAGCGCTTCCACACCACTTCAATCTGGTCCTGTACTAAGTATCCGAAGAACTTGTGGCTGGTATGTGTCAGAGATACGAGACAACGAAAATATATTTAATAGTTTTATACTATACACATATATAAGATTTTTACTATGTTATACATAATATTAATATATGTGAAAGTTTGTCAGGATGGATGGATAGATGGATGGATGTTTGTAACTCTTTCACGCAAAAGGTACTGAACGGATTTTGATGAATTTGAGTATGGTAGTAGTTTAAGCCCTAGATTTATATATAGGCTACTTTTTATCGGCGCGGCGGCGCAATGGACGGTTCTAGCGCTCTCTAGCTTCTAGTCCTTTTTACGCTTTTTACAGAGTAGCGGAAAACATCAGACAATCATTGTCCAAGTTCGGCTTGTCGATGAGACTATGAGAATACGAATTATTAATCTTGATATTTGAAAAATACTGTGGAGCAGTGGTATTATTTGGTTTGAGTTCATGGTATAAAGAAGACCATGGCCTCCTTATCCAGTCTAACGGCTGCATTTCTCAACATATTATTTTTTGCTAAAGTGACGGCGGCGCGATAACGCGACCTTGAAGCCCTAAGGTCAGTAATTATCGTCCAATAGACCGAATTCCTGTCTACGTGCATAATTAATTTTCCGTCTGGCTCTCCTAAACTCCCGACGCAAGTTATATAAATTATCGTGGCTCCAATTACACTTATTTTCTGTTTTAAGCGGCCTTCGGCCCAGGGCGGTGTCGGCACAGTAGACAAAGGTGTTGGTCATTATTCCCGCACTATCATTTGAGTTCAAGTCTGGACGAGTGAAATCTCTGGAATGAGCGAACATAAGAGACCGGAATAAATTCCAATTACTATTTTTAACATTATATTTATAATCTTTCGACTCAATCACGGGACAACTCGAGGGTGCGCGAATAAACTCAAAGACAATTAAACGATGGTCGCTGCATGACGCATCAGAAATGACGCGCCAATTTATTATATTGTTATTATGGACGTACGCGCTGGAAAGCGTGACGTCGATGGAAGATTCACCAGAGGGGCTGCTAAATGTAGGTGGTGCATTGGGAGTGTTATGAATTTGCAGGTTGAACTCTGCTATGAAGTCTTCCACTGAGCTACGACGGTCGCGGTCAGTGTATCTAAGTTCCCCATGCCATAAGGGCGAAGAAGCATTTACGTCGGCACCAATAACAATTTTATTCCCCGCAAGACATAGGACATGACGTAGTTGGTGTAAGTGAGGACCTACAGGATCGGAGTATTGAAAATAACAACTAACTACGTACAATCTAAAGTGAAGACGTACGAAACCTCCGCTACCGCACAGTGAGACGTTGACAGATTTGTAAGGGCCGTAATTGAAAATTTAGACTGAGGTGTGTAAATCCCGGTGCGCGCTAGGTTGTTAACTTGTACGACTTTCGACCTTAGCGACGCGGATTGATATTGCTCTTGTATGAGAACTAAGTTTAAATTATAATCCGACACTTTTTTTTCTAATTCAATCGTCGCGTGCGTATTGTTATGTAGGTTTAACTGTCCTATAACTAACTTATCCATAGCGAGTTGTTAAAATTAATTGCTCCATTTTTGCCTTGTATGTTGGGCAGTCAGGGGAACCCGTGGGGTAGTCGTTAGGTTTCTTGTATCGGGTGCAGCTTCCGCAAACAGATTTGAAATCTCTTAAGTCTTTTTTGGGACAGTTAATTGAGGTATGTTTATCGGCGCAGTGACAACAGCACGGGTCTGATTCGCGGCAGAATTTAGCAATGTGACCGTATTGTTGACAATTAGCGCAGCGTACAAGTTCGACGTCATCGATGAACCGATACATTGCCTAGTCAATAAAAGTTTTTGTTTCGTTTCAATGAGATGTTTCCGAATCTTTGGGTCTACCTCTAGGTAGACATTTTCGATTGTAGTTATTATTTATGCGCCGTCTAATAATTTTTGTCGAGTTCATAAATTGTTCTTAAGTCACATTAATTTCGCCCTTAATAGACAATGGGATTCTCACATGGTGCAGCGAGGTACGGGTAGGGAGGGGCAGCTGCCTCCAAGAATGGGAGATCATATCAATAACCGACTCCCCGCGCCCCGGTGAAATTTTACAAACTCAGTTTTTTACAACGCACATACTATTGTAAGTAACACAGTAACACATAAAAGTTAAATATACCCAATTAGAATAATATATTAAGTATTCGTTTCCTTCCCCCCACTCCCCCCTAAACATAGTCCTAGCTACGTCATGGGTTTCTACCTACCTTGTGCTACTACCGTGTGCGTGCTACCTTGTACTGAAAGTGCACATAACTATCAAACACTGATTAGAAATCACGGAATACCTCAGGGAACTTAATTTTTAATAAAATATATAAGAGATGATAGGTTCACGATTCAGTCCCGGTAAGTTAAAACTGCAAAGTGGTATTCTCATAAGCGTCAAACCAACGTCAAACCCGTTTTGATTTTCCGAACTCAAAAAATCAGCTTATGAGATCAAGACGAATGATTTATAATTCAGTAAAGTGAAATTTAAGTGTAGGTTAATTACGAGAATTGGGGTTACATTTGCTAAACTGCCTACCCTATGTACTATCGACCAAGTTGCCGCTCGACCAGGCAAAAGGTAAACCACACTAGGCGGACCTATGAGGCAGCGGAACCACGTGACGCGATACGGCCAGATATTCTTAATATGAAATTGTATGAGATATATGGCCGTAAAGAATATTTGGCCTAATATATGGTGTATGAATAATAATATATAATAATATAAGTATAATGAATATTTAGTATAATAAAATACGAAATGCTTCGAATACCAAAGATTTCAAAAATAAAGATAGGCGTATACGTACATTTGACAGAACAAATCTTCATACAAGGAAAAGTTACGCCATCTTGGTTTTCACCATACCTCAAATGTCAGCCATCTTGATTTTACTATACTTTCAATTTCAATATGGCTCCAAAAACTCCAAAAGTGGAGACAGTTTTTCCCTCAACATGCCTCGTCTATAATATTATTTACGTCTATTTTGAATACACTAAATTATTAATAAGTATTGACAACGAAGATTATAGAACAATAATCTGCAGTGTTTTTCTTTAGTATGTCCTCAGCATGTAAACGTTTTTATTAATATTTTTAAGTGGACAGAGCGTAAGAAAATATTGGTGGAAACGAGCTCTAAGTGGTACTCACTTTTGTGACGATTTGACAGCGTGTACATTAGAGATAAACATATCTGAAAATAAAAACTACACGTTAGTAACGAGCTTCTGTGTTTCATTAATATGCTTTTAGATGATTTGCTTTTGAAGACGAGATATTTTAAAACATAGCATATCTTTACTCATTTTATAAAATTGATAGTGAATCAGTCTATTGTATACGCTTTAATCAATGAACGAATTTTGATGAATTTAGATACAAGGATAGAAATTAACCTTGGAGGAGGACATTATTTTTTAAAGCGAATAGGTCCCAGGGGCGCGACGTACGGATTTCTACGCGAATGAAGTTACAAACAACGGTGTTCATAATAAATAGTAATTATATAAATGTAATGCACAATCAGGGAATCTTATTCATAAGCAGGTTGACTGTTGTTATAGTTAGTTCGTATCATAAATATCATGATATCAAACTGACATGACATAGAAAATTATATTGTTATTGCACGCCATCATTTTAATATAAATTAATTACGTGAACAGCCTACCTGCTTATCAATTAGATTACCTGATAATACATATATTTACATAACTATTATTGATTATGGAATAAATGTTGTTTATAATTTTGTAATAAAGTACTTATTACGAAAAAAGTATTAGAATTACTTTTTTTTTCATTTACCACACCTTAGATTTTATATTCAAATGAATTCACTTCGAGAGATATTACATTTGCCCTTATATAAATTTACTTACAAGTGAAAAACCCAATCGGAATCCAATCAGAACGAAATCAATTTACGAATATTGCTTCACCATGTGTGACAAATTATGCCAACAGATATAAATTACGGACAATTTGAGGGTGAAATATAAAAAATGTTTGCTCACCTTAAGTGCTAAATCTACTACATTGACCATAATCAAAGACTTCTGTCGCTGCCTTCTGGAGTACCTCTGGTATGATATCTCCACCGTTTCATCCTAAAAATTATTATATTATGTTTAAATCTCCAATGTATCTTTTAAATAACTTCAAAACCAACGCCAAAATAAAGAAATAAATTTTGTGATAAACTGGTTGTGGTTGCAAAATTATTCAAACCTTCCAATAAACAAATTCAATCTACGTCAACTATTTAGAACCAAAACAATCTTATATTATTATCGCATAGTATTTTTTTAAACTGTTGACAAGACGTATTTAAGCAATTCTTATACTAGAAATTTCGAATTGGTCTACAAACTTGAGGTTGTCGCTACGGTGCTACGAAACGCTACGTATTCGTAGCACGAGCTACATCCGTAGTGCCCTCGTAGAGCAAAAGTTTTATTGGCTCTCCTCTCAAATGTACACTTAATTTGAACTCACCTTAAAGCTGTTCCTAATGGAAGGCCAGTAGATACCCTTGTAGTACCTCCCCGTCCGGAGCATGCTCTCGGAGGCCACTACTAATCAAAATATTCGTATATTCAATTGAACAATGGCATGCCATCGTAAGTATATATTTTTTTGCTCTGTGATGCCATTACACAAACGTATATTCAACAGTTAGGGCTCTGCGCAAACGGGCTACAAACAATATCGACCTTAGCTGCCGTGCGCTACTTAAACGTACGCTAAATAAATCTTTATTCGAAATTTTTAGACATTTACAGGTCATTAAAAAAAAACAGTGGCATCATAAAATACATAAAAGAATAACAAGTCGAAAAAAAAACATAGATAATACAAAAAAAAAAACAAATAATAATAATACGAGGGCGGGTCAATAAGTCCGTGACTTTTGGAATAAAACACAGATTTTTTGATAAATAAATCATTTTATTTTTCAACGTAGTCCTCCTTGAGCTCTATACACTTTGTCCAACGTTTCTCCAATTTTTTTATCCCTTCCAAAAAATATGATTTGTCGAGGTCCTCAAAATAGGCCTTTGTTTGCGAGATGACTTCATCATTGGAGTCAAATCTTTTTCCACCGAGCCATTTTTTCAGGTTTGGGAACAAGAAGTAGTCACTCGGAGCCAAATCTTGAGAATAGGGTGGATGTGGGAGCAATTCATAGCCCAATTCATGGATTTTTGCCATGGCAACTGCACATGTGTGCACCCTTGCATTGTCTTAGTGAAAAAGAACTTTTTTCTTGGCCAAATGAGGTCGGTTTTTTTTCAAATCCTCATTGAAGCGGTCCAATAAGTTGGCATAATATTCCCCATTAATTGTTCTTCCCTTTTGAAGATAGTCAATGTGGATTATCCCACGTGCATCCCAAAAAACAGTCGCCATAACTTTATTGGCTGACAAACCCACCTTGGCCTTCTTTGGCGCCGATTCACCCTTAGAAACACACTGTTTTGACTGTTGTTTGGTCTTTGGTGTATTGTGATGGATCCATGTTTCGTCCACGGTTAAAAAACTCCTCCATATTGTGATTAAACAACGCCAAACCTTCCTGTGAAGTTGTTACACGATTGCGTTTGTGGTCGACTGTGAGCAAACGCGGCACCCATCTTGCGGAAAGCTTTCTCATGCCCAAGTGATCATTAAAAATTGAAACCACTGAGCCATGCGAGATGCCTATGGCTTCCACAATCTCTTGCACTTTCAATTTTCGGTCAGCCAACACCATATCCTGAATTTTTTCGATTGTTTCGGGTGTAGAGACCTCAACTGGGCGTCCAGGACGTTCGGCATCTTCAGTGCTTGTAAGGCCACAACGAAATTCAGTAAACCACTTTTTTACCATTGAAATCGATGGTGCAGAGTCCCCATAGTATTTATCAAGCTTAGCCTTGGTCTCGGTAATGGTTTTTTATCGCAAAAAATAATGCTTAATAAGCACACGAAATTCACTTTTTTCCATTGTTTCCTTAAGTTACTGGATAGTCTGATAAAGATAGCGATAAAACACAAACTAACTGACGCAGCAAGTTCAAATTTTGATAGGAGTCAACTGACAGATGCCTGTTGACAGGAGTAGTGTTGCTTTTTCAGTAAGGAGGTTAGAAATTCAAAAAGTCACGGACTTATTGACCCGCCTTAGTACATTTTTGGGTAGGCAGTGTAATATCCAAAATCCGAAATGGAATGAATACCACTCAGGTGTTGTTACCACGGCACGCTGCGGTACCTGGTCTTCCGTGGCCCCAAACCGTATGACATACGATAAACCAAATTTTCATGCATAAGTTGCCGCGACTGACTACACTGCGCTACCACGTGCAGCTGGTAGCGGCGACTCCAGAATCCGGAATGAAAATTTGCGTCTATTTTTTTTTATATAAAAGCACAGTCTCTCTATTAGCATGACCGCGATCTTACTGAGCGCGAAATGATGAATGAATATGCCTAGAGTATATCTGTCGAGCTTGGAACCTCAGTCCAATAGTAGATTTATAATTACATACACATTCAATACATTTATTGAATGTGCCGAGCCTAGTACGTATGTAATCAAGAGATTGTGATTTTTTTTCAAAATCTGTGAATGTATTATGCATAGTGATAATATGCATAGTTGCTAGTGTAAGTGCAAGAACGATCGCGGATACACCCAATTTACCTCTTTTGGACCTTACTACCATAGTACCCAAGTACCACAAAACTGCTGTATATGATGACACAAAGGGTAACATCGGTAACTTAGGCGTTTATAAAGGCGTATACCAGTACACTAACTGCAATAACTGAAAATTACTCTTTCGCCTGTATATTAACGATATTACGCGTCACAGATACCACACTGTAAAACTGCAAGCGCAGCGTTTAGCTAATAGCAATAAATAGAACTGTAAGCTGCAATAAAGCATTTTCGTGGACTTTAACTCGGCTATATTCTGAATTCAAGGCCACAAGTGTACCCCCAGACGGCTTGCATTTTAAGAAAAAACCTGGAGCTACTATAATGTAATCAGTTCTCCTGTGACTTTAATCAATGCGTCCTGCTGCATAAAGTAGAACTTTAGCAGTGTTAATCAGCTTGTTACACGCAATCGTATAACAGCGCTTAAATAGCCCACATAACCACTATTGGTGTACTCTTATGATGCTAAATTACAGTATTGGCAGCACACAGCTATGAATTAGCTCATATGTTACTCTTTATTCCAATTACAGCTGAAAGCATGAACTTTAAAGACTTATTTATTCAGCGCCGTACACGGCGTATCGCACTTATGTGGATTATGGTTTCTACAAGAATTTTTCGGCGTGTTCCGCCAGTTCTTCGTTTATCTTTCCACATTATGAACAATACTTTATACCAATACCTGTTGGTATTAAATATCCAGATAATTCGTCCGTCATATATTAGCATATATTGTAGGGATATTGTGATATATATTTGGTATTGGTATTGTCCATAATGTGGAAAGATAAACGAAGAACTGGCGGAACACGCCGAAAAATTATTGTAGAATCCACATTAGTGCGGTTAACTGATTAGTTAACCGCACTAATGTGGATAACTAATATTTGCGCACATGTTACCCGCTAAAAGCTGTACAAGAATTTGTGGCTGACTTGTTTTTCACAATAACTACAGGTATCAGCTCGTTACTGATTTATGTACGAGTGGATACTTATACAGCCCATAGCGGTAATTGTGATCACATTGCTTGTCCGCCATTTTCAGGTTATAAAACAATATTTACCATTAATATAGTATTTACTTTTGATATATTATATTAATTAATAAGTCGCATAAATGGTGAACACAATACATAAATCAAAATAAACTAATTAGGGACCATGGGTAAAGATTGTTCACAATTTTGGCTCTCGTGAACATCGAGCTCCATAGAAATTTGAAAACAACCCGAACGTGTACTTTATGCTGTATAAAAGGTAACACATACTCTAATAATCAGCCAATATCCAGCTCTTGGGACAGCTGTTACCTTTAATATTGCTGATATAATGCTAATATACAGCAAATGTCACAGTTATTCAGCTAACAACTGTTATCCGTGAGCCCAAATCAAAGTTATATGAGCTGTTAGTGCGCTTCTACAGCTCTTATTAAACTAGCTAGTACCCCTTTGGATTCCAATGTGGACAGTAATACAGCTGATATATAGCACTTGGGCAGTAAGATCGAAAAGTGGTAAGCCGGGTCTGTACCTGGCTCGTTGTCGCGGAAGGGCTCAATGCTGTTGCGGGCGCTGTTGGTGGAGGCGTCGTCGTCGCTGACTCGCGGCTGCTGCAAAAGGTAAATAATGTAATTTATTAAATATGTGTATAATCTAATAAAAATCTTAAACATATACCCCCTTAGTAATAAATATATTTACATAATGGTTAAGCTATACAATGTTTAGTCCTTGTCTGCTAAGTAGGAAAAATCGCTTGACAGACAAGGACAAAACATTGTATACCTGTAAATATTTTTCTTAGTAAGGGGAATATGTATAATATAAAAGTGTAAAACATATTATCTTTGTCTGGTACCCGTAACACAAGTTCTTCGAGAACTTACCACGGGATCAAAGTGACGTGGTGTAAAAGCGTCCATAGATATCACTATGTAAGCTGCTTGTATACCTAGACTGTACTTTTATGACTGTTAATCTTATTCAGTTTTATTCCGATTTTTTATTCCGTTTCTGGAAACAGGGCACATTTTGTATCAAAAATAGTATATATAAAGTTTGGTAAAATCAATTCCGGATATTTTGAGCGTGTGATCTACTGCTTATGTTTAGGCAGAAAAATTATTTAAAATGTTGAATTATACTAAATAAAAATACACTCTCTAAGGTTCTGAGGTCATTAACTTCACAGAAAAAGCTTATTTTAAAGCGAAAAAAAAGTATTTATCTAAATAACATCAATTCAATCAGCTGCGAGAAGTCAAAGACCTATGTAGTTCCGGAAAGAACGAAATTAATGAATGAATGAACAAAATAATGTAATTTTATTAAGTTTCTCCTACTTAGATTAAGTACAAACCATACACAAACATGATTGATCTCGTGGTGAGAGAACATCTGAGTTGTGAGTTCTAACCGCGTGTCGGCGGCGAACCGCTCCCACGTGTTGCTTATTACTTTACTTGCCAGAATATTCTATAAATCATTATCGTCTTGAAGGAAGAAGCTTTGAGATTTTTATTATTGTAACAATATGATGCCATAAACAAGAATGTAAGCGGCAGCGCACAACGAGACGAGACGTAACGAAACGCGGCGCTACATTTTTAAGATAGCGATTCAAAATTTACTTAACTAAACTAAACTTTATTCACTACACAAGCAGATACATAGTTCTATTTTCGAGATACACCGAGCTACGTACCGCGGCGCCGCTCTTGCTATGAAACGTCTTCTTGTATAGTGAATAAATTTAAATTTAGAATCGCTATCTTAAAAATATAGCGGCGCGTGCGTCGCGTCTCGTATCGGTGTGAGCTGACCCACGCTAAAAGTCAATCTTTGTTGTTGTTCGGATAACGTATGTTTTTTGACGTGATAACGTCTTATAAATCGATGGAGCCGGCTGCACGCACGAAAAAACATGACTCATGCGTCACCTGTTACCCGTTATCGTTGCCATGTACCAGCGTTAGCTCGCATTGCCTTTACCTCATTATAATAATTATTGTTGTTGTTTTTGTTGTTGTTGTTGACGTTGTCACGTTTAACTATCGTCAGTAAACCAACTTTACAGACAACCGGTATTTTTGAAACGTTTTTTATTGCTTTTATTTATTTATACCTATATATACCTATTACAATACCTGTTACCTATATATACCTATTACTCTAACTTTAATAAATATGATATGTCAATAATTTTTGGATTAAATAAGACCGGTAAACAAGCAGATGGTTCACCTTCTTTTAGGTGATTACTGCTCGCTATGGACATCCTCAACTTTTGCTAGTTGCGGACCCTTGGACCTCCGGCCCTTTACCTCTAAGCGTTATTTTCCGCCAGATTTTTTCGAGGCCATAGTTTTATAAATGTACTTATATTAATATCGAATATGTTTTTAATTAAGTAAACGAGTCGATATTATTACAAATGTAACAGTAAATAATAGTGACAATACAAATCAAAGCGCTAAGTTAGTTACAAACACAACAGTTAAAGTTACTAGTCGCCGCTTAAAGTTTAACTAAGCGTTATTTGTTTAACTTCGACAATTAATATAATTCACTCACCAACTTTACACTTACTACTAAGTGCTATGCGTTGGGACTCGGTTGGGACAGATTAAAATGAATTTACGATCTTATACCTAGCTGGTCTCCTCAGCTTCGTTTGCGTGAAACTATTAATGGAAATGGAACCCTAAGTATAATGTAGCCTGCGTTACTTTTTAACATCAGCTATCTGTCAGTGAAAGTACGGTCCAAATCCGTCCGGCTGTTTCATTGATTAGCCGGAACAAACAGACAGACAGACAAAAATTTTAAAAATTGATATTTGGTGTATGCAGCGTATATATACTATCAAATGCATTTAGTGCAAAGCTTATGAAATTACAAACAGACACTTCAATTTTATTTATTTGTACAGATGTAAAGATGTACTTTAAAGGACGTCTTCTAAACTTTTGGTGGCGGCTTTACTTACAGCCTGCGGTTCTAAACCAATATGGCGAAGACAAAAGGAAGGGTAATGATTTTGGCAGTTTATGTATGTATGTTTGTTCCTCCGTAGCGCCTAAACTACTGATTCGATTTCAATGATTAAGGTGTCAACAGATTTGTAATAACAGCCCGGGTAACATCCTACTACTACTATGATAAATGTGAGTGTTTATGAGGATGGATGGATGTTTGTTACTCTTTCACGCTGTAACGTAGTTACATTCCCTTTCCATAAAATCGATTATTTCGGCGTTACTCGCGTCATCTATGATTTGTATAATTAATTATTTAGTCATTTTTAGAGGCTTAAAACGCCATCTATCGGCGCACGTCCTTACTAACGGCGTCAGCCTTGCTTTAATACTTAGTTCGTAGATAGATTTTACTTTCGTCTTAAATCTTTGAAAAATAATAATTTAGTTTTTAATAATGAAAATACAGTAAATTTCTAATATTATATTACATAATATATTGATTATTGATATAATATCTTATTTTGATTTCTGGATTTCTTATCTTTACGCTTTAGTTTATAGTTGTTAAAAGTTTAAAAAAGAGGAAGGAAGGGTATATATGGCACTTCTTTGAATGACATTTCCTTTTTAGAATAAAATTTTCTATACTCAAGATGTATGTAGTCGTTATAATTATTATATTTTAATCCCGTGTTCCACGGTGAGTAATTTAGTGTATATGTGTTGTGAATATTTGGGAAAATCATGCTTGTATTAAAATGCATTATTCTTACATGTAAACTATCATCTTGGTAAATTAGTTGTCAATTATTTGATTAGCCATACCACGTGCTCAATTTGTAGTTTTATCTTTCCCATCTAGCACTATTAAAATGTTACGATGTTGGTATCATATTGGTTGTCCTAAATATCATCTTATCTTTTTTATTTTGCCTACCTTCTTTGTAATGGTCACACAGCCCGTGATTTTTGATCGTTTGGGGTTGAAATCGCGGTGGCTGTGGGACCGGACTCCTACCGACACGTTATCGTGAATATTTCAGGGAACTTGGTTTGGGGCACGAAACACCGCCAACTACAGCATTCGAGGCACCAATTAAAAGGACTTATATCTAGCTGGAGTTCAGAGTGCAGATAGTCATTGGACGGGGATTTTTTTTTTTCTATCTACGACGAACGGACGCAGCGGTGACGGAGGAGCTTCCAGGAGTTGGAGCCCTATCTCGCATCCGCCACGTGCTAGATACCTGGATCCTCAGCTAAGTTCCCACGTGGATTAAAGCCCCTTAGATACCCTTCAGACACCAAGAGGCTAGTCCAGACCGTACGGCCTTCTGCCCACGACCCCCTTTTCTTTTGTTTATATAATATAAATATTGTCACGGAGATCTTCTTTTTATTTTAATTCCACCCGTAACACGTAAAACTACTGACGGATAACCGGATGAACGGATTTTGATGAAGTTCGGTACGGTAGTAGTTTAAGCTCTGGAATAACACATATGCTACTTTTTATTCCGAAAAAGTACAGTCCCCTGGGATACTGTATTTACGCGGTCGCAGCCGCGGGAAAAAGGTAGTAGGATATAATATAATTTTCGTTGTCTGGTTGTATTTTTTATAAAAAATATAGTTATTTGTTTATGACAATTATTGGGTTTGCCGTGGTAGAGCCACGCATATGCTGGGCAAATGTGCATGGACTCATAGAAAACTGTCGTAAAAAAAATGCGTTTCATCGAGTAAGTGGGGGTGCCGAAGGCCCAAACATCGCATCTGTGCCTTCTATATTGTTGCGGGTAAATATGGGGCAGCTGCAGTAGTTGCTTACTATTAGGCGATCCACTGCTCATTTGGTATTCCATAAATCCTAATACTATTGTAAACGTGAAAGTTTTCAAGGGTGGATAGATGGACGGACGGATAGATTGATGTTTTTAACTCTTTCATGCCATAACTGCTAACCGGATTTTGATGAAATTTATGATTTATATAGGTATGTTACTTGTTAGTAGTTTAAGTTCTAGATTAATCATACAGTTTAGCCCGTAAAAGTACAGAGTTCCCGTGGTATAACTAGCTTATAACGCGGAGCGGAGCCGCGGACATAAGCTAGTACTAAATGATAATTAAATATCTCACCAGGTCTTCAGGGACGGTACAACTGGCGCCATCTCCCGGTACTCTCTCGCCGTCCGGGCTCGGCGCCTCGACCCTCTCGCAGGTTTTATTCTAAACAAATTATTCAATTCATCAATAAAATCAAAAATATTTAAATTCCTACTACTTACTATTATATAATAATCGTGAATGTTTGTGAGAATGGATGGATGGGTGGATGTGTGTAACTCTTTCACGCAAATACTACTGAACGTATTTTAATCAAATTTGCTATGATAGTAGTTTGGGCTGTGGGTTAACACATAGGCTACTTTTTATCCCGAAAAAGTAGTGTTCCCGTGGGATACTGTATTTACGCGGGCGGAGCCGCGGGCAAAGGCTGGTTTTTTATTTGTAAGCGATTAATACGGGGTTTATCGCAGTCAAAACTTTTTTAACCTCAAAGGTAGGATAGGCATATGGATAGGTAATAGAAATGTATCTCTACACCTATCTTATAAATAAAAATAATATTCTGACAAATTACTCTCTTGAACCTATTCGATCTCTCATTTTAAATATTTCAACAACCTAGATAAGTAGGTACCCAAAAAGCTTCCAAAACGGAATGCCTGTCTTTGACTTTTATATAATAATAGTAAATATTTGAAGCACATCAACTATTGTCACAATATTTTCAACAAAACGTTATATTATTTAGGTAAGTTGGTATATAAGAAACAATAATATTCATAATTGGTATTTCTTTTTATTTCTTCTAAAGCGAATACGTATTATCTACATATTAGAACATTTTACGAACTGAGCATTTTTTAAAAGCTACGAAATGTCTGCTTTATTTTAAATTGTGATTTCAACTTTTAATTCGTAACTTTTTGTTTTAGTTCGTAACAAACCCATGCGGATTTGAAATAAAAATGTACCCTGTTTTCAGACGTATAAACTCACTAACATTTGTAAAAATACGCGTAAAAAACACAAAGTACAAACAGTAACGAAAATCATCAGCAACATGTCAGACCCAGAGCTGCACATTACCTACATACGAGTAGATTAAATAGGAAGCGGAAATATATACGGTACAACCATAGTACATTTTAGGGACAGGACATGTCGAGACGAAAACCGACCTCACTTCGAGTGCCCCATTGGGGAACTCGTGTTTTACATTCGACAATATAGAGGTCAGTGTTGCGCTGTAAAAGGCTGCAAAATTACGACAGACGTGTAAAAGAAGATGGACGAGATACAATGTTATAGCTACTTCTTTTACCTGAAATATTATATCTCGTTCATCTTTATTGCACAATATCATTTGTTGTAATTAAAGTACCTACATAAGGTTTGGCCGATCGGTTTTCAATAGATGGCAGTAGTATTTTCTTGATGAATTTTTTGGCTAATGTTTGACATGGCTTGTCCTCAGTGTACAGTCTATGGGTACAACTTCATATACAACGCGCGACGCAGTGACCACAGGCTCATAGTTTACTTGTACTGTGATATGTGGATCTAATAGTAAAGTAATAAGAGCTTATATGTATGGCTGCGCCTTTCTAGGAGAAACGTACGGACACGAATCGGTTATTCGTTACTGATAGTAATACGACAGTGGGTACCTGGGAAACCGCGCTTAGCTCCAAGTGCTAGTAGGTTGAAAAAATAAAAAGAATCACAAAAATATTTATCTTCGGGACCGTGACGGGGATACGAACCCGCCGCATTACGAATTTCCGAACAACGCAAAAAATGAGAGTCGTAATTATTATATATAATATTATAGTAGATGCACGACAAAAGAAACAAACATATATTATAACTTAAAAATACGCAGTTTCCCATGGATAATATCCATGGATATGGTGGCTAGATCGTTTTTTCTCTCCCATAACTTCCTGCATACTAAATTTCATTTTCAATACTTGCAGCCGTTTCCGAGATTCCGATTATGTACAAGATTAGCTCGTTTAAAGTATTGGGCAATAGATTTATGACATAATAATCGTGTAATCTTTGAAATTAAGACTTTACGGAGAAGGTCTTAGTTGTATACAGATATTGTATAATTAGTACATAGTATTATTATTAAATTAAATTGGGAAAATCGCTTGTAGCGATAAGGCAGCCTTTTGTGCTTATTTATGTTTAGTTTATCTATGTTCTGTGTGTCCTATTTGTTTTTGGTGCAATAAAAAGTTTTTCATTCATTCATTCATTAACTGTATACATATCATGGCAAAAGCGATTTACGCATTTGAGGTCGCAGGCAAAAGCTAGTAATGTATATTATGATGTACAAAACACCATAAAAGCTGTCAGGATTTTGGTGAATACCGGTATCTTATCTTGCGATAGACACACGGCTAATGGGTTTGCACAGCGATACGGCCTTCCGCTGACCAAACACTACTACATACTCACCAGCTTACCAACTTTATGATTTTTATAGATATTCATAGTTATTGCTGATAAATAGTTATTGTAAACAAAAAAAAATAAATACTATAATGCTATCAATTTAAATATAACTTAATTAATATGATAAAATAATACAATGACACGTTAATTTGATCGATTTTTTTTTTTTGTTTTAGTTATAAGATTAAAATCTGAACAGAGTATATACTAAGGCGGGTCAATAAGTCCGTGACTTTTTGAATTTCTAACCTCCTTACTGAAAAAGCAACACTACTCCTGTCAACAGGCATCTGTCAGTTGACTCCTATCAAAATTTGAACTTGCTGCGTCAGTTAGTTTGTGTTTTACAGCTATCTTTATCAGACTATCCAGTAACTTAAGGAAACAATGGAAAAAAGTGAATTTCGTGTGCTTATTAAGCATTATTTTTTGCGAAAAAAAACCATTACCGAGGCCAAGGCTAAGCTTGATAAATACTATGGGGACTCTGCACCATCGATTTCAATGGTAAAAAAGTGGTTTACTGAATTTCGTTGTGGCCTTACAAGCACTGAAGATGCCGAACGTCCTGGACGCCCAGTTGAGGTCTCTACACCCGAAACAATCGAAAAAATTCACGATATGGTGTTGGCCGACCGAAGATTGAAAGTGCAAGAGATTGTGGAAGCCATAGGCATCTCGTATGGCTCAGTGGTTTCAATTTTGAATGATCACTTGGGCATGAGAAAGCTTTCCGCAAGATGGGTGCCGCGTTTGCTCACAGTCGACCACAAACGCAATCGTGTAACAACTTCACAGGAAGGTTTGGCGTTGTTTAATCACAATATGGAGGAGTTTTTTAACCGTGGACGAAACATGGATCCATCACAATACACCAGAGACCAAACAACAGTCAAAACAGTGTGTTTCTAAGGGTGAATCGGCGCCAAAGAAGGCCAAGGTGGGTTTGTCAGCCAATAAAGTTATGGCGACTGTTTTTTGGGATGCACGTGGGATAATCCACATTGACTATCTTCAAAAGGGAAGAACAATTAATGGGAAATATTATGCCAACTTATTGGACCGCTTCAATGAGGATTTGAAAAAAAACCGACCTCATTTGGCCAAGAAAAAAGTTCTTTTTCACTAAGACAATGCAAGGGTGCACACATGTGCAGTTGCCATGTCAAAAATCCATGAATTGGGCTATGAATTGCTCCCACATCCACCCTATTCTCAAGATTTGCCTCCGAGTGACTACTTCTTGTTCCCAAACCTGAAAAAATGGCTCGGTGGAAAAAGATTTGACTCCAATGATAAAGTCATCTCGCAAACAAAGGCCTATTTTGAGGACCTCGACAAATCATATTTTTTGGAAGGGATAAAAAAATTGGAGAAGCTTCTTACTTCGTCATCTTATTATTATGCTTTTTAAAATTCAAATAGCACTTTCCTTTGTATTCAATGTTATATTTTATAGTTAAAAATTTACCGGATCGAAGTGAATAAATGAACTTTTGTGAGATGAAACGGCGTGGGCTCCTTTCCTAATTAGTAATTACTGGCCTGGCCTCGGGGCAATAATACTGTCATAATATTCAGATATAAAACTGTTATTACCTTTTGTGTGTTTTATATCAATTTATTTAACACTTGCTTGCATTAAAAATTCTTAATAAAAAGTCTTGATTTCTTTACAAACTTAGAAATAATGTTCCCCTTTTGAGTGAATTTTGGAAAATTCTTTCTTAGCGAATGCTCACTATTGACTGCATGTCAAAATTCAGTGCTTTGCGCTATCTTATACTTTAAACGAGATGATCTTATCTTATCTGATCTTATCTCGACAACGGCTACAAGAATTACCATGAAATTTAGTATGCAGGGGGTTTTGGGGGAGAAAAATCGATCCAACTAGATCTTCTTCCTTAGAAACTACGCATTTTTAAGCTTCATATGTTTTCCTTTCATCGTGCAACAATTTATCAATAATTTCGACCCTCTTACGTCAGTCCGATTGGCAGTTTGGTATACGTATTTATACTTTTTGTTTTGTTCGGAAATTACGTTTTTGTTTATTAACGTATTTTGTTCGGAATGTGGTGGGTTCTAATCCCGATCAGATAATTATTTTTGTGATATATACATATATATATATATATATATATATATATATATATATATATATATATATATATATATATAATAGCTCCCACACCGATTTCGGTGACGGTGGCCTGTTTCATTGAAACCAGGCCAGCTACGCAGGAGTTATGTTATAGTACCCAAGTGTGTGCGCAGTACACAAGAGCACTCTCTCCTCCTTTTACTCTCGTAACCCAGTGGGACGGATAACCGACACGACTGGCGAGAGATTAGGCGCAGGTCCGACTTTTTACATGCCCATCCGACGCATGGATCATCTTTCTTGTCAGACAATCAGGTGATCAGCCTAACCTAACCTAACTTATAAGGAATAAGAACGGAATATGTAAATCAAAGTTCCCTATTGTATACGGTTACGGTATGAAGTTTTGTGATTATTATCACTGACACAAAATATCGCTACCTTGTGTTATGTTTAGTTAAGGGATTTCCGGAATACTTGGAGCTTTTTGTAGCCGATAATTTTAAATATCTCTAGCACGAATTTAGCTCCGACGTCACTCTAACTAGAAACGTTCCTGTCATTCAAAATACCCCGGGGGACTGAACTTCGCCCGAAATTCTAGCAAATCCAAAGATTTCAAAACTAAAGATAGGCTGTGACGTACATTTGCCAAAACAAATCTTCGTACAAGAAAAAGTTACACCGTCTCGATTTCATACGTCAAATGTTAAAATGGCCCTAAAAACACCAAAAGTGGGGCCAGTTAAGCGGGGACAGTTTTTGCCTTGACATACATTGTCTACGATATATACGTCTATGAATAAAACGGTAAAAATTAACAGATGGCGATAAAATACTAATCACAAGAATATTAGTCTGACCGAGCCTCGATCCCGAGACACCAATTTGCCAATAACGCAAACAATCCAACGCACACGGAGCTGATCCACGCACTTTCACTTCACACTTAGAAAGCGAAATAACTTTTGTCTTATTAGGCAACGATAGAAAAAGATATAAGAACTTAGAAAACGGTTTCTCTGGGATAAGCTAGATCATCGTTCAACGTTCATTCAGCACATTCAAATTAACGCTAGTTTAACGTGTTTATCAGTAAGAATATAAGCGGAGTCTGGCGGGGCTGGGATCTCAGTCCATTACATTCGCGGAAGCGTAATTCCCAACTCCTGTATGGGATTAGGTTTGTCATTCAGAAATAAAGTAACATCAATAGCGCTCTGACCTTGGATATTTTACTTCCTCATGAAATATAATTTAAAAACTGGCACATGAGACCTTATGTGTTGTGAGTTTCGTGCTCGCTGAGCCAGGGGCAGGCGGCAGGCGGTTACGGCCCGCTGACCGGAAACTGTAAGGGTTAGTCTTTGTACATTTTGAATAATTCCCTCTGTTTCTACACCGTTAGCTACAACGACATTGCTTAAAAATGTGATTTCGTTCACGTACTTCGTATGCGTTTAAAAATATTTTACCTCATCTAATAATAAAATAGTAAAAAAACAAGTTAAAATTTTTAGTAACCACTTAATTTTCAGCGAGCTGATGATGATGAGTTATAACTAAGAACACTCTCGATCATGGCACCTTTCAAACAAAAAAACTAGATCAAAGTCGGTTCATCCGTTTGGGAGCTACGATGCCACATACAAACACACACACTTATAACTCCCCTCTGTTTTCGTAGGGATTAAAAAGTATTGTAGGTATATTTACATGAGTGTTGTAGGTACCTACTTGGTATGTGTATAAAAACTTTCACTTCAGACAGCTAAAGACGTAAAAAGTAGCTTTTATTTTACTTACTGATCTTGGCATTTCTTGTCTCTGTATAAAACCTATTGTAACAAAACAAAATTTTATTTATCGACTATTGAATCGGGACAGACGTTACTTATTGACTTATATTTTGTTCATTATCATAATTTAATTTGGTAACTTACATTTAGATAAGTAACATAACACACGTATTACATTTAGGTAAAGCAACTTACATTTTATTATCATAACATATTTCAATTAAATTGAAATGTGTATATAGTATCATTAACAAATTTTGTTAATGATACTCAAAAAACGTGCCAGAAACATGATGAATTCTTCAAGTTTAAGAATACTCTTGCTAATTAGTGTGCGAGACAGAAGTATCAACTAATTCAATTACACGAAAGAATTCCAGAGACAGAATTAAGGGCGGTAATCTTTTGGCAAGTGTCTTCACAAATATGAATTCTTTTGACGGTTTTAAGGCGGCTCTTTGTCGAAATATATAACTATATTTTTTGTACAAAACTATAACCCGACTATTATATCACCCATGTTATCCGGGCTAAACGAATCTATTGACACAGCATTAATTAAATTCATCGGATCAGTGGCTTAGGTACTAAGGTTCTAAGCTTGAAATAATTTAGACGCTGTGTAAAAAAACGATATTTTTTAAATTAGGTATCGGATTAAAATTCCTTCAATATTACATTTAGATTAGATCTTCAGGACCTATTTATGACATCGTTTAGAAGAACGGGCTTAGATATGAAAAAATAAATTACAGTTGATTTTGTATATTATAAAAGCATGTACATTTGTTCGCTTCGGCATAATTTTGCAAGGAAAAATGTCTAAAAAAGTATGTGAATAATATGTTATTCCTAAAATATGTAAGTATAATAATTTTTTCCCGGGGCTTCACTTATATTGTATTCTTTGAGGCTTAGGAAAATACTTTCGTAGCTGATTCGTAGCGGCCTGTATTAAGAAAATAAAATAAGCATTGGGCAAGTCCTCGGCTTTAAGCGCTCTGTGAAGTCGTGTAAGTTATAAGTTCTTAGATCTGAGAATTATATAGTAGCCTTATTTGTGTACAGAAGGCAAAGTCTTCAAAGTAAGAATAAGGCTTGAATTAAGGTTTGACGAGCGAGTAGCGACCACAAATCTCTGTAATTGGACGAAGCGCGCCGCCCTGACGCGTGCTCTTAATAACTTCGTATACCTTAGCGGTCTGTAAGTCGTCTTGGATGTACTTAAGACCCCCTTATTAATAAAAATATTTTCACCACCGATACAATAATTCATGTCGATTGTTGCTGTCAAGTGGCTTTACCAACGCAATAATACAAAGACGCTAATCCAACATGTCACATATCGTCTTTCATCATGGTATCCGTGGTGTAAATATTTTATTAAATAAGGTGGTAAATGAGCAAATGACAAATCCAGTTGGCGGTTTGGTTAGCGTTGTACTTTTTGTGTTGTTGGCAAATTAGTGTCTCGGTTTCGAATCCCGGTCAGACGTGATTTTTCTGTGATTCTTTTTATTTCTTTATATAGTTATATTTATGTGTTGAGTATTTTATCGTTTAACTTAAACTCCAAACAAAACTCGTAATGGTTTAAATTTATACCTATTTAATTTTAATACAGGGAAAATGAGTATTTAGCAGTCGTCATCATAAACGAGTTTTACCGTTACGTGTGTAGGTTATGCCTGCTACACACGTAACGGTAAAACTGCACAGTTCGGTTAAACCAGAGGTCGGGAACGCGCGGCCCGTGGGCTAACGTCACTCTTACTACACCACACTTTATACCACATTCTTAAACATTTTTGTATAAATTAGTTCTTAAGTATGTACTTTTAAGTTTATTTATTTATTTATTCCTCATGTACACAACAAAATAAAACAAAATATTATAATAATTACAAAATATTAAGTATATGTTTTATAATGGTTTTTGATTTTCCCTCATTTTGTTTTCATTGTTCCTTTGTCATCTGTATTAATTTAATAATAAAGAAAACGTCTACAATTGATAACTAGACAGATCAATTAGGTACAAAATTATCTTACACATGCGCCTTTATCTTTTCTTTTTCACTATGTGGCTCATGTCTATCGAACTTTTTTTCACTATGTGGCTCATGTAGATCAAAAATGTATGGAATTTGACTAAGTGACATGTCGCTCACGATGTCTTATGTCAAATTCCATACATTTTGTTTTCGAACTTCGCCGTCGAAATTAACGAATTCATCTTGACTAAACGCCCAGGGTTTACACAGTTAAAAACGTTACGTGTATAGCGGGACTTACTGAGGTGAAATAGCAACTCCCGTGTTAAGATAATGTGCAGCACAATACTCCTATTGAATTACTCTAATTATTATTATTGGTAAAATTCGCATTAAAATTAGTTGCATAGTTTAAAGATCTAAGCGTGATACGAACGCAACCGTTTTACACTTATGTACGCTTCGATTTTTTAAACTACGAAATAATATTATATTATTATCATATCGTGACTTCATCCGCGTGGATTCTTTGCACCGCCGTAGGGGATACTTTTAAAAGAATCCTTTAATAGCGGATGTCTTCGTCATAATTTCAAAGTGGATTGCCTCGGTCCAGTTACTTTTCACTATAGAAACTTTTGTCCCATTTGACCCTTTAGGGGACGAATTAAAAAAAAAACTATTAAACACGTACTCAATGATTATCAAAAACATAGTTATATTTACATTTCTTTATAATTTGCCAATATATGATTCTTCGAACTGCCTGGACCTCAAATCACCCGGGGCAGTTTCGAAGTTTTGTGTCGCCCGTTTCTTAGGCGATATTTGCCCGAGCGCGTAATCCGGTTATCGGCGACTCCCCGGGCACTACGGATATTTTCGTACTTTCATCATCATTAATATGTCTCGTTGAGCTCGTGTTACGTAAGATATTCGTTATAAGTAAAAAACCGAAATATATTAGAAGCAGGATGTAATATTTACTGGTCGGAAAAAGCGTGACATCTTGTTGATTTAATTTATAGCAGATACAATATAATTAAAGCTATTAGTTACACTTTTTTGTTGGATGAACTTGAGAGTTGGGTGGAGTACAAAAGCGAATTTCTATGTCTCGCTAAAACTCGAGAACATCTGGACCGATCTGGCTAATGTTGGTCTTGAAATGATTGTCGAAGCTCACGGAAAGTTTAGGTAAATATAATAATATAATATATCATAGATAACATAATACATATAAATAATAATAGTATAATAGACAACATAAGCCTTTTTGACACCACGTCAATCTGGTCCCGCACTAAGTATCCGAAGAACTTGTATAACAGGTACCAGACAACGGAAATATATTTAATACTTTTAATTTTAATATAATGTACACATATTTAAAATTTTTATTATATTATACATATATTTAATACACATCCAGGACCCAGGAACACAGAGAAACCGAACCCGCGACCTCCGGCTTAAGCTTTAGGTGTAGGTTGTAAGAGAGAACAACGTGTGTCGGGCCAACTTGTATCTCATAAATATTGTGGATGACACTTTTCGACTTTTATTAAAATGAAGAAAACGCAATAACACATAACATGATTAAATGTGGCTTATATTGACGAGTACATATTATTAGGTACAGGGTGAAAAATAAACCAGCTGTTTTATACAAAGCGATGCCTTTAATCTACACTAATATTATAAAAGGGAAATATTTGTTTGTTTGCATTGAATAGGCTCCGAAACTACTGAACAGATTTTGATGAAATTTGGCACAGATATAGATTAGACGGAGAAGAACATGGGCTACTTTTTATCGCGGCAAATGTACGGTTCCCGCGACATTTCCTTTAGCGAGCATGAAGTCGCGCGCAACTTCTAGTTTGCAATTATTACGCATATTAGACACACTATTTCCGTTCATCAAATCAGATATTAACTATCAATTATTATTATAATTTTGTTTTGTGCACTATTAACTTAACATCATTTATGCTCTATTATTTACTGACTTCATTTTATGATTATAACTATTATAAATAACTCACCGCATGTTGCGCTAGACTTTCCTTAGCTGCTCCAGAATTTATCTCCACCATCGTCTCTGGAGATCCTGTCAAAACAAATGTTTGTTATACGCTTGAAATTTTAACAATTGACTTACCTAGAAATATAAAAATAAATATCACAGAATGTCACAAAAAATAAGTATTACAGAATGTCACAAAAAATAAAACAAAGATGTCTCGAAGTATTTCAGCGTTGACATAGTTCAAGAGACATCTTTATGTACTTTCATTAAAGGTAACAGGATAACTTACTCTCAGTAAAGTTACAAGACATGTAGATAAGTCTTCTAAAAGGATTCTTTTTGAGTACAGAAACCTCCGAGAGGAATCTTTCGACGAAAGTTCTTTATATGCTGAAACATGTTTGTAACAGGCGAAACCGCAGTTGGTTAAACGTAGACATAAAGTCAGTCGTGGTAGACCCATGCTTCGGCATGAATGGGCGGGCTCCACCGGTCAAATACCACGGCCTCACTGAAAACCGACGTGAAATAACCGAAGTGTTTTGCCGAGAGATCGGATGCCCAAGGGGGTTGGGGTTTTTGCTCAAGGCCAAGGAACTCAAGTGCGCAACACCAGTGGAGTTACAAGTGTAACTCCTCTGGTGTTGCGAGTGTCCATGGGCAGCGGTAAACGCTTACCGTCAGGCGATCCATCTGCTCGTTTTCTGGTCTATTTCATAAAATAAAATAAACTATAAATCAGTAGTTAAAGGACTCTGCTTAGTGACCTTAGATGCCTTACTGGTGATAGTCGATGATGATGATAAAAACATTCCAGATCACACGACCTTCGAACTATCTGTGTATAAGGTTGTACAGAAAATGTCATCTTGTCAGGTGAGCATGTACACGCACCTCAGCCATGGGCGTGCCGGGGTTGCCATACTAAGAAATTACCCCAATTTCGGGAAATAAGGTAATTCTGGGAACTAAAGATTCAATACGCCCTAATAAATTCTACCGAATAAGTTTTATAGTCATATAACAAAAAAAAAACAAAAATAGGATCACTGCATAGTATAAAACAAAGTCGCTTTATCTATCTGTCCCTATGTATGCTTAGATCTTTAAAAACTACGCAACGGATTTTTATATTGATAGTTTTTTTAATATATACAGTGATTCAAGAGGAAGGTTTATGTGTATATAACACGCATAATATAGTAGAGAAACACTGATCATTTTAAAGTTTTCTAATGTCGTAAATAAACACATTTTTTTCGCTTCCATTGCTGGATGAACCCTACGAGATAGATCAAAATAATTTACTACTGTATTGTACAACTTAAAATTGTCTACAAAAAAGTCCGCGATGATATATATCTATCTCTTAGGGATAACCCAAAATAACCATTGTTTATCCTTTACTTTTTACAAGAACAAATGGCTTATTTACGAAGCGATTTTAAGCAATACAGCATTAATCCTTATCCAATTAAGTACCTTAAATACAGTGTGCATTTAATATAGATCAATATGGCTTTTTACAGCATGTAATTTAAATAAATATTGTCGAAGATATTACAGATTTAAAATGCAGGGACATAGCGGTTGGACCGGTGGGACCGGTGGCATGTGCCTAGCTGCCCGTGCCCAGTTCATACTTAATATTATGTATGGTATTTTGAATTTTCAGAAGCTTTTTAGATGGATACAGTATCATCGTTATCAAATTAAATATGTTACTCACTTTAAACATTTTATACACATTATAGTAGCCCTTTAAACCATACAGTTTTAATTAATATCTTATATTTTGAGGATATCGTAAAATTTATATTCAAGCGCGAAAAATATATATCAGGCTGTCTCGCACGTGGCGTCGAGGTTACAGGGTCCTGTTTTTACCCATTGGATACAAATCCCTAAAAATATTTTCATTATTATATACAGAAGTAACTATTGCAGTGAGTAGAGTTATTTGCTGTTGAAGTTTTTCTCCAAAAGCACTATTCCACGCGGGCGAAGCCGCGGGCAAAAGCTAGTATTCAACATAATTGTAATCTCTTTAAATAATTTTAATATTTATTATTTAACAAATTGATTAAATTAATTAGTATTGCTCTTATACATTGAGAATTTTCATTTTATAATACCCGTGTCCTTAATTTAGGGACCTATTTAAAATCTTTGTCCATTGGCAATAAGCTTATGTACTCACTCGACGTACATATAACTCGTTATTAATGTATTAATCGAGGACTTTCGGGCACTCTACAGTTTAACATGGTAACCCTAGCCGATACGGCGTGGGCGTGTCTATTCCTGTAGCCATCACATCATTTACATACGGATCACGTGGAACTAACGTTTTTATGTGCACAATTAAATGATCTTTACGGCGTCATCATCATGAGTTTACTACACAATGAGTTAAAAGAGAGAGCTATGTTTTGGCCAAAATAGGCCGCCTCCACCGGATAAATACTACGGTTTCAAAGAAACAGAACTTGTTGTGTAATTCATCGAGTTAGCACTTAGCAGGGGTAACGATAACAGAGTAGAAAATATTATTACTTAGGTACATAAAGAGGAACAGTTTTCATGAAATGATCCAAATTTGAAAATTTTGACGTCCCCTTCAATGGCCCTCCATTTTTTTACACACAATTGTGGCCACACCGTATGCTTGGAGTAGTGCAATCAAATCGAAAGCTAACCATGTAACTGTTTATCTGTTCCTCTTTCTTTAATCTGTGTAAGGGTACCGCAGGCCCAGGTAGAGGATAGTTGATGTTTAATAACTATAAGTTTTATATCGACCTACCATTAGCCTACCTTTTGGCTGCACCGTAGTTGGGTGAGAACAGGTTACTGTATGTGTAATATTTAGGAAAGAAGTAAGTAGTCTCGTATGTGTAATGTGACACAAAATGTGTCTACGAAATACGTAGGAGCCAAAGTATTTTACTCTCAAAAGGGTATAATGGCTAATGCGCTTAATAAGTTGCTCCTAAGCACTACACCATTATAAAATACATGATATTTACACGGGTGATTCAAGCCGCACGATTTCCGCCGCACGGCGAAAACGACCGTCTAAGGCTAGGTCGAATATTGTCCGGAATCCGTAAGGCCGGGGAAAATTCAGATAATGTAAATGTCAAATCTGACAACTCGAAACTCATGGGTTCGTTTTTCAGCTCTATTATAGTAGCGCAGAGTTCTATTTTTAGTGCTGTCTTTTTTCCCCGACCTAAATGGCGATTAGGCTATGTCGCTAGGCAATTATGCCAACAAAAAATAACAAGACGATATATTGTCAAGCGAATTGACAAGCGACCATGTAAATCCCGTATAACTTTACGCTTTTTGACGGAAATTTTATATACAAAAATGGTTTTTCATCGGCATGCATAAAACATTACGTCCTTTGTGTTATGGTCAGCTGGCAGGTTAAAACAATATAGCCTGTAATACGGATATTCCGTGATCCTTCCTAAAATATAAAAAAGATATCGTATGTAACGGTCAGGAATATATAACCTTGTACGATACTTAAGTGTTACACATTTTTTACGAGAAAGCTAAACAAACATAGCTTACCTATAATATTGGTACAATTCAGTCATAGAAAATCCCCACTATAACTTATTTAACTCTGATGAGTTGAATAGGGTAGAGGAGTATGCGACGCGATACATCATCATCATCAGCGTATATACGTGAAGCAACAACTTATTACCACTTTTTACGAAAAATAATGCAAACGGAGGAGCATGAATTAGCCGCAGTTAAAGTTTCTGTGGAAGGTGTGGAAATATTTTTTTAAATAATGCTTAAATAAAAAGTTAATAAAAATAAAGGTACAACACTACCCCAGATTAATAACTCACACTACTATGCGTTTGTATAATAACAGTAGGTGTTGGTTGGACACGGTAAATTCTTTCACATTCCATAGACAACATTTTGATATTTTTATTGCGTAGAGGCAATAGAAAACTAAAAAAATTAAAAAATATTTTAAAATTAATAAAGTTGAATTTCGACCGCAGGACGGACCTCTAGCATATAAATGACACAAGCATCTGGATTTTCACCCGACTACGACGAAGCAAAAAGGATGGATACTAATTTTAGCAGTCTATGTAAGTATGTATGTATGTTTGGCCACCATAGCGCCTAAAGTACTGATCCGAGTTTAATGAATGAGGTGTCAATAGATTCGTAATATTATAAGGAATCTATTGTCACCTCATAACTCATAACATAGGCTATATAATTTACGTAGTCGGGTTTTAGTTTTGTATAAAAAACTATAGTTATATTAGACAAATTTTTGTACTATAATATTAATATTAGTATGCCTGCCTGTATACCTACTCTGTTCTGGTCCATTTAAATAATCTTTTTGTAATCTAAGAGAAAATTATATACGAACGCTATAATGCCACCAAAATGAATGTCATTCGTTTACCGTGCAATAAAGAAATACAATGACACATTAAGTTGGTCGAATTAAAAGTTTTTTTTTATTTTTTTTATTTATATATAGCATCAGCTTGTAACCATTTGCCAGTGTCAAGTTAAAAAGGCGGGAAATACAACTTTCGTTTCAATTTTCAACACCGTATCCTATATCGTCAAGTCTAAAGTCTAGTCAAAGTCCGAATAAATAGTCGGTGCAGTCCATGAGTCATGTCAGTCGATTCAGTAAATTGGTAGAAGCTTTACTGAAAGTTCCTAGGGAGTTTTGGCGGAAAAACAAAATAGCACGTTTTTAGAAGTTGCACCACTTGCCCACACTTGTGCACACTAACGAATATTTAATGGTTAATATTCTACCAATATTACACATTAAGAACCGAAATAACACAAATTTATGAAGATATACAAAATCCACAACGTCATCCATTGAATTTACCGGCAAAATTCAAAAAGTTTTTATTACGTTTCAGATTAAATTGAATCTGTGTCACAGCGCGAGCTGTCACTCTCTACAAGTGACAGCTCGAGCACAGGCGAATGTCAGCCTTGTTTGCGTAAGCCTAAGGTTGACACCGAAATAATTTTAAACGTTGCGTCAGACAAATCTATCAAAGTCAATTATGTCAAAGCACGAAACGACCAGCCGTCAGGCCCGTGAACGAAAGTCCTGGCAGGAAAAAATCACGACCCGCTCGCCGCGCGCACACCCCGCATACGTTTAGCCACGCACACTAAGCCGCGAGCTGTCAATCGTGTAAGTCTATTGAATAACGGTTCTTTACGTTACTATTTTTTTTTTCTGTGTGCTAAGTGCGAGTTCTTGTCACTACTCGCCGTGAAGAAGTTAACTACAATACCCTAGTGGCAAAAAATGGCAACTAAGTCGATACCATACAAAATGTAGTAAACGTCTTCACGCCGAGTAGTGACAAAAGCTCGCACACAGCACTGTACACAGTATACCAACATGCAACTCTTCTACGACTGATAACATTCCACAAGCGATATAAGACGTCAGGAACATAAAATGTACATCTTCATAAATCAGTTGTATATTGTTTTGGCGTCGATGCCAAAGCCGTTTATTCTAGGGTTATCACTCTTCATTTTTTCATCGCAACTTGTAAAACCTACTTGTTTATGTACTAATAGATGTTGATCGCGACTTATCCCGCAGAAATCGTACGTTTGCTGCGATAAAGACTAGCCTATGTGTTAAGTCCAAACTACTACCATACCAAATTTCATCAAAATCCGTTCAGTAATATCTGCGAAAAAAAGGAACAAACATCCATACATAAAACTTTCGCGTTTATAATATTAGTAAGGATGTACCTAATCCGTTACTTCATGTCGTTGGTAAATATTTTATCGACAGATTAGCAAGTTAAAAAATAATTTTGATAGTAAAGTGTCATTCCGATATCTGAACTCTTTCTCAATTTGATATTTATTTCGGTCCAAGATTCCTTTGCCAATTTACCAATAAATAAAATTCTTATTTAAGCTATAAATAATTACCCGTTTGTCAAGGCTATTAATATTTTGTATCAACCCTGTCGGCACAGAACTGATTAATCGACAAAATCCATCTGTAGGTGCCGCGGACTCGTGTATAAAGTTTTATGTAAAAATGTCTATTTTACTTGTACTGATATAGATTTGATATCGCTTTATACACAAAGATCCAACGAACGCTAGAGCATTTTTTTCAAAACCTCAAGATTTTTTGACACCTACACGTTTTCAGGGGTCCTACACGTTTACAGGGTCCTACACATTTTAGGGTCCTATACTTTTCAAAGTGCCACACGTTTTCAGGTTCTACATGTATTCAGGGTCCTACATATTTTCAGGTCGTAGGACAATGAAAAATCTTGATATGTACGTGCAAATTTGACGTTTTTAACAAATAGTTATCAGTAGATAGGTTATTGAAACAGGCCGATAGCGGTAACAGAAGAACGTCATCTGTGAAAATTGACAGACGGACAGACAGACAGTCAACGAAGTCTCAGTAATAGGGTCCCGTTTTTACCGTTTGGGTACGGAACCCTAAAAATGTCCACTCCTCGGCAACCGTGCAGCGTCTGTTGGCGTGGTGACGGCTGGCCGGCGACACGTTATTCGTCACGTCACCGCAGATGATTTATATAAAATAGTTTCGATGTTTCATATTTGCATACCGCAACGCCTTATTGGTTTTAATACGTGACCTTGAAATAAGTATATAATAATTGTTGCCTAAAATGGAAGCGTCAATATTGTTGAAGTATTATGGAACCTACATATATCTACGGCTGTGGTAACAAGAACGATATTTAAGCACAACATCGAAATGATACTGTAATTTCTGAGCAGCATACAAGCTGATATACAGTATTTGTTTGTATTTTATACACTGTTTATTTATTAAATAACTAGCCTGTTTATTAAAACACTAACCAATTTATTAACTACCTAAATCAATTTATAAGACATTTTAGATTTCAATTTGTTTATATTATTTTATAAAAAATAAAATAATTAAAAAAAGGGTCGAATTAAAACTTCTCACAAAATAAAATTAAGCATCGTAAATCGTGATACATGTACTGACAGCACAGAGTAAAAATATATATAATTACGTACAGAGCAACAGATTTCATAGAACGATCCAAATCTGTAAATTTTGACGTCACCTTCAACGGCCAACAACTTCGTGGACTAGAAGCATACGGTGTCGTATGCTTCTAGCAGTGCAATCAAATCGAAAGTTGACTATGTAGCTGTTTATCTGTTTGTCTTTCTTTAATCAAGCTGACAGTCTACACTCACTGTACAGTTTCGACTGTCGACCAAATGAGGATAAGTTTTGAAACTAAAAAGAAGATACTTTTTTATTGGTCGCAAGTTTATGATATTCTTAAAAAATAAGACATTTTAAAGATTACTAACGGGCGGTTTCAATAACCTATCTACCAATAACTCTATAATATAAATAAAATAATAAATCAACTATACTATATATAAAACTCTATAATAAATATAAAATAATAAATCAGACTTTGAAAAGACTGTGATTTATTAATAATTTCTGTGTAGTTCAATTGTTCAGGAAAGAACAACAAAAAAATATGGCAAGCAATCAAAAACATTACAAAAACTACACAGCATAAATCAAGCGCAATAGAACTTATATCCCATAGTGATCCTATTAATTCCGTCAGTATTGTTAACTCATTTTTCATCAATATAGGCTAATCATTGGCTCAAAAGTTCATATCAACTAACTCACTCATTTCCGGATCTTTTGAGGATCCTCCTAATTCTTTCGTCTTATTGCCATTTGATGAGTCAGAGATTGAATCAGCTATTGATAATCTCAAGAGTGATTGCGCACCTAGTAATGACAACTTATCCAGTAACTTCATAAAAACTTTCAAAAAAAATTTAATACCACCTCTATATTATTTTCTGCAATTTAGCTTTCAAAACTGGTACTTTTCCTGAAGATTTTAAGTTAGCTCAAATCACGCCAATACATAAGGGAGGGGACAGAGGCCGTGTCAATAACTACAGACCAATTTCCATTCAACCGACAATCTCCAAAATTTTAGAAAAATTAATAAATTCAAGGTTAAATCATTATTTAGAAAAAAATAATTTGCTTTCACAATATCAGTATGGTTTCCGTTCTGGAAAATCAACTGATGATGCGGTTCAAGAACTTACTGACTATGTCGTTTATAATTTAGATTGGAAGAAAAAAGTAATCAGTATATTCCTCGATTTGGCGAAAGCATTTCACACGGTCTCAGTCCCAATCCTTCTATCAAAACTAGAGAGGATCGGAATCAGAGGGACGCCACTTATGCTTTTAAGCAGCTTCCTATCCAACAGACGACAAAAGGTTAAGATCGAAAATTGGTGTAGCGAAGAGCGTGGTATAAGTTATGGTGTTCCTCAGGGTAGTATTCTCGAGCCTACGCTATTTTTAATCTACATGAACGATCTCTGCCAGTTACAGCTTTTAAGTGGTAAGATGTTTGCCTATGCGGATGATACAGCGGTTATACTAACAGGGAAGAGATGGGAAGAAGCCTTTGAAAATTCTCAGTCTACGTTCAATGTTATATCCAAATGGTTAGAGAGAAACATACTTACTCTGAACGTTGACAAAACACGATGCATCACCTTTACTATAAATGAAGCCACGTAACCAAATAGTACCACTCTGCCGCATGAGGATATAATATCACACTCATGTTCAACATTGTCCAGCTCTTGCTCTTGTTCTAGGCAAAAAAACCGATAAAATTAAATATCTAGGTGTAATAATTGATAAAAGATTGACATTTTATTCACACATAAGCGCTCTAATCTCGAGATTGCGTAAACTAGTCTTTGTGCTCAAGACTTTACGAAACTCAGCCAGCAAAAAAATTATAAAAACAATTTACTTAGTTCTATGTCAGTCGTTACTATCATATTGCATAAGCACCTGGGGTGGAGCAAATAAATCCAACATGATCAAATTGGAGCGCACGCACAGGATGCTTCTGAAATTTGGCTGGCAACTTCCGTTCTTATACCCCACAGTAACCTTGTATAAAACATGCAACGTCCTGACTGTGCAACAATTATATACACTGCACTCCACTTCAAAAATCCACCGCCGGGTACAATTTCATCCAACGCTGACTGATGGTAGTAAACGACAAAATACGAGGGCGGGTCAATAAGTCCGTGACTTTTGGAATAAAACACAGATTTTTTGATAAATAAATAATTTTATTTTTCAACGTAGTCCCCCTTGAGCTCTATACACTTTGTCCAACGCTTCTCCAATTTTTTTATCCCTTCCAAAAAATATGATTTGTCGAGGTCCTCAAAATAGGCCTTTGTTTGCGAGATGACTTCATCATTGGAGTCAAATCTTTTTCCACCGAGCCATTTTTTCAGGTTTGGGAACAAGAAGTAGTCACTCGGAGCCAAATCTGGAGAATAGGGTGGATGTGGGAGCAATTCATAGCCCAATTCATGGATTTTCGCCATGGCAACTGCACATGTGTGCACCCTTGCATTATCTTGGTGAAAAAGAACTTTTTTCTTGGCCAAATGAGGTCGGTTTTTTTTCAAATCCTCATTGAAGCGGTCCAATAAGTTGGCATAATATTCCCCATTAATTGTTCTTCCCTTTTGAAGATAGACAATGTGGATTATCCCACGTGCATCCCAAAAAACAGTCGCCATAACTTTATTGCCTGACAAACCCACCTTGGCCTTCTTTGGCGCCGATTCACCCTTAGAAACCCACTGTTTTGACTGTTGTTTGGTCTCTGGTGTGTTGTGATGGATCCATGTTTCGTCCACGGTTACAAAACGGCGCAAAAACTCCTCCATATTGTGATTAAACAACGCCAAACCTTCCTGTGAAGTTGTTACACGATTGCGTTTGTGGTCGACTGTGAGCAAACGCGGCACCCATCTTGCGGAAAGCTTTCTCATGCCCAAGTGATCATTCAAAATTGAAACCACTGAGCCATGCGAGATGCCTATGGCTTCCACAATCTCTTGCACTTTCATTCTTCGGTCGGCCAACACCATATCGTGAATTTTTTCGATTGTTTCGGATGTAGAGACCTCAACTGGGCGTCCAGGACGTTCGGCATCTTCAGTGCTTGTACGGCCACAACGAAATTCAGTAAACCCCTTTTTTACCATTGAAATCGATGGTGCAGAGTCCCCATAGTATTTATCAAGCTTAGCCTTGGCCTCGGTAATGGTTTTTTTTCGCAAAAAATAATGCTTAATAAGCACACGAAATTCACTTTTTTCCATTGTTTCCTTAAGTTACTGGATAGTCTGATAAAGATAGCTGTAAAACACAAACTAACTGACGCAGCAAGTTCAAATTTTGATAGGAGTCAACTGACAGATGCCTGTTGACAGGAGTAGTGTTGCTTTTTCAGTAAGGAGGTTAGAAATTCAAAAAGTCACGGACTTATTGACCCGCCTTAGTAGTATATGTCAACTAAGCAAAGTCAAGACATCATTTGCTCAGAGGTTCTCCTATTATAAAATATGTACAATAAAATTAATAGTTTGCAAAACATATACCCAAAATGTAGTTACCGTTGTAAGTTAATAATTGCGGACTGCCTAAGGGAATTAGATTATGAGGCCACGGAAAAGTTCATAACATTTATTAGATAACTATCTATCTACATAAAACTTACATAGTTATTATATGTATATACAACATTATATAAGGCATATGATGACCAGCTTAAATATATTGCACACATATAACACACCCATGCACACACACACACACACATAATATATATATATATATATATATATATATATATATATATATATATATATATATATATATATATATATATATATATATATATATATATATATATATATATATATATATATATATATATATATATACACACACACACACACACACAAAATATATTTTTATTATATCGCTACTAGCTATTATTGTAATACATTTTATTTCTTTGCATAGACACTTGTTATTGAATTAGTAAATCTTCAGACACATTGTATTTTGTAATTGTAATGAGAGGGAGAGAGCCTGGGGATCTGTAACACGGGTACCCAACTAGTGTCGACCCCAGTCTCTCACATGTTTATTAGCTACTTACCTGAACAAGGTCTGCCGCAAAAGAACGCTCCTACAAATATGTGTGGATCAAATATGGCCAGATCTATGTTCGCAAGGACGACGCTACTAGTGCAATACTGATAAAAAACCAGGACTTTCTTAATAAGTTGCGTTAATTATTCACTATGTTTATTTTCTTTTTCGTTATATTTGGTCTATATGTATGTTTATATTTGGTTTTTCCTGAATGTTTATATTTAGTTTTTCCTTCTAGTCTATAACAATGTATAACATATTTTATCAAAATTTAGGTAGAGCTAGATCTAAAATAAAGGATTATTAAGAAAGATATTTAAACGTTCTTATTAATGATTACGACATTGTTTGCCTTACGGAGACAAATTTGTTGTGTAATGACTCTATAAAACCTTGCAGCAACAGACGCTATAATTTTAATAAGTGTGTTTACGCTAAGACTCGATCAGAATTAAGCAAAGTTGATTGGGACAAGTTGCTGTCCTCAGAGGACATCGATAATTTAGTCGATACGTTTTATAAACTGTTGTATCAAATAATCTCGAACAATACGCCTTATGTCAGAAACAAGTCTAATAATTTTCCTACATGGTACAGTCAGGGGCTCATTAAATGTATCAAAGAGAAAAACAAATACCACAAGCGTTTTAAGAAGTTTGGAAATCCCCGAGATTACGATTCCTTCTCGCTATTACGTACTAGATGTAAGTTTCTCATCACTGAATGCTACAAAAAATACTTGACTACGGTAGAAGACTCGTTAGAGAACGACCCGAAAATGTTTTGGCGCTATGTCAATGGTCGTAAGGGTAGTGTATCGATTCCGCACACAATGACATTCGGTGACAGAACTTCTTCTGACGGTCAAGGAATTTGTGAACTATTTTCAGAATACTTTAGCTCCGTCTACAACACTCCCTCGACGTCCCACGTAGACGTAGATCTAAGTAATAATATGCCAGAGTTCCTCCCGTGCACTCTAAACAATATTAGAATTACTCGCGAAGACGTACTACGTAAGCTGAAGTTGCTGGACATGTCCTGATGATATACCATCAAAATTCCTCAAGGAATGTGCTGAGGAGCTGTCGCAACCTCTCACAATTTTATTTAATAAATCTATTTCTAGTGGTATGTTTCCTTCTTCATGGAAGGTAGCTCACGTAATTCCTATATATAAATCAGGTCTTAGATCTCAATGTTAGAACTATCGCCCTATAAGTATATTGTCCGGCATTGCAAAACTTTTCGAATCGGTGGTCTATGTCCATATGTATAATCACTTTCGTAATTACATCTCAACTAAGCAACACGGCTTTGTAAAAAATAGATCCACTCTCACTAACTTAATAGAATACAAGAATTATCTCTGTCAGGTGTTTGCCTCTGGTGGACAATCTGATTCCATCTACCTGGACTTCAGTAAAGCCTTCGACAACGTTGATCATTCCCTACTTATTTCCAAGCTTTCACATTATGGCATTCACGGTAGCTTATTGAGGTGGATAGCCTCATATCTCCGCAATCGCAGTCAGCTTGTTACTGTGAAAGTGTAGTGTGTGCATCACCTCCCTATATATTGTAATGTAAGTGTATTAAATAAGTAGTTAATAAACGTTATTCGCGAGCACAACATCTTTGATTGGACTCCCCAAGCCTGCACATTTTTCTCACAAAAGGTTTCTCCTCCTTCCCTGTTTCGGTTCCCTCCGGGGTCCCCAGGGGTCTCACCTTGGTCCTTTGCTGTTTGTCATATTTATTAATGACTTAGTTTTCCGACTAACCTGTCCTTCACTTTTGTACGCAGATGATCTAAAAATCTTTTCTGAAGTAAACAACAAAGATCAGTTTGCTACGCTACAAAATGATCTCAATGCCATCTCGGACTAGTACGCACCAGTCCGAGATGCACATCTAACAACATGAAGCTCAATGTTGAAAAGTGTTGTGTGATATCTTTCACTCGTAAGAAGTTTACGTACAATCATTCTTATAATGTACAAGGGAAAGTCTTGTCAAGACGGCAGACCACGGATAAGATAAATGAGGTTGTATTGGCAATGTGCGCGGGGCAGACGCGCCACAAGTATGATTGGACAATCATACTTCAACCGAACCACGCGTTCATACTTTTTAGTCGCTTGTTGATTGCCTCGCAGTACGGAGCAGCGCTAATATCCTTTGAAAATGCCGTGTTGTGCGATTGTTATGTGCAAATTAAAGAGTCAGACATCAAATATGAAACAAGGAGGAATTTCTTTTCATCGGTAAGCATAAAAACCTTAGTTTTTTAGTATTTTTCCCAAAAAACTAGTTCGAACTATGAAATTCTAAGTAGAAACGACAATTAAGCCAAGAATCACAGAAAATATACATTGCTGGTGAAGTACGCAAATATTTCGCGAGAAGACACATCTGACGCGCAATGGGTTGCGAAGCGAGCCAAATTACCGCCCCTTTCGACTCGTTCACGTCACGTCCGCTTCGGTCGCCTGGATAGTGCAGTCAGTGATCGATGATTTATCGACAAATTATTTTTCTTCAGAATGAGTTACTACTGTTCTCGGTAGTCTTTTTTTGCTAGTCTTTTTTTTTTTGCTACATAATATTTATCGACCATCGACTTCTTTTTTTGCTTTGATTTTCTAATTATTTTTGATTACAAATAAAGGTACCTAATACATGTTGATATTTTTTTTTCATTTTTTATCCCAATACCAATTAAATTCGCCTTTGACACAATGTTTTAGTTAGTATAAAATTACTAGTGCTCCCGTTATTAATCTCCCGCACTATGAGCATATATTAAAAAAAAGTCATAAAATGTTAGGGTTTGTCATACGCTCCACAAAAGACTTCAGAAAACCAAATAGTGTGCTAACACTATTTTTCAGCTTAGAAGCGTTGTGGAGTATTGCTGTCCAGTTTGGTCCCCCACACATCATTACAAAACACACATCGAGAGCATTGAGAGGGTACAGAAAATGTGTTTGAGATATCTTACACGAAAACTTAATCTCGTTCGTATGGTAAAAGACTATGCCACACAACTGTGCAAATTCAGCGTGTTACCATTTTTTTTTATTTTTTTTTACACAATATATAATACAGGCATTCAAAAACAATACGTCCTATTACAATCCGCTAGTTAGAATGTGTCGTACTTATAATGACTTAGTAGTGGGTAGTTGGAGCGTGGACATTTTTCGTCAATTTTCACATTATAAGAAAACGATCAACAATATTATGAAAGCCTAGTATTTGCCATCTCTTGTTTCCAACTGTGATATAGAATGTTGATAACTCAGACAATAATGATTTTACAGATCTTTTTCTTTTTTCTTAATCTACATACTATTTATTTTGCTTTTATTTTAATAAAATTTAGTAATATAATAAGTTAAGCTAAATATGTCACTCAGTGTATACTCAATGTTTCCTAGTGGGTATTAGGTATCAGTTTTCTTGTTATTAGTTTAATTTTAGTAACAACTTTATAATAATTATGCTATGTATACTGTTTTTGGGCTGCTGTCTAGCCTAGAATTAAGATTATGTTTGTATTACCATGTAATAACTGTAACCTGTCTGTATACTAAATATAAATAAATAAATAAATTAATTAATTAATTAACTTGTGTTGTATTTTTCTGTATGTGCTAACTGATTGTGAGAGAAATAAATAACAATTATTACTAAGGCGGGTCAATAAGTCCGTGACTTTTTGAATTTCTAACCTCCTTACTGAAAAAGCAACACTACTCCTGTCAACAGGCATCTGTCAGATGACTCCTATCAAAATTTGAACTTGCTGCGTCAGTTAGTTTGTGTTTTACAGCTATCTTTATCAGACTATCCAGTAACGTAAGGAAACAATGGAAAAAAGTGAATTTCGTGTGCTTATTAAGCATTATTTTTTGCGAAAAAAAAACCATTACCGAGACCAAGGCTAAGCTTGATAAATACTATGGGGACTCTGCACCATCGATTTCAATGGTAAAAAAGTGGTTTACTGAATTTCGTTGTGGCCTTACAAGCACTGAAGATGCCGAACGTCCTGGACGCCCAGTTGAGGTCTCTACACCCGAAACAATCGAAAAAATTCACGATATGGTGTTGGCCAACCGAAGATTGAAAGTGCAAGAGATTGAGAAGTGGTTTCAATTTTGAATGATCACTTGGGTATGAGAAAGCTTTCCGCAAGATGGGTGCCGCGTTTGCTCACAGTCGACCACAAACGCAATCGTGTAACAACTTCACAGGAAGGTTTGGCGTTGTTTAATCACAATATGGAGAAGTTTTTTAACCGTGGACGAAACATGGATCCATCACAATACACCAGAGACCAAACAACAGTCAAAACAGTGTGTTTCTAAGGGTGAATCGGCGCCAAAGAAGGCCAAGGTGGGTTTGTCAGGCAATAAAGTTATGGCGACTGTTTTTTGGGATGCACGTGGGATAATCCACATTGACTATATTCAAAAGGGAAGAACAATTAATGGGGAATATTATGCCAACTTATTGGACCGCTTTAATGAGGATTTGAAAAAAAACCGACCTCATTTGGCCAAGAAAAAAGTTCTTTTTCACTAAGACAATGCAAGGGTGCACACATGTGCAGTTGCCATGGCAAAAATCCATGAATTGGGCTATGAATTGCTCCCACATCTACCCTATTCTCAAGATTTGGCTCCGAGTGACTACTTCTTATTCCCAAACCTGAAAAAATGGCTCGGTGGAAAAAGATTTGACTCCAATGATGAAGTCATCTCGCAAACAAAGGCCTATTTTGAGGACCTCGACAAATCATATTTTTTGGAAGGGATAAAAAAATTGGAGAAGCGTTGGACAAAGTGTATAGAGCTCAAGGGGGACTACGTTGAAAAATAAAATGATTTATTTATCAAAAAATCTGTGTTTTATTCCAAAAGTCACGGACTTATTGACCCGCCCTCGTACTTTAAAAAAAATACTATTTGTTAAAAGAGTTGTCATTCAATTATTTGCCGGCTTTTTGCGACACAAATTTGACGTTTTTAACAAATAGTTATTGGTAGATAGGTTATTGAAACGGGCCGTTAATCAACCCTAAATTGACTATCAAAACTGGGCGTTAGGTCGGTACTATCCGGAATCCGGGAATCCGGAGAAATTCAGAGCGGTGAAATTAAAAGTGCGAGAACGGCCCGTTTCAATAACCTGTCTACCAATAACTATTTGTTAAAAACGTCAAATTTGTATCGCAAAAAGCCGGTAAATGATTGAATGACGACGTTTGTAACAAATAGTTATTGGTAGATAGGCTATTGAATCCAGCCGTAATACAATTGAGCTGAAAATCGAACACACAAGGTGTTGAGTCAGATGTCAATATCATAGTATATGACAGCTCGATACTCGACGCACGGAGTTCTATTTTCAGTCCTCTGAATTTATAGTCATATCATTTTATAGTCTCAGCCTTAGAAGTTTTTTGTCCAAGCCGGCAACTCACAAGTGCGTTGTGTGCCATCTCCAGTGTTGCAAGTCTAGGTAAGAGCCCGTCATGCGAGTTTTTATAATGGTATTACTAGAATAGTCGTTGCCCGCGACTTCGTGCGCGCAAAAGGAAATGTCGCAGGAACCGTACATTTTGCCTGGGTAAAAAGTTGCCTATGTCCTTCCCCGTTGTCTACTCTATGTCTGCGTCAAATTTTATCAAAATCGGTACAGTGCTTTTGGAGCCTATTCAATGCAAACAAACAAACAAACTTTTCCTCTTTATAATATTAGTATAGATAAACATCGAGACTAAAAAAATAGGGACCCTTCGACCACGTCCTTAGAGTACAATCCCTTTTTACATAAATCAATGCAAAAACCGATGTCAAGTTAATATATTATATACCGCTCAGGGGCAAAAGGTATTCGTGTCAACCATTTACCCGATTAATAACGTAACGTAGGGCGAAACGGGCAGACTCCACAAACACGACCCTATTACGAGCGAGTAAGGTACAGTTTTCGGTAAGAGAATCAAAAATAATAAGTAAAATATCAAGTTGCTTTTTATGTAACAATGCGAAAAATATAATATTATTAATGTCGTAGTGTTTTTCATCATAATATTATATGTTTAAAACATATTCCCACAAGCTTATTGATAAGTGGTTACTGTAGCTAGAAAAGTTGATTTAAATATTATAGACAGCCCATGACATCTGTAGCACAGGGGCGACACTCTCTACAAATGACAGCTCGAGCACCGGCGAATGTCAGCCACGCTGACGTAATCAATCTCATTAAGAGAGTCCCGTTTTTACCCTTTGGGTACGGAACCCTAAAACCGTTCAATTTCTGTGTACATAAACAGTTGCCTTGTGGTTTCCTTATTTAGTTTTCTCTTCATTGATATAATAATTTAATATACTTTTCGCAATTTGCAATTTAATATAATTATTCGTGTACAAATGAGGATTGTGTTTGATATCCCAGTTAAAAGTAGTCATTTGCCCCAATCCCTGTCATAATTAAACAAGTTATAAGTATTTTACCTCGGATGTACAAATTTTTTTTAACCTTGTCTGCCACTTATCTCTTTTAATAATAACTAACATAACCTAACCAAGAGCATATCAGGACATGTCTAAGGAGGGTTCCGTAACTATAAGCGCGTAATAGGTTTTTTTCAAATTACTTCAAAAGTTACTGTCCGATTTTGTTCAAAATAATTTTCCTAAAAAGTATTTAGCATAATCTATCAGCATGAAAAAATTTCAATTTTCTGAGTGTCATAGTTTAGAAATACCTGGGGGGGGGGGGGCAACTTATAAACCACTTTGGAAGCCGATTATTCAAAAATAGATGACTTTGTAAAAAAAGTCAGTGTTGCCTTTATTTTAAAAGACCCATTCAACGATACTCCACACAATGGGGTAGAATAAAAAAATCTTCTTTATCCCCACTTCACATGTATGGAGAGCCCCCCCTAAAATAGGTAAAATTATTATTATTTTACGATGCCAAAACCAAGACCTATGCACAGTCTTTAACTATACCAAATTTCATCCATTTATATTCATAATACAGACCCTAAAGGCGCGGACAGACAGATAGTCAGATAGACAGACGGACGGACGGACAGATCGAAACTATAAGGGTACCTTGAGTATTAGGGAACCCTAAAAATGGTGTAAGCAACTTGTAGATAGCACTATTCTGTCCAGTATAGGTACTTAACAATTAGGGTCAATTCACATCGAAACTAAACGATACGCGGCGTTGCATTTTTAAGGTAGCTATTCAAAATTGGACTTTATTAATTAAACAAGAAGATACACGTCGTTCCATTGTAATAATTCGGATGTCAGGTTGCACCGTGCTGGACAGCGCATGTGCAGAGTATGACTGATGTCATATGAAACGTGTATCTTTTTGTACAGTGAATAAAGTTTAATTATTAATAGCTGTCTTAATAATGCAGCGCCGTGTAGTGTCGCGTATCGTCGTGGTGTGAACTGAACCTTATATGTATTAATTAAACGCAAACTCCCAGTGCAAACCCAGAGCTAATTATTATGTCAACAGACGTCATGTTGACTGTTGTAACGACAGTAAATACCGACGCGACGTAGAAGTGACACTAAACCCCCACTGCGTTTGATAACTTTGCTAAAGCTGCTAACATTAAGAGAAAATGCTCTAAGCCAGTGTTTCCCAAACATTGTTCTGCCATGGCTTGGTAATTTTGAAACTGTCCCTTTGTGACCCACTTAACACTTTTAAACCCTGTACAGCTTGAGCTTGGCTCTCGACGAGGAGGTCGTGGGTTCGATTCCCGCATTGGAACAACAACAAAAATGTTGTTTCCATGTTTGTTTTGATTGTCTGTCAAAAAAGATGATCCATACTTCGGATGGGCACGTAAAAATCGGTCCTGCGCCTGATCTCTCGCCAGTCGGTCTCTCGCCTCTCTCTTGAGACGGATAACTGATTATCTGTCTCAAGAGAGAGTGCAAGAATACTGCCCACACACTTGGGCGCTATAAAATATTATATATAAAATAAAGCTATAAAATAACGATCGATATAAGGTATTGTTTTTAAAACAAGGCGGGAATGTTGCGACCCGGTATTTTATTTTGATGCCCCAGTACCAGGTCGCGACCCGGCAAATGGGAAACGCTGCTCTAAGCCGATACTAATTATGTATCTCTTTTCAAATGTCGATGTGCATTCTAAGCTACAGTTGAACCAATTTGTAATGTATTTTGGGAACGTCGTTTTTCGTACATCGTCTGTCACTTTCAAACCATGATAGTCGAGAACTACCATATTAAGCGGCTTTCAGACTACGCTATAATATAAAAGCATATAGTAAATAGCTCATGGCACAACAATATCGCGCACTACATGCCGCGACACATTCACACTGTACTGTATTATATATCATTGGCTTACTATACGCTATAAAATTGATGCTATACGCAGAATTCAGGCTGTGCTATATCGCGCGCCGCCCTCTTCCTCCTACCTCGCCATACTGAGCCTTGCTATATACTATAAATGCTTGCGATAATATCGCGTAATGTGAACGCCTTGCTATATAGCATTAGGTCCTTGTTTGCTATACTATATAGCAAAATAGTATAGCGTAGTCTGAAATGAGCTTTAGCAACATGGTCGCTCTTACGTAGGTATCCACGTGAATTCAAGGGCAGAAGCGATACTATATTCTGATCCAATTCAATCTCAACGTTAACAATATACCTACTATACGAGCAAATTTTTCAATACATAGTACGATTCACTTAACGTGGCCATTTTTACCGAGTAGCTATATTATATATAAATTGAGCGCGGATGCGGATTGCGGATTTAAGTTATCAAAATAAGCGTATGCAGAAAGTTATGATGAATCATGAATATGATAATGTATCGGTCACGAACTGACTACCTGATCGAACCAGTTCACAACTCAATCATACGAGAACATACTCCATGGGGATTTAATTTAAGTCTAATCAAACGAATTAAAATCGGTATAGAACTGTGGCGGACCAATTAGTGCCACACTCCTGAATCGCGCTATCGAAGTTTTCTAAGATCGACGATATAAATACAACACCTGAAATTACTACAAGTGGGCTTCGGCCTGACCGAGCACACCATCTCGCTCGGTCGGTTTCCCCCCTCAATTCATAATGGATCTCATCATCAGGTCACCACTTTGATAATTAAGGGACAAATTTAGAATTATAACCTTTACAACAACAGAAAAAATTTGCAAATAGGTTCACAAACGGCAAAGTAATATTCAAAGATATCCGTGTCGGTGTAAAATACTATGAGAAGTACCTATTATATCATCATAATGTGATGATGATGATTACTGTAATTGACATAGTGGCATATTCTTGCAGCTCTTTAAACAACGCCGGATTCCCCAAACATGTATCTATAAGGAGTCAGGAGTTCTGTTCAGTACTTTTGAATCCAGGGTATACCTTGGTGCAAAACCTTTTTTTTGGTAGAGTATGCTTGGACTACTTCAGAAAAAGTTGAAATCACTATATGTGTCCATATAAATTTTGAGGAGTTCCCTCTATTTCTCATGGATCCCATCATCACCACTATTATGTCAAAAGGACCATACCCTTTACTGCTTGGGATTATACCCTTTACATCAAAAAAAATTTAAAAATCGGTCCACAGACGACGGGGTAATTTTTGGAACATACAAAAAGAGCCACCCACCGCCGTATAACCGCCTCCTTTTTTGGAAGTCGGTTAGAAAGGTTTAGGTTTAAGCAAGAGTTTTGACGTTCAGCTGTAAACATTTTATAGACCACATTTTATTTTTTGCCACAATATTAAGCCCAATGGATTAATTAAAAAAATCCCTTTGTGAGTTTCTTGTTTTTTTAATTAGGTAAATGTTTTATGAGCATAGTAATATAAAGTATTCCATCTGGTAAAAAGTTAAGGCTTCCAATTATTGTAAGAACTATAAAAAAACATAGGGCCTGATTAAAATTTTAACCCACTTTATATAAACAAATAACCTAACCAAGAGCACGTCAGGACAATTCTAAGGAGGGTTCCGTAACTATCGACGTTCAAAAGGTTTTTTTTTTTAAATTAATTCATAAGTTATTGTCCGATTGATCTCAGAACAATTTCCCTAGTAGCAGAATTCCCCAATATTATACCTGGGCTGATTGATAACTGGCCGAAACGACGAACTTAAAAAAATGATACGCAAAAAAGGAATATTACATTATATTCTGGCATCTTTTTGAAAATAGAACGACAAATTTGAATTTAATCGAACTGATGGAATTTGTTTGAGAGGACGTAGAACTTTCTCTGTCGTAAATTTTCTTAACAATGGAAAGAAACGAAATTCGTGCGGTGATAAAGTTTTACGTTTTAAAAGATAAAACAGCAACCCAGATTAAAACCAAGCTAGACATTGTTTTAGGTAATTCTGCTCCTGCATTGAGTACAATTCACACCTGGGTAACTGATTTTAAACGTGGAAGACAGAGCTGCGAAGACGCCCACAGGTCTGGCCGTCCAAATGAAGTCACGAATCCGGACATGATCAAAAAAATTCACAAAATTGTATTGAATGATCGGCGCTTAAAGTTGCGAGAGATAGCAGAGATGGTGAGCATTTCATCTGAACGCGTTTTTAATATTTTGCACCAACATTTGGGAATAAAAAAGCTTTGCGCGATGATGGGTGTCGTGTTTGCTAACTTTAGACCAAAAGCAACGTGGAGTGGACGATTCATCGGAGTGTTTGGCGCTGTTTAACCGAGATCCTAATGAGTTTTTGCGGCGTTATGTAACAGTCGATGAAACCTGGATACATCATTATACTCCCGAGACAAAAGAACAATCTAAGCAGTGGACTGAGAGCGGAAAACCTGCGCCGAAAAAAGCAAAAACGGTTTTGTCGGCCGGCAAAGTGATGGCGACTGTTTTTTGGGATGCTCGAGGGATTATTTTAGTGGATTATCTGCAAAAAGGAAAAACAATAAATGAAGAGTACTACGCAAGCTTGCTGCAAAAATTAAGTGAAGAAATCCAGAAGAAACGACCACATTTGGCCAAGAAAAAAATTTTGTTCCGCCATGACAACGCACCTGCACACACGTCAATGGTTGCAGTCGCCAAACTCCATGAATTGCGGGTCGAATTGCTACCGCATCCACCCTATTCCCCGGATCTGGCCCCGTGCGACTTCCACATATTCCCAATCCTCAAGAAATTGTTAGGTGGACAGAGATTTTCATCAAATGAAGAAGTCATTGTTGCCGTGGACGAGTATTTTGAGGGGTTGGAGAAAACATTTTATCGAACTGGTGTAACGGCATTGGAGAAGCGCTGGACTAAATGCATCGAGGTAGAAGGAAACTACGTTGAGAAATAAATTTATTTTAAATAGATTTTTGAAGTTTTTCTATGTCGTTTCGGAAACTTATCAATATACGAGGGCGGGTCAATAAGTCCGTGACTTTTGGAATAAAACACAGATTTTTTGATAAATAAATCATTTTATTTTTCAACGTAGTCCCCCTTGAGCTCTATACACTTTGTCCAACGCTTCTCCAATTTTTTTATCCCTTCCAAAAAATATGATTTGTCGAGGTCCTCAAAATAGGCCTTTGTTTGCGAGATGACTTCATCATTGGAGTCAAATCTTTTTCCACCGAGCCATTTTTTCAGGTTTGGGAACAAGAAGTAGTCACTCGGAGCCAAATCTTGAGAATATGGTGGATGTGGGAGCAATTCATAGCCCAATTCCCAGTTGGCATAATATTCCCCATTAATTGTTCTTCCCTTTTGAAGATAGTCAATGTGGATTATCCCACGTGCATCCCAAAAAACAGTCGCCATAACTTTATTGGCTGACAAACCCACCTTGGCCTTCTTTGGCGCCGATTCACCCTTAGAAACACACTGTTTTGACTGTTGTTTGGTCTCTAGTGTGTTGTGATGGATCCATGTTTCGCCCACGGTTAAAAAACTCCTCCATATTGTGATTAAACAACGCCAAACCTTCCTGTGAAGTTGTTACACGATTGCGTTTGTGATCGACTGTGAGCAAACGCGGCACCCATCTTGCGGAAAGCTTTCTCATTAATGGTTTTTTTTCGCAAAAAATAATGCTTAATAAGCACACGAAATTCACTTTTTTCCATTGTTTCCTTAAGTTACTGGATAGTCTGATAAAGATAGCTGTAAAACACAAACTAACTGACGCAGCAAGTTCAAATTTTGATAGGAGTCAACTGACAGATGCCTGTTGACAGGAGTAGTGTTGCTTTTTCAGTAAGGAGGTTAGAAATTCAAAAAGTCACGGACTTATTGACCCGCCTTAGTATAGCCCTCGTAGTTCTATCCCGTAAAAGAGTCACGGAACCCGTAACTTCGTACTTACCTATTTTATCGTCCTCCATGCACCCTCTTGGTACATTCTGCAACAATAAACATATCAGATTAAGTTAAGCTCTACAAACAAAAGAAAAGTCCGAGGATAAATCACACTTAAATATGTATGACTAGCTTTTTCCCGCGGCGCAATACATTATCCCACGGGAACATTGTACTTTTTCGGGATAAAAAGTAGCCCATGTGTTGATCCAGACCTATAAACCACTACCATACCAAATTTCATGAAAATCCGTTTAGTTGTTTTTGCGTGTAAGAGTAACAAACATCCATCCATCCATCCTCACAAACTTTCACATCTATAACAGTAGTAAAATATAGCCGCATCTACTATTATAAATATTAAGGTCTTAGACACACAGACGTACTCGTCAAACTCATAAGACCCCTTATTTCGTCGGGGGTTCAAAAAGATTAACTGAACAGAAGTAACTAATCAAACAATTTGACAAAAATATGTTATATAAGTACATATCTCTTTTTGCGTTGGGGGTTGAAAATAAATAACGAAATTGAAAATTCTCGTGACTAAAGTCTTGGAATGTAGAGGTCCATTGTTACATCGATGGTAAACAAAATCCGATAAGTTTACAGTGTGATAGTGAGGCGACACGCAAAGGTCGCGGGTTCGAATCCCGGCAAGGACATGCGTGGGTCACTATAAGTAAACTCACTCCAATTAAATCAAACTATCATTTGCGATTCGCGAGCATCGTATGCTAAAATTCCTTAGGCCAACTTGCGCAGGTCTGGGTAAAAGTTACCCCTGGATTGAATATCATGTTATCTTTCTCGTTCTTCGTATTTATAAAAGAGAAAGCATGATATTTTAACCCAGGTTTAAATTTAACCCAGATCTGCGCAAGTGAGCCTTAAAGTATTAAGCCCATACCTAACGCTGTCAGTAAGTAGAAAAGATCCAAAACGAAAATAAAACAATATGGGTATCCATGTTAGTTCGTTGAACCTGTCCCAAAATATGCCCGTTATACGACGACCTCTGTGGCTCAGTGGTTAGCGCATTGACGCTCAAGCTGTAGGTCGCTTGCTCGCATCCCGCCGAAGGAACAAAAAGGTTTCTATATTCCTGGGTCATGGATGTGTATTAAATATGTGTATAACATAATAAAAATCTTAAATATATGTATAGTATAAAAGTATTAAATATATTTCCGTTGTCTAGTACCTGTAACACAAGTTCTTCGGATACTTAGCACGGGGCCAGATTGACGTGGTGTGAAGCGTCCATATATATACTATTCTTATTATGACACTTAAATCAATTATTATAGGAAAATATTGTAAGGAATGCAATAATTTAACAAGGGAGCAACAGCTCATAAATCCATTTTTATGTCAAAATGATAATTTCAACTTGATATTAACGGATTTTATATAATTACCGACATCAAACGAGTATAAAATGGCTAAAGGAGCCCCCTAAATTTTATGTTCTGCCTCCGTGGCGCTTAACTTTCAATTACTTGTAGGGGCTGACACATATTGGAGGGCGCGTCGCAAATCGCGTCGGAAATTAGGACTTATCTGAAATTCAAGACCACGTCGTCGATATGGTCGTCGTGGAGATGCGGAGAAAGACTGAGTGAATAGTATTTGAACCATAGACGTATGAAGTGAAATGGCCCCACTTATTTCATTTGAAGTATGCCATTTTGACATTTGAAGTATGGTAAAAACAAGATGGCTGACATTTGAAGTATGCTAAAAACCAAGATGGCGTAACTTTTTATTGTATGAAGGTTTGTTCCGTCAAATGTACGTCATAGCCTATCTTGAGTTTTTAAATTTTGATTTGAACAACTAAACATCTACATACCAAGCTTGCAATTTGATTGCACTAATACAACCATACGGTGAATGTATGCGTGTCCAATAGCCTCCTTACTCCTATCGCATACGCGGCAAGAGTAGAAATATCCGGTATAGCCAGTGGTACCGTCGAAAGGTCATTAAAATTTTCAAATTTCGTGTTTGAGTTTTTACGTCCATGTGAGATTTTAATAATATGATGTGTGCTAAGTGTGAATTTTTCTTTTCGCATTCGATCGTGAGCGCGTTTGGCGTTTACTAGGAATTTGTATATGATTTGACCTAGTTGTCGCGTTTACAACTAGGTGACGCTGTACAAATTACATACAAATTCCTAGTAGACACTGACAAAATTTGGATCGATTACGAATCTTCTAGGTATATATTATTTACTCTGTGATATTTGTATACCATCTTATTTAAAATATTGTAAATAATCGACTCGAATATTACTCAATACTGTGCGAATATTCATAAAAGTAATAGCGTAGTAAAATATTAATACTTTTAACTACGCCGTAGTTAATGCGGATCTATTAACATATTTTTGATAACGGGATAGTTTTCACTTGCCATAAACCCACTTTTGATCTGACTTCTATCTTCAATGTTGTTGCTTTGAAGTTTGGATAATTTAATTTTACTATGAGGCAATGGAATTTATGAGCATAACCATACAAGAAAAGTATGGAAGCGTCAGCCAATGATGATAGTTTCTCGGCATAATCTAACGATTTATAACGTGAAGGCGTCAGTTACACCGAGACGATAGCGATTCAAAATTGAACTTTATTCAACTACACAAGAAGATAGAGTTATATTGCAAGTGTTCGAATTTCGAGATTCACTGTTCACAGCGCGGCGCCGCTCTTGCAATGAACGTTTTATTATTATCTTTTCGTCTAGTGAATAAAGCATATGAAGCAATCATAAAAATTCCGCGCCGCGTCGCGTCTTGCTGTGAGCTGACCCTAAGTCGCATCACGAGCCGCTCTCACAACGCGAATTGGCGTGAACCTCGGATACGCCATAACGTGCGTAAAACGGGTAATTATTTTTTACTAGGTACATGTAACCCGGCAGCCACATTAAATCTTTACTGAGGCTAATTTGTCCTAAGCACTTGAAACTCGAACAAGAATGAGCCTGCAGATTGTATTCATTTTAACTCGAAAAACCCTGATGTTTGATCCGTATGATATATAAACACAGAGTTGAACATATAGATAATACGTACAGAGAAATAGCTTTCTTAGAACGCTCCAAGTCGATCCAAATTTGAAAATGTTGACCTCGACTTCAACGGCTCACAATTATTCCACACAATCGTGTCCACACCGTATATGCTTATATATAATAGTGCAATCAAATCGAAATCTAACTATGTAGCTGTTTATCTCTTCGTCTTCGTATATCTGTGATATAAATTCAAAATTTCAGCGCAATTCGATCAGTTGTTTGATCTGTGTTGTTTTTCTTGTAGGATGATCAATTTGGTCATAAAAAATAGTTACGACTAGGTTATGACGGGCCCGCGGCTCCGCCCGCGTAAATACTGTATCCCTTGTGAACACTGTACTTTTTCGGGATAAAATGTCTATGTTTTAATCCAGAGCCTAAACTACTACCATACCAAATTTCATTGAAATCCGTTCAGTAGGTTTTGCGTGAAAGAGTAACAAACATCCATCCATCCATCAATCCATCCATCCTCACAAACTTTCACATTTACAATATTAGTAGGATAGACGATACTAATCACAAATGCTTCTTTTCATTTTGCCTTGTGAAATATTTAAAACTCGAAAGTTTTATTACGCGGAGCAACGAAACTAAACACCATACGTAGTACAATATTAGCCTATCTTCTTAGGAAAACTCCGTATGTAGGTTCGGTATAACATAACAAGGTTACATTGTAATGAAGGCAGGTAGCTCCACTGTTATTATATTAAGAAACATGGTGCCTGCGATCCGAAGTGTGTTGTGAGCTTCGAGTGGTTCTCAGAATATAATTCACTAGATTTTGCCCGCGGCTCCGCTCGGAATAGTGAAGTCAAGCATACACACATTAATACAGTGACCCGCGAAAACACTGTACTTTTACTGGATAAAAAGTAGCATATGTGTTAATGTAGAGTCTACCATACTAAATTTTATCGAACTACGTTTAGTAGTTTTTCCGTGAAAGAGTCACAAACTACAAACATTAACATCATTTCACTAGAGGCATCTGTTTCTGTCTGATTGTTCCGGGCTCCGGCTTACCTGTGAAGCGGCTGGACAGATAGCTGGTGTTATAGGGAGTAACTTATTTTATTATAGGGTTCCGTTTCAGTTAGTTCTACACCAACGAAGTAGTAAAATATAAATCAAAAGTATTTGGAGGTAAGTTCTTGGTACTCTAATGTTTATAACAAAAGCGAACCACATACCAATGTTTTAAGTCGTAGTTAAACTTACTTTAGGAGGTGGAAAATTCACTTATGTGGATCGTAATTTTTTGCGAGACTAAAAGTAATATCTGAAGATAAATTCTGCTAAATAAAACCAGCAATAATACAATTACAATCAAGTCCCGACACGCTAAAACTGTCAACCCGGTGTTCTCGAAACATCAAACCAGCGTCTAACGCCTCCTGATTGGTCCAAGCGTCACAAAATCAGTTTACGATAACAAGTCGCTTCACTTATAATACAATCAAAGTAAAATTAAAGTTTACTTTAAATACGAGAATTGAGGTTCTGATTAAAGCGGTGTACAATGAATAACATGACTTTCACCTTTGTAATTTGTTGTATGTAATATGCTGTAGCGAGGATGAGGACAAAAGGTGACAAAACCTTATATAAAGTGCTTAGGTTAGGTAGGTAAAATGTAGGGTACATTTTTTAGTACCCAAAGGGGACCCTATTACTGAGACTTCGCTGTCTGTCTATCTGCCTGTCTGTCATCAGGCTGTATCTACTTAATCGTGATAGCTAGATAGTTGAAATTTTCACAGATGATGTACTTCTGTTGCCGCTATAATACTAAAAATAAAGAATAAAATACATATTTAAGGGTTTGATTTTTTCCGCTTCACGGTTCATGGTCAAGGTTCCGCCTTTAGTGTGCGAGTCCGACTCGCACTTGGCCGCAAAGAGTAATTCTAACTTACCTGGGGATTTAATCAAACAAATTACCACAAATAGCCGATCTTGAACCATTGAGAGCTTTATAACGGGACACCGCGTAAGCCGTATTCAGCGAACGATCAAAGATAGTTGAAATAGCTATATAGTTATACAGGGTGTTTTGCACATGGACCGACATGATTTTTTGGGGGGTGGGGGGGGTCATGTGCTATTTTCCCCCGTGAGACCCAATAACCTAAGTCTCACGGTAGTCTAGATATGTTTTTTTTTAATTTTTTTGAAATCTACCCGAAATCTTGCCTTTAAATCGTCCTAACTTTTTTGTTTGTGGTTATAATACCACAAAACAAAGTATGCTTGTATTTTACAATGTTTTCTAATTCTAAATAAATCATTACATGTTACAATTGATATCCACAAAAAAACTTCTGAGCTTTCAAAGTGGTAAATCGGTGTAAATGTTATGAAAAGTGACAACTTATCAATTCATTTAAAAAAAAACTAAAGCTCATTTTGAATTTAGCTTTTTTTAAAAAAGTTCTTTACTTATTACCCTTTCTAACGATATGCTACATGATATAAGAAACCATTCTTAAAGTGGTCAAATTAAGCTTCGTTTGCCTGAACACGCACTCTAACAATGTAACTGGTTTGAACAATGTAACCAGTCAACGCGGATTATCAAGCAGCAGGTAAAAAGTTAGTCCCTTTCTTACTAGTAGTACAGTTATTGTTGTCTTTGTCTATCGAGTTGAAAGTGAGTGAAGGTCACTTGCCGGGAATCAGTCGAGATTACTCTGCGATTCGAAGTGCCCGTACTTTTCCCGTTGTTCTATCGTAATCAAATTAAAGTCTTGTTATTGTTTTTTTGTTAAATCTGTTGTTGAACTGTTACGTTTTTGTTGTTTATCTTTGCGTATTCGTTACAATGGCGAACTTCAGTAACGAGGAGTATGCTGACATGATGTTGGCGTATGGTAAAGCTGATTGCAATTCGCATGAAGCGCGAAGAATTTATCAAGAACGCTACACTGATCGACGGTTACCTCACCACGAGACCTTCTCAACTACCTATCGACGTCTGAGGGAGACCGGAAACTTAAACTTTCGGGAGCCCCGAGTGAATGTGAGGCAACATAATGTTGAAGTTGATGAGAGAATCCTTCAAGCTTTTGATGACGATCCTACAACAAGCATACGAGTTGTTGCTGACGGACTTAACGTATCAGTTTGGAAAGTCTGGTCCGTTCTTCGGGCAGATGGAAGGCACGCATTTCATTACACTCCTGTTCAAGGTAACAACTTACAGTACTTACTACTTATTTAAAATGTGACATTAAAACATTTTACTTGATTTCAAATCTTAATGTGTTCACTTTTACTCTTATTATTTTTTATTTTTTATTGTTGTAATTGTTTCGTTGAATTCCTTTCTTGCTATGTTTCTCGGACAACTGAAGAAGTTCTTTGCGTGAGCTCAATTAAAAGAAAGAAATATCGCGTTTATGCAGTTATTACCACAAACTCACGGATTTCATTCATTGTTCCAGGTCTCGAAGAGGGTGACAATGCAAGACGGTTAGAGTTCTGCCGATTTTTATTGCACACAGATGTTGAAGATAGCGACTTTTTGAAAAGAATTTTATGGACTGACGAGTCAAATTTTAGCCATGAAGGCATAGCAAATCTGCACAATTTGCATCACTGGGAGAAAAGGGGCCAAAATCCGCACAAAAAAAGGCAGACTTCCTTTCAGCGAAAATTCAGCGTAAATGTTTGGGCTGGTGTTATTGGGCGAAATCTTGTCGGCCCATATTTTTTGCCAGAACGACTCAATGGAAACAATTATTTAGAGTTTCTTCAAAATGATTTACCTGAACTGGTACTACCAGTTTTAGAAGATGTGCCAATTGTTTTTCAAAATGATGGCTGTCCGGCACATTACCAACGAACGGTACGAGAGCATTTAAATAATGCATTTCCAAACTCGTGGATTGGTAGAGCTGGCCCCATTCCATGGCCAGCACGGTCCCCAGATTTAACACCCCTGGATTTCTACGTATGGGGACGTGCAAAAGAGTTAGTGTATGCAACAGAGGTGCCCACAAAAGAAATTTTAGTGGAACGAATAAACACAGCATTCGTAAAAATGCAAGAGGAAATGCGGCTTTTAACTACAACCTCGGAAATAAGAAAAAGGTGTCGTGCATGCATAAGGTGTGGAGGCGGCCAATTCGAGCAAACTTTGTAATTTTAATTTAATAAAAACAACTTAACATAAAAAATGTATTTTCATTATCTTGACCCTAGCAACAAAGTATCTCTTAGGTCGACCCCTGATGTATTATTTCTGTCATGTAGCATATCGTTAGAAAGGGTAATAAGTAAAGAACTTTTTAATAAAAAGCTAAATTCAAAATGAACTTTAGTTTTTTTTTAAATGAATTGATAAGTTGTCACTTTTCATAACATTTACACCGATTTACCACTTTGAAAGCTCAGAAGTTTTTTTGTGGATATCAATTGTAACATGTAATGATTTATTTAGAATTAGAAAACATTGTAGAATACAAGCATACTTTGTTTTGTGGTATTATAACCACAAACAAAAAAGTTAGGACGATTTAAAGGCAAGATTTCGGGTAGATTTCAAAAAAATTAAAAAAAAACATATCTAGACTACCGTGAGACTTAGGATATTGGGTCTCACGGGGGAAAATAGCACATGACCCCCCCCACCCCCCAAAAAATCATGTCGGTCCATGTGCAAAACACCCTGTATATAGCTATTTCAACTATCTTGATAGCTAGATAGTTGAAATTTTCACAGATGATGTACTTCTGTTGCCGCTTTAATACTAAAAACAGAATAAAATACATATATAAGGGTTTGATTTTTTCCGTTTCACGGTTCACGGTCAAGGTTCCGCCTTTAGTTTGCGAGTCCGACTCGCACTTGGCCGCAAAGAGTAATTCTAACTTACTTGGGGATTCAATCAAACAAATTACCATAAATAGCCGATCTTGAGCCATTGAGAGCTTTATAACGGGACACCGCGTAAGCCGTATTCGGCGAACGATCAAAGATATTTGGCCCATAGTATTGGGCCGCACGAAAATATCGAGTGCTTCATTGATTTTTTATAATGCTGATTTTCGTTGAAGTTGTTTTTTGTTTTTAGAGTGGTCTACTTTTTTTAAATTATTTATTATAGGAAAACTTACAGCTAGAATGCATGTATATAGTTAAAATGTAACACAAGAAGGCCAATTAAAAGTTTTCACTCATAGCAATAAGGTATTATAGTAAGAAAGAAGGTAAGACAACAAACAAATAGCAAACAAAAATTTATAAATTACAAACAAAATGCAAAAATACTATACATAATTAATACACATTATTATAATATAATATTTATTACTTTTACAAATTATTAGGAAATATGGTTAAAAAAGTGGTAATTAAGATTGTTTATTATTTTTATATGGTAGTAAAAATAAGTCGACTTCGATGCTCCGAGACGCCTCGTTATAATATGCCTACTTGATCTTCGAACATAAGAATTCTGACGATAGGCAGTCGCAACTGGGGGAACGTAACGTGAATTAAGGTTCAAATCTGAGCCTTTAGCCAGTTGCTATCGCGATGCTTATGTCACTTAGCGATGATTATGTTAAACCCCAATCATTTTTGTTTTCGAACTTCGTCGTAATTAGCGATGGCGACTTTGCTAAAGTTTTAGTACTTTTTCTACGAAGGAAACTTTGCTTTTATGTCTGTTCAGTTCTATTTTATGGCGAGCTAACTTTATTTAGCAAACGCCATCGCCAATTACTTACCATTGCACATCCCCGAGGACAAGTCTCAAAAATATTGTTTCCTTTAAAGTACATCTAATGCTTTCATAACTGAAATATTATAGGTTAGTTAATAAATAGATTATTAAAAGCACATGTGGAATTTAACTATAGAACAGCCACGGCGACCAAATATAAAATTAGGTTAAATGTAAGCGTAATTACATCTGGATTACAACGGCTAAGGTCGCAAATAATTACGGGGTACAATCTAAAAATATTTTAGTCTATGGTCGCCAATTTTTAAACGCACAATGTCTTTTATTTTTAGTTTTTTTTGTTTGCTAATTTCAAACAATAACAGAAACCTATCGAAATCCACTCGAAAAATCCCGCTTTCTTGTCTTTTCTCAAAGTAAATGACTAAAACAAACATCGGGGGAGTGCGTTTGCATAAGCACTATAAAACAAATTTATAGCGCCTCTGGTGATATACGACCAATCGAATAAAAGTCCCTTTCCTTACACCGGGGACTTGCTGTCAGCCAAATGAAGATATAACTAATCCTCTATACAATTTTTAAATAGAATAGAATATAAATCATTTATTTGCATAAATAAGGTACAATATGGTGTTACATTTTTAAACTACAATGCAAACTACTAAAATCCATAGTACCAGCGAAATTAAAACAGCAGTACAAAGATAACGTGACAGACTTATTTGCAATTTGTAAGGTGTTACCTATATTTAACAAATTCAATTTATCACTTTTAATTGAACAGTATCATAATAAAGATCTATTAGTCCCAACATGTCACAAAATAACAACAAGAAAAGTATCTGATGGAATGTTTGAAATACCAAAATGCAAGAATTTCTATGGCAAGAACAGTGGAATATTTGCTGCCAAAACTCGTTAATAGTATCCCTCAAAATGTAAAAAATAAGTTAAATGATAACAATTATAAGCTAATATATAAAACACTTTTTAATGATAAATTATAAGACAATAATTAAAGTATTGTAAATTGTATAATTGTATATTGCGCGCGGTGAATTTTTGCTGTACCGCTCAAACCTTCGTAGGTTTATGGTACACATAAAGCTGTATCAAAAGTTGAAAAAAGAAAAAAAAAAAAAAAAAAAAAGTTTAGGTAGGTACTTTAGATCCTTCTAATTTTGCCTTATAAGTGGCGTGCAAATTTTCGTATAAAGACTATTAATTCTTACTACCCCTGCATCTTAAAAAAAACTGTCTAAAACTTAAATCATAAGGACATAAAATCAGTCATACATTAGATAGCATTTTTTTAATGATTATTATTATTATTATTGTTTTAATTTTAATGCAGATAAGTCAACATTTACATATTTTTGTAATTTTTATAACATAATTATTTGCTTATTTGTAGTATGTAAATTTTTATTATGATAACAATTCGATTTTTCTAATTTAATTTGTATCAGACTAAGTAGACTAAATATACCGAAAGTCTAAAAGAGATGTATGGACTTTCAGTATTAAATGAAGTATTAGGTATTCTACTAAGAGGTACTCATAATAAGGAAGACGTAATAAGAGTTGTTCCTCAGGTAAAGCAGTTATATATACTATCAAATTTAGAGCAGGTGTTTGAGGCTTGTCGAAGTATAGTCACCTATTGTACCCCGAGACTACAGGACTGGATGGGCAGAAGCGGTGCTATGTCAATATACAAAATACCGTAAATTTACCCTATACTTTATTACTAAGAATTGAATATTCTGCTCATAATAGAAGCTGGTGATGGAGATTTTCTAATATTTTTCAAAGCTTTCACTTGCAAAAAATGTCAACCAGCTATTTTCCTGCTGATAATAAACATAACTTGAGCTTTCCGTTAATAGAGGCGATTAGAATTTTATCGAGTAATCTTATTGCAAGCGTTGTTTATTTATGAATGCGGCATCTAGATAATCTAGAAGCTTCGACTATCGTGGTTAGTGGACACAAACAAACAACAAAAATATCTACATCTTTTCTTGCTGCTACAAATATTGTAATACGCAGGAAGTCTTTAATTATTAGAAATTGGTAATTGGTAATGTGGTATTCGTAATTTAGAAGTATCAATGAATACATAGAGTCTGGCAAAAGAAAGTTGAACCAGAACCATTTCTTCCATGAAAGTAAAATAAAAGTGTTTTTGATATATGTATGATAATACACATTTATTTTGAATTAGAAAGGAATCGTCTTGATATCATAAACTGATTTTTGGAGTTTGGACCAATCAAAAGTGGTTTGACGTTGGTTTGACGTTTATGACAATACCATATTGCAGTTTTAACATATCGGGACTGGATTATAATTGTATTCAGGATTCAATTAGCAGAATCAAATCGTTCTAAAGTTTTAACTTGGCAACTCTATATGACCTTCGAAGTCAATTTGACAAACAAATATTTGACAAAAATTCTGTTTTTTTTTTATTTTTATTTATCATGTTAGTACTAATTAATAATTTATTAAGTAACTCATCATGTTTTTTGATTTTGGTATTTTTTCATAGGAATTAGGATGTTGCCACCCTTAGATGTTTTTTAATTTGCCTACATTTTTCGGGATCAACTTACGTAGCAGCATCGAAGTACCAAGTTTCCAAATTTTTTATTTCTATCAAGTTTACTTTAACATAATTTTCTCGCTTTGTTAAGTTTACAAAGTAGGAAAATTTTACTTGGGCAAAGAATAATACCGTGATTATTATGGCATATTAATTTACCATAATATTTTTTTATCAATTTCGTATGAACAATATCAAGAAACGTTCCTGCTCGATCAGTTTCTAAACATTTTCCTTTGCACTAAGCAGACGATGCATGGGCACGATTCAACGGCGATGCTGAGCGATTTACATCTTATGCCTGGTCGAGCGGCAACTTGTTCGATAGTACGTTACCTCTAACATGTGGTGAGGCACAGGACTATATTTAAGATCCCAACCATTATAAGAATCACCTTTCTAGAATAATTATGCAGTATATACTGGTCAAATCTAGAAAGGTTAGGGCCTATACCCCTAACCAACATCGCTTCGATGGCATAGGTCCTAACCAACTGCATTGAACCCGTGACCTCTAAAGACAGCTCATTCAATTATGTACCTAAAGCAACAAGTAATAAGAGTCAATTAGGCGGATCCCCGGTGGGCAGTAATGGCGGCCCGCCCGCCGCGCGTCGCCGACTAATTGCCCTCCCCTCGCCCGGAGACAGTGAGACACCCACAGAGCTGGTGATTAACAATTACCACCTTATAAGTGACATATCACTATTTCACTAGAAGAATGTCATTGGTTTAATAATTATACTGTATTCGAGTTAAGAATGGTGTGAGTCATCAGTGCAAATTTTAATAATTGACCAGAATCTATGGTCTCTTCCACACCAAGGGAATCTGGTCTCTCGCTAAGTTCTCGAAGAACTTGTGTTACGGGTGCCAGACAACGGAAATATATTGAATGTTTGAATGAAGACATAAAACTTTTTGTTCCTTCGAACCCACGACTTCAGGCTTGAGTGCCGACGCGCTAACCTCTGAGCCGCAGAGGCTGTCAACCAATAATGTGTCGGCACTGGATGAATGGCTAACTTCTAGCAATTGTGAACACGGCCTGAGCGTCATTGGCAAATTTTGACATTTGTAATGATGACTCACTGTATTCTTGACGCGACTAAACTATGTAGTGTCTATCTCCTTGCTTCCTACCTAAAATGCGAATCCTTTACAACTAATGAAACTTACGAGAGGAACTTACCATCTTCTACTAGAGTTTAATCCAGATTCGAGGCCCTAATTCTGGCCTGAAGTCAGGTTTTTTTTGAAATTGATTTTAGGAATTTTTTGTCCTATCCACAATTAGAAATGACATTGAGGAAGTGCGATAAATAATTCGAATTCGCGTGAATGTTCAGAAACCTCTGTGTTATACATGTACCTAGTACACGCAATTCGTTTCAATAATTACCTTCGTATTTACCTCTGCCCACTGCCCAGGCCAAAACAAGTTTATGGCATGGTTTACTTGGAAACAGGGTTTATTAATTAAATACGAGTACTTACATTTGATTTATTTTTCTCTATTCACTTAAATTAGATTAGTTTACGGCCTAATAATCAATCTTTACTCAAAGTTGGAAACACCTAAATCACAGGCCTATCTGTATGTAACCAATATCGGCGTATGTCTTGAGAGCCTCTTGAATTAAGTAACATTTGAGTATTCAGTGATTTGATTTCTTAACTAAATAATTATTATATTAATACGTGAAGCAAAAACTTTTAGTATAGTTTTACGAGAATTGTGCAACCGGAGGAGTATGATATCTAGTCGCCAGTCGGCAAATTAAAGTTTATGTAGAGGAAGTTATACAGAAAGCTGATATTTTTTCAATGAATAATTTTTTAAATATTAAAAATGACAACACACACTAGCGTGCGTTTCATAGATCCAATTTAGTTACACGTTGACGTTAGTCAATCTGTCATACAATTTGCATTTTTTTTTCAATCTACCCTTATAAAGTACAAACATAAAAGGTACCCGCGACGCCGTTGTACGTATTCCGCCTGCGCTGGTCCATGGAGATCGAAGACGTCGTGGACTACATCCGCAAGAAGACTTCCATCGCCCTGAGGGTCGAACGTCTGGAGTCTCGCCATAAGGTCAACTTCAGTTCCTTTGTGGTGAGAGTGCCGACGTATCTTTTGTCAACCTTCGAGGTGGAGGATTTCTGGCCGACGGGTGTGGTCTACCTGAGATTCCGGGGGAGACTCCGGAAAAAAGCGCGCATCACGTTGCCGACAACACGTGATAAAATGTAGTTTAAGTATATAATAATGATAATATGTATGTTAGTCTGTAAGGTATTTATAATATGGGCCTATGCCACCCGAAATAAACGTTATTTAATTTAATTTAATTTACCTATTACAGTAGCCATACACCATACTTCCTATTATCCAATTGGCATGACGCTGCAAGCTTGATCCAATCTACAGTTCGTTTGTATATATACCACACACGTATTACTGTCATGCCAATCAACGCCCTTATACAGTCATTTATAACTGATCCAATCGGCAGCGTCACGCCGATCGGACGATAGCCAGTATGGTTTATAACTACCCTTACTCACTAATAAGTTAGAGCTTTGCCCAATATATTATATCTTACGTTCCGTTTCGTTTAACTACATATGGCACTTTATTAAATGGTGCTTGAATTCATACCAATTACTATACAAGTTTTGCTTAAGTCGGAAGCCTATCTATATCTGTCTATTTGTTCATTTCATACTCACATAGATGAAATACAAACATATATCCGTGTAAGAGCAGTTTAAGAGCCATGCAAGATCGTAAACGTACTGAGAGCTTCGTAATTGCGAGTACAGAAGCATCCTTTGTTTTATTACGTGCACGACATTAGCTCAGTCTACACGGTAGCCCAGACTACGTGTTTCTAGCATTTAATATTCCTTCGCTCCGGTAGTCTAAGATGATTTGCTTCGCTGAGGAACGAGTGAGTGCCTTTTCGCACGTGGCGGTTACCGCTTAGTCGGTGCCGTCTAACCGGCGGCCAACTTGGGCTGGGACTATGTGATCCGGAATCCGGAAGGCTGGGGAAAATTCAGAGCATTGAAAAAAGAACTCTCCGCTGGTACAATAAAGTTGAAAATCGAACACATAAGTGTCGAGTCAATTATCAATGTCTTATATGACAGCTCAATACATCCATTTTCAACTCTATTGCATTAACGCAAAGTTATATTTTCAATGCTCCGAATTTTCCCCCGTCCAACGCGATTTCCAGCCTTATAGCAAATTATGCCGGTACGTGTACGAAAGCTAACGAACCTGGCTATACACTTCGCCGCCGGCTACCCGGCACCGTCTACTCGGTAACCGGTGCGGATGTGAAAAGGTCAATAAGAGGATACCTCAATGGACATGAATAATATTATGTGCCCTTTACCCGGAGTTGTCTGCCGCGCACAATAAAACTTTGAGATGAACTGTCACCAGCAGTGTTTTCGGACTAGTATTTACCTTCAACCCTTCAAGAAAAGAGCGCAATCATCTTCGAAAGGCCGGCAATGCTTGCGAGTAATATGTATTTCTCGAACACGAAACTAACCGAAACTTTTCGGTTGACCATACGATTGATGATATTATGTACCCCTGCATGTAAATAGTGTATACCTAGCCTATAGAACTATGTATTTACAACAAAATTTATTATCACTACCATTAAGTTTGGTTACCATTTATTTCTAGATGGTTGCCAACAGAACACTATCAATTACAGGGTAAACTCTTATAATTACCATACACTAACACAACCAGTAATAGCTCCCACACCGATTTCGGTGACGGTGGCCTGTTTCATTGAAACCAGGCCAGCTACGCAGGAGTTATGTTATAGTGCCCAAGTGTGTGCGCAGTACACAAGAGCACTCTCTCCTCCTTTACTATCGTAACCCAGTGGGACGGATAACCGACACGACTGGCGAGAGATTAGGCGCAGGTCCGACTTTTTACATGCCCATCCGACGCATGGATCATCTTTCTTGTCAGACAATCAGGTGATCAGCCTGAATTGTCTTAACCAAACTTGGAAACAACATTTTTTTTTGTTCCAATGCGGGAATCGAACCCACGACCTCCGAGTCGAGAGCCAAGCTCCAACCACTAGACCACGGAGGCTGTTTAACACAAACAACCAATAACCATACACTGTGGTACAAAACTTTACAGATACGAGCACGACTAAAACAGAAGGCAATTATTCTTAACTCATAATGATTACTTGCTATTTATTTAAAATCTATCAACATCAATAGAGTTAGTCATAAAAGTTGTGACGAAAAAATCTCAATGTAATATCGAGGGTCCTAACAAACAGTGAGCAATAAAACAGCCAATTGTGAGTGTATCAGCGCGGCGCGGCCGCGGTGTAATAGGTTTCATTATGACGATGATTTTAATGGCGCTTTTATGTGCTCCGCAACTCCCGCCTATACAGTTAGGTAGGTAATATATGGAGAAAACATAAATATAATTTTTTTATATAAGTTTATGTATGTATTTGTGTATTTATTTTAGATTCTTAGCTTGTAAGAATATTATCGTAGTATTAATTAGAATTTTTCAATATAATTAGTTAATATAACTTTTTCCTGTGTATGTAAATAATTACACATTGCCCGTATTGTCTGTTGTGATGAAATATCAATAGTTTCCTGCTTGTGGGTTGCTGCAAGCTGCTTGGGAGAAATTTTCGTAATTTTAAGTTTCTTTGTTATACAGTATGACCGCAATAAAGAATATTCATTCATTCATAACGTTAATACATACGCACCGTGCAAACCTCTTATAACGACATCATTTTCAACGAAGAACTGGGTATTACAATGAAATGCTAGACACAATATGAATATTCTACTATCGGCTATAAGACTATCGCCTATTAAGACCATAATTTATCGCTACCTTCGTAGTCGTTATAATCGATATTCACTGTATACCTCAACAATTTTACACGATATGTTAAGAAACATCAAATGAGTACTTAAAGAATTGGATGTAATATTACATGAATAGTTTGATTTTATAAGATGTCTTAAAATGTTTTACATTTACAAGAAACTTAATTTGGGACGAATCTAAAACTAAACGAAAATATTTAATGTTAAAAATTGATTTTAAGACTAAAGAAACATTATTCTCTTTATTTTTATATTTCATTATGCGCCATCAGCAATATTTTACGTGCTGTGAATCTCGAGACGAATGAATAATTAATTCATATCTTTACTCACTCCCACTGAGTCCAAAAATATCTATTTTAAATCGTTCTGTATTGCCTAAAGTCTGTACATTAAATGAAACTTTCAATTTAATCAGAATTAATAGGTTGTTTATGATAAACTAACTTCTACTCATGATCAAACTAATGAACGGATGGCGTGTCCCACAGATGGTTATGAGCTAATCGAAAGTATTTTCCACCTCCTATGTTAAAAAGAGTCAAGAAAATGTATGGAGGTAGAGCAAGCTGAACCGCAGGCAAAACCTTAAAATAATATAGGTAGCTGGCTCAGCAAACGTTGTTCTACCATTCAATTTATCCCTAAAAAAATTTTTAATTTTCAACCAGGTGTGTAAAAAATAGCTCACGACCCCACTCACAACAAACTTAGGCCTTATTCATCCGTTATTGGATGATTTATACAGTATTCTCTGAGCGAAGTAGCCACTCTTGAAATACTGTAGTTCCTGGAACAGTTGGTTTTTTAAACAGGTTTCCTCACGATGTTTTCCTTTACCGTTGGAGCGTCCGTATAATGTACTTGAGATCTGAAAAAGTCTCATCGGTACACGCCACGAACGGCTTTGCAGGTAGCCAAGCCGTTCCGGGGGAGTTTGGTTGCAAACACTGTGACACGAGAATTGTATATAACGTTTTGTAAAATTAATTACAGAAAATTTGGGCACGTGATTTACTGCTCATACAAAGATGATTAGGCAGGTTTTTGTTTGTAAATAGAAAGAATAATGAAATTACGTTTTTAAATCAACTGTGAGGTGAATCAGCTGTCAGTGTGAGCACCGCAGCAGCGATGTCTTGTTTGTTACTTGATATAATCTTACTTCAATTTTTAGTTTTGTCTGCCTAAACAGTGTTTTGTTTGGATGAAAAACCTCATCCACTAGTAATAAGGACCTGTCACAAAAATACCATCACCCCATCAAAATACCCGAGTGGACAACATGCGACGTGACTTGTGCACACACAGATGAGGTCGTAGCGCTACGCCGTAGATTGCTACGTCGTAGTAAAACTACGTCGTAGTAAAGCTACGTCGTAGTAAGCTACCGCATAGCGATCAACGGCGTAGGTTACTACGTACGTACGACGTACAGACATGTCACTTCGAATCATAAAATTATTTTAGATGATACTAGATGTTGCCCGAGACTTCATGAGTGCAAAAGGAAATCTCAAAACAGTACATTTTGACGCGGCAAAAAGCCTATGTGTCCTTGCCCGCGGTCTACTATATCTGTGCCAAATTTTATCAAAATCAGTCCAATAGCCTCGGAGCCTATTCACCGCAAACAAACAAACATACATACGATCAAATCTTTCATCTTACATATAAGTATAGATTTTTTTCACTTTACGTTTAACTACTCTTTTACTTTTCGTCACGAAATCAAAACGCCTATAAGATATACTAGATACATAAAGTTCATTTGAAAAAAAAACCTTAAACCTTATATAAAATATTTATTTTGGGTTATAAAATTTTATCTTTCAAATCAAATGTAATAAAATATGATTCGAATTTGACTATTTTAGTTTTTTTGTCTTTAAATATAAAATGTAATCTGAGTTCAAATCTCTAAAACTAGTGGGCAAAAGGTTTTAGTTAATGTATATTGATACTATACACAGGATGTATTTTTATCCCAATAATATATTTAAACCAATATTAGGTTACAATGTTACGTAAGTATTCACATGAAAAATTATCGTAATTTACAAAAATATGATTCATTTCCTAGCAACTGTTATTAAGTATCTCGCGCTGCCGTTCACCGCTCCGACTTTGAAAGTCACACGACCGCCGCGCACTAAAGGCCTTGTGGTTATTAATCGACGCTAATTATTTTATAAGATAATCTCGTCATAATTTAAGGTCACATGGTAATTGGTATATACATACATATTTTTGGAACGAGAATCGAATACTGATCACGGTCCTTGAATATCGATTTTTGTTTTGATTACAGCCTGTACAGTGCATAGAATAAAATGTTATCCTAAAAAATTTCATAATATTATGAATTATGATAAAGAGTAATACAAGAATATCTTAACTACATAATTATACAATTCAGTGACATCAGAGTCTGTAGATAACTGAATATTCGTATTTCAGCCAGTAGCGCTCTTTATTTCACAATTTTACATTATCAAAGTGCATGGTATTAACTTATTTATCTAAAAAAACATTTCAAAATATACATGGAATAGTACATGGAATAATACATTACAGACGGAGTTGTAGAGTGTCAGAGATCCGCCTTGTTTAGTATATAAGGTTTGGTAAAATCAACTACGGATATACGGATATCTTGGGCATAGGTTAGGGGTCTACCTATTTTTTTTAATAAATTAAAAAATAAATTTATTTAAACATTTCGAATAAAATATATTATACTAGATAAAATTACATTGCGCTCTCTGAGGCGCTGTGGTCATTAACCTCACAGAAGCAGCTGACTTTAAAGCGAAAGCAAAGTCATTGCCTAAATAATATCAATTTAATTAGCTGTGTGAGGTCAATAACCCTCCCGTAGGGCTGTAAAGAACGTAATGTTTTTTTTTAAGTTTATTTTTTCATAATTTTAAAATTATTTTTCTGTCTAAACAATAAGCAGTGGATCATATGAACAAAATATCCGCAGCTGACTTTACCACTTTCGTACCACGTTCACTAACTGAAGTCATAGCAATAAAACTAATAACTGCCCTGAGCCATCTGACTGACGCCGCTCTATTACCAGGTGTTCTATATTATATTTACAGTAATTAGCTCCCCACACCGATTTCGGTGACGGTGGCCGGTTTCATTAAAACCAGACCAGTTACGTAGTAGTAATTTTATAGTGCCCAGGTGTGTGCGCAGTACACAAGAGCACCCTCTCTTCCTTTACTCTCATAATCCAGTGGGACGGATTACCGACACGACTGGCGAGAGATCAGGCGCAGGTCCGACTTTTTACATGCCCCTCCGACGCATGGATCATCTTTCTTATCAGACAATAAGGTAGGTAAGGAGGTAAACAACATTTTTTGTTGTTCCAATGCGGGAATCAAACCCACGACCTCCGAGTCGAGAGCCAAGCTCTAACCACTAGAACACGGAGGCTGTTAATAGCTGTTAATTTCCAATAAAACCATGTTGGTAATGGCCTCCGACTGTTTTTGATTTTTTTAAGGAAATGACAAAAGATGTAGGAAAATACGAAACACTGTTTTTTTTTTGGTTTAAAAGCAGGCAGTAGCCATGTGTACCAAAGCAGACAGTAGCCATGTGTGCCAAAGCAGGCAGTAGCCATGTGTGCCAAAGCAGACAGTAGCCATGTGTGCCAAAGCAGGCAGTAGCCATGTGTGCCAAAGCAGGCAGTAGCCATGTGTGCCAAAGCAGGCAGTAGAAATGTGTGCCAAAGCAGTTAGTAGCCATGTGTGCCAAAGCAGGCAGTAGCCATGTGTGTCAAAGCAGGCAGTAGCCATGTGTGCCAAAGCAGTTAGTAGCCATGTGTGCCAAAGCAGGCAGTAGCCATGTGTTTCAAAGCAGGCAGTATCCATGTGTGCCAAAGCAGGCGGTAGCCATGTGTGCCAAAGCAGGCGGTAGCCATGTGTGCCAAAGCAGGCAGTAGCCATGTGTGCCAAAGCAGTTAGTAGCCATGTGTGCCAAAGCAGGCAGTAGCCATGTGTGTCAAAGCAGGCAGTAGCCATGTGTGCCAAAGCAGGCGGTAGCCATGTGTGCCAAAGCAGGCGGTAGCCATGTGTGCCAAAGCAGGCAGTAGCCATGAGTGCCAAAGCAGGCAGTAGCCATGTGTGGCAAAGCAGGCAGTAGCCATGTGTGCCAAAGCAGGCAGTAGCCATGAGTGCCAAAGCAGGCAGTAGCCATGTGTGCCAAAGCAGGCGGTAGCCATGTGTGCCAAAGCAGGCGGTAGCCATGTGTGCCAAAGCAGGCGGTAGCCATGTGTGCCAAAGCAGGCAGTAGCCATGTGTGCCAAAGCAGGCAGTAGCCATGTGTGCCAAAGCAGGCAGTAGCCATGTGTGCCAAAGCTCAAAGTACTACCCTACCAAATTTCATCAAAATCCGTTTAGTAGTTTTGTGTGTACCCATCACAGTACCCATCCATCCATCCATTCATCCATTCATCGATCCATCTTCACAAACATTCACATTTATAATTTACTAGCTGGTGCCCGCAACTTCATTTGCGTAGAACTAATGGAAACGGAAGTCAGAACCCTAATATAATCAATCTGCCAGTGAAGGTCTCGTGAAAATCGGTCCAGCTGTTTCAGAGATTAGCCAGAATAAACTGACAGACGGACAGACAAAAAAATATATATTTTATTGTAAGTACCGTACATATAATTTCATATGCATTAAGTGAAATGTTGTTAATTTTAAAAAACAAACAGGCAAACCTTGATTTTATTTGTATAGATAACAGTAGTAGGATAATAATATTATTATGTACTATTGAGTGAAAGCCGTGTGGCAAATACTATTGAGTGATGTAAACGAGTATCGAGCACTTCTAGTAATAGATTATAGAAGTGATACCTAGCATGTAGATGTGAGATTCGTTGCAGAACTTATTTTAATACCTATCTTAAAAAACTTACTACCTCGGACAAAAAAAAAACTTGAGATAGTCGTTATTACATTGTGATTTCGAGTGGCAAAAAGTGTCGTGCCAATTTTAATCCGCCTAGCCTCCAATTCGCAACGCGTTCTACGTTCCAAAAATGTCGTGTCTGTAAACAGGTACAAGTAGGTATTCAAGATCTATATGTATATGTACATTTATATATAGTCAATGTTATAGTTTGCTATGTTTCAAACTGTACTGTCATAGTTATTATATTTAATGAAACGCGAAGTCGGTGTGAATCGGTGTTGTATGTACTCGCCGCTACTCAACTAAAAGAAAATATTTACTAAAATGAAATTACTCCAAATATTTTAGATCTGTACAGGTACTAAATATAATAGGTAATGAAAAAAAATTTTTATCGGTATCTTAATAATCAAAAGTTAAAAACTTTAACTAGACGACGCAAATATATACGCCTTTGTTACCCGGGCTATTATTGCGAATCTATTGACACCTCATTCATTAAAATCGGATCAGTGGTTCAGGTGCTACGGTGGAACAAACATACATACATATACTGCCAAAATCATTACCATTCCTTTTAGCTTTGCCGCAGTCGGGTAAAAAGTCGCGTCGCGTCTCAGTGTGAGTTGACCCTTAAAATAACGTGGACAGCTGTCTCAAAGAATATTTATTGCTAATGTAAAGAATCAATGTCATGACAGTTCGCGGCTGTGTGTGCGTGGCTGGGCGAATGCGGAGGCGGGCGGGGCGTGAGTTTTTTCCAGCCAGGACTTTCGTTCAGGGGTTGGCAGCTGATCGCTTCGTGCTTTGACATAATTTACAGTATTTATATTAATTATACTATAGTATAATAATAGACGCGACGTTTAAAATTATTTTGGTGTCAACCTTAGGCTTACGTCAACATGGCAACATTCGCCGGTGCTCGAGCTGTCATTTGTAAAGAGTCTCGACCCTGTGGTTGTACGCAGTATAAGCATATAATACCACAGTATAAACACAGTATATCACATGGACACTGGAAATTGCTGGAGGTGTTGCTAAAATTGGAAGTAAAGTCTTGTTAACTAAAACATACTAGATAGTGAATGTTGGCCGCGATTTGTTTCTCTTTTATTAGGGTGCCGTACCCAAAGGGTATAAAAACTGGACTCTACTTATTACTTAAATTTCGCTGTGTGTCTTTCCGTCTGTCTGTCCGTCTGTCACCAACTCACCAGGCTGTATCTTCTAAACCGTGATAGTACAAGTTGAAATTTTCACAGATTATGTATCTCTGTTGCCGCTATATAAAAAAAATACTAAAAACAGAATTTAAAATAAATTCCTTGAGTGTTATATGAAAATAAATTTTTTTAAACGCCTTCCAAAAAAAGAAGGCAGTTATGCATTCGGCTGTATATAACATTTATATATTTTATATTACAGACGGCGGAATTTTTTTTTGATGTAAAGGGTATAATCCCAAGTTGGTCCCGTTTTTACCAAAGTGGGTAACCTGATGATGGGATCCATGAGGAATCGAGGGAACTCCTCGGAACTTATAAATAGTTAAAATTTTAGCCGAAAATAAAAGCTGAATAACTTAGAAAGTAAGTTTTATTTCATACTTTTTTGTGCATTTTTACTTTGGAAGTCAGTTTTAGTTTTTTATTTAAAAATAATTTATTATTTAATTATTAATTTATTTAACCTATATGGAAATAAAACCTATATGGAATTTTATTTTTTATATATATTTAAGGGTGAAAACATACCTACAACAAATGTGAATTGTTAGATGTTTTGTACGGAACCGTTCGTGCGTGAGTTCCGACTCGCACTTAGCCGGTTTTTACTATAGGAACCGCGCGAGTCGCGACGTTTGCCGGGATCAAAACAGGCGTTACAGTGAATACGATAACAGTTGCTTATACAGAAAAATACCTGATTAATATTTCCTGACAACTCGCACACGCATGGACACCATCACACCGCCGTATAACGCGTCGGCTTCAAGGTCACGCGGTTGAGTTGTACGGGCGCGCATCGAGGAAAAGAATTTAAGTATTTTATAGGATAATCTGGGCAAAACTTAAGGTCACATGTTATGTTATATATATTTTTGGAACGAGAATCGGACAATGATTACGCTCTTTGAATATCTATTTTTATTAGCCGAGCATTCTGTATAGCTAGTTGTTTAAATGGAATTATGTACTTGGTATTAAACCACTGTGTGTAGCGATACCTTAAAAAAGATTTAGATGTTTATTTTTTGATATGACGACGAAAGTGTGGTCACTTTAGAATATTCAAACTATGACTTATGATATTGTAATTTTTGTTTTTTTGGTAGATCATCAATCATGCTAAGCACTCTTTAGGAAAATGGTTGTAGGCATAAACAAAATTAAATTAAAAAAGTGACCCCCGAATTGTCAAGCAGTGAGGGAGCTGACCAAACCAAAGCTATCAAGAGTAAAGAAAGACTATGATGTACATTTCACAGAACAAATCTTCATACAAGAAAAAGTTACGCCATCTTGATTTAACCACACCTCAAATGTCAAAATAGCCCAAACAAATCAAAAAAACCCCAAAAACAAAAAAGCCGTTTAAGTAGAGACAGTTTATGCCTCGATATGCCTCGTCTATAGTCCATAGATATTATTATTATTATTATTATTATTATTATTATTATTATAGTATATACGTCTATGTTTCAAACAAAATCGGTTCATGCGTTTGGGAGCTACTATGCCACGGACAGACACACACACACTGAAAGACAGACATGTAAAACTCCTCCCCTTTTCGTCGGGGGGTAAAAATCAAATTAAAAAAAAACAACTATTTTAATCGCTGACAAATTGAATCGCTTAAACTTACTGCGCGCTGTGTCAGTATCTTATACTTTAAACGAGACAATCTTGTATATATATAATCGGTATTTCGAAAATGGTTTCAAGTTCAAGTTCTTCTTCTTCTTCAAGTTTTACCATGGAATTTAGTATGCAGAGAGTTTTGGGAGAGAAAAATTGATCCTAGCTAAGGTCTTATCCCTGGGAACAGCACATTTTTAAGTTTTTTCTTTCGTCGTGCAACAATAAATCAATAATTTCAGATTGGCACTTTGGTTTACATCTTTTGCTTTGTTCGAAAATCCGGAATGTGATGGGTCTCTCTCGGTCGGATTTTTGTGATTCATTTTTTTTTTTTTAATTATCAGAACACCGAGCAAAGCTCGGTTACCCAGGTACTTATCATTATGTATTATGTGCATATAAGGGCACATTCGTAAGTGCGCCGAACGTTTTCTTATCAACATACTGTAAAAAAAACCTAAATGGTACTTACACTGTATATATCCGCAATCAGCATATCGATTAGCTGGAGCGTGAGAATCAGCATCAACAGATTACTCATGAATGAATAATAATAATTAACACAAGAAACAAACAGGAAAATATCCATAATTATACATGTTAAGGACAATGGCCTCGTAATGTAAAACTTGAGTAAATTTAAATCTGAACAATAAACGAGTGGAATAATACAGTCCCCTACAGTAGCGCGTGGTCCTTTGGCGAGCCGAATATCAAGATCGAAGAAATATTTGAAGTCCATATCAAGTTGAAAATAACGAAGACGGCACTTAGAAAAAATTGGAACAGCTGTTTTGAACATTGAAAAATTTCCGAAGATTCAAGATAGAAATTTTTACTGAAGACCGGACTTAGGAAATTTTCGTCAGCTGTTCTGAACATAGAAAAATTTCTGACGATTCAAGATAGAAATTTTTACTGAACATTGGACATAGAAGAATTTATCAAGCTAGAACATTGGAAATTTTATCAAGATTTATCAACGGGAATCAATGCCAGGGAATAGATTGGACTCAGAAGATCGGACTCGGGGATACAAGGATACACCGCTGCGAACGGAAGCAAGGATTCGCAGATTTTTACCGAAAAACCTCCCAAAGATTCTTGAAACTGAAAAATTAACTTTGAAGATTAACATTGAAGATTAACATTTGAAGATTAACATTTGAAGATTAACATTTGAAGATTAACTTAACATTTGAAGATGGTTATGACCAGAAGTCAGAGTGGGGCCGAGGAGAACCAGCAACCACGTCGATTTCCGGATCCGCCACGATCGCCGTCCGCTGCCGCTACGAGCCAGCCGCCGCCGACCGAGGGAAGAGCGGATCTGCTTCAAACTATTTTGAAAGCGAGACCAGGTACCAGCAAGGCGCCTGCACCCTCGGAAGTACAAACCCTAGCCAGAAAGAAGGCTATTTCAATTAGATCGATCGACAGCAAGTGTCGTCGCGCGTATGCATTACGAGGCGGAGGAGAAACTCGCCGCTCTTCGTAAGAAGGAACTGCAGATCGAAGCAGAACTTATAAAGAAGAAGCTCGCCGCTGACGTCGCCGCTGCAGAAGATGGTAGCAGCCCCGACGACGACGAGCCATCAGAACAGGTGGAGCAACGTGTCCGATCCTGGCTAAGCGAACAGGGTCCCGAACCCGAGGAGGCTAGACAAGAGCCGACATCTATGGAAGAAAGAGAGACGCCGAAGCCAGAAGACATGCCACCGAAGGGAGCCCAGAAGACGAGGTTCGAGTGGCCGCAGCAACGCCACCCACGCTCACCCACACCGCCCACGTCTAGGGCTAATGGGGTGGAACATCTTGCCGAAACACTGGACAAACTGCTGAACCAACGCCAGTCGCGCCACACTACGGAGTTGCCTATATTCTCGGGCGCTCCCACCGAATGGTTGCTATTCAAAGCAGCCATGGAAGACACCACTGCGTTCTACAAGCTCAAGCCGAGAACTTAGCTCGTCTGAGAAGCTGCCAACGGGGAGAAGTGAGAGAAGCCGTGGCACCACTGCTGAGCGTCGCGACGCCGCCCGAACAAATTATGAAGACCTTGGATCAATGCTTCGGTCGACCCGAGGTTATGGTCGATCGCATGATGGAAGACCTGAAGAAGATACCGAGGCTCGGAGGTTCGGCGGCAGAACTCAACCGATTTGCAGTGAATATTCAGAACATGGTAGCCATCCTGAGGAAGCTGAGGCACGGGTACCTCTTTAACCCGTTGCTCACGAGAGACATCCTGGAGAAGCTCAGCCCATACGAGAAGAGCAAGTGGTACGACTACGCAGAAGAGCCGTCGCGCTTCAGGAACGAGCCCAATGTCGTCGTTCTCTCTGAATTCTTAATGAGAGAAGCGGACAGGGCGCTGCGCTACGGGTTCAGCACGGCACCGAAGAAGGAAACACCGCGTCCACCTCCTAACAAGAACGAATCCCGAACAAGAAGGCCAGTCTTCGCGATAGCAGACGAGGGCAGGGATTCGCCGAGTCACAGCCAGCCTAATAGAATACGTGAAGAGTCAACGAAGTGCCCGTTATGTGCCGAAGATCACGCTCTGTTCCGCTGTGCTGCTTTCAAGAAACTGAGCATGCAAAAGAGATGGGACACAGTCAAAAAGGAAGGGCTGTGTTTCCGGTGCATACGGAGCAGGCACAGAAGATACAACTGCAGAGCGAGGCCGTGCGGCGTGAAGGGCTGCAACTTTCCTCATCACGCGCTGCTGCACGAAGACAGGTCCGGCGGCGCCCCAGAGACAGAGGATGCCGTGATTACCGCATCGGTCACCTCCGACCGCGAGGTGCAACTTATGATGAGAAGAATTCAAGTTGTCGGTCCACGGGGCGAAGCGGATATCTTCGCGCTGTTCGACGAGGGCTCGACAGTGACACTACTGGATGAAGACGTCGCGATGGCTATCGGCGCAGACGGCCCACCGAAGGTGCTGAGGATGCATGGGATCAATGCCGAGAGAAGGGAAGAAAAAAGCCGACTCGTACAACTTGGCGTACGGGGTCACGACGGTACCAGATATGACGTCACTGCGAGAACCGTGGAAGGATTGAACCTACTCACTCAGTCCGTCCCGTAATCACTGTTCCGACTTGCTCACCTGCGTGATCTCAAGAACGAAGAGATATGCTATGAAGACAAGAAACCCCAACTTCTCATCGGTACGGACAACTGGCAGCTCATAGTATCCAGGGAGCTGAGGATCGGCAAGAGAAACCAGCCTGCAGCCTCGAAGACGAAGCTCGGCTGGGTAATCCATGGAAGCATCCCCAGACGCTTCATAAAGCAGGAAGAACACGAGAACATCCTGCACGTGTCTACGATCGAGACCCGAGGCGAAAGACTGGAGGAAATGGTAAAGAAACACTTCGAAATAGACGCACTGGGAATAGCGTCCAAGGCTAAGCTGAGCAACGAGGAGCAGCGAGCCATCGAACTCTTTGGCAGAACGGCCAAACGAACGGAAGACGGTCGATTCGAAGTGGGACTTCTGTGGCGCACGAACAGCGTCAAGCTACCTCTTAGCTACAACAATGCGCTAAAGAGGCTCAAGAACTTAGAACACAAGCTCAAAAAGAACCCCCTGGACGAGGCGCAGTATCATGGGCAGATGAAGAACCTCATAAGCAAGGGATATGCGGAAAAATGCGACGGGACAGAGGCCGGAAGTGACATCACATGGTACCTGCCGCACTTCCCGGTTAAAAACCCAAATAAGCCGGGCAAGTTGCGACTGGTTTTCGACGCAGCGGTGAGGACAAACGGCGTGAGCCTCAACGATCACTTGTTAGAAGGGCCTGACCTTCTGACCTCACTGCCGAAGATACTGTTCCGGTTCAGAGAGGAAGCCGTCGCTGTGAAGGCCGATATAGAGGAGATGTTTCTTCGCGTCAAGGTCAGAAAAGAAGACCAACCGGCCCAGCTGTTCCTGTGGAGAGAAGACGAGGGCGAGCCGCCGTCCACATACAAGATGGTAGTAATGATCTTCGGAGCATCGTGTTCACCGTTCCTGGCACACTCAGCCCGGAATCGGAACGCGGAAGAATTCGCCGAGTCGCATCCCGAAGCCCATCGCGCTATCACTGAAGCCCATTACATGGATGACTACGTAGACAGCTATCCAGACCACCAGAAGGCCATGCAGATCGTAGAACAAGTGGACCAAATACATAGGAAAGGTGGCTTCCACTTAAGAGGCTGGACGAGCAACGACCGGAGGGTGCTAGAGGGACTGCCTGAAGACCGCCTGGCCGAGAACACTACGCAGCGTGTCACCAAAGACGAGCAGAAGACCCTGGGCATGCTGTGGGACTCCCGAGGCGAAAAACTAAAATTTAACACGTCGCTATCCAGAGTCCACGAGGAGTTTCGTGAGCTACAGCGTGCACCAACGAAGAGAGAGGCCCTCAGCACGGTGATGAGCATCTACGACCCGCTGGGACTGCTGAGCTGCTACACGATCACCGCCAAAGTCATCCTACAAGGCTTGTGGCGTCAGAAGCTGGACTGGGACGAGTCGCTGTCCGCTGAGTCAGCCCAAGACTTCGCCCGTTGGCTGACCGACATGGAGTACATCAGACAGCTCGAGCTACCCCGGAGTTACAACGGGGGGAGCCCGACGAGAAGCCGGCAGCTGCACGTATTCTGCGACGCGAGTAAGGACGCATACGCCGCAGTCGTCTATTGGAGGTTGAAACAAGAAAATGGGGAAGTACGAGTCGTGTTGGCCGCCGCCAAGGCTAGGGTGGCGCCGCTGAAGGCACAAACAATACCAAGGATGGAGCTACAGGCTGCCCTGATCGGGGCGAGGCTGGGAAACGCCGTCGCCGCAGAACACAGTTGGAAAACGGACACGGTATTCCACTGGATCAACGCACAAGTAGTTCTGTGTTGGATACAGAACGGCAGCCGCAAATACACACCGTACGTGGCACATCCGCTAGGGGAGATCGCCGAGCTGACGTCTGTTCACCAGTGGAGATGGGTGAGCACGAAGAGCAAAGTCGCCGACTTAGCCACCAGAACGGGCTATGTTCCGAAGGGCGACGGGGACCCTTGGTTCCAGGGGCCGGACTTGCTGCGCAGGCCTGTGATCGAGTGGCCCGCGGAGAGTCCTGCTACAATTGAAAATCAAGAAGAATACGTCGCCTTCCACACCACGGAGGCGAGCGAGCTGAGCTGTCTACCAGATGTGACGCGCTTCTCGAACTACGAGCGCCTCATAAGATGTACGGCGATGGTCTTGCTGTTCGTCGAGAATTGCAGAGATCGTCGGACCCACCTTGACGTACGACACCTGGAGAAGGCCGAGAGGTTGTGGTATCAAAAATCACAACGAGACAGCTTCGCACAAGAGATCGAGAAAATGTCAAGTGGCAAGACGGTGCCTAGATGGAGCTCCTTATACCGGCTCAACCCAGTGTACAAGGACGGGCTGATCGTACTAGATGGAAGGATCAAAGCAGCTCAGGTGCAGGCCGAAATGAAAAACCCTATCATCCTGGATGGAAGACATCACTTTACATGGTTACTGGTGGCAAGGGAGCACGCCAGAGCGGGACACGGGAGCCGCGAGAGAGTCGTGAACGACCTCAGGCAGAAGTTCTGGATATTGAAGCTGCGGCCGACGGTGCGTACTATCATGAACAGATGTGCGTTCTGTCGGTTGCGACGGGCACACCCGAGGACCCCCGCCAACTGGAGACCTGCCAGCCGAGCGCCTGGGGGCGTTCCAGAGACCATTTTCGTACTGTGGTCTCGACTGTTTCGGCCCGATGACGGTCACCATCGGCCGACGTCACGAGAAGAGGTGGGTGCTCTCTTCACATGTCTGACGACGCGGGCGGTCCATCTGGAGCTGGTGGCTTCGCTGTCAACGGACTCAGCACTGATGGCTATGAGAAGAATGGTTGCGCGGCGAGGATGGCCGTCAGTCATGTACAGCGACAATGAACTAATTTCAGAGGCGCGGACGTCGAGCTGCGGCAGGCGTACGCCGAGTGGGCGCCGGCTATGGCTCAGCTGGGCCTCACTCATCGGATGCAGTGGAAGTTTACACCGCCCGGGGCGCCGAGTCAAGGAGGTGCCTGGGAAAGGATGGTAAGGTCGGTGAAAACCGCCCTGTTAGCCACGCTGAACGAGAAGTCGCCCAAGGAAGAGGTACTCCAGACACTGATGGCCGAGGCGGAGTACTCGGTGAACGCTCGACCGCTCGTTCACGTGTCCGTGGACGCCAACGATCCCGAGGCTATTACACCGAATCATTTCCTCTTCGGGTCGTCCACCGGACTGCCGTACATCGGACCGTGTGTGCCGGCGGACAGAAAATCATGGAAAGTCGCGCAAGCCCTTGCCGTCGAGTTCTGGAGGCGCTGGGTGAAGGAGTACCTTCCCACGCTCACACCACGCTACGGGGCCCCGCTGAGCAACCGAGCCCTTGTACCGGGGGACCTGGTTGTTGTGGTCGACCCGACGCTGCCGCGTAATACGTGGCCGCGGGGGGTCTTGCACCGAGTCTACCCCGGCCCGGACGGACAAGTGCGCTGTGCGGACGTGCGCACGCGCAGTGGCGTGTTCCGGAGGCCAACATCGAAGCTGGCGGTGCTGGAGGAGGCGCCGCAGTCGCAGTTGCGACCGCTGGCGGAGCAGACGGAGCCGGAAGCGGAGCAGACGACGCCGGGGACGGCGCCGGGCGTGGAACGAGCGTCGGAGCAGCCTACAGCGAGCACAGACAGCTCGCAGTCGCCGGAGCGGCCCGCAGCGAGCCCGAACGGCTCGCAGTCGCCGGGGCAGTCTGTAGCGGGCGCGAACGGCCCGCAGTCGCCTCCGCACCAGCCTACAGCGAGCACGGACAGCTCGCAGTCACCGGAGCAATCCACGGCGGGACCAGCGAGCCCGCAGTCACCTGAGGAGGCTGCGTAGATCCTGGCTACTGCGCCGGGGGGAGGATGTTAAGGACAGCGGCCTCGTAATGTAAAAATTGAGTGAATTTAAATCTGAACAATAAACGAGTGGAATAATACAGTCCCCTACAATACATATACCTGACCGCGTGGTTACCTACTGGCTAAGTGGCTACACTGTGCTACAATAGGCTAGAATCTAGATGACTAATATTTGCCTGCCTACGGCTGATGCAAAAGGAAGGGTAATGATTTTGGCAGTCTATAATAATAAAAATATCTATGGACGCTTCAACACCACGTCAATCTGGTCCTGTACTAAGTATTCGAAGAACTCGTATCACAAAACCCAGACAACGGAAATATATTTAATACGTTTATATTAAACATATATTTAAGATTTTTATTATACTATAATATAATAATAATATCTATGGACGCTTCACACCACGTCAATCTGGCCCCGTGCTAACTATCCGAAGAACTTGTGTTACAGGTACCAGAAAACGGGAAGTACTTTTATATTATACATATATTTAAGATTTTTATTATATTAGGTCTTTACCTATGAAATTGCCGTTTTGTATAAAAAAATTTAAACGTATTTTTAAATGTATTTTTTATTTGTATTAATCGAAGTAATCACCCATGCAATCAATGCATCTTTGCCAACGCAGTGGCAGTTTATTCATGCCCTTCATAAAGAAATCAGCTGGACGGGAGGCAACAAATTCTTCAAAGGCATTTTGTACTGCCTCTCGGGTATTGAATTTTTTTCCCGCCAAGATGTTATCCAAATTCTGGAAAAAGTAGTAGTCTGTAGGCGCAAGGTCTGGTGAGTAGGGCGGATGACGGAGAGCTTCCAACCCCAGTTCTTGCAACTTGGAGACCGTCTGCTGTGCATTATGAGGTCGTCCATTGTCGTGCAGGAGCAGCGGAGACGAGCGATTGACCAATGCTGATTGGAGATGTGCCAGCTTCTCCATCATTGTGTTCAGTTCTTCACAGTACACATCTGCAGTAATGCTCACCCCGGTTGGTAAGAAGCTGTGATGAATCACACCGGTGCTAGACCACCAAACAGTGACCATCACTTTTCTAGGGGTAAGTTTTCGTTTAGGGCATTGTTTAGGTGCTGAACCAGGATCCAACCAACTTGCTGAGCGCGGTTGCGTTGTTGGTTGAATGCGGTTCAAAATTCCTTCATTTGTGTGTCTGTTGAGCAGTGCAAGGCACGTCTCGACGCGTACTTCGCGCTGGCGATCATTGAGTTCGTGGGGCACCCATTTGTCAAGCTTTTTTACCTTGCCAATTTGACGCAAATGGACCAATATTGTTTTGACGCTAACGTCGAAAGCTGCTACTAATTCAGCCGTAGATTGTGTATCATCAGCTTCCACAATCGCCTTTAATTCGTCATTGTCGACCAGTCTTCGGACGACCGCGAGGTTCATTTTTAAGGTCGAAATTTCCAGAACGGAAACGAGCAAACCAATAACAGGTGGTGCGTTGGTTTGTAAACGTCGTTGATGTTGCGTGCCGCTTGTGCCGCGTTGCTGCCACGACGGTACTCATATTCCATAATTACTCGAATTTTTAACGTATCCATGATGACGAAAAAGATTGAAATGCGATGAAAATGTAACACTAATCAATAAACAAATGACTACTTTTGGAAAAAGAATTCCATGTTTTTTAAATAAAATTAATTTGAAATCAGAATTCTTAGCCAAACAAGAATTATTTTGATTTGAAATGGCCAGTACTGCAGAACGGCAATTTCATAGGTAAATACCTATTATTATACACATATTTAGTACACATCCATGACCCAGGAACACAGAAAAACTATTTTGTTCCTTCAGCGGGATTCGAACCCGCGACCCCCGGCTTGAGCACCACGCGCTGAACCACTGAGCTACAGAGGTCGTCAACTATACATAATATAAAATAATATACATAATATATTTAATACACATCCAAGACCTAGAAACACAGAAATACTTTTTGTCCCTTTGGCGGGATTTAAACGACCGGTTTCGACAAAGTCATCATCAGGTGTATGTAGATTAAAATTTTCAAAAAAATTGTAAACATTGTGCAAAGGGTTGCCAGCATCATGAAATTTTTACAATTTTGTGCAACGTAATTTAAATTTTTATACCAACTTATTCAATTTGTACTGTAAGTATATCACAAATTAATATTAGTATAATATTATAACACATTAGATTAGTAAATAAATAACTTATTGATTTGTAATTTCATAGAATTATATAATTATATAGGATGGATGTCAGAATATAAAATTAAAAATACTACTATCACCAATGATTAAATTAAAATATCCTCAATTCATAAGAATCTAAGATAATATAAATATTGGCAAATAAATTATATGAAATTAGTTAAAACATGTCAAAATTAAAATTAATAAATTATGTCAAAAATTTATCCAAAATTAATACCAATGTCAAAAAGTCATAACATAAGAACATAGTATAACCTATAAATATTAATTAAATTAAATGTCTTGCAATAATATGGAGCTCGAAAGGCATGTCTGGTCATTTAGTAAGATCCCACATTTTTAGTCTGTTAATTTCAAGCGCTTCTAATGCGTGGACAACAAAAATTGAAATTCTTCCTGCTTCTTCAAAGGTCAAAGACACAACTTTGACCCTGATAAAAATATAAAATATTTACATATATTACCAAAAAGCAGGAAGATGGACGCATTAGAAGCGCTTGAAAATAACAGACACAAAAAATGTGGGATCTTACTAAATGACCAGACATGCCTTTCGAGCTCCATATTATTGCAAGACATTTAATTTAATTAATATTACTATTTAGATGTTTGGGAAACGTAGATCTTTGTGTATTTTCATAATTTATACTTACTGTATTCATACTTTTTACTTACTGTAATAAATATTTTTGTATTTGATGTAAGTAAGCTAATGACGTAGATTTTTTTATTAATGTAGCAAAAAATATTGAAACTTTTGTTGTATTTTTACAAAACTACACATAAAATTTTATATTTTTTTACATTTATTAAGTAGTAACCTCAATATTGCTGATAATTTATGCTATTTGTTCATATCCAATTTAATATTTAAACGTATAGAAAAACACAATAGTTATACATTATATTGGTTGTACAATATTACACCATAATGATTCAAATGTCAAATACAAAATTACTTGTAAATCTAAAACTGTGGCTATTTACCTAACCACTTTTTTCGTGGTTCGGAACATAATTTAACAATTAATTTACTAAAGAATCTTCGGGTAGTTTGAATAATTTCAGCTCAATTTATTGAACTGTTAACCGACTACGGTTGCGGTGAAGTAGCGGTTTAAACAGAAATGAAAAATTAACCGCTACATAATCAGTAAAAAACATTTGCAAATATTAATAATGTAACTAAAACAAATTTTCAATTATAATTGTCAACATTAATAACATCATTTATTCGAGTGAATTATTTAATATGTATAGTAAAGTAATAAAAAGAAATATGACTTTCGCATTAAACCGTATAACTCTCATGTAACTTACCTTTATAAACTGGAGAGAGGTAATCCATGTTTATTCCTTGTTTTATTCAACATATTGGAACAACACAAGCACTCGTGATAATGTTATCGGTGTCGATAAGTTCTCCGCTCTAGCTGCGACCGTTTACGACGGCGTGCATTGTCATACTGAGGCAAAGCGCGCGCTTCCACTGAATGAAAATATCGTAGGAGCCGATAAAGTATAAAAAATTCCCCTATTTTTAATATTAAATAGGAAGAAATATTATGATAAAACAGTGAATGTATCCCACAAATACATTACCTAAATGAAAAAAGCCAAATATTTCCTTCGCAAAAAGTTATGAGATGTCGTAGAGACCAAATGAAATTCAAAATAGTCCATTTAATTAGTTACTCATAAAAAATTCGAAAAGTGGAAAATTTTATTTTTGTAGGTTATCCAAGGAATTTGGAGTTTTAAAGACAGTGCACCCACTTGTAACTCCTCTGGTGTTGCAGATGTCTAAGTGTGCAAACGGATTGCCTTATAGTAAAAAAATACTACAACTTTATACCATCAGGTGTTCCATTTGCTCGTTACCAGATCTACTTCATAGTTAAAGCGATTACCGCCTATCATAGACATCTGCAACACCAGAAGAGTTACAAGTGCGATTGCGAGCTTTTAACCAACTTTGTGACACCGGTACCTTCCTAACGCAGTGAAACACAACGCAAGTACTATTTCCCATCGGTTTTCTGTGAGGCGTTCTTATTTATCCGGTCGAGAGGGCCCATTCGCACCGAGGCATCTACTGTAGTCCACCACTACAATAGATGTACTACAGTCGTAACCTAAAATAACCTGCTAAAACTTCTCAATTTATTAGATTTCTTATATAAATAAGCGCTACAAAGTTATCAGTGAACTTGTATTTATACATTTTGTTAATGTGAATTCGTAAAATAAAAAATTCTAAAATTTAAGTATTTAAAATTATTATTTTTTTTAGAATTTTTACTTTTTCTATATTTTCCCTTTATATGTAGCTAATAACCTGACAGTAAATTTGAAATTTCTAAGTCTGCTAGAAGTATTCTTTGAATTATGCTTATTCTCCCTACCTCATACCTCCAGCTATCTATATCTTTGATAATCGCGTTTTTTGCCGCTTAATATCTCCTAAACTCTTTATTATAAACGCAACTATGGGGGCAAGAAAAAGCCGCGAAATACTTCGAGAAAAGATAGTTACAGCCGCTAAATGCTTGGCGACAGCGCGGCCGCCGCGCTATCAGATTTATGATTATACAAGCTGTTTCCCGCGACCCCACTGTCGTAAATATAGTATCCCTCGGGAACACTGTACTTTTTTGGTATAAAAAGTAGCCTATGCTTTAATCCAGAGCCTAAGCTATAGTCCATACCAAATTTCGTCGAAATCCGTTCAGTTGTTTTTGCGTGAAAGAGTAACAAACATCCTATCCATATCCTCACAAACTTTCACATTTATAATAGTTGTAGGATAAGTAGGAAATTTTAACCCTACTTGATTAAAATTTGTTGTTTAGATTTATGCATATCATAATCAATAATCATAGTTAGTCAATTAAAGAAGTTAGTTCTTAAAATATGTAAAAATATTTTTCAACTTTAGAATAATATTATGATATTTTTGATTGTCAGCGGCATTACTTACAACCTGTTTACTACCTCTATTTTGTTTAAACTTAGGGTCAGCTCACCGAAATATGTAGCGACACGATGCGGCGCTGCATTTTTAAGATAGAGATTCTAAATTAAACACTACACAAGAAGATACACGTATCATTGCAAGAGTTCTAATTTCGAGCTGCACCGGGCTGCGTAGCGCGGCCGCTCTGATTGGAAACGTGTGGCTTCTTGTGTAGTGAATTAAGTTCAGTTTTAAATCACTATCTTAAAAATGTAATACCACGCGTCGCGTCTCGATGTAAATTGACGCTTAGTTAGAGTCAGAGATGCGACAAAGTTCAGAGTGTATAAAAAAATAACTCAGTTGGTCTGTCTTTTCACGTATTCGATATAAATTTCTTTATATCGGGAAAAATCTCAGCACCAATTAGTCTACAAAGTTGGACAGTAAAAAGGAATCGTCAAAGAGAGGGAAAGTTCGAGTGAGTCAGGTCACTCAGGCCGTCTGCCAGACGTTAGATGGCATTTAACGCAACCATTTATTTACTAAATACACTATTGGAAAGCCATGCTTTGGCACGAATGGGCTGGCTTCACGAATACAACGGCTTCCCAGAACACTAGCGTGAAATGACAAATAAACGCTTATATTGTCATTTCACTCGAAACGCTATAAGTTTATATTTTATTTAATATGTGCTAGTGTTCTGTAAGTCTGAGATATCGCTATGTTATTCTTATTTGCAAAACTAATGTACTATTGAACAAGTTGCCGCTCGATCTGGCAGAAGATGAGAATCGCTTAATGGCGCCGTTAAATCGTGCACTCATACATGTAAATACGGACTTCAACCACTTCTGCGGTTAATGTGGTCCTAGTGCGGTCCTAGTGCAAAGTAAAATATTTAGAAGTTGGTGGAGCAGAAAATTTGCCGATATTTTACTATCGACTAACGTCGATCGAAACGTCGAACGAAATCCGTTCAGTAGTTTTTGCATGAAAGGGTAACAATTATTTATAATATTTGTAGGATTCTCCGAGCGTAGTAACCACTCTTGAAATGCTGTAGGTCCTGGTACAGGCGGTTTTAAATGTCGTACGGTTGCCCAAGTATATACGGCATTCTCACAACACAGTCAGCCTAGTCCAGAGGAACGACTGGTCAATACGTCTGGGGCCAACCATGTGCGGGTTTCCTCACGATGTTTTCTTTCACCGTTAGAGCGTCCGTATAATGTACTTGAGATCTGAAAAGATCTTGAAAGGGATTCTGAAAAGGTTCAGCTTCACAACCTGGTGTGGCGTGTACCAATGAGTCTTCTTTTTTCTAGAGAGTGCAGGTTATCGAATCGAACCTGCACTCTCTCGAGTGCGAATCAAACGGTCCACCCACTAGGCCACGGAGCTCTATCACAGATTAAAGAAAGCTCGGAGGTATATATTTTTACTCTGTGGCTCTATGCAGTCACAATACTAACGTAAATTACACGTCAAAGTTTAATATCATCCGACTACTATTTATTATCAATAAAGATTATTATTATTATAATAAATGTGAAACATTGTGAGAATAAATTGGTGTATGGATGCATATTTGTGACTCTTTCTTCACGTCAAAACTACGTAACAGATTTTGATGAAATTCGGTATAGTAGTAGCGTATGCCGTGGGTTAAAACAAAGGCTACTTTTAATCCCGAAAAAGTACAGTGATCCCATTGGATACTGGTAGTTACGCCGGCGAAGCCGCGGACAGAAGCTAGTATTATTATAATGCGGACAAATTATGACATCTCACAACGGTTTACCTGCTTAAGGATTATATGTAGTAGTAGTACTACTGGTAGTAGGTAGATAGGTACTACCACGGTTAGAATTTACCTTAGTCTGGCCCCAGGTCCGGATCTACCATATGGCTTTTTGGGCCCCAGCCCTGAGCCTCTTGGATTCAAGTCAAATCCAAAAATAGGCCATAATTAAAAAAACAACAATTTTATTGATTATTTTACTGTATTATTTTTTCACATATTAATATGAGTATAAAGGTGGGTCCTTATGTAGTATTAGCCCAGGGCCTGCTAAACTCACGGTCCGGCACTGTCTGTCCCCAGTAATGAGTGTGTAGTGTAGGTAAATGAGCTAAAAATGAAGTCATAAGCGGTACTAAGTACCCGTTGAACTCACACAGCTCAACACAGACGCATGTAGGTACGTTATCGGCTGAGATACCGGCTATCCGCTATCGTAATAGTTTGTTGACTACAATCACTGCCACTACGATCGATATACACATCCTTTGGACTACGTAAACGAGCTTTTAGATATATAATTGTACTAGCTGGTGCCCGCAAATCCGGCCAAAATCGACCTTCGGAGATTAGCCGGAACATACAGACAAGACAGACGGATATACGGACAAAAAATAAAAAAATGTATGATTTGTAACGTAAATACTTATCATATGCATTTAGTGCAAAGCTGTTAATTTGAAATTACAAACAGACACTTCAATTTTATTTACTTGTATAGTTTAAAAAAAATATTATTTTGCCCCCACTTGACATCTTACGCCCCCCTAGACCATCCATATAATATAATATGTCCTACAGACCGTGAAGAAAATCTTAATCCTTTTTCCACTTTGATTAAATAAATAATTAAGTCCCATTCACCTTAGCTTCTATCTGGATTACAGAAATGTATAGGACCTTATTCAATTGACTTAAAAGGAAATATATATATATACGTACGTAATTAAAAAAAAAACTTTTTATCTTTCATCATTAACACAAATGCACTGAATACAATATAGAAAATAGTTTAAAGTTAAAACTTAAATACTTCTTGTAACAAAAGTTTTAGAATTTAGATAGTTACTAATTTTTCCGCGGCTCCACCCGTATAAATACAGTGTCCCACGGGAACACCGTACTTTTTCAGATAAAAAGTAAGTAGCCTATGTGATGATCCAGAACTTAAACTACTACCGTCTCCCAAATTTCATCAAAATGTATTTTGTAGTTTATGCGTGAAAGAGTAGCAAACATCCATTCATCCATCCCCACAAACTTTCACATTTATAATCGTAGTAAATAATATAGATAGGAGTAAATAATGTGCTTAATAAAGTGCGGTCGCGGAGCATGTAGAATTTCGTACATTGACTCATCGCCGCCGTGTTTGTCTCATTCATTCGCGCACGAATATATGCTATCGCGTTTATACTGTAAACGCGATAGGAGTGTGAGAGTGAAAGAGACAAGTAGCGATAAATTCTACGTGCTCCGCGACTGTACTTCAGAACTTAAATAATAAAATGTATCAAAAATCATCATCATCATCGACTACTAACATCCCTCCTCACTGGATTCTTTCGTGAATGTAAGGCACAAAACGTTGAAGTCCACTATACAACACTATAGTCTAGTCGCGTTAGGAAGGTAGTGAATCATTAATCATTGGTTAATTTTAACATATTTTGTACGTATGATTCTCTGCCTTCTTCACGCGTATAGACTATATTATAGTCAGTTGGGGCAAGATGTGCATGTGTATTTGTGGGTAATGAGTAATGGCTGAAGGTGCCACACAAAAAGTTTGCTCTTGGCACCGAGAGAATAACAATTATTATAATTAATAATGTATGACGCTGTTGGGGAACCCTCATAATTACTGCATTTTTCAAATATTATATTAAACAGGTTTCCATACTTTATTTTCAGTAGCACCATCCGCTAAGGGTCAGCCACACCGAGACGCGACGCGGCGTGCACTTTTTAATAGCGGTACACAATGGAGAATTTTCACTAATTTTAAATACATAGGCTGCACTAAAAGTATCGGGAATGGAATATTTCCACTGTTCCTGTCATATTAAAATCTTTTTAATTTAAAACTCCTTGGTTTCCAAAATCGAGTCAATTCAAAAATCGAATACCGTTTATTTATTTAAAAAAAGATTCTCGGTCTTGTCACAAGGTCTTGTCAAACTTGTTTAGTCGTTGAGAAAATGGAATTGACTCGAGAAAATTCTAGAGCGATGATTTATTATGACTTTCGAAGTGGTTTAACACAAAAACAGTGTGTTGACCGGATGATTTCTGCATTTGGTGATGAAGCCCCATCCAAAACCACAATCGCTGGTTTCCTGAATTTCAACGTGGACGTGTCAAGCTCAGTGATGATCCCCGTCAAGGTCGTCCAAAAACTGCAGTCAGCCAAGAAAACGTTGATGCTGTGCGTAAGCTGATTGAGGAAGATCGACATGTGACATACCGCGAAATTCAGGCAACTTTAGACATTGGCATGAGTCAAATACAAATAATCTTGCATGAACAATTAGGTGTAAAAAAGTTGTTTTCCCGATGGATACCGCATTTGATCTGTGAAGAGCAAAAAGCGGCTCGCGTTACTTGGTGCGTCAGAACTCTCGAAAGATTCCACGCAGGATCCTCAAATACTGTATACAACATCGTATCAGGTGACGAATCCTGGATATACGCGTACGAACCCGAAACAAAAAACCAGTCACGAGTTTGGGTGTTCGAAAATGAGTTTAAGCCAACAAAAATTGTTCGTTCACGGAGTGTTGCAAAAAAAATGGTGGCCACGTTTGTCTTCAAAACCGGCCATGTTGCGACTATTCCTCATGAGGGACAAAGAACGGTTAATGCAGAATGGTATGCTAACATTTGTTTGCCACAGGTCGTTTCTGAACTCCGTAAAGAGAACTGCAACCGCCGCATCATCCTCTATCACGACAATGCGAGTTCTCACACCGCGCACAGAACAAAAGAGTTTTTAGAGCAAGAAATCATAGAATTATTAGACCATCCGCCGTACAGCCTCGCCCTAAAGATTTCTATACTTTCCCTAAAATAAATAATAAATTGCGTGGTCAGAGATTTTCATCACCTGAAGAAGCTGTGGACGCCTACAAAACGGCCATTTTGGAGACCCCAACTTCCGAATGGAATGGTTTCTTTAATGATTGGTTCCATCGTATGGAAAAATGTGTTAAATTTCACGGAGAATACTTCGAAAAGCAATAAATACATTTTTAAATAGCAATGTTGTGTCACTTCCTTGATTCCCGAAATTTTCAGTGTCGCCCTCGTATAAGCTTTCTGTACTCTCCTTGGAAAATAAAAATCACCCGCAAAGGAATTACTGCGATGCGTCAGATTCCAAGATATTTAACTGTCAAAGTGGCCCAGACGGTAAAGGGGCCCACACATGGTCCGGTCTGCCTTCAGTTCGGCCTGAACGGATGCAAAATCGTGTCGTGTGTGTGCTCGAATCCGTTCAGGCCGAACTGACGTCAGTTGGGTCGGATGCGATTTTTTCCGTGTATGGGCTCGAATCCGTTCAGGCGCCAGTTCTAACTGAAACGATCGGCCTCTCGTCTGTGGCTGCCTTAACTTGCAAATGAGCGGCGTGTAGTACGAGGGCGGGTCAATAAGTCCGTGACTTTTGGAATAAAACACAGATTTTTTGATAAATAAATCATTTTATTTTTCAACGTAGTCCCCCTTGAGCTCTATACACTTTGTCCAACGCTTCTCCAATTTTTTATCCCTTCCAAAAAATATGATTTGTCGAGGTCCTCAAAATAGGCCTTTGTTTGCGAGACGACTTCATCATTGGAGTCAAATCTTTTTCCACCGAGCCATTTTTTCAGGTTTGGGAACAAGAAGTAGTCACTCGGAGCCAAATCTGGAGAATAGGGTGGATGTGGGAGCAATTCATAGCCCAATTCATGGATTTTTGCCATGGCAACTGCACATGTGTGCACCCTTGCATTGTCTTGGTGAAAAAGAACTTTTTTCTTGGCCAAATGAGGTCGGTTTTTTTTCAAATCCTCATTGAAGCGGTCCAATAAGTTGGCATAATATTCCCCATTAATTGTTCTTCCCTTTTGAAGATAGTCAATGTGGATTATCCCACGTGCATCCCAAAAAACAGTCGCCATAACTTTATTGGCTGACAAACCCACCTTGGCCTCCTTGGCGCCGATTCACCCTTAGAAACACACTGTTTTGACTGTTGTTTGGTCTCTGGTGTGTTGTGATGGATCCATGTTTGTGGATGTCATGTCATGACATGTCCGTAGACACGATTGCGTTTGTGGTCGACTGTGAGCAAACGCGGCACCCATCTTGCGGAAAGCTTTCTCATGCCCAAGTGATCATTCAAAATTGAAACCACTGAGCCATGCGAGATGCCTATGGCTTCCACAATCTCTTGCACTTTTAATCTTCGGTCGGCCAACACCATATCGTGAATTTTTTCGATTGTTTCGGGTGTAGAGACCTCAACTGGGCGTCCAGGACGTTCGGCATCTTCAGTGCTTGTACGGCCACAACGAAATTCTGTAACCACTTTTTTACCATTGAAATCGATGGTGCAGAGTCCCCATAGTATTTATCAAGCTTAGCCTTGGTCTCGGTAATGGTTTTTTTTCGCAAAAAATAATGCTTAATAAGCACACGAAATTCACTTTTTTCCATTGTTTCCTTAAGTTACTGGATAGTCTGATAAAGATAGCTGTAAAACACAAACTAACTGACGCAGCAAGTTCAAATTTTGATAGGAGTCAACTGACAGATGCCTGTTGACAGGAGTAGTGTTGCTTTTTCAGTAAGGAGGTTAGAAATTCAAAAAGTCAAGGACTTATTGACCCGCCTTAGTACCAACACCGACTGTTAATATTGCTCCCGTGGGCAACTCCGGGTTGTATGGGCGAGGTGCAGCGTGACGTTTTGGAACTTTGAACGCGCGTAAAATCATAACTACTTGCATAGTGTATATTATGTATAAAAACTTGAGAGGTGTCAAGGGACACCCGGATGGAACGAAGTTCCTTTCGATTAATTAGTGAAGGAATTGTAATATTTTTTTTGTTTTTAAGTAATAATTTTTTTTTTATTATTAACAAATATAATGTAATATAAACTTAATCAGTAGGCTCAATTTTAGTAATAATTGAGGGAGAGAGAGAGAGAGACAGGCAGAGAAACACGCGCACGCCGCACGGCTTACAACTATAGCAAAAAGTTTCGTTACAGTCTTAATTTTTTCCGGCTAGCCCCCTTTCGCAACGCGCGATAAGTAACATCGTTCCAAAAATAGCTTTAATGTGACAAAGTTTCAAGTGATTTTACATACCTAATAACATTGTCCATTGAAATAAGCGCAGCGGTTCGCGACGCATCGCTGCATTTTAATACAGCATATTCAAGTGGCGTCGGGCCGCGTCCTGGTGTGAACTGACCCTAAAACGAGGAGTTATATTCTTAAATGAAAGATATTACGCGATGTTTTTTAATTAAAAGTGTTGATGTGCCGGCGTATGGCGTCGTAAAGTCTAGTTATAGCGTCGTTGTTTACGACCAAGTTATTTTTTATGAAATTCTATGAACGTAATAGTTATTAAGGACGGTTGAGCAATGTGCTAATAATTACGTTATTACTGGGGCCAGACTGCCAGAGGTTTCGGACCCGAGCCCTGAGCCAAGTCGCCATTGCTTATTACGACGACAAAGCCTGAAAACAAAAATGTATGGGATTTGACATATGCATCACTATATACATAAATATAAGAGTGATTTTTATGTCAAATGACCAAATCCGATACATTTTTGTTTTCGAACATCGTAGTCGTAATGAGTGATGGCAACTTGGCTTAAGGCTCTGGCACCACGAGCGTTGTACTATCAGGGAATCTAATTCACATCATGGCGGGGAGTCTTCTTCACATGTTCGAAAATAAATTACTACCTACCTATTGCCAACTATTAAAGTGCAGTCGCCGAGCACGTAGAATTTCGTACATTGAATCATCGTTACTTGTCTCTCTCATTCGCGCATGAATATATTGCTATCGCGGTCCTGTCGCGTACCTGTGTAAAGTTCATTTTAGACTACGCTATACTATTTTGCTATATAGTATAGCAAAGAAGGACCTAATGCTATACTATAGAGCATGGCGTTCACATAGAGCAAGCTCAGGATGATTGTGTCGCTCGTTTCGCTTGCGGGACGGCCGGGGGTGAGGGAGGAGAAAGAGAGCGGCGCGCGATATAGCACAGCATGAACTCGGCGTATCGCATCATTTTATAGCGAATAGTAAGCCAATAATATATAGTACAGTACAGTGTGAACGTGTCCACAATAATGTATGGTGCGCGATATTGTTGTGCTATGAGCTATATAACATATGCAATTACATTATAACGTAGTTTGAATGCCGCTTAAACGCGATAGAAATGTATTCAAGCGCGAGTGAAAGAGACAAGTAACGATGAGTCAATGTTCGAAATTCTATGTGCTCTGCGACCGCACTTTAATAACTGTATTATAAAATGATATAAGTTAAGCTCTATGGCTTTATCGTCATTGTTTGTAAATGACACTACTTATGTCTCTGGTACTTAAAGCATTTAAATCCTATTGAAGAAAAAAAATACGCAGATAATATCGCTAGAAGTTGTGTAATCTGTAGCATTAGAGTGGAGCGTTTTAACATTATTCGATCCGGTATCCGATATCGGACCGATAATGAGAAAGACTATGTTTCATTCATTTAACTTGCCCTTTGCTATCGGATATAATAGGTTGTCAGCGTCCGATACCGATATCGGATCGGTTAATGGGAAAACGCTCTTATGTTGCATTAGTATGAGGTTATTTTTTTCATTTTTCTGGCACTAGGCCAGAACTTTTTATGCAGTGGGGTGCTAAAGTAGGTCTAGCGAATAGCTGATAGATATCAACGGCTCTAGGCAGAATCTCGACCTCAACTTAATTTTAAAGACCTCAATTTACCAAAAAAGATTGAAAAAATGTGTGTGCTGACCGCTAGACCAAGAAAGCGAGATTTTAAAAATAACTTCATACCTATGTATTTTGATTTTTAACTTAGATACATAGGGCGCGTTTAAAGTTTGGCTGTTTTTCTGTCGATTTTGCGACCAAATGAAACGAAATCCTGCAAAACGCATAATTGTCACAAATAGAGTTCTTCTTTATTTAAAATTGGTTTAAAAAATTAAAAATTACGATAGTATAGCAAAAGAGAAATTCCAGAACCTCTTCACCCAAAATTTACAAATGAGGTCGTGTTTAGGATCATTTTTCTGCTCTTGTACAGCTTACTTTGTTTGTTTAAAACCGAAGATAAAAGATAGCTGATATAATTACCTTGAAATTTGTTTGAAATAATCCGACAATATTAAAAGTTGATTTGGAAAAAGCATAAAGTCTCCTCAAAATTTTCACGTACTTTGCTATTATGCATGAATCCTAATACATGGTAATAAGGCTTATTTTATTTGGTCACTGTCTGGATTTATTGCACAACACATTTCTAAAGAAATGTCAGTCGGACCTAGGCCGCTGTCAAACAACACATTTTGTTAACGCGTCCTTATTGATTTTATAGTGAGCATACAAATAGTTGTAAGCTTATTAAAAAATATTCAATAATGGTAATAATATTTACGGACGCTTCCACACCACGTCAATCTGGTCCTGTACTAAGTGTCCGAGGAATTTGTATCACAAGTACCAGACCACGGAAATATTATATTTAATATTGTTATACTAAACATATATTTAAGATTTTTACTATACTATACATATATTTTTGTCCTTATGGCGGGATTTGAACCCGCGTCCTCCGGCTTTACGCCGACCCGCTAACCACTGAAGCACAGAGGTCGTCAAAATATTTACTCATTGTATTTACTATTTTATTAAACAAATATAATTAAGATTAAAATATTCTCTTTGTCGAGGATTGTCATCAGAATTTTCACTTAAGGTATGTGCACCAGGAATTCACTCAATTACTTATCTGTTGAAATATTTACTAAATAATTCATAGTAAAACATCACAACACGCGAAGCTAAGAGCTAGTACAAAGGTAACTTGGTCCTTACATGTTGAAAGCACGTATTATTTACACTCAGCTCTCAAAGTTCAATAACTTAAGAGCACTCCGTTTGAACTGAAGTTAAGTACGACTTGTACAGGTCGTTCAGAATTATTTTACCTCTGACAGGACCTTTATGCCGACGACATAAGGGTCACTCTCATAGTAACTGCAAGATAAAATAACTGTGAACGGACTGTATAATGGTATATAAAGGTCCAACATACTTGCAGAGCTTCAAAAAATGAGAATGTGGACACTGAATAATATATAATAATATATTATAAATAATAATACACAACATACAAGGTTTTTAAAAAATCAATTACAGATTCTAATTTTAGGCAAATGATCTAGTGCTTATGTCGAGACGCTTAGGCAAAAAAAAAAATCTTAATAAAGTTACATTACGCTCTTTACGGCGCTGTTAAAGTAAACCTCATACAGCTGATTCTATTGATGTTATTAAGGCAAAGTCTTTGCTTCCACTTTAAATTACCTTTTTATGTGAGGTTAATGACTTCAGCACCTTAGTGAGCGCAATTTTATTTCATTATGAAAATTTATTAATTTTTTAATTTCTTTTCAGCCTAAACGTCTTGACATAAGCACATAGCAGTACATCATATCTATTATTGATTTAGAACAACCTTATATTAAATCTTATTCTCTAAAGATCCCTTTCGGTCCCATTTAAGTGGCGGACTAAGTCAATGTTGACTGTGGCAAACACGATGTACTAAAAAAGAAAAGAGGTCGCACAGGTTTCTCCATTGCATTGGAGAGAAAAGTGTTCGATATATTATGTTACTCAAGTGAATTTTTAAGATAACTGCGGAAAAGTATTGACTACCACCACAGAGTAAGTAATATCTATTACTACTGTTATCATCGTCAGGGCAAATGATCACAAACCTCCGTAACATATTATAATTCTAAGCTTTAGGGCCTCTACCCACGACAGTTTTTTTGTGGTCGCTCCAGAAAAAACTGTACTGTAAATATGGAACTCTGCGCTAATACAATACAGCTGAATATCATAGTATCAAGTGTTATTTGTCAGATTTGACAGCTGTACACGATTTTCAGTTACAAGGCGTAATACATTACGCCTTAGGATTTAAAATTCAGATCGAAGGCCAGGTTTCCATACAAAACACGCTTGCCCCACACGCGTGCCGAATCGTTCAGATCCTGAATAATATGTCAGATCGATATGACACTTTCATACACATTCGTGAATTTTGACCTCGTCGAATTCGGTACGCGTGTGTAGCACACAGGTACAGAGTAAAAATATAATGACAAAAGCGCACAACGCGCAGTCCACAACGCTTAACTCATACTCCGTTCAGTTGCTAAAATAACTTTAGAAAGCCCAGCTTGTGTGCTAGCCCGACTGAGAGCGTTTTTACATTACGCGATACCGAACGATATCGCGCCGATATGCCATGAAATAACAAAGAGAAATGTTTTTATCTTAGATTATCAACTATAGCATAGATTTAAATTAAAAAGCTATTAGATACAAAAAGGATAATATCCCACGTCCCGCATGCTGACACTTATTATGAGTGCCATAATGTCGTTTATTCCAATATCGTAAAAAAAAGACCCAAAATTATCAAGTCGGGACAAACTTGGAAAAAAGCGAAAATACATGGATATGCTTTCTCCTTCACTCTTATGTTTTGACATTGATGTTTTTGACGTGAAACGTCTTTAAAATCGCGCCGAAACATACGGGTACCAGGTTTAAAAACTGGACCGTAACGAAAAGGTCTATATCATTGTACCTTAATAATTAAAAAACTATTAGTCTTAGAAACTAAAATGTGGTGTAAATATTTCACTTATATAGTCAGCTCGCTGTTATGACATTGAGTTCGTGTCGGGGTCAAGCGGGGCGGCGGGGGAGGGTTTTTATTAAAATTCTTAAAACAGCGTCCATCTTGTTTTCATTTCAATCTTTTACTTTAAAAGCGATTCGCTAACATAGACGTTTCACGTTAAAACCAACGGCCGTGTGCCCCGACACAGCCCCACCCGCTTTTTTGAGATAGATAACTGCTTACAGTTTCGATTTTAGTGCTTCTTTCGTGTAGGTATATTTTTCAACTAATCGTTTGGTATTGAAAATATATGTATTTGTCATTACATGACATATCGGCGCGATATCGGAAATCGTTATCGCGTAATTTGAAAACACTCTGATATTTGCAAGAAAATGTTCGAAAAACATCGATGACTCGCGTATTAGTTGAATATGAGACATATATCACAAGTTGTCAAGAAAAAAGGTAATAAATACACGAATGCCATCATAGAGAGTAGTCTCTACATAGTAGTGAGATCCGCGCAGTAGTGAGCCGCGTAAGCAAATATTTATTATAATACAGAGCAACAACACTTGTTTTTCTCGCGCTTAGCGCCATATGAACCCTACCCTCCTTAAAATAGAAAACTCAATATAGTCATTTTTTCATTTGTTTTATTTCTATCAATATTAGGTTCATTTTTATCCGTACAAAAATGAACCTAATACATAGAGACTCTCGTAGCATCATTTGCCGCGTGCGTTGAACGGAATTGTTTCGTCACAAGGTGTTGACGCAATTTTAGTACCCATTGAGAGCAAATTTTTGTAGTGTTACTAAACCAAAGTAACTTATTTAAAAATGTATATAAATTATAGATAAGTAACATTCGTATGGGGAAAAGAGCCGGCTTGTAGGCACGCCTTGTCTGCGGACTTTTCTGAATTTTAAATTGTTTATTTTAATTTTAATAATTGATAAATACTCAACTTGAATAATTGTAGCTTCTATATTGGTAAGTAGGCGCTGAATTAGTTACAAGTATTTTCAAGATAAATTAATATACCTCATCCATAACATAATGTTAGGTTAGGTTAGGTTAGTTAGTTAGTTAGTTCATTACATATAAAATTTTCGTTTTAGAAGGAACTTAAAATCGTTTTTTTTTAAACATAATATATTTATTTAATCAAAGTATATACCATTGCTATATATGCACTTTTACCATCTCATAGGTAGTTCTTTGATTCCTTTACTTAAAAAACCATTCGGAAAGGAACTAATAAAATCTTTGAAGGCGCTTTGGACTGCCCCATCGGAGTTGAATTTTTTCCTTTGCAAGAAGTTATCCAAATTTCGAAAAAAATTATAATCTGTTGGAGCAAGGTCTGGGGGGTACGGTGGATGTCTAAGACATTCCAATTGAAGCTCCTATAATTTGGTAGCCGTCTGTTGTGAAGTGTGTGGTCTAGCGTTGTCCTGAAGCAGCAGTGCCCTAGAGTGCCCGAATGACCAACCTCGGTTGTTTAGCAGCTAGCTTTTCCAATATGATTTGCAGTTGCTGACAATAGACATCTGCCGTAATCGTCTGACCAGATTTAAGAAAGCTGTAGTGAACGACACCGGCACTAGTCCATCAAACGCTCACAAGTAACTTTTTTTGAGTCAATTTTCGCTTGGGTCAGGCTTTGGCTGGCTCGCCAGGGTTCTGCCATTGCGATTAGCGTTTCAGATTATCGTACAGTTTAATATTCGATTATAAATCCAATATCATACATATTCGATTTAAAATCCCTTCATTATTGTGCCGGTTGAGTAATGTAACGCAGCAGTCGACGCGCGTTTGTCGGTTTGCTGCACTCAATTCATGAGGTACCCACCTTTCAAGCTTTTTCACCTTCCCAATTTGCTTCAAGTGGATTAAAACAGTTTTATCACTAACACCGCAGCCTGCAGCTAACTCGGACGTGATTTGCGATGGATCCGCTTCCACAATAGCCTTCAATTCTTCATTATGAACTTTGGTCCCCGGCCGTCCACGGGACTTGTTCTGCAGGTCGAAATTTCCAGAACGAAAACGTTGGAACCAAAAACGCACTGTATTTTCTTTTAGCGACACCGCCGCCATACACATCATTAATCCTTCGAGCCGTTTCTGCAGCACTGGTGCCACGGTGGAACTCGTACTCGAAAATAATACGATATTTTTCAAGTTTTTCATTATGTAAACAGATTAACGCAAAGAAAAAACCAAAAGAGGAAAAAACAAATTAATTACGGTTTTCGAAACACAAATACATGAGTTAATAGCGGTTTAAATTTGAAATTGGAATTCCTAACCAAAGAAGATATATTTGAGGCCAGTACGACAAAACGCCAATTTCATATGTAAATCCTAATATTAGTAATAACTAATATAGTATCCTAATATAATACATATAGTATCGTAGGCATAATTGCCTACTTTAAACGAGCAATTCTTGTTTATTTATGTATTAAATCAGAATATCGGAAACGTCTTATCCCTGAGAAACCCATTGTATGTATTTTTAATGGCACGATATATAAAAATAATTAACTTTTACGAAAAAAAAAATTTTGATAACATTTTTTTTTTATACGAATCTTCTCCATACAATAACGAACACATAAAAGGAAGATTTATCCAATTTTGTGCAGTCGTTTGGAAGTAGGAAGGCGTACAAACATCTTAGTAATTCATTTTTTTATATAGATTACCAGTCCAAATAGCAGTAAAAAAAAATATTGTGCCATTGGCAAATTAGTGTCTCGGGTTCAAATCCTTAGGCGTAGTGGGCTAAACACAAGTCCCTCTGACGTGTAGAAGAGACTCGTAACCCAGCAGTGAGGACTGGGGATGTTAGTGGCCCGTGCTGAAGTTTATTATACCCATACATTTGACGATCATGATGATATGATGATGATATGTAATTATACGATGACAAGTGGCGGTTGAAATAAGTTTATCTGCTAATGGCAATAGTGTGTTCATCTACACATGTACTGAATGTGTAATACATGCTCTATGTTATTCAAGACCATATGCTCAGAGTCAGTTTACACCGAGACGCAACGCGGTGCGGCATTTTTAAGATAGTTATTGAAAATTTAACTTAATTGATTACACAATAAGATACACGTTTCATTGCAAGTGTTCGAAATTCGAGCTGAAGGTGCTGCGGCGCGGCGAAACGTGTTGATGTTCAATTAGAATCGTTCTCTTAAAAAGTCGCTGCATTTTTAAGATACTAAGGCGGGTCAATAAGTCCGTGACTTTTTGAATTTCTAACCTCCTTACTGAAAAAGCAACACTACTCCTGTCAACAGGCATCTGTCAGTTGACTCCTATCAAAATTTGAACTTGCTGCGTCAGTTAGTTTGTGTTTTACAGCTATCTTTATCAGACTATCCAGTAACTTAAGGAAACAATGGAAAAAAGTGAATTTCGTGTGCTTATTAAGCATTATTTTTTGCGAAAAAAAACCATTACCGAGACCAAGGCTAAGCTTGATAAATACTATGGGGACTCTGCACCATCGATTTCAATGGTAAAAAAGTGGTTTACTGAATTTCGTTGTGGCCGTACAAGCACTGAAGATGCCGAACGTCGAACGATTTGACTCCAATGATGAAGTCATCTCGCAAACAAAGGCCTTTTTTGAGGACCTCGACAAATCATATTTTTTGGAAGGGATAAAAAAATTGGAGAAGCGTTGGACAAAGTGTATAGAGCTCACTACGTTGAAAAATAAAATGATTTATTTATCAAAAAATCTGTGTTTTATTCCAAAAGTCACTTAGTCCAAAAGGACTTATTTACCCGCCCTCGTAGCTATTCAAAATTGAACTTAATCAATTACACAAGAAGATACACGTTTCATTGTAATAGTCCGAATGTCAGTTTGCACAGCGCATGTGCAGTGTATAACTGATGTCATAGGAAACGTGTATCTCTTTTGTAGTAAATAAAGTTCAATTTTGAATAGCTATCTTAAAAATGCAGCGCCCTGTATCGCCTTGTTTCTAAGTAGTAACAAGTATGTTAATTTTCGTGACTGTACACATAAGTTTTAATTATGGTTATAAAAACACATAATTAATAATTAATAAGATCTAAAAAGTATATTATGTGCTTGGAGTAAATCTCAAGGATAAGTCATCAATCCTACGAAAACCCAAGCGATTATTATCGGCAGTCCAAGGTTGTCGACAAGGGTTCGATTACAGGATCTTTGCCCAGTAATGGTCGAAGGAAACATTATCCCATTCTCACAATCCGTTAAAAATCTTGTAATTCATCTTGATTCAACACTGTCTTGGTCTAAGCATATTGGTGAGATCGGTAGGAGAGTTTTTGGTGCGTGGAGTACTCTGAGGCGCTTGTAGCATTTTCTGCCGATTCCGACCAAAATTGTGCTTGCCGAATCGCTTATCCTTCCTATATTGGATTACGCTGACATATGTTCCACAAATATTTCAGAAGAGCAGCTTAATAAACTTGAGCGTCTCCAAAACCTTTGTATCAGATTTATTTTCGGTTTACGATAATATGATCTCATATTCGAATTCCGTACCAAACTCAAGTGGTACTTAAAAGAAAGGTTTCAATTTTTGGACGATAGTGTAAAATCTTTTCGAATTTCTAATATATCATTAAAACCCCCTACGAGAAATACAAATTTTTTTGACTCTTCATTCACAGCTCGTACAGTCAGTCTGTGGAACAGATAACCAATTTCATTAAGACGCGCTCAATCTTTGCACGTATTTAAAAATGGAGTTAAGGAACATTTTTTGTCACAATTAATATGGTGATCTTTACTATAAGTCCATAATTTGTATGTATTATTTCTAATTTTATTATTAGTATTTATTTTATTCATTCTTAATTTTATTTATTCTATAGTACGATATGTAAGTATTTGTGTATGTATTAGGTACACTACTTTATAAATATTATAAAGTAGTGTACCTAAATAGTATATATCTTATAAAAAGAATTATGAAATCTTAGTTAAATTACAATATGTTTTAAAATAATTTTCTCTTTGCCTGTCTATAAAGCCACCTTCCATTTAAGTAAACATGTGTCATGATTATAAAGGTTGTCTGGCAGAAATTGCTTGAAGCGATAGCGCCTTTTGTGCTTATTTATGTTTAGTTTTTCTATGTTCTGTGTGTCCAATTTGTTCTTAGTGCAATAAAGAGTTGTTCATTCATTCATTCATAATTACGTAATACCTATGAGATTCTTGTTACCATTTACTATTATAATATTGAGTATTGACCGACACGACGCGACGCGGCGGTACAAAGCAGTCGCGGCATGCATAATACATTGATACAAGTAAGGAGCTCTAACGTGTTGTTTAAATAATTGAACAGAAGGCAAAACATTCCAGGATCAGAGGAGTATTTTTGAATTGAATATAAGCAGCGAAAAGGTTATATTAATCCTGGTTTCACCTGTATAAGTAGGTAGGCTATATATGGTAGGTTGTAGGGGACAGTATTTCTCCATAGGATTTTCCCAACGCCGGCTCGGTTCGGACTCGAAGATAGCAAAGTTACGCCGATATAGGCAGAGCGAGGCGATAAAATAAAACACGAGTTGAAGAGAGCATTGTACACAAAAATCGGTTTACTATTCTAGCTTATGGAAATGCCGTATAGAGAGCCTCTTGATCACGCCTCCTGTGAGCCGATTTGCCGTCTCACTTTTACTATCATATACGGCTATTTTCCGCCGTTTCCTCTATTTACCATGAGCTAGGGATAGTGAAACACATTCTGTGAAACCCTTTATTTACTTTTCCACACATATAAAGCATTACATAAACACACACTTAAATATACGTTAAAAGTTAAAAGCACTAACAAATGCTATGTATTTTCATCACTATTTTTGTAACAACTTTTTAACCATTTAATTTACTGTCAAGATTTTTATTATTTACTGCACTAAACACTTTTATCTATATAGATAGACACTACAACAAAAATAATTACGTTAAAATACCACCACTTTTTAAAGATATGATCAAAATAATCTTACCTTCAAAAACAATAATTTCACACTGATGCTATGAAATTAACACTTATATTTTTCACAAAATTTTCACTCTTAGAGTTCATAAAAAGTTTTAAGCACTATACAGCGTTCGTATATACACTCACTTTGTGTTATAGAGTCGAGGCCGCTGTCCTTAACATAGGTATAAAGAGAACGAGAAGAGAAAACCCAATCATTCCTCAGTTACCCACCCACTTTAAGTACAGCTACGTTAAGTTCAGTTCACACCGACACGCGACGCGACGCGAGGATGCTTGAGAATGCTGTAATATTAGATAGGTATACATAATATATAGCACCGTGTAGCTGGACGCCGCTCGCATTTTCGAATTCTTGCAATAATCCGCATTTGGCATCTTGAAAAGTGCGGTGGAAACTTACCCTTAAGAGAATGGTCCACACTCTACAGCACAGATTAAAGACATAGGACCAGATAAACATCTACATACTAAACTGTCGATTAGGTTGAACTACTACAAGCACCCGGCTTGTGCACAATTCTCCCATCGCGTACACAGCAATAGTGTCAAAATAGTATCAAGATCGTGCGACGTCAAGGGGACCTCTAAATCTTCAAATTTCGTGTTTGAGTTTTTATGTCATGTGAGATTGAAAATTGTGATATTGTGTTTGTTGTCATGACAAATAACAAATCTCTTTTTTAAATATTATAAATGTGTACCAATTAATGTTAAAACTTTATAATATTAGAATATTAAATACAAATAATATCAAACAAAAAATTGGTAAAGTATTGTAATGTGTGTGAACAGAATCCCCAAAAATATCTACTAAATGAAACGAAAGTATCATCAGTAGATTTGTATTCCTATTCAACCTTACAAACTACTCCCTGCCTTATATACATAACTCTCAGTGCTTTGATAGCGTGATGTATAAAACATTTACTGACATCTATTATAATATAAAAGAACTAAAAATTTAAATACCTTTCAGAATATGACTTAAGAAAAATTCTAAAATATAAAAATAATAAAACCTAAAAGAGGTTTAAACATACCGGCCGCCATGAACGGTCACGTTCATTATAATTCAATTAAAAAGTAATAATAATAATTATTAGATGTTGGTCAACTTAAACCAACTTTAAAGAAAATAACAATCCATACAAAACTAACCATACTTGTTTTAATTAATATTACTACAACTAATCTTACATTAAAACTGAAACCAATAAACATTTGTAAGCACATAAACTTTAACTTGAAACTGACATGAATTTTTATCAAATGCATAATAACATAAAATTATTATTTTTTAATTAAACTGAACATACTGTATAGAAAATGCTTATAGTTACCTATAGAGTATAATTATTCTCTAATTACTGTTCTCTACTGGTAACAAAATAAGCTTTGATACTGGTCTTTTAATCGTATGACCTTTGTATTTTAAAGTAACAACTCGCGTGAGTCCGTCCAAACCAGGATACTTTTGTACAACTATCCCCAAAAGCCATCTCGCAGGTGGAAGATCATCCTCCTTTACTAATACTATGGTACCTAAATCCGGTTCTGAAGTTTGATTAGTCCATTTGTATCTTTGTTGTAGTTGAGTAAGATACTCTTTGGACCACCTACGCCAAAAATCTTGAACTAGACGTTGTGTGTAATGCCACCTTCTCAACGTGTTAATGTTGGAGTTTTCATAGTTCATATCAGGTACTAGAACTAAAGGTTCCCCTACTAAGAAGTGCCCTGGTGTTAAAGGGTTCGGATCATCTGGACTATTCGATAATTGTGAAATGGGTCTTGAGTTAAGACATGCCTCGATTTGAACTAATATTGTATTCAACTCTTCGAAAGTAAGAGTACTATTACCTATAATTCTTTTCAAATGATATTTGGTAGACTTAATGCCCGATTCCCACAACCCTCCAAAATTAGGAGAGTGTGGGGGAATAAAATGCCAACTAGTACTGTTTGTTGCCATCCAATCTACTATTTCGGTAGTAAAACTGGATTTTTCCGCTTTAAATAAATCAGATAATTCTTTAGCACCGCCAATAAAATTAGTGCCGTTATCACTGCATACCTCAGCGACATGTCCGCGTCGCGCTACAAACCTTTTAAATGCAGCTAAGAAAGTTTTTGTTGTCATATCTCCTACTAACTCTAAATGTATAGCCTTCGTTGCCATGCATATGAACACATATAATAAACAAACATAACCTTTAGTAGAACGATTTCCACGTCCTTTCGTACAGCGGATATTTATGGGTCCGGCGTAATCTACCCCGCATTTATGAAAAGGTCTGTTAGGTGTTACTCGTGATTGTGGTAGTTGACCCATCATCTGTTGACTAGAGTGCGCTGAGTGTCTCACACAAATTATACACTTATGTACAATTCCCTTAACAAGACGTTTAGCTCCTATTATCCAATATCTACTTCGTAGAAAATTGAGCATAATTTGTGGTCCGCCATGCATAGTCTTCTGGTGAGCATCTGTAATTATTAATTTGGAAAGTGGTGAATCATGTGATAAGATAATAGGGTGTCTCATTTCAAGTTCTACTTGAGCACTCTGTATTCTACCTACTCTGAGGATGCCAACTGAATCCAAAAACGGATTTAAAGAGGTGAGTTTACTTTTTTTACTAACTTTGTGTCCTGTTAAAATTATATTAATTTCCTGTTGGAAATGTTGCTTTTGGCTTAATTTAATGCAAGTAAGTAATGCTTCATTAATTTCTCTTGCTGTTAATTGTGCACTAACTTTTTCTTTCTCAGGTGACTTCCAGTGTATTACTCTACGACAGTAGGAGATCACTTGGGTAAGTTTATTTAATGATGAATATCTTGATAATAAATCCATACTGTTTTCATTCGTGACCATATCACTTTTAATCTCCGTATGTCTTTGTTCTAAATGTATATTTTCTATGTTTCCTAATTCATATTTAATATTTTTCATGTGCAGCCAGGCAGGTCCTTGAAACCAGAGTTTATTTTTTACTAGTTCTGACGGTAAGAGTCCTCGTGATGCTGGATCAGCTGGATTTTCTGAAGATATGACATGAGTCCACTGATTTCTATTCATTGCCATCAAAATTTCAGCGACTCTATTCGCCACAAAAGTTTTCCATCTATTGGGATGGTTACTGAGCCACGCCAACACAATCGATGAATCAGTCCAAGCATGTATATGATTCTTAGATATTTTCAGTACCTCAGAGATTTCGATAAGGATTTTCGACAGCAAAACTGCACCACACAATTCCAAACGTGGAATTGAAACTTGTTTTACTGGAGCCACTCTTGTTTTTGATGATATTAAACTAACTTTTATTTCTCCAGTGGTATCAATGATTCTTAAGTATACTACAGCAGCATATGCTGCATTGGATGCATCACAAAAGGCTTGAACTTCACGAATTTGGCCATCCATTTTCCAATTATTCCATCGTGGTAATCTTATCTTAGTAAGTACTGGTAAGTCATTATAGAATTTTTTCCATTCTTCTAATAAATTAGTAGGAACTTTCTGGGCACAATCGATCCCAGCTAGCCATAACTTTTGGATGAATATCTTTGCCATTGTAATAGTTGGTGCTAACCATCCAAGAGGATCGTAGAGGCATGATATGTCCGAGATAATTTTCCTTTTAGTTACAGAACTCTGAGGAAGAACATCGACTGTGAACCGGAAATTGTCAGAGTTTCTATCCCACCTTAAACCGGGAATTTTTATCGTTTCATCTAATTTAGGTTCCAGTTTAAGGTCTGACTCTTTTGAATCCACTTGTATCTTCTGTAACAAACTTGTACTATTACTTGCCCACTTTTGAAGCGTGAAACCACCACGATCAAGTAAATTTGTTACTTCTTTATAAAGTTGTACTCCTTCTTCTTCTGTGTAACAACCACTCATCATGTCATCCATATAATACTCATTTAAAACTGTATACACTGCTCGAGGAAACTGAGAACCTTCAATCGTTGCTAAGTGTTGAAGGCATTTAACTGCTAGATACGGTGCAGATGAAGTTCCAAAGGTAACTCGTGTGAAACGAAGATGTTGTAGTTCGGCCTCAGGACTGTCTCGCCATAGTACTCTTTGGGAATCTAAATCCTCTGGTGCGACTTTCAATTGTCTATACATTTTCACAATATCTGCAACTAGAGCAATAGGATAGCAGCGCCACCTCATAATAAGATGACGAAGTTCTGGCTGGAGCCTCGGCCCCACTAACAGTTCACTGTTTAATGATATCCCATTTGAATCCTTACAGGATGCATCTACAACCATACGTACCTTGGTTGTTATTCTGTCTTTCTTGACTATGGGATGATGAGGTAAGTATACTGCTTCTTTATTAATATCACAGGTATCCACGTTCTCTAAATGACCTGAATCCTTGTATTCATTGAGTAAATTTGTATACTCTACTCTTAGCTCAGGATCCTTTGATAAACGCCTCTCTAAATTAGAAAATCGTTTTTTGGCGACTTCTCTTAAGTTGCCCTGTAAACAACGTGGATTATCCGTTTTGAACGGTAGTCTTACTATAAACCTTCCTGTTTCATCACGCTTTACTGTTTCATAGAAGAAATCTTCACATTTCTTCTCTTCAGGAGTTAAAATTTTCCTTGTACATAATTTTGGTTCTGATTCTAACTCCCAAAAACGTTTGAGGAGCTCGTCCTCTCCGTTATCATAACATTCTAACTTAGCGTGATGACAATGCCTTACTTCTTTTGATGTTTTTTGTGAACAAATTTTTCCAGATAAAATCCAGCCTAACATTGTGCGTTGGGCAACAATAGATTGAGATGGACCTTTTATTATACCTTCAAGTAATATTTGACTGTAAACTTCAGCTCCTAAGAGCAAATCGATCTTACTAGGAACGTCATAAGTAGGGTCTGCTAATTCATCTACTGGCAACGAAGGCAATACTTGGACCATTATTTTATTTGATGGCAACAAAGCTGTAATTTTTCCCAGGACATGAGCCCTTACTACTATACTGAAATTAGGGTCAAGACGTGATATCATCTTAACTATAACAGACGACTTTGAAGTCAAAGTCGTCTGATCACCGCCAAGCCCGGATATTAAACTAGTACCTGGTATCTTTTTTAGTGCCAACAATTGCACCGCAGACTCCGTTATAAAAGAGGCCTGAGACCCTTGGTCTATAAGAGATCTCAACACAACTGTACTATTCCTATTTGATTTTACTTTTACTAGGGCGGTAGCTAGTAGTACATGCCCTTGAACCTCAGAATAGTGACATGTAGTAACTACTGGCGGAATTGGAGACTCGTTACCGTTTTTTGGAGATTGACTATTTGAACTAAAGGCCTCATCAGGTCGTGATGGCGCTTTGTATACTTTTAAATGTAGTAGACTGTGATGCTTTCTTTTGCAATAAAAGCATTTGGTTGGAACTATGCACTGGAACGTTGAGTGTCCCGAATTTAAGCAGTTGAAGCATAGATTATTAGTTTGTGCGAACTCACGTCGTGTCCCTACATTTTCCTTAATAAACTTATTACAAGTGTGAATCTTATGATTATTATCATTGCAAAACTTACAAACAAGGATGGCAGTTGCAACATGTGAAAAGCTCGGCCTATCTACTCTTGAACTTTTAGTATCCAGAAACTCCAAAGACCTAAATCTGCTTTGAAGAAATTCTTCAAACATACTAAAACTAGGTAGGTCTATTTTGGCCTCACAAACCTTTTGTTCCCAACGTTTGCGGGATTCGGAATCTAATTTAAGGGATATAAGGTAGATTATTATCGTATCCCAACTGCTAGTATCAATGCCTATGTTCCTCTGTGCATGAAGGCATTCTTTGGTATTGTCTAGTAAGCCTTTAATAGCTACTGCCGACTCTGTGACTATAACCTTTTGGTTGGTTAACCTAGCTAGAATATTATTTGATAAGTATCTCTTATTATTATATCTAGTTTCTAACTGGTTCCAACAAACACTATAATTGTCAGCGGTAGTTGGCATATATCTTAAAAGCTGTTCGGCTTCACCAGTGACACTGCTTTTGAGGTAGTGAAGTTTCTGGACATCATCAATGCAAGAATTTTAATGTATTAAAGAAATAAATAAATCCCGAAAGCTAACCCATTCCGAATATTTCCCCGAAAATTTTGGCAAACTAATTTTAGGTAAACTTACTGCAGGCTTATCATTCGCAGTTGCAACTGATTCCTTAACACTATTTACACTATTAACATAATTACCTAACGCATTTTTTAACAGCGATTTGTAATCAGTGTACAACTCTTCAGCCTGCTCGTACAAATCATTCGTAATGTATTCAGATTTTTCTAGGTCTTTGGCTTCTACTTCTAATATAATCGTATTATGATTAGAAGTAAATGTCTGCCAGTAGTTTTCAAGGGTTTCTAATCGGGTCTCTATATATCCTTTATTTAAGCGCTCTTTCGGCGACTTTTTAAAATTTATTTGAGCCTTATTAATGTTGCAAATTACATTTTTCTGAATAACTATTGCCTCCATATTTGTGCTCTCTGACTATGTCCAGTAACTAACTATTCTTCGGAAAAAACTTATAATAACTTTGTTCGTAATTCGCACAGCACTATATTATTCTTGTTTCTTATTATTATTATTATTATTTTTTCATTTTTGCACTATTTGTTTACACTAGGGAATAAGGATCAAAATTACTCACTCGGGACTTGTGTACTAACTGTCAGTGAGTTCCGGCTCGGCCACTTGGAGTGTAGATCGGCACCTGTTCCAGCACCTCGGGTTCCTCTGCTGCTGCTGAAGGTTCTGCTGCTGCTGAAGGTTCTGCTTCAACCACCAGCCTCCGGTTGTTCCTCGTCCGGTCGCAGAATCTCGTCCGGTCGCAGAGTACCTCGCTGATTTTCTTCAGGCTGCCAGTCTTCCTCCAATCTTCCAGGGCCCCAGATTTTAACCCAGGATAGTGCACAGGCCACAACGATTCTTTATGACATCGAAGGACAATGAACAGAATCCCCAAAAATATCTACTAAATGAAACGAAAGTATCATCAGTAGATTTGTATTCCAATTCAACCTTACAAACTACTCCCTGCCTTATATACATAACTCTCAGTGCTTTGATAGCGTGATGTAGAAAACATTTACTGACATCTATTATAATATAAAAGAACTAAAAATTTAAATACCTTTCAGAATATGACTTAAGAAAAATTCTAAAATATAAAAATAATAAAACCTAAAAGAGGTTTAAACAGTGTGTATGAACAATACTAGAAAAAATAAAAAAATATCTTTTTTACCTATCCTGAGGATATTAATAGGTCAGTTAATATTTCATTTTCTAGGAGATGTCTTGCTTTATTATAAGAGCGTCCATGACCTAGTGAATAGACCCCCTGAGTCACACGCGTGATCGCGCAGGCTCGATGCCGGGTTGTGGTGTGTACCAATCAGACTTTCTCATTAACCGTATACTTCCCCTAGACGTAGTTTAATCTACGCCCATTTTCTGTGACAATCCTGACGAAATTTGGATTGCTCCATGAGAGGTGTTCCTCTGTACGTAAGTATTTATTTTTACTCTCTCTGCTCTACAGTCCACACTTATCGTATTATTCAGCTAAATAGATAGAGGTACATATTATGTATGTTGTCTCTAAAGTATCGTTTCAATAAAAGATATCAGATCGTAGACTATGCATTTAAATAGAATAAACATTAAACATGTTTTTTTATATAATTTATCGTCGTTCTGCCCATTAAATATGCTAAATATGAGTCGGAATACGCCGATTGCGAAATGTACCATGAACATAATTTTATTAAGAAGAAAAATCGTAAAGACAGTAGAGACTAGAGATAATAAAATGCGGCGTTTGAGGCGACGAGAAGATGTTATGTTAATATTACGCTGGCGTATTTACTCAACTGTAGCGCAGAGTAAAATACCGTAGTCTGTAGAAATGTAAATACCACTCAATCCGCTAATGTATATCCTATTCATTATCCTGTTATTGTAAATGTGAAAGTTTGTGAGGATGGTTGAATGGATGTTTGTAATTCTTTCGCATAAAAACTACTGAATAGAATTTGGATAAAATTGGTACAGAGTAGGCTAGTAATTACATAAAATAATAACATAGTACATGATCAGATAAAAAAATTTAAAAAATTAAAAGATTCACAAAAATATTTATCTGCCCGGGATTCGAACCCACCGTATACATACGCATACCAAACTGCCAATCGGACTGACTTAGTAGAGTCGAAATTATTGATACTAGTATTGTTGCACGACGATAGAAAAAACATATATAGCTTAAATATGCACAGTTTCCGTTTCCCAGGGATAAGACCTAGCTAGATCGATTCTTCTCCCCCAGAACTCCCTGCATACTTAATTTCAGGGTAATACTTGCAGCTGATTTCGATTAGCAGCCGTTTTCGAGAAATCGAAAACTATATATATATATATATATATATATATATATATATATATATATATATATATATATATATATATTCTATATCGATTCGATATATCGTCTATTTTTAGACGATATATCGAGACCCTACGGCCCCTAGAGCCTAGATCGTGATCGGTCGTGATTACTAACGATGTTTTCTATTAATTGGTAACCATGACTCAAGCAAACTTTTTTATTTTGTAAAAACAAATAAACATGATAAAATATACACTGTAACTTAATTGCGACATATAAGTCAATTTGACACACAAGAAGCCACAGCACACAATATCCTGAGTATGTTGAACATATTGCGAAGAAACCAAGTATCTATTGGTTTTAGCAAAACTCTATTTCCGTAGTGAATCAATATTTTGTTTGTATCATTACTTGACCTTCATTGTTTAAAGAAATGGGAGTACCTTCATGAAGATAAATATCTAGTTGCGTTATGATTCGTGCTTATACTATACAAATTATCTCATACTACGAGGGCGGGTCAATAAGTCCGTGACTTTTGGAATAAAACACAGATTTTTTGATAAATAAATCATTTTATTTTTCAACGTAGTCCCCCTTGAGCTCTATTCACTTTGTCCAACGCTTCTCCAATTTTTTTATCCCTTCCAAAAAATATGATTTGTCGAGGTCCTCAAAATAGGCCTTTTTTTGCGAGATGACTTCATCATTGGAGTCAAATCTTTTTCCACCGAGCCATTTTTTCAGGTTTGGGAACAAGAAGTAGTCACTCGGAGCCAAATCTTGAGAATAGGGTGGATGTGGGAGCAATTCATAGCCCAATTCATGGATTTTTGCCATGGCAACTGCACATGTGTGCACCCTTGCATTGTCTTAGTGAAAAAGAACTTTTTTCTTGGCCAAATGAGGTCGGTTTTTTTCAAATCCTCATTGAAGCGGTCCAATAAGTTGGCATAATATTCCCCATTAATTGTTCTTCCCTTTTGAAGATAGTCAATGTGGATTATCCCACGTGCATCCCAAAAAACAGTCGCCATAACTTTATTGGCTGACAAACCCACCTTGGCCTTCTTTGGCGCCGATTCACCCTTAGAAACACACTGTTTTGACTGTTGTTTGGTCTCTGGTGTATTGTGATAGATCCATGTTTCGTCCACGGTTAAAAAACTCCTCCATATTGTGATTAAACAACGCCAAACCTTCCTGTGAAGTTGTTACACGATTGCGTTTGTGGTCGACTGTGAGCAAACGCGGCACCCATCTTGCGGAAAGCTTTCTCATGCCCAAGTGATCATTCAAAATTGAAACTACTGAGCCATGCGAGATGCCTATGGCTTCCACAATCTCTTGCACTTTCAATCTTCGGTCGGCCAACACCATATCGTGAATTTTTTCGATTGTTTCGGGTGTAGAGACCTCAACTGGGCGTCCAGGACGTTCGGCATCTTCAGTGCTTGTAAGGCCACAACGAAATTCAGTAAACAACTTTTTTACCATTGAAATCGATGGTGCAGAGTCCCCATAGTATTTATCAAGCTTAGCCTTGGTCTCGGTAATGGTTTTTTTTTGCAAAAAAATAATGCTTAATAAGCACACGAAATTCACTTTTTTCCATTGTTTCCTTAAGTTACTGGATAGTCTGATAAAGATAGCTGTAAAACACAAACTAACTGACGCAGCAAGTTCAAATTTTGATAGGAGTCAACTGACAGATGCCTGTTGACAGGAGTAGTGTTGCTTTTTCAGTAAGGAGGTTACAAATTCAAAAAGTCACGGACTTATTGACCCGCCTTAGTATAAACGAGGTAATCTTTTATCTATATCTATACATATAATAAAATCGTAACTGGTCGCTGTCTGTACATGGAAGATATATAAGAAAAACTATTACAGGGGGACTTTATGAACGACATAGAACTCAAAACAATGATTTTTAGACTTTTTATTTGTTTGTCTATTTGTTTGTACGTCTGTACGCGCTAATCTCTGAACGTACTGAACGGATTTTGATGGAATTTGGTGTAGTAGAAGTTTAGACTCTGGATTAACACATAGGCTACTTTTTATTGCGGAAAAATTTACGGTTCCCGCGATATTCGTTTTTGCGCGTACGAAGTCAACGGCTTAATCGATTTGAATGCGGTTTTCACTAATGCGTTTTGGTTACTCCTCTCCGCTTAAAATTTAATTAACCGACTTTCAAAAACGGAGGATGTTATACATTCAGCTGTTTATATTTATTTTTTTTTGTATGTTCAACGATAACTCCGCCGCCTGTGGACCTATTTTCAAAAATCTTGATTTGCTGTAAAGGGTATAATCCCCAATTGGTCTTTTTGACACCAAAGTGGTGACCTGTTGTTGGGATCCATAAGGAATCGAGGGTTCTCATCTAAATTTATATGGACACATATAGTGATTTTGACTTTTTCTGAAGTAGTCCAGGCATATGCTACCAAAAAAGATTTTGCACCAAGGTATACCTGGATCCAGAAGTACTGAACAGAACTTCCGAGTCGTTATAGATATATGTTTGGGGACTTCGGCGTTGTTTAAAGAACTGAAAGCATATGCCACTATGTCAATCAAAGTAATCATCATTATCAACGCCTTTATCACACCATACACCATCACATTATGATGATAATATGTAATCTTCAAAATTCTTTTGTTGTTGTAAATAATATAATTAGAAATTGGTCCCTCAGTTACCAAGGTGGAGGTCTGATGATGGTATCCATGAGAAATTGAGATAACTTCACAAAATTATAAAGACATATGTAATAAAAAAGGTAAGGTAAAGGTGTACCCTAGATCCAAAAGCACTGAACAGAATTCCTAAGTCTTTAAAGATACACGTTTAGAAATTTCGGCATTGTATATGGAACTGCAAGCATATGCCACTTACAGTAATCATCATCATCATCATCATAATCACCACCATCTTCTTACGATACACTTAAATATTATTGTGGTGACGTAGGTACTCCTCATAGTTTAGTGCAACCATATCAATGTATTTGAAGCCAAAATTATATTATATTTAATAATATTTAATGCTGACTGCTACATTTTTTCAGCCGCCTACTACAATAGATAATAATAATTATTTAATAATATAGTGTGTAATCATTATCATCACTGGTGATTGTAAACTCACTGGAAATACCACTACTGAAAACCGGCATGAAATCGCTTGAGTTAGTTTTTCCGAGAGAGTGAGAATACCGGAGGCTTTTTTGTATTAATAACTTTCTTAAAATATGATAATAATAATAAAAATAACTAAAAAGGCAAAAGTGATTATTTTTTAACAAAAAATGAAAACCGACTTCCAAAGTAAAAATGCACAAAAAAGTATGAAATAAAACTTATGTTTCCAAATAATTCCCCTTTTAAATTCAGCTAAAATTGTAACTATTTCTCTACTCAATCTTCATATTTTTGAAGTCGGTATTATTCATTTCTTTTCATTTTTCTTCATTTTTTACTACAAACGTGTGTCTACAAAAAAGTTCGCGATGGCATAGATATGTCTATCTTTTAAGGATAGGTTACTTTACCTATTCTAAGTTTAAATAAACAATCACAAATAATGTAGTATTTTCAAAAGCTATTTAGACGGATACAATATTACCTAATCCTTATCTTATTAAAATCAAAAGGTACGTGTAAAAATTTATTATAAAGTATATATTTTTACTCTGTGCTATTACTATATTGCAGGAGGTATATTTGCTAAAGTAGTTTTTTGTCAAACACTCTCCCACGCGGGCGAAGCTGCGGGCATAAGCTAGTATAAAATATAATCTTAATCTTGATGAAAACGGCTGCAAGTATTTCCATGAAATTTAGCGTGCAGGGAGTTTTGGGGGAGAAAAATAGATCGGGCTAGGTCTCATCCCTGGGAAACTCCGAATTTTTTAGTTATATTATATTATGATTTTTCTTTCGTCGTGCAACAATATATCAATAATTTCGACTCTAATATGTCAGTCCGATTGGGAGTTTGGTATGCGTATATGAAGTTATTGCATTATTCGGAAATTTGGAGTATGGCGGGTTCGAACCACGGTAAAATATTTTTGTTATTCTTTTTTTTTTAATCTTAAGTAGATAAAAAAAGGAAAAGAGCAAAGAGTTCATTTACAGTGAATTCAGAATTAACCTATGGGCTTAGCATGGTGATCCGAAGAAATAAATTCGTTGCAAAATAGTTCTTAATCCATGGTAACAAGATCGTCAATAGAAGTCAACATTTCTAAACAGCCGTATTTTTAAAATGGCTGCCTGAAAATCTTCTTTCAAAAATGAACAAAATATATTCAAGTAAATGACTGAACGTAAAGAAACTATTTGTCTTGGACCGCCATGATGTGGAGTAGTTTACATTATCATAAGACTATTTGACATTGAAATAAGAAAACGTTCCTACTTTTGTTACTACTAAACACCGAAGAATCGACAAAATGACAGACTGAAGAAACATTGATACCATTCGGAGCAAAATAGTTCTTATTGTAAGGTATCAAGGTCGATGCATCGTCGATATGAGAAACAACATATCTTTTCTTCCCGTGCATGACCTCTCAAAATGGCGTCTTTTGACAGTTAAAGTAGAAACGTTCTCTTAATTCAATGTCCAATAATCTTATAATAATTTCAACTACTCCACATCATGGGACTCGTAGACAAATAGTTTCTTTCCGTTCAGTCATTTACTTGAAAATTTGATCATTTTTGACAGAAGATTTCCCGGCAGGCATTTTAAAAATAGACTGCTAGAGTCTATATTTATTTATTTTTTTCACTTTAAAAAAATAGTAGGTACTATATAATAGTAAGTGGGAACAACCGATCTTCAAAAGACCGGCAGGCGACAGTACACCATTGGCTTGTACTTCCCATCAGGCGATCCATCAGCGCGTTTGCCGGACATTTCTCAAAAAAACATCACATTTTAAGTGTAACCTAAATCGTTAACGAAACAAAAACAAAATTAGTTCGAGTTTTGAGTGATTTACACAAACATTCGGCACAATATGACTATCTCGTTAATTAATTGGGGGGTTTGACCCCTTCGCCCCTAGGGGTGTCACTCTTCTGAAAAAAAACCGGACTCACCGGAGGTCCCCTTTATCACCGTCCACAGGCCGTCAATGTTTCCGCTTGGAAAAATGACGACAGTGAGTGAGACATGAGAGCCCCTTAAGTTAAGAAGCATTAGAGTATTCGGCTGTAAGTCAAGCCGATTGGTTGCATGCCCGGCAATTGGCAAATATATAGACGCGGCTCGGCAATCTGGCCCGGACTTGCCGGTTTTTTTTTTTTTGCAGGTACAGCCTTGTTTCGTTTACTTTTTTTCCTAAATATCCGGCTAAAACTCTTCGGTCTAGAAAATGTTTGATTGGAAGATGGACCAGGAAACGAGCAGCCAGATCGCCTGATGACAAGCGATTAACGCCACCCACGGACACCCACAACGCCAGAGGTTACAAGTGCGTACCCGGTCCGGATATCCGGTCAAGCCGTGCCAAAGGATGGCTGTCTCACATAAAAAACAGTTTTGGTCCTTGGGACGAGACACGGAGACAACCCTAACTCCACCCAGACCCCTTTTATTGTGAACTTGTTTTCATGTGATACGGTAGTAAGTTAGCTTTGCCATTCCTTCGCAGACATGAGCTTCGAGTACGAAACAATTAATTACGTATAAAACTCAATTGGCTTTCCATTACTTAGTCTGTGATACGGTTCAAGAACTGCTAGTAAATAATCTTTATTGACAAAGAATTTCGAAGGGTCTATAAATTGGAAGTTAGGGTCAGCTCACATCAAGACGAGACAAACGCGCGAACTTTTTAAGATAACGATTCAAAATTGAACTGTAGTCACTACTCAAAATTCCTATAATACACACTCTTGCAATCAAACCTGTATTTTCTTATGTTGTGAATAAAGTTCAATTTGGAATCACTGTCTTAAAAATGCAGCGTCGAGTCAGTTCGTCACGGTGTGACCCTTCCGGTCAACAAAGCAATCGATTAAAGATCTTTAATAATAAGGCTACCTATTTTTCGTGGCTGTTTTAATTAAGAAAGATATTTTGTACAAATCATCTGTTACATATTCTCGTGGTGACTAATATAGGGTGACTTTCACGCAAAGACAGACAAAACAATATCTGATATTATCTGTGTTACTTACATTAAAAATCCAATTTTTAAATTTTTTGTCTGTCCGTATGTCTGTCTGTCTGTCTGTTTGTTCCAGCTAATCTCTGAAACGGCTAGACCGATTTTCATCGGACTTTCGCTGGCAGATAGCTGATGTCATAAGGTGTAAAATAAGCTACTTTATCTTAGGGTTCAGTTTAAAAACTAGGGTTCCGTTTTCGTTAGTTCTAAGCAAACCACGCCGTTTGCCGCGATAAAAAGTAGCCTATGTCCTTCCCCGTGGTCTACTCTATATCTGTGCCAAATTGCATCAAAATCGGTCCAGTAGCTTCGAAGCCTATTCCATGCAAACAATCCAACAATCAAATCATTCCTTCTTATATTATTAAAACTTAAAAGTAATAACTATATTAGTCATAGACCTATATTTGCTTTCATCAGTTCGCATTTAATTGACAAAATCTAGGCTACTTGACACATATTTAATTTCATACATTGAAGGAGTATTTCCTTTAGTACTTGGCTCAGGAAAACGTATTCTAGCAATATCATAAATTAAAAACTTAAGATTGAGGAATAAAGTTGATTTAAAAATATGTATTTTTGTTTTTTAATTTCCACTGATAAAAACACCTCGAAGTAATTTCCGGCCAGGATGTGACGACACAAACACACTAAACACCTATGTAGTAGTGAAACGGACCGTTTCTGTAAATAAATAGTTCATGACATCTTAAAAAGTTATTTATGTAAAAACGTCAAACGGAACGTAACACAGCCATTTTTCTACTACGAACTATAGCACAGATTACAAATAGTGCTAGTATGACGTCACAGCACAGATAATCTATCAACCAACATGGCGAATAGTGTTTTCGGCGGTTTTTAAAAAGTGTATTCTTAAATATTTTTTGTAGGTTTTTAGGTTTCAAAATAATGTTATATTATTGTTTTCTGTGTAATGAAACAATTATGAAGCGTTTCGGACATAAAAAATGTCAAGTAGCCTATTCTAGATGGCGTAACTTTTTTTTGTATGAAGATTTTTCTGTCAAATGTACGTCATAGCCCATCCTTAGTTTTGAAATCGTTGAAATATCAATACGATATCCCTATAAACTAATAAGTTTATAGGGATATCGTAGCAAGTTTTCTTCATAGTAACAAGCGTATCACAATTTGCGTGTTAGGCTGACACTATATTGTCCGGAATCTGGAAGGTCGGAAGAAATTCATTCGGAGGAGTATCAAGTTTTCCGATTTGACACTGACACACGAGTGTCAAGTCAAATGTCAATGTCAAATCTGACAACTTGATACTCGTGTGTTCGATTTTCAACTTGTATTAGCCCAGTTCTATTTTCAGTGCCCTTAATGTTCTCCGGCCTTACGGATTTCGGATCATATAGTCCCAGCCTTAGTGCACAGGTTTCCGGACCAATGGGATGGAAGGATCGAGTTACCATACAAAAATAACACGGATGTCTTGTGAAGCTTTCAGGTCAGCTTTTCACTTTTGGAACGCATAATGAGATTTTCCTATCATACAAGTAATGTGGATTACTGCTTGCCCTTGGGTATACTAGTAACTCATAAGTAAAGACGACGTCTGAGGCTCAGTGGTTGAGCGTGTCAGGGCTCAAGCCGGATAGGTCGCGGATTCGAATCTCGCCAAAGGAACAAAAAGTTTTCTATATCCCTGGGCCATGGATGTGTATTAAATATGACGTGTATAATATAATAAAAATCTTTAATAACATATAATATTCTGCTGATTTGCCTTTTAGATCGTATAGAAAAATATACCGATAAACACCAACCACCAGAAGAAGCAGGTTTCAGAAAAAGTATTTCAACAACTGACCATATTCATACATTAGAGCAAATAATAGAGAAATATGAGGAACACCAGCGACCGCTCTACTTGGCTTTTATTGATTATGCTAAAGCGTTCGATTCAATATCTCATTATAGTATGTGGACGGCTCTATATGAATGCGATGTGCCGACAGAAACTATAGACCTTATAAAAGATATTTATTTATAACAAAAGCATATCCCATGTAAAAATGGAAACAAAAGGCTCATAAATAAAAATTTGCAGAGGAGATAGACAAGGAGATCCACTCTCGCCTAGAATATTCCATCACTGTTCTTGAAAGCATCATGAGAAAACTAAACTGGCAAAAAAGAGGTATAAACATAAAAGGTGATTTTCTGAGCAATCTTAGGTTCGCAGACGACATCATTATCTTCTCAGAAACAGCTGTCCAACTATAAAAAAGGATTGTGTGGTTTTATGAAACCACGGTAAAAGTGAAACTTAATAACAAAATAGCGTGGAGCACTAGCACAAATTAGTACTAGTCTATACACTATACGGTCAGCTGATGCGAACTATAGGCGCCGCCATATTGGCCTCGGCTGCTTTGACGAGCGCCTTTCACTTTATCCCTACTCCGCGGCCGACCGTCACGCGACATGCAACACACAGACGAAAAAGTTTGAGACGATGTGTTGCGTTTGAACGAATGGTTTGCGAACTACACACAGTGAGTCAAGAAATAGGTTTAGAGCTTATATTAAAACAAAAATAATGACTAATTCTATCTTACTCCCAATTAAAGTCAACGGTACCCCTCTCGAATATGTAATATATATATATATATATATATATATATATATATATATATATATATATATATATATATATATATATATATATATATATATATATATATATATATATATATATATATATATATATATATATATATATATATATATATATATATATATATATATATATATAAGCAAGCTAATAATAAGCTAAGCAATTTTAAAGCTGACATCGCGTATTTGACAGATTTTATTGGTAAATTAAAATTTATGAAGAAAAATATTGGTCGGCGCGAATTTTCACACTTTTCAAACTTATCGCAGGTAGAATGCCCTGATGAAGATATTAAGACATACGTTCAACATTTGATTGCCCTGCATGATGATTTTAAAATCAGATTTGAAGACATTCTGTCGATGGAAATACCACCATGGATCATAAATCCATTTGATGAAACGGAAATGGAGAATATAATATTACAAGAAGAGCTACTCGAGCTTAGCACTAATGAGAAGCTGAAAGTGACATTTAAAAGAGGGTATCAAAAATTTTGGCTGCAGAAATACCTGAAAAATATCCTGGACTGTGGGGAATCGCGCAAAAGCTTCTGATAGCGTTTCCCTCGTCATATCTCATCGAAAATCTCATCGTTTTAGTGTCGTTACAAACTTATTAACAAAAAAAGGAACAGATTGAATATCACAGAACGGGGAGATTTGTGGTTATTCCTTACAAAACTCAAGCCAAATATTGATAATTTGCTGTCAATCCATCAAGTACATCCATCTCATTAAAATTATATTTTTTATTTTGTAATTACCATTGTAGAAGTTACATTACGTTATAAATCAGTGTTTAATTTTGTAATTTTGTTATATCTGTTAAAATAATAAAAATTATTAGTGTAATAATTGATTGTGATAAGTGATTGGTCCTTGTGCTGAGTCACTGTAAATTTCAAAAAAGTAAAGTTGGATGGAGTCAATTTTTCGATTGGCCAACTTTGCTTTTTTGACATCCACTCACAACACAATGAATTAAAATTTAATTTAAAATTTGTTTAGTCTACCTACTTATTATCAAATAATTAACCCTATCAAGCAATCAATTCTAACCTTTTTTTTTTCGAAAACTGTTAATTCGTCGTATAAACTCAGCCACAACGCAAGTTTCCATAGATAGATAGATCTAATGTTCTTAGCGAACATCCCTTCTTTAATAATTACAATGTCGATCTTCGAAAATATATCGGAATGACGCTTGAATGACGTAATGTTCGATTCTAAAATGACATAGCGCGCGCCAATTAAATCCGAACTTTATACGACGAATTAACTCAGCCACAACGCAAGTTTCCATAGATAGATAGTTCACTTTTTTTTCGAGATTTAGAAATTGGTGGTAATGTAGAATGTAGATGCAGGGGGCCCACCGGATCCAGCAAAATTTTGAAAGTGGTCTATGAAACAAAAGAGTCTGGGAACCACTGGTCTAACACATTTATGCGTATCCCCTAGGTCGTCATAAAAAAGTGTACTTCATAGTTATTTAATAGGTTTAGTATTATAATTATTTTTTATTGAATGCATATACAATATGTATAATACTATACTTCTCCCACTAACATCACTAGAGAGTTTTAGCAGGCATTTCTTAGATTTCTGTTAAGTAAACTGTATTGTTGACTATTAATAATAATTATTGTGTGAAAAGTTAACAAAAGCGTTGAAAAATGAGTCGCGATGTCGAGTGTACGCTTACAGTCTAGTCTCGCCCTAAACTTTATTATTGTACTAGCTTTAGCCCGAGGCTTCACTCCTGTAAATAAAGTTTTCCACGAGAACACTTTACTTTTTCGGGATAAAATGTAGCCTATGTTTTAATACAGAGACTAAACTACCAAAACTACTAAAATACCAAATTTCATCAAAATCAATTCAGTAGTTTTTTCGCGATAGTGTAAGAAACACCCATCCCCATCCTCACAAACTTTCACATTTATAATAGTAGTAGGATAGGTTTACAATTTGTAACTAGTAGCTAAACTTAAGTTGAGTAACAAAATTAAAAAATGTATGTCACCCCGAATTGCCAAGCAGTGAGCGAGCTGATGATGATGAATTATAGCTTAGAACACGGTTATGTCGGCTTTCAAACAAATAAAACTAGCTCAAAATCGGTTCATCCGTTTGGGAGCTACGATGCCACGGACAGACACACATACAAACAGACAGATAGACACGCCAAACAAACACCCCTCTCTTTTGTGTTAGGTGTTAAAACAAGAAAAGTTGAAAGCACTGAGATAGAATTTTTAATTTAAATTGCAATCACGATATATGCGTACTGCGCAAGTTTAATTTTACATGGATAAAGCATCGTTATTTTTGTCGTTTCATTCATTCGTTTCTTGTCCAAACCAGACTATCCTACTAATATTATAAATGTGAAAGTTTGTGAGGATGGATGGATAGATGGATGGATGTTTGTTACTCTTTCACGCAAAAACAACTGAACGGATTTCGATGAAATGGTTTTTTGGTATGGTAGTAGTTTAGGCTCTGGGTTAAAACAAAGGCTACTTTTTATCCCGAAAACGTACCGTGTTCCCTTGGGATACTGTATTTACGCGGGCGGAGCCGCGGGCAACATAAACTATGAAGTGATAACTATAGTTGTGCGAAACTTTTAAATTAGTCGTGCGGTTTTACAAACAAGAGTGGCATAGGAGAGTAAATATCTTGGTTTTATATTAATGATGATAAATATTTAAATTTTAACTTTGTAGTAAATAATGAAACATATTATGACATTACGTGCCCCCACATACCGGTATTTATTTCAGTTGTATCCCCGAGGACCCGAAGTGACGTCACTATTTATTTTGGACTGGGTTATTTTCGGCGAAATAATCGCCTTAAAATAAATTAGGCTTTAAATAGCCAATTAAAATTCCCGTTAATTATTAAGGTGAGTTACAACGAGTACTTGAATAGGCGAAAGGACGTGTAGGTATTACACACACACTACACAGTACTAGGTAGGTGCCGAAGTTGCATAAAATGTAAGATGATAAGTATATTATAATTTTCATAACTGGAGAAAGGACGCGTGCGCCAAATCGAATTTGTCACTGTACGTTACGACATTACGATAACAATTTGACGGTGATGAGTTTCGTCACTCCTCAGGTGCTAACAATATCCGTATGGCTTTGCAAATTACGTGGCAATTTCAAGTTCATAGACGTATATGTTATAGACGCGGCATGTCGCAGTAAACAGTGTGTACACTTAAATATCCCCAAAAATGTCGAAACAAGTTCGGATTTAATTAGCGCGCGCTATGTCATTTTAGAATCGAGTAATGTTCGTCATTCAAGCGTCATTCCGATATATTTTCGAAGATCGACATTGTAATTATTAAAGAAGGGATGTTCGCTAAGCCCCCGGGTTTCCTCTTAGTAAAGTCCCAGCAGGCACACTAATTTTAGAAGGAATTAATACGTAGATATTATGTTACGTACCTAATTATGAATAAAGCTACATTTGTCAAACTCCTATTCCAATGGGGATTGTCGCGTGTAAGGTGTGTTCCCACGTCGAAAATATGGCTTAGACTCGAGGGTTGTGTTTCAGGTCAAAGTTAGGACTGTATAACAATAGGTGTGATGGTATTTACCGATGTTTTTTTATCTAAAACTAGCTAAAACTGTTGATGACTCGAGGTACAGTTATTGATTAAAAAGAAAAGTAAATAAGTAAGTAGACTAAAGAGGGTATAACGTACACTGTATAATAATTTAATTTATTAAATAGTGTACGGAGTCAATTCTTAAGAAGGCTTTCGAAGATACATATTACATCAATATAACGGTAGCCTTTCGATCTATGCGACCGCGACGCGAGACCGCGACCCGTGAATGCGACGACCCGTGAATGCGACCCGTGACACGTCAACCGGTCGCGCGACGCGGGTCGCGGGGATTGTTCAGTGCTCCATATAAATTCATACTAAGCAGTGGCTCCGCGACCCTATTTCGGTCTCGGGTCGCAGTCGCGCGTTGCGTTCATCGAAAGGCTACCTTTAGACTAGATAGAATAGGAAAGGACATTTCGTCTAGCCTTATAATTCACCTACTTAAAGAAGATTGGGCGAGGCCACAACACTACGTTGCGACGACGCGTCGTGACGCATCGCCAAAAACGACGTCGCATTGCAATACAAATTCAAATTACAAGAATTGTACAAAACGTGTATCTTTTTGTGTAAAAATTAAGTTCAATTTTCAATGGCTTTCTTCAAAAGTACGCGCTGCGTCGCGTCTCAGTGTGATCTGATACTTAGGTAGGTAGTTAGCTTTAAAATTAAATCCAATACGAAATAATTGATTCTACGTGGTGGTGACTGGTGATGGTGGTTCAGATCCAATTTAACCCAACCTTAAACAAAGAGAACAATATAACGTTACCAATTTTGATGTCACGTATTCGCCGTGCTGTAAAGAAATATATAACAGTGACATAATTTTGGTCGAATTTAATATTTTTGTTAGCCGACTAGTGACTACGGTCTACGGCGAAGCCAAAAGGAAGGGAACCTAATTATTTTGGCAGTCTAAGTATACTTATAATGTTTATTTTATTTATTTATTTTATAATTTTCAGAAATCTTAAACATGTACAAAACAAACTCGGTGTCACAAAAACCTGACACAATAGGCACAATTATTAGATACAATCCAGTCACTGTCGGTGAAGTCCTGGTACCCGTGATAGGTTGATAAACCTGTAGTCCCTTTCCCTCTGGATATTACATGGAAATTACACTGAAGATACAGTAATTTACAGGAGTTCTGCATGGTCAATGGTCGTGGTTAAAAATATAACAATTATAACATTGTTAGGTAGTGCATGCATATATGTATGTGTGTGTGAGCTAATGCGTATGTGAGTATGCAGAAATATATTTATTTATGTTAAAATTGGACATGAACGGTGTATGAATTATATGAAATTAGAACGTGGCTTAGTAGGTACCTACTCGAACGACAAGGCGTATCTATAGGCGATGTTAAATAAGGGAGCGGCGTACTTCGGCCTTTTACCCGATTAAAGAGATCTTATGTCGATCATAATCGCGGGTGTTTCCTCGGCTAACAGTTTTATAATTAGGTATACAGTATACTGACCTACTATTAGATAGCTCGTAGTTAATGGCCTCGTGACATACGCAGCGGAAGAAATTTCACTGCACTCTGATCCAATTGAAGGTGGGACCGCACTAGGTGTAACTACGCGACGCGACACGGCCAAATATTTTTTGTATGAGACTGTATGAGACATAACGCACTACGCGGCACTCCATTGCAGTAGTACTAGTAGGGACGCGACATCGCGTCATGTCGCTCCGCTGCCGCCTAGTGCTGTCTAACCTTCAATCTCAACGTGAATATCTTCGTTCATCACAGCAAAACATATCTTTAGTTTATGCTAAATATTAATATCTTATGTTTACGAGAATTCTAAGTGCTCATTACAATTTCCAATCTACTTTTACGTAGTTTAACCCGACGTTGCGGCAAATTAACAGCAACGTGACCACGGAGACCAGAGATGACAAGGTCCAACAGAGATGACAAGGTCCAACAGAGATGACAAGGTCCAACAGAGATGACAAGGTCCAATAGTAATACTAATGAGCATAAAAAAATATTCGAACTATCCGCAGATTCTTCAATTATTATTCGTGTTCCAATCGACGCAGAAAGTTCTAATACACTACGTTCAGGACCAATTGAAGGTCTCATCCCTACTAGTAGGTAATACCGAAATAGAGTGCCGTATCCTTTAGTTCCGCTGCCGCGATGTGCGTTTAATATCCTAAACATTTTCATACTAAGAATATTTGACCGTGTCGCGTCGCGACTCGCGTAGCTCCGCTGCCGCCTAGTGCGGTCCACCTTTAATCTAAATAAAGAAACAGGTAGCGCGATAGAAGAAATACTACCAATTTAAGTGTCACTTGTTAACCGTGCAAAGACACATTAAAATAACAAATGGTTGCGTTTGATCTAAACGGAGTACCTATAATATAAAATTACCCTGAAAAGTCGCCACAATTCGGAACCGCGACGGGTAATTAGAGACGACCTCTCCACTTCACACCCTAATTGGTTTCACACCAGTCACCATCTCACTATTAGCTTGCCCTTGGCTCACTTGATGCCATATTCATCATTGAATAATTGATGAAAATTAATAAGGTCAATTGAAAATGGCACCCGACCTCAGACGCGTATTTATAAAATTAAATGTTATGGCAATACTCCCACTGTGTACAATATATTTGCAGTGGGCAGTAATAACGTCATGATCTAAGGGGCAAACGATAGACGGATCGCCAGATGTAACCTGTAACGCCATTACCGCCCGTGGACACACAAAAACACCAGAGACGAGAATAGTCTCAAGTGAGTTTCTGGCCTTACGTTTGTAAGTAGCGAATATAATTTTGTGTATACCTATCACTCCTTGACAACTCAGGGTCAACTCGCACCGAAACACGACGCGACGCGCACTTTTTAAGATACAAATAAAACAAACACAGATACAAATACACAAATACACAGAAAAATGAAAATAAACACGTTGCACGCGTGGCACCACCACCGCGGCCACCACCAGCTCGGAATTCGAACTCTCGCAATGAAACCGTTTATATTTGTGATTGTAAGATCAATTTGGAAACGCTATCTTAAAAATTTCGGGACGCGTCTCGGTGTGAACTGACGCTATTTAACACGTTTAAAACTTTTTATCCAAGTTATAATTATTAAAATAAGTGCTGGATTTTCAATTAGGTACCTAGTGATCGCAACTGCATCTACTAGTAGAGAAGTTCTGTATCTACTAGTAGAGAATTTCTGGACCTACAAGTGCCTAATACTAAGTACCTACCTCCGAGTACATAGCTACCAGTTCTATAAGCTATAAGCTCGAAAATATCGACTTAACCACAAGGTAACAATAAACAAAGGTTTATCTATCAGTTCTATACGCCAATAAACAAATATATCGCGATAACGTAAAAAGGTCGAAGCGATATCGGGCGTGTAGCGTGTTGTAACATTGTCGACACTCACTTTGTTTTGTTAGTACAGCCGCGAACAGTGGGCTGCGGGTGACAAGGATTCAGTTGCTCCGCCATAACCAGCAAATGTTGCTGATACGTTGTAAAAAATTCACTCGACAGAGAAATACATCAACATTGAATGCTAATCAGTTGTGTAAATGTTTTCACTAGAAGCGGGGTAAATATATAGCTTACATGCGATGTTTAGATGGAAATAATACAAAAATCATTTAATTGAAATATGAAGGTTTGTATTTGCGCTATATATACGAGAATAAATTGTCGTTTATTTTTCTAAGAAAATTTAACGCGTGTCCATGGTAATGCTCGTGAATATTTAACATACAAAGCCCTTAAGCCAATATGTCATCGCTAATTACGATGACGCGAGTTATAAATCAAAAATGTATGTTATTGACGTTTCGCGCGCTATGTCACTTAGCGAACATTGCGCGTTGTGCCAATCCCATATGTATATTTTTAATTTCGAAGATCGTCATTTGTAATTAACGATGGCATGTTGGCGAAGTCCTCCCTAACATTACTGTATGTATAGAAAAACGATATAGATGACGCAATCATCGTTTTTCTATGAAATGTATAAAAAAAAAATTACCGCGTCTCATTTATTTGAAAATATCGGTAGTTACCGTTTCAGTAATATAGGAATTTCAAGTTCCAACTATAGAATAATATTGTAATTATGGAAAATATAAAATTATCTTACAACTCAATATAAAATAGGGACCAAATTAAAAATGAAACAATACATCAACTGTCTCCATATATTACCATCACTCATCAGTGAGTTACACATTATCATCGAGCACGTTACACGACACCCACATCCACAGCTAACACAGGCCTACAACATTCAAAACGTGTAAGAAACATTTAGTTTAACAATAAATATATATTAACAACTTGGCAAAAAAGAGTATGACGCAGTGATGGCAGGAACTAGAGAACATTTTCCATTTCCATTGTACCATCGGTGAATAACCTTTTTGAACCGAATTCCAAAAAAAGAGGCGGTTATAAGTTCGGCTGTATATTTTTTTGAGAGTAGGTTTTCACACCAAACCAACTATTTAGGCGTAAATTAGTAAATTCTTAAAATTAGGAATTCGTCGTTGTGATCATAAAACTTGATCAGAGGTTAGTGGAGCCAGTTTGAGAAATCCTGCTCTATACTTGCTCTTGCCTAACCTCATGTTCATATAAAACAAAGTTATGATTATAGAAGGGTTTTTCTTCAAAAATTGCTTACAAAATATCTCCATTGATTACAAGATTTGTCTTACATTCTAAGATCGTCTCGGAAAGTACTATAGCGACTTTTATGCGGCTCCTAGCCATGGGAATGGCCGCAAAAGTTCCAGTCGGCAAAAAATGTTGGTAAGTAAATTATAAAATATTTTTCATTTTTGTTATGTAACGAAGATTTTCGAGCTAATTCTAATAAAAGAGAGCATTTTATATTCTGATACTAGATGTTGCCCAATACTTCATGCGCATAAAACGAAATGCCGCAGGTACTGTACATTTTTCCGGTATAAAAAGTAGCCCATATCATTTCCCGTGGTCTACTCTATAGCTGTGCCAAATTGCATCAAAATCGGTTCAGTAGCTTCGGAGCCTACTCCATACAAACAAACATTCAAATCTTTCATCTTTATAATATTAGTGTACACAAATACTACATGAGAACCATTTTAGCTTCATAATATAAAATTCGCGCCAAAAATATTTTCATAGCCATTAAAAAAGGTAAAATTTTCTTTATATATCTTACAGATAAACTTAACATGTTTAATATTTGAGAAGCGTATTTAACAATAACATTTTTACGATAAATAGATAGTGTTAAAGTATGAAGATAAAAGCACCATATTATAACAAACAGTCAATAATGATAAGAAAAAAAATCTTATTTAGGCTACGTTCCCACGAGTTTTTTTTTGTGGTTGCGACAGAAAAAACTGCACTAAAAATCAAAGCGTCAAATGTCAGATTTGACAACTCTACACGATTTTCAGCTCTGTGTTAGCGCACAGTTCTATTTACAGTGCTGTTTTTATAGGCGGCGACCACCAAAACGCTCGTGGGAACGTAGCCTTATTGTGTTTATTATGTAACGTATTAAAATAGGAAAACTTAAACGTTATTACAAACTATATAGTAAACACAGCCCGCACAAAATACAACACAAAAAATATTATATTTTTTATAATCTATAATTTTAAAAAATAGGTTTAGTTTTTGTTAATATTAAATATGAATTACATAAAAAAATATTTCCTGACAAAAATCACAAAAAACATTGAATGACAACCCTAATTTGTTCGCACAAACCTTCAAACTTTCTGCTATTTCCACCTAAACTGATTAGAAAAGCAAACAAAATTGTAAAAAAAAGTTCCATTATCTTTCATAATTTGCCAAGAAATCTTTACAAATGAATATAATTAATAATTCCCGAACCGAAACAGCGATAAATTAATATAAAATAATAAAATAAAAGCTAAAGTATAATCAAATTTTGCTAAAATGTACATCATTACGTAATTTCTCTAAGGTACAAAATAATTTGTGTTCTTACATCTTACTCGCTAGACAGTGTAGTCACCAGTACAAAGACGCACATTGCTCAACCTTTTGATCAAAAACAGTTATGTATGTAGTTTTAGTTGACGTACAAAAAAAAAACAAAACCTTTTGATAAAAAACAACATTGCTTTGAGAGCAATAAACAAAAAAGCAGTAAAAATCTAAAAAAAAAGTAACATTTTATACTGTTACAATATGAACAACCTTTAGTTTTGAATATTCAACCAATCGAGACCCAAAGCGAAAAATGAGATTCAGGTTTTAAATATATGTACATCACAATAACATAGTTAGAAATCATCTCACGTCTTTTAGTTTTTTAATTAAAAGCACAAAACTAAACGTTCTGACAGAAAAAAGGGAATTAAAACCAAATGTACCCACAGGTTTTTTTGACATTTACCGATACAGATACATATGTCATAAATACGATCCGTACATTTACGCTTACGACACCTAACACTAGTAAGTTAATCAAGATATGTATCTTCTTTAAGTACAAATCTTCACACGAGACAATCATATTTAATGAGAATTAGGGCCTGATGCACTATACTTGTTGTGTCTCTGTCGCCCGATATAAAGTAAGCAGCGACAAAACATCCGATTAAGCTATCCGACATTTATTACAAGATTGTGAAAGAGACCCCTAGGGTCTGTGCACACCGAAACGAGACGAGATGCAACATGACACTCATTTTTAAGATAGATATTCAAAGTTGAACTTTATTAACCACACAAAAAGAAACATTTTATCTTGTGTTATGAATATAAATCGTTTCGTTTTGGTGTGAAATGAATTGACCCTTAAAATTAATACATCCATTAAATTAGAGGCAAAATATTACATACATGTGGCAACTAGGAGACAATATATCAAAACCTAGGTAAAAATGTACCTAGATTTCTGGTAACAATAATAAGTAGGTTTTTAAATTAATTTCCTAAAGCATAATGTAAAAAGCCCTACCGTAAAGCCGTACGTATTTTTGCTGCCTGTAAACTATGCATTAGTTTACAGGCAGCAAAAATAATGTTTAAACTGGCAACCATAGACGTTTATATGTAATTTTTTTTTATTTACTATATCATACTGTGCGTTAGTAAATACATACTATAAAGTATAAACATTTAGACGGGCAATTCTGCGATTATTGTCAACATCGGACAGCGGGCTACGTAAGGCCCCCATGAACACACGGCGTATGAAAGCGTAACAATACTTGGTCGCGAACAATACTACATAATATATCTAATGAGAATAGCAGTTGTATAGAAATATATTATAGAAGAGACTGTAGGAGAGCCACGCTGCGGCACGAATGGGTCGGCTCGACCGGATAACCACATGCGGGAGGCATGTGGTTATCCGGTCCAAATTTCATCAAAATCGGCGCAGTCTTTTCATTGCAAACAAACAAACAATAAAATCTTGTTATAGTGTTAGTATAGACAAGCATATACAAAGTACACAAAACCGTAGACCAAAACAAAACTATGACTTAAATTTTTCCGGCATAATATAGGCAAAGGTACTTTCGTATTTTAATTAAAAAATAAGTTGCGAGATTCAGTTAAAAGCATCTTCAACGTCGCCAAAAAGCGTCGCCAACCCAACCCAACAACAACCACTAAGGGCCCCGTTTCGTAAGCCTAATGTCAATAAATTACTTAACAGCCAAAACGAAAGCTACAATAGTAGTTCTGAATTTTGTAGACATTTTATACATGGTTCATCTTTTGTAGACAGGGCCCTTTACAGTGGCGGATTTACAGTTGGCTCTAAGTCCCCGCCACAAGAAAAATATGGCGTGTATTTTTTTGTGAAATCAGTATAATACCTACTAATGACCTAAGCCAAAATCTTGAAGCGTCTTGAAATGACATTTTTATTCACTTCATCTCTATTCATTTGTCAGTCAGTAGAGATGTGTTGGCTATTTTTTTATTAACCGAGATTCAAATCAATCAGAAGTTTAATTCACTTAATATAAAATGTTCAATTCACAGTATGACTCCAATCTTAGTGTTTCTATCGCGTACGCACATCAAATCGTGCTATACGCTAACACTGGGACCATACTGCGAATTAAAAAAAATCAGAATCAACGTTAACCCCCAGAGAACAGTGCCCCTAAACGTTGGCAGGCTCGGGCAGGTCGCTGGGCAGCTCGCCGACGACGTGTTTGGTGAGGTCGCTGATGTCGCGGTGGTCGCCGTGGGCCGCGAGATCGAAGTCCGACCCTGACAGCGACGCGATGTGGTTCCAGTCCGACTCGCCCGTCGCGTCTGCTACATAGTAATTTATTTTAGTGGTATTTATACTTGTCCGCACAAAATTATAGTCCGGTTAGAGTTATTTTACCTCGTGAGTTTGTATGAGGTCCTGAGGCTATAAGATCCGGAATCCGGCGGGCCCGGGAAAATTCAGAGCACTATAGAACTCTGCACTAATACAATAGAGTTGAAAACGGAAGTGTCGAGTCTCGAGCTGTCATATTATATGACATTCACATTTGCCTCGAAATTTGTGTTTTATTTTAAGCGCTATTGGATTAGCGCAGAGTTCTATTTTCAATGTTCCGGATTCCGGATCGTATACGTATAGTACGTATAGCCTTATGTCGCCGGCATAAAGGTCCTGTCAGAGGTCAAACAACACTCAACGGACTGTATGTATGAAAATCGGCTTTAATTTTTTTGTTGTTTTTTTTTTGTAAAGAACAAAACTGCATTGAGAACCTTTTTTTTCGTAGGTTATAAAAAGGAACTACTGTAGAGAATCGAAAATAGAAAATTATTTTAAACTAATACTTACTTCTTTTAGTAAGTACAGCAAATTGTATACAAAAACTTAAGTTATTTAAAACAATGCAATATTACTGACCAGAATTTTATGACTACTTAAGCGTAAAATACGCGATCTATACATCAAGGACTTTCAAATTTTGCAAGTGTTTGAATAGGGATGATGAATACATCTAAACTATTTAGTTTCATTAATATACTCAGGTATACAAAAAAGTTTAAACCTTTTATTGCTAAATTAGTAAACAAAACCTACATCATTAGTATACTTGCATTATATACAAAAACATTCATTATGGTAAGTATGAACTTAAACGCATAAATATCGGAGATATTTACAAATATGTTCCTGCGCCCGTATACTTCATACACATCAACCTAGAGGCGTGACATCACAGCTAGGTACGACTTTAGTATGGAGTTTTATCACGAGACTTGTGAAATTTTGTATACAAATCGCTGTACCTTTGAAAATATTGACGTTTGATATACTGTTTCTTCTGAGAAGTTACTCATATTTAAGAGTACTATTCATTTATCCAATAAAAATTGTAATCTAGCCTATTGATCTATTAATACTAATACTAATACGCTCTAACATACAAATTAGTAGTTGCTGCTTAGAAAGTTATAGAGCATTTAAGAAGGTCCCAAAAGCAAGTTATTATTATTAGTAGAAGATTTTTCGAGTTCCACTTTTAACAAAGAAATTATGGGAATTAGTTGCAGTATTGTAAGATTTGTCTTATAAAATAATTATCCTATAGTTATTTCAATTAAAACAAAAAAGGTTGCATATTTTAAATTAATTGCCCCACACCATACATTTTGAGAAAAGCAGCATTTTGAACCTTCTAAAGCGCTGAATTTGCCTAACTACTGAAGCGATTTCTGCGCTGTAAAACCCATGTGTATTGTGGAATTAATTAAATAATTAATTTATTAATTAATAATTAATTAATTAATTTAATTTGTATTGTCTTCAGTGGAACAAACCCGAAAATTAGTTAACGACAGTCGCATACAAACAAAATACATTTACTATTTCTATTACTTGTCAACAAATCATCTTGTAGAATTCAAGCAAGTTTATAAATAATTGCATGTTCAAAATCAAAACAAAACTAACATGTATTTTGTTATATGTGAAACGAGTTGTGTTAAACATACCAAGGTTGCCACCATTACACAAACATACAATGCATTGTAGCTGCAAAAATCTGCAATGTTTTATATACTCATTGATAATAACAAACAATTTATTGCAAATGCAACAAGTGCAACATATTATTGTATATTGAGCTGGCAACCCGTCGTGTGCATGCGGGTACAGACCAATATCATTGAACTCACTCACTCGTACATTGCTCGGTGACGGCGCACAAGTGTCGGTTTATCACTCACCGAACATTATCAGTAATGAAGCACGCATTAGTTAATACAAGCATAATCGTCAACAACCATTGCATTTTTTTACTATTTCGACATTTAAAAACTACAAATTTCAAATTGTTAAGAAATATTCAAAATACTTTAAAATGTCTGTTCTCAAAGTTGTTGAAATGCGACAACTATAACCTTTTTAAAAATCAAATTTTATCCTTTGTTTATTATCGCGATTATTGTTGACGATTATGAACATAAAACAAAACTGTATTAAATGTTTGACACACACTGACTCTAGTAACTAATGAGCAGTAGCGTCGCCGGATAAAAAGGGGCGCCGCGGGCGTACTTTTCTATCCCTCGCTCACTGAGTGAGACCTACATACTCGTAAAATCTCTAAATTGAGTACTGAAACAACTTCCAATTAAAAAAACACTGAATACTATTGACTATTAAAATCATCCCCTTTCGTCACTTTAATATTTGCAGTATGAAATCATAATTCTTTGTATACGTGGGGGCTAAAGCCGGCACTGCTAATGAGCCTTTATAGATGATATTGAGAGCCTACGACTTAACATTTTAAAAGGATTTACCCGCTAAATGCAGTTTATTAAAATGAATGATTTCTACATTTTTGTCATTGGCAACGTTTCAGATACTTTATATTAATTGAAATTGTCAAACTATAAAAAACGACAAAAGCATAAAAATACTTTCATATCTATGAAAGCTACTCGCTAGTACGCTGCAAAGCTTCAAAGTTATTTACATAGTAATAATAAATAATCGCGTCGTTTCGCATTATTGATATTATTTCCCCAAGCAAATCTAACTACTATACTATTATTTTTTATTAGACATTAAGATGGTAAGTATTTGATTCTCGTACAAAATACAGAAAATCGATTTATATTTTTTTTTTACTTTAGGAACATTCTCATACAATATGATAATTTCACACTCTGCGCAAAGCAAAACTTTAATATTCATTTTATTTTAGTCAGTGTATCCGAACACAACACAGTCATGTCATCGACTCCTGTTCATTGCCTTTGGTTCATTTTATTTGTATTACAATTACAAATCTCTGAAGATATTTGTAATTGTTTTGAAAATCGAGTTAATTTTAAAAGCCCGAACTTAAAATTACGCTACTGTGTATATGCATAAAATTAATTTTATGTTTCTGCTATTAATTCAAATATATTATATTATTATATTTAATTTTATGTTTTCTGCTATTCATTTATTTATTTATCAGGCAGCGAACAGTCGCCGGAGTGAGTAAGCGTGAGGCTACCTACACCGCTACACGGGCGTGGAGTGCTGGACACCTGCAGGGCGCGAGGGACGGGGCGTGCGGGTCGCGCGCGTCTCCTCCATGATGAAGCTGTTGATGACGTACGCCTCGCGCCGCATACGGTCGCGCAGCTCGCTCGACATGTCCGGGATCGCCCAGCGTACCACGATCATCACTAGCGCCACCACGTTCTGTGAATGGGTCAATTTATTGCATTTGTTGCAAGAGTGCAATATATTGTAATGGTGCCCCAGAGTGAGACAACATCATATATGCTAACTACGAGGGCGGGCCAATAAGTCCGTGACTTTTGGAATAAAACACAGATTTTTTGATAAATAAATCATTTTATTTTTCAACGTAGTCCCCCTTGAGCTCTATACACTTTGTCCAACGCTTCTCCAATTTTTTTATCCCTTCCAAAAAATATGATTTGTCGAGGTCCTCAAAATAGGCCTTTGTTTGCGAGATGACTTCATCATTGGAGTCAAATCTTTTTCCACCGAGCCATTTTTTCAGGTTTGGGAACAAGAAGTAGTCACTCGGAGCCAAATCTTGAGAATAGGGTGGATGTGGGAGCAATTCATAGCCCAATTCATGGATTTTTGCCATGGCAACTGCACATGTGTGCACCCTTGCATTGTCTTAGTGAAAAAGAACTTTTTTCTTGGCCAAATGAGGTCGGTTTTTTTTCAAATCCTCATTGAAGCGGTCCAATAAGTTGGCATAATATTCCCCATTAATTGTTCTTCCCTTTTGAAGATAGTCAATGTGGATTATCCCACGTGCATCCCAAAAAACAGTCGCCATAACTTTATTGGCTGACAAACCCACCTTGGCCTTCTTTGGCGCCGATTCACCCTTAGAAACACACTGTTTTGACTGTTGTTTGGTCTCTGGTGTATTGTGATGGATCCATGTTTCGTCCACGGTTAAAAAACTCCTCCATATTGTGATTAAACAACGCCAAACCTTCCTGTGAAGTTGTTACACGATTGCGTTTGTGGTCGACTGTGAGCAAACGCGGCACCCATCTTGCGGAAAGCTTTCTCATGCCCAAGTGATCATTCAAAATTGAAACCACTGAGCCATGCGAGATGCCTATGGCTTCCACAATCTCTTGCACTTTCAATCTTCGGTCGGCCAACACCATATCGTGAATTTTTTCGATTGTTTCGGGTGTAGAGACCTCAACTGGGCGTCCAGGACGTTCGGCATCTTCAGTGCTTGTAAGGCCACAACAAAATTCAGTAAACCACTTTTTTACCATTGAAATCGATGGTGCAGTCCCCATAGTATTTATCAAGCTTAGCCTTGGTCTCGGTAATGGTTTTTTTTCGCAAAAAATAATGCTTAATAAGCACACGAAATTCACTTTTTTCCATTGTTTCCTTAAGTTACTGGATAGTCTGATAAAGATAGCTGTAAAACACAAACTAACTGACGCAGCAAGTTCAAATTTTGATAGGAGTCAACTGACAGATGCCTGTTGACAGGAGTAGTGTTGCTTTTTCAGTAAGGAGGTTAGAAATTCAAAAAGTCACGGACTTATTGACCCGCCTTAGTACCCACAAGCCAGAACGTAGAATGATTGATGCTCGACAGTCGACACGACTTGTGACGAAACAGCCATCATGCAACTATTATATACTTTCTGACATAGTAAATGTCGTTTCAATGAAAAATAAATTGGATTATACTCGTAGTATAAGACAGACCTCGAAAACGACGACGAAGGCTAGCCTCGCACCCATGACGTGCCAGTACCAGTTGGTGTGCTGGTAGTCGTTCTCTGTCGGGTACCAGTAGCCCGGGTAGCTACAAACATACATAGATGTAGTCAGTATTAAAAAACAAGTATTTGCAACATTTTGTATATGTGTATAGCTGTATACTTTGAGGCGTGATAGAGTCCTGAGCTAGAGCTCATGTTTATTTTTCGAAACATTACACATAAAACATCCAACAAAAGCATTTGTTTTCATACACAAGCTGTATGAAGCTACAGAAAATGTTTTTGATTGAAACAAAACATTTTGAGTAGAAAAGATCAGTTCCAATAAGGAAGAGGTACTCACAGTTTTAGCGTTTGCAGATGCAGTATTTGGGAGAAAACACAGATTTCGAATTAGGCCATAGTTACTGCCCCGTAATTTTAATATTTATTAGGAGTTACGAATAGAAGACCGATTTGGAATTGATGATCATTTCTTCCGTATGTAAAATGTGATTTTGAAGATTTTTTTTCTTTATTCTTAATTATCTCAAATGATGTGTAATGTTTCTTTTTCAAACCTGATGTGCAAAAAAAACTCCACATGGCGCTCTGATGTTATATCCCCATAAATGCGCCTAGGCGTAACTTTTAAGATTTCTGGCTACTGGTGATTCATATAGAAGCCTTATGTATATATAATTTGAGAATATCTGAACAACAAATATCAACAAATATCCGCCCCACTCGGAAGACACAAAACATTGTGTATGCGTACTCAAATGTATATGGCCACGCACCAATGTTTCGATGTTTTTGAGTAATGTTTCGAAAAAACACGAGCAGGAGACGCACCTTTTAACTATACTATTTGTTGCAAATTCAATAAGGTGCAACACATTGTATATTGACGTGGCACACTCTACCTGCACATGGTCTCGTTGTAGGTGGTCTCGCGGGGCGGGAACCGGAGCACGGTGGTGTTGAAGTCGGTGAGCGTGTGGTTGATGTAGTTCTTCATCTCGCCGTACTCGTACTGGTACACCAGGCGCGGGATGAACTCCGATGTGAACGCGATTATGAAGCCCTGCGAATGGTATAGTTGGCGCAATTTTAATTATACTCTTTATTATGAGCTTTTGCAGTATCCCGCGGGAACATCGCACTTTTTCAGGATAAAAAGTAGTGTTTTAATCCGACGCCTAAACTACTACCACACCAAATTTTATAACAATCTGATCAATAGTTTTTGCGTGAAGGAGTAACAAACATCAGTCTATACATCCATCCTCACAAACTTTCACATTTATAATAATATAATTATAAATAAGTAAGATACATTCTAGTGTAAAAAAAGTGTTTTTTATAAAGGGGAAGATACGACTAAGCTATTGTCTACATCAATTATCGTATCTATTTTTATACATGAATAGTTTAGTATAATTTATGCATCACTCTTAATATACTTTTTCATGGAATACATAGTTGGTTACTCGTGTAAAGAAAAGTGCACTAACATTAGTGATGATACTGAGTTTCCCGATAGAGTCGAGTATGCGGTACCACACGCCGATGTCGCTGACGCGCTGCGGCACGGGGCGGCGGTAGCACGCCAGGAACTTGCGCGCGTCCAGCCGCATCTCCAGCACGTTGTTGACCAGCGCGAACAGCGGCGCGAGCGGGAACGCCGCCACGAAGATCGTCACGAATCCGTACTGCAGTACTGACGCAAAATATTGACAAAATAATAATTAATGTGAATAAAGCTGGGATATGGAATCCGGCGGACCCGGGTTCATAGCACTGAAAATAGAACTCTGCCTTAATGTTATATTTAGGCAGAGTTCTATTATATACAGCGAGTTGAAAATCGAAGTGTCGAGTGTCGAGCTATCATTTATAACATTGGCATTTGACTCGACACTTGTGTGTTCGATTTTTTTTCAATAGAGCTGAAAATCGAAAGGCACGGAAAATATAATTCTGCGCTAATACAATCATAAGCGCAGATTTCTATTTTCTGTGCTCTAAATTTTCCCCGGCCTTAAAGATTCCGGACAATATAGTCCCAGACAACAATTGATTTCTAAACTAATAACGACCTATTATGAACATTTTGCCTAAAACTTCTTTATCTAAACCTATATTACTTTAAATTGTCAATGTTGCGCGTACACTATTTCTCAAATCTCACGAACTGTAGACGACAAGTCGCAAGTACCCCATTGGGGCAACCAAATTGGACAAATTTAAACGAAGACTAGAAGGCTGTCCTTATGGCAGTAGTATAAGTCAATGATTATAGCACTTACCCATTTCTAGATACTCCGGAAACAGTCCCATGTTACCAAAGTCGACGAGTTTGAAATCTTTCACCCATTGTAGCCGACTCTTGATCCTGCCAAACAAAAAATATTTTAATAACAATATAAAATTCAAGTAGAGTTAAAAATTAACAATAATTTTGTAAATGACCACTTACGCGTTTTTCCTACCGACAGTCCTTACAAGGTTCCACCATTTTAGCAGATACGGCATCAACATTTCTACCACCGTGTTTATGAACTGCTTGCCAACCATTATGATCGCTAGCTGAATGGATAGTTCTATAAAACAGCCACCAGGGGCACACTGAAATAAGTAAACATTTTGCTTAATATATTTTGTTACAAGGTAAATGTAATTTATTACTTGGTTGACAACGTTACGCCACTTAATAAATAATATTTAGAATATGTCAAAATTACCGTTTTATTAATATGGTCAGCAAATATTGAGAAGACTTAGTTGTCATAGGTCGTAGCTAATTTTAGATTTAGACAATATTATAATGTACTTACTTCTTCTTGTCTATGGTCAAAAAACCTTATAAAGTTGCCAGGTCTCCCCACGAATTTGCCTTTGAAGAACGCGATGTAAAATATAGAGGCGTAATAGTTGATGAACTGTAGCAGGTAAATCTTGAGTGTCAAGGAGTCGTCAAACTCCGTCTGGGTCCGCAGTAACTCTTTCTCCGTTAACCATTCCGCCAGGAACTGATATATCTGCAACAACCATAAATGAAATAGTAACTTTGTGTTAAACACTTAGGCTGGGAAACACGAACACACGAGTGTCGAGTCAAATGTCAATTAATGTCGTATATGACACTTCCATTTATTCAACTCTATTGTGTTAGCGCAGATTCCTATTTTTACTGCTCTAAATTTTCTCGGAATCGCCGGATTCCGGATTATAGTCTCAGCCTTTATGTTGCGATGCACTTTTCTTTTTCCCGACGTTTCGGCTACTTTCCAGCAGCCGTGGTCACGGGAGGACTGAGGTGGCAGTTGTCCCATTCGTTGAAGTTGTTCAAACTACTCGAGGAATTAAGTTTTCAATACAACGAATAATATTCGCGTAAACATAAAAAATCAATAAATAGTAACTTCATGTCTTAATTTTTGTCCACTACAACATTATTTATAAATAGAAAAAAAGTGTGTGTCAGCTCCGACGCACGACTGGAGTTTACTCTAAAAAGTAAAACACGTCCCTCAGAAGGAACAAAAACTTTAGCGATCGATTTGAGTTCAAAAATTCGCGCCATGTGAAAAAAAGTGACAGGTGCGCAGAATAGGTTGCGCACGAAAACGTAACGCTGTCATTCGTTCAGTAAATGTTACTGCTCATATTTTTTTCATGCCGGGGGCCTTATATGAAAATCGATTCTTAAGGAGTAAACTCCAAAATTCAATTACACGCCGGGTATAAAAAGGTGCAATTTTCATAACGCTTAGTGAGGTCTATGACGCAGTGGAGGGAAAGAGATTAATACTCTTATGTAATCGAATACATTTAGTTTTCTACTTAAAGAGTTATAACTTATAGCTCATTAAAATTATCGTAACGAAAACGAACTTATCGTAACGAAAGATTACTCGCCACGTAAACGCGATGATAGTCCTATCGCATAGTCTATATAGTATAGTCGAAAATTAAATTCGTAACAGGTAAGCAGGTAAGTACATATAATCGAACACTACTGAGGCGTCCACAGCGGGCCATGGCGCTTAGGGCGGCCTACACTGCGGCGTGCATCATCGCCGGTAGTCCGCCGTGAGAATTTGAGGCTCAAGTTCTTGCGGCGGTCTACAGACAATTGAAGGAGGTACCCGCCCATAACCCAATAGACGTCGTCCTTTGGCGAGATGAGGCCCTCACAGGGCACGGGTGCTTCGGTGAGTACCTGTGTAGAGTCGAATGGGAGCCAACAGCAGTCTGCCATCACTGCGAAAGAGGAGCCGAAGACACGGCACAACATACGCGGGAGGAGTGTCCAGCTTGGGCGATCCCTCGCACAGCTATGTCTGCATTCATCGGCGCGGATTTATCGTTTCCTGCTCTGGTTGAAGGAGAAGGAAGAAAAAAAATGGGGTCCCAGCAGGAACCGGTGTTATCGAAGGAGAATTGTATGAAAATCATGACAGCGCCGATACAAATTTAATTCGATAACGTTACGGTTTCATCACTGTCAATTGTTCCTGCTTGGCCCCCTGGTGTCGAGTGATATACCAGCCATATTTTTAATCAATCTCGATACTCACATAATTAAATATACATATGAACACGAGGTTGATGCACGCGGCAGTAGCGGTCGTGAACATGATGGGGCTGTACGTGATGAGCGGGTTGTCCGGCGACCGCAGCACGTTCGCTCCCAGCAGCGCCATACGATATAGTACCTGTGGAAAAAGTAAGTAAGCAAATTTTTTATGTGTATTAGGAAGAAAGGGGGTAAAATTCGTAGTATTCTATTGCAGGAGCGTTTCGGCGTCGCGTCGATTACAGTAAAGGTAGCCTTCTGATGCAGGCGACGCACGACCCGAGACCGAAATATGGTCGCGGAGCCACAGCTTAGTATGAATTTATATGGAGCACTAAACTATCCTCGCGACCCGCGTCGCTCGACCGGTGAGCATGGCTAGAGAAACTGATTGGCTGGTTTGCTGGTCGCGGTCGCACAAATCGGAAGGCTACCTTAAAACAAAATCGAGATATACAGGTAATTTTTAGAGCTACATATTTATTATCCGTATCCAAACGTCAATTATTACAACACTGGGGGCAGCTAAGGGATCAAAAAATGGTATAACGCTAAGTGAGAACTGTGACGCTTACCACTGCCACCACCGTCGCCAGCGCCAGCAACACCAGCAGCGCGACCATCGTGCCCGACACGAGTGCGCCCGGCAGGCGCATACGCCAGAACGGCACCATCGGCTCGCGTTCGCCCGTCACCACGTTTAACTGTGAATACATAAATAAATAAATGAATACAAAAAACTCGTCTGCTATTTCAAACTTTTATATAACCAGTGTATTTCTCCCAATCAAGATGAATTTTACGACATACACCTCTTAAGCTTTAATCCATGAAGCAATTAGCGGTGTAGGGTGTGTTAAAGTAATAAATAAGGCTTCCTTCTTCGGCAGTCGGGTAAAACTTAACTGAGCAATGTCTTGAGCTAAATTATTTCCAATTTTTAAGACCATTGCAACCCTTTAGCGGAGTCGACAACCCGACAAACTCACTCCATTTTCGACCTAATTACTATAGAGGTAAGGTTCAAAAGTATACCTGAGTGCGCTTGACGTGCGCGAGGCGCGCCAGGTACTGCGGGCGCGGGTGCTCCTCGCACACGTCGAAGCCGGTGAGGTCCCAGCGGTGCGTCATCTCCGCCGAGTACCGCTTCCACAGCTCCAGGAAACACGCCGCTGCAATAAACCAAGTCAATAAATAAATATACAAATCTCTAAATTAAATTGTAAGTCACAAATTACCGCTGCGTTAGTATTCTACTTTAATAGAGGTTAAAATAATGTAAAATTCAAGTAGGTAACAAAAAAGATCGTGTATAGTGTATACAAAGTACACGTGTCTGAAGTGTAACTAAAAATCCAGAATTGTGACGCTAATAAAACGACGTTAATGACGTAAAATTTCACTCTCAACGCGCCCGAATTTCAAAAATCGCACTCGCGCATGCACTCACCCCAAAAGCTCATGAATATCGCAAAGAAAACCGTCGTGGAGTTGTCGAAGAGGTACGTGACTCGCGACTGGAGACACGTCGCTCGCAGGTCCCAGTAGTCGCAGTGGTAGTCGCACTGCGGGCACATCTTGATCGTCGAGTTGTAGTTGCAGATCTCCTCGCTGTAGAGCATTATGTCAATCAGTTGGTCGACAGATCGGTAGACCGATTAGTATAAATAGATAACAATTTTGGTCGTAAGTTGGACCCTTGTGGAACTCCCATCTAAATACGCGCTGCAGAATTAATGTTTCTTGGACATAATTAATATTATGACGACCTCTGTGGCTCAGTGCTTCAGCGCGTTGGTGCTCAAGCCGGGGGTCGCGGGTTTGAATTCCGCCGAAGGAACAAAATAGTTTTTCTGTGTTCCTGGGTCATAGATGTGTATTAAATATGTGTATAATATAATAAAAATCGTAAATGTGTGTATAGTATAAAATAATTAAATATACTTCCCTTTGTCTGGTACCTGTAACACAAGATGTTCGGATACTCAGCACGGGGCCTGACTGACGTGATGTAAAGCATCCATAGATATTATTATTATATGATTATTATTATACTGTGTATATAATTTTTTTTAAATATCATAACTACAGGGCATCTTCTTGTAAAGCATGTATATACTAAGGAAAATATCATGGCAGACGTTATGAAAGGCATTGCTAAAATCTACAATGACGGTAAAACAGGTTCGAGCATACCTTGGCACATTCGAGTAGACAGTTGCAGCCGCGTATATGACACAGATAAGACCGACGACAGACGCGGGTATCAGCATGTGCGTGTAGAAGCCGAGCCACGCGAAATATAAACCTATCAACAAACAACAGTTTGCAAGAATTCAGTAAAACCCCTCAATAAAACAACATCATTTATCGAACCAGGGACTACGACAAAAATTTGAGTTCCAGCATCGTACAATATTAACTAATATAATATTACTATTACGACCATAATCTATCGGTCCGTCCAATGTCCCTGTTACAGATTTTCGCTGTAAGTAATAAACAAGTTTAGGACAAAACGAAAAACTCTAATATTAGGTCCTTACATATGAAATTGGCTTTTTGTCGTACACTTTCGTCGTACACTTTAATCTCAACTATATACTCGTATTTTTTGGTTAGGAATTCCAATTTCAAATTTATACCGCTATTTACTCATGCATTTGTGTTTCTAAAACCGTAATTCATTTGTTTTTTCCTCTTTTGGTTTTTTCTTTGCGTCACTCTGTTTACTGTAACGGAACGTTACATGACTTCGTTTTATTGATATTACTTTAAAATATTTTCATAAACTTTACAAAATCAAATCTTTACTAACAATATGTACTAATCTTACTCACTAATTTATTTACATTTTAATCCCTAACAATATTTACATAATATTATCAATAAAATATACCTACTAATAAAGTTAAAGTGAACGTTCGATTTGCTTCCGATATAATACGTCTTATTAAAATTTAATAAAATAATTAGTTAAGCATTTGTTAGCGACTGTACACCTCGGATCGAACAATAGAACCGGTTGTCATCGACTCGGGCGCCGCCGCAGAGGCGCTGGGGCATTCGGCGCTAGACTGCTAAGCTGCTACTACGTTACCAATTATTGTGCTTGACCGCAGCGCCGCCGATTATAATATTAACCTATATCATTTGTTCAGCATTTATTTGCTTAAAGTACTAATATTAACTGGATCCTAAATCACCCAGTTGGATATATATTGGAGAATTCCCGTCTTAGGGTAAGTTTTATTAGCACACCATATTTGCTAACAGTAGCATTAAAATTTTCCTTTATGTTGTGAATTATATGTTACATCGTTCTGTACAGTTTATATGAGCTTTAAATAAAAATTACCAAGCTATTCATAACATTATTTGGCCTAATATTTCAAAATTTTAAGAGTTAATAATTTACCAGACTACCTTCAACTTTCATACCGCAATGTTTAAGAATTCTTTGTTTTAAAATTAGAAACGTTTGTTATTAGATTTAATAAGTAATACTTGTAGTAATTGTTTTATTTTTATTTTTAATTGTAATTAAGTTCTGTCGCCCTTCCACGACAATTCCGCTACCACGGTAGGTGGCGGGCGCTCTTCTTGGAGTATCGTGGATGGGCCGCCAGACGGTTTATGAATAGTGGACTAAGGCGGAGGTTGTACATTCCAGGAACCTTGCTCCGAGTCGATAATACGAGCGTGGAGCGTCCACGCAACCCAGAAATCTACAGCGTCTTTTCGGAGGCCAACACCGTTGCTGCCTTCACCCGTCTGGATGCGGAGTCCCTCCAGCGTCCTAGCTATACCGGAACCTTCGCCTTCCCTCCACGGTTGTATCAGGAGAGTAGCCCTACATTTCCTAAGTGGCAAAATCATAAGTAGGCTTTATACCACGACCCTGTATTAAATTTTGTGTCTCACATACCGGTTTTAATCACTGCTGTACCTTAATAAATTAAATTTTTAATTGAACACCGATCCTTTTTTTTTACTAAAAGCGGTAGGTGTTACACTGGCGCCCACAACGTGGTTTTAATAGATTTTGTCACTTTTGGAAGTGGTAGCGGATTGTTTGTGTCTGTTGTTTAGTCTATTGTGTTAAATGTATGTAATTTGTGCGTTTTTATTGTAAAAATTGTGTCATCGTGTGTTTTGTCTTAATATCTAGGTATGTGTAATATTGTATGTTTCTGTTTATCCCTGTTATAATATTATTAAATAAATAACTACAATTACGCTCTGTATAATAAAATAAAACCATTCTGTATTTTTTAAAAAAAAAAAAAAGGCCTATATTTTACGAAGTTATAAACACATGTAAAGTACAGTCGGAAACAGATTTTGATATTATTTTTTTGTTTTTCTTAAAATAATTTTAATTGTTGGTGTTTAAAGAGTCTACAGCTATTATAACAGAACGAAGCAATAATTATTATTTTGTATTATTCGTGTGCTACTTAAAATTTTCGCTAAGATAGGTAGTTTAAAAGTTACTGCAGTATGTCTGTTATTTCAATTAAGTACCTTTCCTTACAAAAACCAGAATTAGAATATGAGGTTGCGCTTAGAGGCGAAACACCGGGCAGTACTGTTGCTGAACTCAGGAAACAGATCACTAAATTAGTACAACTATTTCCAGCTGAGGAAATAGCTTCTTCTCACCTTGACCCAGTAGACGACCTACGGTCTGTGTCAGAATTATTAAATAAAGTTCATAATACTCTTGAGTCAGGCGCGTGCGACAAAGGAACACTTACGCGTACGGAAAATATTTTGCATCACCTCTATTATAGGTTGAATAGAATAGACTCAGGCGACGCAAAGGATACACACGCGGCTTGTAGTAGTTTGTATCGAGATTGTTACGAATCGTATCTTAAAACCCTAAATGAATCAATAGACCCACTTAAAGTTGAATCGTCAAACTCAGCTACTGCATTTTCTAGTAGACAAGCACCAATTAACGTAGCAGTCACTTGTGACAAAAGCATTACCGCTGAGTTAGGTAAATTAAAATTCGATGGTAAGTCGTGCGTTCGGTCCTTTATTCAACGTGTCAGCGAATTTAGTGAATCTCGAAGCATTTCTGACACGAAATTAATTTCATTCGCTACAGAAATATTTACAGATGACGCCTTACATTGGTTTCGAAGTATAAGGGACCAGGTACCATCTTGGGATGATCTTATTATCCTTTTAAAACAGGATTTCGATAAGCCTGATTATGACTATCGCCTATTATCCGAGATCCGCGCTAGAACTCAGGGCGAGACGGAAAATATAACAATTTACTTATCGATTCTGTCAGGAATGTTTTCGAAACTTTCAAAGCCGTTGTCGAGGGAGGACAAACTCGAGATTGTTTTGCACAATATACGCCCTTGCTACGCAAGCACTCTAGCTTCCGTAACTGATATTCGGGATATTAATCAGGTGAGAACCTTGTGCAGGAATTATGAAACCGTCCAATCTCGTCTTGCTCACTTTAGAGAACCGTCAGCAGCAACTTCTGATACCTTAGCACCAGAATTTGCATACAAACATCCAAAACTAAAATCTAATAATGATTATAAAACTAACACTAATATAAAACAAAATATTAACACTAACGAAAAATATTTACATAGTATTACAAAAAGCACATCTCAAACTAACAAAAGTATGCCGTACTGTCCTAGGTGTCGTAATAATACACATAATTTGAGGCAGTGCACTAACACTGAAATCAAGTGTTTCAAATGTGGCCATAAGGGCGTTAAGAAGCCGGATTGCCCTAATTGCACTAATAATCAGAATACAAAAAAACTAATTAGGCAGAATTGTGGCAACTCTACACTGAATAATGATAATATTATCCGAACTAGTAAACAAGAGTGGAATAACTGGGTTAAGTCTGTTCGTTTATTTTTCAGTGGATACAAGGTTGCTACAATTCTACACACTAAACCAACTAATGACACAAGACCGTATGTCAATATTAAAATTAATAACATGACAGCTTCAGGCCTTCTAGACTCAGGATCAGCTGTTACCATTCTAGGCAACAATGCACATACCGCTTTAGTTAGTCGTGGTTTGGAGTTGTGTACCGATGATTTGGTAACAATCGTGGCAGCTGGTGGACAGAACCTGTGCAGCTTAGGTTACATAAATTTGCCCGTCCATTTTGATAATCAGTTCCACATTATTAAGACACATGTAGTTCCAGAAGTTCAATCATCGCTGATTTTAGGGATTGACTTCTGGCGCGCTTTCAAAGTTTGTCCTAAATACTTGAGCTCTCTTATTGTAACTAATGCTCCTCTAGCTGACTTGCATTCAGATAGTCCAACAACTTTCATACAGTCATACGACAATTTAGATAATTCGCAGAAGGTTATTGCTGACAACATCACACAGATGTTTAAAGATATATCCTTTGAACGCGTAGGATTGGGTCGTACGCACTTAATAACTCACCACATCGACACTGGCGACTTACCTCCTGTAAGGCAACGCTATTATAGGCTATCGCCTGTTAAGCAGAAAATTTTAACCGAACAGGTAGATGAAATGCTGCAGCTTGATGTGGTGGAACCTTGCGAAAGTGCATGGCAATCTCCAGTTCTACTAGTCACAAAGAAGAACGGCCAGCCTCGTTTTTGTTTGGACAGCAGAAAACTTAACTCAGTCACAAAACGGGATGCGTATAACTTGCCTTACATATCCGAAATCTTAGATAATTTACGTGACGCTAGATACTTAAGTAGCATAGATTTGTCGAAGGCGTTTTGGCAGATACCAATAGCTCCTGAGGATAGGGATAAGACGGCATTTTACGTCCCGGGCCGAGGTACGTTTCGTTTTAAAACTACTCCGTTTGGATTGACTAATGCGCCGTCCACGCAGCAACGATTAGTGGACCGACTATTCGGCAACATGGACCATCAGGCCTTTGCATATCTCGACGACATTGTACTAATAAGTCGTACATTTGAAGAGCACGTATCTCTTCTTCAACGCGTCTTTGAGAAGCTACGTCAAGCTAACCTAACAGTCAACCTGGACAAATGTGAATTCTTTCGAAGTCAGCTTAAATATCTAGGATATGTGGTTGACGCGAATGGTTTGCGGACCGACCCTGACAAAGTAGCGGCCATACTAAACTACCCAACTCCTACGTGCCGCAAGGATCTTAAACGTTTTCTAGGCACGGCAACTTGGTACCGCCGGTTTGTTCCAAATTTTAGCACAATCGCTGGACCGCTCAATAAGCTAACTTCCAATAAAAAGTCTGCACCTCCTTTCCAGTGGACTGAGGAAGCTGACGTAGCATTTAAGAAACTTAAAGAATGCTTGGTCTCGGCGCCTATTCTTTCCTGTCCCAATTATGACCTTCCATTCGAAGTGCATACAGATGCTAGTAACTATGGGGTTGGTGCAATGCTCACTCAAACCATTGATGGAAAGGAGCACCCCATAGCTTACATGAGCAGATCCTTAACTGGGCCAGAAAAGAATTATAGCATCACTGAGCGTGAGACTTTGGCTGTTCTCGTAGCCCTGGAACATTGGCGATGCTATTTAGAGAACGGTCAAACTCACACAGTCTATACAGACCACAGCGCGCTTAAGTGGTTCCTTTCATTAGATAACCCAACAGGTAGGCTTGCTCGCTGGGGAGTTCGTCTCTCATCCTTCAATTTTATTTTGAAACACCGTCGTGGTGTAGATAATGTTATCCCTGACGCTTTGTCCAGAGCAGTCCCTGTTTCAGCAGTCACTACTGCCAATTCTGTCGCGACTTCTAGTGACGATTGGTATAAAAATATTTATAATGGCTGCCGCGACAAACCAGATACCTTTCCAAATTTCCAAATTAAAAATGATATCCTCTTTCGGCTTAGCAAAAATAAACACCAACTTACAGATGAGTTCTCATGGAAAGAAGTGGTCCCATTAGAATTACGCGATAAGATTATTGCTGAAAACCATAATGAGCCTACAGCAGGTCATATGGGAATTTTTAAAACATATAGACGTGTTGCGCTCAGGTACTACTGGCCCAATATGCACAGCGATATTTCTAAATTTGTCAGTTCCTGCTCCGTATGTCTCGCGTACAAACCACAAAATCATGCAACACTTGGAGAAATGGGACGTCCAAAACAGTGCTCTCGTCCTTACCAGATGATCTCAATAGATTTGATGGGTCCTCTCCCTGTAACACGCAAACAAAATAGCTACATTCTAGTAGTTACGTGCTGTTTTTCGAAGTTTTGCCAGATTTTTCCTATTAAAAGAGCCACTTCTGAGGTTATTATCAGGATCCTTGAGGAACAAGTCTTCCTAGTCCATGGTGTCCCTCAAAGTATCTTTATGGATAATGGGAGTCAGTTTATTAGCGAGCAGACCAAAACCTTGTTCGATAAATATAAAATACCGAACGTGTTCTTTACACCCAAATATACTCCTCAGATTAATACAGTGGAACGTTACAATAAAACAATCATCACCTGTCTCTCCACGTTCGTCGAGGGCGATCATAGAACTTGGGACTTATTCATCCCAAAAGTACAATTTGCGATAAATAACTCTGTGAACGAAGCAACTGGTTTCTCACCGTCGTTCCTTGTATTTGGCCGAGAATTGGTGTTATGTGGTACTCATTACACAGACACCGAGTTGGGTAAGGAGGTTGTGTTCTTGCCTCGCGAAGAATATGTGGAAAATCGTGGTTGTTTAGCTGCAATTTTTGATAAGGTCCAAAAATCCTTGTACCATGCACACGTGAAAAACACATCCCATTATAACTTGCGGAGGAAGGCATTCGAGTTTGAAGTTGGTGATATTGTTTATAAGCGAGCATATGTACTGAGTGACAAGGATAAATACTTCAGTAAGAAGTTAGCTCCAAAATTTATCAAATGTCGCGTGACTCAAAAGCTGTCCCCCCTCGTTTACGTCTTAGAAAATATGTCGAGAAAAGATTTAGGTACTTGGCATATTAAGGACCTAAAAATGGTTGGCCGTAACACATAGGTTATGTTTTCTTTATCTGCTAAATCTGCGTAAGTTGCTTACCTGCTTCTATGCTTTGAGTTCGGATTTTGTCATAGTAAATATGATAAAATCCTTGCGGGGCGAGGCGGGTAATGTAACGGAACGTTACATGACTTCGTTTTATTGATATTACTTTAAAATATTTTCATAAACTTTACAAAATCAAATCTTTACTAACAATATGTACTAATCTTACTCACTAATTTATTTACATTTTAATCCCTAACAATATTTACATAATATTATCAATAAAATATACCTACTAATAAAGTTAAAGTGAACGTTCGATTTGCTTCCGATATAATACGTCTTATTAAAATTTAATAAAATAATTAGTTAAGCATTTGTTAGCGACTGTACACCTCGGATCGAACAATAGAACCGGTTGTCATCGACTCGGGCGCCGCCGCAGAGGCGCTGGGGCATTCGGCGCTAGACTGCTAAGCTGCTACTACGTTACCAATTATTGTGCTTGACCGCAGCGCCGCCGATTATAATATTAACCTATATCATTTGTTCAGCATTTATTTGCTTAAAGTACTAATATTAACTGGATCCTAAATCACCCAGTTGGATATATATTGGAGAATTCCCGTCTTAGGGTAAGTTTTATTAGCACACCATATTTGCTAACAGTAGCATTAAAATTTTCCTTTATGTTGTGAATTATATGTTACATCGTTCTGTACAGTTTATATGAGCTTTAAATAAAAATTACCAAGCTATTCATAACATTATTTGGCCTAATATTTCAAAATTTTAAGAGTTAATAATTTACCAGACTACCTTCAACTTTCATACCGCAATGTTTAAGAATTCTTTGTTTTAAAATTAGAAACGTTTGTTATTAGATTTAATAAGTAATACTTGTAGTAATTGTTTTATTTTTATTTTTAATTGTAATTAAGTTCTGTCGCCCTTCCACGACAATTCCGCTACCACGGTAGGTGGCGGGCGCTCTTCTTGGAGTATCGTGGATGGGCCGCCAGACGGTTTATGAATAGTGGACTAAGGCGGAGGTTGTACATTCCAGGAACCTTGCTCCGAGTCGATAATACGAGCGTGGAGCGTCCACGCAACCCAGAAATCTACAGCGTCTTTTCGGAGGCCAACACCGTTGCTGCCTTCACCCGTCTGGATGCGGAGTCCCTCCAGCGTCCTAGCTATACCGGAACCTTCGCCTTCCCTCCACGGTTGTATCAGGAGAGTAGCCCTACATTTCCTAAGTGGCAAAATCATAAGTAGGCTTTATACCACGACCCTGTATTAAATTTTGTGTCTCACATACCGGTTTTAATCACTGCTGTACCTTAATAAATTAAATTTTTAATTGAACACCGATCCTTTTTTTTTACTAAAAGCGGTAGGTGTTACATTACAAAATGGAAAACTTGAAATATCGTATTATTATCGAGTACGAGTTCCACCGTGGCACCAGTGCTGCAGAAACGACTCTTAAGGATTAATGATGTGTATGGCGGCGCTGTCGCAAAAGAAAACACAGTGCGATTTTGGTTCCAACGTTTTCGTTCTGGAAATTTCCACCTGCAGAACAAGCCTCGTGGACGGCCGGAGATCAAAGTTGATAATGAAGAATTCAAGGCTATTGTGGAAGCGGATCCATCGAAAACCACGTCCGAGTTAGCTGCAGGCTGCGGTGTTAGTGATAAAATTGTTAATCCACTTGAATCAAATTGGGAAAGTGAAAAAGCTTGAAGGGTACCTCATGAATTGAGTGCAGCAAACCGACAAACGAGCGTCGACTGCTGCGTTACATTACTCAACCGGCACAATAATGAAGGGATTTTTAATCGAATCATTACCTGAGATGAAAAGTGGATCCTGTACGATAATCGGAAACGCTCGTCGCAATGGCTGAACACTGGCGAACCAGCCAAAGCCTGCCCCAAGCGAAAATTGACTAAAAAAAAGTTACTTGTGAGCGTTTGGTGGACTTGTTACGGATGAGAGTAAATATAAGAGGTATTACCGATGGCGAACCAGCCAAAGCCTTTATTTTAAACATAATATATTTATTTAATCTAAGTATATACCATTCCCTATCTATGCAGTTTTGCCATCTCATAGGTAGTTCATTGATTCCTTTACTAAAAAAAACCATTCGGACAGGAATCAATAAAATCTTTGAAGGCGCTTTGGACTGCCCCATCGGAGTTGAATTTTTTATCCAAATTTCGAAATAAATAGTAATCTGTTGGAGCAAGGTCCGGGAAGTTCGGTGGATGTCTTAGACATTCCAATTGAAGCTCATCTAATTTGAAAGTCCTGAAGCAACAGTGGCCTAGAGCGAATGACCAACCTCGGTTGTTTAGCAGCTAGCTTTTCATCATGATTTGCAGTTGCTGGCAATAGACATCTGCCGTAATCGTCTGGCCAGATTTAAGAAAGCTGTAGTGAACGACACCGGCACTAGTCTGTAGCAAAGCTACATTTTTAACGTAGTTCATATAGCTAATAACGACGCTTCTAGCGTCGTCTATTGCCCCGCCCCTTGGACGATCTACGTCGCGGTGAACAGAGAGACGCTACCGGAAGTTGGAGCCCCAACTCGCTCTCGCCACGTGCTACACTCCTAGACCCAGCTAAGTGCCCACGTGGTTAAAGCCCCTCCGATTCCCACAGACACCAAGGGCTAAACCAGACCGTTAATATATTTGTCACGGTAATACCTCTTATATTTACTCTTACCCGTAACAAGTCCACCAAACGCTCACAAGTAACTTTTTTTAGTCAATTTTCGCTTGGGGCAGGCTTTGGCTGGTTCGCCAGGGTTCAGCCATTGCGACGAGCGTTTCCGATTATCGTACAGAATCCACTTTTCATCGCAGGTAATAATTCGATTTAAAATCCCTTCATTATTGTGCCGGTTGAGTAATGTAACGCAGCAGTCGACGCGCATTTGTCGGTTTGCTGCACTCAATTCATGAGGTACCCTTCAAGCTTTTTCACCTTCCCAATTTAATTCAAGTGGATTAAAACAGTTTTATCACTAACACTGTAGCCTGCAGCTAACTCGGACGTGGTTTGCGATGGATCCGCTTCCACAATAGCCTTCAATTCTTCATTATCAACTTTGGTCTCCGGCCGTCCACGGGGCTTGTTCTGCAGGTCGAAATTTCCAGAATGAAAACGTTGGAACCAAAAACGCACTGTGTTTTCTTTTGCGACACCGCCGCCATACACATCATTAATCCTTAGAGCCGTTTCTGCAGCACTGGTGCCACGGTGGAACTCGTACTCGAAAATAATACGATATTTCAAGTTTTCCATTTTGTAAACAGAGTGACGCAAAGAAAAAACCAAAAGAGGAAAAAATAAATGAATTACGGTTTTCGAAACGCAAATGAATGAGTCAATATCGGTATAAATTTGAAATTGGAATTCCTAACCAAAGAATATATATTTGAGATCAAAGTGGCCAGTACGACAAAACGCCAATTTCATATGTAAGGACCTAATATTATGTTTAAAAAATCGACTTTATGTTCCTCCTTTACAAAACGCCAATTTCATATGTAATGACCTAATATTACCTATTTTAACACCAAAGTAATCCTTCACATAGTCGAGGGGTTGGTATTTGATGCATTGGGAGACGTTAGCCCACTCTTTATACAGTAAATGCCTCATTGAGCCTGGAGTTTTGATATCACCCTGTAAATATATATTAAACATCTAATAGATTTTATACACGGTGTTACTTTAACACTTATTAAAAATATAGCATACGAGTAAAGCCAATATAAGGTTATAAATTACATTAAGAAAGAGACGGGCAAAAAAATATTTTATGACGTCTTAGCTTCAAATAAAAATTACATTATTGCTGTCTTTTCTACAGGTGAGCGAAAATGCGTGCACGGAGACGGAATATTTGGGGTAATCTTAAGTGCCAGACCTTTGTAACTGGTTGAAAAAGAAACTAAAGCCTCACTCACATCGTGCAGAGGATAAGCGGCGCTGTACACGCCGTTCGCGATGAGTCGTGAGATGCCGAACGCGAAGTCGTCGTGTGTCGACAGCGTGAACTTCTTGCGGTCCAGTATGAACTGAACTATGCGCGAGCGGATCGCCGGCGTCCAGAAACAGTCGTAGGTAGTGTCGAATCTGTTGAATGAAACATAGTTAAAGATTTAATTTATACTATATTCCTGTTAAGAATACATTGTGAATCATCAGTGAAAATTTCAAAATGGCTTACGTCAATTGGTGGGTACTACCTACCTACCTGTGGGTGGGTAATACCTACAGCTTATGCATCATTGGTTAATTTTGATATTTGCACTGATGACTCACTGCATTCTCAACGCGAAGGTTATAGAATTTAGGTTAGACTCAAAAGGGTGACTGACGGTCGCAATGAAAACCGGCTTAAACTTAAAAATATATACCACAGTACCAAATTTTAATTATCAAATACATTTCATTAAACACTTACAAAAATTCCTTGTCCTTCGAGTATATGGCAGTCAGTCTATATTTTCTCTCTGGGAACTTTTCCGGATCAACTCTAACTTTCGCCATTATACTGTCCCATTTGTCGGTCACCTTATCTATGAAACTATTCGTCTTTTCGTGGACATCTTTGAGTGCTGAAAACTATAATACAGTGTCATATAATAGCAAGCAAGTTAAGAAAAAATAAACACCTTAAAAAATGATAAAAATAGAAAGTAGAAATACTCTCCATTGACAATAGTAAGTTAAGAGGCAGAAAATAAATTCCTGTTGCCATAAAAACTTAAGTTTTAATCATCTGCTATAAAAGTGTATGGTAAAAAATATTACCAAAATTAGATATAACTAATAATGCCTGCTATTTTGATTTTTATATTTCAAACAAAACATGATAATATCTAATCATTAGGTTTTGTAAATAAATTAAGTTTAAATCAGCATATATTTATATGGTTACGGTGCTTGAATCATTTTTAAACACATAACAGTGTCAGAACTGGGATACGTACTGTGCACAGTATATAAGCGACATGCAAGCCACCGTTCTCCCAGTATTCTACTAACTACTGTGACATTAAACTTATAAGTCATTGTATATTTTATTTTATTTCTTAAGGTACACGGAACAGGAAACAAGTGGAAGTGTTATATTATGACACAATTATCATGAAAGTCGCCGTCGTCAAACTCACACGAATACACCGATAATCATACATCGACACACGCACAAAGAATTCGTTTGATTGGTCGTTTATATTTTAGTAAAAAGTAGCATGTTTTATTTGAAAATATCACCCCAATGCTAAAGTTTTACTTTGTTATACTGCGAAAAATACTCACGACGTTTTGAATTCTAATTTCTAAGTGGACTTTAAAATGACGAATCTTGAATGAAAATAGTAGTCGTGACACGCGAACCACGCCTACTTCGCACTTCCTTTCTTTTTTTCTATTCTGTGTTACTGCACATAATATTTTCTTTACAGTAGAAAATAATAATTGTTATACTACAAATACAAACCATATCCAATTTATATGTCTACCACTACATCTCTATTCATAGCGATCTTCAGGGTACTACTAAGGCGGGTCAATAAGTCCGTGACTTTTTTAATTTCTAACCTCCTTACTGAAAAAGCAACACTACTCCTGTCAACAGGCATCTGTCAGTTGACTCCTATCAAAATTTGAACTTGCTGCGTCAGTTAGTTTGTGTTTTACAGCTATCTTTATCAGACTATCCAGTAACTTAAGGAAACAATGGAAAAAAGTGAATTTCGTGTGCTTATTAAGCATTATTTTTTGCGAAAAAAACCATTACCGAGACCAAGGCTAAGCTTGATAAATACTATGGGGACTGCACCATCGATTTCAATGGTAAAAAAGTGGTTTACTGAATTTCTTTGTGGCCTTACAAGCACTGAAGATGCCGAACGTCCTGGACGCCCAGTTGAGGTCTCTACACCCGAAACAATCGAAAAAATTCACGATATGGTGTTGGCCGACCGAAGATTGAAAGTGCAAAAGATTGTGGAAGCCATAGGCATCTCGCATGGCTCAGTGGTTTCAATTTTGAATGATCACTTGGGCATGAGAAAGCTTTCCGCAAGATGGGTGCCGCGTTTGCTCACAGTCGACCACAAACGCAATCGTGTAACAACTTCACAGGAAGGTTTGGCGTTGTTTAATCACAATATGGAGGAGTTTTTTAACCGTGGACGAAACATGGATCCATCACAATACACCAGAGACCAAACAACAGTCAAAACAGTATGTTTCTAAGGGTGAATCGGCGCCAAAGAAGGCCAAGGTGGGTTTGTCAGCCAATAAAGTTATGGCGACTGTTTTTTGGGATGCACGTGGGATAATCCACATTGACTATCTTTAAAAGGGAAGAACAATTAATGGGGAATATTATGCCAACTTATTGGACCGCTTCAATGAGGATTTGAAAAAAAACCGACCTCATTTGGCCAAGAAAAAAGTTCTTTTTCACTAAGACAATGCAAGGGTGCACACATGTGCAGTTGCCATGGCAAAAATTCATGAATTGGGCTATGAATTGCTCCCACATCCACCCTATTCTCAAGATTTGGCTCCGAGTGACTACTTCTTGTTCCCAAACCTGAAAAAATGGCTCGGTGGAAAAAGATTTGACTCCAATGATGAAGTCATCTCGCAAACAAAGGCCTATTTTGAGGACCTCGACAAATCATATTTTTTGGAAGGGATAAAAAAATTGGAGAAGCGTTGCACAAAGTGTATAGAGCTCAAGGGGGACTACGTTGAAAAATAAAATGATTTATTTATCAAAAAATCTGTGTTTTATTCCAAAAGTCACGGACTTATTGACCCGCCCTCGTATAACAGGTGAGATTTTATTACAAATTAAATTATTAGTTTCTATAATCATGCAAAACACCGATTTCATTAGACGATACATGTACAACAAAAACACTACAAGCATTTACCACTGAAAATGTTACTGAATTAAAAATTAAAAAGTGATTCACTCCTTCATGTCATGTTTTAAATTATTAGTAGACGCAAAGAGTCTAAAGTTTATTTATTATGATTGTTACATAATATTATAATATTTTAAAATAAAAAGTACCACCACCTTAGTATAATATAGCTTAAAATTGTTGATACTTAGTATGCTAGCTGGGCACACAAAGCATATTTAGATGGTACGATTTGTCGTACGATAAGTTAGTATGCTCGATGTTGTTAGCGAAGCGTAGCGTACGCACCCAAAGTCACGACAGCTGCATACCTTAGACATATACAATGCAGCATTCAGTATTGCATTTGTCTTCCCACCTTTTCTTATTTTACTGCAATCCTATGAACGAACAGTCGTTTAATACTCTTGCACAAATATGATGTCAGTGAAGCAACCAAGAAAATGTATTATTTTCTTTTCTTTGTTAGATTGTGTAAATCTGACAAAACATGTGAAGGGTGGCGTTGTATTGCACAAAAACACACTGAGCACTGCACAAAAGTTGAGCGTTCAAATCACAAGATCTCTATTAACCTATGATGTATTTTTATGAGATTAATCAAATAAGTTTGGAGTTGTAACATAATTTGAAGAAAAAAATCATAACAGCCAAACTACACAATATGAAAACAATTTTTATTGTTAAATGCACGATGAATGGTTTTACAATGTTGTAATAGCTATGTATGTACGATAGGAGCGCGAGATACGGTACGAGAAATCGTATCGTATGAATTAAAACTATTCATCCTGCTTTTTTAAAGATATCACTGACATGACATAGCGTAGAAACTAATAAGCGTAGAGATATTATTATGTAGCGGTTTTAATAACATACCTTCATTGGCATCCTCAACTTGAGAACTTCACTATAATCCCGAAGTACGTTTAAAGGCGCATGGATCTGAAACGATATTATAATATTTTACATTTAAACATATCAATTAAAAAGTATAAATACTTATTAATTGCCATCTTTTTAAATGAACAAGAGGATAATATTATGAAAACCCTTTTGAAATGAAAAAACATGAGAAATCTATGTTTTCAGTCAGGGAAACTCGTGACGTCTCATTTTTTTAAACCTGTTTTTCATGTCTCAACGGCCACGACGGTCGATTGTCCTAGAACTGAGGTGTCTGTATACTGCTAAGTGCTAATTTAACCCCCATATATACTTTATAGAACATTACCTACCTACCGATCATATACTACGTGACCGGGGGGAGGGAGGAGGTTTAGGTTTTTGTCACGTAGTCAATATCTTCTCGTGCTTTTTCAAGTCAATTTAAATATAACGCAACTTTTTTGTACGTCGGAGCTAGCACACACACTTTTTTAAACATATGGTTTTAAAAAGTGTGTGTATCAGTTATTATGTAGGTACTGCGTGGAAAGTAGCGGGGAGGGGGTCGGCATATACTACGGATGGTCACCGAGGGAGGCAAAAAGTGGTAAAAAACATGGTCACGTATTATGGGTACGTTCCCTAACTACAATCCACTGCTACGTTCTACTCTTTCAATATATCTGCATAGCTTCATAATGTACCTTAACGAAATGCAATCCATGCAGATCCGGCGGCGCCTCCCTCTCCAGCTGTAGACCCTCCGCTTCAAGGTTCTCCTCGAACACCTTGCGCTGCTCGAAGGCCTGCGGTGTGGCCGCGTCGTCCTTACACGCCTCCCACACTAGCACGAAGTCGACGCTGCGCACGCCGTCGTTGAACAACAGGGACGGGTTGTTGATGATGCCCTCCATCACTATCCTGGAACGGTTTTTTTAAATGTTAGGTTTCAAACATAGGTCTAAAAACTACCTAAAGTTGTAAAATGATTGATCTATTTAATTTTGTTAGTATGTCATGCAATCATACCAATGCCATAAATTTTATACCGTGCGATTCCAATCTTTGTTTTATGTATGCATTAAAAAAACAACGAAAGTCGAAAGGCCAAACCTGTGTAAATTGTACGGGTATGCCACGTTTCCTGGATGTGAAATAAGCTCTAAAATTATGTAATAGAATAACTACTTTTTGTAAGGAAGCTGAACAATATATTAGGTCCTTACATTATGAAATTGGCGTTTTGTCGTACTGGCCACTTTGATCTCAAATATATCTTCTTTGGTTAGAAATTCCAATTTCAAATTTATACCGCTATTTACTCATGCATTTGTGTTTCGAAAACCGTAATTCATTTGTTTTTTCCTCTTTTGGTTTTTTCTTTGTGTCACTCTGTTTACAAAATGAAAAACTTGAAATATCGTATTATTTTCGAGTACGAGTTCCACCGTGGCACCAGTGCTGCAGAATCGGTTCGAAGGATAAATGATGTGTATGGCGGCGGTGTCACAAAAGAAAACACAGTACGTTTTTGGTTCCAAACGTTTCTGGAAATTTCGACCTGCAGAAGAATCCCCGTGGATGGCCGGAGACCAAATTTGATAATGAAGAATTGAAGGCTATTGTGGAAGCGGATCCATCACAAACCACGTCCGAGTTAGCTGCAGGCTGCGGTATTAGTGATAAAACTGTTTCAATCCATTTGAAGCAAATTGGGAAAGTGAAAAAGCTTGAAAGGTACTCTACGTACTCATGAATTGAGTGCATCAAACCGACAAACGCGCGTCGACTGCTGCTTTACATTACTCAACCGGCACAATAATTAAGGGATTTTAAATCGAATCGATTATAATCGGAAACGCTCATCGCAATGGCTGAACCCTAGCGTACCAGCCAAAGCCTGCCCCAAGCGAAAATTGACTCAAAAAGTTACTTGTGAGCGTTTGGTGGACTAGTGCCGGTGTCGTTCACTACAGCTTTCTTAAATCTGGCCAGACGGTTACGGCAGATGTCTATTGCCAGCAACTGCAAATCATGATGGAAAAGCTAGCTGCTAAACAACCGAGGTTGGTCATTCTCTCTAGGCCACTGCTGCTTCAGGACAACACTAGACCACACACTGCACAACAGACGGCTACCAAATTAGAGGAGCTTCTTTTTTCGAAATTTGGATAACTTCTTGCAAGGGAAAAAATTCAACTCCGATGGGGCGGTTCAATGGTTTTTTAGTAAAGGAATCAATGAACTACCTATGAGATGGCAAAAGTGCATAGATAGCAATGGTATATACTTTGATTAAATAAATATATTATGATTAAAAAAATTGACTTTATGTTCCTCGTTCACAAAACGCCTATTTCATATGTAATGACCTAATATATGGTGTAAATTAATCATAACGTTTTAGCCGGTTGTGTCAGCCGCTGCCTCGAACACAGCACGGCGGCGCGGCTCACAGGCGCCGCACACATTTCAAAAGTGGCAATTGAGGTGGACAAAAATATTTGTTTTAAGAAATTGTTTATATGGTACCGTGGTAATTACAAGGAACCATTAAGGTCTGTCCGTTCGTCCGTCTGTTTTTCGTTGCTAACTTTGGTAATTATGAACGTAAATTTACGAATTTTTTTCATTCGTAAGTATATTGCATATAGACTTTATTTTTAGAATATAAAATAATAATAAAAATATAATATTTTAGGAGTGGCTCGCAGTACATGTAAAGTGGGGAGTTTTTTTTTTTGTATCCTACGCCATTGTTTATCGACAAATATGTCCTTGAAAGCGAGGTTTCATAGATTACTATTTTGTAAAGTTAGCCATTTAGAAAAATCGACCTCCAAAGTGGTTTCCAAAGGATCCCCTCTGAAATTTTTTAACTATAAAAGTTAGAAAATAGGAAATAATAATAATAGAAAAACAGCCATGATAATGACTCATGTTAAATACGCTTGAGGAAAACTATTTTCAGCAAAATCGAACGAAAACTTTTTGAGCAATTTGATAAAAACTATGCGCGTATGTAGTCCGTGTTAATTTTTTCCAAAATATAGGTCTTCAATATCATACTTACACTTGTACTTACAATATTTATAAAAGTTATTTTCATTTATAAAATATTAAAAAATAATTCAAATTTGGCAATCGTCACCATATTGCAGTTTTTCGTGTCACTTAACAAAAACGACAACCACTTCCAAAGTGATGAATATAGACAAGTTTGGAGTCATTTTCTAAAAAATATATTAACTTTACAACATTATTATTATTGCTTTAAAGTTAGTTAACTATTTGAGAATGTTTACCCAAAATATCGTCAATATTGATGAACGTCGCTAAATTGATTTTTGTCCAGCTAGATCGGCGCTTTTGCCGTGTGCGGCGTACCGCTCGTCGCGTTCGCGGCAGCGGCCTCAATGTTTTGAATTTTTTGTACCAGGAACACAATAATATGATAACGAAATGCAGATATCTTGTGGCAACTCACGAGCAATGGTTGGCCACGGGTTTGCCGTTGTTATTGACTGTGTCCGGCGCGGCCGGATCATCGCAGCCGCACTCCTCCGCCACCCGCCGCGTGGAGGCCTCGCTGCCATTGTCTCTGGAAACGTCGCATCTTACAACCTTATGCTCGCCTGGATTATTTGACCTTTGTGGGTGACTTAATAACAGAACTTATTGGGCAATATAACGTTAAAATTAAGTTAAATGTTGTATTTAGTTAATGTTTTATATGTTATTAATAATTATTTTAACGTTATATTGCTCAATAAGTTTATAGTAATTGACACAAAGCAAAAATTCGAGCGTACCTAAAAGAGCATTGCCCCAACACGTTTAGCATATTATGCGCTAATGGATGACAAATCGCACATAGGCTCATCAATATTTCAAATTTTTATTAAACGGTTATTCTCTTCCTATTAGAATCCGTGACATATCACGTCATATGGCATTTATTTAAACTCAATTGCTTGTTATGTGTTCGGCGCAAACGGGCTACCGATGTCACATTGTCATGCATTTTACTGCATCCTCTGTTCTGCACGTCTAAAATGGTCTCATTAAGTGAATCATATTATGAAACATCTGACCAGAACAGTATCATGACCTGCAGATCTAGAATTTAATTTAAACGTAAACAAAAACACAACAGTAAGTACACTATAATGGTACCAATTTGAATGCCCCTTTTTTAACGTGCAATAAAGAAATCCAATGACACATTAATTTGATCGAATGTAATCTTTTTGTTTGCGTTTTGCTTAAATTGGATCTACACGTACACAGAGTATAGCGCAGTGTAGCCACTCAAAATGTTTGCAAATCACGTAGCGGTGTCGAATACGTCGCAGTCGTTGGTGGCCCGTTTGCGCTTATCTCGACATTTCTGTAACATTTTCACGTTCCTGCTATAAGGGCGATAGTCTCGGTTCTCCGCGTGTGTCCAATCATATGCACTTGTCATTTAAATACTAGAAATATTTATTTCTTTATAATTTGAATTATTACCCAACAATAACAATTAAGTGTCATAAAAATATAATTAAAACTGAATAGAATCTACACACTGTTGCACACAACTCTACACAATATTACTAATAAACTCTACACACAAAATTACTACAATGAAACCAGCCCAACATACGTACAAAAATAATTTATAAATTAATTTCCATCCACATAATAAACACAATGGGAACACAAATGAACTTGAAACATAACATCTAATAAAAAAAGTGTACTCTACAAAACAACAATACACGATATTAAAACAAAAACTAGGGTAACCATTCATTTTCAATTAAAAATACTGAAATAAAATTAGTTCAAAAGAGAATACAATTACTCTTGAATCGGTTACCCCAATAGTACATACACTAAACATACAAGTTAACACAGCACAATAATAATATTCGAACATAACTTCTGTGTAATACCAATGACCTCACATTACCCAATTAGTCACACTTTGCAAAATTTCGCTCAAAGTCCAAAAAAATATATAGAGCCCACAAATTCTACAACGCGCACGTGCACAAAAGTGTCCAGCAGAGTATTATTAAATTGAAGCGACAATACGCGACGCCACGCGGCGCTGCATTATTAAGATAGCTATTCAAAATTGAACTTTATTCACTACACAAAATGATTCAGATCATTAAAATATACATGATTTAAAAGAGCCAAAATAATTAAATATTTTTATAAGGATATAAAAATAGATAAGGTTTGAAACAATGAGGCTATTCTTGCGATTATGAGATGGCATTATGCAGATAACAGATGAACGTTTATGCCGTTAAATCCATGCCAAACACAGAAGGTCGATTCTGCTAATTAAATCCTTTAAAAATATTGTTACGATCCAGTCCCGATATGTTAAAACTGCAACATGGTATTCTTATGTCAAACTGACGTTAATCCCGTTTGATTCGTCCAAACACCAAAAATCCGTTTATGATATTATCAAGAAAATTAATTTATAATTCGAAGTAAAATGAAAGTGTAAGTTAATTACAAGAATTGGGTTTCTGGTATTAACTGTGAATGGAACAGGACATAAAAGGAGGAATTGGGTAACTAATCAGAACCATTAACTAATCTAATAATAACGAATCAGAATCAGTAATGAAGACCTGGGGTTCTATTATGAGGTCTTGTAGCAGTGTTACTTTAACATTACTTTTGAATTTCATATAAGCAAACATGATCTATATTTATATAAACAAAAAGATATTTTTAATTTGCGCGAAATCTAAAAGTAATGTTAAAGTAATACTGCTACAAGATCTCATAATAGAACCCCTGGAAAGGCAGAAATCCTCGAAATAAGTACTACTGAAAGTGGAAAAAAAAGATAAACAACACGACTGACTATACATAGTTGACAAGACGACAACAAATATAAAAGAAACAATCGTAAAAAATATAACAGCGACCTTGTTCTACAGAATAGAAAATATTCTAAATGGTACCATTACTTTTACTGGCAAAATACTTCAATATCCATTTTTAACTAAAATAACAAATTGGTTGAGACATTGAGGATTGTAAGTGAAATACAATAAGGATGGAAAAATGAATGTGAAACAAAATTTAAAAGGAGATGTTTATGGTCCAGGTTATTTACCTATTATGATGTAATATAAACCACTAAAGACGACTAAATTGTAAATACAAAATACTTAGTCACTGAGAGGAATCCGCTTAACATTTGTATGTTTATTGTCCTCGTGATAAGTTAAGTTACCGGGCTATAACGGGTAGCGAAATACCAATTGCAGGAGTGTTTGTGCTGACCACTTTAATTTTAAAATTGTAGCATTGAGATTAGAGGCCAGATAGATATATCTTCAGAAGAACAAATTAAAGCGCCTTAGAAGCACTATTTGCATAGAAATGTACAAAGGCTAGCATAATTTGTTTAGTGCTGTTACATGTCACATATTATGTACAGACTATCACCATTCACCTGAAAAGCTAGTTTCTTCTCTTATCTAGTATCCTATATCCGTATCCTTGGCTATTAGAAAGGTCATAGAGAAAAGTCTGAGCGTTAGCTAAGCTACACTTTTAGGGAATTCATATATACACGCATTATAATATACGTTTAAAAAAGTTATAACTTTAAAAGTCTCTGGTGTATGTTAAGTCACTGGTACCCACAGTCCATTCTCTGTCTCTGGTGTAAGTTAAGTCACTGGTACCCACAGTCTATTCTGTCTCTGGTGTAGTCACTGGTACCCACAGTCCGTTCTCTGTCTTTGGTGTAAGTTAAGTCACTGGTACCCACAGTCCATTCTCTGTCTCTGGTGTAAGTTAAGTCACTGGTACCCACTGTCCATTGTCTGTCTCTAGTGTATGTTTAGTCACTAGTACCCACAGTCCATTCTGTCTCTGGTGTAAGTTAAGTCACTGGTACCCACAGTCCATTCTCTATGCCCTGTAACGTGACGTCACTGGTGCCATCCCTTACCTGTCGGTGTTCATGTCGCGCGAGAGGTCGTCGCGGTAGGTGCTGAGCACCGACATCGCGTGCAGCTCGGACCGCTCTTGCGTCTCTTTCTCCGTCTGCGACAACACACCACCATGACAGTTCCACTACACTATGATACTCTGACACCGTAATGATTGGCTTTTAATGACCGGTTTCTGAGGTTTTTTGTCGATAGTTTAACTATTCAATAGAGCTTTTGATTTTATGGCGCAAACGCGTTAACCAATCAAAAGCGCTACTGGATAGATAAAATACCGACAGAAAACCTCATAAGCCTCACTCTAGCTCACTAACCTCAAACCGGGCATAAGACAAATCACACAGTATATCTAATAGATATGTTCTGAATTAAACTCTATCGAAATCCAAATCATGCCAATGTATACTTAAAATCATCAACATAGATAATAACATAAAATATATTTTAAGTATACATTGTGATGGTTTGATAAGCCGCAAGACGGTTAAAGTGCCTAAGTATAATTATCTATATTATTATAATTGAGAAACATTAATTTAAAAGGCTTATAAACACACTATAATATTAAATAATTAATAAATTGGGCGGTTTTCATGAGTATAAAAGCTTATTTCCCTTAAGAGTAAAATAATATATATATATAAGTTTTATATTCTTTACTTAACTTATTTTCATTTTTAGACTCACAGATTGAATACTGTTCAATCTACACTGTTTACTTAAAAAAAACATCACATTCAAACTTAGAACATCAAACTTAGCCAGGCAACACAACCTTTTTTCACATACTTTGGACACGCGCTGCTTTGGACGATTTCTGAAAATCCTATTGCCGCTGTAATCGTATAGAACATAACAGAACGCTTCTATGAAACTCCTTGCGATCATCACAAGCACTTAGACCATAATGAGTTTAGCAAAGAGTGAAAACCCGAGACGGGCGAGACGGCCTTGTGTGATTCATCTGTGTTTGATTATCACCGCCATAAGACTGGGGATATTTGAGCCAACACTTATGTGAAACAGATAGTTTTAGACTAATCAGTCTTATTCGCGTAAGCAGTCAAACGTGTTACTAGGATTGGAGTTATAACGCGTGTAATATCTTCGCTTGAGGAAACTCCAGTTGTAGTTTTTGTTTTATTGTAAGTTAGTCGTAGTATTGGGAATATAATAATAATATTTATTCAACAAACACGCTCACACCACACTATATTATCAACAAAGAATCGACATTAAGCACAAACAATCACGAAAAGTTTACAAATAACCGAAATAATACGGACATTAAAAAAAAAGAGAAACATAAATTATATTAACAAACAACAAGCAATAGCAAAATAACATATCATAATAAAAAGACTAAAATCATAAAAAAAATAAAAGAAAAGAACAGGTATAAGGCAGTGCAATGCGAACAGCTGTCGAAAAGGACTCCACTCAGGTGTACGATCGGGGCATAGTACTCAACTATACCTGTATTTTGTATTTTGGTATTTTGTGGATCCTCGTTGTTGTCAGGCGACTGACAGATACACACTGGCAGCATCATATATATCACACACAATAACAATATGGAATATACCTGCATATATTATATAGAAGATAAGTAACGTTGCAATATATAAATAATAACTTTACTAATTAGTTATTACCATTAAATTGACATAGATATATTTTTATTTTAGGCCAAAACAATTATAACCGAAACACCCAAATACGTAATATGAAATATACCCAGGTAAGCTGAACTATATAATATGTATTGAGGATGGAGTTAGTGGGCGGCGCGGCGGATTATAATTATAATTAATTCAATTTAATTATTATGATGTAGCGAAACAACCAGGTACCACCTCATTTCAGCTTGCAAAACCGGGGGTAAGCAAGAACAGTTGTGTTTGAGTAAATAAAAATAATACTTGCAGATTTAATAATATTGAACATAGTGTTTTTTTTTTATTAAATAAGGGGGCAAACGAGCAAACGGGTCACCAGATGGTAAGCAACTACCGTCGCCCATGGACACTCGCAACATCAGAAGAGCTGCAGGTGCGTTGCCGGCCTTTTAAGAGGGAATACGCTCTCTTCTTGAAGGTTTGCAGGTCGTATAGGTCCGGAAATACTGCTGGTGACAGTTCGTTCCAGAGTTTTACAGTGCGCGGCAGAAAGTTACGCGAAAAGCGCACGGTGGAAGACTGCCACTCATCAAGGTGATGAGGATGGTATGTTTTTCGCGTGGGACGATGGCGAAAAGTTGCAGGTGGCATGATTCCGAACAATACCTCAGAGCACTCCCCGTGATACAACCGATAGAGGATGCAGAGTGAAGCTACATCTCGGCGTAATTCCAAGGGGTCCAAGCTGTTTGAAACACTATGGCAGTCAACAACTCGAGCAGCCCTTCGTTGGATACGATCCAGAGGGAGCAGTTGGTATTTTGGCGCCCCTGCCCAGAGATGAGAACAATATTCCATATGAGGCCGAACCTGTGCCTTGTAGAGTTGTAGGCGTTGGTCCGGACTGAAGTACTGTCTCGCTCTGTTAAGAACACCAAGCTTCTTCGAGGCTAACTTGGCCTTACCCTCTAGACGATATCAGAACTGGACTTCGCTCGATATGTTGACGCCAAGTATCTCAATGCTAGATGAGAAACGAGGATATACGACCATTGGTGACTTTTTAGTGGTGAACGCGCAATCTTGTGTCTTGGCGGGGTTGAATTGGACTAAGTTACGTCTACCCCATTCAGAGACTTTCTCCAATGAATTCTCTATTTTAGACACAAGTTCGTTTCGACTCTCAATGACATTTAGCCGAGAAATATTGGGGGAGTCGGTATATACAGCATCACCTGTACTATCATCCGCATAGCAATGAATGCCGTTGGTCTGTAACATGTCATTGATATGCAGAATGAATAGGGTAGGCGATAGCACACAGCCCTGAGGGACAACAGCATCAACAGGCTGAGTTTCCGAGCATTCGCCGTCAACTACGACCTTTATGCTTCTATCTGCTAAGAAACTAGTGATCCACGTATATAATTTCTCGGGCAGCCCGTATGATGGAAGCTTTAATCTTGCATGGAAGTGCTTGGAAGCTTGGAAGTGATAATCAGGTCATTTAAATAAACAAAATAAATTACTATAAAATTAAAGTCATGTAAAATTAAATAAAATGTATTAAAATATAATTTAAATGTATGTATGTGTCAACTGATGTTATATACTAGTTATCTAAGATATGTACCTACGCTTCGAGTTGTTTACGCAGTAAATGTGCTTTAAGTTTTGACTTAATATGGCGAAGCGAATGCCATATATAAATATGGCAAAACATAATAAGAATCTAAAGTCTGACCGGACTACCCAATATGAATTATGACACCAGTGATCCAATATGATAAAATGAAACTAGTGATTCAATTTAACTGGCACTTCATCTGAGTACAGAGAAAATATGCCACTCTACACTGGCGCCAAAACAGCTGGACGCCTCTAGGACACAAAAAAACATTACGATAATTAAATGATTATGCTGAAGATAATAATTTAACTAACCTAATGTTGGCTTTGCCTTTTCGGTAGGTTACTTATTAATATAATTTTACATAAATATGTAAAGAAAATAGAAATAAAATTATTATTTCTAACCACGTGCGTGTTTTAAGTTTCCCTTGTGATAATTATATAATTATTAATTTATATTTATAGAATTATTGTTTGTAATACCTAATTAGCATAAAATATTTACATAGGTAGGTAGGTATGATACTTTAATAATATAATGTAAATAGGTAGTTATCAAAAGGTAAAACTAAAATGAAGGAATCTTAGTGGAGTAATATTAAATGGGACTGAATCTAAAGAAAACTATATACCTAATTAAGGCAAAACGAATTAGTGAGCGATGAAGTGCGAAGCTCTTATATGGGAAGTAAAATTAACTCGCTATTTATGAGGTAATTCATACAAAATCTTTTGTATAATGAATTGCCATTGCCAAGCTACCTTTTTTTGACTTTAAGAAATTTAGGCTTTTAGGGTGAAGACAAGCGAGCTTACTTTGGTGAGTGGTGACTTGTGAGATGCGTATTTTTGGTCGCATGTTATTTTCCATACTAAAATACAACTCATTTTGCATTATCGTGCGACACAAACTTTACATTTGTATGAAACCGAATTCAGCAGAATCTCTGCGACCGGCATTCTGCGACTCACGAGTCACGACTCAATGAATTACGCTCGTTTGGCCTAACCTTAAGTCTATGTCCAGAGAGCGCGTTATCATACGCACGTCAGGCCGACGCGCGTGTCGAGGTACTAGGCCTTAATACATTGCGTCCAGAAGCTACGCGCGTATTTTTTTACTAGTCTCGTATCGTCCATCACATGTAGGCCGCCAGACATTATGTCTTGAAGCTCTACGCGCGTAAACCTACGCGCTTTAACTAACTAATTCGCATTTGTAATTTTAAAATAACAGCTTTTCATTATATATACTTACAAATAAATAAATGTGATCGATTTTCAAAATTCTACTTTTGATGTGAAGGGTATAATCCGAAGTTCATCCTGTTGTCACCAAAGTGGTGACCTGATGATGGCATCCATGAGGAATCAAGGGAACTCCTCAAAATTTATATGGACACATATAGTGATTTTGACTTTTTCTGAAGTAACCCAAGCATATGCTACCAAAAAGTAAGATTTTGCACCAAGGTATACCCTGGATCCAAAAGCACTGAACAGAACTCTTCGGTCTTTAAAGATACGCTTTTGGAAATTTCGACATTGTTTAAAGAACTTCAAGCATATGCCATTATGTAACTTACAGTAATCATCATCATCATCTTACATACAATACCTAATCGAAGCTTGGCGCGTATTCAATTATACAATCGATAGTTTATTTTAAACGTTCTTAAAATATGTTAATATTAATTTAACAAATATGACTAAACAGAGAAAAATTATTATTTTTAAATAAAAAATTAAACCGACTACCAAAGTAAAAATACACAAAAAGTATATAAATCTTATTTTCTAAATAATTCTCCTTTTCAATTTGGCTAAAATTTTTAATATTTCTCTACACAATCTTCATAATTTTGAACCAGCCCAAACAATATACAAAAAAAACATTATTTTAAAGAGCTTACCTGTCAATCTGTGTCTGTTTGTAAATTTAAAATACGAGCTTTTCATTAAATGTATATGAAAGTATATACGGTACTTACAATATTTTTATTTTTTTTAATTTTGGCTGTTCCGGCTAATCTCTGAAACGGCTGGACCGATTTTCACGGGACTTTCACCGGCAGATAGCTGATGTTATAAGGCATACTTAGACTACTTTAATTTTAGGGTTCCGTTTAAAAAAATAGGGTTCCGCTTCCGTTAGTTTGTGTTAGTTGGCTGGCACCACTAGTATTAAACAATTTTATGTGACCTAAGTGTTTATAACATAAATATTAAGAAAAACACCATTCTGGAAAATCATCGATAACAATTTAAAATTATCCGTTTATTTTCACTTAAATTATTACAAAAATATAAAATAATTTAATGTACGTTAATTTGTAATAATAACTCGTTAGTCCCACTTTTAACATATTTCAAAACAAAAGAATGAAGGTATTAAAATAATCTCATAGTTATAATCAAGTGTAAACATTCAATAATTACCTTTGTGATTTCAACTTGGAACGAATAACATATTATTATGAATACCTAAAAGCTCCCACAGACCTCTCGTCTGTGGGGGCCGTCGTCTCGTTACAGTTAGAACTGACGTCAGTTCGGCCTGAACGGATTCGAGCACACACACGGAAAAAAATCGCATCCGACCCAACTGACGTCATTTCGGCCTGAACGGATTCGAGGACACACACGGAAAAATCGCATCAGTTCGTTCTGGTTTGCGGCGAGCTACGGTCGTGTTTATTAATTGTAAACTCACTACGCTAGTACACTATACACGCACGGCTGCGGCTCTGGCGAGAACTGAAGCGATTTGTCACTCATGGTCCGTTCAGTCCAGAATTAATGTTGCCAATTTCGTTATTTTACAAAGTTTACTACTAAATTAAGTATTTTATTCCCTCCTTATTAGGAATTTAGTTGTTAGTAGTTTTTTAGTAGGAAAGAGCCAGACAGTAATCATATGCAAAATGGCCTAGTTTAGGCACAAAAAAAACATATTTTTTTTAAACCGTATCATAATAATACATCGTAGCATTCGTCCGTAATTTTGTTTAAACTACCCGTTTAATTACTATATACGTTATATATATTTCCTAGTATAATTTAATTTAAGGATAAATGAAGTACGATTCAATAAATAATAAAAATTTAATACAAAACCTAAAATGCAGTGGTTTTTTGGGGGATTTATGGACTACTAAGTTGAGTAGCTTTTTTGATAGTTTTCAGTATTATTTTAGTAGTTTTTAGTAGAAATTGACGAGAGTTTAATAGTTTCGCAAGAACAGACCTGGGAACACTGGAACGAATCGATTCAGTCCAACCGGCCGACTGATGCGATCTCGAAATTGCACACAGACGATACGATTTTGCATCCGTTCAGGCCGAACTGAAGGAAAACCGGACCGTATATGGAACCCCTTATACTTGAGGATAACTGCAGAAAAATATAATCCACTTTTTGCATTGTTTTGTATATTTACAAATTACAGTACATAAATGCTTCTAAGACTCGATGTATTTTTATACAAAAAATAAATTATGATGTTGTCCCTAAGGCCGTTCAAGCTTTAACAACGCGGGATTTTACATTCAAAGCGTTAAAAGGGTTCTTCTTACGCGGTAATACAGCGACTATTACTAAAACACTACACTAAAACTAACCATATTATATAAGCACACAAGATAGACTATATTTTACTGTAAACTACGTTCGCCCCCTGTTAAAATGACGCAAACTAAACATCACTTATCTTTATTAGACAAATTCACGGGGGATTGAGTGAATGTGCGTGTAATGTTTAACCTTAAACAATAGTTAATGTTTTCAAGGCCGGCAACGTATTTTCTTGCTCATTTGCCCCAGACCGTAGACCAGGCATGAGTATCTTGTCGCACGTTGGTCGTTGGTCTCTCCCGTAATGTTTGATAAACATTTATTGTTCAAGTTTTGTGGACGGTTTGTGAATTTTTATAGATGTGCGGCACGTTAGGGTTTTGCTTAAATAAAAAATGGCACGCAATCTTGAAATGTTTGGTCATACCTGCCCTAGACTCTAGACTTAGAGGGTTTGGATCTCCTGCTTACGGGTGTACCTCACGATGGCAATAGGTAACCTACTTACAATCATAAAAGATTGCGGCCTGTTTATGTTATTAGTTATTACGTATCTGTCGTCTGATGGCGATATGTTTGTCCACTTTACCATAACAGAATACAATTTCATTCAATGAAATACTTTACAGTAGCCATACACCGCACTGCTTATCGTCCAATCGGCATGACGCTAGTCGCTACCGATTGGATGAGTTAGAACTGAGTGTATGGGCGGAGATTGGCGTGACAGTTAAAACTGTTTCATGTCTGTTCTTCTGTTGTTAAATGTCAATATGGACGAACTGTGCTTTGGTCCAAGCCTGCTGCCAGCAGCGACCTGCCGATTGGACAATAGGCAGTATGGTGTAAGGCTACACTAAACGACTGTAAAACAGTTGTCGCTTCTGTCAATGAGCCGAATATTGTCGGTACTAGCGTTTAGGCTGGGACTATATGATCTAGAATCCGTAAAGCCGGGGGAAATTCAGAGCACTGAAAATCTAAGTCTAAGAAGAAGTTTGCGCTAATACAATAAAGCTGAAAATCGAACACACAAGTGTCGAGTCAAATGTCAATGTCGTATATGACAGCTCCACACTCGACACTTCGATTTTCAACTCTATTGTATTCAGAGTTCTATTTTCAGTGCTCTTAATTTTCCCGGGCCCGCCGGATTCCGGATCATATTATAGTCCCAGCTTTAATCTACGAATTACGATGTAATCGAGGGCTATGGCGGTAGGGGCTACAACCACAATAACCACCGTTTATTGATTTCTTCACGGTTTCCAGTACACGGTAGTCTAGACCAGGGATCCCAAAGTGGGTACCGCAGAACCTAGGGTTTCCGAATTCCGTAGAATAGTCATCAGGGTTCCCCCAAAATCAGTTATTAATAGCTGTTGAATAGTACCACGGTTAAAATATTATTTTAAAATAATGCTGTTTTGTTTGATATGAAACCCTGTGCAGTGATTTGATATGGGATTTCATGGGTTCCATAAAATAAAAGGTATTTTGTTGGTCATCCGTTCACTTTAAAATTTAGGAACCCCTGGTCCTGACTCTAGTGTCTACGCCCTACACAATTAACGCGTAATTAAAAAAGTAGAAAAATCGATATTATTATACAATTAGAAAATTTCGTTAACCAGTTCAATGCCGCCGTCTTTTTCACGCAAACTTCAGCCAGGCCCAGGTCGAATACAGAGATGAGAGGACAATGACGTCCAGCCACAAGCCACAACTGCTACATAGATGATATAAAGGGTGTCCCAATAAGAGTGCCCGATTTAATTTTAAGAAAAAACACATTTTTTTGAGCGAGAGGTGATATTTTTATTGCGTTATAAAGTACACATGTTCCGTTAAGTATGGAATAGAATATCCTGCATATGGCCCCCACGGCTCTGGCGGCAGACCCTTGCTCTTTTCATGATATTTTCGATTACTTTTTCACAGAGTGGCGGCTCTATCTCACCGATGACGCGTTGGATCTCGGCCTTTAGCTCGGGAATTGTTCGTGGTTTATTCGCATAGACCTGAGATTTAACAAAACCCCAAAGGAAAAGTCGCAAGGCGTTAAATCGCAAGATCTCGGTGGCCAGTTGACATCGGAATTTCGGGAGATTTTTCGGTCCGGAAATTTTTCTTCCAATAAATGAATTGTTTCATGGGCGGTGTGGCATGTCGCGCCATCCTGTTGGAACCACATGTCGTCCAGGTCCAGTCCTTCCAATTGGAGCCACAAGAACTCTGTCTGGTGCGGTATCGCAAACCGTTGACAGTTGCAGCATTTCCAGCCTCATTTTCGAAGAAGTACGGCCCAATCACGCCGCCTGCGAAGAATCCGCACCAAACAGTAGCTCACTAGGGATGCATTTGTTTCTCCTGGATCACGTGCGGATTTTGTAAGCCCCAAATTCGACAATTTTGTTTGTTAACGAACCCGTTCAAATTAAAGTGCACCTCATCGGTGAAGATGATTTTTTTTTCGAAAAATCGGCATCCAGTTCATTTTGCTCTAACACCCATTCAACGAATTGTCGGCGCTGTGCATGGTCTGTTGGTTTAATCTCCTGGGTCAGCTGAATCTTGTAAGGATGAAGGTGAAGGTCCATCGTTAGAATTCGCTGCGTGGTGTCCCTAGAAAGTTGGAGTTGTTGTGAACGATGCCGAATTGATGTTCCCGGGTTTTCGGCGACACTCTCGTTTACAGCAGCGATGGTTTCGAGGGACCGACCGGTACGCCGACGCACAGGAGACTTGCCTTGCATAATCGACCCAGTTTCCTTAAATTTATTGATCACTCTTCGAATTGTTGACACATTTGGTGCACTTTCACGACCGAAAATTACGCGAAGTTTGCGAGCGGTTTCAGCGTAGCTTTCCCCATTTTTGTAATGGGTTTTCACAATGATAACGCGTTGTTATTTTGTGTAACGCTTCATATTTATTAATCGGAACAATCATAGATGACAGCTGTCAAGTTTCAGAGCTGCCACTTGCTCAGAAAAAAAACGGCGCCAAATTTAAATCGGGCACTCTTATTGGGAAATACTAATTAAATTGAAGTGTCTGTTTGTAATTTTCAATTAACAGATTTTTACTAAATGCATAATAATATGAAAGTGTAAGTATATACGGTACATACAATAAAACAACCAATTTTTTTTATTTTTGTCTGTTTGTTTCGGCTAATCTCTGAAATGGCTGGACCGATTTTCACGGGACTTTCACTGGCAGATATCTGACGTTTTAAGTAACTTAGGCTACTTTCATCTTAGGGTTCCATTTAGAAAAAGGGTTCCGTTTCCGTTAGTTCTACGTAAACGAAGTTGCGGGCACCAGCTAGTATTATAATATATCTGCGCGGTACGCCACATAATATAATATGTGGCGCCGCTATCGAAAAAATTTCTTGCCACAAAAAAAATATCGGTAAGAAAACTATGTCGATAGTGGTGCGAGTGTGTCACAGTGTCTATTCCTGCATTATTATATTTCGCCATATCCTTTGCCAATCTTTCACTTTTGAAGTGAAACTCCTCGAGTAGCGTTGATAGTGAAATTTCAAGGTAGCATCATGTCACGACACGATTTTTGATATAATAACGTCATCGATATAACGCTATCTGTCGCAAGATACTTATACTTCCATTGTGGCGATGTATAGTAAATATTATAATATTTTAAATTTTATAAATTGTTATTTGCATACGGTGCGGCGCGGCTACTTCAGGATGCGCCGGCGCAGGCTTCGGGCGACCCGTTTAACAGTCTGAAACGAACCTCGGTACAAAAGGTTGCGCGCGCGCTTATAATTTTACGTTATTAGTTTTTTAAGTCTAAATGTACACACATTTTTTCCTTCCTTTTTCACTAAAACTGTGTTGTGTTATAAAGTGGACAATATACGCGTATAAACTATAATAGGTGTCGATTATTTATTCTAACTCCTATACCATTATATGTATGCACTATAGTAGTAAAATCTAAAACCGAAATTATGGTAAAATATTATTTTAGTAATAATAACTGTTAACTGTTTATTACTACTCTGGAGTTTCCTTTGTTCATAGAGTTAAAGATTTGACTATATAGCTTAAATAAAACAAGAGATTTCCTATTCTCATTAAAATTATACCTATAGGCAGCAAAACTTATGACAAAAAAATATACATAACTAGTTATATTTATATATATATATATATATATATATATATATATATATATATATATATATATATATATATATATATATATATATATATATATATATATATATATATATATATATATATAGAATGATATATAGAGAGCAATAGACCCTGTGAAAGGTCCAATTTAATGAAGTGAAAGCAAATGAATTGGCTCCACACTTCATGTGTGCGGACCTTATGCAGTGCTACACGCAAATTGGCTGTGGAAGTATGGAGTGGGCTTAACACTCTTTCTTAATAAAACAAAGTCAAAAAATGCTAGACAACAAAACCTTTAGGATCAAAAACTAAAATATGTACAGTGAAAACCTTTTATAATGACACCACTTATAACAGCAAACTGGATATTACAATATGTTGAGGGCCCATCATGTTAAAATATTAACATTTTACCATAGGTTTTAACGACCATCTGCTATTATGACCACATTTTATTGGTCCCTTCAATGTCATTATAATCAGATTCAGTGTAAATAGAATTTTGAGACAAATGTTTTATAAAGTTTACTTATGAATTTGAAGAGATACCTTCTTAATTTGTCAGTTTTAAACAACATGTAAACAATTTTTATGATAAGAATGAGTATCTTCCACCAGAGGAAAAAAATTTCATTAACAATACTCAAACAAACTTACAGTCAAAACCGGATTTGACTAGCTCCTATTCCTTAGACAGTTTCTTTACAAAACTGCCTAACACTACAGCTGACAATGAGAATACCAACAGTATGTTGCTTGACATCCTTTTTACAATATTGAGGATGTCGTTAGATCAATAATAGAAGCTACCTACACATTTTCCTGTAGTCATAAAACAAAACTTACTTGGTGAAATGGTCCATCTCCATCTTCGAATAACTGTTCGAACGCGAGCTCATTTCGTTGGGCATTAGATATGAAGGATTCAGTCTCGGCGGCTTCGGAAGGTATGTGGTGAAGCTTCACGCTCCCAGCGAATATCGGTGTGGCTATTTTTGGTGCAAACACATTCTCCTCCTTTGCGAGCAGTGGTTTGGGAATATCTTCTTCGAGGGACGGGTCCCCGTCAGACATCACTTAAGAGACTAATGAACCGATAAATCTCAACTTCCGTATGCAAAATAATAAGTCTTATTAGGAAATTGAGCCTACAAGATTAGTCATCAGAGAACGTGCGAAAAACGACACTGCACACCAACTGAATTTTGCCTTACGTGGGTAATTGTTTAGAAACTCTGGAACAGAATATTTAAGTTAACAAATAATGATAAAAAAAGCAGATCTTTTAAAAATTAATTGGTTTTGTACATTTTTATTGTAATTTCTATTTCTAGTATCTTTGTCAAATTTAAATTGTCAAATATTTGAAATTGAAGGTATCTTTTTTTTATCTATTTATATATGGCATCGGCTTATAACCATTTGCCAGTGTCAAGTTGAAAAGGCGGGAAATAGAACTTTCGTTTCAATTTTCAACACCGTATTTCTATATCGTAAAGTCTTAAGTCTAGTCAAAGTCCAAATATATAGTCAGTACAGTCCATGAGTCATGCCAGTCGATACAGTAAAGTGGTAGAAGGTTTACTGAGAGTTCCTAGGTAGTTTTGGCGAAAACACCAAATAGCACGTTTTTAATAGTAGTTATACCACTTGCCCACACTTGTACACGTGAACGAATATTTAATGGTTAATATTCTACCAATAGTATACATTAAGAACCGAAATAATAAATAGTATACATTAACATCCGAAATCTCCCCAGCTGGAAAAAAGCAGCGCTGAAAATAGAACTCTGCGCTAGTAAAGCGCCTTATTCACGGTCAAGCCTGCAAATCCAACACCGTTACTAAAAACTAAAAAAAACCGTCATTAGTGTGAATAGAGTCAATTATTTTTTATTTTTGCCTACAAGTCCGCTTTAAGGCCGCGGTATTGGATTTGCAGGCTGCATCAGCATGGCGCTTAAAGCGCTCGCGCTAGCACAACAGAGCAAAAATCAAAGTCGAGTGTTCGATTTTTAGCTCTATGGTATTAGCGCAAAGTTCTATTTTTTGCGCTTTTTTTTCAGCTGAATAATTTCCGGATGGACGTTATCGGATATCGGACCGTTAATGACAAGAACAGATTAAATGTTTCTATTGCAACTTATATTTTTGTCTTTAAATGACATATCGGATTTAATAAATTTGTAACCTTTATTAGATCCGATATAGGACCTTATATTGGAATTTTAATTAAATTGGAAAAAAATGGCCCTTTTGTGCCAGTGCTAATGTTACAGGCTGGATGGTAAGTATGGTCCATAACAGCGATTTCCGATCCGATATCGGATATCGTATCCCGTAATGTGAATTTGTAAAGATAAAAACCCATATATTTTGCCACGGTTCACGTCATGACGATGAAATATGCCACGCCCATAAATTTTTTTCGAACTTTGTGATTGTAATTAAACATGTCCTTTGCCTAAGCATCAGACGTACCTTCAGACAAATAGATCAAAATAAAACAGGGGGTTTTATTTCGATCTATTTGTCTGATGCACGCAAGTGAAAATTGCAAGCTGCAATAATTTCTTGAAACTTCTATTTTTAGCTCTTTAATATTATTGCAGAGTTCTATTTACAGTGCAGTTTTTTCTACCGCGACCACAAAAAAATGCTCGTGGGAACGTGGGCTTATTGTGAAAGCTTGTACAGTGGAGTCATTTTATTAGGTAACATTTGACGTCTGTCAGTTTTATCTTCATAGTGAGGTGACCTGCTTAAAAGCATCGATTAAAGTGAATGAATCGATACGGACTTGAAACATATGTGAATTTTAAAAATCATCAGGCGAATCCCTGTCCCATTATTATTTTTCTTTCGTAAATTTAAGGAACAAAATAAGACACGTTATTAATTTAACAAAAAAATTGCATTTATTCAGTTGAACTATCAGAACTGTTATTAGTATTGTCATCATCATCACTGCTGTCAGCACTCAGAGATATTATTATTTCATTTTCAATAATATTGTCTATTCTCACATCTCGTTCAAAATCTTGTAAAATTATTTTCTTCTTGTATTTTTAAAGTTAGTTAAAAGAATAATAAATATAATTATGTTTTATTATAATTACAACGTGGTTATTAATTTATGGTGATATTTCTTCACAAGTCATCATTGCATTCGATTCTACTTATCAGCTTTCGATTTTTAGAGTAACATCCCTAGTGTATAAAAAGAAAAAGGGGTAACTGACGCAACATTGTAACAACGTTCAGTGCTTTAATCAGAAATTGTTTAAAGTGAAACTTTTATTACATCGTCTCAAACTTTTTCGTCTGTGTGTTGCATGTCGCGTGACGGTCGGCCGCGGAGTAGGGATAAAGTGAAAGGCGCTCGTCAGAGCAGCCGAGGCCAATATGGCGGCGCCTATAGTTCGCATCAGCTGACCGTGTAGTGTATAGACTAGTACTCATTTGTGCCAGTGCTCCACGCTATTTTGTTATTAAGTTTCACTTTTACCGTGGTTTCATAAACTACACAATCCTTTTCTTGATTGGTTTACAACCCAAAAATACTTCACATTAGTAAGGCCCCCATAAACATCTTATGCAAATAGGTTCGCTTTACCTATAGCGTGATCTAGCGGCAAATCAGCGCCATCTAGTATGCTATATGAGAACCAAAGTTCCTTAAGAAAATTAACTTAAAATCTAACGCATAAACAGTCTGTATATTGATAAAGACCGCATTTAACTCGTTATGTAGTTCACGCGAAGACACAAGAAGTGCATTTTATTGTTATTAAGTTTCACTTTTACCGTGGTTTCATAAAACCACACAATCCTTTTTTTTATGTTTAGAATGGTTTATTAGTGTAAACAAATCCTAAAATTACTCGTATCGGTCATTATTACAATAAATATGAAATCGTAATTGAAAAAAGTTAAGCAATTGTGCAGTTCTAACAAAACGAAAAAATATATTATTTTATGCCCGCAGTATTTTTTTTTTTAATATATGGCGTCGGCTTATCTTAAAATCATTTGCCAGTGTCGAGTAAAAAAGGCGGGAAATAGAACTTTCGTTTCAATTTTCAACACTGTATTCATATATTATGGTCAAGTCTAAAGTCTAGTCAAAGTCCAATTAAATAGTCAGTACAGTCAATGAGTCATGTCAGTCGATTCAGTAAAGTGGTAGACGCTTTACTGAAAGTTCCTAGGGAGTTTTGGCGGGAAACACACAGATAGCACGTTTTTAGAAGTTGTACCACTTGCTTACACTTGTGCACGTTAACGAATATATTTTAATGGTTAATATTCTACCAATATTACACATTAAGAACCGAGATAACACAAATTTATGAAATATTACAAATTCACAACGTCACCCATTGAACTACTCATGCCGCCGTTACAAGGTTGATAGGCATTCATGATTCACGAGCGATCCTTAAGGCTCTCGCGCCATTGGCTCGATACTCGATGTCGCGCCGAGCCAAATTCATGGCATTCACGAACACGCCAGCGAGCGTGGAACGCCATTTTATCATTTTGAGTGTAGGCATCGACAGCACCGGATGTGTTCATAATGAACTTCGATTCAGAAGATGAGTTTTATTAATCTGCCATAGCGATTTGTCTAGTTTTAAAAAAATTCACGAACAAGCGAGCCGTATGGCACGACGGCTCAGACCGACCGGACCGTTGGTTTTCTGCATTCACGAGTACGCCTGCACGCACGCCTGCGTATGCGCGCCGCGCCAATAGGCTCGGCGTGATGGATTTCGGCGCACTTGGAATTCCATCGTGTCGAGCCGATCCATTTGGACTGACAGTGTTTTCATATTCATGGACGAATTTTGGATCGACAGCGTGCCAAATAGATCGATGGATTGCTCGTGAATGTCGGCCTTTACGTTGTTAAATTTTGATGAATTGTCTAATGTTACATAGTAAAATGACTCCACTTTAAGTAGGTATGACCGTGTTTTCTACACCTAAAACTTAAAATTATTTAATTCAGTATAAATGGCAACACTGCATGCCACGCTGCTTCGAAAATTTCATTGGCCGTCATCCGTAATGTCAAACAATTTCATGTTGCTTGCGTTGGAAAATTAAATAGGTTGCCGGCGAAAATATTTGTAAATTTAGATTGAGGTACATAATTAAGACTTGCAAGTTTTATGTAGTGCAGAGTCTTATAAAAACACAAGACATCATGACGGCCGAGGTTCAAGCCAAATCGCGGCTTGCGTATTTTACATCTGATAAACAGCTTACATTCATAAAATTAGCTGTTTTGTCGATGGCAGCAATACTGTGTAAGTATAAATGAATAATTCATCAAAGCTTATTCCTCTCACAAGCATCACGAATATATCTGACAATGAAATAACAATATTTAGCGTGTAATATACGTATGGACTTACGTGTACCAAAATTTAGATAAGCTGAGTGTCAAACGCGGCGAACACCGCTTACAAGCAAATAAAACAACTGCTATTTATTTATGTTTTCCTTTTAGCTTTTGCGACTCGACTCTTCTCTGTGCTGCGGTTCGAAAGTGTAATTCACGAGTTCGATCCATATTTCAACTACAGAACCACTAGATATCTCACCGAGGAAGGTTTTTATAACTTCCACAACTGGTTTGATGACCGAGCATGGTATCCCTTGGGGCGTATTATTGGTGGTAAGACTGAAAGATATATTTTAAACATTTTAAACAATGTTTAATTAAAATAGTTTAATTTTAAGATACAGTAGCTTATTTTAATGGTATGTCTCTGTTGCTTGATAAAAAGTAAGAAAGTGACAAAACTTCTGAATAAGCTATCCAACACTTATTATCTTTACAAAACAAAACAGTCCCTCTAATAGCTTAAAGGTAGCCAATAGGCTTAAAGTTAGGTATATAAGTCACAACTTATACAAACATACATATAAAATTGAAGTGTCTGTTCGTAGTTTAAAATAAACAGCTTTTCACTTACTTAATGCATATGAAATATATTCGGTACTTACAATAAAATATTAAATTAAAAAAAACTGTCTGTTTGTTCCGGCTAATCTCTGAAACAGCTGGACCGACTTTCACAGTACTTTCACTGGCAGATAGCTAATGTTATAATGTCTAACATAGGCTATTATTAGGCATAGGCTACTTAGGGTTCTCTTTCCGTTAGTTTTATGCAAACAACGTTACAGGCACCAGCAAGACTAGAATAATTTTGTGTTAATATTTCAGGGACAATATACCCAGGTCTGATGGTCACATCCGCAGCTCTCTTCAACGTTATGCAGTTCCTGAACATAACAATTGATATCCGTAATGTCTGCGTGTTCCTGGCACCATTCTTCTCATCTCTCACAACTATTGTCACTTACTTGCTCACAAAGGAACTTAAGGTAAAAAAAATATATGATTAGTGTTAACACTTCACACAATTTAAAAATATTTTATTTTGATGTGATAATGTCTTATAAATCGATGAATGCCAGGCTGCATGCACGAAAAATTGACACGTTCCGCCAGAGCCGAGCGTGCAAGTGAGAGGCGATAGACAGGCACGATCGGCCTAAGAGTTCAGCTTGTGATGACATCATGTAAAATTATTGTCTGTAAACCTACATAACAGACAACAATTTTTTTTATTATATTCAAATCCAATTTAATCTTAATGTTAACAAAAATATTAAATTTGACGATATTAATTTGTCATTGTAATTTTATTTTAATTGGTTGTATTATACTGTACTGTTGTATTTTCGTTTACATTTTGATTTAATTGGACCTGAGCAGAGCACAGTATGCTTTTTTATTAGGGTTGTGTCTGTCTGTCTATCACCATACGTGATATATATAGTGATAGCTAGACACTTGAAATTTTCACAGATGATGTGTTTCTGTTGCTATAACGACAAATACTAAAAATAGAATAAAATAAACATTAAAGTGGGGCTCCTAATCCCATACAACAAATGTGTTTTTGATGTTGATTTCAGATTTGTACGGAATTCTAACAGGTTTTGTTATAAAACTCAATAAATATAAAGAAATTACATTATTAAAAAAAAGAAAAAACAAACAATGTGGTTCTTATAATAATACTGCTTAAATGTCTACAGGATGAGGGTGCAGGTCTTGTGGCCGCTGCTATGATAGCCATAGTGCCGGGTTACATAAGTCGTTCCGTTGCTGGAAGCTATGACAACGAGGGTATTGCCATATTCTGCATGCTCCTCACATACTACTTCTGGGTCAAGGCTGTCAACACTGGAACTATTCTATGGGCCACTATGGCCGCACTGGCTTATTTCTACATGGTGAGTATTGTAAAATTAAATTGTATCGAAGGCTAAGACATTTTGCATTTTAATCGAGTATATTTTCAAAGTCTATCATTTAATTTAAATAAAGGTTTCATGAGGTTGAAATAAAATAATATTATTATTGTATCTAAACTTGATTGATTTTTTAGAGAAATACATTATGTATTTTTATCATTATACACTATGATACAATGATGAGAAATCAATCAGAGAACAATAAGATGAAAGCTTCACATAAACATGTTTCTTATGATGTGTTTACTTTTGCACTTTCATACAGTACCTATTGTTCCTAAAAATTGTACTCTTATTAGCTGTACTATACTAGGTTAGCTATTACTATATTAGCTGTACTATGCTTCGTATGGATTTGCCGCCGCGCCTACCTCAAATTTAGCAGCGAGCGGCGCCGCCGCTGTTTTCGAGTTCACAATTGATTTATAACATTAAAAGAAAAGAAGCATACTACATTCAAATAATATTTTATATTTTCATAATTCGCCAAGTATTGAGGGGTCTGCGTGGGTAATTTAGTATAATTAAGCTATTTATGTTTCCATTGACATTATTTATAATTCTTACTAATATTATAAACGCAAAAGTGCTTGCTACTCTTTCACGCAATAGCTCCTAAACGATTTTAATAAAACTTTGTATCCAAAGTCGATTCTGCTAATTAAACCCTGCAATAATACAGTTACGATCCTGTCCCGATATGTTAAAACTGCAAAATGGTATTCTCATAACCGTCAAACCAATGTCAAAGCTGTTTTGATTGCCTCTATTCCCACCTGTTCTGTTGAGTAGTTCTGTCGGCAGAACTAATGGGTTTTTTTTACCATTAGTACTGTGATTTATAAGACTATGCATTACACACTGCTTCAAAATCAAATATTCCCAACTGTTCTGTTACGTAGTTCGGTCGATAGATAAGACCAGTGAACGTAAACAATTTACTTACACAAATATGTAATAATGCAGTTTCTCTTATAACAAACATATCATAAAGGATTAAAAAAATATTAACGTAAAACAAAGGTATCCCAATGTCACCGTTAAGTAATTGCATTTGGTACACTCTAATTATTGCGTCGTTTTTGACCTGCAGATTTGTCCTTCGTTTGGCTTTTTTCTTGAAATTTTCCATTTGGATGGCTTTAACAGAAAAAAACGATGCATCTTCTTCTATGTTTTTCAGGAACTGATAACAGTCGCTGGCCTGGTTTTGAACGTGCCGTTAATGGCACGATGCCAGCCCTCAACAACATTAGTTGTGCGATGGCGCCGACCAAAGGCAGTCCATGACTTGATGCGCCTAGGTTTCATCCAGAAACTCATATATTTCATAAACTTATCCAAGACGCACCTGTCACTAAAATCCAGAATTTGAGATTTTACATATTCGCATCCTTCCATAACACGTTCTTTGGGCAATAGTGGAAGAACGCTGCACAAACTTACGATTCTTCTCTTGCGTTTGTCTTTAATGCCCAATTGCTTTGATTTTCTCCACAGTTTATTTGAGAAATGATAGTAACATCCCTGATGATCGGTATTTGGGAAAACATCAGCAATGGCTTGAATGGCGGCTTCCTCGAAATCAGTAATGAAAGTGGAAGGTTTCCAATCTGGAATCTGTGTTTTTATTAGACTGAAAAGTGTGGTATAGGTTTTTTTGGTTTTGTGACTAAGAAGTGCATATATTAGAGGGGGGATTATAATACGGACGGGCGTCCGTATTATAATTTTTGGTACTAAGGAAGCAAGGACTCTCTTACGCGAAAAAAAAAATTTCCTAGCAGACGGCACTTTCAAAATTTGCCCTGTACCTTTTTAAAGAGGTTTATACTATTCATGCAGATCTCGAAAGCTTTGAAGATACTATCAATGTGATGCCTCTAATATATGCACTTCTTAGTCACAAAACCAAAAAAACCTATACCACACTTTTCAAGTCTAATAAAAACACAGATTCCAGATTTCCCCGCCGATATATTCGCCCTCGTCGTTGTAATCTGCCAACAAAACTGCATTTACAGTGTCATTTAGGTAGCTCATTTTCTGAACTCCATTTAATTTATTTCTCCTTCTGTAAATCGACGACTTAATTTGGTTGAAGCTGGGTATCTCTTTAATGAGATCTATTCCCGTGTCTTTTAAAGCAGCCACTGTTTTCTTGTACACTCCCGGTAAGGTTTCACTGCCTATCAACATTTCATCAACACTTTTGTGGATTATAAGAGACATGGCTTCTTTAGTTGTGTCAGGAATGCAGTTAGTGTCATGGTCGACATGTTTTAACTATTTTCTTTTCACCCTAGAATACAAAATAAAAATACAGTAAATATAAAACAAAACCTTGTGTGTGAACTTATTACCACAACTTATTTAAAAAGTAATTACTTCGGAAGTGGTAACTGTTCCACTGCATTTGGTTGTCTTATACATGGCACATCTCCATAAATGTCCTCCATGTTTGTAAATTTTGATATTTAGAGAGTCGCTAATATTCGAAGCCATTTTCGACCATCACGCGCCCGCGGCCGCGACTTATTATGTTAAACTCCATCATTGAACAAACAACAACAACCAGTTGCAATATAAGATTATTGCCCTCTTGAAACCCTTGAAACATGAATTTCATGACGTTGTCATCAGGAAACAAATAAAGAATAGATACTTACCTCAAGTGGCCATTAGTTGATAATTGATAGCAAACTGCATGGAGACGAGAACAGAACTACTGGGAATTAAATTCCCATTTGTTCTGTGAACAGAACTAATGGTAAAAAATATCCCATTAGTTCTGCCGGCAGAACTACTCAACAGAACAGGTGGGAATAGAGGTTTGATTGGTCCAAACTCCCCAAAAACAGTTTACGATATCAAGACGATTCATTTATAATTTATTTAAAAAAAAAGTAAATTGAAAGTCTAAGTTAAATGCGAGTATATGGTATTTCCAGTTTTTTTTATTGCATAAATGAATAGTACTCTGAAAAATAGGAAGGAATAGTATACGAAAAATCAATATTTTCAAAGATATCTCAGATTGTTTAAGTACTTTTGTGAGTCTTGTCAAAACGCCCCATATAAAAGTCGTACAAGCAGGTGACGTCACACGCTACTAATGATGCTACGTAATGTATGGCCATATGCACAAAATTTCTGATATCTCCGCAGTTTGCGCGTTTATGTTCATACAACCCATAGCAAATCTTTTTGTATTTGATGTAAGTAAACTCACTATGTAGATTTTTGTAGATTTTTTTACACTAATGTTTTAAATTTAATTTCAACTTTTCGTGACTGAAATGCATATAATTACTTAAACTACACAAAATATTAATTCTCTTTACTTTCATCAAATTGTAAATACCTAATTATTTCTTGATGTATTTTCAAAAAGTAATTTTTACATGTAGGAAAATACCCAATTGGGGTTCAGGTTTAGACTCTGAACATAGGCATCAAAATGTACGTAATGTGCAGGATATTGCGCGTAAGAAGGGGCATGTGGGCAATATCTCACATCGTATGAATTGTTTTCATCATTTTTTACCAGGTGTCTTCATGGGGTGGTTATGTGTTCCTGATCAACCTGATTCCTCTCCACGTGCTCGCGCTGATGCTGCTGGGTCGGTTCTCGTCGCGCGTGTACGTCGCGTATAGCACGCTGTACTGTGTCGGCACCATACTCTCCATGCAGATATCCTTCGTCGGCTTCCAACCTGTGCAGAGCTCGGAGCATATGCTGGTGAGTTCGGAAACTATCGATATTCTTACACAAGGTCACATTGTGTAGCAATAACACGCCATACCCATGAAGGATACACTCAATGTAGACGGCATTAAAGATGCAGCCGTCGCGATATTCAAGCTGATTTTATATCTGAAGCACGCTAATAGATACATCACATAAAGAGTTCAACACTAAAAAGAGTGAAACTTTTTGCTTAAAATACTAATTTATAGTTTTTTAACAGATTTTCTGTAGTCTATGTTATCTGGATATGTGTGCCTTCAGGCAAAGGCCTTCCCTAATCTTCTCCATTCCTCCCTCTTGTACGCCAATCTAGTGAAAATACTCATGTATAAACTAAATAATTATCTCATTTTCAGGCCTTCGGAACTTTCGGTCTGTGCCAGTTGTACGCGTTCACAAAATACCTGCGCGAGCACCTGTCCCCCGCCAACTTCGAGCTGTTGTTCAAAACGCTTGTTATGACGCTGCTGGCAACACTGGGCACGGCTGTCGTCGCGCTGACGGTTACTGGTATGTTAAAAATATGTCAGAAAATATAGCAAAGTCTTTAAACTTATTAACAAATTCAATATAACAAAAAAGTATATTGCTATTTGTGAAAACCGAGATTACATATGATATTTTTTTGAATAATTAAGATTTCTGTTTACATTTTTCAGGAAAGATTTCTCCTTGGACTGGCAGATTCTACTCGCTCCTCGATCCGTCTTACGCCAAGAACCACATTCCCATTATTGGTAAGGATCTGTGTGATGGCTTAAAAATTTAATCAATATAATATCCCATCGTGCGTACAGATCCGGCTCGAAGGACCAACTATTATATTTTTATTGCAGCAACACTATGAAAAGGCTGGAATTTAATTTGTTTATTCTTAAAGATTTGACATTAATAAGTAAATGTCAATCATTTCAAATCATTCATCAATTCAAAATTCAATCATTTCAAAAAGTACATAAATTTTCCGCAATATGGCGCGGTTTTCTTTAATCCTGGTCAAGCTATAGATACATTAAGTTGCTGACTATTTCCCCAGCGTCTGTATCGGAGCATCAGCCGACCTCGTGGTCGTCGTTCTACTTCGACCTGCAAGTGCTAGTGTTCCTGTTCCCCGCTGGACTGTACTTCTGCTTCACGAAGTTGACCGATGCCAACATATTCATCATACTGTACGGAGTGTTGAGCATTTACTTTGCGGTGAGTTATTTTTGCTTAAAAATACAAAGATATTAGTACAATATAATATAGCTATGTAAGTATTTGTATATATTTATATAATTATATATATATATATATATATATATATATATATATATATATATATATATATATATATATATATATATATATATATGCATTCATTTATTATTACTATTATATGTAAATTGTAGTAGTATGCACCGTATATTGTAATCTGCTGGAGGAAATTCCAATTTGGAATAAGTAGCACTTTTGTACAAAACTGTTTTGTACATAAATTATTAAAATAAAAAAATATTTTTTTTATTTCTTGATTATTATAGACTATCAATGTAACTTGAAAATTGACAAGAACCCCATAAGACCATGAGTTTTAAATAGGGTATTCTATTTAAAACTTATGGTCCAACTAAAAAATTTTATTGACATTCTGACATTTGAGTGGTTCTTATAACATTTTGCCAATATATATATGAAAGCCAATGTTTATGAGTGTTTTAACCAAATAATCACATAAATTTTAGAAACACTTTTGTAACAATTATGATGACATAGAAAGCTGGAGTGTGTTGAGTCAATGTTCGAGTCGCCTCCGTTGATTCCACACAATGAACCATACACTTTGATCGCTGATACACTCCCATCAATCATTCTATAACCTGAAAATGAGGAAACCACTAATAAATTTTCCTATTTAGGGTGTGATGGTGCGTCTCATGCTAGTACTAGCCCCTGTGATGTGTATCGTCTCCGGAGTGGCAGCGTCTAGTCTTCTTAGTTTACATGTGAAGGACATTGAACCGAAAGTGGACAAACATGAACAGAAGAAAAAGAAGCATGAGAACAACTTGGTATTCAGATCTGAGGTATGATTATAATTAAGGTATTACATTACTTTCTAATTGTCTATGCAAAAAACCGGCCAAGTGCGGGTTCCGTACAAAACGGCAAAAAAACGCGTTTGTTGTATGCACCCCATAAAAATTTATTTTATTCTGCTTTTAGCATTTGTTGTTATATCCGTTATAGTGGCGTCAGAAATAATCATCTATGAAAATTTCAACTATCTAGCTCTCACGGTTATGGATATACAGCCTAGTGACAGATGGACAGACTGTGAAGTAAGACCGTGTGTGGGTACCGAACCCTAAAAATTTTTTCCTTCATACTGCATATCGTTACAATTATAAATTCTATATCCCATCCTGTGGCATAAAATACAGAATAAGCTCATGTTGCAGGTTGGCGCGCTATTCGTTATAGTTCTCGGCGGTCTGCTCGTCTCGTACGTGCTACACTGCACGTGGGTAACGTCGGAGGCGTACTCGTCGCCGTCGATAGTGCTGTCTGCGCGTGCGCACGACGGCGCCAGAATTATATTCGATGACTTCCGCGAGGCGTATACGTGGCTCAAGATGAACACGCCAGAGGTAATAAATATACTACTAAATATAACGACATTAAAGGATATAGCCGTAATAACCGATAGTCGTTAAAACTATGATAGTCCTCTAAACCTCGTTGTAGTATTAGCATAGACAACGAAACGGATTTCGTCGTCTATACTAATTAATATTATAAAAGTTTGTTTGTTTGCATTGAATAGGTTTCGAAACTCCTGAACTGAAACTTTTGATGAAATTTGGCACAAATATAGAGTAGACCACGAGAAAGGACATAGGCTACTTTTTATCACAGGAAAATGTACGGTTTCTGCGAGAATAACTTTTGCGGGCAACATCTAGTTGTTAAATATAGGGAAATTAATGAATCAATATTATTTCTGTTTATTCTCGAAAACAGTGTTGCCAACAACATTGCCATAGACAACATAGAAAACAAATATACATCAATCGTTATAGAAGATTTTCCCTGTATTTTGTTGTATTTGCATTGATCTAAATTATAACATCTAGTGCTGTTGCAAAAACGAAATTGATGTTGAAATTGTAGCGCAACGAAGTCAATATAACCAAATTGGCATGCAAATACACACATAAATAAGCATTTAGAATATAACCCTCCTTTTGGCGATCAGGAAATAAACCGTAGCACTCAGTAGTATTCGAACAACAATCATAATTTCATCACAAGTAAAAATGTTTACCGCTTCGCATCACAAGTAAAAATGTTTCCACTTCGTTAGTGGACAGGGGTCAGCTAGTATTTATTATTTTTAATGCGTTCACTAATTTTTATCTTAAGATATTTAGTAATGGGTAACAAACACTGAAAAATATTCGTGGTTTTCAATAGTCGCAGGTAAGGTCCCCACCTCCGAAGACACATATTAACAATAGGTATATCTATTGTTGCGGCCAAGCTGAGCACTTGCCGAACGCGGGATTTTTTATGTATCTGATCTAGTGAAAATAAAATTGGAATTAGATGGTTTAATTATAATTCACGTTTGGCACGAACAAATATTGTACGATTTATTTGTGTCCAATACAATCAACAAGTACAATCCTAAAATATAACCGATTTTCAAACTTTTTTGGGAACCTCTGGACTAGATGATAAACTGGGGATCTAAAAATAACCCCTTTAACCCAAAACTAGCGACAAGCAATTGCTAGTTAATACAAACTACAAAACCAACTAACCATCTCAAATTTCAGGACTCTAAAGTAATGTCGTGGTGGGACTACGGGTACCAGATAACAGCCATGGCGAATCGAACAGTTATAGTGGACAACAACACTTGGAACAACACGCATATATCGCGTGTGGGTCAGGCCATGGCGTCGAGTGAAGAGCGAGCTTACGAGATTATGAGGGAATTAGACGTGGATTATGTGCTGGTTATATTCGGAGGGCTAGTTGGATATTCTTCTGATGGTGAGTTTCTTGTGGTGTGGATAAGTAAGCGATTTATCCATCATAACTTACTGAGTTTTATTTTCGTTAGACGAATTATGAGTGTGGTATATGAACTTTACATCTATCACCGCAGACATAAACAAGTTCCTATGGATGGTGCGTATCGGCGGCAGCACGGATCGCGGCGCGCACATCCGCGAGGCGGACTACTACACGGCGGGCGGCGAGTTCCGCGTGGACGCCGACGGCTCGCGCACACTGCTCAACTGCCTCATGTACAAGATGAGCTACTACAAGTTCGGTCTCGTTTATACCGAGGGAGGTGGGTAACACCCATATACATTATACAACCCATCAAATAGTCCACTAAGAGCAAAAGGTACTACCCAAACTTTGTCGTAGCTAGTTTCAATTCTGATGGAGAAATAGCGCCTAATTAATGTGTTCCTCTGTCCCAAATTTCGTTGTTTATGTAATTGTGTAATAAACAGCCATTCGTCGTTATGTTTTGAAACTAATAAACAACTTAATTTACTATATTTTTTATTAAAAAATATAACCCGATTACGTAAATTATATAATAGCCTATGTTACCCGAGCTATTAATACGAATATATCAAGTAAGGTGGCTGTATAATAATGAAGCTAAAATGAGGAAAACTACGATAATTACTATTCACTGAAATTAAAGAAGAAAGCAATATACGGCAACTGTTTTGCGTTCAGAGCTAATACAAAGGCAAAAGTATTAATTAAATAACAATGTCATATAAATTAATGTCAAAAAACTAATTTAAAATAGTAAAAAAGCAAACTTGTATAAAACATATGGCCATCCAGCCAGTCAGTCGCCAACATAATAGACTGGCAAAATCCTTACCCTTCCTTTTGGCTAATATCATTAATTGCTTACTCTACTTTACTCCCAGGTCGGCCCCCCGGCTACGACCGCGTGCGCGGCGCGGAGATCGGCAACAAGGACTTCAACCTCGACGTGTTAGAGGAGGCATACACGACCGAGCACTGGCTCGTGCGCGTGTACAAGGTCAAACCGCTCCACAACCGTGGCGCGTGAGTGCACGCGCGCCCGCCCCGCCGCGCGAGCCTGTATGACATCATACATAGTATTGTGCGAAACGCGGATCAGTTTATCAAACATTATAACAAATATTTTCCTGGCCAATTACAATCATAATTTACCCACTGGCGTGTACGTGTAGTCGAGCCCGCCCCGCGGGCAGTGCGTCGTCATACGCAGTATAGTGTGTAAAGCTGGGGCTATATTTTCCGGAATCCGGCGGGCCCGGGAAAATTCAGAGCACTAAAATTAGAACTCTGCGCTAAGGCTCTAGTCCCTATATGATCCGGAATCCGGAAGACCGTAGAATTTCTGAGCATTGAAAAAAGAACTCTCTCTCAATAGAGTTGAAAATCGAACATATGAGTGTCGAGTCAAATGTCAATGTCTTATGTCATAAATGACAGCTCGACACTCGACACTTCGATCTTCAACTCTATTTTATTAGCGCAGAGTTCTATTTTCAGTGCTCTGAATTTTCTCGGGTCCGCCGTATACCGGATCATATCATAGTCCCAGCTTAACGCGGATCACTTTATAAAACACTATAACAATTTTTTCCTGGCTAAATACAATCATAAATTCCCCGTTGTGTCGCGTGTAAACCGTTACGCAACGCGTGCGGGTACAATACATATTTTCTATATATATAGAATATTATGAATATTATATAGAATATTATTCCTTTCTGTCATATAGGTAACAATATTTATAATTTTAGAATAGCAGCAGATAACTATCCTGAAAGCTAGCATTAAATGTTAAGATCTTTGCTATTTAAGGGCATTATAAGGGACTCATTATGATTTTCATGTATTAAATGTTATCGTGAAATGACTATGTGATCAATTTTGTGTTTATATGATCAACATGGTAAACTGCAACCAGTCTCAATCATTTCAAGAATATGGAATGAATATTATTATAAACATTAATACACAAAATAGATTATTTGTGTGCTGTGCTTCTATCTGAATCATTTAAAGCTAGTTTTATACAAAATAATTTTATTATTTAATTCAAATGCTATTCCTACACCTAATATGATAATATTATATTGAATAAATAATTTCATTCTTTTTCTTAAATAGTTTCTATTTGTGTTCATTTAAAAAGGTGCATCAAATTAATCTTGTAAGATTACTATATTTTATATTTTACATAATAAACGACATGACAATCAGTGAGTAGCTCGTCAAGTAAACAATTTGTTGTTGTCAAAAGTGGTCTGATTGTGGTGAACTTTAGGGCTGGGACTATATGCTCCGGAATCTGGACACACAAAATTGAGTGAAAAACTCTGTGTTAATACAATAGAGTTGAAAATGGAAGTTTCGAGTGTCGAGCTGTCATATATGACATTGACATTTGACTCGACACTCATGATTTCGATTTTCAACTCTATTGTATTAGCACAGATTTCTTAACGACCTTCCTTGTCATATAGTCCCAGCCTAAATATACTTGTTGTAGGAAGATTCATGTCTTCATTAAAAACTATAATTTTTTACTAATTTATAAAACTTAGTCAGACAAATAGGATAAACTTTAGCTATAAGCTCTCTTGTAAAAAACGATACATATATCTAAATCAATAGCTACCGTGATGTTTAAATTAATAGCTGACGTTTAATGTAGAAATAATAAATGTGCTAGCACACAGTTCATGATAAAATGCTAAATTAGTCGGATAATAATCATATGGCAAGGCGTAGATTTTGAAAAAAAAACTATATTCTGTATTATTGCACAATTCGATAGTGTCCCTAGTAAGAATCAATTTCTGAGAAGAGTAATTGTATGCAAAAAAAATGAGAAAATAGCTTTTTTAACATTATATAACGTCTCCGAAAATCAATTACGGATACTTCAGGCGCATAATTCACTGCTTGTAAAGACGTTTAGGAAAAAAAATATTTGTCTTAATCAAAATAAACTGCCCACGCCCATATAAAGAAATAATATTTTTTCGAGTAGGACAATTACGTTTTGGAAATATACGTTTCAAGCACTTTCATTTGATATATTATGTGTGGTAGTGCTACAAGAGAGGGGACGTTTTGCCGCTTCTTTAAATTGCTAGTTTTTGCTACAACTGTTTATTTACATAGATAATAGAAACTTCTATGAATTATGTATTAAATCCTTAATTACCCATGCATAAAATTATATTATGTATGCATGTAAAATTGTTTTAATATTGATTGTAAAAATTATTCCTGAAATTGTGTACATAGGTATTTTTTTAATTTTCTTACTTATTTGCGATTAATGTAAATAATATTATGGTGCTGTATCTATATTACTACTATACAATTCCATACATTTATACTATAGTGACTAGTAAAAATGTTACATTTTTTATCAATATTTGTCTGTAGTTTAAAATAAGATTAATATCTACTTGGAGCATAGTAAATAGATAAAAATTAATCAATGTAAAATTAATAAGTAACATGTTGTATCCAAAATAAATTTAACTGACCGAGATTTAAGTATTGAGTAACTAATAGATTTTCATGTCTTAAATTAATAAATTTTAAAGTACAGTTAACCATTCTAAGCTAAGGATTAAACAAAATTATAGTCATGATTGGGTTAAAAATAAGTGCTTACTTTCTAATTTTCTACTTAGGATATGATAAAGTAAATTACTGTTTCTATAATTATTATTTTGATTGAAATTAGAGTGCAGAATTTAAATATAAACATTAGTCTCAACATTTTTTTGTATTTTAACCAACTATGATTGTAAATGGATCTTGTAAAAAAATTATTAAAAAATAAAATTACTATGGAAATAAGTTTTATTATTTATGGTGGTGTCAATTAATCATGGCAATATTTTGTTTGTGATGGACAGTTTGACTAGAAACCTGCCCTATTGCTATTCCTCAAAAAAGTCTTCCCCCTGATCTGAACAATCTTCAGGTCTAAAAGTATCATCATTATTATATTGTTTATTAGGTTTAAGTCTTTTAGTCTTTGGTTTCTCCTGGTGAACTCCAAGCTAAAAAAACAGTTTTTGGGATTAAAACTAAATGAAAAACATTTTACAGCCTCATTCATTATACTTGGTAAATCTATTTTATGTTAAATAAGATAGTTTAACTTACCATAGAAACAACCATATGTAAAATTAATCTTACCTGTTTGACAAGGTTATATGGACCTATTCCATTCATAAATGCTTCTTTGAAAGCCCTTTGCAGTGGTTTCTTTTTTAACATTACACACTGTGTCTTCAATGTATCAGCCATACCATCTGGCAGGTCTAAAAGTTATGGAATAAGATATAATTAGTTAGTAAATTACTAAGTTTGCTGCTATTCATTTCTTGTAAGATATGAAAACTAAAATGGATACACAACAAATATATATTTGTTTAAAATATAATTATGTACCTGTGTCTTCAAAGCCATAGGTCTTGGGTCTTATATCATAAACCCTATAGTCTAATATAAGTTTCACTGGTATTTGTTCATCTTCATTAATATTTTGTACATAAAATGATACTTCTATGTGAGACCCATCTAATATCTTAAACAATTCAGCTTCAACGTTGAGTAGATTCTAAAAATAAAAAAATATTAAATCAAGTCGATTTGTTTCTTGCATAAATTATTATCAGAATAAGGGCATGTCCCTATAGACACAAAATATGCTACAAAATTTAAGACAACAAAATAATAGTTATTTTGTCATGATATGAGAGAAAATAATAGTTTACACATACCATGTGCTCTAGAACATACCTTTAATGCTTTATACTGTTCCAGCCTATCATAATAAGCCACTAGCCCATTTCTAATTGAGCAAAGGCACTCTGGCAAAAGAATATTTTTGTAGTCCTCCATGACAGCCTTGAAATTAAAACCAACTGGTAGAGATGATTTTGTTACAGTGTTTTTGTCTAAAATTTTAAAATAATATTTACTACCAAAGAAGACCATTATGGATGAGCGCTCTCTTGGGACACTAGTCACGTACAGTCTTCAAGACAATTTTGTCTCACTTTGACAAGCCTGTCAGTTTTAAAGGCAGCTGTGTTGCTCCTAGACAGTTTCATCTGAGATATTTTGTTTCAAGTGTGCTCATCTTTATATACTTTGCCATGCAATAGACTGTCTTTGAACTGTCCATGTCTCAAGTGATTGCTTGCTCCAACTCATTTTTATTACATAAAACTCATTATAATATAGTTCTTTTGGACCTTCTTCTTAGCTAGTGAATACTATAAGCTATTGGCAGTTTTGACTCTCTTGCATTATGTTGGCCTACAAAAGCTTATACGCTGTTCAGATCCAAATCAATCTTTTTGTAAACAAAATACATCAGTATATTATAATGCTACAAATTAAAATCTCACTTATTGACCATGCAATAAAGAAATACAATGACTCAAAATTGGTTCAGATCAGATTAGTCAGAACTCAAGGCAGAACTTACAGTCTGATAGAATAACCTACCGCTGTCCATTTCTATTCTCAGCCCATGTTTTACTTCTGTGGCAGCGCCGTGTTGCATGTGGTACACTATACAGCAGTGATCTCCCGCCACATATGACTGAACCTCCACTCCTGACAGCATAGTCATCAGTTCTAGGTCATTCTTCAAACTTTCTACAGAGTTGCTCAATAATATTTTCTGTAAGTATGTCAGTAATAAGTAATTTTTCAATTTATTCTTGATAAAGATAAATACCACAATAAACTTATTGACCAAAAGCGACAAACGCCCTCTCATGCTAAACGCATACCGTCTCCGTTCCAGTAGAAATTATTGTCTTATATTACTTACCTCGGGACGGACAAATAAATCATCGGTTTTCTTTGGAGGCAAGACTTTATGTCTGTATTTATTTCGTTGTATTTGAAATAATTCATTTTGAGTTTCTTTTAGTTCGAGTTCTAATTGGCGTACTTCCTTTTCTAGATCATCGCAGTCATCTGTCGATGCTTTTTTAGCTAAATATCAACAAAAAATATTTAGTCAATCGTCTAAACGCAATTCGTCTAAACAAATTAATTAAAAAATTCAATACTTACGACCCTGTAGGAACATCTTTGTTATTTTATGTTGTTTCTTGATTGTTACTTTTTTCAACATTTTTTTAACTATATTTTTAAATACTTCCAAGGAAAAAGCAAAATAATATCATAAAATGTTAAAAAATCAACTTGATTTTCATTTATTTATTTGGATTTACAACCGTAGAAACGTTTTACAAACAGTTGATTTTCGAATTTGACATTGACAGATTGTACAAAAAAAAACTACTACCAAATTTTTTTTATAAATGGTGTCGGCTTATAACCATTTGCCAGTGTCAAGCTAAAAAGGCCAAAAATAGAATTTTCGTTCAAATTTTTAACACCGTATTTCTAAATCGTCAAGTCCTCAAAGTCAGTCGATTCAGTAAAGTGGTAACAAAGAGAACACAAAATAGCACGCTTTTTGTAGTTGTACCACTTGCCCACACTTGTGCACATCAACGAATATCTAATGGTTAATATTCTACCAATATTAGACATTAAAAACAGAAATAACACAAATTGTGAAAAAAAAATACAAATACAACAACGTCGCTGATTAAAATTCCCGGCAAAACTCCTGCTACCAACATAAACAAAATAATTGTAACAGCAGTTTTTTTTTTAAACAGTGTAAGTCGTAATGTCTTGAGTACGAGTTGATTAGGTAGGTAAATGTATGTACTTATTCCAAAAACTGGAACCTACGCGCGACGTAATAAAGCGTTACTATTTGCAACTATAAAATATATAGGCATAGGTATAAGTCAAGAACTCCAGACTCTTTTTCTATGTACATTTGGGTAAAAGGTATACTGGACTGCTATCCCAGCCCCGCCAGACTCCTCTTATATTCTTTCTGATAAAATGTATGTCATATTGTAGTATTAGTTGTGTACAATGAAGGATTGTATGTCCGCCAGATTGTGCGGTGGCCGGTGGGCCAATTCTCAGGTACCGAGCGCCAAAGGTACAAAAAATTGTACTCACTTTACTTAGATCCTGATAAAGTATCATTCTTATTTTTTTGATTCAGAATAAAGTAAGGAACAAAACTTATTAAAGTCATTGTTCTCTAAACTTCGTATGAATAGAGATAAAAAGGTTAGAAGTTGAAGGTTAGAAAATGATTTTTATTTCTATGTGGATTTTTCCATTTTTAATTTTTATGAAAACTACTACAATAAGCAATTCGTGTAAATCTCCCTTTAAAATATTCAAATGTCATTATTGTACTAAAATTTACGTTAGAATCATTTCAAAGGCTATAAGAAAAGTTAGTACAATAGGCATGTTGCTTAAAAAATTTTTTTCGTCTATTCGATATTAGACAACATGTTAGTAAGCAATCTAGAATTTTCGTATATCTTAAAAATAACGAAGATACAAACAATTTAAATTTACATTATGAAAGAGAGCGATATCGGCCTGTGACGTCACCAGTTACACCCGTCATATATTTGTCATTACAAAATTTATGGCGTTACAAGTTGACGTAACAAATCGTTTTGCGAAAAAGAGATGGGCAAGATTTTTTATATGCTTAAAATTTTTTATCGCGTCAATCTAAATACCTATTTCTTTTAGATTTATGTATCTTTAATCAAAAAATTAAAATTAAATTTTGTTTGTACCATTGGCGCCCTGTACCTGAGAATTGGCGCACCGACCACCGCATAATCTTGCGTATACAAACGTTCATTGTACACAACTAATACTACAATATGACATACATTTTATCAGTGAGAATATAAGGGAAATCTGGCGGGACTGGGATCTCCATAGTCCATACCGTCTAATTCATAGAAAGGTCAAAGTTCAAAAGGAAATTCATAGTCTTATGTCATTTGGAAAATAAACTTATCAGTAATCAATAGCATACTGTGAATGGAAATTCAAAATAAAAACGACCATAGTACTTAAACTCTTTACTCATTTGTTTTTAAACAGTAAAAACAATTTCTATAGACTTGCAAAGTGCAACAACATAATAAAAGTAAATGCACATTACCATTTCATCATCTGATAATTTTTGCCACAATACCAAATCTCTATCTTTGATTGGTTTTAAAATATTTGTATCTGCATCAAATTCATTCGCCTTTATACTTTAACTTTTACCTTTGTTATAATCCACAAAGCTTTTTGTCCTGTTCAGATAAACGTCCCTCGTTGAGCTTAATTCGTAACCTGCAAAATATTCATAAAAAATTTCAAGATTTAAAATTTTGTCAAACAATAACCAGTACACTCGTAGAGCCATTTGACGGCGTAGGCATGTGAAGACACAAATATAAATTTGCTTTGCGTGTTTTAAAAATTACGTAACGAAAATGTTTCCTCCTTTTATGATGAGTACTAGCTATTGCCCGTGGCTTCGCCCGCGTAAATACAGTATCCCACGGGAACCGTTTACTTTCCCGCGATAAAAAGTAGCCTATGTCCTTCCTCGTTATCTACTCTTTATCTGTGCCAAATTTTATTTCCTCCTGCGACCTACGTGACTTCGTGATCATCATTAAATTTTGGCAGCGATATAGATATCCGTCCCAAATTTCATGATGAACTAGTTTTTACGTGGAATCGTAAATACAGAATCCCACGGGAACCGCACTTATCCCGCGAAAAAAGTAGCCTATGTCCTTTCCCGTGGTCTACTGAATGTCTGTGCCAAATTGCACGATGATCGATTAAGCAGTTATTAAGTGAAAGCGTAACGACCAACCAAACAAACTCACATTCACGTTTATACCAATAGTAAAGGATTAATTTTTGGCAAAGTGTTAGTTACTTCCAATAATCGAACATCCCGCCATCTAGCGAATACAGTGGCAACCGTTGGAAACCAATCCATCAGTGGCTTGAGGTTCCTGTAACTCCATTCCTATCGGCCTCACTTACCACTTACATTTTGAAGTCCCTACCTATTGTACAGGCAAGGGCTTCCCTAATAAAGAAGAACTAGCCTTCGCCACTGCAACCCATTACTTACCTCTCCTCGTTATGCTTGACGGACCACAGCTCGGGCATGCACCGGGGCCGCATGGAGGCGAGGAAGTGTTCCCGCCAGAGCTCCTCCAGCGCGAGTATGCCGTCGTGCGCCAAGAAGTAGTTCACGACCTTGTGCCCGTGGGACTCGTAGTCTGTGTTCTCATACCTGAAATCACATGAAATGTGAGTATAAATCTGGTTCCTCCAATATCCTCACTGGGTGTGTAGGCAGTGAAGTCCACTCCACTCCCATATCCTGTCGCCATATCGTCGCTTTAAAAAAACGCTAGTCGCTACGGTAGTCGCTACGCTAGTCGCTACGCTAGTCGCTACGCTAGTCGCTACGCTAGTCGCTACGCTAGTCGCTACGCTAGTCGCTACGGTAGTCGCTACGCTACTCGCTACGCTAGTCACTACGCTATTGGATATTGTGCAATGGAGTGCATTGCGCATGCGCGAAACAGGCGTCGTTCGACGAGTACGACGCTCGCACAGCAGACTCCAGAGAACGGTCGCGCAAATTACCAAAACGAAGTAACATCTTTCCTACCACACCCCAACCATTCACAGGTAAATGGTGAATTTCTTCAAGGTAGATTCGTGTGCATTCAGTGATATAATATTTGGCATAACCATAATATAATATTATATTAGGTCCTTACATATGAAATTGGCGTTTAGTCGTACTGGCCACTTTGATCTCAGATATATCTTCTTTGGTTAGGAATTACAATTTCAAATTTATACCGCTTTTTACTCATGCATTTGTGTTTCGAAAACCATAATTCAATTGTTTTTCCTCTTTTGGTTTTTTGTTTGCGTTATTCTGTTTACAAAATGGAAAACTTGAAATATCTTATTATTTTCGAGTAAGAGTTCCACCGTGGCACCAGTGCTGCTCGAACGGCTCGAAGGATTAATGATGTGTATGGCGGCGGTGTCGCAAAAGAAAACACAGTGCGTTTTTGGTTCCAAAATTTTCGTTCTGGAAATTTCGACCAAGCCCCGTGGACGGCCGGAGGCCAAAGTTGATAATGAAGAATTAAAGGCCATTGTAGAAGCGGATCCATCGCAAGCCACGAATGAGTTAGCTGCAGGCTGCGGTGTTAGTGATAAAACTGTTTTTTTCCACTTGAAGAAAATATGCGACTGCCTATGTCGACTGCTGCGTTACATTACTCAACCGGCACAATAATGAAGCGATTTTAAATCGAATCATTACCTGTGACGAAAAGTGGATACTGTACGTAATTGGAAACGCTCATCGCAATAGCTGAACCCTAGCGAACCAGCCAAAAACTGCCCCAAGCGAAAAATGACTCAAAAAAGTCACTTGTGAGCGTTTGGTGGACTAGTGCCAGTGTCGTTCACTACAGTTTTCTTAAATCTGGCCAGACGATTACGGCAGATGTCTATTGCCAACAACTGCAAATCATGATGGAAAAGCTATCTGCTAAACAACCGATGTTGGTAATTCGCTCTAGGCCACTACTGCTTCAAGACAACGCTAGACCACACACTGCACAACAGAAGGCTACCAAATTAGAGGAGCTTCAATTGGAATGTCTAAGACATCCACCATACTTTTTTTTTTTTTAGTACAGGAATCAATGAACTACCTATGATATGGCAAAAGTACATACTTAGCAATGGTATAAACTTACTTAGGCCTTTTTCATCCGTTATTGGATGATTTATACAGTATTCTCCAAGCGAAGTAACCGCTCTTGAAATAGTGTAGTGCCTGGGACAGTCGGTTTTTTAAATGTCGTATGGTTGCCCAAGCACATACTGCATTCTCACAACACAGTCAGCTTAGTCTCTGGACTATACGTCAATGACTGGTCAATACGTCTGGTGATAAGGAACCCTTATGGTTTCGCTCTGTCCGTTCGTCTGTCTGTCGGCTCTTCTAGCTTCTGTAATTATGAATATAAATTAATGAAATTTGGTATAGTTATAGATTTTGTATAGATCTCAGTTTTGGAATCATAAAATAATAATCATTTTATTTTATTAGTTTAGGGATGCATACATATTGTGAAGTGGGGATGAAAAATATTTTTCGTTGTACTCCATTGTGTGGGGTATCGTTGAATAGGTCTTTTAAAATATAGGCAAGGTTTCATACAAAGTCAACAATTTTCGAGTAATCGGCCTCCAAAGTGGTTTATAAGTCCCCCCCCCCCGGCATTTCTAAACTATAAGAGATAGAAACTTGTAAGTTTCCATGCTGATAGATTATGCTAAAAACTCTTTAGGAAAATTATTTTGAGCGAAATCGGTCTATATATTTTGAAGTAATTAAATGAAAACCTACTGCGCATTAATAGTTACGGAACCCTCCTTAGACATGTCGTGACATGCTCTTGGTTAGGTTATTTATTAATTATTTTGCCAACGAACGGACAGTCCCCCCTGTCGGCTATCTCCCTTAGAAGACCGTTACCGCTGCCTTGTATCCGACGTAACAATGAAGCAGCTTTTTTGCGTGATCAAATATAGCTGAGGTGCTGCAAAAACGTGGTAGCTGTAACAGTGCTCTGAAGGTTATATTGGACCTGCCAAGCATGACATGGTCATCTTAATGTGAAAAGCATTAAGCCATGCTAGTCTACCGTGTGTATTTTATGTAATAACAATGCTCTGTCATATGTGCATAAAATGATGCAAGGATTACAGTAAATATTAAATAATTAAAAGCTTTTCCAGATAAATAAAAAAGCTTATCTGAGGGCGCCCTTCGAAAAGTTGGGATGTGATTGGTTAAATCTCGAAGATTACACATGACATTTCAATTCAGTTTCAAAATTTTTCCACAATATTGCGTTATTTTTTAGGTTCCGTAACCAAAGAGTAAAAACGGGACGGGTATTACTATTAGATACAGTATCCCACGGGAACACTTTACTTCTTCGATATAAAAAGTAGCCAATGTTTTAATCCAGAGCCTAAACTACTACCATACCAAATTTCATTAAAATCCGTTCAGTAGTTTTTGCGTGAAATAGTAACAAACATCCTTCCATCCATCCTCACAAACTTTCACATCTATAATAGTAGTAGGATAATAATTAGTAAAATATACTCACAAGACCTGCACATTGGCGGCCTGCTGCAGCAACTCTGTAGTGATGTGGTCGTGGTCGATGTAGTGTTGTAACAACACCGACTCGAGCTCGGCGCGCCGGCGCTCGGGCAGCGCGTGCTTCACCGACTGGTACAGCAACGCGCGCGCAGCTGAGCGGATCTTTCTGTCAATAGGTAGTAGGTTTGTACTTATATGTTTATAATTTTATAAGGGACTAGATATCGTCAGCAGCTTCGTGCGCGCAAATCTCGCGGGAACAGTACATTTGCCGCGATAAATAGTAGCCCTTCCCCGTAGTCTTAATCTAAATCTGTGCCAATCTTTATCAAAATCGGTCGAGTAGTTTCGGAGGCTATTCAAAGCAAACAAACAAACAAACAAATATTTCCTCTTTATAATAGTAGTATAGAAATAAAAAGTAAAATCTACTTACAAAACGTGTGTATGTTACACGTATGCTCAATGCTCATAACTATGTGTTTTTAAAAGTCGAATGAGTGAAGAGTTTGGTCTAATCTAATAGACTAGACAAACGTGAATTTATTTATGTATTACATAATTTTTAATGTTCCATCATCCCTCATCGTTAGTAATCGATATAAAAAAGATAATGCATACTTGCAGTCGGCGTCCTCGGTGTACTTAGTGCGGCTGAGCAGCACGAGCGGTGCGGCGCACTGCTCGGCAAGCCGCTCGCGCACGCGCTGGTCGATCGTGTTGCTGCGCTGGTGGCAGCCGCCGCACAGCAGCAGCACGTCGTGCGAGGACCGGTCCTTCACTATCTCTGTTGGGTATAAACAATGGTCAGTGGAACTCATCATAATAACCAACCACCAAAGTCCCCCACTTCTTTTGATGCTCGGGTCTATCCTCAATTTGAGAGTAAGGTAAGGCTGTAGATCACCACACTATGAAAGAGAAGATAGAAAAACGGAATACGATCCAAACGAAAGTAATCATGAAACGATTTCCACTCGAAGAACGTTTAATACCAATCAAGCTTGAAAATAAACAACTGAGAAGTGAAGTAGAGCTTGAAGGCTTAAATAAAACTTCTGAATTTAGAGACGAGGAAAAACAGCATTATATTGTATTGGGTCGAAGAAAAGAGGAGAGATACTGAATAAATCGAATGGAGATCGAGGAGACGCTCACTTGTCCTAAAACATTGCACAGCCAGTTTAAGATAAATATACTGGTCAACCATTTAAATTTATTACTAAATACACTTACCAGGAAAATATTTCCTATACTCTCTCGGCACAATGTTCTTGCGTATGTATGAGTTGTCCTGGCCACACACCACACATTTATTCTCTTTCTTTAACTGATAGTAGCGGCCGACCTCGCCCACTGACCGCCCTGCTGGCTCAAACTTGAGGCGCACTGTTAGAGGGTCCATTGACACTTTGTCTGCTAGACCTTTCTCTATGTACCTGTTAAAAATGTCAGGACACTGCTGCACATACCCCATAAGGCTGGGACTGTATTGTCTGGAAACCGGTAAGGCTGGAGAAAACTCAGAGCATTGAAAATAAGACTGCGCTAATACAATAAAGGTGAAAACAAAATACACAAGTGTCGAGCCAAATTTTAATGACTTGACACTTCAATTTTCAACTCTATTGTATTAGCGCAGAGTTCTATTTTCAGTGCTCTGAATTTTCCCAGACCTGCCGGATTCCGGATCATATAGTCCCAGCCTATCTATACCTTTAAGGCAGCTTTAAAGCTAATATTGTAAAACTAACTAATCATTTGGTACAATGATTTCTAGAATACTCTAGAATAGTATCCACAACAAATCCATGCTTTGGTTGGATTTACTGGGCTAGACAAAAAAGTCAATTTGAGGTACTAGAGGCCCAAGAATGAGAGAGGTTTAAAAGTCTTAGAGGTAAAAAATAAAATTACCAATAAGCTTTCTTAGTGTCGCATGTACACAATAATTCGCCATCTGGAGCTTGTAGGAAACAGTTGTGATACAGTGGCTTAGATCTGGTCGCGTGAGGGTATCTATTACTCATCACTTTAATTGATTTTCTTTCCTTTTTGTTTGAACTAAAACAAACATAGATTTTGATTGGTCAATTTGGGTTAAGAGAATTTAATTATAAATAAAACTGTTTTATATTGCGTAAAAAAATTAAGGTTAGTTTACACTAACCTACTTTCATTTCTTTTAGCTTTTTGCTTTGTTTTGTAGCACACATCAGCATACTTCCAACACAAATCGTTGATGTTATCCCAATGGCTACTATCATGTGTTTTTAGAAAGGAAAATAATCCACTTCTGTAGTATACACTCACAAGGTTGACAAACATCTTGATAGCTACATGTGCATCAGCTGCTGCGTAATTCACTTGACGCATATTTAGTTCATCTGCTTCCCAATCACTACATCTAACCTGTAAATAAAAAGATGACATAGGCAAAATTTTCTTATAACTTTTGCTGAGGAATAATAATAAACCGATTTGGATAATTTTGGTCTTGAAGTGATTGTGGTAGTTCACCGAAGGTCTAAACGGTGAATAGATATAAAGATATTGAAACAATTGCTGGGAAAATACTAAAAACGATGATAAAATTTTCCTATACTAACCATTCACTGTGTTCATTTTGTCATTTGACTGTCAAATATTTATAGGAGAGTTCAGTTTACCTGTTCATTTATTCCAGTTAAGACAGAACAAGATGTGTTGGGACAGCTAGTTATAAATAAAAGCAACTTTAATATATACCCTCCAGCTCTTATCCAAGACCACACCCAGAAGTGACGCAGAGAGAGCCGCTAAGCCTCCATCATCATATCCACAAATATCAACAAGATGTCTGATGTCTAAGGATGACTTTAATGCAACTGAATAATCATGCTGCAAGTACTTAGCATCATCGCCTGGGGCTACGCCAACTTTATAGACAGAGTCATCTTCTAAGAGTTCCTGAAAAAATATCATTGCATATTTTAACATAGTACTATTCCATTAAATAAAATTATTTGTGCCATAAAAAAAAATACAAAAATAAAACTGACTTGCAATGAGCCTGTGATTTGTTTTAGCTTATTTAACCTAAAAAGTACACAAAATCCGTCATAAGTAGATAGTTGAAGGAGTGCCACAGGTTGTCTACGTCCATTGTCTGTCACCCACTCGCAGTCGAAGCCTACAGCATGGTGTTTTGAACTTCTCCTGAAAAATGCAAATAAAAATATTAATGATTTTAATGGTTTTACATGTAACAAGAAGTGGTCAGTATAAGGCAGTGATAGGCAACCTTGTCATCCAAAAGAGCCAAATATTATATATAATACACAATTAAAGATTTGTAACACAATATTATGCTTTGCTTTAGTAGAAAAAATAAATGCGGAAATAATTAGGAATTAAAAATAGGTACATGTTGAAATGGACTAAAAATTTCGCCAAAGAGCCAAAGCCAAGTAGTCAGAGTCGCAAGGGGCTCGCGAGCTGTGGGTTGCCAACCGCTGTTAAAAAGCTAATTATTGTTTAAAAGCTTTTACCCACGGCTTTGTCCGCGTAAATATAGTATCGGTTGTCCCACATGTATACTGTACTTTTTTGGGATAAAAAGTACCCTATGTTTTAATCCAGAGACTAAACTACTAACAAACCAAATTTCATTTAAATCCGTTCAGTACTATTTGCGTGAAACAGTAACATCCATTCATCCATCCTCACAGACTATCATATTTATAATCCACACAAGTAGGATTGTTTGTAATTGTTTGTATTTCATACCTTCGTATTTCAGCCACTGCTTCATCCACTTGATCTTCTGAAGAGATTGTTGTGATACATAGGTAAGTCAAAGCATCTGCACTTTTTGTTTTCCTTTTAAATTTTGTGACCATGTATATTAAGCCAGCAAACATTATTGCAGTTGTAGTCACCAAAAGTTTTATATCAAGAACAAAGTTTGAGATATCCATTTTTCATAAATTACTCAAAGAAAAAAAGAAGACGAAAAAAAGAAGACGAAAGAAATAAACAAAACCGATGGAGATTAGATTAGAGATGAAACTGTAAAATATTTATGGAATGTGAAGTACTTATTTCCACTCTGCACTTGTGATTTACTGTTCATTCGGACATCTCAGGAAAACCTTTAAAGGGACATAGAGAAACAAAAAAAGGGAAAGCTTTTATTTGAAAACCAAGTCTTTGGGAAAAACGGTGTCCATTTATATTTTAGTACCTGGGAGACCGAGCTTTGCTCGGTGTTTTAGTAGAACTTATCTAGATAAAATAAGAAAATATATCTAAAAGAAAAATAAGTTTATTGAATCACAAAAATATTTATCCTTCTGGGATTCGACCCCACCACATAGACATGACAATCTGAAATCGATTAATTGAAGAATCGACTCCTTGGACCAAAAAAATCGATCTTAAATCGATATTTCACCCCTGAAAATCGGCATTCGATTTTTTCTGTTTTGGGTAAAAACCAACGGTTTTAAGGGGCATACATGGTCCGGTCTGCCTTCAGTTCGGCCTGAACGGATGCAAAATCGTGTCGTGTGTGTGCTCGAATCCGTTCAGGCCGAACTGACGTCAGTTGGGTCGGATGCGATATTTTCCGTGTATGGGCTCGAATCCGTTCAGGCGTCAGTTCTAACTGAAACGATCGGCCTCTCGTCTGTGGCTGCCTTTATACAAGGGCTGCACTAAAAGTATCGGGAATGGAATATTTCCACTGTTCCTGTCATATTAAAATCTTTTTAATTTAAAACTCCGTAGTTTTAAAAATCGAATACCGTTTATTTATTTAAAAAAAGATTCTCGGTCTTGTCACAAGGTCTTGTCTTTTGCGGTATGTCACATGACATACCGCGAAATTCAGGCAACTTTAGACATTGGCATCAATCAAATACAAATAATCTTGCATGAACAATTAGGTGTAAAAAAGTTGTTTTCCCGATGGATACCGCATTTGCTCTGTGAAGAGCAAAAAGCGGCTCGCGTTACTTGGTGCGTCAGAACTCTCGAAATATTCCACGCAGGATCCTCAAATGCTGTATACAACATCGTATCAGGTGACGAATCCTGGATATACGCGTACGAACCCGAAACAAAAAACCAGTCACGAGTTTGGGTGTTCGAAAATGAGTTAAAGCCAACAAAAATTGTTCGTTCACGGAGTGTTGCAAAAAAAATGGTGGCCACGTTTGTCTCCAAAACCGGCCATGTTGCGACTATTCCTCTTGAGGGACAAAGAACGGTTAATGCAGAATGGTATGCTAACATTTGTTTGCCACAGGTCGTTTCTGAACTCCGTAAAGAGAACTGCAACCGCCGCATCATCCTCCATCACGACAATGCGAGTTCTCACACCGCGCACAGAACAAAAGAGTTTTTAGAGCAAGAAATCAAAGAATTATTAGACCATCCGCCGTACAGCCCCGACCTAAGCCCTAATGATTTCTATACTTTCCCTAAAATAAAGAATAAATTGCGTGGTCAGAGATTTTCATCACCTGAAGAAGCTGTGGACGCCTACAAAACGGCCATTTTGGAGACCCCAACTTCCGAATGGAATGGTTGCTTCAATGATTGGTTCCATCGTATGGAAAAATGTGTCAAATTTTGCGGATTTTTTTATTTCCTTACAACGTAGGTATATAATTAATAATAAATGTAAAATACTTAAAATATACCTTTAAATATAACTTCGCGAGACTTTTAGTGACCTTAAAGTATACAGTAAGTAATAACACTAAGAAGATTCGCAACATCTGGCGACCGTGAACAGTGAAAATGGAAATAGCAAAGTCCGAGAGACGAAATTGTCGCCGCAAGTTCACGATCGTAGCCAATAAGATTGTAGTGAAGTAGCCTTTGATTTATCAAAGGATTTAGTCTTAAATGCGACTGCTATAAAAACATATTTTCAAAAGTTGGAATAACAGTATGAGGATTTATATGTCGCGCAAGATAAAGTCAATGGGTTACGGTTGGAAATAAATAGCGATGAAGATACGACTAAAAGCATGGACGACGAATGGGAGGCGAAGATTGAGTATATCTTTAAATTCAACATGAGCATGTTGTTGAATCACGATCGCGATCGCGCCATCCCTATGGAGAAAAATAGTCCAGACAATGTAGTAGCCAATAACCAGTGACATTTTCGATTACCAAAATTAGAGCTCCCATCGTTTAATGATGAAATAAAACACTTGGATAACTTTTTGGTCACAATTCAAACAGATTCATCATGAATGTGTTGATAGACAACGACGACAAGTAACACTATTTAATGCAGTGTATGGAGATGGGATCAAGTGCTAGAGATATTGTTGAAGCTTTCCCGCCGTGCGGCAGTAATTACGAAGTAGTCGTTGAGCAGCTTAAGAACGCTTCGCAAAAGATGAGCTCATTATAGAACACAATGTCCGAAAACTACTGCAGTTAGTACTTGCGCAGTCTAAAGGTACGGTAAAGATGCCAATTGGGCCGTTGTATGATAAAATAACAACACAAGTACTAGCTTTAGAGAGAGAGAGTTACACAGAATAAGTACGCTGCATTTTTATACCCACTAGTAGAGGCAGCTCTACCAGAAGTATTATTGTGAGCATGGCACAGGTCACACATACACGCCGAAAGTGGAGCAAACTCTATCACCGATTTGTTTTTGTTTATCAAACCAGAAGTGTTGGCTGATGAACGAGTACGCTTGGCGAGAACATTTTCTATGGACCCTACTGCCGGACCATCGACCTCATGTTTTACGACGGCAGATACAAGAAAACAAAATCCAAAACAGAATCCACCCCCAAAAGCACCTGGAAAGGCATGTTTATTTTGCGACAAAACTTCACACCCATATTCTGAATACCTGACAGCGATCAACAAGACATTAGAGGAACGTTGGGAAATTGCAAGAAGAAAGAAAGCTTGTGGAGTTTGTCTCAGCACTGGGCACCACTGGAAGTACTGTAAGCGTAGTGCGAAGTGCGTCATATGCACCAAGCGGCACTTCCCAATTATGTGTAAGCTCAATCACAAACCAGGTAAAGATGAGGAGGATAAGGTAATAGACAACTCTATTTAGTCAATCAATCTACGACAAGTAAAACTATTTTGCTTCGAACTCTTAAAATAAAATTACTAATTAGCACAGGTTCAGTAGTCATAAGAGCATTACTAGATTCTGGTGCTCAACGATCTTTTATAAGATCACATGTTGTGAAAAGATTAAATTTGAACCCCATCGGGCAACAAGAGTATGTCCCATAATTTATTTGGTGGGAATGTTATCAGGACACAAAAGCACAATTTGTATAATTTAAATTTATGTAGCCTCAATTACAATCATATCTAATCTATCATAAATACCTCATTACAATCAATGTAATGACGATATGCTAGAACAAAATATGATTTGTGGCTATTTACCACGGATACATTCGAATAGTGTGTTAGCACAGTTACAAAACTTAGGAGTGTTTCTGACTGATGTATTGATGATCTCTCGGAAGCATGTTTGCTAATTGGGTCTGATATTTTAGGGTCATTGCTTACGGGGAGAACAGTACGAGTTGACCGAAATATTTTAACCATGGAGTCGAGGCTAGGATGGACTATCCAGGGCCCTGTAGTGGGTGCCTGCTCTACAGTAAATATAGTAAGCACGTTACACTTCAGTATCGAAGATTTCTGGAATCTTCAAGTCAATGGGTATAAGAGACGAGGTAGAAGTGAAGAAACGATTTGAAGGAGGATACAAATAAGGGAAGACAAAAGATATGAGGCAAGGCTGCCTTGGAGAGGCTCATCGAAAACGCTGCAGCCAAGTTTTGATTCCACTTTAAATTGACTAAATTCTCCAACAGCGCGACAGAAAAGGTTAGGAATTCTTAAAGATTACGATAAGGTATTTGAAGAATGGTTAAGTGATGGTATAATTGAAGTAATAGAAAATGATAACGTTACCTTTGGCTCTTACCTTCCTCGCCACGCTGTAGTTAAGGAATCAAGCTCAACTACTAAAATTAGGCCCGTTTTCGATGCGTCTGCTAAGGATAAGATTATCTCTTAATTCATTTTTAGAGAAAGGCATTAATCTAATAGAGCTGATACCTAAATTATTGATAAATTTTAGAAGAAATGCCATAGGCGTTACCACAGATATAAAAAAGGTATTTATACAAATACTACTGAATCCCGACGATAGCAATTATTTGAAGTTTCTCTGGTTGCAAAATGTAAACGGCAGTCAGAAGGTTGTAAAAGTTTTTAGACATCAAAGGGTAGTTTTTGGTGTTGTTACTACTAGCCCTTTTCTCCTATCAGCTACGTTACGTTTTCATTTGAACAAGTTTGATTCAATAACAGCGTCAATTTTAAATAAAAGTTTTTACGTGGATAACGTGACGTAACGACAGATGATGATATCAAATCACTTTCCGTGCTTGGCTTGATGTGGAATCCTCGTGAAGACATATTATACTGTAAAATGCCTAATATCAAATCATATCAAGGGCAATTCACAAAAAGGAATGTTTTCTCTCTGGCACAAAGTGTTTTTGATCCATTAGGATTAGCAGCTCCGGTGACACTGATACAAAAACATATTTAACAGAAGAGCTGGATATTTAATAAGGATTGGGACCATGCATTACCGAAAGAGCTATGCACTAGAATGAATAAATGAGTGCAAGAGTTGGGTAAGTTAGAGGCATCGCAGATCCCGCGCCGCATGAGCCAATTTGACTTGGACAGCAGTAATAACTCGTTGCATATTTTCTGTGACGCCAGTCTACTAGCATATGCATGTTGTATATTTTTACGATCGGAGATAAATGGTGCGGTAGATGTTCAGCTAGTTCTTGCAAAGTCAAGAGTGTTCCCCACCAAACGTGTAACAATGCCAAGACACGAGCTTACGGGAGCCCTAATGCCTACTAGACTGACGAATCAAGTTAGAGAAGGGCTTGAGTTGAACTGCAAAGAGTGTTATTGGTCGGATTCGAGTATAGTCATAGCCTGGCTCAAACGCAAAGATGATTTAAATATCTTGGTGTATAATAGGGTTGTGGAAATATTACAGTGCACAAACACAAGCGGCTGGCACCACGTTCCAAGGGATAAGAATCCTGCAGATTTGCCATCATGTGGCTGTGACGCTGATAAATTGGTCCAAACCAGTTGGTGGACAGGGCCAGATTGGCTTAAGAAACCAGTTTAGGAGTGGCCGGTTGTAGTAGAGGCTCCCGATATGCAAGAGGTTCTAAAAGAATTTAAAAGGAGGGTATTCACAATGCTTAATGACGCGACGGAGTCATTTTCGACGTTTGACATATTTTAATAAGTCCCATAAAATTGGTAGGCTAGTCGCATGGTGTAGAAGATTTTTAAATGATTTTAAAAGAAAGAAAATTGGTAGCAGAGGAACACATTAAGCTCTCACACGCAGGTACACAAAGGCTAATATCCAAACTTCGTGAGACTTATTGGATCATTGGTATTCGGAGGCTCGCTAAGAAAACTATAAAGGAGTGCGTTATTTGCAAGAGATACAGTGCAAAACCACGTGTTCCTCCCCCCGAGCCTCTACCGTTAAGTAGGATCAGTTGTGGCTCAGCGTTTGAAGTTACAGGGATTGATCTAGAAAGTCCACTTATATTAAAGTCTCGTCAGAAATGTTGGATAGTATTGTTTACTTGCGCCGTATATCGAGCAGTCCTATTATCCTTACGAAGATTTCTTGCCAGAACAGTCAACGTTCGAGTGATCTATAGCGACAATGGAACAAACTTTCATGGGGCCAACAATATTTTTTGTTACCTAGACCATGCCCCTGTATGCCGAAAGATTGAATGTTGCTTCATAGTCCCCTTAGCGTCATGGTGGGGAGGATTTTGGGAGCGGATGGTTCGTACCGTCAAAGAAGTACTTCGACGCAATTTGAGTAGAGCTGCATTGTCAGAAGTTTAACTATATACGGTATTGTGTGAAACATAGAGAGTTATAAACGCGAGACTTTTAAGATACATAGCAGATGATATCGAAAACGTGAAGGCTCTGACACCTTCGATGTTCTTGAACATAAATTATGATGAGAGTAGTACTAATGATATGGATAACGTAGACGGGCATATATCAACTTCTCGCTGGAGATATCTAAATACAATTAACAGTAATCTGAAGAAAAGGTTCAAGAGAGAGTATCTTTCTCTCTTGATTCAGCGTACTTCGAAAACTGTCAGTGCAGTACGGGTCGGCGACACGACGTTGTGTTGATAGGAGACGATCATGCTAAACGCGTGAACTGGCCGTTGGGTCTAGTGGTAGAGGTAATGCCAGGAGTTGACGGTCAACATAGAGTTGCCCGGCTAAAAACCGCAACGGGGAAAAGATCAGAGCATTACAACGTATTTACTGCTTGGAACTAGAGGCAGATTCTGTGCTTAAAGATGTTTCGGCCACTCATTCTGGTCGTCCCGTTTGCCTTCCTGATAGGTTTAGGTTTTGATTTTATTTTTGTTTTGCAAAAAGAATTTTGTGTTGCACTGTAATTGAATAAGTAAGATCTACTTAATTAATTTGATTGGGTATTATGTTACATAAGTAGTATATTACTTTATCTTATACTAATATCTTAGTATAAGATATAATAACTTATTTTTAAGTTATGTGCATGTTGCAAGGCGGATATGGATATATATATATATATCCACCAAGGATATGGTGGATTTGTTCACACATTTTATAAAGAGGTCTATTGTTGTCTATTTTTATTGTCTTTTCTAAGAAATGCCGTGCAAGTCAAAAGGGACTTTTGCTTTATAATTTTATTTCCATACATATATTATTATTAATTGACGACCTCTGTGGCTCAGTGGTTCAGCACGTTGGTGCTCAAGCCGGGGGTCGCGGGTTCGAATCCCGCCGAAGGAATAAAAGTTTTTCTATGTTCCTGGGTCATGGATGTATATTAAATATGTGTATAATATAATAAAAATCTTAAATATATGTATAGTATAAAAGTATTAAATATACTTCCCGTTTTCTGGTACCTGTAACACAAGTTCTTCGGATACTTAGCACGGGGCCAGATTGACGTGGTGTGAAGCGTCCATAGATATTATATTATTATATATTATATTAATTATATACGATAATTATTAATAATAAATGTAAAATACTTTAAATATACGTTTATATAACTTCACGAGTCTTTCAGTGATCTTAAAGTATACAATAAGTAATAACACTAAGAAGATTCGCAACAGGCGGAGTCATAGTTTTTGAAAATTTGTATTATGTGTTTTTTGTTGCTCTGTCATAATAACGGTGTGACAGTACGAGTGAAAGAGACAGTTCATATTGGTGTGTAAACGCGTGTTCGTGTCATGTTGTGGCCAACTTATTCGGTCCTAATATTGCAGTAGCTCTCTGTATTATTTTTTTTATCAACATAAATCAATCTCTTATGGACGGACTGTTGAATTAAAAAACTGTTATATGTGTTGCTCCACTGCATAATGTGCCACAAAAATGAAGAAAGGAGGTGCCAAACACTTGGAATCATCATTTCATACGTAAGGTTTAAGTTTATGGGTACCTACATTTAGAAAATAAATGTCTTCTTTTATACCTACCTACCTGATCTGATAATTTGATAAAGTAAAAAAAATAATGGTTATTATCGAATTCCCTGAACTAAAAAATCCCTGATTTAAGACTTACTTTTAAGAGATCCCTGGGATTGTTTATTATAGTATCTTTCTTGTTTTTCATAAAATAGATTTATATTTACATTGTAAATACGAACTTGAAAAAAAACGTTTTTTAGAAATCGATCTTTTAGAAATCGATTCATCAGGTTACGATTCAATCGATTTAAAAGCCGATCTCTTTCGGAAAGAATCGCCATCAAGTAAAAAAGGCGGGAAATAGCATGTTTTTTTGAAGCTGTAACACTTGCCCACACTTGTGCATGTCATCGAATATTTTATGTCTTTCATAAATTTGTTTTATTATTATATTATCACAAATTTATGTAATATTGGTAGAAAAGTAACCATATTATATTCGATAACAAGCACAAATGTGCAACAGTGTTACAACTTCAAAAAACGATATTTAAATTTGAATCAATTTAAAAATCGATCTTTTTCGGAAAGAATCGTCATCAAATCAATCATTAAACAACTTGACACTGGCAAATTGTTATAAGCTGATAACGCCATAATTAAATTAAAAAAAACTATTTTGTCATTGTCAAGTCTCAGTAGGAGTTTTGCCGGGAATTCAATTGGTGACGTTGTGATTTTTGTATTCTCGTATTTTTCATAAATTTGTGTTAATTCGGTTCTTAATGTGGAATATTGGTAGAATATTAACCATTAAATATTCGTTAATGTGAACAAGTGTGGGCAAGTGGTACAACTTCTAAAAACGTGCTATTTTGTGTTTCCTCCAAAACTACCTAGGAACTTTCAGTAAAGCTTCTACCACTTTACTGACTTGACTCATTGACTGCACAGACTATTTATTGACAATTTAGGAATATAGTGCTGAAAATTGAAACGAAAATTCTATTTCCCGCCTTTTTAACTTGACACTGGCAAGCCAACGCCATATATCTAAATTTAAAAAAAAACTTTGTAGTAATCTTGTCAAGTGGAGTTTTGCCGGGGAGTTCAATGGGTGACGTTGTAGAATTTGTAAAGTTTCATAAATTTGTGTTATCTCGGTTCTTAATGTGTAATATTGGTAGGATATTAACCATTTAATATTCGCTAACGTGCACAAGTGTGGGAAAATGGTACAACTTCTAAAAACGTGCTATTTTGTGTTTCCCGCCAAAACTCCCTACGAACTTTCAGTAAATCTTCTACCACTTTACTGAATCGACTGACATGACTTTACTGTACTGACTATATATTTGGACTTTGACTAGACTTTAGACTTGACGATATATGAATACGGTGTTGAAAATTGAAACGAAAATTCTATTTTCCGCCTTTTTAATTTAACATTGGCAAATGGTTATAAGCCGATGCCACATATAAATATAAAAAAAAAATCTTGTCAAGTGTCAACGTCATTTAAGAAAATGTCTAAGATAGTGAATGGTAAGTTGAGAAATTGGGAGTCAATTATGATAAAACTATAATTTTACATAAATATAAAAAGCTATTTACATCTTTGCAATGGGCAGGGATCGAAGTGGTGAACGTCGGCGATCTAGGTCAAGAGAAAGACGCGATAGAGATCGTTATGATGATCGTGAAGCGCACAGGGATAAAGCAAAGCGTCGGCGGTCTCGAAGCCCTAGGAAAGACCGGTCTAGGAGTCCGACGAAGAAAGAAATTGATTCACGTGCACGAAGTCCTCGCAAAGAAAGAGAGCGTTCACGTAGTCCACGTAAAGAAAAAGAGCGCTCGCGTAGTCCCACTCGAAAGGACCGCGGGCGGTCACGTAGCCCTAAGAAACGTGATGCAAAAGATAAAGAACGCCGTAATGATGATAAAGATAAAACTCGAACTAAAAAGGATGAGGAAAACAAAGACGATGACCAAGAAATGACAGAAAAAGATGAATCGAAACCAGTGAAACGAGAACCATTGTCGCTTGAAGAATTGTTAGCAAAGAAAAAAGCTGAGGAAGAAGCTCGCAGCAAACCTGTATTCTTAACTAAGGAACAAAGAGCAGCATTGGCGTTAGAGAGACGCCGTGAGCAAGTAGAGGCAATGAGAGCCAATGTTGATAAACCTACTATTGCAACTATTGATCTAACTGGAAGCTCGAAAAGAGAAGACGACAAGAAAGAAAAAGACGAAAGAGACAGAGCAAGGGAGAGGGACAGGGAGAGAGAAAGAGAGAGGGAGAGAAAATATGAAGAAAGAAAAGCTGCCAGTGATAGAAATAAAGATGACAAAAAAGACAAAAATGAAGATCATAACAAAAATAAGGATAAAGAGAGGGAGGAAGAAGCAATTAAAGCTCGTTACTTGGGAATTATTAAGAAAAAACGCAGGGTAAGGAGACTTAATGACAGGAAATTTGTGTTTGACTGGGATGCATCTGAGGATACTTCAAATGATTACAATGCACTCTATAAAGAGAGACATCAAGTACAATTTTTTGGCAGAGGACACATTGCTGGTATTGACATAAAATCCCAGAAAAAGGATTATAGTAAGTTCTATGGAAACCTTCTGGAAAAAAGGAGAACAGAGCTAGAAAAAGAACAGGAGAAGCTGAGGTTGAAAAAAGTTAAAAGGAAGGAAGATAAGCAAAAGTGGGATGATAGGCATTGGTCAGAAAAAGATCATGATGAAATGACAGAAAGAGATTGGAGAATTTTCAGGGAAGATTACAATATAACTATCAAAGGTGGTAAAATACCAAATCCCATAAGGAATTGGAAGGAAGCTAGTTTCCATAATGATATTATGGAAATTATCAACAAGGTTGGTTATAAGAGTCCAACCCCTATTCAGCGCCAGGCTATTCCCATTGGCTTACAAAATAGGGACATTATTGGTGTTGCAGAAACAGGTTCTGGTAAAACTTTAGCTTTTCTTATTCCATTACTCACATGGATTCAATCCTTACCAAAGAGTGAAAGAATGGAAGATGCTGACCAAGGTCCTTATGCCATAATTTTGGCACCAACCAGAGAGTTGGCTCAACAGATTGAGGAGGAAACAAATAAATTTGGTATTCCACTAGGCATTACATCTGTTGTAGTTGTGGGTGGTTTGTCCCGTGAGGAACAAGGCTTCAAACTCAGGCTTGGTTGTGAGATCGTAATAGCCACTCCAGGTCGTCTTATTGATGTGTTGGAAAACCGTTACCTGGTTTTAAATCGCTGCACATATGTTGTACTTGATGAAGCTGATCGTATGATAGACATGGGTTTTGAACCTGATGTACAAAAAATTCTGGAGTTCATGCCTGTATCTAATATTAAACCAGATACAGATGCAGCAGAAGATGCTTCAGTTCTGCTTGCAAATTATAACACGAAGAAGAAGTACAGGCAAACTGTGATGTTTACAGCTACTATGCCCCCAGCTGTTGAACGTCTAGCAAGAACGTACTTACGAAGACCAGCCATAGTATACATTGGATCAGTTGGTAAGCCTGTAGACCGAACTGAACAAGTTGTGTTCATGATAGGTGAGAATGAGAAACGCAGAAAGCTTACAGAGATATTACAAAGAGGTGTTGAACCACCCATCATCATATTCGTCAATCAAAAGAAAGGTGCAGATGTATTGGCTAAAGGTTTGGAGAAACTTGGATTCAATGCATGTACATTGCACGGAGGTAAAGGCCAAGAGCAACGTGACTTTGCACTTGCTAGTCTCAAAAATGGTTCAAAAGATATTCTGGTCGCAACAGATGTTGCTGGTAGAGGAATTGATATTAAAGATGTCAGTATTGTCATTAATTACGACATGGCAAAGAGTATAGAAGACTACACCCATCGTATTGGTCGTACCGGTCGTGCTGGTAAAACTGGAAAAGCCATATCTTTTGTTACAAAAGAAGAGTCTGCTATTTACTATGATCTGAAACAGGTACTTCTTGCAAGTTCAGTCTCTACTTGCCCACCAGAATTGATGAACCACCCAGACGCACAGCACAAACCTGGTACAGTTGTAACCAAGAAAAGAAGAGAAGAAATGATATTTGCTTAGTCAAATAATTGTAAGGGTACTATGTTATTAATGAATAAATAAAAAGATTATTCTAAAATAAATCATTTATTTCATTTGTTGCATAGCTAACAAGTCCAGAATTGGTTATTGATTAACTTCTAAATAAATAATCTACCTATAATGACCAGAGAGAAACTTTATGTACTATGTCGGATTTTATTGCATATAATTTCAGATACTTTTTAACTTGTTATTTATTTTTCGTCTAGTGTTTAACCTGAAAAGATTTAAATTATGTTAATATTAAAAGTAACAACAGTGAAATATAAAAACCGTACCAGGCCGTGCATAGAATAGAGTTCCATAGTCAACTTGTTCATTTTTTGTAAGATTTTTTTCAAGTAAGCGCATTTTAAAAGTTAGGCCTCTAATATATAACTTCTAAACTAAGAAAGTTATTTAAGCAGTTATAGTTTTCCCTTCAAAGTTCATCACGTCATCATGTCTATATGACTTAATATGATCATGAATTTTTTCAGATTTTTTGAGCCAGCCTTAGCTTTTTGAGAGGTAGGGCGACAACCTATCTTAACAAATAAAGCGCTTTTAAGTGTTCTTAACGTGTTAAAAGTTCATCACACTCAATGTTTTTAAAAGACCTACTACCACATACTCCCTATAGTGTAGTGTGTAGTGTAGATTTTACTATAAGATATATAAATAAGATTTTATTTTAACACTTTGTCGACGGTAACATATCCTTGCAAAGTTTAATCTTTCTAGCACTAACCGTTTGGACGTTAAGGTGAAGACGGATGGACATGAGAAAACTATAAGGGTTCTGAGACTTGAACTATGGAACCCTAAAAATGGAAGATATTTTAGCATGATAACAAAATGATGCTAATACTTAATGGGACCCAAATAACATTGTAAAATTGTTATTAGCTGTACCTATATGTAATTTTATTTAGTTTATCCAAACTATTTAGATGTAGTATGAGTAGTTAATCATTTAACTATTACCTAATAACTTATTATAATATGAGTTTAAAATATTTTTTTTATTTACAAAGCACCAGTAGAAAAATAAAATTAATATTATTACCTACTCCTACTTTTTTATAACATAATAAATGAGTATATGAAAACATGCACAATAATTCTATTAGTTAAATATGCAAACATTCAGGAGTAAAGTATGTGGTGTTATTAAAATTACAAAGTTGTTGCTGCAATAGATAGCTATAAAAACACAAAATCCCAAGCTGCCAAGCAACAGATCATGCAGTCTTACTCAATATCTGTACCTAATCCTTCTTTTCAACTGGCTTGTTGTTGACTGCATCTTTAGATGGTGGTGGCATAACCACCTGCTTAACAGTTGATGCTAAAGATACCGTCATATCAACAAACTCAGAGAAATCTTTAGGAATACTCAGCTCTGGGAACTTAACCTCCAGTTGTGGATCTCCTGGTTTCACTTAAAAAAATACATAATTATCCATTATGTATATAGTAAAAATTGTTTTACAAATAAATAAAATTTATTTATTATACTTAAATTTATATTATTTATATATATTTAATATACTTACATAAAAAAATAAAAAATTTAAAACAATATAAAGTTGATTCAACAATAACATTACTGGTAGATTAAATAGGCCTAAATATATGTTATGCCTTAAAATAAAACTTACCACCATATAAAAAGTTATAGGCAATGTTTATGTATTGTTTTAGTAGAGTTGAGTTATCCTTAATTATTTCCTTAGTTTCTTCAGGGAAACATACATAACCCATTGCTGTGGTGCCAAGGCCAGCATAGAGTGATCTCTGAAAAAAGTAATTTTATAACAGGAAGGCCCACTTGTGCAGATTGCAAGTGAGCCAAAGTATATAATTTAAATTTAAAAAGGAATTTTTGTACACTTCTTACCCGTATAAAACCACCTCTTAGGCCAAAAATAAAACCTGTCACACCACCCATTGCTACAGCTCCATATCGGATTTGTTTATTCTCTTCTTCTCTTAAGTATTGAACTATCCCTGACAATGAAAGAACAACTTTATTATAAAACAGTTTATCTCATATTTTGTCTTAGTTCTATGATTTTTCTTTCAGAACATATTATAAATTAATAACAGATTAGTAGTATTATATTATGACTTGTTCATATAAAGTTCTAATTAATTAATGTAAGCTGTTAGTTGTAACTACAAATCCAATAATATTATGTTACAAAATTATTATTTTAGTAATTATAGGCCCAGTACTTACATTCTGATCGGTCACTTAATTCATTATAATTATCTTTCATAATGTTTTTCACAGACTCTGTCTGTAACCACACAGTTTGAAATTGTTCCCTAACGGCCTGAACTGGTGGATGTAGTGCAGATCTGAGATAGCCGCTTTTGCTTTCTTTTTCCTTGGCCTCAAGGTATCTGTAAATAACAAACTTTTGTAAAGATGCACACAGATAGACTAATCAAATTACTAAGCGTTACTTACTCGTTATATTCAGCATGAGGTGCATCGTAGATGGGCAACTCCGAAGGCCTCATCGGTGGAGGCTTTTTCGGTCCCGAGGCATCTTGAACTGGGTTCGCAGCATTCACTGTGGGAATTAGCGCCACTATCCCCGAGCCCAGAACTACTTTCCGCAACATGTATGTAAATACCAAAGAAATTGTTAACTAGAGAATTTCAATTTTGGTTACAGGTTTGATAGGACACGATGAATTTTACCGTTTTAGCGAACCTTTTTTTAATTCAAAGCGCTGGGCCCCTAAAGTATATACCTGCTGTGCCCTTGACAGATATGAGATAAATGTGATTTGACAAACAGCTGACTGCGATTGATCATGCAAATTGTCAAACTTACATATACCTACGTAGTATCCCGTAATAGTCTGTGACTTAGCCTCAGAGTAATCAAAAAGTTGAATTATTTCGAGATCGTTGTGATAAATTAACAAATGACCGTCCTAAATTGTACTTATCGACTAGGTATTGCATATGTCGCAAAGTATGGCATTGAAAGGCTGGAACGAGTGCAAAGTGAGCTGTGAGGGAGATTATTTATAATCAGCGGGTCTATTACGCAACTAACTTTCGTTGGTCATGGTCATCATTTTGACATTACAACTTCTTAAAAACACGATTTAAAAAGTTAAAATGTCAAAAAAGACTGCGCAAGCCTACGGCATGGAGAATAGAGGTAAGGAGTACCATCTCCATACATGAAGTATCCGTAAAATAGCGTTAAATAGGGGGCGCTACAGACGCAGACGGGAGTAAAGCGGCAAAATTTAAACGGATAATTAAATCTTAGCATCTTCTTCAGCTTTATATATAAAAAAAGACGTGTGGCACTCGGGGACTGCCGCGGTAAAGCTATTACATAGCATTTTGTATCAACTTATGCAATTATAATTATTTATTTATTTTATTTATGCAGTATTTCTTTTTCTTTGATATTAATTCAAGTTACACTTTTTGAGCGTGGTGACCGATAAGAAAACAAATTTTGCTTTTATTAAATAAATAAAAAGTTAATATTGTTTAAAATATTTTTATTATTTTACAATACATGTGGGTTTTATTATCTTACAGTAGCTGTTGGTTATTTAGGAATATTTATCATTGAAACTATAGGTTTATGATAACCGATTTCGGAGCAGCTCGTCTCGATTCGTGCGAGTTTCGTAGAGTCGTACAATACGTCTAATCGCACGCACACAACGCCGTGTCGAAGACTGCCGAACTGAAACGACGTTAGACGATGCACGGCCTTCAAGCCACACCTCCGTGCCCGTCGGAGTGGGGAGCGTGAGGTTTTTTCGTTACGGAATTTCTGGATTCGGTCCCCGCGCTCAAGGCCCGCGATAGAAGCTATGCAATAGCTTAAAAATATTTTCGACTATACGAGTAATTAGAATTTTCATGATTTACTGAATTAACTACTTTATCTACTAAAGTCGTCAAAAATTTTAAATAACTAAACTCAACTCACTCTACTTCATCTCTTATTGCTAATTTCACATCACACACCCTTGCCACTGTAGCGCCATAATGGCCAGTTTTGGAACTATTATTTAATTACTTTTGTCGGACACTTTTTAGCTTTTCTGCCTTAGTGAGATTGTCCTCCTTACCTATGGGCTATGGCCATGACCATGGCCTACGGGCATGTCCAACTAAATTGTCCGCCATTATGTCCTGCAGAGAACGAATGAAACGCCCTTTAGACCAATTTTTAGACCAATCAAATCGTGTGACGTAGGGCATTTTGACATAAGCCATGAAATGAGAACCGTCAAACGAAGCAGGGATCTAGCTCCCGGTTTCGACATTTTTAACCGACTTCCAAAAAAGGAGGCGGTTATGGTATGTAGACTTCAAATTACTAAGTAAATAATAATCTGTGCTTCATAGAAAAGTACATAATCTGTGAGCCACTTCGATCACAATAATGTTAATGTTTGGCATGGTTTATAATTTTGAAGTAAAGTGACAATATTGCGTTTCGATATTACACATATGGCCTTTTTCGAAAATTATATAAATTGTTTTAATTATGAAATTAAAACATCGGCGATGTTTTAAAGTACACAATTTATTTGAAATGTTTTTTTTAAGTCCATAATAGTTTTTATAATTAATTAATCAAATAAAATTTAAATAGATTACATGGTGCTAATACACACAACAAAACGCAAATTTCAATACAACAATAGTTCATTCTTCATGACCAACATAGTTTCATAGGGAAGTACATGGTTGTGTAAGACCCCGACACAAGTATATATAATATATTCTATTCACAAGTTATAAGTATTCTACTATGAGCACTGGCGTTTTCGAGGTAAGGTACTACTTTGATCACGTGATCAGTCAAAACCACTCGAGTGCCTAACGTCTTATAAACAATACCTACAGCCTTTATTATAAATTCAATTTACAATTTATATTAATTAAAATATTTTTAATTTGACAGTACTCCAACAATATATTTTTTTAAAGACCTAGAAAACTTTAATACACTCATTTGAATGCGGCATCAAAAAATGCGGCTGACAGTATACGAGATTGCGTTCCGTTTTAAATAGTAACCAGTTTATCTGGCTATAAAGGAACGGCTTCATAGTACAAATTAACTTCATAGTACAAATTGACGTCACACTGTACAGTGGTCGCAGTGCATATCGGAACATACCCTTAGATATATTATTGCAGTAGCCAGAACTAAACACAGTGATCTTACAAAAAATTACGTGAACTTAGTTCTTTTCATGGCCTTTTTTTTAATGTATGGCGTCAGCTTATCTTAAAACTATTTGCCAGTGTCAAGTAAAAAGGCGGGAAATAGAAACAAAAAAAGAAAAAAAAAGAAAGAACTTGCATTTCCCGCCTTTTTAACTTGACACTGGCAAATGGTTATAAGCCGATGCCATATTTAAAAAAGAAAATAAAAAAAAGATGTTAAATATCGAAGTGACATATGCCAAAATTTGTCAGTTATCAGTCAAGTGCAAATTGGATGTACCTATTCGGAATTTGTAAATTGTAATTTTATTTAGTCTTTGTCTCGAATGCACAGCTTGAAAGTACTATTTTTATGAATCGCGTAATAAAGTGTTATTACTTTTTAGTTCTTCCGAAGCAAATATAGTGTTATTAAAATTTCTGTGCTTTGTGTGGCTACCACGTAAATTACTTTTATTGACAAGTTTGTTAAAACAGGGTTCAGTGGAATATATTTTCTTTGCCTTTGATTTGATATTCTAAAAATGACGGGTGTTCGCACCGGTCGCGTTCCGAAGCGTAGAAGAGGACATCTTGTAAGAAAGCGGTCAGGTAAGCCCGGCGCTTTGCATGACGATGCTTCAATGCGGCTATATCGTGAGTTTTTGCCGCAAGGTTTTGCTTGAGGTGTTTATTAAGCGCTGGAATGAATCGATTAAACCCTAAACAGATTCACTACATTGATATTTGCTACAGTATTTTCCAAATTGTTTTTTCAATTAAAAGTACATATAATCAAACATTTTTATTAAAATGCAAAAGCAAAATCAGTGTACTCTTATACCTTCATGTAACAAATACTGATCAACTTTGGTTTTTTACTAACAACTTAATGCATTGATGCAGGATACTAAGGTGCATGCTGACAATATAGGGTGCTCAATAATCCTGTGGAGACCGAGAGAAGATTTAGAAATGAAATGGTACTCATATTTTCATGTATTATATTTTCTTATAACAAAATTTTAAAATGAAAACACTATTTCCTCTAATGATGTTTGTAGATGATTCCTTGGGTCAAGGAGAATGTACTCCTACTACCACATAGTATATATTAGAGCAATGAGGGTTTTTGAATTCGTGACATCTGACAGGTGTTTGACACGATAAGGCCCATCGGGCTACCAAGCACCTCCTGGTGACAGAATAAGGATCGAAAATTCTTATTGACTGTTTTGATACCACTTACCCCACTAGATGACGCTTTGTGTGCATTGGGTTTCCCTCCTAAAGGCAGAAAAAATATCAAAACACTCATTGACTTATGTACAACAAGCTGTTTTCGTGCAACTATGTACACACCAGAATAAATCAGGAGGGAACAGTACATTTTGCTGTGATAAAAAGTAGCCTATGTGTCAATCTGGTGTCTAAAGTACTACTGGAGCCGTATTATGATCTTTTAAAAACCAGCTTGTTTCCAGGCAATTCAATATTATACAGCCCTAGTGCCTAGTTTTTTTTTTTGCATTACAACAACATTTCGTTCTGACTGGATTCATCCTGGTTTGGTTGTTGCTGTCTGGTTTATACAAGCATGAAGGTGGCATACGGAAACGTCATAATCGACGTAATTACAGTCCGTTTTTTTAGGCATGCACTTAGTAGGTTCAGAGTTAATGATGAACGGAAAACTTATACTGTAAGATGGGGCTATTTGAAATAATGCAATATTTGGATGATGCAATAATGCAATATGGGGCGAAATTTAGAACGGCATTTTAAGAGTAATATATTTTTAACTATAAATAGAATATGCACAGTTGTAATAATAGTTATAAAAAGAAAATAAAGTGCTACCCATAAAAGTAATCTTCTATGTTGATAAAATAGCAGTCGTTTTTGTATAGACCTATTTAAAAGAAAGTGCTAATTTTCTAACAAATAGCTCTCTTTTACAGATAATACAATTTACTGTAAAGATAGGGTTACGAAGATTTTGGAAAAAGGAATTCATAGTTATTTAGCCTCGGAGATTCTATGTGAGTGATAATCGGTGTAAAGGTCCAGTCAGATTTCCTTTTTTGATTTGAGATCCTAATAATAAAAAAAGTTTAATCATTCTGGCCTGAGAATGATGAAACTTTTTTTATTATTAGGATTTAAAGAATCTGGTGAAAGAAAAGTACAAATTCTTTTATAAATTATGATCTCAATAATTATTGTTGATTGAAATTATTAGGAATGGTGAATTGCTCAGTGAACCACCAAATCTCGTGTAAAGCATTATTTCTAGAAATTCAAATATTTCTAACTCATCAGACGTCACACATGTTTATTTTCTATGAACCTATGAATAAAACCTATGTCTTAAAAATAAATAAATATTTTAGCGATATTTTACGTTACTAAACTACACATAAAGAATATTAACAGAACACTATAATATAAACAAGGCAATAAACTCTAATGAATTGTGGCGTAAATTAGAATGGATTTGTAAAGGCAGTTTTGACGTAAAAACAAGCCAGCTAATGTCAAATGTTTTGTCATAATACGAAAATACCACTCAAGTTTCAATGCAGAAGTAAGTCAATTGTCATGTGACTGCTGACTGGCTGGCAATAAGTGATCATAATACGAAAATGCAAGCCATTTTGTTTTATGGCGTAAACTGACTGGAAATAAGCGCTTGTAATACAGCCCCTGTACCAAATTTTGTTGAAATCCCTTCAGTAGTAATATTGGGTGGAAGAGTAACAAACATATAAGTAGATACATACAAACTTTTGTGTTCATAATATTCAGTTGCTCTGAATGAATGTTTTTAGTCTTGTTTAAGATCGAAAACTTATGTGTTATTTCCTTCAAGCGGTCAAATTTAAATAAATTATTTTTTGCATGCTTTTTTTGCTTGCTCCGTGGTAAGAGCAATATTAAAGACGGTATTAATATAGCATGGTTTCATAAAATATTGCATGATTTTTTAATTTTATTGCTAGTTTTAAGGATGAAAATGCTTTTCAAAATTTTAAGAGCTATTTTTAAAGCTCCTTTTTAAAATAATCCTTTGTGTTCATAATATAATAATTATTCTTTAAATTGTCAAATGCTGTAATATTTAGTTTGATTATAAAGTACAATATATAAATTAATATCATATTGCAGTTAGAATGAGCACAAGTAAAGTTTACGACTGTATGTTACATACATATTTATCATATAAAATCATCTCTTTATTACTATCAAGTATTTTTTTGTGAGTTTGAAGTAAGAATTTAATTCCATAGTTTTTGTTTATCATATTCATACTTTTAGAAATTTATGCAATAATTAATACCTAATACCCCAAGCCTGCTAGTCACCGTGGGGAAAACTGACTACCACCCAGAAAAAGATCTGTAGGAGGCCTTTTGCCTACAAGGCAAACAAGCACAACAGATGGAAGAAAAAAAGGAGAATAATAATATACCTATATAAATAATATTATAATAATAATAATCAAAAATGTCTGAAGCATTGAACTTGTGCTTGAATAAAAATGCTATTGTATACAGCTGGTATAGAAAACATGTATTCTAAACACATGTTTAAAACCATAAAATGTAAAAATAGTGCAAAATTCGACCAAATTTATTAGTTATTGTATTTATGGTTTGGTAAATAATTGACAGTTAAATTGGAAGCATTATAATGAGCTATTGTTTTTTTTGTTAGGTTTAAAATAAATTAGATTGATCAGGTTTATTATTTAGGTTTGTCATGATGATGATGATGACAAACCTAACCAAAAAAAACTTCCAATGTAAAAGCAATAACATTCATAAAGACGCATGTAAAATTAAGAATTAATTGTTACTCTCGAAATAGTCATCCCCATCTTCATTTCAGCTAAAGCCTAAAATTAATTTCTCTACGTTATCTTCTTATATTAGTCAGAACCAGCCAACTTGAATGTGTCTTCTCTATAATATTGCTTGTATTAGGATATATTATGTTTAATTTAATTATTTTTAGGGTTCCGTAATACATAAGGAACTTAATAGTTTCGCTCTGTCCGTCCGTGTGTCTGTCTGTCTGTGTGTCCGCGTGTCCGCGCTTCTAGCTTCTGTAATTATGAATATAAGTTAATCAAATTTGGTATAGTTATATATTGTGTATAGATCTCGGTTTTAGCATCATAAAATAATAATAATTTTATATTTTAGGGGTGGCTCCCCATACATGTGAAGTGGGGATGAAAAATATTGTTTCATCCTACCCCATAGTGTGGGGTATCGTTGAATAGGTCTTTTGAAATGATGATTTTTTTTACAAAGACAAGCATTTACGAATAATCGGCCTCCCAAAGTGGTTTATAATTTGGTCCCCCCCACTGGCATTTCTAAACTATGAGACTTAGAAACTTGCAATTTTCCATGCTGATAGATCATGCTAAAAACTCTTTAGGAAAATCATTTTGAACGAAATCGGACAGTAACTTTGGAAGTAATTTGAAAAAATCTTTTACGCGGAACCCTCCTTAAATATGTCCTGACATGCTCACGGTTAGGTTTTTTAATTCAAGGATTTCTGCAATTGTTTGAGTAGAGTAAATAGTTTAATTTCAGCTGAATTGAAAAGGGGAACTTTTATATTAGGTCTTTACATATGAATTTGGCGTTACTGTTTACAAAATGGAAAACTTGTAATATCGTTTTTGGTTCCAACGTTTTCGTTCTGGAAATTTCGACCTGCAGAACAAGCCCCGTGGACGGCCGGAGACCTAAGTTGATAATGAAGAATTGAAGACTATTGTGGAAGCGGATCTATCGCAAACCACGTCCGAGTTAGCTGCAGGTTGCGATGTTAGTGATAAAACTGTTTTAATCCACTTGAAGCAAATTGGGAAGGTGAAAAAATGAAAGGTGACCCACCTCATGAATTGAGTGCAGCAAACCGACAAACGCGCGTCGACTGCTGCGTTACATTACTCAAACGGCACAATAATGAAGGGATTTTAATTTGAATCATTATCTGTGATGAAAAGTGGATCCTGTACGATAATCAGAAACGCTCATCTCAATGGCTGAACCATAGCGAACCAGCCAAAGCCTGCCCCAAGCGAAAATTGACTCAAAAAAAGTAACAGAGCGTTTGGTGGACTAGTGTGTGTCTAGTGTGTCTGTCTGTCTCTCTGTCTCTACTGCCAGTGTCGTTCACTACAGCTTTCTTAAATCTGGGCAGACGATTACGGCAGATGTCTATTGCCAGCAACTGCAAATCATGATGGAAAAGCTAGCTGCTAAACAACCGAGGTTGGTCATTCGCTCTAGGCCACTGCTGCTTCTGGACAACGCTAGACCACACACTGCACAACAGACGGCTCACAAATTAGAGGAGCTTCAATTGGAATGTCTAAGACATCCACCGTACTCCCCGGACCTTGCTCCAACAGACCATTGTTTTCGAAATTTGGATAACTTCTTGCAAGGGAAAAAATTCAACTCCGATGGGGCAGTCCAAAGCGCCTTCAAAGATTTTATTGACTCCTGTCCGAAAGGTTTTTTTAGTAAAGGAATCAATGAACTACCTATGTGATGGCAAAAATGCATTGATAGCAATGGTATTTACTTTGAATTAAATTTAAATAAATATATTATGTTTAAAAAAACGACTTCATGTTCCTCCTTTACAAAACGCCAAGTTCATATGTAATGACCTAATATTTCAAAATAAGAATTATTTCTTATTTTTTTTTGCATTTTTAAGAAGGTAATTAATTGCTTTTACTTTTTCAGTCGGTTTATATTTTATTGTCTGAAATTAAAAAAAATAATTAATTATTTTACCCTTTTCAGTGATATTGTACTAAAATTAAAATTTAAGAAAGTTATTACAAGTGTTCAACTGCATACGCGCCGAGGTGCCAAGCTTCCATTACTGAATATTTTTTTATTATTATTAATATAAAATGTAGTCTGTGGAAAATCGCCCAGGTTAAATGCTAAAACCGGCACTGATCCAGGGTACACCTTGGCACAAAATGTCACTTTTTGGCAGCATTTGCTTGAGTTACCTATAAAAAGTCAAAATCTCTAAGGTCTCCCTATAAATTACGATGAGTTCCCTTGATTCCGAACTGAATTCCCTCTTGATACGAAACACCTAAAGTGGCCTTTTTAGATCCCCAGGATTACCGTTTGTTGACAATGGGACCAACTTACACGTCCAACAAACGGCAGCGGAGTAATCGCGTGACATACATACGAGGGCGGGTCAATAAGTCCGTGACTTTTGGAATAAAACACAGATTTCTTGATAAATAAATCATTTTATTTTTCAACGTAGTCCCCCTTGAGCTCTATACACTTTGTCCAACGCTTCTCCAATTTTTTTATCCCTTCCAAAAAATATGATTTGTCGAGGTCCTCAAAATAGGCCTTTGTTTGCGAGATGACTTCATCATTGGAGTCAAATCTTTTTCCACCGAGCCATTTTTTCAGGTTTGGGAACAAGAAGTAGTCACTCGGAGCCAAATCTTGAGAATAGGGTGGATGTGGGAGCAATTCATAGCCCAATTCATGGATTTTTGCCATGGCAACTGCACATGTGTGCACCCTTGCATTGTCTTAGTGAAAAAGAACTTTTTTCTTGGCCAAATGAGGTCGGTTTTTTTTCAAATCCTCATTGAAGCGGTCCAATAAGTTGGCATAATATTCCCCATTAATTGTTCTTCCCTTTTGAAGATAGTCAATGTGGATTATCCCACGTGCATCCCAAAAAACAGTCGCCATAACTTTATTGGCTGACAAACCCACCTTGGCCTTCTTTGGCGCCGATTCATCCTTAGAAACACACTGTTTTGACTGTTGTTTGGTCTCTGGTGTATTGTGATGGATCCATGTTTCGTCCACGGTTAAAAAACTCCTCCATATTGTGATTAAACAACGCCAAACCTTCCTGTGAAGTTGTTACACGATTGCGTTTGTGGTCGACTGTGAGCAAACGCGGCACCCGTCTTGCGGAAAGCTTTCTCATGCCCAAGTGATCATTCAAAATTGAAACCACTGAGCCATGCGAGATGCCTATGGCTTCCACAATCTCTTGCACTTTCAATCTTCGGTCGGCCAACACCATATCGTGAATTTTTTCGATTGTTTCGGGTGTAGAGACCTCAACTGGGCGTCCAGGACGTTCGGCATCTTCAGTGCTTGTAAGGCCACAACGAAATTCAGTAAACCACTTTTTTACCATTGAAATCGATGGTGCAGAGTCCCCATAGTATTTATCAAGCTTAGCCTTGGTCTCGGTAATGGTTTTTTTTCGCAAAAAATAATGCTTAATAAGCACACGAAATTCACTTTTTTCCATTGTTTCCTTAAGTTACTGGATAGTCTGATAAAGATAGCTGTAAAACACAAACTAACTGACGCAGCAAGTTCAAATTTTGATAGGAGTCAACTGACAGATGCCTGTTGACAGGAGTAGTGTTGCTTTTTCAGTAAGGAGGTTAGAAATTCAAAAAGTCACGGACTTATTGACCCGCCTTAGTACAACAAAAAACACAGTCGAATTGTAAACCTTTTTGAAGGTTGGTTAAAAACAGTACTTATCTTTGGGTCAGAATTTTTTTATAATATAGCTATCGTAAACTTCTTTGTACAATACAGAAATAACTGATGATGTAACTACATAGCTCACACAGAGTTGTGTTTAATATATTGCTACAAAAACATAATATTAAAATTATTACTTGCTATGAGCTATGTCCATTTAAATTCATATTAGCATTATTGTTGTTTGTTGTTTTCGATATTACTTACTCATAAACAAATCTCATATTTAAGTCTAAATGTAACAACTCTATGGGTTATTTGAAAACATTTAGTAGCGCCAGCTGTAGGTATATTGTAACCTTTTGTTGTTAATGTTAAACAATTTTTTTTAGGAGATGTTTCTAATTAAACTGTTTTTGTTCACCGCAATACTTACTATATGTTCATATTATGTTATAAAGGTAAATATAATAATTATATAGATAGTAATATTACATTACACAAAAAGACAGTTAAAATATTTTAATTAGGTACCGAATAATTTAGTCGTAACTCATATACCTACACAACTTAAATCACATTTAATTATATGTGGTGGAATGACTTTAAATGTTTGCAGAATTCATTCTTCTACACATACATACCTAACTAAGAGGATATCAGGACATGTCGGAGGAGGGTTTCGTAACTATTACCGCGCGATAGGATTTCTTTAAATTACTTCAAAAGTTATTGTCCGATTTCGGTCAAAATAATTTTCCTTTAATCTGAATTTAATCTAAAGTTTTATTTGAAGAATTATCAGTCCAGCCGTTCCAGAGACTTATCACTTATAGTTTTGAATTATCGGTCCAGCCGTTCCAGAGATTAGCCGGCACAAGCAGACAGACAGATGGACAGACAAAAATTTTAAAATTTTTTTTTTTTTATTCTTAGTACCTACCGTATAAATTTTCGTATGCATTAAGTGAAAAGCTTTTAATTTGAAATTACAAACAGACACTTCAATTTTATTTATTTATTTTTGTATAGATTAGACCGTAGACGATACCCCACATGATGGGGTAGAATGAAAAAATATTTTCCATCCCCACTTCACATGTAGAGCTACCCCTAAAATATAAAATTATTCTTATTTTATGATGCCCACGACAATCTATAACATTACCAAATTTCATAAATTAATATTCATAATTACAGAACTTCGAAGGGCAGACAGAACAGGGTTGATAAAATACATAATTCTTAATAAAATCAAAAAATCTGATTAATTTGATTTAAATCTAATTTATTTGATTAAAATCAGTTTTCTTTTACTTTGTCATCTTTTTTAATTAATTTAATAGTCAGTTTATTATACAAACATTACTATTATACGAAAAATTATACGAACGTATTTTGGTTTAATTCAACAAGTTCTACTAAATAAAATCATTTAAAAAACAGTCGCTTTGAAAATATTAGAAAGAAAGTAAAAAACTTAATAGACTAAAAAAAGGAACCATAAGGTAAGTAAAAGTAAGATTAAAATGGGTAAAGTAAAGGTAAGATTAAAATCACGATTTAAATCCAGTTGAGTACTACGGAACCCTAATAAAAGGGGAGTTATAAGCATAGTATGACGTTTTTTAAAGAAAACCCAAATATGAATACGTAGAAGCTATGTATTAGCTGTTTGATTAACCTACCTTTTATAGAAGTACTTGACCGCAAGTTATCTGAATTTGCATCAGTCGTGTACGTAAAGTGACGTCAGTCTTGATTATGTATTACCTTCGTCACGGCCACGCGAAGATGCAATTAGGAATGTTACTAGGAATGTAAAATCATTTGAAATCAGGCCCTTACTACAGTAAGGGCCTGTTTTACAATCTTCTATAATAAGTATCGGATAGCTTATTAGCCATAGACGTTTATATCATAAGGCACGAGGCATGTTGAGGCAATAACTGTCTTCACTTTAATGATGGGGTCATTTTTTGGAGTTTTTCAGGCCATTTTAACATTTGAAGATTGTTGAAATCAAGATGGCTGACATTTGAGGTTGGTGTATTTTTTTCTTATATGAAGATTTGTCTTTAGTTTTCAAATCTTTGTTATTATCAAATTTTGTCTCTGTTGCACGATATAAAGTAAATCCGACACTTATTAGAGATTGTGAAACAGGCCCTAAAGCTTTCATGTATACAGATACACTTGTTTTTGTTTTACTAAAAATACCAAATAAAATATGATTTTACATGAAAAATATCTGATCGTGCTGTGTCGTGAGTCCGTGACGTCACGATATAACCGAGGCCACGTCCTATGTTTAGGGATGGCCACTAAAATATAAAATTATTATTATTATTTTATTATGCCAAAAATATTATCTATACGCTATCTATAACTGTACCAAATTTCATTAATTTTTATTCAATAAAATATGGCTGCGGCACAAAGTAGCGTAGAGGGATAATATCTATAACGCCACCGTATGTATAATGGACGCTACATATACAAATATTTTTTTCACAAGAATTTTTTATTTTCACGGAGAATACACGTAAGTCTATTTTTTCAAACCAATTTTACTATAATTGGTTATGTTTGCGTCCTAGAAACACACCTTGTTAAAAAATTAATGGACAATACCTGTAATTAAATTAGTGTTGAGATAATTGTTGTGTTATTATTTATTTTATTTGTATTAGATTAAAATCTGTCGTTTAAACAAACGAAAGTACGAGTAATAATGTTTTCAAAGTTTATTTTACTTGGCTCTACCAGAGGCGTTATACAACAATTAAGTCTGTTGAAGAAAAAAATGTACAGGGAAACAAGTATTATTGAAAAGAGATTTTTTTTGGTTCAGTTGCGATTATGAAATCCCCAAATGATAGTCTCTTTAACACTTTCAGTGCTAAGAATGATGGCAATAATGCAAGACAGAAGTAGGGAGGAGGTGCCGCGCGAGTTCCTGGAGACGGGCCGCACGGGCAGACGGAACGCCATGCCGGACATCCTACACCCGCAGGGCGCCGAGGTGTCCACCGCGGACCTGCCGTCGCGGCTGCAGCAGCTCGTCACTACTGGTGAGTGCTGAGAGTGATAGAAATAGAGTAAGATAGGCAAATAAGACCTTAAGGTCAGCTCATCCCTAGGAGTAGGGAGGAGGTGACGCGCGAGTTGCTGGAAACGGGCCGCACGGGCGGACGGAACGAAATGCCAGATATCCTACACAGCTAACCTGCCGTCGCGGCTGCAGATGCTCGTCACAACTGGTAAGGGATTTTTAACCCCGGAGGGTTAAAAATCAAAATCAAGCTGGCCAGTCTTTAGGCGTTCGACCGGTTCGACCGGACCTTCCTGTCTGCATCACAGAAAAGGCGTGGAATAACATTTCCGTTTTGCCAATAAATATAATATAATAATATAAGGATAAAGTAAGCCCAAAGCTGGTGGGGTCTTAAGATACTGGCAACGATGAACGTTCTTGTTGCACCAATTTTGCGTGTGACCATAAAATAACTATTTCACATTCTCGTGATTGTTCCATATGTTTTTGTATATAATGTAAGTAAACTAATGATGTAGGTTTTGTTTACTAATTTAGCAAAAAAAAACTTTTTTGTACTTTTTATTACCTGATTGGGTTATGTTTTTCGCGCGTATCTTGTATGTATGTATGTTTGTAAATTCCATTATTCCCACGTATCTTCCAAACGGCTGGATGAATTTCGACAATTAAGGTATCGTTAGATTTGTATCCAAAACCCAAGTGTCCTTAGATAGCTAGTTTAAATAAAAAATATACAAAATGGCGGATTTTGGTGCCAAATTGTAAGTATTTCAATTTTTTTTTTTAACCAAACCTATCGAGTAGGGTATCAAAATAAAGGAAATTAAAATGAGAATTCAAAATATGTCATGTATTTAAATTTAATCAGGAATAATTACAACCATTTTAAATAAATCATTCGAATAAATTTGTAATTAATGCATTCAAATTGTCGTATTTTTGCTTTAAAACTAATAAAATAAATTATTTAAAAATAAAAACCCGACTGAAAAAAAGACAAACTCCCAAGCAACGCACTAAAAAGACATAAAGTTAATTATTTGACTTAGGCTTTCAGCTCATTGTGTAGTCTGTTTTCTCAATCTTGTATCAGTCTTTTTAGTGAGTTGCTTGGGTTGCCTGTTTTTGAAAACGGGTTTTTTATTTTTTTATTATTTATTTTATTAGATGTATATAATTAATAAACTACACATAAAATATTATACATTTTTTACATTTACCAAGTAGTAATGCCTCAATATTTATGTAATGAAACTAAATAATTTTAGATGTAGTCATCTCCCCTATTGGAATAAACAAATAACCAAACAGGTAAACTGAACGCACCTACAAATATTTTGACAGTCGAGTGACAAATTGAACCCAGTGAACAGATAGTATGGGAAAATTCAATCGTCGTTTTTAGTATGTCCCCCGCAATTATACCAATACCTCTCACGGTTTATATGTTCCCTGAACTACCACAATCATTACAAGACCAAAATTAGCCAAATCGCTCCAGCCGTTCTCGAGTTTTAGCGAGACATTGGATTTTCAATATTTTCTCATAAAAGAAGATAATATCACGATAGTATGTCGCGTTAAATCCACTGCCTAAGTTTAGTTTTGCTATATGTATCGAATTCTATATATACGTGCGTGTTGGGGTTTTACGCTCCACCTTACGGAAACTTATCCCTCTATTATCTATGGATGATTGATGGCTCGGCGCTAATACGCGTTATATTGCTTTTAGTGCCTTGTATTATGTGCGGCTCTCGCTACAGTTTTCACCGGTCATTGTGGAAAGGGAGCCGATTGTTCTTAACCTAGAAATTCTATTGTCATGCCTTTACCTATACAGGGTATATTTTTAAGCGAATTAAATATTTAAGCCGACATTAGGCTTCAATATCCATACTGGTATTCTAAATGTGAAAATTTGTGAGGATGGATGGATGTATGTTTGTTACACTTGCAACACACACACGCAAAACTACTGAACGGATTTCGATGAAATTTTGTATAGTAGTAGTTATGCTCTGGATTAACACGTAGGCTACTTTTATCCCGAAAAAGTGCAGTGTTCACATGGTATACTGTATTTACGCGGGCAAAACCGCGGGCCAAAGTAAGTTTTACATAAGTACCTAAGTCCTAACGAATATGCATAACTAAAAATGTTGTGTGTGTGCATGTGTTTGCACTGGGGACTCCATTGTAAGTCTAACCTGCTAAAAGTGGGACATGTGACCAATGGATTCTATACGTATATATGAACAGTACGATGAACTCGGCCTACTTGATTTAGTATTGTTGTTTCGAACGAACCAAAGTAATAGGCTAGATGACTGTTTTTTTTTGTTGCATAAATGAATACTCTCTTAAATATGAGTAACGTCTCAGTACTAACGAGTAGAGTCTCAGAAGAAACAGTACCTATATCAAAAGTCAATATTTTCAGCGATTTGTATACAAAATTTTGCAAGTCTCGTGAAAACGTTCCATACTAAAGTTGTAACTAGCTGTGACGTCACGCCTAGGTAAAAGTGTATGAAGTATACGGCCGCAGGAACATATTTGTAAATATCTCCGATATTTGTGCGTTTAAGTTCATACAGTTTACCATCATTGTGTTAAAAAAAATTTTTTGTATATGATGTAAGTAAAACTAAATATTTTAGATGTAGTCATCTCCCCTATTCTTGGCTTCCAACACAAATTCGCTCTATAGTTTGATTTCTTTAAGCGATGGTAATAATTGTTGATAACACTAGTTAAGTTTGTCAAGCGATAACAATTTTAACTTTTAAGTAACCTCCTAAATGTCAAGCAGTGGGCGAGCTGATGATGATGAATTAAATAACACTCTTGATCATCTCAAGCTTTCAAAAAAACTAGATCAAAATAGGTTCATCCGTTTGGGCGCTACGAAGCCACGGACAGACACACAGACAGGTACACCGTACACGTCACACCGTGCACCCCATGGAGCTTATATAAAAAGGAGACGTTGTAATGAGATTTTAGTATGAAACAAAGCGTGATATTTTGCGTGGTGAGGGGGGTGTCGAGACTCCGCCCACTTCTGCTTGATAAAAAACTAAATATTACTTTACGATTGAAAAGTCTTTAGGAAATAGTGCAAAAAAAAAATGTTGGTATGATGATTTAAATAATATTATATTAATATTGAAATCTAGCTATCTAGAATATATTTTTAATCCCCATATTCAAAGGTAAAAACGCCATCTATGGGCAAGTAGTAAATTTTCTAATATAACCGACGCTAAGGCCCGTATTAATAAACCGTTCTCAAACTCGTTCTCAAGACCTTTCTTGCCTGAGACAGTCTCAAGTAACGATTAGCTTCTTAAGATGGTTTTTAATTCATAGTATGATCTCAAGACCGTCTCAGTTAATAACGTTATTGAGATCACTTACTCAACTTTTAAGCGTCATCTACACGACAAAGAACGAATAAAATAACGTTTCGTTTACACTTCTACAAAGAACGGATTTATCGATTATATATTCCTTCAATATTTCTTTTTAAAAATGTAATATTTAATAATATAATAATAAATACCAAAAAAAGTTTAGTCTGTATTTTTTATATTTAAAAAAACTGATTTTCATTAATACGTACGTAATTTTTATTATTACGTAGATAATAATATTTATTATTGTCTAGCATAATAATATCCATATTTTTTTGAAAACTACGTAAAACGGAATGCGGATCATTGCCATTCGAAAAAAGTTCTTCTTCTTATTCTTTAAAGTGGCTCCATAATGATTCGCCAATGTGTTGTGTTGGCGAAAACTCTGCCTTATGAGTGGGTTTTATGAATAAACAAGGGCACGGTGTACGGAAGTCTGTTGAATAATCTAAAACCTTTAACAGACACAAACATTTACACACAGACACAAAAAGGAGTATTTACAAAACACAGATCAGATTTAAGGTTGATAGGGCGAGGAATTGTAGGAGGGAGGGATCATATAATGAAGATTGTTTTTTGGGCAGCGAAAAAAAGTTCTGCTGTCAAGTGTCAAATCAAGTCAGTAATATAAATCATATAGGTAATTAGTTTAATATAAATATATAAATAAAATCGAAAATATTTCTACAAATACTCGACACTGGCAGAATGGTGCAACACCTTTGCAACCGCGCTTACAAAAAAAAAAGAAGAATAAGTATCAATATGCATGTTGTTTTTATAACTATATTTTGTGTTGAGTATGTAGTGTAAATTCTGAGTTTGTTTAATCATAAATACTTACATAATTGTAACACATCCAAAAACACCACAAATAATAATGTACTGTACCCCAATTCCCAAGCAAGCCGTTCTCAAGTCAAGGTTTGACTGTACCCACGAAACCGCGTCTCATGTAACAGTTTGACAGTAATGACAGCGTACTTGAGTAACGAGTCTCGTTTATTAGTACGTTTAATCATTTACACACGAAATGTGTAAGTAATTAAAAACTAAATTTATTATTATAATTACCTCCATAGTACCAGAACGCCTATCCGAGTATTTGTTACAAGATAAGACAACACTTCATCCCTTTCTTCTGAGAAACTACAACTTAGTAGTAGTACAAGTAAGTAGTAAGTTGTAAGTACAAAAAGTTATCGTTACACAGAGTTGTGCACGAACGAGTACGAACACAGACAGTACACTGATTTAGGCCACGCCCATTGTGATGACGTTGGATGTTATTTTAATAAATAGAATATAACGAGATGGCTTACAAAATAAATAAAAAAAACATACCGTATGTCTGTAAAGTCGGTTTACTGACGATAGTTGAACGTGACAACGTCGTCAACAACAACAACAACAACAATAATAATAATAATGAGGTGGTGGAGGTGGTGAGGATAGGAATGAGAGGCAATACGAGGTAACGCTGGTACTTGGTAACGGTACTTGGTAACGACAACGGGTAACAGGTAACGCATGAGTCATGTTTTTTCGTGCGTGCAGCCGGCTCCATCGATTTATAAGACGTTATCACGTCAAAATCATAGTTTATTCGTCTTCGTCCAATAACTTCATGGTACACCCTTTTCGCGTCGTGGGTATAAAGCTACGCCAAAATCGAAACACCTATCTTGACTCTTGAGTGCACTCTTTATCTTGGCTTTGTGCCATTTTCACGTTCGTCCAGGCAAGGGAATTATGTAAATGTATCTACGGAAGCAAATACCTAGAATCATATTTATACATCATATCAACAATCTATATCTGCAAACTAAATATAAGTTCGTACTGTAAAGTGTAGGTACTTAGGCTAAACTCATGAACTAAAAATATTACCTATATCGTTTGAATAATTTTCGTATTTTACTGCAAAACAAAAAAAATATTATGCAAGAATTGGACGCCAGTAAATGATAAATCGAATAATAATTACCAAAATTCCAGTAGTTTTGTTAGTTATCCCAGGGGGGCTTAGCAGAAACATTAATGTGTTCGTAACTTTATTGAATGAAATTTGTATAGGCACTAGTTGTCATGATTTTTATACAATTACTATTCTCAGTCGATAACGTTGCGAATACGTTGCTGTTAATTGTTCCCGCTAACCCCCCAGATTCCAGACGGTCATTATCTAGCTAAGGGAAGATACGGATACTAATCAAAGTACTCAAAGGTCTTCAAAGTACTACCACGTACTACGCTTTGTCACCTGGGGGTTGTTTGTTTTTTGGTCACGTAGTCAACGTTTGGGGGGGGGGGGGGATTCTCGGCATATACTACGGATGGTAACCGTACTTAACCGGTACCTACTTAAGTGATTTATTTATTGAAAAGGACACCAGCAGATACTAAATGATGATAGTAGTTAAGTGATTAGGGCATTAAATTAATTAACACCCGGTTTCTGAAAGGCTAATCAAATAGTTGATCAACTAACACGAATGTTAAGTTAACAGGCTTGTTAAATCAATTTGCGTTTCTGAAACGCTAATTAGTGAAAAATTTACTAATCAATGATCATCTTGACATGACACGAAGTTTGATTTTTAACATGGTCACACAGTGTTTGGCGTCCAATTTGTCGTTCAATATTTCGTTGTAAAGTGTGAAATTAATGTAAATTGCTTAATGCCATTTTGAAAAAAAAAAAAACAATTTGTCAAGCAGATAGCTGTCAAGTGTCCGAAGTAAGGTATTTTTTCATTTTCGACTTATGTCGTCCGGTATTCGTTATTCCGCGAATTTCGATTTTTTTTTGACTAATAGAAGTATTTCAAAATGAGTTCTCGAGGCAAAAATTTTACCGAAATTTTAGTTTTTACACCGACATTTAGTGAGAAGTATCCTTTTCTATTTCTATATAGCTCTGCTCGTGGACCTCCAGGAGACTGTATTTTAATATGCGTACAGTCTACAGCTCCAATAACACCAGGAAATGAACTTATCAAGTAAAATTCATTTTTAACCTGGTTTCGCTCTTCTTCTGTCCTGGGCATTCTTATAAATTCAGGCCTCAGTTCCGCAATGGCTGCTGACACTTTTTTTATTATTCTACTTGCTGTTGATTTATGTATCCTAATATGATCAGCCACTGTTATTTGAAAGGCCCCCGTTGCGTAGAAACTAATTGTTAATAAAACTTGTTCCAGAGCAGTTATGGACTTGTTCCTTAATGTAAAAGGTTTTATTTTATATTCAAGTTGGCTTACTAGTATAATTATCACGGCCTTTGATAAACGATAGCGATTTTTAAACTCTGCTTCATTGTAAAATTCAAAAGAGTTCATTCTGGTCTTAAAAGAACGCTAGGATCGCTCTTCATCATCACTGCTGGAAAGGCTGCTGAGATCGGATAATGACATGATAATATCTAAAACACAAATAATAATTTTGTAAAATTTTGGAAATCAATACAAGTGATAGCCATAATTATTTTTACTTAAAGTTTCTAGCAAATAAGTACTAGGTACCGTATAAAAATATTACAAGCGTCAAATTAACTTAGTAAAAACACTTTACATACCTTCTGTAAACAATATCAGTGGAAAAATGGGAAAAACTAATATTTTTCGAAAGTTAATTCGCCGAAATGCATTGATCAGTTGACAATAGATTTGACATATGTTTAATCTATGATTACGCCTTAAATAGCTTTCCAGAAACCGAAAACAGCGTTTGACATACGATTTGTTAACTAACATGATGATCAAATCAAACGACTGATCAAGCTTTATGCAACTCAATTTACACTTGACAAGAGATTTGACCGCTGATTAGTTAATTTTGGCGTTGATTAGCCTTTCAGAAACCGGGGGTAGGGGTATCAAATTATTTGATCTAAGTAATTATGTAGGTGGGTACGTTCCATTATCCATACATACCTAATTGTAATTGTTATGTTTTCACTTTTATCCCCATGGAGGTGAAATGGGGGTCATAAGTTTGGATTATAAAAAAAAGGTGCGCAAAATGTGTCACTAAAAAGATAAGATATTTCTATATCTTTTGATCTCGGTGAAGTTTATCACTCTTTTAGTTTCGTAGTTAAATTATTAGTCCATTGCGCACTTTCCAATAATGGGCAATGGTCGAAGTCATATCTGAGTTCTCACACACACTAAGTACAGAAAAAAAATCTTAAAATCATTATTTGGTTTCTATTTCGTTCATAAAGCCCCTCTGTAATAGTTTTTCTTATATTATATCTTCCATGTTCCAGACAGCGACCAGTTACGATTTTATCATATTATGTCTCGCGGGCGGGTCGCTAGTAGCCAGTAGGTAATAACAAATGTGGGTACAGAATCTGCAGAAGCGTTTCAATAAAACATCTGATGTTTTAGTATTTACGCTTAGTCACTATGCTACTATAGTGTTGCGTGTTTTACCTCGTATCTTATCATATTTGCGCATACTATCGCCGTTACTATTACAGTGTCTACCTGCAATTTGTACAAAACTACGCCGTGTTTATCAGGTAATAAGGTCGATAATGATGATAGATGTTCGTCAAATTCGTTTTCGGTTCGTCGTCTGACGACAGTCGTTCAGAATGTATTACGTGCCCGATAATATTATTTTATTTATTATCTGTATTGACGTAATGTTATGACATGTCGATTGTTATTAGGCAATAAGCTGATTAGTTTTCCCGCTCTTGGAAAAAGCGCGTGAGCGAATGACCTCATGGCTCGTGTGTTTTACAAAATTGGCTTTTGCCAATTTAGTTTTTATGTAGGAACGTTGTTAAATAAAGGACATAAATGTCAGTGCTGCTACTTGTAAATACTAAATTTGAATTTTAAATCTGATTCTCAATTTAAAACTTCAAAATCTATTGAAAAGCAGCTTGTGATTTTGATTGAGACTTATGGCGTTTTCGGCATCAAAACTCCCCCGGGGAGTATAAGTAATATTATAACTACATGATAATAATATCAACACATAAAATTTTCAGATCCAGATAACCCTCAGCCGGGTCCTTCGAAACCGGACATTGACCCTAATAGCGTCGAAGATACGAGTAAAAAGGATAGCTGCAGTTGAACTCTCTCTGTCTATCGGCACTAGTGGACTTGAAAAGAGCTAGTAATCTCAAGGTATTGAGAAATAGATGACTAGGTGAGCATTGTGTGAAGTGAGGTATGCGCCACGTCGAATTTACTTTAGTTGGAGGCGGTAAAATGCATCTCAAACGACATATAGATAACCCTGTATGATTAATGATTTTTAGTCTGTAGACAGAGACACTAAGGCGCTCTGTGCACAGTCAAACTTGATTGCAATCAAGATTAATATTAATATCTTATCATTTGTTTTTACATGAAAAAAAAACTAATCAACACAATGTGTAATAATAACTACATTATAAACATATAGACTGCCCTCTTAGTTTCTCTGTTTGCTTAAAAGAGTGAGTATTTTATTTATTTAAATAAATAAAATAAGTAATAATGATGTCCTAACATTTGTATTAAATTTAATGTATCACTATTATGTAGTAGTTTTTAGGGCTATTCATCTTAAACATTATAGTAGGCCAGGATAATAAGCGTAACCAGCACATAGAAAGAATTTGTGTTATCAATGTACCTTAGTCTAAACCGATAACAAATTATATGTTACCGAATTTCTAATGCTTACAAATTCTTTCACATCTGTTAGGCACCTGTCTGAAGTAATAATAGCATATTATAACGGTTAATGTTATGAATTACGTATTATAATGTGTGACTATGTTGCATATTAATATGTAGAATTGTGATATAGAAAAGTACATAAGTTAGACGGACGCAGTATTTTTTCGTGCATTTTAATTATTTGTTATTAAAAAAATCAGTGTATTACATTATAAAAAGAGGACGAATATGTTAAACTCTTTTTAATAATTTCTAAAATGTTTAAAATATATTTTTTGGCGTTTTGCAATTTTTTAAGTACAACATACAATGTGATTTAATTGTGTGTTATTAATTTTAGCTATTTTACATATTTTTATATTACTTTTGTGTAACTGTTGTACTTTGTACAGGTTAAAAATATTAAATATGTATCAGTGGGCAAAATAGCTTTTAAAATATGTAATTAGTTTTACATAATATTATTTAACTATGAAGATAAAATTATTATTTCATCATTAGGTAATATCTATTAAATTAAATGAGGTAGGTATTCATCGTTTTCAAAACTAGCGGGATTTTACCAATTTGAAAATTATCGGATATTAACGATTGCACAATATTGTGAATAAACTATTTGTCAAGAAAAGTAACAAGTTTTATCGAGGCTGGCCAAATATTGTACAGATCCCAGCGTGTAGGTTGGCCACAAAATGGCGGTCTCTGCACAGGTACAAATGATTGTGAATGTGTGTGTGGATGCCGCCATTTTGGTTCAACATACATGACGAAACTTGTGCCCAAGAATACTCTGAAGTCAGGTAACTGGTGAACAATATTTGTAACACCGAATTGATGATAATTTGTGTCAATCTTTCATGATACCGTATGACTGTATTGTAGATACATTGAGTGTATGCCATTTAGGCTTAATTGTTTTGTGACAAAGATACCTCCGTAAAAATCATAACATCTGAACAGAAGTATGCTTGAAAAGTATGATCAGAGTGCCTTTAAAACTTATGATCAGTTTACTTTGTGGTCTGAGCATATTATGGCAACCTAAATTCTAGCCCGTCCATAGACAACTAATTCGGGTATGATTATTGTGAATCATAATCTAAAATAAAATCTATGCGTCATTTGGTTTTAAATGTTGCGGCACTTAGTTTTGAATTAAAAATGTTGTGAATGAATATGAAACTTGTGTGTGTTATAAAAAGTGTATTTGAGGCCTGTAATTTTTTTTTATTACTTATCTGAATACTGCTCTGAAAAATGAGAGAGTTTTCAAAAGAAATAAGTAGTATACTAAAGATTAATATTTTCAAAGAAACTGCGGATTATTTGAAGCAATTTTATGAGTCTCGTGAAAACGCGTCATACAAAAGTCGTACCGGCATGTAACGTCACACTACGCTAACTAAGTTGCTACGAAATGTATGGCCTTATATAAGCACAAAATTTCTAATATTTTCAAAGTTTGCGTGTTTATGTTCATATCATAGTAAATCTTTTTGTGTTTGATCATTGATGTAAGTAGTTTTTACACTACTTACATCAATGTAAAAATATTCCACTTTGTAATTTCAAAATTATGTAATGCGTGTGTTTGTACTGCGTCGAATTACAAAACTGCTCATAAAATCTTATATTTTTATTTTTATCTAGTTGTATTATGTACCTAATTATTTCTGAATGTTAAAAAAAATTACATGTAGGCAAATACCCAATTCAATTAAACGTGTCTTAAATTGTTTATATCTGTGGCGATTGCTGGACTGTAAATTGTTAATGAAGATAGCGTTACTCTGACAAGTGAGGCAATTCTAATTAATATTGTCGGTTATATCTCGTTTAGATTTACATGCTGTTCCGCTCCCACGAGCATGAATTATCGCGCGTGCGAATGAGTCAGCGTGCTACCCGAAATGAGGTTACATATTATATAGAAAATAATTACGAGAATTGGGATTCAGTTCAAAACAATAATCAAGTTTATTAAAACTAATGTAATTTATTATAAAATCTTTTAAATTACATATCGAAATGTCAGATATTTTCGTCAAAGTGAACTATCGTAGTTTTGCCGGGGAATTCTATGGGTGACGTTCTGGTTTTTGTATTTCTTTCAAAGATTTCGTTTATTTCGGTTCTTATTGTGTAATATTGGTAGAATATTAACCATTAAATATTTGTTAATGTGCACAAGTGTTCGCAAGTGGTACAACTTCAAAAAACGTGCTATTTTGTGTTCCCTCCAAAACACCCTAGGAACTTTCAGTGAAGCTATTACTATTTATTTGGACTTTGAATAGACTTTTCACTTGACGATTTAGGAATACGGTGTTGAAAATTTAAACGAAAATTCTATTTCCCGCCTTTTTAACTTGACACTGGCAAATAGTTTTAAGCCAATGCCATAATCATATTTAAATAATAATAATAAAAAAGTGAACTGTCATTTCGGAGTTCATAATAAGAACCGAGTAAATTCATTTGTTTGATACATAACGCCTTGGTACTTACAACTTTAATATTTAGTAATACATCGAATATTTGTCAACGCCATAAATGTTCCTCGTTTCGACGTTACTTTGTAAATATGGAAATTAAACCTAATGCCTATTGATGATGTCAACGATAACATCTTGTATACATTATTTTCAGATGTTTTACCTTGTTTGTTAATAAGTATTATTTATGTATGTGATATTTAGCTATGAGTAATAAGAATAGTGCAACTACGTTCCTAATGTATTTCTGAAATCTTCGTGTTCCATACATTATATCTGTCATTATCAAATAAAAATGATAATGTGCCTCATATTATCAAATCAGTTGTACTGTATGTATGCTGAACGATCGCATGGTGTGACGCTAGAATATAGCCCCAGAGCGACTAGGAAATTTGGAGCAGGTGTTTGAGGCAAGCTGCAACCTTGTCTTATACTATTGTACCCCGACACGAGACTGCAGGACTGGCAGTATTCTTATGATATGTCAAACTCTTATAAAGTCCAAAAATATGTTTGATTTAATATTCAAGGAGTTGGGGTGAATAAGCCGTGCCATTTAGTCGAGGTCTTAATCCAGTGCAAAAGTATATTGGAGAAGTATAGGATAAGGTTTCAGCTTGCCTCAAACACCTGCTCTAAATTTGCTAGTAGCTCTCCAGGTAATACTTCTACCCCTTATTCAAAACACATCATTAACTAACATTAGATTGGTTGTCTGTCTTTATCTCTAATATTATATTCAAATTTCAAATATAGTGACTTACCTATTTTCACTTAACATAGGCTTACTATTATGAATAACGTTTTAATGTGCATAGTAGTGTTAGTAAAAATTTAAGTATGCACTGTTTGGTAATATAACGAGTGACTTAGTGCTTATAATCATCCAGTCTCGGTGTGGTAGAAGTAATGGTATGATCAAGTAGTGTCATGGATATTTTAAAATTAATGCTAGTAACGGTATACCTGACAAGTTTACCTGCAGTGTGCTGGGTGCGAGTTTTTGTCACTACTCGCCGTGAAGAAGTTCATCGAAACAACGCCTCTAGTGGCAAACAATTGTAACTAACTCGATGCCAAACAAATTGTAGTTAACTTCGTCACAACGAGTAGTGACAGAAACTCGCACTCAGCACACAGGTAAACCGGAGCGTGTATGTTACACAACTGTGCTGGTTTCCATACGCATACAGTAGCAGCTCAAGCTTACCTGACAGGTATTACTGTGCAGGCAAACCTGTCAGGTGAACCCTTAAGGGGCCCATACATGGTCCGATCTGACTTCAGTTCGGCCTGAACGGATGCAAAATCGTGTCGTGTGTGTGCTCGAATCTGTTCAGGCCGAACTGACGTCAGTTGGGTCGGATGCAATTTTTTCCGTGTATGGGCTCGAATCCGTTCAGGTCGAACTGACGTCAGTTCTAACTGAAACGATCGGCCTCTGGTCTGTGGCTGCCTTAACGTGTATGGCTAGCTTATGAGAACACAGCTAAAATCGTAGATATACATTTTTGTATGTTTATATGATGTGATAGATAGTACACAAGTGCTTAGACATATGTATATGTACATATCGATTCGACAAAAATCTATGTTCTAAGGGGTGATTTCTGATCTGAACGTATTGTACTGTAACATTCATATTAAATTGTCAATTCGTTAATTCATTATGAAATATTTTCTACGACTAATCAATTAAAAAAACTAGTTTTACATGGTCTTAATACTTTAAGTTGATGATGTAGATTTTTTATACTACTACAGTATAATAGGAACACAGTGTTCTAGAACAATATTTAATAAACAAAATTTATTGCTGACATTTTTGTTCATAAACGCTCAATTCATTACGCTTAAAATATTTTCACTAAAGCATTGATACGTAAAATAGCCAATGTGTTCAATGATATTTGTAATTCATAACAATAAGCACAAATTGTTTTGTTCTTTACTAGTAATTAGAATTGATTTCAGTGTTATGTCTTCTGTATCTTAAAAGATTTAATTTAATACATTACCTTGCGCCGAGTGCTACAGTTGATGTGTTTCAAAACATCTTATAAAGTTTTAAAATACATGAACTATATTTTAAAACTTTGTAAGAGTAATACAGTTGATATGTTTTAAAACATCTTGTAAAGTTTTAAAATGCATCAACTGTATTTTAAAACTTTATTAGAGTGCCACAGTTATGTATTTTTAAACCTCTTATAAAGATTTAAAATACTTTAACTGTAGTGCGGGTAAAGTTTAGCACACCTCCTATGTTTATATTATGTTACGCACTTTTTGTTAACCAAATAAATAATGTTTGATTAGTGTTAACACAATACAATTAAAATAATTGTATGTACAGCATTATAAAAGGGGCTTTAATTTTAAAATTACAAAGGTACCCATGATATTTTATATTTATGACAAATATTATCTTTCATTTACTTACGGAATGCCTACGGATAACCTACATTGTATAATTTTAGATCTCCTAATGTTATTTCGTTAAAACACTTTGTTTCTAGATTTTAGTGGTTGTGTAAACTGTATTAAATACACTTGATTGTGAAAATTCTTTATATTTTAATCCCTATTCCTTAGAAGTAGATAAAACAATGAAAGCAGGCAAGTTGCAAGATTCACAAAATATTATTAGGAAGCCATCTTGGAGGCAAAGATATTTGATTGGTCTCGCTCGCTCGACTAGATGACGCACTCCCTAACAAAAACAGCTTCGTAAATGCGGCAACTCATTATTGTAGTGTGTAAAGTGACAATTGACTTACATGTGACAAATTCTAGTGTGTGTGAAAAATTGTGATGCCAGCTAATCTACTTTTGCCCGATTTAATGGGAAAAATATTTTATGCTGTGGTCTATTAGTTAAAATATTGGTTATAAATGTAGCTAAGAAAATACTTAAAAACTAGCTTTTGACCGCGGTTCCGCCTGCGTAAATACTTTATCCCACAAGAACACTGTACTTTTAACTTTTACATTTATAATTATAGTAGTAGGACAGTAGGATAAAAAATGAATTAAAAGCAAATGTACGGTCGAAGACAGATATGGTGTACCACTTTTGAGCCTTATTGCCAAGAAATAAGGTCGAAAAGGGGTAAACCGGATCTGTCTTATCAATATATAATATATTATTGTTATGCGCTTCTTCAGAAAAATGTTAGGTATGTATATAAATGAATAGGCCTTATTCTTATTTATTTATAAGTCAAGACAGAATAACGTGTGTTATAACGAGGTAGCTAGTACGATAATAATATTATACATGTTTAACTGTAACGTTTTCATAATATTCTCGACCTATGCTCCATGCGAATAGTTATTTAGTTCCATGGGTAGAATCATAATAACTAGGTTAGATAAATTAAATAGGATATAAGTTATTCTCATTGTATTTTATTACATTATAATAAAATACATATTTTATTCACATCATAAAAATATTGGAATTTGATTCTTTCATACGCGGCAACACTGAATGGCGATTTGATTCATGTAATTTTATGCTGAAATTTAGAAATTATACGATACTTCCTGATGATATGTGTCTTCGTCTTCGTCTTTTCTACGGTCTTCCGGATTCCGGTGCATAGAGTCCCAGCCTAAATAAGGGTAACTTCCCCGAATACCGTGTAGTGGAATACCCGTGTGGCGGACCAATTAGCGCCACAATCCTGAATCGCGCTATCGAAGTTTTCTATGATCGGCACTATATATAAAACATCTGATATTCATACAAGTGGGCTTCGGCCTGACCGAGTATAGCACCTCGCTCGGTCGGAGATCTTTGGGGCATCCACTTATCCCACACCCGCTTTAGCGTTGTCCTTTATTTTTTATTTTCTATTATTGTGAGCTTGATGCTGAATCCTTGGCTCAAAAAATTAAATTGATTTTTTTTATTATTATAATCATGACAATGGATACGTAAAGTCCTTCAGTCGTTCAAGTTGCACTGTGAACACAGTGTTGTACTGTGAAAAAATATCTGCGTACTAGCATAAAACGACTTTTGCCGGGATGTGCGACGTTGTTGTTTTTGTATTTGCTTGATAACTTGTGTTATTTCGGTTCTTATTGTGTAGTATTGGTAGAATAATCATCCATTAGATATTCGTTGACGAGGACAAGTGTGGGCAAGTGGTACAAAAAGCGTGCTATTTTGTGTCTCTCCAAAACGCTCTAGGAAGTTTCAGAAAAGCGTCTACCACTTTACTAAATCGACTGACTTGACTTATGCACTGTATTGACAATTTATGTGGACTTTGACTAGACTTTGGACTTGACGATTTAAGGGCCATATTGACCATCCAGCCTGCAAGCCCAAGGCCGCGGACTTGTAGGCAAAAATTTCAAATGATTGACACTATTGATACCAATGACGGTTTAGTACCGGTGTTGGATTTGCAGGATGGGCCGTGAGTATGGCGCTTTTTATATTGTGTATTAAGTTTCAGAATAACATATATAAATAATCATATTGCAATTTGATTATTCAAATTGCAATATATATAGTGGATTTTGCAAGACAGCGCTCAGACGTAATCTGTGGAAATTTTTGACAGCTCTGTTAAAAAGTTGCAACACCAGTCATTGATGATTGATGTATCACAGTCGGGTTGTCGAAAAATTTAATAAATTCAATAAATTAATCGCAAGCGCTTGAGTTTAATTTGTGTTTAGAATGCTATACGATTTGGCAGAGATAAAAAAGAATATTGAGAGTTCAAAAACACGGAAAGACACATTGTTATGGAAACCCAATCTGATTTAGTATTGTACCTGTTTCATGTGATTTTATGAATGTTAAAGTGATTAAGTGGGCAGGATGCCGAAAGGAGAAAACAAGACGAGTGAGTTATTGTCACGAGAGGAGAATGACCAGGTGTTTGCCCTCATAGGGCAAAAATGCCAAGTGAGTAACTTTTGACCATCATTGTTAAAGTTAGTAATCAGGTCTGAAAGATTATGCCTATCTCTCATTATTATACTTTATCAGCCACTTATCAGGAGATAAAATGAGAAAACGATTTTAGCATACAATGGTACTTATATGTTGTATTTTACAAATTCATGAAAATAAAATGTTCATGCTTTAAGTACAAAGTAAGTGATATGACTTGTATTTATTGTTTTTTTTTTTATCAACAATATTGGCATTTTAATGGCTTGAAAGTTGCAATAAAGCCAAAATTAGGCAATTATTTTGGGATCAAATTACAATAATATGGCCTCAGTTGTTGTCAAGATCAGTATGATTTTCTAATTCAGAGATTTAAAGACATTTTTTTGCCATGTGAAATGATAAAACATATCAATATCTTGATAACATAAGGAACCAATACAACTGAATGAACTTTTAAAATATTCATCAAGTTGTGTGTGTGTGTGTGTGTGTCATCCATCTCAAAAATAGTTTTCAAACCCCCTTACTAATAAAAAGATTTACACAATGGATAACTTAACAACATTGCTGTCTTTGTCTGATGCATTGGAAAAGTCACATAAGAGACAAAGACAGCAATGTAGTTTAAGTTATCCGATGTGTAAATCTTTTTATTAGTAAGGGGGATTAGAAAGGCTTCTACGGTATTTAAAAAAATAAATTGATATACAGTTTACTCCAATTTTTATGACACACACATAAATGCATAGTTGCATAGTCTATTCACCTTAAGAAATCAGTGAATTATGCATACAAATGTAAATATTGACAAATGACGCTTAGGCCTTGTTCACATTAACCGATTAAAGTAGGCTATTTTGACAAATGTATGCATGATTCTCTGATCTCTTAATGCAAATAGATACAGTAAAGTATCAGTAATCATGTCCATGGTCCAGTTATAAAACATTGTAAGAACTTGCAAAAGTCACCTAAAATAATTACAAAACATTCATTTACATTGTCATGAAAGAAAACTTAAAATTATGGGTAAATATTCAAATTGCTACTTATTCGGAATGTGATTATGGCTAAGTGTCACATGGTGCATACTCTCATAATATTTTCATATAAATTTTCCACAAAGGGTTCTTAAATTCAGCCTGAATTTGAGAGTTCTATAAAATATTTACTATAGTCTTTATATACTTTATTCATGAGATCATTTTAATGAGATTACTTTTCCTAATCATCTTTATAGCAATATTTTGTCATAACAAAAAATAAATTAGAATTTTTTCTATACTTGATTTGGGTTTTAACATTAGTCAGAACAGATTTTTTCTAGCCCCTTTTGGTATCTATGGCTGGGACTTTATGCACCGGAATCCAGAACACCGGTGAAAATTCAGAGCACTGAAAAAGTTTCAAGTGTCGTGCTGTCAAATTATATGACATTGACATTGCCTCTATACATGTGTTCGATCATTTTCAACTCTATTGCATTTGTGCAAAGTTCTATTTTCAATGCTCAGAGTTTTCTACGGCCTTCCAGATTCCAGAGCATATAGTCCCAGCCTAAACCTCTAAAGAATTTTTTTCACTAATCACGTTCTGAATTCTTGTCACTACAATATTGTCTCTCTTATCATACAACTCTCATTTTTTATGTTTTTTATGTATTGGCAAGCTTTGTTTATTTTGTTTTTTAACTGACTTCCAAAAGGTGAGGTTATTGTGGTTATAATTATCATTTCATATCAAATATTGCCTAAAAAAATTTTTTTTGCGTATTTGATGTTAAACAACATTAAATAAACAGCTTGAACCCATTTTCGTATATCTTGAAAAATAACGAAGATACAAACAATTTAAATTTACAATATGAAAGAGAGTGATATATCGGCCTGTATTTGTCATGTTACACCCGCCATATATTTGTCATTACAAAATGTATGGCGGTAACAACTTGTGACATAACACGTAATAAATCGTTTTGCGAGAAAGAGATGGGCAAAATTTTGTATTTGATTATTATTTTTAATTGCGTCAATCTAAATACTTATTTCTTTTAGATTTATGTATCTTTATGAACAATTTTCAAATTTAATTCTTAAAAATCTGATATTCTACACTAGGCAACATCCCTATTAGAGCCTTGTAATTTTCAGGAAGGGCAATTTCAAAGAAGGCTACAAAATATCTGCATGCCAAATCTAAAGTAATATTTAAATAACGTAACCAAGAGCATATCAGGACATGTCTAAGGAGGGTTCCATAACTTTCAATGTGTAATAGGTTTTTTTTTAAATTACTTCAAAAGTTACTGTCCGATTTCGTTTAAAAAAAATAATTCTAATGAGTTTTTAGCATCTATCAGCATAGCAACTTACAAGTGTCTATCTCCAATAGTTTGGAACCCTTTGGAGGCCGATTACTCGAAAATGGTCGACTTTGTAAAAAAGTCATATATGAAACATTGCCTTTATTTTAAAATACCTATTCAACGATACCCCACATGATTGGGTATAATGAAAAAATATTTTTCATCCCCACTTCACGTGTATGGAGAGACACAGCTAAAATATTAAATTATTATTATTTTATGATGCCAAAACCGAGATCTATACACAATCTATAACTATACCAAATATCATCCATTTATATTTATAATTACAATAGCTAGAAGCGTGGACAGACAGACAGACAGACGGACAGACAGAGCGAAACTATAAGGGTTCCTTGTGTATTACAGAACCCTAAAAAGAGGTGAAGTTTGTGAGGTTGTAGGGGGTAATCTCTGGACCTACTGAACCGATTTTGAAAATTCTTTTACCAATAGAAAGCCACATTATTTGTGAATGTCATATGCTTTAAATTAAGAAGATAATGTGTAAATTTACCACAGACAAAGCCATCTTTAATGTGTTAAAGTGGAACTAGAAACTTAACGATTTTCTTCTATAAATATGTCTAATATCCGTAAAAAATGTGTGGTACATACATCTTTATCCCATAATGGTAGATATACCTTAATCAGTTTAAAAAAATAGAATGCTGTTTCGTTACGAAATTCCGAAACGAAGATTGTTATATTACATAGGTCTTCTTAGAATATAATTGTCATATTCAAATATCATATTTCAGACTATGGTTCAAGGGCTAATTACGACTAAAACATTTAAACATTTCAGTCCTACCTACAGTCGGTGCCTGATGTAAAGGATGTCATAGTCATTAAAATTATTACGGCCATCACGTACATAACTAGTTTTGTAATAATGAGACAATGTGTTTGAATTATTCACTCGTCGGCTACCGGTTGCGCGGCATAAACTGAAAGCATTCGGCCATTTTCTCCTCATTACGTAAAATTCACGCGCCTTATCAGAGGATCTTGAGAGTTTTTTAGACGACTCGCTTTAACTGTGTAGTGTGCGCGAACGTGGAAATGTTACGCGGTTATCAGAGTTAAAATAAAAACATAACATTTCTGTTTCTTTGGCACAAGAAAAAAGATTAAAGGGACATACTCCATAGTCCATTTATTCAAAGCATGCGTAATACTGAGATAGTGTCTCATCTATGATAAACGAGATTATCTTGGTACTTATGTAATTATAGGTCGCTAAAATGGTTCTAAAATTGTCAGATCCTAAAACATCGTCAAATTGGCCTTGGATTTACATAAAACGATAAAATTGATTGAAATAAAAAATAGAATTCCACGCAATACGCTAATAAAACATGCCTGCCGCTCTGGGGGACGTCATTTTATTATTAAAATTAGCATTTATTTTTTATTATTTATAATTATTTTTATATTATTTTAATTTTAGTGATCAGAAATCACGAAAACAGGGGCCATGCTTTTATAGGCACATTTAAAGCAAAGCTTACATTATACGGTAATTGATGTATGATAAATACGTGATAAATAAATTTAATATGATTCATTTAGTTACGTCCTCCTTAAACTTGTGAGTCAACTTTACCGTAACCATCATCATAATCATCATGGTGCCACACCTTTACAATGTGGAAGTAAACGGTGACAAACCGGCACAAAACAGCTGCCGCCCGGCGCCCACGATATAACCACCCCCTACTTTATTCACGTTTCTCGACCGACGAATTTATCGAAGTAAAAGAACACTAAAAATAACGTAATCCTCCTTTGTGTTTACGCTCAAACGATCTCAATACGCTTTGAAGGATGAGGGTTGATTTTCTTCTGAAGGTCAATTTATTTATATGTATAGTCTCCATGAGAATATTGTTACGCCAGTGACTACACCAGTACTTAATATACAAAAAAATCTTGGGAACGATGTTATTAATAGTGTTAGGGATCGAAAATCGAGTTTCAATTATTATTTTAAACAAAAAATTAAAACCGACTTCCAAAGTAACAATGCACAAAGAGTATGAAATAATTATTATTTTCTAAATTATTCCCCTTTTAAATTCGGCTAAAATTTGAACTATTTATCTGATCAATCTTCATAATTTTCAAGTGCAGAATTATTTAGAATATAAGATTCATTTCATACTTTTTTGTGTATTTTTACTTTGAAAGTCGGTTTAACTGTGGGAGAGCCACGCTTTGGCACGAATGGGTCGGCTCGACCGGATAAATACCACGACCTCACAGAAAATCAGCGTGAAATAACGCTTGCGTTGTGTTTCGTCGAGTAGGTGGGGATACCGGAGGTACAATCGGGACTTTAAGGACAAGGAACGCAAGTCGCAACACCGGAGGAGTTACAAGTAGAACTCCTTCGGTGTTGCGTGTGTTCATACACGGCGGCGGCGGTAATCGCTCACCATCAGGCGATCCGTTGCTCGTTTCCTGGTTCATTTCATAAAATAAAAAAAAATGTTTAAAAATAATAATTTTCCCTTTTTAGTCATATTTGTTATATTATTATTAACAGATTTTAAGAACTTTTAAAATAAACTATCGAATTTAATACGCGCCAAGCTTCCATTAGGTATTGTATATATAAGATGATGATGATTACTGTAATTTACATAATGGCATAATATGCTTGCAGTTCTTTTAACAATGTCGAAATTTTCAAACGCGTATCTTTAAAGACTGAGGAGTTTCAGGAGAGAGTTCAGTGCTTTTGGATCTAGGGTATACCTTGGTGCGCAATCTCACTTTTTGGTAGCATATGCTTGGGTTACTTCAGAAAAAGTCAAAATCACTATGTGTCCATATAAATTTCGAGTATTCCTCATGTATGCCATCATGGTTCACCACTTTGGTGACAACGGTACCAACTTCGGTTTACACCCTTTGTAACGGGCTACGACCTCTTGATTGTATGTCCTTCTTGCGCTCGAGTGGTGATGATAATAATACAGCAGCAACTCTTATACTCTCCTTTATTGGTGCTTTATATACGTCTACACTATATATAGCTCGATAGGCTTTACTTCATGACATCTGTCAATGTCAATAATGACATTGACAGTTACATCTTACTGTTGACATATGTAACACCCTTGACATCAAAACGTATAACCGCCTCCATTTTTTGGAAGTCGGTTATAATATTTAAAATAATTGAAATCGTTAGGACATAGTTATTTAGTTTTTCATAATTTTACGCCGCCTGTCGACCAAGATGTAATCTGGCGCTTAGTGCCATCTAGTGTCAGATAGCAAAACTGTTAAGTAAGGTCGATAACAAACTAAAAACGTAGATGAGCGAGCGGAGTCAGACACCCCCTCACCCCGAATAATATCACGCTTTGTTCCATACTTCCATGCGCTCAAGTCACATGCTGTCCTTGTCATTTCCCAGCAGACGTCTCTGCTGGCCGAAATACATAATGACAGCCTGTAAATAGGAGGGCTCCTAATTTTGATTACCGTTTTAGTATTCGGCCGTTGGTCCCTGTTATGAAATCGTGTTATGTACGCTAGGTTCCCCATCGGCCAAAACGAGTTCTGACAATAGTTGAAGCTACCGGTTGACCGACAACGTCCGGTAACTGATCGCTGTCGATTATTAGGGACCCGTAATAAAATATAAACCCCTTCAAGTCATACTAGATGTAAGTTTAAACATAATTTTCATTTTCATCATCGTCGGTAAGGACAATCTGCTTCATGAAATTTGACTACTCATGTTTAGTGCAAGTTCCCTACACACAAAAGCCGATTCGGTGGAATCAATTTGACAATTGAATTAATCGATTTCATCAAATCATCTAATTGAACATTGCTCGCAACTACAATTGGGTATTTGACAACATGTAAAAATTTAGTTTTTTCAATAAATTAAGAAATAGTTAGGTGTTACAACTTGATAAAAGTAAAAAGAATTATGATTTTTTGCATTTCAATGCGGTTACAAAAGAGTTGAAATATTTTTTTGAAACCTTTGAAAAAAAACCGAATATTTTTGTGTATAAAACCTACATAATTAGTTTACTTACATCAAATATAAAAAGATTTACTATGGTATGTATCAACATGAACGCCCAAAATAGATATATTAGACATTTTGTGCATATGGCCATACATTTCGTAGCAACTTACTAGCGTGTGACGTCACTTACTATTTTCTATTCCTTTTGGAAACTGTCTTATTTTCAGAGCACTATTCATTTATGTAATAAAAAAACCAGGAAAATAGCGTATTTACATGACCTCTAATTTCGCGATTCTTTGTAGAGACATGTCCCTTTTTCTCGCTGTCTGTCCTTCTTGTCTCACGCTTTTCTCTAAATATAAAGTGACAGTACCTGGGTAACCGAGGTTTGCTCGGAGTTCTGATAACTAACCAGGCTTCGAACCCACCACATAACGAATTTTCGAACAAAGCAAAAATTATGCATACGCATACAGCTAATCGGACTAACATATTAGAGTCTAAATTATTGATATATAGTTTGCACGACGAAAGAAAAAACCATTATAGCAATATTGCGCAGACCTAGCTTGAACGATTTTTCTCACCCAAAACTCCCTGCATACTACATTTCATAGTAATTATTGCAGCCTTTTTTTAGATACCGATTATATACATATATACAAGATTGTCTCGTTTAAAGTATACAGTATCAGATAATAATAATTAGAGATAGCCGGTGCGCACTTGACCATCATCATTCATCACATACGATGTCTAATTTGTGTCATAGAAAATACTTCGGCCTTTTTAGGTGCTGCTTTCCGCTGACATAATAGTAGTGTAACCGTCTCGCTTATTAATGTTTACTTATAAATTGCATCACTAATCATATTATTATTTTATTCAGCCTACCAACTTTTGTTGAAGTTGTAGTATATTACAGTTACAGAGGTACTACAGTTATAACACTTAATATTCATAGTACATATAATATTCTTTCTAATATTATCCAACAAAATTATTTCAGAATAAGGAAATCGACACTAAAATACTTTGGATTTGAATATAAAAAAGGGATATAATTAATCTTGCGAACAAAAAATAAGTTGGCGACTGCACATGAGCATAATGTATTATTGAATTTGGCAACGCATTAATATGTTGCCGACTAAATTACTAAACTAAAGAAAGCACTCAGGTGAAAAAAAAATACAAAAATCCGCAGATCAGGTGGCGAAAATTAATCCAAATTGGGCACAGAAATTTATGTTACCGACTTAATTTCCGAGTTTGCGATCATTATACGATGTACGCAGCTATAAAACCAGGTTGGGTTGATAAATTAATGGATGCTAAAAAATCAATTTACAGGCTACGGAAAATCGCATTTTTGGATACTGTTGGAGTTTGTTTTCCTTTGGAATGGGTGTCGTTTTCAAGGTTTTTGAGGGTGCTGAATAATTTAAAAATTAAATCCATTTTGAAATTTCAAAACGGCGTACATATTATTAAAATTAATATGGGTGTCCTTTGCGATTACAAAATTGTCTTCCAATTTCAATTTCCAAATTTTCTTTCTTTTCAAAATTCTTCGTAAAAATGACATGAGTACTAATTTAAAAGTTCTTGGTGATGCTGATTAGGATTGATGATTATTATCACAGTTATGTAGTTCGACATACCAGCTATGTAAGCTATAGAAATTATTGGATTAAAAAAAACGCTTAGCATAAAGAAAATACCTACGTGGTTACTAAGGGAGTGGAAATTTTCATTATTTTTTCAGTAGGATGCACCCATGGAGCTAGTACGAAGAAGAGAGGGCATAAGCAACTGTGCACTGTGATTTTTACTCGGCCCTATCGTCATCACAATGGGCGTGGTCTTAATCAGTGTACCTACTGTCCGTGTTCGAACTGTGCACAAGTCTGTGATAACAATAACTTTTGTACTTTTCTAGTTTCTAAGAAGAAAAGGATGAAGTGTTGTGTCTTATCTTGTAAAAACGCTCACGCTTAGTTTTATACTAAAAGTTTATTACAACAACTCCTCTTTTTACTAGCTCCATGGATGCACACCGTTTCAGAAATAGAAGCGATTATATAAAAATTTTGAAAATGCATTGAGATACGAGCGATGTATAAAATAAAATATGTGGTTGCGGGGTTATAAAGCTATAGAAATGTTGGAAAATTCAGGATTTTCTAATTTCTTTTTTCCCATCATGAAGAAAATATGTGGTTGCGAGGTTCATAAGGGGGAGCAAATATTCATTTTTTTTTCAGCAGGACGCATTGAAATTACAGAAATTGACGCATACAGAAATTGACGCATACAGAAATTGAAATACACCCGCCATTTTGAAATTTCATAATAAATGATTATTTTGTAATCAACATCCCTATAAACCTAGAAAAGGACACCTAGATTTTGTTTAAAATAAATGTCCGCAATCTTTGAAATTCAAAATGGATATCATTTTTGTATTCAGCACCCCTAAAAACATCGAAGACGACACCCATATAAATTTTTCAGAAATATATTCGCCATTATGAAATTTCAAATTGAATGAATTTTTCTAATCAGCGACTCCAGAAACCTAGAAAAAGACACCTATATCCATTTTTTTTAAATATCTACCATCTTGGAAATTCAAAATGGATGACTTTTTTGTAATCAGCACCACCAGAAACCTACAAAATGACGCCCATGTTAATTTTATAAAATGAAATTATATGTCCGCCATCATGGTATTTAAAAAAAGTTATTTTCGTATCAATTACCACTAAAAACCTGGAAAACGACGCCCATATCAATTTTACGAAAAATCCGCCATTTTAGAATTTCAAAATGAATTTTTTTTTGTAATCTACACCCCCAGAAACCGAGAATAATTAAAAATGGGAATTTTGTACGCTCCTTTACGTTTATTAAATTGTTGCCAAGATGGTTATTCGTTCTCCAAAATAATATCTCTCTGCCGGTTTGGAATATTTAGTTAATAGAACTGGCATTATTTAGTCGCCGGATTTGGTATTTTTTGTGCCTTGCATTCTTTCGCCAACTTAGTTATCCAGTAATCTATATTCCGTTTTTTCACACCCAAATTGTTTAAATACATTTATAAAAAATAAGATCTTTATCTTGCTATAAATCGGTTAATGAATTCTTCAAGTGGGACGTAATATTTGGTCCGTGTCGCTGTATAACGTCTAATTATGTCTTATGACTTATGTAACAATTTACATAACGTGTTACAATTTTTATATATTTCTCAACCGTTTTTGTTTCTATGTTAATTATTTTTTAAACTAGGCAACTTTTATGTAATTACACAGATCTAGGCACTAAAATATTTGAAACCTAGATTCACTAATAGGCAGTATGCATTTGTTTTAAATCAGCAAAATTCTTATATTTTCCGAAAGGCAACATAAATATGGACCGAAAAATTCAAAAAGTAATCAGTTGCTAAATTAAAAAGTTGTAGGACTAAAAACGACGTTTTTTTTTCTATGTTTAAAAAACCAAAATGACTGTTCAAATCCTTATGGTATTTGTGACAGTTTTTGTAATAGTACATGATGTGTACATACAAACGCAGTATTTATGTTAAATAAAATCAATTTTGCATTTTTCTTCATACATTTTCAACTGCTGTGGCGACACTCGTCCATCATTTTAGGGGTTCCGTAATACATAAGGAACCCTTATAGTTTCGCTCTGTCCGTCCGTATGTCTGTCAGTCTGTCCGCGCTTCTAGCTTCTGTAATTATGAATATAAATGGATGAAATTTGGTATAGTTGTAGATTGTGTACAGATCTCGGATTTAGCATCAAATAATAATTTATTTTTTTAAGGGGTGGCTCTCCATGCATGTGAAGTGGGGATGAAAAATATATTTTCATTCTACCCCATCCTGTGGGGTATCGTTGAATAGGTCTTTTAAAATAAAGGCATGGTTTCGTACATGACTTTTTTTACAAAAATCAACGATTTTCGAGTAATCGGCCTCCAAAAGTGGTTTGTAAGTTGCCCCCTAGCATTTCTAAACTATAAGAGATATAAACTTGTTAGTTTCCATGCTGATAGATCATGCTAAAAACTCTTTAGGAAAATTATTTTGAATGAAATCGGACAGTAACTTTTGAAGTAGGTAATTTGAAAAAAACCCTATTTACGGACATCCTTAGACATGTCCTGACATGCTCCTGGTTATATATTTTTTTTATAGTGTTTTTAATGCAGTCCAACTATCTTACTTTTGTAATGACTGTATTTCGTCAACGGTTGATCGTAGATATGCCATTGCAAAGACAATATTTCCTGGCTTATTATGTACTTTTCGAAAAGCCAATAAAAAAAACTATGCATTACTAGATTTGATATTTTCTCTCAACCATTCTCATCTTATGTCTGATCATCGACAGTGGACACCATGTAACTCTAAACTCTAGCAGTAATAAGACGACCGTGACCCCCGCATATGAGAGACTATTTATAGTAATCAGGCTAATACTTCGTTACTCATATTACGAGAAAATAGCGAGAAAGTGTCTATGCATGTTTGTCTCGTTTGTTCAGCGTAACAGTTTGTTACAAAGCGAAAATGACATGATATTGATAAGCTGATATTCATAAACAACGTATCATGTCTCTTTATCGACATGTACAATGTCGACAAAGTTTCTAAACATTTTCCTTTGCACTAGGACGCCTCAAAATATTTAAACACAAAGGAAGTGACCGCAACGACTGTAGACGTGGTTGAGTATGTGTGCGTGCGCACGATGCAACGGGCGCTGTTAAGCGATATTCGATAGTACATTCTATTTATTAGTAGGTATCTACAATTCTTACGGATTTTGTTTTACAAAAAATCCATAACTTCTTAGCATGAAACTTGATGAACGTGATTATGGCGCCCAACGTGGGACAAGTTTAATGTTTCATCTATAGTCTATACCATATCATAGTCAAAATCATTTATTTTGCTAAAATTGTTTACAGAGTCTGGCAACAGCCGTCGTCCAACTGTTCATAACAGAAGGCCCTGGACATTCGGAATGGAAGAAAAAAGACACCGGCGTCCTCTGCCTCATCAAAGACAACGCGAGGCGGTCCTACTTCTTCCGGATATACTGTCTCTACCGGAAGACCATGATATGGGAGCACGAGATCTACAACCAAATCGAGTACAAAAGTCCAAGGCCATATTTACACACCTTCGAAGCTGAGGTACCTACTTATCTTGTTTTACGCAAGTATCTAGTGACTTACATAACAAGTGTTCTAGTTCAAGATCTTTATGGGATCAGAGTTCAGACTAAAGTTCTAATATAGCTACTTTAAAGGTAGCTCTACCTTGTTGCTTGTTGGCACAGAAACAATGCAGTCCGTAAAATAATTAAATCAAATGTCGTATTAGGTTAGCAAGGTGTTTAAAATTCCTGTCCAATTTTGCAACATTCACAATTCGAACATTACTACAGCTTTTGTTGTGAATATTCGCACACTTTCCTTGAATAGAAATTATGTATGTGCGAGTTTGAGACCAGATAAAAAAGAGAGCTTTGTCATTAAAAAACTGAGGCCGGTTTTAGGGTTCCATAGTACTACAAGGAACCCTTATAGTTTCGCTCTGTCCGTCTGTGTAGCTGTCCGTCCGTGTGGCTGTCCGTCCGTCCGTCCGTCCGTCCTCCTAACTCCTGTAGGTATAATAAAAATATGAATGAAACTTGGTACAGTTATAGCTTGCGTATACCATAAAATAAAACCCACCATAAAATGATTATTTATTTATCTACCGCGCGTGAAGCTATGCACTACATAGTACTAAGGCGGGTCAATAAGTCCGTGACTTTTTGAATTTCTAACCTCCTTACTGAAAAAGCAACACTACTCCTGTCAACAGGCATCTGTCAGTTGACTCCTATCAAAATTTGAACTTGCTGCGTCAGTTAGTTTGTGTTTTACAGCTATCTTTATCAGACTATCCAGTAACTTAAGGAAACAATGGAAAAAAGTGAATTTCGTTTGCTTATTAAGCATTATTTTTTGCGAAAAAAAACCATCACCGAGACCAAGGCTAAGCTTGATAAATACTATGGGGACTCTGCACCATCGATTTCAATGGTAAAAAAGTGGTTTACTGAATTTCGTTGTGGCCGTACAAGCACTGAAGATGCCGAACGTCCTGGACGCCCAATTGAGGTCTCTACACCCGAAACAATCGAAAAAATTCACGATATGGTGTTGGCCGACCGAAGATTGAAAGTGCAAGAGATTGTGGAAGCCATAGGCATCTCGCATGGCTCAGTGGTTTCAATTTTGAATGATCACTTGGGCATGAGAAAGCTTTCCGCAAGTCGACCACAAACGCAATCGTGTAACAACTTCACAGGAAGGTTTGGCGTTGTTTAATCACAATATGGAGGAGTTTTTGCGCCGTTTTGTAACCGTGGACGAAACATGGATCCATCACAACACACCAGAGACCAAACAACAGTCAAAACAGTGGGTTTCTAAGGGTGAATCGGCGCCAAAGAAGGCCAAGGTGGGTTTGTCAGCCAATAAAGTTATGGCGACTGTTTTTGGGATGCACGTGGGATAATCCACATTGACTATCTTCAAAAGGGAAGAACAATTAATGGGGAATATTATGCCAACTTATTGGACCGCTTCAATGAGGATTTGAAAAAAAACCGACCTCATTTGGCCAAGAAAAACGTTCTTTTTCACCAAGACAATGCAAGGGTGCACACATGTGCAGTTGCCATGGCAAAAATCCATGAATTGGGCTATGAATTGCTCCCACATCCACCCTATTCTCCAGATTTGGCTCCGAGTGACTACTTCTTGTTCCCAAACCTGAAAAAATGGCTCGGTGGAAAAAGATTTGACTCCAATGATGAAGTCATCTCGCAAACAAAGGTCTATTTTGAGGACCTCGACAAATCATATTTTTTGGAAGGGATAAAAAAATTGGAGAAGCGTTGGACAAAGTGTATAGAGCTCAAGGGGGACTACGTTGAAAAATAAAATGATTTATTTATCAAAAAATCTGTGTTTTATTCCAAAAGTCACGGACTTATTGACCCGCCCTCGTACTTACGTACATAAAAGAACACCGTGGTCCGCGACTGCTATCCTTACAAGGTAAGGCGTAGTTTCGTTACATTTGTGTGCGTGAAACTGTGCATTATTACACGGCGAGGCGTAGCTTAGACCGATCTCACTGTGTGTTTCGCAGAATAGTGTCTTAACTTTTTTATTTTGTCTGAGGTACGTGTATGTTGATTATTATTATGATTTACAGGAATATATGACTGCCTTCAACTTCGCGAACGAAGATGAGGCCACAAAGTTGCGGAATGTTCTCATCGAGAAGATCGAGCTCCGGAAACAGAGAAGAGAAGGTCTGTTCACAATTACTAGCCCACGTTCACATTAACCCCCTTACTAATAAAAATATTTACACAATGGATAAGCTATACCATGTTTCGTCCTTGTCTGTCAATCGACTTTTCCAACGTATTGACGACCTTCTCGCCGTGCTGGTTAGCTAAAAGTACATCATGTTCGTGTAGGTCGTAGGGACAATTCTGAAAGTATTAGCTACTAATCTTTTTAAAAACGAAATATTTGAGTTACATTTCTTATGCAGATTTTAAATTAAAACCATGCCCTGCCAAACATTCCAAGTGGAGGGAAAATGCGTGTGACATATTTGATCGGTTATACAAGCGGACAATAGTTGTGTACTAACATCGCGCGTTATCTCTCCAATTATGTAAACAGCGGCGCGATCCATTCTCTTAAACTTACGTACGTAAAAATACATTATCATTATCACTAGATTTTTTGTCTGTAAGAAAACACTCTTCGGTACTCGGCCAAAAAGATTGAAAGCCGACCTTCGAAAAGAGATGTTCAGCCAGTCGCGACGTTGTAAAACATAATCTCTGTCAGAGAATTCGAGGAAATGAGAAAGAATGACCTGTTACTTGTTAATAATAATTATCGTGTATTAATATTAAGGTCGCCCTGTGGTCGAAATTCGAACATAATTCATATTTTATTTTTAAGGTCCGACTTTATTAGGGTTCTTTTGCCTCTTAGATACGCAATAAAAATCATGTAAATGTTGTCTATGGAATGTGAAGAAAGATAAACAATAGTACTTATACAATTTAATTAATATTATATCCCCCAAAAAAATACCCACAACCTGCAAGCAATCAAATGTGTGAGTGTACGCATAAGGACTTATGCGTACACTCAGAAACAAGATCGTGCAAACACCACCACCGCACAAGCAACAATGTCAGCGAGATCGTGCAAGGTCCCACACCAGCATGCAGGTTGCAAAACTCGACGGGCGTTTCGTCCCGAACCTGGAGCATCCTCTTCCACTTTCACATTTGCTTGCAGGTTGTGGGTATTTTTTCGCGGGATATAATATAAATTTATTTGTATGCTATGGATTTCGGCAAAGTTACGCCTGATTCTATTAATTATTAACAATAGTGTCAAACCAACACTTACTGTTATTATACAAACGTATGGTAGTGTGAGTTATTAATCTGAGATAGTGTGTGTTACTTGCCTCGACATAACTTTAACTGTGCCAAATTACATACTACTCCGTTTGCATAGTTTTTCGTACAAAGGGTTAAGAAGTTTTCGCTTCACGATTGAGTATTATGTTTCCAGATCGTCGCCTGCGTTCGATGCAGGCGGCGCGCGCGAACAGCGTGTCGTCGTACGGGTCGAGCACGTACGCTGACGTCAACGGCGCCACGCCCCCGCCGCCCGCGCCGCCGCCGCCCGCGCCCGCCGTGCCGCTGCCGAGTAAGACCAACGTGACTTCAAGTGAGCATTTACTGTTTACTAGCTTTTTTCCGCGGCTCCGCCCGCGTAAATTAGTACCTATTGGGAATCCCACGGGAATACTGTACGTTTTCGGCATAAAAAGTAGCTAGTAGTAGTAAGTATATAAGTTTCATCGAAATCCGTTCAGTAGTTTTTGCGTGAAATTGTAGCTAACATCCATACATCCTCACAAACTTACACATTTATTATAGTAGTAGGATGTAATTAATAAATCAAATAGAAAATGAGAAATATAACATCTCCAAAAAGCAACAACGAAGTAGATAAGAAGTAAAGACGATAAACAAACACCTTTTATATTATGGGCAAGTTTGCGTTTGGCCGAGAGTCACCCATGCATAAGATGATAGTTTTTCGAGTATGACAATTAATTTTCGGCATAATCAAGCAGTAAGTACCTAACTAAAACATGCTTTTTGGAAAATATATAATAAAAGGCTTGGCGTGAGCGCGTACGTGCGAAGGACGAGATTTTTAGGAGAACTTTACGAAACAAATCCTTTGTACTCTTTGTGCATCAAGTGTTAATAAAAAATATATATAATAAAATATTTTCAGGTTATTCATTCAAGAGTTCAAACACTGGCAAGAAACAGAAGACGCGGAAATTAACGAAGGCGGACATAGGTGTGCCGAAGGACTTCATACACGTGTCGCACGTGGGCTGGAGTGCTAATAAAGGTAGGACAACGGCCTTGCAGAAAACCGGCGTGAAAAAAAATCCGCTGCTGTGAGTAAGGTTGCGGCCTATTGAAAGAGGAGGGCAATAATTTTTATCTCATAAAATTGCCTTTTCTGCTCTATCGGAAATCTAATTTATAACTTTATTAAGTATCTTTGTTATGTCTCTTAATTGCGCTTTATGATTATCTTTTGACGTGATAACGTCTTATAAATCGATGGAGCCGGCTGCACGCACGAAAAAACATGACTCATGCGTTACCTGTTACCCGTTATCGTTACTAAGTACCGTTACCAAGTACCAGCGTTACCTCACATTGCCTTTACCTCATTATTATTATTGTTGTTGTTGTTGTTGACGTTGTCACCTTCAACTATCGTCAGTAAACCGACTTTACAGACAACCGGTATGTTTCTAGTCCAAATGAGGCGGCTGTGATTAAGCAACAATTTGTATTCATCGTCATCATCACGTTTACTGGTTACGACCTCGAGATTTTAAAAAAATTAACTAGATGTTCGCGCGCGACTTCGCATAGAGTAAATCCCACAATAACCTTACATTTTGCCGCGATAAAATGTAGCCTATGACCTTCACCGTGCTTCTACTCTGCCAAATTTCATCGGATGCCAAATCGGTACAGTAGTTTCGGAGCCTATTCAATGCGAACAAAACAACTAAACCTTTCCTCTTTATAATATTATTTAATTAATAGAAGAGCCCTGTGGCCTAGTACGTTAAAGCCTATCTTTAGTTTTGAAATCCTTGTACTAAGGCGGGTCGATAAGTCCGTGACTTTTTGAATTTCTAACCTCCTTACTGAAAAAGCAACACTACTCCTGTCAACAGGCATCTGTCAGTTGACTCCTATCAAAACTTGAACTTGCTGCGTCAGTTAGTTTGTGTTTTACAGCTATCTTTATCAGACTATCCAGTAACTTAAGGAAACAATGGAAAAAAGTGAATTTCGTGTGCTTATTAAGCATTATTTTTTGCGAAAAAAACCCATTACCGAGACCAAGGCTAAGCTTGATAAATACTATGGGGACTCTGCACCATCGATTTCAATGGTAAAAAAGTGGTTTACTGAATTTCGTTGTGGCCGTACAAGCACTGAAGATGCCGAACGTCCTGGACGCCCAGTTGAGGTCTCTACACCCGAAACAATCGAAAAAATTCACGATATGGTGTTGGCCGACCGAAGATTGAAAGTGCAAGAGATTGTGGAAGCCATAGGCATCTCGCATGGCTCAGTGGTTTCAATTTTGAATGATCACTTGGGCATGAGAAAGCTTTCCGCAAGTCGACCACAAACGCAATCGTGTAACAACTTCACAGGAAGGTTTGGCGTTGTTTAATCACAATATGGAGGAGTTTTTGCGCCGTTTTGTAACCGTGGACGAAACATGGATCCATCACAACACACCAGAGACCAAACAACAGTCAAAACAGTGGGTTTCTAAGGGTGAATCGGCGCCAAAGAAGGCCAAGGTGGGTTTGTCAGCCAATAAAGTTATGGCGACTGTTTTTTGGGATGCACGTGGGATAATCCACATTGACTATCTTCAAAAGGGAAGAACAATTAATGGGGAATATTATGCCAACTTATTGGACCGCTTCAATGAGGATTTGAAAAAAAACCGACCTCATTTGGCCAAGAAAAAAGTTCTTTTTCACCAAGACAATGCAAGGGTGCACACATGTGCAGTTACCATGGCAAAAATCCATGAATTGGGCTATGAATTGCTCCCACATCCACCCTATTCTCCAGATTTGGCTCCGAGTGACTACTTCTTGTTCCCAAACCTGAAAAAATGGCTCGGTGGAAAAAGATTTGACTCCAATGATGAAGTCATCTCGCAAACAAAGGCCTATTTTGAGGACTTCGACAAATAATATTTTTTGGAAGGGATAAAAAAATTGGAGAAGCGTTGGACAAAGTGTATAGAGCTCAAGGGGGACTACGTTGAAAAATAAAATGATTTATTTATCAAAAAATCTGTGTTTTATTCCAAAAGTCACGGACTTATTGACCCGCCCTCGTATATATATTTGATTACGCGGCTTCGGGCTTACCTTTTTTTTAAATTTATTTATTTATTATTTATTAACCAACAGTAAACACAATAAAAGCTTACAATAAGATTTACAATAATACAAAAAATGTATGCGATTGTGTAACCAACACCGTTAACCCCAGATTAACTAAAACATTAATGTGAACATGGCACATGACAATACCGCGGAAGTCACGCTTCGTCACTGATATCACTTTCCAGGTTTCGACCTCGGGAACCTCCCGGACGAGGAGATGCGGTCGTTCTTCCTGCGCGCGGGCATCTCGGAATCGCAGCTGGCGGACAGCGCGACGCGCGAGTTCATATACGACTTCATCAACAGGAACGGCGGCATTAACGCCGTCAAGGAGGAGCTGCACGAGGCGCCCAAACGAAAAGGTGAATTTCTCTACCCAGATCCGAGGAAGTAAAAGTTAGGGTCAGTTCACACCGCGACGCGACTCTGCATTTTCACCCGATTACGGCGAAGCCAAAAGGAGGGGTAATGATTTTGGTGTTCTATGTATAGATGTATGCATGTTTGTTTGTTCCACCGTAGCTTCTACACTCGATTTTAATATATGAGGTGTCAAAAGATTTGTAATAGTAGCCCAGGTAACATAGGCTATATAAATATTTGGAACACCTTTTTTTGCATATTTTCCCAGAGCCTAAACTACTACCATACCAAATTTAATCGAAATCCGTTCAGTAGTTTTTGCGAAAACGAGTTACAAACATCCATCCATCCATCCTCACAAACTCACATTTATAATATTAGTAGGATATGTTTATGGTTTGTAAAAGTATCACAGACGAGACGAAACATGTTGAGGCAAAAAGTGTCTCCAGTTAAATGGCCATACTTTTGAGATTTTTGGGGCCATTTTGACATTCGAAGTATGGTGAAACCACGATGGCTGACATTTGTAGTATGGTGCAAACCAAGATGGCGTTAATTTTTATTGTATGAAGATTTGTTTTGTCAAATGTACGTCATATATTATATTGCGTTTTGAAATCTTTGAAAAGTATGCTTATATATTATCATTATGCTTAAATTAATGTGTGCTCAACAATAAGTATTATGCTTAAAGTTATCATGCCAAATTAAATTGACATAATTTGTTTTTTATAAAATTGTAGTTATTAAAATAGCTATTCAAAATGTAAAAAAAAAACTACACGTATAGTCTATTTGCGTTAAGAAGACATTCAATCATGCGTAATATGTTTATATATCAAAATGGCTTACTATAATTGGATAATGTGAACACGACCTAAGCGTCATTGGTTAATTTTGACATTTCACTGACTTCTTAACGTGTCTTTTTTAATATTTTTGAGGTGTCCTCAGATTAGTCTCTATTGTAAGAGTGAACTGGGTAAATTGAAATGTATTGACGGGTTTATGGATTTAATATTCATAGAACTAATAACACTTACAGAGTCGCAGCGAGCGCCCGCCGCGCCGCCCGTGCCCGCACGCTCGCCGCACCCACCCGCGCCGCGTAAGTTTTTTCAATTGACACGTTATGCACATACAAAATGTGTGTCAGGATGACTTCAATAATACACCGCTTGAGCACATACTACACATTAACTTACAAATGTCACGCGGAGACTGAGCTGCGAGCATAATGCAATGACTTAGATACTAATTTCATAATAATCTGTTGCTTTGTATGTTAAAATAAATATAATAATTAAGGTTTACTTCAGAGTGTTAATTTACGAAATGATGATTTCACTCACAATATGTAGGAGTGTAACCTCCATTTTGATAAACAAATTAATATCTTCAGCATCCCGCGCGCCGCCCCCGCCGCCGGCTCCGCCCGCGCGCGCCGTACCACCGCCTCCACCGCCGCCGGCCGCGCTCCAACCGCCGCGCAACCCGCCGCCGCCTCGACCCACGCAGCGTAAGTCTATTACCGTGGTCTATTGTTTTGTGTTGCGCGAATGCCTTGCAGATTTCATATAGCAACATAAGGTGGCATAAATAGCTAATGTGTAAAGTGGTACACGCTTTCATGCAATCTGTAGGAGTGAGTTCCTTAATGGGACTAAGGCCCGTATTAATAAACCGTTCTCAAACTCGTTCTCAAGACCTTTATTGGCCGAGACGGTCTCAAGTAACGATTGGCTTCTCAAGAATGTCTTTAATTAATAGTATGATCTCAAGACCGTCTCAGTTGATAACGTTATTGAGATCACTTACTCAACTTTTAAGCGTCATCTACACGACAAAAAACGAATAAAATAACGTTTCGTTTACACTTCTACAAAGAACGGATTTATTGATTATACATTCCTTCAATATTTCTTTTAAAAATGTAATATTTAATAATATAAATACCGAAAAATGTTTAGTCTGTATTTTTTATATTGAAAAAACTGATTTTCATTAATTTTTACGTAGATATTAATATTTATTATTGTCTAGCATATTAATATCCATATTTTTAACAACTACGTAAAACGGAATGCGTATCATTGTGATTCGAAAAAAGTTCTTCTTCTTCTTATTATTTAAAGTGGCTCCTTAGTGATTCGCCAGTGTTGTGTTGACGAAAACTCTACCTGAGTTTGGTGGGTGGGTGGGTTTTATGAATAAACAAGGGCACGGTGTACAAGAGGTCTCTGAGGAGGTGTGAAGAGGAGAGTCTGTTGAATAATTTGAAACCTAGAACAGACAAATTTAGGGCCAGTACCACAGTATGTACATAAAGTTTCAGTAAAAGGAGTATTTACAAAACACAGAACAGATTTAAGGTTGATAGGGCGAGGAATTGTAGGAGGGATTAATTAATTAATTGATTAATCCTCATTATCCTATTATCCTCATATAATGAGGATTGTTTTTTTTAGCAGCGAAAAAAAGTTCTGTTGTCAAGTGTCAAATCAAGTCAATTAATATAAATCAAATAGGTAATTCGTTTAATATAAATAAATATATTTTATTTAATTTTTAATTATAAATAAAATCGAAAATATTTCTACAAATACTCGACACTGGCAGAATGGTGCAAAACCTTTGCAACCGCGATTACAAAAAAAAAAGAAGAATAAGTATCAATCATGTATCAATATAGCATCTTTTTTTATAACTTTATTTTGTGTTGAGTATGTAGTGTAAATTCTGAGTTTGTTTAATCATAAATATTTAGATTTTAATTTACATAATTGTAACACACCCAAACCCACAAATAATAATGTACTGTATCCCAATTCCCAAGCAAGCGGTTCTCAAGTCAAGGTTTGACTGTACCCACGAAACCGCGTCTCAAGTAACAGTTTCACAGCAATGACAGCGTACTTGAGTAACGAGTCTCGCTTATTAATACGTTCGCACTCACTTGATACGCCGCTACGCCTACGCCGTAGCCGCTAGCCGTATACGGTCTATTAATTAAAACAACATCTTAAGTACTTTCTTGAGAATTGTCTTAGAGATAAGAACGCTTTATTAATACGGGCCTAAGTGCCAGCGAGTGGTGGTAAAATTGGCAGTATTATATTGTGTATGTTATGTTACAAATAAAAAATAATGAATCAGTACAATTAATATTTTATTATTTCATATTTTTAGTTATTAATACAATCATGCTATATATTACAGCGCCGAGCAGCGGTCCGCCCTCCGTGCCCCCGCCCCGGCCTCCTGGCTCCGCTCCGCCACCTCCGCCGCCCCCTCCTCCGCCCGCCCCCGTCGCGCCGCCCGCACCGCCCCCTCCCGCCGACGACCCGCGCGCCGCGCTCATGGAGAGCATACGCAGCGGAAACAAGTCGTTACGGGTATGTAATAAAATATGATTAAAATTGCTTACATAATATTAAACAATTTAACATAAATACAATTAACATATCTACAATTTACACACTGGTTAACACCTAGTATACGATAGCCGAACTAGTATTATCTTAATGCAATTGTCTATGGATATCTGTGTCTTGAAGACACACTAGAAGACACTGTCTTCTACCATAAGAACTAAGAGTATCAAAGAAGGCGTAATCACTGACCCTAATGATACAAATTATAGTTGGTTGTGTATTGTGTATAAAAGTCTGGTCGCTGAATACACGCCTTGGCCCGCTCGGACAGTAGCATCGGCCGCCAGCATCATCGTAACTTCACTATCTTAAGGTGTAATTGATATTGCGGTTTCAGCACGTGGACGTGGGCTCGAAGACCTCGCTGAACGACGACAGCCGCGGCAACCTTCTGAGCGAGATCCGACAGGGCATCAGCTTGCGATCGGTGAGTTATGTGCTTTATTATATAAGACAATATGTTTGTGTCCGTACACTCACAACTAAAGAAATACACTAATCATTTATGCAATACAGTGAATGTAATTGCATAAATGACTAGTCAACATAAATTTGCTTCGGTCGTAATGAAATAATTAAAAGTGAATGGATAAAGCCTTTCTTCGAACAAAAAAAAACTAACTACACCTTTCTTTAGTGTTTAACGAGCAATAATAAAACAACATTTGTAATAGGTAACGACGGTGACGCGGTCGAGCAGCGCTACAGGCGAGAGTGGCGGCGCGGCGTGCGGGCTGGCGGGCGCGCTCGCCAAGGCGCTACAAGAGCGTGCGCGCGCCATACAGTCCTCGTCCGACGACGACACCGAGACCAGTGACGGAGAGTGGGAGGACTGATGCGGCAGACTGTACGCAATTGTACACACAATTATTGTGTGCGTATTTGTACTCGTGTGCGCAAGTTTACACGCAATGTCGTACGTTGTGTACACGCACTGTTGTACACACAACCGTGCACGCAAGTGTCGGGGACTTATATGTAGCTGCGTTCGTACGGGTGCCGACAGATCCGATTTACTACTTTTCGACCAGCTACTGTCATGTGTACGCACTCGTGTACGCACGTCTTGATGCAATCGTACGAACTACCGACACACGTACGAACATGTACCTTTCGTAATATTATATTTGCTGTATATCTTTACTGCAGTTCAAACTCGGCAGTAAAAATACGCATTACCATAATATTCTACTTAAAACTTACATCTCCGCAAAGTCAAAGACAAGACGTTTCAATGTTTCTTATATTTTTATTATGTATGTACAAAGGAATTGTACAAAGAGAGTTTTCTGTATATATCGTTTATGATTTCACATTATATCGGCTTTACACTATCGCCGTGAAATCCGCGAATAGCCGTGAACGTAAATATGACAAGGTTTATGCGGTTTTCACTCGTTTAATTTGAATGGGCATAACTTTGCCATGAATTCACGGCAATAGAGTATCGATTTTTTATTGTAGTTTTTTTGGTTACGTTTAGTTTAAACGATCACCGCTACATACTATTTTAATTTAATTTAGTTTATGGTTTCATGATCAAAATATGATAAATTCTTCTGCTTGTGCTAAAAAAGTTCAAAAAACTTCGAAAATGGTGCTCGGTCATCTTCAGTTAATTTTATAAATATAATCTTACATATTTGTAGGCTAATAAAATTGAATAGGTAGTTTTTTAATAGTTTTCAGTACTTTTTGAGTATTTAATTACTTCTCTCAGCTACACAGTCCAAATAAAAAAATGTTATTTAGTCTGAAAACTAAAATTGAATATTAGGAAAATTTAGAAAACTGTAGTATGTATTATCAATTGACACAGAATATTAATGTGTAGAAATAGTATTATGCAAACAGGCATTTCGTTTCAAGTATTTTAGATTATTATTTATTCAATAATTTTATCCTTGTACACATAACATGTATATTAATGTCATATAGTATTAGTTCTAATACATATCTTAATTCTTATAACTAATATAGGATTACTATACTGACTACCTATTTTAATCTAGCTTTCCTGTACATGTGTATATAGTTTTTCATTAGGCAAACGACTGAGGAAAAACAAATGGTGATGTAGCAATAAAAACCACAATTAGACAGTTCAGATGCTAGCCATACACGTAACGGTATACCTTACAGGTACACTAGAGCGTGTGTGTTGCATAACTGCAGGTTTCCGCACTACTCAGCTCAAGCTTACCTGACATGTATAACTGTGCAGGCAAACCTGTCAGATAGACCCTTGCGTATACGGCTGGCTTTATATAAATGTTAGATTTGATTCTTCACTTTTATTTATAATTTCAGTCAGTAGAAAGTTAAATGTCATTGCTATGCACTTCACCTCTCTTTCCTTCTATCGTCAGTTAGCTGAGATATAATGATTGTATCTGTAATTTTACTGACTGAGATTCTAAATCTAAGTTATAGTATGTGATGTTAACTAAGTCTGTATTTTTTTGTAACGAATGTCTCACAGGACTTTGCCCGTTTCTGCCTTTATTCATCTGGTGGTCAAATTCGACTTTTGGATTAAATGTATGTATTTGGATTAAAAATTCCTAAAGAATAGTTTAAAAAAACTAGTCATAGTGCACCATAGAAGACATAGGCAAAGTTATGTGATTCGTTAAATTATTGTTATTACGTACGTTTATAATTTTAAATTGTATCTATATCTACATATTATTAAATTGAATAACTCGTTATTGGCGCTGATACCAGCGTCCTAGATATTTGTGGTATTTTTTTTTCATTATTTGCGATGTCCAAAATGAAAATAGCATGGAAAACGTAGATATTGCATCTTTATTCTGTTATTTATTAACGTTTAAGAGCAGTTTTTAGAGGAGAGTTTTCCCTACCTCTTAAGTTGAAGGTATATCCGTCAGAAGTATGACGTGTGACACGAAATGTGTCTGAACTTCATCTATCAATTATTTCTTTACTGTGAATGTATAGGACTTTTCATTTTATTATTGGCTGGATTTAAGAATATATAAATACATAAAGTGGCCTTAAAATGTGGCTTCTATGCTCAGATGTGGAATGATGTGAACAACATTTGGGACTGTAGATGTGGCGTGCCAATAACATATACTCTCTAAATGTTTTTATGTTGTATAATCAGTTTTAATAGATATATATTTCAATATACTTAAATTAATATTGACGTTGTTATGTAACTATCCTATAAGTTCATTTTTCTGTATATTTCTGCGACTTATTTATACCATACTTAATTAACATTAGTAAAATAATAGTAACGGTAAAAATGGAATGCATAGCATATTTTACTTCCATTCCGTAATTTGAAATCAAACTAAGTTTAGTATTTTTTTTTTGTTATTCGTTAGATTATTAGATATTAGTTAAATAATTATTTGAAAAGATAACTTCGTTTTATTAATTCATTTTAATCTAGTTATATTAAGAAATCATACGCAAATTAAGTTTGCCTAAATATATAAACGAATACCAATAATAAATTGCGACGCGTAACTTTTAGTTTGCGTACGCGCCGTTTAACATTGCGTCGCGACGCAAAAATCGAAAACGGTTGTTTTTTAGTTATGTATTAGAATGGGAGTAAAAAATTACATGCTTCTTGTTTGTTGTGGATTGTAAAACGAAAGACTTGAAAATATGTAGACATTACAAGCTATTTTTGTAAGGAACGTACGTTTTCTATGATTGTTCGGCGTGCACGGTGCGGGCGCGGTGTAACTAATGTTAATACCATCTGTAACATGTTGACTTAATAAATAATTAATTTCACATTATATTTTTCACTTTAAATCCTCTATTTATTTAAGGTTGACTTAAAACAGTATTCGTAGGCCTCGCGGTAAACGTATTTTAGGCCGGAACATCAATCCTCTAAAATAGATTAAGGATAAGGAATAATATAAACCAGTAATCTTCTTAGACATTTATTAAATCAAACATCTCGATAAAACATTATCTAATTTGTAATTAAACAATGACTACAAGAATGACTGTTATTTCTACTATACTTACAGTATATTATATAAAATGTCACTTAGTCAAAAATGTGATTTAAACAGGTGCCTCGAAATTAGGTACTTAACATATAGAATGCTAATTAAATTCTTAGGTAATATTTAACATAACTAGCACTAATAGTTTTTAGCTAATAAGTAGAACATAAGTGTTCGATAAAAACTTGCCGAGTTATCTTTAGTGCAGCTCTACACAACAGTACTAATAGCTTTACTGACGGAGTTAAAATAATACAAAAAGTTTGACCAAACAGTTGTACTGAACTGTCGGTAGATATATCATAATATATTTTATTACTTAGGTACTGATGCATCCTAATTTCTCCACACATGAAGTGTATTACCATGATTAAGAGTTTCAAATCTCTGACAAAACAAAGTTATTTGCGTAAATAAAATCACAGCCGATATAATAATAATATTTGTTAAGTTGATGAAATGAAATTGGAAACTGATGAAACGAGCAGCAATTATAAAATTTAAACATTACCGGTGTCATCGAAATATCCTTGTAATCATATCACAAGACTATTGCAATTAATAATAATATTATGTATTATAGGATTAAAAACATCATTTGCTATGAGCTGTCCAAATTGCCCAAAAATTAAAACAATGCGTTAGTTTCAGAAACGTAATATTTTGGTACATATTACGTTGGTAATGGTAATGATTACCATTATTTTTTTACCAGTATTTTACTTATCTTACCTACTTACGGTCAGTTCATACCGCGACACGGCGCTCATTATTTAATAGCGATACAAAATCGAAATTGCGCGCGGCGTTGAGCGTCTCAGCTCTACATATTACAGCATCTTCGCGTCGCGTCACATCTCGGTGTGTAAACTACCTGCTAGTATCTTCAGCAAAACTGACACGAATCAAGCATTTCGATTTCAAATAATGTACACTAAATCACTAAACTTACATATTTCAATACAATACCTAATAATTATTATAAGAATTTTGTATCAAAAATAAAAGGAGATTTTAGAGACTCGAATGTAAAAATAATACAATTTCTCAAAATTTTGATTAGAAATAACGCTGAATGCCTATTTAGCAGAAATTAATATAAAACTACTATGGATAACATGCGACTTGAACAAGAGAAATAAAGAATTGTTTAATATGAGATGTTACATTTTCATATTTGAAATGAATACAAGAGAAACTGCAAACATTATTAAATTAATGCGTTAGTAAAAATCCTTAATTGCAAGACAAGACAAGAGTTATAATACAGAATACTTTAAAGAAGTCCAGTCGCCAAACGCATGAAAACTAGTCGGTTGACGCGTGTGTCCCAGCGAGATCCCAAGTAGACTTAAGACTGACACTTAGAGAATTAGATCTGGATATGTTCCACCGGATTATGCTCTGCCGGCTGTAGATAAAGGTAGACTTTCGACTCTATAGCGACAGTGCGACATATCAATTGAGTACTGAATGAGGGCTACCGCGTGTGACTCCGCACGCGTGTGTAGCGTGAGGTCTCCCGAAATGTCAAATATTTGCGGGTTGCCTACTCGGGGTAAATTGATGTTGAGAATATTAAGAAATACGTTAGATTTATTATGGAAAATATAAGTTACGGGTCAATGAATGTGGGTGCTTTAAAAGCGGAACTAAGAAAAAAAAATTAACGCATTTTTTCAACGGGTATTCGCAAAACTATGGCATGGCCATTACGTTTACGCTGCGGTTCTATCGTATTAAATATGATTTGAATATATTTTTTTCTTTTGGCGCACGTAGTAACAAACTTTGTCAGCCGTACTTTAGAACCTCACTAAGAAGTTGCGCCACCTAGTGTCGACTAAAACGATAGTCCGCATTGTACGGGACGGTTTTAGAGTGCTGTGTGACTGTCGCACTTTGCTGTAACGATGCGCACGAGGTAGCAAGATGCATATTATATGAATGTACGAATATCTTTGTAGTGTTTAGCGTCCGTGCTTCATAACATGATCTAATAAAACCGATATGTAAACTAACTAGCTGTATTTACAATAAACTTGTAAAAAGTGATTTACAAAAATAATAAACGTAATTAAATTAAAACGTAACACACAAATAAAATGGAATACAAATGTTTATATTTTAAGTATAAATTATACTTAAAACATCTTTATAAACGTGCACATTAAAATCGGCGGAACTTTATATTTTCAACAAAATAACATCACTGAGTTAGGCCCGATTCGACCAAACTTGAAGTTACACGAGTGTTACTATAATGAGAATAATTTTACTCCTTCAATTTACTCTAGGATATCTTCGTTTGCGTTTTGCCAAGTTACGCGAAGAGTATACTATGCTCGGTATTATTATTCAATGAATAATGAACGAATGTATAAACCGACAAAAAATCATGTACTATTGTTTGTATTAGAATGACTTGTACGCCATAATAATTTAATTTCGTTGAGTAATACAGTAAAATGTCAATATCAAATTATAACACTTCACAATGACATTGATCGTGACAATTGACAGCCTGCTGTGCGACTATTCACTATTCTCAGTTTAATACTTTACTCCGTCAAAATCGCCCGTGTCAATATTTACTCCCGTGTAATTACCGTATTCTTGGATTAGTAGTTGGAAAAACGCAAAACCAGCTTACTCTTAGATTAGGAAACATTTATACTCGAGTAAAATTTTACTCCAGTTTGGTCGAATCCGCCCTTAGAATAATATAGATAAGTACATGTCTAATGCCAAATGTGAATAGTACTTTAAGTTTTATTTAAAATCAAATCAACATCCACGCAAGTAAATGAGATCACTTTGTTAAATCACTTTGTCTCAATATGGAGGTCTAATGCAGTAGTATCAAAACGTTATATCCATTCTGTAATATAATAAAATAAAATAAAAATTACTGTTAAAAAAAGAAAACCAAATTGTATTAGATTTTGAAGGTATTTAAAATGAATCATAATCAAAAAAATTACTTATTATCGAAATGCCTAAAGTTAGCCTTCCGATCTATGCAACCGCGACCAGCAAACCAGCGAAACGGTTTCCCTGGCCACGCTCACCGGCCTCGCGAAGCGGGTCGCGCAGATTGTTTAGTGCTCCATATAAATTCATACTAGACTAAACTAAGGTGGCTCCGCGACTCTATTTCGGTCTCGGGTCGCGGTCTAGCGTCGCATATTCTAACACGTGCACCAGAAGGCTACCTTAATACAACTAACTTACATGATTACGCGACTATGTACAATATGGCAGCCTTATAGCCGGTGATATTTTACAAGTGACAAAATTTAGTCAAATTCTTGGCTCTGTTATAAATTCTAGTATTCCTAAACTTTAAGCCAAGTCCTACACCTACGTATCTAAGAACAACACATAGTAAATAAGGTAGCCATTAAATTATATACAATTATGAATTCTACAATTAGACCAGACGCCGATCATACATGTTGTGTAAATGAGATTAAGAAATCTTTGTTACATTTACATTTAGAACTTAAAATATTCACAATGTCAAAATCAACTCGCAAATAATTATTTAATATCAATCATCATCATCTACTACCACAAGAGGTATAACTTTTTCGACTCCGTTGGAATCTTCGTCAGATAACAGGACGACATCGCTGTCCTCGTCGTCGTCTTTGTTTTTGGCGTTTTTCTTTTCATTTTTCTGATACAGTGACAGCACATCGGAGATGATGGGAGCGTGGACCATCTCGTGCAGTTCTCCCTCGTCGGGATCTATGGAGTTTTGGCTGTCCTCGTCCTGTGAAGTTTGGCTAGTTGTGAGAGACTTGCCCAGACTTTGCCAGACCTGTTTTACTAGTTTTGGGTTTTTATAAGTTCTAGGTCCCGGCGGCCGCCGAGGCAGTTTCACTGGACGTCCTGGTGGTTTCGGTGGCCGTCCACGCGGGTTCGGTGGCCGCGCAGGCTCCGGCTCCAGCACCACCTCGTCGTCGTCGTCGTAGCCGTAGTATTTCTCGTCGTCCTTCTCGTCTTTGGGAACGTACTCGTTGATGAGCCGGTTGAGGTCAGCGTCGCAGGTGAACACCTTGGTCGGGTCCGGGTCCTCCTGGTCGCACTTGTGCAGGCCGAGCGCGCGACTCGAGGTGAAGTACTTTCGGCAGGACGTGCACTTGTGGTCTAGATGTGCGCGGTAGTGATTGTGCAGGTTGGGGAAGTCCTGCCCGCAGACGACGCACGGCTCGGCCTTTACTTTCGCCCGGTAATGCATTTTCTTTAAACATTTGTGCACATCCTTCATGTGCTTCATGAACGGACCGTATTTAACGAACGCTTCGGGGCACATCTTACACCTGATCGGTTTCAACTTATACTTTCTGCTTCTGTGCGAGAAAGCGTGTATATTGAACGCGTCCATAGTTTTGAATTTGAGGGAACAGAAGCGGCAGGATATAGCCCCCGACCCTCTGTGCATATTGTCATGCAACTTCTTGGAATTTTTCCTGGTGGTTGGTTTGAAACAGAAATCACACTCCTCATATTTCGGTCTCAGATCTGTGACGTTACTATTTTCATTGACTTCCTCGTCCGAATCGATCGCGCACAGATGATTGTCAAAGTCTAAGGTGGAATAGAAGTATTCGCCGCACTTCTTGCATCTATTTTCTTCGTGGTAGTCGATGTGTCTGTGAAGATTGAAAAATATTTTATCGCAAATGGGGCACTTTTCCTCGATGGATTGTTTCGGTTCCACGATCCACTCCTTGTCGTCGCCGTGCGCGTCTCGCATGTGGTATATCATCTCACGGAACGCGACGAACGTTTCGTCGCAGTGCTCGCATTTCACTGGGTCGTCGACGTGCAGCTGAGCGAAATGATGATTTTTGTGTTTTCTGTACGCAGTCAAAGTGTTGAATTTTCTGGTGCAATATATGCAGCCGTAGTAGCCGATAGTGCGATGATAGATTTTGTGATTACTTAAGGCGTACTCGTTTTCGAATACTTTGAAACAGTAGTCGCAAACGATCTCCCTCTTCCCGGCCGATTTTTCTTTGAAGACCTTAATGTCGTGTTTGATCCTTAGGTGACAGTCCAATTTGACTTGCAGATGGAAAGCTTTGAAGCATATTTCACACTTGATTTTCCTCGGATAAATCTCGGTATCCCCTATAAGCTTCTTTTTCTCGCAGCTAAAAGCGAGATGACCTTCCAGGAATCGTGAGGTGTTAAAGTATTCGAAGCAGTAGTTACATCGCAGAGAGTTATGATAGTCGACGTGCCTGTCATAGTTGCCCTTGCTGGCCAAAACTTTGTAGCAAACGGAACATTGGAGTTCTTTAAGAGGACCATCCAGGGTTTGGGTGCCGCGTTCGGCGATCCAAGTTTCGACGATGTCGTGTGTGTCGCGAAGATGATAATGCAAGTCGTATCCCCTATTGAATGTCTCCTCACAGTGAGGGCACTTCAGGGGGTCGTCGATATACTTTTGGGTCAAATGTCCCTTTATGTGAATCCTGTGATTCTTTAGTGATATAGTTTTCTTTCCGCAAAATTTACACTTAAAAAATTCGGGCTTCCTTAGATGGGCTTCCTCGTGAGATTGCAGTCTTCTCTCGTCCAGGAATACCTTAGCGCACAGTTTGCACGAGTAGTACATGGGCGGGGGAGCGTCTGGATCCTCTTTAATCATTTTGCTCTCTGGGTGCGTTCGCCGCAAGTGGCGGATGAGCTTCACCAGGTCCGGATAGTACCGCGAGCAAATAGGACATTTCACCTTATCCTTCCTTAGTTTATCGATGCGCTTTTTATGCGACTGATGATCGAAGTTGTGTCCTTTGATGTGCTTCTTACAATATTCTTCGACTATGTATCCTTTGCCGCAAATATGACACTTGAATGGACCGTTATCGTCCTCGAAATGTGTTCGATAGTGGAGTTCCAGGCGTCTCTTGTTAGTGAAAACTACATTGCAAATATCGCACTCGTGCCTCGCGCCGTACAGCACGGTTTTAGATTTGTGCCAAATGAGATGGTGTTTGAGCGAGCTCTCTGAGTCACAGACCTTTTCGCAGAGGTGGCAGGTGTTAGTGCCGTCGAAGGCAGTTTTATCTGCATTGTTGGGGAGCACGGAGCCGACGATAGTGTTGGTGGCGCTGTCGCCCTTTTTGAAATGGACGGCCATGTGTGAGAGATAAACCTTGCGGTGTTGGAAGATTCGTTTACAAATGGAACACTCGTAATCTTTATTTTTGAATCGGGTCTGTTTGTGGTAGTTCATGTGCATCTGGGCGGCGCGCAGATGCTTGCTCTTGCGGTTGCAGATAGGACAGATGAGATGCTTGGGGTCTATGTTGGTGTCGTGGTAATGTACGCGCATGTGCATCTTGTAGTGACACTGGAATCTGAATGTCTGTAAAGAACATTTGCTATATTAATATATCGTCGATATAAACAAATTACGAAACAAAAGAAAATAAAATTGAAATCTCAATATTACCAAATTAAAAAATATAAAAGAATACAAACATTCAAGTAAGACAGACCTAATCGCCTGAAAAATATTATAAAAAGCACACAACTCACCTCTTTACAAACGAAGCATTCCATCGGTTTCTCGATGTTGTTGCCGACATTCTTGTGCCAGTTGACGTGTCTCTTGAGCGAAATGAGCGTCGGCAGCTGCTTGCCGCAGATGTGGCAAGTCAGCCCCTGCATGTTCACCAAAGGTATAGTTTCGGTGGCGGCGGCCTCGGATAAGCCGTTGTGACCCTGAACTTCGTCCAGGGGCTCCGCCTTTGTCACAACGACCTCACAAAAATCCGCCGGATTCGGGGCGGACATATCTAATTTCGGCGCCTGCTGCTTCAATCTGTGCACGAGCTTGATATGATTCGCCAGGCCACTGCAGCTCTTGAACTTCATGGTGCACAGCGTGCAAGTGTACAGGTTTCGTGGCTTGATGTTGACAGAGATATGCGTTTGGTTGTGCTCGTTGATGTCGCTCACTTTCATCTCGACGTCGCAGATAAGGCAGCGCACCGTGCAATCCTTGAGCGTGATCTTGGCACGCTTGGTGCCGGACGACATGTTGTGCTTGGTGCGCTTGTGGTGCAGCAGCAGGCGGCGGTACGAGAACTGCTTCTCACAGATGTCGCACGTGTTGTCGTCCTCGCCCTCCTCGTCGTGACTGGACTCCGAGTCCGTCATACCAGTATCGTTCATACCTTCGGTCATCCCCGTGTTATTCAAGCTCTGATTCGTCTCGCTAAGCAAGTCTGTGGAGGCGTTTTTGTCCGGCGGCTCGCCTTTAACCTCCGAGCCCGGCGGATGATTTTTAACGATGTGAGTAGCTAAAGATTTTTCGTATGTGAATTGTTTGCCACAGTAGCGGCAGCCCATTTTTCCATTTGGCGCACTTCCACTGTATTCGGAATGCACAGAAGCTGTGTCTTCAACAGTACTTGCCCTATAATAGAATGGATCAAAAAATTATAACATTATTCAAATACTAACTAAAAGTATTTACGGGTTTCAACAAAAGTAATTTGCACTTTTGAAAGTAAAATTGAAACACATATTACACATTTTATTAAATTTAAAGTGAAGGTGGAATAAAAATTACTACGATATTTACTATTTACTAATAAAGTAAATAGTAAGTACATACCTGGATTCTTCGTCGCCAGCTTCATTTGGATCGTCCATATTTGACATGTGCTTGGACAAATGAATTATCAATAGTTCTTGACTGGGTAACGTAATACTGCAAAAACGACATTTAAAGGTAGGCGTTTCTTGCTTTTGCGGTGTGTTGGGGAACCTCGTATGCGTTGTCGGGAAAAAGTGGGACTTAATATGGGCGACGTACGCGTGTCTTCTTGATAACGGCCGCTGGCAAAGCGGGCACTCAAAACTCTGTAAGTTTTGCCTTTCGGGACATTCGTCCAGGTGCGATTTGTAGGCGTGAAAATCGATGTATGATTCTTGACAAAAAATACAGGGGACTTTAACGACTGTTTCGACCTGCTTTTCTAATACCTCGTCTTTTTGTAATACAGCCGCGTGAACGACTCTCATGTGTTTTGCGAGATTATCTACAGTTTTAAATAGGCCATTGCATATCTTGCAAGTAATCGCGCCACTGGGCGTCGGCAAATCTAACGGCTCTAAAGCGACTTGCAGCGTCTTCGTGGGTGTTTTGCCGCACGTTTCGTAGTGGCGCTTCAGCATTATTTTTAATTTGAATGTTTTATTACATTTATCACACGAAAGCTTGTCCTCTACATCCATTGCGTCATCGAAGGTTTTTGAGGTCTCGATAGTTGAATTCGATTTATGTACACTCGTATCGGCGGCACTATTATTAGTCGTGTCCAAGTCGGTATCATTTGCCTGAGAAACATTTCCTTGATTGTTAATTTTTCTCCTATGCACCTTAGCATGTGCCGTCAAACTTTTTTGAGTTTTAAAAGATTTTGGACATTCCTTGCATTTGTAATCAGACACGTCATCGGAATCGGTTTCGGCCGAGTAAAATGCGCTGTTATCCTCATAATCAGAATCGGATGTGTATCTGCCTCGCTTGTGGGTCGTTCGCAATTCGTCGACGCGTTTGGTAACACCACGATAGTCATGGGACCTGCTGCTCACAGATGCGTCGTCAATGCTGTCTCCACTTCGTTTGCGACCTCTAGGAACTACTTTCACTTTACTCTCCACGGTAGACGCGCAAGTGTTTGCTCTTGCGGTTGCAAAACCCTCTTTTGATACTTCGGTAGCGAGTGAAGAGAACGCGGAATCGCTGCTTTGTCTATTTGGCGGTGTCGGTGGCGGCGGTGATATACTAAATCCTGTCGAGACAATGCTTTTATAAATGGACTGATATCCCAGGCCCGCCTGACTACCTTTATATTCGTACTGCTAAATGTATATCGCTCATTTTAGTATTAGCGTCATAACAATTAACATAAGCATAGTTTGTGCCGTATGCCAATTGTTAGGTACAAGGCGCTAAAGTTGCGAAAAATTGTACTCACTTTACCTACATTCTCAATTTGTATAAATTTATTTTTTTTGGTTTCAGAATAACGAAAGGAATAATACTTATCAAATGCATTTTTCTCTAAACTTAGTATTAACATAGATATAAAGGTTAGAAGTTTAATGATGATTGATGATTTTGCATTTTTAGGATTTCGTCAGTGCCGGATTAGCCACGTAGCAAGAGTAGCAAATGCTACGGGCCCCGCGCTCCAACACAAAAAAAAAACGATTATCATATCAATCATGTTTCGAGATTATTGAGAGCTAGTGATGATAGTATAACCTATTTGGAGCAAGTTGTTTCAAAGTCTCAAGTAAATGGCGTTCGCAGCCCCCGTAAATGTTCGAATGCCCGTGGGCGCCATCGGGTTACTCATGTATGATAGCCCGTGTGCCATGTCACGCTATCCATAAAAAAAGGCCACCCGCCTTTTTTTTTTTAGTTTTATTTAGAAATGAACTATTCAAAGTATAAGCAAAAAGTTATTCAATTACAAATTATCTATTATATGTATTCGTCGACATTTAATTTCCTATTGGTATCAAAATCTTTAACAATTATTTAAATTGTACGACATTTCTAAAATTGAGCGCTGGCCACACCACAAGTATTGTGTTGAACTACTTGCACTGTTGGCAACAAGCAAGTTGGCAGCACTGTAAAACTAACAAGGGAATTCCCTGATATTGTCATCGATCGAGCTAGTCATAACCAGTCCCTGGACACTAGGAGGAAAGGTGCTCTATTTTTTTCATGTTGGTACTTCAAACTTACTCGGTGCTTGTAATTGTTTTTTGTTCGCGAGCGCAATCTCTTAAAACGTAGTCTATTATTTACTCTGTGGTCATAACTCGAACAAATAAAATGGGATTATATCTATTGACTATTAAACAATAATAAATTGCTGTACACGTACGTTTGGCACGATGTAAAATACTTTTAAAAGCACTTTAGGTGTGATGTGTCAGAGTCATTCTTGACAACAGTTGTTTTGACATTGCTACGAGTACCTACCTACTGTTTTCTTCATTCTTGCCTGACGTAACGCTGTAAGCAACTCATTTGATTATCTTTTTAAAACACAATAGGAGTGTTTTGTATGTACAAAGGCAAAAATATAAACGAGAATAACTTCACTTAAGGTAAGATTTTTTTTGTTTTGATGAAATCATATCGTGTTTGGTATCAAAATAAAGAGCTTGAACAGACCATTCCAAAATATACAACACTTGTAGTAAAATGGTCAAGCATGATCTGACTCTGAAAAAAGCTTTCGGTCGCTTGTTAATTTTAACGTTGGCTAATTAAATGTACGTTCGGGCCTTTCTCGTGAACTCCATTTGCTTAACATGAAACGAATGGCAGGGTTGATAGTGATCCCGCCTGCGGCGTCTTATGTTCCGGATTTGAATCTCGGTGAGATAAACAATTCATTAAAAAAAAATTGTCTAACCCTAGGTAACATGAGCAGCAGATCTAGAGATACGGGTCGGCACTACGCTTCTGGAAGTGCTAAGCGTAAAGCAAAAGATGAAAAGCAAAAAAATAACGAAGCTGTTCTATCAAAAACACGTAAGCTGTTCGAGTTTTTTAATGTTCAGACTTCAGAGTGATTTTGGTGAATCTACAGAAAGTAAATCAGAAAATACAGAAGTTGTATCTCATTGTACATATGATAGTGGTACTACTACTGATAAAGCTACATTTTCTATAAATTATGCTATAGTTGAAGAGACAGCAATTCCTCCTAATTCAGCTATATCATGTTCTAGCCAAAAAGTAGTCGATGGAATATTATTACATGATTCTAATGTCACTACAGTTTCAAGTCAAAAAGAAAACGAAAGTAAAATATACTCCAACGATATTGGTGAATGGTCGAACAACTTTGATAGAGATTATTGGATTGCAAAAGTAAGCAGCGAACTGCAACATATTAATAGTGATTTTTGTTGTCAAAGAAAGTTCACGAAAATGAAAATAATCCACGATTCTGCCAAGTCATTTTTCACCTATAAACATAAACTAACGAATAAAATGCACGTCAGAAACTGGTTGTGTTTTTCGGAAACCAAAGGACGACTTTTCTGTTTTGTTTGCAAAGTTACGAATTCAGATTCGTCACCACGATTTACGAAAGACGGATTAGATGACTTGAAGAATGCACACAATTTGTTGACTAGACATGAAGAAAGCACTCCGTATAGACAAGCCAAAATTGCGCTGTTAAACCTCAAAAACAAGAATACGCGTGTTGATTCTCAACTTGTAAGCCAAATTGAGACTGAGCAAAAGTATTATAGGCTACTCTTATAACGAATCATTGCAGTAATATAGTTTTTATCAGAACGCGGTCTTGCGTTTCGGGGTAGTAACGAAATTGTTGGTTCACCTCACAATGGGAATTGACGCTTTTATGGCTCAACATATTCAAAGTCATGCTAATAAAGGAAAGGGACATACGTCGTATTTATCAAAAAAAACTTGTGAGGAATTTATTTATTAATCAATTGCATCAAGCATACTGGATCAAATTATTTACGAAATTAAAAGATGCAAATACTAGTCAGTTTCATTGGATTCCACTCCAGATATATCACTCGACTCTGATACTGATACTCACATACACTCTGATAGTGCACTATGTTCTGCCATTTGGACCCGTGGAAAGATTTGTTAAGTTCTGGGACATGGAAGGTCATACTGCTGAACAACTCGTTCAAAGTTTACTAGATTTCTTAAGTGAGAGTGGCACTGATATCAAAGATTGTCGTGGGCAAAGCTACGATAATGCCAGCAACATGAGCGGTAAATACATCGGATTACAAGCCCGAATAAAGGAAATAAATAAGTACGCAGAATACATTCCCTGTCTTGCACATTCTTTAAATTTGGTTGCTAAGTGCGCTGCAGACTGCTGTACAGAAGCATTACTTTTCTTCGATTTCGTTAAAAATCTCTATACATTTTTTTCTGTTTCTACCTATCGATGGGGTCGTCTTACGAACGCACTTAAAGATTCTACTTCGAAAATTCCGATTTTGAAAAGGTTATCGGACACTAGGTGGTCAGCCCGAGCTGATGCTACGAAGGCACTTTTGTGTGGTTTTATCACTATTAAGCAAGTTTTGGAAGACATTTTCAATAACCTGGATCAAAAAGCAGAGTGCCGTAATAAAGCTTATGGACTAGTTTCAACGATGAATAAGTTAGAAACGGGAATAATGACAATTACGTGGAACGGAATCCTAGAACGCTTGCAAGCGACTAGTGCTTCGCTTCAGTCGTCTGATCAAGACCTTAAATACGGGATACGCCCTTTATGAATCAATATATGGCTACGTCCAAGTAATGCGAACCACATTTTCACATATTGAGGCAAGAGCCAAAGATCTGACCGACTGTGAAGAATACCAGCAATAGACATCAAGGCGAATCAAGCGAAATACAAAGTACGACCATTTCAGCGGCTCTACTACACTCGACGACTTCGTTGAAAATCAAACACCTGGACAACTTTTTTGACAACGTTTATTGTCATTATTGATAACGTACTGTCTGCTTTAACTAAACGTATGAAAGAATATCATAAAATAACTAGTGTTTTTGGAGTATATCGTCCGCTAAAATCTTTACAACAGAAGAGATTTTGGAAAAATCCTCCAGTATGGTCAGTGCTTACGAAGATGATTTGGAGAACAGCCTAGGCGACGAATTAGTGCAGTTCGCTGAGCTGCTAAAAACAGATGTGGCTGTTGTTACTGACAGCAAGAAACAGGAGCCTCTGGAACGGCAATTTTATAAACTATTATTAAATAATTCTTTAGAGTCGAGTTTCCCAAACGTAGAAATTGCCTTGCGCATTTACTCGTCTCTCGTGATCACTAACTGCAGTGGCGAACGATCTTTTTCAACATTAAAACGTATTAAAAATGAGTTAAGGAACACAATGGGCCAAGAACGACTTAATTTTCATCAATGTAATTATCATCTCACTTTGCTAAATATAGAGTATGATTTGCTTCATAAAGTCGATATTGAAAATGTTATCTCTAAATTTGCTCATAGTAAATCCAGAAAAGTTTATTTGTAACAGTTTTGTTTTATTTAATATCCTACACTTGAGAACCTAGAGCAAACCAAGGGCCCCTTGACAGAATTTGCTATAGGCCTCGCGCTGGCTTAATCCGACACTGGATTCCGTTATAAATAAGGAACCCTTATAGTTTCGCTCTGTCCGCCCGTCTGTCTGTCTGTCTGTCCGCGCTTCTAGCTTCTGTGATTATGAATATAAATGTGATGATGTGATCAATGAATGATATTTGGTAGTTATATTGTGTATAGATCTGTTTTGGCATCATAAAATAATAATAATTTTATATTTTAGGGGTGGCTCTCCACATATGTAGAGATGATGGCTACATACATCCATACATGTGATGGGATGATCAATATTTTTTCATCCTACCACATTGTATAGGGTATCGTTGAATAGGTATTTTAAAATAAAGGCAAGGTTTCATACATGACTTTTTAGAAAGTCCACCATTTTCGAGTAATCGGCCTCCAAAGTGGTTTGTAAGTTGGTCCCCCCTACCATTTTTAAACTATTACAGATAGAAACTTGTAAGTTTCCATGCTAATAGATCATGCTAAAAACTATTTAGGAAAATGATTTTGAACGAAATCGGACAGTAACTTTTGAAGTAATTTAAAAAAACCTATTGCGCGTTAATACTTACGGGGAACCCATCTTTTGTAGTTTTTATTTGTATGTAAACTACAACATAAAAATAAGTAATTGATGTGAATTTCACTTTATAATATTTGTCATTATTTTACTATAACATACATAAGAATCATTTCAAAAGTAAGTACATTATAATTTTTTTGTACCTTCGGTGCCTATACCCGATTGGCCCACTGGGCAAACTAGCAGGTATGCATATGTCCATTGTACACGCTAATAGGTACTACAATATGATATACATTTTATCAGTTAGAATATAAGGCTAGTAGATCACAGTACATATCAAACAGAATAAACATTGTGGAATTGACTCTCTCTCTCTCTCTCTCACACACACACACACACACACACGAACACACGTACAAAGATTTTAATGAATAGCACACTAAAAACTTTATAGCTTACCTGGCGGCGGCACATAGTTACGTCGCAATTCCTGGTCTGAGCGCTCACATTGTTGTTTGAAAATGTGAGCACCGCTTAGTTTCTGTATGCACTCATTACATATCTTATCTGGTAGTCCATCTCCATCATATATCTAAACAATCATTTACACATTTCAATGATATATGTATCCTTAACATTAGATTACATACATTTGTTTTAAATTAGAAAAATTCTTATATTTTCTAAAAGCCAACATAAATATGGACCGAAAAATGGAAAAAGTACAATAATCAGTTGCTAAATTAAAAAGTTACAGTTACACTAAAAGGAAATAAAAAACTCCTTTTTTTTTGCTATGATTGAAATACGATAATTACTGTTCAATTCTTGTTACTTGTGACATTTTTCATTATTACAATTACATAAACATAGTATTTATGTTAATAAAATCAATTATTTATCTTCATACATTGTCAACTGCTATAACATCACTTGTGCATAATTTTTTGTATAGAGCATATTTAATGCTCTCCAACAATTTCACATTTGTGATGACCAATTTATCAACAGTTGATTATAGATATGCCATTGAAGACAATAATTTTTCCTGGCTTATTATGTACTTTTTGTAAAGCCAATTAAAAAAAAACTATGCATGTTCCCGGGACATTACAGATAAATAAGTAAATTTATTTTTAGTTTTAACCATTTTTACCCCCTTACTAATAAAAAGATTTACACAATGGATAATTTAAGCAATATTGCTGTCTTTGTCTGATGTGTTGGAAAAGTCACTTGACAGATAAAGACAGCAATGTTGTTAAAGTTATCCATTGTGTAAATATTTTTATTATTAAGGGGGAATGTGAATAACACAAGCAATTTCAAACTAAATTAATTCAAAAGATGATCCTGAATTCTGAATAGTACAGAACACTTTAAGACATGTAACATGATTATGAAATTAAATGTGCTTAAATAACAAATAAAGTGAACCATTGTGTGAAGTAAAGGTTACTGATAATAATTAATCACCACAAAATGAAAAATCCTATGAATACAAATTAAACCTTATAATATTTGCAAACTTTTCTAACATTAAAACAGTAATCTATAAACTAGATAGAATAAAATATAGATTAAATCTAAGGGTAATAAAAAAATTAGGAAGCTCATGGGGCATATAAACAATACAATTAAGCATCCCATAAATGAAAGAAACTTGTTGATATTATAATCAAGAATACAGAAGGATGATTCTGCTAATGAAATCCAGTCCCAGTTAATTAAATCTGCTAAATGGTATTCTCATAAACATCAAACCAATATCAAGCCTATTTTGGTTGGACCATCTCCAAAAATCAGTTTACGATATCAATTGAATAAAAACATGACAGTGTAAGTTAATTAAGACAATTGGAGTTCAGAACCTTTAATATCGCAGAAAGTAAAAGAATCACAAGAGAAAAAACAATAAAATGAGGATATCTAATAATATTGTTCTCTGTAATAAACAATTTACAACACCTTTAACCCATTGAGGAGACACCAGAGCCTCAACAGTAGACCCCTTTGTTACTTGGAACTACAACTATCATCATTTACTACTAAGCCTTAGTAGTCAATGATGATGATTAAGAATAATAATTATTATTACAACATTATTAAAACAAAGTAATTTACAACATTAAAACTTATTATCGTAAAAACTGTCGTTTTATCTTAAGCTTAAATTTTAATAAATTGAGAAATCGATAATTTAAAATTACAATAAGGTCATGCCTCGCATAATAGTTACAACAAAATTTAATAAAAATAATGACTCGGCATTTTATAATGTCGAAACTTATAATCTAATGACTAAAAAACATATTTAGCAAATAATAGTATCAATAGGAACTCAGACACCGGTAAAAAGAGACTCGACAAAATGGTACACTCGTGTAACAGGATCATCGGTCTCAACTTTCAAGTAGCGAAAAATAAAAATTAGAATATGCATTCACACTTACTTTTACTCGAGCACATTCCATAACCATTTCAGCGAGTTGAACATTGTTATCCGTGGTGAAGATGGAGCAAAAATCTCCAAGTTTGAGACAAAGTCTACATTTTCCGAGCTTGAGAGCCATATTGATTTCTTCAGATGAACCATTTCACAATTATCGTAAGCTATCACAATCTAGCGTTGTTTTACTGTCTTTGGTCGCAGCATTTTATTTCTAAGCACATGAACATTAAAATTTGCTACTGACCTCAACTCTTATTTCGAATTTATTATTAAATTCAATACCTACAAAACTATTTGCCGGCAATCAAACGAATCGCCATTTCGGTAGCCAAATAAGAATATAAAAAAATAAGTGTGACCACGATAAAAAATAAATAAAAATAACGAAAAAATATTTAATACAATTTACCTACTAAAATGTTATTTAATGTTATTGTATCGTACAGTAGGTCAGGTACCGTAAAATGGGGGGATCGGGACATGACATGATCACATCAACATCAATTTTTATTGCTTTTTTCTGCTCTATAACTACTAAAAATGTTATTTAATTGCTTCCGATAGTCTGTATTTTTGTTTACAACGCATTATTGACCATCCATACCTTACTTACCATCCAGCCTGGAAGCCCAAGGCCGCGGACTTGTAGGCAAAAATTATAAATGATTGACAGTATCGACGCTAATGACGGCTATTAGTACTGGTGCTGGATTTGCTGGATAGGCCGTGGCCCGTGAGTATGGCGCTTTAAACAGAAAATCTACATTAAGTTAAAAAATTACCTTGAACTGCGGGGCTATTAGGAACTTTAAATTTAGTTGGTCATGGTCATAATTTAGACATTTCAATTTTTAAAAACACTATTTAAAAAAATAAAATGTCAAAAAAGATTGCTCAAGCTTACAGCCATGACCAACTAATTAATCCGCAATTTTGTCCTTCAGAGAACGAATGAAACGCCCTTTAGACCAATCAAATCGTGTGACGTAGTGCATTTTGACTTATGCCATGAAATGAGTCAAACGAAACAGGGATCTATTGTGCTCCCGGCTTCGACATGTTTAACCGACTTCCAAAAAAGGAGGTGGTTATCCTATGTAGACTTCATATTACTAGGTACATAATAATCTGAGATTGGGTCGTGTATCGTCGAGTCGGTCGTTGATCGAGGAGTAGGCCTTCACTCATTTTTGGGTGCCTTAATCAAGAGACTTAATTTTAAATTATTAAATTTTATTAGTTATTTAATTTAATGCAAATAAAGGCTTTTTTATTTTATTTTTAATGTGGTTGAACGAGTTTTTTGACAGGGCTGGTATTACTTGAAAAAACAAATCGATTAAATGTCAGTTGTCTGTAAAGTCGGTTTACTGACGGTAGTTGAACGTGACAACGTCATAAGAAATTAGTCATGTTTAGCGAGGTAACGCCGGTAACGCATGAGATGTTTTTTCGTGCGTGCAGCCGGCTCCATCGAATTATAAGACGTTATCACCTCAAAAAATCCTCATAAATATATAAACTTTTTGAAAATATGTACCTAGTATTCGTAAAATTATAAGTTACGCGAATAACTACATGTATGTTACGCGGCGTACTTAGCAATATATTTTATATCATTTTCCTACTTAATATTGTTCAAAATATACAATTTCTCAACAGGAAACCATTCTACATGCGCTTGACAATCTTTATTTTTCTATGGAAATGACAGCTGACGGTGTATGAAAAACAACGATTGCCGAGGACTTTTAACAACATGTACTACACTACTACACTACACTACACTACATTTACTGTAGTTTACAGTAAAATAATCACAATGTATGAAAACCCAATAAAACCTAATTGACCTACTGTAGGTCAGTCGTCCCGATTTATCCAAGTTTGGTCTCAACTGACCCCATGGCCATTCCTGACCCAATCCCCTACTCATTTGACCCTTTACACCCCGTAGTTCGACCTGTTTCTCCCAATTTATTTTTAATTTGCCTCAAGAGATTTTGTTATGAAAATAATAAATGTAAATTTAAATATGCAACCACAAATGATGATAAAAGTTACACGGGCTATTATTACGAATCTATTGACACCAAATATATTAAAATCAGACCATTTCCTTTTAACTTTACCGTAGTCGGGTAAAAATAATATTTTTTTGACAAAATTGAAGATGAAGAAAATTAGCTCATAGCTGTCACCCGAATAATATCCCAAGCTTACCCCAAGACCCACAAAAATAAAATCAGCTTTTCACTGAACATCTGCACAACTTTGGTTGGATGCTCTAAGGCTGGGAGGCATATGCCAAAAGAAGGAGAAAAGAATTCCCACAAAAAAGAAGACCAAGAAGTCCCAACAATGTTGAATTCTATTATTTTTTTTGTGGCCCGTGCATCCAATAGTACCTTACTATAGTACTTATAAATTAGTAGTACTACTTATTATCTATGTACTTATCATCTATGCGTGCATCAATGCACTGTGGTATACTTCAGTAGAGTTACCATAGATGATAAGTAGTTATACTGAAGTAGATAAGCCACTTCCTCTGCTGTTGACGGTTCAAAAATGAAGGTTAGATGTAGCTCCTAGCGCCACCTGGTTAAGATGCAGTTGCACTACATATATATATATATATATTACAATACGAAATCTACGGGATTTGTATGTCAGAATTTTATGTTTCAAAGACCTTGATTTTCATAAGAACAGTGTTTATTTGTTAAGTTTCCTTAGCAAATACACAATTCTCACAAAAATAAAACCTTTGAAACATAAAAATCCGACAATAAAAGAAAACGAAACAAAATTTAACCAAAAAGGTAAAATATTTTATTTTCACATATAAAAAATGGAAAATGATTATTGTTTAAACACGTTATACTACTTATACTCTGTTTAGATCCAATTTAATTTAAACGTAAGCGAATACTTATAAAGCTACTTATTCAAATGTCACTTGTTTTCCGTGCAATAAAGAAATACACACAATGATTTGGTGGAATTTAAACATTTTGCTTACGTTTAGATTAAATGGGGTCTGAACTGAGTTTACAACTTTACATTCTTAACACTATTGAATAAATTATATGCAATAAAATAAATTAATCTATAAATTTTTTTGTGTTATCAGTAAATAAAAATGGCATTTTACTGCTGAGAATAAAAAAAACCATAAGTTAAACATGAGAACATCATTACGATCAATAAAGATTTAAGTTTTGTTACTACAAAACTTAAATCTACGTTACTACAAAAAAAAATATTTAAATTTTATATAATTTTTTAATACACTCCAAGTTTTAAACTATCTTTAATTCATAAACATACTAAAACCATGCGACCAATGTCAAATTCCTGTAACATGTGACTAGGAATTTACATAAAGAGTTGATAATATTGAATAAATCTTGCCAGATATAATTTCATATAAAATTATCACCAATAATTAATATATACAACGTGTTCCTTTTGATTTCCCATATTTAACTTAAGCTAAATATTAGGACTATATTATGAAAACATTCAATGTTTACCATTAAATCTAAATCGAATTATGTATCAATATTTGGAGCACTACATAATATCATTACCATTATACTTAATAATTTAATTTTATTATCTTTAAAACTGCTTTTTAGAACCCCATGGGAAATGAAAAATCATGTATTTATAAAGAACATGAGTTTGGCAAAAGGAGGAGGATCTCCGTCTTGATTATCTATCTAAAATATAAATCAATAAAATAAATTAGAGCCTAACCAGGAATATAAAAAAACCTGACCGTTTTTCATTTTTTATTGCAGGAACACTACGAAAAGTTGACAAGTGTTCGGCTTAATCTCGAAGATCTGATATTAATTATTATATTTTTAATTTAATTTAGTGCATATGGCCAAGTTTTGTATATTCCCGCTCAAGCTACAAAAACAATACTTTATAGTTTATACATAACATTAATTATTTGTAAATATCACTAAGTTGTAGCAGTAGGCTAAGCTGGTGCTGATGATCAGCGAAACTCTCAAACCAGATTAAGATATTTCTTTAAGTTTTTTTAAGGGGTATCATAGATGGCATAGATAATTTTATATTTAGATACAATATCGCTTGCTGTACAGTTTGTATGAACTATCACAGATGGCGAAGATAGTATATATTTTCAACTTGGTGATAGCGCGCCCGCGCTATCTGATATTACAGTACACTTCATATAAATCTTAAGATATCTTATATCACAGTATCTTCGTCATCTGAGACGCCTTTAATGCACTTAAATAGAATACATATCAATATTGATCTAAGATCAGATATATAGAATATTATTATTAATAATATCCTATATTATTATTATTAATAATAATAATTATTATTAATAGTATCATATGAGTTATTCATTTGCTATAAGTTTTATATTAAAGATAATAATCAAATTAATACATTGCAAATAGGCTGCGTATTTTAATTACGTGCGGATAATATTAATATACATATGCAATGCTAATTAGATTTTTATCTATCATATAAAACTTATCGTAAATTAATAACAAATGAAGATATAATATATTCCTTATAACGTAGCTCGTACCATACAGGGATATAGGTTAAGTCAAAGTTTATCCTTTAAAGGGATAAAGTTCCCAACCTTTTTTTGTATTTTCTACAAAAAACTAAAGATATTTTTACAATAATAGCGGCATTACTAGCATTAATAGGTTTCATTGTAGACAATATTGGAAATGATGGTAAATACAACCTTTTAAAGGATCAACATTGACTTAACTTTTAACTCTTTATATTATGCTTTCTATTATTGGACTAAGGCCACCCCCAATGACCTCGTTCCCGCGCTATCCCAAGCCTGATTGCAGTGCATCTTGCACAACGGAACATCTCTTTGTAAGGGCGGCCACGGCGTCTTCGTCCATTCTCCCAACCAATGCTTATGTTTCTCCCATATTCAGGATTCAATTCTTGCTTTGGCTTTGTTAATGCTTGTTTTAGTGCCCAGAATATTATAGATTGATTGACATGTTGAATTCATAATACTGAAAAATAAAAAGCAGTGGTTTAGTGTACGAACTATTAAGTAACTTTATGGTTTTATGAAATGATACCTAATCTTGAAGTTCAGGGATTCACAAAATAATTTGAACTGTTTAAACCCAGCTTAAACTAATATAAGTATTACCTATTAAGTAGTTGTAGTTTTAGTAGCCTTATACAGAGTGTATGCAGAGCAGTCCTGATAACTTCGTCGGCTTATAATAGGGCATGAGATATATCCATTGGTAAAAGTCATTTGCTTTTTATATTTGATAAAATTTTAATATCCTGCTTACCTTTTTATTTTATTTTCAATATTATTATGATTATATATTCAGTCACAACTCACAAGTAATAAGGGATATTTCTTCTTTGACACTGAAAAATGAGAAATTAAACGTTAGAAATGATTATGTATTTAAAAGATTATTATTTATTTTGATAATAATGTAAAAAATTAGGGCTCCGTTTGTGATACCCAATAGCCAAACATATTGCAGGCAACAGCTAATCTTTACTAGGTATATTGCCTATTACAACTAATAAGTACTAATATTAAATTGCACTAATATAAATTGCAATAGTAATAAAATACCGTTAGGATCAGTCGAGCCGTTATGGAAAACTTTTATTGACAGATTAAAGATATTTTAAATAAACAGTTTGCTCTCCTTCAACGGTTGTTCTTGTTTATTTTAATGATGATTGATGACCAGCCCAGCAGGTGTTGACTTTCGATTCCACGAAGAAAGGTTCGTTCGATCGTTTAACCTATATGAAGCGCCCAAAATTATCCGCTCGATGCTGAAAATAATTAATAATCAGAAAGTTAAATGAAAATTTTACACAACGTAAAATATATACATTTAGAAAAAGTAATACTTCCCTCGGCATGCAAGCTTTAGCACTTCAGACAATGGTCTGAAGTTTCTGATTGGGATACTCTGCAACACTCGAAAGAATCTGAAACAAAAATCCAAAAGTTAAACGGATTCGATACTCTACGTAAGAAATTTATCTGACATGGTGCAATTAAACATAAATTCCGAGTACTCACTCGCGAACAGTTAAGTACTTCAAAGGTCTACTTAATAGGAAGTCTATATAATATTAAACCAGTCTTAATTATTAGAAATTAATCGTACTCGAGTTAAAAGTCAGATATGTTTCTTGCGCTGTTTATAAGTCCAACTGCACAAATTAGCATTTGTAAGCACAATATGTTAGAAAAAGTACGTAAATTTTATAATTTCAAAAACTCAATTTTGACAGAATTTTTGCAGTAGAACATCAGCTATATGTTAAAAATGCATTAAAATATGATAAAGCATTTTTGTATGTTAAACACAAAAGCATAATCCCACAATAAGGAAAAAGAATAATTTACAACTATTCTGTAAAATTTTCCTTTTCACTATAGTAACTATAGGTATTGATGAAACAGCTTATTGTTAAATTTTAAATATTTCTTAAAATATTTTTATATAAATAGTTATGTATATGTACTTAGTTTACTTTAATCCATACTGTTTATGTTTCTTATAATATTCTTGGGCTAGTACTTGAAAGGGTCCGTTTCATCGATCCTAGTGAGCCTACCAGAAAGAATTCGATTTATTTTTCTGCACCAAGTGTGAATAAAGAAATTTAAAGAAGTGTCAATAAAAAAAATATCAAGTCTACTTTATGCGTTTCACACTTAAAAGGGAACTCAACGAACATATTAACGTATGACTTTATTTTATACTTCCACTACTAGTTATGTCACTTTTTAAATATGAATCGCATAATCTTCAATATGCCTAAAACAATCCACCATTTCTGTACTAGGGTAACAAAGACATTCTTTATCCGGATGATATTCCTTGTTCTTATAAAAAATATTTATTTCATTATCTTTGCTACGTAATAAAACACTCCTGCAATCTTTACATTGTTTTATTATTTTTCTTAAACATTTTCTCACGACCCAGCCGCAAACATAACTCACTGAACCATCGTCCCCACCAGTGAATTGATCAAAAGTATTAACTAAATTATCAATTAATACAATACCTTCCTTTTTTCTAGCAACATTAGAAGTATCTGGTATATCATCTAGATTATTTTTATCCAAATATACTCTTAAATTCGGTAAAAGAAAAGTATCTACATCTTGTTCACAATTAGTACGACCCGATTGCGGAGTGCAATAATTATTTAAAAGTAGAGCTTTATAGGCTCCTTCGAAAGCTATACAATTAGGTGCTACGTTTCTTGCGCTATAACTTCGGATATTGCCAAAAAATTCTCAACTGGGTCCTGATTTATGTTACGTGTGAACAAGCAGTCAAAGGAATATCTCCTTGATAATAAACGCCAAATACACTGAAACCCTTCTATTGTCTTAATAAAATTTTTTACTGATGGCGGGACAAATTCTTCACCATTGTCCGTAATAAATCGAAAGCTTTTTAAAAACCTTATGGATTCTTTCCATAAGGTATGATGTGGTGAATTTCTTTTTACAACAGCAGTTAATGGTTTCCCATTTTGGCCATGATATGAACTTACATTTAAAGAATCAAATAAACTATCAATTGCAATACATGAGTTTTTTACGTTAAGGCATTCAATGGGTACTACCTTCTTGTCAACCAAATGTTGGGCGCATGTAGCCATATGTCTACTAAATAATTGGGTTGCTAATTTCACCCTCATTTTATTCATTTTAAAGGATTTATATGCTCCTCCGTAATATTAAATGCGATCCGACAATATTGGTCACTATAGTTTACATCCGCCCAATACAATTGTTCAAAGAAATCCCACTTTATGATTTTTTCTTTATTCTCGACGAAATCAAAGAATTTCAATTTTTTTGTTATTAAGTTATTTCTCAATCCTTTTATGAGATGAGGTGTATCATATAAAGGAACTTTTTTAGAATTGATAAAAAAATGATCCCTTTTCATCTCTCTATTATTTCTTAATAAATCAGCTCTAGAATCAGCTATTAAACTATTAATCGCAGCTACATTTGTAGCGCTTTGGTCACAAATGGTACAAACAATTATTGTATATCCGGTTTCATGGACCTTGTTAATCACATCTGTAATGTATTTTTTTAATTCAAATTTACTTAACGTGCTTGTAAAATAAAAAGCTACCGGCTGCTTAAAACGTTTTCGTAAAGTTTTAATCATAAAGACCAAGGCATGATAAGCAAATTTACTACCGTTAGTATCTAAACCTTTTAATACTTCTTTAAAAGGATTGAAGTGTAATTGGGGCGTAATTGACATTTCGTCGAAAATCAATGAACAAAGACGATCTTCAGGAGCAGAAAGATTGGCTTCCTTTTTTAAATTTTTAAAAAGGATATGATTGTCCGTGCCAGGATATAGTTTTACTTGAGCGAGAAGCCTTTTCAAAGATTTTGGAGAAGGCAAAGTAAATAGTTTATACACTAAAGTATTATAGACCTTAGGACCTCTTTTATAGATAGATAAGGATAAAACTTTCTCGTCTAAAGTAAAACGACGTCCTCTTATTTTTTTATTCGTTTGAGTGAAATGCATTTTGCAAAAAATTCGAGCGGGCTTTGTAATCTTTTCCACGGAATCATTATAAGTAACGGAGTCTACAAACAGCAACTTTAATGTAAAGATGTATATTAAAGAATGATATATCTCAATTGTCATTAAATTTATCTATAGAATTAGTCAGAACACTACACACAACAGATAAATTTATATTCCTACATCTTTGTATCAGCGATATTATAATATTTATTACAATACATCTCTTTTGTTATAAACAGAGACAGAGTACATTCAGTAAGTCAGAATGAAGGCAAAGATGCATTATATTATCATTTGTGTGTGTGTGATACCTTAAATTATTATGCTAAGCTATAAATCTCAGGATGTAATGATATAAATTATAGCTGCCGTCTCTGGACTCCTAGATAAATTATAAAGCCTTACTTACCAATCTGCCCAGGTAAGTGCAATTTTGGAATTGCAATCCTATTAATACGCCTTTCCATGTGTACCTATCATTTTCTTCAAAATGTCGATCACATACCCTGTACTTGGAATAGTCAAAATTTTCTTTCGAAGTCGTTTGGGACAAGCCTCAACCAAGGTTCAAACTGTTTTGGGTATTTCATTGGATTAGGGAAACGATGTACAACCTTTGACCCTAAAAGAAAATATAAATATTAAAATTGGAACGAATAATAAATAGACTGAACTGTGAAGATAAAATCTAAATTGTATTTTAATTACCACTGATTGCAAATGTTATAAATCTTCCAACTAGGTATGTACTTAGGTCCTAACGTTACACCTCATGTCATATTTTTTTGGATTGTATTAAAATAGTAAATGAGCAATGCTTTGTTAGTGTTACTCTTATTTTTTAGATACTTCTTTAATTTGACATATACATAAATAAAATAAAATCTAACAATTTTTCGTCGACTTACTAATTTTATTTAAAACGAAGTTACATGATATGTAACCTCGTTTTAAATAAAATACTTACTTTTTGCTGGTGGGCAGCCCAACATATAATATTACAGTACTATTATGTATTTTGTATACACCTCATAATAGATTTAATTAAAAAAATAATTAGTTTTTTATAAAAATTGGTAATTTATCCTATTTTTGTGACATACGTTGTGTTTCCTAATTTAATATCCGTTCGGGCTGACTTACGTCTTTTTTACGCAAAATTGTATAATAAATAAATTTTAATCGTTTATTTATTAATTAAATTGCACTTTCTTCCTTCCTTTTCTTTCCTCATCAATATTTATCCTTAACTAAGTAAATACTTTACGTTTAATTCCACTTTTTATAGTACATAATCAAACAGGTATATACAAATCAAACAACAATTTACGATCATAGCTATAATTTTTATCCTTTAAGCAATCGGTCTTATAATAATCAAATCAATTTGTTTTTAATAATAATCAAACGCGAGATATTACCATGCTTAGATAACCCAACGCATCTCTCAATCACGTCGGGGTCACCAATGTGGGAAGAGTGGATGCCCCAAAGGGAGATCTCCGACCGAGCGAGGTGCTATGCTCGGTCAGGCCGAAACCCACTTGTATGAATTTTATATCTCGTATATATAGTGCCGATCTTAGAAAACTTCGAGAGCGCGATTCACTGTGGCGCTAATTGGTCCGCCACAGTACCATAGTAGTATATTTAATACCATAGACATAAGACATAAGGTACTTTTTGCTTTTTTGTGATTGGCTGAAACAGCGCGTCTTCTGATCCCCTAGTGCAGTAATTCCCAAAGTGGTCCACGGGAGACTCGACGGGGGTCTACGTTGGACGTGACAGAAAATGGGGGTCTACAATCGTAAGCAGGGGTGCATGAAAATTAATTTGGTTTCGATAGTGAAGAACTAAAATGTTGGCTTGTTATTTTAAATAAATATAATATACCTAATAAAATACCTAAATTAATCTTTCTCAATAAGACAATTTATAAATAAATTGAGAAAAAAATGAATAGTTCCGAACTGGGACCTACTTTACTATCAAATAATTAACCCTATCAAGCAATCAATTCTAACCTTTTAGTTTTTCGAAAACTGTTAATTCGTCATTGAAACTCAGCCACAACGCAAGTTTCCATAGATAGATAGATCTAATCTTCACTTTTTTTTCGAGATTTAGAAATTGGTATTAATGTAGAATATAGATGCAGGGGATCCACCGGATCCAGCAAAATTTTGAAAGTGGTCTATGAAACAAATGAGTCTGGGAACCACTGCTCTAGTGAATGGCATCGAAGTCAAAACCACCAAAAAAATTACTTACGTGGTATTAGAACTCATGCAACGATGTCGGTCAAATCGACCACTGTGCATTGCCATAAAATGTCTAAAATATATTATTCATTCGCACTATTTTTGTTTCTTTATTCCAGTAAGTATGTATAGACTGCAAACTATACTCTATATAAACTAGAAACATGGCATTTCTTTAGTGCAATCTTAGTTTAAGGATATCAAATTCAGTCTGCAGGGACGGAGCTTTATTTTTTTTTTTAACGTACCCAACTAAAAACATTCCGGCATTAGGAGGTAAAAAAAAGGTAATTAAAAAGAAGAAGGATAAATAGTGCGGTAATTCCCCGGTGCATATGTTGAGTGTGGAAGAGAGTTACTTATCATCATTATCATCTATGGTGGTATTGTCATAGCATAGGTATCGTGTTTTGCAACAAATTAGGAAATAATACATTTAAAATGCTTGTTGCTGGTGCAAATCTATTTAACCAGTGGTTTTTAAGTGATAAAATCATATTCGAACTAAAAGAAATTTCTGAAAATGACTGTAAAGAGAAGATAGATGATGCTGATATAGTTTGTATTTCGTGGTCTTACAATGTTTTGAAAATTCATGAAAAATTCTTGGTATCTGGTTCATGGAGAGGCACAGATGGACAGTTTGTTAGATTACCTTTACCTGGCAGCAATGTCGAAAGCTCAACAGTCCTTATAGGCTGTAATGATTATAAAATAGTTATGGTTGATAAAAACAACAATATTTGGATTTTAGATTTAAAAACTGAACGAGTTCAAAGAGTATACATTACTGAAAGTTGTAATGTTAAAAATATTTCTAATGAATTAGGATGCAATGACAATATTATTAAAGTAAAAGTAACAGGTGACATGTGTGTCTTTTTAAGCAAAGAAGGGAATGTGTATTGTGGGTATTTGCCATGCTATGTTGATACAAAGCATTGTATGGGCAAAGTCTGTGATATTGCGTGTGGATATGAACACTTTGTACTGCTTACAGATATTGGCAGTGTTTATACTTGGGGGAATGGCAGGTAATATAAACTCATGAAAATTGGTTTCCTTTTTTAACCAGTAAATGCCTCTGAGTAATAACTAAAGCTTTGAGAACTTTAGCCGGGAAAGCTTTAACCGGGGTTATTAGTAACAGAAAAAAACATATATCATTCCTTACCCCACATGCTAACACTGAGTGCCATAAAGTCGTAATTCCAAAGTCGTAAAAAAGACACCAAAGGCGTGACAACCTTAGAAAAAATTGAAAAGACACGGATTCGCTTACACTTTTACTCTTACAGGTTTTTGTTATTGATGTTTTGTGAGACAGACATCTGCTTAAACCTTCGATTTTAGTGCTCCCTTCATGTATATTCTTCTAAGGTAAGTGCTCATAATTTGTTTTCAGGCGCTTGCAGCTAGGACATGGGGACCTAGAAAACACAGACACACCAACTGAAGTAAAAGCATTGGCAGGTGTAAAAATAATTAAAGTAAGTGCTAATGGATGGCATACACTAGCTCTCAGTGAGTCCGGGGATGTGTATGCTTGGGGGTGGAATGATACAGGACAGATAGGAGTAAAGTTTGAAGATGATAATAACTTTTCTGGTGTACCAACATTAGTAATAATTTATGACGATACTGGAAAAGAGGTTGAGTTAAATGTTAAGGATATTGCTTGTGGAACTCGACATTCAGCTATTTTACTAGAAGATAACTCTGTTTGGACTGCTGGATCTAATAAATATGGTCAGCTAGGGTTTTCCATTGATGTTAGTAAGAGTGAATTTTTTAAGCAATGTTTTGTTGCTTCTGAAGATGTCAAGATAATATGTGGACCTTGGTGTACTGTTGTCAAGTCTTAGCAAAGATATATTTTTTTTGCCATTGTGTAATTTAAAATGTTATTGAAAATGGGGTGTGTATAATATTGTTGATTCCTATTAGTAATAGTTATTAAAAACCACTTAATAAGTAATTGTTTTCAAACATACATTGAGTGTTTTCCATTTAAAGATAACCCTCTGTGTTTGACACTGTATCGATTAATTTTATAAATGGAACACTAACAATGCAACAGTATCGACTGTGAAAAAAATGTCTGCGTACAATTTAACACGTAAAACACAACGCTCATAAATAGGTATTGTAATGTTATTTTTTCACTGCAAGTAAAATAAAAAAAATGTATTGACATTAGTCAGTTGTCACTTGACAGTGACGTGCCGCATTTGACAGGCTTCGTAGGGATCCGTAATTCACGTCTCAGAACCATAATAGATTTGTCATGTCCGTCCATTCGTCCGTCTAGTAATAGAAATAAAGTTGCATGGATATGTGTAATTTACCACGCCGACAAAGTGCTAAAATAAAATCGCAAAAAATATTTTATTTGGGGTACCTCCATTAAACAAAGTAGAGATGATTTTTTTTCTCTCGCGTCAACTCCATAGTGTAGGGTATCATTAGGTAGGTCTTTTAAAAACATTGAGGTAAAGACATAGACGTATATATGTATTATAGACGAGGCATGTGAGGCAAAAAAGTGTCTCGTTAAATGGCCCCACTTTTGATATTTTTGGGGTCATTTTGACATTTGAAGTATGGTAAAATCAAGATGGCGTAATTGTTTTATGTATGAAGATTTGTTCTGTCAAATGTACGTCATAGCCTATCTTGAGTTTTGAAATATTTGGGTTAAGACAATTTTTAGATTTAGGTATCCGTTTGCGAGATATTCAACTTTAAACCAATTTTTTTGTTAAAATACCTGTTTGTTGTCCACGCCCCCCATTAAAAACCTTACCGGCTGGCTCAATAAATCTGAATAAAATCATGATAGTCCATGTTATGAACTTTAAAAGAGAACTATAAGCGGCTTATATAACTTTTTTATCGTTACTTACTAACGTTACTTCAGGAATCAGGAGTTATGGAACATATATCTTGGAAAAAGCGCTTACTTAGAATACTTCGTACAAAAATAACTAAATATTATGTAAACACGTAAAATATTGGTATAACGGTACGGAACCCTACGTGCGCGAGTCCGACTCGCAATTGGCCGGTTTTCTTATTGATCGCGTTTGTTTGTTGTTCCAGTTCGCACATTTTCTTGGTGTAGTAAATAAAAATGACTTGAAAGTAATAATATTGATTTAAAACACACTAGTAAAACTTTTTTACATTTTAGGCATACAGTTTTAACTAGCAAACATGTTTGCAGTGGCTTCCGCGCGAGAATACATCACATATGCCCGAAACCTGTGTAACAATGGTTGCTACAGCAAGGCTTACGATCTCTACTTAGCAGCCTTTAACAAAAACCCCCAGCTCAAGACGGCTTTCGAGCCAGAATTTCGGGCTACTCTTTTCAAAGTAAACGAAATGTTGGCCATCAGTAATAACGTTGAAGATATATTCGGTAACTTTAGCAGAGCTATCAACGCCTTTCCCGGCAATGTACACTTGTTGAATGAAATCGGTAAGTATCTTTTTAAATTTGGTTTCTACGAAGAGTCCTGGACACAATTTCAAAAGGCGTTGAAAATCGACCCTGGATTTGTTGACGCCGAAAAAAATTTGAATACTCTCAAAAACACGATGGTTGAAAGATGGCATTTTAGAATGTTAAATGATAAACTGCGAAATGAAAGTTATCGCGCAGCAATACATGAACTCGTCATTCCAATCAAGGAAAGCATTTTAGACCTTGGCACAGGAACAGGCCTTCTGTCTATGTACGCTACTGAAAAAAACCCAATGGCTATAACAGCATGCGACAGCTCTGAGGTCATGACAGCTCTAACAGATTCCATTTTAGAGGAAAATAAGCTGCTGATGGCTGTTGTAGTTGTCAACAAACTTTCCACATCCATGAACTACAAAGATATAGGAGGGAAGAGATCATTACTAATCACAGAGATATTTGACGCCGGTCTGTTTGGAGAACACATTTTGCAGTCATTATCACATGCATGGGACTATTTGCTGTCAAAGAATGCTAAAGTTACACCTCAAAAAGGCGAGTTCTTTGTGATGGGTGTGAGTTCCGATCTGCTCAATGCAAGATATCATTTGCACTCTACGGCTAAAGCTTTTTTAAATATACCCAACTGTAATGTGCACATCCTCAGTGGTGATGAGCCATATGACTGTGAAGATGTCCACTATTACAAAGACATAAAGTATGTAACGGAATGCAACTCTGTGGTATCAGTAGAGTTTAATAACATCAATGACATAAGAGACAAACTGCAACACACGGAACCAATAAATGTTGAGTTGAAAGCCCTAGAGAATGGAAGAGTTGATCTAATTGTTGGCTGGTTCAACTTGTACCTCACAGACAATATAACTATAACTACAGACCCAAGATCTGAAAGTAGAGCAAGTGCTTGGCAACAAGCAATATTCTGGGATTTTGTTCCAAGTGTTATGGAGAATGAAAATGTTGATTTACATTTTGTGCTTAGTGATGGTAAAATCACCATGTTAACGGACTGCTCTAATGACATAAGGAGGATTTCCCAGGAAACATTGAAGTTCTTAAATGATACTGATTATACAACAGCAATAGTAAACTGCATAGGGATGGTTTGTGTGTACCTCGGTCAAATGGCAGAAATGTCCGAAATGAACATTCTAGATCTGTCTCCATTCCCAATATTCGGTTTTCTTATGCTAAAAAGAGGGGTGCAGAACTTAAAATGCTATGCAAAAACTGAGGAAGATAAAGAATTTCTTGACATTGTTTTTAAAGCAAATCAAATAGATACAACCAATGTTACATACTTGATTGGTGATGATTGGACTGAAGAGGGTTTCCATGACGATAAATATCATGTTATATTCTCTAACTTGTTAGATATTAGTGGAGATATTGATATTCGTATGAAGGATATTGGGTTGACTCTGAAGAATAATCACCTGTTACCAGGTGGCCTGTATATGCCAACTAGTGTGACCTTAATGGCCCAGATTGTTAAGAGCCACTGGTTAGACATTAATAACAGGGTCTATGATGATAACTTGGGCGACTATAAAGTTGCAATACACATCAATAAGTATCAGGTGTCCCAAAACTTTTTTCTTGACTATGCCCACTTGGAATATACTCCACTAACTGATCCAGTACCTTTAGGTGACTGCTCCAACCTCTCTTCTGATGTAATGAATCTTCCAATAACTCAAGATGGCGACGCAAATGCTATTATATGCTGGTACAGTATTGAACTGATGGAAAACTTAGGCCAGATATCAACAAAGAGGCCATACAGCCATGTAGAGGGTATGGCATTTTTGGCCAGTCCCAATGTGCCAATGGTTCAAGGGGACATTGCCAATATTTTACAGTGCGTAGACTCTGATGGTTCATTTAAATTAGTTATTGATTTGGAAGGTAATTGAATATTTGCCAATATTTTACTCTGATGGTTCATTTAAATCAGTTATTGATTTGGAAGGTAATTGAATATTGTTTATAAATAAAAAATAATGCGCACAGCAGGAAAACGATTGCTTTAACACTTTTCACTAATGTTATATTGCGGCCAACTAGTAGAGATATTTCATATTATATACTATTGTCCGCATTCAATGTAGTCTATATGTGACATACAGATTTTTAAAATATAGTGCATCCATTTTCCCCTTCATAACTTTTACGAATTTATGTATGTGATTGATGTGCCAGATAACTGTTTATTATGTATCTAGCTGAATAATTTCCTAATATTATAGATATATTCTTGCGCTTTATGTTGTTGTAGATTATATTAACCTTTTTGTTACTATGTAATACAGGGATAGTGTAAATGTGAGAACAAGAGTCTAATCACTTAAATTTATGATGTCCAAAATATATTATGATAAATGTATTTTAAATTTCAAAATTTACTTTTACAATTTTTATATGACTCAAGATAGTATTATATGAAAACGTGAACAACATTTTTGAACTAATTGTAAGAAAACTAGGGTGTTGGTATATACAATTGGTTGGTAAGGTTGGCTGTGAGATTTATAATAATGTAATTATTTTTTATTGTAATATAAACTTCCGACGAAAAAGAGGGGCGTTATAAGTTTAATGTGTCTGTCTGTCCGTGGCCTCGTAGCTCCTAAACAAAAGATCGGAAGATTTAGATGCGTTTTTTTGTTCGAAAGCTGACGTGATCGAGATAGCTTCTTAGCTATAATCAATCATCATCAGCTAGCTCACTGCTCGACAATTCTGCGGTTACTTAGAATTTTTTGTAAATTACATCTGGTTGTCTTCTGCCGACTAATTGAATCGTATTGTTGAGGATCCAAGTATGTGAGGTGAATACTTTAGTCTTAAAGAAATAAGAATTTCGTACATTGTGGGCTTCACTATACCTATTCTAAGGCTTTAGACAGCCATACACTCTGCTCAGTATTTTTGGAAAAATGTCAAACAGAACTGGAATTTTTTGTCAAATTTGTAATTATAGAAACATACTTGTGTTTTATAGTAAATAGCATCATCTCACTTGGTTATTCAATCTCAAAAAATGATTTATAGCACGCTGTTGCCACTTAAAGTAAGTTATTATTATATAAGTACTAATGTTAAATAGGTACAGATCCTTATTTATTATATAATTCTTAAGAAAACCATAAACGTATATTATATTATGTCTAGACAAAAATTATCCCGCACTTTTGAGGTTGTTACCTTGTCTAACTGTTTAATTTATAATGTCAAAATGGGCCCACTATTGACTTAGCACCAAATATTGATTTTTTCAATTTTTTTTTAGTTTATAATTATTTATTCATTGTTCGATTAAAAATAAAAACATTTGTTCGTCCTTCGTTATCCTGTAATTTAATGATAAACTTAAGCTTATTTATTTTCACCGCGTATGCGCAAAGTAACATGTGTGAGATAGATAACTGCCAATCTCCCAATCGTAAGGATTTAAATTTGAAAAACTATCAAATCGAGTTTCCTTTTAATATTAAAATATTTTATGTGTAAATTGCTTGTACTTTTTTATTTTTTGACAATTACATTGCCTGTAATTCTCTTTGAACATTCATATCATTAATATATCAGACTGCTAGGTAGTGAGTAATTTTTTTTTATTTGAAAATTGATATTCAGGATTTCTTAATATATTTGTTTGATCTAATGAAAAATGGGGATCGTGTGGCTATTTTCTACCGTTAAGTTTAATTATAATAAATACAAGAAATCAACTTATTAGCTGTTCCACCCTGGTGAAATCAGGGTGGGAAAAAGCTACTTCGCGGAGAAATCAGTGACCCGACCCACCTGGATTTTTTTTTCAATAAGTTAGTGATACACAGTGTTGTTTTTTTGAAACACTTTTAATAAATTAATAATAGTAAGTCTTTTGTGAATATTAAACATACAAAATAAAATTATTTATGTAAATCATATAAAAAACAATGACATTAATAAAAAACAGAAAACTTTCCGTTAGAATCATCACATTAGACTACTAATGAGTAAGCTAGATAAGAATAAGAGGCATTTTTTAAATGTGTAGGTAACCTTACAAATCATACATCTATGATATTATGTCTGTTATAAATATTGTTAAAAAATTAGTATTTATTGCAGACTTCTAAAATATAGAACGCCATAAGGCAAAACTTCACAACTGGAAACAGAATTTGGCTTCTCGGTCGTATCATCGTAACTTATCCATGCCCCAGATAGTCTTCAACAGTAGGCGATATAATGATTATTCGTATATCCAGATACTTCAGACAATCTAAAATGCAACAAACAGTTAACATAAAATTATAACAAGAAGAAATATTAACAGAAATAATATAATTTACAAACCGGTAACGAAAATGATGAACGTTATCATCTTAATCAATTACTGACAATGTTAATGTCCAAAAATAAAAAAAGTACAAGCAATTACACAAAATATTTTAATATTAAAAGAAAACTCGATTTGATAGTTTTTCAAATTTAAATCCTTATGATTGGGAGATTGGCAGTTATCTATCTCACACATGTTACTTTGCGCATGTGCGGTGAAAATAAATAAGCTTAGAATAAAAAAAAGTTTATCATTAAATTACAGGATAACGAAGGACGAACAAATGTTTTTTTTTTTAATCGAACTATGAATAAATTATTATAAACTATTAAAAAAAAGTTAAAATATGAATATTTGGTGCTAACTTAAGTCAATTTTTGAAAATTAAAAAAATAAATAAAATAAAAACGAACAAAAAAAATTTTGATCAACATTGAAGAACAGTTAAAGAACCATTGAAATATTTTCAAAAATTCAAAAAATTTGATAAAAAATCGATTTCCCCTTAAGAGAGCCGTATGAAGATTTGTTTGTCAAATGTACGTCCATAGCCCATCCTTAGTTATGAAATCATTCAACAAAACCTTTGACAATGTTCGGAATAAAGGCACATTCTTTCCTAACTTCTGTCATGTCCCATGGTCACATGGTTTAATCATACTAAAGTCATAGCATAGGTATATATTACAGTCGAGGCATGTTGATGCAAAGTGTCTCCAGTTAAATGGCCCCACTTTTGAGATTTTTGGGACCATTTAGACACTTGAAGTATGGTGAAAATAAGATGGCAGACATTTGAAGTATGGTGAAAACCAAGATGGCGTAACTTCTTGTATGAAGATTTGTTCTGTCACATGTATAGCTTATCTTGATATATGAAATCATTGACTAAAGTACTCTCAATGTATTTGTACATATTGAAATGTACATTGGGACCTATACATTTCAATTAATCTCAAATAAAATAATATTTTATAGACGTGAGAATCTTACAAAGCTAAGTTTTTGATGTTGTGATTCTATATTTAATAAAAGTTATTTGATGTCTGTTTTAGTTTCATTTTTATTAAATACAAATCCTAAAAATCCTGTATGCATATAAATTATTATAAATAAAACAAACTAAGTTTTGTACATAAATTTATTTTTAATACAGATTACGAATTCATTGAATTAGCACATCATTCATTTTACTTTTGGTGGCTAACAGCTAGATAAAATGTTATAGTACATAACACTATTTTCATCTTAAGTCTAAAAATCGGTGAAAGCACTCATAGTACTTTGATTAGCCTCAGAATGCGATTGGAATATTATTACATGCATAACTATCTTCTGAACAAAGTCACTCGCTAATCTCTTAGTACCTATTTATTATTTGAACAATTGTATATTATTTTGTAAGTTATTCTTGACCTTTCGTATTACCCTGCTAATTTAGCTATTTTACCTCTCCTGTACTGCAGGGTTGCCTGGAAGAGATCGCTTATAGCGATAAGGCCGCCCTTGCCCACATTTAGATTATAAGTTTAGTTTTAGTCTACTGATTGTATTATTTAATGTGAGCAATAAAGAGTTTATCTATCTACATGGAAATAAAATTTAAATAAAAAAGATTTTAGAATTCAATTATTTTAATCAGACATTATCAGACAATTTTTATTAGACGTGTTTCTAACACAAAACGAGTTAATCAAATGTGTATTTAAAAATAAGTACCAGAAAATAAAGATTGGAGGACAATCTTGATTGAGGCACAAAAATTACTATTATTTGTCTTGTGTAAAATATTAATATTTTATTCTACACTTTTGTTATTATGCCATTATTTTATCATATTCGGATAGGATACTTTGTCCAGAGTGGATAGTCTCCCTTATTTTAATTCTCCATGATAAATATGCAATTTGTGCATTCTTTACTCAACAGACTTTGCTTCGGCTAAAATAGCTCTTGTTTGTTCCAAGGCTTTCCTGAAAAAAAAAATAGTTTGTTAGCATGTTTGTATCGATTCTACAAAGTAAAATAATAAAAATAATTGGATTGAATTTCTTTTATATTTTGATCAATTTGAATTCCAACTTCTAAATAAAAAAAAATTAAAGCCAAAAAGTTCAAGTCACTGTGCGAGAGGACAGAAGTACGAATTTTGCGCCTATACCCGGCTATTACTAGGAGGAGACATAATATTAGATCCTTACATATGAAATTGGCGTTTTGTCGTACTGGCCACTTTGCTCTCAAATAGGTATATATTCTTTAGTTAGGAATTCCAATTTCACATTTGTGTTTCGAAAACCGTAATTCATTCGTTTTTTCCTCATTTGGTTTTTTCTTTGCGTCACTCTATTTACAAAATGGAAAACTTGAAATATCGTATTATTTTCGAGTACCAGTTCCACCGTGGCACCAGTGCTGCAGAAACGGCTCAAAGGATTAATGATGTGAATGGCTGCGGTGTCTCAAAAGAAAATACAGTGCGTTTTTGGTTCCAACGATTTCGTTCTGCAACAAGCAACAAGCCCCGTGGATGGCCGGAGACCAAAGTTGATAATGAAGACTTGAAGGCTATTGTGGAAACGGATCCATCGCAAACCACATCCGAGATAGCTTCAGGCTGCGGTGTTAATAATAAAACTGTTTTAATCCACTTGAAGCAAATTGGAAAGGTGAAAAAGCTTGAAAGGTGGGTACCACATGAATTGAGTTCGGCTAACCGACAATCGCGCGTCGACTGCTGCGTCACATTACTCAACCGGCACAATAATGAAGGGATTTTAAATCGAATCATTACCAGTGATGAAAAGTGGATCCTGTACGATAATCGGAAACGCTCTCATCACAGTGGCTGAACCCTGACGAACCAGCCAAAGCCTGCCCCAAGCGAAAATTGAATAAAAAAAAGTTACTTGTCGCTCACAAGTAACTTAATAATAAAAAATATTCAATTTTCCCTGGATTTTGGTGGACTAGTGCCGATGTCGTTCACTACAGCTTCCATAAATCTGGTCAGACGATTACGGCAGATGTCTATTGCCAGCAACTGCAAATCCTGATGGAAAAACTAGCTGCTAAACAACCGAGGTTGGTCATTCGTTCTAGGCCACTTCTGCTTCAGGAAAAAGCTAGACCACACAGACAGCTACCAAATTATAGGAGCTTCAATTGGAATGTCTAAGACATTCGCCGTACTTCCCGGACCTTGCTCCAACAGATTACCATTTTTTTTCAAAATTTGGATAACTTCTTGAAAATTCAAATCCGATGAGGCAGTCCAAAGCGCCTTCAAAGATTTTATTGATTAAGTAAAGCGTCTACCACTTTACTGAATCAACTGACATGACTGTATTGACTATTTATTTGGACTGACTAGACTTTAGACTTGACGATATAGGAATATAATGTTGAAAATTGAAACGAAAGTTCAATTTCCTGCCTTTTTTACTTGACACTGGCAAATAGTTTTAAGATAAGCCGACGCCAAAATAATAATAAATAAATTGTAAATTCTTGATTCGTACATCTTATTAACAATACATTCGAAACAACAACCTAAGCAGGCGTTCGTCACTCGCTCAAGGACACGCCTTATGAGCCTACCGCTCGGCGCTCGGCGTATCTCGCTAGATACAGTTGACAATAGGCCGCCGCACGATTCCCGCAATTACGAGCCGAAATGACATATAATTATTGTGAAGTGAATGGCTGTCAAAGTCAAAAATCCAATAAAAAATTACGTGACTTTTACACGTGTAACGGCCGGCAACACATTCTCGACTCTTTGTGCGCGTACTTAAATTTTTTCTCGCTGCGAAATCTTAATAATAATATTAAGATTTCATAGGTAATTTTAGCGTAGGTATTTTCGCACTTGTATGGAAGTGATGTATAGGTTACGTAGTAACTATTTATTAATATGTGACCTAAGTACAAAAACCTATTGAATTTTGACAACTTTAGTGTTCCTCCATGGAGCTCCGTGGCCTAGTGAGTAGACCATTTGATTCGCACTCGAGAGAGTGCAGGTTCGATTCCCAGGTTGTGGAGGGTACCAATGAGACTTTTTCAGATCTCAAGTATATTATACGGACGTTCTAAAGGTGCAGGAAAACATCGTAAGGGAACCCGCTCATGGTTGGTCCCAGACGTATTGGCCAGTCATTCCTCTGGAGTAGGCTGAGTATGTTGTGAGAATGCCTTATGTGCTTGGGCAACCATACGACATTTAAAAACCAACTGTCCCAGGCTCTACAGTATTTGAAGAGTGGTACTTCGCTTCGCTTCGGAGAATACTGTATAAACCATCCAATAACGGATGAATAGTCTTTTTTAGGGTTCCTACCTTGTTTATTCTTCTTCCAAGATTAAAATGTTCATAAATAATGCTGTCGCACTCACACTCGCGTTATTATCATACGTGTACAATTGCGACAGCAAGACACTGAGACTGAAAGGCTAATTGACGATTGAAAAATTTGAATTGAGCCCTAGGTGTTTGGTAAAAAGGAGGTGTTAGTCTACAATATACGTACAAATGCAGCGGGTTATCGCTCTGCAGTCGCGATGCGGCGAGCTGCGCGAGCGCGGCGAGGCGGCGTAGCGCGCGGCATCGCAGTTCGCCCGCGCGGGGTAAAGTGTCCGCCAGCGCCGCCGCCGCACCCGCCATCTGCGGGCCCGGTGCCGCGCCCGCCGCCATACTCAGAGTGTCTGAAAAAACACAATAAAAACCAATGTATTTTGAAAATCTACAAATAAGAGTTTAAAAAAAAAGATATAATTATCACGAATCCTTAACCCGGCGAGAAGAGTACGGCGAAACAAACTCGCGTGAGTGTTTTTGCAGTTTATCTCATTCTAAAAAAAAACCTTGTGTATTACAAAGTTGAGTAAGCAACTACAACTATTAAGCGAGTAAGAAAATATAATAGTTGGGTTGTTAGTTACCGATGAGTTTGAGCGCAAGCGGATCAGCGTGCAGCGGTGCGGGCGGCGCGCACAGCGCGAGCGTCGCGCGCAGCAGCCGCACGCCGCCGCCGAGGCAGCGCCGCCAGAACACGCCACCGGGACCCTCCACGATGCTGCGGAAATACATAAATGATAAATATGTAGCAGTAGAACTTGTTAGTAATGTAATCTGGAGGCATATACGACAAACCAGCAGTTTTTTATTTACTTAAAATTTGTAGTAATAAGATGTATGATTGGATTTATATATTATAATTTCCACCGATCTGATCTGGGCTGGCTCCAACAATAGCAGCACCGTGGGGTCCCAAAGATGGAATGTACAGTGGTAGGCCCACTACAGTATAAGTTTGTTAAGCTCTGTTGTCCTAGGGTAATACAGAGGCGAGTGAACATTTTCCATGTAGACAAAATGGCACGGTTTCCTAGAGTGCGGTAATTTCATCACATATCACATTAAATCATATTCTACAAAAGTCGTTAAATTGGTTCCTGCACTAGGCTGTAAACAACATTTTTTTTAGACACAATATTCAATATGTTCATAATAAGTACTTGAAATTAACAATGACTTGTTTAATGGTTATAAAGAGAAAAAAAATATTAAAATAAATAAAAGGGAAAAAGTTAAGTGCGCATTGTCTGAATTTAGTTTTGTCTGTGTATGGTGTGTGTGTGTTGGGGGTCTGTGTGTATATGTGTATGTGTTTGTTTTATAATTAATCTCTTTTAGAATCTGTTCAATTTTTCCGTAGTCTAAGGAATGAAGTCAGTTTGTGACAATATGTTTGTGAGTTGTAACTCGTGAGTGTAAGCAATCTATTATTTATTCTGTCTAGACCGGGGGCACTATTCTATTATATTTTAAATTCATTATGATAGATTGAACATCAGATTCATCAGTTGCTTGGAAGAAGAGAGACTGCGTAGGCGAGTTTTTAATTTTAACTCTAGATGCGAGAGCTTGTTCATTTTCTCTATTAATCGTTAGTATTTTATTGCGAGGTTTTTAGCAACACTAGAAAAGAAATTATTGCAGTAGTCGAGTGAATCTATGATGTTAGGCTCGGTCACGGTTAGTTCAAATTGTCACCGTCGTTTACTAAGAAAACATTCTTTAGCTGCGGTATTACGGCGGCTATATGAGGGCAACACTATCCTAGAAAACCAAAGCTGTCCTAAGCTTTTGTTGTACTGACTGCGGCGGCAGCGCGGGCAGGAACACGTCAGCGGCGACGGCGGCGGCGAGTCGCGCATGCGCGACGGTGGCGAGGCGCGGCAGGCACGTAGCACGCGGAAGCTCCAGCGCGCGACACAGCACGCCGCGCAGCCGCACGCACGCGCGCACACACACTGGATCCCAAGCTTGCTCCACTAGCTCTGCAAAAAAAAAAATTAATTTAAAAAACGTGTGTGTGTTCTTATGTGCGCACGCAAGTACTTACACTACTTTGAAGTTACTTACGATTTTTCACAAACTTAAAAATACATTTATCACGTAACTTCATCATGTCGCTTTTTGGCTCTCGATGTGCGCATTTGGTAATAATTTTACTTTCATATTCTTTTCAAATGCTTTGCCGTGACAGTTACAACTTAAAAAACACATTATCTTCATTCGTTTAAAGCTACAATGCAACACATATACAGATACAGAAACATGTACACCCCTTATATTTTGTGTCGGGGCCGGTATAACAATTAACCATACTAAGAAAAGTCCTTTTTTATTAAATTTCTTTACTTGGCGTGTCTACACAATGTAACATCTTACCGGTGACTTTGGGTAGGACAACCTTATCAATGATGGTGGGAACCAGCATCAGGTCTAGGTCCGATCGGACGATTTCATCCGTCACTGAAGTTGGCTCCTCGTCCGACGACTGGTCCGAATCGCTCGACACCTCGTCCGACCGCAAGCCGTACATCATCAGACATCTGTTATAAAATGTTTAAATTCATAATGCATTTTTTTATCCTACTACTATTATAAATGTGAAAGTTTGTGCGGATGGATGGATGGATGGATGTTTGTTACTCTTTCACGCAAAAACTACTGACGAAATAGATGAAATTTGGTATGGTAGTAGTTTAGGCTCTGGATTAAAACATAGGCTACTTTTTAGAGTCATTAAAATCTAATTATAAAATATTACTCTCCATATATTTTGTAATGAAATGGACCCAGAAACGAGCAGACGGAATACATAATAGTGCAAGTACAGAAGACTCACTCCGAAGAGTCATTAAAGAAATAGGGACTCTTGCTACGATACGACTAAGTTCAATTTAGATCGCGCAGCGCTTGATTGCCTACGGTTATATTTACCTAGAAGTTGCGTCTCTTTCTATCGCGTAACTCTTATCTTTTCTGACGGAATCGGGGTTGTCTCCTTTTAGAAAATAATTTAATTTCAATATTTAATTACAACTTTTTTTTCTAGTACCTACCTACTGTACGGACCGTACCGTTTGCGTTCATGGTCCACACAATTCCCAACCCCCGTTGGATCTCCTTCTTAGGTAACCTCACATTTTCATGTGTTATTTCACGCCGGTTTTCTGTGAGGATGTGGTATTTATCCGGTCGGGACGGCCCGTTCGTGCCGAAGCATGGCTCTCCCACGTCAACCGGGCGTCAGTTGGCAATCAGGTAAAAAACCTGGTAGAAGATTCTTAACGTTCGAATAAGGGATCTAGTTTATAATGAAAATGGACGTAATGCTCACTTGTACCAGTCCGTTTTCTCATAGTCCTCGTTGTCCTCGTCCGCGAGCGGGTTCCACATGATCAACTGTAACATGCATGTTTATTATATACCTACCATCAGGGGATCTAATTCATAAGCAGGTAGAGTGTTCTTATAATTTATTTGTATTATTGTGACGGCATGCAATCACAATATAACTGTCAATGAAATGTTAGGATCACTACATAGTATAACATAGAGTCGCTTTATCTGTCCCTATGTATCCTTAGATCTTTAAAACTACTACGCAATGGATTTTGATGCTGTTTTTTTAATAAATAGAGTGTTTCAAGGGGAAGGTTTATATGTATATAACATGCATAATATAGTAGAGTAACACTGATAATTTAAGAGGTTTCTAATGTCGTAAATAAACACATTCGTTGCGCTTATATCGCAAACGCCGGCTGAACCCTACGAGATATATCAAAATAATGTACTACAGTATTGTACACCCTTAAAAGGTCTAAATAATAGTCCGCGATGGAGTATGTCTATCTCTTAGGGATAACCCACAATAAATATTTTATAACCTTTACTTTTTACGAGAAATAATGACTTATTACGAAGTGATTTTACGCCATACAACATTAATCCTTATCCAATTAAGTACCTTAAATACATTGTGCATTTAATATAATATATCAATATGTTCCTTTACAGCATGTAATTTAAATTAATATTTTTGAAGATTTACAGATTTAAAATGCAGGAACATAGCGGTTTACTTAATAAAACTAGCTACCCGTTAGCTCATACTTATATATTATGTATGGTATTGTTATAAGCGATTTAGACGGATACAGTATGATCTTTATCAAAATAAATACGTTACTCACTTTAAGCATTTTATACACATTATAGTAGTCACGGACTGTGTGTGGCGCGACTCTAATGTCCTAACGTCTCCTGTTCATCATCATTTTCAATAATATGTAAAAATATACGAGTCATTCTAGAAAACTATTACTGTTTATAGATCGGTGGTGGAAATCCATGGTTATGTAGCTCTTTAAGCCATACAATTTAAATTAATATCTTATATTTAGAAGATTAGTAAATCGTAAAATTTATATTCAAGCGCGAAAAATATATATCAAGCGGTCTCGCACATCGCGTCGAGGTGATAGGGTCCCGTTTTGACCTATTGGGTAACGAAACCCTAAAAACATTTTCAATATTGTACACAGAAATAAGTATATTGCAGTGAGTAGAGTTATTAGCTGAATAAGTTTTTTCTCCAAGAACACGATTCCACGCGAGCGAAGCCGCTGGCAAAAGCTAGTGTCAAATAATAACTTATTATGAACAATTTAAAAAAAATTATGCTTAAAAAGTAAAAATATTTGAATAAAGTAGTTCGCAGTATTTTCTCACTGTATTACTTGTAGAATATTTTGTAGGAGTAGGTCGTGTCAACATAGATATAACCATGACAAAATATATAAACCATAATTCTATAGGTGTAGAGTGCGAGACAAACATTCGTCGGCGGTGCGCTATAAATATCTTGCGTCGCATTGCGCCTTAGCCAATAGGGAATATGCATGTATTTTTTCAAATTTCTTAAACGTGTCTACTGGTTATAACATTACCAAATAAATATAACACATCCAAAATATTATGTGGCTGTACATAACTCTATCAATTATGCTGGAAAAATATTCTAAAATCACAATAATTTTTGGGTGATATAAACACGCCATTTTCGCGCGCTTTAGCTGTGTGCGATAACATCACACCGTCATCGCACACAACTCAAGTATATAATGGTTTTGAAAGTTGATACACGTTCGTCTGTACGATGATGCCACATTTGTTCCGCCAGTACATATCCATTTTTGAAATTTGCGCGCGATTTTAAAAATAAACACTTTGATGATTAAAATTCACTATGAATTCACGATAAACTTTAAAAACATTTGTACAGGTATGTTTTTTAGCGATAAAGATTACCAATAAAAATATTTTATCAATTTTGGTGTCATATGTACAGTAGGGAATATGCATTCCCTACTGTACAGGGAGGACAGGAATAAACTTTCTGGAAACTAGCAGTCCTGTCGATGCCCTAGGCTGTCGATGCACCTGCGAGGCCCCCGGCACAGTACCTGGTGGCGCACGTACGGCGCGAGCAGCTGCGGCAGGCTGTCGGCGAGGTAGGCGTCGGCGTAGAGCGTGCGCGCGCGGCGCCTCCAGCGGGCCAGACGCGCACACACCCCGCGCACGCCGCGCCACGCCGGCAACGCGTCCGCGAACAGCGCGCCTGCCTCGCGACGTATCTCCTCTGCAAACATAACAGGCTTTATTTATTTTATTATGTCTACCAACAGATCTACGTGTTATGAAGGCATAATATGGCATTACACACATAGTAGTAGGCGCAGACCTGGGTTATATATCATGTTCTCTCTCTCTCGTTCTTCGTATTTATGAAATAGAAGGCATGAATTTTAACCCAGGGTTACCTTTAACCCAGATCTGCGCAAGTGGGCCTTAGCGTATTATTTTTTATTTATTAATGTAATAAAATGTAATTTAATATTATGTAATGTGTAATTTAATATTATGCTTAGTCCCGACGATGTCGTCGTATGAAATTACCTTCGTCGATAGTCGACGATGAAGGTAATTTATAATTAATGTTATAGTCAAGTGAAATTGTTATTTGTCAAGTCATAAGTGTTTAAAGTTTTGAATGATAATAATATAGCGACGGAATATCAATACCACTAATGCTCGGTTTCTGAGGTTTTTTGTAGGTAGCTTATATTTTCAATAGCTATTTTGATTGGCTAACGCGTTTACGTCATCCAATCATATGTGCTGTTGAATAGATAAACTACCGACAAAACAAACTCAAAACCCAGGCATAAATTAATTCCTTTTTTCACAACTAGATAGGAAATTAAGTTGCATGCTGGCAAATCTATTGTTATATTTGATAGATGTGCAATTGTGCATTCTATTCGGGTATGTTGGTGTCACTAGTACCCGCGGCGGCGGACAGCGCGTGCGCGGTGGCGGGCGGCAGGTCGTCGTCGCTGGAGTCGCCGTCGCGGTGCGCCGCGCCCGCCGCCTCGCGCTTGAGGCGCCGCGCGCGCCGCCGCCCCTCGCGCTCTGCTGCGCGCCGCGCGGCCTCCGGGTCCTCGGGTGGGCGCGCCACGCCTCCGCGACCTGGCAAGTGACAACATACGTTATTCTCTTTACATGCGATCTGTCATCAATTTGAACCCCAATTGTCAGATTTAACTCAGACTTTCAATTTACTTGTAATGAATTTTAATGAATCGCTGGTCCAAACTGCAAAATCAGTTTACATACAAGAGTATATAAACTGATTTTGCAGTTTGGACCAGTCACAACGCGTGTGACGTAGGTTTAATGTTTATGAGAATGCCATTTGTCTGTTTTAACATACCGAGACTGCACGGAAACTGTATAATTGTAAGATTAATTAGCAGAATCGATCTACTGACTTGAAACTAACCTTTGCAATGTAGTATACAGCCTGTTCCGCGACAAAAATGACTTATTCAACGAGCGTTCTTAGTATTCGATTCTCGTTCCAAAAATATATGTAGCATGTGACCTTAAGTTTTAACGAGATTAATCTATTAAATAATTAACGTTGATTCATATACACGCGGCGATACCGAGTGGCACCCGCTTCGCTATCTAGGACATCTCTGGCGTACAGCAGTGCAAGGGTACTCATTGCGAGATTTTTCAGGAAATGTTAATTATTTTATATTTTTGTAAATTACGAAATATTTTGTTTATGCATACATACAATTACTACTTGTGTAATTTTGTGGCATAGAGTTGAGTAAAACGTATCATTCGAATAAAACAACATCCCCTATAAGTCAATAGTTGAACATCCGTAACAACCGCACGCTATTCGAGCTAAAGTCAGTAATCGTCAACATTTTTGATTCAAGTGCCTCTTATGATTCTCCAAATGACCTATACTTTACTATTAATATTTACACTTGAGTCATGTTCACGTGCAGTAAGTGTAAGACGTCGTATAATGACGGTGCGCAGAGCTCCAAATGTAAAAACACCTACGACTTCAGCTGCGCCGGAATAAGCGAATCAGGCTATAAGAAACTGGGTGCAGACAGAAGAGCGGCTTGGAAATGTTCTAATTGTAGGACTATGGTCAGTGGCAGCATTGCGTGTGATGATACGGTATCTCTTGATAAAATCCTCAATGAGATCCTTGATATCAAGAAGCACCTCTCAAGTCTGCCCATATTGGTTGATGATGTGAAAGCTATTAAGAGTGAGATCAAAGATCTTCGAGCTTCGTGTCAGTTCAATAGCGACAAACTAGATGAGTGTGTCGACAGAATTGTAACTGTTGAGGCGAAATTATACAGAGGTAGACCTACTAAGGGATGAACTTAAAACTACTCAAGATGACCTTGCCAAATGTAAGCTATCACTTGTTTCTAAAGAACAATGGGCGCGACTAAACAACGTGGAGATCAAGGGGGTGCCTATTAAAAAGGACGAGAATCTCTTCGAAATCATAGGATCCATCGGGAATTACTAAATTATCCAATTTCTAAGACATCTATAAACTACGTCGCTAGGATACCGCCTACATAATATCAAAGAAAATTCCATTGTGGTCAACTTCACAAATAGATATGTTAAGGAAGATTTTGTCGCTGCAGCGCGGTCTAATAAGCAACTAGCGGCTAATGATATCGGTTTTCGAGAAAGTACACATCGTATCTACGTGAACGATCACCTTACGGCCGAAATGAAAAACTTGCTGACGAAGACGAAGTCCACTCTTAGAGACAAGATAGGATGTCGCTACGTGCGGGTGAAGTTCGGTAAAATACATGCTCGTCAAAATGACACTTCCAAGATACACATAATTAACTCAGAGTACGATTTAAAAAGATTGTGTTGGTCTGTGTCCTATCATGCTTCGCATCTTCATCATTATTATTTTCTTACATTAAACAATTTTTTGTTATACTAGAGCAATATGTCAAATACCATAAACAGCACTTATCTATGCCATTTATTGAAATAATTGTTATTTACATAAATTCAATTGCGATTCCCATTACCTTATTATTTAGTAAGTCATTAAGGGAGGGATTAGTCCCAGGTATATGGAAATCTGCGTTTATAACCCCAGTACATAAAAAGGGGCCTAAAACTGATGTTACAAATTATAGACCCATCTCAAAGTTGTGTATAGTAGCTAAAGTTCTCGAGCGTATAATATATAATCAATTATTTCCGGCTCTGAAGACCTCTTTCGGTTCCTTTCAACATGGGTTTCTGTGTGGAAGATCCACAGTCTCCAACTTAGTGATTTTCAATGACTATCTAACGCAGGCCATGGAAACTGGCAAGCAAGTTGATGTAGTATACACCGACTACTCTAAATGTTTTGACCGTATAGACCATACTATACTTATGAAGAAGCTTGCATCCATGGGAGTCGCAGGGAATCTTCTTAGATGGTTCTCTTCCTATATTGACCGAAGGTCCCAAGCCGTAGTTGTTAAAAAATATATTTCTAGTTGGGTAGACATCCCTAGTGGAGTTCCCCAGGGATCGTTGCTTGGCCCTCTCCTTTTCAACATAATGGTTAACGATATTCAAAATTGTTTACATTCATCTCACTTACTTTGCTTCGCAGATGACATGAAAATATTTTTAACTAGGTATATCGTCTCAAACTGATGCATCTACACTCCAGGCTGACATCTCGCGTCCTGAGCAGTATTGCTTTCTAAATGGTCTGGATCTCAATCCCTCCAAGTGTTGTGTTGTTACCTTTTCAAGAAAACTGACCGTAATACCTACGAGTTATATGCTCAAGCAACAACCATTACAGCGCCTCACAACAGATCGTGATGTAGGCATTTATCATGACTTTAAATTACTATTTGACACACACATACATAAAATAGTATCAAGCCTACAAAGCGCTTGGTTTTGTTTTAAGATGTGCGGCATCATTCAAGGACATCAAAACAATAAAACATTATACTGTACTGTACACTGTACTGTGCGCCCTCACTTGGAGTATGCCTCTCAAGTTTGGAATCCTAGGTACAAAGAATACATAGATCGCATCGAAAATATTCAAAAGAAATTTGTTCGATATCTTTGCTATAGATTAAAAATGGATTATAGCTCAGAAAATTATTTAGAACTGTATAGGCATCACCTGGTCCCGTTAAGGATCCGACGTGATGTTGCTGACTTAGTCTTCTTACTTAAGATAGCTTCCAATAAAATCGATTCGCATGAACTTTTGGAAAAACTCAACTTAAATACACCTATAAGAATCTTTAGATCTAACTCCATTATTTTTCTACCAGTAGTCACAACAAACTATCGGAACAACTCGTTTGTCTTGCGCGCAGGTAACAATTTTAATAAAATCTGTAAATCTGTGGACTTGGATTTATTCACAACTGGCACAGCGACAGCTAAGCGATTACTTTACCAATATTTGCTCCAGTAACGTAGTGCAGTCAGCACTACTGTCTTTGTACTTTATCTAGGTACTTCAAAATTTAAATAGGTCTAAATAAGTTTTTTAACTTTTATCCTAAATGTACTATTGCTATATATAAGCTAACCACTTGATAGTTGATTGTACACTTGTGACTGTTTCTTTCTTTATAATTTATAAACTGTGTAAAATTTAACGTGTATTAGTGTACACTATGTTTAACTCCTGTTAACCTATTCAGTTTCTACATGTGAGGACCTGTAATTGGCTTTCTAATGATTAGAATAGTTTTATATTGTTATTACTGATAGCTGTTGGTCTTCCTAACAAAATAAAATAAAAATAAAATAATCCGCTATCAGCGTATCATCAACCAACTGCCAAGTAGATACGTACCGGCAAGCGCGAGCACGTCATGCGCCTGGTCGCGCACGTCTGCGCGGCGTCGCTCCACGAGGTACGAGCAGCGTCGCCGGTGCAGCGCAAGCGCGCGCGCCTCCAGCGCCTCCAGCTGCGGCATCTGCAATGTACCGTTATGTTTAAATGTGGTGTGGCTGTGTTATGGACACGGACGGACACGCACGTTTATTGTACGTGAATACGCACATAAGTTTGGACACTAATTGACTAAAAAATCTGGGCAACAGTCGCGTAGTAAATTCTGTGAAGCTATCCAGTGGTGTATACCCTGTTTAGAACAAATTTTTACTCATTTTTTTGTTTACAAAAAGATTTAAATTGGGGCTGAACAGATTATAAAAGATTTTTGGTTAGAGTTGAATGATACCAGTGGCGTGGGGTTCCTATAACTCTCTTCCTGTCGGCTTCACTTACCACTTATCTTTTGCAGACCCTCATCAAAATCCCCACCTATTGTACAGGTTAGGGCTTCCCTATGAAGGAGATCCAGCTTTCGCCACTGATACATACGACACTAAACTCTATGAAAATTGTGAAAAATCGTCAAAAACGTCTTACGCAATTTATGGACGCCCCCTATGTACCTTCTCGTCCAGACACTCGATGAGATCGGTGACGTAACCGCGCACGGCCTGCGCGCGGCGGTAGGCGGCGTCGAGTGCGGGCGCGCGCGCCGCCCGGGACTCACGCACGCGCGCCGCGCACACCAGCCGCTCGCGACAGCGTTCGCGCCGTTCTAGCGCCGAGCCGCGACTCGCGCTTAGTTCCGATAACCTGTGTGTGTACACACAGAAATGTACATGTTGATTTATACATTTTTTTTTACTGTCGGTTTCGGCATAGCTGGCTAGGAATATGGATTTCAGACACGAAAAGACGTAGATTTAATTTTCATGAAATTGAGAATTTATTATAGGCTGCTAGATTCAATAATTTCAGATTGCCGTAGCGCAAAATAATTATGCTAAATTAACTCAAAGTAACATAATATGTGTCATTTGATATTTATAGGTAATTTGTTTTGGTCGGATTATAATATAGCCTCTGGTCTCTGACACATAAATCGTAAACATTCGAGTACAAGCTATTTTTAAGAAAACTTGACAGCTTTGTAATGCAACTTGCATTATCATTCATTCATTCATTCATCTACCAACTAACGAAACTGTTTTTCTATTTGATATAAAGGTTAATAACCCCACTTACCTAACATTTGTTATTTCTATTTTTGGTTTTCATTGACTGTTAATTTTGCACAAAACGCTACGATAATTTTTACAATAAAATGTTGTTTCTTTCGCGAAATACGTTTTTGACATTTCTCGTTGCGTGTGGAACAAGGGTGAAAAGGATCGCTGTGCCTAGTAGTGGTACTAAAGGAACAGGAATGTGAACGGAAATAACGAAAATGTGAATGTGAAATGACTACAAATGACAGCTCGAGCACCGGCGAATGTCAGCCATGTTGACGTAAGCCTAAGGTTAACACCAAAAAAATTTTTTACGTCGCGTCAGACAAGTCTATGATAATATATAATATATATTATACATTATATTATAATCTATAATAAAATATTATATTGTCAATTATGTCACAGCACGAAACGACCAGCGGCCGCCCCGTGAACGAAAGATTTGACTTGAAAAACTCACGTCCCGATCGCCGCGCACACCCCCCGCAAACGTCTAGCCACGCACACATAGCTACGAGCTGTCATTCGTGTAAGTATATTGAATGACGGTTCTTTACGTTAGTGATAAATATATCATACCTCTCCTGCAGCGCGTCCACCAGCTCCTGCGCGGTGGAGGGCGGCGCGCGACCCGGCGCCAGCAGTGCGCGCAGCTGCGGCACGTCGAGGCGCGGCGGCGGCGGCGCCACAGCGAACGGGTTCAAATCGCCGTTGCCAAGCGCCGCTATTGAATGAATGAATGAATTATTTATTTATTAAAGTTACACAGACTCATAATGGTTAATAAAACTTATAATCTATGTTAGTAATATAAAGATAATAAACAATGTGACAATACTTTTTTCTTTTTTAATTACATGTATCACTTCTGCACCATGCCGTTAGATATGGCGGAGCAGTGACGAACGTAAGGGCAGTCAAGCCGACCCGCAATCATATTCAGACAAATAAAATAAACAATGACCAAAACAATCCACGAAATTTGGCCCTTTGCATATATTGCCCACTCTGCCCAGAGCTTATTAAACTTTGTGTGTGCGTTTTTTAATATTCCTATTATATTATCCTAGTATTATTATAAATGTGAAAGTGAAACATCCATCGCATAGGTACAAACCTATGCACCCATGCATGGATGGATGTTTGTTTACTCTTTCACGCAAAAATTATTTAACGAATTTCGATGAAATTTTGTAGTAGTTTATAGGCTCCTTTTTATCCCGAAAAAGTATAGTATTCCCGTGGGATACTCGATACTACATTTACGCGGGCGGAGCTGCGAGAATAAGCTAATTAATTATAATAAAGTTAACAGATCACCCGTGATGTCCGCTATAGCCGGTACGGCCTTCTGCATCTGCTGCTCCTCCCACTCATCCGCCTCGCTGTTCATGTCCTCGTCCGAAGGCGCCGCAGCGGTCGTACCTTTGTACATAATATATCGAAATGATTTTTTTTTATGTCCAAATGAAACTTAACAAGCTTTTTTCAAAAAGTCCACAGGCAAAGCTACCACCGGCTCAACGTTGACCCGCCGAGAACAACCGGCGTAAGAAACTCGCGCAGGGTCAACTTTTAGGAAAAAGATGGAAAATTGTTCTTTTAAAAGAAATATATATTTTAAACTGTCTATGTTAAATATCACATTATCAACTTAAATCTATGTTGTGAATATGGTAAATAATGCAGATTCTGATTATGATCTTGCCTGCAGATTCAGTCGCATGAATTTAAAGGAGCTTTGAGCCTGATGTTTAGCTCCATGGGAATCAAAGTGAAAATAACCTTTCTTAGCAGAAGCCTGCGTATTAACCGTTAGCTGCTTAGTTATTGGAGCAGTACAGTCGACTCTCAATAATTCGAACATCTCTTTAATTTAAAGTCACTATGCTTTTACTTGAAAATCACTTAACAATTCGAAAAAAATCCATACATTTTTAAGCACTTGGTACTTAATTCGAACCAAAAAGTCGGCAAATTTAAAACAGTGGTTCAAGTTGTATGGGGCGGCGGAATTAATTATTTTTCGTGTTTAAATGAAAGTATACGTATGTTTATTGTATTATGTATATTGTTTTGTGGCGGACCAATTAGCGCCACAATCCTGAATCGCGCTATCGAAGTTTTCTAAGTTAGAGAGTTGACTGTATGTATATGTCAGTATCGGCACAGACAACATATACTTACGTTTGGGTTTGTCACTCGGCAATTCCAACCCGCGCACTTCAATTCTTCCTTCGTCTTCATCATCATCATCGTCGTCCTCCATGTCGTCGTCTCGTCGAAGACGCGAGCCCGGACCAGGAGACTTCTCAGACTGTATCGGTACGTAGTCACACAACTCGCGAGCCTAAGAACAGGATTGCTATTGATGAAAATACTCATCTCTTGTATTTGATGTTATTTTACTTACACCAAATAAGCATAATATAGAATAGATAAAAACATTTCAAATGTGTGTCTGACACTTTGAATTCATGTAATAAACGTCGTTAGCCCGGTCCCGGTCGCCTGGTGGTTACTAAACACACGCGCGGTGGTGTGAGTTGCTAATCTGTAGTAGTGTGTGTGTAATAAACGTCGTTAGCCCGGTCCCGGTCGCCTGGTGGTTACTAAACACACGCGCGGTGGTGTGAGTTGCTAATCTGTAGTAGTGTGTGTGTAATAAACGTCGTTAGCCCGGTCCCGGTCGCCTGGTGGTTACTAAACACACGCGCGGTGGTGTGAGTTGCTAATCTGTAGTAGTGTGTGTGTAATAAACGTCGTTAGCCCGGTCCCGGTCGCCTGGTGGTTACTAAACACACGCGCGGTGGTGTGAGTTGCTAATCTGTAGTAGTGTGTGTGTAATAAACGTCGTTAGCCCGGTCCCGGTCGCCTGGTGGTTACTAAACACACGCGCGGTGGTGTGAGTTGCTAATCTGTAGTAGTGTGTGTAATAATTTATACATCATTTTCGTAAAAAGGGGTCGGAATTTTTTCTGATGTACATGTGTTAATTAAAACTACTCCACAAGGCAAAATTTATCAGTCAGACTCTAATCAATTTATGAATATAATAGTACAAACAAGTGAACTTAAGTCCAAGATAATTTCATCTCCTAAATGGAATGCAATCTGCAAACTTATACGCCAAAATTAAAACTAACAATAACTTTTTTGCAGCAACCAATCTTCTTATGAAACTGTGAACCAACCCTGTAAAGTAACATTATCTGGATCCCCGCTGGTGCCGGCCTTAGACCCTCACCTCTCATACCTGCTGTCGCGTCTTGCGCGCCGCGTGGATGAGCGCAGCGTCCGGAATGTGTCCGGGGGCGACCGCCAGGGCTGCACGGACGTTCTCCGCGCGGTACTGGTGGAAACCCCTATTGTCTTCCTCGTTCTCACTGGAGGACACGTCGCCCTCCCCGTCCGCGGCCAGAGCTTCACGCCCTGATAGGATCAGCCCCTCCAGAGTCACCTTCTTCTTAGGTTTCTCTGTAACTTTCTCTTCAACTTGCTTTTCCTAAGTTTACAGAATGCATTAAAACACACCCTATATAGCTTAAAGTTAATACTGTCTGAAATAACTTTCAAAATTTTTAAATCAAGATATTGTAATAGGTCATTATTAATTTTCATGGTAAAAACAAAGGGGCATTTTTGTATGGAGCCAGTACTATCACATATATTATATCAAATGAATAGGCTTGATAAGTGTATCATATAATGAGGGTTTTTAAATTCGTGACATCTGACAGCTTTTTGACACGACAAGGACCATTGGTCTACCAAGCACCGCCTGGTGACAGAAAAATAATCGAAAATACTTATTGACCGTTTTTAATACCACTTATGCCACCAGATCACGCTTTGTGTGCGTTGGGTCTGTCCCCTAGCGGCAGAAAAAATATCAAACACCCTCATTGCATGACAAAAAATCTCTAAACCATGGGAGAAAAAAGTTAATGAAGGTTAAAAGTTAAAAAAGTAAAAATCATTTGATAGTTGCTAGTAAGGAACAATTTCTCTGAAATACTGGTATAATATGGCAAACTAAAGGAATGTCTAGTATTTTGATAAACTGCATCTGCAACTGCATATTATATTGAAAAAATGTATAGTATGTGTGGTAGACAGTTGTGCTACTGCAAGGTTGGTGACATTTCACCCCTTCTTTGTACTTTTCTTTACTATTAAATTTTAGTATGTAATACATGTGGCATCATTATCTTCAATTTGATGTATAACAATAATAATATCTGGAAACATTCATATGGTTCCACACCGGTCACAATCTCGTCCTGTGGTGAATTCTCAAAGAACTTGTGTTACAGGTACCACTATATTATATTAAATTTTTTTATAATATAATATATTTCAGATTTTGATTATATTTTACATATTATATTTAATACAAATCCATGACCCAGGAACATAGAAAACTTTTTGTTCCTTCTGCAGGATTTGAACCCGCAACCTGAGCACTGACATGCTCGACCACTAAGCCACTGTAGTATAAACTGTAAAATACTGTGATAGCCACAGGTTTATTAAATTGGATATTTCAGGCTAACTGGTAATTTGGTGGTAAGTATTTCTTAATATTGTGTTTACAAAACTAAAATGTATTTGCTTTAAACAGTGATAGAAAAATATTTTCAACGCTTGTATAGTAAAAAACAATTTAAAAAATATGGGATTAGCATCCATTCGTTACAAGCTGTTGTTCTGATGATGTTCCTTTTATTTTACCTGGTCACCATTACTGTCAAATTTGTTAGTATCATCATTATCGGGCCCTCGACGTTTCTCCTTTTCTCTACGCCTTGCCAATTTCTTACTCTGTGATGACTTCTTCACTTTGAATACCTCCCCTTCTTCTTCTACAATAACAAAATATGTATTATTAAATAACCAAGTTGACCAACAATTTAATCCTATAGGGACTCCTGAGACGATTAAATGGTTTGATTCGAAACACGTAAATTTTTGTAATTATAATAATAAACCAATTTGATAGTTTATAAAGCTAGTTTGAACGGTTTGTCAAACATTTACGGGTTTGAAGCTCAATTGATGGAAATACATATTTTTGTTTTGAGGGCATCATTGCCTGCGCCACAAGTCTTATTACTTTGGCGTACCACACCAAACTGCACAGTGCCGTTTGACAAACTGATCAAACTGACATCAAACGGTTGCATCAAGCAAGTAAGGTTTGAGTCAAACCATTTGATTTTCTCGGGGGCGCTTATAGTACTGTTTATGGTACACTAAGTCAAGTTTAATGTTAAATAGTGTTTTGTATCATACAATTACATAGATTGTCTACAAAATACATTCACAATTATTCATCCTAAAAACAATTGGTGGTAAAGTCAAAGTGTGTAAGCACTAAAAAGTGAACACTTTCTTTAGCTCAAAGCTTTAATAAAAAAGATCTAAGAGAATATACACAGCGTCTTGCATTATCATAATGAGATCGTTTATAATGGGAGGTTAAAACGAACAATAGATTTCTTGTCCTTGACTCCTAAATATGATTGAAAGATAAATCGTTGTGAATTACCTTCGTCTGCGAAGCTAAGTAACTGAATACTTTTAACAGGTTTATTTTCTTTTTTATTTTGACTAATAATCGGTGGCGGTGGCGGTTCAGGGTCTCCATCGTCGTCGTCGTCGGCACAAAATACACGTCTCTGAATTTTTTTTGGTTTACGAAACAGCGACATGTTATAGGAATAATAATAACGTACTCTTAATACTAATTTCAGCAAAGCTTCATTTTTGTAACAATAAAAAATATTACATTAAAATTGCAAAGGTAGAGTCAGAACTCAGAAGCATACATTTGTACAAATCATAGATTTTCAGTAGTAGTACTTGTCATTTATATCATAGATGTTAGGTACTACCATAGATGGTCTTTAGGTACCATAGATGTTAAGTACTACTACTGAAAGTATAAAAATGGTACAAATTGTCAGAAATCAGAATACTGTCATTTTGACCGTGGCCAGTGGACAATAACCTTTTTTTAAATAAATGGCGTCAGCTTATAACCATTTGCCAGTGTAAAGTTAAAAATGCGAGAAATAGAATTTTTTGTTCAAATTTTCAACACCGTATTTCTAAATAGTTAAGTCTAAAGTCTATTCAAAGTCCAATTAAATAGTCAAGGCAGTCAATGAGTCAAGTCAGTCGATTCAGTAAAGTGGTAGAAGCTTTACTGAAAGTTCCTAGGGAGTTTGGAGGAAACACAAAACGCTAGCATGCTTTTTGTAGTTGTATCACTTGCCCACACTTGTACACATCAACGAATATCTATTATTTGTTAATATTCTACCAATATTCCACATTAAAAACCGAAATAATACACAATTTGAAGGAATTACAAATACAACAACGTCACTGATTGACATTCCCGGCAAAAATCCGATAATAATTTTCTTCATATGCTTTATTGCTCTGAGGCTGAGATCACTCATTTCTTATTTTTGTCTACAAGTCCGCTTGGCTCTTCAAGGCCGCGGTATTGAATTTGCAGGCTAGACCGTGAGTATGACACTTATGAGCTATGTTGTTCACATCAACCTCCGAAGTAAATAAAAGATAATGTAATACACTACGTTTTATCAGAAGTTTGATATCAACCAAAGCATGCTATTTTGACATATTATTACTGCCTTCATAACTCGAATAGACTATAGAGATATATAGAGATTTGTTCCATATTCCATTCCGTTCATACGGTAAGATTTGGACTATAAGGCCGGGACTATATTATGCTCCGGAATCCGGAAGACGGTAGAAAATTGGAACTCTGTGCTAATAGAGAATAAGAGTTGAAAATCGAACACATGACTGTCGAGACTCGAGACAAATTTCAATGTCATATATGACAGCTCGATATATGAAACTTCCACTTGCACTCTCTATTACTCTATTTTATTAGCGCAGAGTTTTATTTACAGTGCTCTGAATTTTCACTGGCGTTCCGGATTCTGGGTCATATTTATGGATGTTTCCCAGCCTTCAACTCTACAGGCAACATAATATAACAATGTTTTTATGAACTCTGCTGCTGAAGCTACCCTACTATCTCTCGCTCGTTAACCATCAAGATATCCGTCTGCCCATTTTCCTACCCTATTCTAATAAATCTTGTTCTAGAAACTCTCCTCTCATATAGTCCCAGCCTATGATCTGGAATCCGAAAGGCCGGGGAAAATTCAGAGCATTGAAATCGATGTACAGCTGTCAAATCTGACATTTGACACCACAAAAAAGAAGTCGGGGGAACCTACTTAGTCTTAGGTTTATCACCAATTATGTTTTTGTATTTTACATATATATAATGAAATATCTTCTTTTTCTTTTATTTATGGTAATCGCGGTTGCAAAGCAAAACGACGATTGGAGTTTTGCCGGGGAGTTCAATGGGTGACGTGAATTTGTAATATTTCATAAATTTGTGTTATCTCGGTTCTTAATGTGTAATATTGATAGAATATTGACCATTAAATATTCGTTAATGTGCACAAGTACAATTTCTAAAGACGTGCTATCTGTGTGTTTCCCGCCAAAACTCCCTTGGAACATTCAGTAAAGCGTCTACCACTTTACTGAATCGACTGACATGACTCATTTATTGTACTGACTATTTATTTGGACTTTGACTAGACTTTAGACTTGACGATATATGAATACAGTGTTGAAAATTGAAACGAAAGTTCAATTTCCGGCATTTTTTACTTGACACTGGCAAATAGTTTAAGTTAAGCCGACGCCATATATTAAAAATAAAAACACGACGATTGCGTCTGTCAAACGTCATTGTCAATCGGCCATTAAATCGTTTTGTGTCCCGCAAGCTGCACGTCAATTGTGCTTCTTGTGATTTGTCTTGGTAATAATATATTTATTTTTATCTCGAAAATCGTTTAAAAATTCTTAATATTCTCTTGATATATTCTATAATATTGCCTTACCGTACGTTTGGCGTATGTATTTTAAAATGATTATACCATTGCTTTAGTGCCACGCTACTTCATGACGCTTTATTTTATTTCCAGTCCTTAAATTTCTCCGAAGTCCCTACAACCACCACGATGGGTAGGGAGGACAAGGCTTCTTGGAAAACCAACTACTTCACTAAAATCATTGTAAGTAAAAGTTACTATCAGTTAATGTTTTTGAGGTTATTTATCCTAATTTGTGTCAGCTCATCCATATTATTCATCAAGCTAGTTGTCTGTTATAATACCAGTAGATTATTTTTAAATCTTCTGGCTTCGCTGTCAGACTAAATAAACTCTTCAAATTTATCCTAGTGTGACATCGAGCTAGATGCTTGTTGCACTGGCATTTTGAGGAAACAAACCATACCAATATGGCCTGCTTTTTTATGCAAAATAGGTATTATGTATATAAAGCACCACAAGACAAAAAATACTATATAATCTCTGCCTAACCACAAGTACCTTCTAAACACCTAAATTATTCAACTTTAATCCACAGCAACTGTTGGACGAGTACCCAAAATGTTTCATCGTGGGTGCCGACAATGTGGGCTCGCAGCAGATGCAGCAGATCCGTATCGCTCTCCGTGGCTCCAGCATCATCCTCATGGGCAAGAACACCATGATGCGTAAAGCCATCAAGGACCATCTGGAGACCAACCCGGCTCTTGAGAAGCTGCTCCCTCACATCAAGGGAAATGTTGGCTTTGTGTTTACCCGTGGAGACCTTGTCGAGGTAAGATATGACCATAGGGTGCATAATAATAAAAGACAAAATCCTGTTGAATATTACTGTATAATACATAAAAAAATACTAAAATGATTTTTCTATTAGTTATTTGTCTGTTTTAATACCAGGAGGTTAATCCTAGATCTTCTGGCTTCGCTTTCAGACTACATGAACTCTTCAAATTTATCCTAGTGTGATATACAGCTAAATGCTAGTTGCACTGGCATTTTGAAGAAACAAACCTTAAATAGTCTATCAACTATCCTGATAATTAGTTTCGAAAGTAAACCTTTTTAACTAACACATAATATATTCTATATTTAGTCTATTTTCCTATAATATATTATATCAATAATTTTCCAAGTTTTTGAAAAATATGTAAAATTGTTCACTATAACAATGCATTTGCAATCTGGACCATTCTTTGTGAATTTCTTTCCTTGCAAATCAGCATAAAAGTTTAAATTTAGATAATTAATAAAGCTGCCAAAGCGATAAAATGTATTGTCATGTTACCTTCATGTAAACTCATAATGTATTATGAGTTTACAAGAAGTATAGAAGTCTATGTCTGTAAATAAACCCTACTTGGTTTTCTACTCTTACATAAGAGTATGATTTCTACTATTAAATACTTTTTTTAAATAATTTTGTAGGTGCGTGACAAGCTGCTGGAGAACAAAGTGCGTGCCCCGGCCAGGCCTGGTGCTATTGCCCCACTGGCTGTAGTCATCCCGGCCCACAATACCGGCCTGGGTCCTGAGAAGACTGCCTTCTTCCAGGCCCTCTCCATTCCCACTAAGATTTCCAAGGGTAAGCAAAGTTTAATTAATACTAATCTAATACATCCAATACAATTTATAAGCCAGGGGCCATACTGCCGACACAATGGAGAATCGAATCACCTCGATCTCATAGCTTTTGATACTCCCAACACCTACACTAAAGCATGATCGTGCGGTGGCTGAACTTGTAACTAACCTGGTTTGAAAAGTCGAGAGTATCAAAGACTATAGAGATTGAGTTGATTCAATTCTCGATTGCGTCGGGAGTAAGAGGGGCCGTTCCAATAAAAAAAAAAAAACAGTGAAGTGAGGTTGCAAGATTGTCTGTTGTTTAAACTGCTAAAGGAAATATAGTTGGTTAGGCTATCCTTTATCTATTACTGCAGACAATGGACGACAGTTCATAAGTGAGGAGTTTAAAGCATTCTGTGACGAGTGCAATATTAAATTGTTCCACACTGTCCCTTATTGGCCTCGGCAAAATGGCGAGGTAGAGAGGCAAAATCAGGACATATTAAAGCACCTAAAAATTGGTAAAATTTAGAAGAAAAACCTGTAGGAAACCCTGTGGGAATACCTCATGATGTACAACTCCACACCGCATTCTGTGATTGGAAAAACACCATCAGACTTATTCTTCAAGAGATGGAATAGAGATAAAATCCCCACTATCCAAGACATGAAAAAGAAGACGATTCTGAAATTAGAGATAGAGACAAGGAGCAAAAAGAAAAAGGAAAATAATATGCAGATAAGAGAAGACGAGCAAATGATTTGGACTTGAACAAAGGAGAGAAAGTATATATAAAAGAAATGGATAAGGCTAATAAACTTACTCCAAACTATAACCCGACACCTAGGGGCGTGCACTCCATATAGGCAGAAATGCAGTGCTTTACTCGTCATTCACAGATATTTTAATAAAACGTTCGTACGTTTTAGATGACTTTAATTAATAGTAAATAAATTAATTAAAAAAATATAATAACTTAAAAACGCCTAATGTTTTATAAATAGCAACTAATGCCGGTGCGTGCTGCAGGACAAAGCATCGCATGTATGTGTAATTTTAAACGCAACACATCCATGAATATCGACATGATTATATACCGGTAACTCATGCGGCAGGCGATAGCCGAAACCGCCGAGCCGAGCTGGGAGCTCGGTTCGGCGAGCTTCCGAAAACAGCCGAACTGACTTGTCGGAAATTATTTGTTGCCTATAATCCGACTAAAAACAATATGACTTGAATCTAATGAATTATCTATGCACATAACATGCATTTTTGTTTATATTAAGGTTTAGTATATAGTAAGGTTTTATTTGTTTAAATAGAAGAAATCTTTTGTGTTTGCGGGGGCCATATTGCATATTTCATGTGATAAGCATTGTTTACAATTTAATCGCTCCTGTTTATTTATAGTTTTCTTAAAAGATTTTTCATTTTAACATTTGGAAGTGTGTACATTTGATTGTGAGGTTTGCGTTAATAATGTGTGTTTATTAAAAATTAAAAATAACAAGTTCTCACTTTTTTCATTCAGTGAAAAGATTCAAATTCTGTCTAAAGGTAGGTGTGTACCCGAGTTACAACAATTAAACCAGCAAAAAAATAATGTAACTCGAAAATTTCATGTTAAAAGTTATGAAACTATTACTATAACTATTACTATACTAAGTATAACTGGCTGTGTGATTGTGTACACACTAATAAATTATATTGTTTTCCTTGCATATTATTTAGTAATTCTAGTACAGTGTGGACTGATTCGGGATATTCAGATTTAAATAATTTCTATTCCATGGCCTCACTCACTTGGATAAGATATTTGAGGTGGCCGAAATCTTGCGTTTATTTACATCGGGATATAGTAATCTCAAATAACCTTGAATATGTGAAAATTGAAGCTGACTGACTGGTGAGTAGTTATAATATTTTAAAATATGCTTATTATTTTACTTATTAGAATTTCTTCCGCCGCGACGATCGATCGCTGTTTTGTCTGCGTTGCCGTAGAAGATGTACATGAATAGTAGTACATCTAAGACTTGCTCTGTTGGCATGGTTTCGACTTAGAGATCCGTCGCTTGGCTGTAGCTATGCTAAAAATCTATAAACGAAAAAGTTTTTGTGACCGAGTACTTCGCCGCATACCCGGTGTCATAATCCTGTACACGTCACTGCCGACACCTCATATATAGTTGAAAGGACTAAAGACGGAGATGTGATGGTGAGGAATGAAGAAACAGGGCAGATATTGAGGAGGAATGTTGTACACCTAAAGAGAATAGAAGGACAGTGGAAAGTGGAAGTGGAATCTGATTGTGGTGATTATTATTAAAGTTTTCAATAAGGAAGGGATGTAGTGTTTGTACTTAGTGTATAACTATCTGTATTATAAATTATTTCAATATTACAATAGATTATACAATAATATCTCAATGGTGCAGGTACTATTGAAATCATCAATGATGTCCACATCTTGAAGCCCGGAGACAAAGTGGGTGCCTCCGAAGCTACACTCCTCAACATGTTGAACATCTCGCCCTTCTCGTATGGTCTAGTTGTCAAGCAGGTACGTCTTTCCATCTTAAACTAAATTCTCTTTTCTCGATGATTGTAGGAAAACAATGCATGGTATGTTACCCAAAGAGTTGAGTACAGTATTGTAGGATATACACATACTGATAATTTACCTTTGGAAAAAAAAATGCTTCTGTTATTGTTGCCTAGTTGCAGTTAAATATTGCCTTTATTGAAACATGAGCAAACACTCATTTACAATTAAAAAGTTTAAGTAAGAATTGTCAAGCAGTGAGCTGATGATGATACGATAGCTAAAGTGCGGTCGCGGAGCACGTAGAAATTTGTACATCGACTTATTGCTACTTGTCTTTTTCACTCACACATGAATATATTGTTATCACATTCCTTTCTAATACGTACTTAGCGTGAAAACGCGAAAGCACTTTAAGAACACTCACGATCATGTCAGCTTTAAATGAATATTGTTTTGGGAGCTACGATGACGCATCAAACTTCTAACACCCCGTTTTCATTGGGAGTTCAAAAGTAAGTAGCTAATAGTAGTAATAGGGATAAGCCCTATTGGAGATAAATGTTATGTATAGCCATAAGAACCCCTATCCAATCTGAATGTTGTTACAATATATATAACAAAAAAATGCATAATCACAAAATAATTATTTTTCAAGGTGTACGACTCTGGCACCATCTTTGCCCCCGCCATCCTGGACATTAAGCCGGAGGACCTCCGCGCCAAGTTCCAGGAGGGAGTCGCCAACGTGGCGGCCCTATCGTTGGCCATAAGCTACCCCACCCTGGCCTCCGCGCCGCACTCCATCGCCAACGGTTTCAAGAACCTGCTGGCTATTGCTGCCGTCACCGAGGTGGAGTTCAAAGAGGCTGAGACCATCAAGGAGTTTATCAAGGTAATTTGAAAATTTTGTTTGATGTTCTGTGTAACTACATGCTTTTGCTTTGCAAGTTACACAGTGTACACAAAGTCGAATTATTAAGTCAATGATCAGCTCCCACTTGTCTCCTATGATTTGCTTAATGATATGGTTATATTTGCATAAAAACGTCCTATTATTTAGTGTACCTACCTAGCTACCTACCTGGCTACTTTTTATTTTACGACCTTTGTGACTCTGTGGTTGATCACTTCAGTGCTCAAGCCAGAAGTCGCGGGTTCGAATCCCTCCAAAGGAACAAAAAAGTTTTCTGGGTCATGGATGTGGATTAAATGTGTATAATATATAAATCTAAAATAATGTGTAATTTATGTCTAGTATAAAATTTTTAAATAAATTTCTGTTGTATGTTACCCATAACATAAGTTCTTTGATAACTTAGCATGGGACCAGATTGACGCAGTGTGGAAGCGTCCATAGATAAAAAGAACTTGCCATCCACATGGTTCTACATTGCAACATGCTACAACAATGTTTCCTCGCAGGACCCCAGCAAGTTCGCTGCGGTGGCCGCCGCGCCCGCCGCCGCCGCCCCGGCTGCCGAAAAGAAGGAGGAGAAGAAGGAAGCCGAAAAGGAGGAGGAGGAGAGCGACGATGACATGGGCTTCGGTCTCTTTGACTAATCCTGTACATTGCATCTTAAACCTAATTCTCTCGAGAATTAGGTTGAAAATTCAATTAGTGTGTATGTTTATTATGCTGTTTACATCTTGTACCGTCGGGCTGGACAACCCATATGGCGGTTTTTGTATGGTGTACAAATAAACACACTTAAAATATTTGTTTTATTTTACTGTAACAACCTTGTTACCAACCTTGTACACACATTTTTGCGACACATACAACAAGGCTAAATTAATGTGGTACAAATACTCCAAACATAGTTTAACACTAATTGTTCACTGATGGCTGTATGCATCCTTACGAGTGAATAAAACAGTTCTAGCATGATACGACTTTATTTCTTTGGCTTTATTACTTTAACAGTGGTCAAATTAATTTATAAATAATAGTAAATACACAGTTTTATGGTTAAATTATTTTGTGGTCCAACATGTGTTGTTTAGTCCTCTACCGAGTACTTTAGGGCGGTTTTTATTTAGATACTAATACTATTGCACGCTCTCAAACAAAAGGCTCATATAAATATACTTCTATATTGCGGCAATACATTACACCATGTCATTTGAATTTAGAGAAAGGGATCTTAGTAGTCTTTTATAGCTCTGCTGTGTTTTGTACCTAATTGTATTGACCACTATTCGAGTTCGCAAGCAGATTGACTTAACTACTTTTCATTCTATAACACTTCACACATTTTGATAAAGCCACGAGTAAAAATAAAATACGCTTTTAAACAACAAAATATAATAATTCGAATATACTCTTGTCAAAATATATACAAGCTATAATAAATATAAAACTAATTAATTTTATATGACTAAGGTAATGTATGATTTCGCGTTGTATCTTATCGCTAGTTGTAAAATTATTGGCTAGTTGTATGTATGTGTATGTACAGTCGCAGACACAAGCGGTGTACAACTTACGAACATTATTACCGTAATGATAAGGTCGAAAAGTTGTACATAGGGTTTGTCGGCGACCGTACACCCGGTAAATTCTCTTTTACTCCGTTAATTTTGAGTTACAATGAATACAAGTCTGAACATTTCACATTTTAACCATCGACAAGTGAATCGAATCACCCCAAACACATTCACAATAGACAATACCTGACAATACTCTTACATAAAAAAACGCGTACAGTACCTACGCACCTTTGCGTGCATGTACGCAATATAGTGCGCAAGTGACGCAACACGTATTATTTCAGCGGGCCCAAGAGAAAAATATTGAGGTATGTTTTAATTACAATAGTAGTACTTTTCGTGTGTATAAGCATTGGCTTCTGTACGATGGATCAGAATTATCAAGATAAAAATATTGCAGCCACACTAATTATAAACGCCGTGGGTTGTAATGATTTTGGACGTTGTTGCAGCTATTTCTAATAAATGGGAATAATTCATTTATGTCAATGTCAGATCACAATAATAGCTGCCACTATCATTGCATTAACTATTAACGGCGTTCCACCTTAGTATGGCACCAGCATTTTGGACGGGTACACCGTCACGTCGCGTCAGTAAGATTATGGAGCATGTCCAGATGACACAATATACGCGCAAATCGTTATCTTCTGAAAGTCTTTATTAGCCTGGGACTACATTGTCTGGAATCTCCGGCCGGAAAAAATATAGAGCTCTGCGCTAATACAATAGAGTTGAAATTCGAACACGCGGCAGCAATTTAAAAAGTCGATGCTCGTGTGTTCGATTTTCGTCTTCATTGTGTTAGCGCAGAGTTCTATTTTCAGTGCTTTTTCCTTTTCTGCCTGGAGATTCCAAAAAACGTAGTGCGAGACTTAAGCGTGTCATAAGTTTTAAAATCACGCGTAAATTTACATCCGGACAGACTCCGCGTAAGCACCTTATTTTTAAATGATTGTGATAAACTACGTTTATTGAATCGGTTTAAAATTAATTTTATTAAATATTTTTAATACTAACTAACACAAATTAATCGGAGGTTATGATGATGTGCGGATGAGGTTAGCTGAGACGATATTAATTTATCAAGAGTTGGGGTAACTTGCTATTATAATATTGCCACATAACCGTAAAAGAAAAAAAGTTAAAAGAAACGACAGGATTTTTCTTTCGTGTCTAGGTAGAGGTCAGGTATTTAAAGTTTTCTAATTAATTGACAGATATAGTCGAAATGGAAAACAAAACCACAAATATTTGTTCGTTATTAAAAAAAAACTTTATACTCAAATACAAGAATTTAGTAGCAGTTTTAGTTTTTTGCGACGCCTTTTGTGGCCAATTTCTCTTTAAAAAACTAGATTTGGCTGCAATACGAATGTCAAAGGTTTATTAAATTCACGAACACCAAATTTGTCAAAAGCGACATATCTGGGACGTGTCTTAAGCTAGTCGCGTTTGGCAAGCTTTGACGTTTGTTTGCGATGCGCTTTTCGGCTAACTTCATTCTAATCAAAACTGTAGGACGACAGAGCGTTGTACAGTCAACGTGTTAGTCATGTATGTACCTACAGAGATTATAAGTTAATGTGATGTGAATCGCCCTGAGGCGCCGGTAGAGCGGCCACACCTGTAAAAGCATATATAATGTTACAGATACAATTATCGCAGAGAAATTAATAAAAATGGTCATCCTCTTGAACAACATTTTTTTAAATGTTGATACAGCCTGTTGCGTAATCGCTGGGGAAGGTTAATTTATAACTAGTTATAAAGTTTAATTTTATCTTTATATTTGGATCTAAAAGTCCTACGGGCCTGTCCACATCTCCACGTCGCGTCACCGCGTCGTCAACGTGAAACGGTGCGGTGTCGAGGCACGGTGCGGTGTCGTGACACGATGCGTTACCGCGTCGTTCTAGTGCACGGTACGGCAACGTCCGTCGCCTTTTCACCCGACTACGGCGAAGCCAAAAGGAAGGGTAATGATTTTGTGAGACAGTCCATGTAGTATGTATGTCCCGCCGTCGCTCCCAAACTACTGGTACGATTTTAATAAGTGAGGTGTCAATAGAATTAGTAAATTTAATAGCCCGGATAACATGGGCTATATAATTTACGTGTTCGGGTTATGGTTCTTTTTATAGAATTTGTAGTTATTAACTATAGCAGAAGCAGAATACGTGTACTGTGGTCCATATGTAGAACCAGACCGCTGTTAATTCTCTAGATCGATGAAGAACACACCGGAATTTAACAAGGCACGGCGACCAGAAGGTCGATCTGCTAATTATTGCAGGATTCATCCTGCAATAATACAGTCACGATCCAGTCCCGATATGTCAAACCCGTTTTGATTGGTCCAAAATACAAATGAAGCGTGTTAAAAATAAAGTTATAAATTATAGCATAGTATTAGAATAGTTCTAGCACATTATAGTCTTAGCATATTATTAACTTTACGTCTAATATTCTCGGGTGTCCCCCATTAAGGCCACCCAGGAGCGCAAGTTTCTTAGATGATGTATTTCAGACTTTATTATTATTAAATATGGATTGCAAGAAAGTGGACGTTTTTCTTTAACCTCCTAAAATCACATAATTTCCCAATAACCAGTTTATGACATCAAGACGATTTATTTAGACCTCAATAAAAGTGAAATAAGATTGTAAGTTAATTACGAGAATAGGGGTCCAGTAACGACTAAGCGATCCGGCGTCGTGACGTGCGTTTATACTGTAACGTGAATTTGCACGTTAGTCACCGCACCGTTTCACCGCTGACGACGTCGTGACTTGGATATGTGGACACGCCGCAACGGCAAGACTTCATAAGGATTACTTTGAGAGGTATTGTTAGCTGTATGCATTCATTGGGTGTGTCAAGTTAGAATCGACAGTCGGTTTTTATGGTTTATCAGTTGTATTTTTTTTAATGAAAATGTATGTATCCCCGCAGTTGTCAAGCATATGAAACGAGTTGATGTTCATGATTTACAGGTTAGAACCAATTCAGAAATGAAGAAAAATACGCATGACATTATATCCTCTTTGTTTAGGAGACACATGTCACAGATATGTCAAACTTATAACACCCCTCTTTTTAGGTGGGTTAAAATAATTATGTAACTAATGTGAGAATGAGAGTATGTAATCAATCTTACTACTATTATAAATGTGAAAGTTTGTGAGGATGTATGGTTGGATGGATGTTTGTTATTCTGTCACGCAAAAACTACTGAACGGATTTCGGTCCCCACTACTGTAGCACTACAAGACATATATCAAATGAAAGGGCTTGAAAAGTTTGTCATTTTGTTGTATGACCAAAAATCTCTAAACAATGAGAGAAAAAAGTTAATGAGGGTTAAGGGTTAAAAAAAGTCAAAAAAATTATCCTGTATTATTGCATAATTTTAAAGTGTAAGGAAGGAACAACTGGGAAGTAATGGTATACGGCAAACTTCATAAAAATGTTGTATTTACATAAAATGAGAAGTTTTTGAAGAAATGTATAGTTAAATAATAAAATGCTAAAAATAAGCTCTATTCTCAAGTTTTTCGCTCACAATTACTTCTCAGGAATTGTTTCTTACAAGCGATACTATCGAATGGTGCAATAATACAGGTGTATTGTTTTTCACAATCTATGGGTTCGAATCCTGGCTAGGAAAATTGAGTTATCAAATTCTAAAGATGCAGTTTAAGTTTTCATCAAGTCAGACTTGATTTTCCGTTGGACTACATTGCTATTCCTAATTTGTTTTAGATTTCACTTACAACGCCCAGAAGAATAATAATTGTAATAATTCTATATGTAATAAGTCATAATTTTTACTTTTTTTCTATACCTAATCGTTTAAAATTATTTTTGCTATTTAATAGGCTGCTTGACTGATATTTAATTTCATACATTGAAGGAGTATTTCCTTTAGTACTTGACTTAGGAAAACGTATTATAGCGATATCATAAATCGAAAACTTAAGATTGATAAATAAAGTTGATTTTGAAAATATGTATTTTTGTTTTTTAATTTCTACTGATGAAAACACCTCGAAGTAACTTCCGGCAAGGATGTGATGACACAAACACACTAAACGCATATGTAGTAAGTGAAACGGAACGTTTCTGTAAATAAATAGTTCATGACATCTTAAAAAGTTATTTATGTCAAAACGTCAAACGGAACGTAATACATTAACTAAGGACTATAGCACAGATTACAAATAGTACTATTATGACGTCACAGCACAGATAATCTATCAACTAACATGGCGAATAGTATTCTCAGCGGTTTTAAAAAAAGTGTATTTTTAAAATATTTTTTTGTAGGTTTTTAGGTTTCAAAATAATGTAATATTATTTTTTAATGTGTCATCAAACAATTATGAAGCGTTTAGAACATAAATAAAAAGAAGTTCAAGTAGCCTATTGTATGTATTTCAATGTAATTTTTTTATCTGCATCATTAGATTTTACACAAACCAATTATCCAGGCCAGGATTCAAACCCGCAGATAAAGAAATAAATACATTCTGTATTATTGCACCATTCGATAGCGTCGCTAGTAAGAAACAATTTCCAGAAAAAAATTATGTGCGAAAAATTTGAGGAAAGAGATTATTTTTAGCATTTTATTATTCTTCCATATATTTCTTCAAAATAGGACGCAGTATATCAAAATATAACACTTTTCTGAAGTTTGCAGTATACGATTACTTTCCAAAAATTATTCCTTACTAACAACTTTTGTTTAACATTTAAACCTCATTAGACTTTTTTCTCCCATGGTTTACAAATTTTTCGTCATACTATAAAATGACACACTTTTTAAGCCTTTTCATTTGATATATGTCTTGTAGTGCTACAAGGGTGAGGACGTTTTGCCCCTTCTTTGTCATGGTAGTAATTTAGGCTCTGGATAAAAACATAGTGTAATTTTTCTCCGGAAAAAGTACAGTATTACCGTGGGATACTGTATTTACGCGGGCGGAGTCGCGGGAAAGAGCTAGTTAGTAGTAGCTGTTATATGCCTCTTACCGATCTCTCCCTGGGTGGGCGAGTTGTTGATGGAGCTGTCCGGGGGCGCGGGGGCGGGGCCGGCACTCGGAGCAGAGCCGGCAGCGGGCGCGCAGGCACGGGCGGGGAGTGCGGGCGTGTGAGCGGAGCGCGACCGCCGCCGCCGCCGTCTCCGCTCCGCGCGCGCGAGTAGCGGTCGCCGCTCCGAGTCGTCCCTGAAACATTTCAATTGCTCGTTAGGTGATTAGGTTATAATGAATCATCAATATAAATGAGCTATTCCGAAAAAGTCAAAGGACAATCAATTGAAATCGTTGCATAGCGATTGTCTTACCGCACAACCAGGAGCGCTGCGCCGCTACCATTCATTTGAAATCGCGTGTCGAATTTTGCAGCCGAATTTCGTCATTACAATTTATATGTATTTGAACACAGCAGTTGTCATGACGAGGCATTTGTCGATATATAGTAGCTACAATCCTTCTAGTTTGAAGGAACCTAAAAATTGGTTATCTAAACAAAACATGAACAAAACTCACTCGTCAACATTCTCTGCATGTTCCTCAGGGACCGGCGCCTCGGCGTCGGGCGCGGGGGGTGCAGGGGGCGCGGCGTCGCCGGAGCGCAGGCGCGATATGAACCACGCCGCGCGCACGAACGGATTCACCGTTTGCTCGTCGAACGTGCCGCCCTGTTGATACATAAATAAAATTTTATAAAATTTATTTACACAAGCAAGATGTTGACTTGTGGGAGTATTTTGGCATCCATGTGGTAAGGGCGTGGCGCCAGTGAGAACGTGTACGGTATAACCCGCGGTATACAATACGTTAGAAAAATTTACAGACCAAGTCAGCAATATGGACAGCGTATCCGTTGCGTAAATATTCTTACTAATAAGTAGGTATGGATGCATTGATTACTTTCGAGATAAAGCCTACAGATTAATAAAGTATCACCCAGCTGCTCTAGTCCACATGGTTCCCCTGACTACGCCACAGCACAGTTTTTACCGGACTACGGCGAAGCCAACCGACCGTTCCACCGTAGCGCCTAAACTGCTGATCCGATTTTAATAAATGAGGTGTCAATGGATTCGTAATAATGGCCCGGGTAACATAGGCTATATAATTAACGTAGTCGGGGTTATAGTATTTTACAATAATTCTGGCGTCTGTGTGGTAAGGACGTGGCGCCAGTGACAACGTGCACGGTATAACACTGTGCGGAGTAAGGGCGCGGCGTCGGTACCTGCGTGGAGGGCGCGTCGGCGACGAGTGGCTCGGTGTCTGTGTCGGAGTCGGCGTTGGCGGGGCGCCGCTCGCCGGCCGCGAACACGCGCCGCTTGCACACGGGGCACACGCGCCGGTTCTGCGTCAGCCACGGGTCGATGCACTTCATGTGGTACGCTGCAACGTGACAAATCAATAGTTAGACTCTGTGCAAACGGGCGACAGATGACCGCAACCGATCGCTAACCGCTACACAATATTCATACATTAATTGCCATTTTAGGGATACTTCTTTCTCAATTAAGGCTGGGACTATATGATGCGGAATCCGGCGGACCCGGAAGAATTCAGAGGACTGAAAATAGAACTCTGCATTAGTACAATAGAGTTGAAAATAGAAGTGTCGAGCTGTCAAATATGACATTGGCATTTGGCTCGACACTTGTGTGTTCGTTTTCCAGCTCTATTGTACCAGTCGAGAGTTCTATTTTCAATGCTCTGAATTTTCTACGGTCTTCCGGATTCCGGATCATATTACATATAGTCCCAGCCTAAAAATATGAAAATTACGGAGGGCTTTTTTGTAAGTTTTTTACATTACTGCAGACACAGTAATGTAAAAAACTTACAAAAAAGCTCTTTTCTACTCATCTCTTTCTAACACGCACCGTGAGCGCAGGGCAGCACGCGCAGGCGCTCGCCCTCCTGGTAGTCGTCGAGGCAGATGGCGCAGGTGTCGTAGGGATCGCCCTTGCTGAACTTGCACGTGGGGATCTTGCGCAGCGACCGCCGCGGCAGCCGGTGGCGGCGCGCGCGGCGACGGTCCTTGATGCACTTCACTATCTGTGGTGGAGCGAGATGAAATACATCATCATCATCGAATGAAACAGACTTACCCCCTTACTAATAAAAATATTTACACAACGGATAAATTATACAACATTGCTGTCTTTGTCTGTCAAGTGACTTTTCCAACGCATCAGACAAAGACAGCAATGTTGTATAATTTATCTGTTGTGTAAATATTTTTATTAGTAAGGGGGATACTATACAATATATGGAACACATAGAGAGAGCCAGACGATGAATACCATAATATCGTGAGGGATTGGGGATTAACTAAAAAGATATTGCTCTTATACGATGACATTATAAACACGCAACGGATACGTTAATCAATGTTGCCGTCTTTGTTTGTCAGGTTGGAAAAGTTTACAGACCAAGGAAGCAACAAGGTTTTCACACGTGGTCGTGATAAAAACGAAATACAGAAATCGACCTCATGCCAAATCTTAATTAAAGTTAAAATTGTCTAAAATTACTCCTTACATTGACTCAATTTGCGACAAGAAACAAGTCCACCCATCACACATTAATATTAAAAAAAATTCTTTTGACACTGTATTTGTTGTGTTACTGTGATAGATTGATGTTTGTTTGTTACTGTTTCACGTAAAACTACTGAACGGATGTCGATGAAATTTGATATGGTATTAGTTTAGGCCCTGGATTAAAATATATTTAATCCGGAGCCGAGATTTTTTAATCCCAGAAATGTACAGTATTCCCGCGGATACTCGATAGTATATTTACGCGGGCGGAGTCGCGGGTATATAATTACGTAGTCGAGTTATAGTTTTTTTATAACTATTGTGGTTACTACTCTAGTCTATACTCCATGGTCTTCTAATCAATAGTCTACGGCAACTGACCATGAACACGAGCATGACGAGCAGGCACAGCGCGGAGACGACGGCGAACGGCAGCAGCAGATGCGTGTTGATGTTGAACGGCAACTCGCAGTTCACCATGATGTAGTAGCTGCAACACACCACACCACGTCAATGCGATCCATACTCCATATCGTACATATTGAATGACAAAAGGTGATTGACGGTCCCGAATTGACTGTGTCGACAGCAATGAAATGGTTGCTAATGTGTTCGTTTTAAATCACATTTGTTGTCACCGAAAGGGCAATTCCGAAAAACGCTAGAAGTCATGAGCAAGAAGATTATCAGTATTTCTATGGAAACGACAGACGTGTGAGACGATGTATGAAAAATGTAGATTTCCGAATGACATAAAAACGTGGTTGTGATGTATGTAATGTTGGTCGGTGTAGGTGTAGTTTTTGGTGTTGAAATTGTTGGTACACTCGTACATATTACGCATACAGTTTCATTGAACGGACTTGCGACGGTTCCGCAATTGTGGAGGCGGAAACGAAGCTCCGTTACAACTCTAATCTATGCCTACACCTACCCACCTACAACAGCAACCTACCTACATACTCCTACAGTTCCTACACCAACGAATACATCCACACCTACTATGATCTTGGATTTTATTCTTGCTAATAACTCCTATACCCGGCGTACCCGGTTGCCCTTTGGTGTCACCAAATATGATTTAAAGTGAACCCATTGGCAAACATGTGGTTGCTGTCGGCGCTGGGTTTGACAGTCATTGAGTATGAATTTCGGACCATGCCCTTTCATGATTTAATTAATTACTGCACATCTTTATTTATTATTTCGTAAAAATTACACGAGTTAATTAATATATAATATTTAAAAAAGCGAAATATATAAGTATTATGACTAATTATTCATAATATTATGTGTTTCACAAACTCGCGCGATTTCGTACGCGCAAAAGGAGACGTCGTTCTCGCAGAAACCCTATTTTTTTGTGGGTTAAAAAGAATCCAATGTTGTAGAAATCCAAGCTATCCTATGTGTCTATTCAAATCCGTTCAGCCGTTTTAGGGTTCCGTATCACTACAAGGAACCCCTATAGTTTCGCTCTGTCTGTCCGCTCTTCTAAGTTCTGTAATTATGAATAAAAATATTATATGAAATTGTTAAAGTTATATATTGTGTATAGACTTCAGTTTTGGCATCATAAAATAATAATAATTTTATATTTTAAGGGCGGCTCTCCATACATGTGAAGTGGTGTGAAAAAATATTTTTTCATTCTACCCTATCGTGTGGGGTAAACAAACTTTTGCATTTGTTCTTCGAAAGTCTACCTTTATACATATTATTTATGTCTTTGTCCAAGTTTGAATTGCGTCTGCGCAATCCGCGTAAGATCACCATTGACATCTACTTTAAGTGCCAATTACACAAACGCCTGTTAAAGTTAATCGACGATGTAATCTCTCGTATTGTTCGTATTAATGAAAGAGAAGGCATGATATTTTGACAAACGATTTACACTCAAAGGCGTTGGTGAAGTTGGTAAAGATAACACATTAATTTTTATTATTTGCTTGTCATTGTAGATTTTTGTACTATTAATAGTAGATATTCTTAAAAAAAAAAATAGGCGGAATTTCGAGTATTTATTGCGATTTTGGGGGTTTTTACTTAAGTTTGGGGTGAAATATTTTTTAGAATTGGTAACGCTGCACATGGCTACCCAACGACAGTGCTAAATGTGGGCTCGGCAGGAAATATCATCGAACGAGAATTGTATGTAAATAATGACAGCGCATTTACAAACTTCAAACTTTAAAAACTTTATTGGTATAATTATTTTTCGATAACGTTACGAATAGTTGCCAATTGTTCCTTAATCCTGGTAACCCCTCGGCTACTCACCTGTTATTATACTGGTAGCTGTCAGCTAGCATGTACCCCGCGACGTCGCTCACGAACACGGACGGTATCACGATGTCGTCAGCGTCGTTCGCCGACATCGTCTCTGCCGAAAAAATCCAGTCACTTTAATTAAAAAACATCACTGAGTAGATTTTTTTTTAAATTGTAAAGTACAGCAGCTTAGAAGAAGAATATACATGCAAGGAACACCAAAGTCGAAAGATTTTTGTAGTTTGGTTGTGATTTTGGTGGTTTTTCTAGTACGGCGTCTAATTACGATTTCATTGCAATGTAAATAAGTGACGGGTGTGAACGCAAAGCTTTAACAAAATTGAGATGAGGATGGATTTTGGAGTGGAGACTTATTATTAGAAATCTCTTTCTTGCCCATTAGCATGTGTCACAAGGAGGATAATGAACGATAACGGATATCTAATATCTATACTATACAATATAGTTATTAATTTTGGTACAGCAGTACTGAATGTGTAAGGGACGAGAGTATGCAATTAAACGGCGCTCATTGGGGGAGGCCTACGTTCAGCAGTGGATGGCGATAGGCTGATGATGATGATGAGTAGGTACAGTATGCGTCCGAAAAGAATGTACACCGAATTTCATGTCTGGCACACACTGCACACAGAAATAAGACGAACTGTCACTGCAAAGCCGACTCTAACCGAACTCTCTTTTCAAATGTCGATGTCCTTTATGTACGAGGGCGGGTCAATAAGTCCGTGACTTTTGGAATAAAACACAGATTTTTTGATAAATAAATCATTTTATTTTTCAACGTAGTCCCCCTTGAGTTCTATACACTTTGTCCAACGCTTCTCCAATTTTTTTATCCCTTCCAAAAAATATGATTTGTCGAGGTCCTCAAAATAGGCCTTTGTTTGCAAGATGACTTCATCATTGGAGTGAAATCTTTTTCCACCGAGCCATTTTTTCAGGTTGGGAACAAGAAGTACTCACTCGGAGCCAAATCTGGAGAATAGGGTGGATGTGGGAGCAATTCATAGCCCAATTCATGGATTTTTGCCATGGCAACTGCACATGTGTGCACCCTTGCATTGTCTTGGTGAAAAAGAACTTTTTTCTTGGCCAAATGAGGTCGGTTTTTTTTCAAATCCTCATTGAAGCGGTCCAATAAGTTGGCATAATATTCCCCATTAATTGTTCTTCCCTTTTGAAGATAGTCAATGTGGATTATCCCACGTGCATCCCAAAAAACAGTCGCCATAACTTTATTGGCTGACAAACCCACCTTGGCCTTCTTAGGCGCCGATTCACCCTTAGAAACCCACTGTTTTGACTGTTGTTTGGTCTCTGGTGTGTTGTGATGGATCCATGTTTCGTCCACGGTTACAAAACGGCGCAAAATCTCCTCCATATTGTGATTAAACAACGCCAAACCTTCCTGTGAAGTTGTTACACGATTGCGTTAGTGGTCGACTGTGAGCAAACGCGGCACCCATCTTGCGGAAAGCTTTCTCATGCCCAAGTGATCATTCAAAATTGAAACAACTGAGCCATGCGAGATGCCTATGGCTTCCACAATCTCTTGCACTTTCAATCTTCGGTCGGCCAACACCATATCGTGAATTTTTTCGATTGTTTCGGGTGTAGAGACCTCAACTGGGCGTCCAGGACGTTCGGCATCTTCAGTGCTTGTACGGCCACAACGAAATTCAGTAAACCACTTTTTTACCATTGAAATCGATGGTGCAGAGTCCCCATAGTATTTATCAAGCTTAGCCTTGGTCTCGGTAATGGTTTTTTTTCGCAAAAAATAATGCTTAATAAGCACACGAAATTCACTTTTTTCCATTGTTTCCTTAAGTTACTGGATAGTCTGATAAAGATAGCTGTAAAACACAAACCAACTGACGCAGCAAGTTCAAATTTTGATAGGAGTCAACTGACAGATACCTGTTGACAGGAGTAGTGTTGCTTTTTCAGTAAGGAGGTTAGAAATTCAAAAAGTCATGGACTTATTGACCCGCCCTCGTATGTACCGGGTACTGTAAGTGGCGCAAGAAAATTATGTCAGGATGACATTAAATAGAGACTGCATGTGCATTCTAGTAACCTTTTAATTTGTTACTAATAGCGTTTTGGAATCTAAAACTGCAGGTCAGAGGAATAGCTACGGACATAGTCGAAAGAAACCGATGATTCTCGAAGCATTACATTTTCTTCTTCTTCTTCTTATAAATATTTGACATTGTTGTAGCTCAGATTTAGACTTTGACAATCATGTTCGGCTATGGAAATAGCCGAATATGTAGTACACATGGCTGCCCTATCTCGGGGCAGTATTAGATTTAGAAGAATATGACAAGGTAGGAGTATAAAATTCAAACCCGTCAGCAGCTCACAAAACATCAATGGCAAAAACCCATAAGAGTGAAAGAGAAACCAAATGCATGTCTGTTCGTTTTTGGAGTCCATTTTTACGAAGTTAAAATTCCCTCTTTATGGCACTCATAATAAGTGTTAGCATTTGGGACAAGGAACGTTATAATATGTTTCTCCTCTTACTAAAGCCGCGTCTCTAACCTATATAGGTTTAGATGCCGAAAACGCTATATGTGAACATAGTGACACATGCATATAGTATGCTCTGTGGGCGGACATCAGCTGTAAGTAATCGGGTCACCTCATTGACATTTGTGTATCAATTATTGTGTAAGACTAGAATTACTTCCTGAACGAGCTGACTCATGAGCAAATATCACATCTAGTTTTAATTACATACATAACTGTGACAGGAGATATTAATAATTTAATACAAGTTAAAAGTGTAGGTAAATTACAATACAAATCCTTACTATTATGTAATATTATACCAAAACGCGTAATTTACTGAGATCTGTCTGTTAAGCACGCCTTTTTTTATATAAATTCGTACAGAGATAGATTGCGTGGCAAAATCTACGGTTCCAGCGCAATTTACAGATTTCTGCACGAACAAAGTTACGGGTAACATCTAGTACTTATGTAATAATACGTCGTATATAAAAAAAGGAAGTTTCTCTCCAAAAAAAGGACAAAGTAAAGAATATCCGAAATTCAAAATATCACAAATCGTTTGTACTTCCACAGCTCAACTAGGAACAAGCATTCGATCGGGATGAGCGTGTTATCTGGTCAATTATTATTACACTCGATAAAATATCTCTCGATGAGTCAAAATAATATATACTTTATAATAAATTTTCACACGCCAAGTCTGGCGGGGCACTTAAGTTTCTATGTCCATCTCCTGGCTCTGAGCTACCTTCCCACCAATTTTCAGCAAAATCGGTTCAGCCGTTCTTGAGTTATAAATAGTGTAACTAACAAGAGTTATAGATTACAATATTATGCTTAGTGCTTACGTACGTCGGTTCCTAATACATATATATATATATATATATATATATATATATATATATATATATATATATATATATATATATATATATGTATGTTCCGATACACACTGCGAGCACTGTACAGTGCTATCACTGTACAAAAATTCGTTCCGTTATGGACTGCCAGTATACTGCCGCAGTACCCTAGGGAAATATATGACGTCATAAATCGCCGCCATATTTTACTGTGAGCACTGGCGTTTTCGAGGTAAGGTACTACTTTGATCACGTGATCAGTCAAAACCACTCGAGTGCCTAACGTCTTATAAACAATACCTACAGCCTTTATTATAAATTCAATTTACAATTAATATTAATTAAAATATTTTTAATTTGACAGTATTCCAACAACAATTTTTTTAATGACCTACAAAACTTTAATACACTCATTTGAATGCGGCATCAAAAAATGCGGCTGACAGTATACGAGATTGCGTTCCGTTTTAAATAGTAACCAGTTTATCTGGCTATAAAGGAACGGCTTCATAGTACAAATTAACTTCATAGTACAAATTGACGTCACACTGTACAGTGGTCGCAGTGCATATCGGTACACACCCTTACACTCACTGTTGTTCGTGACGAATGACAATGGCTGATAGGGCATTTAAGATTTTTTTTACATTATGATTCACACAATTACAAGCCAAATGGCAATAGGCTAGCGTGGTATTAAGGCCAGTATTAAGATAATCCTTAATATATTCTTTAATACCAGACTAATATAAATAAAGATCACAAATTGTGTTTAGATGGTTTAAAATGAAATATAAGTTATATTTTTACATTTCACGATATTAAGAAAAACAAATACAATAATTCAAATTTTAAGAGTACACACTCCACAACATTAAAGTTTTGTTTGTGTGCGTGTCGGTATGTAATGCTTACGCCTACATCTATCTGTTGATTGCTTCACTTTGTACGATGCGTTTGTTTGAAGACTATTTAGGCGTTACTAATCTAAGGGCCAAACTGACGTCAGTTCGGTCGGATGCGATTTTCTCCGTGTATGTGCTCGAATCCGTTCAGGCCAAACTGACGTTAGTTCTAACTGAAACGATCGGCCTCTCGTCTGTGGAGGCCTTAAGGCCAGCTCTCACCGAAATGCAAGAGGTGTGAACAGCTGACGCTCACACTGTTAAGAGACGGGCAACTCAAGTAGATTTTAGAGGTATGTATATAATGATGACGAAGAATTATGAACCTTAATAAAAAAACTGAGGATTCAAATTTGTTTGCAACGCTTGCTGCGCATTGTTTAGAGTTTAGACTTTAGACCATAGGGACATGTAAATATTAGGTCTTTACCTATGAAATTGCCGTTTTGTATGAAAAAATTTAAACGAATTTTTTTCATGTATTTTTTATTTGTATTAATCGAAGTAATAAGAATAAAAATAAGAAACATTTATTTGCAGCTCTACTAAAAACTAAAAATAAAAATTAAGCTTATATTTAAATATAATAAGAAATATACATAAATGAAAAAAGTATAAAACTAACACAGCGTACCTAGGTAGCCGCAAATTGGATCAAGCTCAGCATTGCTGGCACACCATATATATACGAGGGCGGGTCAATAAGTCCGTGACTTTTGGAATAAAACACAGATTTTTTGATAAATAAATCATTTTATTTTTCAACGTAGTCCCCCTTGAGCTCTATACACTTTGTCCAACGCTTCTCCCATTTTTTTTATCCCTTCCAAAAAATATGATTTGTCGAGGTCTTCAAAATAGGCCTTTGTTTGCGAGATGACTTCATCATTGGAGTCAAATCTTTTTCCACCGAGCCATTTTTTCAGGTTTGGGAACAAGAAGTAGTCACTCGGAGCCAAATCTTGAGAATAGGGTAGATGTGGGAGCAATTCATAGCCCAATTCATGGATTTTTGCCATGGCAACTGCACATGTGTGCACCCTTGCATTGTCTTGGTGAAAAAGAACTTTTTTCTTGGCCAAATGAGGTCGGTTTTTTTTCAAATCCTCATTGAAGCGTTCCAATAAGTTGGCATAATATTCCCCATTAATTGTTCTTCCCTTTTGAAGATAGTCAATGTGGATTATCCCACGTGCATCCCAAAAAACAGTCGCCATAACTTTATTGGCTGAAAAACCCACCTTGGCCTTCTTTGGCGCCGATTCACCCTTAGAAACACACTGTTTTGACTGTTGTTTGGTCTCTGGTGTGTTGTGATGGATCCATGTTTTGTCCACGGTTAAAAAACTCCTCCATATTGTGATTAAACAACGCCAAACCTTCCTGTGAAGTTGTTACACGATTGCGTTTGTGGTCGACTGTGAGCAAACGCGGCACCCATCTTGCGGAAAGCTTTCTCATGCCCAAGTGATCATTCAAAATTGAAACCACTGAGCCATGCGAGATGCCTATGGCTTCCACAATCTCTTGCACTTTCAATCTTCGGTCGGCCAACACCATATCGTGAATTTTTTCGATTGTTTCGGGTGTAGAGACCTCAACTGGGCGTCCAGGACGTTCGGCATCTTCAGTGCTTGTACGGCCACAACGAAATTCAGTAAACCACTTTTTTACCATTGAAATCGATGGTGCAGAGTCCCCATAGTATTTATCAAGCTTAGCCTTGGTCTCGGCAATGGTTTTTTTTCGCAAAAAATAATGCTTAATAAGCACACGAAATTCCATCCATTGTTTCCTTAAGTTACTGGATAGTCTGATAAAGATAGCTGTAAAACACAAACTAACTGACGCAGCAAGTTCAAATTTTGATAGGAGTCAACTGACAGATGCCTGTTGACAGGAGTAGTGTTGCTTTTTCAGTTAGGAGGTTAGAAATTCAAAAAGTCACGGACTTATTGACCCGCCTTAGTATACACGTATATCCAGCACCGGTCTTCCGCTTGACCCATTCCGTGACCTCACAGCCGTCCAAACACTTACACACTACTTTAAACAATAATAATAATAATAATTAAAAAAAAACAATTAAGAAATAAACAATAAATCTGTAACAAGTGTCAAATGTCTTGATTCATGGCCAAAATCTCAATTAAAAATTTAAATTGTACATTTAAGAATTTTAGTCTTTAATTATCTAATATATAAAATTTCCATGTCACAATGTTAGTTACCGTACTCCTTCGAAACGGCTTTACTGATTTTTACCAAATTTTATATGCATATTCAGTAGGTCTGAGAATCGGCTACTGGGATTTTATATATTGATAAGTGCATTTGTTGAATGAAAAATAGTAAATTATTACAACTCGAGACTGACGGCGACCATATTGTTTGTGTGACGGGATAGCGATCGACGTTGCCATGGTGACATACTTATTTAGTCACTTCAATAAAATAATATGGGCGAAATACTTAATATGGCAAAGCAACGTTTGCCGGGACAGCTAGTTTCAAAATAAATGTTAAATGTGAATACTACCCATAACCCAACACCAAAGGAAATATTTTATGAAAACAACTAATTAAGGATGCCAATCGAATCAGTAAAGTTTTTAATACAGGAAGCAAAGTGCAAAACAAGTAACCTGAAACATACACCTATAATACACTTATATCATGTCGCAAGCTTTCCTGTGTTTTCTGTTCGCGTAAAATAAAATGTCGGAGTTGCTTTTTAAAAGAAGCTAGACTTTCACTAATCACCCATGCAATAAATGTGGTAGTTTATTGATGCCCTTCTTAAAGAAATCAGCTGGACGGGAGGCAACAAGTTCTTCAAAGGCATTTTGTACTGCGTCTCGGGTATTGAATTTTTTTCCCGCCAAGAAGTTATCCAAATTCTGGAAAAAGTAGTAGTCTGTAGGCGCAAGGTCTGGTGAGTAGGGCGGATGACGGAGAGCTTCCAACCCCAGTTTTTGCAACTTGGAGACCGTCTGCTGTGCAGTATGAGGTCGTGCGTTGTCGTGTAGGTGCAGCGGAGACGAGCGATTGACCAATGCTGGTTGGAGATGTGCCAGCTTCTCCATCATTGTGATCAGTTCTTCACGGTACACATCTGCAGTAATGCTCACCCCGTTTGGTAAGAAGCTGTGATGAATCAAACCGGCGCTAGACCACCAAACAATGACCATCACTTTTCTAGGGATAAGTTTTCGTTTAGGGCATTGTTTATGTGCTAAACCAGGATCCAACCAACTTGCTGAGCGCTTGCGGTTTTCAAACAGAATCCATTTTTCATCGCAGGTAACAATGCGGTTCAAAATTCCTTCATTTGTGTGTCTGTTGAGCAGTGCAAGGCACGTCTCGACGCGTACTTCGCGCTGGCGATCATTGAGTTCGTGGGGCACCCATTTGTCAAGCTTTTTTACCTTGCTTGCTTATATTGTTTTGACGCTAACGTCGAAAGCTGCTGCAAATTCAGCCGTAGATTGTGTATCATCAGCTTCCACAATCGCCTTTAATTCGTCATTGTTGACCAAAGTCTTCGGACGACCGCGAGGTTCATTTTTCAGGTCGAAATTTTCAGAACGGAAGCGAGCAAACCAATAACAGGTGGTGCGTTGGTTTGTAGTGTTAGCTCCGTAAACGTCGTTGATGTTGCGTGCCGCTTGTGCCGCGTTGCTGCCACGACGGTACTCATATTCCATAATTACTCGAATTTTTAACGTATCCATGATGACGAAAAAGATTGAAATGCGATGAAAATGTAACACTAATCAATAAACAAATGACTACATACTTTTAGAAAAAGAATTCCATGTTTTTAAATTAAAATTAATTTGAAATTAGAATTCTTAGCCAAACAAAAATTATATTGATTTGAAATGGCCAGTACTGCAAAACGGCAATTTCATAGGTAAAGGTCTATTATTAGAATTTTAACAATGTAATCAATTTTGTTTGAAACTTAATCGTAAATATGAACTTTAAAAAACATGCATTAGAATTCAAATTAATTTAAAACATAAAAGTAAATATACCAACCGAGATCGCTGGAGTTGACATTGTGCACGATGGCCAGGTCGTAGCCGGCGACCTGCGCGTTGCGCACCTTCACCTCGAAGCTGCAGTTGAATCTGAAAATACAGTGTGACGTCACTCTCCAGTAGATCATTTTTGTACTTTACATAAATTATCTACCAAATAGTGGAAACGAAATCGGGAGTCAGAGGTATAAGAAGACTATAGCAATGCTTACATTTGGCGCAAACATAAATCGAAGAGTTTCTGATACTTGTTTTTGATTGATACTTTCAATTTGTATGTGATTTGTGAATCATCTAATGCAGCTGGCCGTTTCGTCTAACAAAAATACAAACATACTAAGAAACAAATCTTTCCTCTTTATCATATCAGTGTAGACTACAGACAAACATACTTGTAATGTATCAGTCCTACTGTATCCACTCAGTTCGACATCTCATAAATATTTTACTCTGCGGGTCTGTAAATTAATTATTTATTCACAAGATGTGGTAGTTAGTGATGGTGGTTGTGTTTTACAATCGCCTTGTAAGTGTCGAATAGCTTATTCGGAAGATTTGTCGCTGCTTCCTTTATATCGAGCGGTAGAGACAAAACATGCAAATAAGCTATCTGACACGTATCAGTAGATTGTGAAACGGGCCCAAAAATATAGACTGGCTAAAAAGGCTGGCAGCGGACGGATGACAACTAGATGGGATTCAGGATAATTGGCGCTCATTGGGTTCACATTCAGCAGCGAACGGCGTTGCAGGCTGATGGTGCATACCTGGCAACGAGCACCACCCACTTGCCGGTTTCGTTGTCTATCGCGGGAGGCTTGGCCAGCGGGACACAGCCGTCACTTACCAGCCACCAGCAGACTGCGAACGCCGTCCACCGCGGTTACAGTACAACAATTGTGTGACCGTGGTGGAGAGGCGGGCAGAATGGTCTATTTACCTGGCGACGAGCACCATCCACTTCCCGGTCTCGTTGTCTACTGCGGGGGGCTTGGCCAGCGGTCCGCAGCCGTCGCTTGGCACGCCGGCTACCAGCAGCCCGCGCATGCCGTCCACCGGTATCTCGGGACCGAAGGATGCCGGCATGTCACGGAACTCCTCTGCTATCTGTGGAGAAGAGAGTTTCTAGAATGAGATTTATTAGAATAGGGTAGGAAAATGGGCAGACGGACATATTGATGATTAGTGAGCGAGAGATAGTAGCTTCAGGAGCAGAGTTCATAGAATAATTCTTATATTATGTTGATTGTAGTAGTAGTTAACTCAACTACAAGAAATAAGTAGTTTTAGCCGAGGCTGGAAACGCGTAAGGCTGGTGGACTATATGATCCGGAATCTGGAAGGCCGTAGAAAATTCAGAGCATTAAAAATAGAACTCTGGAATAATACAATAGATCTGAAAATCGAACACACAAGTGTATAGTCAAATGTATATGTCATGTATGACAGACATTTCGACACGACATTCGACACTTCGATTTTCAGCCCCATATTATAAAAAAAAAAAGTTAGTAGTTTTGATTTGCATATTGGTCGCTTATAAATACTATGCTTGTCGATGTCAATCGTATACTAATTCGTTCTTTATTAGAGCTTGTTTTTAATGGCTCCGACAGACCCACACCAATTTCGGTGGCGATGGCTGGTTTCGTTGAAACCAGACCGGCTGCGCAGGAGTTATTTTATAGTGCTCAAGTGTATGCGAAGTACACAAGAGCTCTCACTCTCCCTTCCTTTACTTCTCGTAACTCAGTGGGACTGATGACCGACACGACCGTCGAGAGATCAGGCACAGGACCGACTCTTACATGCCCATCCGACGCATGGATCGTCTTTCTTTCAGACAATCAGGTGATCAGCCTGCATTGTCCTAGCCAGATTGAAAACAACATTTTTGTTGGTCAACCGCGGGAATGGAAAACCCATGACCTCCAGAATCGAGAGCCAAGCTCATTTCCACCACGTGACCACGGGACCATGAAAGCGTCATTCGAGCACTGGCTCTTGACTTTTTTTAACTTTTTAAGACACTGGTATAATATTACTCACAAAATTCTGCAATCCGACCACGTGCATCACGATCACACTCGTCACAGGCGACATGTTGGCAGTATGTTGGCAGAAAATTGACAGTGTAGTGTTTGCAGTATGCAGTAAATGCTGTGATTTGCAGTATACTGTCATCCAACCCCGCACCGCGCCGCCTCCCCGCATGTGGTGCTCATGTATCGTCTACACGACCTTCCCAGCCTTACGTTTGTATATAACTCTATAGCTTAGGTATGTAGCTACTATATCTATTATTATCTATCTATAATATAATATAGCTAGTATTGGTTTACGGATGCAGTTGCTCAGTTGTGTTGCTCATGTTAGTGGTGGAAATAGATAACTATAAAAGTGCCATACACTTCAGTGCAAATTCTAAAGACTCTGTCTGAGACTAAGTTGTCACACAAAACTTTGAAGAGGATCCCAAGCTATCCCACGTCTTTAAAAGTAAGTATTTAATATTTTTGGAGGTTTAACGAGCGAATACTGAAATGCTCCTTAAATTAAGCGGCACTCTCAGCACGTCACGTGCTGTATTTGTCATTCTATCGAGCGGAGACAGTCACAGCTTACGATTTAGGGCCTTTAGCCCTCGTTCCCACGAGCGTTAGCGTTTTTAGTGGTCGCGATAGAATAAAACAGCACTGTTATTTACACTGCTAGTATTAGCGCGCTAAATGATTATACTATACACGAATAGAGCTGAAAATCGTGTATAGTTGTCGAATCTGATATTTTACACTTAGATTTTCAGCTCTATTGTATTAGCGTAGAGTTCTACTTACAGTGCTGTTTTTTTTTGAGTCGCGACCACTAAAAAACTCGTGGGAATGTAGCCTTAGAGGGGCTCTAATATAACGTAGCGTTTCAGTATTCTGCTGTTAGGACTTAATAGCACCAACATATTTTAAAGTACTAGGCTCCGCCTGCGTAAATACAGTATCCCACAGGAATGTAGTAATGTAGTGATAAAATATAATATCGCTCGGGATAAAATGTAGCCTATGTTTTAATCCGGAGCCTAAACGACTACCATATCAAATTTCATTAAAATCGGCCCTGTAGTTTTTGCGTGAAAGAATCACAAACATCCATTCCATTCAACCTCACAAACTTTCACATTTATAATAGTAGTATAAAATAGTAGGATAGTAAAATTCACATCATTTGTGTAGGGTATAATACCTACATTAATACTCAATGCAATACACAATCAAACTGAACTAATTAGTAATCATACACATCCGTAATTTGTTCAAAGCTGACACTCAGATAACCTAATAAAACTCAGGTTAGAGGTAACACACTACATTTTACTAGATATCAACTGTCGTACAATGTAAATCGCTAATCATAACAGTCATTCATAGTAGGTATCACGGAGTGGATAAATTTAACTAGATATTTTTAAGCAACCCCCGAATTGTCAAGCAGTGAGCGAGCTGATGATGATTAAAGAACACTCTCGATCATGTCAGCTTTCAAAACTAGATCCAAATCGGTTCTTTCGTTTGGGAGCTACTATGACTCGTACAGACACACAGATAGACACGTCAAACATATAAGCGCTCTTTTTGCGACGGAAAGGCTTTGGATCCTTGAGCGCAGAAGAAGCCGTTGTTATATATTTCTAGACTAACTGGTCTAGAATAGAGTTATAGTAAAGTGTTAACTTGAGCCTCCGTGGTCTAGTGGTTAGAGCTTGGCTCTCGACTCGGAGGTCGTGGGTTCGATTCCCGCATTGGAACAACAAAAATAATATAATAGTTTAAAAAAACTAAAAAAACGCTTAGAAATTTTTTATCGGGTTATTGCATTGTCATCGGCCCTTAAGACGTGTGCAGTTTCAAGTTGATCAGACGTCTAGAAACCGGTGAAAAATAAGCTCAAAGATTCCGTTACATACATAGATACATACAACCCGAGCTAATAAAAGCGTGTTAAAAACAAATTTGTTTAATGATCCATGCGTCGGATGGACATGTAAAAAGTCGGACCTGCGCCTGATCTCACGCCAGTCGTGTCGGTTATCCGTCCCACTGGGTTATGAGAGTAAAGGAAGAGAGAGTGCCCTCGTGTACTGTGTACACACATGGGCGTTATAAAATTACTCCTGCGTAACTGGCCTGGTTTCAATGAAACCGGCAACCGTCACCGAAATCGGTGTGGGGGAGTTATAAACTATTAAGTTAGTGTTGCTACCAATGACACAACGACCGTCGAGCTACCAAGCGCCGCCTGGTGGCAGAAAAAGAATCAAAAATTCTTATTGACTGTTTTTGATACCACCTACGCCACCAGATGACGCTTTGTGTCAGTTGGGTCTGCCTCCTAGCGGCAAAAACCATCATTACATCCTACTACTATTATAAATGTGAAAGTTTGTGAGGGTGGATGGATGGATGTCTGTTACTCTTTTAGGTAAAAACTACCGAATGAATTTCATTGAAATTTGGTATGGTAGTAGTTTAGGCTCAGGATTAACACATAGGCTACATTTTATCCCGAAAAAGTAGCGTTCCCGTGGAATACTTTTACGCGGGCAGAGCCGCGGGAAAAAGTATTGATATAATCTTCGAAGGATTATGCGTTTGAAATTTGAATTTAAAAGAATTATCCACTATCCACTATAAGCATCTGAAAAACTTTCCACTGAAGTCTGAAAAATATGTTTTATCATGGTTTTATCGGTCAAACAATTTTCCCGTTTTATAGACAACGTCTAGATTAAATACCGTCACAACATATTGTATTCTATTTTTAAACAATCTAAATATCGACTGATAGTAATAAATGACCTAATTAACTTAAGATTATAAGAAGCTTCTCAAGCAGCTGCATCCATCTAGTACTGGCCACTTAGAATACAACTCAAGAAAACGAAAAAACACAACTGGCCACCACTAAGAAAAAACTAGAAGAAAAAAATAGTTTAAAAACAAATTTGGCAACACACTATATCAATGCGCACGCGATTTGTATTATTTGTTGCGAAACTGTATGCACAATATTTTACCGCGCACAAAACAATCGACTTGAATATCGAAGAACCAGTTCCATAGTACTGCAGCCACTGCACCGGCTCAAATATATATTATCGTTCTGGTAAAATTCCTTTCGATAAGCGTATCTTATGTGTTTAACGTAGGTACGATGTCGTAATTATGGGTTCTATTTATTACTATGTAGTGATTACTATATTAATACGTGAAGCGACAATTGTACGGATAAGAGTGAAATTTGGCACAATTAAAGTTTATGCTGAGGTTGGCGTGCGAAAAGCTTAAATTTCTTAAAATAATACTTAGAAATACATTAAATTAATGAAAATATTAGCAACACACACTACCATGGATTTGGTTCCCAGATACACACATAGTATATTAATTATATTATGCTAAAGACAGTTTGGACACATTGTGTTTGAAATATATAGTGTTGTACACATAATTATAAGTTTACGATGCATTTGTGTTACACGTTAATGTTATTCAATCTGTCACAAAAAGTTTTTTTTTCTATTAAAGTTCAAAGAAATGAATTGAGGAGCATCTGTTCAAAAGGTCTTATTTCCATGGTAAACAAAATTTACAATAATTAAAAAATATTGATTGTTCCTTTTCTATCACTTCATCTGATTTGGTGTAGAAATACGCCGTTTTGATTGATAGACTCATTCGATGTATTTTTATGCCATAAATTCAAAACAAACAAAATTATTTTTTTTTCCTAAGTGAAATACGACCTTCTGAACAGACGCTCCTCAATTATTATGGGCAAATTTCGATCACAGGGCGACCTTTAGTTGATATTTATAGCAATCTAAGGAAATCGAAATAAATATTTAAAATAACAATTATAGTTGTGTTATTACTTAACACCTTACAGCTTACTCTTATGACTATATTAGGCTTTAAATTATCGCAAATTAAGAAACCTAATTCACTTTGTATATAAGGTATCAAAATGATTTGTATACAAGTAGGTAACCCAATAAAATTGCATTAAGTATGTTGAGTACTGTGTATCTAAAATTACCGCGATAAGATGACTAGACTAACGCCCGAAATTAATAACGTATCTAAAACCTAAGATGGACTTCAATCTGAGATTTTCAAACAAAAATTGACGTCCTAAGACGTAATCCTAGGATCGTTGAAATGTATTGAAATCTTGATCTCAGATAGCTAAAATGAGATTAAGATTGATTATTAATTTCGGGCGTAAGTGAAGCTGTTATCTGTTGCAGTTTCCTTGTTTCTGGATTATTTATTATTATAAATTTGTGCTGAAATACATTCCTTATCGTGATAAGGAATGTATTTCATTTCATAATCGTATAAACAAGAAAAAAAAAACAGAGTATAGTTTATTGTATCGGTAGAATTGAGGACAACTCTGATATAATTTTTTTTTTATTATAATAGTTGCTACTTGCTAGCCAATATAAAGTCATCGGAAGCGAACTACTTTTTGACCTTATTGCCATAGTAATAAGGTCAAAATGTGCCACACTGATTTCGTCGGGGATTGTACAACCTAATACCTACCTATAAATACTCAATTCTTAGTGACTTTGCTAAAGAGTACTTATGTGAAGATTTTACTGTTTAGCCTGTCTAAATTGACATAGCAAATGGCCACAAAATACAAATGGTCCGAAATTGACCCAGAGTCGAAAGCAATGTAATGGTTGCCAATGTGTTCACTTTAAATCATATGATTTAAAGTGAACACATTGGCAACGGTTGGCACCAAAAGGACAATCCCAAAAATCGCCGGCTAATTAGAAGTTATGAGCAAGAATAATATCAGTTTCTCTATGGAAACAATAGACGACAATGTATATAAAAAAAAATAAAAAAAACTATAACCCGACTACGTAAAAAAGGGGTCCAAAAAGGCCGAAACAAGAAAATAATTCAATAAGAAATCCAGAAATGCATAGTTACAAAAATGGTCAAGGTAGAGCCGTGGTCGCACACGCTAATGGCGTCATCTAAGCGTCAGTTCACACCGAGATGCGTGACGTCTAGGTATAAACTGAAACTGCGTATATCGTCATGTACACATGCATACCCCAAGATAGTTACAGACGGCTGCGTTTTGACATCGACTTTTCCGAACAGTAGGTGCGACCACGGCTCTTCCTTGACCATTTTTGTAACTATGCATTTCTGGATTTCTATTTGAATTATTTTCTTGTTTCGGCCTTTTTAGACCCCTTTTTTACGTAGTCGGGTTATAGTTTTTTAAACTTATTTTTTTATTTAATATTTTTCCGTTTCCCAATCTATTTTTTTATAAATTATCCACAAGCGGGCAAATTTTTTTACATATTTTTTGTGACAAAAGACTGACAAAATAACAAACCAAAAACTTTTATAAGTATATTATCAAAAGAGAAAGAAAGCGCGGACCGAGCCAGGTACTTTTCAAAATATTCTTTAATGTTTTTAAGTAATGTACTTGAAATACAATAACATAGTACCATCTTCAATATCGCTTTTGACGAATAATACAAAATTTCAAATTTAAATTTGTGTGCGAGTGAAGCGAGCGTGCCGAAATTTTTTAGACTAGTGTCATCTAATACAAAACTATACGTATATTATTTACAATTTAAATCAAATAATTACCGTATCACGAGGAAACAATAATTAATATCGCTACCATTCTCAACTGATATCTAAAAACCCCTGTGAGCCAACCACATTCTTGAGCTCCATTGAAGTCACACCTGAACTAGTCAAATTTCATCTAGAGTCTAGACCCAAATAAACTAGCGGGGCCTGACTATCTCTCCCCTAATTTTCTAACTGGCTGTTATGAAACTTTAGCTTTACCAATCTCAATTCTCTTTAAAATGTCACTTTCTTCTTATACAGTCCCTAAGATCTGGAAATCGGCCTTTATTACACCTATACATAAAAAAGGTGACAAATAAGAAATTACTAACTACAGGCCGATTTCCAAATTATGTGCTATTGCCAAATTATTTGAACGCATAGTACATAATCAAGTATATGCTACCTTAAAATCTTCTTTCAGCGATTCACAGCATGGGTTCCTAAAAGGCCGATCTACTGTCTCAAACCTAATCCTATTTAATGACTATTTAACAAGTAAAATGGACAGCGGCACTCAAATCGATGTCATTTACACAAACTACAGTAAGTGTTTTGACCGTATTGATCACAACCGACTTAAAACTAAACTTTTTAACATCGGAATTCATGGCGACCTATATAGATGGTTTTGCTCATACCTGGACAACAGGTCACAGGCAGTTGTAGTTAATAACTACATATCTGGTTGGGTACCCGTACCTAGTGGTGTCCCGCAAGGATCGCTGTTGGGGCCTCTCCTCTTCATCATTTTTGTCAACGATATCGACTCATGTTTCCGCTATTCTCGTTCCTTATATTTCGTTGACGATATGAAAATTTTCCTACCTATATCAACACCAGAAGACGTGGAGAATCTCAAATCCGATTTAGCCCGACTGGATGACTACTGCTCTTCAATAACCTCGACTTGAATCCGTCTAAATGCTCCATTACTACTTTTTCCAGGAAAAGAAACAGAATCCTCACCTCATACCATCTCAAGGGACAAGAAATACCTAAAAGTTCTATAGTACGGGATCTCGGTGTATATCATGATGAAAAACTGCTATTTGATGCGCACATTGATAAAATCATCGTGAAGGCCTCAAAGGCTCTTGGTTTCATAATGAGAGTAAGTTCTTCTTTCAGGCTAGCTAAAACTTACAAAGTACTTTACTGTAGCTTTGTCAGAAGCCATCTTGAATACTGCTCTCAAATATGGAATCCATGCTATAACCTATATATTGATCGAGTCGAAAATATTCAAAAACGATTTATTAGATTTCTATATTACCGACTCAAAATTAATTATAGCTCTAATAACAATACTACACTTTGTAGGAGATTTCACATTCAGCCCTTAGCTAACCGTCGACGTATCGCTGATTGCACATATATCCCACAAATCATAAATAACGAAATTGACTGTCCTAATCTATTCTATAAGTTAAATTTTAATATTCGTTCCAGATCCCGTAGATATAACCGTGGAGGGTTAGGTTAGGTTAGGTTAGGTTAGTTGTTAGTCTCAGTTTACAACACTAACTATAGAAGAAATTCCGTTTTGGTGCGAGCAAGTATTACCTTTAATGCACTATGTAAAGAACTAGACTTGGATCCCTTTGTTACTAAAGTTGCTAAAGCAAGATCGGAATTTAATAATAATTTTTTTATTTTTGATATTGATGCATAATGTGAGTATGGTACTTGTATTATTTTTAAGTATATTGTCTTAAATTTCTAAGCTGAAATTTCCATGTACTTAGATCTAGGTTCATATCTTATTGTTATTGGTGGCTTGTGATTGCTGTTAAGTTTGTTTAATTTTATATTTTATAGCTATTAGTGGAAACCTATTATTGGCTTAACTCTCAACTGTCTGCTTTCTACTTTTAATTATAAGCTGTTGGCTCTTTAATTTAATTTTTTTTTTGCCTGTAAAAAATTATATTTATAAAATAAAATATAATTTTATGAAGAAACATAATAAATAAATTATATATTTATAGTCTTATTATACGTAATGTTATAAAATTGGACAAATATTGTACGAATTATATTTTAAACGTATATTTTGACTTAAACAATATGATATAATATGATAGGTCTTTACCTATGAAATTGCCGTTCTGCAGTACTGGCCATTTCAAATCAAAATAATTTTTGTTTGGCTAAGAATTCTAATTTCGAATTAATTTTATTTTAAAAACATGGAATTCTTTTTCCAAAAGTAGTCATATTTTGTTTATTGATTAGTGTTACATTTTCATCGCATTTCAATCTTTTTCGTCATCATGGATACGTTAAAAATTCGAGTAATTATGGAATGTGAGTACCGTCGTGGCAGCAACGCGGCACAAGCGGCACGCAACATCAACGACGTTTACAAACCAACGCACCACCTGTTATTGGTTTGCTCGCTTCCGTTCTGGAAATTTCGACCTGAAAAATGAACCTCGCGGTCGTCCGAAGACTTTGGTCGACAATGACGAATTAAAGGCGATTGTGGAAGCTGATGATACACAATCTACGGCTGAATTAGCAGCAGCTTTCGACGTTAGCATCAAAACAATACGAGGGCGGCACTGAAAATTTCGGTAATCAAGGAAGTGACACAACATTACTATTTAAAAATGTATTTATTGCTTTTCGAAGTATTCTCCGCGAAATTTGACACATTTTTCCATACGATGGAACCAATCATTGAAGCAACCATTCCATTCGGAAGTTGGGGTCTCCAAAATGGCCGTTTTGTAGGCGTCCACAGCTTCTTCAGGTGATGAAAATCTCTGACCACGCAATTTATTCTTTATTTTAGGGAAAGTATAGAAATCATTAGGGCTTAGGTCAGGGATGTACGGCGGATGGTCTAATAATTCTATGATTTCTTGCTCTAAAAACTCTTTTGTTCTGTGCGCGGTGTGAGAACTCGCATTGTCGTGATGGAGGATGATGCGGCGGTTGCAGTTCTCTTTACGAAGTTCAGAAACGACCTGTGGCAAACAAATGTTAGCATACCATTCTGCATTAACCGTTCTTTGTCCCTCAAGAGGAATAGTCGCAACATGGCCGGTTTTGGAGACAAACGTGGCCACCATTTTTTTTGCAACACTCCGTGAACGAACAATTTTTGTTGGCTTTAACTCATTTTCGAACACCCAAACTCGTGACTGGTTTTTTGTTTCGGGTTCGTACGCGTATATCCAGGATTCGTCACCTGATACGATGTTGTATACCGCATTTGAGGATCCTGCGTGGAATCTTTCGAGAGTTCTGACGCACCAAGTAACGCAAGCCGATTTTTGCTCTTCACAGAGCAAATGCGTTATCCATCGGGAAAACAACTTTTTTACACCTAATTGTTCATGCAAGATTATTTGTATTTGACTCATGCCAATGTCTAAAGTTGCCTGAATTTCGCGGTATGTCACATGTCGATCTTCCTCAATCAGCTTACGCACAGCATCAACGTTTTCTTGGGTGACTGCAGTTTTTGGACGACCTTGACGGGGATCATCACTGAGCTTGACACGTCCACGTTGAAATTCAGCGAACCAGCGATAAATTGTGGTTTTGGATGGGGCTTCATCACTAAATGCAGAAATCATCCGGTCAACACACTGTTTTTGTGTTAAACCACTTCGAAAGTCATAATAAATCATCGTTCTAGAATTTTCTCGAGTCAATTCCATTTTCTCAACGACTAAACAAGTTTGACAAGACCTTGTGACAAGACCGAGAATCTTTTTTTAAATAAATAAACGGTATTCGATTTTTAAAACCAAGGAGTTTTAAATTAAAAAGATTTAATATGACAGGAACAGTGGAAATATTCCATTCCCGATACTTTTAGTGCAGCCCTCGTATTGGTCTATTTGCGTCAAATTGGCAAGGTAAAAAAGCTTGACAAATAGGTGCCCCACGAACTGAATGATCGCCAGCGCGAAGAACGCGTCGAGACGTGCCTTGCACTGCTCAACAGACACACAAATGAAGGGATTTTGAACCGCATTGTTACCTGCGATGAAAAATGGATTCAGTTTGATAACTCTAACTAATAAATATGTCATTCGTATTAATCGAAGTAATCACCCATGCAATCAATACATCTTTGCCAACGCAGTGGCAGTTTATTGATGCCCTTCTTAAAGAAATCAGCTGGACGGGAGGCAACAAATTCTGCAAAGGCATTTTGTAGTGCCTCTCGGGTATTGATTTTTTTTCCCGCCAAGATGTTATCCAAATTCTGGAAAAATTTGTAGTCTGTAGACGCAAGGTCTGGTGAGTAGGGCGGATACGGAGATCTTCCAACCCCAGTTCTTGCAACTTGGAGACCGTCTGCTGTGCAGTATGAGGTCGCGCGTTGTCGTGCAGGAGCAGCGGAGACGAGCGATTGACCAATGCTGGTTGGAGATGTGCCAGCTTTTCCATCATTGTGTTCAGTTCTTCACAGTACACATCTGCGGTAATGCTCACCCCGTTTGGTAAGAAGCTGTGATGAATCACACCGGTGCTAGACCACCAAACAGTGACCATGACTTTTCTAGGGGTAAGTTTTCGTTTAGGGCATAGTTTAGGTGCTGAACCAGGATCCAACCAATTTGCTGAGCGCTTGCGGTTATCAAACAGAATCCATTTTTCATCGCAGGTAACAATGCGGTTCAAAATTCCTTAATTTGTGTGTCTGTTGAGCAGTGCAAGGCTCGTCTCGACGCGTACTTCGCGCTGGCGATAATTGAGTTCGTGGGGCACCCATTTGTCAAGCTTTTTTACCTTGACGCAATTTATTTATTTGACGCATGGACCAATATTGTTTTGACGCTAACGTCGAAAGCTGCTGCTAATTCAGCCGTAGATTGTGTATCATCAGCTTCCTCAATCGCCTTTAATTCGTCATTGTCGACCTTCGGACGACTGCGAGGCTCATTTTTCAGGTCGAAATTTCCAGAACGGAAGCGAGCAAACCAATAACAGGTGGTGCGTTGGTTTGTAGTGTTAGCTCCGTAAACGTCGTTGATGTTGCGTGCCGCTTGTATCGGTTTGAAATGAATCTTTGATTTGAAATGGCCAGTACTGCAGAATGGCAATTTCATAGGTTTCAAAGACCTATTTTGTGTATAACATAATAAAAATATATGTTTAATATAAAAGTTTTAAACATAATTCCCATTGTCTGGCCCCATAACAATAATTATCACGGAACCAGATTGATGTGGTGTAAAATGTCCATAGATATTATTATAGTATTATTATCATAATATATTACACCTACCGTATGTGGTACATTTCTGTCGTAGACGACGAGTGTGGCCAGCGCCGAGCTCAGCAGACACACGCTGCCCAGCAGGCAGGGGAGAAGTGTGCAGAACATTGTGGCTTAGCTCATCACGCACTCCCTCAGATATGTTCCTCTTTACAAAACAATATTATTCTCTGTTGAGTCTTTTGCATTGTACCTGAAATGAAATATTCATGTTTAAATACTTTAACGGCTGCGGCCGACATTAATTAATATTTATGTATGGAGTCACTTAGTAGAGAATTTGACAGAAACTGCATGAACTTTATGTCAAAGTCTGTACTAAGTAGCTCCTTAAGTTGGCATTAAATGTTTTCAAATGAGGCTTTTAGATTTTGCCTTTTTGATTTAATTGCTGTATGAAAAGTGTATAAAGAGAAAATATTTTTTGTTATTTGTTTAAAATAACATATTTACTGTATAGTTATGTTTGTCTTGGTGAAAATCAGTTTGTCGATTATACTAGTATAACTGCATCACAATAGCCTAACTTAATTATGTTACTTTATGTTCATGAAAAAAAAATGCTTAGTTAACCAGCAGATACAACCATGAAGTAAATGCAAGAGTAAATAAATGTTGTTTTAAAATGCATGTTGCACTGCATAGCTGTTTAATTAGTCTATTAGCTACATAAATCGGCAATGCAACATAGAAATAACTATTGATATTTTATCACTAGAGAGGATATAAATATTTATCCATCTAAAGTAAATCTACGGTCATTAGTCATACCACAATGTATATTATGAAGAGGAAAGATTTGTTTGTTTTCATTGAATAGGTTCAGAAATAACTGGACCGATTTTGAAATTTATCATAGATATAGAGTAGACCATGGGTACAAACATAGGCTCCTATATATATTACAGGAAAATTATTGTTTCCTGCGGGATTTTCTTTGACTCCTACAAAGTTGCAGGAAACATCTAGTACCATATAAAAGCCTAATCACATTTACTATTTTAGCCACTTAATGCGCATTTTAATAACCTACAGGGGGTTATGGTATTTTATATGAGTGACTCATAAAGCTGGGTAATAAGATACTATTAGTTTTGTTCCATTTGTATAATGAAGCATTGGGTACCACATACGGCACAGATGATATTGGCACACTCGTGACTAACTGAGCGTAAAAAGTATTAAAACAATTGTTTCTTATTAGGCTGTATAACAAAGACAGCTGTGGATCACGCTAATTGTAGAAACTTGCACATGATCCTATTGATTTGATTAATCGTCGAGACACATTGATGGCCTTGAATCAAGTCTTAACAGTAATAAACAATTACATATTTTTAAAAATGATAGCACATTGAAGACAAACATTCTGTCGCATTGAACTGGTTTGCAAAATTAACTTCACTCACTTAATTGTAGCACTGATTCACTTTATGATTTTTGTGAGCACATGAACGCAGTTATAACACTTTTGAAAAGAATATATTATGAAGTATTTGTTTTGTATAATTTACAATTACGATTTACGACGAATTCGAGTTTAGAAAAATCATCAGCTGTCACATAACAGACAAATGACAATAAGACAAAGCGACGTCAGTTCTCAAATCAGAAATGTCAATTTTCACTTGTCGTCCTTTTTTAAAAATAAACTGCAAATAACCATTGCCGGGGTCAAGTTTAAATGGCGGGCGAATTCAATGATTTCAAAACTCAATATAGGCTATAACGTACTTTGACAGAAAAAATCTTCATACAGTAAAGACTTACACCATCTTGGTTTTCACCATACTTCAAGTGTCAGCCATCTTGTTTTCACCATACTTCAAATGTCAAAATATCAAAATTGGGGCAATTGTACTCGTGACACTTTTTGCCTAAACATGCCTTGTCTATAATATATATATCTATGGGCGAAATAGAATTATTGTTTGTTTTCAACACCGTTTTTCTAAATCTTCAAGTCCAAAGTCTATTCAAAGTCAAGTCTGTCGATAATGAATCGATAATAAATGGTCTCATAGATAAATAATTGGTCTCGTTAGGCGCTCGACCAATGACCAATATATGGCATAGTCTCTAACTTACCACTCAAAAAAGCTACCATATATTTATCTACCCTGCCCGATTTCTTTACCCTGGCCATAGTAATAAAATATGCATAAAATAACTTACCCTTCCTTTAAAAAAATATATAGAAACAGGATAATATCGTAATCTATACCTACCCTACCCTATAAATAAAATTGAAGTTTCTGTTTGTAATTTTAAAATAACAGCTTTTCACTTAATGTATATCAAAGTATTTACGGTACTTACAATAAAAAAAAACGAATTTTAAAATGTTTGTCTGCCTGTCTATTTGTTCCGTAATATTTGACACCGTGAAATGGTTCCCCAAAGTATGAGTGGTGAAATATCAACCACTGGACGAATTGTGCTAAAATTTGGCATGACAAAAGATTTTTTGAAATTCATTCCACATGGGGTACAAATGCACGGGTTCACACGGACAAAGTCGCGCACAAAAGCTAGTATCCCATAGAGCTATTTCACAATGTGACTACTTATATTATGGTACCGTATACGAACGATATTTTTGTCGCGCCCAAAACGTCCGTGATTACTTCAGTACCTTTCGCTTATGTACGTGCCCATGTACAACTCTCATAGAACAATTTATCAATACAATTATATGGGTCTAGCGGTCTAACTATAATACAAGTATGTACGTATCTAACGTTCGCAAATCGTAAGCAATGAAAATACTACGGTTGTGAGCGTGATTACAGTAAATTATTCACTAGTGTGTGGGTTGTGGCCAATTATGTAATACTTAATATTTAATATTATGATTTCATGTTCAGGCATATTAATAATCTTAAATCAATGTCCTTATATAATAATTTAGACAAAGATAAGTGTGTCGCATGAAATCGCTTTGCAGTTCACAGGCCGCAGCTAAGTATTCGCGAGACGCGTCGCAGTTATCTGCATTGCTTGCCGATTCACAGAATTGTGTGCAAGCCTTTATGTACATTGTATACATTGATACATAAACGGTGTCCCAATAAGAGTCCCGATTTAATTTTAAGAAAAAACACATTTTTTTTTGAGCGAGAGGTGATATTTTTATTGCGTTATAAAGTACACATATTCCGTTAAGTATCGAATAGAATATTCTGCATATGGCCCGGCCCCACGGCTCTGGCGGCAGACCCTTGCTATTTTCATGAAATTTTCGATGACTTTTTCACAGAGTGGCGGCTCTATCTCACCGATGACGCGTTGGATCTCGGCCTTAAGCTCGGGAATTGTTCATGGTTAATCGCATTGACCTGAGATTTAACAAAACCCCAAAGGAAAAAGTCGCAAGGCGTTAAATCGCAAGATCTCGGTGGCCAGTTGACATCGGAATTTAGGGAGATTATTCGGACCGGAAATTTTTCCTCCAATAAATGAATTGTTTCATAGGCGGTGTGGCAGGTCGCGCCATCCTGTTGGAACCACATGTCGTCCAGGTCCAGTCCTTCCAATTGGGGCCACAAGAACTTTGTTATCATGGTGCGGTAACGCAAACCGTTGACAGTCGCAGAATTTCCAGCCTCATTTTCGAAGAAGTACGGCCGAATCACGCCGCCTGCGAAGAATCCGCACCAAACAGTAGCTCGCTAGGGATGCATTTGTTTCTCCTGGATCACGTGCGGATTTTGTAAGCCCCAAATTCGACAATTTTGTTTGTTAACGAACCCGTTCAAATTAAAGTGCGCCTCATCGGTGAAGATGATTTTTTTCGAAAAATCGGCATCCAGTTCATTTTGCTCCCACACCCATTCAACGAATTGTCGGCGCTGTGCATGGTCTGCTGGTTTAATCTCCTGGATCAGCTGAATCTTGTAAGGATAAAGGTGAAGGTCCTTCGTTAGAATTCGCTGCGTGGTGTTCCTCGAAAGTTGGAGTTGTTGTGAACGATGCCGAATTGATGTTCCCGGGTTTTCGGCGACACTTTTATTTACAGCAGCGATGTTTTCGAGAGACCGACTGGTACGCCGACGCACAGGAGACCTGCCTTCCATAATCGACCCAGTTTCCTCATATTTATTGATCACTCTTTGAATTGTTGACACATTTGGTGCACTTTCACGACCGAAAATTACGCGAAGTTGCGAGCGGTTTCAGCGTAGCTTTCCCCATTTTTGTAATGGGTTTTCACAATAATAACGCGTTGTTATTTTGTGTAACGCTCCATATTTAATAATCGGAACAATCAAGATGACAATTGTCAAGTTTCAGAGCTGCCACTTGCTCAGAAAAAAATGGCGCCAAATTTAAATCGGGCACTCTTATTGAGACACCCGTTACATCTGATACGTTTGAAAAGTTAGTTGACAGACAGGGACAAAACATTGTATAGCTTATACACTGTAGAAATATTTTTATTTGTACGGGGGTTAGTACCTACCTAACATAATGAGTTTTTAATAATGTTGGTAAAGATATTTTTATTGCTATCTGTTTAAATCGTTATCCTTATTAAGACAAGGCCCAATCAACAAATTATTGATATGATCTTCGGTTTTTCCAATTTACAACATTATCTATTTTGTAAAGCTTATCGATCTGCTTAAGTAACTTGGAAGTTTCTACTTCGAAAATACCGTATTTGCTTTATTACAAAGAAACTCTTATTATTATTTATTACCAAGCGTTAATGGATTCAGTAAATGCATATGATGCCATACATATTATGAATATTATAATGCAATAGGGTAAACAAGGAGACACATTGAGCGGGGTCTTGTTCATGGGATGAACTAGCAAAGAAATCTCAAAAACAACATAACAGTCAGGTCTTCGCACACATACCACAAATACACCACGACCACAACCATATTTTGAATTAAAAAAATAGGATTGTGTGGTTTTATGAAACCACGGTAAAATTGAAACTTAATAACAATAAAATGTGCTTCTTGTGTCTTCGCGTGAACTACATAACGAGTTAAATGCGGTCTACATAGTAATACAGATGTTTATGCGTTAGATTTTAAGTTAATTTTCTTAAGGAACTTTGGTTCTCATATGGCATACTAGATGGCTCTGATTTGCCGCTAGATCACGCTATAGGTAAAGCGAACCTATTTGCATAAGATGTTTATGAGGGCCTTACTAATGTGAAGTATTTTTGGGTTGTAAACCAATCAAGAAAAGAATTGTGTGGTTTTATGAAACCACGGTAAAAGTGAAACTTAATAACAAAATAGCGTGGAGCACTGGCACAAATGAGTACTAGTCTATACACTACACGGTCAGCTGATGCGAACTATAGGCGCCGCCATATTGGCCTCGGCTGCTCTGACGAGCGCCTTTCACTTTATCCCTACTCCGCGGCCGACCGTCACGCGACATGCAACACACAGACGAAAAAGTTTGAGACTATGTAATAAAAGTTTCACTTTAATAATAAAAATGAGGAGTACACACGTACCTACATTTTGCGGTCGTAATTTATTGTGATTATTAACCGTGGCACAACGGTTTGTCGGCGACCGTACATACGGAACCCAACGTTAGGTTGCACGACACACACATGGATGAGCATCACAGTATGTATTAATTACTTCACGTATCGATAATAATATTAAGAAATACTAAAAAAATATATTAATTTTTAATCTTATCTCGTCACTCATGTCGCGCAGTGGTCGCTGGTCGGTGAAAAAGACGGATGAACAGGACAAGGTGGGTAATTGTTTTATAATATAATCGTAATGCAAATAAGGAGTGATAGTTGAAAAAGAAATCATTTTCATTAAAAATGCTTAGTTTACTCGCGATGGAAGTTAAACCATAGACGTATATATATATTATAGACAAGTCACGAGGCATGTAGAGGCAAAAACTGTCCCCACTTAAATGGCCCCACTTTTGGTGTTTTTGGGGCCATTTTGACATTTGAGGTATTGTCAAATCAAGATGGCTGACATTTGAGGTATGGTGAAATTATAGCGTTACATTTTCTTGTATGAAGATTTGTCATGTCAAATGTACGTCATCCTTAGTTATGAAATCTTTGAGTGATACCTTGAAAAATAACTTTATCTCATTGGCTGTTTTCCACGTACCGGCAGGCAGCGGCGTGTCCGGTGTCTTGGGTACCTTTTAAAATACCCATTTATCCTCGAACTTGATTAAAACGTATAAGTGGCCTATTGAATGAGTATCTGGTAAAAAGGCGTATTGCAATTTGTATTATAGAGTATTTTTTTGAGCGTATTGTTACCATAATAATTTATTTTTATCGCATGGACGTAAATACGTCGGTTAAATAGCCCGAAATTGCTCACAGACTGCGCCACCAAAAGAAGATGTAGCACAAACTCTACCAGAAGAAGAAGATATGAACTCAGCCTTAGAGGAAGTATTACGTCACGCCGGCGAGATGGGGTTATACCAGAAGCTTCTGTTCCTGGGCATGCTGCCGCTGGGGATCACCTGGTCGTTCGTGTACTTCGGTCAGATGTTCATAACGGCGACCCCGCAGGAGCACTGGTGTAGGGTGCCGGAGCTGGAGTCGCTTACGCCGGAATTGAGGTACTTTTACTCTTTAATATTTTTATCAGTCCCTTTGAAAAAGATGTAGACGGCTTGCGAGGGCTATTTAAAAAGTAAGTTATTTCATCTCTGTTTTAGGTTTAATTAAAATACATACTTACTAATAAGTATGTATTTTAATGTTAGGATATGATCTCTCGCTCGTTCTCGCTACTGTGCAACCACCGGAACACTGACAGTCGCAGCAGTGTCTAAGTATTCATAAGTTGCTAAACAAATCTACAAGCGCCACTTTAAATGACTACCCTCAGATAATAATTACTACTTATAGCCTAAGTGTATTCCTCTTCTTAGAGACTACCGATGAGGACAACGCTGTGTCAAACCTGAAAAGTCTTTAAAATATCACTGGATGTTACTCTAACTCCATTAATTAGCGTACAAACCTTCAGAATCTCCGTAAACAAGAAATTGCAGGCTACACCTCTCCACGCCGAAAACGAGTGACTCCAAGTACGACCGCTGCAGGATGTTCGACGCGAATTGGACAGTGGTGCTGAAGGAATTGCTTCCGCCAGACCCCAGTACTCCCACCATCCCGTGCCAGAATGGCTGGGAGTTCCTATTCGATGACATACCGTATGAAACTGTTGTCAGTGAGGTAAGGGTTCATTTTCTGTGATTGACTTAAGGGAAATTTTAACGCGAACAGGTAGAAAACAGTTTAGTACTTATTAGTGGCGAAGACTGGTTCTCTTTTATAGGGGAGCTCTAGCCTGTATAATATGTAAGGATTTGGATGAGGGTCTTCAAAAAGCAAGTAGTAAGTAAATCCGATAGGAATGGAGTTATAGGAACCCCACGCCACTGGTACTTATTTAAGTATGGCACTGAATCAGCGTTTGGCTGTTTGAGCAAAATCCTGAAACATACGTGTACATTATAACAGTGTATTACGGGGACGGCGACAGCGACTGTCATAACCTGAGAGATCCCTTTATACTTTTTTCTGGGCATTGCACTGCCATATTATGGAGAATGTTTTATGTTTCATTAACCCTATTTTTTTTTATTGTATATTCATGGTTGTGTAATTGTTTCGGAGGAGCTAAATAAATGATTCTTATTATCCTATTATTATTCTCGCTACTACAATGTCCTTCAACATCTCGTTGGAACACCTTATGTTGCGCAGTAGAGGTACGCACGGAGGGCATATTTTACAGGTTGATTAAGGGTCCTTTTGGTTGCTTCAGAAGATGGAAAATTATATTAGCAATATTTTTTTTTTAGCGCGGTTGGGTTTGTGACAACGCGCACTTGGTGCCCTGGTCACAAACTATCAGCTTCGTCGGCTCCATGTGCGGCAGCATCCTCTTCGGTTTCTTGGCAGATCGGTATGGACGGTTGCCTATTTTAATGGGTACGTTTTTTTTTAATTAACAAGCTTCCGTGGTCTAGTGGTTTAGAGCTTGGCTCTCGACTCGGAGGTCGTGGGTTCCATTTCCGCATTGCAACAAGGAAAAATGTTGTATTCAAGTTTGTTTAGGACAATGCAGGCTGATCACCTGATTGTCTGACAAGAAAGATGATCCATGCGTCGGATGGGCATGTAAAAAGTCGGACCTGCGCCTGATCTATCGTCAGTCGTGTCGGTTACCCGTCCCACTAGGTTTCGAGAGTAAAGGAGGATAGAGTGCTCTTATATACTGCGTAAACACTTGGGCACTATAAAATTACTCCTGCGTAACTGTCCTGGTTTCAATGAAACCAGCCAACGTCACCGAAATCGGTGCGGGAAGTTATTATTTTTTTCTATAGAATAAAACCGGAAAACGGGTAGATAGACCGCCTGATGGTAAGCGATCACTGCCATGAGGATGAACACCCGCGATCAGAGTAGTTAGGAGTGCGCTGCCGATCTTTAACCTTCACCCCCTTATAAGCCTCCGGTATCCTCAATTTCTCGACGAAATAACGCAAGCGTTATTTCACGCCAATTTTCTGTGGTATTACTAAAACAAACACGTAAACAATGTTTTCCTGGTGGTATCTTTTTAATTAAAAAATTAGAACATATCAAGAGCGTTTCGCGGATACCTCATTACACGATTTATTAAGCTCGGCTAGATCGCCTTTTCAATTCGCCGTGCTATGGAATGAGTTTCATGTTAGAGATGTGTAGGTACTGTGAGTAATGTATTACGCGTAATATAGCACGACCGCGTACTGAAGCAGTACGCATTACCCGACAAAATTTAGCATGACGTATGACATTAAACATGGCATGCCCCGGCGGCCGGCATGCTCTACGATCGGCGCGGCCTGCCATGTTCTGATAGTACTCGGGTGTCCGTCGGATAATATCGGTAAGGTTCGAGTACAAGTGACGAGGAGTCTAGTCCGCCAGACGGGAAACTGTCTCCGTCACACAGATTTGTTTCCTATATACATAAAATATACCTAATTACCTACATGCCTGTTGCCAAAAATGCTATGTTTCAGGCTAAAATTACCTCGCATCAGTTGAAAAATAATATCTACAATTACCATGTAAATAATCTAACCAAGAGCATATCAGGTCATGTCTAAGGAGGGTTCCGTAACTATCACCGCGTAATAGGTTTTTTTAATTACATCAAAAGGTACTGTTCACAAAAAAATCCTAAAGAGTTTTTAACATGATCTATCACTATGGAAAGTTATATCTCATAATGTTTGGAAACGCTAGGGGCCCCCCCTTACAAACCACTTTGGAGGCCGATTACTCGAAAATGGTCAACTTTGTATAAAAGTCATGTATTGACTTGCCTTGAATATTGCCAGTCCTAAGCCTGGAAACTCTTTTTGTAATTTTCTAGTATCTCATAATCAGGGTTAAGTATGAAGGGAAATCAACTTTGTCAAAAATAAAGACTATATAATAATAATAAAAGGCCTACCTATTACACAGAATATTCAGTACAATTACAGGTATACGACATATTATGTAATAGCAGGCGGTTCGTATAGCGCGTCATGTCAGGTCATGTTTAGTGTTTTGCGTACTGATAGCATGCCATATGACGCGATGCGGAATGTCCTGCTATATAGCAGGGGTCTCCAAACTTTCCAGCCTTAGAGCCATACTGATTACTCCAGTAAGTTCCGAGGGCCAAAACCATATTATCATTGTTGTCGGTGGTAAAAAGTGAAATAGTCCACTGATGGAAAAAAAGTCCGAAAAGTACGCAACATTTAAAAAAGGCTGCAAATCGGACTTAAGTCCGCAAAGCGGCAACACTGCATATTATTAATTTTCCTGTCATTATCTGTAATTTTTATGAGCCATGAGGAGTAACGTGACACGATATCTGGTGGACACAAGCGGAAATAGGTAGTACCTTCTATCGCTAACAGATGGCGCTAATAGCACGTACAGAATAATCTCGTTGGTTCGAGAAAGTTCTGGTGTCTTCCACTCACTTCTATTACTCATTCAGTATTTCGTAATGGAGTCCAGTAACAAGGCGCTGTTTGATTTGCAATGAAAGCATAGCCGTTCTCAAGGAATATAACATTAAACGTCATTATGAAACAAAACATTTTCAAAATTACTCAAAATATACAGGAAGTTTGCGGACAGAAAAATTCGAAGCTATGAAGCGCGAATTGAAATCGCAGCAATCTTCATTTACAAAACTCAAAACTGAACAAGAGGCTGCAACTCGTGCCAGCTTTCGTGTGGCTCTTGAAATTGCAAAACGTGGAAAACCATTCACCGATGGAGAAATGATCAAAGAATGCATAATTGCAGTAGCCGAAGAAATGTGCCCTGAAAAGGTAAATTTATTAAAAACTGTCAGTATGTCAGCAAACACTGTGGCTCGAAGGGTAGAAAACATCGCTGAAAATATATTCTCTCAACTGTTCGACAAAAATGGACATGTTGAGTGGTTTTCTTTGGCCTTGGATGAGTCAACGGATGTGTCAGATACTGCTCAGGTGTTGATTTATATTCGAGGAGTAGATAAAAGCTATGAAGTGCATGAAGAACTTCTTGATATGTATAGTATTCATGGTACAACTACTGGTACAGATATTTTTAAAGGAGTTGAAATTCGGAAAAAAAGAACCTTCGATGGAAAAACTTGAAATGTATTACAACTGATGGAGGCAAAAACAAGAGTGGGAAAGATAAAGGAGTGGTCGCTCTTGTGTCAAAAGCTGTAGAAAATGACGGTGGTTCAAAACCATTAGTCTTACATTGTATCATTCATCAACAGTCTTTGTGCGGAAAATGTTTGGATATGTCTGAAGTTCTGAAACCAGTCATATCAACTGTTAATTTTATCAGATATTTTGGGCTGAATCACCGACAATTCCGACAATTATTTATTAAAGAGATTGGAGAAAATGACTTACCTTATCATACTGCCGTACGTTGGCTTAGTTGTGGTAAAGTCCTTCAGCGCGTTTTTGAACTTCGAGCAGTGATCGAATTTTTTTTGAATGAAAAGCATCGCCCTCTTACTGAATTACAAAACAACGCATGGCTGTGGAAGTTAGCATTCTATGTTGATTTGACAAAACATGTGAACGAACTGAATTTGAGATCGCAAGGAGAAAACCAGCATCTTCCTGATTTATACACTAATATCAAATCATTCCGGAAGAAATTGATACTGTTTCAATCACAACTACGAAGTAAATGTTTTTCACATTTTAAAACATTTGGAATATTCAGCCACACCACTGAGACTGAGTTTACTATCGATTTTGCAATCGAAACTTTGAGTGCTTTGAAAATAAATTTTGATACTCGTTTCTCGGACTTTGATGCCATTGCGAATCAATTTAAGATTTTTCAGAATCCTTTTGATACTGACATTGAAACCCTAGCCCCGGAACTTCCAATGGAAATGATTGATCTACAGTGCAGTGATATAATTAAGAACAAATATCAAAACTCATCTTTGTTGGAATTTTATAAGGGTCTTCCACTGACACAATTTGATAACTTGCATAAATTTGCTCGTGGGATGTTTTCTGTTTTTGGTACTACTTATTTATGTGAGAAGACCTTCTCCAAAATGAAGTAGGTACACAAAAAATGTTTATAAAATCTAAATTAACTGATGAGCATCTTAAATGTCTTTTAATAATTGGTACAAGTAAAATTAGTCCACAACTACAAACTATTGTCAGTGGAAAATCTCAATTACATAAATCTCATTAGTATTTCATATGTCATTATGCTTGTTATAAGTTATGTTTTTATTTAAAATGTATAAAATGTTAGTTGGATTCATTTCAATAATTTGTTAGTTATTATATACTGATTGACTGTTATTTTCTGCATATTATACATGTCTTTACTCATTACAATTCTGTGTTTCTTTATCCAACTTATCACAAAAACAATAACAATAAGCCTACAATGTTATGCTATGTTATGAGTAGTTAGCCCATGACCATATCAATGTAGATGTCATATTAATAATTATTCAACATAAAATTAGAATACTTCAGTAAACTAAATTTAATTTGCTATAAAAAATATGTTCTCTAAAAGGAGTTTTCAAGTATGCTAGCTCTCCGCGGGCCGGACAAAATCTGTCCGCGGGCCGGATGTGGCCCTCGGGCCGTAGTTTGGAGACCCCTGCTATATAGCATTACACTACAGGGTACTGTTTTGAGCATGTCTATTTCATGTACTTGCTGCGTGTGACTCCACTGAAATGTGGGAAAAGGTCACTTGACAGATAAAGATATCAACATGGATTAGCGTATACGTGCTATTTTTATTAATAAGGTGAATAGTTTATGAAGTTGTGGTTATTTTTACTCTTTCTCAGTAAAACCACTAAACGGATTTGGGAGGGTAGGTACACACAGGCTACTTGTCCTGGAAAACATTAACGGTTCGAGTGGGAATGTAAGTAAGAACTTACCTTAGATATCTTTCCTTGTCGTGCTAACGTAGTCGCTTATAATAAATATATAGTTTAGTTGTTAAGTACCTTATTATTTTGGTCCTTAGTTAATAGTTCATCAGTTTTATTACGGTTAGAAGTATAGAAATATAATTTTAATTTTCAGCTGCGAACCTGGTAGGAGGCATTGGTAGTATCGCGTCCATCTTTACCAAAACGTTTTGGGACTTCGTAGCAGCGAGATTCCTCATCGGGATGGCTAACAATCAGTGTTTTATGTTAATGTATATTCTAGGTAATCAAAACATCTTTATAATATCTATAACAAATTTTAGTTTTGAAATCTTTGCCAATTTGTAATAAATCAGCTCTTATCTACAATGGATGTTCCGGATTTGTTTTGAATTCCGATTTGGGTGATTAAGGAATCAGAGTCTTTAGTCAAGATGCATTCGATAAATTCGACGGCGAAGTTCGAAATCAAAAATGTATGGGATTTGACACAAGTCAAATTTTATTCCTTCGAAATTATCGAATGCATCTTGACTAAAGGGTCAGATCCTTCCGCCAAGTTACCATCGCTAGATACGACGACCAAGTTCGAAGACAAAATGTATAGGATTTGACATACTGAATGAATACGTATGTTAAATCCTATCGCATCGCTACGTGACGATGCTTATGTCACTCGAGCGACGCTTATAATCTTATACTTTAAACGAGACAATTATCAAATTAAACGAGACAATCTTGTCTATATATATAACCGTAATCTCAGCAACGGCGGCAAGTATTTACATGAAATAAAGTATGCAGAGGGTTTTGGGGGAAAAAAATCGGTCTAGATAGGTTTTATACCTAGGAAACTGCGCATTTTTAAGCTATATATGCTTTTTCTTTCGTCATGCAACAATATATCAATAATTTCGACTCTATAATGTCAGTCCGATTAACAGTTTGGTTAATTTTTAAAAATAAATTCCCAGTAAAATATTATTGTGTTTTTTAAATTTATTAGAGCACCGAACAAGCTTGTGCCAAATTATCAAATTTCATACATTTTTGTTTACGAACTTCGTCGTCGTAATTAGCGATGGCAACTTGGCTAAAGGCTCAGGGCAGAAGTATAGACAATAGGGGGGAGTAGCCTGTAAATAATTATTACCTACTTCAAAGTTCTCTAAAGTCTACGATCTAAAGTCTAAACTGAAGCTAAAAATACACGGCCGAAGTTTCGGCGCCAGATTTTATATTTCCTATTACAGACCATAACCTCGGCAATTAAGTACTTGACTGAAATCAGAAGCTCAATTTACGTAATTATTTTTGTAAAAGTCTTCTTATTTCCATTTTTCAGTTGGATTCCAAAGTCAGCAAAATTATGCCTTCACACTCGTACGAAAACTCTTATTGACTGTTTTTAATATCACTTACGCCACCAGATGACGCTTTGTGTGAATTGGGTCTGCCCCCTAACGGCAGAAAAAATATCAAAAACCCTCATTGAGAAATGGCATGCGAGTTGCGCAAGATTGTATTGTAACAGTTTCAGTTTGAAAAAAGTAACGTAGCAGTCATAGACGTATATATTATAGACGAGGCATGTTTAGGCAAAAAGTGTCTCCAGTTAAATGGCCCCAATTATGAGATTTTTGGGGCCATTTTCACCATACTTCAAAACTATGGTGAAAACAAGATGGCTGGAATTTGAAGTATGGTGAAAACCAAGATGGCGTATCTTTTTCTTGTATGAAGATTTGTTCTATCAAATGTAGGTTTAGCAGCAGTAGGTAAGTTTTGGTTCACAATCTATCAACAGTAAACAATTTCGCTAGTTATATTGTATTCTTACGGTATTTACAATAGGGAACATGCATTGTTTTTTAATTGGCCTTTCAAAAACTACCTATGTACATAATAAGCTAGGAAATATTGTCTTTGCAATGGCATATCTACGATCGACTGTTGGCCAAATACAGTCATCACAAATGTGAGACCATTGGAGAGCATAAAAAACGTTCTATACAAAAAAACGATGTATGAGTGACGTCACAGCAGTTGAAAATGTATGAAGAAAAATACAAAATTGATTGTATTAAGTTATTAACCGAAGATTTCAAAACTCAAGATAGGCTATGACGTAAATTTGACAGAACAAATCTTTATGCATTAAAAAGTATCACCATCGTGGTCTTCCCCATACTTCAAATGTCAACATGGCTCCAAAAATTTCAAAAGTGGGGCCATTTAACTGAAGACACTTTTTGACTCAACATGCCTCGACTATAATATATACGTATTAACTTAAATACTGCGTTTTTGTGTAACAAAGAATGAGTGTAACAAAGATGACATATGACTTTATCCCACACCACTGGTGTTTAGACAATTTTAGAGTGATAATAATTGAACATTTTTCATCAGTTCTAGAGTACGTCGGCGTGAAGTACCGCTCGGCGGTGGCCAACATGTCCATAGCGCTGTACTTCGGCGGAGGCTGCATCCTGCTGCCGTGGCTGGCGTACTGGGTAGCCGACTGGCGGCTGCTGATGATGATCTCCTCTGTGCCCATGTTTTTAGTCACCATGGCACCCTTTACAATTCCGGAAAGTGCTAGGTATTAACTTCTTTGAAATTTGAATCATGAGGGACTGGCAACGAACAGATACTTACGGTGTGATTAATATAAAATTATAAAAATTATATTCTTTCCCTCTTACTAATAAAAATATTTACACACTGGATAAGCTATACAATGTTTTGTTCTTAGGGTAAATTCTGCTAAATAAAACCTGCAATAATACAATTACAATCAAGTCCCGACACGCTAAAACTGTCAACCCGGTATTCTCGTAAACCACAAACTAGCGTCTAACACCTCCTGATTGGTCCAAACCGCTACACTTATAATACAATCAAAATAAAATGAAAGTCTACTCTAAATACGAGTTTAGTCGGCAATTGTCTCAGTCCCTGTCTGTATTTAAACGAGTTTAACAGTTTAAAAATACTTCTTTGCTACAACTGCAAGACATAACATCAGAAATTAGTAATGAGCATCCAAGCAAATAGAGTACAGACGTGTCTAATGATTTTTTTTTTCCTTTATAGATGGCTCACAAGCAAAGGCAGACACGATGACGCTGTTAAAATATTAAGGCGATTTGAACGAGTCAACGGCAATAAGATTCCCGAGGAGGCTATTAACAAATTCATCGTAAGTTTTAACTTAATTAGTAACGAGATGTTGCCCGCGACTCCATGCGCGCAAAATTGTTAAACTTTTCCTAAGTAAACTGTAATATTTTATACAGCAAAATACTAGCTGTCTAAAAAATACATTAGACGACAAACCAAAATAATATTACATTGTACAATTTACATTCACATTTCACTTTCAGTAATTATTTTAACACAGATTCATCGAGGAGTGGAGATAATCGATATTTTTTAATCATAATAATATTGTATATATATGTTACTGATTGTCCTGTAGGTTCTTGGTGGAAATTCATGTTTCTACTCATTGTGTGTGTGTGTGTGTGTGTGTGTGTGTGTGTGTGTGTGTGTGTGTGTGTGTGCTTGCACAGGTCGTGTAATATATTAAAATGAAAGTAAAACACTAATTAAAGTGGAAATAGTGCAAGAAGTCCTATGTGTTATTACTATACCTTACTATACCGTAAATGGGTATTCGTTGAAATGAGTAAAAATATCACAGTATTTACCCCACCTATGCCGTGGTAATCCAGATGTCATTATGCTTAATTTTATCCTAGGTCGACGTGGGTAATTGTATTATACTAAGTAAAATGTCCCATGTCCTTTTTGTTCATTATCAGCTTTTGCCAGCGGCTTCGCCCGCGTGAATACAGTATCCCACGGGAACACTGTATCTTTTGCATAGCCGGGCACCGTTAATCAAATAGTTAACTTCGTTAATCGTTAATCCGCTACAAAAAAGTTAGCTTCGTTAAACGTTAAAGCGTTACATTTCGGAAGAATTAACGCAAGTTAACGTTAATCGTTAATCCGTTAATATGTGTAAAATTGTATCTTTACATCGTTGCGTTAGTAAACTTATAAAACCTGTTGGTTTAAGTTCTAATTCATTCATAAATTATCAACACGCAAATGATCACTGACAGTAATTTATAATAACAACCAACAAACAAACAAAACACTCGTCACTCTAAGCACCGGCGCTAAGTAATGAAATTATCAAACGAAACAAATCTCTTCGCAGTTTTCTTTCTCACGCGCACGCGCCGGCAAAATATATCTAGTTTTGTTTTTGTTTCACTCGCTGCCATGCGCCGCACGGCACTTGTCGGTGCCGTGCGGTAACTATTAGGCATTGGATTAACGATTAACGGACTTCTGCATATTAACGGAAGTTAACGTATCCGTTAACATTTTTAAAAGTTAACTAAAAAGTTAATCCGTTAATCAAAATGTTAACTTCGTTAATTAACGATTAACGGATTAACGAGTTAATGCCCAGCTATGATCTTTTCGGATAAAAAGTAGCCTATGTGTTAATCCAGAGCTAGCCTATGTGTTAATATAGAGCAGAGCTACTACCATACAAAGTTTCATCAAATTCCGCTCAGTAGTTGTTGCTTGAAAGAGTATCAAACATTCATCCATCCATCCTCACAAACTTTCACATAAATAATTGTAGTAGGATTTCAAGTCTCTTTTCTTAACAATTTTTTAAAGTTTGTCAAGAGTTTTATTAACGGAATTTTTCAAATGCCAAGACGTAATCAATAAGTAACTAACCTCAAATCACTTTTCAGTCAGCAAGTAAAAATCAAACGATAGACGACAAGGGCATCTCGACTCTATTCAAGATCCCAACACTAAGGAATATAGTGCCGGTGCTGGTGGTCTGCGTGTTGTGCACGAGTCTAGCGTTTGACACCCTCATCCGTATGTCTGAGAACATAGGGTTCAACTTCTTCATCACATTCACTATCACCTCAGCAACCGAGATACCGTCAATCATGTTGCTGGTGGTGCTGCTGGATAGGTGGGTGTCAGTGGAGTGGTTTTCCTATAACTCCATTCATATCGGCTTCACTTGCCACTTACCCTTTGAAGACCCTCATCAAAATCCCTATTGTACAGGCTAGGGCTTCCCTATGAAGGAGAACCAGCCTTCGTCACTGGTAGGTGTTCACTGTCAATGCTAAATAGCAAGGATATTGGAGATTCAATATCTGGTGGTGAATTGAATGAATGGGAAATTGAGACAAAAAGAATTGAAGGTCACGATGCTCTGCTAGAACAAAAAAAAACAAGACTAGAGCCTTCAGCCAAGTTGCCATCGCTAATAACGACGACGGAGTTCGAAAACAAAAATGTATGGGATTTTAACTTTTCACAGCTCACAGGCTGCTCAGGAGCTCTTATTATCATTACCTATTATGTATTATTGTTTTAATAATAAGGTAAAGGGAGATTTCTTTTTAGGGTTCCGTACCCAAAGTGTACACACGGGACCTATTTCTAAGGCTCTACTATCCGTCCGTCCATCTGTCTGATTGTCTGTCTGTCGCCAGGCTGTATCTCATGATCAGCCTGGAACAAACAGGATTTTTACTGTACGGAACCCTTAGTGATCGAATCCGACTCGCATTTGGTCGGTTATTAATTTCTTTAAAAAAAATTCGGTTCCAGGTACGGTCGCCGCATGCTGTTTATGATCCCGATGTTGCTGATTTTCGGCCCAACTCTAGTCGCTGCGTTTTTAAGTGACGGTAAGGTTTAATCCTGTGACTTGGGAATTTTGAGCAGTTGAAGCCTGAAGCCCAATTCTATGTGATCATAATCCTAATTCGGTCCGCGCGCTGTCTCACTCGCTCACGCGCGATAGACGCCTGTGTGAAATAGTTACGAGAATAAACGAAATTTTCAGGATTTGTTCCCATTAGTAGAGTAATTAAACATGTAATGTTTTGATTGCACAGGTCTTAAGGCGCGACTCCTGCGCGTGTTTTTTTCGAAATATTACACAAAACATCGAAACATTGGGGCGTGGCAACATTTGTGTAGGAATACACAATGTTTTAGTCTTCCGATACGAATGGAAAACATTCCCCGCGCGGTTAGAGAGGGGAAGGAATGTTTAATTTCTTATTAACTGTTACACCACTCACATGACCATTAAACATAGAAATACGGAAGAAATTATTTATCAATCCCGAATCGGTCTTCTCTTCGTAACTCTTGATAAATACTAAAATTACGGGTTAGTAAATATGGCCTACCTCAAAATCTGGGGGCCTAAAAAGGCTTCTTTAGATGTTTTATATTATAATTATAATAATAATAACCCCCCGGGGGGCCACCTTGACGTGGTAGCTCCTCCGGCTTAGGGGAAGGCAATAACTTATAAGTGGTCACGAACACCTAGATCACCAACAGTCAATATACACAAATCTTCTAACATCTTAGTTTTAATACCCTTCCAATTAACGGTCCCAAGCCCAAGATAAAAGAAGAAGAGAACCTAAGAAAAGCTACATGATGCGCCTACGAAATAGAATTATACCCCAGGCGGGTACCGGAGCGTTACGCGATGGAGAATCCCGCCCCGGGCCTTCGGGTCCGGGCTGCCCTTCGTATTCTGGGGAGGGCAACGAGTCGCACCTAGCTGCCCAGTCTCGAACTAACATTATCAACAGAGCAACCAACATTTCTCACCAAGGTCATCACCATTACATCATTATTTCCATCTTTACAATCATCACCTCAATCTTACCTCGACTTTCGGGAGTCAAGATCGTCCACTTCATTCTAATTTCCATCATTATCCGAGAGTTATGCAGGAGGCTATTATTACAGCCGAAGTTACTGCACCCACCCCTGGTAAACGACGCACACGTTAAATTTGGACGAAAGAAATGAATTTTAACTAAAAAATAAAAAAAATTATAACTCAATTAGAGAAAAATACAAGAACTTACCTTACACAATTACACTCTATTTTTACAACGAAATACCCGGAAATGGAAGCCAGTAAACAGCGGATAGAAGATCAACGACGAACCATTATATTTTTTAATTACTCTCAGACCAAGAAATTTCGTATATTAAAGAGAAGCAAAAAACAATCTACATACCAAACAACAATCACCAGACAACAACACGAACACACCCCAAAATTCAGCTCGTAAAATGCGATGGACAGATGAACTTAATGAAATTTTAATGACTTTTTACTATACAATAACTAGACAAGAAACAGATTTTACAACCTACAGACCCCTTCTCCATCAAGAAGTTACATCAATATGTCCTGAAATTGCACATCTTTCAGCTCAAAGAATAGCGGATCAACGTAGATAATCGACTTTTAATAATCGACTTTTATCATTAGATCATTTGGACAAAATTAAAGAACAAGTGCGACATCAACTAAATCATAATAACATAACAGAACACTTACCTGAAGACACAGGACGGCTTGAGGGAACTATTAACATGACTCAGATGACAATTACAAATAATTATCAGAAAGGACAACCACAAACTGATAATGATGAACTCAACTCCATCACTACACAAAATACAATGCATAACAGACGTAATAGCACTTTAACACCAGACCTTACAAAACAACTAGAAATACTTAATGAAACTATATATAAATAAACACACAGATCCAACGACCCAACCATGACTACCAAAACTTAAATATTCAATAAATTATCAATTATTATTATAAACGACCTAAATACTAATATTTTACCTCAAATCTTAGACGCTGAATCAGATTTCGTTACACTACAAAATATAATTTACAGCGCAGCATACACCACTGTTAAATTTAGTGGTACCAGGATTTTTATAGATAGTGACACAATAAATAAAAAAACAAACGAGGCACGCTGGTGGCAAAAACGTTTAGTAGCGAGAGTAATTTGAGAGCAAGCATTGGAAGGCTTACAGAATATAGTAGGGGAACACGATCACCAGCTTCAGAGGCCCATGTAAATAAAATTAAAGAACAATACAAAATACACTCCAAACATGAATCAGAAAACATATATATTTCACACTTCCTTGACAAATTAAAACAAAAACTTAACACCCTAGCTAACCGTATTAAAAGATATAAAAAAACAATAATAAGAAAAAAACAGAATAAGGAATTTTATAATAATAAAAAAATATTTTATAGAAATCTGTCGAAAAATACAAATAGTGACGTAAGAGATAACAACACGGTATCGCCGAGTGCTCAATCTTTACTAGAGTTTTGGTCAAATATATGGTCTACGCCGATTGAATATAAACAAAATGATTGGATAGAGAAGGACAAAAAAAGGTTAGAAAACATAACAGAGATGGAATTTGAACAGATAGATTTAGATCTTTTAAATACTGTTATAAATAGGACACATAACTGGAAGGCTACAGGATCTGACAACATTCATAACTTCTGGTACAAAAAGCTAACATGTACTCATATGCATATGTACATACGTTGTGTATATGCACACAAACACATCAACTCATTCATCAGCTCACCCGACATATTACCAGCCTACATAACACAAGGCACAACTTATATGCTCCCTAAAGATTTAAATGATACCCAAAGTCCCGCCAAATATCGACCAATCAGATGTCTACAGAATATATATAAAATAATTACAGCATGTCTAAGTGAATCCATCTATAAACACACGCAAAAACATAATATACTATCAAAGGAACAAAAAGGGTGTCGCAAAAAAGTCAGGGATGTAAGGAACAATTAACCATCGACGCCGTAGCCACCAACCAAGCATTAAAACAAAAACGCAACATCTACTCTATGTTTATAGATTACAAGAAAGCATTCGACTCCGTACCACACACATGGCTTGTGTATATACTAAAACACTACAAAATACACCCAATTATCATAGGTTTCCTGAAGAATATTATACTACATTGGAGCACTAAATTAAGATTATGCAATTCCACAAACAATAATATTGAAACAGATTATATTCCAATAAGAAGTGGAATCTTCCAGGGCGATACCTTAAGTCCCTTATGGTTTTGTCTCGCCTTTAATCCATTATCATCTATGCTTAACTCTACATCTAATTACACAAGTTTCAAAATTAATCACAACACACAAAATACCCGCATAACTCACCTCAATTATATGGATGATATTAAATTATTTGAAAATTATAAAGGAAGATTAGAACACGCTACATATGAATTGGCAAATCATGAATTCATAGATGCAGTAGACCCAGTAGAAGGGTATAAATATTTAGCATACAATCAATCTCAAAGAATTCATCACAAACAGGTTAAAAAACTTCTTCAAGAAAAATTTAAAACAAGATTACATCGAATATTACACACACACACACCTCAATTCAAGAAACACAATAAAAGCTATTATTACTTTTGCAGTAGGTACCCATACTCACCTGCTCATTTGGAATTATTTCCTGGAGCCAAACAGAACTTAAAACACTTGAAACAGTTATGAACACAGCAATGACAAAACACAGAAAGCATCACCCTAGAGCATGTGTACAAAGATTAACCTTGCCTAAAATTGAAGGAGGTAGGGGACTTATTGATATCACCAACTTACACAATAAACAAATCACCCTTCTGAGAACATACTCCCACAATCACTCACTTAACTCATAGCTACACAACGCCGTATGCCTAGCCGATACATTCACCCCACTCTCACTCGCGAATAATTCCAAACAAATAAAAATTACTTCAAAACAAGAAACAATAGACGCATGGTCGCAGAAATCTCTACACGGCCGCCATCTCACTGATTTGACCAATACGAATGTAGACAAAATAGCATTAGACGCATGGTTAAGGCGTGGGTCGTAAAAAGGTGAGCTATTCCCTGAAACAGAAGGGTTCATGATTTGCGATCCAAGATCAGGTTATCGACAATAAAAACTACAGGACACATATCATTTGTACTTTTGGCGCAGGCAGCGACCATTGCCGACATTGCCACAAACAACCCGAAACAATCCAACACATAACAGGTGCTTGTTCATCCATCACACAAACTGGCTACAAACACAGACACGATCAAGTAGTAGCAATCATACACCAGACACTCGCACACAAACACAAACTCATCAAAGACAAAACACCATACTACAAATACACGCCACAAATCATACTTGACTACAAACTATACTGGAGACAGGACTATTTTGACAGACAAGACCGTACACCATAACAGACCTAACATAGCACTTCACGACAAACGAAATAGAACAGTTTACCTCATAGACATCGCCATACCCAATTCACACAACATCACTTCCACGCATACTAATAAATTGACTAAATACACAGACCTAACAATCGAATTAAAATTACAATGGAAAGTTAACACCGTCAAAATCATACCCATCATCATCTCCAGTACTGGCATCATCCCTAAAACACTCCTCACTAGCCTCAAAACACTCGACATTCACCCACTCACATACATAACCCTGCAAAAAACAGTAATTCTAAATACTAATCGTTAGGAAATTTTTAACAATAAATTCATTTTACTGTTTAACTAAGGTTGTTTGGCCACAAGCCCGCAACTTTAGTATACCCGAAAAGGAGAATCTAAGAGATTTAAAAACCAAAATAATAATAATAATAACAATATCTTTGGACGCTTCACACCACGTCAATCTGGTCCCGTAGTAATTTCTCGAAGAACTTGTGGTACCAGACAAAGGAAATATATTTAATACTTTTTACACTATACATATATTTAAGATTTTTATTATATTATACATATATTTAATACACATTAATGACCCAGGAACACAGAAAAACTTTTTGTTCCTTCGGCGGGATTCGAACCCGCGACCCCGTCTTGAGCACCAACTCTCAACAACGGTCAACCACTGAGCCACAGAGGTCGTAATATGTTTCATATACCTATTTTTTTCCATACAAAAATCGTGAAATGGTAAAATGGCACATTCATAAGAAAACATCAATTTTGACAGTTTTCAATAGAAATGCGTAAAATGGCGCACATAATATAAGTTAAAAAAAATATATAAAACACATAAAGTGGCCTTTTTAGACCCCCTGTTTTACTCCTAGATTCTGCATCTGCAATAGCTAAATCTGCGAGTGCTTACGTCTTCCTCATCGGAACTCATGATCTTGTCTACACAAAATGTTTTGTTTCAATCAAAAACATTTTCTATAGCTGAAGACAGCTTGTGTATGAAAACAAATGGTTTTGTTTCATGTTGTAATGTTTCGAAAAAACATGAGCAGGAGTCACGCCTAAATACTTTAGATTTTATTGGTATCTGAAAACCTTTGTGTGTGTGTGTGTGTGTTATCAGTGAGTCAGTGATGAAAAAACTCACTGATGATCAACAAAATTATAGGCTATACTTGCCACGGATGTCCTGGATGAATGCTGAAATTTGGTACGTAAGCTAGTATGTACAAGCCTAACTTCTCAAACTCTACCTTATTCAAGTTATGTGACTTGGCCGTTTCCTTCATATAAGAATAGTGCCTATAACAGAAGCATAGTTCGTAAATTTTTCACCTCACGCCCAAGCGAATGTAACTTGACTAAGGTGTAGAGTTTGAGAAGTTAGGCTTGTAGAGCTAAGGCGTGTAGAGTTAGAAGTTTGGTAGAGTCAGAAGCTTGGTTATACATGAGATGTGATAGCTTTTTGACAGTACGAGTCATATGGTATCGTCTTGGCATCACTTTACATGAAAATGTTTTTGGTGGGATATCCTTTTCATGATAAATGTTATATCAGGCGTGGCGACGCTGGTGCTGGTGACGAGCGCGCGGTTCTGCAGCAACATGAGCTACAGCGTGATTATCCAGTGGACGCCGGAGCTGATGCCCACCGCGGTGCGCGCCGCCGGCTCGGCCCTCATACACGCGCTCGGGTCCGCCGCCATCATTGTGTCGCCATTCGTTGTGTACACGGTGAGCATAACTCGTCTAAATAAAAAAGGGAGTGGGACAAATGACAATCGCACGTGATGTTTGCTTACGGCCCGTTTCAATAACCTTGGTAGATACCAATAACTATTTGTTAAAAACGTCACATTTGTATCGCTAAAAACCGGCAAATGATTGAATAATGACGTTTTAACAAATAGTTATTGGTATTGAAACCGGCCGTTAGTAATGCGTAGTCGCCATTTATTGTCAGCATTAGTGACAGTAAATGGCCTTGGATTACATAATTGTAGCCACCGTATCGCTTTGTGGCACATTTATAAAGCCGTACTATATTTTACGAAGTATTAAAAAATGATCATTTTGCGGCTTCTTCTTGCCTAATATATATTATGTTGTTTGCCTGCAGTACCGCATCTGGCACGGCCTGCCGCTCTGTATAGTGGCGGCGGCGGCGCTGGCGGGTGCGCTGATGGTGTGGCTGCTTCCGGAGACCACGGGGGAGAAGATGCCGCAGACCGTGGAGGACGTGCAGGCGTTGCGAGACAAGGACAACAAGAGGCGGTGAGTGTACCATTCTTTGTCTACAGTACAGTATAGTGGCGGTGGCGGCGCTGGCGGGCGGCTGATGACGTGGCTGCTGCCAGAGACGGGCACGATGGATGCCGCAGACCGTGGAGGACGTGCAGGCGCTGCCAGACGCAGGATAGGGACAGCAGGAGGCGATGAGTGTCTGTTTACAATATAGTATAGTGGTGGCGGGGGTGCTGGAGCGAGCGGGCGTGCTGATGGCATGGCTACCGCCGGAGGCCACGGACAAGAAGATGCCGCAGACCGTGGAGGACGTGCAGGCGCTGCGGGACAAGGACAGTAGGAGGCGGTGAATATACCTGTTTCTGTCTACAGTACAGGCGTTGCGAGACAATATTACCGGACTCATAAAGGGCCATCCTCACGGTCCAGCCTGCAAATTCAGCAGTCTATCAATTGAAACCGAGTAGTAGGCAAAAGTAAAAATTATTGTAACTATCGATGACCTATTGTCACTATTGACTGGCTGTTGGATTTGCAAGCTGGACAGTGAGTTGGTCCGTAACCAGGGTCGGGGGTCCTAAAGACAGAGAGAGCCGATGTTCTATAAAGTACCATGAGAGAGATAGCGCAATGACGTTACCTAGCAAAATCCCAACTTTTAGCCCCCAACTCAGCTGATCATTCAAATTTGTGTACACTAAGAAGAAGAAAATAATCAGGGCCTTCATCGTAGGAGTTCGAAGGCCAACTCGACCTGGTACCACGACCTAAGAAATTACCGTGAAATATCTAAATAAATATGTAATAATGATTATTTGTCTACTATTTTCGATCATATCTACTGAATTTCGCCCTTAGTGTTAGTTGTTACATTATGATAGTCTTATTTTGGCTTAGTCAACCCTTGTGTTTGTTTTCAAAGGAAGTCACAGTCTATTGAAAAAGAATAAATACAAACTACATATAGGTTCAAAAGATTCGTTTTTCGAACTTATCTTTTGTATCGAACGTCGAAAAAATCGTTCGAACCAGAGAAAGGAATTGTATTTACGCCTCGCTACTGCGTTTGACTTGGAGTTGTATTCACGCCTCGCTACTGCGTTTGACTACGAGTTGTTTTTATGCCTCGCTACTGAGTTTGACTTGTGTCTAATTTAGGTATATTTTGTTTTAGGAAGAAAAATAAGAAAGCAGACACAGCGGAGTTAACGCAGATCTGAACTAAAGATTTGATCAGAATTGAAGACAGACGAGAAGTTTATAGAATGTGTGATGACGTGTTTAAATAAAATGTTTGATTATGTGTTTCAATAAAATGTTTGATTACGTGTGGGAAAATCTTCTCAGCAAGGAATATTTATTCCTTTCTAAAAAGAACTCAGTTTATCTTCGTCAGTTACAAACTACATAATATATATAAAATAGAAGAATTCATTAGCAGCTAGTGCAGCTCGATAAGGTATCGTTCTTCTTTGCAATAAAATTGATAATTTTTAACAGAAATTCTAACAGTCGATATAAAACTCAAATGGCAATAAACGCAGATTACTATACAGAACTACGGCGTAGCGTTGCTACGTCTGACGCTACGAACCTACGCTCCTGTAGCGCTACACGGGCTACGAGAGTTCCAAAAATATGGTTAGGAAAGCCTTCCGAAGTCTACCTTTAAAGTCCTTTGCGATCCCGACCCGCGACCGCGACCAGCAAACTAGCCAATCAGGTTCTCTGGCCACGCTCAAAAGTCGCGCGACGCGGGTAGCGGTGATTGTTTTTAGAGCTCTATATAAATTCATACTAACCTCTCGCGATCCTATTTCGATCTCGCGTCGTCGCGTGCATTGGAAGGCTAGCCGCCTATAGCTAAAAACACTACAGCGTATGCTGTAGTGTTTTTAGCTATACCCAAGCTTTGTTCATACCCAGCTTTGTTCATACCCAATTCAATCTAAGCGTAAACAAATCCTACTACTTTTATAAATGTGAAAGTTTGTGAGTATGGATGGACGGTCGGATGTTTGTTACTCTTTTACGAAAAAACTACTGAACGGATTTTGGTGAAATTCGGTATGTTAGTAGTTTAGGCTGTGGAATAAAACATAGGTTACTTTTTATTTCGAAAAAGTATTCCCGTGGGATATGCGATACTATATTTACGCGGCCGAAGCCGCGGGCAAAAACTAGTAGACAATAAGCCACTACAATGCTACCAGTTTCAATAGCGCCATACAATGGCACATCAATTTGGTCGAATTCAATCTTTTTGTTTACGGATTAATGCGATCTGAGCAGAATTATACTGTACTAGCTGTTGCCCACGGCTACGTCCGCGTAAATAATACGGGAACACTGTACTTTTTCGGGACAAAAAGTATCCTATGTTTTAATCCAGACTTTAAACTACCACCATCCATATATCATTAAAATCCGTCCAGCAATTTGCGTTTAAGAGTAACAAACATCCATCCATCCATACATCATTACAAACTTTCACATTAAAAAGAAGTAGGATAATTAGTTTATATACAAAGACAGTGACTGAGACAAATGACAACTCTACAAGTCTAAATAGTTTAGTTGACATATCATGTCATTTATGTCCATTGTCCATTACGAATCCGTTTACGAATTGTGATCGCCAATTTTTTTGTCACGCCTACGTCGAGTCCCCCGTGTCCAGTTCCCAAAGTGGTCCAGGTGGCCCCCGGGGGGCTACCCCCGGGGACCACTTTGGGAATCAATGATCTAAGTCTTATTTATAATCCGACCCCCTGACTAATAAAAATATTTTAAACACAACTGATCCCATGTTCCTGTCTTCGTCTGATACGTTGGAAATGTGTGTGACAGTAAAAGACAGGAACATTGAATCAGTTGTGAGTGAAATATTTTTTATTTAGTATTTTTATTTAGTAGGGGGATGAAACTATAATCTCAAGAAATTATTAACGTCACAATAATTTTATTAATTAGTTTTTGGTAGAAAATCGGTATCAATGACGTATTTTGGATTTACCTGATAATGATTTATGAAGGTGGATTTTAATTAGTGTCAAAAGAAAAAAATAACTCGTCAACAGTTGATTCTGTGGGTCGAGCTTAGTAGTAGTAACTCTTATAAAAATAAAAAATACATTTCTTTGCAGACAGAAAAATATTAGGTCATTACTTATGAAATTAGCGTTTTGTAAAGGAGGAACATAGTCATTTTTTTTTAAACAATATATTTATTTAATCAAAGTATATACCATTGCTATCTATGCACTTTTGCCACCTCATAGGTAGTTGATTGATTGCTTTACCAAAATAACCATTCGGACAGGAATCAATAAAATCTTTGAAGGCGCTTTGGACTGCCCCATCGGAGTTTAATTTTTTCCCTTGCAAGAAGTTATCTAAATGTCGAAAAAAATGATAGTCTATTTGGAGCAAGGTCCGGGGAATATGGTGGATGTCTTAGACATTCCAATTTAAGCTCCGCTAATTTAGTAGCCGTCTGTTGTGCAGTGTGTGGTCTAGCGTTGTCTTGTAGTAGCAGTGGCCTAGAGCGAATGACCAACCTCGGTTGTTTAGCAGCTAGCTTTTCCATCATGATTTGCAGTTGCTGGCAATAGACATCTGCCGTAATCGTCTAGCCAGATTTAAGAAAGCGACACCGGCACTAGTCCAACAAACGCTCACAAGTAACTTTTTTTGAGTCAATTTTCACTTGGGGCAGGTTTTGGCTGCTTCGACAGGGTTCAATCATTACGATGAGCGTTTCCGATTATCGTACAAGATCCACTTTCCATCACAGGTAATGATTCGATTTAAAATCCCTTCATTATTGTGCCGTTTGAGTAATGTAACGCAGCAGTCGACGCTTGTTTGTCGGTTTGCTGCACTCAATTCATGAGGTACCCACCATATAATCTTTTTCACCTTCCGAATTAGCTGCAAGTGGATTAAAACAGTTTTATCACTAACACCGCAGCCGGCAGCTAACTCGATCGTGGTTTGCGATTTATCCGCTTCCACAATAGCCTTCAATTCTTCATTATCAACTTTGGTCTCCGGCCGTCCACGGGGCTTGTTCTGCAGGTCGAAATTTCCAGAACGAAAACGTTGGACGCACGAAACGCACTGTGTTTTCTTTTGCGACACCGCCGCCATACACATCATTAATTCTTCGAGCCGTTTCTGCAGCACTGGTGCCACGGTGGAACTCTTACTCGAAAATAATACGATATTTCAAGTTTTCACATTTTGTAAACAGAGTGACGCAAAGAAAAAACCAAAGGTGAAAAAAACAAATGAATTACGGTTTTCGGAACACAAATGCATGAGTAAATAGCGGTATAAACTTGAAATTGGAATTCCTAACCAAAGACGATATATTTGTGATCAAAGTGGCCAGTACGACGAAACGCCAATTTCATATGTAAGGACCTAATATTATATGTACTTACCACTTAATTGTTATTTTATTGTGACAGGCACCAAATAATTTACATAATACTTGAGTCAGGCATACCCTCCGGATGGTAGAATCGGACTGATACTTAGCCAAAATGCGATCGTTAATTACAATGACAATCTTCGAAATGGAACATAATATATGGGATTGACATAACGTTCGCTGCCATACGGCAATCCTATACATTTATGATTTCTAACGTTGGCATCATAATTAGCGTGTGTATATAATGGTATCTTGGCTAAAGGGGCTAAAGGGCTTGTACCAAATCGCATTTAGTAGCTAAACTGATTGATCTGATGGTATGACTTCCTTTTTTAACCATATTTCAATTTATACTTCTCCTCTTTTGATATGGGTTCAACTTCTTCTGCTATGTTTTCAAACAACAGGAAGTCTTTCGAACACGTCCACTAATTATATTAAGTATATTTACTCATTTTCTGTATATAAAAATAATTCTTGAGCAGATAACAGTGTACTGATAAGATTTTTTATCGAATTAATACATATCTACTGAACTTTATCGATACAGCAAATAATTAGTTTTGTGTAGTGCTTGGTAATATTCCAACGTTCTTGGAGATATGGAGGACAAAAGTATCGACAAAAATGTGAACCAAATGGTAGGCCGTTTTAAATTGTCAAAGAAAACGTTTTCGCTCTGACCAAAGCCATAGAGAGCTTGAAGATAATTATTCAATAGAAGATCTCCTAGCACTTTGTCACTAAATAGTTATCATACAAATATTTGCAGAGAGACAGAAAGGGCGAGAGATTATTATTAGGCCCCCTGCACACTAGCTAGACTTGTGGCAGCCAGAAAACACACCACAAATCACAAACTTTTGTGGTTGAATGTGAGGGCTCCTTTACATACCTAATATTATTATGTTCGCCTGGCTGCCGCAGCCTAGCTGTTTAGTGCGCGGACACCGGCACACTATTACCCGCCGCGGATCATCCAAAACTTAGGACTAATTAGCGAACACGTCTAGTCTAAACGACACGAATGATTTAATGAATTCTTTAAAAAAAATTTTAACACCAATTATTCCAGGTACCACACATCGGGACGGCTCAAGAGCTCGGCGACGCGCTGGAGAGCGTCATCAGCCACGTGGGCGAGATTGGCCGCTACCAGAAGCTGCTGTTCCTCTGCATGGCACCCTTCGGCATGTTCTGGTCGTTCGTGTACTTTAGCCAGATGTTCATCACGGCCACTCCGCAGGAGCACTGGTGTAGAGTGCCGGAGTTGGCGTCGCTCACGCCGGAATTGAGGTAAAAAGTTATGGAGGTATTTTCATTTGGGAAAAGTGAATACCAACTGAGGATAATTATCAAGGTAATCGCCAAGATCGCCAATAATGGAGGCAGCATTCGATGCTGTTTTAAGTTTCGCACTCACTCTTCTCTTTAATGTTGATTTGACGATCATGGTTTATTTATACGAAAATTTTCGGCAAATTAAATTTGTCAGATTTATAAGCCGACTTAATTCTGAAAGTATGTCTTTGTCCAAGTTTGTTACCATATCACTCTATTTAAAGTTGTTGTATTATAGCAGCATAAATTAAATTAAACCAAATTCCAGGAGAACTCTATCCATTCCCACCGTGGACGGCGAGTACGACCACTGCAGTATGTACGACGCGAACTGGACTGAAGTGCTGGAGACTTTGAGACCCCCAGCTGTGGGCACGCCGGTGATGGCCTGCCAGCACGGCTGGGAGTTCCTGTTTGATGACATACCATATTCCACTGTGGTTAACGAGGTGAGCCTTCTAGGATATGGCTTTAATAGCTAATGTTATAATTGTTGAGTTGAAAGTTAAAATTAATCACCTGTAGAGACAAGGATACACAAAATAATACACTTAAAGACTCGCGGCGCAAAAAGTGCGCCGCCGATCTTTAGGTTTGGTCATTTTTGGTCAGGAACAAATTTTGTCAATAACGCAAAAGTAATTTTTAGGGTTCCGTAATACTCAAGGAACCCTTATAGTTTCGTTCTGTCCGTCCGTCAGTCTGTTTGCCATTCTTGTCTCGGTAATTATGAATATAAATGGATGAAATTTGGTACAGTTATAGATTGTACATAGATCTCAAATTTGCCATCGTAAAATAATAATAATTTTATATTTTAGGGGTGGCTCTCTTGGGAAGCTCTATGTATACATGGGAAGTTGTGATGAAAAATATTTTTTCAATCTAGACAATTGTGTGGGATATCGTATAATAGGTATTTTAAAATAAAGGCAAGATTTCTTACATTACTTTTTTACAAAGTCAACAATTTTCGAGTAATCGGCCTTCAAATTGATTTATAAGTTGTTCCCCTCTGGCATTTCTTAACTACGAGCCTTAACTTGCAAATTTGTACGCTGATAGATCATGCTAAATACTCTTTAGGAAAATTATTTGGATCGAAATCGGACAGTAGCTTGAAGTAATTTGAAAAAAAAAACCTTTTACGCGTTTATAGTTACGGAACCCTTATGTCCTTAGACATGTCCTGACATGCTCTTGGTTAGGTTATTTACCTCTTGATATAGAATTACAACTAATTAGGGTTCCATTGCAACTATTTAGTAATCGCACATCTATTTGTCCTTAATAGGCTACTTGACCTTGTTTTGATTTATGGCCCAAACACTTCATAATTGTTTCATTACACACAAAAAAATAATATTAGGTCTTTACCTATGAAATTGCCGTTATGTATGAAAAAATTTAAACTAATTTTTTTCATGTATTTTTATTTGTATTAATCGAAGTAATCACCCATGCAATCAATGCATCTTTGCCAACGCAGTGGCAGTTTATTGATGCCCTTCTCAAAGAAGTCAGCTGGACGGGAGACAACAAATTTTCCAATGGCATTTTGTACTGCCTCTCGGGTATTGAATTTTGTTCCCGCCAAGAAGTTATCGAAATTCTGGAAAAAGTAGTAGTCTGTAGGCGCAAGGTCTGGTGAGTAGGGCGGATGACGGAGAGCTTCCAACCCCAGTTCTTGCAACTGGGAGACCGTCTGCTGTGCAGTATGAGGTCGCGCGTTGTCGTGCAGGAGCAGCGGAGACGAGCGATTGATCAATGCTGGTTGGAGATGTGCCAGCTACTCCATCATTGTGTTCAGTTCTTCACAGTACACATCTGTAGTAATGCTCACCCCGTTTGGTAAGAAGCTGTGATGAATCACACCGGCGCTAGACCACCAAACAGTGACCATCTCTTTTCTAGGGGTAAGTTTTCGTTTAGGGCATTGTTACGGTGCTGAACCAGGATCCAACCAACTTGCTGAGCGCTTGCGGTTATCAAACAGAATCCATTATTCATCGCAGGTAGCATGCAGTTCAAAATTCCTTCATTTGTGTGTCTGTTGAGCAGTGCAAGGCACGTCTCAACGCGTACTTCGCACTGGTAATCATTGAGTTCGTGGGGCATCCATTTGTCAAGCTTTTTTACCTTGGCAATTTGACTCAAATGGACCAATATTGTTTTGAGGCTAACGTCGAAAGCTGCTGCTAATTCAGCCGTAGATTGTGTATCATCAGCTTTCACAATCGCCTTTAATTCGTCATTGTTGACCAAAGTCTTCGGACGACCGCGAGGTTCATTTTTCAGGTCGAAATTTCCAGAAAGGAAGCGAGCAAACCAATAACAGGTGGTGCGTTGGTTTGTAAACGTCGTTGATATTGCGTGCCGCTTGTGCCGCGTTGCTGCCACGACGGTACTCATATTCCATAATTACTCGAATTTTTAACGTATCCATGATGACGAAAAAGATTGAAATGCGATGAAAATGTAACACTAATCAATAAACAAATGACTACTTTTGGAAAAAGTATTCCATGTTTTTATAATAAAATAAATTTGAAATTAGAATTCTTAGCCAAACAAAAATTATTTTGATTTGAAATGGCCAGTACTGCAGAACGGAAATTTCATAGGTAAATACCTATTATAACATTATTTTGAAACCTAAAAACTTTTTAAAAATTAAAAATTAAAAATTATTTAAAAATACACTTTTTAAAAACCGCCGACAACACTATTTGCCATGTTGGTGACAGATTATCTGTGCTGTGATCTTCATCATACTTGTACTATTCTGTGCTATTCTGTGCTATAGTCCGTAGTAGTAAAATGGCGGTGGTATTCTAAGATGTCATAAACTATTATATATTTACAGCAACGTTCCGTTTCACTACTACATATGTGTTTAGTGGATTATTATTTCACTACTAAAGGAAATACTTACAACTTCAATGTATGAAAGTAAATATGAGTCAAGTGGCCTATTCAGTGGAACTTGGAAACCGTGACTTTTTACAATAATTAAGGACACGTTTGCAAAATTGAAATAAATTGGCTGTTTTTCGGTCGAATTTGCGATCAAATGAAATTAAATCCTACACACCAATAGCCACCAATATTTGACATAATGTAAAAAAATAATTTTTTTTAATTAATTAATTAATAATTAGGTATTACAACTTGATAAAAGTAAAAATAATTAGGATTTTACTCGTAGTTTCGTAATTATATGCATTTCGAAGTCACAAAAAAGTAGGAAATATTTTTTTATAACATAAGTGTACAAAACCTACATAATTAGTTTACTTACATCAAATACAAAAAGATTTACTGTGGTATGTATCAACATAAACGTGGAAAATTACGAGATATCAGAAATTTTGTACATATGTCCATACATTTCGTAGCAACTAACTAGCGTGTGACGTCACTTACTAGTACGACTTTTATATGGGGCGTTTTCACGAGACTCGTAAAAGAGCTTCAAACAATCCGCAATATCCTTGAAAATATTGATTTTGAATATACTATTCCTTTTGTAAACTATCTTATTTACCGTATTTTCACAAATAGAGTACATGGTTTATGTATAAAATGGTTGGAAGACATTTTATAAAAATATGGTTTTTAGTATAGTAAAAAAAATATTAGCAGAATCTCTTCACCCAAAATTAACAAAAAGAGGTTGTGTTTAGGATCATTTTTCTGCCCATCATTTCGAGATGATGAGAAATGTCGGTCAATACTCGGCCGCTGTCAAACAACACATTTTGCGAGCGCCTTTTCGTGATTTATCATTTAAAGAGTGCCAAATGATTACTTGATCTCGCATCTAATTTTAAAGGAAGCTAATGTAACACTTTCAGCGCGAGTGGGTGTGCGACAACGCACACTACGTGCCGTGGGCGCAGTCTATCAACTTCGCTGGTGCCATCGCCGGCGGAATTGTGTGTGGGCTGATAGCCGACACGTATGGACGGATACAGGCACTTGTGGGTGTGTATTGAGCTTGTCGAAAATTAATTTAATTAACAGCCTTCGTGGTCCAGTGGCTTAGAGCTTGGCTCTCATTTCGGAGGTCGTGTGTTCGATTGCCACGTTGGACAAGAAAAAATGTTGTTTCCAAGTTTGGTTAAGACTATGCAGGCTGATGACCTGATTGTATGACAAGAAAGGTCATACAATCCCATGCGTCGGATGGGTGTGTAAAAAGTCGGACCTGCGCCTGATCTCTCGCCAGTCGTGTCGGTTATCCGTTCCACTGGGTTTCGAGAGTAAAGGAAGATAGAGTGCTCTTGTATTATGCGCACACACTTTGCCACTATAAAATAACTCCTGCGTAGCTGGCCAGGTTTCAATTGAACGGGCCAACGTCACCGAACTGGGGAGCTATTATATTACGACGAAAATTATAGAACCCGGCATGAACCTTGCCACTCAGGTTTTCAATAGATTTTACCTGGATTTTGGGCTAAATAATGTAACCGGCTCTACAATATCAATGTTAAGTCTCAGATGAGTACCTACATACCCTCACTTGGACAAAGCATAGAGCCATCGTAATTCTACGCCGTACTACGTATATATTTTAATTGGTCGAGCCGACTCTATCATACCGAAGCATGGATGGCTCTTCTGGGTCAATCAACGTTCATGAATCTTAGACACTATAATAAAAAAAATACAGATTCTTGAACATTGACTCTCCTACGATACAGATATAACACTCCCAACCGATGTTTTCTTACATCTTTTTATTAGAAGATGTTTGATGACTGCTCTATTCATAGGTTGTGATATCAAGCTGATTTAATTTAATTTCGAACCACAATATTGTATGCAGTGGCGAACATACTCGGCTGCATCGGCGGTGTGGCGACAATATTCACAACGGGGTTCTGGGACTTCTCAATCTGCCGGTTCATTGTGGGCATGGCCTGCGATAGCGCTTTCCTGATGATCTATATTTTAGGTAAATTAATATTATCTAAATATCAAAGATTTCAAAACTAAAGATAGGCTATGACGTAGGTACATATGACAGAACCAATCTTCATACAAGAAACATCGTGTTTTCACCAGTACCTCAAATGTCAGCCATCATGATTTCGAGGTATTCAAATGTCAAAATGGCCCCAAACAACTCCAAAAGTGACATGAAAAAACATTTAAATGGGATATGACATGACAGTTTTTGCCTCAACATGCCTCGTCTATAGACTATAATATTATATGCGCCTATGCTAAATATACTGTGTTACTAGATGATGCCCGCGACTTCGTGCGCGCTAAATGAAATGGGAACCGTACATTTTGCTGCGACAAAAAGGTTCCTATGTCCTTCTCCGTGGTCTAATCTATATCTGTGTTAAATTTCATTAAAATCGCCCCAGCAGTTTCGGAGCCTATTCAATGCAAACAAACATACAAGCAAACAAACCTTTCCTCTTCATAATATTAATCTTTACAGTAGATATAGATAACATCAATTGAAAAAATATTCCCTTATAATATATTAGTGAAACATTATATTTTCTTTCACGTTCGCACGTTTTTTACACATTGTCGCCTCAATCTGTTCACCAAATGCAAATTTCCATTTGGTTCTCAATAAATCCTTTCTTACCCTTTTCTTCTGAAAGTCCTCAATTCCTTCTTCGTCACTCGAATATATTTTTTTAGTGATGGAATACGTGGGCACGAAGTACCGCACGTGGGTAGCGAACCTCTCCATCTCGCTGTTCTTCGGCAGCGGCTGCCTGGTCCAGCCCTGGATCGCGCTGTGGGTGGCGGACTGGAGGAACTTCATGCTGGTCACCTCTGTACCCATGCTGATTGTGCTGGTCACGCCGTTCATTGTGCCGGAGAGTGCTAGGTTTGTACTACTCGTTTAATTAATTATATTCCTATATAACAATGTAACACCTACATAATATTCCAATTTCCTGGAAATAAATGATTCTGATTCTGAAGTTGATCTATAAAAAACTTAATGATGCAGCTTTGATTTTAATCAAAATACAGCTATAATTCCTTTTACCATTTTTAGCTACTCCTTGGGCTACGTTCCCACTAGCGTTTTTTAGTTGTCACTAAGTTCTAACTTAGTGATGTATTGTATATAGGGTGAATGTTCCATGAGTGTGTGAGGTGAGTTTATTACATCGTTGATTCGTTACATATGTGTATTGATAATTAATATAATTTAAATTTAATTATTCAAGATGGCTGGCGTCCAAGGGTCGAGTGGAAAAAGTGGTGAAAATTTTAAACCGGTTCGAAAAAATTAACAAAACCAAAATACCGCAGGAAGTCATGGACGAGTTCGTTGTGAGTATCATTATCATTTGACGACCTCTGTGGCTAAGTGGTTAGCGAGTTAGTGCTCAAGCCGCAGGTCGCGGGTTCGAAGCCCGCCGAGGGAACAAAAAGATTTCCGTGTTCCTGGGTCATGGATGTGTCTTGAAAATGTGTATTATAATACATATACCTAAAAAGAAATCTTAAATACATATTATGTGTATAGTACTAAAAAAACACCTTCGAGTGGACTGGACGGTGAGTATGGCGCTTAATTTTTGCCTACAAGTCCGCTTCAAGGTCGCGCCATTGGATTTGCAGGCTGGATGGTTAGGATGCCAATTAACCCCTCCTCACATAGAACAGAGACCCAATACTCAGCATTTACGAGAATAAATATAAAACTGGCACTGAGCCAGAATACATTATACAATAATATTAATAAATCTAAAAAGGATTAATTTATTCATAAGGTAACAAATTATTACCGTGAACTATGACCAGTGTTACGCGCGGGAGGCTTAAAATAGTACTTCGGCAATTAACCTGTCAAACCTTCCGCTATTTGACCTTGGAGGTAATTTATGTTTAGACTTAATCGCTAGCTAGCTTCGATATTATGTTAAAAAACATTTCATAATTTCCCCCACCAGCCCCGGATCTGAATAATGCCGCCCCGCCCACTTACATTTATTTTTACCTTTATCATCTTTAAGAAGCATTTTTTTGTATTAATTTATAACAATGGCGAGCGAAGGCTTCTGGAAGGCTCAAAACTTTAAAATTATCTAAAATTTAGTTATGTAATAATATGTTAACTAAATTTTAGATGCTATCCGTGTCTCAGTTTTCACACGTTGAAAATCATTTGCTGAATTTAATCTTTGTATTAAAATCATTAGCTGAGTGTAGCGGGCCAGATAGTTCTAAAAATATAATACCGATTCCAACTTATTAAAAGATTAGGTATAATATTACTAAGTAAACTGCAAAACTTACAGTAAAATATAGGTACTTCACGATATAAATCGTCAATAGTGAGCGAGTCGAAATTTTTCCGTATTTTTTTAGTTCTGTAGACCTTAGTTTTAGTTGTGTAGAAATTTTGAATAAAAATGACTGGTCATCAAATCAACAGCGGAGTAACGGGAGAGTGACACGTTAAAAACAGTGAGTGGTAATAATATCAATTATCTTTAAATTTGAAAAGATAATTGATATTGTGTGAATATTGAGAAATTAAAAAGGATTATTATTTTTTATATTTTGATTAATTTCAGCTGATCGTAGTAAAAGCGCAGTGCAGATTACAAAACATTTTATTATACTAAGGCGGGTCTATAAGTCCGTGACTTTTTGAATTTCTAACCTCCTTACTGAAAAAGCAACACTACTCCTGTCAACAGGCATCTATCAGTTGACTCCTATCAAAATTTGAACTTGCTGCGTCAGTTAGTTTGTGTTTTACAGCTATCTTTATCATACTATCCAGTAACTTAAGGAAACAATGGAAAAAAGTGAATTTCGTGTGCTTATTAAGCATTATTTTTTGCGAAAAAAAACCATTACCGAGACCAAGGCTAAGCTTGATAAATACTATGGGGACTCTGCACCATCGATTTCAATGGTAAAAAAGTGGTTTACTGAATTTCGTTGTGGCCTTACAAGCACTGAAGATGCCGAACGTCCTGGACGCCCAGTTGAGGTCTCTACACCCGAAACAATCGAAAAAATTCACGATATGGTGTTGGCCGACCGAAGATTGAAAGTGCAAGAGATTGTGGAAGCCACAGGCATCTCGCATGGCTCAGTGGTTTCAATTTTGAATGATCACTTGGGCATGAGAAAGCTTTCCGCAAGATGGGTGCCGCGTTTGCTCACAGTCGACCACAAACGCAATCGTGTAACAACTTCACAGGAAGGTTTGGCGTTGTTTAATCACAATAAGGAGGAGTTTTTTAACCGTGGACGAAACATGGATCTATCACAATACACCAGAGACCAAACAACAGTCAAAACAGTGTGTTTCTAAGGGTGAATCGGCGCCAAAGAAGGCCAAGGTGGGTTTGTCAGCCAATAAACTTATGGCGACTGTTTTTTGGGATGCACGTGGGATAATCCACATTGACTATCTTCAAAAGGGAAGAACAATTAATGGGGAATATTATGCCAACTTATTGGACCGCTTCAATGAGGATTTGAAAAAAAAACGACCTCATTTGGCCAAGAAAAAAGTTCTTTTTCACTAAGACAATGCAAGGGTGCACACATGTGCAGTTGCCATGGCAAAAATCCATGAATTGGGCTATGAATTGCTCCCACATCCACCCTATTCTCAAGATTTGGCTCCGAGTGACTACTTCTTGTTCCCAAACCTGAAAAAATGGCTCGGTGGAAAAAGATTTGACTCCAATGATGAAGTCATCTCGCAAACAAAGGCCTATTTTGAGGACCTCGACAAATCATATTTTTTGGAAGGGATAAAAAAATTGGAGAAGCGTTGGACAAAGTGTATAGAGCTCAAGGGGGACTACGTTGAAAAATAAAATGATTTATTTATCAAAAAATCTGTGTTTTATTCCAAAAGTCACGGACTTATTGACCCGCCCTCGTATTCAAGGATATATAATTTTTAGAATTAAATTATGTCAAGCTTTCCATTAATATGGCGTTTAAAAGAAAAAAAATTGACTCAAATGCGACAACATGTAATATAATGGGTATATATAAGTCGCAAATAAACAACCAAGTCAGTCGTATCTTAAATTGACTCATTTAAAACAAGATGGGTTCGTTTTACAAACGTCATTATCAAAACGTGTATACAACTGCTTCATTATATGAACGTCATATATAGGTTTTTTAATCACCCAATTTGGTCAGTTGAAATTAGGTCAGTTTTAGCTAAAACTATAATATAACGTCGTGTAGTTTAGTCTTATCGACGTTGCTATGACCTCTTTATTATGACATATTCGCACATGGCATTACGCACATCGCACGACTAAAAAGTTAAATTAAGTCTTTAGACGTCTGTCCAAAGGACCAATTAGTCACCTCATTACTATTATAAAACTGCAATACAACTGGTACAAGTCGTACAAGCCTTGACTTCTATGACGTTTTTGCTTCTTGGACTTTTATATCATCATAATGTGATGATGTATGGTGTTACGATGGTGTTGATGATGATTACCATAATTGACATAGTGGCATATGCTTACAGTTCTTTAAACAACGCGAAAATTCCCAAACATGTATCTATAAGAAGTCAGGAGTTCTGTTCAGTACTTTTGCACCAAGGTATACCTTGGTGCAAAATTTTACTTTTTGGTGCTACTACTGCTTTACTTTATGCTTAGACTTCTTCAGAAAAAGTCGAAATCACCATGTGTCCATATAAATTTTGAGGAAATTCCTCGATTCCTCATGGATCCCATCATCAGGTCACCACCTTGGTGAAAACGGGACCAATTTGGGATTATACATATTACATCAAAAAAAGAAATTTGAGAATTAGTCCACAGACGGTGGTATTATTGAATGTGTGCGTGCGCGCCGGACTCCTATCCGCACGCCAGCACACACCTGGTATAAGGAATGATAAGGCGCTCTCAGTGCGGACTGTGACCTGTGCATCACGCACATTGAAGTATGACGGCCCGCGTTAGCCTGAATTATTTTAGCATTTATTTGACAGCCCTTGCACCAACGTGAGAGTAGGCAAATAACTCTCCAGACGGCCTTAGATGTCCTACTGTTCTCTGTTTACCGTGCCTATAGTTACTTATTAAAGATTTTTAAAACGTTCTATTATATAACGTTTTAAAAATCAATTACAGAAACCGACGTTAAAATAATATTTTCCGAATACCCTATTGTGGTGGAATCGTGTGCAGACACACGCCGTTTTCGCACCTCGCACCTTACTTTACCAGGTTTATAGAATTGTAACTGTCATTTTTGATCCACTTTACTTTACATCTTCAGCTTAGATTCTAGTTTTGTTTTAAATCAATTTGCAATATTGTAAAAGTTAAATTTTGTGTTTTTGATTATAATTTTTTAAGTTTTTAACTTGATATATTACGACTTGTGAGCGAAGAGCCCGTTTTGTCTAGCAATCATAGACAATAATTAAATTAAAGCTTGTTCCGTTTTCACCAATGATATAAGTAAGGTAGGTTTTCACTTTTCACTATTTAACTTCCTGACAAATAATGAAAAGGGACTATAATAGGGAATATGCATGTGACACCAAAATGCTTAAAATATTTTTATTTGTAATCTTTATCGCAAAAAAATCATACCAATTATTTTTATTTTTCGAAAATCCCGCGCAAATTACAAAAACGCATATACACCTATTTATTGGCGGAACAAAACGTGACGTCATCGCACAGACGAACGTGTATCAACTTTCAAAACTCATTTTTAAGGTAATAAGTGCCATACTTACCATCCAGTCCGCAAGCCCAAGGCCGCGGGCTTGTAGGCAAAAATTATAAATTTAAAAAGATTGACACTAATGACACTAATGACGGCTATAAGTACTGGTGCTAGATTTGCTGGATGGGCCGTGAGTGTGGCGCTTTAAACCATTTCCAGTGTCAATTTTCATTGTGTCAAGTGAAACAGAATTTTCGTTTATACTTTCAACGCATTGAGGCTGGGACTATATGATCCGTAATCTAGTAGGCCGGGGAAAATTCAGAGCATTGAAAATAGAACATAAAAAAAATACAATAGAGCTGAAAATCAAACACACAAAGGTCGAGCCTAATGTCAATGTCATATATGACAGCTCGATACTCGACATTCGATTTTCGACTCTATTGTATTAGCGCAGAGTTTTATTTTATTTGCTCTAAATTTTCCCGGGACAAGCCGAATTCGGATGATATAGTCCCAGCGTAATAAATCTTACAATCGAGAAATCGCGATTCTCGAAATGTATGTTTTTTTAATAATTCGTAACTATAATATAAATAAATAAAATCGAAAAAAAAAATCTCGACACTGGCAGAATGGTTGCAACCGCGATTGCCAAAAATAAAAGAAGAAGAAATTTATTTATGTTTTCTATGGTAATTTGTTTTTAAATTAGGACATATATAAATGTAATAAATTTAATTAGTATATATCAAATAAATAAATAAACATTTATTTGACACAATGAGACATTATCCTACAAATAATACAAAGACAAAATACATTACAAAAATCACAATAACAGGACAGAAAAATCAACCATGTATACATTATTTAAAAAAAAAGAAAAAAAAACTGAAACATAAAATTACAAACCATGAGTACCACGCAAGAGGTACTATTAAGGATCGGAAGCATAGTATAAAGAGGGGAAGTAAGTTATCTTCATACAAACGCACCGCGCGCGGCTTGTATGTGTGCGCCATAGTATCCATGCGTCACCGCACGCACACTTAAATAAAATCTCGACCCGTTTCTCAGTGCGCCAGTCGGGGCTAACACCGCACGAGGTTCGGCGTCACGGCCTTTCGGCACCGCTAAATGAATGAAAAATGTGTGATAATCGCAGGAGAACGTATTGCTGTGTGTTTGGGTGTCTTAATAATTCATCGATTCCAGAATTGTCTCTGTTCAGATTACCTATGGTTTATCAGTAACCTACCGTTTACTCGTGCTCGTGCCTGTCTGCTGGTCCGTCGCTTTTTCTTTCATCGTTTAGGTAAAACCGACCTCACAAACCCTTCACCCAGACAATAGAAGTAAAAAATACAACTTCCTGACCCTTGCCAATTTATAGGCACTGAAATCAAAAAGTGACAACCCTGAGACAGTAGGCAATTATATCGCGGATTGGGCCGGAGTTAGCCTACTTTCCCTCTTTATACTATGTCGGAAGGTACTTATGTAGTGTAATAAAAATAATAATAAAAGAGAGTACTCGCTTCGGCAGTACATATACTAAAATTGGAACGATACAGAGAAGATTAGCATGGCCCCTGCGCAAGGATGACACGCAAAATCGTAAAGCGTTCCACATTTTTCTGCGCCACCACCACCGCGGGATTGTATCCCCCCCCCCTACCTTTCCCCTTTTCGCCGGCAAACCAGATGCCTAAACGTCTAAACCGCGTCCGGGGCCTGACGAGTGGCAGCCCTATTGCCACCCCGTCGTCCCCGGGGCGTACCTTCCCCCCCCCCGACATAAAAAGTCGGGGTCCGGATGTTTTTCTTTTACTTTCCCCCCCTTTCCCCAGGTCGTTCGTTCCACGGTCCGGTAAACGCGGCGCGTGAGGGAGTGGACCCAAAAACGTTTCTCGGCCTCCGGGTCGGGACCCCCACGCGCCGTTTGGAGCCGACCGCCGGTCTCGGTTGGGCTTGGATTGGCACATCGATATTCCCTTGATTTCATGTTGCCCCCCCACGGGTTTCCCCCGCGTTCTGCCGCGGGGGGTCTTCCCCTAAAACAAATGACTCATGCGCTCAGTATTCGTACTGGGCGCGTCATCTCACCCCAAGTAGAGGGGCTATGCCCCTGGGTTTGGATTCCGCCGTAAGGCCCTTTTCAGGGGCCTGGCGTCGAGAGAGAAGAGTCTCCTTCTCTAACAAAATAAAGGAGACCGCTCAGGCGTATCACTGCGGCATAACACCACAGTGCCTGGTATTAAGCGGTACCATACTCTTGTCGTTTGATGGACAGATTTAATACACTTAGCAACAGCAAATAAACAGTTACGTTTATTTGCTGTTGCTCGCTTATGTATATATCTTTATCTCTCGTTAATCGTTTATGTATATATATATATACATAAACGATTACCGAGATAATGATAATAAAAATATACAATATATACTAGCGCAGTAAAAGGATGAAAAAGTACGTGCTTGTTATTTTTACATTTAGTTGCAAATATTGTTCTTTATAAATATTGTGAAAAATTAGAATACTTATATTATTAATAGATATTTATATTTTAGGTGTGTGCTACATACGTAATATCATTATTCGTTCTGTTATGGGGGATTTTAAAAATGCTTTTTAAAAAAAGAACTTTTATTACACTGAAAAGTTAATTGAATACAAAATAAAAGTTTACTAGCAAAAGGCAAATGTCGCGCGCGGATACTCAAAACTGAGGAATTGTCTTTATGAGGACTGGAGATGAACTTACTGGCAGTGCTGATTACAGGGATTATATATCAGTAGGAAAGGCTGACTCTAGGCACTATTATATACAGGACTAGTATATAACAACCCCCGGGGTTGGAAATAAACTTATCCCATATGGGTTAAGTTTATGGGAGAGTAGAGCGGATTTTAGGAAGTGGAATTTCATTTATAGTTTCGAGTGGGATTTCAATATGGGATTCAGGTGGGATTTCAGAAAATTCTTCAGTCTTATTTATTTTAATATTACGTTTATTTAAAATTAATCGACATGTGTCTGGCCTTACAAATTTACGATATGTAATAATTATTAAAATAAAAATTATTATTAGGCAAATTGTTACAATTGTCGAATATGAGTAATACTACCCATATTAAACAATATGGGGTTTTTCAATTATTTTATTTAAATTCTTTATAATATCCTGATTTATTTCTATATTTTTATGTGTTTTAATTAAGTCAATATTAACATTAGTTAGGTTTAATGTTGGGACAAATGGTTTTATTTTGTTTAACATTTCTGAATTACAGCAGGTATCATTTAACAAACTAAAGTCGATAATAATTGGTTGTATTTTAATTGTTTGAGAATTTTTTGGTATTAATTTAAGGTCTCTTATAAAGGCTACACAGTTTTCCGGTAAATTAAATATGCCTGTTCCAAATAAAATGATTTCGGAAGTAACAGAATCTTTGCAATCTATGGATAATTTTGTTGGATTTGTATTGACATATAAAAATTTATTATTCGATCAACAGTGAAAGATGTCTAGAAAACCCACAAAAAACTTTGTTTCACAGATAGATGGCACGGCCTTTAAAGGTTTTACACTGATTTCCGTTTCGCAGATGGGGGATGTTGAGCTAGAATAAACATCAACATCGTTACAGATATAGTTTGAATCATACAGAGACTTACATCTACTTAAACTATCCAGCTTACAATAAAAAGTCCTATCTCTACTTAATGCTATGTATTTAGTAGTTGGTACTATTGTACTATATGTATCGTTAACCACTACTACAGGGTAGGGAATGTTATGATATAGATAATAGTTCCTTAAATTCACAAGCGGTATACTTAACAAAAATACTATCTTATTACGAGGGCGGCACTGAAAATTTCTGGAATCAAGGAAGTGACACAACATTACTATTTAAATATGTATTTATTGCTTATCGAAGTATTCTCCGCGAAATTTGACACATTTTTCCATACGATGGAACCAATCATTGAAGCAACCATTCCATTCGGAAGTTGGGGTCTTCAAAATGGCCGTTTTGTAGGCGTCCACAGCTTCTTCAGGTGATGAAAATCTCTGACCACGTAATTTATTCTTTATTTTAGGGAAAGTATAGAAATCATTAGGGCTTAGGTCGGGGCTGTACGGCGGATGGTCTATAATTCTATGTTTTCTTGCTCTAACTCTTTTGTTCTGTGCGCGGTGTGAGAACTCGCATTGTCGTGATGGAGGATGATGCGGCGGTTGCAGTTCTCTCTACGGTGTTCAGAAACGACCTGTAGCAAACAAATGTTAGCATACCATTCTGCATTAACCATTCTTTGTCCCTCAAGAGGAATAGTCGCAACATGGCCGGTTTTGGAGACAAACGTGGCCACCATTTTTTTTACAACACTCCGTGAACGAACAATTTTTGTTGGCTTTAACTCATTTTCGAACACCCAAACTCGTGACTGGTTTTTTGTTTCGGGTTCGTACGCGTATATCCAGGATTCGTCACCTGATACGATGTTGTATACAGCATTTGAGGATCCTGCGTGAAATCTTTCGAGAGTTCTGACGCACCAAGTAACGCGAGCCGCTTTTTGCTCTTCACAGAGCAAATGCGGTATCCATCGGGAAAACAACTTTTTTACACCTAATTGTTCATGCAAGATTATTTGTATTTGACTCATGCCAATGTCTAAAGTTGCCTGAATTTCGCGGTATGTCACATGTCGATCTTCCTCAATCAGCTTACGCACAGCATCAACGTTTTCTTGGGTGACTGCAGTTTTTGGACGACCTTGACGGGGATCATCACTGAGCTTGACACGTCCACGTTGAAATTCAGCAAACCAGCGATAAATTGTGGTTTTGGATGGGGCTTCATCACCAAATGCAGAAATCATCCGGTCAACACACTGTTTTTGTGTTAAACCACTTCGAAAGTCATAATAAATCATCGCTCTAGAATTTTCTCGAGTCAATTCCATTTTCTCAACGACTAAACAAGTTTGACAAGACCTTGTGACAAGACCGAGAATCTTTTTTTAAATAAATAAACGGTATTCGATTTTTAAAACCAAGGAGTTTTAAATTAAAAAGATTTTAATATGACAGGAACAGTGGAAATATTCCATTCCCGATACTTTTAGTGCAGCCTATGTATTACTGTAGTAAGAAGCAATTTAGCATATACTTAACAATGTATATATATTTTCTATAGATAGGGTTACAGGGAGCTGATGGTAGTCAGGTAAAAATCTGTAATTTTCGACAAGTTCCGTAAACAATTGAGACGGAGTTATTATGGAGGGATACAAAACATTTGATTTACTAAACATAATTGCGTTAATAATATCTTCTAACTTAAATGATAATGTTAACATACTACTCTCTAAAGTATTTAATAGTTGATTAAAATAAGACTTTACTACTAAATTATTTGAAACAGTTGTTATGTTTTGTTGAGCAAGAGTGAGAACCTGAACAACCTTACTTATATGTTGTTCGTTGGCGCTCATTTTCTTTATAACATCATTTAAAGGTCAAAGGGTCGAGGTGGTGACCAGAATATTTTGTTTTACTAATTGAGATAATTTGGTTTGATCGCGTTCAATAATTTGAATAGCTGTATTATAACGAAGAGCATCGCCCTCGTCCATGGTACCGAATAAGTGTTTGAATATTGTGCCAATTCCGCCAAACCACGCGGATCTTTTAGATCTAATTTCTATTAAATGAGAAATTGAATCAAAGTCGCGAATTATATCGTTTAGTCTAACAGACAGCGGTTCTAGTAAGTTATGACATTCAATATCTGCATAGAGAGTACTTTGTTTACATAACGTCATTGAGCTACCTATTACACCGTTCAAGTTTTTGATATGTGGCTGTATGAAGGAAATATCTATGGGTATCACAACGTTAAGGTGTCCGTCTATGATTCTGAGTGACCCGATTGGATCAAAATATATCCCAGAAGAATTCATTGAGGTATCGATGAATGTCTCCTGTGCAGAGCTTTTGAAACTGTAAAGAACAAGTAATAATACCGTAAATATCTAAATCTTATTATTTGCTTAACATTTAATATAACTTAACTAAGAATCGCCACGACGAGCTAACTTAACTTCATCACAATAATGAGTGACGTGTCTTCTATTTATTAATAAGGTAAGACAATTTCTACCATTTATTTTAATTACTTTGTACGGGCCCTTCCAAATAGGCGAGAGGGCTTTGCGCATACGGAGATGGTTTTTCAAATATACATAATCACCAGACGTTTGGTTTTAGATTATTGATTTTGATGTATTTTTCCGAAGTATACAGCCTTTCAGATAGGTTTTAAAGTATAATTCGATTTTAACTTGTATGATAAACATAAGTTTTTGATAGTTGAATCCGTCACTGCTTTATGGGCGGCAAATGTAAATGACCCGGGGCACCAAATCTTTAAATACGCCTCTGGATCACTACGAAAAATTATTTGATAGCACGTCTATAACCTCATTATGCATTTCTTTAGAAACATGGCACGACAATACGTAAAGGTTCACTATCCCTGACCTAAGGCTTAATGATAGGGGATATTAATACCTTAATCCGGCACTGTCTGCAATTATACGAAATTTGATCGCATTATAGGTGACCATAAAATGGTTATGTATAAATTATTTTTTCTTAATTATTTAAAAAAACTCACATACTTACTGCCCGGTACATAACTATAATGCTGTTTTATTTATTACTATTTTACTCTGATAGTACCAGTGCCGGATTTACACATTTTCCCAACAACAACCTCCTTTTCCAAAATAGAACGTTTATCCATGTTCTGTTTTAAAAGACATTTATTTTGTTTCTTCTCTTTTAACATGTAGCATTTTATATTTTTCTTCAGCTTCAGGCTTCAGCCTACCCAGCCATCTTGTAAATCCGCACAAGCGGTCACAAATCACATTAAGGAACTATAGCCACACTATAGATGACGCTTTGTGTGAGTTGGGTCTGCCCCCTAACGGCAGAAAAAATATCAAAAACTCTCATTATATTAATATGTATATGTATAAATAAATATTTTAAATATAATATAATGTATGTTTGCTTTGTGTGTTAAGTTCTTGCATCTACACAATAACAATTTTGTGTCATTATGGGCCAATTATGGGAATATGCATTGGTCAAAGAGTTTAGCAATACACCACCGTACCGTCCATGACATAGCATTGACACATGAACCACAGATGCGGTATTATGATGATAATAGCATGTCTGGTCAGTTTCATACATTGGAAAATGAAGTACATTCTCAGTACGTAAAGATGTCGCTATGAGTAAGCATTGTGAACCATGGAAAAGTAAATCATATTTAAAGCACAATTAAATCGCCATGTAACTCGTTTTGTTTTACGTCAGTGATTTATTTAGTTTTATTCTTCAAAATTTTCAATGATTACTGAATAAAATATGAATTTATAACAATATTTAATTCATACAACGCCCTCTTTTATAAAAATTGAATTGATAAAGTCAAATTCTCTCAAATTCTCTTCAAATTAAATGTCGTCAATTCACGATAGATGGCTAGTTAAAACGACGACGTAACGCGCAGGCGTGGGCGTTAATTTAACAATTTATCTTTATAGCACAGAGATAATAATATACTACGTTAGTACGTATATAATAATATACTTAGTTATGTTTGGTTATGTTCGTTCTCTGAAAATAGTGTCATTTATAATTTCCACGTAAAGTGTCATCTAGTAAGTTTTCTTAGTAAATAACATTATACTGACAACCATAGAACTCGTTGTAGTACCAAGCTCGCGCCACGGGCGCCCGCGCCGCGCGACTTAGTGTGGGGTCAAATCGACCTATGGGATTGTGCCTCTGTTGTATGTAGTATATTATTATCTCTGTGATAATAGCATGGACCAATAAAACTATAGACTGACAGATCTCATACATTAAAAGTTATAACGTACACAAAAAAAGTCAGATTTTTGACATCAGGTCTAGATGGCGTTGGTAAATAGTACGAAAATCAATATATTGCACAAATTAGCGAAGTAAATCGATTATGTTGTTTTTTAAACAAGAAATATTATTTTTCGGTCTCTTTCCAGTGTGATTTTAAAGATCAAAGAATGATATTTGATAATTTTCTCTAAATCCTAAAAAATTAACCTCAACAGCTTACTTCTAGACAATCATGGTAGATGGCGTAGTATTAGGGTACCAGGTGTGATCACTAGATGGCGCGCCAAAAGTATCGGATTCCTCATAAAAGTACATAAACAGGTGCAATGTTGTATGTATTGACGAGTGAGGAAGGTCGGACCCCTTAGCAGGAGAGACCCGCGTCTCCCCTGTCATAATAAAAGCTCACAATTCGTAGCTGTCCCCAATATCCGGTCTGAACATCACCCGGGTGATGTTAGGGAGGGTCAAACCCTCCCATCGACTCTTACCAAATAAACTAGCCACCAGGCTAGATATAGTCCGATTTAGCTACAGCGGTCTTAACCCGACCCTTAGCGTAGACCCTTTCGAAAAAAAAAAATGTATGTATTGTATTGAATTGATAATAATCGTAACTAGGTGTTGCCCGCGACTTCGTCCGCGCGAATGTGGGTTATCACGGTTGGATAAAAAGACGACGATAATTATGAAAACAAAACTAAAAAAATTTACCTATCTCAAAAAATAATACAACTCTTGAAAAAATCAAGAAAACATATGTATACGAAATCAAAGTGTAACTTATTTAAAAATATTGAATTAAACGATAAGTAATCGCAATGAAAATGATTAAAATTACAGTTCGCCAACTCAAGTGCAGTCGCAGACATATCAGGTGAACTTTATTATGAACCTTATTACTAGCCATAAGGTTGAAGAGTGATACACCGTATCTGTCCACGACCGTACATACATTTGTTATGGCTACATTATGTTGCGGTCGGGAGTAACTACAGTAACTAAAGTAACTAGTAGCACAGCGTTTTCACATTACGCGACACCGATATCAGATAAAAAAGTTTTTTATCGTACCTACTACTCTGCGCTAATACATACACGTAAACAATGAAAATGGAAGTTTCGCGTGTCGAGCTGCCATATTATATGACATTGACATTTGCCTCGACACTCATTTGTTCGATTTTCAACTTTATTGTATTAGCACAGAGTTCTATTTTCAATGCTCTGAATTTTCACCGGTGTTCCGGATTCCGGAGAATAAAATATAGTCCCAGCCTTACACTTGTCTTTGTCATGTTTCACATTAAAACATATATCTGTCTTTCTCTAATATGTGAAAACGCTCGTCGGGACTGGGACTCGAGGCACAGTACCTACACCACCTACACACACACACACACACACACACACGTCACAGAGCTCGTCTGACGCAGGAGTAACGCTAACCACGCACGCGTATTTTGTTGCGGAGTTATAATTAGGCAAAATTATAATGATTTCTCCTTATATGTTGATTGAAATCTAGTGATGTTAAGGGCAATTTTGTTCACCATTATTTAAACTTGGATAAAATATGACATAATATTTATTTGGATAAGGATAAATATATGAAGTTGATAAAACAAACTTCGCAGATATAATTTATTATTATATTTTATTATTATATACAATGCTAGTTTTCTCAACCTGAATAGTTAATCCAAACCGACAGCGAGAATTTACATATTATCATTAAAAAAAAACAATAAGCAATGAACCGATTACACATGAAAAAAAAACTAATAACCTAATCAAGAGCATCGCGGGACATGTCTAAGGAGGGTTCCGTAACTATCAACGCGTAATAGGTTTTTTTTAAATTACTTCAAAAGTTACTGATTTCGTTCAAAATAATTTTCCTCAAGAGAAATGAACCCAAGACGTTATTAACTTTTATTCCATAATCAAAAATCGGATTAAAAGATTGTTAATAAAAAAAGCAAAAAAAAGAGTGATAGCAACATCTTCATATAATGTTTACCTATGTTCATAAGTTTTAAACATAAGTGTTTAGGTTAAGATATAAATATAGAGGTGTTTCAAATCATTAAGACGCCGTAAATAAACACTGGTCATTACAGAACCAAAATAATATCATGTCAAATAATTGTACACTATATATAAAAACTTATACTTATAGCTTATTTAAATAAAATTCCAGTATGTTGGGTATCAATTTTTTATGTATGGCAACATTAATTTTCCCTCCATACGCGCACGCGAAGAAATAATAAAACAAAAATATAGGAATGTACGCTAGTCGGCTAGGTACCTATAATAAAAAAACATCTTTAAAACCTTAAGTTGTTTAGCCCCACCTATTGAGTTGGAGAGTATCGATGGAGCCGGCTGCACGCACGAAAAAACATGACTCATGCGTTACCTGTTACCCATTATCGTTACCAAGTACCAGCGTTAACTCGCATTGCCTTTACCTCATTATTATTATTATTGTTGTTGTTGTTGTTGTTGTTGACGTTGTCACGTTCAACTATCGTCAGTAAACCGACTTTACAGACAACCGATATGTTTTTTTTTAAATATTAGCACAGAGATAATAATATACTACGTACAACAGAGGGACAATCCCATAGGTCGATTTGACCCTACACTAAATCGCGCGGCGCGGGCGCCCGTGGCGCGAGCTTGGTACTACAACGAGAGTATGATTGTCAGTATAATGTTATTTACTAAGAAAACTTACTAGATGGCACTTTACGTGGAAATTATAAATGACACTATTTTCAGAGAACGAACATAACCAAACATAACTAAGTATATTATTATCTACGTACTAACTTAGTATATTATTATCTCTGTGCTATAAAGATAAATTGTTAAATTAACGCCCACGCCTGTGCGTTGCGTCGTCGTTTAACTAGCCATCTAGCGTGAATTGACGACATTTAATTTGAAGAGTCCCGTAGTGTCGATATACTTTATCAATTCAATTTTTAAAAGAGGGCGTTGTATGAATTAAATATTGTTATAAATTCATATTTTATTTAGTAATCATTGAAAATTTTGAAGAATAAAACTAAATAAATCACTGACGTAAAACAAAACAAGTTACATGGCGGTTTAATTGTACTTTTAATATGATTTACTGAGCATGTACTTCATTTTCCAATGTATGAAACTGACCAGACATGATATTAGATAACCTATGTATGACGTGCTTCAAACATAGTCCTAGAGATGGCGTTTTTATTTTATAATAAATGGCTAATTTTGTAGATTCGATACACTCAGTGTCATCTAACGGTCAGCGAGAGAATTAAGAAATGATGTACGTTTTAAAGTATGGGCATTGTCACTCTATAGTAATAATTTCTCCATGATAATAGGATTTTTTATTTTATAATAAATGGCTAATTTTGTAGATTCGATACACTCAGTGTCATCTAACGGTCAGCGAGAGAATTAAGAAATGATGTACGTTTTAAAGTATGGGCATTGTCACTCTATAGTAATAATTTCTCCATGATAATAGAATAAAAGGTATGTACACATTGTTATCATACAAATAAAAAAGATAAATAAATTAAATTTCGCAATTAAAATATTATGCGACAGTCAGATAACAAAACACAAACACAGTATTACGATGAAGTTATGCAATAAAAATGCACATTTTTAACACAATATGAACAAAATAAACACAAATGAAAACATATTTTTAAAATTAAAATATGCAACAGACAGACTAAATTCTGACAGTGGCTTAAGACTCAAATACCGATATAGGTATAAATACGAGAATATCTGACTGACCATCGGCGCCAGTACCAAAAATTCGGTCTAGGTCGACGTGGTTAGTTCTGATTCTATATACTGAGGTATATAGAATCGGAACTGACCTGGCTCACGACGTACATATTAAGTCTCCGCGGGTTCAGACATACCGCCAGCCGTGTCGACGGCCCTCCTCGCGGGCCCTATAGAACAGAGCGCGGTTGCATCTCGTTAGGTGCTCGTTAAGGTACGAGTATATACGCCGCGGCTGGCTCTCCAGGACACCTGCGGTATCCACACCACTCCGCACACGAGCCGCCCTCAAGATGCGGTCGGGCACCGCTCTCCTCGCTAGTATAATAATACTACTAATAATACTACGATCGTCCTGGGTTTCTCTCTTGGTCCTGGTCACTGTAGCTACTCTTTTGACTCCCTTCCGCACAACACTAAAAATATGCTCTTTGATGTTTATGCCTATTTTTTTGTAATTAAGCCCACCAAGTGTGCGACGTTCTCTCCCGGAGTTTCAGGCAGGCCGGCAATCTGGATGTCGTTGAGCAGACTTTCCTGCTGCCGATCGTTTAGCTTGGATTTCAGCCGATCGATAATATCGGCGAGTTCAGTAGCCGCCAGGTCTTGTGCACGGACAGTCACATGCGAGTTGAGCTTCTCCTCCACCGCGGCCACACGTTGCTCGACGGTATCCACGCGCTTGTCGACATCGTTGATGACCGTATTCAACTTAACGACTTCATCCCTCAGGGACTTCATCTCAGCAGCAGCAGACTCATTTCTTCCGCAACTAGTCTACCAAACGCTCACAAGTAACTTTTTTTGAGTCAATTTTCGCTTGGGGCAGGCTTTGGCTGGTTCGCCAGGGTTCAGCCATTGCCATGAGCGTTTCCGATTATTGTACAGGATCCACTTTTCATCACAGGTTCGATTTAAAATCCCTTCATTATTGTGCCGGTTAAGTAATGTAATGCAGCAGTAGACGCGCGCTTGTCGGTTTGCTGCACTCATTCATGAGATACCCATCTTTCAAGCTTTTTCACCTTCCCAATTTGCTTCAAGTGGATTAAAACAGTTTTATCACTAATACCGTAGCCTGCAGCTAACTCGGACGTGGTTTCCGATGGATCCGCTTCCACAATAGCCTTCAATTCTTCATTATCAACTTTAGTCTCCGGCCGTCCACGGGGCTTGGTCTGCAGGTCGAAATTTCCAGAACGAAAACCTTGGAACCAAAAACGCACTGTGTTTTCTTTTGCGACACCGCCGCCATACACATCATTAATTTGGGCCCAAATGCCCAAATTTTTTGGGCATTTTTGGGCATTTTTGGGCTGACATTATTGTTAATTTTAATCATACTTTAACTGATTATAAAACAAACAAAATAAATAAGTAAAACGGCGGTTTGTGTCAGGGCTATTGAAGTTAGTAAACGTGCCCTGGGATTTTTGTCGGGGAATGAAATGTGTGACGTTGTTGGTTTTGTATTTCTTTCATAAATTAGTGTTATTTCGGTTCTTAATGTGTATATTGGTAGAATATTAACCATTTAATATTAGTTAACGTGCACAAGTGTGGGCACTTCAAAAAAGTGCTATTTTGTGTTCCTTCCAAAACTCTCTAGTAACTTTCAGTAAAACTTATTCCACTTTACTGAATCGACTGACTTGACTCGGAAGAAGACGTCTTCTCACGCCAGGCCCCTGAAAAGGGCCTTGGGCAGGGAGCCAAAACCAAGGGCAAAAGCCCTTCTATTTGGGGTGGGGATGACGCGCCCAGTACGAGTACTGGGCGCATTTTGTCAATAGTTTTTAGGGGAAGACCCCCCGCGGCCGCGGGCGAAACCCGTGGGCGAGCAAATTGAAATGTCGAATTGCCAAAACCAGGCACGACCAGGACGACGCGTGGGGGTCCCGACTCGGAGGCCGAGAACCGTGTTTGGGTCCACTCCCTCACGCACGTTGACTCGCATGAGCTTGAAGAGCAGACCTTCATGCCAAACACAGTGGAACGCCTTTTCCATGTCGAGGAAGACTGCGACCGAAGCTTCCTTCTTGTTCGCCGCAACGGAGAGATGGCGTATGACACGCACTAGTTGGAGAGTGTTGCTGAGCTCCGACCTAAACCCGAATTGGTCCTCACGACGAGGGAGGGGGGGGGGGGGGGGGCAAGGTGCTTGAGGAGAAGGAGTTCAAATGTTTTGGAGAGAGTTGAGAGGAGGGTTATGGGGCGGTAGCCCTCTGCCCTTCTCAAGTTTTTATTGGGTTTGGGGATATTAGAGATTAACCCCAACTTCCAGGGGGTGGGAAAGTGGCCGGTCCTGACAATTCCATTATACAGGCGGGTAAGGGCGGCCACCGTCCTGAATGGGTGGTGTCGAAGGGCAGAGTTGGGAATGCCGTCTGCTCCGGGGGCCTTCTTGGGTTTGAGGCGCGAGATGATTTTCTGAATCTCCCTCGGAGAGAAGGAGAAGGAAGGGGGGGAGGAGGGAGATAGTAGGAACACCTTTACCTCCTCGGAGACCATACGGGCATGGTCCGTTGCGGTCGTTGGCAGTGGCGAAAACTGGCGTTCCAGGTGTTCAGCATGAATTTCAGCTCTGTCCTCTGCACGGTACCTTAAATTACCATCGGGGTGGAGCAGGGGGTAAACGAAGGCAGTGGCTCTGGTAAGGCTGCGGCAAAAGCGGTGTAAAGAGGGCCAGTCCTCTCCCGCCTCCTGGATGCGTCGGGTCCAGTTTTCCGCATTGATGAGCTCTAGATGGAATTTTACCTCTGCGGTGAGGCGGTTGAGCTGCGTCTTTATTGCTGGGCCTCGAGTGAGCTGCCATCGTCGTCGCAGGCGCTTCTTGTCGGCCGACCTAATGTCGGCTATGTGGCGAGGTAGGGGGGGCCGCTTGTGTTGGCGGCGGGTAGGCGGATGGTTAGCCGCGTCCATTGTAGCTGCAATCGCCCCGGTGAGCTGCACCGTGATGGATTCGACGGTTTCTGCAGAGTTCACCGGGAAATTTGGCGTATTTTCGTGCAGCTGCAAAGAGAAGGCATCCCAGTCGCGGACTGGGTAGGAGGGGAGAGGGGGTACACTTACCGGGGAAGCTCGGATGATGGCCAAGACCGGGAGATGGTCTGAGCCATGGGCCATGTCCAGTACCTCCTGATGAAGGTCGCCTGCGATGCGATGGATAATTGCGATATCTAGGACGTCTGGCAAGTATGAAGGGTTCTCGGGGTAATGGGTGGGGGTGTATGTTCTCATCACCGTGTACCCTACTTGCTCGGAGTCGGCGAGCAGACGTCTGCCGTCCGCATTGGGCGTGCGGGGGCCCCATTCGGGGTGCTTACAATTTAGATCTCCGGCAATCACAGTCGGCTCATCTGATATGAGCCTGTGGATGTCGAAGATATCAAAATGTGACCCCGGGGGCTTATAGCACGAGAATATGCGAGTGCGGTGGGTGCCGAGTGACACTTCGATGCCCAGCGCATAAAGGGGTGATACCGAAGGGGTTGGGAGGAGTTGGTGGAGGAGCTTCCTGCCGACCAAGACAGCGAGTCCTCTGCACACTTGCTTGCACTGCACTTGCACATACCCAGGAACATGAAAGCGGGAGGGAGAGAAGGGTTTCGCTATGGAGAGCGATGTCTATCTCATACTCCCGAAGGAGGAGACGGATCGGGGCCACTTTTCTTCGAACCCCTCGGACGTTCCAATGAATGATTTTTAGTGAGGTTGGGGCGTGGGAAGCCATTGAGAGATCAGTTTTGTGATGAGAGAGAACTTTTTTTTCTTTTTTTTTATGGGCCCATTTCTAGGCCTACTTATTCCCCCAACCACGACGTCAGGACAATTTTTTACTTTTTCAATTTTTAACATTTATAATTATTTATTATTAATACATTTCCTTTTTATCTTGTTCTTACATCACTTTTATTCTATTTCCTGTTATTACATTTCAAACATTTTGCTATTCTTTTACATTTCCTTTTTGCTATTTTAATCTATATTTAACCTTACATTAATTATTTATTTTCAATTTTTTGCTACTTTATGTCACATTTTCTTCTAAATTCTTTCTCTTTGTTACATTTTCTTGCTTACATCTACAACTCTATTTTCTTGCTTACATTTATACATTTCCTTTACCTTAGTCACTACATTTACATTTACTTTACCCTACTTTCTATTTTGCCTTTACATTTCTCTTTTTTAGATTCACATTTCATTTTTCTTTTAACTTTACATTTCTCTTTTTTAATTTATATTATTTAATTATTTAATTTATATTAGCTGTTACATTCATTTCCTATTCCTATCATATTTTACATTTTTATTTATACTTATTTACATGATTTCTATATATTTACTTATCTATTGCATATTTTCTTTTCTGTCTATAGAGTTATATCTTTTAACATCTTTACATTTCCATGTTGATTTATATTTAAGCCTATTTTTACATTCCTTCACACTCCATCCTTACATTAAATTTCTGTTTACGTTTCTTATTTATTAGAACCTTTGTTTGTATACATTATATCATTTCTTTTTCTTTACATTACATTTCTTTCAATAATTTACTATTACCATATTTATATATTACAATAAGACTTTATTTTATATTTTCCTACTCATCCCACTACTCCTATCCCAGTTCTATCATTCAGCCCGGGACGTCTGCCCCGACGTTTTGCACAAAAATTATTTATAGTCTGTGGTTTTTTGTTTTTTTTTTTTTCATACCCACTGCTGTCTGCCTACTTCCTTCCTTCACATCATTGGCTTAAAATTAAGTGCAATTAATAATAAAATCCAATGTTTTGGCTTTATAGACAACTTACTGGCACTATTGGTGTTCGACATAGGCAACCGTAGCACGCGCTATGTCGTCCCACCTCTGTCGGACCGGACACCCCGCGCTGAATGCATTGTGCATGAATGCATATGTTGTAACCCTTCCTTCTTACAATTTATGCAACAAGCCTTGTTTCCTGACTTCATTTCCTCACACTGGCACTGGTGGTGCGCCCCGGAGCAATGGCTGCACCTTTCCTCGGCGGTACTGCAGAATCGCTTCCGATGACCGTGCCCTAAACAGCGCGAGCACTGTATTAGGGGGGACTGGTCGGCGACCCTAACACGCTGCATGTCTATGTAAACATGACCCGCCTTGGTAAAGCGCAGCCACATCTCCGGCGACACAGTCAGCACCACGTGCTCAGTGGCCTCATATTTCCCACGTTTCCTATACTTTACCCTGATCCTGTCCTCTTTTCCATACAAGATTGGCTGTACGAGGTGCTTATTCTGAGTTCTAATTGCGTCAAGGATTTCTTCGTCTGTATTTGACTTAAGCACCCCGTACAACACAACCTGCGGATTCTTATTTTCTACATTCTGAACTTCAAGTTTACCTCCGCTTTTTTCTATTTTCTCTTTAACCTTATCCCTGTCCTTTTTATTACTTAATCCTATGATGACTTTCCTATCTTTCCCTTTTCTAATCCTATCTATTTTTATTCCTTCTTTCTTGCCTCTATTACTTTTCCTACCTCCGCCGCTATCTCTGGTCCTGTCATAAAGTTTTCCCTATCAGTGACAATCAAGGAGTGAAGGGTCATACGCCTCCGTATGGCTTGTGTGGGGGCCCACACAGCCAACAGCAAGCACTATTGCAATTAATGCAGTTGGGCTGTTCGGTGGTTGGGCGAGGGCAGTCAGTTGTGAAGTGCTTTTCGCCACACCTGACGCACGCCAGCCTACGGTGGCAGTTCCGGCTGGAGTGCCTGAACTGCTGGCAGCGATGACATTGGGCGGGGCCGTCCTTACCGCGCCAGGCTTCCACTTAAATACCTGGCATATTAAACAGCTCCGTCGTCAGCTGGTAAATCCCGGGGACCAGGTCCGGGGTGCGTTTTAGCAGCACAAAGTATGAGCACCCGGGGCGATCCTTCCTGGCTAGGATCCGGGACACGTGCTCTACTTCGAAGCCCTTCCTATTGAATGCGGCGGCTATTGCGTCAGTGGGAGTGTTGACCGGTAGCCCGTGGATCCACGGGCCTTGAGTCCACGGTCCTGCGGGAGCGCGTAAGAAAACCAACTGACGCGCTCGGTCTTACTCAGTTCGTCCAAGTATTTTTTGACGCAGCGATACTCCTTCTCTCTTTTTTGGGGTAAATTTGACCCTTTGGTCCAGCGGCTTCGCGTTGGGAGGGTGGCCAAGGAGCTCCGCGAGGCGGCTGAAATGCCTCACCCAGTCCTCCAGCTTTTCCACAATGAGTGGCGGACAGCTTTGGGGGGGAGAGGCGGCGGCGAAGACACGTTTGGTGCTAGTGTTGCGGTAGTTGCCGTGGTGATGTCCATCGGCGATGTGGCCCTCGAAGTCGAGGCCAATGGAGATCCGGTCGGGGCAGCAGTAGTTGCTGCGGCGTACGTGGCCGGATGGTCGGTGCGTTTGGCAGGCGGCGAGACGTCGGATGACACCTCCTGTCGCTGCCGTTTGGTGACCTGCACGGGAGGGGCAGGGGGCGGGGGCATGATGCTCGACGAGGGGGCCGGTGCGCGGGCCCTCGGAGCAGGAACACTTACCGCACGGCGTTCCTCCTACGGCGGTGAGGCCGGCGAGGCGGTAAAAGCTTGCTGCTCACTGAGGCAGTTGTTGGAGGGTGGCGGGGGTGCACACCTCCGTCGAAGGGCGCGCGGGGCGCGGCGGTGAGGCCGAACCCTTTTCGACTGAGCGGGGCGGGGGCCCAGACTCGCTGCGGGTCGCCGTCGGAGGACATTGGGGCGGGGAGGTGTCAGTACACCCCCGCGAGAATGCCGAAGGCGGCCCGGGGCGAGCGGTGTCCGTGCCGATCAAGCTGGGCTCGGTGCGCGTGAGATAGGCACGCTCAGAGGCGCGCGAACTCGACCTCGACGAGGTGGAACTGCGCGATGACCCTGAGGTGGCGCGAGAATGGCTGTGGCGGTCGCGGCTATGCGGCCGCGAACCACGGTCGGCCATGGTAATAGCACTATGTACTAAGTACGTGGACATGTCACAAGAGTCACAAAGTGTTCAAACATACGGACACAAATGTACATGAATATAGGAAGTTAATATAAAAAGTACTCACACAAAACACAGGTATAACTAAACACTTAACTCGTAATTAGTTTCAAAAGTAGTCAGTATAGTGTACTTACTTTGCACGGATAAAACTAGGAGGGCTAGCTCCCCGTGACCCAACGTTGGAGCGAGTTCCAACGGGAGGCCAAAGGCAGGGCAACTCCTCAGCCTGTCGACAATACAAACCTTATTCTTACGAATAAAGTTTATATTGAAGAACGCTGTTGAGAGTTTGAAGGCACTGCACTTAATGCGGGATCGGCACGAAGCGGCACGTAGCAGGGCTCGACGTAGGCTACGGAGCAACGGCTACAACGTAGGTGATACGGAACAACTAGTTACCCGCGCGCACTGTGGGAGTCAGGACGATCCTGACTTGAGTCATTGACTGCACTCACTATTTATTTGGACTTTGACTAGACTTTGGACTTGACGATTTAGTAATACGGTGTTGAAAATTTAAACGAAAATTCTATTTCCCACCTTTTTAACTTGACACTGGCAAATGGTTATAAGGCGACGCCATTTATTTAAAAAAAAGTGTCCTGGACGACAACTGTAAAATGTTTTTCAGCGCTAGCAAGCGCTTTTTACCGCCAAAAACAGCCAATATTTATAACATGGGTTGCTGTGATTATCCATGGTGATAAGTTGATTTTATCTCTTATTATATATAACTTTGTAAACTTATCACTTCGTTGTTTTATTTGATTCCATCGAACCCGTGAATGACTGTATGTGAAGGTCTTTATATGTGCAATGACGTCACAACTCAAGCGCGCGAAAATGGCGACAAAAAAGTATGAAATAAAACTTATTTTCTAAATAATTCCTCTTTTCAATTTGGCTGATATTTTAACTATTTCTCTACTCAATCTTCATAATTTTGAAGTCGGTACCAGCCCGAACAACATCCTGATATAAATATATTTTAAATAGAACACACGTTCAAGTTGGCTGGTATGTTGTTGTTATGATGATGGTGATAATGATGATTACTGTAATTGGCATAGTGGCATATGCTTGCAGTTCTTTAAGCAACGCTAAAATCCCCAAACATGTATCTATAAAGACTCAAGAGGTCTGTTCAGTGTTTTTGGATCCAGGGTATACTATATTAATGCAAAATCTTACTTTTTGGTAGCATATGCTTGGATTACTTCAGAAAAAGTTGAAATCACTATATGTGTCCATATAAATTTTGAGGAGTTCTCTCGATTCCATCATCAGGTCACCACCTTTGTGAAAACGGGACCAACTTCGGAGTATACCCTTAACATCAAAAATCGACCAACAGACGGCGTTAGTTAGCGGAGTTATCGTTGAACATACAAAAAAAAATACATACAGTATAACCGCCTCCTTTTTTTGGAAGTCGGTTAAAAATACATGCATATTCCCTAATCCGTTTTCACTACTCTTTTATGCTACGGGCCTTTTTACACTTTGAAATTATTCCTAACTTCTGTAACTACATAATATCGAAACTATTGGTCTCTTCAACCGTGCTACCTATGATGTAAAGTTGTTCTTTTTGTATAGGAGTGCCGTTGTTATGTCAAAATCCTCACTACAAATAGAATAGAGGAGAAATATTTGAGGAATAGAGCTGAATAGAGTATTGCTTATTAATTTTGACATAACAACGGCACTCCTATACAAAAAAGAACAACTTTACATACTCGTAATACTAAGGCGGGTCAATAAGTCCGTGACTTTTTGAATTTCTAACCTCCTTACTGAAAAAGCAACACTACTCCTGTCAACAGGCATCTGTCAGTTGACTCCTATCAAAATTTGAACTTGCTGCGTCAGTTAGTTTGTGTTTTACAGCTATCTTTATCAGACTATCCAGTAACTTAAGGAAACAATGGAAAAAAGTGAATTTCGTGTGATTATTAAGCATTATTTTTTGCGAAAAAAAACCATTACCGAGACCAAGGCTAAGCTTGATAAATACTATGGGGACTCTGCACCATCGATTTCAATGGTAAAAAAGTGGTTACTGAATTTCGTTGTGGCCGTACAAGCACTGAAGATGCCGACGTCCTGGACGCCCAGTTGAGGTCTCTACACCCGAAACAATCGAAAAAATTCACGATATGGTGTTGACCGACCGAAGATTAAAAGTGCAAGAGATTGTGGAAGCCATAGGCATCTCGCATGGCTCAGTGGTTTCAATTTTGAATGATCACTTGGGCATGAGAAAGCTTTCCGCAAGATGGGTGCCGCGTTTGCTCACAGTCGACCACAAACGCAATCGTGTAACAACTTCACAGGAAGGTTTGGCGTTGTTTAATCACAATATGGAGGAGTTTTTTAACCGTGGACGAAACATGGATCCATCACAACACACTAGAGACCAAACAACAGTCAAAACAGTGTGTTTCTAAGGGTGAATCGGCGTCAAAGAAGGCCAAGGTGGGTTTGTCAGCCAATAAAGTTATGGCGACTGTTTTTTGGGATGCACGTGGGATAATCCACAGGAAAAAAATCCGAATTAACTATAGGCCCTTTTCACAACTTGTCAGGAATACACTAAGCCCGTTTCATTACCCTATCAATACAATAACTATTTGTTAAAAACGTTTTCGTCATTCAATCATGTGCCGGTTTTTTTGCGATACAAATTTGACGTTTCTAACAAATAGTTATTAGTAGATTGGTTATTGAAACGGGCCGTTAGTTTCCTATTACCATTTACAGATGGTAGCAAAATCCTTCAAAGAAAAAGAAGAGAGCGTAGTGGAGCTATTCAAGAAGCCCTCCATCCGAGTCATATTAGTATACTTGGTGACCTCGTTTATGGGTGTAGCTGTTGTGTTCGACGGCCTGATCCGTGTGTCGGAGAACCTGGGACTGGACTTCTTTGTCACCTTCACTGTGACGTCAGCAACAGAGATACCGTCCATTGCGATCTTAGTCGTGTTGCTGGATAGGTTAGTTACTAGTTTACATTTACCTTTATGAGAACGCCTATTTATTGTCTTACATTTAAATCATTCAGAATAACTAAAACTTTTAGCCAGGAATTTTCATATTGTTTGTTTTTTACCAGGTTTGGTCGGCGATGGTTGGTCACCTGTCCGATGCTGGTCGCTGGAGTGCTATCATTCGTTGCTGCATTCGTTCCAAGAGGTAATGGCAGTAATTGTTCAGTTATCCACTACCATTTGCCACGCGTCTCTTGACAGATTATTTTTTCTTCAGGAATAATGGCAGTAGCCTTGGCCACGGCAGCAAGATTCTTCAACAACATGTCGTACGGCGCCGTGATCCAGTGGACACCGGAGCTGATGCCCACCGCGGTGCGCGCGTCCGGCGCCTCCCTCATCCACATGAGCGCCTTCGCCGCGCTCATGATATCGCCCTTCATCGTATATTCCGTAAGTGATGACGTCATCAGGCGCCTGACTGTGGACGCCGGAGCTGATGCCCAACGTGGTACGCGCGCGCTGCGCCTCCCTCATCCACATGAGCGCCTTTTTGCATTGCGCATTGAGCGTCGACAGGCGCCGGAGCAGCCCACCGCTATGACGTCATGAGTCATGTCAATAATGCAATGGTAAAAATTGCCTTTTATTCGCGTGATTGCGACGGCGACTCAATTTACCGAATACATCAGATTAACACGATTTTTCTCATCTGGCATCTGCGTCCTACATCAGCTCACACACAGTTTTTGACGTGATAACGTCTTATAAATCGAACAACGCCTGCTGCATGCACGAAAAATTGTCACGTTCCGCCTGAGCCGATCGTGCAAGTGAGAGCACGGAACAAGCGATAGAGAGGCACGATCGGTCTAAGCGCTCGGCTTATGATGACGTTATCACGTAAAGTTATCGTTCGTGAACCGACTTTACAGACAATCATTTTTTGTCAACTTCAATTTTTTTGTTTGTCGACAATTCACATATGATAGGCCATTTCAAATCAAAATAATTTTTGTTTGGCTAAGAATTCTAATTTCAAATTAATTTTATTTTAAAAACATGGAATACTTTTTCCAAAAGTTGTCATTTGTTTATTGACTAGTGTTACATTTTCATCGCATTTCAATCTTTTTCGAGTAATTATGGAATATGAGTACCGTCACAAGCGGCACGCAACATTAACGACGTTTACGGAGCTAACACTACAAACCAACACACCACCTGTTATTGGTTTGCTCGCTTCCTTTCTGGAAATTTCGCCCTGAAAAATGAACCTCGCGGTCGTCCGAAAACTTTGGTCGACAATGACGAATTAAAGGCGATTGTGGAAGCTGATGATACACAATCCACCGCTGAATTAGCAGCAGCTTTCGACGTTAGCGTCAAAACAATATTGGTCCATTTGCGTAAAATTGGCAAGATAAAAAAGCTTGACAAATGGGTGCCCCACGAACTCAATAATCGCCAGCGCGAAGTACGCGTCGAGACGTGCCTTGCACTGCTCAACAGACACACAAATGAAGGAATTTTGAACCGCATTGTTACCTGCGATAAAAAATGGATTTTGTTTATAACCGCCGCATAACGCTAACGATAACATAACGATAACCGCAAGCGCTCAGCAAGTTGGTTGGATCCTGGTTCAGCATCTAAACAATGCCCTAAACGAAAACTTACCCCTAGAAAAGTGATGGTCACTGTTTGGTGGTCTAGCGCCGGTGTGATTCATCACAGCTTCTTACCTAAAGGGGTGAGCATTACTGCAGATATGTACTGTGAAGAACTGAACACAATGATGGAGAAGCTGGCACATCTCCAACCAGCATTGGTCAATCGCTCGTCTCCGCTGCTCCTGCACGACAACGCGCGACCTCATACTGCACAGCAGACGGTCTCCAAGTTGCAAGAACTGGGGTTGGAAGCTCTCCGTTATTCGCCCTACTCAACAGACCTTGCGCCTACAGACTACTACTTTTTCCAGAATTTGGATAACTTCTTGGCGGGAAAAAAATTCAATACCCGAGAGGCAGTACCAAATGCCTTTGAAGAATTTGTTGCCTCCCGTCCAGCTGATTTCTTTAAGAAGGGCATCAATAAACTGCCACTGCGTTGGCAAAGATGCATTAATTGCATGGGTGATTACTTCGATTAATACAAATAAAAAATACATGAAAAAAATTTGTTTAAATTTTTTCATACAAAACGGCAATTTCATAGGTAAGGACCTAACTAATATTAACTTAATTTTGTGAATATAATTTAAATATCTATAAAAAGAAAGTTTTTCAAAGCTCTTTACAAAAGTTAGTACATTCCATAAGGTGGCCTGCCTGGCCTGCATTTCTGTGAGTGACACATAGATAGTGTAGACGTGACGTCCGGCCACGACGTGAGCACGACGCGAGTGGCGCGCGAGAAAAGCAGTAGGTACTTACTGGTTTTTGGCCAAAGGCCTAAGGCGCGATGCGTAACTTGTAACGTAACAAATTACTCACACCTATGTAAAGTCAGCTTAGACCTCGCAGACTATAATACTCCTCTTCAGATTCCCAATTAAAGTCTTTATCAGGATCGCGCGTGGGACGGCCTGTCCTTGGTGATCGTGGGTGCGATCGCCGTGGTGTCCGGGGCGGTGGCGCTGCTGCTACCAGAGACCCGCGGCCGCCGCATGCCGCAGACCATGGAGGAGGGGGAGGAACTGGCGAACACCAGGCCGTTTGTCAAGTGAGTCAAGTCTCCCGCGGTGAAAGTAATTTTGAATCTTATTACCATAGTAGTATTAGGTGGTATATGAACATAATATGAAACACTCGAAGTGGCCTTTTTAGACCATCAGGAAACCAGCAGACAGATTGACCTTTAGTAATCGTATGGAGGTCTTTGATCTTATTCATATTATGATACGCCAATTCAAAAGCTCACTCATTTATTTATACAATTCTCCAAAGTTACCAAAGTTGGGAAATTCAATATTTTTTTTTTGCAGGAAGAAGCCTGTGGCACCATCTCGCGAGCAGGCCACCTGATATAAGATGGCCAATAAATTACACCCACCACCACAAATTGTATTAATTTCTTTATACACTTATAATACTTTAAAGCACAGGCTTGGTAAGTATAACAAGAAACTACAGGTGCTAAAATTAGCATAAAACTATTTATATCCTGATTCCCAAATTTGGCCCAGGCATAAGGGCTTAAAACCAATGCCTAAACTACCAGTAAAAGATTTATGAGTTGCCTGCCTGTCTGTATTGTGAGTTACGTACTTAAGTCAATGATTAAAAAAAAATTAAACCTATTCAAAAAGAAAAGTGATAACCACAATAAAAATATCCGAAATAAGCATAATCTTGATGTACCAGTGACTAGACTTAGTAAAGTAAAGAATTCGTTTAAAGGTCAATGTATACGCCTATACTATAAGAAAGCGTTCAAAATTTTTCAATCAAGAAATTTAAAAAAGTAGTTAAAGAACGTTTGTGTGCTAAAGCCTATTATAAAGTTAATGATTTTCTGAATGATAGCACACTTTGGGAACGAGGTGGCACCCTGCAAGGCTACTTCTAAATTACACATCTTATTATGTAGTTTTCGTCATAACATTGTTATATATGCCTTTTTATATATTAAAAAAAAAACAATTTTCCATCTTTTTGATAAAAGATGGCCCCGCGCAAGTTTCTTACGCCGGTTCTTCTCGCCGGGCTAGTTCCCGAACCGGTGGTAGGCAGCATGTATACCGACGTTCAGAAAGTGTATAAAAAACCTATTTTGAATTAAAAAAAATGACTTTGACTTTGAATGATTACTAACTACAACTACATATAGTAATAATAAGTAATCATTTTTTAATTCAATCAATCAATCAATCATCAATTTATAATTGCATGAAATAATCGTGAGAGGAATTTAAAGATTTTGACTACTAACTACTAATTTTAGTTGCAATCACGATTTCGAGATTTTTATATACGAGAGAGACGACTTTTAGATACACATAATAATTTGAAATGATTTTGCGACTTGCGTTTATAAAATACTCCTGCTTTTAGAACACGAAATAATTAAATAAAAAGGTTTTTTTTTATACTGGCCGGTCAAAATCGAGCCCTGACGTCACTGCGACCCAAGTGGGTCTATTGTGACTCCTTCTAGTACCTGCCCCAGGCCTATGCTGCTCATAAACTGAACGATGTGGTTGGAGTTGGTGCCATGAATTTCCTCTGTGGTGGAGTATTCGTGCTGTATAAGGTGCTGTTTCTGTTCTGTTGAAGTGCTGGGCAGTCGAGGAGAAGGTGAAGGGGTGTCTCGTCCTTCTCACTGCAGAATCTGCAAGTCGTTGTGTCACCAACTCCTATTTTGTTGAGGTGTTTGTGGAGCTTGCAGTGCCCAGTTAGGGTTCTGGTAAGGACTCTTAGTTGATTCCTACTCATTGAAAGCACCAATTCCGCAGCATTTTGTTAAAGGTCGGTATTAACGCTTTGGAATGCACAAGGCCCGGGATTGCAGCCCATTGCTTTATGCTTAGGCTGCGGCCCCATTCCTTGAGTGCTCTACCAAGAGAGATATACTGCAGACTGGTTCTGGTCCGTAAATGAGACTTTCGGCCCCTAGCCTAGCCAGCACATGTGCGGTTTGCCGGGAATGTTGCTGTGGCCCGGGACCCATATTAGACGGATATTGTTGTCACGTTCTAGCATGTTTAGCGTCTCAACACAGTCCAGAATTAATTTGGATGAGATTTCAGCTGCAATCAGTGCTTTTAGTGCAGTCTGACTGTCAGAGAAAATTGGGATGTTTCTATGGACTAAGGACATCTCTAGGCTCTCTAGTGAACAACCAATAATGGCGAAGATCTCAGCCTGTAACACAGCTGAAAATTCTCCCAAACAAGCATATTTGCCTGTTGGTGGCATGCCCCCGTAGAATCCAGCACCCGCCCGGTTGTCCTTTCTGGATCCGTCCGTGAACCAAACTACGTCATTAGGGTGAACAGTAATTGGGACCTTTCCTTCCCAGTCCTCCCTAGTATGTATGAAAACTTCGTATAGCTTCGAGAAGCTGTGCACCTTCGTCATGGCGTCCGATGGCATGGCCATGACTGGTGTCTCAAGAAGAGACTGTTGCAGCTGTCCTAGTAGGGTGGAAGTCCATTTCGTCCTGCCCGCTGTCCTGGCGATGAGAACTGCCTTCTTAGCCTCCATCTGAACAAGCAGAGGAAGAGGAGTCAGGTCAATCAGGGCCTCAAGTGAAGCGGTGGGCGCCGACGAAAGCGCACCCGTGATTATCAGACAGGCCAGCCTCTGTACACTATTTAACGTTGTAATACAGTTCACCTTTAGAGCCTTTTTGTGCCACACTATGCAGCCAACGTTATAGTTTTTCCGAAGAGTGTTGGGGGTAGTTAGTCCCCCTTTTTAGGTAAAGGGTATCAAGAGTCATTCATATCATGTCAGTTATCAGCGTTGACAGTTAGCTTGATCCTCATACACCAATTTTCGACGACTCTCAGTGCTGATTGCATTAGCCCAGCGACCACTGATGCGCATTTACGCACCACTAGTATCGCTAGGTCGTCAGCGTATCCTTTAGCGTAGAACCTTTTATCAAACAGTTCTTCTAGGACCTCATCCACTACCAGGGCCACTCCAGCGGCGACAGTACCCCTCCCTGGGGGCATCCCTTAGTCAGCCTGTTCCTGAGCGTCGAGCCCATGATAGTAGATGACGCTACTCTGTTGTTAAGCGTGGATTTGATCCATTATATAGTAGTTAGATCTATATTCCTTGAAACCAGGCTACCTGTAATAGAGGAGGTTGAGGTGTTGTCGAACGCGCCTTCAATATCTAGGAAAGCGCATAGTGCAAACTCCTTATCCGCAATGGCTCTATCAATGCGATCTACTAACTTTTCGTTTTTCAGTAGATCTGTCTTTTTGGTAGGCATGTTGCATGAAAGACAACTTTCATGCAACTTTTTTCATAATAATAACTGATAAATAAATAATTTGCATAATACCCCATACTAATAAAAATATTGACACAATGGATAAGGTATAATATAATGTTTTGTACTTGTCTGTCAAGCGACTTTTCCAAAGTATCAGGACAAAACAATCTTTAAGCGAGATAACTATAACATCTATGCTTGTATTTAATCATTCATATAAATAGCTTAAGTGAAATAAGTAGAAGCTTTTTTTATGCAGCCAGATTCCATACATAATATTATGTTGCAAATTTAATTGTTTTTTTAAATTTCAATATATCAATTAAAACCGACTTCAAAAGTAAAAACTGCTACTCAATCTTCCTTTAGCCGAATTTAAAATTGGAATTATTGAGAAAATAAGTTTTATTTAATACTTTTTTGTGCATTTTTTTTTACTTTGTATGTCTTTTATTTAAAAATAATTATTTTTCTCTTTTAGTTAAATTATTTATTATCTAAATTATATTATTATCTATATTATTATAAACACATTGATTTTGGTGCACAAAACTCTGATGAGTACGAAGTATATGAGTGAGTACCTATGTCATCATAATATGTTGGTGTTTCTTGTGAAGATGGTAGTGATGATGATGATGATGATTACTCTAAGTGGTATGATGGCATATGCTTGCAGTTTTTTAAACAACGCCGGAATCCCCTAACATGTATCCAGCGTATACTTTAGTGCAAAATCTTACTTTTTGGTAGCATATGCTTGGGACATCTTCAGAAAAAGTCGAAATCGCCATATGTGCCCATATGAATTTCGAGGAGTTCCCTCGATTCATCATGGATCCCATCATCAGGCCCAGGTCCATCATCACCCTTTACATTAAAAAATAATTTTGAAAATCGGTCCACAGATGGCGGAATTATCGTTGAACATACAAAAAAAAATTATATAGGTACAGCCGAATGCATAACCGCCTCCTTTTTTTGGAAGTCGGTTAAAAATCAGAATATCAGTAGTTATAACTACTAGATTGCAGCAATCAAAATAACAATTACTCCTAGTTCGGTTTTGGAATTATTCCTCGTAGGTACACTTTCCTCGTAGATACACTTTTGAAAAAAGTTCGCCTTTATTCCTTAAAGATCCAGTTTTTAAAAACCAATGTGGCGTTTCCTAATAGATACACTTTTGGTTACAGGTGTGTAAACAAAAGTGTATTCAACAAATTCACAGCCGGTCGTGCCGGCATGCAACGCACATATTATACAAATAAGAAACAATGTGGAAATCAGATATTTAATTACTTTAATTATTTAAGAAGATACATTTTTATTTACTTCTTTTTTTTTAATAAACAGAAACATTTTTAGTGTCTTGTCTGAATCCAATTTGTTTTAATGTTACATTATTTAAAAAACAATTGGTATTTTATTTTATTTTTAAATTAGAGTGACAAAACTTAACTTATCATTCCTATCGCTGTTCTACTTATTGTACAATATGAAAGTGGATGTTTATGGAAAGGCGAACTTTTTTCAAAAGTGTATCTACGACGAAAGTGTACCTACGCGGAATAATTCCAATAACCAAACTAGGAGTAATTGTTACATATATACTGTATACTAACTTAAGCTAACCTAAGTACCTACTTCGTCTAATTTGTGGAAATGTGGAATAAGTCGTCTTTAAAAAATAAGTCGTCATAGCAACAGGTAGCTAAATCTACCTACTGGAATCTTCTTATTGGACAACAATAGATTCGCCTCATTTAAACGAGCAATTAAGTTTTAACCTCGAACAAATACAAACGATTAGTAAATAATAGCACGGCGGCGCTTGTCCAGCAGATTTATACCTCACTTGGCATGATTATATAATTACCTACCTACTATTTAATAGTTTTAGTTCATACCTAGTTTAAATGCTGGAATCAAATATGTGTAGTATGTATGGGTTAATTCGTTTATATTAAATTAGAAATCTAGCGGAAACTGTATATTTTGACGAGATAAAAAGCCTTCCCCTTGGTCTAATACTCTAATCTGTGCCAAATTTCATCAAAACCCGATCAGTAGTTTTTGCGTGATTTGTGAAAGAGTAACAAACATCCGTCCATCCATCCTCACAAACTTTTATAGCAGTAGTAGGACGTATAGCCGTGAATAAAGCTGTTTTGTAACTAAATTAAAATATTTGTAATCGTAGAGTAAATTGAGGTAGAAGTTATGTAATACATGTATGGAGTGAACTAAAATATATTACGCTCTGGGAGAGCCACGAATGGGCCGGCACGACCGGATAAACACCACCTCACAGAAAACCGGCGTGAAAAAACACTTGCGTTGTGTTGTGTGAGGTTGCCGGAGGCCCAAGGAAGGTTGGGGATTTTAAGGACTGGGAATGCAAGAGTGCCCATGGGCGGCGGTAATCGCTTACCATAAGGCGATCCGTCTGCTCGTTTCCTGGTTCATTTCATAAAAAAAAAAAACGCGACTACAGCGAAGCCAAAAGGAAGGGTAATATTTTGGCTATGTCTATGTATGTATACCCCCTTACTAATAAAAATATTTACATAATGGACTTAAAGAACGTTGCTGTCTTTGTCTGTCAAGTGACTTTTCCAACGCATCAGACAAAGACAGCAACGTTGCTTAAGTTATCCGTTGTGTAAATGTTTTTATTACTAAGGGGGATAAGTAAGTATATATGTTTGTTCCACCGTAGCACCTAAACTACTGATCCTATTTTAATGAATGAGGTGTCAATAGTATCGAATGAATGAATGAAATATTCTGTATTGTGCACACAACATAAAAAATACAAAAGACAAGAGATAAAAATAACAATATACACAGGTAAAATAAAACGTGCCGGCCACACTTGAGCCGAACGGTATCGCACGTGACGACGGCAGGAGACCCGATAGCATGACCCTAATTCCGTGGACATTAGGAGGCCGCTGGTGTGGGACGCTACCTGCGTGGATACGCTGGCGGCGTCACACGTAGCGGCCATTGCAAGAGTGGCGGGGGCAGCTCGCCGAGACCAACAAAAGGCGGAAATATAAATCCATCAGCGATGGTTACATTTTTCTGCCTTTTGGAGTTGAAACTATGGGTCCTTGGGGCCCCAGTGCCAAGCATCTTTTTAGGGATTTCGCCAAAAGACTGATCGCAAAACTAATGACTAAGGCTGGTGCTTGCCTCGGCCGACGTACCCGCAGCCTCCGACCTAGATTCGGTTTTTTACTTATAGTACTTTTTTTATTTTTCATTTAGACAATAACTTATATATACAGTTTAGATAATAATTTAGTTATTTTAATATAATTTATTATAAAGTAATATCCTAGTAATAAGTACTAAAGAAAGCTTTTTTGTGTATTTTTACTTTTCCCAAAAAAAAAAAAACTTAAAAATGATTTAAAACCTTAACTTATCAGTAAGTTAAAGTAGAAGTAAGAAGAGAAGTAAATCGATCATGGATAGCCATTTACGATCCATGATCGTCGTCTATGGACTACGATGCCCGCTAATTATAAGATTTATGAGTACTCATCAAGTATCATGGTCATGGTCTTAGGTTTTTGATATATAATTATATATTTTATAAAAACTATAACTACGTAAATTATATAGCTGATGTGTGCTGTTGTTTGTTCTTGTCTATTATTACGATTTGTGTTACCTGTGTATATTGTTATTTTTTATCTCTTGTCTTTTGTATTTTTTATGTTGTGTGCACAATACAGAATATTTCATTCATTCATTCGATACTATTGACACGTCATTCATTAAAATAGGATCAGTAGTTTAGGTGCTACGGTGGAACAAACATATATACTTACTTATCCCCCTTACTAATAAAAACATTTATACAACGGATAACTTAAGCAACGTCGCTGTCTTTGTCTGATGCGTTGGAAAAGTCACTTGTCAGCTGCCCCCGCCATCCTTGCAATGGCCGCTACGTGAGACGCCGCCAGCGTATCCACGCAGGTAGCGTCCCACACCAGCGGCCTCCTAATGTCCACGGAATTAGGGTCATGCTATCGGGTCTCCTGCCGTCGTCACGTGCGATACCGTTCGGCTCAAGTGTGGCCGGCACGTTGACGGTGGCAAAAGCCCTGCGGATGACGTCATTTATGGAGGCATGGCACGGCCTCCAGTCCCGACTGAAGGCCGGCACTGCGGCTGCAGGACAGTCGATGGTGCCCTTGGCGGTCCACCGTGGTACCACAATGGCAGCGATGGGGCTCGTTACTGGCGGTTCCTAAACGCAGACTGACTGACAGTGTGAAGGTGTGGTTATCCAACAGAGTTTGAATGACGGGAGTGCCTGGAGTCAGTACCTCGATTCCGGCTCAGTGGACGCTAAGAGATGGGCGCGATCAGCAGGGGAGGAGCAATTTAACAGGTCTGATTGTGCCAAATTAAGAAGGGGTTCATCCCAATTCTTTTCAATGTTGGGACGGACTGGAATTTCGCCTGGGCAGACTCCACGCCAAGTATTAACAGCTTCCGGTAGTGAGTCAATGAATTTGTAATGATTTTAGTGAAAAATGGGTGGATGCTATGAGCAGGTAACAAAAAAGCAGGAAGAGACACTGGACACCTTCCTGATACCCAACCCTCCGAACCGAATGGGTAGAGCAGCTTGGGACCATGAGGTGTCGGAGATGTTGCAGTTCAAAACATTGACCAGTGTGTCTTTCAAAGTGAGATCTAAATGTGAGAGAATGTCGGAAAAACTCCATAGTGGACAGCATCTCAAGGCGTACGTCAATTTTTGACACGAATGGAATGATCGTGTGAGTCGTTAATATACAATTCAAACATTTAGAGAAAAGTTCAAAATCGATGGATTTGAATTTTTCAATGACTTGTAGATCCTGCAAGGCTGAAACCAGATCTCCACCGAGGGTCCCGTCATCCTGGTACCAGACGTTGAATTCTGATAAAAATTAATGATTAAACTAATGATTTTTTGGTTTTAAGAATTATTAATTCATATTTTATCATTAAAAAAAAAACAGTTACCAGTAAATGCTGATGAATTTTTACGTCTAATGCTCAGACCAAATAAAAAAAGCGAAGAGTTCTGCGAACGACGCAGTGCGGGCGGTCTAAACTACGCCACGTCACGCCGTGTTATTACACTAAAGTAACTATAACTAATCACACACAAATAATACAACGCCTTACCTTGTAAGGCGAGCTGTCGCGGTGTGTAGTATTTAGTGCATAGCTCCACCCGCACTACATACATAAAAATCGGCCACAGTTTGGTCAGAGGTCTAATGTCTGAACTCTGTAATACGAATGACAGTCAATATTTTGTAACGTGTAACTTGAGAGTTTTGTGTGTAACTGTACTTTGCCGCAGTGCGCCTCAGTCGATACTAGGACCTCCACAATGTACAGCAAGACTAAGGACACGTCTGACGTCTTCTTTTGAATACTTAATCGATACTGAAAGTACAACTAATTTATACATTTCTCCAGAAATAATCGTTTATCTAAAACCAAATGACAGACGATGTGTGAAAAATTACGAGTCCCGAAAGACATTATGAACGTGTTGCACTGTAAGTCAATACTGTGCCTGTAATCTGTCTGTACTGCCAGCATATTATTATCTTTTTAGTATCCATAAAATTTATTAATGTTGCCATAAAATTAAAGGAAAACTCTATACATTCTACGTAGATGTACACAGAATGTACCTTCACAGTACATGCACAAAAATTGTCGCATTAAAAAAAAATTGAAAATAATTTCGAATATACGTATACTTATATATAGTGTACTATATTAAACTTTATTTAAATTAAAGTTTTATTTTTATTATGTTGGCAAGGATGTTTATTATTACATTACATATTATGAAAGTGGGACAAAATACTTACAAATCCGGCGGATATGGTCACCGCACACAAAAAACACTTTTCTATCAAAACCGGTATGAGTGTGGATGACCAAACACTTGCGTGCGAAACGATCAGCGATTATGGCACTAATCTAAATCACATAAAGATTATTTTACGTGTCTAATTCCTATTTGCAGTTATGTTGAACATAGAACAAAAATGCAGTAGGACAAATTTCGGATCGCCTAGCAAATGTGACATTACGAATTTATTTAGTGAAAATAATAATATGATGTGCATCGAAACGTTGCATCTGATATTGTATCGGCAAACAAAATTGAAATTTTAAAAATTGCATTTCCTTGGAAACCAACGAACGAACTAACTACGAACAAACTACGAAGCCTCTCCGGTTTTCGGTTACAAGTTTCAAAGAATTATTAATTAACTCAATTAAAAATTAAAATATTGTAGCATGTCGTACTGTGACCCTTATCGTGACAAATAATGCCAAGTCAGCCAAATATTACCTCGTTTTACAGCTGCCGTGGTGCTGTGTTATAAGTTTGATGTGTCTATGTATAGATTGTAGCTCCCAAATGGATGAGCCGATTTTGAAGTAGTTTATTTTGGTTGATAGCTGACGATCAAAGGTATTCTTAACTATAATTCATCATCATCAGCTCGCTTGCTGCTTGACAATGACGGGATTACTTAAAAAAAAATTGTTTCTACTATTTGAACAAAAATATAGCTAAACATTAGTTTATTACCTTTTTGAGTTAAATAACCACGTCTGTATTAGTTTTAATAGTTCAATATGATGTTATAGATGTAACAAAGTTCTTATTTCCAATTACGATTCAACCAAACATGCAAAATTTTTCACAAAAGTGATATTTTAAAATTCCATTACACTGCGACCATGTCGACAGTTGTCATTTTTCATACATCGTCTGTCAATTTCTATATAAGAACGACGATTGTCAAAACCATTCGCAAATTGGTTTTACTGTACGCTTGGCGCTTTATGCAAATCATCGGCAAAAACTTACCTCCTGACGTACTGTGTAACTGCCCTGTGGTAGGCGCCGAGTACATCAGTGTAGCTGTACCAAGGCAATGAACGGACGTGTATCAAGGCCTTAACATTTTTTTTTTATTTTAATTAATAACATATGTAGTTCTTTAATTACTATAATATATTGTGAATATACTGTGCTGTTTGTGTTACTGGATTGGGCTATTTGTGATTTTGGCGGCATGGTAAGTCAACACGTGTGTACTATTTTTAGTTTTTTTTACAAACATTTTACCGCGGTAGATGTTTTTGTAAAGTGTTTGGTTACACTTTCTTTCTGCTTGCTTGCAGTGGCCAATTTAGTCTAGCTGACTTTTAAACTTTAGCTTATAAAATAATTCTAAAATTTTTTGAAAGTATTATTGGCAAGATGCATTGCCCTTCATGCAGTTATCGTCTTTTGTCTTTATCTACAACTTTCTTCGCAACTATTAAAAAGCTAACGAGCTTTCAATGGTATGCAAAAAATAAACAGAATTTTCATTTCACAAATACTACTGGTAAAAAATTTGTAAATAACTTTATTTTGGCTCTTAGCCTTCCGATTTATGCGACCGGCGCCGCGACCCGCGACCGCGACCAGCCAACCAGCCAATCAGGTTCTCCGGCTACGCTCACCGGTCGCGCGTCGCGGTTTGCGGAGATTGTTTAGTGCTCCATGTGGTCGCGGTCTCGCGTCACGCGTCGCGTGCATCGGAAGGCTACCGGAATCCGGAACACCGGTGAAAATTAAGAGCGCTGAAAATAGAACTCTGAGCTAATGCAATAGAGTTGAAAATCGAACACATGAGTGTCGAGTCAAATGTCAATGTCATATAATATGACAGCTCGACACTCGAAACTTCCATATATACTGTATTATCTATGACTTCTATTTTCAACTCTATTGTATAAATGCAGATTTCCATTTTCAGTGCTCTTAATTTTCACCGTTGCAACGTCGTGCAGTGCCGCAACGCGAAACTGTCGCTACTCGAGATTGGAGTGTGCTTGATGTACGGATTGATTAAAATATAAGTAACTATTTACAGAGTTCTTTAGCCTCATCCACAGTTATCCAAAACTAGCTTTTGCCCGCGGTTTCGCCCGCGTGGAATAGTGTTCTTGGAGAAAATCTTCTTCAGCAAATAACTTGGGAGGCCGGTAGCGCCGCGCATTGTACTATGTCCCTGCATTCTAAATCTGTGATATCTTCGAAAATATTCATTTAAATTACATGCTGTAAAGGGCCATATTGATCTATATTAAATGCACAATGTATTTAAGGTACTTAATTGGTTAAGGATTAATGGATAAGGATTATTTCTCGTAAAAAGTAAAGGATCAAAAATTATTATTGTGGGTTATCCCTAACAGATAGATATATACCATCGCGGACTTTTTTGTAGACCTTTTTAAGGTGTACAATAATGTAGTACATTATTTTTATTTATCTCGTAGGGTTCAGCCAGCGTTTGCAATGTAAGCGCAAAACAATGTGTTTATTTACGACATTAGAAACCTCTAAAATAATTAATCAGTGTTTCTCTCCTATATTATTCATATTATATACATAATATAAACCTTCTTATTGAATTAGTCTATGTATTAAAAAAACCGGCGTAGTTTTAAATATCTAAGCCTACATAAGGACAGACAGAAAAAGTAAAGTGATAGTGATAAAACCTACCTTAACCTTATTAACCCCATTCATACACGCCCGCCCGCACCGTCATTGGTCTCGCTAGGCAGTAGGCGCCTACCGACCAATGATTAGTCTATGGTGCTAGTAAGCCTTTTTAAATAGTTCAACATGTCTGGATGGGCCTTAATGTTCGATCCAATTACGTATGGCCGTATGTGGCGGGCATTAACTACCTACAAATTGTAATCACCAAACCATTATCACATCGCGTACTCTTCCTGTGGGCTGTGTTATCAATCGCTAACACGCATTATCAGCTGTGATACTAGAAGGTTACCATGGCAACGGCCCGGTTTTTATTACGACAAAACCCCAACCTAATCAAATCGGAACCCCAATTCTCGTATTTATCTTTGACCTTTCTATGAATTATAAATTAATAGATGAGAATACCATTTTGCAGTTTTAACATAATATCGAGAATGCATCAAACCTGTATTATTTAAAGAGTTAATTATCAGAATCAACCTTACAGAACAAATTCAATCTATAAATATTGAACTCTGGAGGAGATACATGCTTCGGCACCAGGAGATACCACGAGCCATGGGCTGACAGAAAACAGGCGTGAAATAACGTCACTTACGGAATGATCAAATCTAAATCAATCCGTAAGTACAATAGTACTGATAGGGAATATCCCTAAATCATTTAGGGAATAGTTAAGAGCAGAATAAGCATATGCCTCAATCCTCATAAGTCATACGGATCTCCACACCACGAGCTTGCGTCACGCAGTTGACAAAGAACAACATGTAAACAATTAAACATATTGTAAGAAACAGTTTTGCTGCGAATGTCAATGTGCGACGTTGTTGATTTTGTAAGTCTTCCAAAATTGGTGTTAATTCGGTCATAATGTATTGGTAGAATATTAACAATAATTAGATATTCGTTGATGTGCACAAGTGTGGGCAAATGGTACATGGATACAACTTCAAAAAGCGTGCTATTTTGTGTTCCAAAGGGTTTTTTCAAAGTTTGTACTTGGTGGTAAAAAAAAAGTGTAGTTCATAGCTATAAAAATATTTTTATTTATAAGGTTACAATTCAATACAATTTATGGCACGTTTTTGGCACACTGATGAAAAAAACAACGTAATTATAAAGTTTCAAAATAGTTCCAACAGTAACTGTGCTGTTAATACAGCGAGCCTGTAATTTTTTCTATTTTCGTTTTATAAACGTCCACACGTTCAAGACCTGATGTCGAAGCCATGTTATAATGACTGCATAGGCTCTCTAGTGAACAGCCAATAATAGCGATGAACTCAACCTGAAACACGGTTGCAAAATCTCCCAAACAATATTTGACTGTAGGTGGCATGCCCCAGTAGAATGCAGCCCACCAGGTTGTCTTTCTTGGATCCGTCCTTGAACCAAATTATGTCATTGAGGTAAACATTAATTGGGACCTTTCCTTCTCAGTCCTCCCTAGAAGGGAGGGAGGGAGATGAAAACCTGGTATAGTTTCTAGAAGCCATGCACCTCGATCATGGGCGTCAGATTACATGGCCACGATAGGTGTTTCAAGAAGAGACTATTGCAGCTGTCCAACTGTACTCTAGACATCAAGGTCGGATTTGGTACGGAGCGGACCAAATCCGAGCGTGTGTTAGCACTTTTAGAATTTACTCTGTGGTCCATATCGTATCAACAAAATGTAGCCAAACTATATTTGGCTGCTGGAGGTGGCAGATTTACCGATTATTACTTTTGGCCGCTCGCCAACAGTTTAAGTGGATTTGTATGAACTTGTATGAGTTACGTGTATGAATTTATATTTCACGCAAGGAATGGATGGCCTAATTAAAAGTAATTATGTTGAACTTTGAATTAAGAAGCAAGCTTTTGTACATTACGTATTTATATATATATATATATATATATATATATATTTTATTATTACTGTCGAAGGCAGGTCATAATCGAGCCCTGACATCTCTGCGACCCAAGTGGATCTATTATGACTACTTCGCGTTATAGTACCTGCCCCAGGCCTATGCTGCTCATAAACTGAACGATGTGGTGGGGGTTGGTGCCACGAATTTCCTCTGTGGTGGAGTATACGTGCTGCCCAAGGTACCTGTTTCTGTTCTGTTGAAGTGCTGTTGAGGAGAAGGTGTAAGGGTGTCTCGTCCTTCTCCCTGCAGAATCTGCAAGTCGTTGTGTCACCAACTCCTATTTTGTTGAAGTGTTTGTGGAGCTTGCAGTGCCCAGTTAGGGTTCTGGTAAGGACTCTTAGTTGATTCCTACTCATTGAAACCGCCAATTCCGCGCGCCGCGGTTTCATTGCCGTGGAATATGCTGTGGCCCGGAACCCATACCAGACGGATATTGTCGTCACGGCCTAGCATGTTTAGCGGCTCAACACAGTCCAGAACAAATTTGGATGAAATTTCAGCTGCAGTCAGTGCTTTCAGCGCAGCCTGACTGTCAGAGAAAATTAGGTTGTTTCTATAGATTAAGGCCATCTCTAGGCTCTCCAGTGAACAACCAATAATGGCGAAGATCTCAACTGCAGGCTGATGCAAATTGTTGCAAACTGATGCAAAAAAAACACAAATTCTCCCAAACAAGCATATTTGCCTGTTGCCATATCTGCCACATGGGGGGCATGCCCCCGTAGAATCCAGCACCTGCCCGGTTGTCCTTGTACTGTGTGTCCTTGTGTGTCCATACTTCCGTGAACCAAACTATGTCATTTTTATAATACATATATAATTTTATGCGAAATACATATTGCCATTTTCGATTTTATTCGAAATAATACCTAGATTATGGTCCATTTAATTATTTATTTCTGACAATTGTTACATTTTTATTTGAAGTAGTTTATATTTTAAATATTATTATTTTTACAGTTTAATTTAGCTACACTGTGGTGACTGAGGTAAATATTTATTTTTTTCTTTGGTTTGGATTTTGGAATTTTATCAGAGCTTTTAAAAACTTAGAAGAATTAATTGCTTTTTAAAGGATGCCATAAGAGGGTTTGAAACTAGCGTGAATAAATTGCATTTTCAGGCTGGGACTATAGTGACTATAAGAATAATTAAGACACCATAGTGCGGAATCCGAAAGGCCGCAGAAAATTCAGAGCATTGACAGGGGGTGTCACTACGCCGTTCCGCCGCCGAGCTACAAGTACATACCGAGACTCCCCAACGTTGGGGCGATTCAATGGTTGCCACTTGCCACGCACTGACCGGCCGTGGCGTACGCGCGCGCCTCTTACGCAGTACGACTCACTTTACGTCGCAAACGCGTGTCATATTTTAATTGGCAAAAATATGTATCCAAAAAAATCCTGTATTGTAGCCGATTGTCGGAACAATGAAAAAAATAGCAATTGTCAGTTTTTCTCGGTTCCGGCAAGTGAGAAAGATAGCGAATGGTACGATAATCATTACTCATTTATATCTACTGTCATGGTACCTAAATCAATAACAATAATTATTAAATATACACACAAAAGTTTTATATTATATGCTTATTTAAAATAGGTGGTAGGTAGCTGCATATACATACATATAATCCATACCTACATCAAAAGAAAATCACGTGTCGTGTCTGTGTAAACTGATTTATATGTTCTGTATTAATTTACCTAATAGGTACATAGGTATAACAGTTTCCGCTTGTATACCTTGCGTGGTATTTATGTTCGGTCGGTATGTTGTATGGTAATCTATATAATATGTATTATATCATTATTATATATTATATCTTCGTCTAGTATAAATCTGATAGTATAATCTAAGATATTTAATTATAGTATTGACAAGTGACAACCCTAGTTTCGGAATATCTGACAAGGTGTGGAATAATGTCGACCTTCGCGCGGCGCCAGAGAGCTCAATTTCGGCTGCTCGCGTACGGTCCGTTTGTTAATAATAATTATATAGGCACATAAAAAGGCGGCATTTGTGAAGATCAAAACAGAGAGACTTCTGTACCTTGTACTATTATCTATTCTGTGGCATTGATAATTATTATTTTTAAACAAAAAATTATATTTTTTCCCTTTTTAGGGATATTTGTTAAATTATTATTAATACATTTTAAGAGCGTTTAAAATAATCGAATGTATAATTGAATACGCGCCAAGCTTCCATTAGGTATTGTAAATAAGATGATGATGATGATGATTACTGTAAATTACAAAGTGGCATATGCTTGCAGTTCTTTAATATTATATTTCCGTTGTCGGTGTCGTGTGTGTAACACAAGTTCTTCGAGAACTTACCACCCAGATTGACGTGACGTGGTCAGACGTCAATCTGTGACGTGGTGTGAAAGCGTCCATAGATATTTTTATTATTATTAATTTAATTTTTAAATAAATTTACCTATTATTTCACATATTATACTAATTTTATCATTATTTTTAATTATTTTTTATTAAAAATTTTATTTTTATATCAAAATACATTTATTTTAAATTTTATTTATTTTAAATTTTTATACAAAAAAATTAATTTTTAAACAATATGTGTATGTACCTACTGTGACCGGACTGTGCAGTTGTATCGTTGTGGTCTGTAGCGGGCATCATGGTAATTATAATTATAGTAAAAGGCATAGTAGACGTTAAATAATAATTTATTAATTCAAATTATAAGCTAGGGATTATAATTATATTTTTATCAGTTATTGCCATTAGGTACAGCCATGTTACCTAGCGCTAAGTATTTCATAAACGTAGAGAGTCGTACATAAAACCTAACGTATTTTTGTCACTTAGCCGAAGTACAATCCCTATAACATTAACTAACTACAATTAATAAATAACAATTACTTAAATCTTGTAATTTAAAAAAAAATGCATAATGGACGGACTTTTTATACCTACCTACTAGGTACCGACAAAGCTGACATTGACTCTCTGCAAACTTAATTTAATACTTTATTTATTTACCATATCGCAAATAGACTTTAATTATTCGTCTTCTCATTCAAAATGTTATTAAACTTTAATTTCATGTACTTATTTCATATTAAAACAAACTACCTATATTATTTGATTGCGAAATGGTTGTCATAGATTTCGTTACTGATCTCAAATAAGTTAAAATTATAGGACAACCTAAACCTACTTTAATTCGGCAACCCACTAATTAATATTGTAATATTATCTAGCTTATACATGCTTACACTAAAAAGTTTAATATAAATAATTACATAAAATAACTTTATTTCAAGCATTGCCGATTTTAATATGTCTTACAAAATATTCTTAACTGTTTTTTTTTGGTACACTATATAATGAATTTTCTATTTCCATATTTAAGCACCAAATTCAGCGTATTCTACTTACAATAAAGTTGAAATATTTCTTAGCTTATTACCTAATTATGTTTCTTATAAAAAATTAAACACCCAACAAGCCTACCAACATTTCTTACTCAAAGCCATTTCATCTAATGTTTGTACGTAGCTTATAAATTAATTAAAATAAATTATCAAAATAAATATCAAAACCTTACTAGGTACATAAATAATATTTGTTTACTTAATTACGTATTATATAATAATGACTATCTACGAAAAATGTATGAGTAGATAATAATCTATTCTTGTCGACAAGATTCGCGTCGTCATTCCCATATTCAACATAGTAACAATAATCGCAAGATCACTAACGAACAGCTCACACCGAGATGGGACGTTCAAAATTGAACCTTCTTCACTACACAACACAATAGTCTATTCAGTTCATTGCAAGAGCGGCGTCACGCCACGTAGCTCGGTGCAGCTCGATATTCGAACTCTTGCAATTAAACGTGTATCCTTTGGTGTACCTAGTGAATAAAGTTCAATTTTGAGTCGCTATCTTAATCGCGTCGCGTTTCGGTGTGTAACGACCACGTAACGACGCTATAAGGGACCCCCTCAGACTATCGTTTAATAAATGTCAATAGAATGTTTTAGAAAAAGGCGGTCTGGGATCGCGTTTAACGCTTATTTTAAAATACTTTCAAGCTGTTTATGATCTGTTTCCACAGTGACATTTTTGTCATCATAAATATACTGATGGAACTTCTGACACGCAAAAACAATATCCAGCAGCTCTTTCAATTTGGGCATATCTCTGTTGCGTGTCAGTGAGCGTTCGCGAGGCTTACTCAACGGGTCGACCGCTCTGCAGCAGCGCGGCGCCGAGCGCGACGCTGCTGACATCCACCGGCAGCAGCATCTCCCGCTCCACGTCGTACAACGCCAGCACGGCTGACGAGCTCAGTATTGATTTTAATTTATCAAAAGCATTTTTATGCCCTTTTTCCCAAAACCAAATTGTATCTTTTTTTAAAAGCCTCGTTAACGGAAATATATGTTCTGAATAGTTATGTATGTACTTAGAAAGATGATTAACCGCTCCTAAAAACCTCTCTAAACTTTTTCTGTCGACTGGCTCGGGCATGTTTATTATAGCCTTAACTTTTTCACTATCAGCCCGCATTCCATCTTTATTAAATATGTGACCTAAAGATGTAACCTCACTCACACAAATCTGACACTTATCTTTATTGAACTTCAAATTAATTAGCCTAGCCCTTTTATATTATAGTTCTCCTAGACGCATATCGTGCTCGTTTTTAGAAGATCCCCAACATATAATGTCGTCAATAAAAGAGTCTACTCCATCGAGACCTTCTAACAGCTGTTTGACCTTCGCGTGAAATACCTCCGGCGCGCATTTCAAGCCGCGCAATTCAAGCCGAACAGTAACCTTAGGTAGGTACTGAAAAAGTCCGAACGGCGTACTAAACGTACACAGATTTGTGCTTTCGTCGTCTAATTTAACAGACCAAAATCCGGAACTTGCGTCTAAAATTGGGAAATATCGAGCATCTTTTAATTTCGCAGCAATTTCATTTTTAGCTTATAAATAGCTTTATTAAAGGGTCTAATGTTTAAGCACACGCGCAAATCCCCGTTATTCTTAGCCACGACTACTATAGAATTAACCCAAGGCGTCGGATGAGTGATTTTTCTAATAACCCCTAGCTGAACCATTCTATTTAATTCGCCGTGTAACTTATCGCGGAGCGCTAGCGCTATTTTACGCGGCGCGCACACCACCGGCGTCACATCTCTGTTTACCACAATGTGATATTCACCCGGTAAACAACCGATTCCGTCAAACAATCATTATTTTCAGAAATACTTAAACCGTGAATCCGTTTAATTAGTCCCAGAGATAAACACGCCTGCAATCCCAACACGCTTTGTTTGACATTCAATATTTGCGATGGCGAACTTTATGGAGTATTGCATAATTTTTTGCGACCATTTTAATGTACAACTTCCTTTTATCGGTATAAAATCACCACTGTATGATTGTAACTTTATTTTATAATTATTATTTATAACGTTTGGGTTATACCAAATTTTATACATTTATATTCATAATTACAGAAGCTAGAAGCGCGGACAGACAGACAGACAGTCAGACAGACGGACGGAGACGGATGGCGAAACTGCGAAACTATAGGGGTTCCTTGTGTATTATGGAACCCTAAAAATCGCATTCTGTACTGACATTTTGTTCTGCTTCTGCTACAAAACCAGTATAAGTCCAAAAATTACGTAAATTAGGGTCAAAATAAAACAAGGCTGACATGAATACATAATTATACTCATAAATTAATAACAACAGGTTTGGATAACTTCTCTTTAGGTCAGTTTTTGCAGGCCTGATACAAGTTTCTATGTTGACGACACAGAACAAGAACCTTCTTTTTTTCTTTAGCCGGGATTTACGTACTTTTTTATGAAGATTCTTGTCAAAGAGCGCAGTTTAGATGTAAAGACATCATTTTTTTTTATTTTTTTTTAATTAAATAAGGGGGCAAACGAGCAAACGGGTTACCTGATGATAAGCAACTACCGTCGCCCATGGACACTCGCAACATCAGAAGAGCTGCAGGTGCGTTGCCGGCCTTTTAAGAGGGAATACGCTCTCTTCTTGAAGGTTTGCAGGTCGTATAGGTCCGGAAATACTGCTGGTGACAGTTCGTTCCAGAGTTTAACAGTGCGCGGCAGAAAGTTACGCGAAAAGCGCATGGTGGAAGACTGCCACTCATCAAGGTGATGAGGATGGTATGTTTTTCGCGTGGGACGATGGCGAAAAGTTGCAGGTGGTATGATTCCGAACAATTCCTCAGAGCACTCCCCGTGATACAACCGATAGAGGATGCAGAGTGAAGCTACATCTCGGCATAATTCCAAGGGGTCTAAGCTGTTTGAAACACTATGGCAGTCAACAACTCGAGCGGCCCTGCGTTGGATACGACCCAGAGGGAGCAGTTGGTATTTTGGCGCCCCTGCCCAGAGATGAGAACAATATTCCATATGAGGCCGAACCTGCGCCTTGTAGAGTTGTAGGCGTTGGTCCGGACTGAAGTACTGTCTCGCTCTGTTAAGAACACCAAGCTTCTTCGAGGCTAACTTGGCCTTACCCTCTAGATGATATCGGAACTGGACTTCGCTCGATATGTTGACGCCAAGTATCTCAATGCTAGGGGAGATGGTTAAAGATGTGCCCTCGAAACGAGGATATACGACCATTGGTGACTTTTTAGTGGTGAACGCGCAGACTTGTGTCTTGGCGGGGTTGAATTGGACTGAGTTACGTCTACCCCATTCAGAGACTTTCTCCAATGAATTCTCTATTTTAGACACAAGTTCGTTTCGACTCTCAATGACATTTAGCCGAGAAATATTGGGGAAGCCGGTATATACAGCATCACCTGTACTATCATCCGCATAGCAATGAATGCCGTTGGTCTGTAACATGTCATTGATATGCAGTATGAATAGGGTAGGCGATAGCACACAGCCCTGAGGGACACCAGCATCAACAGACTGAATTTCAGAGCCTTGAGATGAACCTTTATGCTTCTATCTGCTAAGAAACTAGTGACCCACTTACATACGAGGGCGGGTCAATAAGTCCGTGACTTTTGGAATAAAACACAGATTTTTTGATAAATAAATCATTTTATTTTTCAACGTAGTCCCCCTTGAGCTCTATACACTTTGTCCAACGCTTCTCCAATTTTTTTATTCCTTCCAAAAAATATGATTTGTCGAGGTCCTCAAAATAGGCCTTTGTTTGCGAGATGACTTCATCATTGGAGTCAAATCTTTTTCCACCGAGCCATTTTTTCAGGTTTGGGAACAAGAAGTAGTCACTCGGAGCCAAATCTGGAGAATATCGTGGATGTGGGAGCAATTCATAGCCCAATTCATGGATTTTTGCCATGGCAACTGCACATGTGTGCACCCTTGCATTGTCTTGGTGAAAAAGAACTTTTTTCTTGGCCAAATGAGGTCGGTTTTTTTTCAAATCCTCATTGAAGCGGTCCAATAAGTTGGCATAATATTCCCCATTAATTGTTTTTCCCTTTTGAAGATAGTCAATGTGGATTATCCCACGTGCATCCCAAAAAACAGTCGCCATAACTTTATTGGCTGACAAACCCACCTTGGCCTTCTTTGGCGCCGATTCACCCTTAGAAACCCACTGTTTTGACTGTTGTTTGGTCTCTGGTGTGCTGTGATGGATCCATGTTTCGTCCACGGTTACAAAACGGCGCAAAAACTCCTCCATATTGTGATTAAACAACGCCAAACCTTCCTGTGAAGTTGTTACACGATTGCGTTTGTGGTCGACTTGCGGAAAGCTTTCTCATGCCCAAGTGATCATTCAAAATTGAAACCACTGAGCCATGCGAGATGCCTATGGCTTCCACAATCTCTTGCACTTTCAATCTTCGGTCGGCCAACACCATATCGTGAATTTTTTCGATTGTTTCGGGTGTAGAGACCTCAACTGGGCGTCCAGGACGTTCGGCATCTTCAGTGCTTGTACGGCCACAACGAAATTCAGTAAACCACTTTTTTACCATTGAAATCGATGGTGCAGAGTCCCCATAGTATTTATCAAGCTTAGCCTTGGTCTCGGTAATGGTTTTTTTTTGGCAAAAAATAATGCTTAATAAGCACACGAAATTCACTTTTTTCCATTGTTTCCTTAAGTTACTGGATAGTCTGATAAAGATAGCTGTAAAACACAAACTAACTGACGCAGCAAGTTCAAATTTTGATAGGAGTCAACTGACAGATGACTGTTGACAGGAGTAGTGTTGCTTTTTCAGTAAGGAGGTTAGAAATTCAAAAAGTCACGGACTTATTGACCCGCCTTAGTAATTTCACGGGCAGCCCGTATGATGGAAGCTTTGATAGCAGAGCTTTATGCCAAACCCGATCGAAGGCCTTCGCAATGTCCAAACTAACAGCCAATGCCTCTCCCTTCGACTCAATTGCCTGAGCCCAACGATGAGTTAGGTACGCCAAGAGATTACCAGCCGAGCGACCCTTACGGAACCCGTATTGTTTGTCGCTTAGTAATCCCTGGCCGTCCAAGTATCGAAGAAGCTGGCTATTGATAATGGATTCCATTATCTTCGAGAAGAGAGAGGTTATAGCGATTGGTCTGTAGTTGGAAGGATTTGAGCGATCACCTTTTTTGGGGATCGGGTGCACCAAGGCTGTCTTCCAAGAAGCCGGGACGATGCCAGAAGAGTAGGAGAACCGAAAAAGACGCGTCAAGACCGGAGCCAACTCTGGAGCACACTTTTTCAACACAATAGGAGGGATTCCGTCAGGCCCACTCGACTTTTGGATATCAAGGGAACGGAGGGCTTTTCGCACTGAGCGCTGATGAAACCGTATATCCGACATGATGCTCGTGCATCGCGGTATGGTCGGTGGTCATCCAGGGTCGAGTTTGACGCAAAGAGCTTGCCCAGAAGATCGGCTTTGTCCTTTGCGTCCTGGGCCAACGATCCATTTCCTACGTGTAGGGATGATAGGGTTGGCTTGCAGAAATTTCCTTCAATAGCTTTGGCCAGAGACCAGAATGCACGGGTTCCCGAGGGGAGGCGCTCAAGTCTCTTACCAATTCTATTGACGTGCTGTTTCTTTGCCCGAGTGATCTCTTTCTTGAGGGACCTAGAGGCAAGGTTGTACTCCTTTTTATATGTGCTGGTATTTAAACCCCGAGCAGACACTGCATTGACCCAGGATTGGTAAGCCTCCTGCTTCCGGCGAGAAGCTTTTTTGGGGGATGAACCAAACCAGGGACGAAATCTGCCGCTAGTTGGCACTACAGAGGACAGAATGAAAAGTTCCATCCCTTGCATTACCACATCGGCAACAGATTTGGCAGTGTTGTCGGGATCATCCGGCGAGAAGCACACGTTCCCCCAAGGATAGGATGCAAAAAACGACCGCATCCCATCCCAGTTTGCTGACTTGTAGTGCCACACACGACGGTATTTAACAGCACGCTGTCGTAACCCCGTCGTAAGTGGCACAGAACTCCTAACAAGGCAGTGGTCCGATGTACCAAGTGGTGCGATTACGGATATTTGGTAGCCGTCAGGTTTTGAAGTCAGCAGAAGGTCCAACAAGGAAGGATTCTGACCATCCACATCTGGGATTCGCGTAGGCGTAGTGACCAGTTGTGTCAAGTCGTTCGCAAGGGCAAAGTTGCAGACAGATCTCCCCGCATGATCAGTTTTACTGGAATTGAGCCAGTCGGCGTGGTGGGCATTAAAGTCGCCAAGTATTATGATCTCTGCGGATGGGATCTGCCGCTGCACAAAATCTGAAGCAGCTTGCAGGTGTTCCAAGAGTCGGTCCGTCTCGGGGTCACCACTATGGGACCTATATAGGCACGCATAGACGCGAGGGTGGTCGTCGTAATCTATGCGGAGCCATAATGTTGACAGGTCCCTGTCCTCAAGATTGCTGAGGCGGCGAGAGCTGATATCATCTCTGACATACACACACACTCCAGCTTTGGGCAGAAAGGAGTGCTCGAGAGAATACCCTGGGTGGGAAAGGTATGATGTGTCACTCGTAGATGATATCTGCGTCTCGGTTAAAAAGAGCAAAGCCGGCTTTGCCGTCTCAAGGTGGTAATAGACGGCATTAAGGTTGGAGTGTAATCCCCTGATATTACAAAAGTCCATGTTTAATATCGAGGGGGGTGCCTTTGTGCTTTTGCTCTTGCCCCGAGCAGATTCGAGCGCAGTTTTGCCGTCCCCAGAATACGAGGGGCAGCCTGGACGTCCACGTTCAGTCCCAGGGGTTCCTGAGCATGGACGTCCAGAGAGGGATTCTCCAACGCAGTTGGTACCCTCCTGGGGTAACAAATTGCTTTTCAACTGCGGCATTTCTAGAGGGGTAGGGGATTGGGCCTCCGGTAAACTCACTCACTCGGCGAAACACAGCGCAAGCGCTGTTTCACGCCGGTTTTCTGTGAGCCCGTGGTATTTCTCCGGTCGAGCCGGCCCATTCGTGCCGAAGCATGGCTCTCCCACGGTAGAATCTATCTATCTAATCTAAAGACCGATTTGCAAAATTATTCTTTTGATGTATAGGGTATAATCCTTAATTGGTCTTTTTGACATCAAAGTGGTGACCTGATGATGGGATCCATGAGGAATCGAGGAAACTCCTCAAAATTTATATAGACACATATATATGGTGATTTCGACTTTTTCTGAAGTAGTCCAAAAATATGCTACCAAAAGGTAAGATTTTGCACCAAGGTATACCCTGGATCCAAAAGTACTGAACAGAACTCCTGACTCATTATGGATACATGTTTGGGGGTTTCGGCGTTGTTTAAAGAAATGCAAGTATATGCCACTATGTCAATTACAGTACTCATCATCATCACCACCATCACATCTTACATCATCACATTATGATGATATAATAGGTACTTCTCATAGTATTTTACACCGACACGGATATCTTTGAACATTCCTCTGCCGTTTATGGACGCCGTATATTTAGAAAATAAGATTTAGTTCATACTTTTTTGTGCATTTTCACTTTGGAAGTTGGTTTTAGTTTTTTGTATAATCTTCTTTTCAACTTCGTCGATACATATAATTAGGTAACATTTTTTCACCCTGATAGACTAAGATTACGTCAGAAAAGTTGTTCTGAAAGACATTCTGTTTGCTTCAGTCCTGGATTCGTACCTACATAGACGAGAAAATCTCGTCTGTCATGCTGCGTCCAGAACTCAGGATAATGAATCTTTTAAATATTCCATGATATTTACAGAAAATGTAGAAATAACTAATACACAAATAGGATGTGCAATATCAAATAATATTTAACAACAAACTCTTTGTTGTTAAATATTATTTGATATTGCACATGTTTATGCCGAAACAAATAATTTTCAGCATTTTACGATTTGCGATGAGCTTTTTAAAACCCTTTTGACGTGATAACGTCTTATAATTCGATGGAGCCGGCTGCACGCACGAAAAAACATGACTCATGCGTTACCAACAAAGAAAGCTGTTGTGTAGTGTTTTGTTTGTTTGTTTGAGGCCAAAACAACTCTAAAGGTTTAAGTAGGTACGGTTTTTGCCTCAACATGCCTCGTCTAATAATATAAATACCGGGTGTTTTTCAGTCAGAGTCCAAACATTCAGGAGTATACTCTTGAATATAAGCAACTTTTACTATGCGATCAACTTTCATACTTGAAAAAAAATCAGCTGTTTCCTACAAACGGGCTAATTTTGATTAGAGCTTAGATAGAATTTTGTTTTTGGAGTTGTATGGGGCCATTAGTAACTTAAGTAACTAGCCACCTACTTGTTTTAACTAAATAAAATTTCTTAGTGGATATTGACGAAAAACCGTAAAGTATTACGGTAAGTACATTATAAGTTAAAACTTATAACATAAGATACGCCAATCACATACAAAGAAAGCTGTTGTGTAGTGTTTCGCGTGACTAGTGGTTATCGATAGAACTTTTAACCGGGGTCAGTTCAAATCCTTGAAGAAAAAAACTAAGATTGAACCAATCGTCTATACGATAAGTAATATTATTGTGATTTGTACATTTCCTGAATCGCAATATTAATATTTGCCGAGCACAGCTCTATAAAATATTGGCTCGACTTCATGTAAGTAAGTACTATTTCATTTTCGCTGCGGTCGAATTTTTATACCTTTTTGATGTCCAAAAAGGTATAATAATTCGACCGTAAATGCCGCCTATGAACTTCTTAAGAGGAAACATCAAGAAGAGAAATGAAAAATAGGTATTTGTAAAATCTATTGCTGTCCCGCAGTGCCCGAACAAGCTATCAACGTGTGAGAGTGCGATAGAGACAACTGTAACTTGAACTGAAAATACCTTTTAAAAGTACAAAAATCAGCGATTCGTAGATGTATTATGTACGTTAACAATAATCAAATACCACCGGCATCGCCCAGAGACAAGCACAGGCATTTTTATAGAAGTTGAAGTCAAGTAAAAGTCTCTTATAATTTCGGTTTTTATTAGGCTTAGGATCAGCAGGAAATATAAAACTAAATACACATAGGGTTATGTAACACGGAACGCTATGGGTAGGCAAAATTTTGCGTATATTTACATAATATATATTTACATAGTGTTTAGCAATTCAAATCATCTAAGAGATTTAAAATGTCTTCACGAATCTCATAACTCATAACCTTGGCACATAATTTTAAATTGATATACGGATTGTACTTAAAAATATTTCTGAACTATTATAATTTTGTAAAATTATATTATATTATAAAAAACATAAAAAAATAAAATATTTAAGAAACCAGCGTCATTTGCTGGGTTGTTCGTAATAAGAATATTGAACATTGAGCAGGCATATATTCTGGCAGGATAAGTCTTTGTTTAGCGATGAGTCAATGTACAAAATTCTAAGGCTCCGCGACCGCACTTTAGCACTTTAACACTTTTCACTTTTTCTTTACTCCCCGCTTTTCTTCAAAATTTAAAATCTTGTACTTGTATATATATATACATCACTCACTTTAAGCATTTTATACACATTGTAGTAAACCATACACTTTACATTAATATCTTATATTTAGAGGATATCGTAAAATTTATATTCAAGCGCGAAAAATATATAACAAGCGGCCTCGTATGTCGCGTCGAGGTGATATGGTCCAGTTTTTACCCATTGGGTACGAAACCTTAAAACATTTTCAATATTGTATACAGAAGTATATTGCAATGAGTAGAGTTATTTGTTGAAGAATTTTTTCTCCAAGAACACGGGCTCAAGCTAGTATATATAATATATATTTTAAATTCGGTATCTCGAAAAGGGCTACAAGTATTACCATGTAATTTAGTATGCAGTAAGTTTTACTGGCCTGGAAGTAGCCTGGAAACTGCGCATTTTTAAGCTTTACATGATTTTTTTTTCTTTCATCATGCAACAATATATATAAGGTTTGGTAAAAACAAACTACGGATATTTTGGGTATATGATATACTGCTTATTATAAAGACGTTTAGGCAAAAAATTATATAGTCATACTCAATGCAAAAAAATCATCTCGTGTATGGGAGAATCTCCACTCAACCCAAACTCGCCCATATAAACGAAGATTTTTTTTTCGAGTATGATAACTATTTTTCTGCCTATACATACGGAGTAGATCATATGCCCAAAATATCCGTAATTGATTATACCGAACCTTATATTATATCAATAATTTCGACTTGACTATGTCAGTCCGATTGGCAGTTTGGTATGCCTATGTACCTATACGGTGGATTCGAATCTCGGGCAGATAAATATTTTTGTGATTCTATTATACTTTTTTAATTTATTAGCCAGGTACTGAGTGTTTAGACAGTGACATTGCCTTTGTGATACACAATACCTGGGCTGATTGATAACTGGCCGAAATGACAAACTTAAAAAAATGATACGCAAAAAAGGAATATTACATTATATTCTGGCATCTTTTTGAAAATAGGATACCAAATTTGAATTTAATCGAACTGATGGAATTTGTTTGAGAGGACGTAGAACTTTCTCTGTCGTAAATTTTCTTAACAATGGAAAGAAACAAAATTCGTGCGGTGATAAAGTTTTACGTTTTAAAAGAGAAAACAGCAACCCAGATTAAAACCAAGCTACACAGTGTTTTAGGTAATTCTGCTCCTGCATTGAGTACAATTCACACCTGGGTAACTGATTTTAAACGTGGAAGACAGAGCTGCGAAGACGCCCACAGGTCTGGCCGTCCAAATGAAGTCACAAATCCGGACATGATCAAAAAAATTCACAAAATTGTATTGAATGATCGGCGCTTAAAGTTGCGAGAGATAGCAGAGATGGTGAGCATTTCATCTGAACGCGTTTTTAATATTTTGCACCAACATTTGGGAATGAAAAAGCTTTGCGCGCGATGGGTGCCGCGTTTGCTCACTGTAGACCAAAAGCAACGTCGAGTGGACGATTCATCGGAATGTTTTGCGCTGTTTAACCGAGATCCTAATGAGTTTTTGCGGCGTTATGTAACAGTCGATGAAACCAGGATACATCATTATACTCCCGAGACAAGAACAATGTAAGCAGTGGACTGAGAGCGGAAAACCTGCGCCGAAGAAAGCAAAAACGGTTTTGTCGGCCGGCAAAGTGATGACGACTGTTTTTTGGGATGCTCGAGGGATTATTTTAGTGGATTATCTGCAAAAAGGAAAAACAATAAATGGAGAGTACTACGCAAGCTTGCTGCAAAAATTAAGTGAAGAAATCCAGAAAAAACAACCACATTTGGCCAAGAAAAAAATTTTGTTCCACCATGACAACGCACCTGCACACACGTCAATGGTTGCAGTCGCCAAACTTCATGAATTGCGGTTCGAATTGCTACCGCATCCACCCTATTCCCCGGATCTGGCCCCGTGCGACTTCCACTTATTCCCAAACCTGAAGAAATGGTTAGGTGGCCAGAGATTTTCATCAAATGAAGAAGTCATTGTTGCCGTGGACGAGTATTTTGAGGGGTTGGAGAAAACATTTTATCAAACTGGTGTAACGGCATTGGAGAAGCGCTGGACTAAATGCATCGAGGTACTAAGGCGGGTCAATAAGTCCGTGACTTTTTGAATTTCTAACCTCCTTACTGAAAAAGCAACACTACTCCTGTCAACAGGCATCTGTCAGTTGACTCCTATCAAAATTTGAACTTGTTGCGTCAGTTAGTTTGTGTTTTACAGCTATCTTTATCAGACTATCCAGTAACTTAAGGAAACAATGGAAAAAAGTGAATTTCGTGTGCTTATTAAGCATTATTTTTTGCGAAAAAAAACCATTACCGAGACCAAGGCTAAGCTTGATAAATACTATGGGGACTCTGCACCATCGATTTCAATGGTAAAAAAGTGGTTTACTGAATTTCGTTGTGGCCTTACAAGCACTGAAGATGCCGAACGTCCTGGACGCCCAGTTGAGGTCTCTACACCCGAAACAATCGAAAAAATTCACGATATGGTGTTGGCCGACCGAAGATTGAAAGTGCAAGAGATTGTGGAAGCCATAGGCATCTCGCATGGCTCAGTGGTTTCAATTTGAATGATCACTTGGGCATGAGAAAGCTTTCCGCAAGATGGGTGCCGCGTTTGCTCACAGTCGACCACAAACACAATCGTGTAACAACTTCACAGGAAGGTTTAGAGTTGTTTAATCACAATATGGAGGAGTTTTTTAACCGTGGACGAAACATGGATCCATCACAATACACCAGAGACCAAACAACAGTCAAAACAGTGTGTTTCTAAGGGTGAATCGGCGCCAAAGAAGGCTAAGGTGGGTTTGTCAGCCAATAAAGTTATGGCGACTGTTTTTTGGGATGCACGTGTGATAATCCACATTGACTATCTTCAAAAGGGAAGAACAATTAATGGGGAATATTATGCCAACTTATTGGACCGCTTCAATGAGGATTTGAAAAAAAACCGACCTCATTTGGCCAAGAAAAAGTTCTTTTTCACTAAGACAATGCAAGGGTGCACACATGTGCAGTTGCCATGGCAAAAATCCATGAATTGGGCTATGAATTGCTCCCACATCCACCCTATTCTCAAGATTTGGCTCCGAGTGACTACTTCTTGTTCCCAAACCTGAAAAAATGGCTCGGTGGAAAAAGATTTGACTCCAATGATGAAGTCATCTCGCAAACAAAGGCCTATTTTGAGGACCTCGACAAATCATATTTTTTGGATGGGATAAAAAAATTGGAGAAGCGTTGGACAAAGTGTATAGAGCTCAAGGGGGACTACGTTGAAAAATAAAATGATTTATTTATCAAAAAATCTGTGTTTTATTCCAAAAGTCACGGACTTATGACCCGCCCTCGTAGAAGGAAACTACGTTGAGAAATAAATTTATTTTAAAGAGATTTTTGAAGTTTTTCCTTGTCGTTTCGGAAACTTATCAGTCAGCCCTCGTAATTGTGTTGGCTTAGTAATCGTGGTGACGTACTAAAGCGTGTGAACCTTTGACCCGTATTTCCTATTTGATAAAATTTAAAGGGCCGAGTAGAAATAGAAATCGTTATCGTTATCGTTATGCGCTGAAGTATTGGACTTCATATACTCGAAGATAAAAATCTGATAAGCGTTGATATTGCCAACAGCTTCATGAATAAATCTTGTACTCCTCGCGGCTTCGTTAACGTGGAAAGAATCTGTTTATCCTACAAGAATCGTACATTTTATGCCGGAGTAGTGAATTGGTGAATTTATCACTGTTAGGTTCTGATGATACCTACTACCTACTGAGTGCTAAGTGTGAGTTTTTCTTTTCGCATTGTGATTTGACCTAGTTCATATACAAATCATATACAAATTCCTAGTAGACGCCGAACGCGCTCACGATCGAATGCGAAAAGAAAAACTCACACTTAGCACTCTCACTAGATTTGCGTAGATACTTAGGTAGGCACTAATTCGTACTTATAGTAGACAGTATCTAAAGATGCCCTACGCTAGTCAATAAGTGACCAAATCTTCGAGGCAAAGTAGGCCAGCGTGGTGGGATCCAGCCCAAAACCTCCTTGCAACATATTGCCTAGTACCTAGGACGTTGACGGTTGATAATGATCATGAAAATTCAAAAGTCGGTAAAAGTGCTAATAGCATCTTAATTTGTAATAATATTTGAATAGTAAGTAGACAATACATAGTGATAGGTACTTCGGAGATGTTATGGAGAAGTTATGGAAAAACTTGCGAAACGTTTGAGAAAACCAAAGACAATAAAGTTTAACTCATTGTTAATTATTCACGGTTAATTTAGTTTGTAGTTTGTTAAGGGGTACCCCATATACGGTCCGGTTTTCCTTCAGTTCGGCCTGAACGGATGCAAAATCGTATTGTCTGTGTGCAATTTTGAAATCGCATCAGTCGGCCGGATGGGCTGAATCGATTCGTTTCAGTGTTGCCAGCTCTGTTCTTGCGAAACTACTAAACTCGCGTAGATTTCTACTAAAAACTACTAAAAGAATACTGAAAACTATCTCAAAAGCTACTCAACTTACGAATAAAGTAGCCCTAAAGCCCCCAAAAAACCACAGTATTTTATGTTTTCTTATATTAAAATTTAATTATTTATTGAATTATATTATAAATTTTATTATTAAAATAAAATATATTAGGAAATATTACGTATATAGTACATACGTACGTACGTATACGTATGTATGTACTTCCTAGTATATTATAAATATAAACAGATAGTTTTAAGAAAATTATGGACGAATGCTACGATGAAAAAAATTTACATCTTATCTTTGATAATGATAAGGTGTAAATTTTGTTTTGTGGCTAACCTAGGCCATATATGATTACTGACTGGCTCTTTCCTACTAAAAAACGACTAACCAATAAATTCCTACTAAAGAAGGAATAAAATACTTAGTTTAGTAGTAAAACTTTGGAAAATAACTAAGTTGGCAACATTCATTCTAGACTGAACGGACCGCGATGTGTGACAAATCGCTTGAAGCGATTCGCTTCAGTTCTCGCCAGAGCCGCGGCCATCGTGTACAAGCGTAGTGTGTTTAAATTAATAAACACGACCGTAGCTAGCGGCAGTTGAAATGACGTCAGTTGGGTCGGATGCGATTTTTTTTCCGTGTATGTGCCGAACTGACGTCAGTTCTAATTAAAACGATCGCCCTCTCGTCTGTGGGAGGCTTAAGTGGGTTTAGTACCCTGCAGAGTGCAGGTATAACAATAAATAATAAGTAACAAACTCGACCTTGGTTTTATATTCTCAGATTAAGGAAAACAAAGTTTTATTTCTGCAGACCGATCAATGACCAGTCCACTGACTGTTGTAAATTGTTGTAGAACATAGGTACAACAAAATCCTATTCAAGGCCTCACAACAAAAACTTTTAATTTGAACTTCGCAATTGATCTCATTTTTTTATAGACTTAAAAGAGGAGGAGGTTCTCAATACAAATGTATGTTTTTTAATGTTTGTTACTTCGGAACATTTGACGGGGTGAACCGATTTTGATGATTCTCTTTTTATTTGAAAGCTGTCGCATCCCGTGTGGTCCAGTCAAGTCAGCCAGTCAATCAATTTGGTCAAGTTCTGACAATGGCATCCATGTCAATCATATAAGTACTTGAGTCTTAAATTTTTACCTTGGAAGTCAGTTTTAATTTTTTTTTTTAAATAATAATTTATTGTACCTACCTACATACCAACGTTTAGTTTTAAAATATTTTAAAATTGAAGTTTATAGTTATTTTTTATTATTATCATGTATGATTTTACAGTTTGTTTTGTGCAGTGCTCACTGAAAATCAGCGCTGCGAACTATGTTCGTTTGACGTGTCTGTCTGTGTGTATGTCCGTGGCGTCGTAGCTCCCAAACAGATGAAACGATAATGTTGATCTTGTTTTTTTGGTTTGAAAGCTTGACATGATCGAGAGTGTTCTTAGCTATAACTCATCATCATCAGCTTGCTCACTGCTTGACAATTCAGGAGTTAATTATTTTTTTGTAGTAGCTACCGAATACATATCAAATATCAATACAATTAATACATATCAATACAATTATTGTATATAATAATTATTAATACCACTTATCACTGAAGTGGAGGTAGGCTGGCTATGTCCACAGACGGACGGACATACGGTCGATGGAGCAGACAAGTGTTATACACGGTTCCCATACACGGTCCGGTTTTCCTTCAGTTCGGCCTGAACGGATGCAAAATCGTATCTGTGTCTGCTGTGTGCAATTTCGAGAACGCATCAATCGGCCGGATGGACTGAAGCGATTAGTTCTAGTGTTGCCAACTCTGTTTTTGCGAAACTACTAAACTCGCGTCGTTTTCTATTAAAAACTACTAAAAGAGTACCGAAAACTATAAAAAAAGCTACTAAACTTGGGAATCCCTAAAAACACAAAAACCACTGCATTTTTAGTTTTAATATATTGAAAATATGATAATATTACCGTAAAATAAAAATAAAATAGTAGGAAATATTACGTAGTTATATAGAAATTAAACCAGTAGTTTTAAGCGACTTACGGACGCGTGTTACTATTATAATAAATACTATTATAATTTAATACTATTATAATTTATAAAAATATATATATATATATATATATATATATATATATATATATATATATATATATATATATATATATATATAAATTATATAAAAATAAATACTATTATAATTTATAAAAACTATTATACTATTATAATCGTATGTGCTATTATAATAAAGTGTCTCAAAAGCACATAGAAGCAGGCCAATTTGCATATTATTATGATTACTGTCTGGCTATTTTCTACAAAACTACTACTAATAACTAAATTCCTACTAAAGAGGAATAAAGAACTAAATTTAGTAGTAAAACTTTGTAAAACAACTTAGTTGGCAACATTAATTCTGACCTGAACGGTAATAAAATTCGAGTGTAAAATTGAACCGGTCAAGTGCGAGTCGGGTTTCGTACAAAACGGAAAAAATCGCGTTTGTTGTATGTGAGCCTCAAATTTTTATTTTATTCCGTTTTTAGTACTTTGTTGTTATAACGGCAATAGACATACCTACATTATTAATAATTTGTGAAAATTTCAACTGTCGAGCTATTACGGCATACGAAGGTTAAGATACAGCTTGGTTACAGACGGACGGACAGCAAAGTCTCAGTAATAAGGTCCCGTTTTTACCCTTTGGGTACGGAAATCTAAAAATTACAACGTCGCGTCGTCTAAAAAATATTTACTAGAGTTCATCGAAGTATTTAAAACTATTAGAGCCACTATGATGATAAAATCTAAAGAATATTACTATAAAACAAAGATAAATTATTTCTATAACATATTACTGGAAAAATGTATGACAATAATTCGGTTTCGTCGATAGCGTGATTACAGTTGCAGCAAAATACAACTAATAAATAAAATAATAGCCTAACCTAACCAAGAGCATGTCACGACATGTCTAAGGAGGGTTCTGTAACTATCAACGCGCAATAGGTTTTCTATTAATTACTTCAAAAGTTATTGTCATAAAGTTATTACAGAAGCTAGGAGAGCGGACAGACAGATAGTTGGACGGACATAGCGAAACTATAAGGGTTCCTTAAGTATTGAGGAACCCTAAAACACGACCGACTGTGCATACGGTTCGTATCGTTATTGGGTGTTACAATGCATCGGAAAATAATAAAAATGCTTCAAACAAAATTTTACGAAAAATGCAAATACTTATAACATTTTAAAATAAAATCATATTATGTCGCCATCTTGCGCCCTATTGTGAATTGTGAAAGTGTTACTAGTAATAAGAAAAATTATTTCAAATTCTTCATGGCTACCTAATAGTTGGAACTAAGAGAAAGTTTTTTATATTTTCGGATTTTATTAACTATCAATTTAAAGTATTAAGATAATCCTTAATATATTCCTTAAAACTAGTTTAATATAGTTAATTGTTCACAAATCATGTTTAGATGGTTTAAAATGAAATATAAGTTATATTTTTACATCTCACGATATTAAGAAAACAAATGCACTAATTCCAATTTTAAGAGCAACATTTTCCGGGGAAATTGACCCTTAAAACTGTACACACTCCATAACTTTAAAGTTTTGTTGTGTGCGTTTCAGTATGTAATGCTTACGCCTACATATATCTGTTGCTTGCTTCACTTTGTATGATGCGTTTGTTTGAAGACTATCTAGGCGTTATTAATCTAATGGCCGAACTGACGTCAGTTCGGTCGGATGTTGTTTTTTCCGTGTATGTGCTCGAATCCGTTCAGGCCGAACTGACGCAGTTCTAACTGAAACGATCGGCCTTTCGTCTGTGAGGGACTTTAGAGTGGAGAACACGTTTAGACAAACTAACCATTTTTTTTAATTAGGTTAGCCAAGATCTTTTTTTTTCGAAATGGAGAAAAAAAAGAGTGGATGGATAAAAATGGGTGATAAAAAAGTGCCATCGGATTCGACTGTATTTGGATTTTAATTTGTATTCGACATTTCTAGTTTTCGAGATAATATCAGAAAAGGTGATTTGGTAAAAAAAGGCTGTTTCGGTTGAATCAAGCATTATAATTTATAACACAACAATTTATATGATTTTTGCTTGATTTGGTTTACAGGAGCATTGCTTAATGCTCGTGCAGGATACTAATGCTAGTATCTTGACATCATGTGATTACTTCGGTAACTATCGAAAAGCACCTCAGCAGCCTGCTTTTCTTGATTTTTTATAGTTTTCTGTCAAATGTTAATGGTTTGATATATTTTTTTTTGTTTCATTAAATTTGTAAAACAATTATTATTAAAGATCTGTCAACAAAAGTAAGAGTGAGAGAGATAAACGACAGCTCTCACTTGTATTTTGAGGGGCTAGGGGCTCGATTGGATGCACCGCAGCTTTACGCTCACGAATATAGTTATTGCATTAACAGTAAGCGTGATTAAAAGCGTCATTTAAAAACCCAAAAAAAAAAACCTGATTCCGATATTACGATATTGGCTCACTCAATTCCGATATTACAAGATTCCGAGATCCCGATATGCATGTCCTAGTTATAAGTGAAGTGAATATGAAAAAGTTTATGATGGTAGTCCATGTGATAAACTTTAAAGGAAAACTATAACGGCTTATACAACTTTGTTAGTTAAGGAGTTATACATAGGCCTTAGGAGTTATATTAGGGAAAATTAGGGGTTTCCTACGTTACGACAGGTAGATATCTGAGATAGTCATTAGATAACGCGAGATATTATAGTTTTTATCGATTTTAACTTTTAATATAATACCAGATCATTCGCAAATCGGTTCAGTATCATACTCGACTCACAATCAATGATTTTGAACGGTTGAGTGTAATTTAATTCACAAAATGATGCTTAACGATTTAAACATTTCCGAAAATGAGGTAAGATTTTATTGATATAGTTTTTTGTCTCGTTTCCACTATTATAATTTGTTTCTAGATGTATCATGTGGGTAAAGCCTACGTGTACCTAAGTACGTGACCTACTAAGGACCACTTGCGCAAATCTGGGTTAAAGTAAACCCTGGGTTAAAATATCATGCCTTCTCTTTCATAAACACGAATAACGAGAGAGATAACATGATATTTAACCTAGGGTTAACTTTAACCCAGAAGGTCAATTCTGCTTATTAAATCCTGCAATACTGAACTGTTACGATCTACTTCCGATATGTTAAAACTGAAAAATGGTATTCTCATTAATGCCAAACCAACTTCATACCCGTTTTGATTGTTCCAAACTCCAAAAATCAGTTTCTGATCTCAAGGCGATTCATTTATAATTCGATAAAAGTAAAATGAAAGTGTAAGTTAATTACGAGAATTGGGCTTCAGATCTGCGCAAGTGGGCCTAAGGCAATTACTAGGACAGTTATTTAGGATGGAGGAGTATCAAATTACCGAAGGATTCTGTCATTCCGGTAGTTTTGAAATGTAAAGTAATTACAGGATGGATTTGGTATGTTGATGACCTGTCCCAGGCGTTTGATTGTGTGCAACACGCGAGGTTCATTTATAGCATTGATGACAATTGACATACCCCAATTCGTACACTAATGTAGGTCATACGTTTATTTTCTATGGTGCACTTGCTGTAAAGCAATATTTAATCAATTAATACCTACTTCCGATTTGGAAGATATGTGTAAATGCCGTGAAGGGCCCACGTGCGACCAGGATGCTACAAGTATGCCTAAGATATATATCTTAGGTCCATTTTTATATATTAAGAATCTGAATCAGCATGATTTTATTTCAAATAAAAAAAAACATATCTTGGTTCATAGGCTTCCTAAACAAATATTCTTAAAAATATTTAGCTTGTCTATAATCTAGCTAGAAGAAGAAGAATGACAGTGAATATGCTACCACCTATAAATTATAAATAACCAATTTACTCGTACCTAAACAATAAATTGAAGTCGTAAAACATTCCTGAAAGTCTTATGCAGACGTCGACCACATCACAAAGGCCGAGACCGAGCATGGTTCGGCATCTTTTGCACCTAATTTTATCGTAATTTTCTTTACCTAAAATTGATATTCTTTTTAGGATCCCAAAGAGGAGAAAGCTGGACATGATGAAAAGGGAAAGGATGATGATGTGCTGGATTCCATACTTGGATACATCGGAGAGTTTGGGCTATACCAGAAGCTGCTGTTCCTAGGAATGGCGCCATTCGGCTTCTTCTTCGCATTTATCTACTTCGTCCAGATGTTCGTCACTCCGACTCCACAGCAACACTGGTGCAAAGTTCCCGAACTAAGCCACTTAGATATGGAGCTGAGGTAAACATTTTCTATCGAAATAAGCTTTAATTCTAGCTTTAGGTAATATGAAAATTTGAAACTGTATGATTTCTTTATGTAGATACGTTTGTAGATACAGAACCTTTAGCCAAGTTGCTATTGTTAATTACGACGACGAAGATAAAAAACAAAAATATATGGGACCTAGATAAGTAACGCATCGCTAAGTGACATAGCGATGCTTAAGTCACTTAGCGGCGCTTATGTCAATTCCCAAACAGTTTTCGAACTTCGTTGTCGTAATTAGCGATGGCAACTTGCTAAAGGCTCAGCATCTACTACTTTTTAGGATGTATATATTTACAATAATTTCCATTATGAGATAAGGAAACTTAATAAATTGAGTTAGGTCAACACACACCTGCAGAGATACCAAATTGTAATTTTTCGAGATTTTTGTAAAATAATAAAGCGGTTTCATACGAACAATTTAAATGCATAGAATAAATCGTTTTAGAATCATGACCTACTTATACTACGATAGACACATGCTTACCTCAGACTAAATAAAAAAGCGAAGATAGAGCCCTGCGAACCACACAGTGAGGCCGGTCAGAGACTACGCTTCGCCGTGTAATTACTAAATACAGAGTGTCACGCACACACATGTAACTAAACTACGGTGTGTGGTTTTATGTATGGAGTACGCACTTCATACTACACGCTACATGCGCACTGGGTACAATATTGACAAGTTTCTGCTCGACCAGTTTCTAAACAATTTCCTTTTCACTAGGACGCCTCAAAATACTTAAACACAAAGGAAGTGACCGCAACGCCTTGATTGCACTATGTATTTACACGTGAGCATGTGTACGTGCGCACGTTTTTTTTTTTTTCGAAATGGTCTACGCTAACGGTCGGGTTAAGACCGCTGTAGCTTCGTCGGACTATAACTACCCTAGTGGCTAGTTGATTAGGTGAGAGACGATGGGAGGGTTAGACCCTCCCTAACATCACCCCGGTGATGTTCAGACCGGATATTGGGGACAGTACTGGTTGTAAGCTATTATTATGTCGAGAGCGACACGGGTCTCTCCTGCTAAAGGGTCCGACCCCTTCCTCACTCTCAGAGGAGTGAGGTTGCTCGCGCGCGGTAGCACAAACTAACGGCGTGCGAGTTATCGCGATAGAGGAGCTCGTGTTTTTAGTGGTTTCGGTACTGAGAGGGCCGTCCCACTCCCCTTCCGCGTACGGTCCGGTCGGGATGACTCGCGCGCGTAAGTCTGTCGCACTAATGTCGATGAGCTCGCTTATTTGTGCGAAAGAGACGCACGCCTAAGTGATCGTTCGTATCGTATCGTATCGTTCTTATACATACTTTATATAATGTAAGCTTATGTCTTAGGGACATTTTGCTTCGCGAATTAAGTAGCGGATATAATTTGTAGAGTACAAATTTCTCTTTTCGTAACGTGTTAGCGATGTGACTCGAAAATGTCATTGACTTGTTAAGTACTACGCCTAAATATTTGACATGAGTGACCTCTGGGATTATATTGCCGTGCAGACTAGGGCTTCTGTCAAATATTTTAATAATAATAATAATATACAATATTCTTTTCACGCTGTACTTTTTGTTATTATGAGATCAATAATACAAAATCATAATTTTAAAACAATAATAGGTAAAACGTTGAAATAGGTCCTAATAGGTATACTTCATAAAACAAAAAAACGTTGAAATAATTTGGAATTGATTAAAAAATATTTTGATATAAAAAAAAACTTAAATTAAAAGTTTAGGCCAGCTTAGAAAAAAAAATATAAAATTATTCAGTTTACTTTCTAATAAAACATTTATGCCCAGATAAATGCCCACGGGCAGACATTTATCGGGCACTTATGTTACATACATTGTAGTATGTTACTTACATTCTGCCCAATCTGCCCAAAACGCCCGGGCGTTTGACGGCGAGATGGGTATCTCGCCGTCAAATTGCTTGTACTATATCCGTATCTACTTGTAGTAGATAAAAAACCGGCCTCAGTTTTTGATGGACAAAGCGCTGTCTTCATTTTGTTTTTGATCTGAGATCATAGAAATTGTAAATTCTAATCGATGCAATGCCCGTATGATATATCTATCGCTATCGCAGAGGCCACGCAAATAGACTTTAGCAGTTAACTGTAGGTCGGTCATTGTATTCTACCACTTCTATGTTACTGTTGTTTACTTATATTTCCACAATTGTTTTTACGTGTACATAATATTTCCTGGTCTCTATTAGACCATTTAGATTAGGTTAGAATGTATCTAAGACTACTGAATAGTGATTTCTACCTGCACGCGTAGACCTTAGAATGACCACCATTGAAAAATTTCTTTCTACGGAGGAATAGACAAAATGACAGATCGATAAAGAAAACATGCAATGTTGTCTACACAATCTGTCAGTATATATATTCTTGTGTAGACAAAAGGCATTTCTACGGCGGTCATGATTCGCGTGCTGGAACTAGTAATTTTTCTTTTTACCCGACTACGGCGAAGCCAAAAGGAAGGGTAATGATTTGGCAGTCTATGTATGTATGTATGTTTGTTCCCTCGTAGCGTCCAAACTACTGGGCCGATTTTAATAAATGAGGTGTCTATAGATTTGTAATGATGCCGCGGGTAATATAGGCTATATATATATATTGTTTTTCAAAATTTTGTATTTCGAAAAATGAAAAGATAATAAGATTCTAACATGTAAAAAAAAGGTATTCGCGAGCAGCGATCTATTATAAGCAGTACATACTAAAATAAAAATTTAATTAACCCCTGAATTGTCAAGCAGTGAACGAGCTGATGATGATGAATTATAGCTAAAACACTCTCGATCATGTCAGCTTTCAAACAAAAAAAACTAAATAATGCAGATCAAATAAATTATTGGCACTTTTATTACTTATTTGTTCGATAGATGTCACAGGTCACAATTATACGGGTCTTACACATTTCTGAATCGCGGTATACATTTATTATACGATGAATTAGTGAATTCATTTATTGATTATCATAATATAATATTTTTATCCTTCTTTAAATCTAGAAAAAAAATTGGCTCGCTCCGCACTCGTGAAGAAGATATTTTTAATTACAAGTTAGGTACTTATTAATATTATTCCAAAAATATGTTCGTTCGGGAAAAGGAAAATTACGAAATTAAGTTAAAAAACTATAACCCAACTACGTAAAAAGGGGTCTAAAGAGGCCGAAACAGGAAAATAATTCAGTCGGTGTCAAATCGCAGCCGTCTGAACCTATGAGAATTATTCTAATTTATTTGTCAGTCAATTAAGTTATAAAATGATTTAAACATTTTTGAACCTCCATTGAATTCTCGATTATTAAATTTTATAGTTGAAAATATCCCAAATCGCGTAAATAATTTTTGTAGGTATATAATAATAAGGAAAAAACGCGGAGGTAAATCAATAAATTCTTAAATATGTAGGTATTATTACATTTGAATTGAAAAATTTGCAATACATATTTAAGAAAGCTCTTTCTAATTTTTCTGGCTGGAGGCCATTTCCTACAAAATAAAACTACTAAGAACTAAACTAAAGAGGTCAAAACTACTAAATTTAGTTCTTAAACTAGTACACTGCAGCCATCCGCTGCTGGCATTTCGACGCGTAAGCGCAGGAACGTGCGGTGCGAGTGCTTTGGTGGGCGTGCGGCGTGCGGTGGCCCTTTGTCGATATTATCGTAAGAGATACGCCAAGCGGAACGCCTGCTATTACTAAATACATACTGCAGTTACTTAGGTGCGGAATATAGGGTGCGGAGTTCCAGTTTTTGTCACTGCTCGCCGTGAAGAAGTTAACTACAATTTGCGTGGCATCGGGGGTTGTTTCGATGTGTGTGTGGTAGTGGCAAACAATGGTAACTAATTCGATGCCATACAAATTGTAGTTAACTTCTTCACGTCGAGTAGTGACAGAAACTCGCACTCATCACACTGAATCGCGCGGATATGGCGCGGATAGTACTGCACTGAAGTAGCTACTCACTATTACTGTTCTAACATACTAAATACTACTTTTAAGCCCGAATACTGGAACGCTTATCAAAATTAGGAGCCTTCCTATTCACAGCCTGTCGCTGTTGCGAGCCGAAATGACAAGGACAGTATGTGACTTGAGCGTCACTTAATTTAACTGTCGTTACAGTATTCGGGCATATGGTACTAAAATTTAATACAGATCCGTCGTTAGTATTGCACAGTGTATAAAGCTCTATATAAGCTGCCCTCCAATATCCTGAGTTACTTTCATCATTTTTTAGTTAAATTTTCGTCATATAATCATCATCCAGTTGACTCCATATTAGGTGACTTCTAGACGCAACCTCACCATGCCAACCGTCGACGGTGATAGCCGCTGCGTGATGTACGACGCCAACTGGACGGAGGTGCTGAACACCCTAAACGTACCCCCTGGCACCCCCATAGTGCCTTGTAAGAATGGCTGGGAATTCGAGCTGGTGGACATCCCGTATGAGACTGTTGTCAGTGAGGTGAGTTATTTTTTTGCACAAATATACTGGCTTTACCTGATTGATATTCTCACGTAAAACCGGCAAAAATATCGCTTGCATTATGTTTTGCTGAATTATGGTTACTGTTTGCCATCAGAATTCAGAACCGTTGGTTATCACCACGTTATCACTTACCCCGCTATACCTTGGACACCCCGGGGCTACAAGAACACAACGCGAACACGTTCGCTCTTGCTCCACGTAAGTGTAGTTCGGATCAAATATTGTTCATAGTTTGTTTGATTCTTGTTGGTACATGCAGTTAGTATTTAAAAATGATATGCACGTATAAGAAAACTACCCCTGGAGTTTCAAAACCCTATATGAATTACAAAGCGGAAGAACTGGAAAAAGCCATGGATGCAGTTCGAGGAGGCATGTCAAAGAAAAAGGCCATAGAAACTTTCAAAGTGCCTCGGGCAACATTAGTACGGAAGATGCTTGGAGGAAATATGAAACCCGTTGGACACCCGACCGTTTTAAATAAGTCTTAAGGAGCAGCTAATTTCTGAAACCCTGGCTATTGTTGCGAATTGGGGATTCCCCTTGACCAAGGCTGACATTTGAGATATGGAAAAAAAATACATGGATAAACAAGGCAAGCAGGTCAAAGTCTTCAAAAACAACACCCCAGGTTCAGATTTTATCGATTCTTTTATCTTTAGAAACAACCTATCCATCAGGATTGCATCAAACATCAAGCGGTCTAGGTCGTCAGTCAACCGAGATGACATTATGACCTTTTTTATACCTTAAAATATAATATGTATATATTTTTGTGGTTGGGCGACCGCCCGGGGCGCCGGATTAAATAGGGCGCCACAGGCGTACTTTTCTATTACATTTAGAACTAAAGAATAGCTGGTTAAATTCAACCAAATAGTTACTAAATTGACATATCTAAAATATTCTTTCAAAACGAGGATTGAGGAAGGGTGTAAACGTGAGCCCACGTTAGTTGTAATAATATAGAATCCATAGCAACGAAGTATGCAATACTACGATTAAGATTGTGCAATGATGTGATAAAATTGTGTGCTATGCTGTTGAAGGTGAAGGATTTAACCTTCAACAGCATCCAAATCCTACCTATCCAAAATTGTCATGTCCCGGAAGCTGATAAGACCTATCTGCGATAGATAAGTAACAATCTAAGAAGTTTTGACAGTTTTGATGCAATTACTGCTTTTTTCCTCCAATCCTACTACTATTATAAATGTGAAAGTTTGTGAGGATGGATGTATGGATGGATGGATAGATGAATGTTTGTTACTCTTTCACGCAAAAACTACTGGACGGATTTATATGAAATTTGGTATGGTAGTAGTTTAGGCTCTGGATTAAAACATAGGCTACTTTTTATCCCGAAAAAGTACAGTATTCCCGTGGGATAAACAATACTATATCCATCCATCCTCGCAAACTTTCACATATTATAATATTTTGCATTAAACACCTCAGCAAATAATAACTTATTTATTATGTGCTGAGGTATAAAGACACGATGCTATTGAGAAAGCGTCTAAACTCGGTCTAAATACCATGTATTTTATCTATGGTAAACCTATTTTACTTGCTTGCCACCTCAAAATTTTCATGAATTGGTCACGCTAGGTTTTCTCTTGCATAGGGTCTTCAATACCAAAAAGATATTTTTACATCGCCGTGTAAAGATACTTCACATAATAACTACCTTGTTGTAATGCATAATATTATATTATATGCGTTCATATAAAGACACGGCGCTGATTGAGACCTGTTTGATATCTTCTGGTGGCAAACACTTAACGCTATGTGAACTAAAATGAATCAAGTATCTGTGAGACAGATCTAATCATAATAATCATTATCTTCAACACACAATAACAAAAAACCAAAGTAATGTTTTTATGGTTCCTCTGCTGACACATAACTTTTACCTGTGAAATTATTTGATTAATTGTCTAATTAGCAATAGGAATATCCACGAATGGTAATTATAGTAATTTACTACAGCTACAGGAGATCTGATTAAGTCTGCATCTCATATCTAATCCTACTTGAACAGCTCTGGATTAACCACCATCATGAATATGGTGGGTGGCTGGGTACAGTGTTTTAAAAACTGTTTTGGACAATCTCTAAATTTAGAAATTTAGTATCCTACCCTAGGGTGCATTATACATATAAGCCTCCGGGCCAGTTACTAGAGCATATATATTTTTATGTATGTTTGTGTACAGTCTGAGACTAGCATACTAAGGTGGTATCTATTAAACTCTCCGAGAGTTGTTCTATTTCCACTGGTGGTTCTAGGGCCCGTGCCTGTATGTCTGGGAGCCAAAATGTCTCTTCCCAAAAGGGTGTTATAAGAATGAACAGGCCTTTAGCATTGTTTAAATGTGCTAGCACTCGAGGTATAAGATTTAGAGGTGGAAATATCCAGCCCAGTCGAAAGTCCCACTCTTGACTAAAGGCATTTGCAAAGAGAGCTGATCGATCTCTGCAATCTAGTGAGATGATATACCTACTGACCACAGCTGATTCTGCAGACGCGAACAAGTCGACATCTGGAGTGCCCCAATGACGAAACAGTCGGTTTGTTGCAGTGGGCAGTAAGTGCCACTCTGCTTGACGCCGTTTCCGTGAGAGGTGATAGGCGGTGCGGTTGTATGTTCCCGGAAGATAATGGGCTGACAAGAGTATGTTATGCCTGCTCGTCTGTCTCAACAACCTGCATGTTAAGCTGAGTAGGCTTAGAGAAGGTGTCGCCCCTTCTTTGCGAATATATGCAACAAGTGTATGGTTGTCTGATTGGACAAGAATATGATTATTTTGTAATAAATAACCCCGAATCTGGATCGAGGCATATACAGCAAACAATTCTTTCAAATTTCAGTTCGAGTGTCTCTTACTATGTTCGTTAGTCCAATTACCAGACATTAAATTATTTATTAAACTGGGCTCCCCAGCCTGCATCTGATGCATCAGTTGTTACAAAGTGTGTGTATTGGTGTGGATCCACTTCCACTTCCTGATAATGCTCCGGGTTTAGGGCGAAATGCACGTCGAGTTTTGCAACCTTGGTGGTGTGGGGACTTGCATAATCTTGCTGATATTGTTGCTTATGTGGTGGTGGTGTTTGCACAATCTTGTTTCTGAGTGTACGCATAGGCAGTGTGGGAGGGAGGTGCTTTACACATGCTAATGCGTGCACTCACACATTTGCTTGCGGGTATTTTTTTAACATATTGTATGTTATAGTATAGTTGTTCAGTATTTTATTTATTTGAACCTCTTTAGAAACATCTGAAGATAACGACAGTGTAGGCGGCCATTTGGAACTACCCAGTTGGCGAAATTCAATTGACCTAATATTCTTTGCACCTGAACTAGATTGCATACTTGTTTTCGGAAAATGCTTGAAATTGAATATTTTATCTTTTTCACTTTGGTGCAAAGAATATTTGTTTTTCATAGGCGTTCTAAGTGATTCCTAACACATAGGCTGCACTAAAAGTATCGGGAATGGAATATTTCCACTGTTCCTGTCATATTAAAATCTTTTTAATTTAAAACTCCTTGGTTTTAAAAGTCGAATACCGTTTATTTAATTAAAAAAAGATTCTCGGTCTTGTCACAAGGTCTTGTCAAACTTGTTTAGTCGTTGAGAAAATGGAATTGACTCGAGAAAATTCTAGAGCGATGATTTATTATGACTTTCGAAGTGGTTTAACACAAAAACAGTGTGTTGACCGGATGATTTCTGCATTTGGTGATGAAGCCCCATCCAAAACCACAATTTATCGCTGGTTTGCTGAATTTCAACGTGGACGTGTCAAGCTCAGTGATGATCCCCGTCAAGGTCGTTCAAAACTGCAGTCACCCAAGAAAACGTTGATGCTGTGCGTAAGCTGATTGAGGAAGATCGACATGTGACATACCGCGAAATTCAGGCAACTTTAAACATTGGCATGAGTCAAATACAAATAATCTTGCATGAACAATTAGGTGTAAAAAAGTTGTTTTCCCGATGGATACCGCATTTGCTCTGTGAAGAGCAAAAAGCGGCTCGCGTTACTTGGTGCGTCAGAACTCTCGAAAGATTCAATGCAGGATCCTCAAATGCTGTATACAACATCGTATCAGGTGACGAATCCTGGATATACGCGTACGAACCCGAAACAAAAAACCAGTCACGCGTTTGGGTGTTCGAAAATGAGTTAAAGCCAACAAAAATTGTTCGTTCACGGTGTGTTGCAAAAAAAATGGTGGCCACGTTTGTCTCCAAAACCGGCGATGTTGCGACTATTCCTCTTGAGGGACAAAGAACGGTTAATGCAGAATGGTATGCTAACATTTGTTTGCCACAGGTCGTTTCTGAACTCCGTAAAGAGAACTGCAACCGCCGCATCATCCAACATCACGACAATTCTCACACCGCGCATAAAACAAAAGAGTTTTTAGAGCAAGAAATCATAGAATTATTAGACCATCCGCCGTACAGCCCCGACCTAAGCCCTAATGATTTCTATACTTTCCCTAAAATAAAGAATAAATTGCGTGGTCAGAGATTTTCATCACCTGAAGAAGCTGTGGACGCCTACAAAACGGCTATTTTGGAGACCCCAACTTCCGAATGGAATGGTTGCTTCAATGATTGGTTCCATCGTATGGAAAAATGTGTCAAATTTCGCGGAGAATACTTCGAAAAGCAATAAATACATTTTTAAATAGTAATTTTGTGTCACTTCCTTGATTCCCGAAATTTTCAGTGCCGCCCTCGTACTCTAGTTATTATAATTTATTTGCCAGCCTAAATTTTCTAAAATGCTTATGACTTTAGCAGTCTGTGACGCTAGCTTATCTCTGTTTAGCTTTTTAGCTATTTTAGCTAAAAGATTAGCTAGCGAAAAATCATCAAGATAAATTAGGGTTCTGATTCCCCTGGCACGAAAGACTTTCGCAATCCAGTTTGTTACCGATGCAGATGTGCGAGGTGCTGAAGACAACCCAAATGGTAGAGGGATGTTATCTGATAAATTTTATCCTCATATGATACTCTCAAGAAGCATCGGTAGGTCTCTGAAATCGAAATATGAAAATATGCATTTGAAGTATCTATTTTCACCATCCAACATTTAATTTAACAGCCTCCGTGGTCTAGTGGTTAGAGCTTGGCTCTCGACTCGGAGGTCGTGGGTTCGATTCCCGCATTGGAACAAAAAAATGTTGTTTCCAAGTTTGGTTAGGACAATTCAGGCTGATCACCTGATTGTCTGACAAGAAAGATGATCCATGACGTCGGATGGGCATGTAAAAAGTCGGACCTGCACCTAATCTCTCGCCAGTCGTGTCGGTTATCCGTCCCACTGGGTTACGAGAGTAAAGGAGGAGAGAGTGCTCTTGTGTACTGCGCACACACTTGGGCACTATAACATAACTCCTGCGTAGCTGGCCTGGTTTTAATGAAACAGGCCACCGTCACCGAAATCAGTGTGGGGAGCTATTTCACCATCCAATCTTACACCTGATGAAAATCAGGTACTGAGATGTGTGAAATCAGTTGAAAATGGCTTGTGTTAATAAATCGGTTCAACTCCCGAAGGTCAAAATTTGGTCCAAAGACCTTCACTGCTCTTTTTTACCAAAAACATCTTTGTGAAACTAGGGCTAATCTGATTAACTTCCTCAGATACTCCTTGTATTTTCAAGGTCAGAATCATGCTAGACATCTCAGGTGATGAGCTGGTCCTATATAAATTTAAAAATCTTCCGGTGGGGTAATTCAGAGGAGGTTTGTTTACAAATGGAATTCTTGTACCGGTTATAGTTTTTATAATAAAACTGTTTGCACCTAAAGCCTCCCAAGCTGCTATCCTATTCTTCAAGAAACCTGCTCTGAACTCCCTGGACTCTACAAGATAGTTGATTCGTGGAACTAATAGAACTGATTTTTTTACTTTTTCTTTATCATATTTGGGCCTCTTGATAGGCACGGATTCCGAGCTTGTGACGTCCTCAGAGGAAGACTGAATGCTTTGAGCCGGTGACTCTGGTAACTGATTTTTAACTTATTTTAACTCGAACACCACTCACTTCACTGTTCGAGAAACAAAGTTCAAGAAACTTTAATTTACACTACTTAACAAGTATAAAAAACGAAAATTTATCTAATTTCGATTTTCGTAAAAGACAACGAGTTTAAATTTTAACGTTATGCAAGAGCAAAATCTAGCATGACCAATTTATGAAAATTTTGGGGTGGCAAGCAAGTCAAATAGGTTTACTATATATAAAATACATGGTATTTAGACCGAGTTTAGACGCTTTCTCAATCAGCGCCGTGTTTTTATATGAAAGCATATTATAATTAATAGTAGGAGAAAGTAGGATTATCATTACTTTTGGATTAACCCTAATAAACCCCAGTAACGGTATACAAGTATGATATTTTAATATAGCTAGCGAGCTTTAGCTCGCTCCCAGCTTGAGAAAGTATTCTTCAAAAACTATCCTTGACTTTGTAGTCACGTTGTTTGTTTTTTCAGAGAGGATGGGTGTGCGACCACGCTGGATATATACCGTCAGCGCAGGCAGCCTTCTTCGCCGGTTCTCTGGTGGGAGGAGTGTTCTTCGGATGGACGGCTGATCGCTTCGGACGAGTCCCAGCCTTGGTTGGTAAGAATTTTACTGCGAAAATAGTGTACCTAAGACAGATAGTATGATTATTGTTTTCGTAATTTTTACTACGAAAATCGTACCCACTAAAAAATTTTCTGAGAAGATCTACGATCGATACGATACGATCTACTTAATTGGTCGATCGATGATAGACATTTATACTGAAAATGATGCCGACAGCTGTAGCCATGTAAATTGAAAAAATTATGTTGTGTTGGGGCTTAGATCAAAGGAGTTACGCAGCACATTCATTTTAATAATGTTGTTTATATTTTCAGGTTCAAACATGATGGCCCTGGTGGGTGGTATAGCAACGGTGTACACCACGGAGTTCTGGGACTTCGCCTTCACGCGGTTCCTGGTCGGCATGTCCTACGACAGCTGCTTCATGACCATTTATATCTTGAGTAAGTATGTTTTATGGGAGAAAATGATCAGATGGATCGCTATGAACAGCGATAACGAAATTTTACGCTTCGTGTCGTTATCTACGCGGGGAATTTCATAGAAATACAAAGAAATCAGTAGTGTCGTCTGTTGATGCTGCTGTGTATCGACTGCTACCGACTTGTACCTTTATGCTAGAGACTGTATAAAGTGCGGTCGTGGAGCCGGAAGCACGTAGAATTTAGTAATTGACTCATCGCTACTTGTATCTTGCACTCGCGAACGAATATATTGATATCGCGTTTACACAGGTGCGCGATAGTAGCGCGTGTAAATAGCAATATATTCGTGCTCGAGTGAAAGAGACAAGTTGCGATATTAGTCAATGTACGAAATTGTACGTGCTCCGCGACCGAACTTAGATTATAGCACGAACTAAAGGACAATTGCTATACGGGGAGATAAGCCAATAGTATAATTTTATACTATGACCAAATTAATTAATCTCGTGATCAACATGAAAACTTTAAGGAAAATAGGATATAAAAAGATAACATCAGATAAGATGCTTACCAGTTACTACACCAGAAGATTAACTATCAAAATACGGATCAGATGTTCTTATCAAATACTTATGAATATCCTCCACAAAATATTGATAACAATATTTGATTTACACTTTTCGTAGAACTATAGGATATAACACAATATTGTTAACGTCTTAATCCTGATAAAGAAGGCGAAACCAAAGAAAGTAGAACTTATATCGAAACAATATGGTTAAGCTGTACTGATGGTTTTGAAATATAGAGATCACAATAACATTATTATGTTACACTAGCTTTTGCCCTCGGCTCCGACCGCGTAAATACAGTATCCCACGGGAACACTGTACTTTTTCGGGATAAAAAGTAACCTATGTGTTAATCCAGAGCTACTACTACTACTAACGCCCGAAATTAATAGTCAATCTTAATCTCATTTTAGCTATCTGAGATTAAGATTTTAATACATTTCAACGATCCTAAGATTTACTTCACGTCAATTTACATCACTTTTTGTTTGAGAATCTGAGATTGAAGTCAATCTAAGATTTTAGATACGTTATTAATTTCGGGTGTAAGTCTGTTCAGTAGTTTTTGCGTGAAAGAGTAACACACATCCAATATCCATTCTCCCATCCATCCTCAGAATCTATCACATTTATAAAAGTAATAGGATTTATTAGTAATGGCGCGGTGGTCCATGGTTTGAGGTTTCACATGGAAAAATTTGGTTTGGTGAGGATTGTCTGTAAACTACTATAGACTATACTTAGGCCCGTATTAATAAACCGTTCTCAAACTCGTTCTCAAGACCTTTCTTGGCTGAGACGGTCTCAAGTAACGACTAGCTTCTCAAGAATGTCTTTAATGAATAGTATGATCTCAAGACCGTCTCAGTTGATAACGTTATTGAGATCACTTACTCAACTTTTAAGCGTTACACTTCTACAAAGAACGGATTTATTGATTAAACATTCCTTCAATATTTCTTTTTAAAAATGTAATATTTAATAATATAAATACCAAAAAAGTTTAGTCTGTATTTTTATATTGATTTTCATTCATTTTTACGTAGATATTAATATTTATTACTGTCTAGCATATTGATATCCATATTTTTTTAACAACTACGTAAAACGGAATGCGGATCATTGCCATTCGAAAAAAGTTCTTCTTCTTCTTATTCTTTAAAGTGGCTCCTTAGTGATCCGCCAGTGTTGTGTTGACGAAAACTCTACCTAATGAGTGGGTTTTATGAATTAACAAGGGCATGGTGTACAGGAGGAAGTCTGTTGAATAATTTAAAGCCTAGAACAGACAAATTTAGGGCCAGTACCACAGGATGTACATAAAGTTTCAGTAAAAGGAGTATTTACAAAACACAGAACAGATTTAAGGTTGATAGGGCGAGGAATTGTAGGAGGGAGGGATCACATAATAGGATTGTTTTTTGGGCAGCGAAAAAAAGTTCTGCTGTCAAGTGTCAAATCAAGTCAATTAATATAAATCGAATAGGTAATTTTAAATTTCGAAATTTGAATGTCTCTCTCTTTCAGTTCTGGAGTACGCAGGCGCGAAGTATCGCACGTGGGTGGCGAACATATCAATCGCTATATACTTCGGCGGCGGCTGCATCGCGCTGCCGTGGCTGGCGCTGTGGATGGGCAGCTGGCGGCGGCTGATCTGGGCGACGACGCTGCCCATGCTCGTGGTGCTGGCCGTGCCGTTCACCGTGCCGGAGAGCGCCAGGTACGGACATTAGACAGCAGTAGCACGGGGGGCGCAACTCCATTCCTATCGGCTTCACTTACCACTTTGAAGACCCTCATCCAACGATACCTATTATACAGGCCCTATGAAGGAGAACCTCCTATCTGCGGCTCCAGCTGCATTACGCTATACTTATTTCAAATTTTTAATGCCCCTATAATTTTATTTAGATGGCTAACATCTCGAGGTCGCGTCAACGAGGCTGTGAAAGTTCTCAGACGGTTCGAAAGAATCAACGGAACAAAAGTACCAGACGAAGTGATGGACGACTTTGTGGTATGTGATAAGTCGCGCTCTGTAGTTTTTCGAAATTGTTAAGTTCGTTATATTATTGTATATCAAAGCAATCATACCTACCTACATACGTATAATATATGTATATAGGTAGGTATAGTATAGCGATCCAAACTGAGTAACCCCTATGTCTCGGTAAAATCTACAAATTACGGAATTTCCACATACTTAATTTGTCTTCCAGATAAAATCCAATCAGACCCGGAATACATCAGAATCCATACTCGACCTGATGCGCAGTAGACCCCTGCGCAACATGGTGATCCTGCTAATCTTCATCTACATGGCGTGCGCGCTAATCTTCGACGGCCTCGTGCGCATGTCCGAGGGTTTGGGCCTGGACTTCTTCATCACGTTTACCCTGACATCCGCCACGGAGATACCCAGCGTCACGCTACTCGCCTTCGTGCTCGACAAGTATGGGGCTTGTTTAAATGTGGGCCAGGCTCCGGGAAGCTTGGGCCGTCTCGACTAGATGATACCATGACCTAATACATATTATGACTAGTGTCAATACGCGCTCGACATATGTTCAGGGTACCAACCTGTGGTTCAATAATACTGTTAGCGAGTGGGAGTGGACTGTATTTAAATGAAGCTAAGATGATAGAATTATACACTACTAAATACTAAACTACGAAATTAAAGATGTTCTGCAGCGGCAAGTGTGTTGCGAGATATGCACACAACCAATATATAAAAAACATGTCATTGTATCAAAAGTATGACAATAGAAAATACATTTAAATTCAAAATATAAAAGGTATAAAAACTTAAGTCTATCCAGCCAGTCGCCAACAAATAAAGTGTAGTAATATTCATGTATAGTGTGAGTGAAATACTGACGATACTAGCTTAAAACACTCAATTGGAATTGAAAATATTCTCACACTTGGTCCCGGTTCTAGTTTAATTTCAAACAATAATGAAAATCAAAATAATTCTCTGCCCAAGGTTGATTGCAATGCTGTGTTACCTAAAAAGGCACAATACCTTATTACATTCGACAACAACAGCCGGATGCCTAATTAAATAATAGGTAAAAAAAATGTTTTTCGGACAGGCCAGTAGCTTAATATTAAGGACTACATAACCGGCAAAGGACACTGGCGAATCCTGCCTGATTTTCCTTCACGAGCGACCAAGTTTCAAACATATGTGGTTTTATAGTACTTAAAAAGTTATTATTTAAAAAAATATATTTAATTTTTTTAGAACTTGGGAATAAAAAGTTATGAATCTCCGAATATCAGAAAATTCATGTGCAAAATATGTACTTATCTGTGGTAATCGTTGTCATCAATCTGTATAGTCTATGGTTATCATGCTGTAAATTGTCAATTTGAGGCGTAAAAGCTCCGTCTTGTGGCCTAATAATAGATAGATTTATTTTTATTGAAGTATAAAGTTATTTTCTTTTTCTATAATTTAACAATTTAGTACTAGTTTCATGAAAAAAAAGATACTTGGTATTTTTATACCAAGAAAAATAATTATTGTTTTTGGTTTTCGTAACGTGAAAGCGATATCTATCATTTATCTGATAGCATATTGCGTTTCCAAACAAGCTAGTTATTAATTTCATTATGTAATTGACTAATAGATGTCGCTTTTCCGCCACTAGGGCAATTTATTGAACAATAGGTATAATTATCCGCCGAGTTTGATGTATAATATTTATTATTGCGTTTTTTTGTTCCTATGTTCATAAAGTACAACTTACAATAAATAGTAGGTGTCCACGTATTTTAATTACCAGACAGTAAATGTTTAACGACGTGCCGGTCTCCATTGGATTCACCTAAGTATTGTTGCAATACATAAGTATTGTTTATCGCTAGGTGGGGTCGACGGATGCTGACGTGTGTGCCGATGACAATATCTGGCGTGTTGATTTTGATCGCAATATTCGTGCCCAAAGGTGAGTGCTGATCTATCGCAAAATATCTAAAAACATATTTTTTTGTGAAGCTGCGATTATCCTCCGGTTAGTGTCGACTGTCCAAGCATGCCTTTAAAGCCTTTCCCGTGTGGTTTTGTAGGCGTGCCGCAGGTAACTCTCGCGATCATGGCGCGGTTCCTGATCAACATGGCGTACAACACCGTGCTGCAGTGGTCCACGGAGCTGCTGCCCACGCCGGTGCGCGCGTCTGTCTCCTCGCTCATACACGTCAGCGGCTACGTGGCGACCCTCATCTCCCCGTTCATCGTGTACTCGGTGAGTTGGAGAACTTAAGACAAACAAAATCAGTAACGTTGAATATTGGTAAAGAAGAGAACGACGAATCGAGTGTAGTAGTCAGTGATTTCGGGCCTGTTTCACAATCTGATGTGTCGGGTAGCTTATCCGGAAGTTTTGTCGCTGCTTGCTTTATATCGAGCGACAGAGACAAAACATGCCAATAAGGTATCTGACACTTATTCGTAAATTGTGAAACAGTCCCCCAGTCTAGTAGCGAGTAGCAAAAGACAAAAGTCTAGTAGTATGGTTAAGTGTGTCATATAAGATAATAAGATTAATTTTTTATTTTATTGTAGATTGTAAGGTTGTTGTGCATTACAATTCACAAGTGCCGGTCTTGCAAAACTTGAATTGTACTGCACTGTGCACAACAATTTTATAGGGAGAGTACTGTGGCGGACCAATTAGCGCCACGATCCTGAATCGCGCTTTCGAAGTTTTCACAGTTCGGCGCTATATACCTATACAATATTTGAAACTTGGCTTCGACCTGACCGAGCATACCATCTCGCTAAGTCGGAGATCTCCCTTTGGGGCTTCCACTAATTCCCACATTGGTGACCCTTGACAGAACACACCTCCTTCTGGACATCATCATCATTACTCCCCCATCCCTCCGCACCACGCCAGCCAGTTTAGCCTCTTCGTGTATCATCGGCTTAAACGGGCACTCTCACTACAACGACCGGTCAGCAAGCATAGCACATCTCTCCTGGTCAGCACGTAGCATCGGCCCCGCACGGCAGCACTTCGACTCACTGGAGCCCGTGCAGCAGCAGCAGAGTTCCGACTCACTGGGGGTCCCAGGCACTGACGACTCAAGCAGAAGACTTAAGATTCGACCTCCGATCTTCGGGGGGGTGATGTGGCGGACCAATTAGCACCACGATCCTGACTCGCGCTATCGAAGTTTTCACAGTTCGGCGCTATAATATACAACCCCTTTGGGACTTTCCACTATTCCCACAGTACCAAAGTATTTTGGCCAGGTAAAAAGTTACTTGCGCTCAATAGGGTGTAAGTTGTGACCCTAGTGCGAACAAACCCTTAGTCGGTAGCCACCGAATGTCTCGAAAGTGACGTTTATTTATAATAATTTGGCCTCTCTTATACTTTATTTTATTTATTGAAAATATACTTACGAGCATTCAAAATACTCGCTTTTGTCATAAAATAATACATTTAGTGCATTCGCGCTAAGTTTGCAGTGCACTCATCACTTCAAATGTCAAAATTTGAAGTGATTCTTCAACTGTCTGAAGACAGTAGTTGAACGAAGTAAGCCAAGATGACTCACTTGTTGCAGTAACATATACTATGAGCAACGACGCTACGTCTGTCTACTCTGCTGTGTGTTTGGAGTGCTAGGTACCGACTTAGCAGTGCGCGTACTGGCAACAAAATTGTTTTATTTCCAGTGCGCGCATGCACTTACCTGTTTTCTCCACGGATACAGGAGCGGCTATGGTCGCCGCTGCCGCTGCTGATTCTAGGCGTGTGCGCGGTGGCGGGCGGCGGCGTCGGCATCTTCGTGCCGGAAACCAACGGCGAGCCCATGCCGCAGACCATCGACGAGGGCGAGCGCTTCGTGCGCAGCTTCACCGCGTGCGGGTGAGTACGTGGCTTCGGCACGAGTCGGCCCGGCTTGACCGGACTGATACAACGGTCTCGCAGGAAACCAACGTGAAACAAAAAACCGATGTGAAATAATTTATAATAATTGCCAGAGATGTACTTCCGCTCGAAAAATTCTCGATAACTGTACCCACTGAAAGTTTTTGCTTCACGTAATAATATAAGTAATATTAATAACGATGGTAATAAATTTTCTTAACAGGAAAGCTGAGGACATCGAGGAACAAGTGACGGACGAGAAACAGAAAGCGTTGGTCACTTAACGACAAAGTAGAATGCTGTAGAGATGATGATGATGATTACTATCAGACGCCAAGCGTCACGCACCACGCGACGTACAAACGTACATAATATACTTTAATTTATAGGTATTAGCTACCTACACAATAGTGCTCCTCACACGTAAAGTTCGGATCACGGCAAACAGCACGGTTACAACCCTCGCTCCGAAACGAACATGAGAGAGATGAGAGTAATTAGCACGACAGTTCGATACACAGTCCAAACCGCACAGATACGATTTGGAACGCAGTCCGATCCGAACTTTATGTGTACAGGGTCCTAATGTCATCATGGTAGAGATTATAAAGCATTCTTCTTATGCACCAGTGGCGTGGGGTTCCTATAACTCCATTCCTATCGGCTTCACTTACCACATACTTTTTGAAGACCCTCGTCCAAATCCCTACCTATTATACAGGCTAGGGCTTCCTTATGAAAGAGAACCAGCTTTCGCCACTGTAATGCACACCCCATACTAACTTTTTAGCTTTAACTTAGAAATTTGCGCGGCGATGAAGGTGCATTTCAGAATGTTTTTTTTTTCTCTACCGAAAAAAGTCATCATAGAATCTAAGATTCGCGATTAATCTCGATACATTAGTGGAAAAATTTGGCTACTGCCATACTCAAGAAGTATCGCATCATAAGATGGGTAAAGTATGTCAAACACTTCAATACATAGAGCATTGTTATAGTACTTTATCATGTGACGTAACCGCAAATATCAAATAGGTAAAGTGCGCTTTAATTAACCAACTTAGTAACTTATTAATGTTTCAATATATGAATAAACTTATTACAACGCACAGTTATAAAAGTTTTTGATTTTTTTTTATGTATTTTAAAACTTTAATAATATTATAAATTAATATTGGCATTTAATGCGAAAAAATTGAAAAAAAAAATTGAATTAAAAATTTATATAATTAAAAAAAATATCACATGACTGAACGCGCCACGATCGGTCACCATAGTTGTGACGTCATAATGTTAAAGCTATATAATTAAATGAATGATGATAAAATTTTTGAATTTCGAACGCCAATACTTACGATCGCCAGCTGCCATAGGTACCTTAGAGCAGTGTTGCCAGATACAAATTTTATTTTCCGGGAAGTATACCTATAAAAATCCGGGAGTCATAAGGGAAGATTACAAAAAAAATCGGGAGATTTTTAATACATATTTTTATTATGTTTCTGTAAAATTTGGTCTTTAATTTCGAAACTGAAGCAATTAGAATTTTTCAAAATGTTTTTGGTATGCAGGACTCCCGATATTACCGAGGTAGAGAGTTGGTTCCGTAACTTTGTTTTCGTTAAATTTATTTGGGAAAACAGCCTTTCCACAGATGCACTTGAGTGTGGCAAGCACATAAAACTATAAACTGTTGAAGTTAAATTTGGAAACATTTTGCTGCCATCACCCAAATGCATCTGGGCTATCTTTTTCCAGAAAGCTCCTACTTCTAAATTTTCATCTTCAGTGTTTAACTTCGTATTCCGAAGAAGCCGCCATTCGGTGTCAATCTGTTGGATAACATTTGAAGGAGCTATATTTGGGAACCTTCCCAATATGTCGGCGATGGATAGTATTTTGCCACTACAAACTTTTTTTGGATCCATAAACTCCATTTTTTTTAAAATTTCCATATCGTCTTCAAACGGAAATCGCTGTAATAGTTGTTTAATTGCCTCAATGTAAAACTCCAAACAGCGGAACTTGAATTTTTTTATCTCTTCGGGACTGATTGTTAATGTTGGTGAAGATAATGTCGCCCCTACTTCAGCGCCTAAATACCAATCTTTTATATCCATGTACTTTCTAGGATTTTTATAGTCGATGTTTTTGTGATCATTTCTTGAAATGTATTCATCTTTCACATAACATCCCAAAATTGTGTAGATTACGGTCATGACCCTGTTGTAAATTATGTGTACATTTGTATTTTCTGATTGCATGGTTCTGTTTAGTTCGTTGAATATACCTAAGGCATACGCCATAAATTGCAGATATAGCTTGTTCACTGGATTTTCTATCATTTTCAATATGTTTTCTGCAGCTTTAATACGGTCACTGAAAATAGAGTCTCTAAAGTACAACTTTAAGGCTTCGTATTGTTCTAGCAGCCTCTTTACTACTGCCTCTAAAGAGAGCCACCTTGTTTGGGAAGGTTGCAGCAATTTGTGTGGTTTTAGTTCCAAAAAATCCTGGAATTCTTTCAACAAGCCGGTACGTTTTGGGCTACCATTCAAATAGTTATACACATCCCGTGCTAGATCTTCGGGTTCTCGAGGCAATTTTAAGCAAGCGTTAGACGCTACAAGATGTACAGAATGGCATACACATTTCATAACGAAAAGGTGTGGTATGTCTTGTTTGAACTTCGTGGCAAGAGAATTGTTCTTTCCCATCATTACGTTGGCACCATCTGCGGCCAGCCCTATCATATTTTTTTTATATGGAATCCCCAATTCAGTCATTTTTTTTGTAATTATTTCATGCAATTTTTCGGCGTTACCTTCAAGAATTTCAAATAATTCAAAGAAATAATCTTCTACCTGAAAAACAATATGGTTTAATAAGTAAGTATACAAAAGTAACATATTTGAAATGTAAACTTTACATTATAAACATAATATTTACCTTCAGATTACTTCGAGCAATCCTCACAATTACTGCCAAATGCTTTTTTGTACTTTTATCAGTACTTTCATCAGCTGTTAATGAAAATTTATTTGTCTGCATTGCTTCAACCATGATGTCAACGTCACTTCTTCCCAACACCTCCGAAATAATTTTTGTTGTTTTAGTACGTCCACAGGTAATCTTTTTTGCGACTTCAGAATCTGGGCATACTGCTCTTATTAAATCTGGGAAATGTTCCATCACATTGATCGGAATATTATGTTCAACTATGAATGCGGCAATTCTAATTTCTGACTGTTTAACTAGTTTTTCTAACGATGTAGATTTTTTTGTTATCATCTGGTCTAGACTCTGTTGACCTCGAATTTTCAGCTTATTGCTTTCATGTTTTTTTGTCTCTTTATGTCTTTTAATATCATTTTTACCCCCTCTCGTTATATTTATATCGCAAGAGCACACTTTACAATAAGCGAAATCTGGACCTCAAAAGTATATTTTTTAATATAGCCTAAATATTCCAACAAAAATGCGTTAATTTCTCAAGACGACAAAACTGCCGTACTTTAAGAATACTATTTTAAACTGGCAACATTTTATTAGGCCGCCCGCGCCATCAAGAAGCTAGCCGCCGCGCCAAGTACATTATGAAGTTGACAGTCAGCTGTCAAATTGCGAAAAAAGCCGCGTAGTTGAAAAATGAAACGAACACGGCTAATACGAATGAATAGGTTTTTGTAATCAATAAGTTTTTATCAGCATCTAAGAAAGGCTTTTATATCGCTTACCTTTATTACTTTTTGATAACCATCCCTCAAACAGATCATCTTTTTCCCAATCCGGCTTATAGCTGACACTGTATTTCTTTTTCTTTGGGGGTGTATTTTGCACCTCTATATCGCTCTCAGAACTAGACATTCTAAATTCTGACAATTACAGCTTAAAAACTTGTTTAAAATACTTAAAAACAATGATATTTAGTCCGAGACAACAAAATCACAAAAGCAAAGTGGTTGCAAATGCAAGCGAACAAAACTTTGCTCACTTCACATGACGCAATCTAATGCTGTTCATTTAAAATACCTTACTTATCCTTACAATTACTAGACTGAACTATGTCTCCTAATTTGATCGTATAATAATGAGAAATACCGGTTTGTCTGGTGTTATCTGAATTCCAAAGTTTTGCTATTTAATATTCAACTTTATTCCATTCTGTCAAGGCATACTTTACTACATACTTTACAAACTTATTACTTTTGTTGAGTATTGCAACTTGTGTAGGTTATTTCGTTTCACGCACTTAGTCGCAGTGTTTTTTAGTAACTGTTCAAGATGTGGAAAAAATCGGGAGGTTTGACTGAGGATCCGGGATATCGGGAGACATTTACTAAAATCGGGAGAACTCCCGGAAAATCGGGAGACCTGGCAGCACTGCCTTAGAGTGAAAACTAACATTATAACGTCACACATGCTCGAATTTGTTCGGGAACTGTCGGCGTGTCTTCGGATTGGATTGGAGTGGATTCAAAAATTATTTTTATTTTGATGTAACTTGAATTATTGCGAAAAATAAAAATTAGTTTTGTTTTATAACTCATATAATATATTAATGTGATCTTTCCATTTATCACAAAAAAAGATCAAAAACCCATTTGTTTATATATACTTCTTCTAGTAAATATGTTATATCACTGTGATAATGCATATATTAATAATTAAAAGGTTTAACATTCCGCGTTCAAACTTCAACCTCTAGATTTTCATCACCCGTCTTACTAATCCTACAAATTATTAATTAATGTCAAAGATCCATCCATCCATACTCGGATGGATAGATCTTTGTTACTCTTTCACGCAAAAACTACTGAACGGATTTTGATGAAATTTAGTATGGTAGCAGTTTGAGCTCTGGATTAAAACATAGGCTACATTTTATCCCGAAAATGTACAATGTTCCCGTGAAATACTGTACTTACGCGGGCGGAGCCGCGAGCAAAAGCTATTGTCGTTATAAGGACGACTGACGAGGGTAGAAAAACGGAATAAACAATTCCAAATTGCATTTCAATAATTATAAGAAGGGTCGCGTGTGATATTGATAAGTATAATAAAACCATGTTGCTAAAGGCCATGCGCAATCTTCGGCTTTTTATGGAAATGACATGCGGTGTGTGATAATCGACGATTGCCGAAAGCCCCTCAGATCGTGGTCGTACAGTAAACGCGCAAGTCATTTATTATACTTTTCTGTAGTTATGTTCGTTTGCAGCTGGAATAATAATAATTATCAGAAACTAGTGGCTTAGTTTTTCGCTAATATTATACGATGTTTTTTATTATTAATTACGTAAAAGAGTATTTAAATAAATAAATTATAACTTTTATATTGAAATTAGTATTATAATATTATATAACAATATTATGGTTGTGAGTAGAAGTATTATTTAAAGTTTAAAATTCGATTACTGGGTGTTAACCCACCACTGAAACGCTAATTAAAATGATGGGCCCTCCTATTCACAGGCTGTCGCTGTCTCTGCTAGCCGAAGTGACAAGGACAGCATGTGACAACTATCGTTTATCGTTTCAGTAATCGGCCGTTAGATAGTCAATACATATATGTAAGTATATAAACCCAGACTACTAGAAAATAATATTGTTGCACATAGCTCATGTTTTTTTTGTCATAAAGAAGTTACTTTAAGTCTGGGTAGATATTTTATATGGATGTGGCTATTTTACTCAGAAAACTTGTAAATAATCAGGACAAAATAAAATATTGTCTTCGATATACTATTTACCTTTCATGTCAATTCATATTTATTAGTTTTTTAATTAGGACAATTAATTACAAATTTATACAGGAATGTACGAGTAAAGAATATAATATTATAAATAAAATATATTTTATGAACGCTATTTTGTTTAATTTGGAGTTTTCTTAAATGGTACCTGAATTATTCTAAGCTTGAAATTGACAGTTTCTTTTTCAAAATATAAATATAACAAAATAATAAAATTGCAATATTAAAAATATTACTATTTATTTACTTACAATACATTGGTATATACAATGTAAACAATTTTATAAACGCAAAAATTTTCATTTTGACTTTGATAAATCACTTCACAGTTATTGTTTGGCTATGTAATAGATAAATAAATAAAATGTAACTATGTATGTCACTTAGTAAATTAAATTAAGAATATTTGCCCTCAACAAAGGAACAATATTTTTTCATAATAGTGTAATAATTTGCAAACTTTCTGTTGCGTGTTTTAATTGAGCCTAAAATGTTAACCTAGTATTTAGAAAAGATTAAGAAATTTTATCTTGTTTTAAATCGATTACAATTCATAATGGTGCCGGTGGATTCTAATCAAGTTTTAATCGACTGGAATCAAAAGAATATCCTCCATAGATGGCTTTCCGAATATCGTTCATTGCCAGTACCTTACCTTACAGTCCATTCAGAGTTCTATTTTTTAGCTCATTTACCTCGAAGTTTCTAGGAGAGTGATCCTTATGTCGTTGGCATAAAGGTCCCGTCAAAGGTAAGTTAACTCTGGACGGTCTGTCAATAGCGCAACTGATGTTGAGGAAACCTCTCAGCATTGAATTCTATATGTTCACTATGTACCAGTGGCGCGCTATTGATCTCTCTACTAACTATTACGCTTCGACAGTTGGTCTACAACGATACACTATGTCTGCTTGATACTAAGATACATCTTGCCGTTGATATTCTGCTTGACGGGGTTGATGCGCTTGAGGATCTGCGTCATGGTCTCCACCAGACGCTCGCTGGACACGCCCGAGCGCTTGGACTTGAACTTGGTGAGAAGCTCCGTCGTGGTCATCGGCTTGCGGGCCAGGTACCGCCTCACGGCTTCCTCGGTTACGCCGCACTCGCTGTAAACGTTAGTTACATTATTAAAAACAATATATAGTTCTGACTTATTGATTTTTGATGTTATTTTACAACACAACCGCTCCCTGACGGACGCTCGCGACCATTTCACGAAAACGCTTATTTACACATCAAAAATAGGATGGTCCGATTCTTGACAAATATAATTCTATCTCATCAATAATATCTCATCTCTTTTGTATATTATGGAACAAAATTGTGAAAAAAGGAAATAAATTATTTATATCCATTGTGATTTCAGATTATCCTAATTGGATTATCCTAAATTCACACAAGAGGGTGAAGCTGAGGTCTATTAGTAATAAAATTGAAATTTGGTACACAAAGTTTATCGGCGCCGTCCTTGACCTGTAGTATAAATAAGAAGTGCGAACGAAAGCTAGTGCTTTCGTTCGCGTAAATACAGTATCCTCTCGGGAACACTGTACTTTTTCGGGATAAAAAGTAGCCTATGCGTTAATTTAGAGCCTAAACTAGTGGGTACCAAAGCAAATTTCATCAAAATCCGTTCAGTAGTTCAGTTTTGCGTGAAAGAGTAACTAACATCAATTTATCCATACTCACAAACTTTCACATTTATAATAGTAGTAGTTTTCAGGATAAAAAGTTGCATATGTGTTTATCCCGAGCCTAAACTACTGCCATACCAAGTTTCATAAAAATCCGTTCAGTAGTTTTTGCGTGAAAGAGTAACAAACATCCTTCCATCCATCCTTACAAACTTTCACATTTATAATAGCAGTAGGACGAACAGTTTTGCATAAGAAACAAAACTGCTTCAACTCACGTGTAGGAAGTATCCAGTTTCGGTTTCTTGGTTGGCGGGGCGTTGGCCGCCGCGCTGGCTGCCGCGACCGCCGCCGCCGCCGCCGCGCTGCTCGCGCCGCTCGTGCTCGTGCCGGCCGACGAACTTGCTCCTGTTACAGAAATACCCTTTTAAACTTCGATTTCTGTGGTCAATTTGTCAGTAGTTCATCTATTCATTAGCGCTATTTGTTCGTTAACAGGATTCTGAATAAAAAAAAGTGAAGTAAATTTACCTTAAAAAAACTATGTTAAGTTAACTAACACATTCACATTTACAGTCAAGTAAATGTCACTCCGATGTCAAAACATTTTTCATAAAACTAGTTACATTTCCAAATTATAGCAAAACAAAATAACTTTATTAGAAAAAGGTTCATCTAGTGACTACTAATTGGATCTGTGCCAAATAAACTTAGTTTATATTTTATAACTTTGAGAACGCTTATATAAAGGTGTATACAAGTTAACAGCACTTTGTAAGGACTTTTCAGGCCATTGATATGATGACCCGTTCCAAGCTGTATTTAACTTACGTGACCATAAAACTAGTACAATGTACAGAAACGATGTACAACTAACTTCTAAATGTCTCTCGGCAGTCATCGTTTTTTGACGTGAAACGTCTTTAAAATCGCGCCGAAACATACGGGTACCAGGTTTAAAAACTGGACCGTAACGAAAAGGTCTATATCATCGTACCTTAATAATTAAAAAACTATTAGTCTTAGAAACAAAAATGTGGTGTAAATATTTCACTTATATAGTCAGCTCGCTGTTATGACATTGAGTTCGTGTCGGGGTCAAGCGGGGCGGCGGGGGAGGGATACTGCGATAACTGTGCGAAACCGGCGCTCACGCTTGTTTCTATTCAGTGTAACTCGTGACTCCGACTTTATAGCGTGGTGATTCTTTTGTGTGTTTGTCAAGTTTATTTGAACCGATTGATTTATACAAAAATAAGTGTAATTTGGACAGTATTTATATTTAAAATAACCAGAAAGTGACAATAAATATATAAACATTTGCTATGTCGGCCTCAGCGCGTGCAAGTGCATGTTTCTATTACGTACCTGTTCTTTTTTATTAAAATACTTAAAACAGCGTCCATCTTGTTTTCATTTCAATCTTTTACTTTAAAAGCGATTCGCTAACATAGACGTTTCACGTTAAAACCAACGGCCGTGTGCCCCGACACAGCCCCACCCGCTTTTTTTCTACAGCGCAGCGACAAAGATGTACGGAAAACGAAATTTCTCGAAAGACATTATTTAAGAATGTTATATAAACAAATTTTAGGAAATAACCACATCTTCGAAGCAATTGGTTCTTCACGCTCTAAACACAGGGCCACATAAATTTATCCTGAGACATATATAGTGCACAACCATCTAACCTGAGTTTTTGGCGTCCCCGTTTTTGGTCTTCTTGGGTTTTTTGGTGGAGCTGGACTCTGGATCCGTGTCCGAATCAGAGCTGAACTCTGTGCTTGAATCTAGAGCATAAAATTAAAAAAATAACTTTTTTATTTAAAGAAACTTTCAATAAATAACACATCTGAGTGACCTAATATAATATGATATTTTAAAATAAATCATTCAAAAATTTTCGAGAATCTTTGTAATTTGTAAATTGTATGTACTTATAATGACATCCATTTTCTATGTGTTCTAGTTAAAGTACAATAACATTCACTTGCGCCATCTAATACCCTGTCCAGATGCAATTTAGGCGTCCCCCACATTAGGCGTGCGCGTTCCTCGGGCGTGTGAGCGATGCGGGCGCTGCCTACGCGCCGCGAGCGCGCTGCGTATTTACTTCCGTAAATATATTTTATCGTCAATGGCAGCCAATTTTTAACAAGGCACAGAATACTATATAGTTTTAAAAGGTTAAGTAAAAAAGTTTGGTTGCCAGATGATAAAATACAGTGTAGTGCTAAAAACAACCTGCCGTCATTATCCTCAACGGAAGTCTAGTTTTTTGGAGATTCGCCCTGTTCTCTTATTTATGTTTAGATTAATGTGGACCTGAACAGAGTACACCTGAACATAAATTATATATGTGGCATACCTTTTTTATTGTCGTCATTCTTCTTCTTCTTCTTGGTGAGTTTGCTGGCGCGCTCCTCGCCCTCCTTGGTTGGCTCGTCCTCCTTGTCCGACGCCTCCGACTTCTGGCCCTCCTCCTCTGAACTACCCTCGTCTGAGGTTAGCAGCTTCCTGGAGTGATGATGATAATAAAAATAAACACCATAGACACCAGACACATACAAATTTATGATAAGACAGCATTGACACACATACGGATTTGGTCTGGAGAGGACCACGGATTTGGTTGCCAACTTAGGAGTTTCTCCCTAAAATTTGGGAAAAATCCTCGAAGGAGAGGATTTTAAGGGTTATTTTTAGAGGTTTGTATTTCTTGTTTTTAATTAAATTAAGCTATTGAACTGTTATAATTTTCAACAAGCGATTTGAAAAGTCAACCTGTAGTAATTAAACTTTTGAAAGTATATTTTAATGTAAAAAGGACAGGATAATATTACAGAACATAATTTTTTTATTATTTATTTATCAGTTTATTTAAGTTTGGGGAGAAATATTTTTGAGATTTGGAACACTGCACAAAAAACGGAATGCACTGTAAATAGTACTCTGTTTTAATACAATGGTCCGCTACAGACCAAATCGGTATGTGTGTTAATGCTATGTCTTATCATAAATCTTTATTTGACTGGTAACACTACACAACTATCTCAGCGAAAATATGTAAACCACAAAAACGTTATGCTTCCCGCGATACTTAAGGCATCAAAAATGCGTTGCAAACCATTCAAAGAAACCACAGGAGTGTGACAGCATTTTAAGTTCTCAATATCCCTCAATATTTAACTAAAAGACGTTGGGCGTTGATGAATGACCCGCTGTTTAAAAAACTACAAACAAAAAAGTCAGATCCATGGAGAAGTGGAGATAATATATTGTTAATCATATTTTATATGAATATATGTTGAAATTATTTAAAATGCGACCTGTGTCGTTATAATCTAAGTATAATTACGCTTGCATCTAGCCTTATATTGTCTTTGGTCGCCGCAGCAAATTGTTCCATAGAAAATGTTCAGTGTCCTTTGTGTAGTAATATCAAAACAAACACTTGCCTGAGCGCGTCCTCCTCCGCGACCCCCTTCAACTCCTTATTCGCCTTAGTCTCGTGGTCCGATTCACTAGAAATAAAAAACACGACGTGTACATGAGACAGAAGTGAAACTTCAATCATCATAACAGGTTAAAAACTTCAAAAAATTAAAAAAGTAAAATTTGTACACCTAGCGCCATCTGTGTACCGTACTTTAGAAAGTTAAGTTGTTATGTGGGATGTATAAGCAGCTTCCAACTGATGGCGTTATATCCCAATCGTGTCGTTAGTCGTGGCGCGTGACGTGACGTGAACTTTAAATATAACTCTCAATGCTGCTTAAGTTATTGTGTTCTTGTGATTGAGTTGTTTTTGTGATTTTTTAAAATTTCACGTCATAACAATGTTTGGTAATGTTTTTGGTAACATTGATTTTTGGGGTTTTGTGGACGAATTGTGGATTTTTATAGATGTGCGGTCTGTTAGGGTTAAAAAAAATGGCACATACTCTTGAAAAGGTTGGCCATGACTGGTCTAGACTTTGCTCCAGATTGGCGTTTTACTATCAGACTCAGTTTAACGGAGTACAGACACTAGGGTTACACACCTGTGAGCGTTTATCTGTTACAGACCCCGGCGTTTATCTGTTAGCGGTTAGCGGCGTACATACCTTTCAGAGGAGTCGGAGATGTAGTCCCGCTCACGGCCCTCCTCGTCGCCGTCGTCGCTCTCCTCGAATGCCTCGTTCTGCACCTTCTTCTTCTTCTTGCCCACAGCTCCTGGCAATATCAACATTTGTTTTTTTGTAGAGTGTTATTTGATATCAATTAGGACACTGGTTGATTTTTGTATTTTTTAATTTTCATATAAAAAGAAGAAACATTTACTTCAGAATTATGCTTTACGATATAAAACTTTTTTCACCTTTTTTATTTTTCTTTTTTTTGTCCGTGTCGTCGTCGTTGTCTTTCTCCTTCTCTTTCTCTCCATCAGTGTCCGATGATTCGTCGTCAGAGTCGATCCATTCGTCCATTTCAGATATTTTCAAGTCTGTAAAATATAAGGAGAATATACTGTCCGCGTGTGAGTTGAATGCAGTCGGGGCCTGAGGTGAGGGGTCCATTTACATTTTTGCATTTGGGGGTCATTTGCACACCACGCCTCACGCGCCTATTTTGTATAGTGTCCTTGATAGCTATTGCATTACTTATATATAGCTCTGCAGTCAACTTACGCGAGGATTATAGTAAAGTCGTTCCTTCAAAGGATTTACATGAGTTAAAATTGTCAACATAATTGGCATTGAATTTTTTATATCTCACCCATTTTGGCCTTGGAGTTTTTGGTCTTCTTTTCGTCGGGATCGTCGGCGTCGTCGGCGGCGTCGTCACCGCGCATGCGCTTGCGGCACATCAGCGAAAAGTAGTTCATCACTTTGTTGCGTCTAAAACACACCAGTACTATGAGGTTATTACTGGATACTATAAAATATTGTTTAAGTAAGACAGAGATTGACACACATTATGAATACATAGAAAATTAAAAATATGATCAGGTAATGTACTGCATGTAAGTAGACTTTATTTGTCTCAGTCCCTTTTTATATTCAAACAAGTTACATATGTTAAATTACAAGTTACATAAAAAATACTATATTATATATTATAGTTTTAATTTTCTATTATTATTTATTTAAGTTCGCTTGAAACAACTTAGGTTATCAGCGGCCACAATTACAAAAATTACAAGTTTCGTACACACCTAATAGTATTCGTATACACCTTACTATGAAAGTCACTATAAGATTTCTTTCGCAAAGCCCGCAATAATTTGCAAATGCAAAAGACATTACTCATTTTGGTTGACAATGAGTTTTTTTGTTGATCTTGTGTAGTAATATCTATGGATGCTTTCACACCACATCAATCTGGTTTCGTAGTAAGTTCTCGAAGAATGTGTGTTACAGGTACCAGACAACAGAAATATATTTAATACTTTTATACTATATGTACTTATATTTAAGATTGTATTAACAAAAAATATTTTGTTCCCTGCCAGGTTCGAACCCGCGACCTCAGGCTTGAGGCGCTAACCACTGAGCCCCAGAGGTCAAGGCTTTACCATAATATAAAATAACAGTGAGATTAGTAAAATAAAAAAAACTAACATTTGTTTTCACATACCTTCCAAATTCCTGCTCAGCTTCTTCAGCTGAAAGTGCTTTGTACCTCTGTATGGGTTGGAAGTTGTACCTGGAAATGAATTTATAACAATTTACATAACACACACACATTCTATTTTATAAATGTGAGCTTCTGTAATTGGTGCTCTAAGAACTGTAGCTTATTTCTAATGCTGCTGAATCTCCTTGGAATGTGGTAGGAACCTCAAAGGGAACTTAGAGAAGAGACCAAGCATACCACCCGCTCGGTCTGAACGAAGCCCGCTTGTTAGTCCAGTAGTTGTATCACTACATAGTATAAAAGCAAGTCGCTTTATCGTCTGTCCCTATGTATGCTTAGATTTTAAGAAATCTAAGCAACGGATTTTGATGAAGGTTTTTAATATGTAGATGGAGTGATTCAAGAGGAAGGTTTATATATATAACATGCATAATATAGTAGACAAAAAACACTGATCATTTTAGAAGTTTCTAATGTTGTAAATAAACACATTTTTTGCACATTGTAAACGCTGACTGAACCCTACAAGATAGATCAAAATAATGTTAAAAAGAAAACACCTTAAAAAGGTTTAAACTGTCCAGGTCAATGTGGCCCTTTACAGCATGTAATTAATTGAATATTTTTGAAGATATTACAGATTTAAAATGCAGGGTTGTTTTTTTGTTAATTTAATGTTGTTAAAATGCACACAGCGGTTGCGGCGCGGCGCTACCGGCCGGTACGAAACCCTAAAAAAATGTTTAATATTGTATCCAGAAGGATATTGCAGTGAGTAGAGTTATTTGCTGAAGAAGTTTTTTCTCCAAGAACACTATTCCATGCGGGCTTATATTATAGGGGCAGGGCGGGTTATAGTGCCGAACTACAGAAATTTTGATAGCGTGACTCAGAACTGTGCGCTGATTGGTCCAATACAATACAATCCAATAGTTAAGCAATTTAACATATTTTATTAAATTATTAAGTTGTAATGATAAATATTTTTTTAGGATGTAAGCAAATTGTATTATTAAAATATGATTTACGTATTTCATTTTGTTTTATTTTCATTTTTGAGATTTCATTCTTATTTGGTAACCAACCAATTTAGGTCTTATGACATAGTCTCCTCTCCAGATTATGATACTATGAATTGTAAATTTACAATTCATAGTATCTTATCTTATCTAAGCATACAACCTTAAGCCAATCTAGTCATCATTAACAAGGACTACTATGGGTTATAGCTTACATATACAGCCTTCAAAAGTCACAACAAAATCATAGTATCTTACCATTCTTGTAGAGGGTATGCGTCAATAGCACCATCAGCCGCGTGTGTGAACACATAGTATGCTGTGTTCTCTGACACACCTCCCTCCCTTATACCCTTGAATCTGTAAGTAATACAAATTATAGTATGTAATAAAAATAACAATAAATTATATACCAACAACTGAATATTAAACATTAAAAAATGTAAACAATAACATTTAAATATTGTGTAAAATTGTTTTGTATTGTTGCTAGGAATGTGCAAAACTCTAATAAATTTGGAGACAATAGACTATGTTGTCAGCATACATATATATAGGTTAACCTTACTGTTTTTATCTAAGTCAATTTTACCTGTTTAATAATAGCATTAAACTTTACCTAATGACATTGTGGTGCTATATAAAATACTCACTTCTTACCAGTTTTACCACCAACTTTTAATATCCAAGGTTGATCCTCAGGTTTATATTTCCTAGATATGATACCAAACTTTTTCCTTCGTGCCTCCTCCCTCATGTCTCTTCCATATTCTGAACCAGCCCCAAACCTTAAAAAGAATAAACATGAAAGTGTCAAAATTCAAAAAGGAATTCAGTATCAACTTAGTCTTGGTGGCATTATGAAGTTTTAATACACTGGCCAGATTAATAATGCATATTTTTCATTATGAGAATTGGCCTTAATTAAAGTAGTGATTAGTAAATTACAATGTAAAATAATAAAAGTTTGTGAAAAAATTGTACTTGATCAGTACAGTACATTCATAGCTCAACTGTAATTTTTTTACAAGCTTTTGATATGAATGCAATTACAAATTAATCGCTTATTTTCAATATTAAATGCATTAACATACTTTGGCATATCCTCGTCTAGTCCTTTGAACTCTTTTATATTGTTCTCTCTTTCCATCTTCACATGAGTCCATTTTGCAAAGTCCACATTGAGTGTAGCATTGAATCTCATAACATGATATTTCTTCTTTACATTTTTAGGCACTCTAATTTTAAATTCTTGCACTGCTGCAGCTGACTGCTGTTAAAAGATTAAGCGTATTGTGGTTTTTTAAAAATGAAGGTGATAAAATCTGTAAACTATGGTTTTACAAAAGTTTTGTGAAAGAGTTAATTACAAAATTCAGTGAAGTTCACTGTAATTGATCTTGTGGGGCTCAGGCCCAAAAAAAACAGGTGTAAATATACTTCGGGAACTACGTATAGTATTTTTAGTTGTCTGGTCGAGTAAAAGGAATATTTACAGCTAAATTGAGAATTTGAAATAGAAGGTGCATATAAGTTTATGGACATGAATCAATTAGTGCAGGCTATGGATTTATATATCTGTATCAAAAATACATACTGAACCGCTTGGAGTCGTCATTTTAAAAGTGCACTTTGCAGGTGGCCAATGAGACCTAGATTTTTCACCTCTTCCTGTCTTATATGTATCTAATTTTATAACTGATCCATAATCTCATTATTATTTACGTTATCGGTACTGAAGGCGGTATCATACTATCATTACTTTTTAAATAAGTAAACTAAAAAATATAAAAATTACAATTTACAAAAACTTTCCGTTGTATGACACTTGGATAAAAATGACATTTGACAGCGAGTTTGCAGCGAATGACGACTGACGACTAAAAGCACAGATTAATTATTAGTACTTTAAACTAAAAGAATAATATTATTTTTTTTTATTATTTTTTTTAAGATTTAATGGCCTGGTAACAAGACCTATAAGCCAAGTCTTATATTTTAGAGGTGCTTCTTTTAAATATACACTTTAAATAGTTCCCACAGTAGAAAGAATAATAATTACTGGTAGATAGAGCATTAAGCGACTCAGTGGCGCACAATGCCGAATTGTGCTGATGCTTAAGTTGGCATTGATCGAAATATAAATCATATTTTATTTATTATATTTATTTATTATTTATACTTTCGTATACTATATATAACTTAATAATACTATAACCTTAGTTTCGTCGTAGTTTTTATGGAAAGAATAAAAGTTAATTCAGACTGTGTTAAAATAATAAATATAAGTATGGATGAAGGTACGTTTATTGACTATTTTTTTATATTCCACCATTGATAACTAATAATACATCTACGTATTCCACATTTTTTTAACACTGAACTTAGCGCACTCTGCTGGTGCATGTGAAAACTAATTCACGCTTCAATTAAAGAAGAAACAAATAAGTTGGTATCGATTGCACGCATCATGCGAAAGCAGTACTTTGGAGAGTGCTCGATTGTGCGAAGCGTTGCTGTAGTTGAAACATTCAACGTTGAGCATTATGCCGCATAATACGCTTTCGTGTTTTTATGTGCTGCAATTGGAAAACTACCCTTAATACCATAGATGGTAAGTATTACTGCTAATACAATATTTTTACCAGTGGTAATGGTGATCACTAGCTTCCTATTTATATGTAAATTGCAGGGACTACTTATGCAAAAATTAATCAGAAAAAAAAACTAAAATTCTATTTTCTTTGTTTTTATGAGCTTGTTTTTTTATATAAGTCATAGCCGACTTAAAAGCGTTCAAAATGTAGCTTTTTGTATGTTCTTAAAATGTACTTCCTTATGAATTTTTAATAAAAATGTTTTTTCCCTTTTTTATCAATGCGGTATACGAATTTTCTTTTTGAGATAATTTTAAAACTATGCAAGTGAGCTTCGTGGGTGTTTTACTCGGGCATTTATAAATAAGTAATCTTTCGAGTAACCGATAAAAATACGATGTCCGATTTTTATTCAAGATTTAACACTGTGTGACGACTGGCGATCAGTAGTACTGGTGATGGTACGGTGCTGGATTTGCAGGCTGGACGGTGAGTTAGCCGCCATACTCACCCTTCAAGCTGCAATCCCAAGTCCACTGTCCGCGGCCTTTAAGCTGACTTGTAGGCGAAAATTATTAATGATTGACAATATTGATACTAATGACGGCTGAATTTTCTGGCCGTACCGTGACTAAGGCGCATAAGGCTGGGATTATATGCTCCGGAATCCAGAACGCCGGAAAACAAAAACTGAAAATACAACTCTGGACCTAAACAATCTTTTCTTCTTCTTCTTTTGGCATAGCTTTCCCTGTAATTTAAAAAAATCCCATTAAAAAGGTATGAATGTTAATTCTCTTTGGCTCTCTTAATTTGAAGAAAAATTCCTACAAACTATAAATGTCTCCGGGAGTTTTGCCGGGGAGTTAAATGGGTGACGTTGTGGAATTTATAACATTTCATAAATTTGTGTTATCTCGGTTCTTAATGTGTAATATTGGTAGAATATTAACCATTTAATATTCGTTAACGTGCACAAGTGTGGGAAAGTGGTACAAACTCAAAAAACGTGCTATTTAGTGTTTTCCGCCAAAACTCCCAAGGAACTTTCAGTAAAGCTTCTACCACTTTACTGAATCAACTGACATGACTCATGGACTGTACTGACTATATATTTGGACTTTGACTAGACTTTATACTTGACGATATAAGAATAAGCTGTTGAAAATTGAAACGAAAGTTCTTTTTCCCGCCTTTTTAATATGACACTGGCAAAAGGTTATAACCCGATGCCATATATAATTTTTTTTTTTTTAAATGTCGCCGTCACATTGATACATGTCTGATGTCAATATTATTTGTAAACAATCCTTTATATTTTGTAACCTTTAAAAATATTCATAATTTGTATTTCAAATTCGTGCAAAAATATGGGTAATAAAAAGAAAAACAAGAATAAAGTTAGTGGTGCTGTGAAAACCGCTGCAAAAACTGATAAAAAGCTTGCCAACAAATTGAAAAAGGAACTTGCTAATTTGGGAGAGGTTAGTTCACGTGTATCTATGTATGTGTAATCAGTAATAACTGATTATAAAACAAAAGGTAATAATAATAAGTAATAATAAGTATCTAATTGAAATAAGTAAACAATTTAAACTTGTTGAACATTTTTTAATTCTGAAAACTCTTAAATAGGAGGACATTGCAAAAATAATATCACAAATTGAGAAGGAGGAAGCTAAACGGGCAGCTACGTCTGAGAAGATTCTCACATCACATCCAAGCGCTAGAGCGTACGCCAGCCTCACGCCGCATCCTATTAACAATGAACTTATATTATTCGGCGGAGAATACCATAACGGTCGGCGGGTAAGTCATTGATGGAATTTTCATAAATCCATAAGCAATACATACATTAAAAATAGTTCTTAAAACTAATAAGTTGTAAATTTCTTCTCGAACACAATAAAAAAATGTCTAAACTATTATTATAAATCAGTTTTACTATTTCTTTAAGAAAGTCAAGTTTTCTTTTCAGACTGAAGTATACAATGAGTTACTGTTTTACAACCCAGTGAACAACACATGGCGTCTTCTGAAAGCCCCTGGAGCGCCGCCGCCGAGAAGTGCCCATCAGGCCATAGCCACTTCAGCAAACAAGTTAGTTATTACGTACTTTGCCTGTGGTATGTAAGAACATATATATGTATAATAATAATAATATTACCCTACCTATTTAAAAAGAGCTCTGTTCCCTAGTGGGTAGACCGTTTGATTCACACTCGTGAGAGTGCAGTTTCGATTTCCAGGTTGTGGTGTGTACCCATGAGACTTTCACATCTCAAGTACATTATACGGACGTTCTAACGGTGAAGGAAAACATCGTTAGGAAACCCGCACATGGTTGACCCCAGACCTATTGACCAGTCATTCCTCTGGACTAGGCTGACTATGTTGTGAGAATGCCGTATGTGCTTGGGCAACCATACAATATTTAAAAACCAACTGTCCCAGGCACTACAGTATTTCAAGAGTTGGTAACTTTGCTCGGAGAATACTGTATAAATATACTATATAAATATATAAACAGATGAAAAGGCCTAAGTATTTATGGATGATTCACACCACGTTGATCTGGCCCTGTGCTAAGTATACGAAGAACTTGTGTTACAGATACCAGACAACTGGAACTGGCAGTACTATACATACATTTAAGATTTTTATTATATTATACACATTACACTATTGACTCCAAAAGAATTCCAAAGTCATTGAAACCTTAGAAAAAAATGAAAAGACGGATTTGTTTTCTCTTTCACTCTTGTGGGTTTTTGCCATTGATGTTTTGTAAAGGTAGCCTTCCGATGCACGCGACGCGAGACCGCGACACGAGATCGAAATAGGGTCGCGGAGCCACTGCTGCTGAATTTAAATGGAGCACCAAAACAATCGCCACAACCCGCGTCTTGCGATTGGTGGGCGTGGCCAGAGAACCTGATTCGCTGGTTTGCTGGTTGCCGCGACGCGAGACCGCGACCCGGTCGCGACCTTTAGACAGATAGCTGCTTAGTGCTTTGATTTAAGTACTCCTCCATGTCAAATTCTTCTTCCAATTATTTTCCACAACAGGTACAATTATTATAGTCAACTAAAAGTCGATAGGCGATTTTGCCTAACCTATCAAAGGTTGCAAGGAGTCAGTGGAGACCATTAGTTGTGCAGGATACAACACTATTGCAGTGGATTGCCTTAAGCTGAGACAACACAAAGTCTCCATAATTGACTTCTATATTTTTAGTTAAAATTCCATATCATAATATGTTGTATCAATAAAATTGTTTTTCAGAGGTGAACTCTGGGTGTTTGGAGGTGAATTCACGAGCCCCACAGGAACACAATTCCATCATTATAAAGATCTCTGGTGTTTCTCACTTGCTGAGAAGAAATGGGAGAAGGTATAATTTTGTAAATTTAAGTAATTTTAATATGTTCATTTGGCCTTTTTATATGAATTTAACATTTAAAACATGTTACGCACCCATTACGTCTAACATTTAACTGTTTTGGTTGCGTCTTTTCTTTGTTTACTTTCTGCTGGTCTGCCTGTTTCAAATGTGTCTATTGTATTATACCTATGTAAATGTAAACTGTATTTATTGCCTCTGATTTCAGGTTGTTGCACCAAACGGTCCGTCCCCTCGCTCCGGTCACAGAATGGTCCTCCTCGGTCGGAAGCTGTTCATCTTCGGGGGCTACTGCGACGACGGCCGCGAGTGCCGGTACTTCGACGATCTGTACACGTTCTGTCTGGACACGCGGACATGGGAGAAGGTGGTGGCGACTGGACGAGGCCCCACCCCAAGGTCTGCTTGCGTCATGCTGCCCATAGGCAATGATTCTGTGAGTTGTTTAGACTAGTAGCATGCACTGAGTACTCGAAATATTGTTTTGAGCTTAATTTACGAATAAAGCTATTAAAAATATTTCGCGTCATAAATAGAAAAATTGCGGCCAAAATAAATACTGTGTTGCAAGATACTACATAAATTTCGTAATCTTTAAGCTTGTTATGAATTAATGTAAACTTAATATGTTTTTCGTCATCGTCTTTGATCTCTATTAAGTCATATTCGGTTCTGAAGTGAAACTTCTTTAGCGGCCCTCAGAGTGAAATTTCAAGATCGCGTCACGTGTCGACACGTTTTTACATATACCGCCATCTGTCGGTTGCTACTTCTTACGTAACAACTTAACTTTCTAAAGTATGGCTCAATACACATACGGCCCTAGGTGTACTTCATTTTTCAATTCTTTTTTGAAGCGATGTACTTTAGCCACTATGAGAGTATTTTTCACTTCAGCCACATGTACTCTGTACACGTCATGTTTTTTTTCATCTCTACGGACCTGATTGGTTCGTGCCATTTTTAGATTCGTGAATTCACTAACATAAATATCTATTAAATTAGCACTTTATTTTCAGCTAGTGGTATACGGCGGGTTCTCGCGCGTACGCGACGGACGTACGGAGCGGGCGTGCACGCACGCGGACATGTTCCGGCTGTGCGCGCGCGCGGGAGGGTGGACGTGGCGCGCGCTGGCGGGCGGGCGAGGAGCGCGCGCGGGGCTGGCGGCCGCGCACAACCCGCACGCCAATAGGGCGTACGTGTTCGGCGGTGTCGCGGTATGTATTATACTTAATTGTTTTTTTCTTAAACAAAAAACTTAAATTTAATATTAATCCATCGATTAATCAATTTAGCGTAAGCGAATATTTTTATGTTTACAACCAGCGAAATGTTTGTGTAAACTGTTTTTTACATATTCCATTATGTTTTGACTATTTGGCAGAGAATGTCATAATTGATTTCCTTTTAAACCTTTTATATAAAATAAACCGTTTATTTGCTTACTTCAAGTGATTGATCATGACCAACATTACCCCAATTGACCTTTATATGATTTTTAATTTCCTAGGATGTAGAAGAAACAGAGGAGGAGCTAGTGGGTGAGATGAGCGACGAACTGCAAGTGTTGGAGCTGGAGACGTGTCGCTGGCGGCCCCTCGAGCTGCGCGCCGCGGCTAAACCTGCCCCTGAGCCCGAAGCTAAGCCCGCCCCTGACCCCGAACCCGTCGCGGCAGAAGCTGTCACAGGTTTGTTCCCCATTATTTATTATATTTATTTATTTGTTCGTTCAATATTTCCCAAAATGTACGAGCGGAGTCGTACATTAACGCTTGTTTAGCATAACCGCTGACCGTACACTATGCAAATGTTATAAAATTGTGTAATCATAGCTATATTTTAATGACAATAAACACTTTGAACGGGTCACTGCTGTCGTCGTTCCTTGAGTTCAGATTTATTTTGGACAGAACATACAACATCAACATTCCTGTAGAGAACTGTCCGGCTCGAAGGAGCAATATGTAGGGGTGAATGACGACAGCAGTGACCCGTCGACAGTGACCAATGACCATATATTTCGTATCGACTTACAAGCGTGTCACGTCACTTGCCGGTACGACTTCTGTATGGAGCGTTTTACAAGACTCGAAAAAGAGCTTCATCTATCTATGGACGCTTCACACCACGTCAATCTGGCCCCGTGCTAAGTATCCGAAGAACTTGTGTTACAGGTTTGTTACGTTTTCTGGTAGAAATCGGGAAGTATATTTAATTCTTTTATACTATACATATATTTAAGATTTTTATTATATTATACACATATTTAATACACATCCATGACCCAGGAACACAGAAAAACTTTTTATTCCTTCGGCGGGATTCGAACCCGCGACCCCCGTCTTGAGCACGCGCTGAGCCACAGAGGTCGTCAACAACAATCGTTTAAACAATCTGTAGTTTCTATGAAAATATTGATTGCTAGTATACTGTTCGTTTTGTAAACATTGTTATTCGGAGCACTATTCGTTTATGTAATAAAAAAAATAGGCAAGTAACCTAGTTGAAATTGCTTATGCGTAAATCCAGCATTCACGTTGATCTTGTAATATAAGTCCAAGCACAGTCACACACAGCACAGCAGTTACAGGTGGGACTTTTGTTGGATCGATTAGTTTTGTTATAAATTACGAAATATCAGAAGATGAGACTAATATTTTCTTGACTTTTCGAACATGAAATATTTCAGTATGTTGCAGTTTCAGTGTGTTGAACAAACGAACGAAGTATAAATCAATTCTAATTTTAAATTTTAAAAAATCAATACTTATTCTTATTCCAGTGGTGACGGACGACGTGTTCACCATGAAGCTGGGCGGCGCTCCGGCGGCAGGGGGTCCTGACGCAGGGGAAGCAGGGGGTCCAGTCGCGAAGGGACACAGCGCGGGGGGTCCCGGCGCGCGCATGTCCGCCATGCTGTGCGTGCAGCGGTCCGCGCTGTACATGTATGGCGGCGTGCTGGAGAAGGACGACAAACAGTTCTATCTCAGCGACATGTACAGCCTGGGTACGTTTGACTTTTGAGGTTATGTTTTAGGGTTTGTCGCTTCTAAAATGTGTATGTACGGTGAAATAAGAAAAAGGCAAACCAGTTAATAATTTTATAGGGTTGTTGTGGTGTTGTATAACATTCCGACACCCCAGATTAAAAACAAGTCGTCCAGCGGGCTGATTCTGTATCTTCCAATACTTTGTACAATATCACTGTCAAACTTAATCTTATATTACCCATTAGCAATAGCGACGCAACAGCTAGGAGCTATGTTACATTACGTGGTACGATATCGCATATCGTGCCGATAATTACCAAAAAAATGAGAAAGACAGGTAGGTTTCAGTTTTGATATGAAACATTATACCTTTCGTTTGTCATTATCGACACAATATCGAAAAGCGGATTGGATAGTGGGAAAACGCACTTATGCCGACGACATAAGAGCGTTTCTGGTCCGATAAGCGATATCGCTATCGCTCACAGCCTAAAAGCTCTAACACTCGACAGGCTCGCTCTCTACCGCACAATTAGGCCCACTTGCACAGATAACCATAACCCAGGTTATAAGTTAACCCTGGGATAAAATATCATGACATCTCTTTCGTAAATACGAAGAACGAGAGAGATTATATAATATTTTTAATTCTCCTTATTGCAACAAAAAATGTATCTCGAAAATAGTTGTTGCTTTAAATTATAGAGAATGTAGCAAATACAAACAGTAAGTGAGTCATTAAATGTGTGTGGTATCAAAACTTTTAATTTACATTTACAGACTTGCACAAACTCAATGAGTGGAGGACGATAATCGCCCAACCGGCGCTACCTGACTGGCTCGGCTCAGACTCCGAGTACGGCTCGGACGAGTCCGGCGAATCGGACAGCGAGTCCGACGATAGCGAACAATCGGACTAGTGTGCTTACTACATTCATATAGTACGTAAACCATTGATGTAATAGACTCAATTATCAACAGTGATAAGTTAATACGAGGGCGGCACTGAAAATTTCGGGAATCAAGGAAGTGACACAACATTACTATTTAAAAATGTATTCGCTTTTCGAAGTATTCTCCGCGAAATTTGACACATTTTTCCATACGATGGAAAATCATTGAAGCAACCATTCCATTCGGAAGTTGGGGTCTCCAAAATGGCCGTTTTGTAGGCGTCCACAGCTTCTTCAGGTGATGAAAATCTCTGACCACGCAATTTATTCTTTATTTTGGGGAAAGTATAGAAATCATTAGGGCTTAGGTCGGGGCTGTACGGCGGATGGTCTAATAATTCTATGATTTCTTGTTCTAAAAACTCTTGTTCTGTGCGCGGTGTGAGAACTCGCATTGTCGTGATGGAGGATGATGCGGCGGTTGCAGTTCTCTTTACGGAGTTCAGAAACGACCTGTGGCAAACAAATGTTAGCATACCATTCTGCATTAACCGTTCTTTGTCCCTCAAGAGGAATAGTCGCAACATGGCCGGTTTTGGAGACAAACGTGGCCACCATTTTTTTTGCAACACTCCGTGAACGAACAATTTTTGTTGGCTTTAACTCATTTTCGAACACCCAAACTCGTGACTGGTTTTTTGTTTCAGTTCGTACGCATATATCCAGGATTCGTCACCTGATACGATGTTGTATACAGCATTTGAGGATCCTGCGTGGAATCTTTCGAGAGTTCTGACGCACCAAGTAACGCGAGCCGCTTTTTGCTCTTCACAGAGCAAATGCGGTATCCATCGGGAAAACAACTTTATTACACCTAATTGTTCATGCAAGATTATTTGTATTTGACTCATGCCAATGTCTAAAGTTGCCTGAATTTCGCGGTATGTCACATGTCGATCTTCCTCAATCAGCTTACGCACAGCATCAACGTTTTCTTGATTTTTTTTCCGTCGTTTGTTTTATCAAACGTTTTTTTTCCGTCAAGGTCGTCCAAAAACTGCAGTCACCCACTGCAGTTTTTGGACGACCTTGACGGGGATCATCACTGAGCTTGACACGTCCACGTTGAAATTCAGCAAACCAGCGATAAATTGTGGTTTTGGATGGGGCTTCATCACCAAATGCAGAAATCATCCGGTCAACACACTGTTTTTGTGTTAAACCACTTCGAAAGTTATAATAAATCATCGCTCTAGAATTTTCTCGAGTCAATTCCATTTTCTCAACGACTAAACAAGTTTGACAAGACCTTGTGACAAGACCGAGAATCTTTTTTTAAATAAATAAACGGTATTCGATTTTTAAAACCAAGGAGTTTTAAATTAAAAAGATTTTAATATGACAGGAACAGTGGAAATATTCCATTCCCGATACTTTTAGTGCAGCCCTCGTATATCCATATAATATAATAAGCTATAAAATTATGTATACTAATGCACACGAGTTTTTGTGATGTCCGTTTAAATCCTTACGTAAAGACTATACGTTAAGATTTAAGAATTAACAAAATAAGTTTTAAAACTGTATTTAACTAAAAAGCATTTTTTCAGTTGCAATTCTCATTGTTAATATAAGTTACTACTACTAGATGTCTCTTGCGACTTCGTGCGCGCCTTAAATCGCGATTGAACATGTCCTTCGCCATGTTCTACTCTATGTGCCAAATTTTATCAAAACCGATTCAGTAGTTTCCTATAGAGCCTATTCAGTGCAAACAAACAAATATTTCGATTAAACATACTAGCACATACTTACTTGATAGTACTATACTCTTGCCTTTTATATATATGATGACGATTGATGAATGACGAAAGATCAAAATAAAACAACACGTGCTCATGTTAATGTTTTATTTACACATTGCCTACAGAAATGTATTCTTTCATAAAATTAATTAATTCATCTACCATTCTGTAATACATAAACATCTCGCATGTCGCATGCTATTTGGAAACAGAAGTTCAATGAACATTTCGAAAGTGCGTCCATACATGGATGTAGTTATGCAAAACGGAACCAACATCACTTTCGTTGGATGTAAATTAATGTAAATACAACTCCTCGTTTTGTCATACAAGGTAAATTAAACAATGTAGTATTCATGTCTGAAAACGAAAAGATTTTAATACATTCTACGATAAATTAATTTGAAAGCGTTGTTAATATTCAGCTGTTTCATAAACCTACACAATTTAAAGCATAGAAAACTGGTTCTGATTAGCTAACTAAATCCAAGTGGCTTAAACATACGGTGTTACTTGTAAGTCTTGTAACTCTTATTTTCCTATATACAACAACCAACCTGAAATATTTATTGATTCTTATCACAAGTTTCTGACTAAGTATGTTTGGAAATATTTTTGTAATATATTTTGTGATACATGATTAAAAATTCGAGTTAACATTAAAATACGAGATGGTGTTTTTAAAATAAAAAATACATTTACTACAGAAACGCAGAGATTGCACACGCAGCTTCATAAATAATATATATTTATCGTGTTTTAATGAGTAAAACATAAATCTATTCAATATAAGCCAACTGAGAAACTTTATATACAAGTTTCCATATTTTTATGCGAAGAAACAGTTCTTGTCTCATGAACCACGTTGGCAGTGCAACACTTAATCAATTTGGTACCCTGTGTTTTACCAACTGTACAAAAATCCTACGCTCGCTACCTACATAAAAATATTTCAAACAATTAATTTTAAAATTACATGATTATATTTACAAATAACAAGTAAGAGATATTATGTCTAAACATAAGATAGTGATAAAACTTATCGATAAATTAAATGAAGTTGAAGGTACGAGTTCTTTACCATTCCATTTTCAAATTACGTATCTGGAGAAGCATAAACTTTTTTATTTTTTAAAATTTTTTCATGAAATGACTGCTTAGTCTAATAGAGAAAGTGAGGAAATGGCACAAAACTTGATATTTTATAATTTTTGGTCCCAAACTTGCACGATATTTTCAGTTACATGCGAATTAAAAAAAAATATAAGGTATGAAACTTATTTTGAATTCCGTATACACTAGCATAAATATATGTAATAAATATTCGTGTGCGCTTCATTTATTTTAAATATTAACGTATTACGTTAAACATACACTGGTTTTCGTATAAAATAATATAAATATTATGTAACATTTAACATACTTATTATGTTTGTATATCTAAAACATTAAGCAAAATATCAATAAACGCTTATTTACAAAAAAAAGCAATCGCCGACTGTTAATAATGATATTAAAACATAGTATATTTTAATTAATTTCAGTCAGATAAATTCAGAGTTAGTTATGAAAAAAAGTATGATAATGATGTTTAAAAAAATTATATCCAGTTTAAAATTCTGATTATAATTCTGAAGCAAGTGAATTAATTATATGTAATCTAGTTAATTATCATCAATCATCCTCATGATTGCATTACACTTAAAAGAAAGAACATAAAAAAGCAAATCAGTCTTAACTTATGTTAACATACATGACTAATAATTTCTTATATTTACAAATTTAAATATTTTTGATATTTGGCGATAGCCACGATTATTTACAGAAAAAATAATTCAAAATGAATAAAAATCAAAATATAAAAGTTCACAGTAAAATAATATTATATTATAATTGATGTAAATGGCGCAATTCAGACGCAAAGTTCGGAACGCGGATCGGACTGAGATCCAAAGCGCGATGGGATCTGTACGGTTTGGACTACGCATCGAACTGTCGTGCTAATTAGGACTAAAAATGTGTCACGATTTGGATTACCGGCGTCTTACATAATACGTCATAGTTCAGACTGTAGAAAATGCGCCGTCATTGACATGCCAGATCGGACCGGCTACGCGCATTTACACGTTCGGTTCTAAGCGCGGGGTGGAACGGCGCGTGGTATTTCCCGCACTCAGAACTGTGCGTGTGACGAGCGCAATCATCATTTGCCAATAGAGTTGCCATACTTAAAAACCTCGCTCACAGCGTAAAGCTGCCATACGTAAAAACTATGCACAAGGCACAGTGCTGCCATTAACATTCGCTATCTAACTCGATCATAATTTACAAGTAATTATTTACACAAATAAATACACAATTTGGCTGATTTAGTGTCCCGTGTTGAATCTGTTATTGTCGTCAGGTTGTGTGTCATTCAGATTTGTTGAGAGTTCACATATCACATTGCACATAGCACTCGCACTGACTAGCTACACCCGCCTAACCCTGTCACCGCCGACCGTACATAACAACGACAAGACCAACATCACTGCACCGCTCAGTCTAACATATACTCTCTATATGGAAATGAAGACGAACGTTTACTTTATAATATTATTTGTTCGATATTTTTATTGTATTGTCGTTGTTACCATATATTTGGTATTTAAATATATAACTGTGAAATAAATTAAAGTCCTCGCGTACACCAGAGCTGCAAGACATAGTGATGTAGTGATAGTATTAGGTTATGCGGACTATCTTGCGCTCTGGACGTAGCGAGGACTCCGTGCCGACTACAACTATTTTCGCTTTCGAGTCTAGTCATATCATGAAACGGTACTAAATATTCGTAGTAATAACGCTATGTATTCTATTGTATATAAAAATATAGCTACTACGTAACGCGGGCGGCGGCGGGGGTGTATTAATTTAGAACAGGTCAGTGACGATCGTCCCGAACCACGCGCAGACGACCGGCAGCGCGTATGTCATGAGCGCCTTCTGGAGGCTCGGCTCGGTCGCGCCGGCGGCGACCGGCTGTTCGCTCGGACTGTCCGGTACTGCCGGCACGTCCGGCACGGATCCGGACGCGTCCGATATGTCCTGCTCGGGCTCGAACCGGACGCGGACCTGCACGTTGTTGGTGTTGGGCGCGCCGCCCACTGCGGGTACGAACGGCGGTTCGGACGCCGGCGGCGCTGGAGTCGCCTCGTCTGGTTGAGATACCTCCGGAGTAAGGCGATGGTCGCCGGATCCTGAAATAAATGAACATATATTTTTAATAAACTTGTATTTTCAATAAAAATATCCTCAATAATAAGCTACTATGCGTAAATATATTGCGTAGTTACATAATATTATGACCTCAGACAAAATAATAAAAAAGTGAAGAAGTGAAACAAAACATGAGGACTGTTTTGTATGTAGTGCTCGTTTGGCACGCAAAACCATACACCGCGACAGCTCGCCTTACAAGGTGAGGCGTAGTTTCATTACACTGTGTAATGCGAGAATGACACGGCGAGCCATAGTTTAGACCGGCCTGTGTGGTTTGCAAACTCTGTCTTCACTGTTATATTTGGTATAAGATTATGACAAAAAAAATTAGTCACATGTAATTAAAAATATAGCCTATAGTTACCTAGTTGTAAGTAGCGGTAGCTATATACGTGATTTCATTTACCATGTACATGTAAGGACATTTTTTATTGAGTTATTTGAACTAAAGTTGAAACCTCACCTTCGCCATAATCAAGTCCTGTATCTCTGTCCTCGTCGTCGTCGGGCAGGTCGTCGGTGTCGTCAGTGTCGTCGCCGGAGCCGGACCCTGAGCCGGCGCTGTCGACGAAGTCATTGTAGGACGCCGCCGCCACTGCCAGGTCTTCCGCTGAAATATTATACAAGTTTATAAATAGCTTATTTACTAGAGCTGTATTTATTTATTTTTAAACAATGACGCTTTTCATGGCCAAAGTATTTGAGTTTCAAAAAAGTACAAATTAAAGCTGGACTAAAACACCGCCGCTACATTTTTATTGCAGGTTGCAATAGATAGTGCACATCGCACTCAGTACAGGCAGGGATCGGATTGGTTAAATCTCGAAGATTAGTCATTAATGACGTTTTGGTGAATTTTACGCAATATGGCAAGTTTTTTTAAAACTTTTGGCCGACACGTTATTTCATTCTTAGGGTTCCGTACCTAAAGGGTAAAACAAGACCCTAAAACTAAGACTCCTCTGTCCGTCCGTCTGTCACCAGCGGGCTTAGCATGACAATCCGAAGAAATAATGTTAAAGAAAGAAATATTCTACCCAAAATAGTTCGTTGCAAAATAGTTCTTAATCTATGGTAACAAGGTCGTCAATAGAAGTTAACATTTCCCATATATTTTAAATGGCTGCCGGGAAATCTGTCAAAAATGAACAAATATTCAAGTAAATGACTGAACGTAAAGAAACTTTTTGTTTTGGACCGCCATGATCTGGAGTAGTTGACATTATTGTAAGACTATTTGACTATTAAATAAAGAAAACGTTACTACTTTAGCTATCAAAAGAGCCCATTTTGTGAGCTCATGCTCGGGAAGAAAAGTTGTTTCTCATAACGACGATGCATCGACTTTGCTGCCTTACAATAAGACTTTTAAATTTTGAAGAAGAATTTTGCTCCGAATGGTATTAATGTTTCTTCAATCTGTCATTTTGTCGAATCTTCGATGTTTCTAGAGTGCGCATGCTAGGCCTGCAGGCTGTATCTCATGAACCGTGATAGTTAGACAGTTGAAATTTTCACAGATTATGTGTTTCTGGTTAAAAGACTTAAATAAATAATCAAGTGGGGCTACCATGCAACAAACGTGATTTTGGTACGGAACCCTTCGTGCGCGAGTCCTACTCGCACTCGGCCGGTTTTATGAAAACCTCACCTGTATCTTTCCACTGCACTTCCACGCCGTTATACGCGTCCTTCAGTTTAGCGGTGAGCGTGCGCAGCGTCTCCTGCTGCGTGCGCGCAACGCTCGCGCCCGTTACCATGGCGACGCGCACCTCGGGGTTCGATGCCAGTGCCGCGCTGCCGTCGCCCGCCGCTATGGCTGTGTAGCTGCAATAAAAAAAATATGTACGCACATAACATAACATGTATCACCTATATATTTTGGTACAGACGTAAACAGATAACAATACAACACAATGTTTCCAACTTAAGGTAAACTTTCGACTAAATTCACTTGCTAAGAAATTGCACACACGTGCTTAGGCCGGGACTATACCTACTGTTCGGAATCCGTAAGGCCGAGGAAAATTCCGAGCACTGAAAATAGAACTCTAATACAATAGAGCTGAAAATCACACAAGTGTGGAGTCCAATGTCATGTATGACAGCTCCTCACTCGACACATCGATTTTCAACTCTATTGTATTAGCACACAATTATATTTTCAGTGCTCTGTATTTTCCCGGGACCGCTGGATTCCGGATTATATAGTCCCAGCCTTAACTCATGTTGCTGTCTCGCTCGCACAGGGGTTTTGCCGGTCATACCTGGCCTGGTGCGTGCCGTTGAAGCAGGGCGGCGCGGTGACGCTGACGGGCGTGCACAGCGCGGCGGGCAGGTGCGCCCAGTAGCGCCGTGACGCCCGCACGCGAGCCCGCGTCTCTCGCACCAGCCGCTCCAGAGCCGGGCCGGACTCGCCACCTGGAAAGTAAATATTAGTTTGAGACTATTGGTCACGGGTTCCAGTTCCATCTCTAGATAACTTTCAACTACTTTTAACTTTTTAATTCCAGACACATTATTAGACTTACCGTGTGTATTTTCGTCGACTTTAGTAGACGTCGGCTTTTTCCTCTTGGGGCCACGTTTTCCGTCAAATTCGTATGCCTTGAAGTCTAGCTCCGCGCTCGCAGGGGCCGCCTCCGGGAAGGCATCTCTTCTACTCCTCTCGTGCTCCTCCAACTGCGCCAGGTTAATCCGTCCCCGCATGTACTGCAGGAAGCGGTCCCTGGACCTGGCCTGCGCGGCCATCTCCTCCGTCGCTTTGCGTATACCCTCGGGTGTCCTAAGTCCAAGAAGCGACGGGTCGTCGACGAGACTCTCGAAAGATGCTTCAATCTCGAAGTCGTCTACGTCATTCGGTTTCTCATTCCAGCCAAACTCCGGTATCGCCCGGGCGAAGCGCCGCGCCCGGTCCGGGGTGAAGAAGGTGCCGGTGGGTGTTCCGCCACCCAGCACCGGCTTGCCGCAGTCCGAGAATATTTTCTGCGAGATGTCCTGGTTGCGCTCCTGGAAGGTCATGATGGCTTCCGATATCTTGATGTCGATGGGCTCGACCACCATTGCGATATTGAAGGGACCGAGTAGTCGGTCTGCGACCTTCTCGACGGCATCTGGAATTGCAACAAATTGTATGAGCTAATCTATCAACCTATGAGCTAATCCCCACAGATATGTAGACCCGAGAGGTGTAATTGGTCTTCTTTTTCAATAAAGTTTATAGTGCGAACTGATCTTCTGGTGGTGAGAGATTAGAGAGGTCACAAACGGGTTACCGGCACCTTTAAGTCTTCAGTGCTCTGAATTTTCCCGGTTCCGCCGGATTCCGGTTCATTATATAGTCCCAGCTTTACTTAGCTAGGCCTTATGGCACTTACCGACGTAAGCGTCCCACTGGTCGGCGAGGTCGGCGTGCGCGGGCAGGCAGCCGCGCAGCACGTTGTGGCAGTAGCGGCTGCACGCGGGCTGCGTGTCGCCGCCGCACGCGCCACAGAACCGCAGCCGCGCCCACGCCACCACGCACTCTTGGCTCACTTCAACCTGCAAATGTGCTCTGATTATTAGTGATGATATGCAGAAAGAAGTATTTCGTCATTCTTAGGGAAGGACCACAGGCCACAAAAAAGGTTATTGGTATATTGTACATAGAGTTTTTTGTTTTTTTGCCTAACGAGAACGAAAGCATTCCCTACACAACATTCAGTTGTTTATATCGAATAGGCTCCGAAACTACGGACGAATTTTGATGAAACAGAGTAGACCTCGGGGGAAAACATAGGCTACATACGGTTCCCGCGTGATATTTTTTTGCGCGTACGCAAGTAGTGGGCAACATTTATTCATCAATATACATTTTGCATTGCGGTAACTCCTTAAGCAGCATTATCCAGAACGCTTATGTATATTCTTTAATTGTCACCATATTGAGACGTTCTTTGTTCCCGCGGTGCTGCCGACTCAGCGATGATACATCTGGTCACACGGAGCCAGCAACATTCCTTATATGACTACGGATCGAGTGACACACAGCTTCACGTAGATGCCTATTTTAATCTGGAACATGCCTAATCTTTGTTGCCATTCAGGCGAAGGTTTGTGATATCTGAGTGGGTCACACAGAAAAGTTCTTAGATTAAAGATAAGACCGCACTGTCCGCACTACGCGGCAGCGGAGCAACGCGACGCGGCGTGTCTCATCTAGTAATACCGCAACGCATACCGCGGCGCGTAGTGCGATCTAACTCAACATTTCATACAAAGAATATTTGGCCGTGTAACGTGTTGCGCCTCGTAGTTCCGCTGCCACGTAGTTACGCCTATTGCGGTCCTACCTTTAAGCTTACTGATCTTGCATCGGACGTATTTATCGTATCGTAAGAAGGTTGTTTTTACTATATCATGTGTTTTTATATGTACGTTACATATAAAAACACTATTAAACCTATAATCAAACACGTTATTAAAAGAAATCTTTAACAGAATATTATGTATCTTAGCGCCAGTTCACACTTAGACGCGACGTGACGCAACGCGGCGAGCACTTTATAATATAGTAATTGAAAATTGAACTAAACGTTTCATCACATCGAGCGTTGTCGTCGTCGAAACGTGCATATTGTTGTGTAGTGAATAAAGTTCAATTTTGAATCGCTATCTTGAATAGTTCGCGCCGCTTCTCGTGTGTCTCGTCTCGGTGTGAGCTGACTCCTACCTCACTTTCGCATTACCGTTCTCTGAATTGACATACATTATAATTTTTATGTTGGCAAGTAGGTGAGTACAATTCTGGCAAAAGTCATTGCTTTATGTCACTGAAACCAAAATTTTGTCAAGCCTTTCACTGGTTTACCTACCATAAGCGCCATACTCACGGTCCAGCCTGCAAATCCAATACGCGCGCGTAATAAATATAAATCGCGGCCTTGAAGCGGACTTGTTGGCAAAAATTAAAAATGATTGACACTAATGACGGACACTAGTACCGGTGCTGGATTTGCAGGCTGAACCGTGTGTGTGGCGCTTTTAATATAATGAATGCTACTCTATACATTACAGGAAACCTCTGTCATGTCAATCCTCATACCCATTGCGAGTTTTAGCCTTGTATTTAGTGTCTCTATAAATAAATATGAGATCACTGATTATTGGGACTCCAAATCACACAGCGCATTACTGACGCCAAAATTGAATCTATTGTGCGTTTGATATATTCGACATGCAAATTGACCGGACAAATTTGAATAAAATGATTTATATTTAAATACAAGTGCCAACGGATAGCGCCTTTGAATTATGCAAGGACTTTACCGGTCATACATCCCACGAATCACTGCGTTAATACTAATATGTATTATTTACTTATGTAGGTACCAATATTGTTTATTATAAATAAGACCTGAATTTAGAATAATAGAATAGAACTAATAAATAGAATAGAACGCTGCGCTATAAAAAAGCGCGGAGAAAAAAAACACTGCCGTGTCAACAGACACAACATAGAAATGCATATTTTGTCCTATTCCAAAGCTTCTTAGCGCGAAGAAAAAAAAGGGCTTTTGAGAACGAGGGCTAAAGCGGCGGGAAGTAAAGCAGCAATTTTATAATTAAAACAGAAGCGCGAATGTATTAGATATAAATGTATGGGTCATGTATGACCTTCATACAACGAGTTTTGTGATTCATATGATCTCGCTCGGCGCCAGATGACATATTTGGTGGTCAATTAATATAATTATTCCTTGCACAAGCCGCACACGTGTTGAATCTCAAAACCTGATGTTATCTTGCCGCTAAATTTTATAGCCCATCAAATCAATTTATATTATAGACGATAGACTTGGGACGTGAGGCTGTTTGTATACCTAAAGCGCCATACTCACGGTCTGTCCAGCAAGTCCAGCGCCGGCAGTAATGACCGTCATTAATGTCAATCATTTGTAATTTTTGCCAACGACTCCGCGGCCTTGGATTTGTGGGCTGGACGCCTATTTATTCTCAAGTTTAACCATAGAACCAATAGTAAATGAATCCAGTAACTCTAAACCTTTAGCCTCTAACCCATAATTAATTAACGTAGTATACCTACCACCCCCTTACTAATGAGAATATTAACACAACGGATACATACAACGTAGCTGTCTTTGTCTGATACGTTGGAAAAGTCACATGACGGACTAAGACAGCAAAAGTTATAAGTTATCCGTTGTGTATATTTTTATTATCAAGGACGGACGCTAGCCATTGGTATCTATGTAGAGAATCAGTGTATGAGCATATAAGTTGTATTGTAACTTACAATTAACTTACAATTTGTAAGTACATAATTATAACTTACACAAGTTAAGTTGCATAAATTATAATCCGTTGTGTTAATATTTTAATTATCAAGGAGGTTAGGCATTAGGCATATCGCATAGGGCACAGGTTTTCTATGCTATGACCTAAATTCCAGAACTAAAAGTACCAGGTTCGCATAACATATCAAACGTCAGCGCTAATATAATTACATACTTTCCAACATAATAGTCGATTGTACATGATTACCACATAGAAAGTTACATGTTCAATCATTATTGCCTATTATTATATTTTTATGTATTTTTTCTTGGGAATGGTTCGTTGGTCAAGGAAGAACAAGAAGAAGGCGTGCCGTTTAAATTGTATACATTTGATTGAAGAGTTTCAATAATTCTTCAATTAACAATTACTTTCGAGTTTCGTGTAAATTTCCCGCAAGAAAAACACAGCTGCATACATTACTTTGACTAGAAAGAAGGACATATCGGCTACTATGTTAGACTAGATTATGGCCACAGCTCCGCCCGCGTAATTACAGAACCCACGGGAACACTGCACTTTTTCGGGATAAAAAGTAGCCTTTGTGTTAATCCAGAGCTCAAACTAGCCATAACGAATTTCATCAAACATTCCGTTCAGTAGTTTATTCGTGAAAGAGTAACAAACATCCATCCATCTATCCATCCATTCATCCTGACAAACTTTCACATTTATAATAGTATAGTCATGCAAGTTTTGATGAAATGTGGTATGGTAGTATAAGGCATTGGATTCAAACATAGCCTACATAATATTATCCAATATCCCGAAAAAGTACAGTGTTCGAGCGGGATACTGTATTTACGCGGGCGGAGCCGCGGGAAAAAGGTAGTCGTTGATACTTTCTAGAATATTACCTGCATCATGTTCTTGACGACCTCGGCGCCGGAGCGGAGCGCCTTGTGGAAGGTGCGCGTCGCCACGAACGCGCGTCGTAGCTGCACCGACAGCTTTAGAGGCACATCTTCAAATGGCTGAATGACGCGCATGTGCTCGCTCAGGCACTTGAGGTATCTAAAAAAACAAAATTAATATTTTTAAGTTCTTCCCCCGACTAAGTTGTCAAGCAGCAAGCGTGCTGATGATGATGAAATATATCTCTAATTACCATCTCGATCATGTCAGCTTTCAAATATATAAAAAAAACGCATCAAAATCGGGCCTTTCGTCTAGGAGCTATGATGCCACGGACACAGAAACACGTCAAACTCACCCACCCTCTTTTTGCGTCGGGGCCTGGGGGTGAAAAAAAGTTAACGTTCCATTTTCAAACTTGTGTCAGATAAGAATTTCTTCCATTTTGAAAAAATCAGCGAGACCATGGACAAGAGAACGAATTATTTTTAAGAAAACATGTGTTCTTAAGTACATACCCACGTAAGAAGTTATACTACTATGAAGTTCGTCACGAGTTTTCAAGGAAATTTGAGAGAAAGTTATCAGCTAACTTCATCATATCGCTTTTTGGCTGCAGTGTACGCGTGAATTTTTAAAATAAAAAAAAAACTCCTCACATTTTTCCAAGCGCAGCAAAAGAATTATTAAACAATTACTTAAACTAGCGAAATGCTTGAACTAGAACAAATAACGATATTTAAAGTCTTACAAAATGTTTTCTATGATTATAAATAACGAAAACAATTCATTAGGCGATTAGAAATGATGGCTTTCATGATCGTAATGCCTGGTTTATGAAATGATGAATTTATAATGATTTTCTAAAGTAAACTGATGCGTTTGATAGAATTTATTATGTTCACGCGTATAGAATAGGGTTGTCAGTTATTTAACATTTTATTCTACTTTCTTGTTATTTTAGGAAACAAATACATTTTTAAGCGACAGTTAAAACATCAACACACCGTAAATGCAATTGTAGTCAAATTTTAAAATGACCAACGGTCGAATTGTGAAACGCTACTTAAATGGCTCTCAAGTCACATACTGTAAGAGTGTTTTCAGAACAAATACGCTTTATCGGTCCAAGATTTATTTAGGCAGAATAAGAATAATAATTAAATTATTATTCTGCCTAATTGTCTTTACATAAGCTGTAGATCACAATATGCCCAAAATATCCGTAATTGATTTCACCAAACCTTATATATAATGACATATAATGGGAAAGACGAGACGACGAAAGAGATTCAATATGAAATATATATCTGTATTTCTGGCTATCGCATAGGTCCGATATCGAATCGGATAATGGGAAAACGCTCTCATTCTGCCAGCAGAGACGGCATGTGATTAATATTAAAGAAAGCGTGTGATTAATACTAAACCGCTCATTTTCAGTAGCGGTTCAGTATTCGGCCGTAAGTATCATAGTTCTTTGAATGTTAGACACGACTCAAGAGAGTAATGATTTTCCATTATGTCCGCAGCCCAACAGAACTCATAATAATTAAATTATTATTTGTTCTTAGGGCAGCCCTGGTTTAGGCCAATATAATCCAAATTCCAAAGCATCAGTGATTTATACGACGAGAGACGCCAGCTCTCAACGCCAAAATAATTCACGCAGAGGACGCGCTTCCAAGAAGAAAACAGAATCGTGAATTTCAGTTATTCCTGTAAGAGCCAATAGCTTTCTTGCAATTTTAATCCGCTTGTTTTTTTTCCCCCCTTTTTTGGTCGTTTTCTGGCTTTTATTTATACGTACAGTGACATTGAAAGTTTAGAAGATTGAGACACTGCTGTATTTGTGGGACTTCTGACGTCATTACTACACACAATGTAAGTACAGTACTTGGTACAATGATGATGATAATGAGGACGATCAAACTGTGCAGTATAATGACGGCAGCGTCAGGCCAGCTGCGAGCAGTCGGAAAACTCATCCATGATTACAATAATTTGTAACAATCCTACTAATATTATAAATGTGAAAGTTTGTTGGGGTGGATGGATGTTTGTTACTCTTTCACGTAAAAACTACTGAACTGATTTCGATGAAATTTAGTATGGTAGTTGATTGGGCTCCGGATTAAAACATAGGCTACTTACTTTTTATCCCGAAAAAGTACAGTGTTCCTTTGGGATACTGTATTTACGCGGGTGGAGCAGCGGGCAACAGCTAGTATTAAAATGAAAAGAAAGTGTTTTTAACTCTCTCGGCATCGGACTTAATTTGGGTTGAATAATGAATTTCATTCCATTGTCATTAAAATATAAAAAGGGCAGTGAAACGGCAGCACAGCATGCAGCAGTAGCGAAAATCAAGCAGACCATAAAAATAACACTTAACTTGTAACAATAAAATCTATAATTGCGTACGACATAACGGGGCAGACGCATTTGGATATCTTCTAACAAAAATTCACCTAATACCAAAAGTTAAAGAGTATATTTTCGACTGAACAGCTTACACGTGTAGGATACTAGGATAATCTATCAAAATGCATTTTAACATAAAGAAGTAAGGTACATTTTTGATTGCACGGCTTTTCACGTGTGGGTTGTTTATAGACATAAACATTAGTGGATACTTTTATTATGGAGAAGCGTTAGTAACATGTCGACCATCAAATCGCCATGAATGACGTCACAAGTTGTACTATTTACCATAAACTACGTGTTAAAGACTCGAACATATTTATGGCATTTTCATTGTAGCCATTAGTTTTTATTTATGGTCAACTTATGTGCGTTATGCACCTCTGAATCTAAAATTCTATACCATAAAATAATCTTACATGTCTGTCGCTCTTTTCATAGCATTCATTAATTTATTTCTTAGAAAATTACTATGTATGTACCTCCACATAGTTAAAACATGCAAATCCGATAAGACTTTCACTCCGTTTAAATCTTTGATTGAAACGGTTGCAATTCTTTATTTTTTTCTACCAACAAGAGTTATTATTTACGAATCCGGTGATACATATTTAAGCACTTTGCCGTGCGACAAAAATCGTGCGGCGAAAATCGACTCGTGTAAATCGCCCATAAGTCTTTTAGTGTTATATATAAGTATAATAAGTCATAAGTTTTTGATAATAATTGGTACGTATAAAATTTGGTACGTATAAAAAGATTGGAGGATCGGTATGACATGTGCAGAAGAATTGCTATTTCTCCATCTGTAAACAAATCAAGAAAGTTATAGATCTTACTTCTCGTCAAACGTGTACTGCTGGTTGAGTACAATGAACATCTTCTGGTACAGGATGCTGAAGAATCCGTCCATCATGACGTCGAAGTCGGCGTCGCCGCGTGTGTAGTATCTGAAAATATACGTCCAGTTAAGGCTGTGACTATTCCGGATTCCGGGAGGCCGGGCAAAATTCAGAGCGTTGAAAATAGAACTCTGCGCTAATACAAAAGAGCTGAAAATCGAAAACATTAGTGTTGAGTCAAATGGCAATATCAAATATGGACAACTGGACACTGGACACTTAGATTTTCAGCTCTATTGTATTAGCGCAGAGTTCTATTTTCAGCGGTGTGAATTTACACCAGACCTCCGGATTCCTGCAGGAGGTTTGAATATGTAACACCAAGCAAAATAGCAGACTGATCGCCCGCCCACTGGCAAGTTAGTACAGCCGCCCTTGGGCATGGGCGGCTTTAACCGATAGGCTACAACAAACACAACGCAAGAGGAACTTCACATCGGTTTTCTTTGAGGGGTCTATTCGATCGAGCCTGGCCACTTGTGCCGAAACACCCGACAAAAGCTCGCCCACAACCGCCGACGGACTACAGCCTAATCCTTAAAATAAGATCCTTCACACATTTAGCAGAGACTTCATTAGCAGTGGAGACGATGATGATGCATGATGAATGATGGGCAATATTAAACACTCTATCATCTATGCGATATTTCGTGAATGTATGCAATCTGTAATGCTTTTGCACTATTGATACACTAACTTCCGCGATGACTTCTACAAGCGAAACTATCGGATATCCGAAAAATACTATCCGTAATCGTATTCGGTATAAAAAATTCGGATAATTTCGGACGCAGACGGAGTATAATATGACATATCACATGTTTATTTAATCTGCCGAGCTTTTTAGGCCAAATGATTACCTAAACTTGTAAAAAATAAGAATTAAGTAGGTATGCATTTTACTTACTTTCGTCATAAACCTAATACCCGTAACCGAAATTATCCGCAAGTAACGGATAACCCCAAATTATTTAGTAACCGAAACCGATATAATTTAATTCAGTATCCATATTGAGATTCGGTACATACTCGTATAATTGTAATTTGTAACTATTGACAAAATCGGGCCAGATTATACTGTTTGATTATGTATTGAATATTGATCAGGTAACTTACAGTACGAACACGATCTTAATGTCTCTCGGCAATCGTAGATTTTTTTCCACCATCGTCTGTCATTTCCATTGAAAAACGAAGATTGCCGAGGGCCATTAGCAAAGTGGTTTTTAACAACTTAACACAAAACCAAATTATTCGCGCCACGGGGACCTTAAAAGCAATTCAATGTATCCAAATAAAGTTTAGAGTATGTTATAAATTACTAAAATTAAATTCCCGGAGTTATCGCTACCTTCGTTACCTCGGGCTTGACTCTTTAGATTGTACTGGATATTCACTTGACGGTAGCACTTTACCTTGGAAATTAATCAAAATTACAACGTTATACGTATATATATACACAATATCACAATATTGTATATATATATATAGGAAATCGGTTTCTTGAAAACGGCTGCAGGTATTACTATATTACTATGAAATAGCAATGCAAGGATAGATCTAGCTAGGTAAAGTAAGCTAGCCTGCGAAACTGCGCATTTTTAAGCTATATATGTTTTTTCTTTCGTCATGCAATATGTCAATAATTTCGACTCTAATAGGTCATTGCGGTATGTGGTGGGTTCTAATCCCGGGCAGTTTTTTTTTTTTAATTTATCAGAACTTCGAACATAGCTCGGTTACTCCTCTTACTATTCGGTTACTACCCAGGTACTCCTCTTTACATACCTTTAAGTACCTGAAATCTAAAAAATTCGTAGCCAGTTTTGGGTTTTATACTTGTATATTACATTTAACTACAATTTATGGGGAATTCCAGCCATATCAAGGTCAATAGGTAGTAATTGAAAACTCGACATCATATATTTACAAATAGTCTGGCATAGAACAGATCCCTGTGGGATGCCAAGATTGATAAATAAAATGAATTTTTAATTATTCAATCCCAACTGTAGAGTATATTTCTCTTTTAGTAGCCGTCGAGATATAAATATTAACTAGCACAATATTATTCTGCATTCATCATTTACAAATGTTCCGTGAGCCTAGCGGGAAACATGTTCCTGACAATGGCGTAAACGTAGCGTTATCGAATGAGAATTGCGTATGAAAATCTGTCAAAATCATGACAGCGCCCATACAAATTTCATTCGATAACGCTACGTTTACGCCGCTGTCAAAAGTTCTGACTAGACTAGAACTTATAATCTATTTTTTAAGAATAATTTGAAGTATTTCATCTATGTCATATACATATTGTAGTACTGTGTATTATTATCCCTTTACTAATAAACATATTTGCACAATGGATAAGCTATACAAAGTTTTGTTCTTGTCTGATACATAGGAAAAGTCGCTTGACAGAACATTGTATAGCTTATCCATTTTGTAAATATTTTTACTAGTATGGTTTAAGTTTACTGTGTAAACCAATTCTGTCATGAGCCCAAGACCCACCTCTCCAACTGCTCGAACAGCTGCTGGAAGACGTAGGAGTGCTGCTCGTAGATCATGCCGTATGTCCGCTTGAACATGGCGTGGAACTCCTCGCGGGAGAGCTGCAGGAGCTTCCTAAAGAATTCTGTGAACAAACACAGTATGTTATTATGCTGATATTCGTAAGCGAAGTTATAAGTAACTAAGTTCTGGAAATCTTGGAGCTGTTGTAGGTAGGTACCTTGTACTAGGGTTGCCAACCCCAAATTTAAAAAGCTAGGACTTGAAGTTGGAAAAACTAGGACAATTCAGTTTAAAAACAGGACGCAGTAATAAAGTTGCAACCATTAAATCCGTATGTAGTGAAAACAGGTTAAATGAAATACATATAATGCTAATAATCATATTTGTTATAAAAGTATTTGAATAAAATTAAATTAGAAAGACAAATTGTAAAGGTGGCGCGCGAATTTAAAAATACATGACCTCATCAGGGCGCTTTAAAACCTAGGCCGGTCCTTTAAAACTATCCAGGACACTGCAAAAACTAGGACATGTCCTGGGAAAACAGGACGGTTGGCAACCCTACCTTATACGTACTATAACTGGCCACACAGTTCAGAAACTACCAGTATCAAAGTTCTTTACTTAGACATAGTCATCAGCCTTGTCACTAGTGGCAAGTAGACGGCAGTGTTTTAAGCTGTACAGCAGGAGTTCCCAACCAGTGGGGCGAGCCTTCCTGGGGGGCGTAGAGAGATGTCAAGGGGGACAAAACACAAGTAGATATTTTTTTTACAAAAATATTAATTGACCCCTCGTCAGTCGCTAATAGACAATAAATATCGATAAAAATGGCTTTATTGTAATAAAAATGTCACAGGGGGGCATGAAAGTATTATTTTTAATCCCAGGGGGAAACCTTCTCCAGGTTGTTGTTTGTGATGTTTCTCAAACATCGCTATACAGGATCTCTAATAGAACGGCTAAAACTAGCCTTCATTCGTTCGTTCTAACGTAAAAACTGTAGTCTTACTACTATTATAAATGTGAAAGTTTATGAGGACTGAAGATGGATACATGGATGGATGTTTGTTACTGATTCACGCAAAAACTACTGAACGGATTTTGATGAATTTTGGTATGGTAGAATTGTGGTATGTGGTTTTATCCCGAAAAAGTACAGTGTTCCAGTGGGATAGTGTATTTACGCGAGCGGAGCCGCGGGCAAAACCTAGTCTGTAATATAATGACCAATCTGTAGTAGACAGATTTTACGTTTTTTATTTCTCTTAAATTTTCTTCACCAACCGCAGTCTTATGAGTATTCATTAAAAGTAGTTTCGTTAAAATAATTTACAGTCCTGCCAACACCACTAATCACCAGACCATCCATCTCAAGCAAAACCAAATGGCATTCATATATTAACGTTTAAGCATGATTTTACAGAGTTTATAATGATCCAAAATAGCTTTTTATTTATTTCACGATGAACATTTTCTGACGATTCCATTCGTCTGGAGTATTTCTTTTTTTAATTTTGTTAATTTAGATTTTATGATTTTGCTGTGTGGGTTGCGGGTAGGTCGATTATTTATATGAGTAACGAACATCTAAACACATATTTAGTGCAAGACCTTTGTAAACGTTCGTATAATGTGCACTCGAGATCGGTATTAAAATGTGAAACATCTTTATAGGTCAGACCGTCTGCTGTCGCATGGCGATGTAACGCGTCATAAGGTGTTGATTAGAGATACCAGACTTTCCGTATTACCTGGGACGTCCTGTATTTTAGGTTTTGTTTAAAACGTCGCGTCCCGCCCGCGCCGCCGGACAAGCGCTGTCCAGTAAATCGAGTGATCTAGGGTTAAAAAGTACCCAGTGCTCACGGACACAATGCTCGCGATCGAGCTCGGGCGCCCTAAACTGCCTCGATCCTCAGAAAAAATATCAAAAAATTGACACTTATTAATTGTTTTTTTTTTTGTCCGAGGTAAAAACTGATATCCCGCATTTTTTGGCTTATATACACATTTGTCCCTTATAGTAACGTAGTAACTATTTAGTAATCTGTGCTTAAATACTAAAAAAAAAAACTGGCAACCCTAGTATTGACGTTACATGCAAAAAACACAATTTCACATTTTATGTAAATACACCGGTTTTATGGTAAGTGTTACTCTTTGAAAAGGTTTTAGTCAAGCCCTTAGCACTGGATAAAGTGTGTGCAAAAATCAATTTATCCTGAAATTTTATACTTTCACGTATGCGCAGATATCAGGTCGATTTGACCCTGTTTTAAATCGGGGCGATTTGACCCTTTGTTATTTGGGTCGATACAATCCGGGCCAATGTTATAAAAATATTCGTCTTGTGTTTACAGTGTAAATAGATCGCGTTTACGACTACATCTGACCCGAATGTGAATATGAAAATATGTATTAACATATTTCGTGGGTGAAGTTTGCTCGTGCGATAACCCCTCATCGTCATATTTTTCATTATGTCATAATGTTTATGATATGTTTTAAAAAATATTTTCAGAATTGTGTATTATTAAAAATCTTATTTTTTTCCAGATTTACCGGCGAATACTAAAACGCTAATCAAAATTAAGAGCCCTCATATTCACAGGCTGTCGCTGTCTCTGCTAGCCGAAATGACAAGGACAGCACATGACTTGAGCGTCATTTAATTTAACTATCATTTCAGTATTCGGTCGTTCGACCAGTAAGCGATTACCACCTGAAATTCGGACGAAAAAGGTCCGATATAAATATTTCATCAATTATTCCTGAATTTGGCGTGTCAATAATTGACTCACACCTTTCAAAACACTCTTGAAAACAAAAAGCAATATAAACACTACCATCGTTCGTCAACTTTCCTCTATTAAGATAATTTGGCTTAAAACACTTAAAAACATCAAAGGTTAAATTATGTATGCGTCCAGCAAACCGTGTAAACACATGCCAGTGAGTAAAAGTGCGAACCTCAATGGAATAATGTATAATTTTCTACGACTTACGAGTAATCAGACCAATGACCGCCGCACACCGATTAATTATTAAAATGTTAACACACGCTCGGATTGGTACGGAGCGGACCAAATCTGTGGTCCGGACTACTCCGGCGAACATAATTATTATTAATTGTGTCCGCCGTGGTCCGCATCTGATATGGTTCGCTCCGTACCAAATCCGTGCGTGTGTGAGCAGTCGGGCGATTGGGCCGAACACTCAGTGTTGCCAATTTAGGGATTTTCTCCCAAAATTAGGGAAACAAATCTACCGGGGTTTACTAGGGGGCAGGATTTTTAGAGTTTACTCCTTAAGAATCAATTTTTATATGTGTATATATTTTCATACCGGGGTATGAAAATTTATAGGTAGTGAAATCGGATTAAGTGACACGTTAGTTTTATGTCATTTACGCATAAGTCTTTATGTGTATAAACACAAAGTTTTTAGAGTTTCTAGCTTATTATCTCTTATATCGAGATGTGCGCTAATTTTATTGCACTTTAATTGGGATAACAAAATTATAATTGGGATAACCCAGTAAAAAAGTCCAATAAAATCAGCGTATATCTTCTAAATAGTATAATTAATCAGGGTCGAATTAAGGGTTAAGTTTGGAGAGAAATATTTTTGAGAATTGGTATCACTGCACGATTTCAATTGATTGCTGGAATCGTCGTCGTCGTCGAAAAACAGCACTGTAAATAAAACTTTGCGCTAACATAATAGAGCTGCAAATCGAACACACGATTGTCGAGTTTTCAACTCGCTCTGCCTGACCAAATCCGCGCGTGTGTCGCTAGCGACACCGGATTCGGTACGCGGATATGGTCCGCGGACCAAGTTCGAGTGTCTGTTAGCGCTATTACATACAAGTAGGGTGACCAGAAATTATAATATGGATATTATCATTTCTCACCTTAATAAAGGAAGTTACTTTTCGCTTTTTGTCCAAACAAAATTAACTTCTCTTTGTCGTCAGCAAATATTGACTGGTATGAAATGACATCATTCACACGACATGAAACGTGATACACGTACGCTTCTTGTGTAATTAATAAAGTTCAATTTTGAATAGGTATCTTAAAAAACGGTCCCATGTCGCGCATCGTTTTGTTTCGGTGTGAATTGATCCTTAGGTGTAATTGATTGAAAATACGTTAAGAAATGTCTGTATAACAATAATTAACATTGAAAGTGTTGTACCACTTGAATAGTAAATGTCATGGCAAAAGAAACGTCGAGTTGAGGATTTGTATGTGGATTAGAAGAACCTAGAACGAAGGTGAGTTGTGACGTCAGAGTTCTCCACTTTTGTTTACATAGGTATTTGGCAACTTCGTTGTGCATATTTTTATATTGTTTTCTTTACGTACACATAAATTTTGGCGTGGGTGGTTGTGAGCCTTGATTCGGCGGGTCGGCTCGACCAGATAAATAGAACGGCCTCACAGAAAACCTGCGTGAAATAACGCTTGCGTTGTGACACGCCGAGTGAGCGAGGTCACCGGAGGTTGGGGATTTTGAGGACCAGGACAGCAAGTGCGCAACACCAGAGGAGTAACTCCTCTGGTGCTGCGACTGTCCGTGAGCGGCGGTAATCGCTTACCATCAGGCGATCCGTTTTCTCGTTTCCTGGTTGATTTCAAGTAACAATTAATAAATAACAACAACATTAGACACTCTCTAAAAATTGGCGATCATGGTGCACGTACGAGCACGCCATCACGCGCAATGCTCGTCGATTATCGCGGAATAATTGACAACACAGCACGCTAACACATTACCGATGTTATACAACACCAGCTGTTGCCCGCGGCTCCGCCCGTGTAAATACTGTATCCCAAAGGAACACTGTACTTTTTCCAGATAAAAAGTATCATATGTTTTAATGCAAGCCTAAACTACTACCATACCGAATTTCATTGAAATCCGTTCAGTAATTTTGCGTGAAACAGTAACAAACATCCATCTATTCATCCATCCATCCAAACTTTCACATTTATAATAATAGTAGGATTGACATTACACGGATTTCATTACCAGCAGTATTAGCACAGAGTAGAAAGTACTATATACTTATTAATTAAGTGCAAAGAAACAGCTTTAACAGAATGATCCAAATCGATCCAAAATTGAAAATTTTCAAATTGGAAATTTTGGGTGGAAAAATTGTGGGCCTTTGCCCACAAATGTCCACACAATCGTGGACACAACGTATGCTTGTAATAGTGCAATCAAATCGATATATAAACTATGTAGCTGTTTCTTAACTGCTGTCTTTAGCCTATGGTATTAGAGGCTTATACCTTGGCTAGATGTAGCAAAGGCGTTGCAGTCACAGGGTCAGTGTCAGGCGGTACTATAGTCTCAGGAATATAGCACAGAGAGGCTAATAGTAAGAGAAGAAACATATTATATCGTTTCTTATCCCACATGCCAACACTTACTATGAGTCCACATCATAAGTAGCGACTAGCGACTCTACCATGCAGCTATTTAGGTGCAGGTTGTGCTCAAGGAACGAATGATTTGCCCTTTGATTTCCGCCTTTACTTGACGCATCTCATCTTATATCCCGTTTAGAGATGCTAAACGATACATAATAATATGTAGATATTTAAGAGTCATCTATACTAATGCGGAACATGCATAGTTTTTTTTATTGGCTTTTCAAAAAGTACATAATAAGCCAGGAAATGTTGTCTCTGCATGCATCGGCATATCTGCGATCAACCGTTGACGAAATACAGACATCACAAATGTGAGATCGTTGGAGAGCAATAAAGCAAAAATACACTGATGAAGTTTCGGTGAACAAACTATTCGTCATATTTTTTACTAACGACCAAATATTAAACACATGGTAATAGTTTAAAATGACGACTGGCTGAATGTGATGATCAGCAAAAGATCAGCGGGTCAGCCTGACGCAAGTGGCCGCCACGTTTATCGCATGTTCTAGATTCAAAAATATTTTAGTGATGCCTACATTATAACACTACTAATAATAGTATGCATAAATAAATAATTTTTTTAATGGTTAACCCTTTGGAGCAATGGAGCTCTTTGGTCAATTTACAAAGATCTTAAAAGACCAAGATAATATACCAATTAAGCTATACCTAATTGGAGCGATAAAATGGTTAAGTGAAAACTATTTTAGGCGCCTAGGACATTTTATGAGATGGGAAAAACTAATTAAACTCGCGACACTGTTACCGCCACTGGTGTGGTAGGTGGCAGGGCGGGTCGCGCACCGCATGCTTGCCTGTGCGCTATTTTTGTCACTTCTATCGGCACTCCTGGAGTGCCACTGTTTTTTAATTTGAATCCGAAGAGTGTGACAGTTCAATTAGGTAAAACTGAGGTTAAAACTTTAATGGCTCGTTACAATGACCTATCTACCAATTTGTTAGAAACGTCAGACTTGTATCGCAAAAAACGGTCAGATGATTGAACGGCGACGTTCTTAACAAATAGTTATAGACAGATAGGTTATTGAAACGGGCCGTAAACCTTCCCTCCCACATTATCTTCCTTTTTGACCACTGGGACTTTGAAGCTTTACTTGATGTTTCGATAATTCAGTATCTCACAGGAACACTGTACGTTTCAGGTTAAAAAAGCCTATGTCCTTCCCCGTGGCCTACTCTATATCTGTGCCAAATTTCATCAAAATCGGCTCAGTAGTATCGCGAGCTTATATCTCTACATAATATTAGTATAGTTTACATTAAAATGAACATTTCTAGACCTGCGGATCTCCAACACAAATGTAGAATAATGTTTACTTGAACTAATTTCCAAGAACATGACACAGGCCGCGATAAGTTAGAATGTGCGTATGAAAAATATTTGCCGGCGAATTGTGACGAATATTAATATTATACAAGAAAGCTCATTTCAATTTACTTTGATAATTCTTTTGTCAGTTTGATTACGACAACATTAGCATTAGTAACACCGAGACGCGACGCGGCGCTGCATCTTTAAGGTAGCGATTCAAAATTGAACTTTATACTACACGAGAAGAAGATACACGATTTATTGCAAGAGCGGCGCCGCGCTGCGCAGCGCGGATGGCGTTGCAGCTCGATATTAGAACCCTTGCAATGAAACCTGTTCATGTCTTCTTGTGAAGTAAATAAAGTGAAATTTTGAATAGCTATTTTAAATGCAACGCCATATCGCGTATCGTTTCGTTTCGGTGTGATTTACGTAAACTAACGTAACCCTAACGTAAACTGTAAACAATAGAGTTGGATACCGTCGCACAGATATTTACAAACCCTCAGATTAAATACAAACCCATCGATCGTCTTAAGATTTCAATAGATCAAAACTATGGAAAATACCTAGGTCATTGACACGAGGAGACTAGACTGTTGACAAGTAACATGAACACGCTCGCAATACAATGTAACAGTAGATATCGTACACGACAAAAAAAACAATATACATTGCGCACGGCACACGACGACGTACATAGTGTAGGAAGTAGGAACCGTAATGTACAATTCATTGAGTATTGCAATCGTTTCGAGTTTTCACGCTACATTAGCGAAATTTTTTGCTACCACACCCAGAGCTTAAGGCTTCGAACACATTAGCGACTTTAGAGCACAATATTAAGTAAGAGGTAAACAATTACCCCATAAGACACATATGACCGAAGGATCTAGGTTCCAGGATTTGTGGTCACTGGTCATCCTGGTTATACCATCAATTCTATAACCTATTAGCTGCCCCGACACACGTTGTTCAGTCTTAACCATGTTCAATCGTCATTTTTAGTATTTTCCTCGCAATTTTTCAAATATTTCTCACCGTTTAAACCTTTTATGATCTTCCATTTATTGAATACATGAAATTACAATTATTTCAAGACCAAAGTTAACCAAATCGGTCCAGCCGTTCTCGAGTTTTAGCGAGACACAGGTTTTGCAATTCATTTTCCTTTATTTATTATCCAAGACAACAAAAATTAAATTGTTTGGTATGCAGTCATCATCAGAAGCCCTACAGAGGCTTATATAAGATTTTACATTATTTACATCCCATAGGGAAAGAATGTTCCAGAAATCTAGGTAAAAGTGAGTTCGGGTTCGTTTCGATACTGTGGCAACTGGCATCTTGTTGTATGTTGACATCTTCATTTCCGTCGTGTTGTACACGCTATTTTCAACCTTAATATTTAAGTCGCGTCTAATCGCTCGAACAAGCCCGGAGAGCTGAAACGCACTGAAAAACAATAAAAATGGGTTTTCTTGTTTTCAGACAAAAGCGACGACATATTGACAAATCACGCACGCTGCGACAAAACCTGTAGTATTAAATTGATGCTGATTCGCATTTGTTCAATTATTTTTTAAACGGCAATTAATAAGTTGCGTGCTCGTATGCGCCTAACTGAAATTAAAATATTTGTAGCATGAAACTTTATTTGATGCTAAGCTTGATTTGATTAGTGACTAATCATAATCATTGACTGACAGAGTCAACTGACGAATATATTGCTATCGCGCTCATATCACGTACCTGTGTAAACCCGATAGCAATATATTCGTGCGTGAGTGAAAGAGACAAGAATCGATGAGATTCTACGTGCTCCGCGACCGAATAATAATAATAATAATAATAATAATAATAATAATAATAATTTATTTATTCACAAGAATGCAGTACAAAGGATAATATTTAAACATTACAAAGGATCTGTACATTCTACCATAACAAAATGGTGTGTGAAATTTTAAAACATGCAATTGATTAAAACTAATACTTGAAAATAATAATAATAATAATAATATGAAGATTAGATTTACAAATTCATAATTATTGTTTTCAATGTCGAATTTTCAGTCAAATAATAATCATAACATAATATAATAATCAATAGATTTTAAATCAATAACACATTACACATTAAACAAATTATTTATCCATCGTCTCTTAATTTTAATGTTATTACCTGCATAATATTATAATTAAATAATTAAATTTTACACCTTAATAACTATTTTTGTGCGTAAAGTATTCATTTATATTATAAAAACATTTTTCTGCAAGCCATATTGTCAAATTCCTTTTAAATACGTTATAGGGTAAATCTTTAAACTCGTCCGGTAAAACATTATATATTTTTATAATTTGTACAAATGCATTGTCTTTATAAATATTACAAAGCGGGAAATAGATTTTATATTTATGCCTTTCATTTTTCCGTCCTAAATCCGTTTTTTAACCAACTTTTAGTCGAAAGTATTCGGGGTGTAATTTTACAAAAGTACAGGCTTCTTTATATACATGCAAGTGAGGGGCAGTATCTTAAATTTTTTGAACGATGGTTTGCAACTGTCTAGGAACCATGCTCCAGCTATAGCTCTAACACACTTTTTTTGCACACGAAACGCCTTATCAATATCTGTAGAATTTCCCCACAGTATCAGCCCATATGATAACACCGATGACACGTATCCGTGGTAAGCACTCAGTGCGGCTTCCGTGCTTACTGTTTGACGTATTCTCTTAATAGCGTAGACGAGTCGATTTAATTTTGTACATATATATTCTATTTGGTCTTTCCAGTTGCAATGTTTGTCTAAGATAACGCCTAGAAATTTTGTAGAATTCGCTTCTTTGATTTTTATGTCCTTATAATAAATATTTAGGTTAATCTGTTGTCTTTTGTAGTTTTGAAATTGTATTAATTGAGTTTTATTTATATTTATCTTTAAATTATTATTAGTTAGCCAGGTCAATACTTTGTCAAGATTTTCGTTAATACTATTCTCAAATTTTTTTAGATCATCACTTTTAATTATAAGTGTCGTGTCATCTGCAAATAAAATCATTTTTTGTGTAGTTACATGTGGTAGATCATTGATGTAAAGCAGAAAAAGATATGGGCCCAAGACACTACCTTGTGGTACACCATATTCGTTAAGCTTGAAGTTTGACCGGTTCGTAATTTTCTTACCATTATAGATTTTACTTATTTCTATACATTGATACCGGTCAGATAAATAGCTATTTATCCAGTCATTAACTACTCCCCTTATCCTATATTTTTATATAAATTTTATATAAAGAAGTATGGCGTGATATACATGATCAAAAGCTTTTGACATATCTAGAAATATAGCAGTAACTGGAATTCTATTATTGAGGGACTCAGTGATTGATTTGATTAAGTCAAAACAAGCTACAGTAGTGTTACATTTTTTTCTAAAGCCAAACTGAGTTTGTGTAAGAATTTTTTGTGTTGATACGTAATTAGTAAGTCTATCTAAGCATTGCTCTCTCAAATATTTTTGAAATAACCGGTCACCTTTTTTAAATATTGGTTTTACAATAGACTTTTTGAGTTTTTTGGGAAACGTTCCTTCTTGAAAAGATAGGTTTACAATATAGCTCAACGGTTGACATATGTATTGCGCAGAAAGCTTAAGTATTTTCGTATTTATGTCATCTATACCGACAGACTTCGTATTTTTAAGAGTATGTATCAGTTTGTATATTTCTATTGGAGATGTAGGCTTTAGGTACATGGAATTACTAAAATTATTATACTGCATTGTAGAAATAATGTCATTTTTATTAAATTGAAAATTACTATTATTTGTCTGATTTATGTAAAAGTTATTGAATAATTCACTAATGTCCATGGGTGTCGTATACGATTGATTATTGTAAGATATTTTTTCTATGTCTCTGTTTAAAGTTATGTCTTTAATATTATCATTTATAATGTCCCATACAGCTTTACATTTGTTTTTATTAATTTGTAAGTATTTTAGATTATTTAGTTGTTTAGATTTGAGAATGCACTGTTTCAGTATCTTAGAGTATTTTTTGTATATTTTTTTGTACTTATTTTTATTAGAAGCTATAAATTTATGTTGAAAATAGAGTATTCTTTTTTTTTACAGCACATTTTTTTAAACCTTTGGTTAACCACGATCCCGTTCTATGAGTTTTATTCCCTTTTTGTACCAGACAGAAGGGAAAACATAAGTTGAAAAAAAGTAGATATAAATTATGAAATTCCTCAAAGGAATCATTCAAGTTCTGTTTTTCATAGACGTCTGAGAATGAAAGAGCCGATATACAGTTACAGAACTTTTGAATGTTTTCTTTACTAAAGTCTCTAACTATCTCATTCCACTTACACATCTTACGTTTTTTATTACATTTGACTGTTAAAGTTTGACCTGTTTCATGATCAGAAAGACCTATATAGTGAACTTTCGATTCAACTTCTTGAATGTTGCTTGAGATCTGATCAAGACAAGCTTGTAATCTAGTCGCTGTGTTAATATGGGTCCTTAAATTGAAATTTTTAAAAAGGCTTATAAGCTCTAAACAGTGCTTATTAGGTTTAAGAAAGTCTAAATTCCAGTCTCCACATAAAATAACAGATTTTCTTCGTTTTAATATTCTTAACAATAATTGCTCCATTTTGTGTAGGAATACATTTGGATTACTATTACGAACTTTTGGTACCTTATAGTTTATACAGTACCTAATCAAGGAGAATGCAATCGGTTAGTGTCGGCATTGTAGAGCATCATCTGTATCAAACACTGCTTTTGACAGAGAGAGAGAACATTTCTCTTTTCAATCGTGCATCATCAATCAGCATCTTTTTGGCCTGATACTGTTAACACAGTGGGCACTGGGCACGTGTAATTGCTCCGTTAGCGAATAACATAAACAGTGGTTATATTGGGGAGAGCTCTTCCTGTGTACTCGACGGAAGCCACACCGATATAACTTTAATTATCTGTGGCGTATTGGCATGTGTTGCCATTTTATGCCAGTAAACTAAAATTACAGCTCCCCGTAAACTAAAGTTATATGACTAATATCTCTGGGTTTAGATTGTTTTAGGGCCGAATTTTTAAACGTTGCTTTAATATAGACCTGGGATCGAAATTCGCCCACAATTATTCATATATTTTTTAAGTTTGAACTTTATAACGGTTCTTTTGCCTCTTAGATAGAAAAACAAGTGAAAATGTTGTGACAGATTGACAAACGTGTATGTCAATAATCCAAGGTAGTGTGTGTGTTATTTTTACTATTTTTATGTATTTCTATGAATTATTAAAAAAATATTAGCTATCTGCACATTTTGCTTCGCATAAATTTTAATTTGCCGGCCAAATTTCGCACACTTCAGTAGCACAATTTCTCGTAAAACAATACTGAGTGCTAAGTGTAAGTTTTTCTTTTCGCATTCGATCGTGAGCGCGTTTGGCGCTTACTAGGAATTTGTACAACGCCACCCAGTTGTAAACGCGACAACTAGGCCAAATAACATACAAATTTCTAGTAAACGCCAAACGCGCTCACGATCGAATGCGAAAAGAAAAACTCACACCTAGCACTCTGATGGTTTTTGCTTCACATAAGTATTAATATAATAATAGCATATGACTTGAGAACCAACTTACTAAGGCGGGTCAATAAGTCCGTAACTTTTTGAATTTCTAACCTCCTTACTGAAAAAGCAACACTACTCCTGTCAACAGGCATCTGTCAGTTGACTCCTATCAAAATTTGAACTTGCTGCGTCAGTTAGTTTGTGTTTTACAGCTATCTTTATCAGACTATCCAGTAACTTAAGGAAACAATGGAAAAAAGTGAATTTCGTGTGCTTATTAAGCATTATTTTTTGCGAAAAAAAACCATTACCGAGACCAAGGCTAAGCTTGATAAATACTATGGGGACTCTGCACCATCGATTTCAATGGTAAAAAAGTGGTTTACTGAATTTCGTTGTGGCCGTACAAGCACTGAAGATGCCGAACGTCCTGGACGCCCAGTTGAGGTCTCTACACCCGAAACAATCGAAAAAATTCACGATATGGTGTTGGCCGACCGAAGATTGAAAGTGCAAGAGATTGTGGAAGCCATAGGCATCTCGCATGGCTCAGTGGTTTCAATTTTGAATGATCACTTGGGCATGAGAAAGCTTTCCGCAAGATGGGTGCCGCGTTTGCTCACAGTCGACCACAAACGCAATCGTGTAACAACTTCACAGGAAGGTTTGGCGTTGTTTAATCACAATATGGAGGAGTTTTTTAACCGTGGACGAAACATGGATCCATCACAATACACCAGAGACCAAACAACAGTCAAAACAGTGTGTTTCTAAGGGTGAATCGGCGCCAAAGAAGGCCAAGGTGGGTTTGTCAGCCAATAAAGTTATGGCGACTGTTTTTTGGGATGCACGTGGGATAATCCACATTGACTATCTTCAAAAGGGAAGAACAATTAATGGGGAATATTATGCCAACTTATTGGACCGCTTCAATGAGGATTTGAAAAAAAACCGACCTCATTTGGCCAAGAAAAAAGTTCTTTTTCACTAAGACAATGCAAGGGTGCACACATGTGCAGTTGCCATGGCAAAAATCCATGAATTGGGCTATGAATTGCTCCCACATCCACCCTATTCTCAAGATTTGGCTCCGAGTGACTACTTCTTGTTCCCAAACCTGAAAAAATGGCTCGGTGGAAAAAGATTTGACTCCAATGATGAAGTCATCTCGCAAACAAAGGCCTATTTTGAGGTCCTCGACAAATCATATTTTTTGGAAGGGATAAAAAAATTGGAGAAGCGTTGAACAAAGTGTATAGAGCTCAAGGGGGACTACGTTGAAAAATAAAATGATTTATTTATCAAAAAATCTGTGTTTTATTCCAAAAGTCACGGACTTATTGACCCGCCCTCGTATTTAAGTTGCATTTGGAGGTGCCGTTCGAGTTTCGTATTATTATGTAGAGTCACGAGCATTGAGTGTTGTATGTACAGACACGCACTGATGTGGAGATATGGGTGATTCTGATGCACAAACTACAATTAATATGTAAGCAAATTATGTGTAAACAAATCGCTTTTTGTACCTAATAATGACGCACTATAAGCTCAACATATTGGCTATTCACTACCTAACATAACTCTTAACATCATTTACTACTAGCTTTTCCCCACGGACTCGCCCGCGCGGATTAGTGTTCGTGGCAAAAACTTGTTTAGCCAATAACCACAACTTTTATAAAAACTATAACCCGACTACGTAAAATATATAGCTATTATTACGAATTGAAACCTCATTCATTAAAATCGGACCAGTAGTTGAGGCGCTACAGTGGAGCAAACATACATATAGAGAGTGGACCATACATACGTGACTGCATAAATCATCACCCTTCCTTTTGGATTCGCCGTAGTCGGGTAATAACTACATCCTGCAATACTCTCGTACTTCTGTCAACTTTTGTTCGTTCAGCTGCACTTTTTCGGCATAAAAAGCCTATGTGTTAATCCAGAGTCTAAGCTACCACCATACCTTTTATCAAAATCCGTTCAGTGGTTTTTTCGTAATGGAGTCACAAACATACATCCTCAAAAACTTACACATTTATAATAGTAGGAGGACGATCAGCCCGAGAGAGTCGAAAAGACATCACTAATCGAAAGATAAAAACTATAACCCGACTACGCAAATTATATAGCCTAAGCAACCCGGGCCGTTAATACGAATATATTGACAACCTCATTCATAAAATACGGATCGGCTTAGGCGGAAGACGGTGGAAAAAATCATTAGTTACTACCCTTCCTTTTGGCTTCGTCGTAATCGGTTAAAAGTCTCAACAACTCTCGCGCTAATCGCGGCGTGAAGCCAGAATACACGAGTAAAAAACATTAAACAACTTACAAATTAGGCTTATACAAGCTGTAAGTAATATGAGCTAACGTAATGTAATTGTAGCGTCAGCAGCTGATGATCCGTAAAGCCGTTAACTTATTAGCGCTAACTAGAGTGTAGAGCATTTATTCACATAATACTTCATCGATACCAGTGGCGAGGGGTTCCTATAACTCCATTCCTATCGGCTTCACTATAGAGTGCAGTGGCGAGGGGTTCCTTTAACTCCATTCCTAGCAGCTTCACTATAGAGTGCAGTGGCGAGGGGTTCCTATAACTCCATTCCTATCGGCTTCACTTATCACTTACCTTTTGAAGACCCTCATCCAAATCCTTATCGTACAGGCTAGGGCTTCCCTATGTAGAAGAACCAGCTTTCGCCACTGATCGATACTATTAAATAATATTGTTATAATTAGCTTTAGGACCTGCTTGCTGCTTCACAATAAGTGTCTGACAGCTTCTAATAAGTGTCTGACAGTTTATTCGAAAGTTTTGTCGCTGCTTACTTTATATCGAGCGACAGAGACAAAACATGGAAATAAGCTATCTGACACTTATCCGTAGATTTTGAAATAGGCCCTATCCCCCTTACTAATAAAAATATTTATACCACGGATGATCCATGACAAAGACAGCAACATGGATTAGTGTATTCGTGTTAGTGTAAATACTACTAATATTATAAATGTGAAAGTTTGAGAGGATGGATGGATGGATGGATGGATGGATGGATGTCTGTTACTCTTCCACGCAAAAACTACTGATCGGATTTCGATGAAATTTGGTATGGTAATGGCTATAGCTTGAGCTCTGGATTAACACATAGCTTACTTTTTATCCAGAAAAAGTACAGTGTTCCCGTGGAATACTGGATATCCGCGGGTGGAGCCGCAGGCATAAGCTAGTATTTTAATTAGTATGGGGGTAATACATACACAAACCACCATAAAATACAATTTTAACGATTGGTTAGTTAATCAGGGACACGGGACGTTTTAAAAGTGTCTGACAAACACAGGAACTCATTAGCTAGGTCGTTTAAATATTGAATACATGAATAAAGGGGTGAGATTTTAAATTTGGTGAGCCTAAGGACTTTGGCACAACATTTTCTTTTCTAATCTTTATATTGTAAATCATTCAATATTTATGACTGACAACAGTTAAAAATATTTGTCCCGAAATAGACTACTCATTAGGGACACCTTCTACGGTATTTTCGAGAGGTATTAGGCGTCATCAAGTTGGCTGGGGTTAGCAGGAACAATTGACAACTAAGTATTCGTAACGTTATCGAGAGAATTGTATGAAAATTATGACAGCGCCCGTACAAGTGACATTCTATAACGGTACTAATACGCACTTGTTAATCGATTCCGATTGGGCGACTAAAACTATAACTTATCAGTGTTGAGCAAGTGTTTAGTATTAACAGTCGATAAATCGTTATTTCATATTATATTTTTTAGGGTTCCGTAATGTTTGAGGAACCCTTATAGTTTCGCTCTGTCCGTCCGTTCGACTGTCTGTCTGTCCGCGCTTCTAGCTTCTGTAATTATGAATATAAATAGATTAATTTTGGTATACTTAAAGACTGTGTATAGATCTCGGTTTTACCTTCATAAAATAAGAATAATTTTACATTGTAGGCGTGTGGCGTACATATGAAGTTGGGATGAAATATATTTTTCATTTCACCCCATCGTATGGGGTATCGTTGAATAGGTCTTTTAAAATAAAGCTATGGTTTCATACATGACTTTTTCACAAAGTCAACCATTTTTGAGTAATCGACCTCCAAAGTGATCTGTAAGTTGGTATGCATTGCCCTGGCATTTCTAAACTATAGGGGATAGAAACTTGTAAGTTTCCATGCTGATAGATCATGCTAAAAACTCTTTAGGGAAATTATTTTGAGCGAAATTGGACAATAACTTTTGAAGTAATTCCAAGAAACCCTACTGCGCATTGATAGTTACGGAACCCTCCATAGACATGTCGTGACATGCTCATGGTTAGGTTATTTTTAAGTTCAATCATCATTGCACAGAGTACTGGGTAGGCACTACATATATATTGTAAATATAATTTTACATGTAGAGTTCATAGAACTCATACTCGTTAAATCCGAATAGGCGTTCATGTAAGTTTCATGAGCTACGAACTTTCTAGACTCAGTTAAGACTTTCTAGAACATGGCCTGTAGCGTGTCGTTCAGCTGGCGTTAGTGTTAAGATTTTGTATTGGAAATGTAAATAATTATGTTACTTTAAATTGCAAAATATGATTTCAATTAATGTTACTTTTGTACCTTGAATTTTGCTGTCCCTTTTTGAAAGATACAGAAGCGACAATTATGAATCACCTAACCCAAAGCATGTCAGTGTGTTCAAGAAAATAAGATTGTTTTAAGGATACTGAAAACACAGAAGTTGCAGTTGCGGAAATGCCTGTTCTATCATCTATGTTCACATTTACAATTTAGATTTGCAAAAATGTACAATCCTGCAATAAAGAAGTACCTTTAGAAACCTTATTGCTTGTTACGTAGCGCGTATGCGCGTATGCGAATGAGTCAGCGCGTTGACCGAACCGAGATTATATCGAAAATATTTAAGCCCCGATTTCACTGAACTTCATAAAACCCGCTTAACGCTAAACCCGTATTCTTTCTCCCTCTCTAATTCAATGTTAACACGGGACAGACAGATCTTAAGCTTAGCTCAGCCCTAATCGTCCGTTTAACAACGCGTTGGTGAAATTGGGCCTGAGTCGCTGAGAGAATTGGGCTTCTAAACGAATACCTGTATGCTAGTTGCTGCTCGAATCCAATAGAAAAAAAAATAGCAAGAAACGTCCGCATTACGGCCTAGAGCGGGCAATAAAAAAGGTATGTGATATAATTCATACGTGTTCGTTCTATTTTGGGTGCAGTCGGTGCGAGCTTCTGGATAGCGATTGTTAATTACTTCTCCAAAGCACGGTTTCTGAGGTTTTTTGTCGGTAGTTTATATATTCAATAACGCTTTTGATCGGATAACGCATTTGCGACAAAAACCTCATGAAACGGGCATAAGAGAGCTTTTTGTATGTCAATCGTAAAATAATCTTCCGTTTGATTTAAAAGAATGAAAATATTTCCGAAATACTTGTGTCAAAAACTATAACCCGACTACGTAATTTATAAAGGTAAGTAATTACCCCCGCTCTTATTACGAATCTATTGAGACTTCATTTATTAAAATCGCTGCAGTCGGGTAAAAATGCCAAGACCGAATGCTGAATATACATTCAACACAAAAAAACGTAATGTAACCCTGAAAATTGTCATCTGGTAGTTAAATTCCCTTATATGTATTAAGTGTTAATTGTAATTCGGTCATACATATTTCAAACATACATTTAATTTGGCTGAATGTATGAAAAAGCTTATTGAAAGTCGGCCATACTGCATACATATTTCATACAACACGGGTCCCGTCAAACGGGAGCTGGGCGCCAAGCCATACATGGACGAGTCGTGAGACATGTATGGACCGCAGGTACCTACTCATATCACAAAACATATTTGTATAGGTACAACAAAAACATATCATAACACCATACACGTTTCGAACCCGGAGTTGGCCGCATTTTCTCCCAGGTTCCATAGCTGCTAATGGTGTGGTCAGACTAACGGGAAAACGCATTTACTATAGCGAATTTATTATTTCTCCACATTATAATTCTATACAAAACAAAACCCTAATCACCATTGTTAATTGTTAATAGTTAATATTATCAGGCGTTACTTCGCGGCAATCCATAGCATTCATTTTAATTAATATTATATCTAGCATTATCCCGCGAAAACTTCCAACTAGTGTGACCTTAGATGTTATACGATATAGTTGCGCCGACATATAAGGCATTAAATAAACTTGAGAGGTGTCAAGGGACACCCGGATGGAACGAAGTTATAATATATATATTATAATATAAATATATAGTTGATAATGAAGAATTGAAGCCTATTTTGAAAGATATATATATATATATATATATATATATATATATATATATATATATATATATATATATATATATATATATATATATATATATATATATATATCTCTCTTAGCGCCGCGCCGCGCCTTAGGTAGAGACTGGGGTGAGGGCGCGGGTTGCTTGCTGCTCGCAGTGTTGCCGCCGCGAAGTCCGGCTCCGTACTGAGTAATAACATCAAACGCTCGGCTAGCTAGTCACAATATGTAACAGTCATAACAGTCACAATGTGTAATTGCAAAATTCTACATTATTGTCAAGGTGATAAGGTCGTTTTTTGTATCATTCTTAATAGTCGTTATTACATTGTGATTTCGAGTGGCAAAAAGTGTCGTGCCAATTTTAATCCGCCTAGCCTCCAATTCGCAACGCGCCATAAGGAACTACGTTCCAACAAATCATTCTACCGTGACACGGTCCCAAAAAGTATTAATTAGAGTGGAAAAGGGTAAATTGTATCATGTGACATGTCCCTTAAACAAATTACATTTTGTGCCCGTGCAACTTGTGAATGACGTGACTTTTTTTATTTTTCGTACTAATTCCGTATAATTTATTGTAAAGCAATTTTTCACAGCTGTAATGTTCGTAAAAGTCGACGCCAACAAGAATTTGAATTTGAATAAAGACAAAAAAAATCGTTTATTTGTTTGCATCGAATAGGCTACGAAGCTACTGGGTCGATTTTGATGAAGTTTGGCACAGATAGAGTAGAAAAAATATTGTATTCCCGTGTGGGATACTGTATTTACGCGTGCGGAGCCGCAGGCAAAAGCTAATTGCTAAATTAATAATCAAAAAATTGCAGTTGCCTCTTTATGTAGGTCAGTTGCCTATTTATGTTGTCATAACTGTACAACCATAATATTATTACCCTTACTAATATTTTTTTAAACGCGAAAGTTTGTATGTATGGATGTTTGTTACTCTTTCACGTAACAACTACTGAACGGACTTTAATTCAAATTTTAAGTAACTCCTGATACAAAAAACTATAAAAAGTAAATAAATAAACTACTATTTACGCCTTCCAATATTTGAAAGGATCTTTTGAATATGTGCGTCGACAGACGGACACGCTAAACGTATTACACCCCTTTTGCGTCGGCGGTTACGAATTGATATTATGGTAATTTATACTCTGGTTTACACTGGTACATAATATGCTACTTATTATCGCAGCAAAATGTACGGTTCCCGCGGAATTTCGCTTTGGGCGTACGAAGTCGCGGGCAACTTGTAGTTAAACTTAATATCGATCTCAGATCTCGCTCTCAAAAGGCACTAATTGCGTAGAACGGGACGCGCTCCCAACATGGAGCGTGGCGACTGGCGTCACATCCAGCCGTGCAGTCCGTTCAGAGTAAGAGCGAGGCTCCATCAGCGCGTTGCGATGTCGCAACGACGACGCGGCGTCGCTTTTCATAGATATTTATCCGACTACGGCGAAGCCAAAAGGAAGGGTAATGATTTTGACAGTCTATGTATATATGTTTGTTCCACCGTTGCGCCTAAAGTACTGGTCCGAGATTTGTTTTTTTTTTTTTTTTTTAATATTTATTTTTAAAAGGGTTTGACGATTTGATTGAAGTGACCCCCGAGTCACCCTCATTATAGAAATCAACTTAAAAACTAAATTCTATCATACTACTCAGAGTGCCTATTCACGCAACAAATTTTTACCATTTTATATAACATTTTATATACTAACATTTTATATTCTGGCCTTATCCGACGAGGGAGAAGACAGAATGCTATTAAAAACGCCAACGTTATAATTATTTAAACAATTATTGAAGGATATAAATTGCCTTCTTTCTGCTTCATTCCGGGCACACTCCGCCGCGCCGGAACGTGATGCACGTCTTGTACTTTGCTACAACGGAACGACGAAGAGGGAGTGTGGATGATGCACTGCGCCATCACCCTCTTGCATTGTGATGTCTTGCGTCGACGCAACGCAGATGTGGCATGTATACTGCGACGACGCGACGCAATGCAACGCGACGCTTTAATGGGCCCTCAGCCTTATTTTACCTCGGAGTTTCCATGAGAGTGATCTTTATGTCGTCGGCAAAAAGGTCCTGTCAGAGTTAAAATAACTATGAACGGCGTGTAATGACAGGAAACAATCTGAGATAATACAAACTAGAATCTAATCGATTAGTTAGCAAATAAACTAGTTAGTCGATTACCGATCGATAGCACCGATTAATTGACAGGCAAAACTCTGTAACAGAAAAATAATTATTCGCGATAGCAGACCTGTTCTCTTGGTTCTTTCCTGTAATTACTGTCCCAGACAGATAAAATCGCGAAATACATTTAAATTAGTTTATTATTTGCATACTGAGAATTAGAGTTTTTGATGTAAAAAAATGATTGCGTCTACTTCGTTCGGGGTAGGAAAATAAACATTGGCACTCCGGGACTCGGGAGTCTACAGGCAAGCATGAGGCGCGCTACCCGCCCGCACCGCACCGGTGTCGGTAACAATGACGCGAGTTCAATGGTTTATTCCCACCTCAAAAATTCCCGACACGCCAAAAGCAGTTTTCGCCTAAATACAGTATGCTAAGTATTATTTAATATAACCACAGTAAAACAATTACTATCATTTGTCATCGTGACTTCGCTAAGTAACAGTTCCTTCCTGTAGTTACCTACTGCTGAAAATGTTCATTTATGTGGAAATAGCGTGCCTAGCAATTTTTCCATGAATCAAAACTAATTTTATTATTCGTGATACAATAAAACTAAAGTATGTTGATGATGATTATCCTTTAAACAGTTTCACTTCATCAAGAAGTGAAACTGTTTAAAGGATAAAGGATTAAAATGCATTCTGTGCGTGTGTTTGTAATTTAACTCCATCTAAACGGCTGTACTTACCGATTTTGATGGAATTTTTTGTGTGTGTTCAAGTGCATTCGAGAATCGTTTAGATTTGTAATTGGACCCGGTAGGTGGCGCTGCTTTCAGTACGTCAACAAATTTAATTTTAAGGCAATACGAAGTTTGCCAGGACAGCTAGTGTTTAAATAGTAAATACATTATATAAAATAAGTCATGAAATTTAATTGTTTTAATTTCCTCTTAGATGTAATAAATAATAATTATCATTATGATTGTTATTAATCATTTTTTTCAAAGAATTAAAATAATTAAAATAAATCCGCCATGTTTTATGAATATTTAAATATTAGCTAGCATGCAGAGAGATACAAAATAAATATGTCTGTCCATAAACAGTCGTCCTACATGTAATGATTTAGACCAAGATAAGTTAACATCTAATAAGGATTTTATTTATTGATCGGCACCGTGTCTCCCCTTTTGCGGACTCGCTTGGTCTACTAACCCGATAATATTTATCTCACATCTGTGGGCATCTCTTATAGAATATAGACCTTTCTAGTATCAAGACAATTTTCAAATTTATTTATTTTTTTCAAACAAACTTAGATATTACCAGGTGGCATACTAGGAACTGTGAAGTTGGGAGGGAATAGAGCGGAGACTACATAATAGTGAGCTGAGTGTGAATTCTGTCGCCGTGAAGAAGTTAACTACAATTGGTATGACATCGAAACAACGACTAGTGGCAAACAATGGTAACTAATTCGATGCCATACATATTATGCTAGCCATACACGTGAGGGTTTATCTTACAGGATTCCCTGTACAGACAAACCTGTCAGGTATACCGTTACGTGTATAGCTAGCGTTAGTCACACGGTTTCTATTTGGAGAATTAATGTAGACAACACATTTCATAAATCTGTAGGCGGAATTAGCAGGTAATGTCTGTTTTTCCCGTCGTACATTGATTATAATGATAAAACAGTATCGTACGGACAAGTGTCGCCATCTGGAGTATGGCAGCACTGGTAGACCGTCATACATGTCTACTGTCTCTGTCTCTGGTTCGTACATGTTCCAAATGACTAACGGCCGCGTGAAGATATTATTAAGACGGATTACTAATGTAGCGTACTAAATGTGATATTTTATTGGATTTCTTGTGGAAAAGTGAGATAGTGACGTGATCTATGATAATTCATAAGAAAAGTTATCACCTAATTGTAAATCATCTAGTATCTAGGGACTTTATCGTGGCTATACGCCTAAAAAACTAAATGCGAATGTTTGTGTTGTTGCATGCAAATGGATGATTACACGTAAGAGCGTTGAAATTGAATGGATCGAAATGAAATGTTGAATCACGTCTATAATAATTTATGTACTACTTTATTCCTGAGAAAATTACAATTCTTGCGAGTTCGTATCTATATTGGTGTCTGGGAGTGTGAGGTAAGCACGATCAACTAAAAACGGCGTATTTGTATCGTATTATATGAGAGTTATATGAAAATATTGACAGCGCATATACAATTTTCATTCGATAACGTAACGAATACACCGTTGTAAATTATTCGTGCTTACCCCACTGTTCTGTAGTTAGGGCACTTTATTATTCCATCAGCGAGTTGTACTGGCTCAGCGGCTGCCTAATGAACGTTCGAAAGTGGTCAGGTCAATATTGACTGACGGTGTTTGGTCAGCAGACAGCAGGGAGCGACACACCTACCGATATCGGGAAACGAAACCCGACAAAGAGAAACTTGTGAGTGAATTAATATTTTCTATCGAACAGCGAGCTGAGTAAGATCATTGATCAACTTGAACAAATGATTGAATACGCGAACTGAGCAAGAAAAATATCATTGATATTTTTCTTGGGTTAGGCATTCTTTTAACCCCCAACAAAAACGAAAAGAGGGGTGTTGGAGTGTATGTAGAATTTTTTTGTTTGAAAGCTGACATGATCGAGAGTGTTCTCCCCCATAATTCATCATCATCAGCTCGCTCACTGCTTATAAGTTCACAGTAATAACACACAGGACTTCTTGCACTATTTCCACTTTAATATTAATTAATATGAATTAAAGTGGAAATAGTGAAACATTAATTTCCACCAAGAACCCACAGTACAATCATTAACATAGCTTATAAATTCATTCTTACTTCCTTTTTTAAATTTTGTTCCTAATCAAAGGGTTACTTCACCCTACTTGGCGAAACACAGCGATAGTATTATTCCACGCCGGTTTTCTGTGAAACAGTAGTATCACTCTGGTCGAGCGAACCTTCCGAAACATAGCTCGCTCTTATATAATGGCATGCAGCATGTCCGATTCGATTTGTCGTACACCATATCCGACAAATCGCAGGGTGTGAATATCCAGGTATTACATGCAGATAAGCCGGCCACTTCATTAAATCCTGTCGGCGGCCGCTTTGCGCGTTATGTATGCCTGGTACCTAGAGTTTGTTGGACACGGATTACGTTTAATTAGATTTTACTAGATAGGTATAATATAAAAGAGCGGTTGGCCGGTTTATAATGTGGTAAAACGGAATAAAACAGAAAAACGACTGAATTACATAAGCTCCTTGCTCGAGCCTTCGTCGACGTAATTTTCGACTACCATACTAAGGAATTTCGAAAAATCTTGACTGTAGTCATAATATGTTATAACAAAATCCATTCTGTGGTCATTCTTTTGATGGTTAAGTCGGTCAGCAATCAAATTATTTAGCTTACGGTAGCCATACACCAAACAGTCAAACGTCCATCGGCATGACCCAAAAAGGTTGATCCAATCTGCATTTCGTCCATACTCCATATACACCAATGCCATAGCATGCCAATCCAAGGAGATTGCGTATGGGCGTGGATTAGCATGACAGTTAATACTGTATCCCCATTAGTAACAAAAATATTTACACAATGGATTAGCTATACTACGTTTTGCCTTTGTCTGATACGTTGGAAAAGTTGCTTGACAAAACATTGTACTAGCTTATCCATTGTGTATTAGTAAATGGGTAAATGTAGAAAATAGATATAATCTAATCGGTAGCGCCATGGACATTGGACGATAGGCAGGATGGTGTACGGCTACCCTTACATTTAGACGTCATAACACATAAGCACGTACGTCTCTCAGCATCGTGACCTCAAATGCCATTCCTATGACTGCGTGTCGATTCGCTAGCTTCCAAGACTAAACATATTATTTTAATATTGATTTTACTCGTAGTTTCAACCTCTAATGTCTTTCGGACTTTCAATGGCTTTTTTTTAATAACTGAAGGCAGGTCCTTATCGAGCCCCGACGTCACTGCGACCTAAGTGTATCTATTGTGACCCCTTCGCGTTATAGTACCGTCCCCAGTCCAGCTGCTATTGGGTTGGCGGTTGGAGACGGTACTGCGACACCTTTCAGTGAGCATGAATTTAGATACGCATGTCACGGATTTGAAGTAGTAAACAAGCTACTTTGTAAGGTCTAGTACATAAAGTAACAGCCTCCGTGGTCTAGTGGTTAGAGCTTGGCTCTCGACTCGGAGGTCGTGGGTTCGATTCCCGCATCGGAACAAAAAAAATGTTGTTTCCAAGTTTGGTTAGGACAATTCAGGCTGATCACCTGATTGTCTGACAAGAAAGATGATCCATGCGTCGGATGGGCATGTAAAAAGTCGGACCTGCGCCTAATCTCTCGCCAGTCGTGTCGGTTATCCGTCCCATTGGGTTACGAGAGTAAAAGGAGGAGAGAGTGCTCTTGTATACTGCGCACACACTTGGGCACTATAACATAACTCCTGCGTAGCTGGCCTGGTTTCAATGAAACAGGCCACCGACACCGAAATCGGTGTGGGAGCTATTATTACATAATATAAGATAGAGTCCTAGTCCTAGAGAGTCTAGACTTTTAGTCCAATACAATCGTCGACGCTTAGTAACTTCCTTCACATTCCCGAGCAAAACGTCGCATCGGCCAAAGTTAGGATCAACTTCGCGTCACTATCTACTCATTAAATGATTGAAATAGACTAAAGGCCGCCCTGTGGTCGAAATTCGCCCATAATAATTCATATAACTTGCAAGTTTGAAAAGGTAAATGCTGCGACTTGTGACAGATTGACAAACGTCAACGTGTCACAAAATCCTACTAACATTACAAATGTGAAAATTTGTTACTCTCTTATTATGTTACTCTTTCGCGCAAAAACTACAGAACGGTTTTCGATGAAATTTGGTATGGTAGTAGTTTAGGCTCTGGATTAAAACATAGACTACTTTTTATCCCGAAAAAAGTTCGGTATTCCCGTGGGATATTATATTTACGCGGGCGGAGCCGCGGGCAACAGCTAGTTGTATCATACTACGCACGGCAGTGTGAGTTAATAATATGAGGTAATGCTTTTTGTTATTTTATTATATGTTATGTACGTGTTTCGAAGCATTATTTTTAATAGCAGTATCTTTCCGCGCTCCTTCCTCCACATAAACTTTAACCGTGCCAAATTTCATACTCCTCCGTTTTCATAATTTTCGTAAAAAGGTGTAAGAAGTTTTCGCTTCACGTATAATATGATATGATGATATAAGTTGAGTTCAATCACAATAATGAATTTAGTTGCATGGCTCGAAGTATCGAGTTTTAATGTTGATTGAATGAGTTCGAGTCGAATTATCAAGTTATCGCGTTTCCACTGTTGCGGTGCTAAGTGCAGCTTGCGATAACCCGCGAGTAGTCACACCGCTATTTATATACCAGCAGGGCCAGCACCACTTGACTGTTTCACACAATTTTTAAATACGTATTACAATCTTGTGGGTATTGTCGCTTAAAGAATGGGTTTGAGACTAATGAATTGTCTAAACATTACGATGACTTGTAATCAGTCGACCTGTCGTATGTAGACTCCACTCGAACTGTGTACGGTGGCCGACCAACCCGCTGCACCACTTTTGGAACTTATTGAAATAGCATCAAATCGAATCAATTGAATTAAGACCGAGATCACCATCGTCTTAGACTATGTGTATATAAGGTTTGGTAAAATAAACTACGGGATAATTTTTGGGTATATGATCTAATGCTAATATAAAGACGTTTAGGCAAAAAAAATATTGTCATACTCACAAGAAAAAAAATCATCTCATTATGGGTGAATCTCCGCTCAACGCAAACTCCCCCAAATAAAGGATTTTTGGAGTTTACTCCTTAAGAATCGATTTTCATATAAGGTATGAAAAAAATATGAGGTGTAAAATCTACTAAACGAATGACCTCGTTACGTTTTCGTGCGCAACCTATTCTGCGCACCTGTCACTTTTTTTCACATGGCGCGAATTTTTGAACTCAAATCGATCGCTAAAGTTTTTGTTCCTTCTGAGGGACGTGTTTTACTTTTTAGAGTAAACTCCAGTCGTGCGTCGGAGCTGACACACACTTTTTTTTTTAGCATAACAATTATTTTTCTGCCTAAACGTCTATACATAAGCAGTAGATCATATGCCCAAAATATCCGTATTTGATTTTACCGAACCTTATATATAAAAATTATTATGCACTTTAATTACGACAATTAATATTATGCTTATTCTACCCAAATTATTATAAATTATACATATCTCTTGTAACTTTTTAACTCGTCTTTCGTAATTTTGCAGCCTTTTACAACGCAAAACTGACATTTATATTGTGCGATGCGGGCACTCGCAGTGAGGAAATTTTTAGCCTCGATATGCCCCGGCCTAAACTCTAAACCAATCACTGTCGACTGTCGAGTGCCTTGCAGAGCTTCGTGATGTTGCCAGGTGTGTTCAATGTATTATGTAACGGATTGCGGTGTCGGTGTTGAGTTTTCAATAGCGTATTATTATTAGCACTCCAAAGTACTGCAAGACTTGTAGAGAATGCTATTCAAAGATCACGGGCTCCGCCAAAACCCACAATTAACAGTCGGTGTCGGCTAAACGCTACCGCTAACAGTCCTCGCTAAGCAAATACCATACATTTTGAGTTGCCGCTACCGGCTAACCGTGTGTAGCGAGTCTATATTAAAACGTTTCGCAAAATTACTTTCAGATACTTCAGGCACATGATTTACCTACTGCTTATTGCTTCGCAATGAGTTATGACGCTTAGGGGGAAAAATTATGATCATACTCGATAAAAAAATATATATATTTGGGAAATTTTTGTTGAGATGATTTTATCGAGTGCTGTAATAATTATTTTTCTACCTAAACGCTTTTATATAAGCAGAAAATAGTACGAAATGAATGTTGAGAAACTATATTATATAATATATGACGTATAAAAGGTGTGAAATAGCGTGTCAAAACTCAAAACGTTTTCGGTGGCGGTCGCTGTGGCCCGTTTGCGCAAAGATAAGTTATGCCTTTTGGGCGCAATAAATTAGCGACAGAAAATCTAGGAATGTGGCTGGATCCAGCTACAGGCTGCAACTCTGAATAAACTGGTTACTATCTGGACTGTCATAATTTCTGCTTAGATAATTAAATGGCGACTGGCTGTAAGGTACCCCAAGTCTAGACATCCTATTGCACAAAAGCATAAAGATTTAAGCTATGAGCGACTGCCTTCTGCCAGCTGCAGCTGCTATAGGTACCTATCATGCCAAGCTGCATTCTTAGCTTAGCTTTCTTTTGGGCGTATTTCCTTATTGTTTATTTGTTTACTTACTTTTGTGCGCAACTTAGTCCGCGTGGACATTGCTCCCTCGTGGGGATGAATTTCGAAAAATATGAATTTCTGTTTTAACGGATTTCTACGTCATAATATCTGCGTGTCCAAATTCAACGCAATGTAGTTGATACTCGTATTTCACTACACAAACATTGGACCCCCATTTCACGAATTAAAAATAACTATATAATACGTACTGAATAATTTACATTTATTTCCTCGGATACTTATTTTCATGAAAATCGGGACAGATATTTTTTTTCATACAAACTTTTTACCCTTATTTTAGACCCTCGGTGAATTCTACTAAACCCTGGAACTCGTGTTTAATGAAATGTATTTAAAAGCACGAATCTCAGTTTTTCATTAAAATCGATGAAGATTTAAAGATTTTCCATACAAACTTTCAACCCATATTTCACAGTGCAGGGGTGGAGATTTTCAAAATCCGTTCTAAGTGTACAGTGTAGTGTCATTGTACATTAAAACTACTGTCCAAATTTCACATTCCTACCGTTGGCAGTTACAGTTGTGCGTGCGTCTATATGTCAGTCAGTGAGAACATGTCCTTTTTTTAATATATATATATATATATATATATATATATATATATATATATATATATATATATATATATATATATATATATATATATATATATATATATATATATATATTATTCTAGCTGCACCTAGAGCAGTACTTATTACTACCTACGTTCTTGGGTCTTTAGTTACAGAGGCAAATGCTGTCGAATCTCTTGGCTTTAACTATATCCCTTTGTTAATATCCTCTAGCTCTTTAGTATTCTAGTACTCACCGTCGAATCTCTTCGCCCTGTTGGCCAGTATCTCGGCGAGCTTGCCCAGCTCGGCCCGCAGCGCGGACTCAAGCTGCGAGCGCGCGTGCTGCGTGAGGCGGGCGCGGGCGCCGGCAGCGCAGCAGCCCATGTTGCCGCACAGCTCGCCAGCATCTGGAATACGAAGATGTAAGTTAGTTAGTTAAAGTGGTCAGCATTTTTTATTGAAGTAAAGAACAAAGACTTAAAAAAGAAAAGATTAAAAGTATGGAAGATTGATGGTATTAAGTTCACATTCACGAGCCACGCGGAGGAAGATGATCTCTTGTTTGCGAATGACTTCGGTCGTTCTCGCTCAGAGCAAAGCGAAGATAGAGGTTCTCTTAAGTTTGCCAATATCTCTGGTCAAGTTGTCAGTATCAGCCATGCCACTGAGAGGCTACAAGAGACTCGGAGGATACAAGAAGGCCTTCTTTTCCTGGCCTTACTAAAGCCTTTAGTGCGATTCAATACGAGTCTTGGAAGTTAATAAAAGTTTGTAATATTACATCGAAGTCTATATTTTCCTTTCTTTCTGATGCTTATATCCTAAATTACCTTTTAGAATCAATAAAGGAAGGCATAAAGCTGTTTAAATATAATTTTAAGACCAATCTCCGTATTGAGGATATCTTTTGACGGCGGATCGATAGGCGGTAATGCAATAAGTCCCCTTTTCAAGGGACCCCTGACGAGGGTGCTGCCACCCTAGTCCCTACACTATAAATAAACTTCAAATTCTACTTCAATGATATTGGTTATCACCATAACAACCGATAGTTAGGTTCTTAATTCCTAATAATCGTATTTCTGCCGCTCTAAAGAGTTGTAAATCTAAAACTGAATTTGCACTTGAAATTCAAAACGTTACAAATCTAGTATAGTAATTATTAATTAAAATGTCAGGAACTACAAATATTGTAGTTCAAAGATACTGATCATCATCATAAGAACCATAATATTTAAACATTATTTCCTCTAGCTGTAAAGATATTTTCCACCAACATTATTGCGAACTCAGAGAATAAGGAAATAGAACAACATAAAAGTTGGAAATGCGTAAATTTGGGCCAAATCTTTGAATCTAATTCAGACGTTCCTAAAATCTACCAATAAGCCCTAGTAGTACCCAATCTTTTCGCTATTTAAAAAAATGACAAAAAGATGACCATCTTAGAATAACAGTTCCGCTTCCAATTAACAATTCCTAATGTGTTTTGACGCTCCAAAAGACCCCTTTGAATTATTTCTTGTTTACAGTCACGTGTAAAATCATTTCATATCTGAATGTGGTGTATGACAATTTCGTCTTAATTATAACAAATCCCTTGACATCGGAGCACTTCGTGCTCATGTTGACAGGACCTGGATGAAAATTTACATACAGGAATAACGCCCTTATATAAATCACAATAGAGGTCATTATATTCCGTATAATAATTACGTGGGGTCAAACAAAACGGTGGTACAAGGGTAGAGCGAGAAGCGAGGTTTTTGATCGTAGTAAATAAAACAGTGCAGTTTTATTGAACGCAACCAAAAACCTCGCTAAACCTGACCTAGAGATTGGAATTTGGAACTCTAAAACGTGATAAAGAAGTAAATTATTGTGTTGATTTAGTAAATACATCTACATAATTATTTAGTAATTACCGACATGATTTCTGCAAATATTAAAAATAGACTTGCCAGAAACAATCTTCTCATTATCTACAGCAATCATCCAATGGTGATTCATGTCGATATTGAGAAGATTGTTGGTCATTGATGTAGATAATGAGAAGATAATTGGTCATTGATGTAGATAATGAGAAGATTGTTGGTCATTGATGTAGATAATGAGAAGATTGTTGGTCACTGATGTAGATAATGGGATGATTGTTCCTGGCATGGCCCGTGCCACTAGTTCCGCTACTAGAGACACTGGTCTCGCCTCAACATGAGAAAGATCAGGCTGCAAACTAATAATTTTGAGGGCTGCTGTTAGTTCACAAATAAATTGTCACTTTATCTCTAACGTCTATATTTTAGACCACACACCATTTCCATAAGCCGGGGCGAGTGTCGCCACAGGCTGTGATATTTTAATATTTACTATAGGGGCGTGAGCTGAGGGTTTGTGAGATGAGGCTCAAACGAGCTACAGTTTACAGCTCTATATGTATAGGGGAGGTATAAAATTATCGCATTGATTTTGAATCGGTACGAATACTAACGTACATTGTACAAGCACTTTAACAGATTTGTTATTTGTTTTCATATAAATGTTCTTTATCCCCACTTGACATATTGTGTTGATTCCAAAACCGAGACCTATATCCCATTTAATTGTGGGAGAGCCACGCTTCGGCATAAATGGGCCGGCACGACCGGGTAAATACCCCGGCCTCACAGAAAACCGGCGTGAAATAACGCTTGCGTTGCGTTTCGCCGAGTGAGCGAGGTTAGGTGAGTTACCGGAGGCACAAGGGGTTGGGGATTTTAAGGACTGGAAACGCAAGAGTGTCCATGGGCGGCGGTAATCGCTTAGCGTCAGGCGATCCGCCTGCTCGTTTCCTGGTTCATTACATAAAATAAAATAAATAAAAATACATTATATTATAACTATACCAAATTTCATCTATTTATATTCATATTTCTAGCTTTTGCCCGCGGCACCACCCGCATAAATAATCCCGCATAAATAATGTATCCCACGGGAACACTGTACTGTCCTAATCCAGAGCTTAAACTACTACCATATCAAATCACATCAAAATAAGTACAGAAGTTTTTGCGTGAAGGAGTGACAAACATTCATCCATCCATCCATCCTCACAAACTTACACATTTATAATAATAAGTAGGATTACAGAAGCTAAATGGGAGGACAGACAGACAGACAGGCGGACGGACGGACGGACAGAGCGAAACTATGAGTGTTCCTCGAGTATAAAGGAACCATAAAAATGGGTAAAAAGTGGTCGCGTAGTATATACCCATTTTGCATCCGTTCAGGCCGAACTGAACGGAAAACCGGACCGTATATGGGGCCATATAAGGCAGTCATAATAATGAATCCATAACAAAAGGCCGCAGTCGCTGCGACACTGCGACATTTTCTGTGGTCACTGGTCGGTGTCATCAACTAATGAATCAGTTAACTATTCATTAATATCGATTTTTTCTTCACACAACAGAAATAGCTGTTTAATAACTGTCGTATCTATTAACTGAACTTATAACTAGGTTAGGGTTGCCAACCGTCCTGTTTTCCCAGTACATGTCCTAGTTTTTGCAGTGTCCTGGATAGTTTTAAAGCAGCGTCCTGGGTTTCAAAGCGCCCTTACAAGGTCATGTATTAAAATTTGCGCGCCACTTTTAAATATTTCTTAATTATTATTTTTTTTCAAATACTTTTATGAGAAAATATGATTATAAGGATTACATGTATTTCATTTAACCTATTTTCACTACATATTAATTTAACTGTTGCAACTCTTTTACTGAGTCCTGTTTTTAAACTGAATTTTCCTCCTATCCTCCATAAAATCCTAGTTTTTTTTAATTGTGGTTGGCAACCCTAAACTAGGTTATAATTTAGCTTCGCCTGTTACAACTACACACAAACTTGTATGTAGTTTCATTCTAATAGATAACTTTGTAATCAAATTATGTTTAGTACCAATACTATAATTTCTAAGTATATATTAACTTATAACTTTATAGGTACTTGCTTTAGTGATTGTACAAACTCATTACAAACTAAATACATTGTACACATTGGAAAGGAGAAATTCTAAAGCTTAGTTATCGTCTTCTCAAAATGAAAACAATCCCAAACACCCGCAACAGTGTAAGTTCATGAACAAAACAAAACATTCGTACAAATGTTATGGAGCAACGACATGAAACAAAATTATAATAGAATCTGCAGCAATAAAATTATCTATTTCATTCATACTGTAGTAAAATGAACTTTATTGCTGTACGTGAAAGTACATAATTCAATGCGACATTAATATCAGCAAGGAGCAGTAAACAAACAGCATTTAGATTTATGTAGGCTTTCGGGAATTATGCAACAGAATATTATATTCCACAGGAGATGCGTTGGAGGAACATCATCATCAGCATTATCAATATATATTTAATACAATTAGGGCGCGTTTATATCACCACAAGAATCACAAGTTTCGTGCATAGTAAATTGAGCTTTGCAACCCCAACCCAACAGCCAACTGGGCCCTTAAAGCAGTCCATGACGGATGAGTTCTAAACAAAATATGTTTTATGGATTAAGTTTTTGTCACTCTAATATTCTATGAATTGGAACCAGTGTAGTTTCATCTTCATCTTATATCAATTTTATATGAAATAAAATAAATACATATTGGTGTTCCACTAATGTTGATGTCTTAGTCTGTCAAGTGACTTTTTCCTCGTATCAGACAAAGACAGTAACATTGAATAGCTAATCAGTATTGTCATTATCATTGTGTAAATATTTTATTAGTAGGTAAGTAAGTATTTAAGATCTACACAGCATCCAATTCCATGTTAATCAAAAAGCCATTCTCAATTTGATCATTAATATTTGCAATACATTTTAATTAAAGCTATCGACAGCTTTTAATCATTCCCCGTTAGTTTTTTCATCTGCGCCGCAGTTGAGTGACAAAATCCGAAAACACTTAAAGGCCACAGATTATAAAAAGTTCCCAAGTCAATTAACATGTGCGGGTCTCGTTAATACGCGATAACAGATAAAAAAAATCTCCCCGCAATTAACGACTTTTATATTTTGAAGCGAGTTTCGGGAAAAAGACAAAGTACATACATACTACAAAACGAGCTAAACTTTTGCATGTTATTTTAGCCCCTCTAGCAGCGAGTATGTCGTGGGCCCTCGACAAAGCCACATCGCGCCGACAGATTTTTATGGCGCGACATACATCTCGCGTCTTTTGGTCTCTTCGAAAATTGTGTTGAGGGGGACACGACAGAACGACCGCGACAGTCGTTATCTTCCTACCCTTGCCTCTGGAGGCTATAGTAGTTGATTGCCAAACCTTAAAGGAATAAGAGAACGCATCCCTATTTGTACGTGATATGAATTCATGAGGAAACCAGCCCCTAATGTCTTCATAATATTCGTTTTAAGTAATTCTGATGAAAGTCGGGTAGAGTTCTTATTATATTGCTAATTATTATTCTTTACTCACTCGGAGCCTGTGTCTTAAAGTAGTAGAGTAGAGAGAGAGTTTTCAGGTACCTACAGACGATGTCTATCATGATTTATGATTCATGATGCTAGATGTCCCCATTACATTATCCGGGGCAAATTAAAATGAACGGGGTGTCAAGTGGGTTTTAAATCGCATTTACCCCGGCCTAATGAAAGCGTGTCGAGAGAGCACTCGTTTTTTATTCCAGACGCCCAAAATAGGGAGCTTCATACAAGGGGACTAATTGGGAATGGTTTTTGATGTTCTGGGATGCTTTATAGAGAGATATACGGCGTCAAATAATATAATTTTACTATAAGTTATCTTCGCTCAAGCGGCGAAGGAAAACATCAGAAAATGTGCATGTCCGAGGAAACTTAGATTCTATGGGAAGTCTGCAAATCTGTAAGCCAGTGTGATGTACTAAAGCACCTTAGCCCTTACAGACAGGAAAGAACCTAACTGCCGAATACTCAAACGCTAATCAAAAATGAGAGCCCTCCTATTCACAGGCTGTCGCTGTCTCTGCTAGCCGAAATGACAAGGACAGCATGTGACTTGAGCGTCACTTACTTTAATTATCGTTTCAGTATTCGGAATTCAACCGTAAGAAGTTGGGACGTTGGTAGTCGATGAAGATGAAGACGTAATTCTAATTGCTAGACGTCGCAATGTGGTCAAAATTAGATCAAAATCATATTTAAATTTTCAAGTTTAAACTTTTTTATGGTTCCTTTGCCTAGATACGCAATAAAAATATATTAATGTTGTCTATAGAATGTGAAAGAAAGATTGACAGACCCTCACCAACCCCTACTGTTTTTGTCTTGTTATTATACAAACCTTAAAGCATTAAACCAGTTGGTTTAAATATGTTCTAAGACACGCATGGTTGTAGTGACAGACCCTCACCAACCCCTACTGTTTTTGTCTTGTTATTATACAAACCATAAAGCATTAAACCAGTTGGTTTAAATATGTTCTAAGACACGCATGGTTGTAGAGGGAGTCATTAATGTGAGAATAGTATGTGTACCATTCTTTTTATTAATTTTTAAATTAAATGTATTTCTAAGCATTCATAAAGAAATATAAGTGTTCTACACATCTTCCTCCACATAAACTTTAACTGTGCCAGATTTCATACTGCTTCGTTTCAATATTATTATTTAAAAGGGGTAAGATTTTTTCGCTTCACGTATTAATTATTATATATGATTTGTATGGTGAATAGATGCTGCCCGCGATTCCGTAAGTGCAAAAGGAGATATCGCGGGTACCGCATATTTTTTGCGATAAAAAGTACGTAGCCTATATCCTTCCCCTTTCCTATATCTGTGCCAAATTCCATAAAAATCGATCCAGCAGTTTCATGGCCTATTTAATTCTAACAAAGAAATCTTACCTTTATACGTACTAGATATAGTTAAGTATACATATACTAACTCGTGAATTAAGACTGCAGCCGCCAAGATACCAGTGATGATGACAGACAACATTTAACCAAGATACTAAAGGTTCTGAATATATATTTAAAATCCTACAGATAAAACTTTTACACGATTCCGAAGCCGCAAAGTCGTGTTAGTTAGTTACATTATTTATAACTCAAGAACGGCTGATCCGATTTGGCTGAAAATTGGTGGGGACATAGTTTAGAACAGTGGTTCCTAACCTTTTCAGAACTGTTACCCCTATGACCTGTTAGATTTTGCCCCCAGTTAACCCCCATCCCCAAAAATGATTTAAAGCAAGTACTTACCTACATATATCTTTATTTATAAAAAAATGCACATTTACAATACCAGTTTGTTACTAACGTTCTCTCACATCTATAAGTGGCACAAAACGGTACCAACATTTTCAGAACTCTTTCAGTAATGACAGGGTATTCTGAAGCTGCTTTTCGCCTAAATGTACTGAGTTCATAATTCTCACCGCGATTTTATGAACGCGAGAGGGCGTCAAGCTGCGTACCTACTGTTATTTTATTTGAAACATTTTTTTTTTCTGTCTATTCATGTTTTTTAGGTACCACCTGTGTTACCCCTATAGACTGGCTGTTTTACCCCCGCGGGGTAATTACCCCCAGGTTCGGAACCAATGCCTTAGAACCAGGAGACACTTACTTAAGTGTCTCGGCGGGGTACTTACCCCGCCGAGTCTGTCTGTCTGTATGATCGAGATAATCTCAAAAACGACTGAAAGGATTTTCATGCCGTTTAGATTTACCGACAGAGTGGTTCCTTAGGAAGGTTTAAGTCGATAATATTTTGTTTTGTGGAAATTGTTTGATTTATGACGATAATAATTGTTGAATGTGTCAGAAAAAATCAAGCCGTCTGGGAACTATTATCTATCTATCGAAAACGCTGCCTGACCTAATCTATTGGAGATAAATAACAAAACAATGTATCGTGGGATTGTCTCTTTTATAGGTCTACGAAAAAGTCCACGATGGCATAGGACTATCTTTTAAGAATTGCTGTTACCATTCTAAGTTTTAAAAAAACAGAAATAATGTGGTATTTTCAGAAACTATATTTTAGACGGATACAATTTAATTATCCTTATCTAGGAGATGTCTTAAAATAAAAAATTACGTGTGAAAATTTATTATAAAGTATATATATTTTTACTCTTTGCTATTACTATATTGCAGGTATATTTCCTAAACCAGTTTTTTGCCACGAACACTCTCCCACGCGGGCGAAGCTACGGGCAAAAGCTAGTGTATGCTAACATTGCACCCGTTCCAAGCCGGTCACTACTATAAAATAAATGATTTGCAACATAGAAATTTAATGCTACCATTACTGATATTTTTCTGCATGAAAATATTTAAGGAATACACCTAACAGCTACTTGGTAGTAAAAAATTTATACTTGCAATAATAAAATGGTACTGTGAAAGTTTGAAGTCTCCGTGATCTATAATACCTAGGCTTCCTATCCTGTTACTATTATAAACGTGAAGGTTTGTGAGGATGGATGGATGGACGTTTGTTACTCTTTCCCGCAAAAACTACTGAACGGATTTCGGTGAAATTTGGTATGGCAGTAGTTTAGGCTCTGGATTGAAACATAAGCTACTTTTTATCCCGAAAAAGTACAGTATCCCCGCGGGATACCCGATACTATATTTACGCGGGCGGAGTCCCGGGAAAAGCTAGTTATATATAAATGTAAGTCGTCAGCATCTATTTATATATTCAAAGCTGGTCATAGACCTTAGGAACTCTAAATTACTGGCAAATACCCAATCTCTGGTATTGTTTTGTTTGCATTTGTTTTATTTTTTTACACCAACCGTCTAAAAAAACGCTGTTTTGGGCAATTGGCAATGAAAACAAAAACAACATGTACCTAGGAAATACATTTAAATATTGCTAAGTTTCGAGAAATTTGCAATATTTAGACATCTTACACGGGGCCAAAGTTCAAAGAAATATAAGCTCCTCGCATGTAAAATTATTCTGGAAACTCTCGACCAAACATTAATTTCAAAACTCGTCTATACAAGTGCTTGCTACCTACTACTTTTATAAATGAGAAAGTTTGTGAGGATGGATGGATAGATGGATTTTTGTCATATTTATGACTTTTTCACGCAAAAATTACAGAACGGATTTTGTGGAAATTTGGTGTGGTAGTAGTATTTTGTCCCGAAAAAGTACAGTGCTCCCGTGGGATACTGTATATACGCGGGCGGAGCCGCGGGCATAAGCTCGTACTGTCATATTCTCACCTAATTGAGCAGTTTTCGCCCCCGTTATTATGGTCAACGCATTAAGGCTTGTCCACCTTCCAAAAGTTCAGAGTCTACATCATAATTAACAAATACTCAGAACTCATCCCGAACACCTCGCGTTAAGACACGGTCGTAATCTCTTCGATTAAGGACCACCCGCGAGCGAGATAAAAATGGACAATGAAGTCATCAGAATATCACAAAAGAAACAGAATGATAGTTATTAAAGTAATGGTAGCCTATTCTGTACCCGCCGCGCCGGTGAGTTCGACGTGACATTATATCGAATCCAACTTGACTGTTGACGCATTTTGTCGCAGTTTTGAAAATTGTGGGCAGCAATCTATCGTCAGTTCACGTCGAGACGAGACGCGGCGCAGCATTTTTAAGATAGCAAGAGTTCGAATTTCGAGCTGCACCACATGTGTGTCCGTGGCATCGTAGCTCCCACACGGATGAATCGATTTTGATCTAGTTTTTTTCGTTTGACAGCTGACATAATCGAGAGTGAACTTAGCAATAGTTCATCATCATCAGCTCGCTCACGGCTTCACAATTCGAGGGTTACTTAAAATTTTGTCTATTATATAACATTTATGAACTCTGCCTGAGTATTATGACAAACACAGTGAAACATCAAACAATTAATCATCAGTGAGACAAAAGTCTAAACATTATATATTATATTTATTATAGGTTCCATTCATATAGCCCGTACCGTCATTCTTGTGGTTTTGTGGTTTAGTGCCTGGATAACTGATCCATCACGTTGAGGCGGTAAAATCCAGAAATCCAGTTTTTAGTCATTTTATAAAAATTATGAATTCATTTGGTGAAGTTGTTTCCACTTTACAGAATCTAAACTGTTTCGTGTTAAAAACATTATAAGATTAATGTTATCGCTAAATTATTTTGACTTTTAACTTTTAAACATCAACGCTGTTGCTACTCGCTTGCAATCAGTTTTAGACTTGGAAATATTATTATAATTGTTGCCAATAATATCTATTGTTAAATTGGTAATTATTAAAGAAATCCAGTTTTAAGTAATTTTATAAACATTACGAATTCATTTGGTGAAGTTGTTTCCACTTTTCAGAATCTAAACTGTTTCGTGTTCAAATCATGATAAGATTAATGTTATCGCTAAATTATTTTGACTTTTAAACATCAATGCTATTGCTACTCGCTTGCAAACTGTTTTACACTTGGAAATATTATTATAATTGTTGCCAATAATATTGTTAAATTGGTAATTATTAAAGAAATATCCTGATGTTTATTGCTCACTTACTTATTTCAATGGAATAGTCAAAAACGTCGCGTGCCACAAATCCATCCTATGTTATTTATCGAAAATGTAATCATTTGTATTTATATAGAACTTTCCAGATATCCAACTAAGTGGAGCACAGTGTTTATTATTGAATCTCACGTGAAAAAAACATTGTGGGGTAAACCCGGGGATAAGATTAGTTAACAACTAACTCAAAGGTTACTTTTTTGTCACGTTATTTAAACATATAGTAGGTATATCCGAGATTCTTAAAAAAAAACCGGCCTAGTGCGTGTCGCAACCGCGCGCGAAGGGTTCCCTACCAAACGGCAAAATAATCACGTTTGTTGCATGGAAGCTACTAATAAATATTTATAATTTATACAATTGTGTTTATGTATTCGTTCTTTTAGCGACAACAGAACTACATCATCGGTAAAAGTTTCAACTGTCTAGCTATCACGGTTCCATCTGAGATACAGTCTGGTGACAGACAGACAGACGGATGGACCGACGGACAGTCCCCCTTTCTGTTAGAATCATTCTGTAGTCTGCTTCGCTGTTAACTTCGACTTGGTGACCTCAGATGCCTTAGAAACTATATCCAGCTGCTTAGTTAAAGTCAAATCAACTATTGCAGAACTCAAAGCATCGATTTCTGTTATCAGCAAGCACATAATCTATTGCGAGTTGATAGACTTCACGTAATCACGTGCCATCGAAGCTAAATTATATTGCTGAATCGATAATAATCACAACTGCTGATACTGATGATGAAATGCTGTCTTCAAGTCACATCTTATACTTTAGACGAGACGATATAATATAAACGGCATCTCGGCAACGGCTACAAGTATTACCATGAAACTTTGTATGCAGGGGATTTTGGGGGAGACAAATCGATTTAGCCCTAGCTATGTTGTGAATGCGCAGTTTCTAAGGGATAAGACCTACCTTATCCCTTAACTGCGCATTTTTAAGCAATATGTTTTTTTTATTTCGTCGTGCAAAAATATATCAATAATTTCGACTCTCTTACGTAAGTCTGATTGATATGCGTAGGTACCTGCGTATAATTTTTGCATTGTTTGGAAATTCGGAATGTTTGGGTTCGAATCGCGGTAAGATAAATATTTTTGTGATTCTTATTATTTCATTTTCTTTTGTATTTTTTTAAATTATTTTATCGTTAGTACTAAAACACCGAGCAAAGCTCAGTCTCCCAGGTACTTAACTATTATAGCACGTATTTAAACCAATGATTTCTGTTATCAACAAACAGATTTATGTGTGAGGCCAGTGGAGCGTACGAGGAACCATCTGTCGTGTACAACTGAGGAACTGCCCAGCGCGCGCTTCGTCGCGGACGGCTGCGTCTTCCGAGCGGAAGGCTATTCTTATTCATTTTATGTTTTATATAATATATCACTTCAAATTATTGGCAAAGTTATTGGCGAATCGTTTTATAGCTTCAAGACTCCAAAAGAGTCGGTTGCAGCAGGCTGGGATTATATTGTCCGAAATCCGGATGGCCGGAGATAATTCAGAGCATTGAAAATAGAACTCTGGACGAATACTATTGTATTGTAAATAAATTGTCGTTTTCGTGTGTGTTGAATTATTAGAAGTTACTGTAAGAGTAACTTCTTCAAAAGTCGATGTTTCATAGTACGATTGACCTAATGTGGCCATTAAAGACCTACTGGTAGGGTTTAAGTCTTCATTAAAAAAGTCGCGAGTGGATCATACGAAGCGCATTGTAATGATTTTAAAAGACACTGTGGTCAACAGAAATACATAAAAGTATATGATCAAAACCTAGGGCGATATGATAATGATTAATATTTAATCTGATAATTTCGCTACAAACTGTTTAACACGAGTTGTGATCCTCGTAAAGTCGTGAACTGTAAAGTGTTAGTTAACTGTGTCATATCATAAACGTGTGACATTCACTCCAAATGGTCCTCACCTAAACGTGCTTGTAAATTTGAATCGAAAATCCAAGCGAAAAGGAACTTTATACGGCACGACGTACGGCTTAAATTTATTTTCTGTGGCTAGTAGACGAAAAAATGTAAAATCAGTTTTATGGCAACGCTATCTGCCCGCATCTCGCACGGCAGTTAATAGAAATGCACGACCCGACAGACGGACGATTTATTAAGTGCCTAATATCCGCCCAGATAAAGGGACTAGTCACTGGAGCTACACACTTGTGACGTCACACACTTTAGTTATCTAGAAGTCAATTAATTCCACGCTCCCTACGCTGCCACCAATTTTGTCGGCTCTTTGACTTAGTCATCGGTGAAGATTTATTTACTCATGTTCATTTGCTAAATTATATATTCAGCTACCATCCTTCAAAGGGTTGCGATGAATGAATTTTGTTTCCCATTTAAATTTTATGGATATAGTTAAGTAAAATGTTTGGGCACTCAAAACATACACAAAAGAACCCCATTACGGCAGCATTTTTAAAATCTTATATCATTCGAATTTCGCAAGCGATATTCAAAAGCTTTAACATAAAGAAACTTAAATTTCAGCCTGTTTGTAGTATTGTCCACAATGTAGGTTAAAAACGTATTGGCATTTGGCAGATAGCACATTGCGGTACATAAAATATTCTCACGTTGGCCGCGGATATTTTTTAATCCTGTATGAATCAAGGATGACGCACGGATTCCTTTATAATTAGAGGAACCGGCCTGGTAAGCATTCCTGCGAAATAGCCCGCAAAGCCGCAAAGATTGATCGTTTTCGTATACATCATTAAATATATTACAGATAGGTAATTGAAACTTTAAATACAGGCTGCAGCTTTATTTTTCATCATTAAAGGATTTACCCTTTTATGTGATATTCGTTTTCAGTTAAGGTCCTGTCTCAATAAAAGGAGAGAGATTCTCTTTGGCCTATTTCTCATGTTAAGAAGGACTGTAGATATATGTGAGAGACATGGTTCAGTGGTTGAGTGCGTCGATGCTCAAGCCGGAGGTAGCGGGTTCGAATCCCGCCAATGCAACAAAAAAGTTAAGTGTGTTCCTGGGTCATGGATGTATGTATACACATCCAACCACACCCCACAGACTGTACCTGTATGTATGAGTACCTGTATAGGTACGGAGTAGAGCCCTGTGGCCTTATTAGGTAGACCGTTTGGTTCGCACTCGAGAGAGTGCAGGTTCTATTCCCAGGTTGTGGCGTGTATCAATGAGACTTTTTCAGATCTCAAGTACATTATATGGACGCTCTAACGGTGAAGGAAAACATCGTGAGGAAACCCGCACATGGTTGGCCCCAGACGTAATACACCAGTCGTTCCTCTGGACTAGGCTGACTGTGTTGTGAGAATGCCGTATGTGCTTGAGCAACCGTACGACATTAAATAACCGACTGCCCCGGGGACTACAGTATTTCGAGAGTGGTTAATTCGCTCAGAGAATACTGTGTTAATCATCCAATAACGGATGAAAAGGCCTAAGTTGGGTCTTGGATGTGTATAGGTAATATAATAAAATCTTAAATATGTATATTGTATTTATAGTATTTAAAAGTAGGTAAATTATACACCAAGAAACAACTACTTTACCGATCGTCATGAAATTTGGCACAGAAATAAAGTGAACCACGGAGAAGGACATAGGCTACTTTATAGCGGCAAAATTCCCCGGTTCCCACGAGATCTCGTTTTGCTTTATTTATTCTATTATTTTTTTAAGCACACAGTACAACACAAACCAAAATGTTCTAATATTATAATCTTTTAAGATTCATTAGTCATTAAGCGGCTTTCAGACTACGCTATAATATAATAGCATATAGTATATAGCTCATAGCACAACAATATCGCGCACCATACATTATTATGGACACGTTCACACTGTACTGTACTATATATTATTGGCTTACTATACGCTATAAAATAGTGCGGTACGCTGAGTTCATGCTGTGCTATATGCATGCTGTGCATGCGCGCGCCTCCCTCTTCCTCCACCCTCACCCCCGGTCGTCCCTCAAGCTAAATGAGCGACACATCCATACCGAGCTTGCTATATACTATAATATAATTGCGATAATATCGCGTAATGTGAACGCCATGCTGTATAGTATAGCATTAGGCCCTTCTTTGCTATACTATATAGCGCAATAGTATAGCTTAGTCTGAAATGAGCTTGAGACACAAATATAATATCAAAAATTTGTTATTTGTATTTAAACTCAATTCTCAATCTCACATGACATAAAAACACAAACATGAAATTTAAAAATTTTGACGACCTTTCGACGGTCCACTAGCTTTACCGGATTTTTCCACTATTGCCGCGTACGCGATAGGAGGCTAGTGGGCAAGCATACATTCTTGCTTGCTATGTAGCTGTTTATCAGTATTTAATCTGTGCCCGTAACACAAGTTCTTCGAGAACTTAGCACGGGACTAGATTCGACGTCGTTTGAAAGCATCCATAGATATTATTATTATTTTTGACGAGTGCCGACATTTTACTCTCAGAATAATGACGGAAGCGTCAAATGACATCTGTTAAGACGCTGACGTAGCGTTTGATCATGATTACGAAATCGTGACCCATGTAGCAGTAATATAACAGCTTCTATCAGATAGTGTGAACTTCCAGTGAACGTGTCCCATATACGTGTCACGTAGTCACACGGTGTGACCCAAATGATCATAAAGTATATGTCCAAAATGCTGTTAGTATATAAGTACCAGCAAGAGTAATCTTAATGTGGTTTGGCGACATTTAATATTGCTTTCTCGGTTCTCTTTAGTTGGCATATGTATTTATGGTTAGGGTCAGCTCACACCGATGACCAAAACGAGACGCGGCGCTGCATTTTTAAGATGGGGATTAAAATTGAACTTTATTCACCAGAAGATACACGGTTCATTACAAGAGTTCTAATTTCGAGCTGCATCGAGCTGCGCAGCGCGGCGCCGGTGCGGGCGCCGCTCTTGCAATGAAACGTTTATCTTTTTGGGTAATGAAATGAAACTTCCAGTGAACGTGTCCCATATACGTGTCACGTAGTCACACGGTGTGACCCAAATGATCATAAAGTATATGTCTAAAATGCTGTTAGTATATAAGTACCAGCAAGAGTAATCTTAATGTGGTTTGGCGACATTTAATATTGCTTTCTCGGTTCTCTTTAGTTGGCATATGTATTTATGGTTAGGGTCAGCTCACACCGATGACCAAAACGAGACGCGGCGCTGCATTTTTAAGATGGGGATTAAAATTGAACTTTATTCACCAGAAGATACACGGTTCATTACAAGAGTTCTAATTTCGAGCTGCATCGAGCTGCGCAGCGCGGCGCCGACGCGGGCGCCGCTCTTGCAATGAAACGTTTATCTTTTTGGGTAATGAATAAAGCTCAATCTTCAATCACTATCTTTAAAATGCAGCGCCGCGACGCGTCTAGTTTCGGTGTGAACTGACGCTTAGGAGTACGAAAAGGCAATTTTCAGAAAATTATTCTACTTCACTAAACTTGCATTTTAACTGTAAGAATTGCGACACGATATAGCAAAACGAAAAATTTCTGTAGTTCTGTTCATATTCACACGGGCTTTTCGCAGACACCTGGAACTGTTTTTTTTTTTTCTATATTAATTTGAAACTAATATTTTCAGAAGTGTCCCAGTTGTTAACCTACCACCGCGCACCGGTTTGGGAACTAACACGGCGAAAGAACCGGCATATAAAACTCGAGCGCGACCACCTTTTATAATGACATTTTCCGTAATCCGTTCACAATTTACATACCGTCAGTGGAGTCATCAGCATTGGTATTGATCACACGACAACGAAATACATTTACATGGACTCAGCTGTCAGCATGAGGATCAGCACTGACTTGGCATCTCATTGCCATGCCGCACCGTCAGAAAATCACCCCGTGTATTTCATCCCATAATAATTACTGGAATAGCGACACAATTGAAAACATTTGCATAGGATTGCGTGCCGCGCTGCTCACTTACCCCGCACTTACTCTGCAGTCTGCAACTTAATTGACCTATTAACTTCTTGCCGTTATTACACTCACAAAGCGAAAACGCTGACCGTTTTTTGTTTCGGAATTAAAACTAATTGTATACAATTTATACAACTTAGCGTGATTGAGTTTGAATATTAGGCTGCAAAAATTTCAACTGTAGCTATCACGGTTCACGAGGTAAAGTTTGGTGATAGACAGACATACAGACGGACGGACAGCGGAGCCTTGGTATTACGTTTTACCCTTTGGATACGGAACCCTAAAAAGTACGAAAATAAGGTTCACATTTACATTGCTGTTATGTAATTAATAACAGAAAACATTGTTTACGGATATTCTTTTTGCCACATAATATCACATACATGGGCATCATGCACGAGGAAAAAATATGCACGAACTTTCGAATGTCAGTCATCGTGAAAAGTTTACTGACAGCCAAACGTGCAATAAACAACCGATATTGACAAATTATACTCGAACCACTAAATGTTTGGATGCACGCGAGCAATTGCCTGATGAAAGGGAAAATGAGCGTGATGATTGAGAGGGATGCTTCGTTCAATATTATTATAATGTGAAGCAAAAACTTTGGATACAGTTTTACGAGAATTGTGCGAACGGAGGCGTATGAAATTTGACACAGTTAAATGTGTGTGGGGAAAATGTGGAGGAAGTTGTGGAGAAAGCCAATATTTTTTAAAATAATGCTTACAAATACATAAAATAAAGTGACACGCACTAGCTCACTCACACTACCATGAGAGTGTATAATAACAGTAGCTGTTAATTATTGTCAAACTGAAAATTTTCGTAATTTACAGAAAAACAACATGATTAACATTTCCTGACAAATCGCACTACGCATGGACACTCTCGCACTGCCGGACCACTAGCCGGCTTTTGAGGTCACGCGCCCGGCGCGCTGTATCGGCCGTTACGTGCGTTATGAGTAAAATTTAAGTATTTTATAGAATAATCTCGTCAAAATTTAAGGTCACTAATTGTTAAACATATTTTTGGAATGAGAATCTAACAACGATTACGCTTCTTGAAAATCTATTTTTGTTTTAAGACCATCTTGTATATTTACAGGCACTTTTACCAAATGGAAACAATAATATTATGTGTTCTAATCAGGGCGAATTATGTGTTATTTATTATAAAAATCTGAATAGAAGTATGTAGGCTACTAAATGATTCTTAAAGGCCCAGCGACTACATTATTTCCACATATGTAGGTCTCGTTGAACTCAATAAAACGGCAATCAATAATGCAAAACCATTAAGAGACAACGACAGTTCAATGTTCGACGTAAATTATTGGCCGATAACAACTTCTCGTTCGGGAGCACAAGTGGCCGATTACTTATCGAATGCAAATAACCACTGCTCCTGTTTTAGCTATTTTAGATAAGCTACATATTTTAGAGTTAAGCTATATATCAAATGTAAACATGGTAATATAAAATCGAAATAAAATTGGGCCACAGACGACTTAGTTTGAAAGGTGCAAATAAAGTGACATCCTTCCCATTAACCATCCAGCCTGCAATCCAATGCCGCGGCCTTGTAGGCTGAAATTATAAGATAATAAAACAAAATAACATATAACATAATTTATAACATAATATTGACATTAATGACGAGCATTAGTATCTGTGCTAGGTTTGCAAGCTGGATGTAACGCGCCGCGCAGCTCTGCGTCGCGCCACGCTGACGCATAAGCTTATACGGTCGATTTTCGACGTGGCACAAAAATCGTGCGGCTTTAGCCAACAGTCACCGCTGTAAATCCCACATTAAAGAGATAAGAATCTCTCATTGAAGACGGTAATCTTGTAATCAAATATAGATTCCGATCTAGACAAAAAGCTAAGCTAACGACTGATATAAATTCTAGACGGATCTACGGCTTGGCTATTCTTAGGTTTTACCGTTTACGACGTAACAAAATATCTTTAATAAAGCACTAGAGTCTAGGCTTTTATGGGTTTAGCGTGGCTGCGGTCATATTAGATGTGGTGGTGTTGTGCCAAGATACATTGACAAGCGATAAAGTATATTATTTATAGAACACTTCCTAGCTGTAGTAATAGCAAACTATTAATAAAGATTGTTGCAGCTTATTAATTTTACAATATGATTTTCCCGTTTGATAACAAATAAAATTAAACAGCGGCTCAAGTTTATAGCATTCTTTTCTAAACTAACGATCAGGCAGACAAAACTCAAAATTACGATAAGAATATTATTCCAGAAAAATTTTAACTACTCGTATTTATCTTACCGGAATCCGGCGGGCCCGGGAAAATTCAGAGCACTGAAAATATTTAAACTATGCGCTAATACAATAGAGCTGAAACTCGAACACACAAGTGTCGAGTCAAATGTCAATGTCATATATGTCAGCTCGACAATTCGATTTTCAACTTAATTATTTTAGTCGCAACTCCCAGCCTTAGTCGTAAGCTATCGCGTGAACAAATCTAATGCTAGCCATAAATAAACGTAATGGTATACCTAACGTGACCATACGTCCCGCTTTCGGTGGGACAGTCCCGCTTTCAGGACGTCTGTCCCGCTGTCCCCAGCAAGTCTGAAATTGCTCTGTTTTTGTCAGCAGACCAAAAAACAACTTAAATATATACGTGAGCGTCATATACAAAATCCTGGCGTTTTGATATCGCGATGTAGAGGCCGTTCAGCGACATATTAAAATGTTGCCAGTCAGCAAACTTTTTCCGACACGTTCCCTTGTCCTAGAGAGGATGATATAATTATCTTATAGGTTCTTATGAGATAATTATTTAGTAAAACACTGCGTTTTTAAGGTAATGTTCTACGTAATAATAGATGGCGTTTTGATTGCGTTTTTTAGAGCGTGATTCCGCAGATGTTCTGCTATGGCAAGAAAAAATGGTCACGTTAGGTATATCTGACATGTTTGCCTGCACATGTGCACCTGTGCATGTAAACCGGAGCGTGCGTGTTGCAAAACTGTGCAGGGTTCCATACTGGTTGGCTTACAGGCAGGTTTTCAAAAAAGCTAGCCTGTAACTTAAATTTTGTTGACGATCCATACCACGGAATATAAAACACAAGTTTTGTGTTTTATATTCCGTGATCCATACGGTGACAAGTCACCACAGACCGTAAGTTCGAATTTAATAGTCCCAGACAATTGACACTAAAAGCATAATCTTCACCTAACGTACGGTCGCCGCCAGATCCGGGGTACCACTTTTGAACTTATTACTTGGCAATACAGTTCAAAAGTGATACATCGCATCTGTCCGCGACTGTACTTACTAGAGTTGAACATTCTAGAATCTAGATTCTAGAAAGTTTCTTTTGCCAAACTTTTATTAAAATTCCCGAACTTTTACCTGAAATTTGATATTTCTAGAGTGTACATTTTAAACGGTGAAAGTAATGATAGGATACTTCAGCACCTAATATTTACTAGCTTTTACCCACGGCTCCACCCGCGTAAGTACAGTATCCCACGAGAACACTGTACATTTTCGGGATAAAATGTAGCCTATGTTTTAATCCAGAGCTCAAACTACTACCATACCAATCATCGTTAGCCCGTAGTCGTTCACTCTAACCGCTTCCCGCCACTCTCTTTAGGTCGTCGGTCCACCTCGCGGAAGGTCGTCCTACGGGGCGGGTTGTTCGCGGTCTCCGCTCCAAAACCTTTCTGCCCCATCGGCTGCTCGACAAATATGTCCCGCCCATTGCCACTTCAGTTTGCTTGTCCTGAGGGCTATGTCACTGACCGTCTGTCGGTCGGATCTCCTGATTCCGGATTCTATCCTTAGAGAGACTCCGAGCATAGCCCTACCATACCATACCAAATTTCACCGTAATCCGTTAAGTAGTTTTTGCAGGAATGAGTAACAAAAATCCGTTCATCAATCCATCAATCCATCCATCCATCCATCCTCACAAACTTTAACATTCATAATAGTAGGAGGATCCTTACTCATTCCTCAAATACCTATACCTAGTAATTGCTTTATTTTTAACGTTAGGTTTGCTTGCCTCATTCGCACCGTTCGTGCATTACGTATTCGTTACTCATACTTCGAATAGCCATAACAGTTTTTGCTTTAAGAAAGTTGATATTCGTTAGGCAAACTTGTCTCACATGAAAAGATATAACTAAGAACACAATGTTAGACATGCAAGTCGGTTAGAACAAAGTAAGAGTTTACGAGCTTCGGGCCACGGGCAAATACTTGAAATGCCCGGGACCTAGACTGCGAAAAGAGTAAAAGATTTGCTGCGAATAACAGCGCGGACGTTCAACCGCTGTTAAGTGTTAGGATTGTTTTCACTGCAAGCGACACGAGCGAAGCCACCTTATGTTAAATAATATTTCAATTACTAACGTAAGGAATTGTCATTCGACGTTTTACACGATGACAGCTCTAGTAGTAGGCAGAGCGTCGGGGAACTTAGTGAAAATAAACCGCAATGCAATCCGTAAAAATAGTTGTAATTTCAATGAAGCATTCGCTTTATATGAAATCAATGTCACTAGTTTATTTTAACGGCCTGTTTCGCCTAATAAGTTCTAATATATCTAAAATTATAACTAAGATACTAATGACCAAATAGTGAAACGATAGTAAGTGACGCTTAAGTCACATGCTGTCCTTGTCATTTCGGCTAGCAGAGACAGCGACGCCTGTGAATATGAAGGCTCACAATTTTGATTAACGTTTCAGTATTAGGCCGTTGCCCGTTAGACTTAATTTTGTGTTATTTTTATAAGAAAATTAAGAAGATGCAAAAGTAAAATTAACTAGCTTTTGGTCCTGCCGCAGTAAAATTAAATTTATCATAGCCTTAAACATTAGAAACTCATATTACAGCAATCCACTAGTAACTGGACAAACGCCTTACAAATTTAATCGTCCTAGGAGGGCAAACGGAAATGTCACTTCGACAGACCATTAACACTAAATATTTTAAACTCCTGACTACTGCCCAGATGCTATGCTATAACTATACAGTTGGTGGATAAAAGACTTAACTTGGAATTAAAATTTTTACCCCTCCACAATAATTACAATGGTTGGCAAAAAAGGTATTTAATATCTTCTAGAAACGGCGGGCGTTTGCAACTAAAGAAATAACTGTCGTGAAGTTTAACATCGTAAAATTTGTAGTTTGAGTTTGCATAAATAATTATATTCTTTACTTTACCGGCGACTTCCTTTTAAAACCAAGAAAATTAATATCTTAGTGAATTAGAAAAAATTCGCTTATTGACAACACAAAATCAGAGTCTTTCAGCCCAATGGCGCCCTGTACACGTAAAGTTCGGACCGCGGATCGAACTGTGGTACTAATTACGAAAAAAAATGCGTCTTGCATAGTGTCAAAATACATAATAGCGCACGGTTTAATCTGTGGAAAATCCGCTGTCATCGACATGACTGATCGCTCCACGATTTAAACGTTCGTTTCGGAGCGCGGGTTGGAACGTCGCGTGGTATTTTCCGCGGGCAGAACTGTACGTGTAACGGACGCTAAACCTAACATTAAATTGTTCGCAAGTAGTCCTCATTAACAATATCGCAAGCAAACCGTAGTAGGCTGTAGGTTTATTACTATTTACTACACTAGTACTACATTTAAAATAAAAGAAGGCAGATCTCCCCTCGGGTCTCGTCTAAAGACACTCCAACGTTACAAACTTCACAAGTTATTTAATATTCGATGAAAACTTGCAAATTGGAATTGTTCTAGAAGTAATATTAACGACTTTCAGATGTTTTAAGCGCCGATTGCAGAAAGGTTCTCATTAATTTTGTATTTTTGGTATTTTGAATGCGCACTATCGGCTCAATTTTCAAACGCTTATAGGCTATTAGGCATAAGCTAAGGGCTACTTAAATCTCAAGCTCTCACTGTCTCTGTTTGGCATAATGACACGGACGGCACTTTTAAGATGGCGATTTAAAATTGAACTTTTTCCTTCATGTGAAGTGGGGATGAAAAAAATTTTTTTGTTCCACCCTATCGTGTGGGGTATCGTTAAATAGGTATTTTAAAATAAAGGCATGGTTTCATAAATGATTTTTTACTAAGGCAACAATTTTCGAGTAATCGGACTCCAAAATTGTTTATTAGCTGGTCCCCCCCTGGCATTTCTAAACTATATAAGATGGATGGAGGAGGATACGGAACCCTCCTTAGACATGCTCTTGATTAGGCTATTTTGAAATAACCCTGGCTGGGTTACTGGGTTATGCTACCAAAAAACATTCGTTTAAGAAATTAGTTATTATGGTGAAATAAAAGAGGTTTGTTATTTTTTGGTTTTCAGTTTTTTCGGCGGTTTAATTTTATGTTAAAAAGTTATTAAGGCTTCCTAGACAGTCGTTGACCTCACGTATTTTTTTGCAGTAATTTAAATTGTAAATAATGAGCATTCACATAAATTTATGTAAATTTTCTTACCTTCGCACTATCTGTTTTAATACATACTAAATATAAAAAAAACAATTTAAAACAAGTAAGTACTTCAATGTACACGAGCTTTTTTGAAAAGAAAGTTTTATCATAATCAGTCGAATAGTTTAGGTTTCTTTTATTTATCTTCAACGGTCGGTCAACGGGTCAACTTATGCCCGGTTACTGAGGCCTTTGTCGATAGTTTATCTAATTATTATATAAAATATTCAATAGCGCTTTTGAATATATAATTATGTACTGATGAATAATCAAAAGTTAAAAACTATAACCCGACTACGAACATTATTATAGCCTGTTATTTGGGCCATACCATTATTACGAAGCTATTTGACTTTGATTTGATTCGACACCTCATTCGTCAAAATCGGATCAGTAGTTTAGGAGCTACGATGGAACAAACATACATAGTCATACATGATACACTAGCTGACCGTCACACGTTGATTTGCCATTGTATGTATTTTTTAAGCCACATCATATAAAAATAAAAATAAAAAAAAATTGACGAAAAAATAGAAAAAATATTTTGGGGTTACCCTTATCATTTAGGGGTTGAAAAAAATAGATTACGACCGATTCTCAGACCTACCGAAAATGCGAAAAAAAATGAATTCCTATGATCCATCCGGTCCAGCCGTTTCGGAGGAGCGTGTCCCTAACACTATAACAAGAATATATACTATTAGATATAATACATACATAGACTGCCAAAATCATTAACCTTCCTTTTGGCTTTGCTGTAGTCGGGTATTAACCTCTCTGTGTCTATTAACCGAATCTAGTAAGTATCTATTAACCGAAACAGTTTCCATCGAATGGCATCTTAATCTACAATAATAGCGTCATGATGGCACATTTAGTAGACTCGACCTCCTCTACCTCAGGTGTCGATGGTCTACATCTGGGTGAAGTGTGTCTTTGTGGCAGCGACCCACAAACGCGTTCCTCTTGTGTTGACACTTTTGTGATACCATGAGCTGTATGCTGTATAGACTTAATAACTCTATGGAATCAGTTTGGCCATGGACCGAATGCCAAATGGCAGGACGGTTTAACGCTAAGGACTGAAAAAGTAAATTTCTTTGATCTAGGCACTAAATCACAGATTGATAATTAGTTACTACGTAAACTGAATGCAGGTTGATGCGGATATTGTGACGACCTCTGTGGCTCAGTGGTTAGCGCATTGGCGCTCAAATCCCGTCAGGGAACAAAAGAGTTTTCTATGTTCCTGTGTCATGGATGTGTATTAAATATGTGTATAATATAATAAAAATCTTGAATATAAATGAAAAGTGTTAAATATATTTCCGTTGTCTGGTACCTGTACCTGTTCTACGGATACTTGCCACGGGACCAGACTGCTGTGATGTGAAGCGTCCATAGATATTATTATTATTTCCAGACCACATATTGTACGACTTGGACATAAGACCCTTGGGATCGGAACTCGTCAAATCTATGTGAACCTAACCTAAGTCTAAGTCCTAAATGGTTCTCACTTCATCACTTGCATGAATATACCAATTATAGAATAACTATTCCAATTCAAAACAAGTCAGTTTGAGGCCACACGCTGATCCTGTCTCTCGTCACACCGCCCGGCCCATGTTTATATAGAGCCGTACGCATACGGTACGCCCGAGTCTATGCAACTCACGCGCAGACGCACTGGTTAAAAAAGTTAAGTTTGAATTCGAATGCCCATTAATATTTATAATTATTAATAATGGATAAGCAATACAATGTTTTGTCCTTGTCTATCAAGCTACTTTTCCAACGTATCAGACAAGGGCAAAATATTGTGTAGCTTACCCACTGTGTAAATATTTTTATTTAATAAGGGGGAATATAATAATACATTACAAATTACAATTTACATACCTACTACAGGAATACTACTATAACATTTATTTCGATTCTAAGATTCTAATACTAGACAAGTAATAAAGTAACTGGTTCAATAGGCTAGATGACTAAATTTTTTTATTGCATGAATGAATAGTAATCTTAAATATGAGTAACTTCTCAGAAGAAACAGTATATCAAAAGTCAATATTTTCAAAGGTACAGCGATTTGTATACAAAATTGCGCAAGTCTCGTGCAAACGCTCCATACTAAATTTTTACTTTTTAGATGTATCTAATTACTAAGGTACACATAAAATATTATATTTTGTACATTTACCAAGTAGTAATAATGCCTTAATATATCTGAGTATATTAATGAAATTAAATAGTTTTGATGTAGTCATCGTCTCACGTTAATTTACTACTTTATTGTGAAAATCAAAAGTAATTGTTGTTAACCCTGTAATAGCTATGTTGGTACCACCGGCACACGAAAACCAATTTTTAAGTCAATAATTGTCATGAGGAAAGTAATAAGTATCATGTTTTACTTTTTTCTTCTTCATAAGTAGATAACTTATTTTTCCTGCATATAACAAGCTGTTAGCAGATTGGTCGTGCCCTTTTCGGAAACAGCTGTTTTTGGAATTCCTGTATGTATAATGCTCGCAGGTGTGTCTTTCCGTTGTTGAAAAAATCTTAAAGATGTGTGGCTAATATCGCAGATGCTTTTGATGTAAAAAAAAAATATTTTACTATTTTTTTTCTTAATAAATATTATGAGAATTTGTTTAAATGCCATAACATCAAATAGTATCAATTCGATTTCCATTGCTTAGTGTAAGTGAAAATATTATAATATGGATAATGGTCAGACATATATTTAAAAGTATCAACGGCATATTAGAATGGTTCTATTCATCACAATACTTACCACTAATAATATTAATACTCGGATTAAAATATTACGCTCTACTTACATACCAGACGTTCAATTCAACAAAATACTCGAACTGTGTTTACCTGGAAATAAAAAAAATATTTGTTAAACGAATGTACACCTTATTTTAACTTAATAGAGTACAGATTGTAAGATTTATCAAGTGAATTAGAGCTACATGGATTATTTTGACAATACTACGGCTTGATCACGCTTGACCACTTTAGTCCGACGAATTGAAAAATATCGTAAAACGAACAACTACTTTTCATTGCATTAAATAAAGTTCATTTTAGCATGCCCTAACTTTCGGTAACTCCAGCTTCTGTCGACCAATGATGTTCTTTAAACACAGTATTTAAGGTTTAAAATCTATTGATACAGTCGATCTTATGTGATCTCCTGATATCCTTATAACCAAGTGATGCGTTATGCGTAATTTTTTTACAAAAAACACTTTTTTGTTATAATTTGCCATTTTTAATATGAAAAAGTTATCTTGAATCTGTAATCCCGTTGTATGCACGTATCAAAAGGCTTTTTCTATTCTTGTATGCAGTCGTAGAGTTTGTTCAAACAGGAAACGACCCTCGAATGAGCCGTTGTAGTGTCAAGTAATTTGAGCTGATACAGCTTATAAACGTATATTGAAATTATCTAGTTGAAACTCGAGGACTTTGTCCTTACAAAAATACGAAGCTTCTAGCAACTTTTTTAAAAGAGACTATTCAATTTTTTTCCCCATTTATAAAGTGACAAATGTACAGCATGGACAGGTCAATCTTAAATTCCCAGAGATCCTTTTTTTTCTGATCAACATTTAAACATATTTGATGTACCTATTTCGCTAGCCAAAAGACAGAGCAGCTTACTAATATCATAAAGAGGAAAGATTTGTATGTTTGTTTGTTTGCATCGAATAGTAAGCTGTAACAAAGTAGACCACGGGGAGGGACATAGGACACTTTTTATCGCGGCAAAACGGCATCCAACGGGATTTCCTTTCGCGCGTACAAAGTCGCCGATACATCTAGTATAACCTAAGTATATTTTCTATCTTTCGATATGTTTATTCCTCAACATATGTTTCAGATGGAGATAATTCCGAGCTACGGCCGGAGGTGTAAGGTAAACAATGCGCGGTCAATATCCCACCGCAAATAGACGCAAGGGTTGATCTCGCACCGGGCGCGCACTGACGGGTTGAGTTTTACATGTTCACAGTACGCAGCGTAATATTGTGGTACTGTAATGTACTTACAGTCTAGACAATCTTTGTGATCTTCAATTTTATTTCCAGTACAGAAATAACGCCAATTATGTGTAGTCAGTAGTCGGCTTGGCATGTAATTTTTTTACATGCTAAGCCGTCTGTTTTCACCTAGTGTGGGTGCAGCATTGCAATAGGAATTATGACTACATCAAAACTATTTAATTTAATTATTAAACTCAGATATAGGCTACTTGGAAAATGTAAAAAAATATATATTTTATGTAGGTTAGTAATTAGATACATCTAAAAAGTACAAAAATGTTTAATAATATTTTTGCTAAATTAGTAAACAAAACCTACATCATTACTTTACTTACATCATACACAAAAACATTTATTATGATGAGTATGAACTTAAACGCACAAATATCGGAGATATTTACAAATATGTGCGGCCGTATACTTCATACACTTTAACCTAGAGACGTGACGTCACAGCTAGGTACGATTTTAGTTAGCGTAGTATAGGAGCGTTTGCACGAGACTTGCGAAATTTTGTATACAAATCGCTGTACTTTTGAAAATATTGACTTTTGATATACTGTTTCCTCTGAGAAGTTACTCATATTTAGGAGTACTATTAATTTATGCAATAAAATAATCGTCATCTAGCCTATTGGAAAGCCAGTAAGATGTTAGATGACAGCTAGGATATTTTGCTGTTCTTGCAGGAGGTAAACGGATTCTAGCAGATGAACTTTTAAGCGGTTCCAAATATTCCTATACAATTAATAATGGCCGAGTACGGACTGACATTTCTTTGGAAATGTTTTGTGCAACAAATCCAGAAAGTGGCCAAACAAACGCATTAGGATTCATACGTAACAGTAAAACACGTGAAATTTTTGCAGAGACTTAGGTATATGTATATGCTTTTTCTAAATCAATAATTATAATACTTTTTCTAAAACAACATTATTGCATTATTTTTAAGCAAATTTGAGATGACTAAATCCGATATACTGAAAAACAACTAATCTATATCAAATTTGTAAACGCGTCCTTAACAGAATATGTACTTTGTGCCTAGAACCTTCTCAAAACAGCATCAGGCAAACAAAGCACAGGCAAAAAGTTATTCACTCGCGTACTTTCTACAAAAATTATTAATTCTTTGTTCTAGTCTCCTGGGTGGTCCTAATCTTGGTTTATCGTTAGCTTATACAATAAAGAGGCGACCGACCCGCGTATCATTTAGGTTAATATCAGTTACACATACTGGCTCAAGCCCACGACTTTGCACGAGAAGTGAGAACAGTTTCCTACCACCAGCTTCCAAATACACGTGGGAGGTTCATCACACTTCGGCACGGATAAGCCCGCCTCGAAGGATGAATACCACGGCCAACAAGAGAACCAGCGAGAAATAATGCTTGCGTTGTGTTTCGCCAACCGCACCGGCTTTTGGATTTGGATCGTTTATGAAAGCTATTTCTCTGTACGTAAGTATATTTATTTACTACTCAGTGGTGTAAGTACACTTAAAAGTTAAAATGTTAGGATATTATTTTCCTTTTAAAAGCATAAAACGGTTTATATACCTTTCTTACCAACAACAACGTGCAAAACACTGCACTGTCGAGTTTATTGAATGTATATTGTAGAGCTGTGCTGTATTATGTTACGCTAGAGGGAGTAGACGGAGCACTAGAGGGGAGGCCCTTTGTGTCTACCGCGCACCTAAGAGATTGTTTCATGTGTCATTTACCTACTGAGTCTAGCGCCCTGTGTAGAGGAGAATCAATGGAAATCCTTACTTCCTACTACTATTATAAATGTGAAAGTTTGTGAGGATGGATGGCCGGATGGATGTTTGTTACTCATTCACGCAAAAACTACCGAACGGATTTTGATGAAATTTGGTATGGTAGTAGTTTAAGCCCTGGATTAACACATAGGCTACTTTTTATCCGGAAAAAGTACAGTGTTCCCGTGGGGAACCTGAAACATTATTTACGCGGGAGGAGCCGTTCATATATCCTTAACACGACGAAGCATAGGCAATACAACTTACAAGTAATTATATTACGAACTAACGAGAAATAATGTTATCATTGTGTAACATAACCGCGGTCAGATTAGATACAAGATCATAAACCACAGTTAACCCATTTTCAAAATAACGTTCAAATACTGATAACTGCAAGATATACTGCTATATAAAATGGCCCTCAGTTTGTTTTTAACAGGTTGTTTCCATAACATACTCTATTTTAATACAATTTAATGGTAATTTGCAATAACCGCGGATATTTGTAAAAGATGGATCGTATTTATAGCAAAAGAGTATATAAATACCTAAGGAATTCTGTAGCATGCATGATAAACCTCAAAAAATAATGCGAAAATAATTGTGACGATGTTAATTTTAGCGTTGAACTCGTAAGCTCATAAACCGTAATAAATTATAATAAATCATTAAATTTCTGCAAATCATACGCATGTAATCGAAGCTTAAATCCATTAGTCGAGTGTATAATCAAGTGTATATTACGACAGGGCGATCAGGGACAGAGCAATTTGTAACAATGCATACCTCAATTGAAACGGGCCCACCGAGCCGGTTTGGGTCAGAATTGAATTTTAAATACACAACCAATAGGCACAAATGAGTTCCGTCGTCTGTGAGGTCATAGGTCTTGTATTTGAGTTTCGATTTACAAATGTCCATATTGTAAGCAAGAAGAAAAGAAACGGAAGTAAGAAAGAAGAGCTAAAAAGGAAGAAGAAAAGAAAGATTTTATAAAACAGTATGTTCCGAATTAAGTAGATATATTGAATAAGATAAAAATGAAGAAGTCAATAAACATGATATCAAACGTTGCCGTTAGTGTGAATTGAAAAAAAAAAACATCCAAGACGCAAGTCCAAAGCCGGATAGAGACATTGAATAAAAAGGTACGCAAATGTAATGGACAAGAACATACTGGTTTAATTTGCATGTAAATTATAATTGACAAGAATGCAGACGCAATTATTTTAATGGGATAGAGAAATAATTGTGAAATTACCATAAACGACAAACATACATACACACGTAGATATGTGTTGATGTAAGGGACAGTAATTTAAATACTTTACTGTAGACGCAAGTCATATTAAATACAAAGTTAAGTCAATTACACTGCATACTGAGGATGAGGGAACTGGAATCCTTGGGTGTGTGCGTATTGCAAACGACTCAATACGTAGAAGTGTATGGAAGCTATCATGTATTACAATTTACAGCAGTTTGCTTTGTTAAATTAGTTCCCACAAAGCATGTGAAATAACTTGATTTAAAAATTTAAAACAATTATAATCTGATAAAGAAGATTTTACTAAAGAATCTATTATCATTCATTAAAATTTTAGAAACGAAAAAAATAAAAGAAAACAATATCAAGCTCTTGATTTACTACAACTACACAGAGCACCCCAAAGCGAGCGTGTGTTGATTTAATCAAAATATCAATAATTGTTTCTGTTAAAACAATTACAGCACATTAATATCAATTGGCAGCGTGCGAGCGACTGTGGCAAATCGAAAAATAAAGTAACGCGTTAATTTTAGAAACGAACGAGAAACCAACGGCGCCACTAATGTAATAAATCAAACTACAGTCCTCGGCTGGATGAATAACAATCAAACACAGCACAGCATAGATTGCTGGTCGAATCTAATATTTATACGCTTCGGGAAAACGCAAAAAAGTAATGGATGACGTATAATGCGAAGTGTCAAACGATGAGTCATTGTTACATCGCCCCTACCTGCGCGCGCGCAGACGGTAGAAAAAGACAAAAGATACGCCACACACCTTTTATATGGAAAAAGTTCAATGCGACCAACTGTAGCCTTTTTTGTCGTCAATTTTAAATAAATAGTTTTATCGGGTTCATTAGCGTTCCTTTTGTAGTTTCGGTTGAAGAATTTTAGCCACACTTGTTTTAACATGCACTGCCAGTGTATGACTTGTACTTTCACGTAGCAGCCTCTACAAGTAAATAAATACGCATAAATCGTCGTCACCATTAATTTTATGAAATAAATTGGCATACGTGACCACAATCAATAAATTATGAATTATCGGGTTCGTTTCATCTTCGAAGCCGCTTTGAAATTTTCTTAATTTTTGTCTGTTTATTTTGTGTGTCGATTCGTCCCATGTATGTGGTACAGTATATAGCACGGTAATCGTTTAGATTGGTTGCAACGACTACTTAACCTTGATCAGTTACCACCTCTTAGACTAGAAATAATAAACGCTAATGAAATTAAACACATGACTTTTAACAATATTCGACTATAAGATAAAATAACTGACTAATCTCTGTTTTATGTTCGAATACGGTAAACATAAGAACAGACACTCAAAACGTAGACAGATTGTATGAAATATAATAAGCAGAGCGAATTGATTTATTCATGTACTCAGATGTGTACATTTCTGTAAACATTCTAATTTAGAACATTTGAAATATTCATAAGAGAGGAATAAAAGTTGGTTCTCTATGCTCTATTAACTCGGAACATTTTACAAGGCTTTCAAGACTATACAATAACAATTCACAAATCTATTAGTTTGAGGAAGCTTTGCTTACTTTTAACAAGTACATTATAAATAGCGTTAATGTTAAAACAAAAAAGTCGCGGCTACAAAACTATCGGAATTGGTCATGTCAAATAATAACCGCAACGTAAAACAGTGTAAAGTACATACACATACATTAAAGAAATATGCTGTAATCGGTCAATTGGTTAGCAAGTTTTTAAACACTTGATTTCACATTGAAGAGTCCCTAATCCCTTCAGACGCAGTTCAAGTTTCTCGTGCGGCGTGCATGACAAGCAAAAAGATTGACACGCTTCAATATTCGTAGCGGTGTAGGATTTCACAGGTACACAAATTGTTATTGTGCTTCCAGCGAGGAAATCTTCACAAACAATTTACGTCATCGCAATCAAATATTTGAAATTCTATTATGAAGCAATATTAAATATTCCATGTCATAAGTTTTGATTCTGGAATCAGAACCCCAATTCTCGTAAATAACTTGCACTTTTAATTTACTTGAATTGTAAATGAATCGTCTTGATATCATAAACTGATTTTTGGAGTTTATACCAAAGTGGGTTTGACGTTGGTTTGACGTTTATGAGAATACCATGTTGCAGTTTTAGCATATTGGGACTAGATTGTTGCTATATTATTGCAGGATTTAATTAGCACAATCGACCTTCAGATTCTAGAATCCCTTTATTATATTATCTTGTTTATAATCAAAATTATTTATTAGCCAGCCTGCAAGAGTCAAGTCAATTAGAAAGTCAGCAGTTAATGCCGTCAGTTGTCGCGTCGCTCGTCGTTGAATGTTTATGATACAATCGATAAGTGGAAAGTCATCGATTAGGCCACTCAAGTCAACCACCAAGGTCAAGTGCAAGGGTAACATGAAGGCAATAATTGACAATCAAAATAAGCCCATAGATTTCTGAAATTTCCTCGATAACAGAGAATCAGTAAGAATCAATTTAAAGACATTTAAAAATGGATGGAACAAAGACATTTAAAAATGGATTGTAAAAGAAGAACTTGCCGAATCTAAAAAATCTGATGAGGCCAGCGGATGCAAAAGATATTCGATGTCAAATCCACATCCGAAGTGTGAAGATTCGAATTTTGCAATGAGACCATATCGATAAACAGATCAATCAATATAATTTACTTTTGCTGTAGTATGTATAAAATGAGCAACCCAAGCGTACGGATCGAATACTCTTAAAACTTTCTTCAAAATGGATACCTCAGTAATAGACGTAAGCAATAACATAATCTTTACACACGGAAATATCCTTGTAATGTATAATTATCGGGTGTTATCGTTGATAAGCACGTTCCATGAAGTATATTGCCAATCACTTATTGAGTATTCTATAAATAACAAGTTTATGTACATACTCATTTTTATATTATACTCATTAGTACATTAAATTTAAATTAGAGGAATTTAAAAAAATCGTTATATACATATAATTAAATTTACATAATAATTTTACACCGAATTGGTTTAGTCCTTATAGACATTAATGAATTCATGACTGATAATATTATTAGAAGGTACAGTGCTTGCTTTATTTGCAGTTCATGACAAACATTTCTACAGAAAAATCCACAACTTCAATGAGATCAGAGTTGAGTCAGTTCACACTAGTAAAGCTAAAGAAACCCAACGACACAATACGTCCATTTTATAAATCTCCATACTTGACAATATCAACTTTGTTTGATTGTCTTTTCCGTACTTACTACAAGAATTCATGGTTATTTTAAATCTTGATTGAAAGAGAATCATAACATTGGTGCATTGATTGTTTGATTTGTTTCTTTCGTAAATCAGTATTTGGCTAAGTTGCTAGGCAATTTTGCAAACATAAATGGTGAGCCGATTTGTCAAGCGATTCGCCGCACGGCGAAAATCGACCCATGTAAATCCCGCAATATATTTTAGACGGTCGATTTTCGCAAGCCAAAAGCCGTGCCCGCAAAATGGGGGATTGACACTAGGAAATCGACCCATATAAATCCCCCACTATACAAGCTTCAGATGAATGTAGGGCCATCCATTTATCCGCTTTATCCACAGGTAAATTATGCATTGCATATTATTGTAGCCCCATTCACTCTATGCAAGCGAAAACATTGCATTTTAAAGCCCAAGATCAAAGTGAGTCGTTCCCCCGCTATAAATAACTGGCCACGGCAGCTATTTCTTTGAACTGCCTACGCGCAGCAAGTAGGTCACTTACAATTATTTCTACCTACATTATAAATATAAAGGAATATTGCGACGATCGATGATTTATTATTTAAGTGTTATTGATCAACTGATTAAGACATAACAATCAGACTTATTAGGAACCAGACGCAGTAGGTAGGAAGTTTTAGACAAATTGTTCGATGTTAAATATAACCTTTATTTAAGTTAATTGCAAGTAGACATACGTAAATATTTAAAGATTTGCAGAAGTTTTCATCTCTTGGACAACATAACTTTTAGCCTCCCATGTCTATTGACTGTTCTAGACTTGTAGACTTGTAGAGGGTCTTTTTAAAACATGCTTGACATTGTAAAAAAAATAAATTAATTAAAGCATAAAATGAAGGAAAAGAATATAATTTAACGGAATATTTCTACAAAGAGCTCGTTGCATGGTGTTGCCAACATCGTTAACGGCATGTTTTCATTCCAGAAAGTTGCAGCTGCATTTATAGTCCTGTTTTAAGTATTCACGTTAATTGCCAAGCCCGCATCGACTCGAAAAAGGTTTATATTCAATACTGCTACTATACTTTACACTATTTTTTTGCTATAAGAAACAAACATTCGGTATGTAGTTGTCTTTTCTATTTGTATCCAAAATCGATACATATTTGATTTCCCATTAATTTCAATCGTTTTTCAAATTAATTTTAATTATTTCCAACCGACGTCCAAAAATGCGGAGGTTAGGTAAATATTAGACTCTTAGACTTTTAGTTCTTTTTTGTTGATTTTATTTTAAAGCCTACTATACTTAGCCATCATTTATTCTGCCGACAAACTATATTTTACGATTACACACAGGGGTGTTACGTGTCAAATGTAACGAGAGCTACAAGGGCGTAACTCTATACAAAGTATATAATTATCACATTTGAGAAGAAAGTGCTGCAGAAAAAATGTTGTTGTTTTAATTTGTCGATCGCAGTTTTAAAATTTATAACTTCTCAATAAATCTATTGCTTACCTTCACACACATATACCAAACCCACCTCACTCGTCTCTGGGTATATCGTTAAAGAATTTTTATATACAAATTCATCCACCGTTTGTCTTAATTGATTTACGTAATAAAGTTGACTTTGTGATATCGTTAATGGCCCTCTCCATTAACATCTTCACGATTTGTGTGTTTTATTATTTCGGTTTTTCATCATCAGCATCACTTGTTTTATTTTGTATATCTTATACCATAGTAATGTTTTAATTATACCATGCTGCTTACTGGGGTTTTTTCACTTGATATCTTGGATACTTCAAGGTAGGTTATAAAATCATTTAACAATTACACAACATACTCTATTTATGTCTAATGCAATAAATGTAGGCTTTAAGTTCTATTTAAAATTTGTATTCGATCTTACTTATTGAACCGTTGTTTATTTCCCGCCTACCGGTGCTCCCTTGTATTTTTTTTTTTAATTTCCTTTTCACTTTACACTTTCATTAAAACCGCATTCAATATTGTTTAGTGCGCCATAAAACTTAATCCCAATTGCAATGCTTTACATATTTTTAACAAAAACATCATTCAGTGTTGTAATACAGGTCCGTTATGATTTGTTGGTTTTACCTGTTGTGGTAATTTGGACTATACTACCAGTAGAGTATGGTTGAAAATTTGGTGTGCGCAGCGTGGGCGGCCGGCGCCTTTGAGATAACATCTACATCGCACAGGTAGGCATTTATTGCCCTCATAGGAATGCTGCACACACTGACTGATAACGATTCTTTTGTCGCACTCCCGTAAAAACTGTTTATTAATTTGTCATTATTCTTATGATTTATGCCTGTGTGGACCAAAAAATATACAAAAAGTCTATACGCTAGAGTTAGAGTCTAAACATGTCATATTAGATCGGGATAATTTTTTAGAAAAAGTAATTTTGCAGAATCAAGAAAGTCTTAAAATAATTCTAGCGCATTTAAAAACGCATCGCATGACCCAAACTCATAATAACTTTTGCAAGTAATGAACCTATTTTATTCGTGTTACGTTGTAAAATAAAAAACGGCCATAAAGAATTCATGAACTATGGGAATGGTAGTTATAAAGGCGTTTACTGTGACAGTAAAACGGGATGTGTGTTAAGGTCAAACTTTCGTAATATGCACAATACTAACACGGAGCATATTGTTCCTAATATGGCTGCTGTTTCACACGACGTGCTCAAACACCCATTAGATTGACTGCCGCGAGCATATTTTCAATTGCAGAATTGTAGAGTCAGATTTACACTGAATTGATGTGTCCAAAAGTAAAAACAGTTATAAAAGTAATAACTGTTAAACTATCTAACACGTCTTGGAAAAGAGATTATTTTTTCCTGAACGAATTTCGTCCAAGAGCGCACAATATCAAAGTAAAATTCTCAAGTGTGGAGCTTGGGGCAGGTAAACAAACCGCCTCAAAAGCGCCCGAGCCTTTCGGATCTCCGGAAACAAAACCGGCAAACATTTGTTTAGCCACGACACTCGCTGATAACACGACAAAACGGCGACGACTTTACATGTTGGTGAAACACTTTGAGGACTTTTCATTTAGTAGCTTACCCCGTAATCAAATATTATGAGACCATTTCAAAAACAATAATTAGAATCAGCGTTATAGGGCTTTGTTATTCACATCCTCCGTTATAGTCTCAAGATTCTCTCAAAAGATCATTACTATAGTGACTATTCATTACTATAGTAACTAAAGACTATACAAGTTGATTCGTTGACAAGTTCCGACGTGATTTAGTCACATCACCCAATCAAACTTCCGAAGTTATAATATCATTTAGGCTGCAACTGCCTGAGGAACTGTTCCTCATACAAGCCGCAAAGGCTTTGTCGAAGTTCAACGAACGCAGACCGAAGGTTTTTCGTCCAAGAACATTCCAGGCCCTACCTTTGTCATGTTAACCACATAAGTAGCTCATTATGTCATTTTAATCAGCCGTAACGTCGCATTCGTGTTCGGATGCAGTCCTCATAAAGGACTTTAAATTCCTTTGATGCGTGTCTTTCGCATTTTGAGTGGTTCGTGCTGCTTGTTTAACATCAAGTACAAGTTGTAAGACTGTATTAAAATTATTCTTAATTTAGATTTTTTTTACTTAATTTAAATATTTTTTCATTAGTATTGTTTTCAATAAATGCAGTACTTTCGCATTACTGAATCTAAGGAAGAAAATTGATTATTTCCTACATTTTAATGTCTTTAATTTTAATTAAAAACTGCAATATCCCCATTTTAAACAATAATTTGTTTGGTCCTAAATTGAGTTTTAATATCTAAACGAAGAAATTTCCTAATAGCGGATAAAACTTTTGATGTTTTAAAAGCACCTACACAAGATTGGTGCCAAAGTTTTTGAAATGGGCCAGGGCAATACCTCTCCACCTCGCCACCTCGCCACAAGAGGCTGTTGGCCCGCAGTTCGAGAGAAATGTGCCTTTGTGTGGCAGCTGTGCAATCAACTCTTAATCGATTCTAAATATTACTAGCCATAGTAACTACTGGTATGAAACAGTTGGAAAAACGATAGCAAATCATTCGTAGACGCTTCTTTTATTATAACCCTATCTGTACTGTCTACTGTCCACCTGCCGGACACAAAGGAGGCATTTACTTAGGACATCCAAGACCTTTTAAGGATGCACATTCAAAATATCTGTAAGTAACCTGAGGAATGCAGATTAAAAATGTTTAATGTCATCGGGAACTTTCTTTTTTAATTTGTAATCGTTGGATTTTCAATATCACGGCGCACTTTTTGTGTGCCGCCTACTCGAGATTTTGGAATTCCATGGCCACCCGGGGGTCCGTTTCATTCATAATCGTAGCTCTTGACGCCTATACTTTTTTGTTTTTGATTTATTATAGCCAAAGAAAATTATATATTAGTTGAAGAAATATTTGTATTTTTGGTACTGAGCTGTGGGCATCATTAGTTTTTTATATCGGTTATAGACGTTAGTTAAGATCGCTCCAAGCTTTTTTTTCTTCGATAATATTTACTAATGCAAAAAGAAAAGATAAAACCAGAAAGATTTGCTGATAAATTATTCTACGCTTATAAATTTTAATCTTACAGTTCCCACAATTAAAGCGAATTTAAAGCAATTGAAAAGATAGCAGTAAACTTTACATACAAGAAAAAAAAGAAACGATAGAGCATTTTTAATACTAAAACTTTTTGCCCAATGCCAACGATTTTACGAGTTGTATAAATTCGAAGATTTTAATTTTTCTATAATGCCAACCATTGAATATTTCTATTATAATTTATTTAAATCTTATTCATGTTTACATACTTTAAAATTATTTATTGACCTAACAACAAGGATGTTTATGTTTAACTTCTAAAATCAGACAAATTATATTATGCTAACATAATATGCAAATCATATTGTATACAAATTATGATGTCATATCTTGTATGAGAAGTACCAAGATTATATTTACCACAAAAGGATTTGTTTAATTCTTGTACGCCGAACTTTGTGGCTGGGTCTGGTAAATAAGAGTTTTTTTGCATAAAGTTATTTTCACTCCCCGTCTACTTCTTCTGGTACTTATAATAAATCGTGTGTTATGCATAAACGTAACATACAAAGTACACATGCAGCGGAAACATTCATGAAAACAAAGCGGGGCCCTATTGTTTGAATTTGGAATCGCTATGTTTTTCTACGCCACCAACGTTGTCTATGGTCATCGTAAACATGTCATTTTGACAGATGTATTTTGTTCAAAATCCTTGCATCTGTTCGAAAACGTGCTAGATAATTGATTTGTCGGAATAGATGATTTGAAATCACGAAACACCTACTCCGACTGACTGACTGACTGACTCAAGACTGTTTAATATTTAGGATATTTCGTAAACGTCTTTTAGAATACGACGCATCCTAAATATTGTTTCATGCGAACGAAATACTATTTGGCGTTTCATTAATTTGTGTCACGTGCGGACTGTGGATACTGGATAGTGAATAGCTACGGTATTTGCAACAAGTATAGTACAGCCACCACGTCAATGATTTTCGAGAATTCCTATACAAAAACGAAAGATTGTGAAAACCATTAGCAAATTGGTTTTACTGTACATTGCTTGAAAGTATTATTTTCTGCCATTCTGCAATAGGCTTAGATTACCGTAGATGTAATAAATTAAAGAGAGGTAGATTACCCTATTAACTATAATATAATATACATATGGTCTATGGTCCGGCGACCATTGACTAGGGTCGCCGGGTTTATGGTAAATTGAATGCGCGTGCAATTGGCAACAGCGATTAAGTAATGGCGGCGTTATGGCACCGAGGTGATCGTCCCTGCTCTCACGCCAGTATAATTACGGCGCGCTCGCATTTTACAGCCCTCATTTTAGGGTTACCACTTGCTCGTTGCCACACGGTGCTCGAAGCCCTTAGGCTGGGACTATATTATGCTACGGAATCTGGATGGCCGTAGAAAATTCTGAGCATTGAAAATAGAACTCTGCGCTAATACAATAGAGTTGAAAATCGAACACATGAGTGTCGAGTCAAATGTCAATGTTATATATGACAGCTCGACACTCGAAATATCCATATTATGTTTCAACTCTATTAGCGCAGAGTTTTATTTTCAGTGCTCTGAATTTTCCCAAGCCCACCGGCTTCCGGATCATATAGTCCCAGCCTTATTTCACCTTTATAATTATCTGAATATGGAGATTGGTCTAGAAATATATTTGGGTACAAGGTACATAATAATTTGAGGTTGTTTTAAACACAATAAAACTTGAAAACTTGTCTTTCCAGTCTACATTCAAGTAGTATAATTGTTTTTTTTTTTTATATCTCAAATCAGCTCTAGGTTACAGATCAGCTTCTATAGTCATGACTATCTACAATATTATCTCATAAACTCTATTTCAAAGTTATTTTCTAACTACTCAGTATCTAAATTCCATAAAACAAATCAACCCCATAAACTACAGCAAAATTGCAACGGAATGTCCGATTTCACAAGTCCTGCGGCAGCCCTGTTCCGTCCCCCTTCCCCGCGGCACTCGGGCCCCGCCCTGGCCGGACCGCATTCCGCTCCCATGCGACCGCTCGTCCCAACTGCAGGATCTCTCCAAAATATTTACTTTTTATTATGTGCCAGCAACGGGCATGCGCCGAATTAAAAACCCTCTTTGGTAAATAGTCTTTGGAAGGTTCTGGAACCCCAGAATACTGGTAAATCTATCAAATCCATGGTATGTGAATGTGGTACATGAGGTATATCTGCCATCAAAATGAAGATGCCTTGTAGATGCTCAATTTTCCCGAAACAGAACTATTAAATTTAGTTAATCAGATAAATATCATTGTCCGCAAACGTTATTAAAAGGTAAGTCAATAATGTCTATTACGTCATTTAAAAATTGGCATAATCCTCCACATGCATCCTGCCGTCTGCGCTTGTAAATAGACAATAGATAAATTGTGTAACTATCCCCAAACGTCTTTCTGACGTCAATAATTTAGAGTTCATTAAAACTTACAAACAATAAACAATGCTCCGGCAATTTATTACACAAGTGTATTTATTCAAATTTATTGCTAATTGTGTAGCCTTTAAAAGGATCCTCATTAAATTCGCCATTTTTAAATATGAAAAGTATCCGAATATTTTACGTATCAGTTCTTAATACTTTAGCTACACATATACACAATACACGTGTATACAATGTACACGAATGAATTAAATAAAACCGATGATAGGGCGAAAGCCATGCTTACTAATGTTATCTCACGATAACCAGCAAAAAGGTGACAATTACCCATCGAAAACCCTTTTCACACGGCCGGGTATTCCATTAACTAAATCGATCTATGACGAATCGGGCAGTAAATCGAGATTATGATCGTTCGGAGATAGGAATGCAACTCGTTCGGCTACGTCATACCGAACCCGACCTGTCCGGTATTGTTTCGGTAATCGATGAACTTTGATGCTTCCTGGCGAACGCCATGTCTCAAAAGATATTAGAAGTGCCAACTCAACTTTCGAGTAGAGATGAAGACGTGCAAAGAATGTGTGCTAAGATAGCAATTACAAATGGTAGGAAATGGTTGAAAATCATGAATTTTATGTTTTTCAGGGATATTTTTTTCATACTGAATAAACCTACAATTTTCTATATTCCCAAATGGTGTAATTTGTAAGATCTTACTGCAAAAATGCACAAATCATGATGTGTATGAATTAATTAGGAACTTCGAAATATAAAAGCACTTAACAGTTCGACTAAGTCAGTCAATAGAATTTATTAATTATTCAAATAGTATCGGAAAGCCATCTATAACAGTGTGGAAATTAATCGATATTTTGTGTGGGTCGTGAACTCATGACAGACATGACATGCAAACACATAATGTCTGCGGAAGCACCTGTTTGTTTTCCACTTTCATTACATTTAGTATCTGTAATTGATGAATTTTTTAACTTGGTTAATTTTATTTCTTGATTATCAAGAAATAAAATTAACCAAGTTAAAAAATTCTATATATAAATATAATATTCTTTATTTATAATATCAGTATAAATAAAGAATTATCTTTATTTATACTGATATTATAAATAAAGAATATTATATTTATATTATCTAATGACCTTGACGCTGGCTGGCGCTTACCTCGGCTAACGTATCAGTTTGGCCATACAGCGAGGCAATGCTGCCAGCCTCTTAGGTACTCTACCCGCAGCCTCCGACCTAGATTCAATTTTTTTCCTTTAGCCCTTTTTTATTTTCCATTTAGAGAATAACTTATATATACAGTTTAGATAATAATTCAGTTATTTTAATTCATTCATTATTATGTAATATCCTAGTAATAAGTACTAAATAAATCTTTTATTTCTTTCGTTTTTGAGATTCATTAGAAGTATTTTGTACATAAGCATAATAAGGCTTGGTATGGCAAATTTATAATCCTAGAGCATTTTTCGCAATACTATGTGGTCGGTTCATAGTTCAGATGCATCATGTTTATGGTTCATGCAAACCATAAATAACCTCCATCCAGCCAATAACATTATTTACTATATTTCATGCCTCAATTTACAATCTGCAAATTAATTAAAAACTTTTAATAAATATATACGCGGATCTAATATTTCAGCTCCGACGTTTTCAAGGTTGCGAAATCAAGATTTTACACAGTAATAAAACGCCAATAATTATTTAAATTCGCATAAAAACTATTTATCAATCTACTCAGACAAGGATCTCACATTAATATTCCATGTGTAATCGATACTGGGAGCATTGACTCGGAACATCCTCGCCTTGTAAATGGCCCACTTATCGTCACAGACTATATCTTACTCCAGATGATATCGCCTTATATGCTTATACACCTGCAGCCTGCAGTAGGCTTAGGGAAATATAAATTTATTATAATTAGGTATATAAAAAAACTTACTAAATGAAATACCAGCAATACATTAGCATCCATACCTGTAAAATAAAACAAAGAATCTTTAAAAAATCGAATGTACAACTCATAGGTTGAGTTGCAAGCAGCGCAGTTAAAAATATCTGGGTGGTAAATCATGAATTGCAATATTCTTGAGCTAAGACAGGGCACAGAATACATAATAAGTACATAGACAGAGATTAAAGCTGAATAGGTAAATTGACAGTAATTGACGTTTGCAAATGCTGACATTATAAACTTTTTTTTTTAATTTATATATGGCATCGGCTTATAACCATTTGCCAGTGTCAAGTTAAAAAGGCGGGAAATAGAACTTTTGTTTCAATTTTCAACACCGTATTCCTATAACGTCAAGTCTAAAGTCTAGTCAAGTCCAAATATATTATAGTCAGTACAGTCTACGAGTCATGTCAGTCGATTCAGTAAAGTGGTAGAAGCTTTACTGAAAGTTCCTAGGGAGTTTTGGCGGGAAACACAAAATAGCACGTTTTTAGAAGTTGTACCACTTGCCTACACTTGTGCACGATAACGAATATTTAATGGTTAATATTCTACCAATATTACACATTAAGAACCGAAATAACACAAATTTATGAAGTTTTACAAATTCCACAACATCACCCATTGAACTCCCCGGCAAAACTCTCATTATAAACTTAAAAGTGTCAAAATATGTTAGTTGTCACTCTTTAAAATGTCATTTAAAGGAGCAACTTCACCAAGTCTTGGTACTCGAGTAAGTTTAGAAGAACTGTATAAACTATTTTGCAATTTTTGAGTCAATCCTTTTTAAATTTTCTACTAAATGGATGCAATCGAAGCAAAACGTGACAAAAGTCTGTAGCAGACCGGTCGAAACAAGTCCCCACCTGCAGCAGGCATGTCCGGCAACTTGCGGTCCTCGGTTAATCATCGCGATTTTTAATCAATTCGTGCGGTATCTTGAAGTATTTCAATTATTTTAATTAATGTCTTAATGGATGTATTGTTTTTATATCCTTTTGCGCTGTCCTTTAATTTTTTTTGTCGCATAAAAACAATATGATCAGAATCGTGTTTTCGAAGGGGTTTTTTTTTTGCATTTCTGCCGTTTTTAGATTGTAATAGTTTTGTATAAAAAGTATATATGGCACAGATGAGTTATTGGATATTAATTATATTGTGGTTGGATTCATCAATACAGTAATAATAAAAATGCCACTCACGGTATTTGAACGAAACAAAGATGTTCAAGTTCTCGCAAAAACAATTACACAAAGAGTGAACAATTATACAAATTTTAAAAGAAAGAGCCAAGCTAATAAAAACTTATGTTTTACAAAACAATATGTAATGTAATTGTAGGTGACTAAGTAGCCGTACCAAAGCCATAAGAACTAAAAATGCTTTGCAGAGAAGTGAAAGAACTGCCATTGTTTGGAATTGTGCAATGTATATGATTGGTTAAGATTCCTTTAAATTCTACAAAAAATCCCAGATTTTTTAGGACTTAGGTAGTATCAATACACAAGTATCAAGTCATCTTTAGCGCTTTAAGTTAATTGTAACCTTTTTGGCTATCGATAACTTAGAAATAGACGTTAACAAATTTGGAATGGAGGGTTTAACCCTTGGTCTATTTATACAAAGATGAGTAATATCCGTATTACTTCGAACAAGTGCCCCAAAACACAGGATACGTATCATTACAAGATTGTCACCTACCGCATTTGGGGTGTTGGCAGTGATGAGCCATAGTTATATCGATATTCTTATATTTATCTACTTTTGATTTAAAAAAATTAAAGGACTTTATAATAGAATTTCTTTTTTTCTGTACAAAACGTCTAAAAGAAATCCGTATGACATACGGATTATGACAAACACGGGGGTAGAACTGGTTATATCTCAATTAATAGAATTCATAAGGATACTACAACTTATCTATCTTTGATATATCATACCCAAAATAAATTTATTTTTATCGAGATCTCGATACCAGTCCAACACTGGACATTATCGATATAAATAGTCCGTCACTACACCTGCGTCACTAGTGACCTCGGCATCAGTCTTAAACTTGGACTATAGCACTAACGATCCATAAAACATATATTTAAGGTTATCGCAAACCCGTTGGTTAAAGATACACAACCTGCCTAGAGATTCATTACGCTGAAAACCCAATTTCATGCAAATGGACTGTTTGGATAAAATTGGCATGACTTAGAAACTAAATATTCTAATCCGAGCTGCTAGGATTAAAAGAACATTATCCAAAACCGAAATCACTCAACCGTGGCTCCACTAAATGGTCTTAAAAGGGACTGGTTTCAAATTTAAATGTTATAGAAGTTAAGAAGTGCTTAACAAACACTAGTAATACACATAAAGTATCCAAATTACAATGCAAAGTTGGAAATCAAAATCTTTAGTTCCGTCAACCAATTATTTTCCAGTAGCTAATCTGACCTCTCAAGCTCCTTCTAAACAGTGTAACTTCAAAACTATAACTGTAAACTGCAGTGAGGAAACGCAGCCCCCACGTGCGCTAACCTTTAACACCAGCAACCGTCGATAATGACCACGTAGGTGTTAATGACATATAAAGGTGAAGTTAACATAATAACTTGTATAATAATTGGTAAAGTGTATGTAGAATCTTGAATTCCTTCAGCATAATCAGCCGACATTTTTTCGCAAATAAGCTAATTATTATTTGCAGTCACGCAGCGATCACATTGAATAATAGAGTCTTAGAGTTACTATAAACTTCCTTTATCAAATGCAGTTTAGTAAAAAATATTACTTACTTAAAATTCTAGACAGACTTTTAAAAAGGGACTCCGTTTTCAAGCATACTAAGGAAGTTTATAAATAGGCTAATTAAAAACAAATTACTATAATAAAAATTAAAGACTGGAGGTATTCGTATTGTCGATTGAAGAAACCCTGTCTTTTCGATAAGCCACATCCGGTTCCCGAGGAATTTTAGGGCCTAATTACAAAATAAGGGTTTCTAAAGACCCTGACAGACCCTGATGGAGTCCCATTCATTAAATTGATTGAAAGGGACAAATAAAAGACCCTATAATCATATTTCAGACTCAGGTACGCTGATTGTCTGCCTTCATCAAAATTTTTGCGGAGAAAGTCCCGTATGTATTCTTGATGTTTTAATTATGTTTATCGCGATTCATTTCAAATTCTGCTGTGGATTTCATAGAATAATTGAAATTCAGTATTTTTTGCGAAGAAATCTTTATGAACTTTATGAACATAAATCAAAAGCGGACGCCATCTTTATAATTTTGAAAATTGAAAATTTTGAAATATATAGAACAGTTTTTTTTTTCATAGTGCATAAAACAATGACCTATCAGTTATCACGGGATGTCCACATCGAAACCATTTTTTGCATCACTTCTACATTACCGTTAATCGTGACGATGCATGGAGGTGTGGTGAACACCTCCATACATTTTAACGTGAAAAATGAAGGGTGTAGTGATGATTCGGTAATCAATACAGCCAGGGTCCCGGTCGACAACCTCGTGTCAACCAGTCCACCCACAGACTTGTGAGAGCCCCGGAATTTCACTAGATAACGATATCTTATCATTGGAGAAAACTTATTAATTATTATGGCTATTGGAATAAGGAAGGGAAACCGTAACATTTTTATTGTGTACAAGTTGGACAGACGAATCGGATGACGATAAGCAATTTTGCCACATTTGAGGCGGCAAAATTTATATATTCTTCAAAGACAGAATTTATAAATGTTGTTTTATTTTTAACAATGAGTTAACATTCTTGTTAATTTATCAATTTGGTGTCTTCTGAAACATTGTTACGAAAAACAAAAATGTCGAAGCGCATGATTTTAGAACACTTCGTCCTCGAATTTTCATCAATGCTACTAGGTATAATTCTTGGTAAGTACTTTTTTAAATTGATATAATATTTCTACAAGAATAAAGCGGCAAATTACAATAATTGCACAATCATAGAAAAGAAACAAAAGGACAAAGCTACGTCGGCAAATGTAAAATACTAGTCGATCTACTGTCTCTAGTTTTCCCGATACAGACAGACATTCCTTATCTCCGATATGACAGACAAGATAGATAGAAAGTACAAACAGAGAACAGGATACAAGCAGATAACATACATCCTTACGTTCACATGATTTATGCAACTTTGAACTTCAGAATAAGTTTATAATGGAAAGTTGCTATTAATATATAAAAACATAGATTAAAAATTAAACATACTGTGTCTTTAGAGTTTAGACATTAGGCGTAAACATGCCATAAAGGTTGTTTAAAATGTATATTTACTTCCGTTGGTTAAATAATTATTAAATGTCTGTCTCTATAAAATACTCTCGCCTGTTTCGCTATAACGCCTAAACCACTCAACTGATTTTTATAAAATTTGGCTCAGTGAAAGTGCCTACATAGCTAGAAAAACGAAGAAGGGACGGAAAAAATATAAGGCTTCTTTTTATCGCGACAAATAGGGACCAGCGCGATATACGGATTTGTGCCCAAGTTGCGGGCAAATCCAGTCATCTAAATTAGATTCGCTAGGCAATTTAAATGCAGATATCGAATTTTTTTATGATTCACAACATCCCTTTCCGGCAGACTTGAGCAATACCAATTCGATCCGTCTCCGGCCGTTAGGCACGTGACCGGCTTCACAAGTTCTATGCAAAAACCTTAAAGTATGGGAACAATTGGCCACCGCCATCGAGTTCTAGGAAAACGCAAATTCCATTCTCTGTAAGTTGTAGTATGTACATTGTACAGTAGACACTTGATTATCCGTTGTCGATGGGTCTTCGGATAACCGAAAATCCGGATAATCCGAATATATAATGAATAGAGGTTTCTCTACTTAATTTTACATAAACCATTTAGCTAAATGAGATCCAGGGTCTAATAATAATTGTCCTGGCAGGTGCTACATTATAGACTGACATAAACCATGGATATTGGCTTTGCGTATAAAATTATTTGTTCGCGGTTAGTAGTCCGTATAATCGCGTATCCGATGAACTGTGGTCCGGATAATCTCTAAATCTTTGCTGTAGTAACTGTGTAGTATACAGAGTGATTTGTTCTCAAGTTCAACAAAACAAAGGCATCATGGCTCTTGCAACTTAAGTCTTCCAAACAAAAAAGTGAGTTGTTGCAGTGGGCGTAAAAGCATATTGAACGAAATTATAAGAAATATTGCCCGCGGTTCCGCCCGCGTAAATACAGTATCCCACGGGAACACTACTTTTTCGGGATAACAAGTAGCCCATGTGTTAATCCAGAGCTTAAACTACTATCATACCAAATTTCGTCCAAATCCGTTCGGTAGTTTTTGCGTGAAAGAGTAACAAACATTTATCCATCCTCACAAACTTTCACATATATAGTAGTAGGAAAATAGTAATAGTAGCAGGACAATACACAGTGCCGAACTATTGAAAGAAGTCCTAAACTAGATTTTGATGAAAACTAAAAACATTCTGTATCTGTACAAAGAAAGTCTGCATTGTGCACACATGGCAAATTAAAGGAAAAAGTTGTTGATTACTATAGTTAGAAGTTTAGAAATGGCATAATCTATACTCATAATATATAGAGGAAAAGTTTGTTTGTTTGCATTGAATAAGCTCCGAAACTACTGGATCGATTTTGATGAAATCTGGTACAGATATAGATTGGACCACGGGGAAGGACATAGGTTACTTTTTATCGCGGCAAAATGTACGGTTCTCTTTCCTTTTGCGCGCACGAAGTTACGGGCAACATCTATTGAAACTGAAACCGTAAGTGATTAAGATAAAAATAAAGGCCAGACAGTAGACACATAAAACTACACCTTATATGTAGCGTTACCAAACCGGTATCTAATCACTTGCTTATATAAACTGAATTGAAAAAAAAAAAAACTTTACGCAATGAGTGTGGGATGCATGAGGCGAACCCGCCTGGGGCGTTTTGAGGGCGAAGACAGCGTTTTTTATTACGCATAGTATGCAAGCCAACGAACTGAGAGAAGTGAAGCTTTTGCATTGCGTGATATGCCAGTCCAGGATATGAGTGGAGCCCTCATCACGACTCACGAGCTACAAAATTGTCTACACAATTTAGTCGTCCGTTTGATGATGATACTTTTTTAGGGTTCCGTACCCAAAGGGTAAAAACGGGACCCTATTAGTGATACTTTAGTGTCCGTCCGCCTGTCACCAACCTGTATCTCCTTAACCATGATATATAATCTATACAGTTTAAATTTTGCCATATTCTGTTGCTGCTATAACAACAAACACTAAAAACAGAATAAAAATAATAAAATAAGTATTTAAGGGGCCTCCAATACAAAAAACTTTTTTGTACGGAAACCATCGTGCGCGAGACCAACTCGCACTTGGCCGGTTTTGATTGCTTGCTAAAATTATGACATTAAAAAAAGGAAAGAATTTTGCAAATTATTATTGATCTCCTTTCTTACACTTTTAATAAAATTATAAGATCCGCTGCTTTCGGTCGGCAATACTTTGTAATTAATAAAGCCTAGCCTCATTATTTAAATTAAAAGCATGACCTGTTGGCTGAATAGTATTTAATCTAAAAATGGATTTGTGCACCTCTGTTTTATACTCTTTTATAGACACGCCGCAAGAGATTGTACGCCTCAAGTCCTCTTCATAGTCGACAAAGGTGCACTTTGGTTATCGAAAAGTGATGATGATGAACAGAACATTGGGTAAACAAATTCTAATAAACAACTACAGTTATATTGAAAGTGGACCAAGCCACAATACACAGAATACAGCCACCGCGCTTGAAAAACTACTTAAATCTATTGAATTTCCACTCAATCGGACGAGCGCGCTGGAATTTCTAGATCTCAGTATTGGAAACGGGAATAAATATTGAGTCACGGTTGATAGACGTTTATTCAGTTTTACAATAAAATAAAATTGTAATCTGTTCTCTGGAACTCCAGGATATTCGTGGATTTGAGTTTGTTAATCTTTTTCATTTCACTTTAACTATTGTCTTCATATCATAAACAGATTTTTGGAGTTTGAACCAATCAAAACGGGTTTGACGTTTATGAGAATACCATTTTGCAGTTTTCACATAACGGGACTGGATCGTAACTGTATTATTGCTGGATTTAATTAGCACAATCGACCTTCAGGCTAAACAGACAAATTTTATCCTAGAAACATTTGCGAGTTGTAGCGAGTTGCGCGCGTGATTAAGACAAATCCTTAATAGACATCTAGTGTCTAATAAATTGTACAGAACCCTCCTAAGAGATAATAAAACGGCTTGACCGAGGTTTCCGTGACTCGTCACACGTACCCTCGACTCATCAATATTAATTTGGTCTTCTCGAGACAATGACTCCATACTGGCAACTGGCAAAGTATCTTACGTCTTGTCAGTTAGTTACTATAAAATGATCATCATCGTCATTATTGACCACAGCTGGGGTTCGGGTCTCTCCTCATAGTGAGGATTAGGGCGCGTTCAGATAACACGAACTCATGAGCGCTGATCGCGTAGAGCCGAAATGGCGTCGCGAACGTTCGGAGTTAGAGTAGCAGTTGAAAGGATGACCACCCAATTATGACCATTGTGTATTTTAATACGGTTGAGTCTTTGTCGTGAAGAGGGGGGTGTATAAACCCCTTAAGTCACACACGTGATGATGCAGGTCCAATGCCGGGTTGTGGTATGTTTTAGTGTACCAATAGGCATGTTACCTAAAAAAAAATTCGTGTATTCTATGTTAGACAACATGTTAATAAACAATCTAGTACCCATTTTTGTATATCTTAAAAAATAACAAAGATACAAACAATTTCAATTTACAATATGAAAGAGAGCGATATATCGGCCTGTGACGTAACAAATCGTTTTGCCAGAAAGAGATGGGCAATATTTTTTATTCGCTTATAATTTTTAATCGAGTCAATCTAAATAAATACCTATTTCTTTTAGATTTATGTATCTTTATTCAATAATTTTAAAATTTAATTTATAAAAATGTGATATTATATACTAGGAAACATCCCTATTAGACTTTCTCAATAACTGACGAAAAATACTGACGCTGGATTTAGTTTAATTTACCCCCATCTTCTGCGACAACCCTAACAAAAGGATCGTTCTATGAAAGCTTTCTTTAAAAGTATGAAAAGTTAGAAAAATCGTTCCTCTGTAAGTATAAAATCTTTGTACTCTGTGGAATAAAAATATTACTTGTATTAGGGAGTTGTTATTTAGGGAAAGTGCTGCGAAATTGCAGTGTGCACACAGCAGTTCATATTTTTTAAATCTAATCTAATACTATTAAGAGCAATGATTTGTTTGTTTGTTTGCATCGAATAGGCTACGAACTACTGGACTATTCTGATGAACAGATATAGAGTGGACCACGGGGTAGGAAATAGTTTTACTTTTTATCGCGGAAAAATGCATGGTTTCCGCGAGATTTCCTTATGCGGGCAACATCTAGTGTTCATAACATCTAATCATGATACTAATATTAAATAATGCGAACATTTTTAAGTATGTGTGGACGTATAGATATTCTAAGATCTATCACGCAAAACAGCTGAACTGATTTAAAGGAAACTGATAGTTCATAGCTTTCATAAACACATACAGTAAAACCAATTTTCTAATATGTAGTTCTCGGCAATCTTCGTTTTTCGATAGAAATGAATACGATGATTCCCGAAAACCATTGACGTCATTGTCGCACTGTACTTTTATTTTACGTGAAGTCGCAGGCAACTTTTTTTTTTAATATTTACGACAAAACGATAACGTGTGCTCGATACTTCAGAAAGTTCGTTTTCGCGAATGTCATGTAACAATTCGAGTGCAATTAAGACTGCGCCGGGGCATGCTTTCACATCCCAATAAGGCTGAAACTGATGCGCCGACATCGCCGCATCTGTCATTTAAATATTTTTGAAAGCAATTAATGATATTGCATTACCAACGCAATGGTAAATATTTCATGGGAAAATTTTGCTGTGGGCAAACTTTGTGTAGGCACTTTCGGCTGTGGATACTAGATAAGTCTCTCGGTGTGACGTCTTGCGAGAAGTTATCCCACTCGTAAGAATTCTCAGCGCAAGAAAAGGCGAAACACTCGTCTACATTCACTTTTATGGGCGAGAATATTATACGAAAATTTTAGGGACATTTATCTAAAGAAACTCATATTTCTTCTATCATTTGCGAACTCCATATTACTTACGCATACAACAATTGATGATCTTCGTGTTTTCATTAAAAAATCCTATTTTATAGTGAAAACACGAAGATGCGCAAAAATACAATAAAATACTAGAGCTCGCAATTAAGATGGAAAGCGTGCAAATACTCGGTTAGGAACATTAATTTATCAATGAATATTGCTATAAATTTAGATGAACGTCGCGGGCCATGACGAAAGGTTGAATATGCCGTACAGGAAATTCGCCTACGCTGCCCATTACCTGCTTATTGGCCATGCTTTTACATCTTTCTTGGCATTGGAAGTGGTGATGCAAAAGTAAGCCTTATTACGTTACACATAAAGAAAATACACTATTAAAATTTTTAAATTACAAAGTCTTCACGTTTGTTCGCAGAACTATGTAGAAACGCTCATTTCACAACTACGCCCACTTTATTGACAACTCCTACGATGTGTTTTGTTTGTATTTGACACCCATAAAAGTCGGAGCCCGGAGGTCATGGACCATAGTACCTTCAAAGGTACTCCTATAAAATAAATCCTAAAGAATTCTTTGTTTATTTATTAAAATCTGGAAATTGATAATTTAACTTGTTCTTGTCTTGTCTGACGAGTAGACACTGACATTTTTCGAATCTTCGAAATTCGAATAGGTCATTTTCTTTCAATGGTCATGGTTTCATCGTATTTTAATTTAGTTTAACGGGCCTGGATACAAGTCGTTTTTATGTGGTACTTAAATTTAATAATTAATATAGCCCTTTATAATTAGAAATAGGATAAAAATTTACAATATTTTTTGTATATTTTTTTAATATTTAATATCTCTAATCTCCCTTTTTACCCTTTGGTTACGGGACACTAAAAAATAAGAATTTACTTGATAAGGCGTTTAAATTTTACATAACTATAATATATAAAGTACAGCCTAGCCATTCTTAACATAGCAGAAACATAAGAATAGTTACATTGTACAGAGGTGCATTAAATGTGAAGAACAATAGCTTCGAGCTTCTTTTGTTACCTGGTGGGCAAACTAAAGCCTGTGCTAGACTAAATATCAACTTTTCATTGCAATTAAAATTATTATATTGTGTATTACGATTAAAATAGCGCATTAAACTTATGTACATTTAGACAACTTGCTCAGCGCACATTCAATAATAATTATATTATGACAACAGCGCAGCGTGGAGTTGGACTTACGTACTGCTTTAACTTTAGTTCCATTTTAATGCTACGATAAATTACCTAAGTCATAATGCAACGTTTAAAATAATATAATGAACGTAGTAAATAACCAATACAATCAAAATCAACTTTAAATCATTTTAGATTATTATTATAGGTATTATAGATAGCCGTTAGCGGTATTTGTTTGTATTCAAAAATGTATTAAACTGCACGTGTTTTTAAAGTTTCCCACTAGTTTAATTAAGCAATTAATTAAATGTGTATACTTAGTATTTTGGTAAGCATGTCATCGTATAATTTATCATATTTTATTATCAGGTATAAAGGAAGCGCGTGATTCTTACCTGAGTTTGGCCGATCAAGAATATCAGTCGCCGTCAATACTCCTTTGGATTGAAAAAAACTTCTAACACTGGTGCATGATGCCTCAGATTCTGCAGCAGCAGACGCCAAGATACCAGCGAAGATTACCAAACACAGCATTTGGTATCCCATTCTCAATCCAAAAATCGATTTTTTGTTAGGCGACAGTTTAACACAGAAACACAAGTTCACAGCCATAGTCGCTAAAGGTATAAATATATATTTAATAAATAAGTTCTTACACATAAAGTAATTGAAACAAAAAGTATAGTAAATAAATTAACTGAAACTTTGGATGATACACACGCCGCAGCACAATCCACAATTCAACTGCGATCCATGACGATCGCAGAGAAACTACTTGGCATTTGCGGCTTGCGCCTTGCGGGTTGAGGGGTTGGTTACGGCCGGCGGGCGGCGCTTCTTGAAATAATAACGCAGTGCTGCCATAAAAATATTTTCAATACCCAAGATCCTAAAAAAATCCGATACGACATTATTTTATGAATATATTTTACTGTAATAAGCTAAAACTGTTTAAAAGTGTATATATATATATATATATATAGCCGTGCTGCCTAAAACATTTTCCCCTTACTAATAAAAATATTGACACAACGAATAATTTAAACAACGTATCTTTTTCTATCATGTGACATTTCTAACGTATCAGACAAAGACAGCAACGTTGTTTATGTTATCTGTTGTGTAAATAGTTTTATTAATATAGGTATTAAAAAATATAAATAATAAATATTAATAATATTTAAAAAAAATATATATTGTAAATAGTTTTATTAGTTTTCTATTGATAGGTAGGTGTAGATTATTCTTGTGATGACTCGTGCTAATGGTATGGTAATTAAAAAACCAACTGACACTGTCAAGACTATGACAATTGACACTTGACAGGAATTTGCTTTGATATAATTTTACGGCAATAAATTCATGCCTAATTTGCATCAAAAGTTTACATAAATCATTATAATTTGTACTTAACGTAATAAACGTTTTAACCCAATTTGATGGCATGATAAGTTTATATGTAATTGACTGGCTAATTTGAATTATTGTACCTATAATATTTTTGTAGAAATAACATATTAATAACCAATACAACCATGAGGGTTACTCTGTTAAAAACTGTATCAATTACAATAGGAAAACGATTTTTCGCCACCCAAAATATTAAAAAGGTAACGCACTGTATTTTTGATATGGATGGATTACTTTTAGGTAAGACTTTTATTCATATTTTACTGTTTTTCAATTCGACCTTTCAACCCTCAATGATATTGTTTGTGAAGGTTATTAATGTTATTTTAAAGTTAAAAATAACTCTGGTACTTTATGGTCGAGGAAAACATTTAATTATTTTTAATATCAACAAAACTTTTTAGATACGGAAACCGTTTATAAGAACATGATAACACAGATATGTGCTAAGTATGGGCATAAATATACAGAGGAATTGATGATGAAGGTTTTAGGTGGAACTGAGCAGAGACTAGCTGAGATATTATGTAAAGACTTAAAACTTCCTATCTCAAGTAAGGAGTTTAGAGATGAGCTGTTGGTTTTGGGAGACACTATGCTAGCTAATGCACCTTTTCTGGATGGTATGTCCTAAGTAAATCACTTTCAGATAACCTACTATTACAACTAATTTACTTATCACACTGTTTTTTTTTTCAAAGATTTGGCATTTTTATTATAGAACAAGCAGTAAAATTTTATTTTTAATCCAATTATGTTTTTGTTATAGTCATAGTTAAAAATAGCACACCCTTCTATGCTTGCTAGTTCTAATGTATACTACAAACAAAATGCGTAATAATTATTATCCTGTAGGTAATCTAATATTTAAATTCTTGTGGCACAGTGTTTGTAACAAAACTTCTTCGAAACAGCTTGCCCGATTTTAATGACATTTTGTTTATATTCAGTAGATCTAAGAATAGACTAAACTTTTGTAATACCCCTGGGTAAAACTTATATGGCAAAACATTGTTTGCTGGGGCAGCTGTTGAAATATATAATTTTTACAGGTGCTGAACGACTTATTCGTCATTTACATAAAACCAAATCACCTTTTGCATTAGCAACATCATCTAGTAAGAGATCAGTGCAAACTAAAGTGGCAGCACATAGAGAAGTCTTTGGGTACTTTCACCATATGGTGATGGGAAGTTCCGATCCTGAAGTGAAGTTTGGGAAACCCAACCCTGACATATTTTTAGTGGCTGCATCCAGATTTCCCGACAAACCTCAACCAGAAAAGGTATATTAGCCACTAATAGAAATTCCCTATCAGAGTTATTTATATCCTAGCAGGAACATTTGACAGCAGTTATTTAATTTTTGTATGGGCACTGTCGGTGCTGATTTGGTCAGATTTCCATACAATTCTCATTTGTTAAGTTACGTTTACCCCACTGTTAAATGGTACTGCTAGGCCCACAGATACAAGGTGGAAGTTGGTACTAAGTTTACTAACTAGCTTTGCACTATAGGAAAATTCTCTGTAAATAAAAAAAAATCACCCATTTTTTTCAGTGCCTTGTATTTGAAGACTCGCCTCATGGAGTGACGGCTGGTATTTCAGCAGGGATGCAAGTTGTGATGGTACCAGATGCACATTTGGACAAGAAGTTGACCGAACATGCTACTATTGTGTTACCAACGCTGGCCAAGTTTCAACCAGAAATGTTTGGTCTACCGCCTTTTCAGTGATTAGATGTAGTCAAAAAGTTGCCTAGATGTCTTCCTAACTTGTTAGATTAATAAAGAAAAGAATTTAATAGCAGTATTGTACAAAAATGGAATAATTTCATTCATAGATGAAAGAAAAGTGCATAATATAATTATTTTCAGTTGCATATCACAATATTTTAATTTTATTATTGTTGTAAATAAGAAATGTAAATAAGTGTTTTTTGGCATTTTTATTAGCATGCACATTATGTATATTTTATAGGTTACCTGTGGGCCTAGCAGGAACATTTGACAGTGGCATAAAAGTAACATTATCAAATGAGATATGAAAATCTGTCAAAATCATGACAGCGCCCATATAAGTTTCATTTGTTATCTTTACATATACACTGCTCCTCAACAATCCTTTGTTGATTCAGTACATGGACTGTACTTAAACAGTAACAAATCCAGGGTTTCTTTTAGTCGTTGTACAATTCAGTGATGGTTATATTTAGTGTACAATTTTTGTAGTTTAGAAAAAAAAAGATTATTAAAAATTTTATAATTAAACCCTCTTTTTACATACTAATATTTATTAGAGTTAAAGAAGAATATCTATTTCACTAATTGTTTGATCGCAGTTAGGACATCAGGTGCTGATAAATCTGTTAATGGTGCACTTTGCTCAACGCCTTTTTCTGAAATAATAAAAATCTTCATAGTTTAAGCAAACCGGTTGTATGTCAACATGTAGGACTTTCTGAAAACATTTATCACAAAATTCAAAATAAAATCTTAGACTGAGTGGCAAAACTATAAGCTAAACATGCATAATTTTATAATAAATATGGAACTCTTAAAAGGCTGTTATTGCTATTGAATAATAATTTCTAAAAAAAGTAGCTTTTTAATTAAACCATTGCAACTATACCGTAACGGGCCCAGACACAAGGTTGTACTCCACTGCATTCCCTGATCAAAATGGGGAAGTTTGGATTTTCCTTTTTGATATTAACATAATATTTTTGGATAAATTCCCTGTAAGTAAAAACTTTGTAAAAGTAAAGTAACTTCCAAAAGGAAATATCAGATTCTAGACAAGCAATAATATTGCAAAGACTTTGGATTTTGAATATCTCAAAACTTAGAAATTTAACTAGTTTTATAAGTTAACCACATTAAATTTTGTACATAATCTGAATTCAATATTTGAATTGCATTCTGCAGTGTTTATATAACCATATTTATCTACCTGACTCCTGCCGATTGTTTACCCGTTTGACACAAATGGATTCTTAATTCTTTTAGGGCTCCACCCAAACGAAGTGCCATTTTAATAATAAGTTTTTTTCCGAAATCTATTTTAATACAGATTTTAATGAGAAAATGAAAATTGCAATTTCGGATTTTTTTCTTTCAACGTGACACTGACACACAGTATGCACACAATACTGACACATGACATTTTGTGACAAATTTGACATTTTTTATTTTTATGACATGACAAATATATTGAGATAAAGATTGATTTAATTGAAATTCAACTAAATTACTTTACACATACTTAATACATTATCAATGATTTTGTTTCCGTAGTAACGAGTACATAGTAGGTAAAGGTTGCCTTTACTTGAGAGCAAACTCTCAATCTGCAGGCAGAACCCTATAGGTTATACCCTATAGGTATTGTAGCTAAGTATTTGGGAAACTTGTATTACAATTTATTAATTATTTTGGCCTATGAAAATTGAATACGAATAAAAAAATAAATATCGGTTGTCTGTAAAGTCAGTTTACTGACGATAGTTGAACGTGACAACGTCAACAACAATAATTATAATAATAATAATGTGCGAGGTAACGCTGGTACTTGGTAACGGTAACAGGTAACGGTACTTGGTTACAGTACTTAATAACGCATGAGTCATGTTTTTTCGTGCGTCCAGATAATTATAAGACGTTATCACGTCAAAATATGAATATGTATTATGTACTAGAAAGTAGAAGCCGTATGTTCCTTGCTGGGGTTTAATTTTTTAAGTTTAACCTGATACTGAACCTGCTCTAATTTCTTTTTCTGCGTTTATTTGAAGATCATATTATGGAAACAAGATTATTTTATTTAACAATTTAATTTAATGTAACTAATACTCAATACATCAATTTTATTATTTGTACATAAGTCTAAGTACCAAACAGTTTTATGATTTAATAATTTATGAATACTATTAGAAGCAATTGGTTCCTTCTATGGTATAATAAAATGTAATTTAAAGTAATTATTGTTGTAACAATATTTTGGTTGAGATGCTTTAGGAGTTAAGAAGATAAACAAGATTGAGAAAGTCATACACATCATTTTAGAATCAAACATAAAATACTTAAAACAAATAGTAAAATGAGACTTTTACCGCATTATCACTTACAATAATGTTTCAAATTAATGACTTCTTTATAACATTCCTTATTAAAATTGATAAACTAAAAAAAATATTACATAATGTAAATATTCGATATTCAAAATATTTCCTATATTATATTATCAAGTCTCACTAAATACAACTAACAGGCAAAGAAAAGGGTTTTAAAATGTGTTGCTAAGTGCAAATACAATTTTGATTCTCTACAAATTGTAATTTTTTAAACATCCATTACAAAGTGTTAGCTGTTTTTGCTAAATCGACATAACTTGGTATTATGGTAAATTAATATCAATATTTTGTATGTACATATTTACATCTTAATTTTAAATCTTCACAGATTATGATATAACACAAGTAATATCAGATTTATATTTATAAAAAATCTTAAAAAAACCTGCTACAATTTTTAACATTAAAATATATTACAAGATATAATTTATGAAAATTGAAATTATCTAGCGGACGTTCAGATTGAGAGCTTTAGTCTAATAAGTAATAACAATAAAAAGATAGAAAGAGCTTGTCTAGTCTTAAACTGAATGTATTTATGTATTTATATATATATATATATATATATATATATATATATATATATATATATATATATATAATATTTATTAGGTCTAGATAGTTCATAAGAAGAAAGAGTAACATTTTTATACAAGATGGCAAACAAAAAAAAATTTAATCTCTACTACATTTTAACTGGAGAGGTGTTTCAATATATTTTTAAAGTAGATGTTAAATTCAGATTATCATTAAACATACAGTTTAAGACAAAACAATCCCTATTGTTATTTTAGATTTTTGAAATTATTTGAATAAACATAAACATGAATTTGTAATGTTTAGTCAGCTGTGTAGATCGAAAAAGATATCTGCAACCCATTCAACAGTACATATTAGTAGACTATACAGAATTAAGCGAGAGAGAAGATATAAGAAGGCTGTTCTTAGTCTTGGCGAGTTGTTTGATTTTTTATTTGGGTCGTTCTTGTGTGCTGAGGGTTGAATTCTCGCTAAATTCTGTTTGTAGTCATACAGCATCAGCTAGCCAGACACTGGCTCTGTATTTTGGACTCCGTTAACGGTTAACTCCTGCTTTTGACACCATTCTACAAAGTCATCAATAAGTACGGGCCAGGCGCCCTCCGCATCATAGTTACTCATACCATCATCTATTTGCGTTGCAAAATCTAAAAGTAGGTTCCATGTGTCTTTTGGTATAGATCTCTTGTGATGCTCCTAGAAATAAAAAGTTTATTTTTTTGTATGTCATTTCATTTTAATATTATCAAATAAAAATTGAAATAGGCACAAAACTTTTAGTAAGAATACAAGCTTACCGTTAAAAATTTACACCAAGCATCTAAAAACTTAAACCTGCCACGAAGTACAATATTCCAATACGCTATTGCCATATCTAATTCTAATCCCTTTTGTCCAGGGTTCTTGGCATAGTTAAATGTGAATTGATAGAAATCTTTAAATTTATTAGGATCTTTTAATTCTAGCTCAAGTGTTGGGAGTTTAGCTTTTAATTTGTCTATGCTGTCTACTCCGAGTTCTAGGAGGCCTGTTGTGAACTCCTCTTTACTAAATTCACATTGCACTGCTGCTTTACATTTCCACGCAATAATGAGGACCAATATTGACTCTGGGCATAGATTCAAGTCATCTAGAAATTTCATGACACCGTCCACGGAGATCTTGTCACCCTCCTGCTGGTCTCTGTACTTATTGAAGAGCAGCTCCAGCTTCTTCCTGTCGACTGACGCCTTCACAGGGTCTTTGTAATATGCATCAGGATTCTGAAAGTAGTTATCACTTGCTATGTCCAATTTCCAATCATTTTGTGATAGACAATAAATTGCCGTGCTCTCGGTCGTTTGTGTAAAGAGGACGAATTTTTTTACTTTTTCTCTCTGTGATGATTTCAGTTTATTCTGAAAAAAACGTAATAAACCATATAACCTGCGATATGTCCAACTGTCAAATGCAACTTATTCTATCGCAAAAGAATGAATAAAATAAATAGTTTTTTATATCTTTTGCAAAATTTTGTTAGTTACAAACCATTTTTACAAAATTTTGTTAATCCTATTGATGACTTTCACTAATTTCACTATTGTTTCGACATCGAAGAAATGAAATAACAATCAAAGTCCAACGACAGTAAATGTTTTTTTCTTAATTTACTTCTTCTTTCACAAATCATCTTCCGATAATTTACATTACAGCTGTAATCTACGGTCACATTCCAACAATAAAAAATCCTTAATGAAAAAGTAATAGTTAGTTTTGGAACTCAGAAATGTTTATTTTGCAATAAGATTTCAATCATAAAGTTATTAAAATTTTTTATATATATAAATGGCGTTGGCTTATAACTATTTGCCAGTGTCAAGTTAAAAAACGGGCAATAGAATTTTGGTTTAAATTTTCAAAGAACAACGTCGCACATTCTCGGAAAACTCATTTCTTATTTTTCTTTGCAGTTTCCTGAATTTTTCTTTTCGATTAAAAAGACATCTTGTCGAGAGCTTTGACGGGTATGTCAATGTGCAATGTTGTTGTTTTTGTATGCCTCCAAAAGTTGTCTTATTTCGGTTCTTATTGTGTGATACTGGTAGAATATTATCATAATTATTCGTTGACGTGCAAAAATGTGGGCAAGTGGCACAACTACAAAAAGCGAGCTATTTTGTGTTTTCTTCAAAACTCCCTAGGGAGTGGCAGTAAAACGTCTACCACTTATTCACTGCATTGACCATTTATGTGGACTTTGACTGACTGAAGATTTAGAAAAACGGTGTTGAAAGCTTTGAGGAAAAATTCTTTTTTTTTTCAACTTTTCTTTTCCCTTTTCAACAAGTTAACACTGGCAATAGCTTAATTACCTTCCACCATATAATAAAAAAAAAAAAACAGCTCGTCACGATTTTTGATTTTGACAATCATATGTTTTTATAGCCTCAAATCAAAAATCAAACAAACCTTAAATTAGATTTTTTGCTTTTATGAATATTATTGACATTTTAAGACATTATTATAAATCCGTTAAATCACAAAAAAATGTGGTTTTCTATGAGACAGCAACTCGTGAAAACCTGTGAAGCGTACACATTTTTCAAAAGAACTGTAAAAACACCAACAACAAGAGTTCGATTTGCACCAAGTCCTACTGGTTATTTACATTTAGGAGGTCTTAGGACAGCTCTGTACAATTATTTATTTGCAAAATCCCGCAATGGAGTATTCATATTACGTATAGAAGATACGGATCAAACAAGAAAAGTTGAAGGTTCAGTGGCTGCACTTACAGAAGACTTAAACTGGGCGGGCATCGTGTGCCATGAAGGACCAAATAATGTTGGATCTTTTGGCCCTTACGTACAAAGTGAAAGATTACATATCTACCAGTAAGTGGAGATAATACAGTGTCATAACTTTCAAACAATCACCAAGTAAAGAGCTTTTAGTGGCTTCTTTATGTTGTATAAAAATCTTTATGTTGATACTAGCTTCTACTCGCGACTCCGCTCGCCTAAACAAAGTATCTTATGGGAACTTTGTACTTATTTGCAATAAAAAGTAGCTTATGTTTTAATCCAGAGCCTGAACTGCTACCAGTGGCGTGGGGTTCCTATGACTCCATCCCTATCGGCTTCACTTACTAGTTACTTATTGAAGACCCTCATCCAAATCCCTACCTATTATACAGACTAGGGCTTCCCTATGAATGAGAACCAGCCTTCGCCACTGACTGCTAACATACCAAATTTGATCGAAACCTGTTCAGTAGTTTTTCCTTGAAAGAGTAACAAACGTTCATCTATACATAGATTAATCGTGACAGTTTTACATTTATAATAGTAATAGGATATAATTGTTTCCATCGCTTCCAGGGAACACATAAAAAAATTAATAGACAATGGATCGGCATATAAGTGTTTCTGTACAGACAGACGGTTAAATATATTACGCAGAGATGCCATCAAAAGGCACCAAACACCAAAGTATGATAACAAGTGTAGATGTTTATCAAAAGAGGAAATTAAAGCTAAGATCAAATCTGGAACACCATACTGTATTAGATTTAAGGTAATTTATCTAAACCGTTTCATTATTATGATTCCACTAGCTTTAAAGCCCACAGCTCCACCTGTGTAAATACAGTATCCCACGTGAACACTATACTTTTCGGGATAAAAAGAAGCCTGTGTGTAAATTGAGAGCCTAAATTACTATCATACCAAATTTAACCAAAATCCGTTCAGTGGTTTTTACAAGAAAGTCACAAACATTCATCTATTCATCCTCACAAACTTTCACATTGAATATATAAATGAAAGTCTATAAAGTCTATAAACAAATGTTTATAGACTTTAGGCTTTTGTGAAATTAGTTTATATTATTATTTATTATCTTTTATTATAATTTATAATACCTAGATACCAAGAACAGACAAATAAAAATTGCACTCTTCAAAAGTTAAAACAATATAACGGTGTATAAAAAGTTTACATGCTTAAACGTTTATTCATTTTTCAGCTATCATCTGATTGTCAGTCCTTTGAAGACATGATATTCGGTGGCATAGCATATGATGTTTCTCTGAATGAAGGCGACCCAGTCTTAATGAAGAGTGATGGGTATCCTACATACCACTTTGCCAATGTTGTTGACGATCATCTTATGCAAATATCACATGTGCTGAGAGGTGTAGAGTGGCAGATATCTACTACGAAACACTTGTTAATATACAGGTATAAGTTATAAAATTCAAAGCAAATAAAAATTTAATCAAAATCTTTTTAATAATGTTACTTTTTAAGTAAACATTCATATACTTTTACTGTTCTTACTACAACAATGAAATTGAATGGGTTCATTTAGTGTAAAGAATGATTCAGAAAATTTTTCTATACCTATAATAAAATCTTGTAATACTTTACTTACTACTAGGTATACTGATTTTTGAGTTATTCTGTATATTTAAATAAATAGAAATTAAGATGACGCATTGATGATGGGACTGGAGGGGTGTGCGGGCGTTGCGCATTCTATAGACAACTGTCTTGAAATGGAAGGGGGATTTGCGACAAAACAGTTTTATATCTGTGTAATTTAAAAACGATCCTTTTACTATTATAAATGTGGAAGTTTGTGAGGATGGATTAATGGATGAATGGATGTTTGTTACTCTTCTACGCAAAAACTACTAAATGTATTTTGATGTAATTTAGTATGGTAGTAGATTAAGCTCTGAAGGTCGATTCTGCTGATCAAATACTGCAATAATACAGTTACGGTTCAGTCCGGGTATGTGGGAGGTGCGTCCCACTGGTTGGCTACTCCTGCCCTAAGAGGTCATGAATCTCTACATTAAATTTTATTAAATAGGCAACACCGCAACCAAGTTCTCTCATGCATCCTCTTAAGTTCAATTTCTTGGCTCATAGTTGCAATGGCCTAACCATTATTTTAGAATGATTCTGTATTGTAACAGGGCATTTGGCTGGAACCCGCCGCAGTTTGGTCACCTGCCACTCATAGTGAATGCGGATGGCACGAAGCTGAGTAAGCGACAGAGTGGTGTCAAAGTGGAAGATTATAGGAATAAAGGTATAATTCGGACTGTTTAAGTAGTGTGTTTATTGCAACATTGACTGAGCAGTCTGCCTTAGAGTCAACTCACACCGAGATGCGACACGGCGCTAAAATTTTGTGGTAGCTATTCAAAATTGAATTTTATTTACTACTCAAGAAGATACACGTTTCATTGCAAGAGCGGCTCGAAATTAGAACTCTTGCAAATAAACGTGTATCTTCATGTGTAGTGAATAAAGTTCAATTTTGTATTGCTTACTTAGAAATGCAGCGTGTCTAGGTGTGAACTGACTCTAAGAATGATTTTCTGAAGAACTCTCTTACAAATTACTTGGGCTAATATAAATCTTTAACCATGGAATTGATTTAATTATTGACACTGTTTTTTCGGGGTTTTTTTTAAAAGTAACCTGAGTTTTCTAAACGAAATTTTTTTGTAAACTTTGCATTACATATCAAAATGTTTTCTACTCCTCCTAGGTACCTTTCCTCTGATAAATTTAGATTTAGCATGTCCCTTGGGCACCCCTGAATTCATATCAAACGGTTTTTGTGGTTGGTTGCGCTGTCTCTCCTGGCTACACAGGAGTTGCAGTGGTGGGAACGTGTTGTGGCCTGGTGGGACATTTGCCCGTTAAAAAAATATCAAAATATTTAAATCCTAGCTTTTGCCCGCGGCTCCGCCCGCGTAGCTTGTAACTGTACTTTTTCGGTATAAAAAGTAGCCTATGTGTTAATTCAGAACTTAAACTAATTTTACAAAAGCCTAAAGTCTATAAAAATTTGTTTATTAATTTATATATATAATGTGAAAGTTTGTGAGGATGAATAGATGAATGTTTGTTACTCTTTCTTGAATAAACCACCGAACGCATTTTGGTATGGTAACCAAATTTCATTAAATTCCGTTCGGTGGCTTTTGCGTGAAAGAGTAACAAACATCCATCCATCCATCCTCACAAACTTCTACAGTTATAATAGTAGTAGAATTGTCTGTGCAGGAGTATACGCGCTGTCTCTTGTGAACTACATAACGATGGCGGGCGGCGGCTTCGAGCATGTTCCCGGCGCGGGGATCAGACTCAAGACCATAGACGAATTGGCGGCGGAGGTAAACAGATAGTCGGTTAGTTGGTCGACATTCGACAGTCTTTAGGATAGCTATTGAAAATTTAACTTTATTCACTACACAAAAAGATACAAGTTTCATATGACATCAGCCATACATACTGCACATGCGCTGTGCAGCGAGCTGCCACTTTACATTCAAACTCTTACAATGAAACGTATCGTATCTTCTCGTGTAATGAATATCGGTGCGATAAGATGTGAAAAGTTGAAAACGCTCGTTTAGAAACATTAGTTTTTTTTTTAGTTCGAGATAGACAAAATAAATTCGCATCCAAGTCGACTTAACCCTGATTTATTAGAAGAGTGCAACAGACTAGAGATAAAGAGACAGTTACTAGAAGTAGAAACATCGAAAGTACTAGTCAACGAATTACAAAAACTAATTCTAGAAAAATATCCAAATGAAAACCTCAATATATCTGAAAATCACATCAAAAATGTTTTGAATTGGGCCACCTCAAGAATATCACGAATAGAAGAACTAGTTTCATCGGAATTTGGCTTTCTATGGATATTACCGTCACAAAATAATTTAGAAATCAAGAAAGATGTTCTAGAAAAACTGCTAAAGGACTTAGAAAAAGTTGAACAGTTTGAGCAGAACTCTCTAAAGGAAAATTTAAAGCGATTTTCGAGTGAGAATGAAATAAAATTTCCAGCGTTAATGAAGATGCTGAGGTCAGCTTTGAGTGGTTTGAATGAGGGACCGTCCGTCGCCGAAATGATGCAGTTGCTGGGTAAGTGCCAGTCGTTGGAGAGAATAAAAGCTGTTATGAAATAAACATGAATTTTATTTTACCTCAGAGCCTGTTCTAGGAGATTAATTAAACAAGATGCGGCGTCATCTAGCGATGGCGAACATATTAACATTATAAACGATATGTGTGCTGTGTGTGTATACACATATCATTATATCTTATATAATATTAGATAGAACCTATATTATACAATATTGATTCGGTATTGCTACAGAATAAGTCTTATTATATACTAGCTATTGCCCGCGGCTTCGCCCGTAAATAGAGTATCCCTCGGGGACACTTGGGATAAAATGTCGCCTATGTTTTGATCTTAAACTGCTAAACTACGACTGTTGGGAAACTAACTAAAATTCCCTAACATGGATTTGCAAATATGTGATTAAAAAACCGACTGTGACTCTTCGTAAATTTTAATTTCTTAATGCGTTTTGCGGTTAGTAGTAAAAAAATGTACATGCTTCTAGGAGAGAGCAACACATTTGGAAGGGGTAAGGTTGGCACAATATCATTGGTTAGTAAGTATGACGTGATTTAAGCTGCTGTGATTGGTTGCTGTCCTCTAAACTCCCTACGCTTGTATGGCTACCTCGTCATCATCATCATCAGAGGTATCACGTAACATGGCCCCGGCCTTGGAAGTTGTGACTTTCAATGAGATTCTTCTGGTGTGAATAAAGGGCAAATTTTAGTACACGATCGCCTGACGATACCGGATGCTGTACGAATATCGGCCACTCTCGTAATGTTGTCCTTTCCTGTAATCAAGTTAACAACGCGGCCCAAATGCCATTTAAGTGGAGGAAGATTGTCGTCTTTAATAACAACTAGAGTGTTTGGTAGAAGGTTGTCGTTTGCCGCCTTCCACTTTGTGCGAAGTTGAAGCTCCGAGATATACTCCTTCATCCACCGCGACCAAAAATGTTGTCTCATCTGCTCCACTCTTTGATACCGCGTAAGCCGCAGCGTGTTCGCCTCGTTCAAATCTTCGCATGCTGGTGAAGTTAAGGTGCGACCAATGAGAAAATGAGCTGGACTGAGTGGAAGATAATCATTAGGATCAGCTGACATAGGCGACAGTGGACGAGAGTTGAGAACAGCCTCAATTTGCGCTAGTACAGTACTCAACTCTTCATATGTAAGATGCGCATTTCCGACTACTCGACGAAGGTGGTGTTTGCATGAACGTACCTACTCCGGCCTCCCAGAGACCACCAAAATGAGCAGCATAAGGTACAATAAAGCGAAATTTAATTTGTTCTTTAGACGCGTACTCACTAATATCAGAACTACATTTAGACAAAAATTTGGCAAAATCATTCATTAGACCTACGAAATTCCGCCCGTTGTCTGAAAATATCTCGTCTGGTTTTCCGCGGCGAGAAATAAAGCGTTTTAGGGCTAATAAGTAAGCATCAGATGTCAGATCCGTTACAAGCTCCAAGTGTATAGCTCTCGTGACAAAACATACGAATAGACAAACATAGCATTTAACCTTGCGAGCCCCTCTGCCTTTGTGATTAAGCATGAAAATTGGCCCAGCGTAATCAACGCCGCATTTGAAAAATGGATAAGTAGGACTAATCCGCTCAGTTGGTAAATTTCCCATCTGAGGAGTAAGAGTTTTCCCTCGCAAGCGTGTACAAATAATACATTGATGTACCACCTTTCGAGCCAAATTCCTACCTCCCACAGGCCACCAGGCTTCACGTATGTTAAACAACAGCGATTGCGGACCTGCGTGTAATAACTTAATATGCTCATAACGGAACAACAATTTAGTAAAATTATGATTATTACTTAATAAAATAGGATGCCTTTTACTATAAGAAAATGAATGCGAATTACTTAATCGGCCTCCTACGCGCAATATTTTATCCTTATCTAGAAAAATATTAAGTTTGGCTAAATAGTGAGTATTTTTAACTTTGATTTGTTTAATAAATAAATTATATTCCTCTGGAAATGATTCTAACTGTGATATTTTGGCTAATAAAATTTGAGAGTCTCCAATCTCATCGACGCTTAAAATACCGCTACGCTTATTGTTCTTATTACGAACATTGTGTAAAAAACGCATCACGTAAGATACAGCGCGTATCATGCGCATAAAATTTGAAAACCGTTCAAAATTAATTAATTGTGTATTTGTTGCTACAAATGACAGTTGGCAGTTGCGTTTCGTTTCCGGCAAGTCTTCAGGTGGGACATGAAGTGGCTGAGATATATTAGTGCTGATAAAATCCTTATCGTAAAGAAAGTCCGGCCCTGTCCACCATAAATTAGATTTAGCGAGCTCATCTAGTGTTATACCGCGTGAGACTAGATCGGCTGGGTTGTGTTTCCCGCTAACATGACACCATGGCAATATTCCCGTTAGTTCGTGTATTTCTGCTACTCTGTTTTGGACAAACGTTTGTAATAAATTGGGAGACATTCGTAACCATCCCAATACTATCGTTGAGTCCGACCAGAAAACAATAGCATCGAATTTACGACGAATAGTTGAAATTACCTTGTCGTATAATCTAGCCCCTAAAATAGCACCACACAATTCTAAGCGCGGTATGCTTACCGGTTTTAGAGGTGCTACTTTACCTTTAGCGCATAATAAACGCACAGAAATGTTGAAATCATCGCTTACAGTGCGAATATAAATACAAGCACCGTACGCTAATTGTGAAGCATCTGTAAAGATGTGTAGTTCAGTACGCGTATAACTACAACTATCGCCTAGTACATAGCGCGGCACTCGTATATTATTAAGTACGCTTAGTGACGACACAAACCGGTTCCATACGTGAGTGATGTCGTTAGGAACTGCATCGTTCCAGTCCATTTTTAACAGCCACAGACGTTGTAAGATAATTTTAGCCTGCATGATACTAGGACTAATTAATCCAATGGGATCGAATATTTGTGAAATATGTGATAAAATATCACGCTTGGTTATAACTTGAAAATTAGTATTATTAAAATCGTATTGTGTATTAAAATAAAATTCGTCTAACATATTAAGCCACCCAATGCCTAACGTTTTACAACTACTGTTGTTATTTAAAGATAAATGTTTTAGAGAATCGTAATGTGTTAATGAATCGCTGTGCGTAAAATTGAATGTCCACTTTCGAAGTGGAAAACATCCCGACTGTAATGTCTTGGCGGTTTCATTACACAAATACAACAATTTAGACTTATCATCATCACCTGTTATTAGATCGTCAACGAACATATCTTCCCGGATAATTCTCTGGACGTCGGGATCAGTATTTTCAGAGCCCAGCTGCTTTAAACATCGTACACTCATAAACGGTGCAGACGCCGTACCATAAGTGATCGTGTTTAGGCGAAAAATGCTTAGCGGCTCCGATGGAATGTCTCGCCAGAGAATCAACTGTAGGTGGCGCTGCTGTTCCGCAACCAGGACCTGGCGGTACATCTTCTCAACATCAGCACACGCCACATACCGATGCAGCCTGAAGCGTAAAAGAATGGCTAATAAGTCACCTTGTATGGGCGGTCCTACCCGTTGTATATCGTTAAGAGATAGTCCGGAACTGGAAGCTGTGCTAGCGTCGAATACTACACGTAGCTTTGTAGTTAAGCTAGCTTCACGAAGAACGCCATGGTGTGGCATAAAATAGTGTGGGTTGCCATAAGCGGAGATCTTAGTCATATGGCCCAAACTTTCGTATTCGTGAATAAAATCTGTATACATTTGTTTATATGTTTCAGAGCGTTGAAGTCGCTTTTCTAACGCTAAAAAACGTCGTTCTGCTTGAGGAAACGTATCTCCTAAAACCTCAGGCGACTGTTTAAAAGGAATAGAAACGCAAAACCTACCGTCACTGTTGCGCGTAGTTGTAGTGACGAAGTGACTCTCACATGCCTGATCCTCATCAGTCTGCGCGTCCTGACGCCTGGGTAGCTCTTCGAGTTCCCAGAATTTCCGCAATAACGCATCTGTTGTTTGTGTATAATTACACTGGATATGTCCAAAATCATTATGCGTTGTATAATAATATATAGAACCTGATATTATCCAGCCTAATAAAGTGTTATGTAAGTAGGGTCCATTAGGTAACCTTATTTTTCCATGCGTGAGTAGGTCCCAGAACATCTCTGCACCAAGCAAAATATCTATATCCTGAGACTCGAGAAAAAAGGGATCCGCCAGCTCAATATTATCTGGAATGCAGAAGTTTTTGTGTGTGAGATTATATACAGACATTTTTGATGTAATTTGCGGTAAAACAAAACATTTTATTTTCGTAGTGAAAGTATTAATGCGCGATTTAATTATCACTTCGCAAAGTTGACTAGATTGGGTAACTGAATTACCTACGCCTCGTATTTCATGAGTGGACTGTATTACTTGTGCACCTAATAAGTCACAAAACGATTTTTTGATAAAACAGCGCTGACTCCCACTGTCGAGTAAGGCGCGTGCGATATGATATTTATTGTTATTATCGGCTACTTCGATGAGCGCAGTCGATAACAAAACAGGTTGTAATGCGTAGGAATGAGACATACGTAGGTTTGTTTCAATTGACGAAGTTTGCGCGTGCGCGTGACTAACAGATAAGGGTCCTGCGGTGTGGGCGGTCGCGGAGGGTGCGTCCAGGTCCGCAGTACTCGATCCATCAGTATGTTGTGATGACAAGTGCATAGAATTAGAATTGGGATGAATTATTGTATTATGCTTTTGGTCGCATTTTTTACAAGTTCCAAATCTACATTGATTTACCGTATGCCCTGAACGTAAACAGTTAGAACATAACTTATTATCGCGTATTAGTTTTAATTTAGAGTTAAAATTAGCCTCTAAAAACTTAGTGCACGAATAAAGTGGATGATTTAATTTACACATTAAACACGGCTTATAGATCTTAACGTGTGGTCGATCGTGCGCCTTATTGGTAGAAACATTGCAGTGTGACCTTTGATGTAAATTATTATTATTTTGTTTTTTGATTTCGTTCGATGTACATTTTGTGAGTGACGCTTGCAATGTTTCTAACAAATCAGCTCGACCCTTTAAAAAATCTAGTAAACATTTTAGAGTTAATTTCAAATTATTGTTGTTTGTAAATAAGTTACCTTTGTGCTGTTCCCATTCGCGTTCTGTAGTTTTATCTAATTTTGAAACAATAATATAAATGATTAGAGTGTCCCAAGCCTCGGTAGGCTCGCCTAACAATTTTAAAGCTCGTAAATTTTTTAATGTGCTGTCAATTAAATTTCTGATTAATACGTGCGATTCCTTTGTTAATGATTGTATATAAAATATTGCCTTTATGTGATTTTGAATTAATAATCTATTGTTGCTATATCGATTTTGTAAAAGCTCCCATGCAACTAAATAATTATCAGAAGTTAGTTCTAATGAATTTATAACTAATAATGCACTGCCTTTTAACGAAGATCTTAGATAATAAAATTTTTGAATGTCGTTAAGTTCTGACGTATTATGAACTAATGAAAGGTAAGTATCTCTAAATTCCAGCCAATTTTCATACAAACCATCAAATTCAGGCAAGGTGATGGTAGGTAATCTAACAGATTGAAATGCGTTATGATTATAGCCATGACCTTGAGAGCCTGTAGGGGTTACCTTTACATTTGTCAGGGACTCAGCGCGAGCCTGTGCACTATAATAACTATCCTCGAATTGCTCGCGTTGCATTAACTGTTCTTCGAGGTTACAATCGGGAACAATTTCTTCGATTCTACTTTGGACAGCATTAAATTCGTTAAATAAACTGACCGCGCCCTGAGTTCGCAATTTAATGTCTATGTGTAAATTAGTAGGCTGGTCAGAAGTACATATAGATAGATAATTGGCGAACTTTGTAAGCCTAGCCTTGATAATGCCACGTTTTTTTATGAGCTCGCGAAGTAAAAGCTCCGTTTTCTCATCGTCTATTCCCCTATATGGAGATTTATCGCGTTTATTGAAACCTTCTACGCTCATTCTAGTAGTCAAAGAAAGAAGGAGTACTTACGTGAATGCAAAATATGAGTCTACCACCACAGCTTATGCTTGCGTCGGCACACAGCTGATAATTTATGACAGACATGAAATCCTTAGCGATTACTGAATTCTTTATGTCCTCTCTTACGCAAATTGGTATGACCTTGAGATACACTCTGCATACGCGCCCTTCAAAAATGCCAACGCCCCTCTTGACTGGTTCCGCTTGTATAGTATCCGTCGAAGAAGGATCAAAATATGTTGGGAAACTAACTAAAATTCCCTAACATGGATTTGCAAATATGTGATTAAAAAACCGACTGTGACTCTTCGTAAATTTTAATTTCTTAATGCGTTTTGCGGTTAGTAGTAAAAAAATGTACATGCTTCTAGGAGAGAGCAACACATTTGGAAGGGGTAAGGTTGGCACAATATCATTGGTTAGTAAGTATGACGTGATTTAAGCTGCTGTGATTGGTTGCTGTCCTCTAAACTCCCTACGCTTGTATGGCTACCTCGTCATCATCATCATCAGAGGTATCACGTAACAACGACCATACCAAATTTCATAAAAATCCGTTTCGTAGTTTTTGCACGAAAGAGTAACAAACGTCCATCCATCCATCCTCACAAACTTTGACATTTATAGGTAATAGTAGTAGTAGGATGATGTGTTATATCTAAACTCGGTATTGCTACTGAATAATAGATGGCGCTACACACGTTGCAGTTATGGACACAACTTCCTACAGTTTATGCACTCCCTGGTATTTTATTATTTTAGGAGACTCTAAACACCAAAAAGTGCCCAAAAGAGGTCTTATTATATATGAAATTGGTGTGTTATATCTAAAATCGCTATTGCTACTGAATAATAGATGACGTCACATACGATGCAGTTATGGACGCAGCTTTCATCTTTATAATATAAATGATACGAGGGCTGCACAAAAAGTATCGGGAATGGAATATTTCCACTGTTCCTGTCATATTAAAATCTTTTTAATTTAAAACTCCTTGGTTTGAAAAATCGAATACCGTTTATTTATTTAAAAAAAGATTCTCGGTTTTGTCACAAGGTCTTGTCAAACTTGTTTAGTCGTTGAGAAAATGGAATTGACTCGAGAAAATTCTAGAGCGATGATTTATTATGACTTTCGAAGTGGTTTAACACAAAAACAGTGTGTTGACCGGATGATTTCTGCATTTGGTGATGAAGCCCCATCCAAAACCACAATTTATCGCTGGTTTGCTGAATTTCAACGTGGACGTGTCAAGCTCAGTGATGATCCCCGTCAAGGTCGTCCAAAAACTGCAGTCACCCAAGAAAACGTTGATGCTGTGCGTAAGCTGATTGAGGAAGATCGACATGTGACATACTGCGAAATTCAGGCAACTTTAGACATTGGCATGAGTCAAATACAAATAATCTTGCATGAACAATTAGGTGTAAAAAAGTTGTTTTCCCGATGGATACTGTAGCTGCCTATTGGTCCTGCGTATCCAGATACCACCGCTTACGATCCACGCTACAGAGTGAGACGCACTGAGATGTATTATCCGTCTCACTCGCACGATCCACGTCACCAGAGACAGAGACGCGGTGTCGTCCATCTCACTCCTACATCGGCGCACACCTTGTCATTGGTCAGAAGAATATGACATACACCAGCGTGAATCAATACCCCCTAATATAATATATTATAAGCTCACTATTCTGATTAAATTCGTCGTCCGTCTCGGATCGTCCTGTCTCCCGTGCGTGTTAGTGCTTTCCTGCTTACTCCGCGTTTCGTGCCGTCTCGCTCTGCCCGCGTCGTAGTGTCTCGCTCACTCCGCGGCAGTGTCGCCCCGCCCCAAACGTGTCGAGTAGCCGCATTCACTCTACGCCCGTGCCGACCCATCCTAGTGCAGTGCCGATAAACTCCGCTTAGCGTTCGTCAATTCACTCCTTATTCGTAAGAATAACGAGTGGATTGTCGCCTTGCTGAGGAGTTGCCCTGCCCTTGGCCTCCCGCTGGGCTGTTCCAGCGTTGGGTCACGGGGAGCCAGCCTCCTCAAAGTTTTAAACCGTGCAAGTACGTACACTTTCGTGACTACTTTGACACTTATACGTGTTAGTGTTTAGTGTCCCACCGTGTCTGTGTTGTGTGAGTACTTTCTTTTATTAACTTCCTTGTGCATGCACACTGTTTCGTGCGTGTATAATATGTGACTGTTTGTGCGTCATATCCCTATGTACATGGTACAGTAAGGAACTGTACTGCAACCATGGCCGACCGTGGTTCGCGGCCGCACAGCCGCGACCGCCCCAGCCACTCCCGCGCCGGCTCAGCTGCGTCGCGCAGCGGACCCTCATCACGGTCCAGCTCGCGCACGTCAGAGCGCGCATACCTGTCTGCTACCGAGCCCAGCTTGAGCGGTACGGATACCGCTCGCCCCGGGCCGCCTTCGGCATTATCGCGGGGGTGTACTGACACCCCCCCGCCCCAATGCCTTCCGACGGCGCCCCGCCGCGAGTCTGGGCCCCCACCCCGCCCAGCCAAAAAGGGTTCGGCCTCACCGCCGCGCCCCGCGCGCCCTTCGACGGAGGTGTGCACCCCCCGCCACCCTCCAACAGCCGCCGCAGTGAGCACAAAGCTCACGTTCACCGCCTCGCCGGCATCACCGCCCCAAGAAGACCGTCGTGCGGTAAGTGCCCCCGCTCCGAGAGCCCCCGCTCCGGCCCCCTCGTCGAGCAGCATGCCTCCGCCTCCTGCCCCTCCTGCGCAGGTCACCAAACGGCAGCGACAAGATGCACCATCCGACATCTCGCCGCCGGCCAAGCGCGCCGACCGCCCGGCTACCTACGCCGCAGCGACCACCGCCCCTGCGACGGCTGGATCGCCCGTGGCCTCCACCTCAAGGGCCCCCTCGCCGATGGATGCCAGTACGGTTACCCATACAGCGAACGCGACCTCACCGCCGCCGAAACCAGCTCCCCGATGCCCTCCCATTATAGTGGAGAAGCTGGACAACTGGGTCGACCACTTCAGCCGCCTCAGGGACCTCCTGGGGCACCCCCCAAATGCGAAGACGTACGGCCAGGGGGTAAAATTCACCCCTCAGGGAGAGAACGAGTATCGGTGCGTGCAGCGGTACTTGGCTGACCTAAGCGAGTCCGCCCAGGTCAGCTGGTACTCGTACGCGCTGCCCCAAGACCGCGGTTTAAAGGTAGGCATCCACGGCCTACCAGCTAGCACGCCCACAGAGAGGATAGCAGCAGACCTCACCTCCAAAGGATTCGAGGTGGAGCACGTCTCCCGAATCCTCGCCCGGAAGGACCGCCCCGGGTGCGCCTACTTCGTATTACTGAAGCGCACCCCGAACCTGGTACCAGGCATCTACCAGGTGACCGAAATCTTGAATATGCCTAACCTCAAGGTGGAAGCCTGGCGCGGGAAGAGTGGCCCTGCCCAGTGCCACCGATGCCAGCAGTTCAGGCATTCCAGCCGTAACTGTCACCGCAAGCTGGCGTGCGTCAGATGCGGCGAGGAGCACGCCGCCGCCGACTGCCCCCGACCTAAAACCGACGAGCCCATTTGCGTGAACTGCAAGGGGCCCCACCCCGCAAACAACCGAAACTGCCCGGTCTTCCGACGAGAGGCCAGGAACCGTCAGGCGGGCCCCATCGCCCGCACTACCCGGACCACAAACCGGGTACGGACAAATCGGGTAAGTGACGCCCCCACCATCGCTGAGAGAGAGGTCCCCCCCCCGCCGCCCTCCGCCACTTCTCTAATGGCGGAGGCCAATGACCCCACCCCCCGTCCCGCCGCATCCGCCGCCCCCCCCTCGGCCCGGAAGCAGCGGAAACGGACTAGGACCAAGAAGAGGGCCAAATCCGGTGCGACCTCAACCGCCGCCACGGACTCGGAGTACGAGCCCCTCGCCCTCCCCCTCCCCCCTGTTGATACAGCCCCGCCGGCTGAAGAGGCCATCCTATCGGCCCCCCCCCTGCCGCAGCGTACCCCGCGCCCCCCGCGCCCTTCGCGCACCAAACGCACTGTCCAGCCGGTCACCAAACCTGAGGTGACCAAGCTCTCCACCGAGCCCGCAAACCCGGCGATCTCCGCCATTTTGCCCCCTCGTGCCCCCCCTTCTTCTCGTCGCCGAGAGTCCCCCAGGACCACGGCTCAGCTTTTACAAGCCTTATTCTCCCTGGCCATGGATGTCTTTAGTAGAATCCTGGCCGGGGAAGAAATCCTCCCAACCCTCTTAAGGGTCCTCCCCGAGGGGGCCTCCCTCTTTGCTAAATTACTTTCGCAATGGTTTCCCACGCCCCAGTCTTAAAGGTTGTCCACTGGAACGTCCGGGGGGTCCGCGGCAGGGTGGCTCCGATTCGCCTCCTCCTTCGGGAGTACGAGGTGGACGTCGCCCTGCTGAGCGAAACCCTCCTGTCCCCTCAGGACCGCTTCAGTGCCCCCGGTTACCACGTATACCGCCAAGACTATCTGGGGGGTGAGCGAGCGAGCAGAGGCCTAGCCGTTCTGGTCGGCAGGAAACTTCTGCACCAACTCCTACCCCCCCCCTCCGTTTCATCGCTCTATGCCCTTGGGGTGGAGGTACTCCTCGGGTCGCACCGCACGCACATCTATGCGTGCTATAAACCTCCGGGGTCGCGTTTAGATATCTCCGACATCCACAGGCTCCTATCAGAAGAGCCGACTGTGATTGCCGGAGATCTGAACTGTAAGCACCCCGGATGGGGATCCCGTGCCGCAAATCCGGACGGCAATAGGCTACTCGCAGATTCAGGACGAGTCGGGTACACGGTGGTGGGAACTTACTACCCCACCCACTACCCCGAGAACCCACAATTCTCTCCGGACGTCCTCGACGTGGCGATTGCACACCGACTCCCGGGCGACCTCCACCAAGAGGTCCTGGATGTGGCCCATGGCTCTGACCACCTCCCAGTCCTAGCCACCATACGCGCTGCACCCGCTAGCGTCCCCCCTCTTCCCCCTCGCCCAGTCCGCGACTGGGACGTCTTCGCAGAGCGGCTCCACGAGAGCACGCCCAACTTCCCGGTGGACTCTGCAGAGACCGTCGATTCGATGACTCTGCAGATCACCGAGGCGATCGCAGCCGCGATGGACGCGGCAACCCAGCCGCCTACTCACCGGCAGTCCAAGCGGCCCACTCTTCCTCGGCACATCGCTGACCTAATAGGCGAGAAGAAACGCCTGCGCCGAAGATGGCAGCTCAGCCGCTGCCCCACCCTGAAGACGCAGCTAAACCACCTCACTTCTAAGGTAAAAACTGCCCTTCAGGACCAAAACGCAGCCGACTGGACTCAACGCATCCTGGAGGCGGGAGAGGACTGGACTTCCCTCCACCGCTTTTGCCGCAGCCTCACTGGAGTCACACCCCCAGTGTGCCCCCTGTTCCACCCAGATGGCAACCTAAGGTACCGCGCAGAAGACAGGGCAGACATTCATGCCGAGCACCTTGAACGCCAATTCTCACCGCTGCCGACGACCGCAACGGAACACGTCCGACTGGTCTCCGAGGAGGTAAAGGTCTTCCTACTTTCCCCCCCCTCCTCCCCCCCAAGTTTCTCCTTCTCACCGAGGGAGGTCCAAAAGACCCTCACGCGCCTAAAACCTAAAAAGGCCCCCGGTGCAGACGGCATCCCAAATTCCGCCCTCCGCCACCTCCCCTTCAGAATGGTGGCCGCCCTGACTCGCCTCTACAATGGTATTGTCAGGACCGGCCACTTCCCCTCCTCCTGGAAAATGGGTCTGGTCGTAACCATACCCAAGCCCCACAAGAATCTAAGAAGGGCTGATGGCTACCGGCCCATTACCCTCCTTTCCACCCTTTCCAAAGTCTTCGAACTCCTTCTTCTAAAACACCTCTCCCCCTACCTCCCTCCTCGTGAGGAGCAGTTCGGGTTTAGGTCCAGCCTGAGTACCACCCTCCAGTTGGTACGTGTTATCCACCACCTTTCCGTTGCGGCAAATAAAAAGGAATCGTCGGTAGCCGTATTCCTAGACATGGAGAAGGCGTTTGACAGTGTCTGGCATGAGGGTCTGCTCTGGAAGCTCATCCGGGCCAACGTACCTCCCCATCTGGTAAGGTTAGTGGCTTCCTTCCTCTCCCGCAGGACCTTCAGGGTTCGCGTTGACGGAGTCCTCTCCAACGAGCGCCCCATCGCCGCAGGCGTCCCCCAGGGTAGCGTCCTCTCGCCGGGACTCTACAACTTTTACGCCAGCGATGTGCCCGTGGACCGGGGCACCACCGTGGCGTTATACGCCGATGACACGGCGTACTTCTCCTCCTCGCTGACCACCGAGCATGCGGCTATCAAGATTCAGAGGACGCTGGATCTCCTTCCTGACTGGCTGAGCAAATGGCGACTGTCTGTCAACGCAGGTAAGTCCCAGGCGCTCGCCGTCAGCACGAGGTGTTCCTTCCCGGCGCCTCTGAAGATTGGTGATGCTGTGATCCCGTGGGGGAGGACAGCCAAATATCTCGGGGTCACCCTGGACCGCCGTCTCTCCATGGCCCCCCAGTGTGCATCGGCGGTGGCGAAGGCGAACGCGGCGATAGCGTTGCTACGCCCGGCCTACGCGTCCCCGCAGATCCCCCTGAGGATGCGCATCGCCCTTTACCGGACGTACGTACGGTCCCGCTTGACGTACGCGGCACCCGCGTGGCACCACCTGCTCTCTGCACCCCAGAAAGGGTTGTTGCAGAGAGCCCAAAACCGGGTGCTGCGCAGAGTCGCGGGCGCACCGTGGTACGTCCGCAACGCCACCATTTCTAGGGACCTCAGGGTGGAGAGCGTGGAGGCCTTTGTGGCCCAGCTCTCCGCGAAGCTGTTCGCGCGAGCGGATGCCTCGCGCCTGGTCGAACTGACCGACCTGGCGCCGTGGCATGCCCGCCCGCCCGACCGCCACCGCCTGCCGAGGGATGCCGTCCCTCCGGAGGACCCAGCGGAGCCACACAGCCCGCCTCGCCGCCCCCGAAGAGGAGGAGCCCGGCGCAATGATGCGCCGCATCCAGCGCATTGATGCGCTCCGGCGCAACCGCGCCACCACCACATGCGGGATTGTTTCCCCCCCCCCCTACCTTTTCGCCGGCAAACCAGATGCCGGCGAAACCTGTCTTAACCGCGTCCGGGGCCTGACGAGTGGCAGCCCTATTGCCACCCCATCGTCCCCGGGGCGTTTTCTTCCCCCCCCGATATAAAAAGTCGGGGCCCGGAAGTCCTACCCCTTTCCCCTTTTCCCCCAGGTCGCTTGTGTCCGCGGTCCGGCAAAACGCGGCGTGTGAGGGAGTGGTCCCATACACGTTTTCTCGGCCCCCGGGTCGGGACCCCCACGCGCCGCTTGGAGCCGACCGCCGGTCTTGGTCGGGCCTGGATTGGTCTACCGTCACTCCCTCGAACTTTGTCGGTTGCCCACCCCCACGGGCTTACCCCGCGTTCTGCCGCGGGGTGTCTTCCCTTAAGACATTGAGACTCATGCGCCCAGCACTAGTGCTGGGCGCGTCTTCCCATCCCAATTAGAGGGGCATATGCCCCTGGTATTGGTTAGCCCGCCGTAAGGCCCTTTTCAGGGGCCCGGCGTCGAGCCGAGAAGAGTCTCCTTCTCAAACAAGGGATTAAATTCGTCATTCTGTTCTCGGACACCGTCCGATGAACAGCTCCGCTCGCTCCGATCGTTCCGTCGTTTCCGCATTATCGCACTCTCGCGTGTGTGTGTACCACTGAAGAAGGAAGCCCGAAGAAAGAAGACAGCAAGAGTCAAGCCTCAAGAGTCAAGACAGCAAGAAAGAAGAGTACAAGGCGCCACCCAACCGCCTTTGCCGCCCGACCCGTGCCGTACCGTGTCTCGCGCCGCGCCGCGACCGCCGCCTACCGGACGATTCGTGCGACCGCTCGCATCGTCCGTCTCGCTCTTTTGTGCGAGCCTTCTGCTCGCACACCCCGCCGCGTAGTTATCGCCGCGTGAGGACGAGCGTGCGACCGGTCGCATCGTCTGTCTCGGTTTTAGCGCGAGCCTTCTGCTCGCGCTCCGCCGCGTCTCGTTCGCGAACACTAGCGCCCTAGTGTCTAGTGTAACGTTAGTGAGTGAGTTCCAGCCCGCCCGAGGAACAATTGTAAGTACCGTGACACGTTTAGGCACACTACACGAGGAGTTTCTCCTCCTACACACCTTCCCTCCCGGTCGCCGGGAGGGGCTGTATCCCCAAAAAATTTAAGAGAGCAGAATCCCACTACCGGGATAAACTTCCCGATCATGACTGACGCCATGATCAGAAAGTTCCTGGAGTTTTTAAAATTAGAGATCCCCGACGTAGCGTCCAAGTGGGAACGCTTCGTGCGCATGCACGAAGCTGACTCACCGGCGTCGCCCGATAGCGACGTCGCGTTAATTCCGGCCGACAATGAATCATCATCATCTCCTTCAGAGATGTCTTGCTCAGAGCAAGAGGACGACCGTAGTGAAGGGGAGTTCACTACGGTCCAACATAAAAAGACGAAGAAGAGGAAGCGTCCAGAGGGCACCTCCTCTCCAGTCCTAAGCTCCCCGACCAAGTCGGTCATTAAGATTAAGAATAGGAAAACCGTGCAGGCTCATGGCTCCGCGGCCCCTACTACCTCATCGGCCCCTCCGGCCTCTAAGGCCCCTCTGGCTTCCCAGGCCCCTCTGGCCTCCCAGGTCCCCCGAACCTCGCAGGCCCCTCCGGCCCCCCAGGCCCTTCCGGCACCCCAGGCCCCTCAGGCCTCCCAGGCCCCTCAGGCCTCTCAGGCCCCTCAGGCCGTCCGTTCTAAAATGCCTCCTCCTGTAATCATACAGGAGAAGGCAAAATGGAACCTCATCTCAGCGGCGATTAACGAGCAAAAGCTGCGTTACTCGTCTGCACACACGACCCCAATCGGCATCAAGGTACAGGTTAAGACCTCGGAGGACCACCGCCTCCTCACCGCATTCCTACGTAATAAAGGCATAGGATATCATACTTATGCCCTTGAAGACGAGCGCCTTCTGCGCGTCGTCATTACCGGAGTCGACAAGTGCCTCTCTACACAAGAGGTACTTGCGGACATCAAGTCCCAGGGTTATCCCGCACTAGAGGTACATCGTATGTACCACCCGATTAAAAAACACGAGTACAATATGGTACTCGTAACCCTCCCCCTTACACCAGAGAGCAAGGATATCTTCAATATCCGAGCCATCTGTCACATTACGGGCATCCGTGTTGAGCCCCCCCGTAAAAGGGGCATCCCTGGCCAGTGCCACCGATGCCAACTCTACGGGCACTCGGCACGGAATTGCCAAGCCCGGCCGCGTTGCGTCAAGTGCCTCGGAGACCACGGCACCTCTGACTGCCCCCGCAAGAGCCCAGCTGAGGAGTCCGAACCCCCTAGCTGTGTTCTCTGCAAGTCCCAAGGACACCCCGCCAACTACAGAGGGTGCAAAAAAGCACCCAAAGTTAAAAAACGCGTTGCACCACAGACGAAAGGTGCCCCCCCCAAACAGAGATTCGTCCCTGCCCCCCTACCCTCCCAATCTGCATGGTTCAAGCCCGCGCAGAACAGTAGGTTGGAGCCAGCGGCTTTCCCCGCTCTCCCCAGCAAGGCCATGCCCTCCGCGCCCAAAGCGCCTAAGGCCACCCCCCCTCCGACTCCCAGCTTCACTGCAGACCTCTCTTTCGTCCAGCAGTTCCTAAGCAACGTCGGGCCTATTGACCCGATGGAGCTTTCCATCTTAGCGACAAAGCTAAAAGGATCGGCCACAGACCGCATCCAAGCTTTGTCAGACCATCAAGTCTTGATCCGTCAGATCAAGGCTCTCTCCACAAACGGTATCTAATGGAGCCTTCGGGAAGGACAAAGCCGCACTCGTTACGCGTAGTGTCGTTCAACACGAACGGCATTAGGAATAACATAAGCGAAATTCGCGATTTTGTAAGCAGCCAAAATGTCGATATTCTTCTAGTGCAGGAGACGTTTTTAAAACCTAGTATTAGGAGCCCAAAAATAGCTAACTACAAAATAATCAGAAATGATAGAACTCGATCCCGACTCGGAGGCACTCTTATCTACTATAAAAAATCATTACATTGTATTCCCTTAGAGCCACCGCCATTGTTAAGTTTAGAAACATCTGTTTGTCACATTAGCATGTCCGGTCACGGACCCATTGTTATAGTTAGCGCGTACCTGGCATGTAACAATGAACTACATTCCAGCGACCTGCAGGCGCTATTCAATTTAGGCAACGCTGTCATCATTGCCGGCGACTTAAATTGTAAACACACTGAGTGGGGCAATATAAATAACAACAAGAACGGCTCAATCCTTTGTAGCTTAACCGACACATTAAATTTTGCTCTTTTAGCTCCCACGGACCCCACTCGCTATGACACCAATGAAAACATCAACGGCGTCATACGCAATCCTAGTACTATAGACATAGCTCTAGTTAAAAATGTGTCCCTAAATATCTATATCGAGACCCTCCACGAGCTTAACTCGGACCACAGACCGGTTATGATTACACTTGGTAGTCTTTACCCCAATAATTGCAGTACTAGGAAGATAGTAGATTATAAATCACTTGCGGAGAACATCAAAGTCCTCCAATCTAGTCACTTAGATAAAATCCCCGATATTATAGATAGTAAAGAGATAGCCATAGAGGCCGCCTCCCACTTGACCGATCACCTGGTAGCGACCATAGAGAGATCATCTAGGGAGGTGCCAACGACCCCCAAGGGCCGTTGGCCCCTCCCTGACTCCCTAAGGGAGTCCATCAGACTCCGAAATGCGGCTAAGCGCACATATGACCGCTACCCGTCGGAAGAGTGGAGGAAAGCCCTCCGTCACTACGAGAGGGAAGTTAAGTTTAAGATCAAACAACACAAAGCCGAGAGTTGGGATCGACTTCTTAGTGACCTAGAACCGTCTCACGTGGCATACTGGCCACTCGCGAGGGCCCTCAAAAACGACACGGAGTGCGATATGCCTCCGTTAGACAGACCAAACCGTCCTCCTGCATTCGAAGACATAGACAAGGCCGAGTGCCTAGCTGATAACTTCGAACAACAGTGCCGGCCGAGTACTCTCCCGATTGATCCCGTGCACCTTAGCTTAGTGAATAGCGAGGTCGACAGCCGACTCTCGAGGCCACCTGATGTAGATAGGGTGAGGCTGGTGGACTCGGAGGAGGTCAGTGACATTATTAAGTGTATGAAAGCCAAAAAGGCCCCAGGCCTCGACGGTATTTCAAACAAAACACTTAAAATGCTACCGTCCGAGCTTATTCAACTCCTAGTGAACATCTTTAACGCCCTCTTAGTAGGATGTTCATTCCCAGACATTTGGAAAGTAGCTATTGTCATAGGTATCCACAAACCGGGGAAACCCCGGAAGGTGCCTGGTAGTTACCGTCCAATAAGTCTCATTAGCTCCCTCGGTAAAGTCTACGAAAGAGTTATCAAAAGGCGCCTCAATGACGTCATATCCGACAAAAAACTCCTTCCAGACGAGCAGTTCGCCTTCCGCGAAATGCACAGTTGTCCCGCTCAAGTACACCGCTTAACGGAGTACATAATATCTAGCAAAAACGACAGGAAGACGACATGCGCCGTATTCTTTGACATTGCAAAAGCTTTTGATAAAATTTGGCATAACGGACTGTTATACAAACTCTATCAAATGGAAATACCCGATTATCTTGTTCTATTGATTAGTAATTTTTTAAAAAACCGTAAATTTCATTTCCGCGTTGAAGGCGCACTGTCGTCGCCAAGATATATGGAGGCGGGAGTGCCGCAGGGCTCGGTCCTCTCGCCCTCCCTATATAACCTGTACACTAGTGACATCCCCAAACACGCTAAGGTGCAATTAGCTATGTTCGCGGACGACACAGCCCTTTATTATTCCCACATACGAGCCTGTACCGCGTCAAAAGCCCTCCAGGAGTCAGTTACCGCTCTCGGTAACTGGTTCTCCAAATGGAGAATAGAAGTCAATCCCGACAAAAGTCACGCCATCCAATTTGATATTAAAAGTGCAATGAGGCGTACTTGCCCCCGTAAACTTATGAGCCCTATAAGCCTGCACGGCAACAAAATCCCACAGGTCACTCAGGTGAAATATTTAGGCGTAGTACTAAACAAGTCGATGTCGTTTTCGAGTCACATTAGTAACACGTTACGAAAAGCGAAATTTGTACTCTACAAATTATATCCGCTACTTAATTCGCGAAGCAAAATGTCCCTAAGACATAAGCTTACATTGTATAAAGTTAGAACGATACTCACTTATGCGTGCGTCTCTTTCGCACAGATAAGCGAGTCTCAACTGGACCGTTTGCAAAGAGTCCAAAACCGGTTTCTACGCATGGCAACAGGCGCCCCCTGGTACATGCGTAACATCGACTTGCATAGGGACTGCGAAATCGTCACTATTAAAGCCTACATCAAGGAACTCGTAGAGAGATTCTTTGATAAAGGCAAAAACCACCCCAACCCCCTTATCAAAAAGGCACTGGACTATGAACACGACGCACAGACCTTCCGACACCCGTACAAACGGCCTAAGCATATCTTAGCCGATCCCGTAGACCCGATCACAAAATACGTAACGTACTGTGTACAGTTACGTAAACACAAATCACACGCACCCGCGCGACTATCATCGCACCGGGGTCGACGCCGGCGCCTACCCCGAGGTCCCACATCCGACACGACAACACGTACAGACGTACAGACCGACCCTAACACGGGACCGGACCCGAACCCGAGTTCGAGTTCGCATCCCAGTAGACTAGGTTCACTCCTAAATAGTGCCCGCGACCGCGATATTGTTATAGAGAGCTCTATCAATACCGCGAACCTCATCGATATTAGGACTTACGCGCGCGAGTCATCCCGACCGTACGCGGAAGGGGAGAGGGACGGCCCTCTCAGTACCGATAGCGATAAAAACGAGAGCTCCTCTATCGCGACAACTCGCACGCCGCTAGCTTATGCTACCGCGCGCGAGCAACCTCACTCATCAGCGAGTGAGGAAGGGGTCGGACCCCTTAGCAGGTGAGACCCGCGTCTCCCCTGTCATAATAATAGCTCACAACTCGTAGCTGTCCCCAAAATCCGGTCTGAACATCACCCGGGTGATGTTAGGGAGGGTCAAACCCTCCCATCGACTCTAACCAAATAAACTAGCCACCAGGCTAGTTATAGTCCGATTTAGCTACAGCGGTCTTAACCCGACCCTTAGCATAGACCCGTTCGAAAAAAAAAAAAAAAAAAAAAAACTGATTAAATTCGTCATTCTGTTCTCGGACACCGTCCGATGAACAGCTCCGCTCGCTCCGATCGTTCCGTCGTTTCCGCATTATCGCACTCTCGCGTGTGTGTGTACCACTGAAGAAGGAAGCCCGAAGAAAGAAGACAGCAAGAGTCAAGCCTCAAGAGTCAAGACAGCAAGAAAGAAGAGTACAAGGCGCCACCCAACCGCCTTTGCCGCCCGACCCGTGCCGTACCGTGTCTCGCGCCGCGCCGCGACCGCCGCCTACCGGACGATTCGTGCGACCGCTCGCATCGTCCGTCTCGCTCTTTTGTGCGAGCCTTCTGCTCGCACACCCCGCCGCGTAGTTATCGCCGCGTGAGGACGAGCGTGCGACCGGTCGCATCGTCTGTCTCGGTTTTAGCGCGAGCCTTCTGCTCGCGCTCCGCCGCGTCTCGTTCGCGAACACTAGCGCCCTAGTGTCTAGTGTAACGTTAGTGAGTGAGTTCCAGCCCGCCCGAGGAACAATTGTAAGTACCGTGACACGTTTAGGCACACTACACGAGGAGTTTCTCCTCCTACACACCTTCCCTCCCGGTCGCCGGGAGGGGCTGTATCCCCAAAAAATTTAAGAGAGCAGAATCCCACTACCGGGATAAACTTCCCGATCATGACTGACGCCATGATCAGAAAGTTCCTGGAGTTTTTAAAATTAGAGATCCCTGACGTAGCGTCCAAGTGGGAACGCTTCGTGCGCATGCACGAAGCTGACTCACCGGCGTCGCCCGATAGCGACGTCGCGTTAATTCCGGCCGACAATGAATCATCATCATCTCCTTCAGAGATGTCTTGCTCAGAGCAAGAGGACGACCGTAGTGAAGGGGAGTTCACTACGGTCCAACATAAAAAGACGAAGAAGAGGAAGCGTCCAGAGGGCACCTCCTCTCCAGTCCTAAGCTCCCCGACCAAGTCGGTCATTAAGATTAAGAATAGGAAAACCGTGCAGGCTCATGGCTCCGCGGCCCCTACTACCTCATCGGCCCCTCCGGCCTCCAAGGCCCCTCTGGCTTCCCAGGCCCCTCTGGCCTCCCAGGTCCCCCGAACCTCGCAGGCCCCTCCGGCCCCCCAGGCCCTTCCGGCACCCCAGGCCCCTCAGGCCTCCCAGGCCCCTCAGGCCTCTCAGGCCCCTCAGGCCGTCCGTTCTAAAATGCCTCCTCCTGTAATCATACAGGAGAAGGCAAAATGGAACCTCATCTCAGCGGCGATTAACGAGCAAAAGCTGCGTTACTCGTCTGCACACACGACCCCAATCGGCATCAAGGTACAGGTTAAGACCTCGGAGGACCACCGCCTCCTCACCGCATTCCTACGTAATAAAGGCATAGGATATCATACTTATGCCCTTGAAGACGAGCGCCTTCTGCGCGTCGTCATTACCGGAGTCGACAAGTGCCTCTCTACACAAGAGGTACTTGCGGACATCAAGTCCCAGGGTTATCCCGCACTAGAGGTACATCGTATGTACCACCCGATTAAAAAACACGAGTACAATATGGTACTCGTAACCCTCCCCCTTACACCAGAGAGCAAGGATATCTTCAATATCCGAGCCATCTGTCACATTACGGGCATCCGTGTTGAGCCCCCCCGTAAAAGGGGCATCCCTGGCCAGTGCCACCGATGCCAACTCTACGGGCACTCGGCACGGAATTGCCAAGCCCGGCCGCGTTGCGTCAAGTGCCTCGGAGACCACGGCACCTCTGACTGCCCCCGCAAGAGCCCAGCTGAGGAGTCCGAACCCCCTAGCTGTGTTCTCTGCAAGTCCCAAGGACACCCCGCCAACTACAGAGGGTGCAAAAAAGCACCCAAAGTTAAAAAACGCGTTGCACCACAGACGAAAGGTGCCCCCCCCAAACAGAGATTCGTCCCTGCCCCCCTACCCTCCCAATCTGCATGGTTCAAGCCCGCGCAGAACAGTAGGTTGGAGCCAGCGGCTTTCCCCGCTCTCCCCAGCAAGGCCATGCCCTCCGCGCCCAAAGCGCCTAAGGCCACCCCCCCTCCGACTCCCAGCTTCACTGCAGACCTCTCTTTCGTCCAGCAGTTCCTAAGCAACGTCGGGCCTATTGACCCGATGGAGCTTTCCATCTTAGCGACAAAGCTAAAAGGATCGGCCACAGACCGCATCCAAGCTTTGTCAGACCATCAAGTCTTGATCCGTCAGATCAAGGCTCTCTCCACAAACGGTATCTAATGGAGCCTTCGGGAAGGACAAAGCCGCACTCGTTACGCGTAGTGTCGTTCAACACGAACGGCATTAGGAATAACATAAGCGAAATTCGCGATTTTGTAAGCAGCCAAAATGTCGATATTCTTCTAGTGCAGGAGACGTTTTTAAAACCTAGTATTAGGAGCCCAAAAATAGCTAACTACAAAATAATCAGAAATGATAGAACTCGATCCCGACTCGGAGGCACTCTTATCTACTATAAAAAATCATTACATTGTATTCCCTTAGAGCCACCGCCATTGTTAAGTTTAGAAACATCTGTTTGTCACATTAGCATGTCCGGTCACGGACCCATTGTTATAGTTAGCGCGTACCTGGCATGTAACAATGAACTACATTCCAGCGACCTGCAGGCGCTATTCAATTTAGGCAACGCTGTCATCATTGCCGGCGACTTAAATTGTAAACACACTGAGTGGGGCAATATAAATAACAACAAGAACGGCTCAATCCTTTGTAGCTTAACCGACACATTAAATTTTGCTCTTTTAGCTCCCACGGACCCCACTCGCTATGACACCAATGAAAACATCAACGGCGTCATACGCAATCCTAGTACTATAGACATAGCTCTAGTTAAAAATGTGTCCCTAAATATCTATATCGAGACCCTCCACGAGCTTAACTCGGACCACAGACCGGTTATGATTACACTTGGTAGTCTTTACCCCAATAATTGCAGTACTAGGAAGATAGTAGATTATAAATCACTTGCGGAGAACATCAAAGTCCTCCAATCTAGTCACTTAGATAAAATCCCCGATATTATAGATAGTAAAGAGATAGCCATAGAGGCCGCCTCCCACTTGACCGATCACCTGGTAGCGACCATAGAGAGATCATCTAGGGAGGTGCCAACGACCCCCAAGGGCCGTTGGCCCCTCCCTGAGGACATAAGGGAGTCCATCAGACTCCGAAATGCGGCTAAGCGCACATATGACCGCTACCCGTCGGAAGAGTGGAGGAAAGCCCTCCGTCACTACGAGAGGGAAGTTAAGTTTAAGATCAAACAACACAAAGCCGAGAGTTGGGATCGACTTCTTAGTGACCTAGAACCGTCTCACGTGGCATACTGGCCACTCGCGAGGGCCCTCAAAAACGACACGGAGTGCGATATGCCTCCGTTAGACAGACCAAACCGTCCTCCTGCATTCGAAGACATAGACAAGGCCGAGTGCCTAGCTGATAACTTCGAACAACAGTGCCGGCCGAGTACTCTCCCGATTGATCCCGTGCACCTTAGCTTAGTGAATAGCGAGGTCGACAGCCGACTCTCGAGGCCACCTGATGTAGATAGGGTGAGGCTGGTGGACTCGGAGGAGGTCAGTGACATTATTAAGTGTATGAAAGCCAAAAAGGCCCCAGGCCTCGACGGTATTTCAAACAAAACACTTAAAATGCTACCGTCCGAGCTTATTCAACTCCTAGTGAACATCTTTAACGCCCTCTTAGTAGGATGTTCATTCCCAGACATTTGGAAAGTAGCTATTGTCATAGGTATCCACAAACCGGGGAAACCCCGGAAGGTGCCTGGTAGTTACCGTCCAATAAGTCTCATTAGCTCCCTCGGTAAAGTCTACGAAAGAGTTATCAAAAGGCGCCTCAATGACGTCATATCCGACAAAAAACTCCTTCCAGACGAGCAGTTCGCCTTCCGCGAAATGCACAGTTGTCCCGCTCAAGTACACCGCTTAACGGAGTACATAATATCTAGCAAAAACGACAGGAAGACGACATGCGCCGTATTCTTTGACATTGCAAAAGCTTTTGATAAAATTTGGCATAACGGACTGTTATACAAACTCTATCAAATGGAAATACCCGATTATCTTGTTCTATTGATTAGTAATTTTTTAAAAAACCGTAAATTTCATTTCCGCGTTGAAGGCGCACTGTCGTCGCCAAGATATATGGAGGCGGGAGTGCCGCAGGGCTCGGTCCTCTCGCCCTCCCTATATAACCTGTACACTAGTGACATCCCCAAACACGCTAAGGTGCAATTAGCTATGTTCGCGGACGACACAGCCCTTTATTATTCCCACATACGAGCCTGTACCGCGTCAAAAGCCCTCCAGGAGTCAGTTACCGCTCTCGGTAACTGGTTCTCCAAATGGAGAATAGAAGTCAATCCCGACAAAAGTCACGCCATCCAATTTGATATTAAAAGTGCAATGAGGCGTACCTGCCCCCGTAAACTTATGAGCCCTATAAGCCTGCACGGCAACAAAATCCCACAGGTCACTCAGGTGAAATATTTAGGCGTAGTACTAAACAAGTCGATGTCGTTTTCGAGTCACATTAGTAACACGTTACGAAAAGCGAAATTTGTACTCTACAAATTATATCCGCTACTTAATTCGCGAAGCAAAATGTCCCTAAGACATAAGCTTACATTGTATAAAGTTAGAACGATACTCACTTATGCGTGCGTCTCTTTCGCACAGATAAGCGAGTCTCAACTGGACCGTTTGCAAAGAGTCCAAAACCGGTTTCTACGCATGGCAACAGGCGCCCCCTGGTACATGCGTAACATCGACTTGCATAGGGACTGCGAAATCGTCACTATTAAAGCCTACATCAAGGAACTCGTAGAGAGATTCTTTGATAAAGGCAAAAACCACCCCAACCCCCTTATCAAAAAGGTACTGGACTATGAACACGACGCACAGACCTTCCGACACCCGTACAAACGGCCTAAGCATATCTTAGCCGATCCCGTAGACCCGATCACAAAATACGTAACGTACTGTGTACAGTTACGTAAACACAAATCACACGCACCCGCGCGACTATCATCGCACCGGGGTCGACGCCGGCGCCTACCCCGAGGTCCCACATCCGACACGACAACACGTACAGACGTACAGACCGACCCTAACACGGGACCGGACCCGAACCCGAGTTCGAGTTCGCATCCCAGTAGACTAGGTTCACTCCTAAATAGTGCCCGCGACCGCGATATTGTTATAGAGAGCTCTATCAATACCGCGAACCTCATCGATATTAGGACTTACGCGCGCGAGTCATCCCGACCGTACGCGGAAGGGGAGAGGGACGGCCCTCTCAGTACCGATAGCGATAAAAACGAGAGCTCCTCTATCGCGACAACTCGCACGCCGCTAGCTTATGCTACCGCGCGCGAGCAACCTCACTCATCAGCGAGTGAGGAAGGGGTCGGACCCCTTAGCAGGTGAGACCCGCGTCTCCCCTGTCATAATAATAGCTCACAACTCGTAGCTGTCCCCAAAATCCGGTCTGAACATCACCCGGGTGATGTTAGGGAGGGTCAAACCCTCCCATCGACTCTAACCAAATAAACTAGCCACTAGGCTAGTTATAGTCCGACTTAGCTACAGCGGTCTTAACCCGACCCTTAGCATAGACCCGTTCGAAAAAAAAAAAAAAAAAAAAAAACTGATTAAATATTCTATTCTATTCTATTCTATCTTCACATTCCTATACCGAATATTGGAGTTTTATTTCGCCTTCAGAAAAGTAGTAAATACCGCCGCTACATTGGTGACCCCGAGCAAGAAACATAGGAATCAGGAAGCAAGAACCATGTCAGAGGGAAGCGAAACCACTCAAGCCCACGAGAAGATTACCCCCGGCTGCACCGATCCTCCGCAAGAAACCCACGAACTCGGTTCCATCGCCCTAAGCCTGCGTGTACCACCATTCTGGCGCGATCGTCCCAGATTATGGTTCATCAGCTTCGAAGCCGCAACACACGACCTGAAGAAGAGCCAAGCCCAACTTTCCCAGATGGTAATCGCCCAGCTTGACAAACAAGACGTCGAACAGATAGCCGACCTTCTCTACAGTCCGCCAGCCCAGAACCAGTACAAAATCCTCAAAGAACGCCTAATCTCCGTCTACGAAGAAAGCGAAGGACGTCAGTTTCAAAAACTATTACAAGAAATGGAACTAGGAGACCAAAGGCCCACTCAATTACTTCGTCGCATGCGAAATCTCGCGCGAGACAAAGTTCCCGACTCAACATTACGCCTCATGTGGATGAATCATCTCCCCGCACACGTCCGCTCCGTACTTGTAGTAAGCGACACTATCAGCAAGACCGCCGCACTCGACGAACTAGCACTTCTCGCTGACAAAATGCTTGAACAAAATCAAGAAATCTCCGCCGTCGCGTCAACACCGTGTTCATCGTCATCCGCACCTACGAGCCGAGATCCAGAACTTCTAGAAGTCATAAAACAATTAACAAATGAAATCGCCGAGCTCAAGTCATCGCAAAATCACTACAGGGGGCGCTCGCCGTACAGATCGAGCCGTTCTTATCGCCTGGACTCACGCGGTAGAGACGGAAAACCACAACGTCTGCCCTCTCGCTCTCGCGAACGGTTTAGCACTCCGTCGCCGTACTGCTACTATCATCGTCGCTTCGGAATCAACGCAAGAAAATGTACAACTCCGTGCGCATTTAATGAAGAAAACAAGTCGGAAAACTAAAGAGAACGTTAGCAGCGGCGGAACCTAACGTATCAAGCAAATCCTACCGCCTTTTTATCACTGACAAGAGAACAAGGCTTCAATTTTTGGTTGATACTGGCGCTAATATTAGTGTCATACCGAGAACAAAAGGATCTACAGTGCAATCTCTGCCATTCAAGCTATACGCTGCTAACAACACAACAATAGCAACATACGGAGAAAAAACGCTCGAACTCGACCTCAACTTACGAAGACCGTACAAGTGGAAATTCGTCGTAGCAGACGTCACAAAACCAATCCTTGGGGCAGATTTTCTCAATTTTCACAATCTAATAGTCGATTTAAAAAACCGTCGACTGATAGACAACATCACTAACCTCACCGTGCCAGCTCCAGCGACAAACTCGAAGATACCTACCATAAGAAGCATCGACCAGCATCAGTCTTACCACGACATCCTGGCCGACTACCCTGGTACAACTCGTCTGTCTGCCATGAAGCTCAACAACAAGCACAACGTAGAACATGTCATAGAAACGACTGGACAACCTATATATTGCCGTACAAGACCACTACCGCCACACAGATACAACGACGTGAGAAACGAATTCATCAACATGATGCAACAAGGATTATGCCGGCTAAGCAAAAGTCCTTGGGCCAGCCCACTGCACGTCGTACCAAAGAAAAATGGCGATCTTCGCATCTGTGGCGACTACCGTCGACTAAATTCAGTCACTATAGCCGACCGATACCCCATTCCACGACTACGTGACTTCACCAACCAGCTGTCTTCAAAGGTTATTTTCTCTACAATTGACCTCAACCGCGCGTACCAGCAAATACCCATCTCAGAAAAGGACATCGAGAAAACAGCCATCACAACGCCGTTCGGACTCTTCGAATTTCCTCGAATGTGTCCCGGACTCAGAAACGCCGGCAAACCTTTCAAAGGTTTATTCATGAAGTACTCCGAGGACTCGACTACGCATTTCCATTCATCGATGACGTCATATTAGCCTCCGAAAACGAACATCAACATCGCCAACAGCTACGCGAAGTACTACAGCGATTCGAAGAATACGGCATTACCATAAACCCGTCTAAATGTGTTTTTGGTCAGCCACAAGTCAAGTTTCTTGGATATACAGTTTCCCAAGAAGGTATCAAGCCACCGGAAGACAAAATTCAAGCCATAATCGACTACCCAAAACCTTCCACCATAGAAGAACTCCGACGTTTTCTCGGTATGCTCAATTATTATCGAGAAAACATACCAAAAGCTGCAGCCATTCAAGCCCCGCTCAACTCATTTCTGCACAACTGCAAGAAAAAGGACAAGACAATAATTCAGTGGAGCGAAGAGGCAAATCAAGCTTTCATGAAATGCAAACAAAGCATTCAAGAAGCCGCCATACTCGCGCACCCGCATCATTCTGCCTCACTCGCACTCATGTGTGACGCATCTGATACATGCGCAGGAGCTGTCCTACAACAACACATAAACAATCAATGGCAAGCCCTTGGATATTTTTCGAAGAAATTTTCCGACGCTCAAACCAAGTACAGCGCATTTGACCGCGAGCTCACCGCAATCTACATGGCTGTGAAACAGTTCCGGAAAATATTCGAAGGAAGACATCTCATCATATATACGGACCACAAACCTCTCACATACGCCTTCACGAAGATCAATAGCAACAACGAAGTAGCGCGAAGAACGCGACAAATATTATTCATCGCTGTTGGGGCAGAGCTCCAGGGGTAGTGCTGGTGGTCTCCACCAAATAAAAATACTGCTTCGATGTGTACTTGTATAATATAGGTACTGGTATGATAGCCGCGGTGCGTGCGTCGCGTACGGAGGTGGTCGGGCGAATTCCCCGTGAGGAGTGCACGGGCTCGCGACGCTGTCGTCCGCTACGTCGTCCGACGAATTCACGACGGACATTCGACACATCAGTGGAGCCGACAACATCGTAGCCGACGCACTATCACGAGTCGATGCGATATCATTTCCCACTTCGGTCGACTACGATGAACTCGCCACCGCGCAAGAAAAGGACAGCGCTATACAAGACCTGATGAAACAACAACATCTCCACATAAAGAAAATTAGCCTGCCGACATCGCAGAAGCAAATATACTGCGAATGTTCGACTTCACGCATTCGTCCATACGTACCAGAAGAACTTCGTAGAAAAGCATTCAACGCCGTCCACGAACTCAGTCATCCTGGTATACGAACGACACGCAAATTAATACAAGACCGTTTCTTTTGGCCTGCAATGAACATAGATGTCGGAAAATGGGCGAAAGCATGCACAGAATGTCAAAAAGCGAAGATACAGCGACACACTTCTCACATTCTGTTCTCGGACACCGTCCGAGAACAGAAAGAGAACTCCGCTCGCTCCGATCGTTCCGTCGTTTCCGCATTATTGCACTCTCGCGTGTGTGTGTACCACTGAAGAAGGAAGCCCGAAGAAGGAAGACAGCAAGAGTCAAGCCTCAAGAGTCAAGACAGCAAGAAAGAAGAGTACAAGGCGCCACCCAACCGCCTTTGCCGCCCGACCCGTGCCGTACCGTGTCTCGCGCCGCGCCGCGACCGCCGCCTACCGGACGATTCGTGCGACCGCTCGCATCGTCCGTCTCGCTCTTTTGTGCGAGCCTTCTGCTCGCACACCCCGCCGCGTAGTTATCGCCGCGTGAGGACGAGCGTGCGACCGGTCGCATCGTCTGTCTCGGTTTTAGCGCGAGCCTTCTGCTCGCGCTCCGCCGCGTCTCGTTCGCGAACACTAGCGCCCTAGTGTCTAGTGTAACGTTAGTGAGTGAGTTCCAGCCCGCCCGAGGAACAATTGTAAGTACCGTGACACGTTTAGGCACACTACACGAGGAGTTTCTCCTCCTACACACCTTCCCTCCCGGTCGCCGGGAGGGGCTGTATCCCCAAAAAATTTAAGAGAGCAGAATCCCACTCCCGGGATAAACTTCCCGATCATGACTGACGCCATGATCAGAAAGTTCCTGGAGTTTTTGAAATTAGAATCCCCCGACGTAGCGTCCAAATGGGAACGCTTCGTGCGCATGCACGAAGCTGACTCACCGGCGTCGCCCGATAGCGACGTCGCGTTAATTCCGGCTGACATTGAATCCCCATCATCTCCTTCAGAGATGTCTTGCTCAGAGCAAGAAGACGACCGTAGCGAAGGGGAGTTCACTACGGTCCATCATAAAAAGACGAAGAAGAGGAAGCGTCCAGAGGGCACCTCCTCTCCAGTCTTAAGCTCCCCGACCAAGTCGGTCACAAAGAATAGGAAAACCGTGCAGGCTCATGGCTCCGCGGCCCCTACCCCTCTGGCCTCCAAGGCCCCTCTGGCTTCCCAGGCCCCTCTGGCCTCCCAGGCCCCCCGAACCTCGCAGGCCCCTCCGGCCCCCCAGGCCCTTCCGGCACCCCAGGCCCCTCAGGCCTCCCAGGCCCCTCAGGCCTCTCAGGCCCCTCAGGCCGTCCGTTCTAAAATGCCTCCTCCTGTAATCATACAGGAGAAGGCAAAATGGAACCTCATCTCAGCGGCGATAAACGAGCAAAAGCTGCGTTACTCGTCCGCACACACGACCCCAATTGGCATCAAGGTACAGGTTAAGACCTCGGAGGACCACCGCCTCCTCACCGCGTTCCTACGTAATAAAGGCATAGGATATCATACTTATGCCCTCGAAGACGAGCGCCTTCTGCGCGTCGTCATTACCGGAGTCGACAAGTGCCTCTCTACACAAGAGGTACTTGTGGACATCAAGTCCCAGGGTTATCCCGCACTAGAGGTACATCGTATGTACCACCCGATCAAAAAGCACGAGTACAATATGGTACTCGTAACCCTCCCCCTTACACCAGAGAGCAAGGATATCTTCAATATCCGAGCCATCTGTCACATTACGGGCATCCGTGTTGAGCCCCCCCGTAAAAGGGGCATCCCTGGCCAGTGCCACCGATGCCAACTCTACGGGCACTCGGCACGGAATTGCCAAGCCCGGCCGCGTTGCGTCAAGTGCCTCGGAGACCACGGCACCTCTGACTGCCCCCGCAAGAGCCCAGCTGAGGAGTCCGAACCCCCTAGCTGTGTTCTCTGCAAGTCCCAAGGACACCCCGCCAACTACAGAGGGTGCAAAAAAGCACCCAAAGTTAAAAAACGCGTTGCACCACAGACGAAAGGTGCCCCCCCCCAAACAGAGATTCGTCCCTGCCCCCCTACCCTCCCAATCTGCATGGTTCAAGCCCGCGCAGAACAGTAGGTTGGAGCCAGCGGCTTTCCCCGCTCTCCCCAGCAAGGCCATGCCCTCCGCGCCCAAAGCGCCTAAGGCCACCCCCCCTCCGACTCCCAGCTTCACTGCAGACCTCTCTTTCGTCCAGCAGTTCCTAAGCAACGTCGGGCCTATTGACCCGATGGAGCTTTCCATTTTAGCGACAAAGCTAAAAGGATCGGCCACAGACCGCATCCAAGCTTTGTCAGACCATCAGGTCTTGATCCGTCAGATCAAGGCTCTCTCCACAAACGGTATCTAATGGAGCCCTCGGGAAGGACAAAGCCGCACTCGTTACGCGTAGTGTCGTTCAATACGAACGGCATTAGGAATAACATAAGCGAAATTCGCGATTTTGTAAGCAGCCAAAATGTCGATATTCTTCTAGTGCAGGAGACGTTTTTAAAACCTAGTATTAGGAGCCCAAAAATAGCTAACTACAAAATAATCAGAAATGATAGAACTCGATCCCGACTCGGAGGCACTCTTATCTAATATAAAAAATCATTACATTGTATTCCCTTAGAGCCACCGCCATTGTTAAGTTTAGAAACATCTGTTTGTCACATTAGCATGTCCGGTCACGGACCCATTGTTATAGTTAGCGCGTACCTGGCATGTAACAATGAACTACATTCCAGCGACCTGCAGGCGCTATTCAATTTAGGCAACGCTGTCATCATTGCCGGCGACTTAAATTGTAAACACACTGAGTGGGGCAATATAAATAACAATAAGAACGGCTCAATCCTTTGTAGCTTAACCGACACATTAAATTTTGCTCTCTTAGCTCCCACGGACCCCACTCGCTATGACACCAATGAAAACATCAACGGCGTCATACGCAATCCTAGTACTATAGACATAGCTCTAGTTAAAAATGTGTCCCTAAACATCTATATCGAGACCCTCCACGAGCTTAACTCGGACCACAGACCGGTTATGATTACACTTGGTAGTCTTAACCCCAATAATTGCAGTACTAGGAAGATAGTAGATTATAAATCACTTGCGGAGAACATCAAAGTCCTCCAATCTAGTCACTTAGATAAAATCCCCGATATTATAGATAGTAAAGAGATAGCCATAGAGGCCGCCTCCCACTTGACCGATCACCTGGTAGCGACCATAGAGAGATCATCTAGGGAGGTGCCAACGACCCCCAAGGGCCGTTGGCCCCTCCCTGAGGACATAAGGGAGTCCATCAGACTTCGAAATGCGGCTAAGCGCACATATGACCGCTACCCGTCGGAAGAGTGGAGGAAAGCCCTCCGTCACTACGAGAGGGAAGTTAAGTTTAAGATCAAACAACACAAAGCCGAGAGTTGGGATCGACTTCTTAGTGACCTAGAACCGTCTCACGTGGCATACTGGCCACTCGCGAGGGCCCTCAAAAACGACACGGAGTGCGATATGCCTCCGTTAGACATACCAAACCGTCCTCCTGCATTCGAAGACATAGACAAGGCCGAGTGCCTAGCTGATAACTTCGAACAACAGTGCCGGCCGAGTACTCTCCCGATTGATCCAGTGCACCTTAGCTTAGTGAATAGCGAGGTCGACAGCCGACTCTCGAGGCCACCTGATGTAGATAGGGTGAGGATGGTGGACTCGGAGGAGGTCAGTGACATTATTAAGTGTATGAAAGCCAAAAAGGCCCCAGGCCTCGACGGTATTTCAAACAAAACACTTAAAATGCTACCGTCCGAGCTTATTCAACTCCTAGTGAACATCTTTAACGCCCTCTTAGTAGGATGTTCATTCCCAGACATTTGGAAAGTAGCTATTGTCATAGGTATCCACAAACCGGGGAAACCCCGGAAGGTGCCTGGTAGTTACCGTCCAATAAGTCTCATTAGCTCCCTCGGTAAAGTCTACGAAAGAGTTATCAAAAGGCGCCTCAATGACGTCATATCCGACAAAAAACTCCTTCCAGACGAGCAGTTCGCCTTCCGCGAAATGCACAGTTGTCCCGCTCAAGTACACCGCTTAACGGAGTACATAATATCTAGCAAAAACGACAGGAAGACGACATGCGCCGTATTCTTTGACATTGCAAAAGCTTTTGATAAAATTTGGCATAACGGACTGTTATACAAACTCTATCAAATGGAAATACCCGATTATCTTGTTCTACTGATTAGTAACTTTTTAAAAAACCGTAAATTTCATTTCCGCGTTGAAGGCGCACTGTCGTCGCCAAGATATATGGAGGCGGGAGTGCCGCAGGGCTCGGTCCTCTCGCCCTCCCTATATAACCTGTATACTAGTGACATCCCCAAACACGCTAAGGTGCAATTAGCTATGTTCGCGGACGATACAGCCCTTTATTACTCCCACATACGTGCCTGTACCGCGTCAAAAGCCCTCCAGGAGTCAGTTACCGCTCTCGGTAACTGGTTCTCCAAATGGAGAATAGAAGTCAATCCCGACAAAAGTCACGCCATCCAATTTGATATTAAAAGTGCAATGAGGCGTACCTGCCCCCGTAAACTTATGAGCCCTATAAGCCTGCACGGCAACAAAATCCCACAGGTCACTCAGGTGAAATATTTAGGCGTAGTACTAAACAAGTCGATGTCGTTTTCGAGTCATATTAGTAACACGTTACGTAAAGCGAAATTTGTACTCTACAAATTATATCCGCTACTTAATTCGCGAAGCAAAACGTCCCTAAGACATAAGCTTACACTGTATAAAGTTTGCATTAGAACGATACTCACTTATGCGTGCGTCTCTTTCGCACAGATAAGCGAGTCTCAACTGGACCGTTTGCAAAGAGTCCAAAACCGGTTTCTACGCATGGCAACAGGCGCCCCCTGGTACATGCGTAACATCGACTTGCATAGGGACTGCGAAATCGTCACTATTAAAGCCTACATCAAGGAACTCGTAGAGAGATTCTTTGATAAAGGCAAAAACCACCCCAACCCCCTTATCAAAAAGGCACTGGACTATGAACACGACGCACAGACCTTCCGACACCCGTACAAACGGCCTAAGCATATCTTAGCCGATCCCGTATACCCGATCACAAAATACGTAACGTTCTGTGTACAGTTACGTAAACACAAATCACACGCACCCGCGCGACTATCATCGCACCGGGGTCGACGCCGGCGCCTACCCCGAGGTCCCACATCCGACACGACAACACGTACAGACGTACAGACCGACCCTAACACGGGACCGGACCCGAACCCGAGTTCGAGTTCGCATCCCAGTAGACTAGGTTCACTCCAAAATAGTGCCCGCGACCGCGATATTGTTATAGAGAGCTCTATCAATACCGCGAACCTCATCGATATTAGGACTTACGCGCGCGAGTCATCCCGACCGTACGCGGAAGGGGAGAGGGACGGCCCTCTCAGTACCGATAGCGATAAAAACGAGAGCTCCTCTATCGCGACAACTCGCACGCCGCTAGCTTATGCTACCGCGCGCGAGCAACCTCACTCATCAGCGAGTGAGGAAGGGGTCGGACCCCTTAGCAGGTGAGACCCGCGTCTCCCCTGTCATAATAATAGCTCACATCCGTAGCTGTCCCCAATATCCGGTCTGAACATCACCCGGGTGATGTTAGGGAGGGTCAAACCCTCCCATCGACTCTAACCAAATAAACTAGCCACCAGGCTAGTTATAGTCCGATTTAGCTACAGCGGTCTTAACCCTTAGCATAGACCCTTTCGAAAAAAAAAAAAAAAAAAAACGACACACTTCAAGTACTGTATCTACTTTCCCGCCTTCAACAGATCGTTTCTCTCACTTGCACATCGATATCGTCGGACCTCTTCCCACTTCACCCGACGGGAAGCGCTATCTCATTACCATGGTAGACCGAGCTACCAGATGGCCCGAAGCAACGCCAGTAGAAGAAATATCAGCAGAAACTACAGCGAAGACACTTTACGAAAATTGGATATCCCGTTTTGGATGCCCAGCCAAGATTACTTCGGATCAAGGAAGGCAATTTGAAAGTCAACTTTTCGTTGCTCTCACACAAATACTAGGCGCTGAAAAAACAAGAACTACAGCCTACCACCCTCAGAGTAACGGCCTAGTGGAACGATGGCATCGTTGTATGAAAACAGCACTGAAAGCCCGACTCACGCCAAACAAGAACTGGATCGACGAACTACCTACCATCATGTTAGGACTGCGTGCCGCACTCCGCACGGACACGCGAGTTAGCGCCGCTGAACTCACATATGGCCAAAGTCTGCGACTACCTAGCGACTTTTTCATCGAACCAGCAGCCAAAACAACAATGGACTACGACTTCGTCTCCAACCTTCGCCGCACCATCAACAGCCTCAAGCCACAGCCAGAAAAGCACCACAGCAACAGCCGCGTCACATTTTTACATCCAGACCTAGAAAAATGTGAACATGTTTTCGTACGAATCGACGCTGTGAGAAAACCGCTTCAGCCGCCGTACGAAGGACCGTTTCGTATACTTAAACGAAATAGCAAGTTCTATACGATACTCCGAGCCGGACGAGAAGCCGTCGTATCAATTGACCGCTTGAAGCCTGCCTACACCATAAACGAAGACAAAGAGGGACAACAACGAGACGACGTGAAACAATCGCGAACCGGGCGAATCATCAGAGCTCCGGTACGTTTTACTTGAAGGGGAGTCCTGTAGCTGCCTATTGGTCCTGCGTATCCAGATACCACCGCTTACGATCCACGCTACAGAGTGAGACGCACTGAGATGTATTATCCGTCTCACTCGCACGATCCACGTCACCAGAGACAGAGACGCGGTGTCGTCCATCTCACTCCTACATCGGCGCACACCTTGTCATTGGTCAGAAGAATATGACATACACCAGCGTGAATCAATACCCCCTAATATAATATATTATAAGCTCACTATTCTGATTAAATATTCTCGATAAACTCCGCTTAGCGTTCGTCAATTCACTCCTTATTCGTAAGAATAACGAGTGGATTGTCGCCTTGCTGAGGAGTTGCCCTGCCCTTGGCCTCCCGCTGGGCTGTTCCAGCGTTGGGTCACGGGGAGCCAGCCTCCTCAAAGTTTTAAACCGTGCAAGTACGTACACTTTCGTGACTACTTTGACACTTATACGTGTTAGTGTTTAGTGTCCCACCGTGTCTGTGTTGTGTGAGTACTTTCTTTTATTAACTTCCTTGTGCATGCACACTGTTTCGTGCGTGTATAATATGTGACTGTTTGTGCGTCATATCCCTGTATACATGGTACAGTAAGGAACTGTACTGCAACCATGGCCGACCGTGGTTCGCGGCCGCACAGCCGCGACCGCCCCAGCCACTCCCGCGCCGGCTCAGCCGCGTCGCGCAGCGGACCCTCATCACGGTCCAGCTCGCGCACGTCAGAGCGCGCATACCTGTCTGCTACCGAGCCCAGCTTGAGCGGTACGGATACCGCTCGCCCCGGGCCGCCTTCGGCATTATCGCGGGGGTGTACTGACACCCCCCCGCCCCAATGCCTTCCGACGGCGCCCCGCCGCGAGTCTGGGCCCCCACCCCGCCCAGCCAAAAAGGGTTCGGCCTCACCGCCGCGCCCCGCGCGCCCTTCGACGGAGGTGTGCACCCCCCGCCACCCTCCAACAGCCGCCGCAGTGAGCACAAAGCTCACGTTCACCGCCTCGCCGGCATCACCGCCCCAAGAAGACCGTCGTGCGGTAAGTGCCCCCGCTCCGAGAGCCCCCGCTCCGGCCCCCTCGTCGAGCAGCATGCCTCCGCCTCCTGCCCCTCCTGCGCAGGTCACCAAACGGCAGCGACAAGATGCACCATCCGACATCTCGCCGCCGGCCAAGCGCGCCGACCGCCCGGCTACCTACGCCGCAGCGACCACCGCCCCTGCGCCGGCCGGATCGCCCGTGGCCTCCACCTCAAGGGCCCCCTCGCCGATGGATGCCAGTACGGTTACCCATACAGCGAACGCGACCTCACCGCCGCCGAAACCAGCTCCCCGATGCCCTCCCATTATAGTGGAGAAGCTGGACAACTGGGTCGACCACTTCAGCCGCCTCAGGGACCTCCTGGGGCACCCCCCAAATGCGAAGACGTACGGCCAGGGGGTAAAATTCACCCCTCAGGGAGAGAACGAGTATCGGTGCGTGCAGCGGTACCTGGCTGACCTAAGCGAGTCCGCCCAGGTCAGCTGGTACTCGTACGCGCTGCCCCAAGACCGCGGTTTAAAGGTAGGCATCCACGGCCTACCAGCTAGCACGCCCACAGAGAGGATAGCAGCAGACCTCACCTCCAAAGGATTCGAGGTGGAGCACGTCTCCCGAATCCTCGCTCGGAAGGACCGCCCCGGGTGCGCCTACTTCGTACTACTGAAGCGCACCCCGAACCTGGTACCAGGCATCTACCAGGTGACCGAAATCCTAAACATGCCCAACCTCAAGGTGGAAGCCTGGCGCGGGAAGAGTGGCCCTGCCCAGTGCCACAGATGCCAGCAGTTCAGGCATTCCAGCCGTAACTGTCACCGCAAGCTGGCGTGCGTCAGATGCGGCGAGGAGCACGCCGCCGCCGACTGCCCCCGACCTAAAACCGATGAGCCCATTTGCGTGAACTGCAAGGGGCCCCACCCCGCAAACAACCGGAACTGCCCGGTCTTCCGACGGGAGGCCAGAAACCGTCAGGCGGGCCCCATCGCCCGCACTACCCGGACAACAAACCGGGTACGGACAAATAGGGTAAGTGACGCCCCCACCATCGCTGAGAGAGAGGTCCCCCCCCCGCCGCCCTCCGCCACTTCTCTAATGGCGGAGGCAAATGACCCCACCCCCCGTCCCGCCGCATCCGCCGCCCCCCCCTCGGCCCGGAAGCAGCGGAAACGGACTAGGACCAAGAAGAGGGCTAAATCCGGTGCGACCTCAACCGCCGCCACGGACTCGGAGTACGAGCCCCTCGCCCTCCCCCTCCCCCCTGTTGATACAGCCCCGCCGGCTGAAGAGGCCATCCTATCGGCCCCCCCCCTGCCGCAGCGTACCCCGCGCCCCCCACGCCTTTCGCGCACCAAACGCACTGCCCAGCCGGTCACCAAACCTGAGGTGACCGAGCTTTCCACTGAGCCCGCAGACCCGGCGATCTCCGCCATTTTGCCCCCTCGTGCCCCCCCTTCTTCTCGTCGCCGAGAATCCCCCAGGACCACGGCTCAGCTTTTACAAGCTTTATTCTCCCTGGCCATGGATGTCTTTAATAGAATCCTGGCCGGGGAAGAAATCCTCCCAACCCTCTTAAGGGTCCTCCCCGAGGGGGCCTCCCTCTTTGCAAAATTACTTTCGCAATGGTTTCCCACGCCCCAGTCTTAAAGGTTGTCCACTGGAACGTCCGGGGGGTCCGCGGCAGGGTGGCTCCGATTCGCCTCCTCCTTCGGGAGTACGAGGTGGACGTCGCCCTGCTGAGCGAAACCCTCCTGTCCCCTCAGGACCGCTTCAGTGCCCCCGGTTACCACGTATACCGCCAAGACTATCTGGGGGGTGAGCGAGCGAGCAGAGGCCTAGCCGTTCTGGTCGGCAGGAAACTTCTGCACCAACTCCTACCCCCCCCCTCCGTTTCATCGCTCTATGCCCTTGGGGTGGAGGTACTCCTCGGGTCGCACCGCACGCACATCTATGCGTGCTATAAACCTCCGGGGTCGCGTTTAGATATCTCCGACATCCACAGGCTCCTATCAGAAGAGCCGACTGTGATTGCCGGAGATCTGAACTGTAAGCACCCCGGATGGGGATCCCGTGCCGCAAATCCGGACGGCAATAGGCTACTCGCAGATTCAGGACGAGTCGGGTACACGGTGGTGGGAACTTACTACCCCACCCACTACCCCGAGAACCCACAATTCTCTCCGGACGTCCTCGACGTGGCGATTGCACACCGACTCCCGGGCGACCTCCACCAAGAGGTCCTGGATGTGGCCCATGGCTCTGACCACCTCCCAGTCCTAGCCACCATACGCGCTGCACCCGCTAGCGTCCCCCCTCTTCCCCCTCGCCCAGTCCGCGACTGGGACGTCTTCGCAGAGCGGCTCCACGAGAGCACGCCCAACTTCCCGGTGGACTCTGCAGAGTCCGTCGATTCGATGACTCTGCAGATCACCGAGGCGATCGCAGCCGCGATGGACGCGGCAACCCAGCCGCCTACTCACCGGCAGTCCAAGCGGCCCACTCTTCCTCGGCACATCGCTGACCTAATAGGCGAGAAGAAACGCCTGCGCCGAAGATGGCAGCTCAGCCGCTGCCCCACCCTGAAGACGCAGCTAAACCACCTCACTTTTAAGGTAAAAACTGCCCTTCAGGACCAAAACGCAGCCGACTGGACTCAACGCATCCTGGAGGCGGGAGAGGACTGGATTTCCCTCCACCGCTTTTGCCGCAGCCTCACTGGAGTCACACCCCCAGTGTGCCCCCTGTTCCACCCAGATGGCAACCTAAGGTACCGCGCAGAAGACAGGGCAGACATTCATGCCGAGCACCTTGAACGCCAATTCTCACCGCTGCCGACGACCGCAACGGAACACGTCCGACTGGTCTCCGAGGAGGTAAAGGTCTTCCTACTTTCCCCCCCCTCCTCCCCCCCAAGTTTCTCCTTCTCACCGAGGGAGGTCCAAAAGACCCTCACGCGCCTAAAACCTAAAAAGGCCCCCGGTGCAGATGGCATCCCAAATTCCGCCCTCCGCCACCTCCCCTTCAGAATGGTGGCCGCCCTGACTCGCCTCTACAATGGTATTGTCAGGACCGGCCACTTCCCCTCCTCCTGGAAAATGGGTCTGGTCGTAACCATACCCAAGCCCCACAAGAATCTAAGAAGGGCTGATGGCTACCGGCCCATTACCCTCCTTTCCACCCTTTCCAAAGTCTTTGAACTCCTTCTTCTAAAACACCTCTCCCCCTACCTCCCTCCTCGTGAGGAGCAGTTCGGGTTTAGGTCCAGCCTGAGTACCACCCTCCAGTTGGTACGTGTTATCCACCACCTTTCCGTTGCGGCAAATAAAAAGGAATCGTCGGTAGCCGTATTCCTAGACATGGAGAAGGCGTTTGACAGTGTCTGGCATGAGGGTCTGCTCTGGAAGCTCATCCGGGCCAACGTACCTCCCCATCTGGTAAGATTAGTGGCTTCCTTCCTCTCCCGCAGGACCTTCAGGGTTCGCGTTGACGGAGTCCTCTCCAACGAGCGCCCCATCGCCGCAGGCGTCCCCCAGGGTAGCGTCCTCTCGCCGGGACTCTACAACTTTTACGCCAGCGATGTGCCCGTGGACCGGGGCACCACCGTGGCGTTATACGCCGATGACACGGCGTACTTCTCCTCCTCGCTGACCACCGAGCATGCGGCTATCAAGATTCAGAGGACGCTGGATCTCCTTCCTGACTGGCTGAGCAAATGGCGACTGTCTGTCAACGCAGGTAAGTCCCAGGCGCTCGCCGTCAGCACGAGGTGTTCCTTCCCGGCGCCTCTGAAGATTGGTGATGCTGTGATCCCGTGGGGGAGGACAGCCAAATATCTCGGGGTCACCCTGGACCGCCGTCTCTCCATGGCCCCCCAGTGTGCATCGGCGGTGGCGAAGGCGAACGCGGCGATAGCGTTGCTACGCCCGGCCTACGCGTCCCCGCAGATCCCCCTGAGGATGCGCATCGCCCTTTACCGGACGTACGTACGGTCCCGCTTGACGTACGCGGCACCCGCGTGGCACCACCTGCTCTCTGCACCCCAGAAAGGGTTGTTGCAGAGAGCCCAAAACCGGGTGCTGCGCAGAGTCGCGGGCGCACCGTGGTACGTCCGCAACGCCACCATTTCTAGGGACCTCAGGGTGGAGAGCGTGGAGGCCTTTGTGGCCCAGCTCTCCGCGAAGCTGTTCGCGCGAGCGGATGCCTCGCGCCTGGTCGAACTGACCGACCTGGCGCCGTGGCATGCCCGCCCGCCCGACCGCCACCGCCTGCCGAGGGATGCCGTCCCTCCGGAGGACCCAGCGGAGCCACACAGCCCGCCTCGCCGCCCCCGAAGAGGAGGAGCCCAGGCGCAATGATGCGCCGCATCCAGCGCATTGATGCGCTCCGGCGCAACCGCGCCACCACCACATGCGGGATTGTTTCCCCCCCCCCCCCTACCTTTTCGCCGGCAAACCAGATGCCGGCGAAACCTGTCTTAACCGCGTCCGGGGCCTGACGAGTGGCAGCCCTATTGCCACCCCGTCGTCCCCGGGGCGTTTTCTTCCCCCCCCGATATAAAAAGTCGGGGCCCGGAAGTCCTACCCCTTTCCCCTTTTCCCCCAGGTCGCTTGTGTCCGCGGTCCGGCAAAACGCGGCGTGTGAGGGAGTGGTCCCATACACGTTTTCTCGGCCCCCGGGTCGGGACCCCCACGCGCCGCTTGGAGCCGACCGCCGGTCTTGGTCGGGCCTGGATTGGTCTACCGTCACTCCCTCGAACTTTGTCGGTTGCCCACCCCCACGGGCTTACCCCGCGTTCTGCCGCGGGGTGTCTTCCCTTAAGACATTGAGACTCATGCGCCCAGCACTAGTGCTGGGCGCGTCTTCCCATCCCAATTAGAGGGGCATATGCCCCTGGTATTGGTTAGCCCGCCGTAAGGCCCTTTTCAGGGGCCCGGCGTCGAGCCGAGAAGAGTCTCCTTCTCAAACATTAAATATTCTATTCTATTCTATTCTATCTTCACATTCCTATACCGAATATTGGAGTTTTATTTCGCCTTCAGAAAAGTAGTAAATACCGCCGCTACAATACCGCATTTGCTCTGTGAAGAGCAAAAAGCGGCTCGCGTTACTTGGTGCGTCAGAACTCTCGAAAGATTCCATGCAGGATCCTCAAATGCTGTATACAACATGAGTTAAAGCCAACAAAAATTGTTCGTTCACAGAGTGTTGCAAAAAAAATGGTGGCCTCGTTTGTCTCCAAAACCGGCCATGTTGCGACTATTCCTCTTGAGGGACAAAGAACGGTTAATGCAGAATGGTATGCTAATATTTGTTTGCCACAGGTCGTTTCTGAACTCCGTAAAGAGAACTGCAACCGCCGCATCATCCTCCATCACGACAATGCGAGTTGTCACACCGCGCACAGAACAAAAGATTGTTTAGAGCAAGAAATCATAGAATTATTAGACCATCCGCCGTACAGCCCCGACCTAAGCCCTAATGATTTCTATACTTTCCCTAAAATAAAGAATAAATTGCGTGGTCAGAGATTTTCATCACCTGAAGAAGCTGTGGACGCCTACAAAACGGCCATTTTGGAGACCCCAACTTCCGAATGGAATGGTTGCTTCAATGATTGGTTCCATCGTATGGAAAAATGTGTCAAATTTCGCGGAGAATACTTCGAAAAGCAATAAATACATTTTCAAATAGTAATGTTGTGTCACTTCCTTGATTCCCGAAATTTTCAGTGCCGCCCTCGTATAACCAATATGGCATTACAATTTTTCACGCACACTAGAATTTGTCACATGTAAGTCATTTGTCAATTTACACACTACAATAATGAGTTGCCACATTGACGAAGCTGTTATTAAAAGTGCTCTATCTTGTCGAGCGCCCAGCGAGACCAATGATTTATCTATGATAGTAAAATATAAATTATAATAAAACACTCAAATATGTGTAACAGTATATTTTATTGAATTCCCAAATATAAATTGAGAGAAAAATACATTATTCAGTAAAATATGATTCCCGCGAACATAGACATATCCCAGACATTCTAAATATATATATTATATACACCTTATTACAGAGATAAATATAAATGAAAAAAAAAATACATCCCATTTTTAAACATCACAAAGCATTTTCCGCATGTTTTGGCTTATTGCACTTGCAATTTTTTCATCCCAGTCCATTTCTACAGTTAAAATATTTTTTGTGTCAATCTTCATCAATCTAAAAAAAAATAGCAATAAATCTTTATGTGCAGCTTGGCAGAAAGAGTAGGAATGACGCGGTGACAGCAGGAACTAAAACATTTTCGACTGTATAATGTTTTATCCTTATTAGATTGACTGTCATATTTAATTAAAATATATAACAAAACAAAAAAACAAATAAAGGCGTCGGGTAGGGCTACAAGCGCTACCGTCACCCAATACGAGCACATTACTAGATCTAACCGCTTTCCGATTAGCCACTTCCCTGCGCCTTGGCACCCCCCACGTCGTCCTCCATCGCTGCGTTTGTGGCGCAAACGTGGACAGCCTCGCCACGGTCTGTCCTGTCAACGAAGAAATCACTGCTTGAACGACCTCATCCATCGGGCTCTTGTCACCGCCGGAGTGCCAGCTGTGCTGGAACCCTCTTGTTTGGCGCGCGACGATGGCAGGAGACCAGACGGGATGACCCTGGTCCCTTGGCGTAAACACTAGATAATGGGGTTCGGGTTCGCACAAAATTTTCAGAGAAATTTCGAAAAAACTCGTTGATGTCACCCGAGACCCCAGAGCCGGCACCTATCTGGCCCAAAGAGTGAGTATCGCAATCCAGCAAGTAAACTCTCTGAGCCGAAAGGTACTGTGCTTGGTGGGGACGATGTAGGAGATTTCGTTTTGTTGTAGCTTTTTTATTTGTATTTTTTGTAGTTTTGTATTATTATTTTTCTTTTTAGTACTTTTATAGTTTGTAAATATTTTAAATAGTTAACAGACACTTCGATTTAATTTAAATAAATAAATATAATATATATTATCATTCCAATCTATCAAAGATAAATAAAAGACGATACAATCGAAAATATTTTTAGCTCCTGCTGTCATCATCATCGTCGTAGGTACTCTTTTTTGCCCAGCTGTAAATGTATTGGTTTTAACAAAATACTAAGTAGTTCTTATAGCGGTCATTTCAGTAGGTAATCTTGGGAACCGTAAGTATAGAGTATCGTAATATTAAAAATCCTGCGTGATTTTAAAATCTATTGTAAAGCCACATGCGACTTTTTGTGTGCTAGAAAAATTGATTTATTTACAAAAGCAGAAGAAAATACAGAAACTTTAATTTTATCCAAATAAAACTCGGTCCAAATAAAAAAATTAAGATACGAGTTCTGCGAAACACAGTGAGGCCGGTCTAAACTACGCCTCGCCGTGCAGTTAAACAGTGTCACACACACATGTAACGAACGAGGGTTTTTGAATTCGTGACATCTGACAGCTTTTTGACACGAAAATGACAAGCGCCGCCTGGTGTAAGAAAGAGAATTGAAAATTCTTATTGACCGTTTTTGATACCACTTACGCCACCAGATGACGCTTTGTGTGCGTTGGCTCTGCCCCCCCAGCGGCAGAAAAAATATCAAAAACCCGCACTGGTAAGGCGAGCTGTCACGGTGTGTGGTGTTTTATGTATGTATTGTGCGTGTTATATAAAATCGTCCTCAGTTTTTGTTTGACAAAGCTCTGTCTCGACTCTTTTATTTGGTGGTCTGAGAAATAAAAATGATGTTTTCTTTAGTAGTTTTCATAGGATAGCGTTGTGTAGCGGCTAAGTATATAAGTGAGTGAGTATGGCCGTATATAAAGTATATATACGGCCGTATATAAAGCATATATACGGCCGTATATAATGTATATATATTCGGCCATACTCACTGCGGTCTACCGGAGAAGTTCCCTGCAGGTATGGCTTTTGACGCGATGGAATTTTGGGCCTTTTAAGGCCAACGAGTACACGCACACACGCACAGGTACACCGTACGGTGTCACTCGAAAGAATTGATTTTCGGTCTGCGCAGGTTCAAAAAACTGCGCTGGTCTATTCCCACACACGTTGCGGACTGCGGTCCACCTACGCAAGCATACCAGCACAGAGACCTCTCCGGTGGACCGTAGCGTAAATGACCATAATAATGCAGCGGCAAATGAACATTTTCTATGTTGATGTTGGTGGCGCGGTTTCCTCGAGAGCGGTAGGTGTTATCGTTGTTTTCATAGAAAACTTAACAGTAAGGTTACCTACCTAAAGGTAACCTACCCAATAATGTTAATTAAGTATACTAACAAAATACAATAAATTAGCATTAATTAATTAGATAATACTAAACACAAACTAATTATATCATAAACAATTCGTAAATGCAATTTTATTTAAGTACTAAATAAAAATATCTATAAACTAAACTAACTTCTAAAAAAATAATTAATTTTTGAGCAAATAAATAAGTACAGCAAAACCAATTACCTAATGTCTTTCGTGAATCGTCGCTTTTCATTGTAATTTTGGTAGTTTTTTTAGTACGAATTACGAATTAATTGCAACATGAATAAGTGACATCTTAAATTGATAGAATCCTACTAATATTATAAATGTGAAAGTTTGTGAGGATGGATGGATGTTTGTTACTCTTTCACGAAAAACTACTGAACGGATTTCGATGAAATTCGGTATGGTAGTAGTTCAGGCTCAGGATTAAAACATAGGCTACTTTTTATCGCGCATATTATTATTATTATTATTATTATTTTTATCGCGCAAAAGTATAAGTGTTCCTTTGGGATACTGTACTTACGCGGGCGAAGCTGAAGTTGCGGGGGCAACAGCTACTAATGAATATAATTGTAATTTGTGTACGAAAAGCTTCAACAAAAGTGGGATGTGGATGGATGGATTAACTATTAGACATCTCTTTCTTCCCCATTAGCATGTGGCGTAATAAGAATAAGGAACGATATATGTCTTCTTCCCCTGCCATATAAAAGCCAGGTATCTATGCTATTTATAGTAATTAATATAGGGTTTCTGTCATTTCTACAGGAAAACGATGATTACCGAGGAACATTAGGAACTTGGTCGTACTGCATGCACATTAATGTAACAATATTTTCAAACAATAAATTAAGAAAGCACACGCTAGCCGATGTGTCGAAAACAGACGGGTGTTTCTACTTTTTAATTTTAATTCATTTTCCTATAACACCCTACACCGAAACGTAAATGAAGCAGAGTTTTTTTAGAAGAATAATAAAAGCAGTGATTATAAATCAAGGCATGTCGGCTAACAGCTCAAACAGTACTAAATGCTCGTTATCTCACCCTGATATGTATCCTCCTCCTCCTCACGGTAAAGTTAAGCGAAAGGTTCAAAATTCCTTATTCTGTCAATTCGCTGCTACACCGATAGAGATAAAAACGCTAATATTGTAATATCAAAACACGAAGCTTAAAGTAATTATAACGTGATATTGTAAAACATTTATTAAAGCAAAAATATTATTGCTCTTAATTATTCTAGCTATCATAAACAAAAGTACCTATTTGTACAGTAAAACCACGATGAACGTCTTTCGGGAATCGTCGTTTCCTTAGGAAAACGAATATTGTCGAAAGACATTAACAAGGTGGCCGAGGTGAGATAACTTTTGTGTTCTTAATTTAAATCTTGTCAAAAAGCTTGCCTGTAAGTCCTTTTTAAAATTGTAAATTGTTAGTATTTATATATAATAATAAATATTTTGCCCATTGAGATCTACTGTTATTTGTAATGTATAAAAGGTACGTATCTGTAGTTGGAATAATAAAAAATAGTGTTGTCCCACAAAATATCGATAACATAGTTTCGTTGCAACCAAATAAAAAACATTTTTTTTACATTTATCAGATTTTGTATGTTTTAAATATACAGTGTATAACGTAAGTATAAGTGTAAATATTGAAGTAAGTATAATAATGCATTTAAAGACAGTAAAAAAATAAAACAATTTTGATTATAATGTTTCCATACATTCATTACAGAAATATTAATTCAACATATTATGTACTTTAGTAGATTTATCTTCGAACTGAATATTATTGAAAGGTAGTTTCATAATATTTTGCAATGACTTATAACTTCAATAAACCTTGCATGCTCTCACAAAAGAGTTTATTTTAAAAGAAGAAGGTACGACAGAAAATCTAAGAGCGTTTTCCAGTCGCACAGTGTAAACTGTGTTGCACTATGAAAAAATGTTTTAAATTGTACCCAGACATTTTTTCACAGTGCAACACAGTCGACACTGTGTTAGTTACTTTGTGTTCCATTTATAAAATTAATCGACACAGTGCGACACAGTGTCAAACACAGAGGGGGTTTTCTCTAAATTTAAAAACACCCAACAAATACATCTAGGGTAATATCATAATTTGGGATATACATACGGCGTTTATACTTTCAAAATTTTCTAAGGCATTACGATCGCAAACGCGACAGATCTTTTGGTATAGATATATAATAATAATAATATATATTTTAATTTTTTGTAATAAGTAATGTTGAAGATTTAATGAATTGTTTGTCCTTAAAGTTATTTCTCGTTCCCTCAACATTATCGATCACAAGTTATAACAAATTCATATATAGAGGACTCAGTTACACAATGTATAAGTACAAGTGAAAACACACGACTTTCGCACACGCACGAGTGTAAATAGAAATAACTCGCCGGAGATACATTTATAAAAACACTTATAAGGCAGATCCTTAAGGAAGGGCGACCGCGCTTGTCCTCAGAGAGTTCCACAGTAAAACTGCAGTAAAACACACACGACCTCAAAAACGACTCGAGGACGCGCGGCCGCAATATAACTACAGATTAAATATAAGAGATCACATTTCATTAAACGATTAAAAAACAACAACATTTAATCGTTCCATAATCAAAAACGTTATTAAATTGCTTCGTTTTTAGAATATTGTATTTAAATTAAGACACCAGCTAATTGTCTATGGGCTACTAGAGTCGATTTTGTGTTCTATTTCAAATTACAATACTCATGATAAGATTATAATCTGAAATTTTAAAATCGACACATATAAAGTGACTAGTAGATAGCTATAAAAGCCCCTTATAATTATAGTAACTAATGACTAAAGATAATATTTCGATATACAACATAGAACCTACATTCAAAACAGAACAATTAAAAAGTGTACAAGTGAGCGTACTTGGCAAAACGAAATGCTTCACAAACTTTTAGATTTTGCAGTAGCTATTAATTCGAAAACTTAAATGAGGTTATTAGAGAATATCATTTATATAAAGATAATATCATTTTAATAAAGTTTTTATTCTACGCGTTAATATCTTCAAAAATAGTACGGTGGATTATAGATATTATAATAATATTATTTACAAATATTATTTCGTGTAATATTAATTCAGGTGCTTCTTTAGTAAATTATTGATCAACATAGTGGCTAGAAACTTTTTTATGACACGTTATTAGTACCTACATTAAGCTAAATGTAAAATTGGACATGTCAAACCTTTAATACTATGCATATCTATTTAAATTCGTTCAAGTATTAACATTAGCAAGTAGACTAAGCAAAAATAGTGATTTACGAAACAATTTTTATATGGAAGATAAAAATAGCAAAGTTTTTATGATTTGTGGCATAAAGTAGAGTTCGTTGATTCGGAGGAACTTAAATCGGAAAGAGGTAGAAAGTCGATGTTTGTGCGGCGTAAAGGTACAACACTCGAGGTGTCATAAACTATAAAAAGATTTAAAAATACTACGTTATTCGAATTTAAAAGACAAACATGGCTGCCAGCAACTGGCTTAGTAAATAAATTCTACTATTTTTTTGTATTAAAATTAATATTGCATTTAAATTTTAAAGTGTTTAACAGATAATTTAGTGACATTAGTAACTTGAAAATATATTTTTTTACTAAGTTCCAAAAGTAAACGAAAATGTCGGTACCTAATGAATCTTGTTACAATTATAACTATGGTTTTAAACACAGTGGTTTTAAAAAATTAAGTTGCATAGTTGCAAATATTTGTGTATGTAATAGATGATAAAAATATTTTAAGAAGATCAAAACTAACAGCTAATGCTACGTCAAATGTGTCACGGTTATGGAACAGATTTCGCGAAATATGTAATCCATTACGAGGTCGGAGAAAGGTCAGCTTAAAAATACAAAGGGGCTTTTATATAATATGTATGTAACTTATACTAGAATTTAAAACTATACACATAATATTGCTCGAAACAAGTGTCGTTGGAACGTTAGAAGAAAGATCCGACTAAGTTAGAAACGAAAAGTAAAATTGGTCAAATGACTAATAAGGTGGAGCACCTCATTACCGACACGTCCCATGTTCATTTAAAATCGAGATTAAAGCCTGACCAGGAATATAAAAGACCTGCCCTGGGTGCGCTTTATTTTTTATTGCAGCAACACTACGTCCTCTTGTGACTGGTTAGGCTGGGACCTTATGATGCGGAATCCGGAAAGCCGAAGAAAATTCAGAGCGCTAAAAATAGAACTCTGCGTTAGTGCAATAGAGCTGAAAATGGAACACACAAGTGTCGAGTCAAATGTCAATGTCATATCTGACAGTTCGACACTCGACACTTCGATTTTCAACTCTATTGTATTAGCGCAGAGTTCTATTTTCAGTGCTCTCAATTTTTCCGGGCCCGCCGCATTCCGGATCATATAGTCCCAGCCTTAAAATCTAGAAGGTTTGACATATTAATGACACTTCAATTTAGTTTTGTAGATATCCGCAACATGGCTAGGCTTTATATGTCACTGGTCACTTGGTCAGGCTTTATGTGGCATCGTGATTCAGGCGAGGCCGTTCCCCTCGGAGCGGCCGCGTCGTCGTCACTGCAGATCCTTGACCCCCTGGAGAATTCTCTTGACGTGGCCCACTTTGGTGATACCCAGGTCCCGGAGATCTCTCCTGGCCAGCGACTGGAGCTCCCGGCCCGTGACGTCGTGGCGCGCGAAGGCCTCGGAGTACTCCCCTAGGTTCAGGGTCTCGAGCCAGGCCTGGACTTCCGCGATGCCCCAGGAGCGGACCTGCGCGGCGGACGTGCCTGCGGTACCGCCTTCTGATACGCTGCGGCGCCCGCGCAGCCATCTACTGCCCGCTTTCTTTGGCACCTACAGTACAATCAGGTTAGGAAAGGGTAGGCCTAGTGAGATGTATATTCTAAAGTTACATTTTGTTTTACGGGGCAGGGTATATTTGACATAAAAAATAAAAAAAAGGTAAAATTATTGATGTCATAGCAGTTGATGTTACACTACAGAATCAGGCTGGGGCGGTAATGGGGGGGGGGGGGGGGTTTGATGATAAAAAAGTAAGTTTATCTGTTCTTTTTTAAAAATATTTAATAAAAACCACTTACAAATCTTTAGTTCTATTTTTAATGCCTTATTACAATGACATTGAAAAGATATGGGATTGACATAACGTTCGCTAAATGAAATAGCACGCATTAATTTGGCTCTACTCTAAGGCCGTTGAGCTCCTCTTGGGCGGCGGCAATCGCTTCAAGCAGACAATCTATCTGCTTGTTGCCCCGGTCTATATAATATTTAAAAAGGAATGTGCGAGAGCTGGCAAGCCCTGTGTAATCTGTCTGCCAGATATTTCAAACCAAGTAAGGACCCAATCAGCTTTTACTATACATAAAATCGCGTAGCATACCAGCGCAAAAATGTTTTCTTTTTATGTAATAATAGACAAAATGACACATTGATTTAGTAAATCTGTCATTTTGTCCATACAATCTGTCAGTATGTCTATTGTTGTGTAGACAAAACGCATTTCTACGGTAGTCGTGCTACGCGTGCTCGTAGTCCCTTTAAAGCCATCGTATTGCATAAAGATCTCACCTCATCCGCATTGATATACGCGAACCCGTCCCTGAGCTCGCAGCGCGCGAGGGCCACCCGCAGCGCCGTGGCCAGCCCGCCCGAGCTGCCCGCGCCCATGTCCAGCAGCTCGTGACAGCTCTCCACCTGTGGGAGTCCAAAATTTTAATGGTTAGGTGCAGCTTGGTATAGTTCCGCATCAATAAATCTAATAGTAAGAACATAGTGGAAATCCTCCTATCACCTATCTATCACAGTTTTATCATTGGCGTGTGGAGACACTAGGAGCGTTAACTGTACAGTTTTACAACGATATATCCTTACGTGTGTTGCGGGCATTAAGCACACTCTTACTGGTTTGTACGTAAGACAAAACGCTCTACAAAGACGACACTAGTCGAACATCTCTTTTCAAAGGTTGATGTATATTTTATGGCCGGTGTACTCGTAGTATGTTAACGCATTATTTAAGCTGAGAGACATGTCGCTTGCGATGCCTTATGTCAAATCCCATACATTTTTGATTTCGAACTTCGCCTCGAAATTATCGAATGCATCTTGACTAAGGCTCAGTTCTCTCAGCCTTATTAATGCGTGCATCTTGACTAAAGGCCCAGAGGCCTTAGCCAAGACGCCTTTTCTAATTACGATGACGAAGTTCGAAATCAAAATTGTACGGTATAGACGCATCGCGCCCTATGTCACTTAGCGAACGTTATGTCAATCCGATATACTTTCAATTCCGAAGATCGTCATTGTAATTAACGATGACATGTTGGCTAAGCCCTCATATCTGAACTGATCGACACGCTAGTAGGACTGACCAGTGTGGCCATTAGGCGGCGCAGCTGCGGCGGCGGCAGCAGGTGGCCCTCGACGTCCTGCAGCGCGTCCGCCTGCGCCGCGACGCGCCGTGCGACGGTCAGCGCGTTTGAGATGCGCGCGGACGTGCCGCTCTCGCTGATGCACGTTAGTTTCACCTGGAATTATGAACTAGCAGTTGTAATATCGTTTCGCTGTAGTCTATACTAATATAATGAAGAGGAAAGATTTGTTTTTTTTTTTTGCATTGAGTAGGCTCCGAAACTACTGGACCGATTTTGATGAAATTTGACACAGACATAGAGCCGACCACGGGAACGGACGGCCACTTCTCAGTGCTTTGCCGCACTTTGTACGGGTTTTGCGGTGTTTCCAAATATTAGTTCTCCAGTAACTTCTGCTTAACTTTCCTGGTTTCAATGAAACCGGCCACCGATACCGAAATCGACGTCGGGAGCTGAGGTAAGTACGCTTTATGACTTTTGCAAGCGAAAGTCATGCAGTAGGGAGAGAAACAAAGAAGGTGGTTTAGAGTTTCGTTGCAATTGAGTAAAGGATAGGTTGAAGGATTATTTCAGATATTGATGTTTGGGGATGTAAGCTACCTTTGAGAAAGGAAATGATACAAAGAGTTGTGGGACGGAAGACACAATCCTTATTTTTTTAAATTATTATCGCAACATAGGAATTATGAGACAGTATTAAAAGTAAAATTCCAGTTGACTTTAATTTCGTATTGGAAATTGATGAGGATAGCGAATTGAAATGTGATATAAGTTGGGGGACTCAGAGTGTGAAGGTAATTTGATTGACAATAAAGCATGGTATATCTAATACAGATCTTCTATGTGACAGAAGATGGAGTAAGACATTGAGATGACAAACAGACATCTATGTGTATAAGAAATTTGAAGACTTTTTCCATGGTTGTAAAATATCCAAATCGACATACTAAACACGGTTTCTCATCCACTACAGAGAATATCTATACCGGTTGAAGGAAGAGTTTGCATAATAGCGTACGATTTCCAGTTTAGACATAATACAAAATCTAATATAGAAATACATCGAAAATAATTGTGGAGTTGGAAGAACATAACTCTTTTCTACCGTACCCTGTTAGACACACAAATAGGGAGGTTGAGTGTCAGAATTCACGATAGCCTCAATTGTTAAAGGTCGACCAAGCTGAAAAGAGTATACAGAGGGAGAAGGAAAGGAAAAGGGTGCAATGTAGGGCTGAAGGATAATATGTAACTCATGTACCCAAGAATCTTGAATCTTAATAAACAAACCAAGTTAAGCATGAATTTGGTTCTTGAATCTGGAAAAAATAGAAATTGAGATATAGAAGTTTGTAATAATACAACAGAAAAAAATAACCAAGACGAAGGGTACCACACTTAAAAAAAAAGAGGTTTGAGAGACATGGGAAGGTTTTGGAGGACAAAGAAATGAAGGTAAAACACACGTCAGATCAAAGGGTAAAGGAAATAAGGAAGAAACATAAAGAGTAAAGTCGTGGAAATAATAAGGAAGGTGAATGTATTGATTTGAATTAAAAGCAGATTAATTGTATTTTTTAAATTATTAATGAAAGGCTAAGAATTGTGGATTAAATAATGATAACCAATAGAGACGTTACAACATTAATATAGGGAATTATTGCTTATAATTTAATTATGACTGAATGCAAGTAGAATTTATACATACACAAAATAAATTAAAATAAGGAAGTGATGTAGTGCATGTGAGGGTAAATTGTATTATCTCGTGCATTAACGTCACAGATGACAGTGACATTAGACGTCAGTTAGTCATCATGTAGCCGTTGGACTTGCGGGTGTGGCGTAGAGTGGGATATCGTACGATGAGTCAAATAGTACAATATCTAAATTTAAACTACTATATAATAATATTATTTAACACACTATGGAGTAAACGCGAGAAAAAAAAAATTCATCCCCACTTTACGTGTAGGGGAGGTACCGCAAAAAAACATATTTCTCATTATTTTATTTTAGCACTTTGTGGACGTGGTAAATACACATATCCATGGATTTTTTTTTCTTCCTAGCACTAACTGTTTGGACGGTAAGCCGAAGACGGACTCAATTTTGAATATCTATCTTAAATATCGTCGCACATCGTCGCGGTGTAAGCTGACCCCAATCGAATTTCTCTTTTTAAAGGTGTATTCTTTGGCCGGGTGCTGTAACAATATATTCTGTCAGCATATCTCACATGTTTGACGATGGTGTTGACGTCGTCCAGCAGGGCCAGCAGGTGCGCGGCCTCGCCCGGCGAGAGCGCGCGCGTGGGCCCCGCCTGTACTTTCTGCTGCTGCTTCTCGTCCCACGTCCTGGAACCGCTGATGGAGTTAATTGTGGTTGGGTTGGTAATGGAATTGGGTTTTTCGAAATCACATGCCTTACTATCATCATCCACAATTCTATGAAATAAATGCCAGGTAAGACAAGAGTTGGCGCCTACAACATGTATACATATTACGTTGCGTGCTGTCTGTGAATAATTATGACGTGACACGTTACGTTATGTTTATTTTGATAGACAGCACACAACGTAACATGTATACATATTGTAGGCGCCAACTCTTATCTAACGGCCTACATAAGGTGTTACAGATCCCAGCACATAACTAGAGAGTCGAACCATAGGTTGTCATTATATGTTTACATATACGCAATAGACATTTTACGGTCCAAATTGTGCAAATCTTTTTATTTAAATTGTTTTTTTCTAAGCTTAAATCTACTTGAACTGAAGTGCCGGGATCTGTTACTTGATTGCTTTGGCTCCTGGGCATTTAAACATAACTGCTTTTTACTTACATTGAGAGTTGGGGCTAACCTGAGGCTGGTCTCGAGCGCGCGCGAGCGGCACAGCATCTGCGCGCGGTTCTTGTGTATGATGCGCACGCAGCCCGGCGGCTGCAGCCACGCCTCGCCGTCCACCTGCATAGCGAGCGAATACGGGCAAGTAAGTATAGTTATAGTTTGTATAGTAAGAGTAGTTTGAGTTATAGTAAGAAGGAAGGAGTGTAATGTATCGATCGTTACTTTGCGAACCATTAGAATTATTTTGCAAATTAACGCCAAGAAATATGCAAGGGAATATTCGTAAAAGTACCCAACGCATCTAACTCAAAACCATCGGCGTTTTCCTGCTACACACTGACATATTTGGGAATACACTAGAATATCTCCGACCGAATCGTTTATAGGCAGCTGCCAGGCCGAAGACTGAAGCCCAGGGTGGATTTAATATCGGTGTTTATATGGGTGTCGCATAGATCAGAAGGCTACCATAACTTTCCAACGACACGCACCTGCACGGGCACGCCCTCAGAACCCAGGATGTTGATCTGCACGGCTCGGCACTGCGCGATGCGGTGTTTCTGCAGGTTGATGAGCCGCGACGCCGCCATCTGCGCCGACCCGAACACCGCTACGACCTGCAAACCATCGAGTGTCAAATAATGATTATTGTCGGGGTATTGGTCCATCACATATGTCTCTGTCATCATAGACCTATATATTTTAAACGAGGCATGTCGAGGAAATGGTGTCCACACTTAATCTGCCTTACTTTAGGGGTTATTTGGGCCAGGCGCATCTTGACATTTGCTGACATTTGCTTTCCCCAGTATAATCAGTTTGCATTAACATTTTTTTATTATGAAAAAAATTAAATTATGAAAAATCTTCTGAAATCAAGAAGGCGTAACATAATTCTTCTATGTTTTTCTATATAGGCAATTATGTACAGCACGACCACGATTCCAATAGCTTTCAGGACTCGTTGTTTTTCATACATCGTCTGTCATTTTCGTAGAAAAAAGATGATTGCCGAGGGCCATTAACAACGTGATTTTACTGTACACTAGTTCCACTACCACTGTACCTACGACATTTCTTCCATTTACAATCTACATACATTCAACTACCTACCAACACAACAAATATACATACCTCTAGAACCCTATCATCGAAGGACGGAGCAAGGAACAGGTCGTCTCCCCGCGTGCCGCCCCAGAAGTTGGTGCCGCCCATGAACGAGGGTATGTTGAGCACGACGATCCCCTGCAGCTCCGGCAGGGGGATCCTCTGACCGTCGCACTCCAGTTGCACGCGCTGACCCAGGTGCCTGGAATATTACATTTATAATAGTCTTACGAGATTTCCGATAAATATTAAAGAAACTTTATCACATAAATTATCTGAATTTCTATAAACAACTAACAACAAAAAAATATATGAACACTAAGCTCAAACCACTGAACGATTTTCATACATTCATTCAACATTATTATCATTGCCTGACAACTCTCACTAAGTATTGACACTCTCACACTGTGTTATTCCGCGCCAGCTTAAAAGGTCACGCGCCCGGTGCATATATGGGCGCGTGACCTTTAAAGCCGGCTGATACTATATACTAATACTATAGTAACGGCCACGCGGTTGTAAGTCGGCATTAAGTATTTTATAGGACAATCTGGTCAAAATTTTAAGTCACATATTTTTCGCACGAGATCGAATACCGATAATGCTCCTATAATATCTATTTTTGTTTTGGAAACATCGTGTAAATTGCTAAGCGGTTATGTCCATGACGATATGTAAATAATGAACATGTCTACCTAATGATGGCGAGCCTAAAACATCGACTCACGCGCCTCCTCTCTAGAGTAGAAAACTGTCCCGGCGGTATTGCGTCACACAATTTAACAAATAATAAATTGTAATTTGTTTAACTGTGTGTTTTAATGATCCAACACTACTATAACTCTCACCTGTACGTCCTATTCAACCATTCCTTGGACCCGAGCACGCCGTACCACATGTAGTTCCGAGCCCGAGACCTACACTTCTCCGGATGCTCCTCCCTCTTGTTGTGGAAATCCAGGGTTATCTTCGCATCGATGCCGATCCCAAAGTAATTATTCATGACAGCTCGCTCGTAGAAGCCCTCGAGGAGCGTATCGTCTGGATCCATCAGGGGACTGACTGCTGCGCAGAGAGCATCAGCGTTGGCGAGGAGGCATTGGCTGATAAAACCCTGGGTCACGTGAGGCCAGGCAGGTAAAGTCACTAGTGGGTTGATGATGGGCAGCTTCTTGTTGTGCTCGCTCGTTTCCGACTTGTTAGAGCCGGCAGTGATGGTGCCACCTTCTCCCCATATTGAGGACACTGATGTTGATAATCTGAAATCGATAATAATTGAATAGGCTTATTTATATATTATTGATGGATACATAAGTTTTAACATAACATAAAACCTTAGACAAGTAAATCAATGACTGTATGCAAAGTAATAAGCGTTGTCAAAAAGGGTTAAAATATCGATGTTTCATATTCCTATGCTACGTAATACCACGAAAATTACGACTGTACGAAATTTAGACTTACTTGTCTGGCTCTCCAGGTTTGAACAGACTGCCACATGATATTCGTCTGCTGGCCGCTGGAGAGCAGCTGAGAAACTGACCATACTCCGGGTCAGATCCAAGTAACTTAGGATTGTCCGACTGCCTTCGCTCTCGACCGCCGAAATTTGGTTCGGGGGTGCTCACGCTTAGCGTATCCGTATTGTGATCATAGATATCACTGAGAACAGATGCCATCCGACTCGGGAAGTTCTTTAAGCTGTTTTTCTCGTCACTATGCGACGGCGACGGGGGCTCCACCACTACACAGACTTGAGGGAATCCCGACGCTAAGTCATTCACCACAATATTGGGCTTAGGGCTTTCCTGAATATTCTCTTTCATCTCCTCTCCTTGTCTCGTCAACCCTTGTTTCAAACTCGTTTCATCTACGACTCGTCTCTTGATACTTTTCTTCATCTGTTTCTTGAAAGATTTGCGAGCGATATCGCTGCCTTCCTCAAATTGTGCGAGACTGCAATACCTGATCTGTTCCTCGGCTTTGGCTGCATTTTCTATGTAGAACACGCGGTTCTCGTAGCCAAACTTTTCGACGTCGCCATCTACCGGCTTTTTCCTCTTCGACATGTGTCGGAACTTCGCGTCACTTTTCCTTTCTAGGCTCGCATGTCGGCTATCAAGGGGTAGATCCGACACGGTATCCGAAGTGAACAGTGTCGTGTCATCTGTATACGTTTCGTTCTCCCCGTTCTTTCCCATCATCGCTATTAAAACCTCCTGTCCGAGCATGGAGCTGATGTCGTCCATCATGGACTCGCCGTGTATAGTTTCGGAGTTGACGTACGTCGTTTCCGATAGCTCTGGGGAATCTATATGTCCAATCCCCTCTTCCTCGTTATCCTCGGGTTTGGTATCTATCATCTCTGATATTAAGCTGTAGTCGTCGCTAATGTTGGACCCCTCGGAGCTGGTCGCGTCAACTTCCAGGTCTACGCTGGACAGTTTCCTGTCCGGAGTACATTCCCCGCTGAGCGGCGCTTCGTCGATCGCGCGGAAGTGGGCCTCGTCCGTATACGGTTTGTCGATGTCTATTATAGTCAATTGGTCCGATTCATAAGTTTCTCCCTGTATTATCGATCGCTTATCGCTATCGTCCGACACCACGAGGTTCGGTATGGTGAGACTACTGCTGTAGTCCGGGCGCAGGAGGTTCCTGCAGGAGCTAGTGTCACAGGAGGACAGATTGGACACAGACAACAGCGGCGCGGGCATGCTCAGCTCGCGCTTGTCCACATCCGAACTGTTCTGATCTGGGTTAGTACTTATTAACTTAGCTATGTCTTCATCTACATCTGGAATGCTGTGGAAAAAAGTTACTGTGGAATCAGTATTTATTAAAAACTAACATATTCAAGCTTTAAAGTATGTGAAAACTATTTATAAAATATGAAATGAACATAACCTAACCAAGAGCATGTCAGGACATGTCTAACAAGGGTTCCGTAACTTTCAATGCGCAGTATGTTTTCTTTGAATTTCTTCAAAAGTTATTGTCCGAGTTCGCTCAAAATAATTTTACTAAAGAGTTTTTAGCATCATCTATCAGCATGGAAACTTACAAGTAAAATATTTTTCATTCCCACATCACATGTATCGAGAGCCACCCCTTCTTTGCTGCTTTTGCAAGCAAAAGCAGCTCAAGAGCTTTCATGATCCCAAAACCGAAATCTATACACAGTCTTTATTTATACAAAATTTCATACATTTATATTCATAACAGAAGCTAGAAGCGCGGACAGACAGACAGACAGACAGACGGACGGACAGAGCAAAAATATAAAGGAACCCTTATAGTTTCGGAACCCAAAAAAGTGCTTTATAGATATTCTTTTTCTTACTTTTTCCTACTTATCGGTTTTGTATTCAAACTTAAGATTCATTAATCTCTATATGGAGACTTAGATCTCTTCTGGTAATAATAAATATAAAATAAGTTATGTATTAGGTATATAATATTTTGTTTCTCATACTTGTCAGGCTGCATGGATGCGGCGGAAACTGCAGACGCGGCGGAGGAGCGACGGCTGTCGGCGAAGGCGCGCGGTACGGGCAGTGTCGCGCCCGCGCACGCACCCGCCGCCGCCGCCGCCAGCTTCAGCGTGTCCTCTTCCGCGGCCGTCTCCGCTACCGCCGCATCTGGCGCCACACCCTTAGGACAGTTGAAATTGTTCAAAGTTCAAAATTTCATAGGTCTTTTCAAAGTAGTGCGTGAAGAAACCACACATTGACTTGCTCTGACTACCAAAACATATTTTATACTCTCTTTTATATTACAATACTTTGAATCATATTTCCCAATGACCAACTTTGTAACTAGTTGAACAGTGCGTGTAAATTGCGATGCATGTTTATTTTAAATTTTATTTATTGGTCCGGAAATATTATGAAAGACATATTTTTTTTATACCGCTGCGCCGTGTGTGATGTACGCGTGTAGCGTACTGTACCTGCGGGTAGAGCAACGTGAGCGTGCGCACGAGCGAGCGCAGCGCGCGCCGCACGCTGTCCGCGCGCCCCGCCAGCGCGCACTCCCGCGCCGCCCAGTTCAACTGCTCCTGAAAACAACAATAATATTATTAACTTTTATTGTTCCTAGCGTAGCGTTTTTCCGCAGCCTAGTAGTTTTTTTATAAAAAAAATAAATACCTTTTCAGTCTTTTCAATGCTGCCCTTTTCAGCGACAGGCTGCGTCTCCGGATCACTGTCACTCGTATCCAGCGGCTCCCACGACCTGAATAAAAAAGAATATATAAATTAGCGTCAGTTCACACCGAGACGCGACGGGAAGCGACGTGGCGCTGCATTTTTACGATAGCGATTCAAAATTGAGCCTTATTTACTACACAAGGAGATCGTTTCGGTGTGTGCTGGTCCTTACTCAGATGCAAGATTACTTTTAAGTTTCATTAAACAACATTCACTGTTACTACTTGCTAGTGATGACGATTACGTCATACGTACGGGCAGCGCGCGTGGTCGTGCGCGAGGTGCGCGCGGGCGTGCAAAAGCAGCGACAGCGCGCGGCGTAGGCGGTGCGCGGCGCGCGCGGCCCCGCCCCCCGCGCGCTCGCCCGCCGCCGCCAGCCGCGTGCAGCCCGCGTGCAGCGCCGCGCGCGCCTCCGTCCCCCCGCCGCTGCCATCGCACTCCCCGCACTCGCCGCTCTGTTATAAAAGTCCAAAAGTAGTGCGTCCATAGCAACGATTGTTGTTTACAAACAGGACATCCGTGTGTTGAGTGCGAGTCTCTGTCATTCGAATTAGTTACCATTGTTTGCCACTAGGGGCGTTGTTTCGATGCCATACAAATCCTAGTTAACTTCTTCACGGCGAGTAGTGACAAAAACTCGCACTTCGCACTCTGTAAGTACGAGCAAGCGTTAAGAACAAAGAAATAAAGCCAAATTTGAGATAAATTTAGACCTGGCCAATTCATTTCGAAAAAATTCATAATAGATTCTCGGACTACCTGTACAATCTCCTGCAAGTTCTTCAGTAGCGCGGACTCCTCCAGCATGTCGGGCGGCGCGGGCGGCGGCGGCGGCGCCGACAGCACGCGCTCGAATGTCATAATCGACCACCTGACGTCACATGCAATGAACATGTTTAAAACAACAACAAATGAGTCACATTGGGCGTTTGGTAGACCATAGTCAATGCGTTAATTGGATATCCGAGATTAATCCATAATGTGTATGGCGGTTATTGAGACATCCGCCATTTTTTCTCAAAAGTGGAGGACCTGACCTGTTTGAAGGTTTTAATTTCTTCGTTATGACGAATTTCTTCGTTATGACGGAATTATAATAAATAACAAATCTGAGCACATTTTAACCCGAAGATTTTTTTTAGTCTTTTATTTAACGCTTTTTTTTCAAAACAACAGTATCATCTTAAGTGTGTGATGAAGATACCGCGACCTGATGCTTGCATTGCTTGACAGTCAATATAAAAATATTAACTAACAAATTACTTGCATGTGAAGCTTAATTAAAGACTAACGAATTACTTATCTCTCAAACATATGGACTAACGAATTAGTTGTCTGACAAACATATGGACTAACGAATTAGTTGTCTGACAAACATATGGACTAACGAATTCCTTGTCTATCAGAATATGGAGTAAGGAATCACTTGCCTGTCGAGCATCTTGGTAGAGGCGCGCTCGTAGCGCTCGAGCAGCTGCTGAAGGTTGGCAGCATCGTCGCAGGACGAGCCCCAGCCCAGTACGCGCGCCAGGTCGTTGCCCGTTCCCAACGGCAGCACGGCGGTCTGGACTTGCTTCTGGAATTAAAAACATTGACAGATTATTATTTTATATATATTATTAGCTTTTGCCAGGAGGCCAAATACAAGCTCTTTCAAAGATCTGTCTTCCAATTTAAATAAATACTAAAATATTTCCAAAGAATCAATATTTTAACTTCTCTGGTATAAATTACCACGATAAAGAAGGCTTGCGACTCACATGCATCTCAAGCTTGTCGACCTCCTGCAGTACCCAGCCGACGGATCCATCCCCGCTGCAGACCAGCACGCGCAGCGGGGCGAAGTGCCGGAACAGCCGGAGCCCTAGCCGCGGCCCGGCGCCGCTGAGCTCGAAGACCTGAGCTGGGTTGAGGAGCTGCTTGAACCGCCGCAGGAATTTCACGCCCTGGTTGTCACCTAAAAGTTGGAAAGTCTTAAAAAGATCATGAATTTAGGTCACCCTACTGCGGGGGCGACGGAGCGCCGCCTCACGCGCCGTTGTACGATGTAATCACGCGCCTCTCCATAGGGTGACAGGGTCAATAGGGTGACAATTATTATTTGTAATTACTATATTTTTATATTTTTCTGGTAACTTTATAAATGTATAAATTAGTAAATAATGATTTTAAATTAGTAGTGCGATGTTGTTATACAAATTTTCACCAAGTTAGCAAAACGAAAATAAAATGTAAACTAAGCACGCCATAGATTTCATGTAAGTACCTATTATACCATGTTTCTCTTGAAATTGAATACAAAATTATCCTGTATATGACAATGGGATAGTCGAAGGGTTTGTCTTCTGTACTTAATTAATTTATGGCGAATTTCAAATACTTTAATTTATTGCCAGTAACCAGTAACCAGTAGTAAAAATATTACTATTCCAACATAGCGGTTAGCAATTCATAGCAAGAACGCATATTGCATGACTATTAAAATATACAATAATATACCCAATAGAATTAAAAATAATAATACTACATGCAATAAATTTAAAAACGAACTATTCACCTGGTTACTAGATAAAAGCTACTACACAACACAAGAGTTCTTTAATGATGTTATAGTTACCAAAAAATTCAAAAATATGTTTTAAATATTTATTTTATTCTGTTTTAAATTCTTTTTATTTTATTTTCTATATCTACATATTACAAATAAAATGACATAAATAATAATGATTGATTTGACATTGCTATAATAATTATTACTTAATTAATATAAGTTATTAAATATGATGATTTTGACATATTATAAATATTATTTAGATTTTATGATGATTAAGACAGATTTTAAATTTTGACTTATGAAAGGTTTTGGTGATATGATATAATTATTACAATTATTGTTTAAATTGTTTTTAATTTGCGTGATCTTTATTTATATTGTAAATATTTCCACGCCCTAGAGGCAGAAATTGTGACCTATATTGTATAACAACATCCTTGTATTACCAATTTCTTGGAAAATAAAATAATTCTTCTTCTTCTTCTTCTTGCCGAGTACTGCCGCAATACGACATTTCACTATATAGGTTTTTATACTACATTCACTACATTCACTATATAGGGTTTAGGCACCGCAAGAATTATATAACTCCTTTTTATTGCGAAGCATAAAATTGAAATTGAAACTCCATCCAAAAAACTTTATTTACCGCTGCGCTCGTTATTTTATGGCTGGTCAATTACGAGTATTGCAGAAGTAGGCCTCAAATCCATATCAATTACTACGCCTGACAAGTTCGCCTGTTAACACAATGACACTATGAGCGGCGATGCATTCGGCGGTCCATCCGGCAACCATCCATCCGAATGCAGCCACATTATGGATGTCACGACTTGGGTCAGTTCAAACCGCTACGATACGCGACGTTGCATTTTTTAGATAGCTATTGGAAATTTAACTTTATTATCTATACAAAAAGACACACGTTTCATATGACATCAGTCATACACTGCACATGAGCTGTGCAGTGCGGTGCAACATGACATTTGAACTACAATGAAACGTGCATCTTGTGTTATGATCAAAGTTCAATTTTGAATACCCTAATATCCTAAAAATGCAGCGCCGCGTCGGGGACCATTTCATTTCGGTGTTAATTGATCCTAATTCGGGAATTAAGGTCAATCCACACCGAAACGAAATTATTGTAATTCTAAAGCTTTAAGAACTACAATTTCATGCAGAGGACTTACCTGATCGCGAATTAACGAACACAATAAGCGGCGAGGCGTTCGGCGGTCTATCAGGCAACCAGCCGTCATCGGGGCCCACCGAGTGTAACCGAGTGGGCGGGACCACGGACGCGCGCGCCGGGCCAAGCCCGCACGCCGCGCGCCATGAGGGCCGGCAGCCCGCGTGCACGCACTTGCGGCACCAGATGCAGCGGAAGTCTTGAAGTCTGCGGAGAACAGTAACAGAGGGATTAAAAGCTAGTGGGGAACAAGCGGGCCGCTCGACCTGACTTACAAAGGTCATGGAAATAAGGCATGAAATAATAATAATAATAAGTAAGGATTAAAATATTAATTTCCACTTGTATTTTAATGTTCCAATTTCTCGCATTACGTAACAGAAGTACGGGCTCAGGGCTCTAGTTCGTGCCAATGTAAACTTGTGCTCGTTTCACGTGGGTCCAGCCATCTGATACTGACAACTCTATTTTTTACAGACAGATTTTTATTTGTAGCTTAAAATAGACTTTCATTTATTTTTGTACTAGACGTTGCCCACCTAGTACGCGCAAAAAGTTATCGCGCGGGAACCGCACATTTTGCTGTGATAAACTGCTGCTGCTGTACTTTGCGAGACGACCTCTGTCGCTCAGTGGTTAGCGCGTTGTCACTGAAGCCGAAGGTCGCGGCGTCGAATCCCGCCGAGGAGAAAATAGTTTTCTGTATTCCTGGGTCAAGGATGTGTACAACATGATAAAAATCTTAAATAAATGTATGGTATAAAAGTATTAAATATTTCTTTCCGTTATCTAGTACCTGTAACACAAGTTCTTCGGATACTTAGCACGGGTTACGTAGCAACTGTTAGCGTAGTAATCTGTGACACGGGGCCAGATTGACGTGGTGTCAAGCGTCAGTAGATATTATTATTATATTATTACTTTTTCGGGATAAAAAGGAGCCTACGCCCTAGTCCTACGAAACCAGTTTAAACTAATATCAAATTTCACCAAAATCCGTAAAATCTGAAATTGCGTGAAAGAGTAACAAACTTTCTACGCACAAACTTTCGCATTTATAATATTCGTAAGGAAGTAATGATTTCATATTTAAAGAAACTTAAAAAAGAATGGTATAAAATCTTTTATTAAAATGGAGACTCTCGAAATTTCCTCGGATAAATTATCATTAGCCTGGGAGTATATGCTCCGGAATCCGGAAGGCCGTAAAAAATTCTGGGCAGCGAAAATATAACTCTGCACTACTACAATAGAGTTGAAAATCGAACACACGAGTGTCGAGTCAAATGTCAATGTTATATATGACAGCCAAAACACTCAAAACTTCCCTTTCATCCACATTCGTAACTGAAGTTTTGTAACCAGCTATGAACAAGGAATTTTCTTATTGTTTGTTAACCAACTACGAAAACAGAATTAAATTTCTGTTTTTGTAACTGGTTTTCATAACCAGCTACCAAAAAAGGATTATTTTTCTATGTTCATAACTAGTTACCAAAACAGAATAGCATAAATTTTTCGAAATTTAAAAAAAATATATAAAAAATACAAGCAAGGAGATTATAATATTTATATCAATGAAGTGTAGCATTATCGTCGAACTGGCCGATATAAATAATGTGTCATTGTTTGTTATTGAAATATCATTTATGTCTTTGAAATGTCCGTGATTCGAATAATGTTTTAATGCTAAGAGAAAAATATTCATCTCCTTCAGTTACGAATGTAAATTAAATGGGTTAAAGGGCAGTAGACAGTGATCATGGAAGCAATTGAACAAAAATCTATAGAATTCGTACCAACTAAACGAGGGGGTATGAAACTGCTCTATGATGGTTAGCAATACATAGGCTGCACTAATGCCCGGTTCCTATAATCAACGGATCGTTATGGTATAAAAGTTACTATCCGTTTTTCTACAACCGACTACGAGTCGTAAATACTGTTCCACAATTAACTTTCTATACCTGCTATCGACGTGTGTCCGTCGGTCGTTCAAATACCGAGCCCTCTTCACTCTTAGTTGTGCGTTTCGTTATACGCAAAATTGAAACAGAAAATGACACAAAATTCAAGACATAATAAATTAGATTCACATATGATTGATAGTAATTAATTTTTTTATCGTAATAATATTATTATTATCGTACAATCGCAGGTATCTGCGTGTTATTTTATCTTTTTCTTACCAAATACAGTAGAATGCATACACATAACAAGAACGGAAACGGAACGTAAGCGCCCTTTTGTTTTGTTTGACTGATGACATCCATCATCTTTGCAAAATAAAAGTATGTATATAATCTCTGTTATTACGACTTTTACAGAAGAAAGTATGATAAAGTTTTTAGTAGTGTTTTACGTACAACTTTTGAAATGGATATTACGCCGGTGAGTACAGTAACGTCTATAATTTTACATTTTCTAACAAACTGTACCTACATGTTTGCCGCTTAAAATATTGCAACGTTTTTGAAGATTTACTTCATTTAGGCATATTTCTGTTACAGAAAACAAAGAAGCTTATGAGCAAGGATGAGGTTGCCCTGCTTGTGGATCTCATACAAAGCAACCCAATACTTACAACAAAAGATGATGATGATGATGACCAATGCGGCCACAATCAAACTTAAAGAGGAATGTTGGGCTACTTTGACCACCATATTTAATTCAAATTGTGGTCAAATATCACGGCAGCGAGAGCAACTCAAATTGAAATGGGACAATTTGAAAAAGGCTGCTCGTAAGGTTGCGAATATCAGAGTGAACAATTTGAAACTAATTTTTTATTAAATTAAATTAAATTAAATACCGTTTATTTCAGGCTGCATAGGCCCATATTATACCTTATAGACTAACATACATAATATATAAAAAACTAACACTAACATTAAACACGTATTGTCTGCGACGTGGGGCGCGAAGTGTTGGGGAGTCGTCCTCTAAATCTTCTGTAGATGATTCCAATCGGCCAGAACTCCTTTTCGAAGGTCGGTAAGTGATGGGTTGGAACTCTCTCCACAAAAGAACTAAAGTTCACTTTATGACGAGATTCCAAAGCTCGAACCTCAAGGCGAAGTTGGCTCTTCTCCTGATGTAGCAACATTCTTATTAAAGCATAGAACCCAAGAAGAAGAAGAAATTGTTTTATGTAATTTAGTTTTAAGCTCAAATGTAATACTCCTACAAACTGCTGATGTGTCAATATACAAAAAATAAATAAATAAACCTTAATGTCAACAATACCTGATGTAGTGGAGATATCCCATGATTTCTGAATTAACATCAATAATTTATTTCACTATAATGGAGTTTTTACTCTTATTTTAGGTAGGTAACTATGAGGTTATGTTTTCATAGTATATATTTTGACGGTGTACAAATGCCTCCAACATACTAATCTGGCTCCTGTTACTCTTAAGTGTGGATAAACTTCAAGTAGTAAGTGTTCAACAGATTCTTTATCAAGTCGAAATCTCCTTTGAAATTCTTACGAATCCAGCGTCGCTAAATAATTCATTTATCACGCCTATTATATTCTTCTGAATCAGTCTCACTGGAGTCCGTGGTGATAATATCGAACACTTCAATATCACTGTCTGAACTCGACATTTCTTCAAATTTCTTGCAGCTTGCAGCGAAAACAGTGAAATAGACACTAACCGACCGAAATTGGCAGGTAAACGCATGGCATTACGAATAGTAATCTTGACAAACTACTGACGTTTAAAATATTTATAGGAACGGCCTAAACTGTCTTCTTCGTACATTACGCTTACCGTCCGTTACTAGTAACCCTCCCTTCCGTTAGTAGCAAGCCGACGGTAAGTTGCTTAACGAGACGTTTTTTATAGGAACGGTTTAAGCTTACGCCTCGTATAATATTCCACCATTCGTAACTAGACCGGTCGTTTTTCAAATATAGGAACCGGGCATAAAAGTATCGGGAACGGAATATTTCCACTGTTCCTGTCATATTAAAATCTTTTTAATTTAAAACTCCTTGGTTTTAAAAATCGAATACCGTTTATTTATTTAAAAAAAGATTCTCGGTCTTATCACAAGGTCTTGTCAAACTTGTTTAGTCGTTGAGAAAATGGAATTGACTCGAGAAAATTCTACAGCGATGATTTATTATGACTTTCGAAGTGGTTTAACACAAAAACAGTGTGTTGACCGGATGATTTCTGCATTTGGTGATGAAGCCCCATCCAAAACCACAATTTATCGCTGGTTTGCTTAATTTCAACGTGGACGTGTCAAGCTCAGTGATGATCCCCGTCAAGGTCGTCCAAAAACTGCAGTCACCCAAGAAAACGTTGATGCTGTGCGTAAGCTGATTGAGGAAGATCGACATGTGACATACCGCGAAATTCAGGCAACTTTAGACATTGGCATGAGTCAAATACAAATAATCTTGCACGAACAATTAGGTGTAAAAAAGTTGTTTTCCCGATGGATACCGCATTTGCTCTGTGAAGAGCAAAAAGCGGCTCGCGTTACTTGGTGCGTCAGAACTCTCGAAAGATTCCACGCAGGATCCTCAAATGCGGTATACAACATCGTATCAGGTGACGAATCCTGGATATACGCGTACGAACCCGAAACAAAAAACCAGTCACGAGTTTGGGTGTTCGAAAATGAGTTAAAGCCAACAAAAATTGTTCGTTTACGGAGTGTGGCAAAAAAAATGGTGGCCACGTTTGTCTCCAAAACCGGCCATGTTGCGACTATTCTTCTTAAGGGACAAAGAACGGTTAATGCAGAATGGTATGCTAACATTTGTTTGCCACAGGTCGTTTCTGAACTCCGTAAAGAGAACTGCAACCGCCGCATCATCCTCCATCACGACAATGCGAGTTCTCACACCGCGCACAGAACAAAAGAGTTTTTAGAGCAAGAAATCATAGAATTATTAGACCATCCGCCGTACAGCCCCGACCTAAGCCCTAATGATTTCTATACTTTCCCTAAAATAAAGAATAAATTGCGTGGTCAGAGATTTTCATCACCTGAAAAGGCTGTGGACGCCTACAAAACGGCCATTTTGGAGACCCCAACATCCGAATGGAATGGTTGCTTCAATGATTGGTTCCATCGTATGGAAAAATGTGTCAAATTTTGCGGAGAATACTTCGAAAAGCAATAAATACATTTTTAAATAGTAATGTTGTGTCACTTCCTTGATTCCCGAAATTTTCAGTGCCGCCCTCGTACCATTTAAGAAAAAAATACACCAATGCAAGTAAATTTTATCAATGTTACAACTTAAGAGGCTGTGGTGGTAATGTAACATTTGACAATGAAAATAAGATTATAAAAGAGAATCCCCGTGACATTAATAAGTGCCTACCTAATTATATCAACAATTTAGTTATAAAAAAGTCCAAAATTTAAAAACCAATGTTAGTAATAATTTAGAACCTATACAGAAACAATATGAGGAAATGATCTCAGAGCTTCTGGATGTTGGTGCGGATTTAGTATGTACGCTACCAGCATTCAATAGTGTAAAAACTGGTCTGTACAATTCAAGAAATAAAAGTTTAGGTGTGTCAAATACATTATAAGTCTCATAAAGAGGTAATAATACCAAAAAAGTTTGACAATTTTCTACTGGCTGGCTATCAAGATACAGATGCATATAAAGATACAAGAATACTGGTGTTTTGCTGTCCTGATATTACAAACATTCTTATTAATTTTGAACACTTTTTCATGGATGGTATTTTTAAATCGTGTCCAGCACCGTTTTAGCAAATATATTCTATTCACGGATACAACAAACTTAAAAAAAATGACAAATTCCTTTGATCTTTGCATTCCTTCCGAATAAAACAGAAAAAACATACGAGACATTATTTGAAATGATGAAAGACGTTTACCTACATGGAACCCCAAAAAAATTACGCTTGACTTCGAAAAAGCAGCCATGAAGGCAATTAAGAAAGTTCTTCCAAAATCTACTATAAAAGGTTGTTTTTATCATTATTGTAACAGTCTCTTTAAGAAGGCTAAGGCGTTGAGACTAAAATCTCGAGTTCAAAGACGGCATGTTGCTAGATGTGCTGGCTTAGCTCGATTACCATCAAATAAGATTTTGTCGGGCTACAAATATATAATGCAAAGATTACCTAAAAGTCAGAATATAGAATATTTTAACATATACTTTAATAAGTTTTGGTTAAGTGATGTTAGTTTTATTAAGAAATGGTGTTGCTATAAAGAAGATATCAGAACTACCAACCATCTTGAAGGATGGCACTCTAGGCTTAATAAGTATATTATAGGCCGTAAAAATCCTTCTCTGGCTCATGTTCTGGAAGTTTTAGTAAAAGAGACTAAGATGCGTGTACGTAATAAAACTAATAAATGCCAAAATTATTTTGAAATAGACGCTGAAGTCAATTCGGCCATTGAAGATTTAGAAAATAATATTATAACTGTTGGACACTGTCTGGAAATTATTTCTCCATATAAGATTTAGTACTCGTATATTATATGTATAGGTTTTCGCCTTATTAGTTTTCATCTAAACATAAGTAACAAATATAATAATTAATTTTGTAATAATTAGTTTTATTTGCGTTTAATCATAAAAATATATACGTATTACAAATTACGAAAAATATATAAAAATCTTTCGTCATTGTGTGTTTTTAAGTTTTATGAGTTACGAAAAATTAATGCAATTCAGTTATGAACAGAGAAAAATAATCCTTTTTTGGTAGCTGGTTATGAAAACCAGTTACGAAAACAGAAATTTAATTCTGGTTTCGTAGCTGGTTATCAAACGATAAAAAAATTCCTTGTTCATAGCTGGTTACAAAACTTCAGTTACGAATGTGGATGAAAGGGAGACTTCCATTTTCATTTCACAAATTAGCGCAGAGTTCTACTTTCAGTGCTCTGGATTTTTACCGGCGTTCCGGATTCCTGATCGTGTAGTCCCAGCCTTACCGAATGATACGAAAAACTTATTACATCGCACCTTCACGGTTCAGCTGTTTACAACACCCCGTATTGGAGTTTTGCCGGGGAGTTCAATGGGTGACGTTGTGAATTTGTAATATTTCATAAATTTGTGTTATCTCGGTTCTTAATGTGTAATATTGGTAGAATATTAACCATTAAATATTCGTTAACCTGCACAAGTGTGGGCAAGTGGTACAACTTCTAAAAACGTGCTATCTGTGTGTTTCCCGCCAAAACTCCCTAGGAACTATCAGTAAAGCGTCTACCACTTTACTGAATCGACTGACATGACTCATTGACTGTACTGACTATTTATTTGGACTTTGACTAGACTTTAGACTTGACGATATATGAATACAGTGTTGAAAATTGAAACGAAAGTTCTATTTCCCGCCTTTTTTAATTGACACTGCAAAATGGTTTTAAGATAAGCCGACGCCACATATTAAAAAAAAAAAAAACACCCCGTATTTGCCTAATTAACTTTCTTGGCACGTCGCTCCCATGTCATCATGTTCTACATTCTTTAGACGTTAATGAATTTCAAAAGTATAAATTAGAATTGATCGAAACAAGGGCCATCCGGTTCGCCATTTTGTTTTATTCCCGCGCGAAGCACCCTCGACTAAAACGCGGCCTCTCCAAGAAACGGCATTTAAATACGTCTGTCATTTCACAAATACAACTCGCTTTTTAATATCTCGAGTCGCTTAACTTTGCTAATGACTATTTTTTTCATCCACGAAAAGATTATTTTCAAAAAGTATCCAAAAAGATGTTTCAATTAAATATTTAGTAATTTATTTATATAAATAAACAAACAAGCGACTAGACTAAAAAAAAAGTTAAATATTTTTGTGATTCTTTTTTTTTTTTAAATCTCCAAGAGCTCTGAGCAAAGCTTTATTCGACTAAGGGTCAATTCACACCGAAACGAAACAATACGCGACATAGCGCTGCATTTTTGAGATAGCTATTCAAAATTGAACTTTTTTCATTACACAAGAAGATATAAGTTTCAATGTAAGAGTTCGATTGTCAGGTTGCACCCCAGCGCATGTGCAGTGTATGACTGATATCATTTGAAACGTGTATCTTTTTGTGTAGTAAATAAAGTTCAATTTTTAATAGCTATCTTAAAAATGCAGCGCCGCGTAGTGTCGCTTAATCCGTTACGGTGTGAACTGACTCTAAGGGAAGTTTTCGCGTTTAATTCCTAATTCTGATAAGCCGAAGTTGCCGGAGTAAGAAATATATACCCTTATCCTGTAATATATGTATCCTGGATAACCGACACGACTGGCGAGAGACTAGGCGTAGGTTCGACTTTTTACCCATCTTGATATGCCCATCCGACGTATCTCATTTGTTAGACAATCCGGTGATCAGCCTGCATTGTCCTAACAAGACTTGGAAACAACATTTTTTGTTATCCTAATGCGGGAATCGATCCCACGACCTCCGAGTCGAGAGCCAAGCTCTAACCACTAGACCACGGAGGCCGTTATACCGTAAGTAAATTGCGTAAAACACTGTCGATCAAGACAGTTATTTTTCAATTCACGCGCTACGCACTAGCCGCGCGGCGGGAATAAGTGGCCATTAACGAGTACACAATAAAATGCTTTATTTATTTTCTTGTTCTGATTCTAACGAGTGGTATATCTTTTTAATAATGGACTTACTTTGCCCATGAGCAAGGCGTAATAAGCAGTGCGCGCACTGGCAATAGAATTGTCTCCTTTCTTCACCATTTGCAATCCGATAGTCGACTTTAGCGCAGCAGTTTTTGCGAAAAACTTGACTCTATTTCATGTGCGCTATTTGATGTTAAGTCGCGATACAATTATTTTGATACTTCTGTCGAGTGGCCACAGCGACATAAATTTTGTTTATGCCGACCCTTGAAACTCGAGCCTATTTATTTCGTCTGTCAGTCACGACTCTCGGATCACGAAAGCAAAACGACATTTTGTCGCATCGTATTTTTTAAGCTGGCGAGGATGCAGTCTTATCCAGCACACTTTGAGGTGAAATCCGATTTGCTGCATCTCCGGTGGTGAGGGTGTGTGGAGATGCCGGGAAATGTCCCCACATTTCCCGGCTTCTCCACACACCCTCCTGGTGGAGGTTGGTGGTTGGGGGGAACACGTGACGTCACGGAGCTTCGCGACGTGCCAATTACCTCGCAGCGCCGGCTTTTAATCAATTTAACACCTCTATTTACTACAGTGCTAAAACTTTAACCCGCGACATCTCATTGTAGTTTCAACATTTTGGCTGTCGAGACTAGAGATCGGTATTTATTTATTTTATTTGGAAAACTTACAAATAATAACAATCAACTTAAATTAATGGAAATCAATAAGCTGTGGGAATATAGTGGCAAGCCCCAAAGGAGATCTCCGACCGAGCGAGGTGCTATGCTCGGTCAGGCCGAAGCCCACTTGTATGAATTTCAGATGTTGTATATATACCGCCGATCTTAGAAAACTTCGAAGCGCGATTCAGGATTGTGGCGCTAATTAGTCCGCCACAGAGCCAATAAAAGTTTTCACTAATACAGTGTATATTTTGGATATGCGTGTTCGTCTGTTTGCAACTCTGTTGCTATTAGTAGAATTTTTTTCGACGCCTCTACGGCATTCGCCAACCTGTTTCATTATCTTCTGATAAGTGTCTGCCATATTATTTGTAAGTTTTGTCTCTGTCGCTCGATATACAGTAAGCAGCGACTAAGCTCCCGAATAAGCTATTATACTTTAACGCCTGAAATTAATAATCAATCTTAATCTCATTTTAGCTATCTGAGATCAAGATTTCAATACATTTCAACAATCCTGGGATTAACTTCACGTCAATTTACGTCGATTTTGTTTGAGAATCTAAGATTGAAGTCAATCTAAGATTTTAGACACGTTATGAATTTCGGGCGTTAGTCATCATATTTACCTTCGCGTAGTGACGCGTAGCTTTACCACGTTATTGTAAGAAATGTTTATGTCCGCTATGCCGTAGACGGACATCTACGGAGTAGACGTACATGTACGGCGTGGACATACATCTATTGCGTAGACGGATATTTACGGCGTAGATACCCATCTACGACGTTGACGGTTATTTACAGCGTAGACAGACATCTACGGCGTAGATGGATATTTACGGCGTAGATAGTCATCTACGGCGTAGACGGATATTTACGGCGTAGACAGACATTTACAGCGTAGACGGATATTTACGGTGTAGACATACATTTACGGCGTAGACGGTCATCTACGGAGTAGCCGTACATCTACGGCGTAGACATACATCTATTGCGTAGACGGATATTTACGGCGTAGATACCCATCTACGACGTAGACGGTTATTTACAGCGTAGACAGACATCTACGGCGTAGATGGATATTAACGGCGTAGATAGTCATCTACGGCGTAGACGGATATTTAAGGCGTAGACAGACATTTACAGCGTAGACGGATATTTACAGTGTAGACATACATTTACGGCGTAGACGGTCATCTACGGAGTAGCCGTACATCTACGGCGTAGACATACATCTATTGCGTAGACGGATATTTACGGCGTAGATACCCATCTACGACATAGACGGTTATTTACAGCGTAGACAGACATCTACAGCGTAGAGGCAACAGGCATAATAAAATAGGATTGTACTACAAAAACTGTGACTGAGCATACACATATATAATGCTAGTGTTTTGTTTCTATAGGAAATAAGAATATCTTAACTTTAAACGAGACAATCTGGTATTGGATTTTTTTAAAAAATTTTTTACACAACAGAATAAAGGTACAAAAATTACAAAATCAATAGCGTGTGAACTGGAGCCTAAGCTAGGGTATCCTGTATTTTAGGACTCCAGGTTCAAGGTGTGTGCGTCTGTGAGGCATGAGTAAATGAGATAAATGAATAAATTATATCTTATACTTAGTTACTGTAGTGTTGATGTCAAATATTCTGTTTCTTTAACATTAAGTTTTAATAGCCATTTTTTTAAAATTATTTTACATTTGTCTATGCTTCCGTCGTATCTATGACATACGGAAGCGGAAAAGGGCGCAATGACGCGCTCGCGCCGGCTGCCTGCCGGGCAGACGGCCATTACTAATATATCACCAACTACGTTTACAAGGTTAGCAATCTTTTATTTAAGTAAATACGGCAAGCAAATAAATTAAACAACAATAATTGTGCATCTCGGCGTGGACAAAGTGGCGACCGTGACACGACTATCGAATACTACGTGAATTGGCGTGCGTTGAAAATAAGTGTCGTAAGTACATAGACGCGGGCCGGTCTTAAAACAAAGGTATGCATATTTTGCCTTATCCCAAGTAATTGCCGTACCTATTTCCCATTCCAATCCTATCTGTATTGTTCATTCCGTGGTGCATAACATATAATTGTGAATTTCAAATACAAAGTCGACGCCTTGTTGTACTGTCGGCGCCATATTTTTTCCAAAGGTATCTAATTTAGTCGCACCTAACATATTATTTTAACATACACATTGGAGTTGTAACATTATTCTGTATTTGTGTTGTTATATCATAAAATTTCCCTTTTTCCAAAGTTATCTTTAACATAATTCGTACTCTTAAAAAGAAATTTCAACTTTACGAGGCGGACATCGCCATATTGAAATTATAGGTTATCATTAATATGTGAAATTTCTTTACGTATAATTTAATCGCATTATACCCCAATTCTTTAAGCTATTGCTTTATTGTTATTTCATAGCCTTTGTGCCGAATATTTCAGCGCCCGGTGGGGTCGCCGATCACAAATCGTTTCGCCGGCCGGCGTGCTCGGCGTTGGGGCAGCGCGAGCGCCCTCGGCCTCCGCTAGCAATAATCGCGACGGGCGAGTGTGCTTCGCGCCGGCACGCAGTGGTGTGAGTCGATTGCGGCTGGATCGAAAACGGTCAGACTTTCCTTTTATAAAAAGTTTTTCGTGAATTTGCAATGTCTGAAAGTGAATCAAAAACAAGATCTAAAAGTCCTATGATGGCTTTAAACGTACAACATTCGGATTCTAGTGGTGACCAAGTAAAAATCTTAACTAATAAACGTGGAATTGTTCGAGCTAGGTTAACTAATTTTAAAAATTACGTACAAGTTTTTAACACCTCAACTACTTATTCAATTTTACAAATAAAGGAATTGAGTTTAAGATTAGCTCAAGTTCAGGAATTATTTTCAAACTTCGATATAATACAAACCGAAATAGAGGAGCTTTCAGATAATTTTGAGGAACAAATAATTCAGCGTGAAATTACCGAGAAGGAATTTGTTACTCAAATAGCTTATGCACAGTTAATAATTGACACAATTTCAGTAAACGATAAAAATTCTGAACATGGATCTGAGAAGTCGCATCAGTCTAATTGTTGTCATGTGAGTGGTGGAAGTATGCCAGTACGGCTACCGACTATTAATCTACCTACCTTTGATGGTAATTATACAAAGTGGTTAGAGTTCCGTGACTCGTTCAAGTCATTAATACATGAGAATGATGCGATTTCACCGATTAACAAATTTCATTATTTAAGGCATTCGTTACAAGGAAGCGCCTCTGTAACTATTAAATCTATAGATTTTTCCGCTAATAATTATGAGCTTGCGTGGATTATCACCTACAGTTGCCGAAAAATTACTTAGAGATAATGTGAGGGAATGTGATGTAAATTTTATTTTCAAAGAAATAGACTCTAGAGACATTATCAAGGCATTTAAATTACTTAATATTAAAAGTACAACTGATCTCTGGGGTATGTCCACAAAAGTTATAAACCCAGTAATTGACATCATTGCCCCTCACCTAGCATTAGTTTTTAATAATTGTATTAAAAGTGGCGTGTTCCCTGACTTGATGAAGCACAGCAAGGTGATGCCTCTCTTTAAAGCTGGGAATAAAGCAGACCCAGCTAACTATAGACCAATATCCATATTACCGACTTTAAGTAAAATTTTTGAGAAAATTATTCTAAATCAATTAATTTTTCACTTCAACTCGAATAATTTGTTACATAGTAATCAGTTTGGTTTTACTAAAGGTCGGTCCACAACAGATGCAGGCATTAGTCTTCTGTGCAGTATATTTGAAGCTTGGGAGAGGTCACAGGATGCACTTGGTATATTCTGTGATTTATCCAAAGTATTTAACTGTGTGGAGCATGATACGCTGTTCAGGAAATTATACCATTATGGTGTAAGGGGCACGGCTCTAAAGCTTCTAAGCTCTTATCTAATAAATAGAACACAGACTGTAGAAGTTAATTCCAAAAGGTCTAATGGTACTAAAATTAAACTAGGAGTACCACAGGGGTCTATTTTGGGCCCTTTTCTATTTCTCATCTATATAAATGATCTACCTTATCTAGTTAATGATAAGCATGAGATAGTACTTTTTGCTGATGATACTTCACTAATTTTTAATGTGAAGCGACGACAATCTAACAATGACGAGGTAAATAGTGCTCTCTCAAAAATAGTACATTGGTTTAATGCTAATAATTTACTGTTGAATTCTAATAAAACAAAATGTTTAAAGTTCAGCTTGCCAAATGTTACGCAGGCACAAACCAATATACTATTAAATAATGAGAAAATGAAATTAGTAGACACCACTGTTTTTCTAGGTATAACATTAGATAGTAAGTTACAGTGGGGACCACATATTGCTAAATTGGCAGATAAGCTGAGTTCTGCAGCATACGCTGTTAAAAAAATTAGAGTAATTACCGACATAGAGACCGCGCGATTAGTTTACTTTAGCTATTTTCATAGCATAATGTCGTACGGCATCCTCTTGTGGGGAAACGCTGCGGACATTAATACAATATTTGTGCTGCAGAAACGTGCTATACGTTCTATTTATAAGATGTCGACTTTTAAATCTCTAAGGGAAAAGTTTAAAGAAATAAAAGTTCTGACCGTCGCATCTCAATACATTTTGGAAAATGTGTTATACGTAAGAAAGAATCTAAACAACTTCAAAAAGAAATGTGATAATCATTGTGTAAACACTAGAAATAAGAACAAGTTAGATATGCCAGTGTTCAGACTAAGCAAAGTTAGTAAATCCTTTAAAGGCCAATGTATACGCTTATACAATATAATCCCAGAAAAGGTTCAAAACCTTCCCATTAATAAGTTTAAAAAAGTAGTTAATGAACGTTTGTGTGCCAAAGCGTATTATAAAATTAATGACTTCATTCAAGACGGCACACCTTGGGAATAAGGTGGCTCCTTATCTTATGTTATTATTTGTTACATAGACATAAGCAAACATTGTAATAATTTTGATTTGAAAAGAATAATTTTCCATCTTTTTGGTAAAAGATGGCCCCAGACGAGTTTCTTGCCGGCTCTTCTCGCTGGGTTAGTTCCCGAACCGGTGATAGGCATCACGTAGTAACGACGTTCAAAAAGAGTATTTAAAAATACCAATTTTGAATAAAAATTTTTTGATTTGATTTGATTTGATTTGATTTATGTGAAAGATACAACAATAAAAACATTTTAGTAAATAATCACTTGAAGGCGATTGTAAATTTGAACCCAATTCAGAAGGAATCATTCAGTGCCCTTAGGTATTTAGGTGATCAAGTTTTTAAAAATTTAAGTGCGCTTAATAGTCTTGATATTTCCACGACGGGGTGGGACCCTTTAGTTTTATTCTTAGTCTCAGCCAAATTAGATCCCGTAAGCAGTATCAAGTGGGAAGACTATAAAGGACATATTTCACAAATGGCCACACTTAAAGATTTTAAAACATTTATTCAAAATAGAGCGAATACATTAGAAATTAGAAGTACAACCAATAATTATTATGACAATAAAATTAATAACATTAAATCTAATAATAACAATAAAGGCAATGGCAATTTTAATAAAAACATAAAATCATTTCTCGTTTCGGAGGTTTCCAAAAAAGGTTCCTGTCTTGTTTGTAATAAATTAAACCATTTTGTCCATCAATGTCACAAGTTCAAAACAATGAGTGTAGACGATAGAATTTCTGTAGTTTCAAAACTTCATTTATGTATCAACTGTTTACGTTTTGGTCACACGGTAGCAGAATGCCCCTTGAAAGGTCGATGCCGCATCTGTCAAGAAAAACATAATACATATTTACATAAAAACAAAAATACAGTTAACAATAGGGTTGTTGAGAACACAACATTAACTTGTATTAATCCAGTAAGTCTACCAGCGACATCACCAGGCCAAGTCATACTGTGTACAGCTCGAGTCAAAATTATTAACAAAGAAACCAATCGCACTTATCTTGCTCGCGCGCTGTTAGACACGGGAAGCCAGGTGTCTTTTATCACTGGTGACCTAAGACGAAAATTAGGAGTAGTTTAAAAAAAAATTGGTAGTTTCAATATTTCTGTTATAAGTAATATTACATGTCCAGTGTCTGAAAGATGTAGTATTTTAGTAAAGTCATGTGTAAGACCTTTCAGTATAAACATTAATTGTTTAGTTATACCTAAGATAACGGGTACTATTCCAAAAACCAAAGTCGACATTCAAAATTTAAATCTACCCGGTAATCTAGAACTTGCTGACCCTTCATTTCATGAACCCTCCGAAATAGATATTTTGTTAGGTGCAGACATATTCTTTGACATTCTTTGTCCCAATAAAATTAAATTAGGTCCAAATAAACCTATTCTTCAAGAAACTAAATTAGGATGGATAGTAGCTGGCCCTATTGTTCAAGATAATAATAATTCTGTCCCATCCATCCTTTTAACAGCTGGCTCTGCTAACCAGCCAAAGGCAAACAGTGATGTTTGTTCTCCGCTATTGCTTCAAGATGCGGATGCCCATTCTTTGATGTCACTTCAAGACGTCAACCCACCCCATGAAGTATCACTTCAAGATACTTCTGGCTCAAATTCTTTGATGTCACTTCAAGACGTCAACCTACCCCATGAAGTATCACTTCAAGATACTTCTGGCTCCAATTCTTTGATGTCACTTCAAGACGTCAACCTACCCCATGAAGTATCACTTTAAGATACTTCTGGCTCCAATTCTTTGATGTCACTTCAAGACGTCAACCTACCCCGTGAAGTATCACTTCAAGATACTTCTGGCTCCAATTATTTGATGTCACTTCAAGACATCAATCTATCCAATGAAGTATCACTTCAAGATGCTTCTAGGTCCCATCATACCCTTGAGGTATCACTTCGGAATGCTTCTAGGTCCCCCAATGTCCCACTATGTCCTGAAGTGTCATGTGAAGATGCTTCTAGGTCCCCCAATGTCCCACTATGTCCTGAAGTGTCATGTGAAGATGCTTCTAGGTCCCCCAATGTCCCACTATGTCCTGAAGTGTCATGTGAAGATGCTTCTAGGTTCCCCAATGTCCCACTTTGTCCTGAAGTGTCAGGTGAAGATGTTTATAGGTCCCCCAATTTTACACTTTGTCCTGAAGTGTCAGGTGAAGATGTTTATAGAACCCCCAATTTTACACTTTGTCCTGAAGTGTCAGGTGAAGATGTTAATAGAACCCCCAAGTTCCCATTTTGTCCTGAAGTGTCATGTGAAGATAAGTCTAGATTCCCCCATTTCAAACCAATACAAGATAATTCCGGGTCTAATCCTTCAACATCACTAGGACAAGCTTTGCGTGATATCAGTCCTGACTCTGAGGTGTCACTTCAAGATACTTCCGGGTCTTCTTCCATATCACGTAAAGATATAGTTGCTTGTTCTCGGGTATCACTTCAAGATGCCTCGGAGTCATTATTGGTGTCACTTGTGATTGAGATGTCAAACCTTATTCCGAAGTATCACTTTTAGATACTTCTGGGTACACTCCTTTAAATTTCTACTCCGAAGTATCGCATCAAGATAATAATTCCGGGTCTTCTTCCATATCACTCAAAGATATGGTTGCTTGTTCCCAGGATCACCTACAAATTTACCTGAAATTAAGAGCTTGGTTTGTCACAACAATAATGTATACGAGTCATTTATAAATTTTACTGATCATTCAAACTTTTCAACGTTAAAACGTAGCTATGCATATGTATTACGTTTTGTTAACAATTGTCAAGTAAATGAATCTAAACTCACTGGTCCATTGCAGGTTGATGAACTTGAAAATTCCTTGAGACTTTTATTAAAGCAAAGCCAATTAGAGACTTTCTTTTCTGATAAACAGCTTCTACAAAACAATAAAACCTTGCATCACAAAAGCAAACTACTACCTCTTAATCCTTTCTTAGATAACGATGATTTATTGAGAGTAGGAGGTAGACTATCTCATTCCGACTCGGAATATTCAAAAAAACATCCTGTCTTACTTGACGGTAAGCATCATTTAACTAAAATTATTTACGTTTGTATCATGCGGGTCCGCAATTGCTACTTTCATCTATTCGTGAACAATATTGGCCCATCGGAGGCAGAGTTTTGGCTCGTTCCATTTATAAAAAATGTGTGGTCTGTTGTTGTTTGCGTGGCCAGACCTTACAACCTAAAATGGGAGATTTACCTGTAGTAAGAACTTGTCCAGATTTTCCTTTCAATCAATGTGGTGTCGATTTTGCCGGGCCCTTTATGATTTCTTCTAAAAAGGGACGTGGTAACCGTATAACCAAGGCATATTTATGCGTGTTTGTATGCCTTGTAACCAAGGCTATTCATTTAGAAGTCGTTAGCGACCTTAGTACTGATGCCTTCCTTTCATGCCTACGCAGGTTCGTATCGAGACGCGGAAAACCGGCAGTAATATACTGCGACAATGGGAAAAACTTCGTAGGCGCTAATAATGAGTTAGGTAAAGTTATGCGATCCAGTCGACATTCGATAACCAACGAAGGCATAAAATTTATGTTTTCACCCCCTTATGCCCCTCACTTTGATGGGATTTGGGAATCAGGCGTTCGTTGCGCCAAATATCATTTAAAATGTATAGCAGGAAATGCTTCTTTAACTTTTGAGGAGTTAACCACTTTGTTTGCACAGATAGAGGCAATCCTCAACTCCCGACCTATATCTGCTTTATCGTCAGATCCTACTGACCTTAATCCTTTAACTCCTGGGCATTTTTTAATTGGCCGCCCGTTGATGTCTGTACCGACACCGCCTACTGCACCCTCGAGACCCAATCGATATCAGCTAATCGAGAGAATCCATCAACATTTTTGGGACCGATGGAGACGTGATTTCCTTTCGGAGTTGCAAACCCGAACCAAATGGGCAAAGGATCGACCGTCTGTACGAGTAGGAGATCTCGTGCTGCTAAAGGAAGAAAATCTGCCTCCCTTACACTGGAGGATGGGTCGCGTCACCAAACTGTATGAAGGCACAGACAGTATTTGCAGAGTTGCTGACGTTCATACCACAAAGGGCACCGTCAAGAGGGCAGTTCAAAAAATGTGCGTCATTCCTGTGTCAGCAGAAGAAGTGTTGGAGCCCAGTCTCCAATGGCCCCCCAGGATGTCTATGCTTCCGTCGTGTATACGGAAGCGGAAAAGGGCGCAATGACGCGCTCGCGCCGGCTGCCTGCCGGGCAGACGGCCATTACTAATATATCACCAACTACGTTTACAAGGTTAGCAATCTTTTATTTAAGTAAATACGGCAAGCAATTAAATTAAACAACAATAATTGTGCATCTCGGCGTGGACAACATTTATTACGCGTTTTATTGTATATATTTAATAATCTATTTATTTTACTGTAGATAAGTGGTGCGAGGAAGGACAAGTGTCATGTGAGAAAGACAGAGTGATGTTCTATTATATTGCAGACCTTATCTGATCTTCGTTTAAGCAGTATAGTTGAATCAAAACTGAGCTGAGAATGTTTATGCAGTGTAGCATGGAGGATATATAGACGTCTGATCGACAGAACTTGAGAGTCTTGATAAAGATTATTAGTAGGATATCTAAATGACTTTTTAAAAATTACTATGAGCACCTAGATACAGATTGAGCTAGTGCGAAATAAACAGTTTTCAGAAGTTAAAGAAGGCTTAAGGACGTCACGCAGGTTTTCAAATATCCAGGTCAATTTTCGTGTACGTGCTGAAAGGAGGTTTATGTGAGCGTGCCAAGATAAAGCATCGTCTAACTTGACTCCCAGATATTTAATCTCACTAACTCTTTCAAGTGAAAGACAATTACAGGATTATATACCATATTCCGTTTCACAGGTGTGTGCTTTAATGCTGAAGGTGTGTCCAGGTTGCGTTTTTTTGTTATAGTGTAAGTTAGATATTTTATTTTTTTAATGTTTAAAGTCAATAGGTTTTTATGAAGCCAACGTATGGCGTGCCTGAATCCACCGTCAGCATTTCTTTGTGTTTCGGCCCAAGTCTCTCCCGTAAGTATTTGAAATTGAGATATCAACTGTTCTCGAATCAGATAGTTTATCTAACGTGTGTTTAACAAACACCTTTTCCAAAATTTTTGACAGGGCAGTTAGAACTGAAATTGGTCGGTAGTTGTCTACGCAGTCCCTACTCCCACTTTTGTGAATGCGGTGAATAATAGCTCGCTTAAAATAGTCAGGGAACACGCCATTTTCAAAGCAAATATTTATAATGTATGTAAGAATTGGAGTAATTTTTTAGCAATCGATTTAAGGAAGGAGGCAGGAATGCTATCCCATCCAGTAGCCGAGTAATTTTTAGAGAAATTTCCACCTCTGTGTTGTCAATGGAATACAGCGCAAAAGAACCAGAACTAGAAGAGGATCCTATTTCACAATGCTCAGAGACCTGGGTATCTTTCGTCCTCTTCAGTTCCTCGGCAAATTTTCTACCTATACTAGCGAAGTAAGTGTTAACTCCATCTATAGATGCTTGAGGACCGTCTGGATCTAATTACAATAACTCATTAGCGGGGTTTTTACATTTTGTAGTATTGGTGATTTTCCTAATCGTATTCCAAGTCTGTTTAGAGTTCTTACAGTTATTGATCTCAGATTTGTGATACTCAGCTTTTAGTCGATATAGTAAATCATTACAGAAGTTCCTGTATCTGTGGTACGTAGTATTAATGATATCATTATTGGGTGAAGAATTCGCTTTTTTATGAAGTGCATCCCGATGGGCGATGCATCGTAAGAGGCTAGTTGTGATCCACCGTTTAATAATTTGTTTTCTATTAGAATTTTGTTTGGTAATTGTATTGAATTTCAACGATTCTCTCAGATGAGAGAGCAGACGCTCAACGGCGATGTTGGGATCATCAATTTTTAAAATATGTGAAAAATCATCATTATTTATATCTTTAGAGGCATTATCATAGTTTGTTACTTTTACAGATATTAATAGTTTTTTAGAGTTTATCGTGTTATTTATGCTTAATAGAACAGGAAGATGATCAGTTACATGTGTGTTGATCACACATGTTTGAGTCTCCAATTTGGTTTTTATAATAACATGATCAAGGCAGTTAGATTATCTGGTCGGAAACAGATCCGTCTGTCCTTATTATCAAGTTTAATATTGATATTAATATCACCCATAATGATTAACGTTCTAAAGCTAGCGAGTCTTTTAAAGTGCATATCAAGGCAAGTTAAAAAGGAATCAATATTATATTGTAATGGAGATCTATACAGGCAGAGAATAGCAAAGTCACAGTCAATACCTACAAAGAGACCATGTGCATCTTTAAATGTTAGTTGTTCGATATTATAGGTGTATATATATAAACGTACAAATTTAAACAACCACGCCATCATTTTGATTGTGGGTTTTGGATGTATAGTGTAGTTTGTAATTTTCTAAGTGGGGTGGTAATTTGGTTTCCGGATTTTCCGGAACCGGATTCAGTAAGAATCAATACATCGCAGGTGATATGCAGTCTTGTGAGAAATGTTGAAAAGTCATCTAGATTTCTATAAATGCTTCTTATATTTTAAGTGATAATTTTTAGAGACTTGGATGGGAGTTTTAAATAGTTTTCTCAGTCCTCAGGTTCTATTTGAATGGAGTTTGAGACGGTTAAACGATCAAGCTCGCTATTTAAGTCATCGTTGTTGTCAGTCACTGTGCAGATGTAGGTTTAGTGGTTTGTTTAAGGGAGTAAGTTTGGACCGAGGAAATAGTTTGATAGTTACATGGCTAAGAGAAACAATTATTATTAGAAAAATAATTGGATAATAGCTATTTTCAAGTATAAAAAGATATGGTGGCAGGAACTTACAAGGTAAAGTATGATATGGATCACGGATAAGATAAATGAGGTTGGATTGGCAACCGTGACACTTTTACTTGAAAACCAGCGTCGCCGCCTGTCTCCCACCAATGCACTCCACTACATAAGAAATAATAATACATACACGAATTACGCACACTAATTAATAAATCACACCTAGAACAGAGGGCGATTTGATACATAGGCTGCACTAAAAGTATCGGGAATGGAATATTTCCAATGTTCCTGTCAGATTAAAATCTTTTTAATTTAAAACTCCTTGGTTTTAAAAATCGAATACCGTTTATTTATTTAAAAAAAAGATTCTCGGTCTTGTCACAAGGTCTTGTCAAACTTGTTTAGTCGTTGAGAAAATGGAATTGACTCGAGAAAATTCTAGAGCGATGATTTATTATGACTTTCGAAGTGGTTTAACACAAAAACAGTGTGTTGACCGGATGATTTCTGCATTTGGTGATGAAGCCCCATCCAAAACCACAATTTATCGCTGGTTTGCTGAATTTCAACGTGGACGTGTCAAGCTCAGTGATGATCCCCGTCAAGGTCGTCCAAAAACTGCAGTCACCCAAGAAAACGTTGATGCTGTGCGTAAGCTGATTGAGGAAGATCGACATGTGACATACCGCGAAATTCAGGCAACTTTAGACATTGACATGAGTCAAATACAGATAATCTTGCATGAACAATTAGGTGTAAAAAAGTTGTTTTCCCGATGGATACCGCATTTGCTCTGTGAAGAGCAAAAAGCGGCTCGCGTTACTTGGTGCGTCAGGACTCTCGAAAGATTCCACGCAGGATCCTCAAATGCTGTATACAACATCGTATCAGGTGACGAATCCTGGATATACGCGTACGAACCCGAAACAAAAAACCAGTCACGAGTTTGGGTGTTTGAAATTGAGTTAAAGCCAACAAAAATTGTTCGTTCACGGGGTGTTGCAAAAAAATGGTGGCCACGTTTGTCTCCAAAACCGGCAATGTTGTGACTATTCCTCTTGAGGGACAAAGAACGGTTAATGCAGAATGGTATGCTAACATTTGTTTGCCACAGGTCGTTTCTGAACTCCGTAAAGAGAACTGCAACCGCCGCATCATCCTCCATCACGACAATGCGAGTTCTCACACCGCGCACAGAACAAAAGAGTTTTTAAATCAAATCAAATCAAATCAAATCAAATATTTTTTATTCAAAATTGGTATTTTTAAATACTCTTTTTGAACGTCGTTACTACGTGATGCCTACCACCGGTTCGGGAACTAACCCAGCGAGAAGAGCCGGCAAGAAACTCGTCTGGGACCATCTTTTACCAAAAAGATGGAAAATTATTCTTTTAAAATCAAAATTATTATAATGTTTGCTTATGTCTATGTAACAAATAATAACATAAGATAAGGAGCCACCTTATTCCCAAGGTGTGCCGTCTTGAATGAAGTCATTAATTTTATAATACGCTTTGGCACACAAACGTTCTTTAACTACTTTTTTAAACTTATTAATGGGAAGGTTTTGAACCTTTTCTGGGATTATATTGTATAAGCGTATACATTGGCCTTTAAAGGATTTACTAACTTTGCTTAGTCTGAACACTGGCATATCTAACTTGTTCTTATTTTTTTAGAGCAAGAAACCATAGAATTATTAGACCATCCGCCGTACAGCCCCGACCTAAGCCCTAATAATTTCTATACTTTCCTTAAAATAATGAATAAATTGCATTGATAAAGATTTTTATCACCTGAAGAAGCTGTGGACGCCTAAAAAACGACCATTTTGGAGACCCCAACTTCCGAATGGAATGGTTGCTTCAATGATTGGTTCCATCGTATGGATAAATGTGTCAAATTTCGCGGAGAATACTTCGAAAAGCAATAAATACATTTTTAAATAGTAATGTTGTGTCACTTCCTTGATTCCCGAAATTTTCAGTGCCGCCCTCGTACTCACACTACGTTGAGTCGGTAACGTTACGACACACCCACATGCTCAAAATTCACACGCACGCTAGGGCTTGCTATGGTCGATAGGAATTTTCGATAATGAAAATGGTCAAAAGTAAATCTTGAAATCATCTTAGTTTCAGTTAGAACGATTTATGAGCCCTTACTTTTGAATGCGGCGGGGGAAGTAGCAGGGCAAGTATGGTTGCGCGTGTACAATATGTGCATCCCCACTATTTTTGCCGAGGGCTCATCGTAAATCGTAAACCGTCCTGTAGCTATTGGTAATTGAATGAAAAATTTTAATAACGGGAGCACTAGTAATTTTATACTAACTAAAACATTGTGTCAAAGGCGAATTTAATTGGTATCGGGATAGAAAATGAAAAAAAATATCAACATGTTATTACCTTTATTTGTAATCAAAAATAATTAGAAAATCAAAGCAAACAAAGAAGTCGATGGCAGTGTAGCACTGCCATTTACACTTCTTTTTCATCTAAATCTTTTAATTTTTTTTTATTGTAGACGAAATATTCATAATTTACATTTTCAGATACTCAAGCGTACATATTATTATGCAATACCAACAAGTAATAAACCAATCAGCTTCAGCTTTCCTGCTTCCAACCTTCGCTTCAGCATCAAATATTACATTCGTCAACAACCCCGCATCGCGGAAAGGTTTTAGGCATAGCCGGGCACCGTTAATCAAATAGTTAACTTCGTTAATCGTTAATCCGCTGCAAAAAAAGTTAGCTTCGTTAAACGTTAAAGCGTTACATTTCGTAAGATTTAACGCAAGTTAACGTTAATCCGTTAATATGTGTAAAATTGCATATTTATATCGTTGCGTTAGTGAATTTATAAAACCTATTGGTTTAGGTTCTAATTCATTCATCAATTATCAACACGCAAATGATCACTGACAGTAATTTATAATAACAACAAACAAACAAACAAAACACTCGTCACTTGCGTGCAAGAATCGACGACTTTATAAATATTATGTAGCAAAAAAAAGACAGCAAAATTTTACTACCGAATGTAGCATAGCTACATTTTAACGCATTAATATAACTTATAACGACGCTCCTAGCGTCATCTATTGACTGTTATTCCTAACTTTAATAACTAAATTATGTTAGACGACGCCATCTATTGGCAAAGGTTTTGTAACTAGAGCTTCATCTCCAATATTTCTTTATTGTGGCGGTTGGATTATGCATTACCGCTAGTTGTCAGTTAAAAAAAAAACATTGTCAGTAGGAGTATATAAGGGCTGTCGCGAGATGACAGGGCCTTTTTTTCCTCCTGCTAGAAGACGAAGAAGGATTTTTATTGTTGAAGTTTTTCCAGTATCTTTTAATTCTTAATCCCGTGTATCACGGTGAGTAATTTAGTGTATCTGTGTTGTGAATATTTAGAAAATCATGCTTGTATTAAAACGCATTATTCTTTCATGTAAACTATCATCTTGGTAAATTAGTTGTCAATTATTTGATTGGCCATACCACGTGCTCAATTGTAGTTTCGTCTTTCCAATCTAGCACTATTGAAATGTTACGATGTTTGTATCATATTGGGTCCTAAATATCATCTTATCTTTTTTTATTTTGCCTACCTTTGTAATGGTCACACAGCCCGTGATTTTTGATCGTTTGGGGTTGAAATCGCGCTGGCTGTAGGACCGGACTCCTACCGACACATTACCGTGATTATTCCAGGAACTTGGTTTGGGGCACGAAACACTGCCAACTACAGCAGTCGAGGCACCAATCAAAAGGACTAGCTGGAGTTCAGAGTGCTGATGATCATTGGACGGGGATTTATTTTTTTTATTGAGAGGATCTATCTACGACGTACGGACGCAGCGGTGACGGAGAAGCTTCCAGGAGTGGTAGCCCTAGCTCGCATCCGCCACGTGCTAGACAGCTGGATCCTCAGCTAAGTTCCCACGTGGTTTAAATCCCCTAACCCTACCTTGACACCAAGAGGCTAGTCCAGACCATACGGCCTTCTGCCCACGACCCCTATTTTTTTTCTTTTTTAAATATATATTGTCACGGAGAACCCTTTTTTTATTTTTAACAACACCCGTAACAATTGGCGCCCATAAACGTGGTTTTGTCTGGTCTGGCATCTGGTGTCTCTTCCTGGGTCTGTGTGTCCAGTATTGGTGTTTGTTTTGTGCCGTATTATACTTAGTGTAGAAACTAGTAACTTTATTGTTGTTGTGTAAAGTTTAAAATTGTTAATAAACTTTATACTATTTATTTTTTCATCTTATTGTATATGGTCTGTACCATATAGTCTGTAGAACTTGTTGTAGTTAGTTATCTTATATAGCACTGATTACAATTTATATTTTTTGGTGTATTTTTTAGAGAATACATCTGATTATTTTTGTATTTTCTCAACACAGATATACTCACCGTTAGGCTTGTGAATATTTTTCTTGAATTTACTTGGTAATTTAACTTTTAAAATTGAATTTAACTTCTGATAAATTCATTAATTGATTTATTTTGGAAAAACTTAATTTCTTTTTAAACTTTAGAGTTTACTTAGTTACTTAACTTCTTAATAAATTTTACTTCTGACAACTTAACTTCTCATTATGCCGGAAAAAATTAAATTCTTTTCTCTTCAAAAATCAGAATTGGAGTATGAAGTTTTGGTTAGAAATGAAACACCAGCTTCCACCGTTGTGGAGCTAAGAAAGCAAATAGTTAAATTAGCTGAGCTTTACCCGTCTGAAGATATTTTAGACTCTTGTCTTTCTATAAAAGATGATTTGTTGGGGATTGAGGAAACCCTAACAAAAATAAAATTACAATTAGATTCTCACTCCGATGGTAACTCATTGCTTAGAGCTGAGAATAATTTAAACCACATTGAGTATAGGATTAATAGAATTTCTACTAATAATATAGAACCGTTTGCTGTACAATATAATAGTTGCTTACAAAAATTTCAAAATTATTTGGGTTTATTACATCAACTTAAGGGGTCTAGTAGTTGTTCCGTGATGCCAGCTCCTGCTGTAGCACCACCTATGCCTCCTTTAAATATTACAGTTCAATGTGAAAAGAATAATCTAGCTGATTTACAAAAATTTAAATTTGATGGCAAGTCTTGTGTCCGCGCGTTTATTTCTAGAGTGAATGAGTACTGTACACAGCATAACGTTAGCGATTCAAAGATTCTCTCTCACGCTTTTGATCTTTTTACTGGTGATGCCTTACATTGGTATAGAAGTATTTATCAAAACGTTAACAGTTGGTCAGAACTTTTAAATCTTTTGTATTGTGACTTTGACAAACCGAGTTTTGATTATCGGTTTATGTCGGAAATCCGTAATAGAACTCAGGGCGAAAAAGAAACCATTACAATTTATATTGCTATAATGGAAGGAATGTTCAACCGTCTTGTTAAACCTGTCCCAGAGAGTGAGAAGTTGGAAATCTTATTACACAACATTAAACCTTGCTATGCAAACATTTTGGCTTCTTCTCCTACGGTCAACTCTATTGAACAACTAAAGTCTCTTTGTAAGAATTATGAGGATGTACAATCTCGACTAACTTTATATCATGAACCGCCTAGGATAACGTCGGATACCTTAGCACCGGACCTAGCTTATACTTGTAATAGTAATAAAACTGAGAACAAACAAACTATTAATAAAACTTTTAGTAGACCATTTCGGAATAATAATTTTTCTAATAACCCACCTAATAATAATAATAGTTTTGCTTTTAAACATTCACATAATCATGTTAATAGTTTGCATTCGAATATCCCTAAATTTTGTTTACGTTGTAAGGTTAACTCGCACAGCTATTATGAGTGCACAGCTGATAAGTCGAAAATTTTTTGTTTTGGCTGTGGCAATCCTGGCGTGCGCCGGCCCGATTGTACTCGTTGCCTTAGTAAATATCGTTCAAAAAACTAGTTTTATCGGATCGTGTTATACCTAACCATACCGACCTTGATGATCGGAAACAATGGGTTAAAACTGTAGGCACATTTTTTAAATATTACACCATTAATACGGTCCGATGTATTAACAACAATTTAGATTCTCGACCTTATGTCAATATACACATAGACGCTTTTAGCATGCGCGGTCTTTTAGACTCGGGTTCTTGCATTTCTTTGTTAGGTAATAATTCTCATTTAAACATTATTGAGCTAGGCTATCCTATCAATAATGATGATAATAATATTTCAATTTTCGCCGCGGGCGGTCAATGCTTAAAGTCTATAGGTTATATAAATTTACCTATTCGTTTTGAAGATCAATTTCATATTTTAAAATTATACGTAGTACCTCAGGTTACTTCTAACCTCATTTTAGGTATTGACTTCTGGCGTATTTTTAAACTTTGTCCTAAATATTTAAATTCTATTAATTCTAGTACGGCTACCGAACAAATCACTTCTCATCAGGTGACCCAGCCGGCCATTAACGGCTATGAAAATTTGAGTTCGTCTGAGCGCTCGGTAGCCGACGACATAATAAAACAATTTCGTTCTATTTCTTTTGAAGAGAAAGGTTTAGGTTTAACTTCTCTTATCACTCATAAAATTGATACAGGCGATGCGTTACCTATCCGTCAACGTTATTATAGGATGTCGCCTGAAAAACAACGTATTTTAGTTGAACAGGTTGACGAAATGTTGGCTATGGACGTCATCGAGCCGTGCCAATCTGCTTGGAGCTCTCCTGTATTAGTTGTGCCTAAGAAAAATACTGGCGAATTTAGATTTTGTTTAGATAGTCGTAAGTTAAACTCTGTCACTAAAAAAGACGCTTATAGTTTACCGTACATTTCGGAAATTTTAGACGGCTTACGCGACGCTCGTTACCTAAGTACTATTGACCTTTCTAACAGCTTCTGGCAGACTGCTATTAATGAGTCTGATCGCGATAAGACTGCTTTTTATGTTCCGGGTCGTGGAATGTTTCGTTTTAAACGCATGGCTTTCGGTTTGACGAATGCACCTGCTACGCAGCAGCGTTTAGTAGATGCTTTATTTGGTAACTTTGGTCATAAAACATTTTGTTATTTAGACGATATAGTTATTATTAGTGAGGATTATAATGAACACGTAGCTACTCTTTTGAGGGTTCTTCAAGTCCTCAAGGAAGCCAATTTGACTGTAAAATTTGAAAAGTGTAAATTTTTTCGGTCTCAACTTAAATATTTAGGTTATGTAATCGACGGCAACGGTCTTCGTACTGATCCTGATAAGGTCGCCGCGATCATAAATTTTCCTACACCTACTTGTAGGAAAAGTGTAAAACGTTTTCTTGGTACTGCCACTTGGTACAGAAGGTTTGTGCCTAATTTTAGTACTCTGGCAGGGCCCTTAAATAAACTAACGTCTACACGTAAGAATGCCCCTCCTTTCGAGTGGACTTCTGAGGCGGACTTGGCGTTCAATAAACTTAAGGAGAGCTTGGTCTCCGCGCCAGTACTGCGCTGTCCCGATTACAATGAACCCTTTGAGGTTCATACGGACGCCAGTAGCTATGGTATTGGGGCCATGCTCACCCAGAAGTTCGAAGGAAAAGAACACCCTGTCGCGTACATGAGTCGCTCCTTAACTAAACAGGAGAAAGTTTATGGGATTACTGAGCGTGAGACGTTAGCAGTTTTAGTAGCTTTAGAACACTGGCGTTGTTATTTAGAGAACGGTAAAAAGTTTACAGTTTATACTGATCACAGTGCTCTTAAATGGTTCTTGTCTTTGTCCAACCCCACTGGTAGGCTAGCTCGCTGGTGTGTCAGACTTTCCGAATTTAATTTTGAAATTAAACATAGGAAAGGCTGTGATAACGTTATACCAGACGCTTTGTCTCGAGCGGTTAACATCAACGCAATTTCTACTTGGACAAACTATACCGGCGCTGATACCTGGTATCTTAATATTTTTAACGGTTGCAAAAACACGCCATCTTCTTTTCCAAATTTTACGATTAAAGATAATAGATTGTTTAGACTTTCTAAAAATAAACATAACTTAACTTCTGAATTTTCTTGGAAAGAGGTAGTTCCTAAAGATTTTCGCGAAGAAATTATTCGTGCTAACCATGATGAGCCCACTGCTGGTCACATGGGAATTTTTAAAACTTATAGACGGCTCGCACTTAACTACTTTTGGCCTAACATGTATCGCGATGTCGTCACTTACATCTCTAAGTGTTCTAAATGTCTACAGTATAAGTCTCAAAATCATAAAGTTTTAGGTGAAATGGGTCGCCCTAAAGACTGCTCACGACCATTTCAAGTCATCTCTGTTGACATAATGGGACCATTACCTACTACTAGAAAACGTAATAATTTTATTTTAGTTGTAACTTGTTGCTTTTCAAAATTTTGCCTTATCTTTCCTATGAAACGTGCTACATCCGATATTATAATTAAAATTTTAGAAGATAGTGTTTTCTTGGTGCATGGTGTACCACAAACTATTATTATGGATAATGGCCCTCAGTTCGTTAGTAACGAAACTAATAGGTTTTTTAAAAAATATAATATACCTAAAGTTTACTTAACACCGCGTTATACCCCTCAGGTAAATACGGTCGAACGCTACAATAGGACTATTATCACTTGTATTTCGACTTACGTGGAAGAAGACCATAGGTCATGGGATGTACATATACCCGAAATACAATTCGCCATCAACAACTCGGTGAATGAGGCAACCGGTTTTACACCATCTTTCTTAGTTTATGGTACGGAACTAGTGTCTTGCGGTACTCACTACCTAGATACCGACAGTATAAAAGACCTCGTGTTTTCGCCTCGTGACGCCTACGCCGAAAATTTGGGGTGTATGTCATCTTTGTTTGACAGCGTTCAGATGCGTCTTTGGCAAGCTCATGTTAAGAGCACTGCTCAATATAATTTGAGACGAAAGCCTGCTGAATTTAACGTTGGTGATGTAGTTTTTAAGAGAACTTATTTTCTCAGCGACAAGGAGAAACATTTTAGCAAAAAGTTGGCTCCTAAATTTGTAAAATGTAAAATTGTAGGTAAACGTTCTCCGTTAGTTTACGTTCTGCAAGACATGCAAGGCAAAGATCTTGGTGCCTGGCATTTGAAAGACCTTAAGCTACCAATTTTATCAAAATAGTTGGTTAACTATTGTAGGAAGGCTAGTAGTTTCGCGCTTTATTCAGACGCTGTTCGTTATCTTGTCGTATAACGTTATAGCTGTGTACATCATTATCTTCGACTTGTGTTGTTTTCCTCTTTATGGAAAACAATACTCGCATGTTAGGGCGTCTCGGATCTTATTATTTGGTTCGGGATGCAATAATGTAAGTGGATGTATGTATGGGATGTATGACTATAGTGTGAATCGTAGTATGAAAGGTTGTCGGTTGTTTGCGCGTAGACACAAGACTAGCATTTAACCTCAATCGTCTTAGTTTTTTTTTCTTTTTTCAATTTTTTTTAACAAGTTAACTTCTTTTGTAGCTGTTTCTGGATTTTTCCTGTGATCAGTCAAAATCCTTCGGTAACAGGGGGGGATATGTAGCATAGCTACATTTTAACGCATTAATATAACTTATAACGACGCTCCTAGCGTCATCTATTGACTGTTATTCCTAACTTTAATAACTAAATTATGTTAGACGACGCCATCTATTGGCAAAGGTTTTGTAACTAGAGCTTCATCTCCAATATTTCTTTATTGTGGCGGTTGGATTATGCATTACCGCTAGTTGTCAGTTAAAAAAAAAACATTGTCAGTAGGAGTATATAAGGGCTGTCGCGAGATGACAGGGCCTTTTTTTCCTCCTGCTAGAAGACGAAGAAGGATTTTTATTGTTGAAGTTTTTCCAGTATCTTTTAATTCTTAATCCCGTGTATCACGGTGAGTAATTTAGTGTATCTGTGTTGTGAATATTTAGAAAATCATGCTTGTATTAAAACGCATTATTCTTTCATGTAAACTATCATCTTGGTAAATTAGTTGTCAATTATTTGATTGGCCATACCACGTGCTCAATTGTAGTTTCGTCTTTCCAATCTAGCACTATTGAAATGTTACGATGTTTGTATCATATTGGGTCCTAAATATCATCTTATCTTTTTTTATTTTGCCTACCTTTGTAATGGTCACACAGCCCGTGATTTTTGATCGTTTGGGGTTGAAATCGCGCTGGCTGTAGGACCGGACTCCTACCGACACATTACCGTGATTATTCCAGGAACTTGGTTTGGGGCACGAAACACTGCCAACTACAGCAGTCGAGGCACCAATCAAAAGGACTAGCTGGAGTTCAGAGTGCTGATGATCATTGGACGGGGATTTATTTTTTTTATTGAGAGGATCTATCTACGACGTACGGACGCAGCGGTGACGGAGAAGCTTCCAGGAGTGGTAGCCCTAGCTCGCATCCGCCACGTGCTAGACAGCTGGATCCTCAGCTAAGTTCCCACGTGGTTTAAATTCCCCTAACCCTACCTTGACACCAAGAGGCTAGTCCAGACCATACGGCCTTCTGCCCACGACCCCTATTTTTTTTTCCTTTTTTTTAATATATTTATTGTCACGGAGAATCTTATTTTATTTTTAATTTCACCCGTAACACGAATACAGTAGTAACTCATTCTGAAGAAGAATAATTTGTCGATAAATTATCGATCACTGACTGCACTATCCAGGCGACCGAAGCGGACGTGCGCGTCACGTCGACGACGACGAGTCGAAAGGCGCGATAATTTGGCTCGCTTCGCAACCCATTGCGCGTCAGATGTGTCTTCTCGCGAAATATTTGCGTACTTCACCAGCAATGTATATTTTCTGTGATTCTTGGCTTAATTGTCGTTTCTACTTAGAATTTCATTATTCGAACTAGTTTTTTGGGAAAAATACTAAAAAACTAAGGTTTTTATGCTTACCGATTAAAAGAAATTCCTCGTTTCATATTTGATGTCTGACTCTTTAATTTGCACATAACAATCGCACAACACGGCATTTTCAAAGGATTTTAGCACTGCTCCGTACTGCGAGGCAATCAACAAGCGACTAAAAAGTATGAACGCGTGGTTCGATTGAAGTATGATTGTCCAATCATACTTGTGGCGCGTCTGCCCCGCCCACATTGCCAATCCAACCTCATTTATCTTATCCGTGATATGGATGAAGTAAAAAAGTACGTTTGTATTTGTGTGATGTACATTTGATATGTGTGTGTGTAGTGTAATAAAGTGTTTAATTATATGGTAAATTATATGGTTTTGGTATTGAGTTTAGTTTAAGATAATATAGATTAAAGACACAGGATTAAGACTAGTCAATTTGGCCGAGCCGGTTGTCGAGGTCCCCTTCGCAGTTAACGCCGCGTAGAACTTTAGCACCATTTTCTTTCCGAAGGAAGATGCACCTGTGTTTGGTCAAGCAATATTGGTAGCCGTTTTCTGATGCAAATTTACGAGTTTTTGCTTATAGTTTTTTGGTTGAAAGTGTCAGAATTTGAGATATGTATATAGGTACTGGAGGGATAGGTAAGTTAATGTCTTTTGTAGTCAGGTTGGTCTTGTTAATTTTCCTGTACTCTTTTGACGCCTCAATAATAGCCTCTTTTTTCAGTACCGTTGTAAGCTCCATGATAATAGGCATTCTAGAAGAGGGTTTAGATTCATAGCAAAACAGGTCTTTAATATCATTTGATTCTATGCAGACATTGATAGCTGTTACGATTGATTTAACTACATTAATATAAATATCCTCTTTAGATTCTGGGTTTTTTCGGGGAAGATTACGTATTTCGATGCTAGTATTACGGCTTGACTTTTCCAAGCTGCTAACTCTCAGTTCCAGTTCATTTATGTAAATTAAGTTTTTCTTTCTTTCTGTCTCACTTTTTTCCAATTCACGTCTCATTTCTTCGTACTTTTCAGACATGAATACTAGGGATTTGGAGATCTCGGTGTTTTGCTGTTGAATTTCTTTCATCGTTGTATGGAGAGTTTCAAATTTATAATCTTAACCTTTTAAATTTTGTGACATCATAGTCTTCATTTGTTTCATAAGCGTCTTCAATTCAGCCTCGATAACGACATCCCGTTTTCGTTTATCGAGTCGATAAGACATATTCCTTTGGATGGAGTCCGCAACTGTTAGATAAGTCCGGTTCCGAAACACAACAATCCTTATGCGGTGAATGTCTTACCGACATCGTGTTGGCAGCAAGGAAATATAACTTTAGCGTAATAAGAAAAAATTATCAACCGAAACAAGTGAAGTCCAGTTAAACTTGCGCCGAGAGGTCTTCTTATATTTGCAGCTATCGACGATTTCGTAGTAAATCGCTTTCCGTGTAGTACAACTTGAGCTGGGGTCTGATTAATTTGCTCATACTTGAGTCGCTGGTACTGAATAGCTTACCGTCCAGTGTAACTTGAGGTATGTGTTATTTAAAGTAGCAAGAATATGTTTAGAGTACACGACCGGTCACCTACGGGCGAGGACGATAGATATTATATTATTATGTAATCGTAATCACGGCAACAGTTATAAGTATTTCATGACACTTAGTATGCAGGTAGTTTTGGGGGAGAAAAATCGGTCTAGCCTAGGTCTTACTGCGCGTTTTTAAGTTGTGCAACAATATATCAAAATATATCAATAATTTCGACTCTATAATGTCAGTCCGATTGGCAGTTTGGCTAATTTTTGCGTTGTTCGGAAATTCGGAATGTGATGGGTTCGAACCCCGGTAAAATATTTTTGTGATTATTATATTTTTTTAAATCTACTAGAGCTCCGAGCGAAGATCGGTTACCCAGGTACTGAAAATGTTTCTAGTGAACTCTCAAGTAAACCTTGATTCAATTTAAGAAAGGTGCCGAGAATGCCGAGCAAAAATCGACGTCTATTGTTTAACGGCAAAAATTGCCAAACAATACCGCCGCGCATATTGTAATCCGCAGCTCGCTTCGTGATGGAGTGTCACGCTCACAGGATGTGGCGAAGTGTTACACTGCATGACGGCGCGTCACAGACGTAACGGCGCATCACAGCGCGTCACAGCGTGGAGTGCAGCGAGACGAGCGTTGGCGTGACATCGAAAGGCTCTTTGCATCACGCATAGCACTTGAATGTCAGCGTAATAAGTCTATTGTAGAGAATGTTATGGATTGATTGATTGGAGTAAAAAATGGGTCAAACTACAGTGCAACTATTATTCTTAATGACTTTCGGAAAACTTCGTTTTGCAGACATCGTCTGTCACTGCCATATAAATAAGATGTACTGTTGTTTATCACATTGTATTGTTATTTATCAGTTATCACATTTCTCGGATTTTTTTTTAATCAAATGGACTAGGAAACGAGCAGACGGCTCGCCCGATAGTAAGCGATTACTGCAGTTCATGGAGAACACCAGAGGAGTTACGTAATGCGCACATGCATTCCTGGTCCTTAAAATCCCCAACTCCTCAAGTCATTGAACTATAAACTCACCCACTTGGCGAAACAAACGTAAGCGTTATTTCACGCCGGTTTTCTGTGAATATTACATATTCCATGGTATTTTACTGGTAGAGCCGGCCTATTCTTGTCGAAGCATGGCTCTCCCACGTTAACAACAAATGTGCTACAGTCGCGCGCTACGACTACACAATTTTTTACAGATTATGTCAGCCATGTCTGGCTGCAGCGTGATAAGACGTGTGGTCGATGGCAGCCATTTTTCACAAAGCAGCTATGTTTACTAAGTAACTATTGGGGCCCAGTTCTACAAGGTGAGCGAAGGACGAGCGCCTGTTCTCATTCATAGTAAATTGAGCTTTATCAACAAGTCCCCAACGTACCAAAAGTTTCGATAATAATTGCTATGAATCTGTACGTTGTGGTCTAGTCGATAATGCTCAATTTGCGGCGGCCGCGTTGTGATTCTTTGTATGAACGCGCCCATAAAAAACCTGTGCCTATGATATAGAGGCACATACTTTGATTTACCTTTATATAAAATTATTAAAAGCATTCTTTGCCAAAGCTTTTATCTCTTTGCGAAGCTCTGTCAACTTATCTTATACTTTAAACGAGACAATCTTGTATATATATAATCGGTATCTCGAAAAGGGCTAAAAGTATTACCATGAAATTGAACATGCCGGGAGTTTTGGTAGAGAACAATCGATCTAGCTAGGTTATCCTGGGAAAATGCTCATTTTTATGCTATATATTATGTTTCTTCTTTCGTTGTGTAACAATATATCAAACATTTCGACACTATTATGTCAGTCCGATTGGCAGTTTGGTTTGCGTTTTTTGCTTTGTTCGGAATGTGATGGATTCGAATCTTGGTCAGATAAATATTTAAGTGATTCTTTTTTTTTCAGAACTCCGAGCTAAGCTCGGTTACCAAGGTATTTAAAGTTATATACGAGTTTGTTAATTTATTCCCACAGCCGCGCGGGAAAATTGATTACCCACATGTAGTCACGAACTCTCACAGGGAGGTATAACACGCGCGAAATATTTAATCATAGATATTATAAACACGAAACAGGTCATCGTGTGTTTTTTAAGAATTAAAAATAACCTAACCAAGAGCATGTTAGGAGATGTTTAAGCAGGTTCCGTAACCATCAACGCGCAATAGGTTTTATTTCAAATAAATTTCAGTTACTCTCCGATTTTGTTTTAAAAAATCCTAAGCAGAATGTCGCGGGCAACATCTAGTATATATACAAATAAATAAAATTCAAGTGTCTGTTTGTTATTTCAAATTAACAGCTTTGCACTTAACGCATATAATATGATAGTGTATACGGTACCTACAACAAAAAATCATTTGTTCCGGCTAATTTCTAAAAAGTCCGGACCGTTTTAACCTGACTTTCACTGGCAGACAGCTGATGTTATAAGGAGTAACTTATGCCACTTAAATCTTAGGCTTCCGTTTAAAAAATAGGGTTCCGTTACCATTAATAGTTCCACGCAAACGAAGTGGCGGGCACCAGCTAGTATTATAATAATTATAGAAAATACGCCATGGTATCCAACGAGCCTCTTACTGGCACGATGATCACAGTTGATACGGGAAACCACATACGACGTTTGACACAACTAAATTGGATAACCCAACTTAAATGGCGATACTGTCTACGTCCTACGTAACTGTTGATTTAAGGCAAATATTATATATAATAGATTTATATAAAATTCTCGTGTCACATTGTTTGTAACAGAACTGTTCCGGCTGCGGTTTGACTGATTTTTATGTGCAGGTGTATTCGGTTGGTATGAGAATAGGTTGTTAGCTTATACACATAAGTGATAAGAAGGGTCCACCCCAATTTTTTTTTTTGTTATGATTTGGCTTTAAAAATATATTTAACCCTCAATTTACACCCTTCTTACACCAATCTCCCACTGTAATAATCTGCAACCCTCAGTGGTCGATAAATTTTTCACGCATCACGTGTAGGTTGTAGGGGTAGGGGTGGGGGTAGGTAGATGTAGGTGTAGGTGTGTCTAGGTAAACTTCGGTCGTTCTCGTTTCCATTCATCGCTACTTGTCTCTTTCAATCGCGCACGAATTTATTGCTATCGCACCCCTATCGCGTACCTGTATAAACTCAAAATACTACGTGCTCCGCGACCGCACTTTATTTATTTATTTATTCCATTTTATAGTTAAGACAGAACAACGTCTGTTGGGTACAGCTAGCACCATTATAATTATTTTATTTTAAAACGGTAAATGCTCGGCCTGTAAATGCGGACGCCGAATAAACTTTATGGGGCCCCGTCAAACGCACCTGCAATACCCGGGGGCAAGCGCTTACCTGAGCACGGAGCCGCATGTCTTGTCGCACACGTCGCACTTGGCGGCCACGGGTAGGTTGCCCTCCAGCCACTGGTGCGGCATTATTATTTTCTGGAACAGGTAACAAGTAGTAACTATGGATATCAACACTCACGCCACGTTGTGCTTGGAGAGATCCGACACGAATAGGCCGGCTTAACCGGAAAGATACCGTTTAATTTAAAATAGGTAAGGGTTGTGTTTTACCGAGTGAGTGGAAGTAACAGAGGCCCAAAAAAGGTGTGTTTAACTTCTCTTATATCCCGGAGGATCTGTCCATTTGTCGGTAAGACTGACCAAAAAAAGAAACACTCTGAGCACCATTCATTAAATGAATTTGGCAGTTTTTATTGTTAAATGTTGTGATTAACCTGAGACTTTAGCTAATAAATAACACCTCTATGGTCCAGTGGTTTAGAGATTGACTCTCGACTCCGGAGGTCGTGTGTTCGATCCCCACGTTTTAACAACAAAAAATGTTGTTTTCAAGTCTGGTTAGGACAACGCAGGCTTATTACTTGATTGTCTGACAAGAAAGCTGATCCATGCTTCGGATGGGCATGTAAAAAGTCGGTCGTGCGCCTGATCTCTCGTCAGTCGTGTCAGTCATCTGTCGTACTTTATTACGAGAGTAAAGGAAAAGAGTACACTCTTGTGTATTGCGCACACACTTGGGATCTGTAAAAAATAACTCCTACGTTGCTGGACGGGTTTCAATGAAACCGGCCACCGTCACCGAAATCGGTGTAGGAGGCTATTAATAAAAAAATTATAGTTTAAAAAAACTTAAAAAACACGCTTTTATAGAAAATCTAACTAAAAAATAAAAAAAGCTGTTAATTTGAAATTACAGACACTTCAATTTTGTTTATCTGTATAGATATAATATATTATATTATACAAAACAAATAGTTGAACTAAGTATATATAGTGCGCGCGGAACTAGTTGGCCGCGCCTTAGGTAGGGACAGGGGTGAAGGGGCGGGGCGGGTTGCTTGCTGCTCGCAGTGTTGCCGCCGCGAAGTCCGGCTCCGTACTGAGTAATAACATCAAGCGCTCTTCCGTCCCACCGCTCGCATACCTAAGGCCCGGCTAGCTAGTCACAATATGTAATAGTCATAACAGTCACAATGTGTAATTGCAAAATTCTACATTATTGTCAAGGTGATAAGGTCGTTTTTTGTATCATTCTTAATAGTCGTTATTACATTGTGATTTCGAGTGGCAAAAAGTGTCGTGCTAACTCAATCCGTCTAGCCCCAATACAATTGCAACGCGCCATAAGGAACTTCGTTCCAATAATATTTCATAAATTTGGATTAAGAATAGTGTAAATGAAAAATAAATGTTTATGATTGTAAAAAAGCGTGAGGTACATAGTGTCAATAGTTATAAACATTTTATTGGCTATGAGATATTATAATATAGAGATATAGATATGAGAAGGATCTTCACTTTTTCAATATCTTAAAAATCACTTTAAACGAAATCTGACCGTTTGAAGTGGATCAAAATCAAATCCACTGGAGTCGGTTACATACAAACAAACGTACAGGTGAAGACACTGCACCCCACGCTTTTTTACAATAATAAACATTTATTTTTCATTTACACTATTCTTGATCCAAATTTATTAAATTTTATTTTTTATTTTTAAGTTAGATTTTCTATAAAAGCGTGTTTTTTTAGTTTTTTTTAAATTATAATTTATTTTTTGCTTTTTAGTACGATTTGCTATCTATTAACCGGGGGACCAAAGAGTAAGCCTGGAACTGCACGCACTAGTTCTATCTCTCTTACTCTCATGCAAAGGATGCGGAAAGAAATTGATGAATCCTGGTGAATTTAATCAGGATAATCGGATATTTTAATCGAATTATTGCATTGTCATCGGTCTTTGACAGGTGTGCAAAGTTTTAATTAAATCTGATCGTTCAAAGGAGTCGGTTACAAACAAGCAAGCAAGCAAGCAAGCAAGCAAAAAAGTGAAAGGTGAGGGTACAGGTGAAACTAATAAAAGCGTTATAAAACACTTGTAGTAGGCTCGCATAACGCACCGGGGTCCGGTAGCGTCTATCGCTACCGGACCGAGTTTTTTACCGAGTATTTACGAGTTTTACGACTCTTCAAACGATTTACACCCACTCATGATAGCCGGCTAGATTTATTGGATTTGCACCATTTACCCTACGATAGAAACGGTCCTGGAGAGAGTTATGCTACTTTTACATTATTACTGGACTGGATAATAAACTTTGATTATGTTGAAAAAGTATTAGGCCAATAAATGTACGTGTATGTACAAATAATTTTTAAAAACTAAATAATCTAAAGTAGAGGGAAAAAGCATAAGCTTTTCCAAGAAGAGATTTTTGATGCTACTGTTTCAAGCTTTTAAATACCTATTGAGCTTATTAATAAATTTTACTAGCTTAAAAAGGATATTTCCTTTTTAAACTCGTAATATTGACCTTTTTATTTTCCAGAAGATAGTTTAACCGTTAAAGGAGAGAATAAACATTAGACGTTCAGTATTCCACAGTTTGGACGACTTGCGAGTTTGTCGTCCAAAGCAAATGCTTCCCGTGGGTATACTTAGAGAAATTCAGCGAAAAGATAATATTAAGATATATATTTTCACATTCAGAATGTTGTAATTGTTTAGTTAAATACGAGTAATAATTTAAGCAAATATTTGTAGCTAGTAGCTCAATTAAATCATTATATTGACGACCTCTATGGCTCAGTGGCTAGCGCGTTGGTGCTCACGCCGGAGGTCGAGGGTTCGAATCCCGCCAGGGGACGAAAAGTTTTCCGTGTTCTTGGGTCATGGATGTGTATTAAATATGTGTATTAAATAATAAAAAGCTGAAATATAACTATAGTATTAAATGTATTTCCGTTGTCTGGTACCCGAAACACCACAAGTTCTTCGAGAACTTACCACGGGACAAGATTGACGTGGTGTGAAAGGGACCATAGATATATATTTTTTTATTAATTTTAGTTGTAAATTTAAACTTTCTCTCTTGTTTTAACTGTAAATGCAAACACTAAACGTTATATTCAGACTAATTATTAAGAAATATATTTATTGTTGTGCACTCGTCATCTTGGTTCTTGCATGCCTTCTTATGTTAGGGTGGTACCAACACTTATACTCCATCGTCTTTATTTACGTGTATCACTATATATTTATGTAGTAAATATATTAATATTTATTAATTTATTATACATAAATACGATGTATGTATCTATGTATATATAATCATAGTTTATATTAAGTTTATGTACAGTATGTAGTTGTATGTATCTGTAGTTCATTTCTTATATTTTATGTTCAGTTATCCTAATTATACGACTTCCGCTTACATTCAACTTTTCCGTTGACACGAAGGTTGTCTGGAAGAGATCGCTTCAAGCGACAAGACCGCCTTTGCCCACGCTCTGCCCAACCGTTTTTATGGCTAAGTCTATTATTTTGTAATTTGTGTACCTATTATCATGTTACCTACATATGAGAGACGCTCACAGATACGTCTTCACTATATATAGCCTTTTGGCTAACTAAATTATTCTATGTTAAGCATCAAAGTGACATCTGTCAGTACGACATTGATATTATACTATACTTTTTATAAATACTTTATTATGCAACATTTATACACCCATCTTTTTTAACAAAATGTATACCTAAAGAGACTGACTAGGAAATTTGTAAGGAATCCAAGACCCAATTATTTATTTTGTACAAAAATTGACTTCTTTGTTACAGTATCGACTTACGAAAGCCCAGTAGTGTTCTGCCCTATGTAGAAGATTCCAAAAAAATATATTACCGTAAATGAAAATGAAGTTAATTTTTTATTATATAATGCTACCTTTTCCCCTGAAAATAAGGATCAAATCAAATAATAATATTATATTGGAGGTCACTTGAGAACTTTTTGACCATAATCTCCGATTTCTAACATATCAGAAGTTATGGGTGTACGTCAGTTAACTAACTCTATGGCATGTGCTTCACCCGACACTAGTTTTCGATTCTTCCAGTAGGTATAAAATCTAAATACCAAGAACGGGTAGAAGCTAGCTTTCTAATAAAAACAATATATTACAAACTAGACGGGCGACGTGCCCGCGACATACGCGCGCGTGCGCGCAATAAGAAATCGCGCGGGCACCATAAAATTTTCCGCTACAAAACGTAGCCTATTTTACTTCCCCGTGGTCTACTCCATATATGTGCCAAATTTTATCAAAATCGGTCCAGTAGTTTAAGAGCCTATTGAATGCAAGCAAACAAACAAATCTAATATTAGCGTTAGTATATGTAGATTACGTTGATCTGTTTATAATATTAGTGTAGATAATATAGAAGTATAAATTAGACCATCAAGGTCTATGGCTCTTTCTACCCCTATGGGGCTCGGTGGACCACCCAATCTAGGGAAGATTGGGTGGTCACTGCTAACTTAGTTCCCACCTCTATAATAATCTGTGTGAGCACGTGTGTGCATGCGTGTTTGCATGCGTGTGTGCATGCGTGTGTGCATGCGTGTGTGCATGCGTGCGTGTATGCGTGGTTATGTGTAAGTAGCGCCTTTATCCTGTCATGCGTTTTTTCATCCGCGCGCTGTTCCGGTCCGCACGCGGGTGCTGCCCGCGTGATAGACAAAACACATGTATTTTACATATGGAATGAATGAAGCGAATGGACGAATGACGATGTTGAAGCACATGGACCAGTGTTTTGAGTGCGAATTTTTGGCTCTACTCGCCGTGAAAAAGTTAACTACAATTTGTGTGACATCGAAACAACATCACTAGTGGCAATAAAATTGTAACTAATTCGATGCCATACAAATTGTAGGAGACTTCTTCGTGTAGTGTAGTAGTAGTAGTGACAAAAACTTGCGCACACCACATAAATCGCACGCCATTGGAAATCCGCGTGTGAGGATATAGAAACTTACCCCGTCGGGATCCTCCACAAGGTGCGGGCCGAGCGAGGCGAGCGTGCTCCACTTGCAGGAGGGCGGCGCGCGGGCGGCGCAGCGCTTGTGCGCCTTGTACTTGCACAGCTCGCAGGCCAGCGCGTGCGACGTGCCCAGCGCGCCCAGCGGCTCGCGGCACACGTTGCAGAACGTCGGCCGCGCGTGCGTCGCCGCGTACCTGCGGAACATACCAAATGGTATGTTATATGACTGCGTCATGGCATTGAATACATAGACGTATATATAATAGATGAGGCATGACGAGGCAAAGATTGTCCCCACTTAAATGGCCCCACGTTTGGGGTTTGTGGAGTTGTTTCAACCATGTTGTCAACCATGAGCAATCTGATCGTCACTTAATGTAACAAATACTTTGATCCTTCAGCAATGCTATCCATCATACTCGTAGCCTCCACCATGCGCGATCTGTCGCAGACCTTATTTAACATAATGAAGCCTTTGATCCTAGCAGCCTTGTTAGCTGAACTAACTATTATAGACCCTCCACAGTACGCGACGCGTGACAGTCCTCACTTAGCGTAATGATTTGTAGCACTCACCACTGGTGGTCGCCGGAGGACAGGCTGGCGACAAGGTCAGCGACGTCGGCGCCGCGGTGCAGCGCACCGCGCAGCGCCGTCGCCCACGCCTCCATCTCGCCGCGCGTCTCTGCGGCCAGAACTAGGCAGCGACGGGCTGTTATAACCTAAAATAAAATAAAAAACATAATGTACATAACAATTTATAATTACAACATAAAAATCTACATTTTACATGTTCATAAGTAAAGTTCTTTTGCGAATTATGTTTATAAATTGGACATAATGTCAAATTTAAAAACATCGTCCACGCAGCGTGATCCTGATTGGATGACATACCTTTTTTACGTAAACGCATCGAGTGGCACAGGCGTTCAGACTGAACATATAACGGCAAAAAATGCAAACGCAAATGCAAACTAAGATGAAGTCAGCAAGAAAATATGAAGCCTTGACAATTAAACGTGAGCAGATAAAAGTATAATAAATCGAAGTTTTGCTAGGAAATTTAATGTGTGACGTTGCTGTTTTTGTAATTCTTCCATAAATTTATGTTAATTCGGTTCTTAATGTATAATATTGGTAGAATAATAACCATCAAATATTCGTTAACGTACACAAGTATGGGCAAATGGTACAACTTCAAAAAACGTGCTATTTTGTGTTTCCCTAGAAAACTCCCTTTGAAATTTCAGTAAAGCTTCTACCACTTTACTGAATGGACTGACTTAGTCAAGTCAGTCCATTGACTGCACTGACTATTTATTTACTGACTGCACTGACTATTTATTTGGACTTTGACTAGACTTTGGACTGGACGATTTATAAATACGGTGTTGAAAATTAAAATGACAATTCTATTTCCCGCCTTTTTCACTTGACACTGGCAAATGGTTATAAGCCGACGTCATTTATTTAAATAAAAAAAATCACAGGACAAGAATTCAGACTGTCTAGCTCCTTCTATCTAACTCCCTGATTTCTCACAAAAAATTACAATACTCATAAATATTTGAATAATTTTGACAACAATTTCCATAATTCCAGACTTGGGCTATAAATCGTATTACATTAATATTTAATGATGAAATATATTGTAGGTTCTTTGACAAGACCAACAAATTCCCTTAAAATTTGAAGGTATACAATTATTATTCCCTCACGACTAAAATTTTGCGCAAAATGTCACAGACGCAAAATGACACGCTCATATCCCTGTGTAAATTACTAAACAAAAACATAATATTTGTGTTTCAAGCTTTCATTGTTATATAATAGTATTTTATTGTTCTGACTGTTCTGTAAAGAGGTCAAGAACCTAATTTCTTCGGGACAAATTTCCGTTTTTACCATTTCAAAGATAAAGTCAAAGTCAATTTTTTTATTCAAAATAGGTATTTTTTTACACTTTCTGAACATTGGTCTACATGATGCCTACCACCGGTTCGGGAAGTAGCCCGGCGAGAAGAACCGGCATAAGAAACTCGCGCGGGGCCATCTTTTATAAAAAAGATGGAAAATTGTTCTTTTAAAAATATAAAAAAGGCATATATAACAATATTCTGACTAAAACTACATAACAAGAGTACAATAATATATGCCATACAAGGCATGCCAGCCCCATCATAACTTATATTAAATATATTAATAAAGAATTTTATACAAAAATTTTGCTGCTTCACTCGCAGGTGAAGCAATAAAGCTCATATATAAACCTAAATCACAAATATTAAACTTAAATTTCTCTAACAACTCCTTTCTTTCATCGGCACCATTCACACACTCCATTATCAAGTGGTGAATATCCTCCACCACACCACACTCATCACAGTTAGGCGAATCAGATATTTTAATCATATAGCTATAGTAACCACAACGATAATGACCCTTAACATCTTAAACGAAATGCTAAAACAGTATCCCTTCTTGACATATTGCATGTTAATAACCAAGGTATCCGAGGAGCCTGACTCTGAATAACTTTGTACCAAATACTTTTCTCCTGACTTCTTTTATCAAAATATTCATTAAACATCTCACAGCATAGTATCTTAATATTAGGTAGGTGTTCTAAAAAATATGGCTTAATAATGTACAGAATTCCCTCTACACTTGCCAATTTGGCTAATCTGGCAGCCTCCTCATTACCATGAATACCCACATGCGATGGAATCCATTCCAACTTCAGAATAATGTCCTTAGCTTTTAACGATTCTACATCGCGTATTATTTTCAAAGCTATTGAAACACCTCTGTAACCAGAGGCGCATCGAGCTATATGTTGCAAAGCGCTTTTGCTATCACAAAAAATCACGATTCGAGATCTGTTTACGTTACCAGCATACTTAATAGCTTCTGAAATTGCAATGAGCCATTAATTAGCTTGTGTTTTATACAATTTCGTGTGACCTATCACTGCATCATATACGGTCATTCCTTTACCACTATTTCTCATTTATCCATCCTTAAATATTTTGTGCCAATCATTATACTTGACATTAATTTCTTCAAGAATTTTAATTTTAAGACTATTATGTTCAAGATCCTTTTTACGTTCTGTTACACACTCAAGATTAAAATTAATAAGGTAATTTTCATAATAATAAGATATCCAATAATCCATTAAAAACATATCTAGTGGGGCAGTAGAATGAATTTCCAAATGTTTGCATTGATTAAATGCATGTACAAGGAGAGGTCTACTTTTACGTTGCCATTAAGACTTTGTCATTAAAAAATTAAGTTTTTCGATCTCACATTGCCTGCTAACGAAAAGTTTTTCAAACAAAATTTAAAAGCCAAATATAACTTACGAATGTTTAACGACGGTATACCTAGTTCACACTCCATAACGTGTATCGGAGTACTTTTTATAAAATGCCCGATAACCCTTAACGCCGTGTTTTGTAATCGATCGAGCTTACTCGTACATAAATGAGTTTTTGCACAGTTTCCATACAGAAAACTTCCATAGTCAATTATTCTGCTCCGTATAGATAGGTATAGCATCCGTAAGTGTTTTGGATGTACCCCCCATTGGGATCCTGTTAACACTTTTAGTACTTACATTTAAAAATTTTGAGGTCCCTTCTATAACTTTACTAATATGTTCATTCCATAACAATGCGCGATCTAACCATAAACCTAAATACCTAATGTTTTCAACTGTTTTTACTTTTTTATTATTAATACTTATGTTCAAAATATTATTTCTACGGCCCCTACTAAATAAAATTAATTTTGATTTATCAGAAGAAAATTCAAGGCCTAAAAATTCCAAATATTTGATCATACTATTCAAAGATACCTGCATATTCCTCTCACCTAGCCGCACATCGCTATCAGAAACATAAAAAACGAAATCATCCGCGTACTGAACTACGCTTACATCTGATATTATTTCTTTACAAATTTTATATGTAGTGATGTTAAACAACAAAGGTGAAATTGGGTCACCTTGAGCCAATCCTCTGTGTGTACATCTCGTAAGAATTTCACCGCTGTTGCTTTTAATCATCACACACCTATCTGTCAAAAATGACCAAATATAATTGCATAAGAAGTATCCGACTCCCAATGCGTCTAATATACGTACAAGTTCATCGATAAGAACATTATTGTATGCGTTCTGAATGTCTAAAAAAAAGCCACAGTGGGCTTATTATTTGTTAAACTAATCTGCACGTCTGACACAAGTTGAGATAAACAATTCAAACACGATTGACTTTTTCTAAAACCTGAACTATAGGGGGATATGATCTTATTTTTTTCCACAAACCACTCCAATCTTTTACCTATCATATTATGTAATATCTTACAAAGGCATGATATAAGTGAAATTGGTCTTATTTTCTGTTCGCAATGTAAATTATTAGAAGAAGTTTTGGTATAGTATAACAAGAATTGAAAGCCATTGTTTCGGAATATTACCACTCGAGTAAATACTATTATATAAATTGAGTAAGTACAGTCTGAAATTTGTGGCAAAAAATAAATCATACAATATGTAATAAAGTCTGATCCGGGGGATGTATCTTTTTTTTTTCATACAACTCATTAGTTCACTAAGAGTAAATGGTAGTTCTAATACATTATTACGTGACCTAATGCTCGGCATTTGATTTATGACACTATCAGGTGCCAAAGACCGTAACAATTCATTTAATTTATTATTTGAAACGTTAAAATATGAAGATTGTTTTCTACCTTTGTACCAACGCATTTTCTTCTCTTCTCCATCACCGATGTGGCTTCGTTAATACTGCTGCAAAACTCCCTATAACTATCTATCCTGACTTTTTTTATCAACTTACTAGCTTCTGTAGTCTCATTTTCCAATTTAGACATGTTATCGGAAGTTGGGTTCCTTCTAAAGTGTTTCAATGCTAGCCTTCGTACTGCCACAGCTTTCGATAAACTTGAATTCCAATAATGTTTAGGTTTAAATTTTTTGTTTGGATAAAAATTAAATTTTATTAAGGGTACATTATTAGACACTGAAATATTAATTGCCTTTTCGAAACAATCATAATCATCTTGAACATTATTAGATAATTCATAGTTAGAAAAAAGGTAAATTAAATCACTACTGTACTTATCCTAATTTGCCTTCTTAAAATTCCTTTTCTCAAATACATGAATTTCCTCTTGGTAACTATATCTGACCTTAATAATTAAATGATCACTCCCCAAATCCTCATTAAACACATTCCATTTAAAATTCATTGCGATATCAGTACTTAGGAATGTTATATCAGGCGAAGAATTCTAAACTGTTCCATCCACCAACTTAACTCTAGTGTGTGACCCGTCGTTTAAAGTAATAAAACCACCGTCTAAGGATGAATCCAACAGCTGATTTCCACGCTGGTCTATCTTGTATGACCAGTTTGTGTGATGGCCATTAAAGCTACCACCTACAAGTGTCTTTTGCGAGCATATAGAAAAAATGTTATCACAATCAACAGAACTAGTTCTTATAGATGGAGGGCAATATACAGCTATTATGTTATTCAATTGTTTATAATTAAGAATTTTTACATGTAACACTTCTATCCCTGAATTTCCTATATTAACTGGGCACATGTATGCACGTATTGATCCATGAGTAACAATGGCCACACCTCCATAACCATCACTTCTGTCTTTTCTGTAAATATTATAACCAGTAATTTTATAGTTAAATTTCGAGGGAAACCAAGTTTCAGTTACTATAGCTATATGAAATTTTTCCTGTACTAATAAATTCTCAAATTTTATTAATTTTGGATTTAAACTTTGTGAATTCCATTGCAAAATATTTGTTTCAAAATTATTAATAGAATTACAACCCATCATAAACCTCAAATTTTTTTGAAAACATTTCCATCAATAAGCATGCTATAAACAAAATTCTTAATTTCACTTAAAATTACTTTCAATATAATAACATCTATCTTCTATTTCCATATTTTTCTCTGAAAATACAATATCCTTGAGTCTCTGAAATATTTTTCTCCATTCAAGCTTCCATTCTTCCTTCTTCTTTTCCGTTTTCTCCATTATCTACGTCTTTTATCATTTCAATATCGACATCAAAGTCATTAATCCAATCGAAATCTTGTCTTTGATTCTTGTTTATTCTTACAGGTCTTATCTTTTTTTTTTCGCAAAGCCGCATTTAAATAATGTGGACTAGATATTGAAGCATTTAAATCTGGGGAGTCACTACACTGAGGTTCCTCATTTACTGTAGATATTATAGATTCGTGAATTCTTGTTGGTAATGGTGGAAACTCTGTAATATTGGAATTATTGTGTGTACCAAATACGCCATGCGTTTGCTTTTTATTTGCATAATAACTTTCAAGCGCTTTTTTATAAGTAACACTATTCTCACTCATGATCTTCCGGATAACTTGTTCCTTTTAAAAAAATGGACAGCATTTATCTAATGACATGTACCTTTACAGTTTATACATTTAAATTCCTTTATTTCAAAATTTCCATGTCCCAAACCGCATTTAGGACAAATAATTTTAACTAACGAACAAAATTTTCTTATGTGACCGAATCTCCAGCAAGCTGAACATTGAGTAACAGGAAAATAGTATATTTCAACCTGAAATCGGCAGCCTTAAACCGTAATAAACTCTGGACGTTTATGATTTTTAAAACATAATCTTACAGACTCGCTGTCAACCCATTTACCATGCTCATCCATACGTTCCAATCTTTTTAAAGACACAATTTCTTCAGCACTCGGCTCGAGTGCTCAAGGGATTCAAGCACTTCAGACATCTCAATATCGATCCCCTTAACAACTCCATAACATAAATTCAATTGATCAGTAAACTGGCATCTTATATTCATATCCTTTATTTTTGAACATTTCATAAGATTTTCCGCCTGCTCTAAATTATCAAAGTGTATAAATACTTTATAAGCACTTTTGTACCTAATCCGAATAATATTTTTGATGTTTTGATCACGTAGTAATTTAGCGAAAGCCATTTGTTTAGGTAGGACTTCCAATGATGTCAAACATATTTCACAAGTTCTTTCACGATTTTTGTTTAATAAAGTTCAATACAACGTAGCATCCGGTGAATCGCTTCTTAACAACCTCATACTTTTTCTTCGTGTCAGATTAACAAATCCATCATCATTACTGTCTTCACTGCTTTCTCTCATTCTTTTCTCAAAAATTTTATCACTAGTCATCATATCACACTGCTTATTTTGTAAATGTATATTGTAATCCGTCATCTGTTCAAGTTCTTTTTCACAATCGTCCAACATTTCTCTGTAATTTTTATCATTCCGCTCACTATTAATCTCTCCTTCCATACTAATAACTTAACGCAAGTGTTACACGTACGCCGCGATAAACAATACCTACGCGCAACACAGATTCAACTTTAGACGCGCGCTCACAGCGAAGGTGAGCACGGGACTGATCATTAACTTTATAATAGGCTTTAGCAATAGGCTTTCTGGGATCTTATTATATAGGCGTATACATTGGCCTTTAAACGAATTCTTTACTTTACTAAGTCTAGTCACTGGTACATCAAGCTTATGCTAATTCGGGTATTTCTATTGTGGTTGTCACTTTTCTTTTTGAATAGGTTTAATTTTTTTTAACATATAATACATTTGATAGAACATACTGAGAAGCTACAGTTAAGAATCCAGTTTCTTTAAACTTCTCTCTTAATGACGTGTTGGGGGCCAGCTTAAAGATTGCCCGAACAGGTCGCTTCTGCAGCACAAATATATTATCAGCAGCATTTCCCCACAGTAGAATGCCATAGGACATTATACTGTGGAAGTAACTAAAATATACATGTGTGTGTATATAATACAACAAAATACAAAATGCCTTGCTGTGTTTTCGTCTGAAAATTGTCTTATCTTACTTACTGCAAATGCTGCTGAACTGAGTCTGTCGGCCAATCCAACAATATGAGGGCCCCACTGTAGTTTTGCGTCTAAAGCTATACCTAAAAAGACAGCTGTATCGTAGATACTATTGAATGGAAAAGGTATGGAACTAGTAGTAGTTCCATACCTTTTCCATTCAATAGTACATTGGTTTCAGTTTGCCTACATTTGGCAACGTGAACTTTATAAATTTAGTTTTTTTGCTATTTAACAAAAGATTATTAACACTAAACCAGTGTACTATTTTTGAGAGAGCATTATTTACTTCGTCATTTATATAGACCAGAAAAAGAATCCTAAAATGGATCCTTGTGGGACCCCCATCTCAATTTTGGTGCCTGTGGATCTTTTTCCATTTATCTCAACCCTCTGAGTCCTATTTGATAAATAAGATTTTAAGAGGACGAGTGCTGGTTCCCTTATTCCATAGTGGCATAGTTTTCTGATCAACGTTGTGTATTGCACGCAATCAAATGCCTTAGAGAGATCACAAAGATTCCTAGAGCATCCTGAAACCCCTCCAAAGCATCAAAAATATAACTAATCAGATCAACGCCTGCATCTGTTGTAGAGCGAGCCTTCGTAAAACCAAATTGTTTATTATGTAAAATGTTATTTATATTAAAGTGTGGTAGTAGCTGAGTAAGTATTCTTTTTTCATATATTTTACTTAATGTTGGTAAAATAGATATAGGTCGGAAGATAGATGGATCCGACTCACTACCAGACTTAAACAGGGATAAAACATTACTATGTTTCATTAGATCAGGAAATACGCCACTTTTTATACAATCATTAAAAATAGTTGCTAAGTAAGGTGCGATAATATCGATTATAGATTTAATAACTTTCATTGATAGGCCCCATAAATCTGCAATATTCTTAATATTTAATAAATTAAAATTTTTATTAATGTCTTGCGGTCCTATTTCTTTAAATTTAATTTCGATTTCACACGCTTTTACATTATCTTTAAGAAGTAATTCAGTATCAGCAGGAGAGGTATACAAATTTTTGGTGGTTGAAACTGGAATGTCAGCAAAGAATTTCTCAAAAGCAGTTGCGACTTCGCTGTCGGAATTAATTATTTTATTATCTATATTCAATTTAAAATATGTGGTGCAGCTGGTGATTTTTTCAGTCTCATTTGCAATGATTTGCCAAGTTATTTTAATCTTATTTTTCGAATTCTTAATTTTATTTCTAATGTGAAGAGATTTTGCTGCAGAGCAAACTTGCTAAAATGTTTTTGAATATAACCGTACATAATTTTTAAATTCTTCACTTTCATTCGTTGTTCTTTCATTATAAAGTTCATACAATTTGAATCTACATTTTAAAACACCTGCCGTTGCCCATTCACTGAATTTACTTTTACTGTTTGTTCTCACTAGAGGTGAAAATAGTATCAAATTTATCTTTAATTAATTTAAATATTTTACCAAACGACATATCCGGGCTACTATGATACTCTAAATGTCCAATATTAGCTATAATTTCACCTCTAAACTTCTCGATATGATTGACATTTACTGGTATACATGTGTTTCTGTCCTTGTGTAAGTGTTTGCAATTATTATCTATAACGAAAATGGCCCGCTGCCCACGGTGATCAGAGCTTAGTATGTTAATGACTTCTTTATTTAATGGATCTATGTTGGTAAAAATGTTATCAATGCATATCAGCAGAGCTGTCACTGATCCTTGTTGGTTCAAAGAATAAATGAGTTAAGTTATATGATTTTAACAATGAAGTAAATCTAACAGTGATGGAATTATTTTCTAAAATATTTATATTAAAATCACTACACTATATGTTTGTTATCTACACTTATATTAGTTAATAATGTTTCCATTATTTTTTCAAATGAATCATATAACCCTAAAGGAGGCCTGTATACGCTAACAATAACAAAGTGTCCCACCTCTATACAGGCATGTCTTTACGTTCCTTATTTTTTAAATTCTTGTTAATTAATATAAGTGAGCCGCCTCTTATGATTTTTTCTCTGCAGAAAGAACTAGCCAGCTGGTGCATACCAAGATTTAACATAATTTCATTTTTCTTAAACCAATGTTCAGTTATACATAAAATGTCTAAATTATTGTTTATAAACAACTCAATTTCTAATTCCTTACTAGACATACCTTGTATGTTTTGATGCACCAGCGTAAGTTTACATAATTTATTATCTTTAATTAACATAATTTATAATTTAAAATATTATTAATGTCGTTTATATTTATTTTATTGTCATATTTATTTAATAATTTACAATTATTATTAACAGCAGTATACAATTGGTTGTTAAGCTTATATCCAATTTTGTTTTCCCGTGGCAACCGTTATACTAAGTATGTAAGTAAATGTGAATAATATAATCTTACTAACATTTTGCAGTTTGTTTAATGCTTCTACGAGTATATAATATTCTAATTGGTTACTATTCGCATTTCCCAGTCTAATATTATTATTTATTTATTTTTGACAATTAATTTTTTGTCTTTCATCGCTTCCGACATTTTTTTTCTTTAATCAACGGGAAATTGTGTCGTAAATAAATCACGTGTCACGGCTTCGGGCTGGGGTCGAACCTGAGACCACTTACTCATCGTTAATTAAGAGCGAGCCGCCCGTCAACCGGGATCTCGAGACCCATCAATTCACTCGTCTTAGCCCGTCCGCCATTTTGTAGAAAAAGAAATTTCAAAATGGCCGACGTAAATGACGGCGCGCATATTTTTGTAAATAAAAAACTTTCTTTTGTTTACCGTCAGTAAAATAATATTATTATTCTTTCTATGAATTAACATAGGCGAGTAGAAATATAATTTTACTAACGTTAATTTTTTAAGCCAATATCTTCACTACTAACTTTTGCTCGCTAATTTGTTCAGCTAATCTGCTATACAGTATGCGACCCTCGTGCTTCGTCAAACTACTCCTCAGCTCAGGCGTAAAAGAGTCAATCATAAACATGTTTATCGCTAGTAAATCGATAAGTAGGATTTAATATTTCTTTCAAAATAGGTTAGCAGTCGATCGTCAGTACAGTCATGCGTATAAACGTATTATGTATAATAGGAGCGAGGCCGTACGGCCGTGTTTAGTATTCAAACTACCCTCAATAGGTGCACACTGTACAGTCGGCAAGAAAAGCGTTTCACCTTTGTGTCGTGGGTAATAGAAAATGTTCGAGAACATTCAGAGCACTTAGGATAACACGAGGATAAACTTTATTTGCATACAATAGAAATAAACAGTCAAGGGATTTCTTAAGAGAAAAGTGCTTTATAGTTTTTCTATGGCAGAAGCCGATTCAATGACTGATGATGTATGAAAAACGACGATTGCCGAAAGTCATTTAGATCGTGGTCGTACTGCATGTGGACTTTTGGGAGCTTTTTTGAAAGTATTAAGGATAATACAATAACGCACCAATAATACTTACGATGTCCAAGTTCACAACGATATTTCGCGGGCGAAAAAAGTAGGGCAGGTTTAACGATAAAGCCACATTTTAGCATACCATAATCCGTTCCGTTAAAAGTAACACCACACCTAAAACAACGGACCCTCGTTTTATATCTAGTATTACAGACGAGGTTACGGACTTACTTTTAGGTTAAATAAATGAAAAATAAAACAAAATTGCTTTAGAAATGTGACAGAAGTTAAATTATATACAATTTAAAAATATATATTTTTAATATTATTCAATTAAAATTCATTGTGTTCTGTACAGTTCTGTAGAGACTCGGCATTCAATCCTTTTATCTACGCCAGTGCTAGGCACTGTACATCTTTGGAATACTACAGTGATTATTGTAAATAATTTTAAAAATATCTATGGACGCTTCACACCCCGTCAATCTAGCCCCGTGCTAAGTACCCGAGGAACTTATTACGGGGAACAGACAACGGGAAGTATATTTAATACTGTACATATAAGATTTTTATTACCAATATAATATTATACACATCCATGACCCAGGAACGCAGAAAAACTTTGTGTTCATTCGCGGGATTCGAACCCGCGACCCCCGCCTTGAGCACCAACGTGCTTAATCACTGAGCCACAGAGGTCGTACTAATGTAATGTATTATGTGAGTGTGTGTACTCTCGGTCCGTAGATATTCTCTCTAATAGCTTACGTCAGTACAGTATTGTCTGCGTGGAGCACCGTACGGCCTGTCGGGTGACGGGTCATACATAGGCTGCACTAAAAGTATCGGGAATGGAATATTTCCACTGTTCCTGTCATATTAAAATCTTTTTAATTTAAAACTCCTTGGTTTTAAAAATCGAATACCGTTTATTTATTTAAAAAAAGATTCTCGGTCTTGTCAAACTTTTTTAGTCGTTGAGAAAATGGAATTGACTCGAGAAAATTCTAGAGCAATGACTTATTATGACTTTCGAAGTGGTTTAACACAAAAACAGTGTGTTGACCGGATGATTTCTGCATTTGGTGATAAAGCCCCATCCAAAACCACAATTTATCGCTGGTTTGCTGAATTTCAACGTGGAAGTGTCAAGCTCAGTGATGATCCCCGTCAAGGTCGTCCAAAAACTACAGTCACCCAAGAAAACGTTGATGCTGTGCGTAAGCTGATTGAGGAAGATCGACATGTGACATACCGCGAAATTCAGGCAACTTTAGACATTGGCATGAGTCAAATACAAATAATCTTGCATGAACAATTAGGTGTAATAAAGTTGTTTTCCCGATGGATACCGCATTTGCTCTGTGAAGAGCAAAAAGCGGCTCGCGTTACTTGGTGCGTCAGAACTCTCGAAAGATTCCACGCAGGATTCTCAAATGCTGTATACAACATCGTATCAGGTGACGAATCTTGGATATACGCGTACGAACCCGAAACAAAAAACCAGTCACGAGTTTGGGTGTTCGAAAATGAGTTAAAGCCAACAAAAATTGTTCGTTCACAGTGTTGCAAAAAAAATGGTGGCCACGTTTGTCTCCAAAACCGGCCATGTTGCGACTATTCCTCTTGAGGGACAAAGAACGGTTAATGCAGAATGGTATGCTAACATTTGTTTGCCACAGGTCGTTTCTGAACTCCGTAAAGAGAACTGCAACCGCCGCATCATCCTCCATCACGACAATGCGGGTTCTCACACCGCGCACAGAATAAAAGAGTTTTTAGAGCAAGAAATCATAGAATTATTCGACCATCCGCCGTACGGCCCCGACCTAAGCCCTAATGATTTCTATACTTTCCCTAAAATAAAGAATAACGGGCGTGGTCAATGATTTTCATCACCTGAAAAAGCTGTGGACGCCTACAAAACGGCCATTTTGGAGACCCCAACTTCCGAATGGAATGGTTGCTTCAATGATTGGTTCCATCGTATGGAAAAATGTGTCAAATTTCGCGGAGAATACTTCGAAAAGCAATAAATACATTTTTAAATAGTAATATTGTGTCACTTCCTTGATTCCCGAAATTTTCAGTGCCGCCCTCGTAGTAGCGAGCAAGTTTCAAAGTTTCCATACATTCATACGCCACCTGCTACGTAGTAAGTATTTAGATAAAACACTTGCTAGAAATTTCTGTAGCATACTAACAGATAGAATGAAGGTTCTAACGGAGAATCACTAAAAAAATTAACTATTTAGACAAAGTAAGTGGAAATCCTAATAGCTTTTTTTCACACCAATTTCGGTGACGGTGGCCGGTTTCATTGTAACCAGGCCAGCTACGCAGGAGTTATTTTATAGTGCCCAAGTGTGTGCGCAGTACACAAGAGCACTCTCTCCTCCTTTACTCTCGTAACCCAGTGGGACGGATAACCGACACGACTGGCGAGAGATCAGGTACAGGACCGACTTTTTACATGCCCATCCGACGCATGGATCATCTTTCATGATCTTGATCAACCCACGGCCTCCGAGTCGAGAGCCAAGCTCTAACCACTAGACCCCGGAGGCTGTTACTTATTAAGTTGCTTAGGAAAATCCTACTACTATTATAAATGCGAAAGTTTGGGAGGATGTATGGATGGATAAATGGATGGAGGTTAGTGACTCCTTCAAATAAAAACGATTGAATGGATTTTCATAAAATTTGGTATGGTGGTAGTTTAAGATCTGGATTACAACATAGGCTTTTTATCCGGAAAAAGTATAGTGTTCCCGTGGGATACTGTATTTACGCGGGCGGAGCTGCGGTGAAAAGCTAGTCTGTTAATAAGGACAATCGATATTGAAGGACCGAAAAACTAGGGTAGTTATTGTATCAGACATTGAAATGTTCATAAAGTACTCGTACCATGATAGAACGTCGCAGGTCGTTATATGTAATGTTGTTATTGACTTTTTACTGTATTTACCATGTATGTAAACGTTACATTAGGGTCAATTCATACCGAAGCGAAACGATACGCGACATGACGCTGCATTTTTAAGATAGCTATTCAAAATTGAACTTTAATCATTACAAAGATACGCGTTTCATTGCAAGAGACTCGAATGTAAAGAAGCAACCCGCTACACAGCGCTGCATGTGCAGTGTATGACTGATGTCAAATGAAACGGTATCTTTACGTGTAGTGAATAAAGTACAATTTAGAATGAGTAGCAAAGCTACATTATTTTTCAGTTAAAATTTATAAGTGTATAACGTCGCTGCTAGCGTCATCTATTATTAGAGACTAATTGATCGATTCACTTATCGATTTTAACCTTCGTTTTACATCATAAAAAGGAAAATATTTAAATATAATAATCTAAAAAACTAATGTTAAAGTATTGTAATTTGGTTATTAATGCTTTTTTTTTTTTTGACATGCGGACTATGTTTTACCGCTATAGTTGTCAATTTAAGAAAAAAGAAGTAGAATAATAGTAATAGTTCTTTCGCCGAATGACATTTCCTTTTTCAAATTGAACGTTCACATTTATTTGATCAAGTAACGGGATAAGAAATATCCCGTTACTTTTTAAGTAAGTTACACCTTGAGTGAAGAACTCAAGGTGTAACGATATTTCTTATCCCGTCTTACGGTGAGTTTCTTTTTATGTGTTTATCTGTGTTGAGAGTTTTAGTAAGTAAATTACGCTTGTAAGCATTTAATCATCTCTTTACTGTGAATAATGACTGTAATAATTAACTGTCGTGGTTGGGTTAGCCAATCACATTATTATTCTAAATTTCTTTACTTTTATTTTGCACTGGTATTTTAGGCTGATTGTATGCATAATGCAACTGTTTTGCAAATAATGTACTATTTTGCTTATCCATTTAATTCTGTAATGGACACACAACCCGTGGTTCGATCGGTTGGGATTAAGAGCATGCGGTTGTGGTCCTCACTCCTCACACGCTGGATGGATTTTTCCAGGGAGTTACGTCCCGGGTTCAACACACTGCTCTGCTTGGGCTTCGCATAGTAGCTTGCTTGGAAGTAAGCTGCGCTCCCGGATTGATTACCCTCTGGATACCCTCTGACTGAACCCTGTCCAGTTCTGCACCGCCCCTGGACGATCTCCGTCGAGGCGGTTTTCCTGGCCTGACCACCGATCCTGGAAGCGCTACCGGACGTTGGGCTCTCCGAGCCCAGCTAAGTGCCTGTGTGTTTACAGAGGCCCCTCCGATCCCCAGAGACACCTAGAGGCTACCCTAGACTTTTTAGTGCTATACCCCACGACCATCTAGTTTTTAAAATTTTTATTATAAACTTGTTACGAGCTATTTGTGTTTTATAATTATACCCGTAATATTAGCTATCTTAAAAAATGCAGCGCCGCGTAGCGTCGCGTATCATCGCTTTGTGAACTGACCATAAATCGTACGACCACCATTTCCATTAAAATACTTGAAACACATTAACACATTCTACATGAGTGTAAAAGCATATAGAGGTAGACAGCTATTGGCGGAGCTTTCCGTAAGCTCACAAGACGCGAGCGGCGCGGGCGTGACGGCACGCACGTGTTGCGCCATGCCATAGGATAGAAAAACCAGTAGGATAAATATTTTCTCATATTTTGTAGATTTTTTACTGTCCCTCGCCGCTCACACTCTGGCCTCTCGGTGTAAGTTGAAATGCATTTGGGTCGCCAAGTGCATTTCAAGGATTCTGTCGCGCTTTGACACCTTTTCGACCTTTTCGCATATAATACCATAACGAAAATAGAGGGAAAACGACCGCGAGGTCGCAGCCCGATGCGTTGGTCTAACCAAATCCGCACCGCACTCGAGTCCACCGTCTACAATGCTCTTCGAGTGGCCGAAAACAGGAAAGTATTGAAGGTATATACATATATATTGAAAGTATTATATATTAATTATATATTAATATATAACGACCCTCAGACATGAGGAGGCACGACTGAAGGAGGAGGACCATAGCGATTTGTTCTCGGCAGGCTGACAGTAGACCATTTATTCCCCAAGTGTGGCCCTCGTTTTACACACTAGCAGCTAACGTACCACAACGTTTGGTCTGTGGCGAGTAGAAGTTTACAGGATATTAATTCGTCCGTCCAATCCGTGGTAATGTTTTTCAACATTACTCAACAAAATATAAAGGTCGAAATATTGTGCACCAGTCGGCGAATGTATGTGCGTGTAGTTTCCAGTTCTACTACATTGTTGTCTCGACGTTGTTTATAATTATTTCTCGTTGATTTATGTCGCTTCTAATTCTGATTTATGAGTTGTTTCGTTTAAATTTTCGTTTAGAACACGTTCACGAATCGACTATGTTTGAAGTTTTAAATTTAACTAGAAAGTTAAGATACAAAATATACTAAAATTTTAACTATACACTGGTTCGAATCCAATTTACATAATCTTTTTGATACTAAATTGGATCTGAAAAATGTACCTATACAAAACGTTTTTATGTCTTCTATGGTTTATCATCAAGTAGGTAACATCCCTACTGCGGGGAAATGGTCTCTCCTTAATTAAATTAGGCTATCCATGCGGGTCGGCTTGTGTACAAGGCTCAGCTCACACTGAGATACGACGCGACGCGACGCGACGCTTCTTTATTCACTACTCAAGAAGATACACGCTTCATTGCAAGGGTGGCGCCGCGCTGCGCAGCTCGGTCAAGGAATATATATTACTAACGTAGCGGCTTACGGCTCGGTGTAACTCAAAATTCGAACTCACGCAATGAAATATGGATCTTCTTGTGCAGTGAATAATGTTTAATTTTCAATCGCTATCTTTAAGATGCAGCGCCGAGTTGCATCGCGTTCCGGTGTTAGCTGATTCTTAAATTCTTTAATTTCCACCCTACAAAGTGATAAACAGTCAGTGTCAACGACTTTCTGAATTTAATTTAGTTAATATTATATCTAGATACGAAAGTTTATTGTTATTCAATTTTTTTAAAAATTCAAAATTTAATTCAAATATACTTTATTGTGCACAAAACAATTACTTAACAGAAAACATAAAGACATTACATATAAAAAAAAAAACACATTGCATTATTGACATGCACAGAAAGGCGGCCTTATTACTTAAAGCAATTTCTTCCAGCCAACCTTTAGGATAATGTTGGAAATAATAACGCTCAGGAAAATAGGCGATGTGCAAAAGTATAATTAAAGAAAATATCAATACAAAATATATATTATGTATAAATATACAAATAAATATTCAATTAATAAATAAACATAATATATTTTATAATAATACACACAGTAATAAGAAATATATACGGTATAACATCAGTGATATAATATGTACGTGGTAAGTACCTAATTATTATTATTCATTAATTATGGTTTGACTACATAAATTCAGATAGTGATTTTTTAACAACGACTTAAAGCGATTCAAAGTCTCAAGCTGCCTAATTTGGGCAGGAAAAGAATTACAAAGCAAAATGGATTTGATTGTGAAAGAGGAATTAAAATATTTAGTCCGATGGACAGGGATATTAAGGAGAAGACTAGAAAATGATCGGAGCTCTGGTCTATCGTAGTTGCGAAAAATAAAATTTATTTGAAATAAATAGGGCAATGGGAAATGAATATAATATTATATAGTAAGAAGAGAACTCGAGCATCACAGCGGTAACGGATTGGGAGCTACGTAAGCTTGATACGATACTCTGAAATATGTGAGATATGGTAAAATTTTCGTAAACCAAAAACGAACCTCATCGAAAGATTGTTATAATATATAAAATTAATAATTAATAGCAATATCCCGCGAAAAAATACCCACAACCTGCAAGTAAATGTGTGAGTGCACGCATATGCACGCGTAAAGCACCTCCCTCATCCCACACTACACTCACACATCTGCTTATAGGTTGTGGGTACTTTTTCGCGGGATATTGCTAGATATAATATTAATTAAATTGTATGCTATTGATTTCCGCAAAGTAATGCCTGATTCTATTAACTTCTTGAATTGACTAAAATAACAAAATATATATGTATATCATACAATACAATACAATACTTTATTGCACACCAAAACCACAAAAATAAACAAAAATTACAACAAATTTAACATAAAATGATGTACAAAAGGCGAACTTATTACTAGTAAGCAATCTCTCCCAGCCAACCTTTTGTTTATGAGATTGGTCATAGAAAATTAAAAAGATCGTGTAGGTGTACAAACTAAGAAAGCTTCATTAATATAAACATAATAAGAGATAACATTTAACGACAGAAAAAAATCTAGAGCTTATTCAGAAAATATTTTCTTAATTTATTTTTAAAATTATTAATTGAATCAGCACGACGAAATTCCAATGGCAGTGAGTTCCAAGGTGTTGCAGCGTGAACAGTAAATGATTTAGAATATAGGGAAGTGGAATGTGAGGGGATCTCAAGTGCCAGATTGCTGGAGGATATATAATGTGCTGCTTGTATTTTATATTGCAGGTTAAAAAAGTGACAATTAAATTGGTAGCAAATGCAAGTTACAATGAACTCGTGTCGATTACAAAAAATCTGAACAGAGCATACTAGTACTTAAATCTTAGTATTTATGGCTCCAAATCCCCAACCACTAATGCAGTTACTATCCCGAGTTCTTTACCAAGCGATAAATCCCCGTGTACCGCGAATACACATAATCCGCGGCTTACAGCTAGTCTGCTCATTATTTCACTGAAAATACCCCAGGTGTCTAAGCATATCCAATTTGTAAAGTTCATTCCAACAGTTAATCATATCATAAAATTAATAACAAGTTCGTATCTATAATGACTGCTGAGTTGTTTGCTATTAGTACTACGTATATTACACAGGCTTTATCTTATGCTACTCTTCATTGTCGTAAAATATTAATCCTAACAGATACTCAAAGTGCTCTTCTTAATATTGTACGGTGTATTTCTATTAGCAAATTAGTGTCTTTAGCTTATACTATACTAAAAGAAACCTGTAACGCCGATTGAGGAGGTAGAAATGTAGTTCTCCAATGGGTTCCATCTAACATTGGTTTACACGGGAACGAAGAGGCTGACAAATAAGCAAAGATGGCGATAGTAGAAGATGAAGAAGCTACTATTTTGCCAAGCTACTCTGAAATGTTGAGTAAGTATAGGACTAAAAGTTTTATGTCGTTTAAACAATACTTTAATGAGCGGTCAAAGTATAAGGGAATTTGGTATAAAACCATACAATGTCAGCCTCTTCGAATCCCATGGTTCTCGGTTTCCAAATTGACACTGTAACAGCTTTGGATTTTTAATGAGAAAGGTGGAGTCACCTAATCGCGAACAGTGGAAGTAAATAAAATTAATAAAAAAAGTTCATACCAACGCGGGCGATATAGTTCACACCGAGACGCGTCGTGACGGACACGGCGTACACTTTTTAAGATAGCGGTACAAAATACATCTTTATATTCTACACAAAACGATAAACGTTTCATTGCAAGAATTCGAAAAAGCGCGCGGCATCGCGCTACGCAGCACTGGATATTACACATATTATTGCAGCATCTTCAAGCATCGTCGCGTCGCGTCTCGGTGTGAACTGACCCTAATTTGACTTTCGCCCAAATTCTCAAACGCTTCTTAAAGTTAAGTTTTAATGATAATAATAAAAATAATAGTATAATAATAATATCTATGGACGCTTCACACCACGTCAATCTGGTCCCGTGCTAAGTATCCGAAGAACTTGTGTTACAGGTACCAGAAAACGGGAAGTATATTTAATACTTTTATTCTATACATATATATAAGATTTTTATTATATTATACACATATTTAATACACATCCATGACCCAGGAACACAGAAAAACTTTTTGTTCCTTCGGCGGGATTCGAACCCGCGACCCCCGCCTTGAGCACCAACGCGTTAACTACTGAGCCACAGAGGTCGTCAAAGTTAACTGGCTCAGTATATCGAGTTTTGATCTCATTTGTGATTGAAGGACTCTTACAATAATTCCACAACAATAATAATTGTGCAATCTCTACAGTAAAAATGTTAACAATTTCCACATTAAATCAAATCTTACTGCAATTAGTAGAATTGCAAAATTGCAGTACGATTTGGCAGTCCCTGGCATTTTCGTTTAAACGGCCCGAATACCCAAAACATTTGAATGTAGCAGATATTTTTAATTACCGCCATTGTTACCCGCGAATTGGGTCAAAGTTTTTTTTTCACTTTGAAAATCTGCTCGAGTTTTATCACCGAGTTTTACTGTTTTTTTTTTCTTTTCTTTTACAAATGTTTTACAACATTTTTTCATAATAATTATTATTATAATTAAATAAAATAAAAATAATTTCATAATGATGTGTACCTGTTCCTAACGTGCATACTAATTAATACAATATTTATTTTTCATGTCTTCCAGTCTGCGATAATGGTACTCGAAATCTAAATATTTGACATTTACATCCGTACAAAATATCCAGTTTGAATGTCGCTTCAAAACCTAACACAAAAACAGAACCCCAATGCTCGTCATAGCTTACACTTTCATTTTACCTTTATTGAATTACTAGCTTTTGCCCGCAGCTTCGCCCGCGTGGGAGAGTGTTCGTGACAAAAAACTTTTATAGCAAATATATCTGCATTATAGTAACAGCACACAGTGAAATATATATCCCCTAGATATAATCTCCAAGACAAGGAATAATATTGTATCCGTCTAAATAGCTTTTGAAAATACCACATTATATTTTGTGTTTTTTTTTAATTTAGAATGGGTAACCTATCCATAAATGTTAGACATAATACGAGTATTATATGCCGTCACGAACTTTTTTGTAGACCTGTAGAAGAGAAACAATCCCACCATATATTGTTTTGTTATAAATTATCTCCAACCGGTTAGGTTAGGTAGCGTTCAAAATTATCGTCATACATCAAACAATTTTCACAAAATCTTAACTAATTATTGCCGACCTAAACCTCCCTAAGGAACCACTCTGTCGGTAAATGTAAACGGCATGAAAATCCTTTCAGTAGTTTTTGAGATTATTGCGAACATACAGACAGACAAACTCAGCGGGGGACTGAAATTTATATTCAACCCCTAAGAAAGTAAAATAGGGAATGAAAGTTTTAAATTTAATTATAAAGATCCAGAGATTACTCCTTACAATCTCGGAAGTCACAAACTCACAAAGAATCAAACTTTCAAACTTTATCTCTTTATAATATTAGCTTTACCTCTTATATATATATATATATATATATATATATATATATATATATATATATATATATATATATATATATATATTACCGGGACCGTTCGTTGTGGAAATCTTTGGGGGAGGCCTATGTCCAGTGGACATAGGCCTCCCCCAAAGATATATATATATATATATATATATATATATATATATATATATATATATATATATATATATATATATATATATATATATATATATATATATATATATATATATATATAACACCGGCATTTATAGTTCAGATGTTAGCCGCGACTTCGCGGCGTACGCGAAAAATAAATCTTGGGAAAGCGAAAAATAAAGAACCGTACTTTTTCCTGCGATAAAAAGAAGCGTATGTGTTAATCCAAAGTCTTAACCATGCCGAATTTCATCAAAATCCGTTCAATAGATTCTGAGATTAGCGCGTACAAATGTATAACACATATACAAACATACAAACAGACACAAAATTCTAAAATCATTGTTTTACCGTTACATATACCGTTAGCTATACCGTTCATAAAGCCCCTCTGCGATAGTTTTTCTTATTTATCTTCCATATACAGACACCGACCAGTCACAAACTTATTAAAGGTGAATCATCTTGATATTATAAACTGTTTTTTGGAGTTTGGACCAATCAAAACGGGTTTGACGTTTATGTCAATACCATTTTGCAGTTTTAACAAATCGGGACTGGCTCGAGAAATTGACCTTCCGAGTCGATATTTAGCGAACGAAATTACTTTTCCAAGTCAATTATTTCTCTTTGTTCATGGAATATTATTTTGAAATCTCAAAAGTACACAACTCTTTTATCCAAGATAATAATTCTATTCTCTAAAATGTAAGCGCTTGCCAGTCAAAATCTTTTTGCTTGTTAGGAACTAATTGTCTAAGCTATCAACAGTATATAATGGAGTTTAAAAGAATTCTGTGACAAAACTTTCGAATCTTATTAGCTTTTTACAAACCTTTTATAAACCTTTTTTATAAACCTTTTCTAACTACCTGCCTTTCCTTACTAAACTACCAAGCTTTACTTATTTTGTGTAAACTACAATTTTTCATGGAAATTAAAAACTTTTGAAAATATGTAGTTGTATTACATAATATCAGGTTTTCTTATTCTGTTCCAACACATTTCTTTAATGTAGAGTCAGAAAATAAATGTTTAGCAGTTTGATAATCTTCAATCAAATTCAATCGCGAGCAACATGTATTTATATTACTATAATACCTGGGTAACCGGGCTTTGCTCGGAGCTCTAGTAGATAAAAAAAATCACAAAAATATTTTACCGGGGTTCGAACCCACCACATTCCGAATTTACAAACAACGCAAAAATTAACCAAACTGCCAATCGGACTGACATTATATTGTTGCACGACGAAATAAAAACATATATAACTTAAAAATGCGCAGTTTCTGAGGGATAAAACCAAGCTAGACCGATTTTTCTCCTCAAAAAACGACCTGCATACTGAACTTCATGTAAATACTTGCAGCCGTTGCCAAGATTACGATTATATATACATATACAAGATTGTCTCGTTTAAAGTACAAGATAAGACGACGCGTATTATACGTAGTAGTCGGTAAAACTGCTCATTACTCGCTTACCGTACACTAACACAGCGCTCGTCAGTTGCCAAACTTTACTGTGACGTCATCGGGAATGAGTTTTTTTAGTTCACTAAAAAAACTCATTCCCAATTTCGTTTTCGGAAACCTTGCAAATAATAATGCTTAGGTAACTTTTCTTGAAAAAAAAAACAGATAAATAAATAAGAGGGGTCAAAAAGTTTTCTTATTTGAATACGGAGAGATAAAAATAGGATCGTCTTTGTTGGGCGGACTTTGTTTTGTGTGCCCGGGAACTGCGTCTGACGCGGTCAGAGATAACTTCAATATTATAACAAAACTGTGCGATTAGGTTGATTAAAAGCTCATTTTTTAGGGTTCCGTACCCAAAGGGTAAAACGGGTATGATGTATCTCATGAACCGTGATAGTTAGACTGTTGAAATTTTTACAGATGATGGATTTCTGTTGCCGCTATAACAACAAATACTAAAAAAACAGAATAAAATAAAAATATAAGGGAGCTCCCATACAACAAACTTGATTCTTTTGCCGTTATGTAGGTACAGAACCATTCGTCGGTTTTATTTTTAAAATAACGAGAATTTCCCTCCCCCACTAAACATTATCCAGTACCAACAAATATTCTTTGTTTTGTAGGATAAAAAAAAAAGAATATTTGTTTCTTAAGCTCTAGCCATCTAACTTCCTGGCCTATATAAGGTTTTATTTTATTTTATTTATTAAGGACAACAAAAAGTGGTACAAAATCAGACGTTTGGGCTAAATTATGAAATTTTGAAATATTTGATAATTTTCGATAAAAATATTATTCAATAAATAACTGTACACTCCTTACGGCGCTGTAGACTTTACACATCTGATTATATTGATGTTATTCAGGAAAAGTCTTTGCTTCCCCTTTAAATCAGCTGTTTCTGTGAGTTCAATGATCTCAGCGCCCGAGAGAGCGCTATGTAATTTTATTTTGTATAATATACATATTTTCACACAAGCAGTAGATTGTACGCCCAAATATCCGTACTTGATTTCGAAGAACCTTATATTTGCGCGTAGACACGACACAACGCGACACATCTCGCTACGCCAATATATTTGTTGATAGCTCTATTGGCGCGAGACAGCCGCGCCACGGGGCGTCTGTACTATGATTAATAAATTAGTGCAGTCAGTAAAAAACATTTTTCATATTATCTCATACTTCAATATTAATTATTTCAATATTTCAAATAAAGTTAAGTGAAACAGAATTATGTCACAGCTGTCATTTTACTGAGATTTTAAATTGGAGTATACGAGACACGCGCATTTATGCTAGGAAGAGCACAAAGTCCAGAGACAATTCATTTCAATAGCAGAACACTCTTAATGTCCATCGTATAGTTAAAACAATAGAGCTCATTATTGCACATCACGGCTCACGAGTGTTGTAGAGTCATCAGCGTAGCATTTGCTACGGCGCTACGTAATTTCGTAGCTAAGCTACGATGATCAAAATACCATTCTGTAGGTCGATTCTGCTAATTCTCTTTATTTTTTATTTAAATTAACTTTTTTAACTCTTTATATAAATTAAAAATCTTATAATAATAGAGTGGCGATGCTATCTCGATATATTATAAATGCATAACTATATTTTTTGTAAAAACTGTAACCCAACGTAAATTATATAGGTAGCCTATGTTAAAAAATCAAAAAATTAAAATAAAAAAACTCCATTTGCAGCTACATGAACAGATTATTACAAAATAAAATGAACAATTTTAAATCTAAACAGCAGCCGCAAATTGGCTCGAGCTCGGAATGAGCTGACACACCTGAGGCATCCTCAGCGCCGGTCTTCCGCCAGAGCCCCTAGAGACGATATAGCTGACCCAAACGACAACAGTACACGTAAAACACACATACAGCCCACAAACGGCAACTCACTTGCAGCTCTTCTGATGTTGCGAGTGTCCATGGGCGACGGTAGTTGCTTACCATCAGGTGACCCGTTTCCTCGTTTGTCCCCTTATTTAATAATAATAAAAAAAACACACACACACAGCCCGTAAATACAAAAAGCAATATTAAAAAACCAAGCAAATAATCTAAATTACAAGAAGAAGAAAAGAAAGCGTTCGCGTCATTATTACTAATTTATTAAAATCGAATCAGTAGTTTAGGCGCTAAGGTGAAACAAACAAATATACACACATAGACTGCAAAAATTGCATTACCTTCTTTTATTCATTAAAAATGTTCCCTTTGCCTTCGCCGTAGTACGGTAAAACAGCAAAATTGTATTATCGTAAACGTCTAACCAACGTCAAACGCGTTTTGTTTTTCCAAACTCCAAAATGAGTATAATATATCAAGACGATTAATTTATAATTGATTGCAAGTAGATTGAAAGCCTAAGTAAAGGTCAGCTCATATCCAAAAGAGATGGTACGCAACGCAGCACTGCATTTTTTAGTTTATGATTCAAAATTGAACTTTATTCAGTACACAAAAAGACACACGTTTCATTACGCGAGTTCGAATGTCAAACTAGACCGCTCTGCAAAGCCCGGTGCCGCTCTTGCAGTGCATGATAAAGACAGTTGGTGTAATACGAAACGTATGTTCCTCTTGACCCGAAAACAAAAGTGTGCCACTTTTGCACCAACTACCCTTAGATATTTATTAATCTTTGCAGTTTGCGTACAATTCTAAAAAAAAATGAAGTGTACACGTGGCAGAAGTGATACTTCATTCATCATTCAAAATCCAAAAATACTCTCATCGTTTGTCGTTTGTCGTTTGTCGTATGTCGTTACTTGTTATTAGCAACGCCGTTCGATTCTCTGGCTACGGATATTGATTTATCAAAAATCTAATGATGCATTTTTATTGTATATTAATATCGGGCTTACAACTCCTTTCGGCACATTTCGCTTTTCTTAATAGTTTCGGACTTCGCCTACCACGCCCGCTTAAGTTCACTTTGTATAGGATTGTGGCATGTAAAATATTTTACGATGTAACTTTATGTTCCCGCTTACAGCCAGCAATCTCTATACCCCCTGTGTATAGTTTTAACCAGCTAGTTTCATTCTGTATACAACTTTTACATTCGGTTTGTATAAATTACAAGTTGCGAAAACCGCAGCTCGGAGATTGGACGAGGCTTGCGGTTGCAGGACCGCTGTAGCACAACTTCAGTTTATAGTTACATGCGTAGATAGGTACGTGGAGAGCTAGCTGGATCTCTATATACCTAGCATTGGCGTGGGGTTCCTATAACTCCATTCCTCTCGGCTTCACTTACCACTTACCTTTTGAAGACCCTCGTCCAAATCCCTACCTATTATACAGGCTAGGGCTTCCCGATGAAGGAGAGCCAGCCTTCCCTACTCATACAGTGTGTTTCGTCTCGAGGTGAGTAATTATAACAGCAGTTAATAGGTTTAAGTTTATCGACAAAACACCAGTCAGTTTTGGAGGTGCAACCTTCAAGGGGGGGGTCAGTATTTCTGATAATACTGCTTATAATTTGACGTATAATACAACACCAAAAGTTTATTCCTTTTACTGACAATCAGCTGTTGAAAGTATTACAGGCTTGGGTATTTATCTATATAAGAATGTTTTGATCATTACTTACTTCTAAGCTTAACATTTTCGTGCTTTTAATATTTGCATGTATGATGGATGTATCATTTCATTCATCAGCTTTCATTAACACTTGTGGAACAGAGTAAACAATTGGCTACACTGGTGCAGCTGGCACGATAGGATACTCTCACAAGCAGTTGGCGAAATAGGTAGGGGACCTATTTCGCCAACTTGCTTGTGAGAGTAATTGTTTCTGGAAATCATTTTGAATGTCTAATTTATTAAGGTTTTTCATAAAATGAGTACAAGATGTTTCCTGCAACTTCGTTCTTACAAAAAGAAATCTGTATATGCCGCGAAAACAGTATTTTTTTAGGATAAAAATTACCCTATTATATAATTACACCGATTGACGACACCTGACTACCTGTGTGTCAAATTTCATTTTTTTTTTATTTCCAAATGAAACTTAGCAAGCTTTTTTCGGAAATTCAATGGGAAATGCTACCACCGGTTCAACCCTAACCCGCCGAGAAGAGCCGGCGTAAGAAAATTGTTTTTTTTTTTTACAAAAATTTTACATTGTACGCCAAAATACAATAAAAGTCAATAGTACACAAGTACATAGAGACATTATTAACAAGGTATGCAATCGTTAACAAAATCATTTACTTTATAATAAGCTTTAGCACACAAACGTTCTTTGACTACATTTTTAAATTTATTAATAGAAAAGATACATTTCTATTATTAAATTTAAAGGACATGGAAACCATTTTATACATTCTCGAGCTAAGAATGTAATGAGATAAAAATGGTATATATAAATAAATTTAGATTCATGAGAGTCTTGTGGAAAATTCTGTAACTTTTGGTAATCTGAGAATAAAGTTATGAGTTGTTTGTGAAAGTGAGGTTATGTTTCAATACCCATGAAATGAACTTTTTAACACAGTATATCAGGTGGAGACGGCATGAAAAGTCATAATAATAGGTTATTATAAATGAACTTAAAAATAATAAAGATATAACACATTTATAAGAAACGGAAAACAGAACAATTTTAATGTAGTAGGCATAAGATTTATTCGTATTCTATAAAGATTAAAATGTCGTCAAGAAATTATCCAGGTGGAGGAATATTATGATATCTTGATACCTTGTCCAGTTTTTATGACACATATATAATGAGCATTGAGCACTCAGCAGGCTCCAAATTCGTCTGCTCGCTATGCAATCACAATAGAAGCGTAGATAAGAAAGAACAGCTGCATTTCCTCTACGACAGTCGTAGACTAAACTATTTTTTTCAAGTTTTGTGACCCGGATTCTGTAATAATAACTAAAGCAATGGTTGTTGAAAATAAAACTATTTGTGAAAGCACTCAAAAGGTCAAAATGCAACAACACGAAACTTATCGCTATATTCACTATATTAAAATATACTAAAAAAAGAACGATTTTAGTGTCGTCGTATCACTGCTTATTTGTAGATAAATACCCAAGTCTGTAACGTTTTGTGGGGTACTTCACGTTCAATATAGGAGAGAATCAGACGCAAAATAAGAGTGTTTCATCAGAAAACGCTTATGTGGAAAATCAATTCCAACGTTTAACGTGTACACCTACGCCTTAACGTCAAAGGGTTACAACAGCTAATTGTGAGCTCACTTGAAGTACTATTATCGATGGCCGAGTGTATATATACTCTGCTCGAACTTTACAACCTGAACGTATTGTGACTTTTTATCTATGTTAACAATTTGTTATTGTTCTTATTCAAGTCCAACATGTCTAAAAAAGTCTCTTTTCGAATAAGTATATAATTTTCTAAAGACGAATCCCGCGAATCCCGCATTTTTCAAACTATTTTTCCACGATTCTCCATCTGTTTCGAATTTAATTTTAACAGGAGCAGTGGCAATCGCTAATTATAATTTTTCAAAATGTAGCTTTTTTAATGTTCTTCAAATAATGTCTAACATCTTTTTGGCAATTCCTTAAGAATATATATATGATGATGACGATGTCCAATTTTTGGGCGAGATTGAACACTGTGCGCTGGTCGTTTCGTGCTTTGACATTATTCACAGTATAATTTCATAATATTTATGACAGATTTGTTTGACGCGACGTTTAAAATTATTTTGGTGTTACCCTAGGCTTACGTCAACATGGCTAACATTCGCCTGTGCTCGAGCTGTCACTTCTAGAGAGTGTCGCCCCTGTGGTAATAGTATGTACATGCGTAGTGGACGCTCGCTGGGGGCAATTTAAAAGGGTACAAAAAGGTCTGTCTACATTAAACGTACAATTCTATTTATTTCAATTTACCAAAGTACTCGAAAAAGACTAATGGTGGCCATACACACTACTATCCACCTTTGCAGGTAGACCGCAACGTGTGTGAGAATGAATGAAAAACTCTTTATTGCACCAAAAACAAAAGGACACACAGAACATAGAAAAACTAAACATAATTAAGCACAGAAGGCGGTCTTATCGCTACCGGCGATTTCTGCCAGACAACCTTTATAAATTATCATGACACATGTTTAAATGTAATATTAGGTACCTATGAAATTGCCGTTTTGTATGAAAAAAATTAAAATAATTTTTTTCATGTATTTTTTATTTGTATTAATCGAAGTAATCACTAATCACTGGCAAACTGTTATCACACTGGCAAACATGCAATCAATGCATCTTTGCCAACGCAGTGGCAGTTTATGGATTCCCTTCTTAAAGAAATCAGCTGGACGGGAGGCAACAAATTCTTCATAGGCATTTTGTACTGCCTCTTGGGTATTGAATTTTTTTCCCGACAACAAGTTATCCAAATTCTGGAAAAAGTAGTAGTCTGTAGGCGCAAGGTCTGGTGAGTAGGGCGGATGACGGAGAGCTTCCAACCCCAGTTCTTGCAACTTGGAGACCAGCTGCTGTGCAGTATGAGGTCGCGCGTTGTCGTGCAGGAGCAGCGGAGACGAGCGATTGACCAATGCTGGTTGAGATGTGCCAGCCTCTCCATCATTGTGTTCAGTTCTTCACAGTACACATCTGCAGTAATGCTCACCCCGTTTGGTAAGAAGCTGTGATGAATCACACCGGCGCTAGACCACCAAACAGTGACCATCACTTTTCTAGGGGTAAGTTTTCGTTTAGGGCATTGTTTAGGTGCTGAACCAGGATCCAACCAACTTGCTGAGCGCTTGCGGTTATGAAACAGAATCCATTTTTCATCGCAGGTAACAGTGCGGTTCAAAATTCTTTCATTTGTGTGTCTGTTGAGCAGTGCAAGGCACGTCTCGCGTTCTTCGCGCTGGCGATCATTGAGTTCGTGGGGCACCCATTTGTCAAGATTTTTTACCATGCCAATTTGACGCAAATGGGCCAATATTGTTTTGACGCTAACGTCGAAAGCTGCTGCTAATTCAGCCGTAGATTGTGTATCATCTCAAGCTTCCATAATCGCCTTTAATTCGTCATTGTCGACCAATATCTTCGGACGACCGCGAGGTTCATTTTTCAGGTCGATATTTCCAGAACGGAAGCGAGCAAACCAATTACAGGTGGTGCATTGGTTTGTAGTGTTAGCTCCGTAAACGTCGTTGATGTTGCGTGCCGCTTGTGCCGCGTTGCTGCCACGACGGTACTCATATTCCATAATTACTGGAATTTTTAACGTATCCATGATGACAAAAAATATTGAAATGCGATGAAAATGTAACACTAATCAATAAACAAATAACTAGTTTTGGAAAAAGAATTCCATGTTTTTATAATAAAATTAATTTGAAATTAGAATTCTTAGCCAAACAAAAATTATTTTGATTTGAAATGGCCAGTACTGCAGAACGGCAATTTCATAGGTAAAGACCTATTATACTGGTAGGTGGCTTTATGTCTATAAATGGAAAAGAGAAAATTATTTTAATATATATATATATATAGATTTCATAATACTTACTTATTATAAGATATATACTATTTAGGTACACTACTTTATAATATTTAATAATACATACACAAATACTTATATATCGTATAAAATTAGAAATAATACATACAAATTATGGACTATAGTGAAGATCACAATATTAATTGTGAAAAAAGATGTTCCTAAGCTTCATTTTTAAATACGTTCAAAGATTGAGTGAAATCGATAATCTGTTCCACAGCATTACATCAACACACACTGCACGAGCTGTGAACGAAGAGTCAAAAAATTTTGTATTTCTCGTAGGGGGTTTTAATGATATATTACAATTTCGAAAAGATTTTACACTATCGTCCAAAAATTGAAACCTTTCTTTTAAGTAGGGTAGCGTCTTGGGGGTCAAACAAAATATCATACAGGTGGGACAGTATATGAGCATTCCGCCGAAGACCTGCTAGTTTTTTAAACGAGTATATTTATTTTTCTCTCGTGTACTAAGGACGCCTGTGCAGGTCGCGCCTAATAAAACGCCTTGAAATTCCCCCGCGTCATCGTGTTCAATCGGTGCCATCGCAAAAAGAACCGAAGACCGCACCGGCATACATGAACGACCCCATACACGCTACCGACGTACCGACAGGCGCAAAGGGAACCTCTCCGGTAGACCGCAGCGTGTATGGCATACTTAAGCCGCACGCGAATTGCTCTTTAGATAGCTACTAATGTATAAAGGGGGAACATTTTACTTTAACATTAATAGCATTTTCCGTTACATATGGACCAGGAAATGAGCAGACAGATCGCCTGATGGTAAGCGATTACCGCCGCCCATAGACACTCGTAACACCAGAGGAGTTCCGAGGGCGTTCCCAATCTTTTGAATCCCCAATCTCAATTGGGCCTCCGGTAATCTCACTCACTCGGTGAAACACAACGCGAGCGTTATTTCACGCCGGTTTTTTGTGTGGCCGCGGTATTTATCCAGTCATTGAAAAGATCGGCAAACAAGAAGACAGATTTCCCGATATCAAGCGATTTCCGCCGTCGATGGGCACATGTTTGACTATAGGAGTTTCAGGACCATTCGCCCTTCAAGAATCTATCACTCTCTTTGTTCAACAAAACGCAATCGTTATTTCACGCCAGTTTTATTTGAGGCCCTAGTGTCTCTCCGGCCGCGCAGGCCCATTTGTGGTTTACTCTTCTATGCTCAAACTTTATACGATTAAACAAACTATGTTACTAGCTTATAGTGTTTCAACTAGGAAATTTCTAGACCGATGAAGAATTCCGATGAGAAAAATAATTTCCTCGTCCCGGAGCGGGTAACAAGCTAAGTTTGAAGTTAAATAGTACAATGAGCTCTCTTAGGCAACTTTATGAATATTCCTTTGAATTCATAATGCTTTAGTTAACAGGGAATATGTATTTAAGGCTTATTTATTTGCTAGTGTACATACTATAACTCGTTTAACTGACGATTCGAAATTGAGACAAATGATGTGTACACGCGGTACTTCATTTGATTATAATATGTAGATTACATTTGTCTCAATCCCTCCAAAAGGCCACTTTAGGTGTTTCATATTATGATTCATATATTTTTTTCAACTCATATTATGTGCGCCATTTTACGCATTCTATTGAAATCTGTCAAAACTGATGTTTTCTAATATGATGAAATGAGATGAATCATGTAGTCATTTTACAATTCCACGATTTTTGTGAAAAAAATATATGAAACACCTAAAGTGGCCTTTTTAGACCCTAGGTTATCCTATAAAATAATAAACGTAGATTCATAACCACGCGTGACCTTCAAAGCCGGCGCGGCATGCGGCAGTGCGAGGGTGTCTATGCGTCGTAAGAGTTGTCAGGAAACGGTAATCAGTTACCTTTCTGTAAATTACGAAAACTTAGCAAGAACAAAATTAGCAACTATTTGACCGATTTGAAAATTAACTTTTGCTCAAACAATTCATTCAATGCTAAATCTTACTGACCCTTCATTCAAATCGTCGAGACTGATACGGGTTTAATAACAAGTGTAATGGGAAAGGGAAGACTGGGGACTAGTTGGGCCTTCTCGAGGGCCCTCGAGGGCCCAGTGTCCTCGGTATATGACAACAGGACCGGCTCTATTCACTCGAACAATGGGCTGGTCCTTTTGTGTTTTTACTACAAAAAATGTAAGTAAGACAAAATATATAACTTGAAAACCGACTTGCAAAATAAAAATGGAAGCACACGGGCTTCAAATAAATCGTCGGCATCGGCTTCTGAAGTAACAAACAAAAAAAAATACAGTCTGTCTGTGTGTTTATAGGCATATCACGTAAATACTACCGAAGGATGTTTACTATTGATATTTACTATTTGGCCCAGAAACATAGAATTATTTGTTTCTTGCTAGGATTTGAGCCCGTGACCTCCAGCTTTCACACTAACCACTGAGCCACAGAGGTCGACAATATTTCGAATCATAGGTACAAAACAGCGTGAAAGCGTTCGAATCGAGCCTAACCAACTTTGGTAATTTATTTTTGCAAAAAGCAATTTCAATTTCGGACCCGATACGTAATTACTTTTACTGTTCTGACATTTAAATTAAATATGTTCACCAATCATAGTAAAAACTATGTATGTATAATATCAATTACAGATGTATTATAATAGACAAATATATTATAATAAATAAAATTTCATTGCGTTTTTTCAGGCACCGAGGTCATTAACCTCACAAAAACAGCTGACTTTGAAACAGAAAGCAAAGTCTTTGCCTAACTAATAACAATTCAGTCAGCTGTGTGAGGGAAAAGACCTCCGTAGCGCAGTAACAAACGTAACATAACTTTAATTAGTATTTTCTTTTTCGAAAATTTTCAATAAATTTTTCTGCCTAAACGACTTTACATAAGCAGTAGATTATATACTCGTATCAGTAGCCCAAAATATCCGTAATTGATTTTACCAAACCTTATATAATGCAAAGTAAACTTTTCCCATCGTATTCCATCTTCTGGTATTATACATACATAGTACATTCTAGTTAGGTATCTTACCTTCCTATTCATCAACACATTTAAACGATCTTAAAGCTAATTGGTGTCCTCTTCTTCTTCTTCTTCGTCTCTGTCTTTGACTTCATGTGATATTTTCAAATTATCTGACAAAGATAACATAGAATGCAGCTAATAAGTCGTTTATATTTTTTTATGAATAATGGTGTAGAATAGCTAATGTTCATTATGCCTGACGGAATAGAAGGCCTGTTTCAAATGCCGTTCATAAAGAACTATTTGCAGGCTATTTATTTAAAGGGTCTGAAAAGAAGTTTTTTTGGCCCATTCGACATGATCGAATGTCCATTGTCCAGTACATTTTATTTTACGGTAGCATTAACAGTTAACACTTATTCCTACTCAGCTGTAAAAGCCGTCGCTCGCGGCCCTACTTTGTAATTTACTTAGTTTCCGAACTCAATGTTGCTTGGAGCTACCAAGCCACAAAAAAAGCAACAAACATTGAAGACGCTCCAAGGCGCTTATGTAGCTTGATCCGGTCAACCGTACAAAATGCCCTGCAGACAAATTTATCATTTGATTGGCGTTATCCAAATAGTAGTTTCAGTCTCTAACGGCTGAATACTGGAACGATAGTTAAATTAAGTTACGCTCAAGTCACATACTGTCCTCGTCTTTTCGGCTAGCAGTAACAGCTTTTCCGCTTTGCTTGGGGAAGGAAACTGGAATACGACATACTCCTTCTCTATCTTTCTTCTGATTAATTTCGTCCCGTGACAGATTTAGCGTGTCCCTCGGGCACCCCTGAGATGATATGAAAGGGTTTTTGTGTTTGGTTACTGTTGTCGATCGATCCTGGAGTTGCAGTGGTGGTAATGTGTGGTGGGCCATTTGCCCGTTTAAAAAAAATATGCAGAGACAGCACCAGCCTGTGAATAGGTGGGCTCTTAATTTTAATGAACGTTCGAGTATGCGGACGTAAGTCTACTTATTATAATTATCATCGCAATATAATAGGTACGCATATTTTCTGTAAACTAAAACTTGTCTATCTTTGGAGTATCAGTGGCCTAAGGAGAATGAAGATTATTAATTTCTTATGTTTAGGCGAAAATTAATTAAAAAACCAGTAGGTTAGTCACTCCCTGATGTTGCAGTTTCTCAACCTATTGCGCGTTGATAGTTGCGGAACCTAGCCATGTCCTAACATTCTCTTGGTTAGGTTACATTTAATACAAATAACCGCGTTTACCACGTTCTATTGTTTTAGCAAGTGACGTTACAACCCTACTTCCATTCTACTATCATTCTTTATTGTAGTGTCAAAATGGACAGTAATTATACTTTTTTCGGAATATACAAAATTGGATATACAACAATATATTATCAGGGCCTTTACAATATTAAGTGTCAGTTTGTAGTTGAGTTAGCGGCGCTCTGGAACTCGAGCTGATGGAGTTTAGGGCGTCGCCGGGCGCCGCCGACCCTTGGGTCCTTGGATTTAACTGATGGACAGCGCTGAGATGGGAATCTTACCCTTAAATCGAATAAACAACTCACAGGGCTGACACAATTTTAGTAACAAAAAAAAAAAAAAACTAATATGATAATTGGTGAAAACTTCCCAGGTATAGACACTACGTGGGAAGGACTTGTTAGGCTGGCTAGTAGTTACCTTGGAAATAATAATAAAAATACATATTGCATAGTAAATACAGGAGAACGTCTGTCGGGTCAGCAAACTATACATATTATAATAATAATAGAAGTCGCCCTGTCGAAATTAGCCCATTTTAATTAATATAACTTTTAAGTTTCACTTTTTCAGGGTTCTTCTGCCTCTTAGATAAAAAAAATATGTAAATGTTGTGGCACATATTTTACAAACTTAGACATGTAAAATATTTGTATCTATCAAATGCACGGTAGTGTGTATTAATAGTCTTGAGGTAGGTAGTGTGTTGTTTTTATTTTTATAAATTTTATGTATGCTTAGAAAATTATTAAAAAATATTAGGTTTTGGACATTTTCCTCTACATTAACCTTCACTGCGCCAAATATCATACGTTCTCACATCTTTCGTAAAACTATACTGAAAGATTTTGCTTCACGTATTAATTTATACAATAATATTATGATAACGCCTGCGTTATCCTAGAGATGTTTTGTTGCGGGTCCCAAGGCAGACTTCTAAACGTCCCACGGGTATCAGAGTTCCAGAGGAGTCAGAAGGTTTTTGTGGTTTGTTACCTGATTCCTTCGTTGATCCTGGCCGCACAGGTATAGCAGTAGTGTGAAAGTGCGTTGGCACATCAACGGGACATCAACGGGTTTTGCGTGTGAAAGTATAACAAACACACAATGATACATCCACAATACCTGCACAAACCTTCGCATTTATAATATTAGTGAAATAATTTATGTCAAAGTGCCAACCCTACTAGGTATCCGGGTCACAGCATCTCCGGCGTTTACGTTACTGATACCGGACAATTACCTATCGCCGATCTCATCTGTGATCTGTCTCATCTGAGAACACTTACGAATATAACTCGTTTAACGGGGGGACTTAGTCAAACGGAGCCTGCACTAGATAAACTGTCGCATCGTATAGTATCAGCAATATGTTTTATCAAAGTGCCTGTCATGCTAGGTATCTGGGTCACAGCATTTCTGGCGTTTACGTTACTAATAACGGATAGTTACCTATCGCCGGATCTCATCTGCCTCATATAAATACACTTACTAGTCCAACTTGTTTAGGTTTAGAGACGGATAGAGACAAATGAAGTCTACGCATATATCAGCTGACTTATCTTATGTAGACTTTATTTATCATCGCCCCTCTCTTTACCTAAAATCGATAATAGAGTGTGAAACGGTAAACAGATCTGCTATTTGACTTGATTGGGACCTATAATATTAATGTGCTAATTTAACATCTCGTTTTCGTTGCTGAGCCCATGTGATAAGATCGTAGTAACTAGTAACCACGAAAATAAGAACTTTCTAGTTAGATTATCGAAATAAAAATAATAATTACCTTATTTGTCTGAGACTTTTAAAGGTTTACTATAATATCATTCTAATAAGTGTAGTTTATATCAATCTGAAGTTTTGTCGCTGCTTACTTATATCGAGCTACAGAGACAAAACATGCAAATAAGCTATCTGACACTTGTCAGTAGACTAGCTTTTGGCCGCGACTCCGCCTACGTATACAGTATCCCACGGGAACACTGTACTTTTTGTAGCCCATGTATTAATCCAGCTCTTAAACTACTACCATACCAAACTTCATCGAAATCCGTTCGGTAGTTTTTGCATGAAAGCGTCACAAACATTCATTCAACCACACAAACTTTCACATTTATAATACTCGTAGTAGCAGGATTGTGCAACAGACCTTGAGTAAAGCGAACGTTTGTTTGATAAAATCGCATAATAAACGGCACAAATGTTTGTCTCACAGTAATAAGACACAGGACTTCTTGCACTATTTCCACTTTAATAAGTATTTTACATTAATTTTAATATATTACACGACCGGTTTCGACAAAGTCGAACCTGATGATGACGATGATGATGATGATGTAAAAGAGGACCGTACCAAACGGCAAAAAAAACATTTTTTGTTTTATAGGATTGGGGGCCCCACATAATACTTATTTTATTATGTTTCTAGTTTTTGTTGTTATAACGTCAACAGAAATACCGACATCACCTGGAAAAATTTCCACTATCTATCTTCCACGGTTCATGAGATTATAGCCTGGTGACAGAAAGACAGACAAACGGCCAGTGGAGTCTTAGTAATGGAGTTCCGTTCTAACCATTTGGGTACGGTACCCTAAAAACGAAAGCTCCCAAAAAGCTCCGTAAGCTCATAACATAGTACGGGGAGCTTTTACAACCGCATTGTTTATAGGTTTTCGTTACGCTATCGTTTGCGCTGTGTACTTAAAAGATACAAGTGACGTCATACGTGAGAGAAAGGGTAATACGTGAAAAAATGACCTTACATATGAAATTGGCGTTTTGTCGTAGTGACCACTTTGTGTATGTGTATGGCGGCGGTGTCGCAAAAGAAAACACAGTGCGTTTTTGGTTCCAATGTTTTCGTTCTGGAAATTTCGACCTGTGGAACAAGCCCCGTGGACGACCGGAGACCAAAGTTGATAATGAAGACTTGAAGGTTATTGTGGAAGCGGATCCATCGCAAACCACGTCCTAGTTAGCTGCAGGCTGCGGTGTTAGTGATAAAGCTGCTTTAATACACTTAAAGTAAATTGGAAAGGTGAAAAAGCCTGAAAGGTGGGTACCTCAGGAATTGAGTGCAGCAAACCGACAAACGCCCGTCGACTGCTGCGTCACATTACTCAACCGGCACAATAATGAAGGGATTTTAAATCGAATCATTACCTGTGATAAAAAGTGGATCCTGTATGATAATCGGAAACGCTCATCGCAATGACTGAAACCTGGCGAACCAGCCAAAGCCTGCCCCAAGCGAATATTGATTAAAAAAAAATTACTTGTGAGCGTTTGGTAGACTAGTGCCGGTGTCGTTCACTACAGCTTTCTTAAATCTGGCCAGACGATTACGGCAGATGTCTATTGCCAGCAACTGCAAATCATGATGGAAAAGCTAGGTGCTATTTAACCGAGGTTGGTCATTCGCTCTAGGCCACTGCTGCTTCAGGACAACGCTAGACCACACACTGCACAACACACGGCTACCAAATTAGAGGAGCTTCAATTGGAATGTCTAAGACATCCACCGTACTCCCCGGACCTTGCTCCAATAGATTACCAGTTTTTTCGAAATTTGGATAATTTCTTGCAAGGAAAAAAATTCAACTCCGATGGGGCAGTCTTGTCAGTATTGATTCCTGCCCAAATGGTTTATTTAGTAAAGGAATCAATGAACTACCTATGAGATGGAAAAAGTGCATAGATAGCAATGGTATATACTTTGATTAAGTAAATATATGTTCTGTTTAAAAAAAAAAAAACTACTTCCTGTTCTGATGTAATATGTATACGAGAGAACGGTGCAGGACGTGATGGTGATAATAATGCAACGCGATAGCGGGTTCGAATCTCCAAAGACTATTTTGATGACAGTAACATGGATGGCTTCTCTGTCCTAATGGAGAATCCTACTAATATTATAAATGTGAAAGTTTGTGAGAATGGATGGATGGATGAATGGATGTTTGTTAATCTTTCACGCAAAAACTACTGAACGGATTGTCATGAAATTTGGTATGGTAGTAGTTTGAGCTTTTGATTAAAACAGGCTACTTTTCATTCCGAAAAAGTACAAAGCTCCCGTTGGATACTGTATTTACGCGAGCGGAGCCGCGTGTAGCAGCTAGTATTCAGTAATTTTAAATGTTAGCCTTCTGTATTCTCCGTAGAAAATAAAAAATACTTGTGAAACAATTATTTCGATACATCAATTAGTTTCCAAAATATTTAATTTTAAAGTGACTTTTCGCGTTCACGCTAATTTTATTTTATTTCATTTCAAGGTTTCAAATATAGTACCTGGGTAACAGAGCTTTGCTCGGAGCTGTAGTAGATATATATAAAAAAAAAGAAGCACACAAATATTTTACCGGGGTTCGAACCCACCACATTCCGAATTTCTGAACAACGCAAAAATTAACCAAATTGCTAATCGGACTGACATTTTAGAGTCGAAATTATTGATATATTGTTGCACGACGAAAGAAAAAACTAAATACTAATTAATAATGCGCAGTTTCCCCCCCAAAAATACTTGTAGCCGTTGCCGAGATTACGATTATATAATATATATATATGTACAAGATTGTTTCGTTTAAAGTATAAGATTTACAAGCATGTCATATCTTATGGTAGGTAATAATATCAGTGCAACGTAACTGAACACTGACCTAAGAGCTGTGGTCCTTGTTAAGGCTTGTCTACACCCAATCCGGACTTAATAATATGGTGAGCGTTAAGGCGCGTGCACACTGACCTGAAAGCTGTGGTTGGCGTTGCTGTTGCTGCACTCCGCGAAGGTCGCCTCCTCCAGTTCGAACTCGTCCCACAGCTGGCTCTAGAAGTAAAAAACCTGAAGTTAGGTTAGAAATTAATAAAATAATAACATATTGTAATTTATTTAGAGCTCAAAAATAAATCAGCTGCATTGAACCTATAATAATTTATTTTCAAAAAAGAAGGTCAATCATTTTGCTAGACCGGCTAAGAACTTGCAATGTCCCTAACATTTAGCTCACACCGAAATGAGACAATACGCGACCCGGCGCTGCATTTTTTAAATACTGATTCAAAATTAACTTTATTCAGTACACAAGAAAATACACGTTTCATTGCAAGAGCGGCTTGCGGCGGAGTCGGGCTTTGTAGAGGGGCCTAGTTTCACATTCATATTCGCGCAATTAACGCGTGTTTGCCTTCTTGTCTTGTGTAGTACAGTGATAAAGGTAAATTTTAAATCGTTATCTTAAAAATGTAGCGTCGCATCGCGTATCGTCTACTTTTGCTGTGAACTGACGCTTAGGTAGCAGATATTTATGGGCACTTGGTTGTAATGTTATAATCACTGGTTTTGATTTCTAAAAAACAATGGGGAACATATGCATAATTTTTTTATTGGCTTCTCGAAAAGAACATAATAATCCAGGAAATATTGTCTTCGCAATGGCATAGCTACGATCAACCGTTGACGAAACTGGGGACTATATGCTCCGGAATTCGGAAGGCCGTAGATAATTCTGAGCATTGAAAACAAAACTGTTCGCTAATACAATACAGTTAAAAATGGAAATTTAAAGTATCGAGCTGTCATATATGACATTGACATTTGACTCGACACTCATGTGTTCGATTTTCAACTCTATTGTATTAGTGCAGAGTTCTATTTTCAATGCTAATAATTTCTTCACCCTTTCGGATTCCGGAGCATATAATCCTAGCCTTACTCTCAGTAAGTGAGTTCGTTGGAGTGCATTAAAAACGCTCTATACCAAAGATGATGCACGTATGACGTCACAGCAGTTAAAAATGTATGAAGAAAGAATGAAAATGTATTTGAACAGTAATTGTCGATTTTTAAACATAGCAAAAAAGTTTTTAAAGTCCTTTTTATTCCTGTAACTTATTAATTTAGCATTACTGCAGTTTTTGCATTTTTCGGTCCATGTTTATGTTGCCTTTAGGGAAATATAACAATTTTTCTGATTTAAATCAAATGCATGTTCCCTATTATCGCATCTTTATTCAAAAATACCTCAGTTTTCGACCCATAAGTATACAAATACTCGATCTAATAATGGAGGAGATAAAAAATCACGGATTCTCGCAACGCCAGGAATGTTTCTGGGTCCACACCTCACAAATTCTTATCTATAGGAATTCTATTCCTGATGAAAATAATAAATACTAACGATTGTAATGAGAATTACGATCGGGGATTCCCCCTTGGCTTACTGAGGGTTATATTGAATTCGGCGTTGGCGAATTTTAGTCTACCCCAGATATTAATAGAGGTTAATATTCTATGTTCTGAGATAAGCCTTATTAATGGATACAGGTACTAGGTATCAAACCTTATAGCTAAAGTAAGTAAATAATAATAACATGCAGTACTTGGACCTCTGCGGGTCCTTCTATTATTAAATACTTTTTCTATATTATAGTCTTTCAATAATACATAACCAAGGGGGGTTATGTATTATTGAAAGACTGATAAAACTTTTTACACACTAACAATTAATGGATAACGTGTACAACGTTGCTATCTTTGTCTGATACGTTGGAAATGTCACTTGATAGAAAAAGATAGCAACGTTGTTTTAGTTATCCGTTGTGTAAAAAGATTTATTTATAGCTCAGAAGCGTGGTGTGTATGCGTGCGTGTGTGTGCCTTGGCAGTTACACTAATCTCTTAAGCATATGTTCCAAATCGTCATAGGTTATCGTTTTGATCCATCCTAGCAAATCTTTACGTTCATGGAAAGTCCTGGGAAAAACATTTAACTTACGATTGATTAAATTGTAAATATATGAAGATTGTGCCGGATATTGGCGTCTGGCAAATTATGTACGCACTGGACAAACCGAGACAACATTCCCCCTCGTCTAATAGCAACAATTGGGGAAAAGGGTAAATTTTTATACAACGATAGAATTATATTTAGGACATATTATAATTTCCTCACTGTGAAAAGGTCTGTACTAAATCTATATGGCTTGAAGTACATTACCTTTATTGATGACCTTTAAAGCTCTTTCGAGTTCGAGAAGTCTAGTCTTTGTCGTCTGTATGGAGAGCCACCCCTAAATTATAATATTATTTTTATGATGTTTAAACCGAGATCTATGGACAATCTATAACTATGCCAAAATTCATCCTGTTATATTTCTAACTACAGACTACTACTACTAGAAGCGCGGACAGACAGACAGACGGACGGACAGAGCGAAATTATAAGGGTTCCTTATGTATTACGGAACCCTAAAGTGTCATGTATGAAACCTCGCCTTTATTTAAAAATACCTATTCGATATTAATAACCATCCCTAAAATATAAAATTATTATTATTGTATGGTACCAAAAGTAGAGTCTATACGTCTTCTATAGGTGTAATATTAGTTTCAACAATTTATATTCATAATTACAGAAATTTGCAAGGGCGGACAGGCAGACGGACGGATAGAGCGAAACAATAAGGGCTACGGAACCTTAAAAACTGAGAAATATAAATATTGTTGTAATTTTTCACACCAGTCTTTCGCGAGAATCGTTATTTTGAAAGAAAGTTAGATAAAAGGAAACAGAAAAGTAAGAAAATCTTTCATTTTGGGCCAGATCACACCGCGACGATACGCGTCGCTATTCACTACACGGCGCTGCATTTTTAAGATAGCTATTCAAAATTGAACTTTATTCACTATGCAAAAATATACACGTCTCATAATATCATTAATTCAAGACATTCGAACTCTTACAATGAAATGTGTATATTCATGTGTAATGAATAATTAATGTTCGATTTTGAGTAGCTAATTAAAAAGGCAGCGCCATGTCACATATCGTTTCGTTTCAGTGTGAATTGACCCTTACCCTCTTCGAATTGTTAAAAAGTAAATATTATAACAAGTGTTTAAATACATACTTTTTGTACATTGGCACTACCTTGTATTAGAAATAGTTTAGCTGACGTGTAAGCAACAAATCTACCAAGCTTTTGGCTGGATAAATTTGTTAAGTGTATATATCCAAAACTTTTGGCCCTTGGGGCAGGTTTACCAATTACTAGCAAAGAAACTGTATTATAACACTGTATGTACTCCCATAGTACATTATACGAGGCAAAGACCTTTGAAGGTATTGCAAACGCTATGATGTAGACATAAAAACATGTAATAAATATTTTACAGACACTTAACCTCGTTCAGACTTCCATCCGTGCGAGTGTCACACGGCTTTTACGTTACAGCCTTTTACTACGCAGTCCTATGGCCCTAATGACTTAATGTGAAAAGGGAATTTGGGGCGTGGATGAGTGATGGGTAAAACGTACAGTTCCGGAACAGCGGGAGCGGCACATCCGTTGCTATAAAGGTGTATGAATAATTAACTAAAAAGTATTTTAGGTCATAGACGTATATATATTACTGTCTCCACTTAAATGGCTTCAATTTTGCAGTTTTTGGGGCCATTTTGACATTTGAAGTATGGTGAAATAAAGATGGCCAGATTTTAGGTATGGTGAAAACCAAGATCGCGTAACATTTTCTTGTACGAAGATTTGTTCTGTCAAATGTACGTCATAGCCTATCTTTAGTTTTGAAATCTTTGTTTTAGGTGTAAAATGTGAATGGTGATAAAGTAGGTCACACTATAGATGTATTCAAGTAAGCACATTTTACAAGTTAGGCCTCTATAACTCGTGAACTAACAAAGTTGATAAGCCGTCATAGTTTTTCCACAAAACATTTCCATGATGGTAGTCCATGTGATAAACATGGAAATCATCATGAATTTTTTCAGATGTTTTAAACCAGCTGTTTAGATATCAGAGCCCCACTAAAATCTATGGACGCTTTACTTAAAAAAAAATGCGTTTTAAAGTTGAATATCTCGCAAACGGATACCTAAATCAAAAAGGACCCCAAAAATTATATTTTTTATTATTTTATTTTAGCGCTTTGCCGGCGTCGTAAATATCTATGCAAAGTTGCATCTGTCTAGCACTAAAAGATTAGAAGTTAAGCTGAAGACGGACGGACATAACGAAACTATAAAGGTTTCCGAGACGTTACCTACGGAACCATAAATATTGCATCCATATTTCATATAGCTTTTACCCGCGGCTCCACTCGAGTAAATACAGTTTCCCACGGGAACACTGTACTTTTTCGGGATAAAAAGTAGCTTATGTTTTAATCCAGAGCCTTGAACTACTTCCATACCAAATTTCATCGAAATTTGTTCAGCAGTTTTTTCGTGAAAGAGTGACAAATATCCATCCAATTCAATCAATTCATCACAAACTTTCACATTCATTAGTAGGATACAGTCACCCGATAGTTACAAAAAAATCCGTCTAGGTAAGGTTGTTCAATTTCACGTGTCACTCTTTCTTTCATCATGTATGCAAAGATTAAAACGCCCCAACTAAATCTCCTAGTGGCTTCACTGCCTTAACTTCCTAACATTTAACACAACGTGTGACTGACATGCAAATCCCCCGCTCCCTGACAGGTGCTCAAATATTTACCGAGCGGCGCTCTACCGACGACACCTTCCCTGTTCCTCTATACTCGTACAGTGAATAGGCTAGATGACTGAATATCTTTTATTGCATAAATGAATAGTGCTCTTAAATATGAGTAACTTCTCAGAAGAAACAGTATGTAAAAAGTCAATATTATCAAAGGTAAAAGCGATTTGTATACAAAATTTTGTGAAAAAGTCTCGTGAAAACGCTGCATACTAAAGTAAAGTAGTTACAAGTGTATGAAGTATGCGGCCGCAGGAACATATTTGTAAATATCTCCGATATTCGTGCGTTTAAGTTCATACTTACCATAATGAATGTTTTTTGGTATATGATGTAAGTGAATTAATGATGTAGGTTTTGTTTACTAATTTATCAAAAAAAAAAAACTTTGTACTTTTTGTACTTTTTTACTTTTACTTTTTTGTACTTTTTAGATGTATCTAATTAATAAACTACACATAAAATATTATATTTTTTACATGTACCAAGTAGTAATGCCTCAATATTTCTGAAAGTAGTAGTAAACTTTCTGTGTATATAAATGAAACTAAATATTTAAGATGTAGTCATCTCTCCTATTATAATCAGAATACTATACCGTCTTCGGATCGAATTTAATTTGAAATATAAAAGTAAAAAAAAATTAATTCGTCAAAATATTATATTGTGTGTCAATGTATTTCTTCCACGACCCGAAGGCAAAAATTCTACTACTATTGTAGATGTAAAAGTTTGTGAGGAAGAATGGATAGATGTGTGTGACACTTTCACGCAAAAACTACTGAACGGATTTTGAAGAAATTTGGTATGGTAGTAGTTTAAGTTAATAACATAGGCTACATTTTATCCCGAAAAAGTACAGTGTTCCCGTGGGATTGTGTATTTAAAATCAAGTGTCATATAAAATCTTCAGAAGTGCTACAATATACGAGGGCGGGTCAATAAGTCCGTGACTTTTGGAATAAAACACAGATTTTTTGATAAATAAATCATTTTATTTTTCAACGTAGTCCCCCTTGAGCTCTATACACTTTGTCCAACGCTTCTCCAATTTTTTTAATCTTCCAAAAAATATGATTTGTCGAGGTCCTCAAAATAGGCCTTTGTTTGCGAGATGACTTCATCATTGGAGTCAAATCTTTTTCCACCGAGCCATTTTTTCAGGTTTGGGAACAAGAAGTAGTCACTCGGAGCCAAATCTGGAGAATAGGGTGGATGTGGGAGCAATTCATAGCCCAATTCATGGATATTTGCCATGGCAACTGCACATGTGTTGCAAGGGTGTTGCATTGTCTTGGTGAAAAAGAACTTTTTTCTTGGCCAAATGAGGTCGGTTTTTTTTAAAATCCTCATTGAAGCGGTCCAATAAGTTGGCATAATATTCCCCATTAATTGTTCTTCCCTTTTGAAGATAGTCAATGTGGATTATCCCACGTGCATCCCAAAAAACAGTCGCCATAACTTTATTGGCTGACAAACCCACCTTGGCCTTCTTTGGCGCCGATTCACCCTTAGAAACCCACTGTTTTGACTGTTGTTTGGTCTCTGGTGTGTTGTGATGGATCCATGTTTCGTCCACGGTTACAAAACGGCGCAAAAACTCCTCCATATTGTGATTAAACAACGCCAAACCTTCCTGTGAAGTTGTTACACGATTGCGTTTGTGGTCGACTTGCGGAAAGCTTTCTCATGCCCAAGTGATCATTCAAAATTGAAACCACTGAGCCATGCGAGATGCCTATGGCTTCCAAAATCTCTTGCACTTTCAATCTTCGGTCGGCCAACACCATATCGTGAATTTTTTCGATTGTTTCGGGTGTAGAGACCTCAACTGGGCGTCCAGGACGTTCGGCATCTTCATTGCTTGTACGGCCACAACGAAATTCAGTAAACCACTTTTTTACCATTGAAATCGATGGTGCAGAGTCCCCATAGTATTTATCAAGCTTAGCCTTGGTCTCGGTAATGGTTTTTTTTCGCAAAAAATAATGCTTAATAAGCACACGAAATTCACTTTTTTCCATTGTTTCCTTAAGTTACTGGATAGTCTGATAAAGATAGCTGTAAAACACAAACTAACTGACGCAGCAAGTTCAAATTTTGATAGGAGTCAACTGACAGATACCTGTTGACAGGAGTAGTGTTGCTTTTTCAGTAAGGAGGTTAGAAATTCAAAAATCACGGACTTATTGACCCGCCTTAGTATCTTTATGCAAAATGAATTACAAAATATTTAATAAAATCACATTTCTCTCTAGAGAGAGCTATAAGCTGTGAGGTCACTAAAGACTTCTTTTTCGACGACCTGGCTCAGTGGTTCAGCGCGTTGGTGCTCAAGTCGGAGGTCGCGGGTTCGAATCCCGCCGAAGGAACAAAAAGTTTTTCTCTATTGCTGGGTCCTGGATGTGTATTAAATATGTGTATAATATAATAAAAATCTTAAATATATGTATATTATAAAAGTATTAAATATACTTCCTGTTTTCTGGTACCTGTAACACAAGTTCTTCGGATACTTAGCACGGGGCCAGATTGACGTGGTGTGAAGCGTCCATAGATATTATTATTATTATTATTATTTTGATTGATTGACTGATTTCAAAATAATTTTAAAATAAATAAATCAATTTAAATCAGATGTGGAAGTAGATTTAAATACCTTCTGAGTGTTAAAGAAAGTGCAATATAATATAGTTTTATATATATATATTTTAATTTAATTGTTTTTGTGCCGAACGCTTGACATAAGCATGCCCAAAATGTATGTAATTGATTTTGTTTAACGTTATAAAGCTGGGACTATATGATCCGGAATCCGGCGGACCCGGGAAAATTCAGAGCACTGAAAATAGAACTCTGCCCTGATACAATAGAGTTGAAAATCGAATTTTCGAGTGTCGAGCATTAATTTTTAAATTTTTTAAATATACACGTTTAGAAATTTTGGAATTATTTATAGAACTGCAAGCATATGCCACTTACAGTAATCATCATCATCATCACCATCATCTTACGATACACCAACATATTATTATGGTGACATAGGTACTCGTCATAGTTTTGTACACTGATATCAATGTATTTGAAATTTTGCTATTGCCAAAATTATATACATGATCATCATCATCACTATAATATTATATTTAATGCTGACTGCTACATTTTTTCCGCCGACTACTACAATAGATAATAATATTTTTTCAATAATAGAGTGCTTGTGTGAGAACGCTTATTTTGGGAAATACCACGGCCTCTCAGAAAACCGGAGTGAGTTTGTTTTGCCGAGAGAGTGAGAGATCCGGAGGCTTTTTTAACCGATTTCCAAAAAAGGAGGCGGTTATACGTTCGGCTGTATATATTATATATATGGTCTAGAAAAAAAAAAAACAAATATACTTAATACTAATAATTATTATAATGTCATAACAAATTAATAAAATAATGTCGTCAAAATGAAACTCTAATCAATCACGTAATTGAATCACATAATTGACGATAATGAAACGAAATGCTGGTGAAAAAACATTACGATTACTGGACCGAAAGTAATTTTTATTATTTTCTCTATTATAGGTTCCATTATCATTATTAGGTTATAGGTTAATTTATTTTTATATTTATTTGATATTTTATTAATAAAACGAAGTTTTGTTACAGTCAAAAATGCAATCGATATTAACTTGTAATTAAACCATTAAAAATAAGAAAATTGAATTGTTTCTGAAAAATTACTATGTAAATTTAAAGTACCTTTCCGTGTTATTTATGTGCAGTGTACTTGTGGCTTAATGACAAGATGGCGCGCCATTGCATAGAAGCTGGCGGCGCGCGCGGGTGTCCCTTTGATTTGCCGACGGATAAACTGCCTAACGTCTTTTAATGCAGAAAAATAAAAATTCGTGAGTTTACACGTGTGACGTAGAGGACTCAAACTGAGAATAAATACTTAGTTACGACATTATCACGTGTGTGGGGATGCCTGCAACATACCATTTATCCATACTATCTTTGTGTGGTTGTTGTTTGATGAGTTTTAACGCCCGGGATTGTTTAATCAGTTAAAGTTTTATTACTTTGTACCGGATGATTGGTAAAGTGGATGATAGAAAGCTTTAACCAACTAGGTACCAAAAACTTAATGTTAATTGGTTATGTGTGTAAAAATACTCATTTTGAAGTAAAAATGGTAAGTCATTAGTACCTACTTAGTTTATTTTAGGTAGTACCATAGACCAACCGTAAAGTACGTATTCAGAATAGGTATTAGATTCGCCGCACGCGTGACCTTGGAGGTGCGGTGCTGTGCGACTTGCAACTCGACGCCGGACGGGCGCGTACTTTAAGGGCTGCCACTAAATTTACATTTAATTTGATGATTGAATTTTGTATGGAAAATAAAACTTGAATGGCAATTTCGGGACTATTATTTTCGTTTGATAAGGCTTATCTGTTCACGCTATGACGTATATATATGACGTATATATATATGACGCTATGTATCACGCTGTACCGGATGTTTTTCCAGTCAACATCCAAACTTCAAATATTACATAGGCTTCAAAATTAAGAAGATTGAGTAGAGAAATAGTTAAAATTTCAGCCGAATTTTTATGGGGAATTATTTAGAAAAGAATATTTATTTCATACTTTTTTGTGTATTTTTACTTTGGAAGATGGTTAAAAAAATATGAAATAAAACTTCTTTTCCAAATAATTCCCCTTTTAAATTCGGCTAAAATTTTAACTATTTCTCTACTCAATCTATATATTTTTGAAGTCGGTACCATGTGGTGTCTACAAAAAAGTCTGCGAAGGCTTTTCGGCTTAAAAGATAGACGTATCTATACGTCTATCTTTTAAGGATAGGTTACTATACCCATTCTATGTTTAAAAAAATGATCACAACTAATAATTATGGTATTTTCAGAAGCTATTTAGACGGATACAATATTACCTAATCCTTATCTAGGAGATATATTAAAATTAAAAAGTACATGTGGAAAAGTATATATATTTTTACTCTGTGCTATTACTATATTGCAGTGGCTTAAAATAGCTTTGTAAATAAGCCATTATTTATCGTAAAAAGTAAAGGATAAAAAATGGTTATTGTGCGTAATCCCTAAGAGTTAGACGTATACCATCAGGGACGTTTTTGTAGACATTTTTAAGGTGTACAATACTATAGTATATTATTTTGATCTATCTCGTAGGGTTTAGTCAGAGTTTGCAATGTAAGCGCAAAAAATGCATTTATTTACATCACATTAGAAAGCTCTAAAATTATCCGTGTTTCTCTACTATATTATGCAAGTTATATACATACTATAAACCTTCCTTTTGCATTACTCTATCTATTAAAATACCCCCATCAAAATACGTTGCGTGGTTTTAAAGATCTAAGCATAGATAGGGGCAGACAGAAAAAGCGACTTTGTTTTAAGCCATGTAGTGATGATAAATCATCTAACTATTAAGTACTTCATATTATAATTTAATTTATTCTGTATGACCTATAGGTCATTATTATTTTATTTTTAATTCTGTGTATGTTTTATGTTCCAATATTTATCATTTTTAACTTCCTGTTTATAGCCCCATGGAGCAATTCTTTATATGTGCTCCATGAGCAGCCCTATCATTTTCAATCACTGTGTACGACGGCCCTATTATTTTTAATGTGTATCACACCCTTATCCTGTCTGGGGCGATAAGCTATCCCCGGACCCCGGTCTCATCATACCGAGCCTCAGGCATCGATCCTGTTCCTTAATGTCAGAGGTGAACAGACAAAATACAACGCAGTATTTTCACGTCATATTTTTTCTCAGGGTATATATTATACGTACTATAGTTAGATATATATATATATATATATATTACGAGAAATCATAACGTAGTCAATCGACGAACCTACATTATTTTAGATGAAATGTAATCTGAACGTAAGCTTGTAACACAACGGGCGGCTATAATGCTACCAAATTAAATGCCACTTATTAACTTACCAATGTGCAATAAAGTAATATAATAATATCTATGGACACTTCCACGCCACGTCAATCTGGTCCTGTACTATGTATCCGAAGAACTTGTATCACAGGTACCAGCCAAAGGAAATATATTAATACTTTTATACTATACACATATTTAAGTCTTTAAATATAGTATAAAGTTGAGTTTTATTTTCCTAAGTTAACCTACATTTTTGTTAATCAAAACATCCCAAACATCACTAACAAAATTATAATATAAAATACTACAAAACCTAACCAAGAGTATGTCAGGACATGTCCGAGGCCAAGCAAAAGTTCATTACAACATGTAGCTGGATGCGCCTCCGGTCGTAGAGCTATATGGATAGCTCACAGTATCTTATCTAAATTTATGTAACTGATATATTAATAACTGATATTAAGCGGAGTCACGATAAGATTGCAATGGGTTCCTTCTCATATTGGCTTACAGGCCAACGAAAAGGCTGACAGGCTGGCAAAAGCTGCTGTGAGGACTGGAATAGAAATTACTTTTATATTTGATTATTCGGAGTTTTTACCTAAATTTAAAAATATTTGCTTTGATCTTTGGAAGGGTATTTTAATAGTCGTTCATTACAAAAAGGTATTTTGTACATGACTTTACTTGTCAGCCTCGTTGTGTTCCCTAGATCATAAAGGTGAGTCCGCACTAAGCGACGCGACGTGCCACTTCCCTACTAATAATACCGCAATGGAGTGCCGCGACGCATAGATCCGCTGCCGCGTAGTGCGCATACAATTTACATACGCATACAATTTCATACAAAGAATATTTGACCGTGTCGTGTGGCGTAGTTCCGCTGCCGCGTAGTGCGTTATATCTCATACAATTTCATACAAAGAATATCTGGCCGTGTCGTGTCGCGTAGTTCCGCTGCCGCGTAGTGCGTTATATCTCATACAATTTCATACAAAGAATATTTGGCCGTGTCGTGTCGCGTAGTTCCGCTACCGCGTAGTGCGTTATATCTCATACAATTTCATACAAAGAATATTTGGCCGTGTCGTGTCGCGTAGTTGCGCTACCGCGTAGTGCGTTATATCTCATACAATTTCATACAAAGAATATTTGGCCGTGTCGTGTCGCGTAGTTCCGCTACCGCGTAGTGCGTTATATCTCATACAATTTCATACAAAGAATATTTGGCCGTGTCGTGTCGCGTAGTTCCGCTGCCGCGTAGTGCTTTATATCTCATACAATTTCATACAAAGAATATTTGGCCGTGTCGTGTCACGTAGTTCCGCTACCGCGTAGTGCGTTATATCTCATACAATTTCATACAAAGAATATTTGGCCGTGTCGTGTCGCGTAGTTCCGCTGCCGCGTAGTGCGTTATATCTCATACAATTTCATACAAAGAATATTTGGCCGTGTCGTGTCGCGTAGTTCCGCTGCCGCGTAGTGCGTTATATCTCATATAATTCGTGTAAAAAAATTGTCTTCATGATGTAAAAAGTTGCATCGCGTACCTGTGAACAAAGTGGAGTTGTTGAAGACCTACACCATTTATCGATGGAATGTGTCAGATATGAGCATGTGAGTAATACGAGTAGTATACTGAGTGCTTTGAATTTGAACAGAAGCGACATAGGAATGTTTCATAAAATTTTGTCGCAACAAAATGATGCCGAGACAAAGGTTTTGTTCAAACTCATGGCAAAATTATTAGAATAGATGTTTCCCTTTATATTCTTTGTCATTAGGTATAAGATTAGGTTACGATGGGACTGACTTACGCTGTGCGTCAAAAGTCTTTAAATAAATAAAGAATAAAAAGAAAAAAAAAAGGGTGTACCGACAGACGGATTACGGATAGACGGACGGGCAGAGCGAAACTATAAGGGTTCTTTGTAGTTACTACGGAATCCTAAAAATGTATATTCGGGACGTTTAAAACTATAATTCCCATTTCATCCCGTTACTGTTTCGTCTCGTAGGTATTCCCGTTTCATATCTCCTCGATCAATCTCACTTAACTGTGACGTTGTCTAATGCACGACCTCCGCTCAACAATATCTCCGCTCATTTCCAACGTAATGTATCGTATCCGAAACCCTATCAATATCTTCCTTTGTTTCATTGCAATGAATCATTGCATTTGATACAGCCAATGAAACGGAGCTCTAATCGTTTTTGAATACATCACGTATCGGTTTAATATGGGTCTCAAAGGGGAAAGGAATCATTGCGCTCCGTTATTTTGTATTGAATTCAAAGTCGAAAATCGTGCCGGTCTATGATATGCAGTGTACTTTAACGCCCGAAATTAATAATCAATCTTAATCTCATTTTAGCTATCTGAAATCAAGATTTCTGTACATTTCAACGGTCCTAGGATTAAATTCACGTCAATTTACGTCAATTTTTGTCTGAGAATCTAAGATTGAAGTCAATCTAAGATTTTAGATACGTTATTAAATTCGGGCGTTAGTGATGTCCAAGAATTATATATGAGCACTTCAAACGTGTGTCATAATAAATTACCACATATTATAAAAACGGATTGTAATTCCAGTGTCTCGCTAAAACTCGAGAACAGCAGGTCCGATTTGGTTAATTTTGATCTTGAAGTTATTGTTGGAATTTCATGGACGGTGCGAAATATTAGAAAAATTGCGGGGGACATACTAAAAAGGACGATGGAATTTTCCCTTACTAACGGTTCACTGTGTTCAATTTGTCACTTCAGTCCTGTCAAATATTTATAGGTGTGTTCAGTTTACCTGTTTGGTTCAATTTAAAAAAAGTAGGTTGCTAGGTGTAGGTTGTAGTTGTAGGTAGAGATGTAGGTGTAATAGTAGGCGTAGATGTTGTAGAGGGCTACGACCCCTTGGTTTTTTCTTATCCCTCTTACGCTTGAGTGGTGATAATAATAATACAGCAACAATTCTTATATTCTCCTTTATTGGTGCTTAACACAGATACGTATTACATATGAGATATGCCTAACACAAATACGTCTACACTATGTATAGCCTTTTGGCTAACTAAAATAAACTAACTAAATAGGCTGTACCTGTGACATCTGTCAATGTGATATTGACAATTATATTTCCTAAAATACTGTTGACATTATGCAACATCTCCCTTTTCGAGAAAAAGCAAACTAATATTATAAGTACATAACTAATAACAATACATTACTTATCTAGTCAAATTTCTCATGTATATACAATTTAGGACGTCTTACACTTCTACCAGACCTGGTTACGTAACCGGTATTTTCTAGACTCTCCATAGGAACACAGTTATCATCGATAATGTAATTTTGAACAGGACCGTTTCCGAGTTGTGCCGAAGTCACGGGATCTACACTGTCCTGCATGGGAACCATATTGCCAGTGCTGTCGTTACAATAAAAAGAAGGTGGAGGATTTGTTTTTTGATTTGTATCTTTTAAATTCCTTTTTCTAGGTCTAATGTGTCCCCTATTCCTCCTATACACAACACCATTTGGATCCACAACGTTCTGTTGTGTGTCTCTTTAATTATTCCCGGAGACCAAAAGGATTTGGGATTTTTTTTGAAGTAAATGGCATCTCCAGGCTGAAAATCATAAGATGTTTGCTTCACATTCCTGCCAAAATAAAAAGACATTTTGTCTCTGCTTTGTCTATGACATTTTTCAAACGTCGCAAATTTTGCAATTTTAGGTTTAAGTTTTTTGTTTAGAATTGGTAAATTTACTCGCAAGTTTCTAGAGATTAATAATGCGACCGGACTGAGAAAATCTCCCTTAGCAGCGTTGCGGTAATGTAACAGTGCCAAGTGTACGTCCGAGCCGTCTTCCTTGCACTTTCTTAATATGTTTTTGACAATTTTAACTCCACTTTCAGCCTGGCCATTAGACCTGGACCAATAAGGACTGGTGATTATTTGTTCCACGTCCCAATCAACAAGGAAAGATTTGAATTTGCAGGAGTTAAATGGTGGACCATTGTCAGATACCAATGCTTTTGGTATTCCATGTCGAGCAAAGAAGGCTTTGAGGTTTTTAACAAGATTATCGGCAGTGTAATTTTTATGCAAAGAAGCTAGCTCTATGTACTTGGAATAGTGATTCCAATCCATGCAAACAAGGAAATTTTCTCCATCAAAATATAATAAATCTATACCTACCTATTCCCACGGAAAATGAGATATCTCATAGCATTTCAACGGTGCATTAGGTGTGTTTGGCTTGAATTTAGCACATACCGAACATTGATCAATTAAGTTTTTAATATCCGCGTTTATATTTGGCCAATAAACTGTTTCTCTAGCGATGTTGAGTGTTTTATTAATACCTAAATGACCACAGTGTATTTTATCTAATATCTATCTTTGCAAGGACTTTGGAACAAGAAGCCTAATATAACCTTTAAATAGTAAATCGTTCATTATATGTATTTCATTTTGGATATTCCAATATGGTTTCACCTTATCACCTCAAGACAGCTTACTTTGTTTTTGCTTTTTGGCCAACCATTCTGAATATACGACTTGAGCAGATTTAAAGATTCAAAATTTTTACTTTCTAATAATATAAATTTGAAATATGGCTTACTCACAGAGAATAGAAAAAAATTAATTAACATGATATTGTAAGTCATGTTCATACTGCGGTATGTGTGTATCACTAAGTGAGGCTCTTGATAAAGTATCTGCTATATACATATATTTACATAAACCACTTCTAGGTCGTATTATATATTCGTCCCCACGTACTTCAACGTAAAGAATTTGTGCCGCGCCACCGTCAAATTCTTTTTGGGTTCAAAATACTCGACGAATTTTGCCTTGACCTCTTGGAATGTAGCAGTGCTTAGGTCCTAATTGAAGAAGAATGAATTGAATGAATATCTCGAATGATTGCGTCCATTTCTTGAAATTTTCAGCATTATTGTTGATAATTTCTGTAGAAATTTCAAGCTTCTGCACTCCGATTCCAGCCGTTACCGCACCCAGATTGTATCAAAGCTTCCGTAGTTTCCAATGTACTCTTTTGCGTTCATAATTTTCGTTTCTTTTTTTTTCGACACTTCTGACACCATGTAGAGGGCTACGACCTCTTGGTTTTTTCTTATCCTTCTTACGCTTGAGTGGTGATAATAATAATACAGCAACAATTCTTATATTCTCCTTTATTGGCGCTTAACACAGATACGTATTACATACGAGGGCGGCACTGAACATTTCGGGAATCAAGGAAATGACACAACATTACTATTTAAAAATGTATTTATTGCTTTTCGAAGTATTCTCCGCGAAATTCGACACATTTTTCCATACGATGGAACCAATCATTGAAGCAACCATTCCATTCGGAAGGTGGGGTCTCCAAAATGGCCAATTTGTAGGCGTCCACAGCTTCTTCAGGTGATGAAAATCTCTGACCACGCAATTTATTCTTTATTTTAGGGAAAGTATAGAAATCATTAGGGCTTAGGTCGGGGCTGTACGGCGGATGGTCTAATAATTCTATGATTTCTTGCTATAAAATCTTTTGTTCTGTGCGCGGTGTGAAAACTCGCATTGTCGTGATGGAGGATGATGCGGCGGTTGCAGTTCTCTTTACGGAGTTCATAAACGACCTGTGGCAAACAAATGTTAGCATACCATTCTGCATTAACCGTTCTTTGTCCCTCAAGAGGAATAGTCGCAACATGGCCGGTTTTGGAGACAAACGTGGCCACCATTTTTTTTGCAACACTCCGTGAACGAACAATTTTTGTTGGCTTTAACTCATTTTCGAACACCCAAACTCGTGACTGGTTTTTTGTTTCGGGTTCGTACGCGTATATCCAGAATTCGTCACCTGATACGATGTTGTATACAGCATTTGAGAATCCTGCGTGGAATCTTTCGAGAGTTCTGACGCACCAAGTAACGCGAGCCGCTTTTTGCCCTTCACAGAGCAAATGCGGTATCCATCGGGAAAACAACTTTTTTACACCTAATTGTTCATGCAAGATTATTTGTATTTGACTCATGCCAATGTCTAAAGTTGCCTGAATTTCGCGGTATGTCACATGTCGATCTTCCTCAATCAGCTTACGCACAGCATCAACGTTTTCTTGGGTGACTGCAGTTTTTGGACGACCTTGACGGGGATCATCACTGAGCTTGACACGTCCACGTTGAAATTCAGCAAACCAGCGATAAATTGTGGTTTTCGATGGGGCTTCATCACCAAATGCAGAAATCATCCGGTCAACACACTGTTTTTGTGTTAAACCACTTCGAAAGTCATAATAAATTGAAATAATTGTTAGGAAAATCCATATCCGAAAGACTGTATACTTGGAAAAATAAACAATAGTGCAAAATATAACATAGGTTCTCAATATGTTGCAAGATACTTTGTATGTTAAAGGCGAGCGAGCGGAGGGATCGAGCAAAAATGTTATCCTATTTTGCAGGTTTAATTTTGATTAATTCCTATTTACGACTTTTCATCCTAAAAAAACAAAAGCGTAAAACATAAGGTTACTAAATATTTAATTATGTTCTGTGTATTAAAAAAGCGAGCGAGCAACGTTTATGTACTCAACTGAATGATGAAAAAATAGAAGCTTAAATAAATGTTGTTGGATGCGCCACCCTGGGCCCTGTGCTGTATATCTGTGCTCTGTAGATAACTACAGCTACAAGCTCCAGTCTACGGAGCCTACTCGTAAACACGCCCCTGCTGCACCGCTTCATTCTATAGTTACTTTATGTATGCAGAATTTCCGCCAATTCAAGACACACACAATACACATATTCAAGGGTCAATTGTCAAATGGTTTCGTCTTTCTTGCCAAATTAAGATGCCCTCGGAAAATACTCTTTCTGTATTTGCAATTTTGATTTGGTATTCTGATTTGATAATTCTAGTTTGATTTGATCCTGTCCAGTCCAGTCCTCCCGTGACCACGGCTGCTGGAAAGTAGCCGAAACGTCGGGAAAAAGAAAAGTGCACCGCGACACAATCCGTAAGTGTTTAAAACAATTATTTTATGATGTCAAAAATAAAGTCTATATGCATTTTATATGTATAGTAAATTTGGTATACGTAGGTATAATTTTTGCTTTATTCGAAACTTCGGAATGTGGATGGTTCGAATCCCGGTCAGTTAAATATTTTTGTGATTCTTTTTGGAGTTTACTCCTTAAGAATCGATTTTCATATAAGGTATGAAAAAAATATGAGGCGTAAAAGCTACTGAACGAATGATCTCGTTACGTTTTCGTGCGCAACCTATTCTGCGCACCTTTCACTTTTTTTTACATGGCGCGAATTTTTGAACTCAAATCGATCGCTAAAGTTTTTGTTCCTTCTGAGGGACGTCCGGTGTTTCTTCCAAGTTGCTTTCGTAAAAGTCTCGGCTGTAACGACTGTAAAATAAATTTCCTTTAAAGGAACATCCGGTCTTTAGAGGTTAAGAGGCATATTACATCTCGACCGATTTTTGTGTAACATGGCCAATTATGGCGTTCTTCATCACAGAAACAAAGATACATTAACAATTTTGACTTGAATTGAATAGTGCAGAATAGCTATTGGCCTAGTTTATCAATGAGTCTTATCAAAAATAGTGTGTACCAATTCTAGTTATAAATTATTTAAAAAGTAACATTAGAAATAGTTTATAACCATTGAAAAGTTAAAACGTTTTAATGTTTTGAGCTTGAAGTTTATGAGTATCCCTTTTTAATAGAAATGGATTTCCAAATGGAGAAACATGATTATAATTTATAAATATAATGGAAGATCATGATAAAATAGCAACAGACAACATATTAATTTAAAAAACTTGGACTACTAACTACTAGATAATTGGAGTTTACTCCATAAGAACTATTTTCAAATATAAGCCTGGGGTATAAAGATCTATAGGAGTAAAATCTAATTCACGATGTCACACGATATTAGCCGAAGATGTGTCGGTCGCTTTGCATTGCACACAAAATTTTACTTTTTAGAGTAAACTCCAGTCGTGCGTCGGAGCTGACACACACTTTTTTTATTTTTTAAGTTCTTCAGAACTCCAGAACAAAGTTAGCCAGGTGTTTATTTTTATAGGTGAAGCTAAAACTTTCAGTACAGTTTTACGAGAATCGTTCAACCGGAGGAGTATGAAATTTGGCCGGTCAAAGAAAGCATTTTTTTTAAATAATGCTTAGAAGCATTATAAATAAATATTAGTAGTATAATACATACAATTTATAAAAATAACAACAACACACACACACCCCAGATTACTAACACACACTACCGTGAGTTAGATAGGTCACATTTACATTTTTTTATTATTTTTAAGAGGCAAAAAAACCCTTAAAAAGTTTAAACTTAAAATTATATGAATTATTACTGACTAATTTCGACCGCAGAGCGACGTCTAGCCGCATTAATATACTTTTATACTAATATTATAAAGAAGAAAGATTTATTTGCTTGTAAGTATGTCTGTTTGTTTGCATTGGACTGGACTGCTACTGGACTTTTCTTTCTTTCTTCTGACGCTTTTCGCGGGATTTCCTTTTGCGCGTACGGTGTCGCGGGCAACAGCTATCTTTAAATAAACGTTAAAACACAAATTGGAAAGCAATTCGAACAAAGACGACCTCCGTGGCTCAGTGGATAGCACGTCGGCGCCTAAGTCGGAGGTCACGGGTTCGAATCCCGTAGAAGGGACAAATGTTTTTCTGTGTTCCTGGGTCTTGGATGTGTGTTATATATATGTATAGTATAATAAAAACCTTAAATATGTGTATAGTATAAAAGTATTAAATATATTTCTGTTGTCTGGTACCTGTTATACAAGTTCTTCGGATACTTAGTACAGGATCAGATTCACGTGGTGTGGAAGCGTCCATAGATATTATTGTTATTATGAAATTGGCTCAGCAGTAGAAATAATTACGAATTCATATCCGTAGGAATATGTATGAGGTATCTCGCGGAATTGTTCTGGGCTTTAGGGGCACAAACTGTACCCTCCCTAGAGGATCCTAGACCCTTACTGATAGGTACTCTATATCGAAAACTAACATGTAAGCCAGCCGATCTTCAAACACAGCTGAAACTACTGAACGATGAAACTCGCTTTGACAATTAGTGAAATAACTCATATGTTATTACGAAACGAAAGAAAGAGTATATAAAAAACTCTAAAAATTCGCGGTTTCCCTTGCATTCACCCCCAAAACCCTCTGCATACAAAATTACATGGAAATTGTTGAAGTCGTTTTCGAGATTCTTATTCAACAATAGCTGTCCCGACACACTTTGTTCTATTTTAACTATGAACTGAAATAACCGAACATGTATACTGAACGCACCTATAAACTTTGACAGTCGAGTGACAAATTGAACCCAGTGAACAGATAATGTGGGAAAGTTTAATCGTCGTTTTTAGTATGTCTCCCACAATTTTTCCAATATTTCTCACCGTTTAAACCTTCCCTGAACTACCATAATTATTTCAAAATTAGCCTATATATAATATATATAATCGTAATCTCGAAAACGGCTAGAAGTACTTCCATGAAATTTAGTATGCAGGGAGTTTCGGAGGAGAAAATTCGATCTAGCAATATCTTATCCCTGGAAATCTGCGCATTTGTAAGCTACATATGTTTTTTCTTTCGTCGTGCAACAATGTATCGATAATTTCGACTCTGATTATGTCAGTCCGATTGGCAGATTGGTATGCTTATGTATAATTTTTGCTTTGTTCGAAAATTCGGAATGTGGTAGGTTCGAATCCTGGTCAGATGGTACTAGATGTAGTAAAACTCGCGGGAAATGTACATTTTGGCATGATAATAAGTAGCCTATGTCCTTCCCCGTGGTCTAATCTATATTAGCGTCAAATTTCACCAAAATCCTCGGTCCAGTAGTTTTGGAGCAATTTTCAATATTCAATGCAAACAAACAAACAAACAAACCTTTCCTCTTTATAATACTATATTGTATTAGTATAGACATGCAAAAAAATTCCTCACCCCATTCTATCCGCCCCTAAAACCTAGATCCTAGATAATGCCTGTGGGGCAACGCGGGCGTAGTCTCACGCAATGGCCTTGGCATTGCCGCCGACCTTGTGCGTGCGTGTGGGGGAACGTATGCGCGGCAGCGGGAGCGTGTTCACAAAACGTTGCTTGTATACAAGTCCTCACGTTACCATCCATCTAACTTACTACTTATCTAACACTACAAAAATAATCTAGCCAAGAGCGTGTCCGGACACTGTTTATAGTAAGGTCCCGTACATATCAACGCGAACTAGGTTTGTTTAAAGTGCTTCAAAAGATACTGTCCGATTTCGTTAAAATATTTCTTCTCAAGAGTTATTAAAATATGTTACATGAAAAATTAGCATTAAGATGAAAAATTACAAGTTTCTAACTCAGTAGTCAACTAGTTAAGAAACTAACTAAACCCCCCTAATTAATAAAAAAATGTTCACGCAACGGACACGCTAATCATTGTTGCTGTCTTTGTTTCATACGTTAGAAAAGTCACTTCACAGTTTTATAATAACTAAAATTTTCACAAAAAACTATAACCCGACTACGTAAATTATATAGCCTATATTACCCGGGCTATTGTTACGAATCCATTGACACCTAACTCATTAAAATCAGATCATTAGTTTAGGCGCTACGGGGGAATAAACATCCATATATATAAATACATAGACTGCCAAAATCATTACCTACTTGTACTCCACTATGGAGGTCGATGACTCGAAAATAGTTCAGTTTCCAAAAAAAAGTAATGCATGAAACCTCGCGTTTATAATAAAAAAAATCATCCCCACTTCACATGTATGGACCTACCAAAATATATAATAATTATTATTTCATGGTGCCAAAAATGAAATCTATTTGAATCATATAACTATCCTAAGGCTTCAATTCATAAATTCGGAAGTTAGAAGGGCGGACAGACAGAAACACTAAACTGTAAGGGTTCCTTGTAGTACTGGGGAACCCTAAAAGCTCAACATCTGACTCATCCAACACACGTGTATGGCTTTCATAAAACGTAATTGTCCCCCGGGCATTGTGCGTTCATTGTGATCACCGAGAACCTTTCATAACGTAAAAGGTTAAGTAGTCTGTATTGCGCAGCTTATGAATTCAAAATCACCACTTATCATCATCATTAGAATCATAAGTAACGGCTATTACCATGATGTTAGAAAAAAACAAAGCAGCCGAGTGCGAGTTCGACTCGCGTATATTGGGCTTTAGATAAAGCCTGGTGACAGACAGACGGACAGACGTGCAGACAAAGGACTGCGAACCCTTAGTAAATAGGGTCCCGTTTTTTACCTTTAGGGTACGGAACCCTAAAAATAAGTAATCTCGTGCACGTTATTTCTCTTCACGTCTTTACGGAAAAATAACCACTACTTAATGGTTATGTATAAATGGGCTATAAAAATATCTTAGGTACAACTTATTCCCATACCTACCGAATACACCTGCAAAAATTCATAAAAATCGGTCAAGTCGTTTCGGTCGAGTTCTGTAACAAACACTGTGAAATGAAAATTTTATTATAAGATAAATTATAAATTAAGTATTCAGGCTTACATAAATTCAGAAGTAAAATTAAGCTTCATGCCGTTTTTACTACGCCAACGAGTCGCCAATTAAGTCCAATACGAAAAAGATGAAAATAAATAATTCAATCAACACATTTTAATTTTGCAAATACATTAATCATATTTGTGTTCCAGATGATGTTAATGATTTATTAAGGACCTTTCAAGGGCCAAGTAAATGATAGATACTCGTGTTTTTATCCGACTATGGCGAAGCCAAAAGGAAGGGTAATAATTTTGGCAGTCTATGTATATATGTATGTATGTATGTTTGTTGCGCCGTAGCGCTTAAACTACTGGTCTAATTTTAACAAATAAGGTGTCAATAGATTCGTAATAATAGCCCGGGTAACAAAGGGTATATAACTTACGTAGTCGGGTTATATTTTGTTATAAAAATTATAGTTATTAAATAGTCAAGTCAGAAACACTCGAATCCAACTAGCTGAACGAACACGAGACCGCTACAGACCACAAAGATAAAACTGCACAGTTCGGTCACAGTAGACACATTTAGTATATGAGAGTGCGCCGATTCGGGCGGTCTAGTATGAAGATGTAGTACTGTATACGTCTACTGTGACCGGCCTGTGCAGTTTTATCGTTGTGGTGCGTAGTGGGTATAACAATCTTCTAAGTGTCGGAAGCTTGTTCGGAAGTTTTGTCGCTGCTCACTTTGAATCGAGTGAGAGGGGCAAAACACGCAAATAAGCTATCTTACATAATGTATCAGTAGATTGTGAATCAGGCCCTAAAAATCGCAATTAATCGTAGCCTGTGATGTCTGTTTAACCCTACCATACTGCATACACCATTCTACCTATCGTCCTATCAGAATGAAGCTGTCGATTTTTTTAATTTGAAAGTCTTTATTAAACATAAAATTACAAATATTACATTTTAGTTTACATGACGTGATTCCTAAAAGTAATAGAACATTTTAACAGTTGGCAGATACAACATATCTATATTAACTTTATGACCTATTTAAGTGATTAATTTAACATCTAAGTAACAATAATTATTATAGTTAGTAAAATATTATTATAAATGTTATTTTAAGAACAACAAATTTATAGCATTATCAATGTTAAAAACGAGATTATTAATGAAAACAAAAACGAGAAATTCGTGTAATAGTTACAAATTATATAGGTAGACATGAGCAGACTGGACAGTCGTCGCTGCCGATTGGATCAAGCCTGCAGCGTCATACCTATTGGACGATAGGTGTATGGCAGTATGGTGTATGGCTACCGTGAGCATTTGTATGCATGAACATGTATATAAGAATCTATAAAGTACAATACATAAATGTACATCTGAATAAAAATAAGGAATTATGCATAATTCATATTGGATATTATACTTAATCTTTAATATAAAAGTCGTAAAACGTCGTCGTTGGGGCTAAGGATAATCGCTATGTCGATAACTCATTAACATGTTATTCGTAACGACTCCCCACAACTTTGTATTAGTCTTATCCCCATAACTTTTGGAATGGACTTATCGCGCTTGGAGCATAATCAGAACACTTTGATAGTGGCAAAGGGGTTATAAGTGGTTTCCTAAGTTGTTTCACTTAGTAGTTAGCGTACTAACCGTAAACTACTAAGTCTTAGCTTATGCTCGCTACACACCAGTGGCGAGGGGTTCCTATAACTCCATTCCTATCGGCTTCACTATAGAGTGCAGTGGCGAGGGGTTCCTATAACTCCATTCCTATCGGCTTCACTATAGAGTGCAGTGGCGAGGGGTTTCTATAACTCCATTCCTAACGGCTTCACTATAGAGTGCAGTGGCATGGGGTTCCTATAACTCCATTCCTGTCGGCTTCGCTTACCAGTTACCTTTTGAAGATCCTCATCCAAATCCCTACCTATCATACAGGCAGGGGCTATCCTATGAAGTAGAACCAGCATTCGCTACTGCTATACACGTAACGATAAGTCTGCACAAACAGTACTGGGCAACGTCACTCAAAGATTAAAAAAATGATCTCAATTTCTTCATATAAATTAGTTATTAAGCACTTTGAAGTATTTGTTTTACTTAAGTATTTGTTTTCTTCTCATTTTGCCTTCATTGCTCCTTTGTCATATCTAATAATTGAAACCTACAATATGTAACTAGGTACCAAGATATCAATTAGGTACAAAATTATCTCACAAGTGCCTTTTTTCTATTTTTTTCACTATGTTGTCCATGTCTTCAAAAAGTTGCCGACCCCTGGTATACACCGTTCAATTTAACCGAACTGTGCAGTTTTATCGTTACGTGTGTAGCGGGACTTATTATCACTTTGCTACTGAGACCATAATAACGACATAGTCCATTCTATAAGGACGAATCTCAACGATCAATAAATTATATAATACTATAGTACGGATGATTCCACATCACGTCAATCTCATCCCGTAGTAGTTCTCGTGTATTACGGGTACCAGACAACCGAAATATTTTTAATTCTTTTATACTATATACATATTTAAGAATTTTTTATTACATTCAAGTATTTGAAAGTTGGAACTTATAATGATCTGGAATTTAGGTCACCCAGCTGCGCGGGCGACGCGGCGCCGCCTCACGCGCCGCGCGCCATGGTACGATCCAATCACGCGTGATGTCATAGGGGTTGACGGGCGTCAATAAGGTGACATTTTTTTGTAATTTCAGTATTTTTATCATTTTTTCTGAAATACTTTTTAAATGTATGAATTAGTAAACAAATTTTAACCAAGATAAAAAAAAATTAAACTAAGTATGCCATAAGTCTAAACTAATACTCTATTTCATTTACTTGTTCATTCTCAAATCAAAAAATCACCCAGTATAGAACATGCTCAAATAATAAACTCAAAAATCACTACTTCATTGAAATTATTATGTTACTTATAGTATGTTATTGATTGTACTGTAGGTTCGTGGTGGAAATTTATGTTTCACAGTAATAACACACAGGACTTAGGAAATAGTGCAAGAAGTCGTGTTTGTTATTACTGTTACCTATAGTGTTACTAGTGAGACAACTGAAAAGTAAAATATTTGCGAAAAATAAGCGCGTTATATTTTCAGCGGTTATTTATTTGATTTAGTTAAAACATTTGTCACGTACCTTGTAAGTGAAACTCGAGGTCGTCAGTTTAACATTGGCACGCAATGTCAGATGCACATATTACATAACGTGTGCAATTGCACCCAGTAACCCGGTATAATTTACCGGGTGTTTTTCAGCCAGTGTCCAAACTTTCATGAGTGAATATACTCTTGAATATAATCAACTTTTACTATAAGATCTACTTTCTTACTTTAAAAAAAAGCAGCTGTTTTCTACAAAATGCTATGCAATGTTATCCCTTTTGTAGGAAACAGCAGATTTTTTTTTAAGTAGGAAAGTTGATGTTATAATAAAGTTGCTTATATTCAAGAGTATATTAATTCCTGAAAGTTTCGACACTGACTGAAAAAGCACCCTGTATATTAATGTAAGTACCTGGGTAACCGAGCTTTGCTCAGAGCACTAGTAGATTTAAAAAAAAATATTAGTAATACATATTTTATCTGACATATATATATATATATATATATATATATATATGGGATATGTATATATGGGAAATTTAGAACACAACTCTCTATAGTCTAAAAACCGGCCAAGTGCGAGTCGGACACGCGCAGAAAGGTTTCCTTACCAAACGGCAAAAAAAAACCGTTTGTTAAATGGGAAAAATTAAATATTAGCGGCAACAGAAATACATCATCTGTGTAAATTTCAACTGTCTAACTATCGCAGTTAAGGAGATACAGCCTGGTAACAGACGAACGGACAGACAGCTAAGTCTCAGAGTAAAAGGGTTCCTTTCGTTCGATTTTGACCCTTAAAAAACTAGCTAACCTAAAATGATCGCTCGAAAACGTTGCTAGCTCTTGTGAGAAAATTGGGAGCCCCAAAGGGAGATCCGACCGAGCGAGGTTACTTAACCTAACCTAGCGATAGCCAGTATACCTGCTCGGTGAGGCCGAAGTCCACTTGTAGTCATTTCAGCTGTTGTATATATAGCGCCGAACTACACAAGCTTCGATAGCGCGATTCAGGATTGTGGCGCTAATTGGTCCGCCACACTCTTATACCTACTATTGATTTCAGTAAGTACGGATCGTTAACGTTCGATCGCATAGGCTTTTAACACATTTTGTGTTCAAAATTTTTCACTTAATTTTACGTCGGTTTGTCAATGCGGCTTAGACCAGCCATTTTCTTCAACTTAATGTCTGCGGCTGCTATTGTGAATAAAAGAAATTACTATAAATATGATAAATTAGTCTGCATAGCACTCAAACAAAAAACCAAACCAATGTTTACTGAAAACAGTCAAAGGGAACAAACAGAGAGATCGGGAGAGAAGAAATCCTATTCCTTATGATAATTCCCACCCTTCTGTTAGTACAGAGGCCGTAGAGTAGGAATGATATAGATATGGAGTAGTTATAAAAATGAATACACTGTTACTTAAGATTAGGTCTGATTCTGAGGATTCGGTTGACGACATAGTATTAATAGAAAAAAATGGTATCTATTAAAATAAATTTTATGTAAAAAAAGTCTGTTTATTGACGATAGTTAGTAGACGTAGATAGTAGACGATAGAACGTGAGTACGTCATGTTTATAGCGCGCGCGGAACTAATTGGCCGCGCCTTAGGTAGGCGTGTTGCTGCCGCGAAGTCCGGCGCCGAACTGAGTAATAACATCAAGCGCCTCCGTCCCACCGCTCACATACCTAAGGTGCGGCTAGCTGAGGTAACGGCAATACGTCATATTTAGCGAGGTAACGCTGGTAACAGGTAACGCATGAGTCATGTTTTTTCGTGCGTGCAGCCGGCTCCATCAAATTATAAGACGTTATAACGTCAAAATATATATCAATATCAGATATAGATCATATTCATATATATTTATTATATTTTAAATTGAAACTATTTTCTACTTTTATTTTATCCTATACAAAACCGCATGAACAGTACCAATTCGTAACATGCAGCATTAATGACAGCATTCAGTAAAACACCTGAAAAACTCGCTTGTCAGAATTTAAGGATTTTTTTTAAGCTGATATTATGACTTTATTTTAGTCGTATTCTGTCTTTGTGTTTGTTCACTTTGACACGTTTTCATATAGCAAATAAAAATAGAACCCTAGAAGCTAAAAGTGAACGATGGATGTATGTATGTATAACGAGCGAAGTCCAGTTCCGATATCATCTAGAGGGTAAGGCCAAATTAGCCTCGAAGAAGCTTGGTGTTCTTAACAGAGCGAGACAGTACTTCAGTCCGGACCAACGCCTACAACTCTACAAGGCGCAGGTTCGGCCTCATATGGAATATTGTTCTCATCTCTGGGCAGGGGCGCCAAAATACCAACTGCTCCCTCTGGATCGTATCCAACGAAGGGCCGCTCGAGTTGTTGAGTGCCATAGTGTTTCAAACAGTTTGGACCCCTTGGAAGTACGCCGAGATGTAGCTTCACTCTGCATCCTCTATCGGTTGTATCACGGGGAGTGCTCTGAGGAATTGTTCGGAATCATACCACCTGCAACTTTTCGCCATCGTCCCACGCGAAAAACATACCATCCTCATCACCTTGATGAGTGGCAGTCTTCCACCGTGCGCTTTTCGCGTAACTTTCTGCCGCGCACTGTAAAACTCTGGAACGAACTGTCACCAGCAGTATTTCCGGACCTATACGACCTGCAAACCTTCAAGAAGAGAGCGTATTCCCTCTTAAAAGGCCGGCAACGCACCTGCAGCTCTTCTGATGTTGCGAGTGTCCATGGGCGACGGTAGTTGCTTACCATCAGGTGACCCGTTTGCTCGTTTGCCCCCTTATTTAATAAAAAAAAATAATAATAATAAAAAAATGGCGTAGCGTATGCGTAGCGGTCTGGTAGCTTGTGTCTACGGCGTAGCGTATGTGTAGCGGTCACGTAGCTTGTGTCTACGGCGTAGCGAGCTACATTAGCGTAGACCAGCGTTTCCAATTTGCCGGGTCGCGACCCGGTACCGGGCCATAAAAATAAAATACCGGGTCGTAACATTCCCGCCTTCTTTTAAAAACACTACCTACTATCGATCGACGCACATATTCAGTACATCGTATATAATATTCGGTTACTAAATATAGTCAATACCAAAATATTATTATTAAAACATTTTTATCCTACTACTATTATAAATGTGTAAGATGGATGGATGGATGTTTGTTACTCTTTCAAGCAAAAAATAATGAACGGATTTCTATGAAATTTGGTATGATAGTAGTTTAGGCTCTGGATTAAAACATAGGCTACTTTTTATCCCGAAAAAGTAAAGTATATAAGTTTATTTTATTTACGCAGGCGGAGCCGCTGGAAAGAGCTAGTTATTAATAAATGTGTATTATTTTACCTAAATGCATGGGTTTTAATGCGTGGCGTAGGTCACGAAGGTGCAATGTGAAAATTACCGGGCCATGCAGAACAATCTTTGGGAAACACTGGCGTAGACAATGAAATATAATTGTATGGAAAAACATACACTTTTTACACAATTTTGGGCACATGATTTACTACGTATGTAAAGACGATTAGGATTTTAAAAAAAATGAATAACGAAAAAGAATCTAGTACAGAACAAATCTTTGCCAGAAGACTCCTTCATCACTAGATAATATAGATATATATAATATATTTTTTTCAATTTTACATAAGCAATAAATCACGTGTCAATCTTAACGTTCGCATTATATCAACATAGAGATTACGTAATAATTTAACCTATAGTATCGCAGTCACATCTCTCCTTTTCTTAGCTCTATGTCCCACTAAGTGAAGTATTCTTCAATAGTCCGCTTGTGCGCCATCCTCCACAATAATTCATTTGTGTCAATATTATTAGCAACTCAGCTCTTTGAGTTACTTTCCTCTGCGTAGTTATCATAATATTGAAACAAGTTAAATGAGACTTTATTATATACTTATATTGAATTGCGATTATTTCAATAACAAATACTATTACACAAATCTATAAGTATAACCAATTTCATCAATTTATATTCATAACTAGCTGTAACCGACATACGTTGTTCTGTCTTGACTATGAACTGCAATAAATAAACAACCGTACAGGTAAGTTTACCTTTCAGTTCAACGCACCTATAAATATTTGACAGTCAAGTGACAAATTGAACACAATTAACAGTTAGTAAAGGCACGTTCAATCGTCGTTTTTAGTATTTTCCTCGCAATAGTTTCAATATCTCTCACCGTTCTAACCTCCCCTGAACTTGCACAACTATTCCGCGATTAAAATTAGCCAAATCGAACAAGCCGTTCTCGAGATTTGGCGAGACATTATAATTGCAACCTATTTTATATATTAGAAGATTACAGAAGCTAGAAGGACGGATAGACAGACATACAAGTTTACATACATATATACACTATAACACTAGACGGACAGAGCGAAACTATAAGGGTTCCTTGAGAACCCTAATAAAAGGTATGAACGCCCAGAAAACTTATATACCTTTACCATTAAAACCATTATTATAGTATTATAGTATTCATATAAATATTATAGTCTATCGTTTAGTAATTTGGCATCTGCCATCCGACCAAATTACGTTTCATCAATCGGAATGAAGTGCCCATTCCCCTCCGTCTTGATATTTTATTTAACTGGATAGCTTAGGAAATAAATTCACTTGATAGCTTTACAGTTCACGGTCAAACGTAAATATATAGCAAACAAGCAGACGGAACAACTGATGGAAATCGTCGCCATGGATCTCTGCAAAACTCTTCTCTAGATTTGCGGAGATCCATGCGCGTTGTCTTAAATACGACATCATAACATCACAGCGCGCGATATGTCACTCTTTCACACTCCAGTAGCCTTATTGAATTTACTTATTAATCATGTCAAAATCAAATACAATCTGTTAATCCATTTTCTGATGACATCTGTGGATCAGTCACAAGCCGGAGCGCGCGGGTTCGAATCCCGCCAAGAAATAATGTTTTTTGTGTTCCTGGGTCATGGATGAGTATTAAATATGCGTATAGTATAAAAGTATTAAATATATTTCTCGTGTGTTAAATATCTCTCTCTAACACAAGTTCCTCGAGAAATTACCACAGAACCAGATTGACGTAGCGTGAAAGCGTCCACAGATATTATTATTTTACGATTAGTCTTGTCTGGTCAATTAAGTATTCAGCTCTGAGTCCTAATCCCATGACGATAGCGCTTCAATCGATTGAAGCGATATCGTCCAGGGCTACTAATTAACAATCAATTAATCAACAACGCTTAATCCGCTACGCAGTCCAAACGTCGTTAACGTTTCTTGCATTTGAAAATTAATTCAGAAAAGAGATTTTATAGTTTCAATATAACGTTTTATGTACTTTTATTGTTTGTCAGATTAAAGGAAAATGTTATTGAATTCTGAAATATAGAAGATCTTCCTTGATTCTTAATTTATTCTCTACTAAGACACTAAGGGTAAACCATTGACAAAATAACATAGTATCTCGCGTCGCGTCTACGCACAATGGGCTAGACAAATTATTTTTTTATTGCATAAATGAATACTCTTAAGGATGAGTAAGTTCTCGGGAGAAACAGTTTATTAAAAATCAATAACTCATAGGTACAGCGATTTGTTTACAAAATTTAGCAGGTTTCGTGAAAACGCTCCGTACAAAGATCGTACCTACCTGTGACGTCACTATTAGGTAAAAGTGTATGAAGTATAAGGCCGCAGGAACATATTTGTAAATATCTCCGAAATTTGTGCGTTTATATTTACCATAATGAATGATTTTGCATATGATGTAATAATAAGTTTATTAAATGATGTAGATTTTTTTTACTTACTTTGCAAAAATTTGAAACTTTTTTGTATTTTTGACCTTAGTATTTTTCAGTATGTAAATAAAACTAAATATTTTACATGTAGTCGTCTCCCCCTATTGTGCTAGATTCTAGGTAGGTACTGGTAGCCGCAGCGGAGATGGTTATTTAAACTTCGATCTATGTAGCCTAATAAGCCACATAATTTCATGGCCACTTTAGATAAAAAACCGCCACAAGCGACGATTTTAGTCCGTGTTGGCCATTTGCAAAAATCCAAATTTACGGAGCAAGTCACATGTACAAATTACCAAAGCTATTTTTTTTTATATAAATTAAGTTTCTGGTTGATTTTTGATGTAAACAATAACAAAAAAATCACTAAAAAAGTGATAACGCAGACTACTATGCATTCGTATAATAACAGTGGGTGTTGGTTTAACATAATTATTTTCAATCCTTCTTTTACATTCCATTTTTATTGAGTAGGTATCAACGGCCACACTCAGAGGCATTTAATGCTTACTTACGGAGCTACTTAGTAGAGGTTTTGACTGAAACAGTATAGACTTTATGTGAAAATCTGTACTAGATAGCTCCTTAAGTAAGCGTTAAATGTCTCTGAGTGCGGCCGTTAGATGCCTTTAAGAAGAGAACATTCAAACTAAAAAATTGAATGAATTATGATCTAATTTGGACCACTAAGTAGTTAAATTTAATTACAACAAGGATGCAGTATATAATTGAAATAATAGAAATATAATCTATTTGGTAAAAAATAATCACAAAAAATAAAAAATTAACAACAAAACTAGTTTCTATTTTTCAAATTGGTGCTCACTCAGTCTCATGCACTCAGTGCGAATTCGCAACGCTGATTTTCAGTGTAGCAGTTAAATTTGTCGTTGTAACTTACACCACCGGTGTTACATTTCAATCAACTCTGTTTGATATTTGATACAACCGCTTGTTGCAACAATTTAATCACTGAAATGGTATCGGGTGAACTTTCCAATTATCAACACGACGACCATTGATGTTACGACCAACTGTCTGAAGTGGTAACTAATACTCTTAACAACTATTTCTACTGTAGGTACCTACGCCCTATGAGGCTAAATTAGGCTGTACATGCTTGCGAATGAAATAGGAAGCGGATACACATAACATCTTTCGCCCCATCAAATCTGTATTCTATAGTGTCGTAAACATATTTACGAGGCAGTAAACGTGTTCGAACGCGCCGTAAAACCATTAGCTATGAAGTGATCACTATTCAATGAGCGTTTTTGAATTCGTGACATCTGACAGGTTTTTGACCGTCGGGCTACCAAGCGCCGCCTGGTGACAAAAAATAATCGAAAATTCTTATTGACCGTTTTTGATACCACTTACGCCACCAGATGACGCTTTGTGTGCGTGCTGCGTCTGCCCCCTAACGGCAGAAAAAATATCAAAAACTCTCATTGGCGTAAACTACTTACTAGATATAAAACACCACCTTATGTCATTACTTCTATGTCATACTCAGTATCTTGGAGGTTTTTTTGAAGTGAAACTATTGTAGCGGCGTTGAGAGTGAAATTTCAAGGGCGCGTCACGTCACGACACGCGTCACGGCACGATTTCGAATATAATGGCACCGATATAGCGTCAACTGTCGGAAGGTACTTATACATCTTACATAACAACTTAAGTAAGCCTAAGTTTTTGTAAAACTGTGTGTTTTATAGCAGAAGCCCAATAATTATCTTAACTATTTGCGATATAGTCCCCATTCGGTCCACGCGCTGACTGATTGTGCCGCTCGCGCAAGCACGTATTGGTACATATGAGACAAACTAACAATTCAAATGGAATTTATCCGATAATACTTACGAGATTTGCCCTCCTGGTTTCAAATCTGCGACTGCGACTAGCTTACTGTCCGATCGGCCTTCTACTATTGGAAGGTCTGAAACTAATCTATAAACAATCGACCACGTTTCTTAGCTTACAATTTTATATTTATTATATATTTATCTCAATAAAATATTACACTTTTTAAAATCCACTATTGTTATTTTACTCAAAGAGCGCTTTTTGTTGAACATGGTATGAATGAAAGTGCGAACGGCCAAACAAAACGGCAAAAAAATGGCGCCAGATAAAACTCGACAGTGTTTTATGATCTGGGAGATAAATTCTGATATTGTTTGATAAAAACATGAACTTTTTTTCAGTTATTGAAAATACAAAACGGGATCCATACAGTCCCGAGTCCGTTCAAAGTTATTTTACCTCTGGCAGTACCTTTATGTCGACGACATAAATATCACTCTCATAGCGCCTACGCCAGAGGTACTACAATGTAGGCCGTTGTTGTATGTCAGTATGAAGAAGAATAGACTGTACGTTTCCAAAAATAAAATGAAACGAGCTTAATCATTCATTTGACGACCTCTGTGGCTCAGTGGTTGAGAGCGTTGGTGCTCAGGCCGGGGGTCGCGGGTCTTAAATGTTGTAATATGTATAGTATAAAAGTATGAAATATACTTCCTGTAACACAAGTTCTTCGGATACTTAACACGGGGCCAAGAGTGACGTGGTGTGAAGCGTCCATATATTATTTATTATTATATAATTTTTTTCCTGAAAACGTTTGTTATTGCACAATAAAATCTTAAATTAATCATACTCATATACTAACTCTGTTCAGATACAATAAAATAAAAACATAAACAATGAGAATGATAGAACACATTATGCTACAAATTTAAATTGGTTTGCAGCATATCATTGATATGCAGGATGAACAGGGTAGATGATAGCACACAGCCTTGTGGGACACCAGCATCAATTCACATAGTCACATAGTATGCATCGTCGACTACGAGTTACGACTAGCTTCGAAAGAAGCGCTTTGTGCCACACCCGGTCAAAGGCTTTCGCTATGTCCAAACTTACAGCCAACGCTTCTCCTTTAGTCTAAATCGCCTGTACCCCACGATGCGTCTTGTACGCCAAAAAATAGCGACCCTTACGGAACCCGTACTATAGGTCGCTTAGCAACTGCTCAGACTCTATGTACCGGAGGAGCTGGCAATTGATAAAGTAGGGACTATATTTTCTCGAGAAAAGGGAGATTATAGCGATTAATCTGTTGTAGTTGGACGGACGGACCCGAAAAAGAGCGGTAGCTTTTGTCGGGATAGGGTGCACCCAAGCTGTAGCCTTTCATGATGCCGGGACTACACCCTAAGAATAGGAGAGCCTAAAAAGTCACCAAGACTGGTGTCAACTCTGGAGCACATATTTTCAACACAAAAAAACACAAAAAAAAAACCAAAGTATTCAGCATGATTTATGTATACTTTGTTTTTACCTCTTATTATAGTTTAAAAATGACAGAGGGACCAACTTGTACATTTTGAGGACATTTTGTTACCTTAAAAATGGTTCATTTTATAAAAAAGTCGTGTATGAAACGTAAACCTTTATATAACAAAATCTATTCAAAGATGAGGTAGAATGAGTTTTTTTTATCCCCACTACATATGTATGGGCGCTAATAAAAGTGCCATAACTTTATACAAATCACGACTAGAGCACCAATTTATCTACAAAACCAATTTCGTCCACGATATTACAAAGTAGACGAAGTAAAATCCTAATTACTTTGTAGTAATGTGATTTGCTACAGAGCAGCGACAGCAGTAAAATAACATTCGTAAATCGGGAAATCGACTAACGAACAAGAGACCGCGGTTTTCAACGATCGACGGATCTACTCGAGGTCGTTTGGCGATATTATCTAAACTAAGCCGATGAACGTAGGTATAAAAAGCCGCGACGTGGGCTTTACGTAGCAACTATTTGGTAATCTGTGCTTGTACACTGTAGACAAAATTGTGATGCGTCATGCCGCATGCGATGATGAATCGCAGAAATTAAATTAAATAGAAAAGAACAACAACACACACGTCTACCTCCAATTATTTATACACACAAACGTGCGTTTGATATATATATATATATATATATATATATATATATATATATATATATATATATATATAATTTAGTTACACGTTGACGTTCATCATGTCAACCTGTCACAGCATTTACATTTTTTCATATCTAGGAGGCAAAAGATCCCTTACAAAGTTCAAACTTAAAAATTATATGAATTTTTATGGGCGAATTTCGACCACATGGAGACCACGTACATAATTATTATTATGATAATTGTATGGCTGGGTGAAGCGACGTCGCATCGCATTTTTGTGCTTCACCGGTGTCGATAATCTCTTATTCTTAAGTCGATCACCCACGATGGAAATGCTACTTTATTTGGGATATATTTCCCACAGAGCAGCGACAGCGTTAAGATGACGTAACGAATTGCATGCAATTAAGGTCGCAGTAACGTTCATATTTTCGCTGAATAGATTGGAACGGGGTTGCAAATCATTATAAACAGTCACGAGAGCGATAAAAATGACTTATTGAGTTCGTCTTCATTTGGTATCCTAATTTTGGCAAAATCAGTTGATATTGCTAATAAAAGCAAATATTTCAAAACTAAGGACTACTAACGCTACGACATACATTTGAAAGAAAAAATTACGCCATCTTGATTTCAGATTTTGAAGATTGAAAAAGCGGACTTTGTGCAAAATTTCATAACAGTGCGTCTGTTCAACGGGTTTTTATTAGTCAACAAATGTTATGCAACATTCTTTATCACCTGTGCTCCTAGTAACTCTTATACAAAATAAACTTCATTTTGACTAAGTAAAGTATACAAATACATATATTCAGACAACATAAATTCGTATTAAAAGGGTTAATTCATGGCATTGATGATTGGGCCCGAGGGGTATACGGGGGTTGCGCTCGCACAATTTTTTCATTAATACCCGTCTCGAAATGGAATTAGGTACATAGAAAAAACTGTTTGCGACAATACACTAATAATTTTTTTACGTGTAACATAAAATCTTTAAACATAATATTTTAATTGATTCGCGGACAAATCACATTCTAAAGCTAAACAAACATATTCATAATTTTTGGAAACGGTAAAATGGGAGTCTCTGTTTTTATAGTGGCCTTTTGCTTCATTATTTTGTGTGACAAACGTTGCTCAGTTGAGTTAAAACAGCTAAACAAAGATCTAAAAACCAAAAGGTCACGAATCCCTACATTAAATTTTATTACCTTAGCTTTGGTAATGAGAAAAAATAGCCCTCCCCCACAACCAAAATCTCTCATGCGTCCTCTTGATTGTTATAAACGAACGTCATCCGAAAAATGAAGGAAACATTACGTAACCGTGATAAAGGGTGGCGCTTGCCGGCAGCCAACTTGAATACAAAACAACGCCGCATTTATAATTCACCTCAAGCGGCTAATTGGTGAAATAATTTAGATTAGATAATGGGATAAGTTGGTATATCTGTTGTAGGCTAGTTATTACGACAAATGTGTGGTCCTTACGGGATTTATCTTATTTCATCCTTATGGAAGACTTATTCCTTCTATGTGAACCAAGTGGCAATCATTTAATTAAATATATTTTATTGTAATCAACGCGTGCTAATAGTTAAAAATATTGGCTTCCTGCACACTTTCCTCCACATAAAATTTGATTAACCAGCCAAATTTCATACTCATCCGTGCGCACAATTCCTGTAAAACTGTACTTGAACAGTAAGGGGGTTATATATTTTAATATATTAAATATAGGTGCTCTGTAGCTATAGGTTATTGAAAAAAAAGTTTACAAATATGCCATAGTACTCTCTTTCATGTACCTATTTACCCTATTTTTCTCCAAACGGAATAAAATGTCACCCAGTAGGTATATGGACGAATTTTTTGACCGATGTACCGTATCTTTTAGATACCGTAGATACCGTTTTCTCAGATACGCGGTGTATCAAGATATGCGCGATTAGTACAGATCGGACTGTATCAGACACCACAAATTAGAAAGTATACTTACGTACAGAGAAACACTAAACTGGCGACCATGATACACGCCGACGATGCCACCTGATGGACATACGATACACCGAAATGCTACAAATGTGGACCCGGCTCAACGTTCCCTAACGTTGCTCCTCAAAGTTATGCTAAATTAATTTCACACACACTGCCTATCCAAACTTCACAATGCTTATGCTGATCATGGATGATAATATTAATAAAAACGAAACTTTTCTAATGTTAATTAAGTATGATACCCCTTCTATTTATGTTCGGGAACTCAAAAGTTAATGTTCAGCAACGGCTAGCATAATTCACAAAATATATCATGAACCTTTGAGAAATATCAATAAGGGTAGTTAATAACATTTACTAGACGCCCTGTGGTCATAATTCGCATATAATAATTCATATAATTTCTAAGTTGGAACTTTAAAGGCAATACCGCACTAAGCGTAATTACGCGGCAGCGGAACTACGCGTCACGACACGGCCAAATATTATTTGTATGAAATTGTATGAGATATAACAAACTACACGGCATCGGAACTACGCGACACGACACGGCTAAATATTATTTGTATGAAATTGTATGAGGTATAACGCATACGCGGCAGCGGAACTACGCGACACGACACGGCTAAATATTATTTGTATGAAATTGTATGAGGTATAACGCACTACGCGGCAGCGGAACTACGCGACACGACACGGCTAAATATTATTTGTATGAAATTGTATGAGGTATAACGCACTACGCGGCAGCGGAACTACGAGACACGACACGGCCAAATATTATTTTTATGAAATTGTATGAGGTATAACGCACTACGCGGCAGCGGAACTACGAGACACGACACGGCCAAATATTATTTTTATGAAATTGTATGAGGTATAACGCACAACGCGGCAGCGGCCACGGCCAAATATATTAATTCGCAATAATGACATCTCAACAATATCACAAATTATCAAGTTTTTGCGTAGACGTCAATATTTCGGATCGAATAAACAGTATGGGGTCGATTCATGACGTCATTGGCAATGGCCAGTACGCTGGGATATATTACGGAACACATCCATGATAAGTCATAACAAGTTTGTTGTGATGGGAAAGCTTCCATCATTCGAATGTATAGGGTGAGAGCTCGCGATGTATTTTAAAAATGTTGGCCGCGACTTCTAAAGGAGGCAGCGCGCAGTTAAACGACGTCGATGACGACGAAGTCCCGGCGACACGCTTTGTCGCGATAAAAAGTATTCCATGTCCCTTCTCGTGGTCTAATCCTATACCTACCTGTGTACAAATTTCATGAAAATTGGTCGAGTAGTTTCGAAGTCCATTCAGCAAGTAGACAATCAAATCTTTTCTCTTTCACAATTTTAGTGTATAGATTTAAATACTTTACTTTGGTACCAAATTTAAAACTTTATTAATAAAAACTAAGATGGCTCGTCTGGGCGGCGGCATTACCGTGAGCCCGGATTAAGAAGCTTCAAACTTTATACAGTGCTGTTATATCAGTCAGATAGAGGGAGGGAAATCTACCTAGGAATCTCAGACCATATATAAAAGTGAAGGCAGAGTTCTGCTAAGAGCACACAGTGAGGCCGGTCTATACTACGCCTCGCCGTGTGTCTTACACAGTGTCACGCACATACATGTAACGAAACTACGCCTTACGTTGTTAGGCGAGCTGTTGCAGTGTGTGGTTTTTTATGTATGTAGTGCGTGGCTACTCGCGCACTACATACATAAAAAACCGGACTCAGTTTTTGTTTGACAGGGCTCTGTCTTCACTTTATAAATTAAACTGAGCATGGAATCAAAGCTGAATTTTTGGACAGACCTTCATTTTAGCATTACAAATGTTGTCTCAAAAGTTGCACGTGCTAAAGGATACCTTCGATATTCAATGTCAAAGGGTTCAGTTACATTCCTAGGTGGAATCCATACTTCACTGGGCTATCACTGGGCAATCTGACATGAATAACATTAAAATAAAAAAAATTGTTTGGCGAAAATATTTTTCCAGATTATAAAATTCATTATTCACGAAGCTCCTTAATAATAAGTTACATAATTATTATATTAGGTCATTACATATAAATTTGGCGTTTTGTAAAGGTGTAACATAAAGTCAATTTTTTTTAAACATAATATATTTATTAAATCATAGTATATAATTTGCCATCACATAGGTAGTTCATTGATTCCTTTACTAAAAAAACCATTCGGACAGGAATCAATAAAATCTTTGGACTGCCCCATCGGAGTTGAATTTTTTCCCTTAGAAGTAATCTAAATTTCGAAAAAAATGGTAATCTGTTGGAGCAAGGTCCGAGGAGTACGGTGGATGTTTTTGACATTCCAATTGAAGCTCCTCTAATTTGGTAGCCGTCTGTTGTGCAGTGTGTGGTCTAGCGTTGTCCTGAAGCAGCAGTCGCCTAGAGCGAATGACCAACCTCGGTTGTTTAGCAGCTAGCTTGATTAGCAGTTGTTGCCACTGCCATACACATCATTAATCCTTCGAGCCGTTTCTGCAGCAGTGGTGCCACGGTGGAACTCCTCGAAAATAATACGATATTTCAAGTTTTCCATTTTGTAAACAGATTGACGCAAAGAAAAAACCAAAAAAGGAAAACAAATGAATTACGGTTTTCGAAACACAAATGCATGAGTAAATGGCGGTATAAATTTGAAATTGGAATTCCTAATCAAAGAAGTTTTAAGATCTAAGTGGCCAATACGGCAAAACGCTAATTTCATATGTAAGTATGTGTACAGTTTTCCGAGAACTGTGCAACCGAAGGAGTATGAAATTTGGCCGGCAAATTAAAGTTTATATGGAGGAAGGTGTGCAGAAAGGTAATATTTTTTAAAATAATGCTTAGAAATACATAAAATTAATAAAAATAACAACTGTTCGCGCCAAAACGCGACGCACAGAATGGTCACATAAAACATTCAGATCGGCCAGTCACGAGCGGTTTACGAAACGCCCCGAGTATGGCCGAACGCTAGAAGACGCTGGGAGATAGTGACGTAAGGACTTGCAATTGGAATTTGGAACCCCTTCCGTGCCGGATGCATTTTCAGCTCATCCCGAATTCTTAGTGAACGCGAACGCGTGTGCGCATATTTATTTGTGCTCGTTAATATAATACCAAATTCACCGGCGAACCGCGATAAATCTATCGATAATCCGCTCAACAGCTGTGTAGTGTAGTGAGAAGAAACCTCCGCCCAGATCCAGAACCACCAGCTCAGCAATAAGGTCAGTATCTCCAGGCCTCACGTTAACCTATGTACCTACTTCCCTCAGCTCAAAGTCGCGTGTGTAAGCCCTAGCTAACACATTTTTTGGTCCATCGAGCCTTCGTAAAGCCCTTCCCCCTAATACCGGCGTTAGGCCTCATTAGAACTAGCACCTACAGTTCCACTCCGCCCAATTCTGCACATAAAATCAGCTCGATTATCTATATTTCGTCCAATTAATTCTGCGCAGGCGGCCGCCGCCATTTTAAAACCAAGTTACAGTCCATTTCCATTATCAATTCAGCACATTTAACATTAAACCCCTATTCTGTACATTGATATTAACCTACATGTTAATTAATTAAATTATTTTGTGCATATTTCGGCTCATAAATTCATAGGAAAAAAACCCAAGATTAAAAAAAAAAAACTAATAGTGGGTAGGTTGTCGGCTCATAGTCGAACAAAAAACTTGAACATTCCAGAACTTCCCTTGTAGTATTATAACTATATATAACGTTTATATCTTCATATTCTCAAATTTTAAAACACAATATTAATTAACTTAGCATTAATCTAATAGTTACGGGTTGCATAATCTCCGCTCATCAAACATACACTAATACTTTATTAGCATCAGGCGATCGGTCAGCTCATTTTTTCATTAACTTGTACACATTTTATGATTAAATTGTATACATTTATTATAATTAGCTGACGATGAAGGTCATCGCTATCCACAGTCTGTCCAAATTTTGCGCAAATTTGTTTTCGTGGATGATATACTTTGTGGCCATGACACCATAGAAGAAGCATCAGCACTCCAAACTTAGCTCATTGATTTGTTATCACTCGGTGTATTTAAACACACCTCTGCTCTTGCCCAGTCTGATGAATTTACATATCACATCTCATTATCACTTGTCACCCTCATTACAAAACATTCAATTCTTAGTAGCTTCTCTCTATGACCCAAACGGTTGGGTTACACCCGTCAATTTCCGCGCAAAAATACTTCTTCAAAGGTTATGGTTAATTAAATTGGACTGGGACGATCCCACTCCAAATAATATTACAGGCATTATTTACAGGCATTTGGCAGGCGCATCTCTCATGATCTTCCGCACATCTCAGATATACATTTTCCCAGACATATCGCTCCACACAAATTCAATTCAATATACTCACTTAACGCCTTCGCAGATGCTTCGGAAAGAAGTTTGCTGCAGTCATATATTGACAAGAATCAGCTCACAACGGATCTGTTAACGTTCACCTCATACTTGCTAAATCTAAAGTCGCACCGATTAAAAATAAACTCACAATCCCCAAATTAGAGTTGTCTGCTGCAAATCTATTATCTCAGCTCATGTTGCGTGTCTCCCAACAATTATCTACTCCTCTCACAATTACACATCACGTTTGTTGGTCAGATAGTACAATAGTGCTTGCATGGATAAAAACTCCGTCCCATCGTTTACAAACAATTGAATCAAATAGAGTAACAAAAATAGAGTAAAAAAAATACAATCTCTCTCCGCTCATGATTTATGGTGGCTCAAATTGCCAGAGGATACCAAGCCCAAGATGCCTTCAGCTCATACTCGACAAGACTTGCCAGGGCTCAAACTCAAAAATCAAGAAATTGCATGGTACGTATTTTACGTACCATGCAATTTCTCGATACCCGGTGTCGATAGTGATATGCTTACTCGCTTCAGTTCTTTAGAAAAACTAACCGGTGTCACTGCCTACATGAGGCGATTCATTCGTAACTGTAAACTAAATTCAAACTCGCGACAACTAGGCCCTCTAACTGTAAGTGAACGTAGAGAAGCATTGCTTTTCTGGATCCGCTCTGTACATCAGAATGCATTCGCAGAGGATATTCACCGCCTGCAAACCGATAAAATCTGCACAGTACGACTACAACGTTTGTCGCCTTTTACGCAGGACGGTCTCCTCAGAGCAGCAGGTAGACTTACTCGTTCGGAACTCACATACGATGCTCAACACCCATTCATTTTGCCTAGCTGTTCTAGTCCGCTCGTAGACCTCATAATAGATCACTATCATTGCATACACTACCACCCTGGCACGGACACGCTACATGCTATTTTACGTCAGCAATTTTGGATATTATCTGCCCAACGCATTATAAGGCACAGAACGTTTAAATGCATAAGATGTTTCCGTTACCGCGCTCAGCCCGAAGTACCTGTCATGGCTGACCTGCCAGCTGATAGGATCATACCTCAGCCAGTATTTAGTCACGTATCAACGGATTTCGCCGGGAAAAATTCAGAGCGTCGAAAATATAACTCTGGACCTACTGGTCGCCGCCATTGCGTGAGGTCCCCATATCTCCATTCCTACCGGCTTCACTTGCCGCTTACCTTTTCAAGACCCTCATTCAAATTTTTACCAATTATACAGGCTAGGGCTTCCGTAAGAAGGAGAACTAGCCTTCGCCACTGCTCTGGACTAATACAATAGAGCTGAAAATCGAACACACGATTTGTCACATTTGATATTGACATTTGACTTGACACTCGTGTGTTCTATTTTTAGATCTATTTGTATTAGTCAAGAGTTATATTTTCAACTATGAATCTTCTTCGGCCTTCCGGATTCCGGACAATATAGTAGCTCCCCACACCGATTTCGGTGACGGTGACCGGTTTCATTGAAACCAGGCTACCTACGCAGGAGTAATTTTATAGTGCCCAAGTGTGTGCGCAGTGAGACACAAGAGGACTCACTCCTCCTTTACACTCGTAACCCAGTGGGACGGATAACCGACACGACTAGCGAGAGATCAGGCGCAGGTCCGACTTTTTACGACGCATGGATCATCATTCTTGTCAGACAATCAGGTGATCAGCCTGCATTGTCCTAACCACACTTGAAACAATATTTTTTGTTATTCCAATGCGGGCAATTGAACCCACGACCTCCGAGTCGTGGTCCGAGTGGTTAGAGCTTGGCTCCAGTCGAGAGCCAAGCTCTAACCACTAGACCACGGAGACTGCTAGACACTACAGTCGTAGACTAAACGTAAGTTGGCCGATGATAGTAAATTCTATTATCTACAAACCTCAAGATTCATCTTTACCGTGTAGCTGCCGAGCTATGCATATAGTTTCAATAATACTTTGCTCAACTTTTAATGCGATCTTGATATTATTGTTACGAAATGTATTCCTGGATGCCAATTTGAAGTTTGAAACTCGAGCAATCGGATACAATTTGGAACTAAAAATTTACGAAGGAATAAAAATAGATTGAAATACAGAAAGTTTTACGTGTTACATAATGTTTTTGTGTAATATTACGAGTATGATCGGCACAGCACTATCAAAATAAATTTTATTTCATCACTTTAAATATAGATTTCGTGTATTATATTCTAATATGTTACCATTCTAATAATTATTTGATTGGCTATTGTAAATTACAGGGACATTAAAGAGACATAAACATTCACTCGCATTCATTATAAAATTAATTGCAGGATCATGAACATAACCAAGTTCATAACTAATACATTTCGTCAGCCATTTTGCGTTTAAATGTAAACATAAAAAGGTATTCGTGTAAATGTATCGACCATTGCGAAAACTACAACAAAACTCAATATATCTCGCTTTTCTACGATAACCTATTAGTCTAAGATCCCACTCCTCGATTCTGCAGGTATCTGTTTCTTTGATAAAACTAATCTTAAATGAATGTTAAGAACGTATGCAATGGATTAGGAATAGGTTGCCTATATAAAATTAGCCGCAATTACCTGTAATTAATTTAAGTATAATTAATTCGTTAATATAAATTGCAACTATATGTTTTTTTGATGAATTTTACGACATTTGAAAGAAAATGATGTCACGAATTGAAAAATAAAATAGTTACCAGCTCTCAGTCAGCCGCAGCGTTAGAGTTACCAGGTGTAAACAGGTCTATTATTTATTTTAGTTTTATATATACTAATTATTATATATACTAATAATTATTAGGAAGTTTTATATAAACTAATTACGAAAATCCATGGTTGCCAGTTGGAAAATAGCCCCAAACAGAGGTTGCGATGATTTCAATTAATGATTCTCGCTCCAGGCAAGTGGAAGAGCAAGAGAGAAGATTCACGCATTGTTATGTGCTGTAAACAAGAGTATAATGTAGTGTAGATGTAGTTCTAGTATTTTTTACTTATTATTTATGAAACATAAATTTAGAGCATAATGACAATTATTTTCACGTGAGATAATACCTACACTATCCCTCATTAATGTCGTTTAATTTGCTATGGAAAATCTACAGAGTCAGTTGCCAAAATTACACCGCATTAATATGTATATTTGCAGTAATAGTGTATTTTTAACCGACTTCCAAAAAAGGAGGCGGTTATACATTCGGCTGTATATATATATATATATATATATATATATATATATATATATATATATATTTTTTTAAAGTAAAGACCTGATGAGGGGATTCATGATAAATCTAGGGAACTCCTCGAAATTTATATGGACATATATAGTGATTTCAATTTACTATATTCGATTACCAGCCAACTCGAACGTGAGTTGTGTTAAGCTCGTTAAGTCGGGCTGGTACCGACTTCAAAATTATGAAGATTGAGTAGAGAAATAGTTTAAATTTTAGACGAATTTAAAACGGGAATTATTTATAAAATCAGTTTTATTTCATACTTTTTTGTGCATGTTTACTTTGGAAGTCGGTTTTCATTTTTGGAGTTTACTCCTTAAGAATCGATTTCATATAAGGCCCCAGGTATGAAAAAAATATGAGCAGTAACATCTACTGAACGAATGACAGCGTTACGTTTTCGTGCGCAACCTATTCTGCGCACCTGTCACTTTTTTTCACATGGCGCGAATTTTTGAACTCAAATCGATCGCTAAAGTTTTTGTTCCTTCTGAGGGACGTGTTTTACTTTTTAGAGTAAACTCCAGTCGTGCGTCGGAGCTGACACACACTTTTTTTGTTTAAAAATAATTTACTTGAAAAGTTGTCTACAGGATATTTAAAGAAAATCGGAGTTTTTTCCTTTACTCATTCAATGTTCATGTATTGTGATATTTATGTTTTTATTGAATTAAAAACTACTTTTTTAAAATCAATTATCTTTTCTTTTATAAATATTATAAAATCAATTATCAATATTATCCTATTTCATTTGTGATAATTACTACACATTAATTCACACAGACTAATATTCATTAGTCAATCAGAGCAATGTAACATAAAATAATGACGTTAAACAATAATTTCGATTTCAGTTTTTTTATTAAAAAAAAAAAAATTACAAATTATGTATTGAACATTATATTTATTCTAAATGCAAATCTTATAATTATACATATCTTTAATTTTTCTTATTCATTGACTGTATCGGTGTCAATATCATCTGAATCATCAGAGCCATAACCTAAAGTTAATTCTTTTGATGCTGACGAGATATCTTCTACAGTCATTGGTGTTGGATCGCCAATGAACCACGTTAGTTTTAAATTACCATCAATTACTGACAACATGGATCAGTTGCATTTTGCCACATGTAATTTATGAAAATAGTTCTCAACATTTTTTATTTTAATGATTTCCAACAAGGTGGAATCAATTTAGAGTCAAACTGGTGACTTTCTTTAAAAAAAAAACTTTTTTATCTAGCCTTATTAACACTTGCATTTTTTTACGCCATACATAAGTGCGGTAAATTCTTGGACAGCAAAATTTTTTCATCATTAAAAACGTCAGTTGTCAACCACGCGAATACTGTTTGGAAGGTTTTATTATTTTAAAAGATTTTGAAAGGCCTGATGAAGAGCGCCGCATCGAATGATGGCAATGCAAGACATAAAATTGGGCCTAACGTCGCCGCTAGTTACGTACAATTTATACAGCTTTCATCTTTCTTCGCTTTTTTATGCTATATACGATATATGCTACGGAATCTGGAAAGCCGTAAAAAATTCAGAGCATAGAAAATAGAACTCTGCCTTAATACAATAGAGATGAAAATTGAACACATGAGTGTCGAATCAAATGTCAATGTCATATATGACAGCTTGACACTCGAAACATCCATTTTCAACTCTATTGTACTACTTACAATATCAGCAATTTATGTAATGGTTGTGGAAGGCCGTTCAAGTACGTAGGTATACTTCCATAGGCTACTTTTCCCTAATCCATTGCATATTATATTAACATTCATAATTAGTTTTATAAAAAAAAAAACAGATACCTGCAGAATCGAGCGGTGAGATCCTTTACTACATAGTTTCCTAGTAAAAACATTTGTGCAGTAAGCTGTTTGTTGTTCATATTTGTAGTAACTACTAGAAATATGTGAATTAAACTTTTTGTCTAGACGAGTATCTGATGCTAAGAGAAGAAGACAATTGTAGGTCATAAATAAATGCAAAGTAGATATTCCCCCTTTTATGTATAAAACGTGGTGGTAGTACATAAAAAATTAAGAGTCAGCACTAAGCATACACCGGGACAGGACGCGACGCGCACTTTTAAAGAAAGTGATTCAATAGAACTTTATTCACTAGACAAAAAGATACACGCTTCATTGTATTAACGAAATGAATACAATGAATTATGTCTTTTTGTCTAGTGAATAAAGTTCTATTGAATCGCTATAATTAATAGAACTTTATTCACTAGACAAAAACATAAAAATTTCATATTCCGTGCCTGAGGCTGCGACTATATGATCCGGAATCCGGTGGGCCAGATAAAATTCAGAGCACTGAAAATAGAACTCTGCGCTTATACAATACAGTTGAAAATCGAAGTGTCTAGTGTCGAGCTGTCATATATGAGAATATGACCCGACACTCGTGTGTTTGAATTTCAACTCTATTGTATTAGTCCAGAGTTCAATTTTCAATGCTCTGAATTTTCTACGGTCTTCCGGATTCCGGATCAGACTATGATGCCAGCCTTGGACTCGGTGCTCATCATATCGCGGTTATATTAAGCAAAGAGCCGTAGCTCTGTAACCGACATAAAAAACTTTATTAATCCATAATCTAATTATTATGACTGTAATAATGAAACAACATTATGATACCTATTTATGAGACCCAGGGGTCTTGTTTACTATCGCTTCCTGCTCTGGTTGCCACTATGGCACGGAGCAAGGAAGCTTGGGACGCAGCTGCCACTTTTTGCACCATAGTCATGGTGCAAAAAGAAACGGCGGAGCGAGAGCGCGAGGCATCGGCAGAGTCCCACCCGATGCGTCGTAGACGAAATGGTCGGCGGTGATTAGCTCACCTAAATGCGCTAAATAGATTACCTTCATAAAATTGATCCGTGGATGGCATCTGGGGGATTGCCACCTGCTGAAGATGGCAGCATCGCCGTCATCAATAATAAGATGATGCCCGATGAGATAAAACGTCAGCGGGGTTGTGGTAGTCACAACAGTTCCCATGGCACCGCCTAAAGCGTGGAGGATATCGGGGGGTTTAAGTTGGTAAACCGGTGCAAAGCACTGCGGAGTCTAACATAACCCTGCGACCCTCCCCCGGGGTCGTGGGGTATGCATAACGCATTTCCCCTCGAAAAAAAGGGTTCTTGTTTAGATACTTTTTTACGCATTACCTTATTATATTATACCTATGTTATATTATTATTGTTTTAAATGCCATGCTTGCTTGGGTTGGACTTGTAGAACCGATGGCCGCTGGGGTCGAAAGGTTCTAGAGTGGAGACCACGAACAGCGAACTTGACGTCGAAGCATAAGATGGCCTCACACCAGGTGGACAGACAACCTGAGAAATGTCGCAGGGATACAGGCCGCGAGCGACCAGTCGCACTGGACATCTATGGGGGAGGCCTATGTCCTGCAGTGGACGACACCAGGCTGAAACGACGAAATGTCTTACTTGCGATAGATGTAGCAATGGCGTCAAAATTACACATAAATTTGACTTCATCGTTTGGCTTGATAAAAAAAAAAACGACAAAGGTCAACCACTTTCGCTGGCTTAAAAATTCTGAAACAAGATGTTGCCGAAATCTCCATGCGCGTAAAAAGATATCCTGGAACCTGGAACCGCATACTTTTCCGCGATAAAAAGTAGCCTATTCGAAAATTTAAAGCCTAAGCCACTATCATACCGATTTTCATTCAAACCGGTCAGCCCTTTTGGGCGGGAAAGACAGCCAAACATACCCACATAAATATATTATAGTAGATATCCCATGAGAAAACTGTACTTTTTTGAGATAAAAATAGCCTATGCGATTATCCAGATCCTAAATAGGTACTATATTTTAGCATTATATTTTCAGTAGTTTATGCTTGAAAGAGTCACAAACAACCCTCCTTCCACCCATACATCCTCACAAACTTTCACATTTATAATAGTAGTAGGTTTTGCCTGCGGCTCCGCCCGCGTAAATACAGTATTCCGCGGGAAAACTGTACTTTTTCAGTATTAAAAGTAGCCTATGTCATGCCTATGTCTATACAGAGCCTAAACAGTAGTTTAGGCTCTGTACCTAATTTCATCAAAATCTGTTCAGTAGTTTTTGCGTAAAAGAGTCAGAAACATCCATCCATCCATCCATATATCCTCACAAACTTTCACATTCATTATAGGAATACATCCTCATACATTTTGAGCGCAGAAGAAGCATGTTCGGGACCGCTCATTCATTTTAATAAAATGTATGACCAGCGTATATAATATAGCGCCGGTCATTCGTTCGTTCGTTCTTACATTTTTCATACACGATGATTTATGAAGCTCCTCTAAATGTTATATAATAACAGGAAGATGGCGTCCTGGTGTACCAGGACGACTGTGGTGACCACGTTAATGTCATATTAAGGACAATGTCTTTATTTATGAACTAGATGTAGCCCACGACTTGGTTCGCGCAAAAGTTAATCTTGCGGAAACCGTACATTTTTCCGCTATAAAAAGTAGCGTATGTCCTTCCCCGTAGTCTACTCTATACTTGTGCCGAATTTCATCAAAATCAATCCAGTAGTTTTAGAGCCTATTCAATGCAAACAAACAAACAAACAAACACATACAAACAATCTTTTCCTCTTTATACAATTAGTATAGATGAAAACGTTCACGTTCACGACACGTTCGTGTTCAAAACTTGAGGGACAGTAGGTATATGCATATTGAACCTTTTTTTTAGGCTTCCGTACGTGAAAACGGGTTACCCAGGTACTTAAATTAATACGTGAAGCAAAAACTTTCAGGATAGCTTTACGAGAATATTGCGAGCAGAGGAGTATGATATTTGGCACAGTTAAAGTTTATCCGGAGAAAGGTCCGCAGAAAGCTAATCTTTTTTAAATAATGCTTAGAAATACATAAAATTACTAAAAATTGCAATAATACATATTTCAGAGTATAAAATTTAGGATATAGAAATAGGACGAATTTTGATCACAGGTGACAGACAGGGTGACAGGGTGACAGGATGACAGAGGTCGTCCAGTCACCTGTGAGTTACTATTATTTTGTAAGTGATAATCTACTCATCCAAACATTCACATTCATACATTTAGTATTAAACTAGATTTCAGTAGATGTTTATTCAAATTCAAGCATTCATTCATTCGTGTCCTACGAAAATCAATTTCACATTCACCGCGGTATCGACCAGTATTCCCAAAGTTTGCAATTGACGTTGATCTATCGGTTTCCGCGGAGTGCTCTTTGGATGAGAATTTTAATCTCTGTTGGCAGACTCGTCTATCATAATACGCCATTTGGCCAATGGAATCCGCTCCTGTTGGAACGTATGCTAGCAACGAATACTTAGACATAAGGGTACACAACGGATAAGCTATTCAACGTTGCTGTCCTTACGTTGGACATGTCACTTGACAGACAAAGACAACAACATTGAAAGCTAAAGTCCGTTGTGCATCTAAATATTTTTTATTAGTAAGGGGTAAATATTTTACTGAACAGTAGTGAGAATAAAGGTGAGAGTTTGTGAGGATGGATGGATAGATGGATGGATTTTTGTAACTCTTTCACGCAAAAACTACGGGACGGATTTTAATTAAATTTGCTATGGTAGTAGTTTAGGCTCTGGATTAAAACATATGCATTTCATCCCGAAAAAGTACAGTATTGCCGTGAGATACTATATTTATGCAGGCGGAGCCGCGGGCAAAAGCTAGTGTTCGCATAAAAATGAATTAACGACACTGCAAACAATGGAAAAGCTTTTTATATGAATTTTGGATATTACTAACGACGACATACCATTATTAACATTTAGCAACTGATGTAGAAATATGTACTAGCATAATGAAAATTGCAAAATCATGTTACAACCGCGTAATTATAATAAGATTAGATTAGAAGGTGTCTACATGTACTCTGTAGGAATTTAACGCACTAAATGCCATTAAATGTGTGTAAATTTTTGCAACACAAACCTCGGAACAAAATATATTAACAAGTAAGCCCTAATCATGATCTTTTTAAACTTATACCCACCGCAAACTACTGAGGAACAAGAAATAGGCCAGCGACACGAGTCACTTGCGCTGTGACCGCCATTTACCTGTCCGCACACTGCCCATAAAGCGATGTTAGCGGCCGCAAACACAACAGGTCACCCCGTGTCACGTTAGTACCTATAGTCTTCTGTCGATTAGATTGCACTACTACAAGCATACGACGTGTGCACAATCCTCCTATCGCGTACACGGCAATAGTGTCAAAAATCGGTAAAAATTGTGCACCGTCAAAGGGACGTCTAAATTTTCTAATTGCGTGTTTGAGATTTTATGTCAAGTGAGATTGAAAATTGTGAAATTGTGTTGGTCAACATGATGACAATTTATAACAATTTTAATATAAATTTGTGTCCAATGAATGTTAAAACTTTATAATATTAAATACAAATAATATCAAACAAAAGAGTGATTATGTATTGTGCTGTGTGTACAATACAAGAACAAATGAAAATATATGATGACGACCTCTGTGGCTCAGTGATTAGCGCGTTGGCACTCAAGTCGGAGGTCGCGAATCCCGCCAGGGAACAAAAAAGATTTCTGTGTTACTCGGTCATAGATGTGTATTAAATAATAAAAATCCTTCATATATGTATAGTATAAAAGTATTAAATATATTTCCGATGTCTGGTATGTAGCACAAGTTCTTCGAGTACTTACCACGGGACCAGATTGACGTGGTGTTTTTATTATATATTACATATATAATTGGTGAGTAAATATATCATTTTCTAGGAGATGTCTTGCTTTATTATAAGAGCGTCCATGACATAGTGAAAAGACCCCTGAGTCACACGCGTGATCGCGCAGGTCCGATGCCGGTTTGTGGTGTGTACCAATCAGACTTTCTCAGTAATCGTATACTGCCTCTAGACTTAGTTAATTTACCACCATCTTCTGTGACAACGCTGACAAAATTTCGATCGTTCTATAAAAGCTGTTCCTCTGTACATAAGTATATATTTTTTACTCTGTGGTCTATACGCTCTGTTAAGATAAGAATCTTCTAAAACTTCAGATGACTTGCGAGCCGTAGACAGCACAACATATTATCTTGCGTCGCGTATAGACGCATAGGCGCTGCATTTGTGCTAGGGTTGGGATATAAATAGTGTTAAAAAAACCGGGCAAATGCGAGTCGGACTTGCGCACTAGGGGTCCCGTACAACCGTTAAAGCGGCAACAGAAATCATCAGTTTAGGAGATTCACGGTTATGGAGATACAGCCTGGTGACGACAGCGGTGGATACGGACGGACAGACAGAGAAGTCTCAGTAAAAGGGTCCCGTTTTACTATTTGGCTACGGAACCCTCATAAGAGATCGCACGTTCATATCCCGCAGAAGCATTACTGGCACACAAGAAATAGGCCAGCGACACGAGCCACCGACGCGACGCTGTGACCGCCATAAACCTGTCGTCATACTGCCCATATTGCGATGTTTACGACCACAAATACAACAGGTAAAGGCCTTGTCGCGCTCACGCTCGGCTAAGAATATAAACTTCTAGAAAACTCTTAATGGCTCAGCTTGATGAATGGCATCGTAGCCCCACTACATTTAATATAATTAGACGAGATGTGTTGCGCTCCGTAGAAAAAGCTATCTCACCAATTAAATTGTAAATTTTTCGAGTAGGTACATCCTAATACTATTAGAAATGTGAAAGTTTGTGAAGATGGATGGATGGATGAGTAGATGTATGTTTGTTTCACTTTCACGCAAAAACTACTGAACCTATTTGTGATGATCTGGATTAAAACATAGGCTACTTTTTATCTCGAAAAAGTACAGTATTCCCGTGGGATACTGGATACTTAATTTACGCGGGCGGAGCCGCGGGTAAAAGATAGTAATCAATCTTTACGCAGCGCATCATATCTCGCGTCCCTATTATAAATGCGAAAAATTGTAAGGGGGGGATGGATGGATGTTTGTTACTCTTCCGCGCAAAAACTACTGAACGTTTTTCGATTAAATTTGGTACGGTAGTAGCTTAAGCTCTGGATTAAGGCATAGGTCACATTTTAAGCCGAAAAATTTACGCGGGCGGAGTCGCGGTCAAAAGCTATAGTAATATTAGTTGTTTCGGCATCGAATCCCGCCAACTACACAACCAACAGGCCCTAGTGGGATTAATAAATAGGCTACCAATACACGCTGTTACCGCCATTACCAGGTACCTGTCCAATACAATGTCTGTCCAATACCTGTCGCACACTGCGTAAAGCGCTGTCTATAAATAATCTATTTCCACATAAAGATTTCAAAACTCAAAATATCTTCATACAAGAAAAAGTTACGTCATCTTGGTTTTCACCATACTTCAAATGTCAAAATTGCCCCAATAATTTCAAAAGTGGGGCCATTTGAGTGGAGACAGTTTTTGCCTCAACTTGCCTCGTCTATAATATATAAGTCTATGATTTCACGCCATCAAATGTGTCGAATTTTATCGAGTCAGTGGTTGGGCGTGCTGGTGCTCGAGACGCGGGTCACAGGTGCGAATCCCGCCGAAGCAACAAAAAAAAATTTCTGTGTCCCTGGGTCATGGACGTGTATTAATATAAAAGTATTAAATGGGTAATTCTCACGAAATTCCGAAATACTTGTCCTTGGAGTTTATATAAAAATCCAACAAGGAAATGGATGTTACTAATATTTCTATACAATCCATGACTATACCTAAAAGTTTCACATTCGATTTTAGAGCCGTATAAATAAATAATTGAAATGCCTAACCATAATATTCCTGAAAACATTCCCTCACTGTGTCCCAAGTATCAATTTTATTTACTTTTATTTACCAAAAAAGCACAAAAATCATTCGAATAATATTCAAGTGGGTTGGATTATTTAAAAATATTATAAATTTATAGGAAAAAAACAAAATAAGCGTTATAAAGTAAAAAACGCGTTAAAATTTGTAATATTTATGCATGTCCCACAAAAATAAATCATTCCCTCACACTATTACTGGCAGTTGAATTTTGAACGCATTTTAAATAAATTACGAACGCTACCATTAGTTTTTGAAAGTTGGCACTAATGTCAATTTATCAAAATGGCGAATTTTCTGTGATTGTGTTCGAGTGTGCGCCGCGAAAAACTTTTATTAATTTTATGGTGAAATAATTTTTTTAAATTTTATGGTGAAATAAAATTTTAGATCGTCATTTCATCAAATTCTAAAAAAAACAAAAGGTTACTTTAACTGATTATAAGTTGCACAGATAAGATGGGTTTTAGGAGTAATTTCCTTATGCAGCAAAATCGTTTTAAAAGTAAGGTTATGTCACGAGTCCTTTAAGGTTATCCTTTATTTTGTCATTCCCTCACCATAATTCCCTCATAAAAATGTATGGTGAGGGAATGATGATATATGAGGGAATGATTTTTGGCTGGGCTAACTCGCATTTTTTAATGTTTTCTTTTTACTAACCCTTGAATTTATTGCTGCATTGTTGTTGTAGGTTACAAAAATATTAAGAAAAAAGAAGATAAGCAAAGAAGAAGCTAAATTTAAAAAGCAAGAGTATGACCGAAAGCGCAGGGAAAAAATGAAAGCTGATCCTGAAACACTTGAAATACTTCGCAGAAAAGAAAGAATTAAATATCTAAAAAAAAAAAAAAGGTCAAGTAAAACCTATAACCGCAATGAGTTCCTGAGAAAGAAGGCAAAAAAGGAAAAACTGGAAGAAAAATAGCCAAACATATAGAGACAAAACAGTGACAAAAAAGTGAGAAAGAATTTAGTAAGACTGTAAGATGAGACACCACCTCCTATCTCCTCCGATCTAAGCAAAATAATGATGAATTAAGAAATGTGGCAGTTACTCAGAGGAGGCAGCAACTCAGAAGACGTAGAGGAATACTTTATGCAAAAATATCAAGATTACAGGAAAGACTGAAACAAGAAATAAGAAGAAAAGAGAGATTCCATAAGAGATATCAAAGACAAAACAAAAATAATCAGACTTCACCGGAAGCTAAAGTATCAGCTCTCTTAAAGAACGTCCGTGTTCCTGAAATTCTGAAGAAAAAGCTCCTCTTATCAGAAGTTATTACTAAGCAGCTAAAATACAAGTACAGTAATTTAAAGAAACATAGTGAAAAGAAAAAATACTATGAAATAGTAAAACCAGATCTTTTGAAGAAGCATAAACTACTCAGCTTATCAAAACAGTTTTTAAACATGATTCTTACAAAAAGAGCGTTTCTAGGAAAGTGAGAGCTAAATTGATGAAGGTCAAAAAGGATGTTCAAGATTTTTTGGAAAAGGACGAAACTTCTCGGATGTGCCCAGGAAAGAAAGACTTTGTAAGGTCAAAGGGATAGGTAAAACAAAAACATTTACTGTGCGATACCCTGAAAAATTTTCACAATAAATTCCTGACTACAGTTGAGTATAAAATAAGCTTGACAACTTTCTGCAGATTTTGGCCTTTTTGGGTGACTTGGGCAATCATAAAAGACCGTAACACATGCAAATGTGTAATCCACGCAAATGTTCAACGGATGATCATAAAGTTACATGAAAATAAAGTATTACCTTGCTGCAATCTAACTAAATTTTTGACCATGAAAACATGCAATGTAATAGATAGACATTGCATGTTTTCATGGTCAAAAATTTGCAAACTAAATCTGTTACGAGAATGTGAAGGTTGTGCAAAGAAAATGGTAGAGTATTATTATCTTCCACAGTCAAATAGAATAGTGACTGATGAACAGTGGATGTATGAAACTATATCCTACAAAAAAAATGGAAAGATGAAGACAGTGAGAAAACCTGTTTTAAAGGTGATCAAGATTTGATTTGACTGACACTTTGATTTGACACTGAAAGAATTGGTACATACATTAGAAAATACTGTGCTTTTATTCTTTAAACACGTTGCCACGATAGCACACCAGTATCAGACTATATCAGAACTTAAAATGACTTTAGCTGACAATGAAGTCCTTATTCACATAGATTTCAGCGAAAAATATTGTTGCAAATATAACGAATAGATTCAGGCAGTACACTTTGGAGGCGCAAGACAGCAAGTTACACTACATACAGGAGTATTATATTTACCTGAAAATGACACTGTAAAACCCTACTCGTTTTGTTCTCTTTCTGAAAATAATAGACACGATACAATGGCAGTATGGGCTCACTTATTGCCAGTTTTTGAGTGGCTTAAAAATCACAATCCAAACATTCACAGAATACACATGCTCAGTGATAGTCCTGTCAACCAGTACAAGAACAAATTCATGTTTCATCTAGTATATCATCATATAAATGATTTATTTCTGGGTGTAACATTTTTTGCATGGAATTACTCGGAACTAGGCCATGGCAAAGGTGCTGCTGATGGCATAGGTGGCACATTAAAAAGAACAGCTGATAAAGCGGTGGCTGAAGGCAAGGACATCGTAAATTTGAAATCTCTGAAAGAAATTTTGTTGGCGAGATGTTCTTCAATAAAGCTATTTGAAATTACCACTGTTAATATCGCGAAGATAGAAGACTTAGTTAAACAGTCAACCATCATTTCTGCATACCGTGGAACCCAGAAAATTCGTCAGTTTGTCTTCAGTAATGTTGTCTTGGAATTTAGAAGTCTTTCATGTGGTGAATGCACAGAAAAGTGTAAACATTTTCACATGGGATATTACAAATCTTTCAAACGTTGCATTGAAAAACCAAAGTCCTTTGAAATTGAAACGCGAAACAAATCTTATGATGATGGACATGCGTCAAATGATGTTATTTGTACGGACAGTAATATCACTTACAATATTGGTGATTATGTACTTATCAAGTGGGACGAAAATGTTTACCCAGGAGAAATAATTTCAGTTTCTGAGAAAGGCGCTTTAGTAAAGTGTATGAAGAGAGGAACTAAATCTTGGAAATGGCCTAAAATCAGAGATGAACAGTTATATGCCTGGCATGACATTCTTAGGAAGATTGACCCTCCGAAATTAATCAGTAGGGGTTGTTATTTTATGAAAGACTTAAACTAATTTAAATATCTGATTAAGACTTTAATTGTAACTTTGAGACTGAATCGTTTAAGATTACAAATTTTGAAAGTAGGGAATTTCACTCTTTAATAGTACCTACTAAATAAGTAGTATTTTTAGTTTGGAAGACAGCAAGTTAAGTTAAAGATTTTGTTTTGTTGATGTTGATACTAAACATTTATTTTATCTATGAGACTATAGTTTAAAATAAAAATTTTTTTGGTGTTTAAGTTTGTATGAACCTTTAATTGTTTGAACCTTTAAGGTAGCAAGGATTTTGTTGAATTTTAATTAAAAAGCTTCATGACTCGTCCGTAATAATCATTCCCCCACCTTAATTGTCATTCCCTCACTTTATTTTTTTTTTAATCCTCATAACTTTCATAAAACGCGTTAATTTTTGGGACCACTATATAATTATATATAAGTAACATTAGTACTATCAAATTCACATAAAATAAATATCAAACAATTTCAATATTTTTTGTTATTTTAAGATATTTTGGAATTTTGGAATATCGTGAAAATTACCCAAATATACTTCCCGTTGTCTGGTACCTGTAACACAAGTTCTTCGAGTACTTAGAACGGGGCCAGATTGACGTGGCGTGAAGCTTCCATGGACATTATTATCATCATTTTACGCAGCACGACATATCAAGTATCAAGTAGTAGTTCAAGCTCTGGACTAAAGCATATCATATTAAACTCGTACGAGCAGTGTATTCCAAATTTGCACAATTAATGCTAAAATGTCTGCTAATATAGCTTTTAAAATGTATAATTTATCCAATTACTAGCTTTTGTCCACGGCTCCGCCCGCGTGAAATAGTGTACATTCAAACATACAGTATCCCACGGGAACACTGTACTTTATCGGGATAAAAAGTAGTCTACATATTATAGTACTAACACACCGAATTTCATCAAAATCCAATCGGTGATTGTTACGTGAATGAATCAAAAACATACATCCATCCTCACAAACTCACATTTCTAATACTAGAAGGATTGTCCGATGATAATTATTAAGCTGCTATTGAGTGCAAAGACAATATTAGTCGGCGGGACAGTGGAGAATTTCTTCATTGACTTTCATGACAAATTGCCGCAGACGGTATTTATCGCAGCGCGTACCTACGCCGTTATAAAATCGTGATGATAGTCTTAGGCTGGGACTATATGCTCCGGAAACCGGAACGCCGGTGAAAATGCAGAGCACTGAAAATAGAGCTGTGCGCTCATACAATTAAATACAGTTGAAAATAGAAGAAGTTTAGAGTGTCGAGCTGTCATACATGACATTGACATTTGACTCGACACTCATGAGTTCGATTTTCAACTCTGTTATATTAGCGCAGAGTTCTATTTTCGATGCTCATAATTTTCTACAGCCTTCCGGATTCCCGGAGCATATATATAGTTCCAGGCTAAAGGTAGCCTTCCGATACACGCGACGCGAGACCGCGACCCCAGACTAAATAGGGTCGCGGAGTCACTGCTTAGAATGAATTTATATAGAGCACTAAACAGTCCCGCGATCGCTCCCGCTCCGCGAACGGTGAGCGTGGCCAGAAACTGATTCGCTGGTCGCGGTCTCGCGTCGCGGTCGCATATATCGGAAGGGTACCTTAAAAATCTTGTTACTAGTAAGGAATGTCCATTTCTGAGTGTCTTTATTTCCGGAATTTTTCTTTCAATATGCAGCGACAATTGCGCGCAAGTCGGTTAAAAGTAAGTACGCGACGCGGCGCCTCATTTTTAAGATAGCGATTCAAAATTGAACACGAAGAATATACGTGTACATTTAATTGCAAAAGTTTGAAAGTGCGGCGCTGCTCTTGCAATTAAACGTGTATCTTCTTGTGTACTGAATAAAGTCAAATTTTGATACACTATTTAAAAAATACAGCGTCGCGTCGCGTATCGTCTGTTTTCGGTATGAGCTAACCCTACGGCTCATTAAGTGGCAAAAATCGCGAAAAGCAACCAGTTTTACCCATGGGTAAAACCGGTTGCTTTTCGCGATTTTTACATGACACACAACATGTTGTGCTTAAGCAAAATTGATTTGTCTTCAGAATTGTCGCGAATACCTAAAGATCGTTGATACTAGAACACTTTAGCGAAAATAAAGATTTTTAATGGTTATGTTTCACCTGGCGGACGATAGTAGGCAGGAAATATGAACCAGCTTACCTGAAACAAAAATATTCAAAATTAATTCACTTTCAAATTATTTCACGCACTTGGAATTAACAATTTGATACCAATTAACTAAGGCAAATATCTAAGTTAATTGGAGCAAGAACTTTATTTTTCTTTGTGAGTTATAAAAAATATACATTTATAAGGCACAGGCTATTTTTAGGTACCCATAAACCAACTATACTCTGAGTGTGTTCCGCGGAACCCTGGGGTTCCGAGATACCCCTGTAAGGGTTCCGCAAGAATTTAGAAAAAAAAATCAAAACACCTCTCTCTGGTCAAACGTTTTGACTCCGCCCGCCGCGCCGCCGCCGCGCGTATACTTGTGAGCGCGCAGTCCCTTTGATAAAAGCCGCCTCTGAATTTGACACTATAGTTGTGAACAAGCGACTTTCGGTTCTAACTTCAAAACATAAAGTCGAGATTGTTTACAACGCATTTTTTGTATTTCTATTTTTATTTCCGCTTTTTGTTTATCAAAGGCGCCGACTCGAGTATTTTTGAGAATGTTCGAGATCGAGTATAGTACTAAGTATAAAAGCGGCGATCGCGCGTCGCGCCTCGTCAGTCAGTTGACGATTAGCGTTCGGAGCGGTAAGTTCCTACCTACCTACTTACAAGCTGGCTAGCGAATTGCGGAGTTTAAACTTGACATGTAACTAGTGTTTATTGTTCTACTGCCTGCTGTATTCTGATTGTATCAGATTTGTACATTTCTTCTTTGGACTAAACTTAGTCTCTTATAAGCAGTAACGATTATGCATTATTTTGACCCCACCATCCTGACGTGTAACATTATTAATAAAGAAGAATGGAACGTTGGCTTAAAGGCGTTAAACGTGTTGCAACAACATCTTCTAATGACGCTGAATGTTCAAAAGCAGTACGCGTGGAGAATGCAGCAATTACCGATCCAGACGATGATGCCACGACGTCAAGCTCCACGGTTTCAAAGACGAGAAAAAGGATGTATGATGAATCATATATCAGTTTCGGATTTGTTGATTCCAACAGCTCACCTTTCTGTATGCTATGTAGTAAACTGCTTCCTAATAGTTCCATAGCACCTGCCAAATTGCGCCGACATTTAGAAACTGTACACCCCGAGTCTAAAGACAAGAATAAATAATTTTTTGTTCGCAGAAAAGAACAGTTATTGGAAAGTCAAAAAAATATGATGCATGTAACACAAATTATCAATGAAAAGGCCACGGAGGCATCATATTTAGGCATCAGGTGAAGCGCACACTATCGCTGAAAATTTAATAAAGCCATGTGTGTTAGACATAACAAAATGTATGCTCGATGAAAAATCTGCAAAGCATCTTTCTACTGTGCCGCTATCAAACGATACTGTTTCACGGAGAATCCATGATCTGGCAAGCTACGTCAAACAAGAACTAGTTACACGTCTACAAAAAACACGATTCGCCTTGCAAATGGATGAGTCAACTGATGTCGCTGGTCTGGCTATCTTGCTGGTTATCGTGAGATATCCATATGAAAGTTCTTTTTAAGAAGACATTCTTATGTGTTCACCGCTGCCCACAAACACTACCGGGGAAGAAATTTTTAATAAAATAAACATATTTTTTGAAGAAAATAATCTCAGTTGGAACGATTGCATTGACATGGGGCCAAGGCGATGACAGGTAAAACAGCAGGAGCAGTGTCACGCATAAAAATAAAGCGCCTAATTGTAGTTCCAGCCATTGTATTCTGCATAGACAAGCACTTGCGATGAAGCAAATGTCGTCAAATCTAAAATTAGTTATGGATGAAGCGGTAAAAATAATTCATTTTATCAAATCACGACCACTACAATCCCGATTGTTCTCATTATTGTGTGAAGATTATGGCAGCAAACATAAAACACGATAGCTGTCTCGGGGTACAACTTCAACAAGGCTATTTGAACTTAGAGCGGAGTACAAATGTTTCTTTCAGATGATATTTCTTTTAATTTGATAGACCGTTTGTATGATAAAACTTGGTTGTTCCGATTGTCTTTTATGGCGGATATCTTTCAAAAAGTAAACGAATTGAATTTATCATTGTAAGGTAAACAGACAACAGTGTTCCAGGCCTATAACAAAATAACTGCCTTCAAAAGAAAATTAGAATTTTGGATTGTTTGCGTTGATAAGAGAGAAATAGAAAGCTTAATGTCACTCAGTGAGTTTGTTAGCGATAACGACTCAGAAATGTTTCAAGATGATATGTTTGAAGAATTGGTCCAATATCTCACTTCGATGCGCGCATCTTTTGAAAACTATTTTCCCGAAGAACAGAATACAAAAATAAAACTGAATTCATGGATTCATAATCCTTTTTTACCCAACTTGCAAAAGCCCGAAAGTATGTCAAACGAGATATATGAATCTCTTTTAGAAATGTCATCAGACACAAGTATGGAGTCACTGTTCAAAACGATGCCTCTCAACGATTTTTGGTGCAGAATTCTTAATGAATATCCAATGCTTGGCAAAATGGCTCTGAATATTCTTCTCCCGTTCCCAACAACATATTTGTGCGAAACAGGATTCTCAACGTATGCAGCCACGAAAACAAAATATCGCAAAAGACTGGACGCCGAACCTGATATGAGACTGCAACTGTCTTCTATCAAACCTGACATCAACCAATTAATGGAAAATAAAAAACAGTTTCATACCTCCCATTAGTTAGATTTTTTCTTTTTTAATGTCTTGTAATAATCTACTTGCCATGTGGCATGTTAAAGTAAGTAATAATCAGTAACTGTTACATTGTACTTTTATTATGCTTATTAATAAAGAATACACTTTTAAAAACTATTGTTTTATTGTAGGGTTCCGTCAAGTATTTTGCTTTCCAAAAGGGTTCCGTCACCAAAAAAGTTTAAGAACCGCTGCCATAGACAATACTTGAAATTCAGAGCAGGCATAATATGAGTATATCACGAGTGGCCTATATTATTACGTCCTCTGTTTAACCCCCTACGAAAACAGAGGGGTGTTATAAGTTTGACGTGTCTGTCTATATGTGTGTGTCTGTCCGTGGCATCTCTCAAACGGATGAACCGATTTTGATCTAACTTTTTTGTTGGAAAGCTGAAATAATCGGGAGTGTTCTTGCCTATAATTCATCATCATCAGCTAGATCACTGCTCGACGATTCGGACGCTACTTACACTTTTTAATTTTCATTATATTTCAAACAAACAAAAATTCCTTCCTACAAATTCCGTCAGAGTGTTTCCACATTACGCAATAACGAAATCGGATATCGCGGCCAATAATGTAAGAGGCAGCTATATGTTTTATATTGAAACATCTACCTGTCGTTGTCATTACATGACATCGGTTATCGGATCGGATAATGGGTAGAAGCTCTTATGCCGACGACATAAGAGCGTCTTCCGGTCTGATATCGGCTATTGTATCGCGTAAGGGTCAATTCACACCGAAATAAAACGATGCGTGACATGGGACCGTTTTTTAAGATAGCTATTCAAAATTGAACTTTATTCAAAACACTAAAAGGTACGCGGTTCATATGACATTTCAGTCATAGCGCTGTCACACACAGCGCGGCGCAACTTGATATTCGAACTCTTAAGGCAGCCACAGACGAGAGGCCGATCGTTTCAGTTAGAACTGACGCCTGAACGGATTCGAGCCTATACACGGAAAAAATCGCATCCGACCCAACTGACGTCAGTTCGGCCTGAACGGATTCGAGCACACACACGACACGATTTTGCATCCGTTCAGGCCGAACTGAAGGCAGACCGGACCATGTATGATGATGTGTAATGAATAAAGTTCAATTTTGAAGAGCTATCTTTAAAAAGCAGCGCCGCGTCGCGTATAGTTCCGGTGAGGATTTACCCTTGTGTGAAAACGCTCTCACATTGACTACACGGCACAACGAAGTGCTGCGGACCGCAAGGCGGTGATAAGCCGACTGCGAGTTATCAATCATGCCAAATTGAACTTCAGCGCCGCTGATTTTGATGAATGGCGTCTTCACCGACCGCCATTTTGTCTTGATCAAGCCTCATACAATTATTAGATTAGATAATGTAGGTTTTCCGTTTTATCGAAAAGTTTCCGTTATATAGACATTTGGAACACATAATATTATCTGGTACCTGGGTAACTGGGTGAGTTCTAATAAATTTAAAATAAATAAAAGGATCACAAAAATATTTATCTCCCGGGATTTGAAACCACCACATTACGAATTTTCGAACAAAGCAAAAATTATACTCAAGCATACCAATCTGCCAATCGGACTGATAGAATAGAGTCGAAATTATTGATATAATGTTGCACGATAAAAGAAAAAACATAATATTATGTAGCTTAAAAATGCGCTAATTCCCAGGGATAAGACCTAGTTAGGTCGATTTTTCTCCCCCAAAACTCCCTGCATACTAAATTTCATAGTAATACTTGAAGCCGCTTTGAGATTAAGATTATATTATATATATGTTTGTTTGTCTCATTTAAAGTATAAGATATCGCAAGTCTCAATGTATGAGCCAAAGACTCTCTAATGTGAAATAGTTTGAAGGAGGTCATACGTGCGTGCAAATAGTTTGTGCGACATTACACACGGCGCTACTCGCCAGTTCTGTAAGCTCAACCTAACCAACTTGGCGTGACACGCTACCGCGTGTCTAAAATCTATCCACATCAGGTTTTATTAGAGAAAAATAGCGGCCAGAGCAGTATTTCCCAAAGTGGGCGATAACGCCCCCGATGTGGGCGCTGGATGCCTACAGGTAAGGGGTCCAGAAAAAATTGGGGGGCACTGATGTGGTTTAATGGGACGATGGGTGATTTGTAAGTTCAGCTACTTTATATTTTAAAATGAACTGAAATTAAAATCCTTCTACTACACAACATCCATTTAGTAGTTTATATTTATATCCTATTATATGATATAAATATAAAATATTAACTATGTATATTAAATATTTAATGCTTTCACAACGCTATTTATATTTTAAGATATTTAGTAATAGGTCAAACACTAAAAAATATTCGTGTTTTCAAGTGTCGCAGGTGACGCCTGCACCTCCGAAGACACGTATTAAATATAGGTATATCTATTGTTGCGGCCGAGCTGAGCGAGCTGAGCTGAGCGTCGAATGCGGGATTTTTATGTACCTGACCTAGTAAAAAAACCTACCCAAGAGCATGTCAGGACATGTCCAAGGAGGGTTCCGTAACTATCAACGCGTAGTAGGTTTTTTTTAATTACTTCAAAAATTACTGTCCGGTTTCGTTCAAAATCATTTTCCTAAAGAGTTTTTAGCATTATATATCAGCATAGAAACTTACAAGTTTCTATCTATCTCCAAGAGTTTGAAAATGCTAGGGGGGGAACAAACTTAGAAAACCACTTTGGAGGCCGATTGCTGGAAAATGGTCAACTTTGTAAAAATGTCATGTATGAAACCTTGCCTTTATTTTTAAATACCTATTCAACAATACCCTACACGATGGGGTAGAATGAAAAAATATTTTTCATCCCCACTTCACATGTACGGAAAACCACCCATAAAATATAAAATTATTATTATTATATGATACCAAAACCGAGGACTATGCGCGGACAGACAGACAGAGAGACGGAAGGACAGAGCGAAACTATAAGGGTTCCTTGTGTATTACGGAACCCTAATGAAATTGAAATTAGGAAGTTCAATTATGATTCATCAGGCATTTTTATTGCTCTCTTTGGTAAGAAAAGTCTCGTTTGCAACATCAGCTTAATGAAACTCCAGGCGAGACTAATATGTTATTGATTGAATATGATTTTAAGGGGGAAAATAACGGGGGGCGCTACAAAATAAAAGTTTTTCAAAGTGGGCGTTACGGAATAAGTTAGGGAACCTTTGGGCTACAAGATTAGAATTAGTCTATTCATAAATACGCGCGCGGGAGCCCCAACACGATTCTGAACATGCTCAGCGCCAAGCTGTCCAGCCTCTTTCTGCGACACTGAGCCCAGGCACGCGTACATGTGCCCGGAGTACCAGAGGGCGGCAAATACATGTTTTTTAATATATATTATTTTAATATATATATATATATATATATTAAAATAAATTAATATGTTAAAAGAAATACCCACAACCTGCAAGCATATGTGTGAGTGCACGCATGTCGCATAAACATACAAATTTAATATTAATTAAATTGTATCTATGGATTTCCGCAAAGTATCGCCTGATAACGATCTCGGTCGGATAAAGATCACGGGTCAGATCTAACTGATCCAAACTAGTGTCATGCCCATTGGACGATAGGTGGTATGGTGTACGACTACCCCGTAGCTAGATATGGAATGAGGTACGAAGGTGTAAACAAATAGTAGTAGTAGTAGTAGTAGTAGTAGTAGTAGTAGTAGTAGTAGTAGTAGTAGTAGTAGTAGTAGTAGTAGTAGTAGTAGTAGTTAAGTATATTTAATATAATAAGTTAGTATATTTAAGATTTTTATTATATTATGACCCATGACCCAGGAACACAGAAAAACTCTTTGTTCCTTCGGCGGAATTCGAACCCGCGACCCCCGGTTTTAGCACCAACGCGCTGAACCACTGAGCCATAGAGGTCGTCGCCAGTCGACAGTCTGATAACACTTCTGTATTGTGGGGTCTACAAACCACATTAAAGTTCGTAACAAAATTTAATTAGTCCAATAATGGAGCTCTCGGAAATGAAATGTTCCTTTCCATTAACAGTTGCTATTTCAATTCTACTTCAAAATTTTGATTACATTAGGAAACTAGACGATGCCCTCGACTTCGTACGCTCAAAAGGAAATCTCGTACATTTTGCCGCCATAAAATGTAGCCTATGTCCTACGGCCTACCCCGTGGTCTACTCTATATCTGTACAACATTTTATCAAAGTCGGTCCTACGGCTTAAAAGCCTATTCGATGTAAATAAACAAACAAATCTTCCCCATCTATACTAATATTATAAAGAGGAAAAGTTTATTTGTTTGCATTGAATAGGCTCCGAATCTACTGAACCGATTTTGATGAAATTTGGCACAGATATAGAGTAGACCACGGCGGCGGAAATAGGCTAATTTTTATCTCGTATAAATGTATGGTTTCAGCAAGATTAACTTTTACGCGCACGAAATTGTGGGCAACATTTATTATATTAGGTACTTCATCTAAGTCTTCTTCAAAGCTTGGCCGACATAAAAAATATCTCAAATTGTTTTGTCGTTGGAGCGGCTTATCAAAAGTATGTCTGTGCTTAAATATTCCCTTATGCAATGACTTAAAAAATACAAGACAGTTGAAATGTGGAGACACAAAGTAGTGGCACTCCGGGAGTACCGACAGAAGTGAAAACAATAGCGCGCGCACAGGCGAGCATGCGGCACGCGAGCTGCCGGCTCCGCCCCGCCCTATTTCACACCGCACTGATGTCGGTAACAGTGTCGCGAGTTCAATGCTTTTATCCATCTCAAAAAATACCCAACGCGTCTAAATAGTCACTTCAATAAATAAAATGTATAATTTAAATTAACAGAACCTCAGTCTACCTGACCCGATACGAACTTGGCCTGTACAAACTTCGACAACGCGGGAACAACGCGGTGACAAAACAACGGAGTTGTGATAGTGCTATTCCCCAACAACTGCGGCAACAGAATTGAACAAATTAAACACAGGGGATGGGGTAAATTGAAGACAAACCTTTAGGAACCTTCTATACTTCGCGTTCTCGTAGTTATCAATACGCCGTTTTAACTGACTTCCGAAAAACATGGAGATATAATTTGACTGTGGATTTTTTTAAAAGCTTTTATTCACTTTCATGTTATCATTAAGTTGACACAGCTATAAATAACTATAATATTTTAGAAAAACTATAACCCGAATACGTAAATGATATAGCCTATGTTACCCAGGCTATTATTACGAATCAATTGACATCTCATTTATTAAAATTGGATCAGTGGATTCGGCGCTACGGTGGAACAAACATACATATATACATACATAGAATTCCAAAATCATTACCCTTCCTTTATGCTTCGCCGTAGTCGGGTAAAACAGTGGCGCGACGGCTTGGACGCGTTTTATAATCTTTTATTTCAAGAAATTGGTTGTTACATAATTACAAATTGGTTTCAATTTCAGCCCTTTTGCTCTTTTTTTTCGAGAGGAAATATGATATACCCGCATACCGTCTACGACACATCAGGTACGACTCTGCCGAAGCCCTACGCTCTAGCTCAGCCGTTTCCTTTTGCACCATGACTATGGTGCAGAAAGTGGCTGCTGCGTCCCAAGCTTCATTGCTACGTGTCACAGTAGCAACCAAAGCAGGAAGCGATAAATCCACTCCGATGCGTGCAGACATAGCTGCGCGAGGGATCGTCCAAGCTGGACACTCTTCCCGCGTATGTTGTGCCGTGTCTTCGGCTCCACTTTCGCAGTGATGCCAGACTGCTGTTGGCTCCCTTTTGACCACTCTACACAGGTACTCACCAAAGCACCCGTGCCTTGCACCTGTGTATGGTGATATTATGGGAATCCTTGTCCACACTCGACCACCAGTTGCCTACTTCCACAAGCCGGGAGCCAGAAGCAGCTTGTTTATCATAGCTTAAAATGGAGAAACATCACTTATATTAAAATCATTAAGTAAAATTATTAACCAGCATGCTTCATTTTCTGCCATGCTCATTCCCACATACTCTGTTTCAGCTGATGAGAGACTAACAATATTCTGTTTCTTACTACACCGAGATACTATTTTTTTGTTTGCATGTTTTGTCTCTGTCACTGGATATAAAGTAAACAGCGATAAAACTTCCGAGTAAGCTATCCGACACTTATTATAAGATTGTGAAACTGGCCCTTAGTTTAAAAAAGGCGTCTAACTGTATGCTAAACAACATTCAAATTTGTTTAGCAGTGTTGCTAAAAAATCTTATTTAACCAAAACCCCATCTTTGAAGAGTTGAAATAGATTAATAAATTAAAAATATTATGATTTTAATTAAATTTACAATTCATAACTTCGTCAAATATTAATAAACTTCCTACCTTCTGTACATTAGTCGCTGGGGATGTTGAACGACCCTTTTAAATAATAAATTAATTTTCACTTTAGCTTCTCTCGTGACATTTCGACTTCATACAAACAACCTTACATTATAAATTAGACTTCGTGTGAGTTCAATTCGTCATAAAAGCGTGTTCGTTTGTACGAGCCCCGAGCGAACCCGAGCAAAGACCAACAAACTCCGCTTAGCCGTTGAACCTTCGGCATAAATAGGCCGGCTCGACTAGAGAGATACCGCGGCGTCACAAAAAACCGAGTGAATCGAAGCTTGCGTGGTGTTTCGCCGAGTTATGGTACCTACTGTATTAGTACTAGGAGGATAAGGCCGGCAAAGCTCTTGTAACTCCTCTGGTGTTGCAGGTGCCCATGAACGACGATAACAGCTTCTTTCAAGCGATCCATCTGCTCGTTTATCAGTCTTCCTACTTATATCCTACTAATAATAAAAATGTGAAAGTTTGTGAGGGTGGATGGATGTTAGTTACTCTTTATCGCAAAAATTACTGAACGGATTGCGATGAAATTTGGTATGGTAGTAGTTTAGACTCTGGATTATAACATAGCCTACTTTTTATCCCGAAAAAGTACAGTGTTCCCGTGGGATACTGCATTTACGCGGGCGGAGTTGCGGACAAAAGCTAGTATTATTATAAATGTGAAAGTTTGTGAGGATGGATGGATGGATGGATGGTTGGATGTTTGTTACTCTTTCAGGCAAAAACTGCGGAATGGATTGCGATGAAATTTGGCAAGGAAGTAGTTTACGCTCTGGGTTAAAACAAAGGCTACTTTTTATCCTGAAAAAGTACAGTATTCCCGTGGGATATTGTTTTTACGCGGGCGAAGCCGCGGGCAAAAGCTAGTATTCCATAAAAAAATTAGGCGAACCGACCGCTGCCGCGCGATTCATGAGCGAACCCGAACATACTCGAGCGACCTACACGGAATTAAATTTCGAGCGTTACATTTTTATACGCCGCTTCAGCCCTCGTAAGCCTCGTCTGGAAATACATTCAGATCGCGGATTACACGTATGGATTTATTATAGGCGTTGTTTTGGATAAGCCGAATAAAACAGAGATGTTAAGGATATGACATATCGTATTTGGATAAAGGAATAAAATTATATCGGTTTCGATTACCTTTACGGATATTAAATTATTTCGAATTATCCGTTACTTTCGGATAATATCGGTGACGCATATTGAGCTTATGAGAAATGTAAGTAAAATGTAAATAATTAGATAAACATGTAATAACAAGTCTTATAACTCCGCCTATATCCGATTCCGAAACGAACCGACACCTATATATCGGATTCGGTTATGGTTGCGGATAGCTCTTTACTTCGGATATCCGATATTTGTTTACTGTTACGGAGCTCAATAACATGCTGGTATAAAACAACATTATTCAGGTGTATTTATGCTTTTAGGAACCGTCGAAATAGAAGTATTTTCCACGAAACACAAATTCGAGGATAAAAATAGTACGGTTTAAATCTCATTCGAGATCCAGTTAAGAGAGAGAGTTGTTTGATTGTTGATTGTTATTTTACAGCCAAGCGTTAAATTCGCCAGTACCGAGGCGGTATTTGTGAAAAAATTACATTTTACCCGTGCCATTTATAACTTTTTACTTTTATTGCACCAAGTTGTTGGACGAACCTTAAATTATATTTTTTAGGACAATACAAACTCAAACTCATTTTTAAGCTATTGCATAGCTTTTATCGCGGGCTTTGAGCGCGGCGACCGAATCAAGAAATTCCGTAACGAAAATAAACCTAACACCCCCACTCCGACCGGCACAGCGGTGCGGCGTTGAGAGCCGTGCATCGTCTAACGTCGTTTCAGTTCGGCAGACTTCGGCACGGTGTTGGTGTGCGTGCGACTAGACGTATGCGTGTAGACTTACTATGCAATAGCTTTACCGCGGCAGTCCCCGAGTGCCACACGTATTTTTTATTTATTTATATATATATTATGTTGTTACATAACACTTTTAGAACTGTCCCACAATATAATGCGTACCGGCGTCGGTTCGGAAACTAGCCTAGCATAGTAAGCGTAAACAGATACTAAGAATATTAATACAGCTCATTAGCTACATAAAATCGATTAAAATATAAAGGCAAAATTTTGAAAAAAACAAGAGAGTTTTTTTTTAATCTTAAAAGTCTAAAATCTCATTTTTTTCGTTTAAAAAAATTACAGGAACTACAACCCCTTAAAGAAGGCTTAAATCATCAAGATCGACTTAACCTTGTATTTCTGTACCAAAATTCATCAAAATCGGTTCAGTAGTTTCAATGCAAACAAACAATCAAATCTTTGACATTTTTATTATTAGTATAGATGAGTAATATTCGCATAAACATAAGAAATGGATATAACGCAGCGTAAATTAATAAACACTAAAATATTTCAAATTTTCGCTTCGTAACATTATTATAAAACCACCGCCAAAGTCATAAAGAATCTTGACTGTAATATTGGCCTTTGAATAAATACGGCTTAAAGAATAGCCGAGATTGTTAAAACAAAGCGGGTACTTTCATTTGCGGAGTGTATTTTTGCGTGATTGTTATAATATATTTTTATAAGGTTTTTATTGTAGCGCTATTTTGAAAAAGAAAAGTGAATACTTGGTAAAGTTTCGTTGTGTTTTTCTGCATGACAAAAATAAAAGGTGGTTTTAAATGCTGTTTATATCATATGTTAATTTGTTTTACTATTACTTTTTTGGTAAAAAAAAGGGAAAAAGGCAGTAGTTTAAACTCTGGAATAATACATGGGCTACTTTATATCGTAGCAAAATGTACGGTTACTGCGGTATTTATTTTTGTGCGTACAAAGTCGCGGGCACCATCTAGGATTTAATAGTTTTTGTGTCTATTGCAAATATTTAATCCATAAAAAAAAAAGGAATTCACTTAGTGAATACTCTCTCTCGAAAACATAATAGCTGATGAGCAAGGGTCGTTCTTATCTGCCCGTGGTTGCATGAAATGGCTCGGAAAAATGATTATTACAGTCATTATGGGAACCACTGAACAAAAGGAAAAACATTAACGAGTTATCCACGCTTGTAAGCATTTAAAATAATGCTTAAATTGCGTGCGCGAAAATGAAAGGCTTACACTTTATACAAAAATTAAATAAAGAAGAAACAAGTGCGCTTCGGGCTTGCGCACGTTTTCGCAGGGTTCCGTACCATTATATCTACACAAATATTAATATTAATATCGAGCAAAATATAGAGAAAAAAGTCAACTTTTTTGTATGCGAAGATGTTATTTTAAATATTTATTTTATTATCTATTTTAAGTGAATATACAACACAATATTCAGTAAATAATTCAAGCGTCTACCTGTTGCCTTTATTAATATCGAGCAAAAAACTTGTATTACCCACCCTTCCTTTTGGCTTCGCCGTAGTCAATGATAATTTTTCAAAAGCAGCTGCATCGATCGACCTACTTCAGTAGCGAAGCCGCGAGTGCTGTCAACATAGACCATGTATGTCAGATATTATAGATTTATACTCGCTGAAATTTTTCTAAAAAAAAAACAAATTTCTCTATGGTAGCCTTGCGTAGATATTTATAAAAAGAAGGACTGTTAGATGTCAGTTGCCAATGTCAAACTGTCAGTTGCGCGTACGTTTTTTTATTTATTTATATGGCGTTCGGCCGGTTAAAACCATTTGCCAGTGTCAAGTTAAAAAGTTTTGAACACCGTATTTCTAAATCGTCAAGTCCTAAATCTAGTCAAAGTCCAAATAAATAGTCAATGCAGTCAATGAGTCAATTCAGTCGATTCAGTAAAGCGGTAAATACAAAAACAACAACGTCGTACATTGACATTTCCGGCAAAACTCCTGCGCGTACGTTCCAAAACTCGAGACAGAGCGTCCTTTTGCGACGACCGCGCCGGATGTGCGCACTCACTGTGTTCGGTAACGGCGGACTCAAATGGCGACATTGTGGTTTTAATCGTTAAGAATCTCCGACATTTATATTACCTCTTAACGGAACCTGTACCATAATATTAATAGCCGATTTGGTGGTGGTGGCTAGTTTTGTTCCGATAAAAAATTATTTAGCTAGGTGTTATCCTTTGGAAACCGCGCATTTGTAAGTAATTAAAATTTTTTTGTCGTGCAAAAATCCCACTAATATTACAAAAGTGAAAGTTTGTGAGGATGGATGGATGGAAGTTTGTTACTCTTTCACGCAAAAACTACTGAAATGGGATACTGTATTTACGCGGGCGGAGCCGCGGGCAACACCTAGTACCTAATATGTACATATTACAATCCACACTGTGTATAACTCCGAGCCAAGTCGGCCTCCCAGGTATTATCATTTTAATAATAACGGACTTACGTTTAAGTTATGACTTAAACAATATCAACATTTTCTTACGTTTTGTAAAATTCTAACAGAAGGAGATTAAATATGTGACTTTGAAGGATGCCTTGTATCTCCTTAAACCTCTATCAATCGAGACACCCAACTCTATTTAAAGATTAATCAATTTCGGAAGGAAGGAAGTTCGGAATTGCCAAACTCTCGAGCTGTGGTCCCGCAAATTCTTAGCTTAATTAAAAACCTAAATTAGGCTATATATATATATATATATATATATATATATATATATAGCTTTCATAGAACGATTCAAACCGATCTAAAAATCCTCATAGTCCCCTTCAACGGCCCACAATTTCCCCACATAATCGTGAACACACTGTGTGCTTGCAGTAGTGCAATCAAATCGAAAGCTAACTATGTAGATGTTTGTCTGCTTCTTTAATTCATGCTTTATGTGCCGTTATTACGCATTATAAGCTGCGACAACGCAGTGGTATGTAAGTAATATGTATTATCGAACAAGTTGCCGCTCGACCAGGCATAACATGAAAAGCTTTAATAGCGCGGTTAGCGCCGTTAAATAGTACGCACACACACATACTCACATGTAAATACATAGTTCAACCACGTCTACAATAATTTCAAATCTAAGGATGGGATATGTTCGATAGTTGACAGACAAAATCTGAATACAAGAAAAAGTTACGCCATCTTGATTGCAGAAGATTTTGTCAATTAAATGCGGACTGAATATACTGCGGAAAGACATGTCAGAATGTCAAGATGACAAATGCCAAAACCTCGACTACCACAAACAATTCCAAAAGCGGGGCAGTTTAAGTTTGGACAATTTTTTTGCCTCGTCTATAATATATAGGTCTATGGAGGACAGTTTATTTAATACACTTATTAAATACAAAAAATATCTAATTTGAAATGTGAACAAGCACTCTATCGGCCCTATTGTGCGACGGACGATGTCACTTTACATTGAATTTGAAATTAGTTGTTCAAATAAATGGTATATTCAGATGAACGAAACATTACAACGTAATTTGAATTGAGATTAAAATAATTTGGAATTTTAATGTTTGTTAAAATGCTTTTAGTATCATAATTCTAACATTGTCTGATTGCCATAACACAAGTCTTAACTTAGCATGGGATTAGATTGATGTGATGTATATTACATGTATATTCTATTATATATTATTATGTGTGTTTACTAAAGAAAGGATTTGTAATTTTGGCATAATTTATGTTTAAAGTAATTCATTAAGGTTCATCAATCGTCACTCACAATTAACTTTACTTGTAATGAAACTTATCAGAAAGCTTACTGCAATTATCAAAAAACACAGCCGAACATATAACCTCCTCTTTTTTGGAAGTCGGTAAAAATATAATACTACCGCGCGTCGATGCTTTGCACAACGACAAACAACGCACGAGCACGCGCTACTTTATCAATAGTATAATATGTACAAAGATTTCAAAACACAAGATAGGCTATGACGTACATTTGACAGAACAAATCTTCATACAATAAAAAGCTACTTCAAATGTCGGCCATCTTGTTTTCACCATACTTCGAATGTCAAAATGGCCTCAAAAAAAGCGGAGCCATTTAAGTGGAGACACTTTTTGCCTCAACATGCCCCGTCTATAATCTATACGTCTATGATTCTATAGGGCAGTATAACCCTCTACGTAACTTGAACAGCTTGAACAAACAAAAAAAAACTAAAACTAAAGTAGAGTAACAAATTAGAGCCAATTAAAAGTCTTCGCAAATATGGAAGTTTTAATTTACTGCAATTATGCGTTTCTACCGCGTGGTAGTGTGAGGTATTAATCTGAGGTACTGTGTGTAACGTTATTTTTGTTATATTTATGTATTTCTAAGCATTATTTATGGAAATGTATTGGATTTATGCGCACCTTCCTCCACATGGACTTTGGTTGTGCCAGGTTTCACACTCATCCATTTGCATAGTTTTTATTTAAAACAGGTTTTTGCTGCACGCATTATTATATATAAGTATAAAATGATGCTGATCATAATAAATAAATAATATCGAACGTTAAGTCACAATTGTGTATAGATTTTGTAATATACAAAAATCTCTCGCTGTTTACATAGTTATTTTACTACTTATTAATAAGACTTGTTCCGTTTTCACTACTTAAGAGCCCTATTACAAATCTGCACTCTGCGAGTATTTGAAGCGTTCCCGAAATATCGCATTTTGTAGTAATTTAGCAGTTGTATTTATAGATTTTATTGAAATAGGTTAATAAATGCATGGTTTAAAATTATAAAATCTTTATTCCTCATGAAGTAACAATTGCTGTGGTATAAAGTTTGCTAAGTAATATTATCGTAGATAGGAGTAATTCACAGTTAACTTAAAGCGATTTTAGAAGTTTTTTTGGCTTAGAATAAGATTTTTTCTGTATTAAATCGAAGATATTTCAAAATTCTAAGGCCGCCACAAACTATACGACTGTATGGGAGATAATATTCTCATTTTATTATTTCATTTGCTTAGGACGGTATTTCAATCCAGGAGCTCAAAAAAGTGCCTTCGCGCATTTTATGAAAATCTTTCTCTGCAATTTTGGGTTTAAATTAACAAGTTAAGCTAAATTTACAAAAAGCGAGGCCGCTACGAACTAGGCCAATAGCTATTCTGCACTATTCATTATATCAAAATTGTTAATGTATCTTTGTTTCTGAGATCAAGAACGCCATAATTGGCCATTTTACGCAAAAATCACAGTCGAGATGTAATATGCCTCTTAACTTCCTGACAAGTTTTGAAAATGGATTACAATTCGGATTTTTTTTCCACCTCAACAACTATTTTCTACTAAGTGCTTTTTAGGGTCCCGTAATATATATAATTCCGAAATATATAATTATATAAGGAACCCTTATAGTTTCGCTTATAGTTATAGATTGTTTATAGATCTCGGTATTAACATCATAAAATAATAATAATTGAACTTGAGAGAATATATCTTTAGGTTCGGCTTAGTCGTGGGTCGTGACTCGTGACTCGTGACTCGTGACTCGTGAGGGTGACACTGGATATATCAAATTGACGCAGTGGGAGGTTTTATGTTTTCTTAATATATTAAGTTATTGCCTATTACTCCCTCAAATTAAAAACTATAGATTACTCCACTTGACACAATAGGCTACTTGACTCATATTTAATTTCATACATCGAAGGATGTTGAAGTTGATTTAAAAATATGTATTTTTGTTTTTTAATTTCTACTGATGAAAACACCTCGAAGTAACTTCCGGCAAGGATGTGACGACACAAACACACGTAACACATCTGTAGTAGTGAAACGAAACGTGTTTCTGTAAATTAATAATAGTTCATGACATCATATGAAGTCATTATTTATGTATTTTGTTTCCTCTAATTCCATGCTATATTGAATTAGCTCAAAATGGTGTTCCTGTATTATTTTACATGTTTCTTCTAAAATTCTTAACTTTATATCAAAGACATCAAGACGTCAAACAAAACGTCATACCGCCATTTTAATACTACGGACTATAGCACAGATTACACATAGTACTAGTATGACGTCACAGCACATATAATAATCTATCGACCAACATGGCGAAAAGTGTTTTCGGCGGTTTTAAAAGTGTATTTTTAAAACATTTTTTGTAGGTTTTTAGGTTTCAAAATAATAGATATTTTTTTTAGGTGTAATTAAACAATTACGAAGCGTTTAGGACATAAATTAAAACAAGGTCAAGTAGCCTATTGACAGGCTCCTGGCTGGAGCGCGAGGACCGGGAGGGCCAGTTGCAGTTGCAGAGTAATAAAGTAGGTGTGGTGACTGGTGGTGGTGGTGGTGGTAGCTATTTATTTAAGCTAGTTCATAGTTAAGACAGAAAAACGTTTACCTGGTCAGCGTGTTGGAAATGTTTTTAGAGTGTATTCTATTGTGGGATCATGAAGTATCGTTCGATGGTGGACAACATGTTGTATGCCGCCTATGCCGCCCGAAATAAACGTTATTTAATTTAATTTTAAATTTATACTATATCTGGTAAGTTAGAAAAAAAATATAGTTATAATAGTGTAAAAAGGCCCTTAGCATAAAATAGTAGTGACAACGGAGAAAAATATTCCGAATTGTAGTCCATTTTAACAACTTGTCACGATGTTAAGTAGTGAAAACGGACCAAGCCATTATGTCTTCATAACCTTAAACCTATTTCTTAATACCTTAACTATTAGAGAACTCACTCAAAGTCTACCACTAAAGAAATCGTTAAAACTAGAATTACTTTCAGCTTAAAAACGTTAAAAATCATCCAATTATTATTATCACTAACGAACCAAATAATCCTGTTACTGAGGAGATTGCGATTTCACGAAATTTCAGGCTCAAAAGGGGTTCCTAAATTCTTCGGATAATTGATATAATATTTGATAAAACATCTTCCCGTTTCACAGTTTCGGATCAAATTTAATAAGTCCCGTGCTAAAGTCTTTTCATTTTAGATTCGGATTTAAATAAGCCACTCTGGAGTGTTATTAAAAAATCCTCCCTTGTAAAAACTAGTTCATTTCATACCATCACTATGTAGTAATCTTACTATAATTTTCGATGAGAAAGTTTCTTATAAGAATGCGTGGATATGGACTTGTAATAATAATAATAATATCTATGGTCCCTTTCACACCACGTTAATCTGCAGGTCTAAAATGGCCACATTATGTGAATCATGATATTATGAAACATTATCTATTCGTTTTCAATAGACGATGTTTTATAATACGATTCACTTAATCTGGCCATTTTAGATCTGCATCTGGTCCCGTGGTAAGTTCTCGAAGAACTCGTGTGACTGATACCGGACAGCGGAAATATATTTAATACTTTTACACTATACTTATTACATTATTATCAACTTATTGCATTCAATAAAATTTATCTCCAAACTATTACAAAACCCAAAAATGAGTTAGCCACATCCAGTAATGTGATACGATATTATTCTGTGTTTACGGACTATGATTTTTCTAACTACCCTTGTGTTTGATAGTGAATGTTAAGACTATTATTTGTGAAGTGAATTTGATTTGTGACACTTGACTTTACGTTCGGAGTTTATGCATTGTGTAACTTATTGTAAATGTTTTCTCATGTAAAGTGCATTGTGAGTTCTTGTGAGAAACAAATGTCTAAAAACAAAAAAAAAAAGTAGTTTATTATTTATTACACATATTTAATAGACATCCATGACCCAGGAAGACAGGAAACTGAGCTCACTGAGCCACAGAGGTCGTCGTCGTTGTCTTATTTATTTGTTACTCATGCAAAAATATTTCAACAGATTTGATTAAAATTAGCACATAGGTATACTCGATATACATAGCTCCCATGGTGGGCATATATTACGCCACACACGAACGAAGAACAGGCAATAGTGTTTGTATATTTGAAAGTAAGTACAGCATTGAAAATTGGGCGGATTGAGAACCTCAGAAACAGGGACAGAAGATATATAAAACTCTAAGAAATAATATATTTATTTATAACATTCCTCCTATCTCCTATTACTATATCCTACTACTATTTTAAATGTAAAAGTTTGTGAGGATGGATGGATGGATGTTTGTTACTCTTTCACGCAGAAACTACTGAACGGATGCCAATGAAATTTGGTAAGGTAGTTGTAGAAGCTGTGCATTAACACATAGGCTACTTTTAACTCGAAAAAGTACAGTGTTCCCGTGGAATACTGAATTTACGCGGACGGGGCCGCGGGTAAAAACTAGTTTACTATAGTAATGTTTTTGAATAGATATTTTATTCAGAACTTATTATTGTATACGGTATATTTTTAGGCAATAAATAAATGAGAATTGTAAATGATAATAGATAGCTAACCTATATTTAGTAATAAGTTAAAAAATTTACATTGGACGAAATAATATATAAGTATAATATTATATAGCATTATTATCGTATTATGAATAACCTAACCAAGACCATGCCAGTACATGTTTAAAGAGGGTTCCGATCTCAAAGTAATTAAAACTAATTTTCCAAAAGAACATTTAGCATGGAAAATTGCATGTTTATATGATTACTATCGTATGATGCCAAAGGTAAAATCTATACGCAGTCCTAAACTGTATCCTTCAATCTATATTCATAACTAGGCACAGGAGTTAGCAAGGGCGGACCGACTGATAGACGGACGGACATACACATACAGACGGACGGACCGAGCGAAACTATTCGGGTTTTTTGTAGTATTACGGAACCCTAATATGACAATATACAATATTAATCTTGAACATTCAATTTCTAAATGTAAAGAAGTTTTGGTACAAAACATTATTAAATTCGAAAAAAAAAATCTACTTAGTATTAATGATTCTACTGCGCTGCGAAGGTCGTTGACACTGCCGATTTCAAATCTTAAGTTTTAGTAACACAAAAACATTTTATAACGTTAATAATTATCCCATAATTTTTTTCTTTCGAATTTCAATTTTTATCTGCCTAAACTTCCTTGCATAAGGAGTGAATAATGTGCCTAAAGTTTCTGTAAATAATTTTGCAAAATGTTATACATACATTCGCTAAATTTCAAAAAACCCTATCACATATTTAAGACTAGACTAAAATCATATTGTAACGACTGCCAGACTAGACGAGACGAGACGAGACTGTTCCCAACACTTTAGAGTAGAGACACTTCACAGAGTTTACTGAGTACCCAGAGCTGAGAGAAATAAGGAGTGCTAAACAATAATTGATTAAGTTGTAAAATTTAGTTCGTCTAGACTCGTACCGCAGGGTAAACACTGTGATATACGTCTACTAATCATCTTTATCGTTTTCTTTGTACATTTCGTACTATCCTGCGCATGAGACTTAGCTCGAAACAGGCATATTATCGAAAAAACGAACCTAACCAAGACCAAGAGCATGCCATAAACGCGTTATAGGTTTTTGTTCAAATGACTTCAAAAGTTACTGTCCGATTTCGTTCAAAATAATCATAGGTTGATAAATATAAAAGGTAAAGTAGTTTTTTATCATAGGCTATCAGCATGAAAAATAGCAATTTTATATGTCTCATGGTTTAGACAAGTCGAGGGGGGGGGGGAGGTGATTACTCGAAAATGGTTGACTTTGTAAAAAAGTCATGCATTAATCATTGCCTTTTTTTAAATATCTATTCAACCATACCCACCACGATGGGGTAGAATGAAATAATATTATTCATCTCCATTTCACATGTATCGAGAGCCACCCCTAAAATGTAAAATTATTATTATTTTATGATGCCAAAAACGAAATCTGTACACAGTCTTTAACTATATCCATTTACATTCATAATGACAGAAGCAGTCATTATAGATAAAAGAATATATAATATAGAATAAAGACAGTAAGACAGACAGACGGACAAACAGAACGAAACCATAACCATAAGGCGTTCCTTAAGCCGGAGGTCGCGGGTTCGAATCCCGCCGACGGGTCAAAACGTTTTTCTATATTCCTGTATCTTGGATGTGTATTAAATGTATGTGTAGCATAATAAAAATCCTAAATATGTATATCGTATAAAAGTATTAAATATATTTCCGTTATCTGGTACCTGTGATACAAGTTCTTCGGATTCTTAGTACAGGACCAGACTGGCGTGGTGTAGAAGCGTCCATAGATATTATATTATATGTTACGGAACGAAACGAAACTAAAAAAGTATGATATATACTATACGTAAACTATACCAATATTTTACATGTTTACTTAACAAGTTAGGCCTCTATAACATCTAAACTAACAAAGTCGTAAAACCTTCTAAGTGTCAAAGTTTTAATGGCAAGTAATCGGCGCATCTGTCAGTCTAGATTTCGGTCTAGGTCATGTAATAGCGCTCCCTCGCATTAAAATAATAATAATAATAATAATAATATCTATGGACGCTTCACACCACGTCAATCTGGCCCCGTGCTAAGTATCCGAAGAACTTGTGTTACAGGTACCAGAAAACGGGAAGTATATTTAATACTTTTATACTATACATATATATAAGATTTTATTATATTATACACATATTTAATACACATCCATGACCCAGGAACATAAAACATCCGTATTTTGTATGAAAGTTATATATAAAATTGTTGTTAGAATCTGTACGATGGAAACTCGTTAGTTTCCATCGTACAGATTCTAACAACAATTTTAATACAAATTAATACAAGGTATTATTATTTTACCCAAAAATATTTTGTAATCCTAAGTTGAAAGTAGATGAAAGTAAGTAGGTACACGCGAATATATTTTCGTGTGATATATAAAAAATGAATCATTAATTCAAATTTCTCATATTCTACGTACAAAGGGATGTACAATTTTACAATAATCCATTAAAAAACAACATCTTTTAATACTTGTTTCCTTCCCTTTTAAGCCTCCCGTGACCACGGCTGCTGGAAAGTAGCCGAAACGTCGGGAAATAGAAAAGTGCACCGCGACACAATCCGTAAGTGCTTAAAACAATGAACAATATTCGCGTAAACATAAGAAATCAATATCTTCTAATACTGTTGTTTTATACCAAAAGCTTTTTAGATAACTAAATAGGGCCCGTCTGTCGATATGCCAGTATATGGCGGATTTCTCTTGCGTATTTTAGTTACATTCATAACGCAAAATATAATCGAAGATATATAATTTAAATACTATGTTTACGTATTTCGTTACATGTACAATTACTTTGGCTCTTATTGTAGTATTTTTTTGATGCATTACAATTTCATATGCAGGGGAAAAGCGCGCAAAACGCTGCCGATGTTTTATAAAATTATGAATATAAAGTTATTTTTAGTTAGTTTTATGAAGTTATGAATTGGATATTGTTTGTTACTTATGATGAACACACAATTTTATTACAAACAATTAAATAAAAACATCCAAAACACTCGGGTCATTTTGACACACGCGTTCACTGTCGCTTGCGCGGCGAACACTGAGTCATAGATGAATTAACGCCGTACATCAACAGTTTACGCTGGCTGCGAATGGATTACCGTAGGCAATTGCATTTTGCTACTCTTTTGTTCGGCGTAGTCAATTTTAAAGTTCCACCTTATCTTTACGGTAAACTACAGTGGGCAAGTCAAAAACAGCTAAATATGACAACCCAAGGGGGTCGAGCTACCTAATGATCTCACAGCTACATCATACCGCTGCGTTTAGGGGAAGCATCAGACATGTCGCCAGCAAAATTTGGAATAATCTGCCTCCACCGTTTCGTGCTCTGAAGACTGTTTGTAATTTTAAAATAAAAATAAACTGTATTTACTAAAAACTCAACGTTGCGACGTAATATAATATTGAATAGATTGCAATTTAAAAAGAAAATTAAAAAAATGCGATAAATTGGGTTCTCTGTAGGTAATTAAATATTATTGTGTGTTGCCGTAAAAATTGTAATTTATTATATTACTATTAAATTATATTTATAAGAGACTGCTGTAGTTTGCTCGCCCCCTGCCCGGAAACGAGGGGTCCACGTAAGACCAGGGACGACTCTCCCATGTCGTCATATCCTGAGTGGATCTCCGATTCTGCGCGTTTTGGGTGTTGCACCGCCGTAATTTTTCTTTTTCTTTTTATATGTTTATAAATTGTCATAAATATACATAAGTTATTTCAAACAAATCGACGGCTTTGATATTCTCATTTATACTTTAGTTGTAAGTAGGTATATTTTCTTTGCTTGTTTCATTTTCATGCTAATAGTAATTGTACCATCTACATCATATCTATGTGTATACTTTGGTGGTGTAATGTCAAAAGTGGCAGAATAAAGATTTATTTATTTATTTATTTATTTAATTATTGGCGATAATTTGTGTATCACGTGATATTTTTTTCCATGTTATGCCATATATCTTGCTCAGATATTTCACTCATCCGAGCAGATCTCTGCAAAATAGTTTCCATTCGGAACATTTACGAATTTAACAATAAATCGTTTCTTTGTGCAATCGTCATACGTATTTATAGACAATAATTCGTATATTTACGACTAGCAATAATTGCCCGCGGCTTCGCCCGTGTGAAATTAGCTTTTAAACTTTCACCCCCTGTAAAGGATTTTAGGAAGGAAGAAAGGAAAACCCTTCCTTAGTGGATGCCTGAGTCATATGAGAAATACGTAATTCAAATTTCTAGCATTATTTGAATGATAGAAATATATTAATATAATAATGCTATAATTCGTAGTTCAAAATTCGCAAAATTTCAAAATTCCAGCCTTAAGGGTTTGGCCTGTGCGTTGATACATCAGTCAATCAGCTATGCCTTTTATATATATGGATAGATTGTATCCATACCAATAGTTAAAAATTATACATGGATAACTATCACTAAACTGATAACAAAGCTCTCCGTGTCTGTTATAACATTTTGCATTTAATCAGTTGTTGAGTGCCATAGTGTTTCAAACAGCTTGGACCCCTTGGAATTACGCCGAGATGTAGCTTCACTCTGCATCCTCTATCGGTTGTATCACGGGGAGTGCTCTGAGGAATTGTTCGGAATCATACCACCTGCAACTTTTCGCCATCGTCCCACGCGAAAAACATACCATCCTGATCACCTTGATGAGTGGCAGTCTTCCACCGTGCGCTTTTCGCGTAACTTTCTGCCGCGCACTGTAAAACTCTGGAACGAACTGTCACCAGCAGTATTTCCGGACCTATACGACCTGCAAACTTTCAAGAAGAGAGCGTATTCCCTCTTAAAAGGCCGGCAACGCACCTACAGCTCTTCTGATGTTGCGAGTGTCCATGGGCGACGGTAGTTGCTTACCATCAGGGGACCCGTTTGCTCGTTTGCCCCCTTATTTAATTAAAAAAAAAAAAAACATTTACTAAGTTAAATTTTTATTGTATCGGTTTTATTGTATTATGTTGTGGATCTCAAATAAATTAAATTAATAATAATAAGTTAATACCTATGGACGCCTCACACATCCCTTTGGCCACGTCAATTTGGCCCCGTGTTAAGTACCCGAAGAACTTGTGTTACGGGGACCAGCCAATGGGAAGTATATTATACTAGGAAACTTTTTTGTTCTTTCAGCGAGATTCAGAACCGCAATTTCCAGCTTGCGCGCCAACGCGCTATCCACTGAGCCACAGAGGTAGCCTATTAGTTATTTTCGTATTTATTATAATACAATGCAAAACATCTGTTGTTAAGCAATCACGCCTAACGGGATTTTTATTAAATTTGGTGCACAAGAACATAGGACAGGACATAGGCTGGTTTTATTGCAGCAAAATGCACGGTTCCTGCACGACATATGGGTATCTGCGCGAACAAAATTACAGGCAACATCTAGTTTCGTTCACTTCTAAATTACACTTCTTAAATTTCACTATAACACAAAAATAGCTAATAGTAATATTAAAAATAATAATTGATGAATACTTAGAAATCTAATTCAACGGATTTTGTATTTTTTATCACACCGACGCCGACGGGCGACGGATGAAAATAAAAAATATGACAAAATGAAAGTGATAATTGAGAAATATGGGAAAGCTACGCTGTAGCGCTGACGTAGCGAGCGTAGAGCGTGGCGTAGCGGGGCGTAGACCTTAGCTACGACAGCACTGTATATTTTAATAGCTTTATCTCGCGGCTGGTATCCCACGGACATACTTTACTTTTTGGGATAAAAAGTAGCCTATGGTTTAATCCAGAGCCTATACTACTACCATACAAAATTTCAACGAAATCCGTTCAGAAGTTTTTGCGTGAAAAAGTAACAAACATCCATTACATCCATCCATCCGCCCATCCATCCATCCATCGTCACAAACTTTCACATTTATAATAGTAGTAGGATTTTACAGCACTATCACAATTTACAATGTCTTTCGGCAATCGTCGTTTTTAGGGTTCCGTACTCGAAGAGTAAAACGTGATCCTATTATTGAGACTTCACTGACTGCCCGGACCGTCTGTCTGTCTGTCTGTCTGTCTGTATTGAATACAGAATTTAAATTTTAAAAGGTGTGTTTATGTTGCCGCTGTAACAACAGAAACTAAAAACAGAATAAAATTAATATTTGAGTGGGGGCTTACATACAACAAACGTGAATTTTTTGCCGTTTTGTATGGAACCCTTCGTGCGCTTGTCCGACTCGCACTTGGACGGTTTTCAATATTTCGTCTGTCATTCTCATAGAAACACGAAAATAGACACAGAAACCGCGCCATTTTGTTTACATAGAAAACGTTTATCTACCGCTGTATTACGCTGTCCTAGAAAAACAGAGCTTTAGGAACGATTCACACCGAAACGATACCTGCGCGGCGCTGAATTTTGAAGACAGCTATTCAAAATTGAACTTTATTCACTACACAAAAAGATACACGTTTAATATGACTTCAGTCATACACTGTACATGCGCTGTGCAGCGCGGTGTAACCTGACATTTGAACTCTTACGATTAAATGTGTATCTTCTTATGTAATGAATAAAGTTAAATTTTTTAAAAAAGCTTTCTTAAAAAATGCAGCGCCGCGTATCATCACGCTTCGGTGTGAACTGACCCTAACAGGACCAACCAACGAATATAGAGACACCAGAAACAAACCCCACGAGAACATTCCCAACTAATTACCACCGCGACCTTCACTACAGTGTAAGGGCCGGCGCATACCGGCAGCCGAGAGCCGCAATCCGAAAATCCCGGACCATCGTCCTTAATACATATCGCAGTTTGCTTGTAGATTATTATAAACTTAAATCTATGTAGCTTTTCTCGTGTTTTGAGACGATACCACAAAAGTTTTACATACATTGTACACTTTTAGAAAACCGTTTTTTTTTTTTTTTTAAATCTAAATATGTAAATATTTATGGAGGCTGCACACCACGTTAATATCGCCTTGTGCTGAGTATCCGAAGAACCTGTGTTACAGGTACCAGACAACTGCTGGAAGTTAATACTTTAATGGTATAGATACCTATTATACGAGTATTTAAGTTTTATATTATTTTATACACATCCATGACCAAGGAACACAGTAATACCCTCGTTAGTGGAGGTTCGAATCCTATGATTCCAACCTTTAGCTTGAGCGTGAACGCGCTAACCATTGAGCCACAGAGATCGTCAAAGTATGGATTTACTAGCTGTATCCCGCGGCTCCTTATATACCTAATAGGTATTTATAATCTATTTCCTGCTTATACTTGATCCAATTCAAATGTTCATGATTTGGGTGTGTCTTGAGGGTATATAATAGTTTTTTCTTTATTTAGGTAGTCCATCGTATCCGTAATCCTATAGTCTGCGTTCTCAGCACGTGGAGACGTAAATATTGACACGGGCGTACGTGGCCGGGAATTACAAGGTAATTGTGTGCGCCGGCCTAATGAGCCACTAAAAGCCTTTGTCTATAGTTCGGATATCGCTTTACGCTTGTAACTCAGGTGTTCTCGTTTTTGACAACCAAAAGACCAAGACCAATTTAAATCTTATACTTCTTATACTTTAAACGAGACAATCTTGTATATATATAATCGGGGGAGAAATATCGATCTAGGTAGGTCTTATACCTGCGCATTTTTAACCAATATAATGTTTTTTCTTTCGACTCTTTTTTGGTAGTCCGATTGGCAGTTTGGTATATGTAATTGTTTTCGAAAATTGGAATGGGGTTCGAATCACGGTCAGATAAATATTTTAATTTTTTTTATTTTTTAAATTTATCAGAACTTAGAGCAAACTATCATTTATTTACCATGCAATAACAAAGGATAATGAAATATTCAAATGGACGAATTTTTTTTTTTGTTTACTAACAGATAAAATTGAATCTGAACAATATAGTGTGGTGCAAACGTATCTATTTATAATATACTAGATGTTCCCCGCGCCTTCGTGTGCGCTAAAGGAAATCCCGCATCCGTACCTTTTTCCGCATTAAAAGTAGCCCATGTCCTTTCCCGTGGTTTACTCTACATATGTGCCAAAATTCATCAAAATCGGTCCAGTAACTTCGGGGCCAAACAAACAAACGTACAAACAAACAAAATCCTCTTTATTATATTTTATTTTACATTTAATTCTATTATAAAGACAGGATCTTGTATATATTAGCAAATTGGTAGTAAAGTAATCAATTGCATTAGCTGGATTAGGAAAATAATTTCATTTGGAACCATCGACTAACGTTTAGATAATTGGAAACAAAGCAGAATACGGCTATCGAGTATTAGATATATACATGGCATAAAACTTAGCAGTAGCGACGTGTGCATATAACACGATTCACACCAGCTTTACGTTTAATTAAGATACAATTACTACGTAAGTACATACAGTTAGAAACGTCGCACAACATTGACTTATAAGCGTTTTTCACATTACGCTACACGATATCGCTTATAGCGCACGATAATGTGCGAGGTTTGCTTTTATGTCGTCGGTATAAGAGCATTTTCACACTGATAAGTTCCGATGTCCGATATAGCACGAATATGTAATGTAATGACAAAGACAGCGATATGTTAAAATGTAAAATATATAGCCGCCTCTCACATTATCGCACGCTATAACTGACACCGTATAGCGTGGTCTGAAAAGAGCTATAGCGTTATGGACTCGATACCTACACAAGTAGATATCCATAACGCTAAAGCTCTTTTTAAGCTCCATTAAAGTACAAATTTACGGAGACTACCATTTTTTGTCCAAGGTACTAAACTTCATATAAGGTTGGTATTAAAATAAGTTCTGCAACTGATCTTACATCTTCAGGCTAGAGCTTCCCTTTGATGGAGGACCAGCCTTCGCTACTGAAACTTAGTTTTAAATTACTGACCAAAGAAAACGTTTTTAGTGTTCCGTACCCAAAGGGTTAGAACGGGACCCTATTACTGACACTTCGCTGTCCGTCGGTCCGTCTATTACCAGGCTGTATCTCCTTAACCGTGACAGCTAGACAGTTGAAATTTTCACAAATGAAGTATCTCTGTTGCCGCTATAACAATAAATACTAAAAACAGAATAAAATAAGGATTTAAAGGGGCTCCAATACAACGAACGTGATTTTTTACTATTCAGTACGGAACCCATCGTGCGCGAGTCCGACTCTCACTTTTTATTTTTTACAGTCGGTTTTTATTTTTAATATATTAATTTTTCTTGAAAGTAACATAGCTGATTGCAGGTTATATCTCGCCAATACAATAAAGATAGGTAATTTATTCTATCGTTATAACAAAAAAAAATTACAAAACAAAATTCATAACTAAAAAAGAAACCAAAACTTCACAATTGACAATCTTTTCACTCCTAATACAATTAACAGTGGCGAGGGGTTCCTATAACTCCATTCCTATCGGCTTCACTTATCACTTACCTTTTGAAGAGCCTCATCTAGTTCTTCTTACTCTTAAGTGGTGATGATAATAATACAGCAACAATTCTTATATTCTCCTTTATTGGTGCTTAACACGGATACGTATTACATATAAGATATTATGTCTAACACAATTACGTCTGACTGAGAATAGCCTTTTTCTTATCTAAAATAAACCTAACTAAATAGGCTTTACTTCATGACATCTGTCAATATGACATTGACACTTACATCTTCTAAAATTGCTGTTGTCATTATGCAACAATCTAAACCTTAGTAGTCTGTTCCTATTATACAGGCTAGGCTGGAGCTTCCCTATGAAGGAGAACCAGCCTTCGCCACTGATGCCTACTTCATTTTCTGGGTTTTTTCATTCTTAAGGTTGAGTAAAGAAGGTTGAGTAAAGAAATAGTTAAAATTTTATCCGAATTCAAAAGGGTAATTATTCAGAGAATAAGTTTTATTTCGTACTTTTTTGTGCATTTTCACTTTGGATGTCTGTTTTAATGTAAGGTTTAAAAACAATACTTTATCTCTTTTTACTTAAATTTATTATCTATATCATTATGAATATATTTTAACGAAGTTATAAATACAAAAAAGCCTCCGCTATTCTCACTGTTTCGGCAAAACGAAGTGAAGCGTTATTTCATGCCAGTTTTCTGAGAGGCCGATGCTCAGATGCTCACCACATATTACACATTAGTGCAATCAAACAATAATTTGCAGATTTGAGCTTTATAATGAACGTTCCATGTAAAACAATAAGTCATTTGGCGTACCTAGTTATTTCGTCTCAGGCCTGAGCCGGGACGTAAATAACCGTGTAAATTTACACGTGTAAACATCATATTATATTTTATAGTAAGCTACGAGTATAATAATTTTATACAAAGAGAATGAAAATCGAATGTTAGTATTATGAGACGACGAAGTCGCGTTCATAGAAGTCGACGTAGAGGAGAAGAAGGCGCACGTACGTTGAAGAAAAAGTCGCACGTAAAAAGAATCTTACATACATCTTACATTACGCTGTGCAGCATTTACTTAGGGTCAGTTGACACCGCAACGAGACGCGACGCAGCGCTGAATATTTAAGATAGATACACGTTTCATTGTAAGTAAGAGTTCGAATGTCAAGTCAATCAAAGTCAATGTCGAAGGCTCCGCTCTTGCAATGAAACGTGTACCTTTTTGTGTAGTGAATAAAGTTCAATATTTAAATATATACTCGTAATTATTATTAGCGGGTAAATCTAGTTTGGATTCTAAGGTTGTCTTGCTCGCACGCGCAGGATATGACGGGTATGCGAATGAGTCAGCGCGTTGACCAAACCGTGATTATATCAAAAATAGTTAAGATAATGGAGCTTCTGATTTAACACTGCAGCCTGCATTCTCAACACGACTTAACTATATTTCCTTTAAGATTAGCGCGTTTAACCAACATCCAGGCACTTTAGATTAACTCAGGGTTTCTCAAACTTTTGTCTACGTCCAAACTCTCCACGAACCTCTGTCATTGTTTTCTGATGACAATAAACCCCTAACTAGTTTTTTTTTTATCAGGTGTGAAACTTCACCCTCACATAAGTAGGTATGTTGTAGAAAAGGGTAAAAGGAAACTCATCGTATTGAGTGAGAGTTCGGGATACTCTTTCTGTCTAGCAGTGGTTATGGCTTGTTCTCCTTTATAGCACTAATATAAATAATAGGTAGGGATTTGGATGAGGGTCTTCAAAAGTTAAGTGGTAAGTGAATCCGATAGGAATACCACGCCACTGCTGTCTAGCAGCACAAAAATCTGTCAAGCCTGCCTGCCAACTCCACTAGAATCTGCGTATCCCACTTTGAGAAACCCTGGCTTAATTCTTAATATAGAGCTAACAGGTACAAATCTACCTATCTATATATCTATATATATAAAAGGCAAAGCTAATTGACTGACGTATCAACGCAAAGGCCAAACCATTAAAGCTAGAAATTTAAAATTTTGCACACGTATTTTATCATATGACGTAGGCATCCACCAAGGAAGGATTTTTCAAAATTCAACCCCGAATGGAGTAAAATAGGGTGATTATAGTTTGCACGAAACCTTTTATTCCTTATTTATTGGCATAAAATTTCGTATGAATTGAGTACGAAAAAATAATGAGTTACGTATTTGAGCGTTTTCTAATATTCAACTCCTAAGAGAGTAAAATAGGGGATGAAAGTTGTAAATTATTATAAAGATATCGTATAAAACCCAATTTCACGCGAGCGAATCCGCGGGCAAACGCTAGTTACTAAATAAGAGCTTTTTTAGTGTCTGTCTCCACAAGTTACATCCAATATTTCATAATTAAGCTTAATGTAAACTTCTATATAATTTATAAACTTTTAAGATCATTTCTCAGGTAACGAGACCTAATGTATCTAGGTAGACTAGAGCACCCGGGCTCTAGCACTAGGTGTCGGGTTCGAGAGGTCATCTACACTGACATGTAACATTATACCCATTATCTGGTATACGAATTAAGACACATATAAAATTAATTAATTAATACAATCATTAATTTTATACTCTGAATTGTAGTAGCGCACGAAGACGCTGGCAACATCTATCTAAAATATTTAAAGTTACATAGTAAATGTGACACCATTAGCGAGTGGCCAACCATTACATTAAACTATGCACGTTTAATACGAAAACGATTCAGTAAACTAACGGGTAAATATTGTAGTTGTAATTGTGTGAATTGTCGCCAACTACCAAGCCTGCGGTTGTTGTGAGGTCAATTTTATGTAGTCAGAACAGGTCACGTCCTACTCGTCATTTAGAATGTCCAGATTTGTTCTGATGTTAAAAATCTCACTCTGAGCGTCTAAAGCTTAACTGTTAGTGTGACAAAATTATCTGCCACATGACACACGATGGTTTAATTTATTATGCTTATGTACTCAAAATCGCCGTTGACGCCTTCTCCGTGATGTCCACGAAGATATGTGGGACTCTCAACGCTAGTCGCCGCTTTACCCACTAAGGCCCACTACGGATTGCCTTCAGCTGGTTTGAAGGGGAGGGTCCCGGATCTGCCTTATCGATCTTCTTATCATGTACGAAGAACGTGGAAGCCTTTCCCGTGGATAAGTGTCCACGAAGATATGTGCGTCTCTCGACGCTAGTCGCACAAAAAACCGAATTTGCTTCTAAATTGAGGGTATTGAGGGTAATTGAGGGTATACACATACAAATGTGTATTTACCTAACCTAACATTTAGTCACAAAATCTGAAAAACTATTAGAATAGCCTCAAAGGAGCGATTTTCCTTCCTCCCCCGGCGATAGTTTCCCGACTGATTAGTTCTTTTGTTGTGTTCTGATACGTAACTAACGACATTCATTGTTACACGCTTAGGCAGATAGGGCTGGCACATACGAGAATTGTATTAATGTTATTTATTGAAATCTGCTATGCCCGCTTCCTAAGGGCAATGTTTTGGTTCAATAACTTATGTAAATAAGTTTCCTATCCAAAAAATGAAGTTTAAACTAAGTTTGACTTCGCTGACCAGTGTGATGTGTGGATATTGCGTAGCCACGACAAATACGAGTTACGGTATTTGACATTGCTACGCTACCGGCACTGACAGACTTTAAACAAAGAAAAGTAGAAGAAAACTTAACAGACTTTACTTGTCTCTTTTTTAAATAGTTCGATAAATAATCCAGGACAATAAACAGATGGTTGTCCACCTTCGATGTCAGTACGACGTGTCATCTACTACGGTTCAACGCGTAAAAGATAATTTCCAAAATGAATATTTTTTAATATCTTATGTAACAAAAACGTACATATTTTACCATGCAAAATATTTATATACATAATATAATATAAGTTCCAATAGAAAGTATAATCCGCTACTTTAGATGCTTGACATCAAAAACACTTTACTGAAAACTGTTTTTTCGCCCGTGCCACCCCTACGCCGGTCGCGTCCGAATACTCAACATGACAATGACATTTCGTCTCCAGTCCATTACGTGTAATTTCTCCAATGCTACAGGTATTCTTTCATTCTTATCTATTTCCTTTTATATCATCGACTTAAAAAGGAGGAGATTAATACGGTCTGTGAGTCATTGCCCTAGAACTAGATCATTTACAATCTAGAGTCTAGACCCCACACGAAAGAACGTAAAATGGAGAAAACAGAGTAATTTTCCCGATACACACACACACACACATACACAAATTCTGTCTCTCTTTCTGACACTAATATTAAATTTAGCTTACTTAACAGCTAATAAATAATTTTTGCGGAACCCTGATGAGTAATATTGTATGTAACCCATAGGTTCCACGGAACTCACTTTGGAATTCACCGATCTCCGAGAAATCTTTGGTCATTATTGTGGTTCTCGGGCTTTAGTAGTTAAATGGTGTTAACAATTAACAATACATTATATTACATATTGTATTGTTAATAATATATATTTTACAATATATACAGGGATAACAAATATTTTTTTAATTCTACCCCATCGTGTGGGGTATTGTTGAATAGGTATTTTAAAATCAAGATTTCCCAAAGTGGAGCCATTTAAGTCGGGACACTCCCCACTTAAATTATAGACGAGGCATGGTTAAGGTGAAAACTGTCCTCACTTAAATGGCTCCACTTTTGGAGATTTTGGGGCCATTTTGACATTTGAGGTATGGTGAAATCGAGATGGCGTAAATTCTTCTTGTATGAAGATTTGTTCTGTCAAATTTACGTCATAGCCTATATTTAGTTTTAAAATATTTGTCCAAATGACTACAGAAATCCCAAAAGAATAAAAAATATATATTATATAGCAAAACATTTATGTATATTTCTGTGAAATCTTTTGCGAAACATTAGTTAAATAACCTAACCAAGAGCATGTCAGGACATGTCTAAGGAGAGTTCCGTTACTATTAACGCCCAATAGGTTTTTTCAAATTACTTCAAAAGTTACTGTCCGATTTCGTTCAAAATAATTTTCCTCAAGAGTATTTAGCATGATCTATAAGCGTGTAAAATTGCAAGTTTCTAAGTCTCATAGTTTCGAAATGCCAGGGGGACCAACTTACAAACTCGTTTACTCGAAATTGGTTGACTTTGTAAAAAAGGCATGTATGAAACCTTGCCTTAATTTTAAAATACCTATTCAACGGTACCCCACACGATGTGGTAGAATGAAAAAATATTTGTCACTTGCCACTTCACATATGGAGCGCCACCCCTATTTTATTTACTTTATATTACTCCCATTATTATTTTATAATGCCGAAAATGAGAATTATACACAGTACGTAACTATACCAAATTTCATCAATTAATGTTCATAATTACTAAAAGAGCGGACGGACAGACAGACAGACAGAGCGAAACTATAAGGGTCCCTTGCGTACGACGGAACCCTAAAAACATGACGTGTACAGAGTATACGACGTGGTAGAATTGAAACTTCATTCATCATTTAAAATCCAAAAAATACTCTAGTAAAAAGAATTTTTGTATACCCAGCGCCATCTGTGTATGCCTGTACTTTAGAAAGTTAAGTAGTTATTGTAGCGAGCTACGACCTCTTGATATGTAAGTCCTTCTTATGCTTGAGTGGTGATGATAATAATACAGCAACAATTCTTATATTCTCTTAATTGGTGCTTAACACAGATACGTATTACATATGAGATATTATGTCTAACACAATTACGTCTACAGTCTACACTGAGAATAGGCTTTTACTTCTCTAAACTAAATAGGCTTTACTTCATGACATCTGTCAACATGACATTGACATGCAACAGTTATGTAATAAGTACAAAACATAGCTTCCGGCAGATGGCGTTACATCGATGGCGTTATATCCAAAATCGTGTCGTGACGCGTCGGGACCTTGAAATTTCTCTCTCAACGCCGCTGCAAGTAGTTTCACTTCAAAATTATATTTCTTTAAATTTTTCCGCGTAACTGTTTTATTATTCGTAACTACCTTTTCTAGAAATAATATTTTGTGCGAATACAAAGAATCTCCTAGCTCGATATGAAATCAATCCTTACCATTACCGCTATATTATATTCTCATCGTTAGGGGAATATCATAGGTAAGTTGACTCTGCAAAGTAATATCGCGACTTGTATAATAAAATGTCAAGTTGTAAAGCACTTTGTATCACGTTTACCAATACTCAAACAAAGCCAGCGTTCAATTGAAAAACTTCACGTATTTGTTCCCAACTGGATGCCGGTGGAAATATGGATGCATGTTTGTATTGTACTAGACGTCCGTCCGTGTTGAACGGTCTCTGTGGCTCAGTGGGTAGCTCGTCGGCGCTTAAGCCGGAGGTCGCGGGTTCCAATCCCGCGAAGGGACGAAAAGTTTTTCTGTGTCATGGATGTGTATTAAATATATGTATAGTACAGTGGAGGAGCGTGAGATTCGCGGAATAGTAAGCCGCGTAAGCAAATATCTATTATAATACAAAACAACGACATTTTGGTTTTGTTGTGCTCAGCGCCCTATGAACCTTACCCTCCTTGAAATAATGAATATCTAATATTTTTCTAATTTTTTAATTTGTTTTTATCTCCATCATTATACGGTTCATTTTTATCCATACAAGCCGGTGTTTCAACAGCGATTTTTTATTTGTAAATTCCAGCGCATCTCGTGCGTCCAAGGGAAATGTTTTGTCACAAGGTGTTAGAGCAATGTTTTTGGGTGCAAATTATTGTTTTGTTTCAGTGCTGTATTTTAAAGACAAATATGTATTATAAATAAGCAATATTCCGCTTATATAGCCGGCTTCCCTAATGAATAATCCCTCGCCTGTATAATATCTAATATATTCTTATAATAAAAATATATACTATAAATATGTGTATAGTATTAAAGTATTAATATATTTCCGTTGTCTGGTACCTGTGATACAAGTTCTTCGGATACATAGTACAGGACCAGATTGACGTGGCGTGGAAGTGTCAATAGATAGTATTATTATTACTGTTATGTCACGGGAACCATACAATGCTGAAAAAATAAGTATCCAATAAGTCACCGTTTTAACCCCCGCCTCAAAAAGAGGGTCGTTATAAGTTTGATGTGTCTGTCGGTGGCATCGTAGCTCCTAAACGAAAGGTCCGATTTAGATGCGTTTTTTTTGTTTGCAAGCTGACGTGATCGAGAATGTTCTTAGCAATAATTCATTATGATCAGCTCGCTTACTGCTTGACTATTTGGGAGTTACTTAATTGCTACATTTCATCAGAAGATCAGCATAAAAAGCATCATTTGTTTCTTTTTTTGTGTTAATTTTACGTACATTCATAAAGGCTTACAAATATATTAAACCTACATTGGGATTTTTTTTTAACAATGAGTGTACATCGTTTAAAACTCATTCGTTACACACTTGTAACCACGATCAGGAATATGCATAGAACATATAATTTACTTAAAAAATAATAATATGATACTAGACACAAAAAAAAATGGCGAAAAAACCGATATCTCATTAAAACTGAACATGTCGCTGTTAAACTTTTTATCTTATCTCTTTCAAAATTTCGTATGAACTTTCTATTCAAGTCATGTCATATGACGTCACGTTACACATCGGATCTCTCTGTCAAATTGCCTACTTTAAAGTTTCATATCTTTACACTGATTGTACTACACGGATTTTTACAAATAAAAATGTATTTTTTGCAATAAAAATGTCACAGGGGGGCATGAAAGTATTATTTATACTCTCTGGGTGCGGGGGGCGCCAAACACAAGTCTAAAGCTCAATTTTCTTTACTATTTTTGATATAATCTCGGTTCGGTCAACGCGCTGACTCATTGGCATGTGCATCAAATAGAGCGCGCGCGAGCGGGACAGCCGGAAAATTCAAAAAGGATTTAACCGAAAATAATAACGAGTATCACCCTCTGACGGCAAGAGAGATTCATTGCACGACTCGATACGAAAAGCATATTATGAGAGAATTTCTTACAATAATCGTTTACCCGTTATTATTAGCCGTTTTAGTTTCTAAGTTATTTATTACTATTTTTTTATTTTTTTTTAAATTTTATTTGGGACAACAAACAATTGCGTACATGCTTAATACTAACACATAAGTAAACAATGAAATTAAGGTAATTACACAACCAACACCATTATCCACAATATAACTTATTTTATGAACAATATAACAATAACTATTACAAGCAAATTGGCACACCGGTAACGTCTACATCATACGTCGACAGTTTGATTAAATAATGAAACATAACATGAATTTTGTGGTATCAACAATCTTTGATTAAATTCAATGAATTTAATAAATTTTTTTAACAGCTGTTCTTTGAACTGAAACAAAGATAATACAAATATATCGATGTTCGTGAAATTATCGTTGTAGCTTTTCATAATTCGCTTTAATGGTGCCCTATCACCAGCATTCGTCCTGCTCGGTGTAGGAGCAAACAGCTTATGAGTGTAGTTGTCACGGATTCGTTGTGAGCGACTAGGTATGCGAAGGTAAATTTTGTTTATCAAATCATTACAGTCAATTAGATTGTGACAAATCTTATAGAGAAACATTTGATCAAAGTATATTCGTCTTTGTGAAAATAAAACCTACTATGGCAATAAGACCAATAAAACCGGCCAAATGCGTGTCGGACTCGCGCACATTTTACATGTTTACGCATTATGTTAGGCATCTGTAACTCCTAAACTAACAAAGTTATATGATCCGTTATAGTTTTCGTTTAAAATTCATTACATGGACTACCATCAAGAATTTGTTTTTCAAAAAAAAAATTTTTCGAGTCAGTCGTTTAGCTTTTAGAGGGGGACATTTTAAGAAAAAAAAAAATATTTTAAATCAAAAAATCGTCTTAGCAATCTCTTAATGTTTTTAAAAGACCTATCTAATGATACCCCACACTATGGGGTAGACGCGAGACATAAAAGCATGGGAATGCTTTTATGTCTCGTACGTACCTTTACGTGTAGGGGAGGTACCTACCCCAAAAAAAAAATCTTGATTTTATTTTAGCAATTTGTCGACTTGGTAAATAAATGTTTTTTTTGATGTAAAATCAAACCAAAGTTTCATCTTTCCAGCACTAACGGAACGAAGTTGCAAGAAAAAAATATTTTAATTCGCGTCTTAATGATGTGGACTTTTGTAACACAATTCTGGCTTCACCAAATACAGAAGTAGCTAATGTTCTCTTAAAAGTTGTTAAAATTAGTTTGAAGGATCGTGATCATAGTAATTGTTAATTATTATTTCTTTGTTTGTTGCTTTCTGATTCTGTAATTAGTCTTAAGAAATTGTTACTGAGCGACATATTCATTATTGAATAAGCTCATTAAATAAAGATTAAAAAAAAAAAAACTTTCCAGCACTAACCGTTTGGACGGTAAGCCGACGACGGACGGACATGACGAAACCATAAGGGTTCCGTGACGTGAACTACGGAACCCTAAAAAGTAGTACTCCGGATCTTACTCGTGACCGTACTTACTCGCGACTGTACTTACTCGTGACCGTACTTACTCGCGACTGTACTTACTCGCGACTGTACTTACTCGTGACCGTACTTACTCGCGACTGTACTTACTCGTGACCGTACTTAATCGCGACTGTACTTACTCGTGACCGTACTTACTCGCGACTGTACTTACTCGTGACCGTACTTACTCGCGACTGTACTTACTCGTGACCGTACTTACTCGCGACTGTACTTACTCGCGACTGTACTTACTCGTGACCGTACTTACTCGCGACTGTACTTACTCGTGACCGTACTTAATCGCGACTGTACCAGGGGGGGTGTCACTACGCCGTTCCGCCGCCGAGCTACAAGTACATACCGAGACTCCCCAACGTTGGGGCGATTCAATGGTTGCCACTTGCCACGCACTGACCGGCCGTGGCGCACGCGCGCGCCTCTTACGCAGTACGACTCACTTTATGTCGCAAACGCGTGTCATATTTTAATTGGCAAAAATATGTATCCAAAAAAATACTGCATTGCAACCGATTGTCGGGACAATGAAAAAAATAGCAATTGTCAGTTTTTCTCGGTTCCGGCAAGTGCGAAAGATAGCGAATGGTACGATAATCATTACTCATTTATATCTACTGTCATGGTACCTAAATCTATAACAATAATTATTAAATATACACACAAAAGTTTTATATTATATGCTTATTTATAGGTGGTAGGTAGCTGCATATACATACATATAATCCATACCTACATCAAAAGAGAATCACGTGTCGTGTCTGTGTAAACTGATTTATATGTTCGGTATTCATTTACCTAATAGGTACATAGGTATAACAGTTTCCGCTTGTATACCTTGCGTGGTATTTATGTTCGGTCGGTATGTTGTATGGTAATCTATATAATATGTATTATATCATTATTATATATTATATCGTCGTCTAGTATAAATCTGATAGTATAATCTAAGATATTTAATAAAAACTATTGACAAGTGACAACCCTATTTTCGGAATATCTGACAAGGTGTGTAATAATGTCGACCTTCGCGCGGCGCCAGAGAGCTCAATTTCGGCTGCTCGCGTGCGGTCCGTTTGTTAATAATAATTATATAGGCACATAAAAAGGCGGCATTTGTGAAGATCAAAACAGAGAGACTTCTGTACCTTGTACTATTATATATTCTGTGACTGTACTTACTCGTGACCGTACTTACTCGCGTCTGTACTTACTCGTGACCGTACTTACTCGCGACTGTACTTACTCGTGACCGTACTTACTCGCGACTGTACTTACTCGTGACCGTACTTACTCGCGACTGTACTTATTCGTGACCGTACTTACTCGTGACTGTACTTACTCGTGACCGTACTCACTCGTGAAATTTGCTAGTGAGGCAGAACAAAGCAGCCAAAGAAAAAAACGCTATCCTTTTAGATCATAATCGTATGGAATCTCAAGTTGTATTTTTATCCCAATTAAACATTTAACCATACATTAGTGTACAATATTAGGTATTTAAGTATTGTCGAAATACGCACTCTATAATATAATGTCCACAAATAAAATTTTCGTAATTTATAGTAAAATAATATTTATGATTAACATTTCCTGACAACTCACACTACGCATGGACTGTACAACGCGCCGGCTTTAAAGGTCACACGCCCGCTGCACAGTATCGACATCCGTTATAAATAGAATTTAAGTATATTTTATAGGATAATGTTATCAAAATTTAAGTTCACATGTTATTTATTTTTCGCACGAGAATCGAAAACTGATCACGCTCCTTGAATTTTTGTTTCGGAGACACCCTGTGGAACTTTAAATTTTATATTTCTGTGTTTTCCCTATAGATTTTTAAGACAAGAGAGCAAACCAGCACACGGATCGCCTGATGGAAACAACTGCCGTCGCCTATGGACATCCATCCGCAATACCAGGAGAGTCGCAAGTGCTGTGAAAGATATATCATTGACGTCGACCGCACTGTCGTATCGGTTACAAAGGAGCCTAATAATTTTTGTTTAAATTAATCCAGCAGCCGCGGAAATTGCTTGAGCCTTGCTAGCGACTAAAAGATTACAGAGGCTCGGTTTGAATATCGTGAAGGAAATTAACATTCCTTTGACCTAAATACCGTCACTCAAAGTATTCGCGCTTATGCTTCATATCACATAAATGTCTGTGGTTTAAGAGATATGACAGTAATCATCATAATCAGCATGAAAAAAACACATTTTTGTAGTAAAACACTTTTGTAGTAAAACTCCTTTACGCACGCGTGACTTGGGGAGTAAAGCGTCGAAAGCGTGACGAGAGCGTTGCAAAAAGTGTGATCGGGCGAGAAGAACGGAAGTTGAGAGGGAGATATAAGTTAGTGAAGATGAAAAGAGAGAGAGTTACGTTTCGTACATTACTATAGAAGCAAAAGAGAGCAGTGCGCGTGAACGTTTTCTTTCTCAATTTCTCTCGTAGCCAGTGCATGAAATATATATACCTCAGTCAATAGTTCGTCTGCGAGTTTTACTTCAGTCGTGTGATATAAAGCACACACGTTTTTATATTAAAACCCACACCCACATTCAATTTCGACCGGAGCACGTTTCTTCAGCTTCAGCTTCTCAAACTTTCTCACAAAAACCCAAACATTATGTACTGTACAACATGTACTGGCGCCATATAACACGCTTACAAGTATTAAGTATAGTTTTCTGTCAAAACAAAAATTATTATCTGTTGAAAGACCTTGTTAAAGCTTAAAATTGCACGAACAATTATTGACAACTACGTATTCGTAATGTTAACGAAAGGGAATTTTATGAAAGTTATGACAGCGCCCATACAATCGACATTCCATAACGGTATTAATACGCACTTACTTGTCAATGAGGGTTTTAAATTCGTGACATCTGACAGCTTTTGGGCACGACAAGGACCGTCGGGCTACCAAGCGCCGCCTAGTAACAGAAAGAGACGAAAATTCTTATTGACCGTTTCTGATACCACTTACGCCACCAGATGACGCTTTATGTGCGTTGGGTCTGCCCCCTAACGGCAGAAAAAATATCAAAAACCCTCATTGGCATGAACAACTTACTAGATATAAAACACCATCTTATGTCATTACTTCTGTGAAATAGGCAGATAACGGCAGAAAAAATCATGACAGCCCCATTACAAGAAATTGATTCGATAAAATTACGTTTACACCGCTGTCAAATGTTCCTGCTAGGCAGCCTGTTTGGGCTACAGATTGCTACAGATGAGTGATTTCTACTCTCAATACATTAGCTTTATATAAATAAATCTCTATTACGTCTTTGTCAGACTCAGATATAAAATATGTTCGCGATAGGCGGAGGTTATTACTGACTACCATACCAAGAATATTATTTTTACTCTTTGCTGATACTACAAATCAAAGTATACAAATGTATTAAATAAACAACCTCACAATCAACTGTGAGATTACGTGAGCTACCGCGGTTGACACAAAGCGCACTCTGTCCTACCCCGTTCGGGCTTAGCATGGCGATCCGAAGAAATAAAATTCAAAGAAGAAATATTCTATCCAAAACAGTTCGTTGCAAAATAGTTCTTAATCCAAATACCGTGACAAGGTCGTCAATAGAAGTCAACATTTTGTTGTTCAGTTGACATTAAGTAAGAGTATTTGACATTGAAATAAGAAAACGTTTCTACTTTAGCTGTCAAAAGAGACATTTTGTGAACTCATGCTCGGGAAGAAAAGAAATGTTGTTTCTCATAACGACGATGCATTGACCTTGCTGCCTTACAATAAGACCCGTTTTGCTTTAACGATTTTGACGATTCTTCGATGTTTCTAGGGTGCGCATGCTAAGCCTGCTGGTCGGGCGAGAGTGACACACATAGGGTACATACGAGGGCGGGTCAATAAGTCCGTGACTTTTGGAATAAAACACAGATTTTTTGATAAATAAATCATTTTATTTTTCAACGTAGTCCCCCTTGAGCTCTATACACTTTGTCCAACGCTTCTCCAATTTTTTTATCCCTTCCAAAAAATATGATTTGTCGAGGTCCTCAAAATAGGCCTTTGTTTGCGAGATGACTTCATCATTGGAGTCAAATCTTTTTCCACCGAGCCATTTTTTCAGGTTTGGGAACAAGAAGTAGTCACTCGGAGCCAAATCTTGAGAATAGGGTGGATGTGGGAGCAATTCATAGCCCAATTCATGGATTTTTGCCATGGCAACTGCACATGTGTGCACCCTTGCATTGTCTTAGTGAAAAAGAACTTTTTTCTTGGCCAAATGAGGTCGGTTTTTTTTCAAATCCTCATTGAAGCGGTCCAATAAGTTGGCATAATATTCCCCATTAATTGTTCTTCCCTTTTGAAGATAGTCAATGTGGATTATCCCACGTGCATCCCAAAAAACAGTCGCCATAACTTTATTGGCTGACAAACCCACCTTGGCCTTCTTTGGCGCCGATTCACCCTTAGAAACACACTGTTTTGACTGTTGTTTGGTCTCTGGTGTATTGTGATGGATCCATGTTTCGTCCACGGTTAAAAAACTCCCCCATATTGTGATTAAACAACGCCAAACCTTCCTGTGAAGTTGTTACACGATTGCGTTTGTGGTCGACTGTGAGCAAACGCGGCACCCATCTTGCGGAAAAATTTCTCATGCCCAAGTGATCATTCAAAATTGAAACCACTGAGCCATACGAGATGCCTATGGCTTCCACAATCTCTTGCACTTTCAATCTTCGGTCGGCCAACACCATATCGAGAATTTTTTCGATTGTTTCGGGTGTAGAGACCTCAACTGGGCGTCCAGGACGTTCGGCATCTTCAGTGCTTGTAAGGCCACAACGAAATTCAGTAAACCACTTTTTTACCATTGAAATCGATGGTGCAGAGTCCCCATAGTATTTATCAAGCTTAGCCTTGGTCTCGGTAATGGTTTTTTTTCGCAAAAAATAATGCTTAATAAGCACACGAAATTCACTTTTTTCCATTGTTTCCTTAAGTTACTGGATAGTCTGATAAAGATAGCTATAAAACACAAACTAACTGACGCAGCAAGTTCAAATTTTAATAGGAATCAACTGACAGATGCCTGTTACAGGAGTAGTGTTGCTTTTTCAGTAAGGAGGTTAGAAATTCAAAAAGTCACGGACTTATTGACCCGCCTTAGTAAATAGCTTGCGCGTTATAAGGGCTGGTGCAGACATTTTACTATGGCATGTGGTTGACTTTTCACTTGCGTAACGCCGAAATACATAAAGCCGTGAATATACTATCCGGAATCCGGTAGGCCGAGACAAAATTCAAAATTGAAAATAGAACTCTGCGCTAATACAATAGTGCTGAAAATTGAACACACAAGTGTCGAGACAAATGTCAATGTCATATATGACACCTAGACACTCGACACTTCGAACTTTCAATCGATTTTCAATTCTATTGTATTAGCGTAGAGTTTTATTTTCAATGCTCTCAATTTTCCCTCGCTTTCCGGATTCTGAAACATAATATAGTCCCAGCCTAACTGCGTTGCGGCACCGCGCCGTAACTTAACGCGTTCTACTGACGTACTCTATCATTCACTTTGTTTGTTAGTTTCAAAGCCGACTTTGGCGGTGCGGTGCCGCAACGCAAACGCAACGTTATATGTATTGGCCCTAATATTGTGGTCTACAACCATTCAGATACGGGCCTTATTTATACATATAAGTCATATTATAACGATGCACAATACACATGTGGCACACAATCTACAGTTATACCATATTCGCGATAAGAATGCAGCGAGTCGTTAGTGCAAATATCTAAATGACAATTAAGACGTGTGCAGATCTTATTCTTCTTCTTTTGGCATAGCCTTCCCTGTAATAGGAGTTGCCAATGTCAGAGTGACGCAGCAGATGTTCAGTGAAAAGCTGATGGCGTACAGTGCAGGGAATGGCTCATGCAATGACTTCATGGGTACCTCATGCAGATACAAGTTATAATTACTAGTATAAAAACAGAATAATATGCAAAGCCAATGTTTCTTAGCCTTTTTTTTTAATTTTTTATTAAGCCCTACATAATATACAGAACATATTCACCAATTGACGTAAGCCAATTTGAAATTTGCACTGATGACTGATGAGTTATCAGTGAAAGATAGTAGGTAAACAAATATCAATTTTATACAAACCAAAAAAATATTTTATTTGGAAAAAAAAAACCATGTGCGAATCGGACTTGCGGAGGGTACCGTACCAAATGGCAAAGATATCACGTTTTTTGTATGCAGCCCCACTTAAATATTTATTAGCTATAACAGTTCATGAGATATAGCCTGGTGACAGACAGACGGACATATAGCGGAGTCTTAGGAATGGTGTCACTTTACCCTTTGGGTACGGAACCCTAAAAAGTATACGTATAAATCGGTATATGCATCTTCACAATTGCTTTAGAAATCCATGTATATTCTCATGAATATTGTAACCTGATAAAAATATTTATACTACGGATAAGCATTCAATGTTACTGTCTTTGTTTGATACGTTGGAAAAGTCACTTGACAGACAGAGACAAAAACATTGAATAGCTTATCCAATGTGTAATTTTTTTTTCTTTTTTTTTTCTTTATTGGATACAACCAACTGTGATCACACAAGTACAAAATCTTAAAAAGTAGTATTCAGTTACAAATTAATAAATAAATGTGACACCCACATCGTTATCCACATATCATTATCAAACATTGTTGTTTACTCGAAAGATTGAAAATATATAAGTTACATTATCAGATACAAATTGCTTTTAACAATAATCATAATAATTCAGGAAAGAATGCTTACATAAAAAACTAAAAAAAAAACTTGCACATATGGATTTGAAGAGTAATTTCAAAAATATAGATTACATCACACAGCATAAATGTGTGTGCGTGTGTGTGTGTGTGTGTGTGTGTGTGTGTGTGTGTGTGTGTGTGTGTGTGTGTGTGTGTGTGTGTATGTGTGTGCGTGTGTATGTGTGTGTATAAGCACCCTAGCCCTAGGCAAGTCTTGGGAATAGTAAAAAACTACTAGGGTGCCTATGAAGCGTATGTGCATCTAGTATGTGCATTAAGTACCGTTAAGTGCGGTGTAAGTTACATCGCGAGATACTAAGGCGGGTCAATAAGTCCGTGACTTTTTGAATTTCTAACCTCCTTACTGAAAAAGCAACACTAGTCCTGTCAACAGGCATCTGTCAGTTGACTCCTATCAAAATTTGAACTTGCTGCGTCAGTTAGTTTGTGTTTTACAGCTATCTTTATCAGACTATCCAGTAACTTAAGGAAACAATGGAAAAAAGTGAATTTCGTGTGCTTATTAAGCATTATTTTTTGCGAAAAAAAACCATTACCGAGACCAAGGCTAAGCTTGATAAATACTATGGGGACTCTGCACCATCGATTTCAATGGTAAAAAAGTGGTTTACTGAATTTCGTTGTGGCCTTACAAGCACTGAAGATGCCGAACGTCCTGGACGCCCAGTTGAGGTCTCTACACCCGAAACAATCGAAAAAATTCTCGATATGGTGTTGGCCGACCGAAGATTGAAAGTGCAAGAGATTGTGGAAGCCATAGGCATCTCGCATGGCTCAGTGGTTTCAATTTTGAATAATCACTTGGGCATGAGAAAGCTTTCCGCAAGATGGGTGCCGCGTTTGCTCACAGTCGACCACAAACGCAATCGTGTAACAACTTCACAGGAAGGTTTGGCGTTGTTTAATCACAATATGGAGGAGTTTTTTAACCGTGGACGAAACATGGATCCATCACAATACACCAGAGACCAAACAACAGTCAAAACAGTGTGTTTCTAAGGGTGAATCGGCGCCAAAGAAGGCCAAGGTGGGTTTGTCAGCCAATAAAGTTATGGCGACTGTTTTTTGGGATGCACGTGGGATAATCCACATTGACTATCTTCAAAAGGGAAGAACAATTAATGGGGAATATTATGCCAACTTATTGGACCGCTTCAATGAGGATTTGAAACAAAAACCGACCTCATTTGGCCAAGAAAAAAGTTCTTTTTCACTAAGACAATGCAAGGGTGCACACATGTGCAGTTGCCATGGCAAAAATCCATGAATTGGGCTATGAATTGCTCCCACATCCACCCTATTCTCCAGATTTGGCTCCGAGTGACTACTTCTTTTTCCCAAACCTGAAAAAATGGCTCGGTGGAAAAAGATTTGACTCCAATGATGAAGTCATCTCGCAAACAAAGGCCTATTTTGAGGACCTCGACAAATCATATTTTTTGGAAGGGATAAAAAAATTGGAGAAGCGTTGGACAAAGTGTATAGAGCTCAAGAGGGACTATGATGAAAAATAAAATGATTTATTTATCAAAAAATCTGTGTTTTATTCCAAAAGTCACGGACTTATTGACCCGCCCTCGTATAGGTCAATTGTCTGGTCTGTGTAGTAGGTGTCACATGACTGTAACAGAACAGCGTTTACACGTTTCTTTTAGTGAGGGAGTTACTTGGATTTCTATTGCAATGACAATAATACGCATAAACCGATTTATTTGTCCACTTTTTATACTTACCCCCTTTAAGTATAAAAAAAAAACAATTTGCCTTTACAAGCGGCACGGGAGCCGCGCTAATCATTTTTACGAGATTTACTCCAATAACGCGCTTGTGTAGGTACATAAACAGGCGTATTCTATTAAATTTCATATAAGGCCGACGCGAAATTGCGTTCGTAATGGCTATTGGGAGTAAGTTTATAATATATATTTGCTCGCAACGTTATGAAAATATTATTAAATCATTGGATAACACAGTTGCAAAATCAATTTGCGGTTTCTTTTTTGCTCATAACTTAATATTAACATTTTAAATTGAATTGGCAACATCTCAACTTTAATTTAAATAGAGTTCGCCTTGTGGTCGAAATTCGCCCATAATAATTCATATGCCACGGACAGACACACAAACAGACAGACAGACAGACACGTAAAACTTATAACACCGCTCTTTTTGCGTTGGGAGTTAAAAACACTTAGCGCTAGGGCAGGAGGCAAATTTCCTTGCCTTTGATATTCATTACGAACTACCGAGACACCGGATATGAATTGAGAACGTATTTAATTAGACTCGAGGTACCTATTCTATTAATAACTCATCGTCTTGTTTCATATTTTGACGACCTCTGTGGCTCAGTGGTTGAGCGCTACGATGCTCGAACCGTGTCGCGGGTGTTCGAATCCCGCCAAAGGAACAAAAAAAACCGCCAACCAAGTGCGAGTCGCGCGAAGGGTAAAATATAGACAACAACTAACAAATTAATTTTAGTTCGTTCACCGGAATCAAAAAAACTAGACTTTCGATATAGCTGTATCTCGCTCTCTCGGAAGACGCAACAATATAGTTGTTTGACAAATGCTAGCACATTTCATGATGCCGAAACCGAGATCTATACACAATCTATAACTATACCAAATTTGAACCATTTATAATTACAGAAGCTACAAGGGCGGACGGACAGAGCGAAACTTTAAGGATTCCTTGAGAATTACGTATATATATATAATCGATGTCTCGACAACGGCTACAGGTATTACCATGAAATTTAGTACGCAGGGAGTTTTGGGGGAGTAAATCGATCTAGCTAGGTATTATCCCTTAGAAACTGCGCATTTTGAAGCAATATAAATATGTTTTTTTATTTCGTCGTGCAACAATATATCAATAATTTCTATTCACTTACGTCAGTCTGATTGGCAGCTCGGTATGCGTACCTACGTATAACATTTGCATTGTTTGGAAATTCGGAATGTGGTGGGTTCGAATACCGGTAAGATAAATATTTTTGTGATTCTTATTATTTCTTTTTCTTTTATTTTTTGTTGTTGTTTATTTTTAATTATTTTACTGTTCTACTAAAGCACCTAGCAAAGCTCGGTCTCCCAGGTACTATGTTAATAAATAACACATAAAAAACAATTTAAATATTATTTCCCCCTAAATTTAGGCGGAAATCCCCTAAGATGGCAGCAGTGACTTTCCTTAATGTCAGGAGTTAAACCCTAATATAACTATAAACGAGAAAATAAAAACCCCTATAGAGATTATTTCCCCATAATTATAGGGGGAAATCCTCTAAGATGGCAGCAGTGGCTTTCCTTAATGTCAGGAGTTAAACCCTAATATAATTATAAACAAGAAAATAAAAACCCCTATGGAGATTATTTCCCCCTAAATAAAGGGGGAAATCCTCTAAGATGGCAGCAGTGGCTTTCCTTAATGTCAGGAGTTAAATCCTAATATAATTATAAACATGAAAATAAAAACCCAAGTATAGATTATTTTCCGTATATCCCGGATAAAAAAAGACGTAGAAGTCCCGCGATACTTGGATCACGACGCTTCATTTCATTATGAGCCATCGATTTACGATCGCAGTCCCACGGGAACGAGCATAGGGATTATATAAATGTTCCATTTTCGACCTCTCTCTTGCATTGAGATTTTTTAAAATATCATCTCAAGGAAGCTATGAGAGCTGAGAGTAAATAAATTAAATTTATGTTGTCTAGGTCCACCCACTAGGTAACTAGGTACCCGGAAAACTTCGATTTAAGGCTGGGACTATATATTCCGGAATACGGAATGCTAATGAAAATTTAGAGTACTGAAAATACAACTCTGCGGTAATACAATAGAGCTGAAAATCGAAGTGTCGAATGTCGAGCTGTCATATATGACATTGACATTTGACTCGACACTCATGTGTTAAATTTTCAACTCTATTCTTTATGTCCAAAGTTGTATTTTCAGTGCTCTTAATGTTAACCGGCGTTTCGGATTTCGGAGCATATAGTCCCAGCCTAACCAACATCCAACGTTGCATGTTATAATGATGATGATCATAGAGTAAACAAATGATTTGAGGACACCGTGGCATACAAAACCCACATTTTACGAGCACTATAACGTTACATGAAACAGACGTTCCCGTCGCTCCGAAACAATAACACCTCACTGTGATTGTTTACTCTTTGCGTTTCAGGAAAAAATAAAATACAGCATGAATTGCATTATATCAAAGTTACACTTTTTGAGGTAAGGTATATAGCATACTAGCTTTTTCCCGCGGCTTCGCCCAAGAAACTATAGTATCGTGTATTCCACGGGAATGCTGTACATTTTCTAGGATAAAAGTAGCCTATGTTTTAATTCAGAGCCTAAACTAATACCGTACCAAATTTCATCGAAATCGTTCAGTAGTTTATGCGTAAAAGAGCAACAAACATCCATTCATCCATCCATCCTCACAAACTTTCACATTTATAATAGCAGTATAGTAGTAGGATTTACCTCTACATGCATTATCTACAAGATGTTTTTTCAGTCAGAGTCCAAACATTCAGGAGTGAATATACTCTTGAATATAAGCAACTTTTACTATGGGAACAACTTTCCTACTTGAAAAAAATCAGATTTTTGCTACAAAAGGGCTACGGCATAAATAGCATTTTGTTGGAAACATCTGATATTTTTTTTGCAAGTAGGAAAGTCAATCCGATAGTAAAAGTTGCTTATATTCAAGAGTATATTCACTTCCGAAAGTTTGGAAACTGACTGAAAAAACACCCGGTATACCTACTAATATTATTAAGAGGAAAAGTTTTTTTGCAACATCTATTAATTAAAATACTAATGGGCGTCACAGACGGCGAATATACTATTATATTTTATATTAAGATGCCTGAATATATTTAATAATAATAATAATAAAAACATTTATTCGACAAAATAAGACATTACATTACATACATAGATTTACTCTACAAAACACAATAACATGAAATAAAGTAACATAATACAAGAAAAAAAACAAAACCGATATTACACAATATCCAAAAAAAACAGAAATAGGTATTATATAATAGTATTTTGTTTTGTTTTTTGTTCGATAAGTAGGTACTCATTAAACAAAAAACAAAACAAAATATAACGCATGCCAAGATGCGTGCTGTTAGACAACACACCACAGTTGCCTTTTTAAAAAAAGATTTATTATACAAACTGAAATAGTAATGAAATAGAAAAATGAAATAGTAATTATAGAAACATCTGCCGCGGTCGGGAGATGGAAACGGAGAAATGGTCTGGAACTTAGAATATAGGATGACAGGAGAAATGCAGTATCAGCGGATGGGAAAGCTAGGGTGAGCATATTAGCATACAGGAGCGGGATATAACACCTCCCGGGGGTAAACTAAACTTCGAGGACGAAGTTTATGGAAAACGGAATTAAGGAAGTTAAACATTTACTCTAAGGTTAGGTGTAGAAACAGGTTTAGTGTTATTTTGCCTTAATCCAAGTCTTGAAGAGGAATAGAAGTAGGAGAAGAAGCTGTATCTTGGGTTGGAGATGGATTTACAGAAAGAGTTTGGGAAAATCATGGAAGGATGCGAAGACAGCAGTTGTGTCTCTTTATTAAAATAAAATATTTATAAATGCATAATAAAACAATAGCACAAGACATTATTATTAAAGTAGTGAAATAATGATTTTCATACTTGATAAAACTATGTTCATTTATAATTTTATCAGCTTCTTTTGATAAAGATTTTAATTTTAATTTATGTTCATTACTAATTATGTCCAAATCGAAACAGAAACCCTCTTGAATGCAATGGACGAATGTGGAGAGGGGCAACCGCTGAACCAATGGTTTCGGGACTACCTCACTTCGCGCTCATACCGTGTAAAAGTAGGCGACACGCTCAGCAACAAGATTACGGTCAAATATGTGGTTCCACAGGGCTCCGGATGTGGGCCAGTGTGTTACCTACTACACGTCAACAGTTTATGTGGAATACTCAACTGCTCATCATACATGTACGCGGACGATTTATGTACTCTACGCGCTGGTACCGATCTGGCAGAAACATGTCACTTAGTACAACAAGATATTGATACTGTGGTCAGATGGTCTCACGAAAACGGCTTACTTCTAAATGCAGAAAAAAACAAAATTACTTGTTATACATTCTCCTTACTTATGCACTTCAAATTCGCCCCCTATGTATAGCCAATCATACTAATTGTCAATGTAAGCCTATTTATTGAACAAGTTGATTGTATAACTTACCTTGGTGTCAAAGTAGACAAACATTTTTCTTGGTCATGTCATATAGACTACATCGAAAACAAATTAAGAACTCTCATAGGAAAATTTTATCATCTAAGTCTAAAAGTATCGAGAAGCATATTAAGGTGTTTGTACTTTACATTAGTTGACTCAATTCTAGGTTATGCCCTTGATAGTTATGATCTGACATTTAGAAGTTATCCAAATAAACTTGAATCTCTACAAATAAGATTTTTAAAACTCATAGTAAATAAAAAAACCAAATCAAATTGTAAAGGCGACTATTCTAAATTATTTAAAATTTGTAAAATTCTCCCAGTTACTTTAAAACACAAAAACCTTTTGGCAATTAACAACCACAACCATAATAAAATCCATAACCTAGAATTACTGAAGCACAACTAAGGTACTCGGTCGGTATCGGAAGGCAAATATAAGGTACCCAGAGTTTTTAACTACTTTGGGGACCGAACTTTAAATAAAAGGTTACCATATGTATTAAATAGCTTGCCCAACGATATCCGACACGAGACCAAAACAAAAGCCTTCCAAAAAAACATGTACAAACACCTTTTTACTTTATTAACCTATTGTACATCCCGCACCATATTTTGATTGATTTTGTTATTACAATATCTCATTTTGTATTATTAGTAATATTAATGTTGTATCTTGTTAATTTTATTTTTATACTCTGTCTATAATATTAAGTTTTGTAACATTGATCCTACAGACAAACTGAAGAACAGTTTTGTAGGTCTTTAATTTATATTTTTTGTTTATTGGTATGAAGTAATAAATAAATAAAATACGTGTGGCACTCGGGGACTGCCGCGGTAAAGCTATTGCATAGTAAGTCTACACGCATACGTCTAGTCGCACGCACACAAACACCGTGCCGAAGTCTGCCGAACTGAAACGACGTTAGACGATGCACGGCTTTCAATGCCGCACCGCTGTGCCGGTCGGAGTGGGGGGTGTTAGGTTTATTTTCGTTACGGAATTTCTTGATTCGGTCGCCGCGCTCAAAGCCCGCGATAAAAGCTATGCAATAGCTTCATAATTTGGCCGATAACTTTTTGAAACTGGCATTGAAATTTTTCGTATATTTTATTTTAGCACAGTGAAAAACTGTGGTAACCGGTATTGGTTTTTTTCTTTAATTTATTTTATAAGATGACACAAAATTTCTTCCCATTTCTCAAGATCAAAGAGAAGAGCGTGTCAATACACGGCTTAGTGCTTACAAAAGGGTTCCGTACATATCAACGCGAAATAGGCTTTTTTACTTCAAAAGGTATCAATGTACGCAGTACGATATCACTTTAAATGATTTTAATTATCTGTTAAAACAATCGCGCAAGCCGCCGGCGTAAATCGCGTCATGTGTTTTGCTTTAATTTTTTACATATTATATATTTGCATTCTACTGCAGCTGCGGGTCCGCAATCGCGGCGGGCGCGACTGAAAATCGCTCCGTAAGTTCTGAGCCTTATAGTTTGGAAATGTTAGGGCGGGGACCAACTTATAAACCACTTAGGAGGCTGATTCGCCTTTATTAAAAAAATGTATTCGATGGTACACGATAGGGTTGAATGGAAAAAAATTATCCCCACCCTAAAATACAAAAAAAATATAAAGATTTTGTATATTTTGTACCTGACTACCTGTATATTCTTAATGTCATTAGTTTTATGTATATTATCCTTTTTTATCGCTCTAGACTCTAGAGTCTAGTTAGTATGTTAATAAAATAAAAAGCTACAAACGCTTTGAAAATTTACTTTAATGCGCGTAAATAATAAACATATTATAATCATTCATTTATATTCATAACTACCGAAGTTAGCAAAGAGGCCAAGTAGACGGACGGAAGGACGGCCGGACCGAATCTATCAAGATTCCTTGTAGTTACCGGGCACTGAACCCTAATACATGATTTTTTAAATTTTGTTTTATAAAAGTAGTGTTCATAAGGGTGTCGTGAGTTTTAGGGGTCCGTAGTTCGCGTCTAGGAAACCTTATAGTTTCGTCATGGCCGACCGTCCGTCACGCGCTTACCTCATAGTGTGTGGTATCACTGGATAGGTGTTTTAAAAACATTGAGAGGCTGCTAGACGATTATTGATTTAGGGATCCGTTTGCGAGATATTCAACTTTAAAGTCTTTTGTTAAAAAAAGAGGGGACCCTCTCTTTAAAGCTAAACGGCTGGCTCGAAAAATCTGAAAAAAATCATAATGCTAGTCCATTTGATGAACTTTGAAGGAAAACTATAACGGCTGATATAACTTCGTTAGTTCAGGAGTTATTGGGACTTAACTTATAAAATGCGCGTACTAGGAAAACTTCGTACAAAAATAACGAAATAAAAAGTAAAATATTGGTAGGTATACTTAATCAAACATCTGAGCCTTACAAGTGACGTAAAATTAATAGGTGAACCAATTGAACGCATTTATGCGGCACGTAATCTGGGTCTTTTGCTTGATTGTAATCTGCTGTTCCAAGAACATATAACTAGTCTAGTCAACGACTCCTTTTACAGACTGAAGATATTATACAGAGTGCGACCGTTTCTGTCAGTGGAAATGCATGTTCGTCCTGTAGAGTCTTTGGTGCTGTCAAAGTTGAACTATACAGATGTTGTTTATGGCCCACGTTTAACATCTGGAACTAAAAAGCTCATACAAAGAGTTCAGAATGCCTGTGCCCGTTACTGTTTTGATATCCCACCTTGAAGCTATGTGACCCCCTTCTTGAATGAACATTTTATGTTGAAAATGAAGCATCGGCGAAACCTTCATCTTGCTTGTTTGACGTATTAAAATATAGAGAGCCTAGATATATATATGATAAACTCTCAAGAACTGCTAGCCTTAGGTCTTGTGGGTCAAGGCAATGTTCTGTCCAGCTAGCCATCGAGAAACATCATATAGCGTCGTTCAGGGGCCGCTTTCGTTATTCGGCATCCAAATGCTGGAATAACATACCGCCGCCGATTAGAAATCTAAAAAGTCTAGCTTCTTTTAAAAGCAACTCCGACAATTTATTTTACGCGAACAGAAAGCACAGGAAAGCTTGCGACATGATGTAAGTGTATTATAGGTGTATGTTTCAGGTTACTTGTGTTGCACTTTGCTCCCTATATTAAAATTTTACTGATTCGATTGGCATCCTTAATTAGTGGTTTTCATAAAATATTTCCTTTGGTGTTGGGTTATGGGTAGTATTCACATTTCACATTTATTTTAATTAGACTAAAATTCTTAAATGTACAATTTAAATTTTTAATTGCGATTTTGGTCATGAATCAAGACATTTTACACTAGTTACAGATTTATTATTTAGTTTTTAATTCTCTTTTTTTATTATTATTTTTGTTTAAAGTAGTGTGTTGGGTCAAGCGGAAGACCGGTGCTGGACATACCTAAGTGTGCCAGTAATGACGAGCTTGATCCAATTTGCGGCTACCTACGCTGTTTTAGTTTTAGAAGTTTTTCATTTATGTATTTTTCTTATTATATTTAAATATAAGCTTAATTATTATTTTTAGTTTTTAGTAGAGCTGCAAATAAATGTTTCTTATTCTTATCCTTATCATAATCCTTATCCTTATCCTTATCCTTATCCTTATCCTTATCCCTATCCCTATCCCTATCCCTATCCCTATCCTATCCCTATCCCTATCCCTATCCCTACTGAAACGACGTTAGACGATGCACGGCCTTCAAGCCACACCTCCGTGCCCGTCGGAGTGGGGAGCGTTAGGTTTTTTCGTTACGGAATTTCTGGATTCGGTCCCCGCGCTCAAGGCCCGCGATAGAAGCTATGCAATAGCTTAATAATAATAATAAATCTTGTATGAACGTGTTTAATTCTTCACCAATATAAATACGAATGTCAAGGATAAACGTTACTAATTTGTTTCCGAAATTTCATAAATAAAAGTGAATCGATATTAGTGATTACCAGTGTCGGAAAAGAAAGTACCTACCTACCTATTTGTATACCTACCTACCTGCCTATATAATATAATATCGCGTGCCCACCTACTTCATTATCAAATAATTAACCCTATCAAGCAATCAATTCTAACCTTTTTTTTTGACGTGATAACGTCTTATAATTTGATGGAGCTGGGCTGCACGCACGAAAAAACATGACTCATGCGTTACCTGTTATTAGTGTTACCTCGCTAAATATGACGCATTGCCGTTACCTCAGCTAGCCGCGCCTTAGGTATGTGAGCGGTGGGACGGAGAGGCGGCACTTGATGTTATTACTCAGTTCGGCGCCGGACTTCGCGAAGGCAACACGCCTACCTAAGGCGCGGCCAATTAGTTCCGCGCGCACTATAAACATGACGTTGTCACGTTCAACTATCGTCAGTAAACCGACTTTACAGACAACCGATTTTTTTTTCGAAAACTGTTAATTCGTCGTTGAAACTCAGCCACAACGCAAGTTTTCATAGATAGATAGATCTAATCTTCACTTTTTTCGAGATTTAGAATTTGATAGTAAGGTAGAATGTAGATGCAGGGGGTCCACCGAATCCAGCAAAATTTTGAAAGTGGTCTATGAAACAAAATAGTCTGGGAACCACTGTACTAGACAGTCATCTGCTCGCATGCGCTTCCAATAATACTTTTCTTTGATTCTATTATACATCCTGTTTGATCCTAAATGACCGGCAATTGGTAAATCGTGATTATCTTTTAATATCTTTATTTCGCTTAGCGACGGAAACATAATGCTATTATGATATATGTGTAATTGAATATTTGTGGAATCGAAAAGATATCCTAACATATTATATATTTTAACAAAAAAGAACTTATCAAAGGGACTTTTAAAATCAGTTACAGCGACTTGATGTGATGTAGAGTGTGACATAATTATCTGATCACGTGTATACTTCAGCGCTTTGAATAATTCTGGGTACATTACAAGTACATTCATCGAAATGATTCACTTTAAAATATAAAAAGAGGTAAATTTTATCTTCAAAAACTAAAGGATTAAAAGTATATAATTATCTTTTCATTTTCAGAAATTCTTCGACAGTAGGATCGGAACAATTACTTTATAAATCTTGCACATAATATGGTACCGACTCGTCTAAGTCTATTGAAGTAGGTACAATTAATAATTTTTGCGATGATTCAGAAGAGTTTCATTGTATTCATTGATTATGGTATTATAAGATCTAGTAGGAGATTTTAGGAATTTAGAATAATTTTCGTCGGCTACTGGTAAGTTAGATATAGGAGATTCCGGTTGCACTGAAGTTTCTGGTTCAGGATATGTAGATATATTTTCATCATTAGAATTACTGTGCGGAATAGGATTTTCATGAGGTAAGTCGTTGGATATATAAGGTTCTGGTTATGCTGAATGTTCCTGGTTCAAGGTAAGTAGGTATTATGTTTTCATGATTAGGATTTTCAGTGTCTACTACTGGCTGAACCACTTGTTCTTTAACAACGGGAAGTTCGTGATCCGTCATAGGTAAGTAAACTAGTATGTCATGTTGGAATTCTGGAAAATCAATGTTAAAATCAATTGGAGACATAGATAAGTCAGGTCCGTTATTTGCGTTAGCAGGTGATGTTGGATTCGGTGGAGTGGTTATCCACTGGGAATCATTATTAGGATTGGTAAGTTCTGTATTTTCAGGATATATTGGATTAACTGGGTACGTTCAGAGTGCGTCATCCGCTGAATTAAGTTTGCCTTTTCTGTAAATAATTTCATAGTCAAATTCTTCTAATTTTAACTTCCATCTTTGCAGTTTACTACTAGGATCTTTGTGATTAAATAATCATTTTAATGGTCTATGGTCTGTGACTATTTGAGATTCACGTCCGTAAAGGTAAGGTCTAAATGATTTTCAGCTAAAAAGTATGGCGAGCAGTTCTTTTTCGGTAGTGCTGTAATTACATTCATTTTTGTTCAAGGTGCGAGATGCAAAAGCTACTGGTTGATCTTTACCAATTTGTCCTTGTGACAGGACAGCACCTCCCGGATAATTTGACGCATCACAAGTAAGTATAAAAGGTTGTGTGAAATCAGGATAAACTAGAAGAGGAGCGGTTGTTAGTTTGGAATTTAATGTCTCAAAGGCTATTGTTGTTGGTTCTCCCAGTTAAATGGTGCATTCTTTTTTAGTAAATTAGTAAGAGGCTTGGAAATAGTAGAGATTTCAGGGATGAATCAGCGATAGTAGGAAACTAAGCCTAAGAATGATTTTATGTCTTGACGGCATTTTGGAATAGGAAAATTTGTAACAGCTTTGACTTTATCAGGATTTGGTTTAACGCCTTTTTCAGTTATTACATGTCCTCAGTAGCCTACCTCTCGTCTCAAGAATTCACATTTATCTGGTTGAAGTTTTAGGTTAAATTTACGCAGTCTTTGAAAAAAAGAAATCAAATTCAAAATATGTCTAGTCTAGGTAATAAGTATTCTTATTACTATGTCATCGAGAAATACAGAACAACGGATACCCTGAAGTCCGGCTAAGGCTGTATTCATAAGCCTCTGGAAAGTGGCTGGGGCATTTTTAAGCCCGAAAGGCATTCGAAGAAACTGGTGTGTAAGTGTCTTTCTGGGACGTTGAAAGCAGTTTTTGACTTATCAGACTCATTTAAGGGAATTTGGTGGAACCCGGAGACTAATTAGTATAGTGTAGAAAAATATTTGCTATTACCATGTTGGTCAAGTATTTCCGTAATTTGCGGAAGTGGGTAGGTATCTCCTATTGTTACGTCGTTCAGTTTGCGATAGTCGATCACGACTTTCCATTTCTGTTCGTTGGATGCATCTAATTTTTTTGGTACTACCCATATAGGTGAGGACCACGGTGAATCAGAAGGTTCAATTATATTTTGTTCCAGCATTTTGTCTATTTGTCTGCGAACTTCGTCTTTGTGGACTTCAGGGAATCGGTAAGATTTTGTGTGTATTGGTATATCGGAAATCGTTTTAATTTCGTGTTTCAGAGCATTAGTGTGTGTCAAGTTTACGTCAGGTAAATGGAAGATGTCAGAAAAATTAGAATAAAGGTTAAAGAGAGCTGTTTTTTCTTTGTCATTAAGGTGTGATACTCTAAGTTGATCTATTACTAGTCTGGTTCGTCTTAGGCTATCTGTAAGTTGTGTTCTTTCTATCTTTATAACAAGAACAGGGGGGATGTCGTCGTCGATGGATGTCTTTCGAATCAATTGGTATCAATTTTAAATTCAGGTTCGACTGGATTGTAGCTGTTTCTTCGGATGTGTTAACAATTGTTATATTTGTACGATTATTTGATTTGACTTTTACTGAACAATTCGCTATTAACAAGCTGTCCGAAATATATCTAGAATATTTCCATATGATCTAGAACTAATTCTCCTTTGATTTCAGGATTTACGACTGAACATTCGACTACGCTTTCGCTCCTAGCAGGAATAATATAGGCAGGCTCACGGAAATATAATAGAAGAGATGTTTTAGAAAATAATAACAAATTTTTGTCATAATCAATTTTGCAATTATGAGAATTTAGCATATCAGATCCTATTATGACGTCATAGGGTAAGTTATTTTTTTCAATTACATGGAATTGGTAGGAAATAGTAGATTTAGTTAATTTAATTTTTAGATTAAAATGACCCAAGGCTTGTATAGAGTCGACTGAGGAATCAATTCCTTTTAAATTAATGAATTCGTGTTTGAGTTTCGGGTAATTGCTTAGACAAGATTTTTTTATTAATCTTACAGAGGATCCTGAATGCACTAATAAAGTAAGTGGAAAATCGGAAACAGGGGAATCAACGAGGACGTATGGTAAGAATGTCTTAGTAGGATCATTAACTATTTCAAAAACATTTGATTTGGAAACAGTGGATTTAGAATTGGTAGGTAATGATACAGTGGATTTGGAATCAGTGGACTTAGAATTGGTAGATATTGATAGAGTGGATTGAGAAACAGTGGATTTAGAATTGTTAGATAATGATATAGTGGATTTGGAGTCATTGGATTTAGAAGATGGTAAATTGTTGCCAGCGTGATCGTGCTGATTTGGCATGTAAAAATTAAACAACTTGCCCTTGTCGCGGGTTTGTTTATAATCATTAGAATTAGGAATTAGGAATTGCACCACATGTGCGTTTAGTTGGAAAAAATTCGGTTTTGGTAGTAATTTGTCCCGCTCGACACTGGAACGAGACTATGTTTAGTTTTTTGGCGTATTGTCGACAGTATCGTAACCCTCTTCGGTATTGTTTTGTTCATTAAAATTCCCGTCGACATTGTAGGAAGCAAAGTTTACCCATTGATAAGATTTATTAAAATTTTGAGCGCGATTATTATTGTACTCACGTTTTCTACACTCGTTTATTGTATGACTCACATTTTTGGAGTATCGGAAAATCGGGGGTGCATTTGCATTAGTAGGATGTGAAACGCGATTTTTATTATTATTATTATAACTGTTATAATTTGAAAAACGGTTATTGTAATTGAAAGATGAATATTGATTTTGATAGTGACGATTGGTGTTAAAACTAGCCTTCGGGGATTGTGATCTAAATTGGAGATTTTGTTTATGTAGTAATTGTTGAAATTTCTCTTCCGAAATTGCGATGTTTGTTGCTTCGTTTAGAGTTTTGGGAGACTTGCACCTCACTACATTAGATATACGGGGCAATAGCCCCATTTGAAAATGATGAAGAGCTAATTCTTCCATTGCCATAGTGCGGCCTGACATTTCCCTGCTTTTACGGCCATGTGAAATGGCAATTCCTGTTAGTAATTATGCTAAGCATGATTCAACCCTAAGAGCGTATTGGCTTACAGGTTCTGTAGGATTTTGTTTGCAATTCTGTAAGTCTGTGAGTAAATGAGCATAGTGTTTCCTTTCACTAAATTGATTTTTCATAAATTCTTTTAAATGTTGCCAATTTAAAAATTCTTTAATTGAACAAGCCATTTCGGCTTTTCCTTGAAGTTGACACAATATAAATTTCAGTATATCTTTCTGTATTTCGGATGCTAAATCAAATGCATTATTGCAATTAACTAAAAATGAATTAAGTGTATCTCGGGTACCATCATACGGCTTTATAAATTTTAATAATATGTTCAAATCAAATTCTGGTTAACTTGGAGGGTCTGCTTTGGCCTTCTTTTTAGATCTGGTAGAAGGAAACCTGAAGGTTGTAATGATTGAGGAGGTTGATATTCCTCCTCTTCCTCTTCCACATCGGAGACATTAGCTTTTACGCCTTCGAATTTAACTTAACTGGGCTTGGATTTCTAAAGATGCCATTTTTTACGAAAATTAAGTAAAATAACTATTGTGTGAATTTATAAAAGTATTTTAAAGTTCAATTATATTTCAACAATTAAAATGCAATGACCAACATAGAGACAATACAAAGAACTTAGCACAAGAATGCAGCGATAAGAAATGTCTGGTGCATTTCTCGGAGCGTAACTCCATCTTAGGCTCGATGTGGTGGTGCTACACGTAGACTGGATGCACGATGATGTTGATTAGTTATTATTAGATTTTATTAACCGGATATTTTTATTTATATTTATTTATTATTCACGGTTAATTGGATTTCGCGGACACTTAGTGGAGATTGAGTCTTTTCGGGAACACTAACTTGTGGTAATTTACTTTTCGTTTTACGTTTCTGTTAAGAGTATTTGAACGTAGTCTACTATAGATTATGTTTAAAAGGTATAAATGTCACTTGTCATGGTTCCCGCTCAAACTTGTCATTTGTTATCTGTGTTTTTTCCTCTTTTCTCTGTACACGTACTGTTTTTTACGTAATTTAGCGTGAATAAAAACGCAAGCAATATTAGTATTTTTATTTATTCTCAACCTAAATATTCATCATGGTAGCAGAGCGTGGTTCCTGGTTGCTGAAGAATCAATAAAACTGAAAATCGAAGATAGAACTAATATCCGGCAGCGCGGCGTTTTTTACCCTCCATACATTTTGAGGTTACCGGCGCGGCGTGCAGATTCGATCACGTTGTTTAAAAATTGTTCTTACGAAAAGAAGATGTCCAATACAAGCCACAATCCGTTTCACATTGACCGACTGACGACAAAAAGGAAAGAAAAGCAAAATCAGAACTTATTTTACTGCTAGACCCAATCATCTATGTGCATGTACAAAAAGCTACTACATGTCAGGAAGTCTGGAACAGCTTGCAACAGGCTTTCGATGACAGCACACAGTATAACCCATACAGAAAAGTTGCTTTACTGAGAGATCTCATCACAACTACATTGAACAGTTCACGAAATGTTGATGACTACGTAAACAAGATCATGTCGACCGCTCACAAGCTGAGGAATAGAAAATTCGACATAGACGACGAATGGCTCGGTACTCTAATGTTAGCTGGCTTACCGGAAACCTATAAGCCAATGATTATGGGATTGGAGAGCTCAGGGATGAAGATCAGCGCTGACTCCATAAAAACAAAAATATCTGCAAGAGGTTCAGTGTTCAGAAAGTACAGCATTTTTCACCAAAAAGACAGCGGCTCATAGGAATTGCAGTATAGAAAAGGCTTATGTTCACAAAGGGCCCCGATGCTTCAACTGTAATAAGCATGGACACTTTGCCAAGAATTGTCGTGCTCCGAAGAAGAAGAATAATGAAAAATTAGAAGACAACAAAGGTTATGTTGCAGCATTTTCAGTATGTTCACAGTCAATGAATCCGGACCTTTGGTATGTGGACTCAGGTGCCTCCATGCACATGACCAATAGATGTGACTGGATATTTGACGTAACAAGTCCACCGATACCCACCATAACTGTTGCCAGTAAGACCCCACTAGCTGTGAAAAGTATGGGAAAGGTTAATTTATGGATGAAAGGTAACAAACAAAATAAAATACAGGTGAGAGAAGTTTTATACAATGCAAAGTTTTACACACCCAAACTTGCTGCAAATCTTTTATCTGTAAGTGCCATGGTAAAAAATTGATGTAGGGTAAATTTTAGAGACAAAAGTTGCGATATTTATGATAAAAATAATAAATTCCTCTGTTCAGCCAATTTAATAAACAATTTATATCAATTGAACACTCACAGAGAAGTTTTTCTAACCTATTATGCTCAAATAACTTAAATGATGTTGTCCTGTGGCACAGACGCATGGGACATTTGAATTTTTCAGATGTTAATAAGTTACCGGAGTGCACAGAAAGTATAAATCCGTTTCCTGACAAGAGTAAAGGTCTGTTCACATGTACCACCTGCCTGGAAGGTAAACAAAGCAGACTGCCATTTAATAATATTGGAACCAGATCTTCATGCCCATTGCAGCTTATTCATACTGACTTATGTGGACCGATGGAGCAAACATCACTGGGAGGTATGAAATATTTTATTACCTTCATCGATGACTTTACAAGAAAAGTTCATGTTTATTTTCTGAAAGATAAATTAAATATATTAGAAGTGTTCAAAGATTTTAAAAGTAAAATTGAAAATGAACTTAATTTAAGGATTAAGTCAGTTCGGTCAGACAACGGTAAAGAGTATAGTAACAAAGAATTTTATAGTTTTCTAGGTAGGCATGGAATTGAGCATCAAACAAGTGTACCATACTCGCCACAACAGAATGGTCTTGCAGAAAGGATGAATAGGACACTTGTAGAGAGGGCCAAGTGTATGTTGTTAGATGCTCATTTGTCAAAACTATTTTGGGCAGAGGCGCTAGCAACAGGAGCCTATATAGTTAATAGATCGCATACTAAATCACTTGATGGAAAGAGTCCTATAGAGGTGTGGTCAGGCAAGAAACCCAATTTATCAAATATAAAAATTTTTGGCTCTGAGGTAATGTCCCAAATACCTAAAGAGAAACGTCAAAAATGGGACCCTAAATCAAAGAAATTGTTATTCATGGGTTATTGTGAATCTAATAAGGGTTATCGGCTACTTGATTCTAAAACTAATAAGATTATTAAAAGTAGAGATGTAGTATTTTTAGAAAATTTTCAACATTTGAACATAATGTGTACTTACCTTGCTTATCTGACAGTGACCCTGAAGTACAGTTAACTGAAGAAACTTGCAAAGAAAAAGAACAAAGTAGTTTTGATCTTCATATGAAGAGTACCTGTCAATGATGATGATCCATCCTACATACCCGATGAAGAGGTTCATCAATCAACTCCAACCTGTAACATAAACTTACGACCACGCAGAGTACGCATGCAGCACACAGAAAAGGATGATCACGATGTAAGTTACTATAAACTGGGCAAAAGTATAGCCCAGTTTATAATTTGAGTGATCCTTGTACTGTTGATGAAGTATTTTCATCTCCACATACTAATCAGTGGAAGAAGGCTATGAAAGAAGAATATGATTCCTTAATTAAGAATAAAACTTGGTTACTGGTTGATTTGCCATTAAATAAAAGAGCCTTGCCATGTAAATGAGTGTTTAAAAGTAAGACAAACGAGAAAGGAGAGATTGTTCGCTTCAAAGCTAGATTAGTCTCATTAAGGGGTGTGCTCAAAGAAAAGGAAATGACTATGATGAGGTTTATGCACCCGTGGTAAGATACACCTCAATCCGCTTCTTGCTGGGTCTTGCTGCTAAATATGACTTAGATATAATTCAAATGGATGCTATAAGTGCATTTCTTCAGGGCGACTTAGATGCAGAAATATTTATGTCACAACCAGAGTGCTTTGAAGAAAGTGATCAGGTATGTCACCTCCATAAATCAATCTATGGGCTCAAGCAGGCTAGTCGCCAGTGGAACCTGAAACTTAACAATGTACTACTTGAAATAGGACTAGAAAGATCAAAAGTAAAAGACTAGAAAGATAAAAAGTAAAAAAGTAAAGATATTGTAATATATGCATGGAGCATATATTACAATATAAATGAACTAAAAATTATTTTTATTGCAGTTTGGGTTGATGATTTAATGATTTTCACCAATGACATTAACACAGGTACAAATATCAAAGAAAAACTTAAAGATAAATTTTGTATGAAGGATTTGGGTGAGATACAGCAGTGTATTGGCATAAATATTACTAGAAATCGAGAGGCAGGTGGGATCATGTTGGATGAAGAAAAATATATTAAACAAGTTTTGGAACGCTTTAGCATGTCCGAATGCAAACCAGTGCGCACTCCAATAGAGGTAAATATGAAATTTGATAAGAAAATTGAATCTGACAAAAGCAAATCTGTGGGTTGTTTATTATATCTGGCACAAGTGACAAGACCCGATATCACTGACGCAGTAAATAAATTAAGCCAGTATTGATTTTCTTTTTTGATGTTTGATTTTTGATGTTTTTGTGATGAAATTTTGATGATTGACCCCAGCAGTGAACACTGGCGAGTCATGAGGTACTTACAAGGAACGAAGGACCTTAAGCTATCATATAAGAAAGATGAGTCCGCAAAAATAACTGGATACTTTGACGCAGACCGGGCCAATGATCCTAATGATAGAAGGTCATGTACAGGCTATACTTTTATCTTCCAAAATGCAAGCATATCATTGAACTCTCGTAAACAGAATACTGTTGCGCTCTTCACAACAGAAGCTGAGTATAATATGTCTATGGCTTCAGCCGTCCAAGAGGCATTATGGCTAATATAGCTACAAAAGGAGTTATGTGAAGACACTGACCATCCTCTTGTGATATGTAGCGACAACCAAAGTGCTGTTAAACTTTCTATATGTGATAGTTATAAGCCTAGAACAAAACATATTGATATACGCTTCCATTTTCTCAGAGAATATGTAAATAAATTAATTGTAAAATTTGAATATTGCAATGGTAGTAATATGGTTGCCGATATTTTAACAAAAGGAACTGCATTAGAAAAAATCTGTATTGTGTTTCTAGAATGGGCTTAGTAGGTCTACGTTCAGGGGTGTTAAGAGTATTTGAACGTAGTCTACTATAGATTATGTTTAAAAGGTATAAATGTCACTTGTCATGGTTCCCGCTCAAACTTGTCATTTATTATCTGTGTTTTTTCCACTTTTCTCTGTACACGTACTGTAATGAATTTAGCGTAAATAAAAATGCAAGCAATATTAGTATTTTTATTGATTCTCAACCTAAATATTCATCAGTTTCGCTATGAACTTTTTTATCTTATATAGTACTTTCAACCTGTAAAAGCAACGACTGACCGTTCTAACGACATGTCTCTCACATTTAAGCCCTTTGTCCATTATAACTTCTAAGTTGCGCGCTTTAGTGACCCTTACTTACTACTTACTTACTTTGTATCTGATATTTCGTACCTAGTATCATGTACTGAGATTTGCTAGGATTAAGTACTTAAGTGTTCGCATCAGACCACTCAAAAATACGCACTGAGCGCGCGTTTAGCTTTTTTACTGCCTTATTGACATCACATGACTTAGAAGTTATGTATATCTGGATGTTATCACAATATATGTGGTATTTGCAATGTTTGATGTCATTAATGATGTCTGCACCAGTAGAGTGAAAAGAGGCGAGGGCCCACAACCGATCCCTGAGGTTCCCCCCTATATGCTCTTAATGGATGAGAGCGTGTTGATGTGCCGTTATTATTTTTTAGTTTGACTACTTGAAGCCGGTTGCTTAGATAGTCTGAGAACCAAGCGATAGCATCGTCGTTAAATCCGTAGAATTTTAATTTAGCTAACAGCAAGGGTATACTAATAGTATCGAAAGCGCGCGAAAAATCCAGAAACACCAAAATAGTAGCTTCGCCTGCGTCTTGAGCCGAAATAATATTCTCCACGACCCCAATTAGCGCAGTATTCGTGCTATGTCGACTGCGAAAACCAGACTGTACTGGAGGTAATATATTGTTCTCATCTAAAAACCTACTCATTTGGTCATTTACCACCTGCTCTAAAATTTTCGACATACAAGGCAATAGGCTGATTGATCTAAGATCTTTTAATTCATTTACATTTTCCTTTTCAGGCAATGTTTTAACTATTGCTAGGTGGCACAACTCAGGAAAAGTAAAAGTTGTAAGAGAATTATTTTAGTAATGACACTTAGGCATCCCGGAAAACGACTAACAATGGATAACATGTCCAGAGAGATGCCGTGCGCCCGCCGCGTTAGAAGTCTAACGCTCTCGCGCTTTGGTTTAGGCATATGTATATAAAACGTTACAAACGCATGAGCACTGAAATCGGGTATATGGTCAATCAGAACTCGGTCCAGGTCTGCATTAGTGCAGACAACGTCGAGGAGGGTTTCTGAGTCCGCAGTGAAGTGTGTCGCTTCAATTGTACACTGGTGCAATCTATGTGTTGACAAGAAATCTCGAATTATTCTAAAATGTGTTGTAGCGGTGTTCAAGTAATTGATGTTGAAATCACCAACAAGGTACAAAAAGTCGTAGCTTGAAAGACTACTAATTGTATAGAAGATATTGACCGAGAGCCACGGGGGTCGGTATGCCGTACCGATAAAAACGAGCTTACGGTTAGCTTTTAATGACAGCCACATTTGTTCTGCATTAGTTGTTACGGAGTTCAGCTTAACCGTCTGCGCGCTAAGTCCTTGCCTAACGTAGAAACCTACACCGCCGCCTCAGGAGCGCACGGCCTCGGGCCTACGCCGGCCTCCAGGTACGTGCAAGAAGTGGTAGCCCGGTAACCGTGGCGTGCGCCCCGCTTCACCCTGTCTCAGCCAAGTCTCATTGAGTGCTATGAGGTCACAGTTGTGTCGGTCTGCAGCTACTAGAAACTCGTCGTGCCTCGAGCCCAAAGAGCCAGGGTTTATAAAACCAACTTTAAGTTTTTTAGGGTTGATGATTTTTAATTATAATTTTAATCAGTATGTGTACATTTAAAATAAATATATCGTCTGTGATAGTTCATACAAACTGTATAGCAAACGACATATTATCTTAACGCAAAATAACTTGCACAATTTATAATGTACAAAACACAAAGATTAATTTCTACATAGTATTAAACAAAGTAGCTTTTTAGTCTGTCCGTATGTATGCTTAGATCTTTAAAATTACGCAACGTATTTTGATGCGGGTTTTTTTAATAGATAGAGTGATTCAAGAGGAAGGTTTATATGTACATAACATGGATAATATAGTAGAGAAACACTGATAATTTTAGAGGTTTCTAATGTGATGTCGTAAACACATTATTGGTATTTTCAGAAGCTATTTAGACGCATACAGTATGATCCTTATAAAAATAATTACTTTACTCACTTTAAGCATTTTATAGACATTATAGTAGACCTTTAAACCATACAGATTAAATTAATATCTTATATTTAGAAGATATCGTAAAATTTATATTCAAACGAAAGCGAAAAATATATTACATCAAGCGGTCTCGCCCGTCGCGTCGAGGTGATAGGGTCCTGTTTTTATCCATTGAGTACAAAACCCTAAAAATATTGTATACAGACGTATGATAATTGTAAACAGAAGTATATTGCAGTGAGTAGATCTATTTGTTGAAGAAGTTTTTTCTCCAAGAACACTATTCAACGCGGGCGAAGCCACGGGAAAAAGCTAGTCTAGAATAATAACTGTGTTTGAACATTAACCGGGTCCCATTTAGAGTATGCTGTTCAGTAATGCAGGCGGCCGGCGGGTATTGTGCGTCTGACATTATCAGATTTAAATAACATTACGTTTTTATAGTTTGAACGGTTAATTATTTTTCGTTCATTCTTAATATTCATTCATTGTTCATACATTTAGGTACTTTAACTAGTTTTTAAATCTGTATTTTATAAATATTGTAATGTAAAGTGTAAATCTTTAATGTTTTTACCCATTAAATTGTACAATTTTCATATTTATATGCTGTGAGTTTTCCTAATAAAATAAAGTAAGCCATTTTGACACAATTATGTGCGCATGGCTCACCACATTCATAAAGCTAGTAACATAGTACATTATACCTAAGTAGTTCTAGTGCTATCAATAATGCGTCAACTCAAACTAATTTTTTATTTCCATATCTTATACCTTAAACGAGACGATCTTGTATATATATAATCGGTATCTCGACAACTGCTACAGGTATTACCATGAAATATAGAGATTTAATGAAAAATTTAGAAATCTAGCTAGGTATTATCCCTTAGAAACTGCGCATTTTGAATCAATGTAAGTATGTTTTTTTATTTCGTCGTGCAACAATATATCAATAATTTCGATTCACTTAGGAATTTTTGTATTGTTTGGAAATTCGGAATGTGGTGGGTTCGAATGCCGGTATGATAAATATTGTTGTGATTCTTATTATTTCTTTTTCTTTTTTTTTTTTTTTGTTTATTTTTAATTATTTTATCGTTCTACTAAAACACCTAGCAAATCTCGGTCTCCCAGGTACTAGGCTATTAAATAACACATAAACCACTTTAAAACACACATAAACCACTTTCCCCCTATATTTAGGCGGAAAACTCCTAAGATGGCAGCACTGTCTTTAGTTAATGTCAGGAGTTAAACCCTAATATAATTATAAACAAGAAATAAAAAACCCCTATAGAGATTATTTCCCCCTAAATTTAGGCGGAAATCCCTTAAGATGGCAGCAGTGGCTTTCCATAATGTCAGCAGTTAAACCCTAATATACTTATAAACAAGAAAATAAAAACCCCTATAGAGATTATTTCCCCCTAAATTTAGGCGGAAATCCCTTAAGATGGCAGCAGTGGCTTTCCATAATGTCAGCAGTTAAACCCTAATATACTTATAAACAAGAAAATAAAAACCCCTGTAGAGATTATTTCCCCCTACATTTAGGCGGAGAACCTTCAAGATGGCAGCACTGTCTTTCCTTAATGTCAGGAGTTAAGCCCTAATATAATTACAAACGACGAAATGAAAACCCCTATGGAGATTATTTCCCCCTAATAGAATTGTCCTACATGATGCCACGGGTTCGGAAACTAGCCCGGCGAGAAGAACCGGAAATTGTTCTTTTCAAAAAAATATTTTTACAATCTATGTAGTAACTTAATCTATATGACAAAAGTCAATATATATATATATATATATATATATATATATATATAAGTACATAGAATCAGCCTTGAAGACAAGGAGGCTTTTTTTGAGGCAAGGCTGCCTCAAAAAAAAAGAACATAATATAACCACCTCCTTTTTGGAAGTCCGTTAAAAATAGGAAATATGTTTGAAAAAATAGTTTCTACACAAATAGCGACCACGACGCGCGACGCATCGTAAAAGAACTCGTATTTGTCTTGATATTCGCAGAATTATAAACACATAGTAAATACTTGTAAGTCACCTATAAGTATTTATTAGGGATGTTATGGAGCCCGGTAACCGTAGCCGAAAATGCCGGATATGCAAAATAAACAAACTATCCGTAACCGTAACCGAAAATACCGGATATGCAAAATAAACAAACTATACTAGAGTAATTTCTAATGAAGGTGGAGTGTCTAAATTTTGTATATTGCTTTTGAAATTCTTTAAAAATAAATTATCCTGGTCCGAAATTAGCGGATAATTCGAAATAATTACATATAATATGTAGCCGGCAGTAGCGACGTGTTATAACACTATTCGCACCGGGTTCACGTTTAATTAAGATAGGTACAATAAAGTATAGTACAGTTCGAAACTTCGTAACCCACAACATTAACTTAGAGATCGCATATATCTACTTGTACTTATTCACGGACACGACGAATTTTGGCGTCCAAGGTACTAAATTTCTTTAGATAGGTATTAACATAAGTTCTGCAACGGATCTAACATCTACAAGCTTCTGGGCTTCCCTTTGATGGAGGCTAGCCTTCTCACCGGTATAATACTATTCTCATACTTGTATCCATATCCAGATCCGAAATTTCAAATCATACATGCCTAATATTTATGACGTCACAGTATCGTCTGTCCCGGTGCTCGCCACTTGACGTGTCAATAATACAATTTGGCGGGCATTATGACTATTGGCACGATTAGCGCGTGAAACAACACGGCGGAACGGCGGGATAAGCGGGTTAATGGGCGGCCGTAAAACGAAACACCTTAGAAAGGTTTATGGCCATTGTCATCATTTCTCCAGCCATCCATAAAGGTGTCATGTAAAATCAATAAATAGGTGAGGAATATGCGAGTTGTTTTTTTTAGCTAAATAGATCTAAGTATCTTATTTGATAACCGTATTGTAAAATCAATTTTGGGTATCATTGTAAATAACAAGGATATAAACGTTTAAAGCAGTCAATAAGACAGCGGAGATCCGATGTGTATCGTGACGTGCGACACGACTTACATTTGTTTTATTCTGTTTTTAGTATTTGTTGTTATAGCGGTAACAGAAATACCTACATCATCTGTGAAAATTTCTGCTGTCTGGCTATCACTGCTCACGAGATACAGCCTGGTGACAGACGAACAGACAGACGGTCAGACGGACGGACAGCGGATTAGTAATACGAAACCCTAAAACGTAGATACGTGTACGATGTGAACCAACCCGCAGTAGGCTACATTGCATTAGCCGTTTCGAACTCACACTGAAACTGGTGCCCCATTATTGCCATTAGTGACGTCAGTCAAATCATCAAAAATCAATAAGGGAGGGACTTTTAACTATTTATCGTAGCTCCGATACGGTCTGAAAGGGTCCGGCTTTCATCGGGGAATCCCCGAGGGCGTTTTACGTAAATTTTTAAATAGTACATTAGAGACTTACCCGATTTTATATGTGGAATAATATCATGATAGTGCGATGAAAGCTATTTTCAACCGACTTTCAGGAGACGGTGTTTTTTTTAAAACGCAATTCGTGAAAAGGGCTAAACGTCACTTTTTCATTATTTTTAAGGAACTACACGTACTTGGCTAAATTCTTTCTCAAATCATGAAAAAGTCGCAAAATTATTTAATAATACCTAATTATGTCGAAAAACGAAGATTGTCGAGAGTCATTAACAAAGTTGTGCATTAAAAGTATCTCATAAAATTCTCGTTTGTTAGAGAACTCCACCGAAACGACTTGACCGATTTTTATGAAATTGTGCAGGTGTATTGGGTAGGTATGAGAATAGGTGGTATAACTATTTCTCATACCGAGAAGTGATAAGGGTAGAAGAGCCCACCCCAATTTTTTATTTTTATATTTTTTAGTTTTATTTCGTTTATTATTTTGTGATTTGGCATTACAACATCCATATGACCCTAAATGTTCACCCTGTTAACACGAACCGCCATTGTATAATAGCGATATTAGTACTGTAATAATCTTCAATCGTCAGTGGTCGATAACAAGAGTTATCGACCGTGAAAGATGTGAAAGATCACACATCACCAAGGTAGGTTGGTGTATACCTATGTCTGTAGGTGTCGATATATGTAGCTTGTACGTGTAGGTACTTAGGTAGGAGGAGTAGGACGTAGGTAGCGGGTGTAAGGTGTAGTTGTTGGTGTAGAAACTGTAGGTGTTTGTAGGATTATTCCTCTCTTGCCGCGTACGCGATAGGAGGCTAGAAAACGCGCATCCGTCGATTGCATTAGTACAAGAATTCAACGAACGCTTGTACTAATGCAATCGAACCGCGAGCTTACTATGTAGCTGTTTATCCGTTCCTCTTTCTCTGTTTTACATACGAAATTAGGTTTTTCGCGCGGCTTCGTCCGCGTGGAACTCCATTGCACCCCCGTGGGGTGCGTATTTAAAAATAAAACGGCGTATTTCTGCGTCATTAATAACTGCGTGACAAAATTCAACGCAATCCGACCAGCTGTTGATATTTCTTTATTCAGACTTTGGACCCCATTTCCCCCCTTTACAACTACACAACTACACAACTAACGACACTTAACAAATAAAATAACACTGTAAAATACGAACTCAATCATTTCTGTTTATTTCTTTATTTTTATTAAATTTCGTGGAGATGGGGATCATTTTTTTCACACAAACCTGCAAACCTTATTTTACACCCTGCGAGGGTGAATTAGTAGTTATTTATTTCAGTTCAGAGTTAAGACGCACAACGTATGTTGGGTACAGCTAGTAATATAATAAAAAAAAATGTTGCCCGCGACTTCGTACGTGCCAAAGGGAATCCCGCGGGAACCGTGCGTTTTGTCGCAACAAAAAGCAGCCTATGTTCTTCCGCATGGTCTACTCTACATCTGTGAGAAATTTCACCGTAGTCGGTCCAGGAGTTTCGGTGCCTATTAGATACAAACATGCAAACAAACAAACATTTATAATATTAGTATACCTAGAAGTGTAGATAAAAAAAAAACTAGAATATAATTGAAATCTGAATTATACAAGCGAAAAATTATCTCGTACGAAGTGTAAGTTGGCTGCAGTTAATTCGCCAGACAACTATTAGCACAACTTTTACAGTATCTCGGCAACTTTCAGCGTTGCTTATTTTACGAATATTTAGACTTCATAAATAGAAGGTTTTAATGTAATTACTAGCTTTTGTATGGATACGAGCGAAATTTTCTTATTAATTTAATCGGCGCTATGTGTGACGAACATGTATGTATACTTTTGACGTGATAACGTCTTATAATTTGATGGAGCCGGCTGCACGCACGAAAAAACATGACTCATACCGTTACCACCGCATTTTCCGTTATCTCAGCTGGCCGCGTCTTAGGTATGTGAGCGGTGGGACGGAGAGGCGGGGGCGCTTGATGTTATTACTCAGTTCGGCGCCGGACTTCGCGGCGGCAACACGCCTACCTAAGGCGCGGCCGCGCGCGCACTATAAACATGACGTTGTCACGTTCAACTATGGTCAGTAAACCGACTTTACAGACAACCGATATTTTAAAACAAATACCTATATACGGTGCCCCACTGACTGACTGACGTATAGACGCTCGCACAGCCGTAACCGCTAACCGCTAGTAGTAGAAACGTGAAATTTGGACAGTAGTTTTAATTTACAGTGTAGACGCGCACTAAGAAGGGATTATGAAATATTTCTCCTCTAAAGTAGTAAAACAGGGGTGATTTTGAAAAAAATCTCCTTTAAAGGAATGAAAATGTCTATGGAAAATATTTAAATCGGCACCGTTTTCGATAAAAGTTATTTTATTTAATATTTAAGATAAAAGTTATTTATTCATGCTTAAACACATTTCATTAAATACGTGTTTTTGTTAGCATTCACCCTCGCAGGGTGTAAAATAAGGTTTACAAGTTTGTGTTAAAAAAATGTATCCCCATCTCCACGAAATTTAATAAAAATAAAGAAATAAATAGAAATGATTGAGTACGTACTTTACAGTGTTATTTTATTTGTTAAGTGTCGTTAGTTGTGTAGTTGTGTAGTTGTAAAGGGGGGAAATGGGGTCCAAAGTCTGTATAAAGAAATATCAACAGCTGGTCGGATTGCGTTGAATTTTGTCACGCAGTTATTAATGACTCAGAAATACGCCGTTTTATTTTTAAATACGTACCCCACGGGGGTGCAATGGGGTTCCACGCGGACGAAGCCGCGCGAAAAACCTAATTTCGTAAGTAAAACAGATGAAAGAGGAACGGATAAACAGCTACATAGTAAGCTCGCGGTTCGATTGCATTAGTACAAGCGTTCGTTGAATGCTTGTACTAATGCAATCGACGGATGCGTGTTTTCTAGCCTCCTATCGCGTACGCGGCAAGAGAGGAATAATCCGGTAAAGCCGTCAAATGTTCTAAAAATTTTCAAATTTCGTATTTGAGTTTTTATGTCAAAACTCATGCACAAGTCACGTGAGATTATGATGTGTTGGTTGCCATGACGACAATAAACAAATTTTTGATATACATATTAATGATTATAATAATGAATTTTAAAAGATTATAATATTCGAATTACAAACATAAATTATATTAAAATATTAACCAAAAATATGATTAGGTATTGTACTGTGTGCATAAGAATTATCAGAATATTAAAAAATTTATCCTGCTTAAACGATCCCAAGGGTAATAATAGGTAAATTTATTTTTTATTTTCAGTGTATTGCTTTATTAAAAGAGCGTCCACCACCTAGTGACCCCTTGCGTCACAAACGTGATGGTGCAGGTTCGATGCCGGGTTGTGGCCGGCCAATAAAAAAATCTCAATAACCTTATACTGGCGCTAAGAACGGTGAAAAAAATACGTCGAAAGAATACCTGCGGATCTGAAAATACTTCTAGCCCTTTTAAGCATCGTGCTTTAACAGCGCGTGAAGTTGCAGCACGAGTATTGGCAGACAGCATAATCTACCAATATCTTTTGAGACAACCCTGACAAGAATTCGAAAGTATTTTGAAGTTTCTATGATAGCTGTTTCTCTGTACGTAAGTATATAATAATATTATTATTTACTCTGCGTATCCATTTGATGTGATAAGATAACTAAAATTTATTGGATTGGCGTTAATTTTATTAATACTTAAATTTTCTTTTTATCAAAAATATAAGCGCTAATATTAAAACAATAAACAAAAGAAAATGTATGTGTAAAGAAAGGAAAGGGGAATTTAATGATAAAACAACAAGATTTAATTCAACAATAAAAAAAAGTAAAAATGTAGACAACATTTTTTATAGTTAGTTGGTGAAAGAATTGATCGCGCCGCATTGTTTTCCCACAGTTAATTGAAAGCGTACCTACTCAAACCCGTAAAACAGAACTTTTAATTACAATTATTAAATAACAATTTTCCTTGAACACAATCCATCGAGAAAAAATATTTTCGTAATAAATCGGAACTCTATTTAGAAAAAATGTAGAGGTTCCAATAATTTTTACCTCGGGTGATTAAAAAATATTGGACAACTTTATATTTTTTTATGTATTGATTATTTTAATTGAAAATATTAAAACAATTAGAGGTCGAAATTTTAAAAATATTGAAATTACAAATAATTTTCACCGTATTCACCCCTATGACGTTCCACGTGATTGGAGCGTACAACGGCGCGCGATGCGTGAGGCGGCGTCGGTCACGCTCGCAGTAGGGTGACCTAAATTCATAAAGTTTTTAAGATTCTCCAACTTTCAAATACATGAGATTTAACACAAACTATAATATTCTATTTTTGATACAAAACATGCCCTGTTTCTCTCAAAACGGAATAAAAATCAAAGGATATAATGTAGTTCAAATAATATTTACTTGTTAATGAAGTCTTGTCATGAAATATGAAGTTTTCTTACAAAATTATTTAAGAGAAATTGCGAAAAATATATAAGATTAGCTGAGGCAAGAGGAGATATTTTATTTTTCTTTATAGGTCAAGAGGGTATATATTACCTGTACATCTCTACCCATAATCCATAGACCATTTTGCCCCATCTGACAATGAATTTAGTTTAGTAAATCTTTAAAATATGACTCATCATGTAAAATGAAGAGCCAATTGCAATATTAATGTTCAGAGGCCCATAACCTCTTTAAAGGTTAATTTAAAAATAGCCTAAGTGTTCCAATACGTCATAATCATCTTCACTTTTTCTAATCTATTTTTTATTCCTCTACCCATATCGAAATTAATAACGTGCCATATTCTCATGAAAAATAAAAGTTAGCATAAAAATCCTGCACTTTGTTGGAAAAATATGTCGACGGTAGCTCTCTACAATTGTAAAGTCGGTCGGTCCGCTGTTGTGACATCCTGTTCCTGAACGTACAACAATATTTTCGTTTCTGAACGCATAATTTACAACAGAAATACTTACGATACCAAAACGAAGCACAAGTCGGGCGAATTGTGCAAGAGTCAAAATTAAAACCAGGTCGTTTCACGTCCACAAACACACAGGAAATCCACCACGAATCACATAAGACTATTAGTACACAGCATAAAGGATAGATAATATAGACATAGTTATGAAAGTAGGTAAATTTTTCATTTATGTTTTGAATTTATAGCACACGTCGTGTTTTCTACGAGGAGCGACATAGAAACATCCTCTCCGGTCAGCGCGTGGGGCGCTACTGAAGTCTGCTCTCTGCCTGGTGCTGTATTCAGCGGACTAGGCATTGGCGCCCAGCGGTCTCCGCAAGGTAGACCCCCCCCCCCTCCGCATTAGGCAGTGAAGGTGTACCGCAAACGATATTATTGGGCCTAATGTGAATTTTGTATTCAAAATTTACCTACAATGATTGTGTTACAATGGCAACGGCATAGAAAAATCTAATCTGTGCAAGAACAAACTTCCCAGAAAATTTTCAGAGCCCTTTAGATTAAATATATTATATCTGTAGAGTACTAACCATACTGCAGAATATATTCCAATACAGTTCCAACGAGTACATAAGGTAAACAATATAAGAATAAGAATAAGAGACATTTATTTGCAGCTCTACCTAAAAAAAAACCTGAGAGGTGTCAAGAGACACCCGGATGGAAGGAAGTTCCTTTCGATTAATTAGTGAAGGAATTATAATAAAATTTTATTTTTTTAAGTTATAATAATATTTTTTTTATTATTAACAAATATAATGAAATATAAACTTAATCAGTAAGCTCAATTTTAGTAATAATTGAGAGAGAGAGAGAGAGAGAGAGAGAGAGAGAGACAGACAGACAGAGAAACACGCGCACGCCGCATGGCTTACAACTATAGTAAAAAGTGTCGTTACCGTCTTAATTTTTTCCGTCTAGCCCCCTTTCGCAACGCGCAATAAGGACCTTCATTCCAATAATTAAGCTTATATCTTATACCTTTAAACGAGCAATTCTTGTATTTTTATTTATATATATGTTTCTGTGATCTCGGAAACGGCTCTAACGATTTCGCTGAAATTTGGTATATGGGGGTTTTCGGGGGTAAACAATCGATCTAGATTAGTCTTGTTTGGGAAAACGCGTGTTTTCGAGTTTTCATGCGTTTTTCTGTCCACGCAGAATATGGTCGCTAATTTCGTTTTGCCGGCCACTGTCCGTCTGGTCCAGCGGGTTAAGACGCTGGACAGCAAGAAACGAAGTTTACAGCAAGAAACGAAGGTTACGAGTTCGAATTCCGCTCGGTGACTTACTTTTGTTTTTTTTTATATGTTCAAGTTTATATATAATTTTTTAATTTTTATTGTTTTTAGACAAGTTTAAAAAATGTAGTTAATGTTTGAGATAACAATATATATTTATCATAAATATGTCTAACATTTACCTATACTGATTACGTGAATAAGATTTATGCTTTCGAGTTTCACCATATTACAATAAATAGTAATAACCGAGCAAAGATCGGTCGCCCAAGTACTTTAAATATAATTAGAAAAAAAAAGGTAGCCGCAAATTGGATCAAGCTCGGCTTTGCTGGCACACCTAGGTATATCCAGCACCGGTCTTCCGCTTGACCCATTCCGTGACCTCACAGCCGTCCAAACACTTACACACTACTTTAAACAATAATAATAATAATAATTTAAAAAAAAACAATTAAGAAATAAACAATTAATCTGTAACAAGTGTCAAATGTCTTGATTCATGGCCAAAATCGCAATTAAAAATTTAAATTGTACATTTAAGAATTTTAGTCTATAATTATTTTAAAATAAATGTGAAATGTGAATACTACCCATAACACAACACCAAAGGAAATATTTTATGAAAACAACTAATTAAGGATGCCAATCGAATCAGTAAAATTTTTAATACAGGAAGCAAAGTGCAAAACAAGTAACCTGAAATATTCACCTATAATACACTTATATATCATGTCGCAAGCTTTCCTGTGTTTCCCGTGTTGCTTTTTAAAAGAAGCTAGACTTTTTAGATTTCTAATCGGCGGCGGTATGTTATTCCAGCATTTGGATGCCGAATAACGAAAGCTGCCCCTGAACGACGCTGTATGATGTTTTTCGATGGCTAGCAGTTATCATATAGATATCTGGGCTCCCTATAATTTAATACGTCAAACAAAAGATAAGCAAGACAAGTCTGCGCGTTCACCACTAAAAAGTCACCAATGGTCGTATATCCTCGTTTCGAGGGCACATCTTTAACCATCTCCCCTAGCATTGAGATACTTGGCGTCAACATATCGAGCGAAGTCCAGTTCCGATATCATCTAGAGGGTAAGGCCAAATTAGCCTCGAAGAAGCTTGGTGTTCTTAACAGAGCGAGACAGTACTTCAGTCCGGACCAACGCCTACAACTCTACAAGGCGCAGGTTCGGCCTCATATGGAATATTGTTCTCATCTCTGGGCAGGGGCGCCAAAATACCAACTGCTCCCTCTGGATCGTATCCAACGAAGGGCCGCTCGAGTTGTTGAGTGCCATAGTGTTTCAAACAGCTTGGACCCCTTGGAATTACGCCGTGATGTAGCTTCACTCTGCATCCTCTATCGGTTGTATCACGGGGAGTGCTCTGAGGAATTGTTCGGAATCATACCACCTGCAACTTTTCGCCATCGTCCCACGCGAAAAACATACCATCCTCATCACCTTGATGAGTGGCAGTCTTCCACCGTGCGCTTTTCGCGTAACTTTCTGCCGCGCACTGTAAAACTCTGGAACGAACTGTCACCAGCAGTATTTCCGGACCTATACGACCTGCAAACCTTCAAGAAGAGAGCGTATTCCCTCTTAAAAGGCCGGCAACGCACCTGCAGCTCTTCTGATGTTGCGAGTGTCCATGGGCGACGGTAGTTGCTTACCATCAGGTGACCCGTTTGCTCGTTTGCCCCCTTATTTAATAAAAAAAAAAAATGAAGTTTTCGCCGATGCTTCATTTTCAACATAAAATGCTCATTGAAGAAGGGGGTCACGGTATCCCAGTAACGGGCACAGGCAATCTGAACTCTTTGTATGATCTTTTTAGTTCCAGATGTTAAACGTGGGCCAAAAACAACATTTGTATAGTTCAACTTTGATAGCACCAAAGACTCTACAAGACAAACACGCATTTCCGCTGACAGAAACGTTCTCACTCTGTATAGTATCTTCATTCTGTAAAAGGAGTTGTTGACTAGGCTAGTTATAATATGTTCTTGGAACCGCAGATTACAATCAAGCAAAAGACCCAGATTACGTGCGGCATAAATGCGTTCAATTGGTTCACCCATTAAGTTTACGTCACTTGTAAAGCTCAAATGTTTGAGTTATTAAATTTTTAATATTAAATAATATTGTTCAAAAAGGAACCGTCACTAAGGGAGAGCTGCACACGCTGGCGACGATCACTGAGGTAGTTATTAAACCATTTCAATGTTGCAACATCAAATCCGTAGTATCTTAGTTTTGATAATAGGATATTTATATTCATTATGTCGAAAGCCCAGGAAAAGTCCAATAGGACAAGTAGGGTACAATGATCTCTATCTTGTGAAGTTAAAATATTGTCAGTGACATCAAGTAGTGCAGTCACAGCACTCCGACTCTTCCTAAAGCCAGATTGTGTCTCAGATAACAAATTATTATTTTCCAGGTAGCCTGTAATTTGCTCACACACCACTTTTTCCAGTATTTTGAGAAGCAAGCCAAGATACTTATAGGCCTGAGATCTTTTGTCTCAACAGGGTTGGTGATTTTAGGTAGAGGCCTCACTACAGACTGCTTCCAGAGAAGGGGGTAAGCACCAGTCCGGATAGAAGTATTTATGATACATTTAATTACATCTAAGGAATTTGGCAGAGACAATAAAAACATGTCTAAACCGATGCCATCAGAACCCACAGCTTTGGATTTTAATATTTTTATAGTTTTGACCAGTGTATTGGTGGATACTGTCTCAAGGTGGAAGGTACTGTCACAAAATTTATGGTATTCAAAAAATGTAATATAAGATAGTTGAGTGATCGGAACCGTAGGTGTTTCTAAGAAATGTTTATTAATAAGATTTGGGTTATTAAATTGTGAAGCTAGATAATTTTCATGTTTACTTAAAATAGTTTTCTTTATATTTTGCCACAGCTGTTTAGGTTCTTTGATTTTATGATTAACAAGCTTTTGCCCGCAGCTTCGCCCGCGTGGGAGAGTGTTCGTGAAAAAAACTTCTTTAGCAAATATACCGGCAATAAGGTAAAAATATGTATATTTTATAATTAATTTTCAAACGCACTTTTTAATTTTAAGACATCTCCTAGATAAGCATAATTAAACTGTATCCGTCTAAATAGCTTTTGAAAATACCACATTATTTTTGATCATTTTTTAAACTTAGAATGGGTATAGTAACCTATCCTTAAAAGATAGACATATCTATGGCATCGCCGACTTTTTCGTAGACATATAAAAGAGAAACAATCCCACCAGACATTGTTTTGTTATTTATCTCCAACGTTAAAACCAAACCAAGGTTAGGTTAGGCAGCGTTTTCGATAAAAGTTCCCAGACGGCTTGATTTTTTCCGACACCTTCAAGAACTACGAGGGCGGGTCAATAAGTCCGTGACTTTTGGAATAAAACACAGATTTTTTGATAAATAAATAATTTTATTTTTCAACGTAGTCCCCCTTGAGCTCTATACACTTTGTCCAACGCTTCTCCAATTTTTTTATACCTTCCAAAAAATATGATTTGTCGAGGTCCTCAAAATAGGCCTTTGTTTGCGAGATGACTTCATCATTGGAGTCAAATCTTTTTCCACCGAGCCATTTTTTCAGGTTTGGGAACAAGAAGTAGTCACTCGGAGCCAAATCTGGAGAATAGGGTGGATGTGGGAGCAATTCATAGCCCAATTCATGGATTTTTGCCATGGCAACTGCACATGTGTGCACCCTTGCATTGTCTTGGTGAAAAAGAACTTTTTTCTTGGCCAAATAAGGCCAATAAATTTTTTCAAATCCTCATTGAAGCGGTCCAATAAGTTGGCATAATATTTCCCATTAATTGTTCTTCCCTTTTGAAGATAGTCAATGTGGATTATCCCACGTGCATCCCAAAAAACAGTCGCCATAACTTCATTGGCTGACAAACCCACCTTGGCCTTCTTTGGCGCCGATTCACCCTTAGAAACCCACTGTTTTGACTGTTGTTTGGTCTCTGGTGTGTTGTGATGGATCCATGTTTCGTCCACGGTTACAAAACGGCGCAAAAAATCCTCCATATTGTGATTAAACAACGCCAAACCTTCCTGTGAAGCTGTTACACGATTGCGTTTGTGGTCGACTGTGAGCAAACGCGGCACCCATCTTGCGGAAAGCTTTCTCATGCCCAAGTGATCATTCAAAATTGAAACCACTGAGCCATGCGAGATGCCTATGGCTTCCACAATCTCTTGCACTTTCAATCTTCGGTCGGCCAACACCATATCGTGAATTTTTTCGATTGTTTCGGGTGTAGAGACCTCAACTGGGCGTCCAGGACGTTCGTCATCTTCAGTGCTTGTACGGCCACAACGAAATTCAGTAAAACACTTTTTTACCATTGAAATCGATGGTGCAGAGTCCCCATAGTATTTATCAAGCTTAGCCTTGGTCTCGGTAATGGTTTTTTTTCGCAAAAAATAATGCTTAATAAGCACACGAAATTCACTTTTTTCCATTGTTTCCTTAAGTTACTGGATAGTCTGATAAAGATAGCTGTAAAACACAAACTAACTGACGCAGCAAGTTCAAATTTTGATAGGAGTCAACTGACAGATGCCTGTTGACAGGAGTAGTGTTGCTTTTTCAGTAAGGAGGTTAGAAATTCAAAAAGTCACGGACTTATTGACCCGCCTTAGTATCGTCATAATTCAAACAATTACCACAAAACCTTAACAAATTATTATATTATCGACCTAAGCCCTCCTAAGGAACCACTCTGTTGGTAAATGTAAACGGCATGAAAATCCTTTTAGTAGTTTTTGAGATTATCACGAAAATACAGACAGTCAGACGCGGCGGGGCAATTAAGTATCCTATGTCCGTCTCCTGGTTCTAAGCTACCTCCCCACCAATTATCAGCCAAATCGCTTTAGGCGTTCTTGAGTTATAAATAGTGTAACTAACACGACTTTCTTTTATATATATAGATATTGTGTTTAAAGTATGCAACTTTTTCATTATACAGTGACTTATTTACTAGAGTTTTTAGGCTTTTATAATATTTCCTTTTACTTTCTAACTTTGTTTTATGATAGTCCTGAAATGCTTGTCCCGCAGTGTCATCATTAATTTGATAGTGTCTTTAACCCAAGAGTAAGAGCATGTTTTTATACGGACAGTTCTTACCGGTGCATATACGTCAAAAAGTTCCAATATTTGTGTATTAAAGCTATTCACCATTTCATTGACGTCACTTAAAAACAGCATGCTATCCCAGTTTATAGCCTGTAAGTCAGTGTTAAAGCTGTCTCAATCTATGTGCTTGATAGGTCTATACGTTATATAGTAAGGTTTAATTTTTTCTCTTTTTATATTCAATTCGCAACCAATCAGACAGTGGCCAAATAAGGAACCAACATTTTCAATAAATATGTTTTTAGCTGTAAGATTGGAACAAATTGTGTCGATCAATGTCTGGCTGGACTGTGTGAAGTGAGTTGGCGAAGTAATTAATTGATTTAAGCCCAGGCACCGTAGAAAAGTTATAAGTTTATTTGATTTTGATCCATCAGGACATAAGAGATTTATATTAAACACCAGTCAAAATTAAGTGGTGATGGCTGGGCATTGCATTAATAACATCTGTAAGAGCGTCTAGAAAAGTGTCAATATCAAGCCATGGGGGTCGGTAAGCAGTACTAATTACTAGCCTTCTACCATTTAAAGATATCTTAAGCCACATATGTTCAACATCTTTATATAGTGAGTCAATGGGTGGTGAAAGGGTCCGTGCGTTGGATGAGGGAGTTAGATACAGGAGTTGGATAGTTATGCCTTTTCTAATAAAAAATCCAACTCCTCCCCCACGCGAACATATCTCTCGAGGTCGTGGCTTATGGCAAAGTCGGTATCCCATGACGTTGGGGGCACGACCTTCCTCCTCTGCTCTTAACCACGTCTCATTCAGAGTCAGTATATCCAAGTCAAGTACATTAATTTTTGCCAGAAAATTATCGTGGTTTGTGCCAAGAGAGCCCACGTTGTATACTCCAACTTTTAGGGTTTTGTTAACCAAGTATATAAAACCATATAGTGGACCCACCTAGGGGAAAGAGGAATGTCATAATATTGGCGGATGAAAAGCAATTGTATTTAATGTTCGGAATTAATATTATTTATAAAGTTTTGTATTGAAAAATTATTATATTTTTTATATCTCTTTTGGCAACACAAATTATAGAAAATTATGCTAGTGTTATAAAGTATAAATATTAAAGTATATAAAATTCTAAATATTAAATTATATAAAATTATAGTATAGTTAAGTTGAATTATTGTAAATGGCATAATTATTTGAATGTGTTGTGATTTCAAGTAATTTTATATTAATAGTAAATATTATTTAAAATCAAATTGAAAATATTAAATTACATAAAATTGGAAATGCTGAATTAGTGTAAATTCTATAATTGTTGAATTGCGTTATTATGTCTAGTAATTTTATATTAAAAGTCTTATTAAGATGCATGTATTATAGGCGTTGTATATTGATTATTGCTGACTCTACTTTATGTTTAATTGGGAATAGATTAGGATTATTATATGTTTCGATTAGCAACGAGCATACACCATACAAAATTAAAACACACCAAATGTGAAAAAAGTAACAATTACTGGCTAAAACATTATATACAGATAGAGTGACATAACGTTAACTAACGCACTGACCGTCAAACACTAGTGGTCTTAAAAACCCGGTCAACGTCGGCAGTCGATCGAATGAGGTGCACCGCTTTACCATCTCCCTGCCGCGCAAAAATACGTCCTCTTTTTGTCCACGAGTATCACCAGTTGAGACGACGATACTCCTCGCGGACTCTATGAAAGAGCTGAGGATTATAGCGCGTCAACCGCTCATTGATGTACACCCGCTGTGGCGCCCCGGCTACGCCGAGGTCGGCGCTGGTGAGCGTGCGGCGATATACACACACCCATTTTCGCCTAATGGCAATCTTAGTAAGTTAGTAAATAAGGCGTTATAAACCTATGGTTATAATAACTGCTTTCAGTGACGCCTGCCCACACCGTTTTCAGTGACGGTGGCCTGTTTTCGCTGAAACCAGTCCAGCTACGCCGGAGTTTATTGTATCCGAGTATGTGCGCAAGCACTCTCTGCCTTAACTTTACTTTCATAATACAATGGCACGGATGACCGACACGACTGGCGAGAGGTCAGGCGCTTTTTATATGCCCATCCGAACCAATAAAACATCATTGTTCCAACGCGGGGTCGGACCCACGACCTTTGCAATCGCGAGCCAATCTCTAAGGCTGAATAATATAATCCGGAATCCGGCGGCCCTCGCATAATTCAGAGCACGGACAATGGAACTCTGCGCTTATACAATACAGTTTAAAATCGAAGTGTCGAGTGTCGAGCTGTCATAAATGACATTGACATTTGTCTCGACACTTTTTTTTTTATTAAATGGCGTCGGGTTATAACCATTTGCCAATGTCAAGTTAAAAAGGCGGGAAATGGAACTTTCGTTTCAATTTTCAACATCGTATTTCTGTCTTACTAAATCGTCAAGTTTAGTAAAAGTCCAAATAAATAGTGCAGTCAATAAGTGAGTGAATGACGACCTCTGTGGCTCAGTGGTTCAGCGCGTTGGTGCTCAAGCCGGGGGTCGCGGGTTCGAATCCCGCGGAACGAACAAAATAGTTTTTCTGTATTCCTGAGTTCCTGGGATGCGTAGTAAATATGTGTGTAAAACAATAAAAATCTTAAACATATGTATAGTATTAAAGTATTAAATATACTTCCCGTTTTCTGGTACCTGTAACACAAGTTCTTCGGATATTTAGCACGAAGCCAGATTGACGTGGTGTGAAGCGTCCAATTATTATTATTATAATGAGTCAAGTTAGTCGATTCAGTAAAGTGGTAGAAGCTTCACTGAAAGTTCCTAGGGAGTTTTTGAGGGACACACAAAATAGCACGTTTTTTGACGTTGTACCACTTGCCCACACTTGTGCTCGTCAACGAATATTTAATGGAACCGAAATAACACAAATTTATGGAAGAAATAGAAAACCAACAACGTCACACATTGAATTCCCCAGCAAAACTCGTCTCGACACTTCTGTGTTCGATTTTCAGTTCTATTGTATTTGCACAGAGTTACATTTTCAATGCTGTGAATTTTCCCGGCTTTCCGGAACATATTAGGCCCTTACATATGAAATTGGCGTTTTGTAATACTGGCCACTTTGATCTCAAATATATCTTCTTTGGTTAGGAATTCCATTCCAAATTTATACCGCTATTTACTCATGCATTTATGTTTCTAAAACCGTAATTCAATTGTTTTTACCTCTGTTGGTTTTTTCTTTGCGTCACTCTGTTTACAAAATGGAAAACTTGAAATATCGTATTATTTTCGAGTACGAGTTCCACCGTGGCACCAGTGCTGCAGAAACGGCTCGAAGGATTAATTATGTCTGTGACGAAGGTGTCGCAAAAGAAAACACATTGCGCTTTTGGTTCCAACGTTTTCGTTCTGGAAATTTGGAACTGCAGAACAAGCCCCGTGGACGGCCGGACACCAAAGTTGATAATGAAGAATTGAAGGCTATTGTGGAAGCGGATCCATCGCAAACCACGTCCAAGTTAGCTGCAGGCTGCGGTGTTAGTGATAAAAGTGTTTTCATCCCACTTGAATCAAATTGGGAAGGTAAAAAAGCTTGAAAGGTGGGTACCTCATGAATTGAGAGCAGAAAACCGACAAACGCGCGTCGACTCCTGCGTTACATTACGCAACCGGCATAATAATGAAGGGATTTTAAATCGAATCATTACCTGTGATGAAAAGTAGATCCTGTACGATAATCGAAAACGCTCATCGCAATGGCTGAACCCTGGCGAACCAGCCAAAGCCTGCGCCAAGCGAAAATTTACTCAAAAAAAGATACTTGTGAGCATTTGATGGTCTAGTGCCGGTTTCGTTCACTACAGCTTTCTTAAATCTGGCCAGACGATTACGGCAATGTCTATTGCCAGCAACTGCAAATCATGATGGAAAAGCTAGCTGCTAAACAACCGAGGTTGGTCATTCGCTCTAGGCCGCTGCTGCTTCAGTACAACGCTAGACCACACACTGCACAACAGACGGCTAATAAATTAGAAGAGCTTCAATTGGAATGTCTAAGACATCCACCGTACTCCCTGGACCTTGCTCCAACAGATTAGCACTAACACCGTAGCCTGCAGCTAACACGGATGTGGTTTGCGATGGAACCGCTTCCACAATAGTCTTCAATTCTTCATTATTAACTTTGGTCTCCAGCCGTCCACGGGGCTTGTTCTGCAGGTAGATTTTATTGATTCCTGTCTGAATGGTTTTTTAATAAAGGACTCAAAGAAATACCTATGAGATGGCAAAAGTGCATAGATAGCAATATATACTTTGATTAAATAAATATATTATGTTTAAAAAAATCTACTTTATGTTCCTCCTTTACAAAATGTCAATTTCATATGTAAGTCCCAGCGCCTGAGGACCGCCGCGCGGAGGCGACAAGTAAGTACAGTACAACTCACGTCTTTCTCCTTGGCGTAGTAGAGCGTGCGTCCGCGCAGCTTGAAGTAGCGGCGCTGCCAGCGCTGGAAGCTCCGCGTCTGCTTCATCAGGAAACCCTCCTTCACCACCGGCTGCAACAGGAGTCACAATGTGGTAGGGCCATATTAACACACTTATACTAGACGTAGCCCGCGTATTCGTGCACGCAATAGGTAATCCCACGAAAACGAACCGTGCCTTTTGCTGCTATAAAATTATAGTTATAAAAAACTAAAAAACACACGCTTTTATAGAAAATCTAACTAAAAATTAAAAATTAAATTTTTATCCATTTGGATTAAGAATAGTTTAAATGAAAAATAAATGTTTATTATTGTAAAAAAGCGTGGGGTGCAGTGTCTTCACCTGTACGTTTGTTTGTATGTAACCGACTCCAGTGAATTTGATTTTGATCGACTTCAAACGGTCAGATTTCGTTTAAAGTGATTTTTAAGATCAAATCTCAAAAAATCATCAATCATCAAAAAAATATCAAAGTGAAAAGATCCTTCTCATATCTGCCAATAAAATGTTTATAACTATTGACACTATAGTTCGATCACGATGGAAGAAAACTTGCAGCCGAAAAACTCGCAAAGAAAAATCGATCAGTAAAATTTCATCAAAATCGGTCCTATTCCTTGCAAATAAACAAACATACAAACAAACCTTTTCTCTTTATAATATTGGCATAGATAAGTAAGATATATAAGAGTTCTCGTGTCACAGTGTTAGTAAGACAGTTGTCTTAATAATATTTAAATCTTTCGGGGGAGTTCCCCCGAAACGGTTTGAACGATTTTAATGAAATTTTGATAGGTATGAGTTATATAGGTTGTAAACTATTTTTCATAGCCCTAAGTGATTATGGGTGACCCGACCCAATTTTTTCAAAAATTATTTTATGATTTGACTCTTAAAAATACATATAACCCTCCATTTTCACTTTTCTCACACCGAACCCCATTATTTAATAGCTGCGATATTATTACTGAAACCCTCAGTGGTAATACTTTCACACATCACCTGTAGGTCCTAGGAGTGGGTAGATGTGGCCTATGGGTGCACGTCGTAGGTAGATTGTTGGTGTAGAAACTGTAGATGTATGTAGCAGTGGCGAAGGCGGGTTCTCCTTTATACGGTAGCCCTGCCCTGTATAATAGGTAGTGTGTAGGATTTGGACGGGGGTCTTCAATAGGTAAGTGATAAGTGAAGCCGATAGGAATGGAGTTATGGGGACCCCACGCCACTGGTGCGTAAAAAGGGGTAGGAGTTGGGGCTGGTAGTTCGTAGTTGATGTGGTTCGGGGTTATCCAAGCACGCGGTCGTTTTGGTTGATAAAGTCGAAAGAAGAGAAGGTAGTTATTTATGTAGGTAGTTATTTATTTATACCAGTTCATAGTGATGACAAAACAACTTCTGTTATAAAAGTGATAGCACGGTAAACAGAGAACAGTAGGACATCTAAGGCTGTCTGGCGAGTTATTTGCCTACTCTCGCGTTGGCGCAAGGGCTGTCAAATAAATGCTAAAATAATGCAGGCTAACGCAGGCCGTCATACTTCAATGCGCGTGATCACGGTTCGTACGCGATCGGTCACTGCACAGCCCGCACTGAGGGCGCCTTATCATTGCTTATACGACGTGTGTGCCTGCGTGCGGATAGGCGTGGCGCGCACGCACACATTCAAGTCGATCGCGGCACGTTTATATGAATATGTTCTATTATTCAACTGTGGTGAAAGTTTGAAAGGATGGATGTTGTTAGTTTTCAAAACCAAACCTCCAAATAGATTTTAAAGTCGGATATACATGTTGGTCCAGCGTTGCCGAGTGCCAGCGCAAACGTGTAGACAGTTGATTTATCTTGCCTTGTCGTCGCTCGGTGTCGCTTGCCAAGTTGGCCGAGTTGAGCAAAGCGCCAACATGTGTAGAGCTCATTTGCCGCAACTTGTCTTCGCTCGTCACTCGTGATCATTCGCCTTACTTCGGACCGGTGTCGGTTTTTGTGCACAAATCAAGGGCGCTCGTCTGCGCAACGGCCAATGTTTGAGCAGCTCGACAAAACACTCGTCTACATTGGCCGCTTGCATTGGCACTCGAGGAACATGTCCAATGTGTGTACATTAGCACTTGCCTTGCCACCTTTTTGCCGACGCTCGCATTGGCCTACAATAGAAGATTTCTCAAGACGTAGAGAGAATCTAACCTGTAATATGATTTAATTTGAACCTCGGGAATTTCAAATTACGACATTGTTTAGTTGTATCAAAACCTATTGCATCTATCCATGAAATGAGAAATAGCGGAAGTGGTATCTGTGCAAAGGCCACATAGTTTGCTAAACTATGCTAAGCTTTGTAGATCTCTATAAATATTTTATTGCAAATGCTTCGTAGTAGTTTTGCTATTTATTATGTACGTAATAATCATTTTTATAGACATTTATCTGTACTTTATATAAACACAAATAAATGAAATTTATGTGTCTGTTTGTAATTTCAAATTAACAGTTTTTCACTAAATGCATATATTATATATATATTTTTTTTTATACGTTCAATTGTCCAACCACACTTACCCACCATTGCAACTCCTTTAATCAGAAGACTGATATGATATTATATACGATACCTACACCAAAAAATATTTTTTAAAATTTTTTATTCTGTTTGTCTGTCTGCCTGTTTGTTTTAGCTAATCTCTAAAACGACCACACCGATTTTGACTGGACTTTCGCTGGCAGATAGCCGGTGTTATGAGGAGAGCTAAGGAGAGCTACGCAAACGAAGTTTAAAAATTCACGTTTGCTGTATTCCCACACAGCAAACTTGAATTTTTGCTGGCTGTTTGCTGTTTTGTATGGAACTATGGAAAATGGAAAAAAACTTATATATAAATTTGACAGAACAAATTTTAATACAAGAAAAAGTTACGCCATCTTGATTTCACCATGCCTCAAATGTCAGACATCTTGATTACAACATGACTATACCTCAAATGTCAAAATGGCCCCAAGAAACCTCAAAAGTGGGGCCATTTAAGTGTGGACAGTTATTGCCTCGTCATGCCTCGTCTATAACTTATATGACTATGTATGAAACCCTTCGTGCGCGAATCCGACTCGTACTTGGCCGGTTTTGTAATATTTGTTTTGTTTTTATATAACAGGAGCCAAGAGCTCGGGGCGGTACATGCATGCTCATTATAACTGAACAGCTAACTTACTGCGCGCAAAGAAATACAAAGGCCACAGACTTACGAACGATTAGAGAAAGCGTGAGTTTCCGTTGATAAATAAGTAAATGTTGGTGGGACAACGACCTAAGGCTGGGACTATGTGATCCGGAACCCGCGGGCCCGTGAAAATTCAGAGCACTGAAAATAGAACTGCGCTTAAACAATAGAGTTAAAAATCGAAGTGTCGAGCTGTCATTTGACCCGACATTTGTGTGTTCGCTTTTCAGCTCTATTGTATTAGCCCAGAGTTCTATTTTCAGTGTCCTGAATTTTCCCCGGCCTTCCAGATTCCGGAAGCTTACAAGCGTTGCAGTGGCAGTGACGAGCCGCCACTGCAATTTCGATTCTTAACATTGGCCTTATAAAGACTAATAAATAAATAAGAGTATTGCTTAAGCGTCCCTTCACACAGAGACGAAACGCGTCGCTGCATTTTTAAGATAGCGATTCAAAATTGAACTTTATTGACTACACAAGAATATACACGTTGATACGTGTATACGAATTGAACGAGTTTTAATTTCGAGCTGAGCCGGGCTGCTTAGCGCGTACTTAGAGTAGTAAGACTATAATACTCGGTCTCCTACTATATACTAGATACTAATATTATAAAGAAGGAAATATTTCATTGTTTATTTGCACAGGTTCCGAAACTACTGAACCGATTTTGATGAAATTTAGCACAGAAATAGAATAGATAACGGAGGAGAAAATAGGCTCTGATTTTATCATGGCAAAATGTATGGTTCCCTTTTTCCGAGATTTCCTTTTGACGCACGAAGTCGCGGGCGTCTATATTAACATAACAAGAGCAAAATTTCGTTTAAAGTCGATAAATAAACAATATTCTTCATTTTCTTATATGAAGTTTTTTTCTAGAGCCATATTTATCCGATTGCTCGGTCTCTAACGAGAACCGGTAAGCCCGTTGGGTTAATTGGCTAATATTCAAATCTTTATGTTAAAGGGCTGAAATAATTATGATACTAATGAGAAATACAATCGGCGACCGTGCTATATTTGGCGTTGTTTATACAGGTAAAAATTTGATATTTTAATACAAAACTTGCATTACGCAGTACTCATTGGCTCAATGGCAAAGCTCAGACATTAAGATGACGGATACCAGAAGAAGACAGATACCAGACATGTTAAATAGAGATGGTTAGATGTTAAGCTGCTCTTAAGAATTAACATGCACCACCGGAATCAAACCGTAATATAGTTCAATATAGTTTTTGCAGTATTTTAATTGATTAAGTACCAAGCCGAGCTTTGCTCGGAGTTCTGATAAATTTTAAAAAAACCGCCCACGTGCGAGTCAGCCTCGCGGATGTAGGGTTCCGTAGGTACCATTATACCAATATTTTACATGTTTACTTATTATCTCGATATTTTTGTACGAAGTTTTCCAGTTAGTTACCTCTATAATTGTGATGTAAATGTTGTTACCATATTGTGTAATTCGATGTTAGGTTACTTTGATAGGTGAAATTTTATCACGTTTATTAATATTTTGCTAAGGTGGCTACCTGTATAATAACTGCATTTATATTGTTTGATGGTTCTTGTATTTTTTTATGTATTGTGATTGTATTGTTTGATGGTAAAGTAAAATTAGAACTTGTGCATAATATAATGTACCTATTATTGGATGTCGGGTTACTTTGATAAATGTAAATGTATCATCATCTTTAAAAGTGTTTTGATAAGGTGTCCATGTATACAATGTGAACATAAGCTATTTCTTTTTATGCTGGTTTTGTATAAATTAAACATAAGTTATTTTCGTTAACCAGTTCTCTTTGTAAATTAAAAATGATGTGCACACATATAATTGGAACTGACAAAGTATTATAAGCCGGTATAGTTTTCCTTCAAAGTTCATCACATGGACTACGATCATGATTTTTTTCAGATTTTTCGAGCTGAAAAAATCAAAATTTTAACAAAAACATGCATTTTAAAATTTAATATCTCGCAATGGGATAGGTAATCAAAAAAAATATCAAAATAAATACCTAATGACACCCCACGCTATGGGGTAGACAAGAGAAAAAAAATCATCCCCACTTTACGTGACCCTCGGGGAGGTACCCCAAAATAATTATTTTTCGTGATTTTATTTTAGCACTTTGTCGACGTGGTAAATATACACATATCCATGCAAAGTTTCATCTTTCTAGCACCAATCGTTTGGACGGTAACAACAGAAAAACGGTAACAAACAGAAACTATAAGGTCTCCGAGACGTGAACTAAAGAACCCTAAAAACTATTCCACTAACTCACTGATATGCATAAACAAACACCACAATTCCCTTTGCATCAAGAATGATCAAAATCGATAACAGCTGCGCTGTCTGATGTCCATCCTCGATCGCCTGACCAATTAACCGACCTGACCCGGGCCCAATTTGACCCTGAAGTTTGGGCCAAAATCGTCTAAAACTTCCTTACCCATAATCTGCAACTAACATTGCCGATATTAAATTATAAGAAGGTCCTCCCGTCCCAAATTGCTTGTGCGAATTGAATTAACAAGAAATGGGTCAGCTAGGTGCTCCTTGGTGGGGACTGTTCGGATCTTGTGGATTACGCCATTGGAGTAGGGTAACCATAAATTGCTTGAGAAAATCAAAAAGTCCTGATAAAACAGCATTTAATTTAAGGTGTTTAAAACAGAAAACTAAGAATAAATAAATATTATTTTTAGATAGGTATTTGAATTACTAATTCATTTTTAAATGTTTGTTTGATTTCTTATTTACAAGAGACAGCGGTTGCTTTTTCATAAAAAGATGTTTTTTTATTTATTTACTCAGAGTAAACAATTGCATTGCATTCCACTCAAAAGCCAAACTGGCTATTTAGCCAAGATGCCATCGCTAATTTGACGTCCTCTGTGGCTCAGTGGTTGAGCGTGTTGGTACTCAAGCCGGGGGTCGCGGGTTCGAATCCCGCCGAAGAAACAAAAATTATTTCCGTGTTCCTGGATCATGAGTGTGTATTAAATATGTGTATAATATAAAAGTATTAAATATATTTCCGTTGTCTGGTACCCGTAATACAAGTTTTTCAAGAACTTATTACGGGACCAGATTGACGTGGTGTGAAGTGTCCATAGATATTATTATTAATTACGATGACGAAGTTAGCGAAATCAAAAATGTATGGTATTGACGTATCGCGCGCTAAGTCACTTAGCGAAAGTTATGCCATTGACATGAAAATATATGTCATTGACATATATTTTCAGTTTCGAAGATCGCTAACGTAATTAACGACGGCATGTTGGCAAAGCCCTCTGTAGTCAGTTTGTTGGCAATATTGACATCTTCTTTCACCATATTTGTCATGTGGAATTTTGTGAAGAATAAAAATGTGTATATTTATCTCTTCAGCGTCATGCCCTTTCTCTATATCACCCACATAAAACTCAGGAACGTAAATGGGAATATTTTGCACAATAGTAATTCATATTATAATGATCGCTGAAAAGCGCTCACAAGGCCAGCTGCGCCCTGGTACGTGTAAAGAAACATTTTCAGTGACTATACGTAACGCTTTAATACAAAACATAATATGATAAAGAAAAATATATTTAAAAAATATGACGTGCAAAAATCTTACGGTAAGTAATCTTATGACAAATGAGACCCTGTAGCCTAGTTGCCGTCGCTAATAACGATGACGGAAAGGATGTCGTGACGTAGTGACCGAATCATACGAGTGAACCATTGAACCGAGTGAACCGCGTGACCCAGGTATTTTGGTTGCGTTTTTTTTCAACGTCTAAATCCTCTAAATACGTTTTGAGTAGCTAAAGGATAAAGTGACTAATAAATTTTCTTTTTTTTATTAAATGGGCTACGAAACGATCACACGGATGAACTGATGGTAAACGATTACCGACGCTTGTGGACACTCGCAACATCAGAGGAGTTACAAGTGTTGTGCACTTGCATTCCTGTTCCTTACAATCCCCAACTCCCATGGTCCTCCGGTAACCTCACACACACAAAACACAGTCAAAACACAACGAAAGCGTTATTTCACGCCGGTTTTCTGTGAGGTACTCCCACGTTCAATTTAGAAATGTCTGTTACCATGTGAAACATGGAAATTATTTTGTCCAAATCGTAGCTCGACGCGCGCATCTTTCTATTTTCAATTTGTATTTTTCACACACTTCACATTACAATCTATGAATATACTTAGTTAAAATGTAAAAGTAGTAATAAATATGAAATGGCGCATACATTAAGCTGATATTACATAACTGGGCTGTAAGAAGACTAAAGTATTCACTGTTCTTACATGAAGTCACGTCTTGCATGCGAGTAGTTCAGCTTAACGTTTTTTCTTTTGCTGGTATAGTCAATTAAATAAACACATATTATAGTACTGTTGCATAATATAGCAGTAATTAGAAGTAGAACTATCAATGTCATATTGACAGATGTCACAAGCGCAGCCTATCTAGTTTATCTGTGTATGTATCTGTGTTAAGCATCTCTCTCATAAGTACCAATAAACGAGAATATAACAATTGTTGCTGTGTTTTTATTATCACCACTCAAGCGTAAGAAGGATCTGTAAAAACCAAGACGTCGTAGCCCACAACAAGTACTTTAAGAATACTAGGGACAAGATAACAAGATAAAATAATATGTAATACATGCCTGTACGAAATGTGAAAACTCCAGTGCCCCAAGGCACTCAAAATGGAGGCACTCTTAGACTCGAGCCCCGCCCCGTCCCTGGTATATACGTCTAGCTTTTGCCTAGGGAATTCTGTACTTTTTCGGGATAAAATGTAGCCTATGTATAAATCCAAAGCCTAAACTACTATTCACACTCTACAAATGACAGCTCGAGCACCGGCGCATGTCAGCCATGTTGACGTAAGCCTAAGGTTGACTCCGAAATAATTTTATACGTCGCGTCAGACAAATATATCATAGATATTATGAAATTATACTGTCAAATAAGTCAAAGCACGAAACGACTAGCGGCCAGCCCCGTGAACGAATAAACTCACGTCCCGCCCGCCTCCGCATTCGCCCAGCCACGCACACACAGCCGCGAGCTGTCATTCGTGTACATTGGTGAAATGACGATTCTTTACGTTAGTCATATAATATATTCTTTGACGGAAAAGAGACTTTGCGTGTGGGTTGAGAGGTTGTTTGTCGCTTGTAATGTTGCCATGTATATCTAAAGTAGTAGTCTTATTTTGATGCGGTTTTTTGTTTAATTTTCACAACCACTGAGGTAGTCAATGTTCTGCAGATCTAAAATGGCCACATCAAGTGAAACGTATTATGAAACATAGTCTATTGAAATTGAAAAGATAATGTTTTATAGTACGATTCACTTAAAGTGGCTATTGTGGAAGTGCAGGCTTATCATGGCGATCCGAAGAAATAATTTTATAGAAGAAATATTCTACCAAAAATAGTTAGTTGCAAAATAGTTCTTAATCCACGGTAACAAGGTCGTCGATACAAGTCAACAACTGTTAATTTCCAAACAGCCATATTTTTAAAATGGCTGCCGTGAAATCCTCTGTCAAAAAACGAACAAGTATTAAGTAAATGACTATACGTAAAGAAACAATTCGTCTAGGAGCGCCATGATGTGGAGTAGTTGACATTATTGTAAGACTATTAGACATTGAAATAAGAAAACGTTTTTACTTTAGCTGTCAAAAGAGGCCATTTTGTGAGCTCATGCTCGGGAAGAAAAGAAATGTTGTTTCTCATAACGACGATGCATCGACCTTGCTGCCTTACAATAAAACAAGAATAAGATACTAGAACCTATGGAATAACTACAAATCAATGGCTTTTATTCAGTATCCGAGAAACAGTCGTAACTGTAAATTGTAAAGACCAGATAATTAAGACAAAATTCTAGGGAACTTTTATCTGAATGTTATTGGTGATACTTCTTTTCTCCTGATATGTTGGCCAAGTGTCCAACACCACAACCAGTAGCCTGCCAGACGTCAACGTTCCACTACCAGAGGTGCAGTTGGAGGTTGTTGCTATGCTATGTTTTTGTGTGCCCAGCTATGTTTTTATGTTTTATTTCAGAAATAATTATCTTGAGATTTTAGGTACAAAAAATTCTCCGAAGCCAGTTTCTCCGTCTTCGGATAATTTTTCTCTAGGGGAGGAAGGAGTTGAGAGTGACAATCCTAGTAATATAAGCTTTGTCAGCTCTTCTTAAGTAGAACATGAAATAAATTACTTTTTTACAAATTTTTTTTTGACCAAGTATTTAATTCGCGCATGATTTGACGCGTATGAGAATGAAAGATTATATTGAAAATAGTTAAGAGAAGTGGGTTTCTGGATTATTGCAAATCGTGGACACACTACACCGAAGATTCTGTTGTTAACTATTATTAATTAAATTCAAAAACCGATCTGGGGCTTCTGTTATAATCTCAAGTATCAGGTCAAAACCCCTGGTAAACAACAGTTTAACAGACACAAAAGTATAAAAGGTTTATGAAATATTTTTGCCTATTTAATAATAAGTACCTGGGTAACCGAGCTTCGCTCGCAGTTCTGATAAATTTAAAAAAATAAAAATAATCACAAAAATATTTATCTGGCCGGAATTCGAACCCACTACATTCAAATTGCCAACACAAAACTGCCACATACAAACTGCCAATCGGACTGACATAATGGAATCGAAATTATTGATATATTGTATCACGACGAAAGAAAAACCATATATAGCTTTAAAATGCGCAATTTCCCAGGTATAAGAAAGACATAAATACTTCAATTTTTTTCCCTTATAGTAATACTTGCAGGCTGCAGCCGTTTCCGAGAAACCGATTATATATACTTCGTTAAAGATTCAAATTAATCTAAACGCAAACAAATAAACATTAGCGCGCTAAAATGCTACAAATGTGTATTTACCCGTGCCATAAAGAAATATAATGACACATTAATTTAGTCGAATTTAATATTTTTACTTACGTTCAGATTAAGTTGGTTCGGAACAGATTAGGTATAATAAGCTGGGTCCAGATATTATGTTATTTTGTGTGTAACGTACCTCTTACTTGTGTCGCCGTCGCGATCCAAGAACGCTAATATGGACGCATGTTCGGTAAGGTACCACAGTATAAGAACAGTAGAACATCTTCATACAAATGTGCCGCGATCGGTTTGAATTTGTGCGAGCGCGTCGGGTGCCTATCCGCACGCCGTCACACACCTCATGTAAGGAATGATAAGGCGCTCTCAGTGCGGGCTGTGCAGTGACCGATCGCGTACATACCGTGATCACGCGCATTGAAGTATGACGGCTCGCGATATCCTGCATTATTTTAGCATTTATTTGACAGCCCTTGCGCCAACGCGAGAGTAGGCAAATAACTCGCCAGACGGCTTTAGATATCCTACTTTTCTTTGTTTATCGTGACTATACGGTGGTACTGCGTCTCGGTACGGACATAGATACGCTCCGATCCATTGTTTCAAATCGATACGGTGCGGCATAAGCTGGGTACAGACATGTTCTTCTGTCCGTAACGTACCCCCCCGACTCGTATCACCGTCGTGGTCATAAATCGCTAATTTGGACGCATGTTCGGTCTGGTGCTGTGGTATGGATAGTACGCCCCGATCCATCGTGAGTCGGTTTGAGCATCGTATCATTTTAGAAATACTGTCCCGATGCAATGTAGGCACCAGTGGCGTGGGGTTCCTATAACCATTCAACCAACCATTTCTATCGACTTCACTTACCTTTTAAATACCCTCATCCAAATCCCTACCTATTATACAGGCTAAGCTATAAGGCCCTTTGAAGGAGAAGCTGCCTTCGCCACTGGTAGCCACTAAGTATAGTCACACTGACGAAATTACGCAGGTAGAGACTCCTACTTCCTACTAATATTATAAATGTGAAAGATTGTGAGGATGGATGTATTTATGGATGGATGTTTGTTGCTCTTTCATGCAAAAACTCCTGAACAGATTTCGATGAAATTTGGTATGGTAGTAGTTTAGGCTCTGGATTAAAAAATTGGCTACTTTTTATCACGAAAAAGTAGTGTTCCTTTCGGATCCTGCAATTACGCGGGCGGAGCCGCAGGCAACAGCTAGTATCAAATAAAATGTCCTGAAGTTCTCCGAATTTTAGGAATTTTTATGTACCTCCAGAGTACAGACTGTCATAAAATTTTGCATTTGTACCTACATGCCGACATTCCCGACTTCTTGCCGCACAGCGCTTTCATCTAATGTTATTATGTACTTACGTATAGATGGTTTATAAGAAACCGGCCAAGTGCGAGTCGGACTCGCGCACGAAGGGTCCGGTACCATTATATCTATACAACTATAGTGCTAGGTAAAATCGAGCACTAGTATTAATATCGAGCAAAAAAACAGCGTATCATCAAGTTTTTTGTATGGGAGCCCCCTTAAATATTTATTTATTTTTACTACTCACATTGAAAGAGAATATACAACTCTGTATTCAGTGACTACTTCAAGCGTCTACCTGTTGCCGTTATTGCATAATATCGAGCAAAAAATCATGTTTGTTGTTTCATTGATCAGGAGATACAGCCTGATGACAGACAAACGGACAACAATGTCAGTAATATTCTAATAAAACGGTCAGTGTCAAGAGTAAAAATGGGACCCTATAGGTCCCATTTTTACTCTTTGGCTACGGAACCCTAGAAAAGATCATTGTACTTGAATTTTTACCTGACGAAGAAAAGAGGACGTTCTTCAAGCGTATGTGTATGTATCTATATTTGTTTTACGTGCCTTACAGTCATTTTATTATTACAACTCCACTGGCCGTCCGTCTGTTGCTGTCTGTCACCAGTCTGTATGTCATAAATCGTGCTATCTAGGCAGTTGAAATATTTCATAGAATAAAACCAACATTAAAAACAGAATAAAACAAATATTAAAGTGTCAAAATATACAAAATGTACAAAAATCACGTTTGTTGTACGGTAGTCCGTACAACAAACGTGATTTTTGACGTTTGGTACGGAACCCTTCGGTACGCGACTTCGATTCGCACTTGTTTAGATTCGTCTCGACTGTGAGTGTGGCACTGGGAATAACTATAGTTTTTTTTAAACTACAAGCCGACTACGTAAATTACCTGTTACCCGGCTAATATTACGAATCTGTTGGCATATGATTTATTAAAATCGGTTCAGTAGCTTAGGCGCTACGGTGGAACAAACATACATACAAACATAGACTGCCAAAATCATTACGGTTCTTTTTGGATTCGCCATAGTCGGGTTATAATAATGTAGTCATTACCAAATGTCCATGTTGAATTTATGGAAGAGTCATTTGTAGATGTAACGACATGGTCACCGACGACGTCGATATCTAACGTCTAGACTCGCGATAAAATGTTTAATGCTCTTAGGCCGGGACTAAATGATCCGGAATCCGGCGGGCCCGGGAAAATTCAGAGCACTGAAATATAACTATTCAATGATGTTTTAATGATTCAATTTCAATTCTATGAGTCAATTCTGCTAAATAAAACTGCTCAACCGGTATTCTCGTAAACGTCAAACCGGCGTCGAACGCGTTCCGAATGGTCCATATTGACGAAGTCAGCTTATGATAACAAGTCGCCTAACTTATAATACAATCAAAGTAAAATGAAAGTCTACTTCAAATACGAGAATTGAGTTTCTGATTTAATACAATAGAGTTGAAAATCGAACACACGAGCGTCGAGTCAAATGTCAATATCAAATTTGACAATTCGACACTCGAGTGCTCGATTTTTAGCTCTATTTTTTTAATATTGCAGTTCCATTTTCATCGCTCTGACTTTTCTCCGGCTTTTCGGATTCCGCATCATATAGTCCCAGCCTTAGCTGGCAAAAAACGGTATTAGGTTGGTAAAAATTTGTATGTTTGATAGAGCTATTTTTCTCTTCTTTTAAAATATATAGCTGTCCCGACAGACGTTGTTGACGCACCAATAAGTATTTGACAGTCAAGTGACAAATTGAACACAATGAACATTTAGTGCCGAAAAGTTCAATAGTCGTTTTTAGTGTTTTCCACGCAATTTTTATAATATCTCATACCGTTTCAACCTTTCCTGAATTATCACAATAATTTCAAGGCCAAATTTGGCCAAATCGATCCAGTCGTTCTCGAGTTGTAGCGAAACGATGGAATAAAAGAAATGTCTTCTCTTGACAGCGATACTCGAACTTGCTGCCTTACAATAACAACTGCTGCTAAGGTAGCTAGTTCATTCAGTCGAGAGAATGCCATTTAGAGGTGGCTCTTTAATATTAAATAATAAGAAAAATAAAATTTTAAAGAACGTAAATATATAGTAAGACTCTCTACTAAACGAATAATTGAGGTAGCCTGTATTGAGTTGAGCCACCTTATTATTGTAAGCGTATACAGGCCTCCATCAGATTTATACGATTACTTTGAACAAATCATGGAACAAGTGTTGACAAAAATATGTGCATCTAACAAAAATATTATTGCATGTGGTGATTTTAACATTAATTAATTAGACTCAAACTCCACCACTGTCAGATTCACATCATTGTTAAAATCGTTATACGATTTATAACTCATTAATTTATTTTATGAACCGACAAGAATATGTAATACAACAGCTACTTTTATTAATAACATTTTCACCAATATTATAAAAAATAAATAATGAATGTGCTTAGTTCTGATCACTGGTAGACAGTTTGCTTCATTTAATATTGATTGTGATGAAAAGCTAGTTTAGATTCCTGTGAATACAAAACGTATTGAGAAATTTAGAGGTAAATTATTTTCAAATATTCAAGTTAGATGGGTTAAATAACACAGATGAATCATTTAATACACTATTTAAACTAAAAATGACACAGTTTAACTCTGTATTTACTTCTAAAACAGTCAATTTAAATAATAGAAAAAGTAATTTTAAAAACCGGGCAACTGCAGGAATTATAGTAAGTAGACAAAGATTATATGATTTGTACAATGAAAAGACATTTATTAGGAGTGAATCTTTTAAACTATATGTCGAGAAATATTCTAAAATTTTCAAAAAAGTCTGTCAAGCAGCGAAGGCACTTCAAATAAAAGGAAAAATAATGAACGCTAAAAATAAAGTGAAAACCACTTGGAAGATAATAGCTGATGAGACTGGAAGAGGCAGAGGCAGTCGTAACTCTAAATTTGAACTTATTGTTAATGATAGAAAGGTCAATTCTGACCTAGAGGTTGCGATGATCTTTGAAAAGATTTTTGCTGACATTCTGGTCTCAACTACAAAAAAATTAAATTCTTCACCTGCAGTTGCTGAAAAAATACTCAAAGAAAATGTCAAGGAATGTGATGTCAATTTTAATTTTAAAGAAATCGACTCCAGATATATTATTAACACCTTCAAATTACTCAATATTAAAAGTACTACCGATCTCTGGGTTATGTCTATAAAAATTTTAAAATCAATAATTGACATCATTGTCCCCTACCTAGCCTTAGTATTTAATAATTGTATTAAGAAAGGTATGTTTCCCTGACCTAATGAAGCATAGCAAGGTGATACCTCTTTTCAAAGGCTTGGTATAATATATCTGACCCAGTAAATTAAATCAGTAAAATTTTCGAGCAAAAAATCTTATATCAATTGATGGTTCACTTTAACTTAAATAATTTATTATACTGGGACCAAAATATAACTAGGTGTGCCACAAGGATCCACTTTAGGCCTGTTTCTTTTTCTCATCTATATAAATGTTCCTTCCGTATCTAGTTAAAGATAAGCATGAGATAGTACTTTTTGCTGATGACACTTCACTAATTTTTTATGTGAAGCGACGACAGTTAAATTATGACGAGGTAAATAGTGCTCTCTCAAATATGGTAAATTGGTTGAATGTTAATAATTTACTTTTAAATTCCAATAAAACAAAATGTTTAAGTTTAGCCTGCCAAATGTTAGGCAGGCACAAACCAATGTAATATTACACGATGAGAAAATGAACTTAGTGGACACCACTGTATTCTAGGAATAACACTAGATTGTAAATTACAGTGGAGTACCCCATATTGCAAATCTGGCAGATAGGCTCATCTGCAGCATATGCAGTCAAAAAAATTTGAGAAATTTCCGATTAGGACACAGCGCGACTAGTTTATTTTAGTTATTTTCATAGTTTAATATCATAATTCATACGGCATCCTTCTATGGGGAAACGCTGCGGACATTAACACAATATTTGTGGTGCAGAAGCGAACTATACGTTCTATTTATAAGATGTCATGTTTTGAATCTCTGAGAGAAAAGTTTAAAGAAATAGGTATTCTGACCGTCGCTTCTCAATACATTTTATACAATGTGTTGTATGTCAGAAAGTATCTAAATAATCACAAAAAGAAAAGCGTTGTAGAAATACTAGCATTAAGAACAAGTTATAAATACCGGTGATCAGAATTAGCAAAGTAAGTAAATCTTTTAAAGGTAATGTATACATTTGTACTCCTTTACAATAGGATTCCATAAAACGTTCACAATCTTTCGATTGATAAATTTAAAAAAGTTGTTAAAGTGTTTGTGTGCTAAAGTTTATTGTAATTATATATCAGAGATTTCATTAACGATTGCACACCTTGGGAATATGATGGCACCCTGCAAGGCTCTTCCTATATACTTAAGTATGTTTAATGTTCTTATGACTTCTGTTATATAGATTAAGTTACTACATTGTAAAAATATTTTTTTGAAAATAACAATTTTCCCATCTTTTTGCTAAAAGGTGGCCCCGTGCGAGTTTCTGACGCCGGTTCTTTTTTTGACTTTTTTGACTGACTTTGCTACTAATTATATAAATGTTTTTACAAACTGTCATTTTGTCTCTACTTTTGTAGAATTTTTTAAAGTGGTCATGCTAAGCTTGCAGCAAACTTTACATTGTCTATATCTTATACGTCTATGGCATTCGTGTCGTAATCAATGAGATGAACTCGCGGTACTGTGCTGGCTCCGAGCCAACCCAGTACCGGGCACCGGGTCACTGACCCGCACTCTCAGACTGAACGGTTCCCGAAACATATAAGGAATATATGTTGCCCGCGACGTCGTGCGCGTTAAAGGAAATCTCGCGAGAACCGCCCATTTTGCCGTAATTAAAAGTAACCTATGTCCTTCCCCGTGGTCTAATCTATATCTGTGCCAAATTTTATCAAAATCGGTCCAGTACTTTTGGAGATTATTCAATGCAAACAAAATTAAAAATATTAGTAAATATATAAACTAGTTCTTAAAAAGCCTCTAAAAAATATTAGTATAGACGGCGTCTTTACATATCAGCTTTCGTTGTGCTTTTCAGGTTTTATACTTATAGTAGTTAGATCAATATCTATGCCAAGACGCCATGATGAATCCTACTACTTTTATGAGCGTGAAAGTTGGTATGGATAAGTGGATAGATGGATGGATGTTTGTGACTCCTGCACGCAAAAACTACTGAAAAGATTTTAATGAAATTTGGTATGGACGTAGTGTGCGCTCTGGATTGACACAAAGACTACTTTTTATTCCGAAAAAATACAGCGTTCCCGTGGGCTGCTTAGTAGAAGCAGTACGTTTTAGTAGCTTTAACTAAAACGTAGAGAATCATCTCCAATAATATTTACCACTATAATTAAAACCAATAGCATTTTGTAATCGATTTAATCGTGGAGAGTACGTAGCATAAACTACCTACAGTAATTCATAATGGGACATGTCATTTGCTTAATTGTCACCGCTGTATTGGCGTCGTGCTGTTCTGTTACGTCACTAATGGCTGACGGAAATTAATAAGGTAAAGCACCATGTTGTTAGCACACCTGACAAACAACTAAGTTATTACGAAAAGTGCATAACTTTTATTTCCTATACAATACACGTAGGTGATGCGCAATTTGTAATTTTATAGGATAGAAGATGGATGTGTACACTATACACTGGATTAAATCATTACAGTCTGATGCATGTTCAGTGTCGAGCATAATCTACCATAAATCTTTTACACTATGCAACAATGAAAACCTAACCAAGAGCATGTCAGGACATGTCTAAGGAGGGTTCCATAACTGTAAACGCGTAATAGATTTTTTTCAAATGTCTTCGAAAGTTACTGTCCGATTTCGTTCAAAATAATTACCCTAAAGAGTATTTAGCATAATCTATCAGCATGAAAAATTGCAATTTTCTAACTCTCATAGTCTAGAAATGCCAGGGGGGGCCAACTTATAATTCCACTTTGGAGGCCGTATACTCAAAAATGGTTGACTTTGTAAAAAAGTCATGTATGACTTCACATGTATGGAGAGCCTCCCCTAAAATGTAAAATGATAATTATTTTACGATGCCAAAATCGAGATCTATACACGTCTTTAACTATACCAAATTTCTTCCATTTATATTCAGAATTACAGACGCTAGAGGCGCAGACAGACAGACGGACGGACAGAGCGAAACTATAAGGGTTCCTTGAGTATTACCGAACGGAAAATTGTTTGTCCTAACCTTTATTTTATGATTTTATAATTCATTATGCTCTAAATTAAAGGAAAAGTACAAATATGTTACTTTACCACTTGTTAAAGCCCTTGGACTAAACTTATATTTTACTTCGATTTGTCAATCGATTCTTCAACAGCTGTTAAGCTTTGGTTGCAACACAAAAGCGGTACTTCTGATCGCTATAAATCTCACTTGTCATATCTATCATGGTCATCGCGTTGAGATGTTATCCCCAACTATTCGAGTCGATACTCCAAAGTTTAGTGGTTCAACTTGAATTGAAAAGTTTTTGTGATGTAACTATAGTTTCGGTGGATTGTAAAAAGAAATTTAAATAGAATTTAAATTTAAATAGAATTATGGTTTGAGATATAACACTCGTGCTAACCCTGCCCAATTTAAATAGAATTATGGTTTGAGATATAACACTCGTGCTAACCCTGCCCAATTTAAATAGAATTATGGTTTGAGATATAACACTCGTGCTAACCCTGCCCAATTTAAATAGAATTATGGTTTGAGATATAACACTCGTGCTAACCCTGCCCAATTTAAATAGAATTATGGTTTGAGATATAACACTCGTGCTAACCCTGCCCAATTTAAATAGAATTATGGTTTGAGATATAACACTCGTGCTAACCCTGCCCAATTTAAATAGAATTATGGTTTGAGATATAACACTCGTGCTAACCCTGCCCAATTTAAATAGAATTATGGTTTGAGATATAACACTCGTGCTAACCCTGCCCAATTTAAATAGAATTATGGTTTGAGATATAACACTCGTGCTAACCCTGCCCAATTTTTCTGCTAATGGTATTCTTAGTTGTTTTTTGTTTTTCTTTTTTGCTGTTGTTCTTGTTCTGTGTTGCCACTGTTTTAGTGTCCTGTAATGTCTAAAATAAAATGTTTGGAATAAAGAGATTTTTTTATTTATTTATTTATTTATTTAAATACTTTTGATAATAATAATATTATGTTTAGTTCAAACAGAATACCATATTTGATCTTTTTTATGACTTCATTACGCAGGTCCTCCAAGTTTATTACGCCGCCTTCCTTATATATCTCTGCAGATTCACATATAAAAATGATTTTAATTTATTATTTAAAATAATAGCACAATGATAATTTCCAATCATATCCGAACAAAGAGACTGAGAAAATATTATTTCGCATTATGCCACGGGCAAAATATGCTTATGACGTTTACAAATTGTATCGTATCTATTTGCCTGCACTTAGCATAATTATAAAATATTTTGACATGAATAAAGTTAAGTCTTAAAAGTGCAAAAGTAGGTACTCTACGTTCATGCGTTTCAAGGTGCGACTACATGGGCAAATAAAATTGATCAATTATGAGCAATTATGCAACAAGCATCAATTTGGGAGAATATTTTGCAACTACAATATAGCGCTCTATAAGGAGCAATTACAATAAACTTATATTATATATTATGTTGTAAAAAAATCGACTATATATTCCTCATTTACAAAACGCCAATTTCATATGTAATTACCTAATATTGTGTCTAAAATAGTAAAGTATATACCATTGCTATGCACTTTTGCCATCTCATAGGTAGTTATTTGATAACTTTACTAAAAAAAACATTCGGACAGGAATTAATAAATTCTTTGAAGGCGCTTTGGACTGCCCCATCGGAGTTGAATTTTGTCCCTTGCAAGAAGTATTCCAAATTTCGAAAAAAAATGTAATCTGTTGGAGCAAGAGCCGGGGAGTACGGTGAATGTCTAAGACATTCCAATTGAAGCTCATCTAATTTGTTAGCCGTCTGTTGTGCAGTGTGTGGTCTAGCGTTGGCCTGAAGCAGCAGTAGCCTAGAGCGAATGAACAACCTCGGTTGTATAGTAGCTAGCTTTTCCATCATGATTTGCAGTTGCTGGCAATAGACATCTGCTGTAATCGTCTGGCCAGATTTTAAAAAGCTGTAGTAAACGACACCGGCACTAGTCCACCAAACGCTCACAAGTAACTTTTTTTGAGTCAATTTTCGCTTGGGGCAGGCTTTGGCTGGTTCGCCAGGGTGCAGCCATTGCAATGAGCTTTCCGATGATCGTACAGGATCCAATTTTCATCACAGGTAATGATTCGATTTAAAATTCCTTCATTATGTGCCGGTTGAGTAATGTAACGCAGCAGTCGACGCGCATTTGTCGGTTTGCTGCACTCAATTCATGACGTACCCACCTTTCAAACTTTTTACCTTCCCAATTTGCTTTAAATGGATTAAAACAGTTTTATCACTAACACCGCAGCCTGAAGCTAACTCGGACATAGTTTGCGATGGATCCGCTGCCACAATAGCAATTCTTTCAATTCTTCATTATCAACTTTGGTCTCCGGCTGTCCACGGGACTTGTTCTGCAGGTCGAATTTCCGGAATGAAAACGTTGGAACCGCACTGTGTTTTCTTTTTCGACTCCGCCACCATACACATCATAAATCCTTAGAGCCGTTTCTGCAGCACTGGTGCCACGGTGGAACTCGTACTCGAAAATAATACGATATTTCAAGTTTTCCATTTTGTAAACAGAGTGACGCAAAGAAAATACCAAAAGAGGAAAAAACAAATGAATTATGGTTTTCGAAACATAAATGCATGAGTAAATAACGGTCTAAATTTGATATTGGAAATCCTAACCAAAGAAGATATATTTGAGATCAAAGTGGAAACTGAAACTTATAAACAATACTTTTATACAAGAGCAATTCAGTTGAAAGAAAATCGTATCAGCGACATTGAGCAATATGGAATATAATTATGGAGCAACTAGAACCAATATTGCCGAAGCAAATGCCGATTTTTTTTTTGATTTTTTTCGGAATATGCTACATAAAGATGTACAAGTACCTATTGTCTAGAAGACACCCCATCCTACCTTATACACGTCACCCACTACGATTGGGAGACCTGTCACCGCTGTCACCTGTCACCCGCCACCGGAAGTACCGCCGTCGTGACAGATCAATATGGATGCATACTTCCGGCGACATCGAGATCCGCGTCCCAGTTTATATCAATTCGATATTCAGACGCGTAATTTAATTGCTTGCTTCTAGTGATAGTTTTAAGGACCGCTTGTTGTGTTTGAAAATCGTGCTTAATTGGTATTTATAGAAAAATCCTTCATTCATCATTTTAAATTTAAAAAATACTCTCATCGTGCCTAAAAATCATCACATAAAAAATTATTACATCACATATATAATTATTATTATTATTATTATTATATATCACTACACGGTCAGCTGATGCGAACTATAGGCGCCGCCATATTGGCCTCGGCTGCTCTGACGAGCGCCTTTCACTTTATCCCTACTCCGCGGCTGACCGTCACGCGACATGCAACACACAGACGAAAAAGTTTGAGACGATGATTAAAAGTTTCACTTCAAAAGATTCGAATAATTAAAATTTAACCACATGGCGTCATCTGTGTATTGAGCAGTACTTTAGAACATCGTTTCTCGAGCGGGGACCCTTGGGGGGTCGCGACCCCCCCGCTTGAGAAACGATGTTTACCCGTTGGTCGGGGGAGGGTCGAGTTTGTTTTCAAAGGGAGTCGCAGTCTGTTTAAAAATAATAAATACAAACTACATATAGGTACAAAATATTAGTTTTTCGAACGAATCTTTTGTATCAAACGTCGAAAAAATCATTCGAACCAGTGAAGGTTTATATAACGTATAGCTGATAAAAATAGCGCGCAATGTACATGATATTATTATTAAAATTCTATAGTGACGGGGTCGCAAGACTTTTTACTTAACTTTTTGGCTTTTTCGTGGGTCGCGACATTAAAATGGTTGAGAAACGTGCTTTAGAAGGTTAAGTTGTTATGTAAGAATTATAAGTAGCTTCCGAAAGATGGCGTTATAGCGATAGCGTTATATCCAAAATCGTGTCGTGACGCGACCGCCGCCTTTCACTTTCACTCTCAACGCCTCGTTCCCTTTAAAATATGAACTATACCGCCTACAAAATAATCTCTCAAACTTTTATTGTATTGTCATAAGCAAGGACGCGCGATTTTTTAAAGATACTCGTATGTAAACGTTAATTGTGTAATTTTTGTCCTTATATTATCACCATATACCTACTTTAAATAGCCTACGTTGCTTTGACCACTCGTGGCTACATTTCTGTAATATTTTCACTTCGCTATAAATGCTCAATACTAGTCATGTGTATGATAATAAAAATTCAAGCCAAGCCAAGCCAAAGCCAAGCATATACAATAATTTGCATGCTATTTCGCGCATTAAACCCCTGATTAAAAAACAACACAGCAAAATTGTTTGTGCGACACGGCCGAGCGGGGAGCGGCCCTATGTCTACTCTCGCGGGGGAGTTTCAATGAATTTCAATGGACGAATTTTTGGATGATTTATCATCACTGACAATGCATGAAAGGGTAACAAACATTCATCCATCCTCACAAACTTTGACATATTTTATAATAGTAGTAGGATATATGGACGATAGATGTGCTATTGATATAAGCTCACCACAGCCCACATTGAGGACAGTCTCACGGCCCAGAAGTAGGAAATTATATGGGTCGATTTTTTAGGGTTCCGTAATACACAAGGAACCCTTGTAGTTTCACTCTGTCCATCCGTCTGTCTGTCCGCGCTTCTAGCTTCTATAATTATGAATATAAATGGATGAAATTTGGTATAGTTATAGATTGCGTATAGATCTCGGTTTTGGCATCATAGACCAATAATAATTTTATATTTTAGGTGAAGCTACATGTGAAGTGGGGATGAAAAATATTTTTCACTCTACCCCATCGTGTGGGGTATCGTTGAAAAGGTATTTTAAAATAAACAGTAAATTTTGAAGTAATTTGTAAAACCTATTCAGCGTTGATAGTTACGGAAACCTCCTTAGACATGTCCTGACATGCTCTTGGTTGGGTTATTTTTTATGAAAGCAGACGGATCGCCTGATGCTTACGTACCGATTACCGCCGCTCATAGACACAGGACAACACCAGAAGGTCGATTCGGCTTTTTAATCCAACGATAATGCAGCTTCGATACTTGTTCGATACAGTCCGGATCCTATCAAACGGAAAAATCGTCTTCTACTTAACTTCAAACGAACGTCAAACGACGAATTTCTCCGCGATGCAATTATTATTGTATCGAAGCTTGATAGTAGATTGAGCGCGCCACTTATCCATAGAAAACGGTATTCTCTAATATTAATAAACTTGACTCCAATTTTTTTTCACTTTTTTATGCGGGGATGTCATAACATAGAAATATTTATTTTACGCACAAATCACCTTTTTGCCTTCCCCTATCTACCCGCGCGAGGAATTTTTTCCGACCGTCTCGGAAGACAAAAACATTGCGCATGCGTATTTCGATGATTTTGTGTAATGTTTCACATAAACACGAGCAGGAGACGTGTTTATATAAAAGTTCAGGTTTTCAGTTTTTTACCCGGGACAAAAAAAAATTAAAATTGTGATAAATGTTTTTATATATTCTCATGATCATAATTTGATTAATAATAAGTTTTAGTAGGCGAGTAGGGAATGAGTCAAAAATCAAGGTGGACCGACTACGGTGAGTTGAGTAGTACATGATACCTTACGTACTTTTGGTCGCTGAATCTGAATATCTAATTTATTTTGGTTTTTTTTTCAGAAACCTCGTTTCCTCGCGTTTGTTCCTCTTCAGCGAATACCTACTCACTACCTATTTAAAATGAAAGTGCCTCTCGTAACTTCCAAGGCCGCTGCCTTGAATTTCGCGGTGAGCGGCGCCGGCGCGGCAACGACGCGGGGGCGGGCAGTGCCAGCAGCGGCGACGCGCGCAGGCGGGCGCCACAGTCGCCGCTTGACAGGAGTGCATTTCTGACTGTGACAAGGCGCCTAAGGATCAATTAACACAGAAACGAAAGTTGTGAAAGTTCAAATGTCAGGTTGCATCGCTCTGCAGTGTATGTGCAGTATATGAGTTATGACTGATGTCATATTATGAAACGTTTATCATTTTGAATAGCTATATTAAAAAATGCAGCGCCGCGTAGCGTCGCGGTGTGAACTGACCCTAACTGCGCGCGTCTCCGCGCCGCGAAATTCGAGGCCGCGGCCTAAGGCTCACCTACTATAGATACACAGGTGTGTTAGACATTACGCCCTACGTTAATATCGTGAGCAGCATACTCTTGTAGATCAAAGGCTTTGACTTACATATTAATTTCTCGGTAACCCTCTACTTGCTGGAGGTACGCGAACACTTTGTAATATTGCTCATTACAATAGCTAAGGCATTTGTGGAAACTCACACATAAACGTCTATATTCTTATACTTTAAACGAGACAATCTTGTATATGAGTCATATCCAAAAAAGTTGTACATATTTTACCATAGTACTGTCTTTTAAGTGGTATCGCGATCATTTTGCTAAAATAATAATAGATCTGTCATCCAAACTGTATAATAATATACTAATCTAAACAATTCAGCAATAAAATGAGCAATTTTTAAATAAATTCTAGCCAAAAAAACATTTTTATTACATCAAAATAGCGTAATTTACGAAAAAAGTAGGTGTCCAAAAGTTTTATTACCTCTTAAAATCGGTATTACCAATGATTTTCTAAATATTCTGCTGATTTAAACAAGCTACACCAATTGAAACTAAATGAACCTATTGATTTCATGCTATTTGTTTTATACATTACATAAATAACTATTAAAAAGCGTGTAAAACTATGTGTCCTGTTCAATCGAACCATTTACTGACACTCATTTAATGACACGAATTTCCACTTTAGGTTTTTTACAGTGCCTTGGTAGTTTTATGGTTTTGAAGGTGGCAACATTGGCATGTATCATAGACAAGTTGCTATACTGCCGCCATTTTTGTTTTCGTGACATTCATGTTTTCACGTGCGTTTGGTGTGTGTGGAAAAAAAGTGTGACCTATTTACTGACGCTCTTTAGTTGACAGAAAAGTGAGTAAGGAACATGTTACAATTTATATTACATACGAAATATACCATATCATGAGATAATGTAGTGCCGAAGTTAATAATTTAACAATCTGAAAAATTATAGGAAAAGTTAGGTTATGGCACGTCAATTTCTTGATACAATTTCCTGACTTCCTGACGTCAGTAAATTGTAAATCATGGTTAGGCCAAGTTCACAGCATGCATTTAGATGTTTATACTGTTTGATGTCAATGAGCAGTTTTCTTTTAGGTATTGACAGTTTAATTTTGATTACAATAAGAGATGGCGCTACCATTTCAAATAGATTTTTTTAAGCTTGTCCATGTCAGTGGATTACGTTTAGCCAATGTTATGCCGCGGCCGCATATGCGTGGTGCTTCGCGCTAAGACCGATACTATTGGACGATCTGCGTGTATCATCCAATAGTGTCGTATCTGGCAGTAACATAACTATGTAATACTTACGTAAATATCCGTAAACAATGGAATGAAAAGAAAAATGTTGTTGAATACTATACTTAAAGAAAACTGCTTATTTTTTTTAGTGTTAGCTGTATGGTGTCATTTCCTATGGAAAGCAAAAAAAGTTTATTGATTTATTTTGATTTATGAGTTTTTTTTTTAACTTTTAGATGCCGTTAACTGGCGCAGAGCGCCAAAAACGTTATTTAGAACGTTTGAAAATAGAACAACCAGAGAAATACGAAGAAAAGCGAAAGAAACATCTTGAAAAGGTCAAACAGCGACAAAAGAAAATTTCAAATTTAACAGAAGAAGAAAAAAACATTCAAAGAAAAAAATGGCGTGAAGCAAACAAAAAAAGAAAAGATAAGAAACAAGACATTTTTCAAAAACAAAACGAAGAAAAACTAAAAAAAAGGAGAGAAATTCGAGCTGCTTTATACAGAAGTAAATTAAAAACAGAAAATGAAGAACTACGAAAAAGTGTCATAGATTTGAACCGAAAAAATAATGCTCTTCAAAAGAAATTATACCGATGTAAGAAAAGAAACAAAGAATTAAGTAGAATAATTAATAATCAAACTGATTCCAAAGATGTTCAAGAAGAAAAAGAAGAAGTGTTCAGCGAACCGTTTTCTAATAATTTGCAAGCAGAAAGGACACCAGTTACTACTCCACTAAGTAAAACTATCTCTTTTGTAGATTCATTGTCATCCACAATCCCAGAAAACGATAAAAATAAAATTAAAAAGAAAATTTTCGAGCTCAATGTATTATCAAATTCCCTTGAAACACAATATAAAAATACAAACTCAAATGTAACAAAAGCGGAACTCAAAAAAATTGCCGATAACGAGATGACCAGAAAGTATCGTATGAAATCCAATTTTTCACTGAAATTAGGTCTCAAAGGAAGAATAAGTAATCTACAGGGGTCTAAAAACCCAAACAGAATATTAGAACAGGACATTAGGAATTTTTTCCTTCGAGATGACATAAGCCGGTCTACAGCAGGGCGAAGTGAAACCAGGACTCTGAATAAGATAAAAATGCAAAAACGGTTTTTGACAGACACTTTAGACAACTTGTACAAAAAGTATCAATTAGAAGGAGGAAAAGCATCTCGAACAACTTTTGGGCGATATAGACCATTTTATGTTATAAGCCCCAATGTAAATGACAGAAACACCTGCCTGTGCACAAAACATACAAATTTACAATTGAAAGCAGACAAACTCAAAGCTTTAGGAATACTTACAACTAACTCACTGTCACAGCTTGTGCAGGAAGTTGCTTGTGACTGTAATTCCAAAACCTGCATGTATTCTTCTTGTGAGTTTTGTAAAGACAAAATGCCAGTAATTAACACTGATATTCATGACAAAAAGGAAATACGTTGGCAACAATGGATTTTAAAAAACCATGAATATGTCAAAGGCAAACCGGGATATTCAAAGACCATTGTCACAAAGAGATATACGAAAAATGAATTTACTGGAACTTTAGAAACTTTGGTGAAAAAATTCAAAGAAGAACTGCATATCTTCAAGCGTCACTACTTTAACATAGCAACTCAAGCGTCAGCATTCAAAATGTGCAAAGAAACAGTGAAAGAAGACGAGATTATTATAATATGTGATTTCTCAGAAAATTTCACATGCAAAATGTCTGAAGAAATACAATCTGCCCATTTTGGCGCAAGCAAAAATCAATTTACTTTACATACTGGGGTGATTTACTTGCAAGGAAACAGTCCTATCTCATTTTGTACTATATCACCATCGCTTTCTCATGATCCTGGTGCGATTTGGGCTCATTTGAAACCAATTATTGAGTACGCTAAAGAAAGATGTCTAAAGGCACGAGTTATTCACTTCTCAGACGGACCTTCGACGCAGTACCGTCAGAAAAAAAACTTTTATTTATTTAATAAAATTATTGGTGAAAGCGTCTTTGATTACGGTACTTGGTCCTTTTTCGAAGCTGCGCATGGCAAAGGCCCTGCAGACGGCGTTGGTGGTGCAGTTAAAAGGAAGCTAGACCAATTTGTTGCTTATAAACATGACATACCATCTGCAGAAGCAGCATACACTCTACTGAAATCACAAGAAACTGGAGTGAAAATATTTTTTATTCCGGAAGAAGATATAACCGCTATTCAAAATACAATACCTGATGATCTAATACCTCTGTCAGGAACAATTCAAGTTCATCAGATCATTACACAAAACTGTGATGGGTCGATTTTTTATAGGGATGTAAGTTGTTACTGCGAATCTAACAATAGAGGACTTTGCAAATGTTTTGATCTGAAAGAACACCAACTAATTCGTAAAAAGGAAACCGTAACTAATAAAAGACCAGCAAAGAGAGATAGAAAGAGAAATACGGACTCTACAGACACGGAAGTGGACTCTGATGTAACATATGCTGAAACTAGTGAAAGTGAAGGATATGAGATTAGCGAAGATCTAAGCAGTGAAGATGAAAGAATATATAAAGAGATAAAAGACAATGAAGACGGAAAAAATACAATTCCCAAAATAATTAGTGAAAAAGAGAATAGAAGACTTGGACTTCATGAACCAAATAATAGCTTAATACCATCTCGCCATACAAATATAAAAATATTAAGTGATATTGAGGTTGTCAATGTCTTAGACGAAAAAACTGGACAATTCATAATAAAAGCAAACAAGAATGTTGTCGATACCGTTTCCAAAGATGCTGAAGTTCCTATGATTGGAAATTTTATCCTAGCAAAATTTTATACGAAACAGTCAAAGAAAATTTACAGATATGTCTGTTTAATCGAGGATATTTGTAGAGGAAGCATAGTTGTAAAGGGACTGAAGTCTAAAAAAAGTAAAAATATGTTTCGAATTGTTGAGGACGATATCTCTATAATAGATTTTAAAGACATCATTGAGTTTTTGCCTCACCCTAATAAAGTGAATGAAAATTATATTTTTGGGCGAGCTATAGATATTAATGAAGCATGAATAAAATAACTTGTTTAAGTATTTTATACTAACAGGCAACAGATGCCTTTAATAACTATTGATAAATACTGCCTAAATAATATGGTTTCATTGCGTTTGTGGTAAAGCAATATAATATATAAATGTAATATAATATACAATGTGTCCGGTCACCGATGTCGGAGCCTACAAGAGGTGATACATGAGCAAAAATATAATAACATTTTGTTCGAAGAACAACATGGAAAACTAAAGAAAACACCTTCCTATACTAAGTACTGACTTATCTGTTACTATTCATATAGGAAAGAGTTTCTTTTTATTGTAATCGATGTTGGTCTTTAAGAAATGTTATTGAATTTTAGCTTATCTATGACATTTTCAAGGCTCGGACGGGACACATTGTATAATAATATGCTCCACACACCACACCAAATTGTCATGGTCTGGAAGTAAGAAGCCTGTTATGCTAATGTTATGCAGATTTTTTTATGTTGTAACTTAAATCTTCAGATTTTTTCATATAATTTGTAACATGTTTAATGAATATGTTAAGCCACATGGAAGACCTGTTATTTTTTTTTGTTTGTTGTAGAAGACTTCTTTTTGTTATTATTTTCCAGTTTACCAAAGCTTTATTCGTGATTTTGTGATTAAAATACTGATGACTGATTATAAAGTATTTTTACTACTCAAAACACACCTTTACATTTACCATTTCCTAACATTTCGTGACAATACCCTTTCTTAACTATTTCCTGACGTACATTTTTTTTGGATATGACTCATATATATAATCTGTTTCCTGAAATCTGCTGGAAGTATTACCATGAAATTTAGTATGCAGGGAGTTTTTGGAGTAGAAAAATCGATCTAGCTAGGTCTTATACCTAGGAAACTGCGCATTTTTAAGTTATACAGAATGTTTGGAAGATGGGTGCAAAGCTTTAACGCCTTGTTAGTATAGACCATTTAGAACTGTATTTGACCATTCTTAGCATTCGTAACGTACGATTTTATTTATAACGAATTTTTAAAATTTTTGTTGAAAAAACCCAAAATTTCGCAATCAATTGCAAATAAGGGCCAATCTGGAAGATAATCCAATTATTTTTTATTGTATTTGAATTAAGTAATGTGTAAACAACCAAATAAGACTTGATGTACATATCTGTATCATGAGATAAATTTATAACAGGGGTTTGAAGCTAATAATTTTTTGTAGATTTCGGAAATCAAATTTTTTGAGGCCACAAATAAAAAAAATCGGGAACTGTTTTCTTTGTTCAAACATTTTGGAAAAAATACCTGGTTATTACTCTTTCGACTGAGATATCAACTACAAAGATCGCTCACCAATTACTGAAATTATGACTTACAAAGTAAATTGAGGGACTAACTTGAAGAAATAATAAAAAAATATTTTTTTTGCTAGCTTTGTACCCATCTTCCTAACATCCTGTATAATATGTTTTACGTCGTGCACCCATATAACAATAAGTTTATTTAGGTAAATACAATAGTAGGTAACCGAGCATTACTCGGAGCATTAGTAGATTTGGAAAAAAAAGAATCACAAATATATTCATTTAATTCCCTACGAACAAATGCAGCTACTGGTTGGGATGGCATTCCTCCTTCCATTTTGAAAAGGTACTCTGCCATCCTAGCACCGCTACTAAGTCATTTATTTAACCTCTGTTTTGACGCTGGTATTTTTCCCAATGCTTTCAAGAAAGCCATCATTCACCCTATTTTCAAAGGAGGAGAAGGAACTAGTGTTCCAAATAACTATCGACCAATTGCAGTTCTTAGTGCTTTATCTAAAGTCCTTGAAAATTTGGTAAACAAGCGGTTGGTCAGTTACCTAGAACGATTTGGTCTATTATCTGCACAACAATTTGGCTTTCGCAAAAACAAATCTACTTGCGACGCTATACACGAGCTCTGTAACTTCTTGGTTGACAATTTAAACAAAAATAAGAAGGTCCTTACTATATTTTTAGATCTCACAAAAGCTTTCGATACAGTTCCAGTTGCCTCACTCCTAAATAAACTCGAAATCATGGGTATCAGAGGATTGCAACTGAAATTTTTCAAAAGTTATCTATCGGATCGTTCAAAGTTAGTTAGCATTGGTGGTCATAAAGGTGATGAATTACCTATTTATTACGGCGTACCTCAAGGTAGTATTCTTGGGCCTACTTTATTCCTCGTCTTTGTGAATGATCTCTGTCAACTCGATATCCCAAATTCAAAAGTTATCAGTTATGCAGATGACACTGCACTCACCTTTGTAGCGGATTCGTGGAAAGATCTGGAACACAGGGCACAAAATGGATTCACATTAGCTGAAACGTGGCTCAAATCTCATTCCTTAACGCTAAATACCGACAAAACTAAGTTTATCACGTTTTCTGTAAGCCCAAATTTTCAGCCAGCAACTACTCTAACTTTAAAATCTCACTCCTGCACTTCTCCCCTCAGTATATTTCACCCTTTCTGTAACTGCCCTGCATTATCCTCCGTCGATCACATTAAATATTTAGGTGTGATTATTGACAGATTTCTTAACTTTAGGATGCATATAAACGCACTGGTAGCTCGCGTTCGTAAGCTGATCTACATATTTAAAAATCTACGACATATTGCAAACCAAGCTATAATACGTAAAGTCTATTACGCCTTATGTTTGCCCGTCAGTATCTCCTGCTGGGGTGGAGCCTCAAAAAATATCTTAAAGCCAATTGAAATTGCCCACAGAGCAGTTTTAAAGGTTGCACTTTTCGCCCAATTAGATTCTCAACCTCAGTATTATACGAAAGTTGTAATGTGCTGAATATTCGGCAATTATTTATCCTCAATACGGTCCTCCGGCAACACCGAAACATCCCTTTCATCACGATTACGAGACGTCGTAAGGACAAAATATGCCAAATTCCCAAACCGAGATTGTCTTTTACAAAACGATTCTTTTACTTTTTAGGCCCATATCTCTACAATAAAATAAACCGAAGTCTGCCAATTTACGAGTCGTCATATTTCACCTGCAAAAAGTTAATCCAATCTTACCTTAAAAATAAATCCTATGATGAAACGGAACATTTCATGCCATAACATATTATCGTATCATATTATTAAAACTAATATATTTACCACGCAGTCAGTAGACTCGCATATGCATTCGGTCACACACACGCCACACATACAGTCACTCACTCACTCACTCTCTCTCTCTCTCTCTCTCACACACACACACACACACACACACACACACACACACACACATGCATGCATGCATGCATGCACTACCTAATAACTTTAATATTATAACAGTTATATTTTTAATCATGACCACGGAGAACCCCGTAAACAGTAACTTCAGTGAAATTGCTATGTAATATCAAGAGGGATAGGGACTGTTAACCCTTACTACAGGTTTATCAACCTATCAAGGGTAACAGAACTTCACCCACAGTGACTGGATTGTATGTAAAATTGTGCCTAGCTATAAGTTAATTTGTACCAACTACAATCTGCTTTTTTGCACCAATAAATTATTATTATTATATATTATTTATTTTACCAGGAATTCGGAATGTGGGGTTCGAACCCCACATTCCGAATTTTCGAACAACACAAAAAAATTACCAAACTGCCAATCGGACTGACATTATTAGAGTCGAAAATATTGATATATGTTGCACGACAAAAGAAAAAACATATATAACTTAAAAATGCGCAGTTTTTCAGGGATAAAACCTAGCTAGATCGATTTTTCTTCCCCAAAACTTACTGTATTCAGTGAGAGGTGGAGAGTTTGTGCAGTTCGACTTAAAGAGTTCAGGCGTGTAGAGTTTGAAGTTTGGTAGAGTCAGAAGCTTGGTTATACATGAGATGTGATAGCTTTTTGACAGTACGAGTCATATGGTATCGTCTTGTCATCACTTTACATGAAAATGTTTTTTGTGGTATACAAGATTGTCTCGTTTTAAGTATAATATTTCGACTCTAATATGTCAGTCCGATTGGCATTCTGGGATGTGTAATTTTAGCGTTGTTTGGAAATTCAGATGTGGTGGGTTCGAACCCCCGTGAAATATTTTTGTGATTCTTTTTAAAAAAAAATTTAAATCTACTATGAGCTCCGAGCTAAGTTCGGTTACCCAGGTACTCTGTTTAATATGTTATGGGTTCGAGTAATTTGATGAAGCTTGTTCATAGCGTTTTATCCGCAAGGAAAATGTATGGTAAAGAAGGTCATAATTATTATTACTGGAGGTCGCCCGGTGTTCGAAATTCGCCGATAATATTCCATTTCATTTTTAAGTTTGAGTTTTATGAGAGTTTAAAAAATATTAGTTTTCTGCACAACTTCATCCGCATAAACTTTAACTGTGCCAAATATTATCTACTCCTTCCGCAAAATTCTCGCAATACTGCACTGAAAGTTTTTGCTTCACGTATTAATATAATAATTTTGGCAATATAAGTACACGTGTCGCGATAATTTCGGCCTTGCCTACGCCCTACTGTCTCTTCCAATAAAGTTGTAACTTTTTATTTCGAGTAAAAATTGCCTTTTGCAGAGTAAAAAAATGTCATATGTCTTCCTCTATAATCTGGCAACAGCCATAAAATTTTATGAAACTGTTAGGCTGTAATAAAGGGTGAAAGTATAACAAAAAAAATGTTTTTTAATGAAATGAACCAGGAGGAATGGACCTGCAGGAAACGAGCAGTCGGATCACCTGATAGTAAGCGATTACCGCCGTCCATGGACACTCGCAATACCAGAGGGTCAATTCTGCTAAATAAAACCTCCAATAATACAATGACAATCAAGTCTCGATACGCTAAAACTGCTAAACCAATATTTTCGTAAACTTTAAACCAGCGTCGAACGCGTTTTGATTGGTCCAAACTTCACAAAATCCGTTTACGATAACAAGTCGCTTCACTTATAATACAATCAAAGTAAAATCAAAGTGATGAATACGAGATTTGAGGTTCAGATGTGTGCACACTTTCGTTCCACCGCCTTGGGCCCCCGGTACATATACTAATATAATATGAAATTTGGCACAGATATATAATAGAAAGGAAAGGACATAGGCTAGTTTTCATTACGGCAAAATGTACGGTTCTCTCGAGATTTGCTCCTGCGCGCACGAAGTCGCAGGCAGCAGTACCAAATATACCTAATGGCTACAAATTGACATTCGAATGAGAATTCAGCCATAAGATAAGTAAACTATTGACGAATACTAGAGGAAAATGGTGGAGCATTTCTGACTCCATCAGTTATTCATGTAGGTATTATGTTCCAATATTTAAACATAAACATACGATATATAATATTTACCTTATTGTTCAAAATTACATCCATTTGTTTGTTAAATAATGGGTAGGTATTTGTTTGATTTTGACGAATTGAAGACCGAAAGAAATTACTTTATTTCCCTGTGGAGAACCATTTTTTGGGATAGGTAGGGGAATGTGTTGTACCTCGGAGCCAATTGTATCTTGGCCAGTTGGCTTGTTCTAGGTATTCAAGAGCTTTTAAATTCTAAAACCTTAGGTGTTTGCTACGTCTCTACCGACCATCTTATATAAAGTTAGTCGTTTATAACCATTAAGCCAGTCTTCGACTTCGATGTTTCAATTTTTTTAATGACAAAATGTTTTATTTTTACAATTATTAGAAGTCTATGATGTAGTTTTAAATGTGTTATGTAATCACATACATTTTAAATGCCGTTTATCTTATTTATCAAGTGGTAAAGCAGTTATAAATTACTGGCCTGATGACTTCCTTTAAAAAAAATATTGTTTTATTTATGGCGACGAGTGTTGTACCATGGTCATTGTCGACCGGCTTATGGAGAATATATGAATGTAAACAAATCGAATTGAATCGAATGATTGTAGATAAACTGTTTTTACTGAGGTCTGTCTAATTAGCTGATTATTAAAATTTGTTGTTTATAACATTCGTTGTTTGTGTTTAAGCATGTAAAGAAATACTATAATTTATATGTCGATTTGTTAACTATTTATAGTAATTATTTGTTCCTTCGTTAAAAATGTCACTAGACACCGTCAAAAGATTTTACAAGTATTTACATTTTAGCCGTATTTTTAAGGTACTGTTGTACCTTAAAAATACAACAGTACCTTAAAAATAAAATGGTAGGTACTGGCTAAGATACATCGGGTATGTTAAACCTTGGCCAGTTTTGGAACTTTTTTAAAACGTTTTTAATACGTCATGTAAACAAGTTATGTATATTTCGCATATTTTTGTGAAGTATACCCAAATCAAGAACCTTCCAAACACTTAAGTGCAGTAAGTCAAATTGGAATAAATAATGTATAACTGAAAAACTTGCTGAGGTATAACAGGCTCCCCTACTTAACAAATAGGTACCTTAACTAAATATGTAGGTATTTATACATACCTGCTTAGAAAAGTAACTTCCCAAAGCATTATAGGCGCAAAATACAGTGTCTTCGTACGATAAACGTTCTTGAAGTTGTATTGAAATAGGTAATGTAAAAGTTAAAAACCAATTAACAAATTACATCTACCCTTAAAAATGACAACATTCCCAAGAGTATATTATAATAAAGACTTGTTATAGGTAGACAATACATTTCAACAGATGACCCAAAAGCTTATTCCCTTGATTCTAAGGTGCAAATTGTAAACAAAGACTCCGTCCTCATTAGCACTACAAAAGACCTACGAAATAGGTCATTCACAATTACCGCGGCTGGTAATTGTGAATGACCTATTTCGTCTATTCGTTATATACTGGCAGTGGCGAAAAAAAATTAAAAAAACTTATCACCGCCTCTCCCGGGCCGGGCACATCCTTCCCCCCCCCTCCCACCCCCCCTCCCCTCCCCCCTCTCCGCGCCGCGTCACGCCCGACACAAAACACCCACGAAAACACTACAATACACAGAAACGACTCACTAGTCTCCCGACGCATTTGCTGGTTGATATCCTGCGGAGCAGCGCTTTTTTCTCCGTTTCATTGTCGCTGTCCGTGCTGTCCTCGCAATTGGCCGTTTTCCGATGGTCGCACACGACGCCGCTGTCCGCCACTGACATGGCACGGCCTCCGCACTGTCACTACTCGTCCACCACTCATCAGAATCGGCTACATCATACAGGAAACACCGGTAATCCGCGAAATGCGACGGGGCGCTATCCCGCTGACATTTTCACCGAGCGCCATGGCCGATTCTGACAAAAGCCGCTGAAAACAAAACAACCTGCGCTCAGTCGCGACATCTATGGCACGCTCAAAGAAATATATTTGTAACTAGTTACCTTTCAGACCTGAAAATTTTCCGCTTGATACGGTCGTTACAATGTTTTCTGAAAGGTGGCGCTTTTACTTGAAAACTTTTAGTTCTAATAGGAGCTACATTTATTAGGCAATGGACTAATCGTGTCCTGAAAAATGTGTCAATTTATAAAATATATTGTTACTGAGGCTCAACATAGATGTCACTTTTATGTGAAAAATTTAGTTTCCGATAAAAAAAGTACTTTCCATTTACTAAAAATATTGATTTTACAGCTTTTTATAAATATTTATTTTTCATATTTTACAGTACAAAGACAATACGCGATGGATTAATGCTCTTAGAATAGGCTGCATTTATTTATGCATTGAACAATAAAAACTTTTTAAATGACCAAATCGTTTTAAAGAAGAAAACATAATTCTAAACTGAGCTTCAAAATATTCTGTCAGAAAAATTTTCGCACCGTACGACGCCGACGCGTAATTTTTTATATTTTTTTTACAATTTGTCACTTAGTTTATAAGTTAATAATTACTATCGACAGGTTTTCAAACACTCGTCAATCAATAAAATTATAAAGTTGGTACTTTGATAATGATGGAGAAGCTGGCACATCTCCAACCAGCATTGGTCAATCGCTCGTCTCCGCTGCTCCTGCACGACAACGCGTGACCTCATACTGCACAGCAGACGGTCTCCAAGTTGCAAGAACTGGCGATGGAAGCTCTCCGTCATTCACCCTCTCACCAGTAATACTCACCAGACCTTGCGCCTACAGACTGCTACTTTTTCCAGAATTTGGATATCTTCTTGGCGGGAAAAAAATTCAATACCCGAGAGGCAGCACAAAATGCCTTTGAAGAATTTGTTGCCTCCCGTCCAGCTGATTTCTTTAAGAAGGGCATCAATAAACTGCCACTGCGTTGGCAAAGATGCATTGATTGCATAGGTGATTGCTTCGATTAATACAAATAAAAAATACATGAAAACAATTAGTTTAAATTTTTTCATACAAAACGGCAATTTCATAGGTAAAGACCTAATATCTACTAGCTTTTGCGAGGGGAAGAAATTTATAAAAGTTCTTTTGAATAACGGATGTCTACGTCATAATACGACAATGGTACGACCAGTTTTTGATATTTCACTACACAAACTTTTGACCTCCATTTCACGCTTTAAAGGATGAATTTCAAAAAACTATAAATACGTAGGTACTCAATGAATAAAGAAAAAGAAACAAAATTTTCAGAAAAATGTAAAAATGTAGAAACATTATAATATTATGTAAACTTATATTTTTTTAAACGGGCATTGGCCCACCACACTTTCCCACCACTGCAACTCCTGTAAGCCAGGATCGACCGCGGCAACCAGCCACAGAAACCCTTTGATATGATCTCAGGGGTGCCCGAGGGACATGGTAAATCTGTCTTGAGACCCGCAACGAAATTAATCGGAGGAGTAGGACTGTGAACTAACTTATATGTATACACTGGGGAAACTCTAAGAACGCGTTCATAATATGAAGGGTTTGAGATGAATTCTACATAATATTGTCAACATCGGATAATGTAGACACTAGCCATATTTTGTCCTCGTACCATTTTTATCTGAGCTAATTTCGATATTTAATTACATTTGAGTGTTTCTCTTGTTGTAGTTCTGGGAGGTGATATCGGACGAGCACGGCATAGAGCCCACCGGCAGCTACGCGGGCGACTCCGACCTGCAGCTGGAGCGCATCAACGTATACTACAACGAAGCGCGCGGCGGCCTCTACGTGCCACGCTCCGTCTTCGTGGACCTCAAAGAGTTCTCCCTGGACTCTGTCCGCTCCGGACCCTTCGGCTGCCTGTACCGACCCGAGAATTTCATGTACGGATTTGGCGGAGGATCCAATAACTGGGCACGCGGGTATTACACCACAGGATCGGCCGTCATCGAAGCCGCTCTAGATATCATACGAAAAGAGGCTGAGGGCTGCGATTGCCTTCAGGGATTCCAGTTCGCGCATTCGCTCGGAGGAGGCAGCGGCTCGGGCCTTGGGTCTCTGCTCATCAGCTGCATTCGAGAGGATTTTCCCGACAGAATCGTTCAGACGTTCTCCGTACTGCCCAGCCCCGCCGTCTCCGACTGCGTTGTGGAGCCCTACAATGCAATGCTTGGCCTCAACCAGCTGATCGAAAACACCGACCACACTTTCTGCCTGGACAACGACGCGCTCCACTGCATATGTCTGAGGAGCTTACGACTCAGGAACCCGACCCTTGGCGATTTAAACCATTTAATCTGTACAACCATGTCGGGAGTGACGACCTGCTTCAGATTTCCTGGACAGTTGAACGCGGATTTAAGGAAATTGGCAGTCAATATGATACCTTTCCCGCGGTTACATTTCTACACGCCCGGCTTCGCGCCACTGATCGCGCGAGGATGCGAGAGATATTCGGCAGTTTCAGTGCCCAATCTAACGCTGCAGATGTTTGACGCGAAGAACATGATGGTGGCGTGCGACCCGACGCACGGCAGGTATCTCACGGTCGCCACCATCTTCCGAGGGCGGATGTCGATGAAGGAGGTCGACGAACAAATTCTAAAGATACAGAACAAGAACAGCGCGTACTTTGTGGAATGGATACCGAACAACGTGAAGGTCGCTGTCTGCGACATCCCACCTCGGGGCCTCAAAATGGCGTCCACCTTTATAGGGAACACGACAGCCATACAGACAGTCTTCAGGATAATATCAGAGAGATTCATATCGATGTTCAGGCGGAAGGCCTTCCTCCACTGGTACACTGGCGAGGGTATGGACGAGACGGAGTTCACTGAGGCCGAGAGTAACACGAACGACCTGATCTCGGAGTACCAGCAGTACCAGGACGCGACCGCTGATGATGAGGGAGAGTTCGAGAAGGGGGACGAGGAAGGGGAGGAAGAGGGAGCATAGGGGTTGATTTTTTAATTAAAAATGTATCTGGATTTTTTTTATTGTACCTAATTTAGATTGATTTTGGTGTAGCTAGTGAACAGCCCACAAAACCTGAAGGTCAATTCTGCTAATTAAATCCAGCAATAATACAGTTACGATCCAGTCCGATATGTTAAAACTGCAAAATGGTATTCTCATAACCGTCAGACTAACGTCGAATCCGTTTTGATTGGTCCAAACTCCAAATCAGTTTATGATATCAAGACGATTCATTTATAATTCAATAAAAGTAAAATGAAAGTAAGTTAATTACGAGAATTGGGTTCCAGTCTCCAGAACCTCAATTCTCGTATTTAAAGTAGACTTTCATTTCACTTTGATTGTATTATAAGTGTAGCGACTTGTTATCATAAACTGATTTTGTGACGTTTGGACCAATCAGGAGGCGTTAGTCGCTGCTTTACGTTTACGAGAATACTGGTTCGACAGTTTTAGCGTGTCGGGACTTGATTGTCATTGTTTTATTGCAGGTTTTAATTAGCAGAATTGACCCTCAGGTATAAACCCATAGACGTACATATTATGGACGAGGCATGTTGAAGGAAAAACTGTCCTTACTTAAATAAGGAGTTTTTGGGGCCATTTTGACATTTGAGGGATGGTAAAATCAAGATAGCTGGTATATAGGTAATAATTGGAGTCTACAATAGCTAGCAAAACAATTTAAAAGTCGCTTTTTGCAGGTCTAAACATACGTATATGTTTTCTGTCTATAGCTCCGATACAGTTAGAAAAATTAGCTTTTATGTCAAAATCAGATGCAGTTTTCTGTAATTTTTCTTTTGTGATTTCTGAAATGTTGTCCTTTAGAAGATATTGCCATATAGCACGACAAACTGTCAATATTATACTAGAAATTGTTGATCTTCCCCGTTTGAATTTGTTATGTAAATCGATAATTGAATTTCCGGTCGCCAAGACGTATCTGCAATAAAAAGTAAAAATTAGGAATTTTGATAACTCCCACGCTGAATGTTAAAAAGTGAGAGTTGAAATGGTAAAAGATATGACAACCTCTAACTCCTAATGCATATGCGTGCCGAATCCGTTGCGTTCGGTCCGCCTAGTGGTAAAAATGAGTAAGGAAATAATTTATTGAATATCTAATTTCAGGTAATGACATTGTAAAAAAATGGAGAAGTATTAAGGACAACTTTTTTAGATATGCTAAGAAGGTTAAAGAGAACAACGCATCCGGTTCAGCAGCAAAAAATATTAAAAAATAGCATTACTATAATCGGCTACAATTTTTGATGAAAGTAGCACAAAATAAAATGGACAATAGACTTCAACAAGAAACGGAAAATGTTATCACAACACTCTACCAACGGCGCCGCAAAGTCCATCAGCCACAACAGCGCCAACGGGTCGTAGTATTTTTTATCATAATTTATTTTTCTAAAATGTCAAGCACTTTAGCAATAGACGGATTTTTAACTCCCACATACCGGTTTAATCGAGAATGCCATCCTTCTATGTAATTTGTATTGCGTATTTCCTTTTCTTGGCAACACCACATTTTAATAAAACTTTATGTCGTGGAGCCAAAAACGATCAAAATAGTAATTGATTTTTTTTAATGCTTCAGTTTTTGGTGATTTTTTCATAATGTATTGATAACCAGTCATAATATATTTTAAGGGCAAACGAGCTGACCCGCACATCGTGCCAAATGACGCCTCTGTACTCTTGAATACAGATTAAGTAAATCCACACCGTCCTCCTGAAGTTGGCATATTACCTCCTCGAATTGTTTTTGGATTGGATCATAATTTTCACAAAGGTTTTTTTTAGTTGTAACATCTTTTCAGTAATTATACATTTTGCCATATTCGGCAAGCAATCTAAACTGTGAAAAGTTTCTTTCATTTTAACATTTTCGTTACCTACTTACTGTTAAATTTAATTTACATTTCTTGCTGTTAATACATTGCCAAAATGTATTTATTATATGCAATATTATTTGCAAAGCTATGCAAACAATAGACACACACAAAAGAACGAAAACATCCAGCATTTAGAAAAGAGATTTTAGTCACCGGTTACATACAGAGACAAAACAGTATTATTTTATAACTGGTTACGAAAAATTACGTAAACGGAAAAAGGAGTGTTTATTGGTAACTGGTTACAGAACAGTGAAGAAAATTGCTTTTTCGTAGCTGGTTATCAAACAGTTAGTTACAAAAGTGGCTGAACGGGATTTCGGCAATCATTGTCGTTGTCGAAAAACGGCATTGTAAATAGAACTGTGCGCTAATGCAATCGAGCTGAAAATCGAACACACGAGTGTCGAGTTGTCAATTAGGTCTGCCAAACCAAATCCGAGCGTCTGTAGCAAGATCCGATTTGGTGCGCGAATCAGAAACTCAATTTTCGTATTTAAAGTATTTTACTTTGACTGTGTTATAATAGAGCTAGAGCTCGGCGTCGAAAAAGAGGTCATCGCGAACAAGCATAGGACCACTGTAGATCGCTAGGGGCCCAAAAGTTCGATATAAAACCGCCGGTCTGGCAGTTCTGAGCGCCAACTAGAAACCGATAAAAATGAAAGTCTGGCACTCCTACTCTTGACCAGTTTTTAGCCAGACCTCCATGAACGTGTAAGAATTTTCTGTAAAACCATCGGTCTGGCATGCTCAAACCTGCTCAAAACTCAACCAGACCGGGATAAAGCTACCTCATGTCATGCTTACTAATAAGTAAATAATGAGTAATTTGCACTTAATGTTTATGGTGTACTCTTAATAAATTTAAAATTTGCAACCTCATCTTGCTACCACTTGATCCGCCATCATGAAAAAATGGCGATGTCTTTCAATATATTGGCAATATACATACCTAAGTACATACTTTACGATAAAAACATGCTCTACGAATATGAAGTAGATACAATTTTCTACAATTTATTTTACGAGCAGTTTTATGTCAAATTAATAGTTTTAGCGCTGCAGACTAGAGAGAAAATTTATTAAGGTTGTTGATGTTGTTAAAAAATATATTTTTTACCAACACTAGGTCCTAGGTATTTTTGCACCATCAGGCACTATTTACAAATTACAAACAACATACGCATTGCTAGTAAAAGACATTTAAAAGATTATAATTTTCGACATTTTATTTTTAAATTTATACGATTTCACAAACAAATTGCACCTAATAAAAACAAACAATTGACTCAGACAAATCAGCTACTCCTCCAGCAGTTCTTCGTCAAATTCCCCTTCATCATCAGCCGTCGCCTCCTGGTACTGCTGGTACTCGGAGACCAGGTCATTCATATTGCTCTCGGCTTCAGTAAACTCCATCTCGTCCATACCCTCACCGGTGTACCAGTGGAGGAACGCTTTCCGTCTGAACATAGCTGAGAACTGCTCAGAGATCCGCTTAAATAGCTCCTGAATAGCTGTCGTGTTGCCGATGAATGTGGCAGACATCTTCAGCCCCCGCGGGGGTATATCGCAGACCGCTGTTTTGACGTTATTGGGGATCCATTCGACGAAGTAGGCGCTGTTTTTGTTTTGGATATTCAGCATCTGCTCGTCCACCTCCTTCGTAGACATGCGGCCGCGGAAGACGGCGGCCACGGTGAGATATCTTCCATGCCGAGGGTCGCAGGCGGCCATCATGTTCCTGGCGTCGAACATCTGTTGAGTCAGCTCGGGCACACTCAACGCTCTATACTGCTGGCTGCTGCGAGAAGTCAGCGGTGCGAAGCCGGGCATGAAGAAGTGGAGTCTAGGAAACGGTACCATGTTGACTGCCAGCTTCCGCAAATCCGCGTTCAACTGCCCGGGGAACCTCAGACATGTGGTGACACCAGACATCGTCGCCGACACCAAATGGTTCAGGTCTCCATACATTGGCGTGCTCAGCTTCAGAGTTCGGAAGCAGATGTCGTAGAGAGCTTCGTTGTCGATACAATACGTCTCGTCAGTATTTTCTACGAGCTGGTGTACCGATAGAGTGGCGTTGTAAGGCTCGACGACCGTATCCGATACCTTCGGACTGGGCACCACGGAGAACGTATTCATTATCCTATCCGGGTACTCCTCTCGTATCTTGGATATGAGTAACGTCCCCATTCCGGAGCCGGTGCCACCGCCCAAGGAATGCGTCAATTGGAATCCCTGCAGGCAGTCGCAGCCCTCAGCTTCCTTTCTGACTACATCCAAGACAGAATCAACAAGTTCTGCACCTTCCGTATAATGTCCTTTAGCCCAGTTATTACCGGCTCCAGACTGGCCAAAGACGAAGTTGTCTGGTCGGAATAACTCACCAAACGGCCCTGACCGCACGGAGTCCATGGTACCGGGTTCCAGGTCTACCAGAATGGCCCTGGGCACGTACTTGCCGCTGGAGGCCTCGTTGTAGTACACGTTGATGCGCTCCAGCTGCTGGTCGGAGTTGCCCTTGTGCGAGCCTGTCGCGTCGATACCATGCTCGTCCGATATCACTTCCCAGAACTGAAAAAAACGACTTATTACTGACAGTGTCAAATCTAGAGGAAGGATGGGCTATAAAATGAGGCGGTAGCTTCAAGGATGTGATAGCATACAGGGTATTTATTATGAAATATATATACGTCTTTGTCATTATAAGCGCGATATCGGATGAGAAAACGCACTTATGCCGACGACATAACAGCGTTTCCGGTCCAATATTGCGTCATGTGAATACGCTCTAATAATTTGTATTTGTATTAATAATTTTAATGTACGATTTGGACAGAAGTTCTGTGAAATAATATAGTTAGATAGGTATAGATAGATTTACCTTAGCCCCTATCTGGTTGCCGCATTGGCCGGCCTGGATGTGGACGATTTCCCTCATTTTACCGCACAAGAAATTTAGACCCAAAATATATGAGTAACGGGACTTTAGAATTTAATTTCGAATAAGCTTATCTCTAAAATGATAAATAATATACAAAAAAAATTATTTCATGTGCATCGTACAAGAAAAATTTTCTGAATGTCCGGAAGACGTTTCGCATTGAAAATTTAAATATTTTTTAAATTAGAATATATTTTAAAAAAGATGTCAAAAACATAAAAAGGTTGTATTACTTCGTACTTGTTTTTTATGACATACCGGCCGTATGCCAGTGTAGCTAGTGACCAGACGTATCACCTGATACCGCTGATTTAGGTACTTTGTCCTACAACCATGCCGCGTTTTACTAGAATTTTGTGAAAGTAGAACTAGTAATATAGCACAATATAAATAAGTTACCTTTGGGTAGGTAAATAACCATTGTAATCCATATTCTATTTACCAAAGAACAAAGGGAATGGAGAGGAACACAAAAAAAAATTCTTAACTGTTAGATAGAATGAGTTTCGTAAAAAATTGTTGGCTTAGTAAGTAATTTTTACCCGACTATGGCGAAGCCAGAAGGAGGGTAATGTCTATGTATGTATTAATGTGTATCTGTTCCACTGTAGGTAACGCCAAAACTACTGATCCGATATTAATAAATGAGGTGTCAATATATTCGTAATAATAGCCCGGGTAACTTAGGCTATATAATTTACGTAGTCAGGTTATAGTTTTATTTATTTGCACTACAGAAACAAGTCACTTCACTGGTATAATTACATTTACTTTAACGAATAAATAACAATAACAATACAAAAAATTATTCCCCAACGCCTTCTTCTTCTTCGTCTTCAAACTCGTCATCATCAGCCGTCGCATCCTGGTACTGCTGGTACTCCGATATCATGTCGCTGATATTATTGTCCGCCTCCGAAAAATCACTCTCATCCATGCCCTCCCCAGTGTACCAATGCACGAAAGCCTTCCTTCGAAACATCGACGCAAACTGTTCCGCTATCCTCTTAAAAATCTCCTGAATAGCTGTCGTATTCCCAACAAAGGTAGCCGACATTTTCAAACCCCTAGGCGGTATATCGCACACCGCAGTCTTTACGTTGTTGGGTATCCATTTGACGAAGTAATCCTTATTTTTGTTTTGGACGTTTAGCATTTGTTCGTCGACTTCTTTCATCGACATACGTCCTCTGAACACGGCGGCTACTGTGAGATATCTGCCATGCCGAGGATCGCAGGCTGCCATCATGTTCTTAGCGTCGAACATCTGCTGGGTCAGCTCGGGGACCGTAAGAGCCAGATACGGTTTACTACCCCTCGAAGTTAGCGGCGCGAAACCCGGCATGAAAAAGTGTAGACGCGGGAAGGGCACCATGTTTACTGCTAATTTTCTCAAATCCGCGTTCAGTTGCCCAGGGAACCTTAAGCAAGTTGTGACTCCAGACATAGCCGACGACACCAAATGGTTCAAGTCGCCGTACGTTGGTGTTTTCAGCTTGAGAGTTCGGAAGCAGATATCGTATAGCGCTTCGTTGTCGATGCAGAAGCTTTGGTCCGAATTCTCGAGTAGCTGATTTACAGACAGCGTCGCGTTATACGGTTCCACGACGGTATCGGAAACTTTTGGACTGGGTATCACAGAGAATGTGAGTATAATCCTATCGGCATACTCTTCTCTGATATGATTGAGAAGAAGTGTCCCCAACCCTGAGCCGGTTCCACCGCCGAGTGAATGCGTGAATTGAAATCCTTGAAGACAATCGCAGCCCTCCGCTTCACGCCTGACCACATCGAGAATGGGTTCAAGCAAATCTGCGCCTTCCGTATAGTATCCTTTGGCCCAGTTATTGCCTGCGCCGGTTGATCCATAGACGACGTTGTCCGGTCGGAATATCTCCCCAAAGGGTCCCGCTCGGAGGGAGTCCATGGTCGTGGGTTCGAGGTCGACGAGGGTGGCCCTCGGCACGTATTTGCCGGCCGCACCCTCGTTGTAGTAGACATTAATACGCTCCAGTTGGAGGTCGCTGTCGCCGGAGTAGCTTCCGTCGGGGCCGATGCCGTGCTCGTCGGAGATTACCTCCCAGAACTGGAAAGAATAAGTTTTTAGGTTTTAATTAACTTCTGTTTATGACAATAAGAGAGGATGACATTGATAAAGCATTAAAAAAAAGCTTTATTGGCGAGCAATTTGTTTACAGATTACGACCTGTGACTGGGTTAAAATACTGGTTTACTAAGTATTTGCACCGTGATTCAATCCCTCCTTTGTCTTAAACCCCAATTCTCGTATTTAACTTGACTATCAATTTACTCATTATCATAAATGAATCGTCTTGATATCATAAGCTGATTTTGGAATTTAAACCGATCAGAAGGCGTTTGACGTAATATGAGAATACCTTTTTGCTGTTTTAACATATTGAGACTTCATGGAAACTGTATTAAAGTAAGATTATATTATTTAACAGATTCGCTTACTGAGGAAATTCATTTTAATAATACATTACCTTAGCTCCAATCTGATTCCCGCATCTTCCGACCTGCACATGGACTATTTCCCTCATTATTATTTATTACTGAGAATTTATTAAATAAAATAAATAAATATTTATAAAGAAAATGTTAATACAAAAAAATTACATGAGCCTACACGACTCATAAACTAAGAAAAGAAAAATGCTTTGAAATTATTGAACATAATCGGGTTGGTTTCCTTGTTCTACGTACAAAAAGATATATATTTTTAAATGAAGTAGGTAAATAAACAACAGAGTTTAAATAAACAAGATAAAAAAATAACAAGTATTATGAAATTAAGGCATTTTAGAGACAAACAAAACAATGATATTTCCAAAAACATTGTAATTATTTAAAAAAATTACAATTACAAAAATGCAAAACATTTTTTCTCTTTGGTGTCTTATGTCCATTATTACATAAGAAAAGACGACTTAGAATTTTAATTTTTTACATTATTATCGTTGAAAAAATTCCGTTTACATTCAGATTGAAAAACACATTACAAACAGACAGTAGACAAAAATATCGAGATAAATATTTAAAAGAATGTTTAACATAATAAATGAGTTTTCCAATAAAACTATAATTAATAAATGTATTAAACATCAGCTACCTACTTAATTGTATATTACTAAATTATTAAAACAGAATAATTTACAAAATAATATAAATTATTCATTATTTTATCTACTCATTTAAAAATTATGACTAGTTCACCTTACAGAAAGATCTTATAACAATTATAAGAGCATTCATTTTTATTATGCTAGATTCATTGCGTATAGCTATTACATATTACTAACTTATACTTAGGTGATAATTTTCAAACAAAGTAATGTTATGGACCGAGGATCCCAGGCGCGCCAGCTAATATTCTTACTGATAAAATGTATATCATTTTATGTCTCTGTTCATACTAAGTTTAGAGAAAAATTACTTAAATAAGTTTTGTTCCTTACGTTATTCTAAAACCGAAAAATAAGACTTTTAATAATGTTAAATTAAGAAAATAAGACAACTTAAGCGCCTTGTACTTAAAAATTGGCCCACGGCACAAACTAGCGGGTATGCATACATTCATTGTGCACACTAATACTACAATATGATATACATTTAGCGGCAAGAATATAAGGGTAGTCTGGCGGTGCTGTGATCGCGGTCCATTACTTTAACAACGTAATGTCGGTTGATATTAGCTGTTTTGGTGTCCGATGGTAAACAACCCGCAGTGTACTGGCATGGTAGACGTTTCGTATATCTGATCTATACAGAGTAAGAACTTTGGAATATATACTCATACATCTCATACTCATACATCACAAAGAAGGTGCTATTTTGTAGCTATGAGCATATCTAGCAAAAAATTATTATGTGCTTGCAAAGAAACAGACCAGGAAAATAAAAATTCTGCACTGAGAGCATTTCATTTTTTATCGCAGCAACCATAGAGACTAGAGTAAAAGAGTGTCCATCTCCATACATGAAAAAGTGTCCGTAAAAAAATAAGTTAAAAAACTATAACCCGACTACATTATAAAAAAGGGGTCTAAAAAGGCCGTAAACAAGAAAATAATTCAGATAGAGATCCAGAAATGCAAATGGTCAAGGTAGAGCCGTGGTCGCACCTACTTTATAAGGTTCGGAAGTACATGCTCAGTACGTAAAGATGTCGCTACGAGTAAGCATTGTGAACCATGGAAAAGTAAATCATATTAAAAGCACAATTAAACCGCCACGTAACTTGTTTTGTTTTACGTCAGTGATTTATTTAGTTTTATTCTTCAAAATTTTCAATGATTACTGAATAAAATATGAATTTATAACAATATTTAATTCATACAACGCCCTCTTTTTTAAAAATTGAATTGATAAAGTACATCGGCACTACGGGAGGTTACTCTTCAAATTAAATATCGTCAATTCACGATAGATGGCTTAGTTAAAATGACGACGCAACGCGCAGGCGTGGGCGTTAATTTAACAATTTACCTTTATAGCACAGAGACAATAATATACTACGTTAGTATGTAGATAATAATATACTTAGTTATGTTTTGTTATGTTCGTTCTCTGAAAATAGTGTCATTTATAATTTCCACGTAAAGTGCCATCTAGTAAGTTTTCTTAGTAAATAACATTATACTGACAATGATAGAACTCGTTGTAGTACCAAGCTCGCGCCACGGGCGCCCGCGCCGCGCAACTTAGTGTGGGGTCAAATCGATCAATGGGATTGTCCCTCTGTTGTACGTAGTATATTATTATCTCTGTGATTATACTGACAATCGTAGAACTCGTTGTAGTACCAAGCTCGCGCCACTTAGTGTGGGGTCAAATCGACCTATGGGATTGTCCCTCTGTTGTACGTAGTATATTATTATCTCTGTGGTTATATATTTATAAAAAATATTTTCAACTATGCAAGTAATTAAAATTTTCATGATTTTCTTAAGTCGTCGAAAATTTAAATATCTAAACTCAAATCACTTCACTCTCAACTACACGCCATCTATTATTGCTAACTTCATTATATCTATTACACACTCTCCTGACTCTAGCGCCACTGTGGCCAGTTTTGAAAATATTATTTAATGACTTTTGTCGGACACTTTTTAGCTTTTCTGACTAAGAGAGATGGTACTATTTTACTCTATTGTTCATGGCAGCAACACTACAAAAAGCTGGGATGTGATTGGTTAAATATTGAAGATTTGACAATTAATGACATTTCACTTTAGTTTCATGAACTTTCCGCCATATAGCGAGATTTTACATTATGTTAGACTACATTGCATTATATTACAACCGCTTATTACAATATTCTATGTCAATATGGATATCTTGTACTTTATATTGCTTGTATTTCGATAGAGCAAACAAATTATTAGCTATCTTATGTAATAAATATTCTTAATAGATACAGTAGTTATAAATTATATATAATTTTGGGCCTGTTTCACAATCTACTGATGTCAGATAGCTTATTCGGAAGTTTTGTCGCTGCTGACTTTATATCGAGCGACAGAGACAAAACATGCAATTAAGCTATCTGACACTCATCAGTAAATTGTGAATCTCCCTAAGTATCAAGTAATTCGATTTCATTGCACTATAGATGGTTAACGTTATTCCACTCGCGTTCAAATATCGCATGCAATTTCACATTTGAGCTTAACTCGTCGATTTTATGAATTGAATTGATTGATGAATTATCGCTATTAATTTTTTTTTCGCAGTCAGTACTGAAAAAAAAAACCTAGGAATATAAGGTTTCGCAAAAGCAATTACAGCAACTTTGGGCATATTATTTACTGCTGTCTTTACATAAAAGTCATAGACAGACAAAAATTGAAGCTAGAAATATCTTGTATGAAACGAATCTACGGCGCTCAGAATATCATTGACCTCACACTGTCCCACAGCTGATCTTAAAACGTCTTTTTTAATTAAAACCTCCTGTGTCCCAATGTGAAGAGAACGACCTTCTAGTATCGTAGATTTTTTTTATAAATTTAGTATCCATTTTTTTTCTGCCTAATAATTATAAATGTGAAAGTTTGTGAGGATGGATGGATTGCTTGCGACTTTTTTACGCCAAAACTACTAAACGGATTTTGATGAAACTTTACTGTAAAATAATATAGCTTAAACATCCGATTATCGGATAGGCTATTAATTATAAAGATATCGTGTATCCGCAATTGATTTTGCCAAACCTTATACTATTATTATGTGCAGTTTTTCATAGTAAGTATTATAATAAACAGTAAAAAAGTAACGCTACTATCAAAACTATGCAAGCGCCTTATTCTTCAACAAATACACATTACCATAGACCACATGTTTAGTAGACAGCCACGGTATGTAGAACGCTCGAAAGATTTTATGCGATTTTGCCGCATCTAGTATCGGTACTGCATTTACAATTTCCCAGGCGGGATTTTTATGGTAGGACGGTTCTAACTTGGTTGGATTTCCTAGGTCTGAGTCCACGAGGTAGTGGCATTCTGTTGGTTTCAGTAATGTTCGGTTGTCGCCTTTGTTCATGTCGTTGAAATGCGGGTGCATAATACGGGTAGCTGGAAACATTAAAATGAGATATCGAGGACAGTAGCAAAAAATGGGTGCTGCGTTATGGTCATGGGTCAGTTAACAACGAGACGATACGCGACGCGGCGCTGCATTTTTTAAAGATAGCTACATGAAATTTATTTACTACACAAAAAGTTACACGTTTCATATGATGTACACTTCACATGCGCTGTGCAGCGCGAAGCAACATGGTATTCGAACTTTTACAACGAAACGTGTATCTTCTTAAGTAATGAATTTAAGTTTAAATTTAAATAGCTATCTTAAAAATGCAGCGCCATGTCGCGTATCGTTTTTTTACGGTGTGAATTGACCCTTAGGTTTAAAGAGTTTAAAGAGAGGTTAAAGAGTTTGACAAACGAAAGTAGCCCAGGTTTCAGGTTATTTGCAAACTTAACTTGGCAACTCTTACGACCAAAGTCAATTTGACAAACCAAAATTTGACAAAATTCAATGGAAATAAATGTTTTTTCTCTTGCTTTTTCTAGCAATGGATCTGAATTGAAATAATTACAATCTAATAGTGTTTTGGTTTGTGGTAGACACTTTTTTAAATAGCGGGTCATAAACGCCCAACGTCTGTTCTATGCACTCACCATTATGCTGCTCATCGTAAGGCGCAGGCAGTTGTCCGTCAAACTCGCTTCTCACGAAGCGTATACGGCCTCTATGTAAGTGGAAGTGAGACGGAGAGCGGTACCACTCTTTGCCGTAGCACACGATCACGTGATCATTGGCGTGGGCATTCTTGATCACGTGGTCATTCAGTGGGCGGAGCACTGTCATGGGCCCGTGGTAGTGCTGGTGCAACGCCGTTATGCGGGATACGCCTGAAAATCATAAAAATTAAAATAGTATCTATCTAATTCAAAAAATCATAATAGCCCGATGGTTTTCTCTTTCAAACTAAAATCTGCTAAGCCACTTAGGCTGTAGGGCCGCGTGCAATCTTCAGGCCGCTGCCTCGAACCCAGCGGCAGCGGCGAGCGGCGGCGGCGCGCGCGCGCAGGCGCCGTAGTCACCACTTGATACACAACACTCCATCCATCTCGCGTTGACTATGGTCTGAACTCTATGGCGTGCGCCTGCGCACGACGCCGCTCGCCGGTGTGTTCGAGTCAGCGGCGTTACTGTTTTCGGCAGTCAGGTTTCTTTATTATCACAACACAAACGTGCCAAGTAAATAGATAGATATTCTGGCCGAGTTCTGGCCAATATAGCAAACGCAAAAGTGAACTTCGTCGCTTTTCTTACTGTCTCTTCCTAACCTATGGCATGCACAACAGCTACCTCTTTCTACTACTCACCGGCAACTCCAGCCAGTAACACGCACACGATGACCAGTGGGCCAGTGTAAGCGAGATAGTGTCTTCTCTCTCGCTCCCTCCGCCAGCCGAGCAGCTCCGTACCGAGCGCGAACGTCAGTTTTTGCACGCAGTCGAGCGACACTGTGCCCGCTAGTACTATAGCGCTGTATACTGGGTATAGGAATCTGGAAAACATTGCATCGGATTGTAAATTGAATCTGTCATGTAAAATTCCTGTAAACTTGCAAATTATACCCTTATTGCAGCCTCATAACTTGATTTAACTTTAATTTAAACTTTAATATTCATAAATAGAACTTACTGAAATAATTATTAGAATCTGCTAATTTTTTAACGCGAAAAAAGTAACAAATTTTATATAATACTTCAATATGTCCTCACCTCCGTGGTTTAGCTGCAAGTCTAGATAGGACAATGCAGGCTGATCACCTGATTGTCCGATAAGAATAATGACCTGTACGTGGGCTGGGCATGTAAAAAGTCGGTCCTGCGCCAGTCGTGTCGGTCTTCCATCTCACTGGTTTACGAGAGTAGGAAGAAAGTGCTCTTGTGCGCACACACTCAGGCATTATAAAATAACTCCTGCGTAGCTGGACTGGTTTCAATGAAAGCGGCCACCGTCACCGAAATCGGTGTGGGAGCTACTAATGTTCTCACCTCTCCTCCTTATGCGGCTGCGCCATAAACACCAGCAACCACAGAGCTAACGGCATGAGGCTCAGCCAGTACGGTGCGCAAAACGCCGCGCGGACGGTGGAGCGCGCCACCGCGCCGCACGCCGCCAGCAGCAGCGGGCACGACAGAGCCAGCACCTGTGTGAGCGAGACGGTGATATATGGTCAGCCGTCAGATAGATAGAGCTAGCACCCGATGTAAAATGAGATAGGTATGTAGAAATACGGACGGTTCATACGTTAAAGTCACTGCTCTAGCAGTATAGAGACATATGTGTGCACAGAAAGACAGACTAAGGCGAAGAACTCACGGAGTGGTTTTCACCCGCGCCCGCCGCGGTTGCGGGCCCGCAAATTCTGTAGAATGCAGATATGTATATAAAAATAAAATCACAACTCACGGCGCGTTTTACGCCCGCGATGTGCGCGATTGTTCGCGGGCAACTAGTAGAATCGCGCGGGCCGCGGTCACCCGCAGCCTCGGCGGGTAGCGCCCGCGCGATCTCCGTTCGGTTTGCGGGCGAAATTCTATTGTAAATATGTATTTGCCTTTTTTACCCCGCGCGTCCTGCAATCTTCGCCCGCCGCAAAACCGCAGTCTCGTGAGTTTAGAAATAAAACTGCAGTTCGACAACTGCGGCGTGCACGGGAAAAAACAGCTCCGTGAGTTCTTAGAGAAACAAAACGAAATGATACGGGACGCGGCGCTGCATTTTTAAAATTGAACTTCATTAATTGCACAAGAAGATACATGTTTCATTGTAAGAGTTCGAATGTCAAGTGGCAGCTGCACTGCACAGCGCAAGTTGCAGTGTATGACTGATGTCATGTATCTTTTTCTGTAGTGAATAAAGTTCAAAGTATCTTAAAAATGCAGCGCCGCATTAATTATAAATAATTTTTTTGGAGTTTACTCCTTAAGAATCGATTTTCATATAAGGCCCCCGGTATGAAAAAAATATTAGGTTTAAAACCTACTGAACGAATGACCTCGTTACGTTTTCGTGCGCAACCTGTTCTGCGCACCTGTCACTTTTTTTCACATGGCGCGAATTTTTCTCTCGAACTCAAATCGATCGCTAAAGTTTTTTTTCCTTCTGAGGGACGTGTTTTACTTTTTAGAGTAAACTCCAGTCGTGCGTCGGAGCTGACACACAGTTTTTTTCTATTTATCTTCACTAAAGCAATAAATAAAAATTTTTCGTGATTACATTTGCGAAACGGTAAAGAACTAGTACGAAAACTCGTGAAAACAAATTGAATGTAAAAACAGTACTTACCCAGACAATATTAAAGTTCAAAAATCCATTCACAAAATAATATGTCCACGGCTCAACCCCGTACAAATCAGGCCCATGTTCTGTGAATATGTTGTAGGATATTATGTTCCATGGTGTGACCACCAGTCGGCCATAATGGCATGAATCCACTATAACCGTGGGCACTAGGAATATGACTAGAGCTATGGCTGACCACTTGATGAATTCGTAGATCTGTCGCTTTAGTACCAACATGTCCAACGCGATGGGTACACCCAATAGGGCTGTGAACGGCCAACCTGGAATGGACAGGTAAAATATGTCATTTAACATCGGTTGGAAGGAATATAACATGAGTGTCGTTAAAGCATTTGCCTCAAAAATTATCAATTTCCTTTACATGAATCATCAAAAAACATATTGTAACTGAGGAAATTATTGTTTTATGTATCTTTTAAAGTTTAAATTATATGTTGACAACAATGACTGTGGGTTGGTAGACTTATCTTGTCGATAGTCTATAACATAGAAATGCATGTATTCCGATTGTGATCTAAGATTGATGGATTGTATTAAAGAAAAGAGACATATATATTATACTCACTCAGTATAGACGTGGCGGCAACCAACATAATAGCGCTGGGGTAACGTCGCCGCCACCAGCACGCCAGCGCCGCGGTCACCAGCGCGCTACTCCACGACGACGGCAACATGGCAGCGCTGGAGGCGAAGCACCCCGCCGCGGGCAACATGAGAGCCAGCCAGACTCGACCCACGTGGACTCCGAACTCGTGGCATACGGCTCTGGAAAGGTAATTAGCATATCCCTTAGCTCTTGCAACACAATTGGCAAAGTTGTTGCATTATGAAAGTAAATATGTATCATCGGGAATGATAGACATGTAATATTAACTAAGGAAATTCTAGTATTATTTAATATACCTACCAAAAACATAATTGCATAGGCCGTAAGCCTATGCAATTATGAGAATATAATAATATAATATAAATAAGGAATTTTATAAATGTGAAAGTTTGTGAAGATGGATGAATGGATGTTTGTTTGTTATTCTTTCACGCAAAAACTACTGAACGGATTTCAATTAAATTTGGTATGGTAGTAGTTTATGCTCTGGTCTGGATTAAAACATAGGGTACTTTTATAAAAGTAGTGTTCCCGTGGGATATTGTATGTACGCGGGCGAGCCGAGGGCAACAGCTAGTATATTTATATACCTTACGCATTGTATACAATTTTAAAAAGGATCTCAAAACAGGCAGGCACTGCAAACAGGCACTGGTCTGCTACCTAAGTATAGACTTGATATGAAAATCGGTTTTGTTAGTTAAATATAGTTAGATAAATCATTTAGAATTGTCACATTCGATCATAAAACAATGTATTTTGCTGTACTACTTGCATTGCTTGTAGCATAATTTATAATAAATATGGTTCCCATGCTCTTAAAAAACTTATTATGTTATCAACATAATATGAGTATTGTCTATTCGCTTCAAGTTATTAGTGCAAATGTCATGATTGATGGTTGACCAATGAAACTTGCCCTGTTCATATTCACCAATTGAAGTATGCCATTTTGACATTTGCACTGATAACTCACTGCAAACATAAAGCGAATTAACCATAGGGTATTTTAACTTCATCAGGAAACCACACCACACTCTCAAAATCAAAAACATTGAAACTCACAGCTTTCTTCCTTCATAATTTTAAAATATTTGAAGTTTTGTATGAAAACCATAGTAACAAGTGCTATGTTCTTGTTTTTTAATATAATATAGAGCCTAAAATATGGTAAGAAATTAACAAACCATTGTGAATTAAATAAATATGTACGAGGGGCGACTGAAAAGTTTTGATCCTAAGGTATTAAAAATGCTGATAAAAATGTACGAAAAATTTATTTTTCAATATAGTCTCCCTGTATTTCAATGCACTTCTTACATTTATTGTAAAGAGCTTTTAACCCAATGAAAAAATATTCGCCGTTTTTGTCTTCAAAATGTTCATCTACGGCCATCTTCATTTCTTCGTCATTGGAAAATCTTCGTCACGGTAGGTCTTTTTTCAAATTTGAAAAAAGATAATAGTCACTAGGAGCCAGGTCAGGACTGTAGGGTGGGTGGTTGATTTCCTCAAATCCTGTCTCGGCGAGGGCACGCCTTGCAACTCGCGCAGTGTGGACGGGCGCGTTGTCTTGCAAAAACAGGACTCCTTTTGTCAGTTTGCCTCTCCGTTTCTCAACAACCACTTGACGTAACTTGGTCAGCAATGCGGCATAGTAGTCTCCGTTCATTGTAGTATTTTTCGGAAGGTAATCAATAAACAAAATACCTTCACAATCCCAAAAAACAGTGGCCATGAGCTTGGACGCCGATCTTTCCACTTTGAACTTCCGTGGCGGCTTTTCTCCCTTTTCTATGCATTGACTCCTGTTTTGACTCCGGATCGTACTGTCGATGTCCAAAAACTCCTGTGAATTTGTGACTCGACGTTGCTTGTCCAGCGGCGTCAGCATTTTCGGCACCCATCGCGCGCAACCTTTTTCATGTGCAGGTGATCTGCAAAATATTTCCGATTCGTTCCTTGCTAATGCCCATGGCTTCAGCTATCTGCTACAACTTGATTCGCCGATCTTCCAGAACAAGTTTTTTTTACTTTTTCAATGTTTTCTTCGGTAACAGCGGTGTTTGGGCGTCCTGACCTGGGGTCATCTTCGAGTGACTCCCTGCCAAGTTTAAACTGTCGGTTCCAACGTTTGACGGTAGCAAATGAAGTGCAGACTCCCCATAAACAGCTGTCATCTCTTCAAATATTTCCGTCGGTGTTTTATTCTTCTTTGTTAAGAATTTTATCACAGCTCTGTACGCCAATTTCGTGCAAAGTGCGGAAGACTCAGACATTGTGACGTTTACGATTCAATTACTAAAAGCGTAATGATGGAAATGACATGAAATTTGACATTTATGTTTCTAAGGATACCCGCAATTAGTGGTATGATGCGCGAGTAATTAGTTGTACTTTAAGGTACTTAGGCTCAAAACTTTTCAGCCGCCCCTCGTACATTTTTATAAAGAGGAATGATTTGTTTGTTGGTTTGATTGTTTGTATTGAATAGTCTGCGAAAACTACTCGACCTATTTTAATAAAATTTGGCACAGATATAGAGTCGACCACAGGGAAGGACATAGACTACTTTTTATCGCGTCAGAATGATCGATTCACGCGGGATAGATATTTTATACTACTCAATAAAATTACATACAGTTTTCAGCATTATGAGTAATTCCGGAGGAAGTTGAATATAATAAATTGCAACCGTGCACCCTAGTATACTAATATTTTATATAAAAACAGATTGCAATTTGAATGTATCGCTAAAATTCGAGAACAGTTGGACCGATTTGGCGAATTTTGGTCTTAAAATAATTCTAAATAATCCTATCAGCTCAGGGAAGGTTTAAACGGTAAGAAATTTTGAAAAGATTTTGGGCAAAATATTAACTCTATATTTATAGATACGACATTACAATGTGTGTCAGGACAGCTAGTTATAAATTAACCTCAAAAGCATTTGTGACAGCTTAAAAAATGATTATAAAACAAAAAAACTATACTCACTTGTAGAACATGAGCTCCGCACACGACGTCATCACTGCAAGGAGCGATCTGAGCGTATAGAAAACTGATACCGGCGACATAACAAGTGACAACATTTTAGCTGGCACAGCAAATAGCCACAGTGGTAAATACGACCGTAGTGCATATTTAGGGCTGTACTCCCATGTTTGTAAGCCATTTCCATACACTGTAAACACATACAGATAAGTAATGCCACATAACCATAAACAAATTTGAATTTAATATATTTTTGTTTTTTCAAGTACCTAAGCCAATAGAAAACAGAGGGGTGTTGTAAGTTTGATGTGTCTGTCTGTCTGTGGCATCAAAGCTTGCAAATGGATAAACCAATTTCGATCTACTTATTCGTTTGAATGCTGACTTAGTGCTATAATTCATCTTCATCAGCTCACACCTTGTCAATTCAGGGGTTACTTAATATTTTTGATTATGTTTCATTGCATAAGTCTTTCCCCATATGATGTGTCTTATTATCCTGTCATTACTAGATAAATTATACACATATTTACATAAGTTTTAATTAAATAGAATATAAAGAAAATTTACTAAATATTAACAGCTTACATTATTATTTGTAAACTGATAGTAATTTTTAATACAAATTTTTAGTACCTAAATAATGCAAAGGTTCCCAGTAGTTGTATGTCTCATCACAGTCGGAGATCTGACCCCAATAAGCCGAAGTCAGTCGAGCTCCTAGAATTAGAGTTAACGCCACAGCTCCACCTGGATAAGCTATGCTCCTTAAGTCTGACGGAGCACTCGGGAACAGAAACTCCCTGAAAGTTAATTATATGCTAATAAAACCATAGTGTATTGTCAGAAATACAAGAAACGAAACATGTTGGCGTACTTGTTTCGTTTCTTGTATTTCTGACGTTGTACGCAAACAAAATCAAAATGTTTACCACAAGAAGCATGTATGAAGCAGGTATGTAGGTTATCTGCATCATAAGAAAATAATGTAAAGCAGCAATTCGAACGTAATAAAACTGGTACTATAACAGCGGCAGTAAAAGCACATACAGTCATAATGTTAAAGGCTATAATTTTTACCCTTTGCTTGGTTTTCGACCTCGGTTGCCTTTGCTAAAACTAGACGATCTTCTTGCTCCATTTTTATTGTGAATACTTCTTTGTCGTGCGGTTAATGGCATTTTTTAGCTTTATATCGATCCTCTTTCATAGAGAATAATGGAGTTTAGTCATTAAAACTAATATAAACCACACAAAATGCTTTTATTGTAAAATTATTTATCAGAATAACAATCCTTGAGACTTATAACAATTCTTCAGACTTAGTTGGGACATTGACATTTGAGTTTTGACGTCAACGCTAGATGACAGTAAGATGACTTTTTTTTTGTTATTTAAATGGCGTTATTAATAAATGTTTTAATTGTAAAAACAATTAGCCAGTGTCAAGTTAAAAAGGCGGAAAAAGAATAATTTTCGTTTATGTTTTCAACACCGCATATTTTGCATGCCATTTTAATGGCAGAATGTTAGAGTCTATAATAAGTAATTAGCTGTAACACCTTTATAAGTACGACATTCTTGCAATCAATGATTATGATTATGACCGTATTTCTAAATCGTCAAGTCAAAAGTCTAGCCAAGGTCCAAATAAATATCAATGAGTCAAGTCAGTCGATTCAGTAAAGTGTTAAAAGCTTCACTGAAAGTTGTTAGAGAGTTTTGGGGGAAACACAAAATAGCACGTTTTAAGTTGTACCCACTTGCCTATACTGCACGTTAGAACTCTGCGTTAATACAATAGAGTTGAAAATCGAACACATGAGTGTGAAGTTAAATGTCAATAATATGACAGCTCGACACTTGGAACGTCCATTTTCATTACTATTGTATTAGTGCTGAGTTCTATATTCAGTGCTCTACATTTTCACCGGCTTTCCGGATTCCGGCGCATATAGCCCCAAACTTAATGGTTAATATTCTACAAATACTACCTACATATTAAAAACTAAAATAACACAAACTTTGGAGGATTTACAAAAACAACAACAACAATAACATCGCACATTGACATCCCGGCAAAACTTTATCCTGTGAGAATGGAGAATAGAGGTAAGGAGTACCATCTTCATACATGAAAAGTGTCCGTAAAATAGCGTTAAATAGGGGGCGCTATAGACGCAAGGTTGTAAAGCGGCAAAATTTAAACAGATAATTAAATATTGGGATCTTCTTCGGTTTTATATATAAAAATATTTTCGACTATACGAGTAATTAGAATATTCATGATTTACTAAATTAACTACTAAAAACTAGTCAGTCATCAAACATTCTAACTTCATAGCACACCTTGCCACTCTAGCGCCATTATGGCCAGTTTTGGAACTATTATTTAATTACCTACTTTTGTCGGACACTTTTTAGCTTTTCTGCCTTATGGTACTCCTTACCTCTATTCTCCATGCCTGTGAGATGACATCTGTCACTAATTTATTTTTATTTTTATTGATAGCGTTACGGTTTATAACCATTCGCCAGTGTCAAGTTTTAAAGGCGGCAAAATAAAATTCTCGTTTTTGTTTCAACACCGTATTACTAAATCGTCACGCCTAAATTCTAGTCAAATTCCAAATAAATAGTCAATGCAGTCAAAGGAGTCAAGTCAGTCGATTCAGTAAAGTGGTAGAACTTGGAAGCTTTACTTAAAGTTCCTAGGGAGTTTTTGAGGAACACAAAATAGCAGGGTACCACTTACCCACGTGAACAAATATTTAATGGTTTATATTCTACAAATATTACGTTGGATTAATGCTCTAAGAATATAACTTAATAAGAACCGAAATAACACAAATTTATGGAGGATATACAAAAAAACAATTTCACACATTGAATTCCCCGGCAGAACTACCCACCTAAGAAAATTCTAACTTGGTGATGTGGCAAATGATTTATTTCTCAACTTGAAGAGTGTTTTCCATTTATAGAAAACCCCCTCTGTGTCGCACTGTGTCTATTAATTTTATAAATGAAACAACTAAATCGATACCTACATACAAAATCTGTACATGGAAGATAAAAATAAAAACGATTATTAAATTATAATAAAGCTTTATGAACAAAATAGATCCCAAAACACACAGACAGAAATTCTGAAAATCATTATATTTAGAATTTTTATCTGCACGATTGTTTCGCTAGTCTCAGAAACGGCTTAACCGATTTGCTGTTATCATTAATGTGTGTAAAATGAAAATTTTTGCTCCACATAAAATTTAATGACTGTTTAGTTTTAATTGGTTAAGAAATAAAAAAAAGCTACATCATCTAAAGAATACTACTTCCAACTACCTATTATAATTTATAAATGTAAAAATTTTTGAGGATACGGTCTCGCGGGTCAAAGCTAGTTGGTAATATATATGCTATGTTATACAAAAATTCTAGATTCCCAGAAGACAAGAAATAAAATAGCCAAATGCATTATATAACAATAAGATGCACATTCTATGATATGAAAGATGTTTGAAAGTGATTATTACCTACATAGTGAAACAACCATTTAAAAAATGAATCTACAACACTTAATAATTTATTAAACACAAACATATTATACATATAAAACACTGTGAAATTAAGTTATAACTACATAAGTAAGAGTCTGTACTCTTACATAGTGGAAATAGAAAATATATATTACATACATATTATAGGCTTAAAATTATGTTTGAATGAAAATACATCTATTTCCTTCTACGAGTTCGTACTACTGTCCACCCTGGTTCTGCATCTTCGTCCATGGGTTCCGGAACATCATTTTGATTTGATGAAGATGGTTCTCCGTCAATGCTTTCATCTTCATCATCTTCACCACTACTTGTTGTATCATCATCTGGGTTTCCATGACACTGTAATGAGTATAATAAGAACTTTTCAGTTCCTTTACAAAGGGTAACAACGAGACAGTATAACAAGAAATACTAAAATCAGAATAAAATATAAATAAAATGTGATTTTTGCCATTTGGTATGGAACCCTTAATTGAACCCATTATTGAACTCAATAAACAAACAATTCCTATTTTTCTCATGTTTTTAATTAAAGGCTTCTTTCTACCTATTGTTGCAAATTCAGATCATGCTGAGTGGTATTTTGTATAACTGTTTAGAAATTGTTACATTTTATAAATATGTACTATGGAAATTTATGTATTACCAAATTAATTTTTTTTTTCTTTCTACCGTGATGATGCTTGAACAGATCACTACAAAAAATATAGGTCAGAAACAGAAGAACAGGAAGTAAAGAACTCTAGCAGTAAAGAACATACCTGTGGAGGTACAGATTCCTGTATTGGAACACTGAGCCATTTTTGACATTTCGGTAATTGTTCAATTCTGATTCTTAGCTCTTCATGTCTTCCTTCTTTTAGGAGAGTTAGGAAAAATACAAGTAAAGATGCCACCTCTAAAAATACATTCAGCTTTTTTAAAAATAATCACTCAAATGTAAATATGTAAACCAGTGGCGAAGGCTGGTTCTCCTTCATAGGGAAGCCCCAGCTTGTATAATAAGTAGGGATTTGGATGAGGGTCTTCAAAAAGTATGTGGTAAGTGAAGCCGATAGGAATGCAGTTATAGGATCCCCACGCTCACGCACGCATCTATCTACATATCCATTTATAAACAAAAAAATAAAATTTTACCAAATTAATGTGTCATTGTATTTCTTTAATCGGCATTGATTATGTGACATTTGAATTGGAAGCATTATAGTCGCCCATATTGAGATTTATTTACATTTATTTGCATTGAAACAGAACAGAGTATAGCTAAAGGATAGTGTATAGTTAGATTTATAATGAAGAAAGAATTATTTATTACATTTTTTTAGTAGCTCTTTTTTTAATAACTAATATATAAATAAAATTATGTGTAAGAGTAAATTTGTAAGTATAAAAATCCTACCTTTAGGAGAATTATCATGACAAACAGTTTCAAACTCTTCATCCATTAAGTCTTCTAGCAATTCAGTTAAATCGTCAACATCAGCAACATTTTCTACACAGTGCCTCGCTACATATACTGACATAAGCTGTGCAGTCTGAAACAACAGAACTGCAATATATAATAAAGTAGGTAAGGTAAATAAAGATTTAATAAATATAGCACACCAAGACCATTGTAGTAAATTCACAAGGCAAGAATTGTTAGATGTCAAATGTATAGTTGGTATAACTTATTTAAATAGAGAAACTAAGACATATAAAATCCACAAAGCACACATAAACTGATTATATTTAGACTACATTTGTCTCAGTCCCTTTCTTTCTTTAAACAAGCTATAAAGCTTACCTTTTCTCCTCCAGGAGCGCCCATTCCATGTTCGACAGCAAGCTGTAACGCCGTCCAGTTGTTGAGGACTAAATCCACTATGGGTTTAAAGTCGTCGTACAACATTTTGTATAGTATTACTTTAGTTTTTTAATAAAACATTGTAGTCGTTTATAAAGTCACACGAAAAAAAATGGAAAAATAAGTAATGTACACATAACCTCAATTGGTGCTGCCATCTGACATTTGGCATTTTTTTTTTTTTTGAAGATTTAATGGCCTGGTAACAAGACCTTTAAGCCAAGTCTTATATTTTAGAGGTGCTTCTTTTAAATATACACTTTAAATAGTTCCCACAGTACTTTTTATATATTTGAATAACGCACTATAACACTTTTTATTTTGGAGCAAATCACACAATAATTGGCGGCGGGAGGTATCACTGACATTTGGCATTAATTGTCAGCCATAGATGATAAGATTTTTTTTAAAATTTATATATGGCATCGGGTTATAACCATTTGCCAGTGTCAAGTTAAAAAGGCGGGATACAGAACTTTCGTTTCAATTTTCAACACCGTATTCCTATATCCGATAGAATACGGTGTTAAAAATTGAAATGAAAGTTCCATTTCCCGCCTTTTTATCTTCACACTGGCAAATTATTATTTTTAAGCCGGTGCCATATAAAATTAAAAAAAACATACTATAATATGATAGTTGACAGTGACAAACTGTCAGTTGTAAACAAAATACAAACTGCCGCGCCAGATAGTACCTATTTTGTAAATTGTAAAAAATAGTCAATATTTGAAAGATTATTTGAAAACGCACCTCATTTTACAGTAATATGTAAAAAATCTATTCTAAAAACAAAGTCAAACAACAAGTGTGTGTATTAAAATGTCTGAAGATATTAAAGTAATATTCATAATACCACTCGAATGTGAGTCTGAAGATGAATGTTCCGAAGAAATGCAGCTTGCCTTTACGGTAAACTGAATTTGTTTTATTAATTTTAGAAGGCGTCTATCATTTTAACTTTTCAATTTCACCCAAAATGTTTTAACTTTCATGCGACACTTGTATTCTATTGGCTTTGCTTATAAGATTTTTTATCCTATTTTCCATAACTTACCTTTTGTAATAAAATATTTATAATTTCAGGCTTGCGAACAGCACTCTGGGGGTGGTATCAAGGCCAAGTGGGTCCATGAATCCAAATGGACAAAGTTTGATGGTTTAAGTAAAAAGGATGTGTTTGTGTTGTCAGAGTTTAAAGGACAATTCTTTATTAAACTCAGAAATTCAAAGTGTTTGTGGGTATAATTTGTGTCTTACTACTTCTTAGTTTTTTTAGATATCCTTTTCATCTTAAAATTAGATGTTCATCCAAATCTATTTGTGTTTAGAAAGATTTAAGTATAGTTAGCATTTTTTGATACTTAAGTAGGAATTATTCATTGATTAGTTTTCATTTTCATTAAAAGAATTTCAATTTTCATTAAAAGCTTTTCTAATATGTGAGAAAAAATCGAATAAGTATTTAAAAAAAATATATACAGGTTGGCCAGGAGATTGACGTTGAAAAAAAAAATTAGGTCCCTCGTGTCATGGGGTATCTGAATCACCCCCATGTATGTTCATGTATACATCCACACATGGGACTATTGAAGGTGGTGTAATGTATGGAATTGTATACCTAATAAATCTATGTTTAATAGTGTGGGAGCTTGTAATATTGCATTCAATTAACATTGCATCAGTGACTATGACAAGTAATACAATTATTTTAAGTTAGTTAAGTTTGATCTAGATGTAAGAAACTAATTTCTTAATACTATCCAATGTTATAGCCTTATGAGGACGACATGGTCTCTGTTTGTGAAACATGTTCTTAATAAAGATTAAAAAAAAAAACACACACACACCCTTCCGTTCAGTTTTACCTTGGAGTATTTTTACCTTGGAGGTTCTATGCAAGTGATCCTTATGTCTACGGCGTAAAGGTCCTGGCAGAGGTAAAGGAACTCTCTAAGCTTATTCCATTATATTTGTTTTAGACTGGTTGGACCAAGATGTTTGTCATGTTGTTTTATGGAAGGGACACCGATACCGTCCGGCCCAGAGCCGGTCTTCACCATAGCAATGAGGGGCTTAGTTGTCACTGCAAGTGGACTGACCAAACAACAAAAGGTAAATTAAAAACCTAACCAAGAGCATGTCAAAACATGTCTAAGGAGGCTTCTGTAACTATTAATGCATAATAGGCTTTTTTCAAATTACTTATAAAGTTACTGCCCGATGATCTATCGTAGACGATTACGGCAGATGTCTATTGCAAGCAACTGCAAATCATGATGGAAAAGCTAACTGCTGAACAGTTGAGGTTGGTCATTCGCTCTAGGCCTCTGCTGCTTCAGAACAACACTAGACCACACACTGCATAACAGACGGCTACCAAATTAGCGGAGCTTTAATTAGAATGTTTAAGACATCCACCGTACTCCCTGGACCATGCTCCAACAGATTTCAATTTTTTTCGAAATTTGGATAACTTCTTGCAAGGGAAAAAATTCAACTCCAATGGGGCAGTCCAAAGCGCCTTCAAAGATTAGATTGATTCCTGTCCGAATGGTTTTTTTAGTAAAGAAATCAATGAACTACCTATGAGATGGCAAAAGTGCATAGATAGCAATGGTATATACCTTGTCTTGCCATAAATACTGAAACAAAGAAAAAAAAAATTCTCTTGCAAATAACATTTATTACTTTTACAGTGTGTTAGTTTAATACATAAATATAAAACAATTTAAAATATAAAAAGCTTATTCGAAGTGGTCTACATTGGCTGCAATACAGTCCTTTAAACGTTGAGGCCAGTTATCAATAGAAGCATGCACTCTTTCCATGGGAAAATTCTTCATTGCCAATCGTACAGATTGTTTTTGGGACTCCAAATTATCATGGCGTTTAGAGCAAGCTGTACTCTCTAAAACTGACCATAAATCATAATCCAGCGGATTAAGATCGGGACTGGACGACGGCCAGTATCCAGCTCTGATGAAGTCCGAAATATTCATTTCCAACCATGACAAAAGTATGGCTCAGTCACTCCTTCATAGCTAATACCCCACCAACCCATTACTGAAGTCGGATAGTGCCCACGTTGCACTCTGTCGACTAATTGGAAAGCTTCCTTAGAGCTTTGAGCATAAATACGGTCATTTTGTTTGTTAAAATGTTGCTTAATTGTAAAAATTAACTCATCCGTAAACAATTTTTTTCTGTGACCTCCCTTTGCGTACCTCTTCAGTAGTTGTTTCGATTTTACCACCCTATTCTTTTTTAAATGATTAGTTAAGAAATGACCAGTACGTCTCTTATAGGCTGCAAGTCCTAAGTCATCTTTTAAAATACGGGACATGGTTCTAGATGCTATCTTCATCTCCCGAGATAAAATCTTTTACTTTCGGACAGGATTTCTTCGAATTCGTTCCCTTACTGCTTTGACCACCTTTTTTCGTACGAACATTACGTGGACGGCCAGATTTTTTTCTCTCACAAACAGTCCTGGTTTCATTGTACCTATTAATAGCCCGGTACACAAACATTTTACTAATACGAAGCGTATGATGAGTTTTAAAAATTGCATTTGGCTCCATACCTACTTTGCAATTTACTTTATTATTTACAAATATTACAATGCAATTACAGCGATTCGGTTCTCTTTATAACCCCACTCCATTTTAATATCGCAAAATATTGTACAATGTATTGGCGCCAAAATAGGAAAATTCAATGAACTATCATATAAAAATGACAGTCCAAATTTAAATGTAATATTTTGTTTATTTTTAATTGTAACAGTATTTATGGCCAGACTAAGTACTTTGATTAATTAAATATATTATATTTAAAAAAAAAATCAACTTTATGTTCCTTCTTTACAAAACGCCAATTTCATATGTAATGACCTAATATAAGCATTGTGACATATTTGTAGCCTTCCTCAGTAAATGAAAAAAGTTTTTTTTTAAACAAACTTATAATTAAACAAATGTAAAGACACGTCCTAGTCAGTCTGACTGGGGAGAGATCAGGTGCGGGACTAACTTTTTTCATGCCCATCTGACACATGGATCATCGTTCTTGTCAGCCTGCACTATCCTAACCGTAATTGTTAGGATAATGCAGAAATTTTTTGTTGTTCCAATGCGGGAATCAAAAACCACGATCTCTGAGCCAAGAGCCAAGCTATAGCCAGTGCTATTGTAACCACATGGTTCAGTAACCACGGAGGCTGTTGAAACTGTTCTACTCTATAGAAGTGCAACAATGTTTGATTTCAGGAGAATGTGAAGAGAAGGATACACTGGATGGGCGGACTTTATAATACAGTACTTACGGAGGAAACCACACACCTTGTATCAGATACTGTTCTCTCTGATAAGTATATTGTGAGTTGTAATGTTTTGCTATAAAATATTATTATATATATATATATATATATATATATATATATATATATATATATATATATATATATATATATATATATATATATATATATATATATATATATATATATATACATACTTATATACATATATATATATACATTCTATACTCTGTTAAGATCAGTGGCGAAGCTTAAGCTATTATATATAATATATATATTGTAATTTGTAAAACAGAAGAACAATACTTTATTTTCATTAATCCAACTTAGCGCCCTCTATTGGGTGGTATACTGTATTGTAGTTAAATGCTATTATTATAGATAAGTCATATTTATAAGGGAAGCTGATATTATGTCAAGTTGTACACACAATATAGCTGTCACTGGTTCAGCTCCAATTTAATGTAAACGTAAACAAAGAGAACAAAGGAACCCTATAATGCTACCAATTTAAATGTCACATATTTACAGTGCAATGAAGAAATAAAATGGCACATTATCCATCCATATCCAGGCGAATTTTATCTTTTGGTGTAAATTTATGTTAGCTTGATGTGAAAATGTTATATCTCTTCAAAGAGGATCACATGTTTCAGAAAGCTATTGAGAGGGGTATACCAGTGATGAAGGAAAGTTGGGTGGATAGAGTGTGGGAGACATCTCTGCGTTTCAATGTGAATGGATCGTCAAGTGATTTTGATGAGCATAAACTGCCACCATTTGCAAATCTTCAGGTAAATGTGACCATTAATAGCCACTATTCCAGAGAGGAATTGAAACTGCTACCAATGGCATAATGTGTTTATAATAAACAAGCTTTTGCCTGTGATCTTTCTGCGTTTAACCTAATGAGTATATTATGTAATATGTTTATCCTACAAGAAACCTTTATATTATATCACTCAGTGATGAAAACGGCACTTAAAGGAGTTAAAAAATTCCATTGAAAAAAACCCAGAGTTGACAGCAATAAAATGGTTGCTATATAGAATTCATTCTATTTAAATCATATTCGATGTCACCAAAGTGATAACCCCGAAATATGGCGGGTATAGAAGTTGTAAGCAATATCAAAATCCAAAAGCATAGAGTATGTGGTTCAGTGGCGAAGGCTGGTTCTCCTTCTCAGGGAAGCCCTAGCCTGTATATGTAAATAGGTAAGTAATCAAAAGGTAAGTGGTAAATTAAACCGATAGGAATGGAGTTATAGGAACCCCTCGCCACTGATGTGGTTGCTGTTTAGGTATAGGTATAGATTCATTTCCGCCTCCACAATACGGTATTTGCCTGTATTTTTGGAGTTTACTCCTTAAGAATCGATTTTCATATAAGGCCCCCGGTATGAAAAAAATATGAGGAGTAAAACTACTGAACGAATGACCACGTTACGTTTTCGTGCGCAACCTATTCTGCGCACCTTACACTTTTTTTCACATGGCGCGAATTTTTGAACTCAAATCGATCGCTAAAGTTTTTGTTCCTTCTGAGGCACGTCCGGTGTTTCTTAATTCACGATGTCACACGATAATTAGTGATGTAACGAATATTCGCATTCGCATTCGCGAATATTCGCACATTTTTGTATATTCGCATTCGCATTCGCAAAATTTTTGCGAATGCGAATGCGAATATGAATATCGGAAAACAAAAACAAGTTGAAGGTAACATTAGGTTAATAAAATCAAAATCCATTCATTTAATTTTTTTGTTTAGAGAAAAGGTAACTTAACTTCGTAACGTATTCACATTAAAGTCTTAATTTTATCACTTGGTTGGAACTGAGTTGTTAGGAACTTAATTATATCAACATCTTGAACAAAACTAAAAGTAATAATTAAACAAAAACATTATTCTTCTACAATAAACCATAAATGTTACATACATACTTAACAAAAAAACACAAAATTATTCTTCCTTTCCTTGAATATTCATTGTTACACAACTTACATTTATCTCTTTCAGCGTCACAAAGTGTAAAATAAGTCCATATTTCACTTATATTTGGTATTGGTTTATTCATCTTAATATAAAACAAAGTAACAAATCAGTATTTATTTCTTCAGACTCTAACCTCAAAATTCACCTGTTTACGAAAAGACCGGCGCGGGCGTGAGCGGAGCGGAATGAATGACGCTTTATATAGATGAGTTCGTATGAACTCGGCAATACTCGGAAGATACGAACGTAACAATCCTTGTCCGAACGCAACTGCCGCCAAGCCATAGGCAAATTGGCGATTTGGCCAAATATTAACAAAAACTGAATTTTCGAATGCGAACGCGAATCACTACACGATATTAGCCGAAGATGTGTCGGTCGCTTTTCATTGCACACAAATTTTTCTTTTTAGAGTAAACTCCAGTCGTGCGACGGAGCTGACACACATATACATAATGTAATGAATTTGATTTATATTAATAAATCTGACATGACATTATAACAATAAATACCAATTTAATAACACAAATTATTATAAAAAATTATGACATTAATAAAGTTGATACTCTACTAAGCTATATTGTAAAAATTGAATACTTGAGTTTTAATATCATTTTTAGTTTTATTTTGTAGTAATATTGCATATTGCACGCCATTGTGATGTCAGAATGTTAGAATAATAAGTAATTTTGTAAGACCACTGTACCTACAACATTCTTGCAATAAAAGGATTTGATTTGATTTTATTTAGGGTCCTCTGAAATCGTAGGTACCTCCGTACATTGAAATTCAACGCTAAAAACTATACCTACACCTACGAACATATATTACAGCCACGTTGTTAATAACTTTAGGTAATTGACGTTTTTTATACATCGTATGTCATTTCCATAAAAAAAAACTGTTTGATTTTGAATTTTATTCTTGCTCATAAATTCTATACCCGGCGTACTTTGATATTGCCCTTTTAGTGACATCAAAATATATGATTTGAAGTAAATACATTAGCAACCATTTCATTGTTGTCGACTCTGTGTAAATTTTTGATCCATCACCTTTGAATAGTTTAAAAGATCTAAGCGTCCAGACACGAGAAGTGTTACTGTTGTATACTGTAGTAATATGACTAATATGAGTAAAATGAGTAACTAATAACCAGCGATCGGATTAGGTATTTCAATTTGGGGTTAACGACCCAAAAAATATATTAGTATGGATACGCTCGCGGGATTTCGGAAATATTCAATATGTGTAACATACATTTTTAACATACAAGTACTTAATAACTAATACATTCTGAATTTTTATCATTTTTAAAGTAAAAAGTAGGGAAGAAATAAAAAGCATTGGAATTACTTTTTTTACGAATTAGTGTTTACAAAACATAGACAACAGGTTTAAATAACCATTTGTTTAATAACAATATAATCAAAAACAATTCTTAAGATTGTGGTCAATACATCAATATTTAAGTTAAAGATTTAAACATTTGACATTGTTGATTATTTATGATTATTTTACCTTTTATTGAAATTACTGGTTATTGTTGGAACTTAGTTTAATTTTACAGATATTTTTAGTACTCTTATCAGCCTTTTTTATGCAAAAACAATAAATTTTCTAAGAATTTAAGTTGAGTTTGAAATAAACAATGCTAATTTAGCCGTGTAAAAATAGCGTGTAATAATATCGTTTAAAAATGTTATACAATGTACAATAAATTTTTTAAATGATATTAATGTCCATTATTTAGTGTGACTAGCTAGCTCTTATCGGAATAGCAATTCAAAATTTCGTCATTAAATCCCGCCAAATTGCACACCTTTTCCGATCTATACTAATAAGACAAGAGTCGGAATTTATTGTTTTCTGTAGGTGACCACATCAGGGATAACTAAAAAGGAGAAACAGAACATAATGAAGCTGGTCAATGAGAATGGCGGAGTGTTTTCTGGCGCCTTTCAGAGCGAAACAACAGATATTGTTGTATTAACTAAGTAAGTGATTATTTATAGGTATTATTGATTAACTGGTACTGGTATAAGTCGTATTTTTTTTAAGTGGCCATGTCAGGCGAAATCTGCGAGTATAAGGAATAAATTCTGAAAAACAATAAGGCAAAAAAAAAACAGATATCTTTAGAGTAACTTCTTTATTTTGGGCTAGTAGTCCAGTGGAGCCATCCGATTCAGCCTATAAACAACATATTGCATTCAAACTTGTATTACCAATTATATCTACTAACACTACCATCCCGTTTGCTCCTTCATTATAGCCGTTGATTGTTAAACCTATTTCAGGGAAGGCGTTGGCAGCGAGAAGTACAAAGCGGCGCTGGAGTACGGTAAAGCGTGTGTGCTACCCGCGTGGGTGGTGGACTCCGCCGCGCGCGGGGTGTGTCTCCCACCGGCGAGGTACCGCGTCGCCGGCACCTCCACCAGCTCCCCACTGGCAGAGCACCGATTGCCGGACATGAGTGAGTTGTGTATGAGTTGAAGTACATGAGTCAGCTGTAGTGTCTGAGTAGTTATAGTATATGAGTGAGTTGTATTACACGAATAAGTTGTAATACATGAGTGAATGGTAATGGTAGTACGACTACACACGCAGCGCAGCTCGCGCGCCGCGGTAATTTTTTTCCGCAGCGCCTGCGGTGAACGCCGCTGCTGAGTGCTGTGGCACTGACGCTACCGCAGCGGTGGCGACGCAATCCATTTCCGAGCTGCGGCGCGTGCGTAAAGGCGTTACTTGAATGAGCACTATAATGCGGAGACTAAACTGAAAGTTTTTTCTATATCAACCTTCATTACGATGATGATAAAGTTACACATATTAATAGTCACGAGTCAACGCCACAGCGCGAGTGACACTGCAATTACATATATTACACATACGATACGGATAGGAAATGTCTTGTAAATATACAAAATATAGCAGGATGGTTGCTTGGACGCTGCATTTTACATAGATTTTAAAAAAAGTAGTTTTGTAATATATCTGTATTAAACATGTTTTCAGGCTTAAACTTTTCGAGGATAACAAATTTAAGGCCTCCCAGCAACTTCGTGGACGAAAGCAGAACCGTGGACTTGTCGACGATATCTGGGGGGAGAATTAAGGTGAGCATTCCGCAATATAGCAATGAGGATCAGTAAAATTTTTTGTGGGGTATGCAGACTTATGGCGACAAAAAAAAACAGTAAATACTGTGAATAAATTATTTAAATCGGACTAAAAATTACGAAGATACAGCAATTTTAGTGCATTAGTTCCAAAAACGCGCCTGATAATGAAGGTAGTCGCTGTGACATCATCTGTTGTCGTCACCTCCCCTCTCAACACAACTAAAATATTTAACTTAAATAAAAACAATGCACGCGAGACACAAGCGTCAAGAATCAGAGAATGAATACCTATGCAATACCAATGAAGTAAGAGTACAATCAAGCCGTTGTCGCACAAGCCGATGAATTGGTTACGATGACGTCATCTGTCGCGATGACAGATGACGTCATCGTAACCAATCAGAGGAAGCGCGCGTTTCTAACTGGCCGTTCAGAAAAACGTTAATAAATCCACCATTTCTTGATGAATTTTCATAATTTAAAAATAAAATGCTTGGTCGAAATCAGATTTGTAAGTGATTGATCCTCATTGCGTGTCATAAGGCATTATCTACATAGCCATTCTTGACAGTCCACCTTTGCGCCACAGTCCTCACTAAGCGTATTACTTTTTTATTGTTTATCTTGTCTAGTGTTTTACAATGTTTATATTTCTTTTTAGCTATCACAAGAGCCCAAGAGATCATCCGATACATCGATGGACAAGGAGATTGTAGAAGAGTTTGAAAAACTCGACATGAGCGATATCAAGAAGGCTGGCCCTATCTTCGATGGATTTTGTGTGAGTAGAAAATTTTAAATTAAAAAAAATATATAAGTACATTGTATAAAATATGTTGACCGCAGGCCAGCTTGACTTACAGAATACTAAAATAAAATAAGAGTTGATGCTAGCCTAAGAACCAATTTAACCAACGCCTGTTTAAGTAAGTTAAATAGTTGATTAAAATCATGTTACTTCTGATGAAGGATGATATTGAGACAAATGATTAACACTAACCGGCGTTGGTGAAATTGGGACAAATTCTCGGTTTCTGGGGTTTTTTGTCTGTAGTTAATCTATTCAATAGTGATTTTTATTGGATTACGCTAACACGTTAGCAAATCATGGATAAACTACCGACAAAAAAACCTCGGAAACCAGGCATCAGTGTTTCAATGTAATGCAACGCCATGTGGCAATCTAGTCGTTTAGTCGTCTACTCGCTTGTCGTGACAGGTCTTCTGTGTGGCCATAATCTGGTCGAGCCGGTCCAAACAAGCCTGGTCTTGGTCTAGTACAATGTTTTAATAGCATAACACATAATAATTTACTTTTATATAGATTTGGGTGACTGGCGTGGAGGGGGCGTGGCGAGAGCGTGCGGCAAGCGCGGTGTCGCGGTGTGGCGGCGTAAGGTAATAAAACATACTACAAAAGACAACGAAAAAAAGACTGATGACCTAATTATTTATTGAAATTTAATATCATTTAATACTTGATCCTACAGACAAACTGCGTAAGCAGTTTTGGGGTACGTAGGCTAGTTAAGAGTTAAGATTTTTTTCTTAATAATAAATAAACAAATAGGTACGACGCGGCGCACGCGCGCGTGACGCACGTGGTGGCGGGCTCGCGGGCGGCAGCGGGCTGCGCACGCACCGCCGCGCCGCACGCGCCCGTACTTTCCGCCGCGTGGCTGGTGCGGAGCGTGCGAGCGGGACGGGTGCTGGACGAGGCCGAGGTACATACAATGTTTACCAAACTTATATTAGTTTATTTCTTTTATTGGCTTGTAATAAATAAGGGTTATTGAAAACTATATTTTCAAATCACATAAACAATTTTTTTAACATCTCTCCTCTCTAATTTTGCTCTTTATAAATCTGACGGAGTGATTTCTTGACATGCGAGTGTTGGTAAAGTTGACAGTATTTGTGTATGCTATGGTCTATAAAAAATATGATTATTTTAGTACATAATGGAGGAAACTCCCATGACGCCCGAGAAGAAGAAGCCGCAAGTGGAGGCCGCGTCGCCGATGAGTCGCCGCAACCTGCAGCTGCTGCGGCCGCCGGAGCCTGAGCCTGAGCGTCCGCAACCCGATGTACCAGACCAGAGGGACGAGATAGTCAACCACTATCTGAGCCGTGAGTCCTTTACTAACATTTATTCTAATATAATAAAGAAGAAAGGTTTGTTTGTATGTTTGTTTGTTTCTTTGCATTGAATAGGCTCCGATACTAATGGATCATTTGGCACAGATGTAGATTAGACCACGGGGAAGGACACAGGCTACTTTTTATATCGGCAAAATGTACGGTTCCCGCGAGATTTCCTTTAGCGCGCACGTTGTTGCGGGCAACATCTAGTCAGATATAAAAAAAACATGACGTGTACATGACTACAGAGTAGACGTGGCAGAAGTGAACTTCATTCTATTTTCCAATTCCAAAAATACTCGACTCGTAATGCGCCTAAAGAGGTCACACAGCAAAAGTAATTGAACAAATTAAATTTGAACACCAAGTGCCATCTGTGTATTGAACCAAACTTTGAAAAGTTAAGTAGTATGTTAGAAGTATCCACTATCCGCGTTAAAATATCCGTTTTTAAATATAATGGCGTTTATATAAAAATCGTAAGCCTAATATTTCACTATCAATGCGCTTAAAGTAGTTTTACTTCAAAAATATCCGATCTGAGACGAAGTGGTCTAAACGCATTTTAACCCAACATAGTTTTTATGAAGTATAATACTACTATATATAAAGCTATCTACCACAGCGTAGTAAATATACATACTTACGTACAGAGAAACAGCTTTTCATAGAGCGAGCCAAATCAATCCAAGTTTGAAAATTTTGACGTCCCCTTCAATGGCCCACGAATTTCCACACAGTCGTGGACACACCGTATGCTTGTAGTAGTGCAGTATAGTAATCCATGGAGGAAATAAACGAAGTCAAAGTCAAAGTTAATTTTTTTTATTCAAAATAGGTATTTTTATACACTTTCTGAACGTCGGTCTACATGATGCCTTCCACCGGTTCGGGAACTAGCCCGGCGAGAAGAACCGGCGTAAGAAACTCGCGCGGGGCCATCTTTTATCAAAAAGATGGAAAATTATTCTTTTAAAAATATAAACAGGCATATATAACAATGTTATGACTAAAACTACATAACAAGAGTACAATAATATATGTAAATTAGAAGTAGCCTTGCCCCCTGCAACCTTATTTCAAAGGTGTGCTCATAAAATCATTAACTTTTTAATAGGCTTTAGCACACACACGTTCTTTAACTACTTTTTTAAATTTATTGATTGAAAAATTTTTAACGCTTTCTGGGATCTTATTGTATAGGCGTATACAATTTTTTTAAAGGCCTTTAAACGAATTCTTAACTTTACTAAGTCTAGTCATTGGTACATCAAGCTTATGCTTATTTCGGGTATTTCTATTGTGGTTGTCACTTTTCTTTTTGAATAGGTATAATTTTTTTTAACATATAATACATTTGATAGAACATACTGAGGAGTCTATCGGCCAACCCAACAAAATGAGGGCCCCACTGTAGTTTAGCGTCTAAAGTTATACCTAAAAAGATAGCTGTATCTACTAGTTCCATACCTTTTCTATTCAATAGAACATTGGTTCAGTTTGCCTTACATATGGCAACGTGAACTTTATACATTTAGTTTTTTTTCTATTTAACAAACGATTATTAACACTAAACCAGTGTACTATTTTTAAGAGAGCATTACTTACTTCGTCATAGCCTGTGTTTTGGCGATTAATATTAAAAGTAAGTGACGTGTCATCGGCAAATAAGGCTATCCCGTTTTTTCCATTAATAAGGTATGGTAGGTCATTTATATAGACCAGGAAAAGAAAGGGTCCTAAAATTCAAATTTGGTCTCTGTGGATCTTTTTCCATTTATCTCAACCCTCTGAAACCTATTTGGTAAATAAGATTTTAAGAGGACGAGTGCTGGTCCCCTTTCTCCATAGTGGCATAGTTTCCTGATCAACGTTGTGTGCTGCACGCAATCAAATGCCTTAGAGAGATCGCAAAAAACTCCTAGAGCCAAATTGTTTATTATGTAATATGTTATTTATATTAAAGTGTGCTAGTAACTGAGTAAGTATTATTTTATCATATATTTTACTTAGTGTTGTTAAAATAGATATAGGTCGGAAGTTAGTATCCGACTTACTACCAGATTTAAACAGAGGTAAAACTTTACTATGTTTCATTAGATCAGGAAATACGCCATTTTTTATACAATCATTAAAAATAGTTGCTAAGTAAGGTGCGATAATATCGATTACAGATTTAATAACTTTCATTGATAGGCCCCATAATATTGCAGACAACACAGTAATACATACTGCATACAACTTACTGTTTGTTCACTGTCTTAGGGGTGAAAATAGTATCAAATTTATGTTTTATTCATTTAAACAGTTTACCAAACGACATTTTCGGGCTACTATGATACTCTAAATGTCCAATATTAGCTATAATTTCACCTCTAAACTTCTCAATATGTTTGATATTTATTGGTATACATGTGTTTCTGACCTTGTGTAATTGTTTGCAATTATTATCTATAGGGAAAATGGCCCGCTGTTCACAGTGATCAGAGCTTAGTATGATAATGACTTCTTTATTTAATGGATCTATGTTGGTAAAAATGTTATCAATGCATGTAGCAGAGCTGTCACTGATCCTTGTTGGTTCAAAGAATAAATGAGTTAAGTTATATGATTTTAACAATGAAGTAAATCTAACAGTGGTGGAATTACTTTCTAAAATATTTATATTAAAATCACAATACAATAATATATGTTTGTTAGATACACTTATCTTAGTTCATAATGTTTACATTATTTTTTCAAATGAATCATGTAACCCTAAAGGAGGCCTGTATACGCTAACAATAATAAAGTGTCCCACCTCTATACAGGCTATTTCAGTTGTTCGTTCTGTAGAGAAGCTTACTATGTCTTTACGTTTTTTATATTTTTAATTCTTCTTAATTAATATAAGTGAGCCGCCTCTTATAGCTTTTTCTCTGCAGAAAGAACTAGCCAGCTGGTGCATACCAAGATTTAATATAATTTCATTTTTCTTAAACCACTGTTCAGTTATACATAAAATGTCTAAATGATTGTTTAAAAACAACTCAATTTCTGATTCTTTATTAGACATACCTTGTATGTCATATGTCAATCATCTATGCTATTTTGTACCGCAGCCATGCGTTATAGTGAATTTAAATTGATGAAATTTGGTGTAGTTATAATATATATATACGTGTATAGATTTTATTTTTTTATAAAATTATATTATTTATATTTTTTAATTATATATATGCATTATAAAATTATACCATTTTATATTTTAGTGATGGGAAGTGGGGATGAAATTTTTATATCGTGACGTTACACGTCACGTGACGATTAGCGAGATTAGAAATTTTTGAACTCTGAACGCCTGTAAAATCTTAGCATGGATCAATAAAACCATAATATAATTCCTCCATGATCTTAGCTACTTAATATTTTTGAATAAAACAAAAACTGGTGTCTGTATACACAATAGCTTTACTGTAATAAAGTTTAAAGTGATTCTACATACCTAGTTACATTCTCAATTGACCACATAACACGTTATATCATTACTGGTTACCCAATTTCGTTAATGAGTTTAATATTCTAAAAATTTAATGCATCCGGCTTGAAGGGAAGGCTTTAAAATCGGACCGACAAAGAGTAACTCCAAATTAGTCACTTGCGGAGTGCCTCAGGGCTCCATTTTGGGTCCGTTGCTTTTCTTGGTATACATAAATAATGTGTACCAAGCCGGTTTGCAAGGTCAACTATCCCTCTATGCAGATGACACATGCATATTTTATTTCGGTAATAATTTAGTTAATATAATGAGGCAAGCACAGAGAGACCTAAACATTATAAGCAAATGGTTTAACTATAACCTTCTTACCATTAATGTTGCTAAGACATCGTACATAATCTTTAGCGCTAAAAACAAACAAATTCCTAAAAACCTAACATTATCTATAAACGGGGATGTCTTACAAAGAGAAAATCAGGAAAAATACCTCGGATTAATAATCGACAATAATCTAAGATGGAACGCGCATATAACTCACATTAAAAAGAAACTTTTATCATTAATAGGCCGGCTCCATCAAATAATCCGATGCATCCCAAAAAATGCTAGAATCTTAATTTACAATGCCCTAGTAAAACCACATTTACTTTATCTAGTCGAAATTTGGGGCACCGCTGCTAAGACAAATATAAAAACCATTCAAGTTCTTCAAAACAAAATTATAAAAATATTATACAACCACAATTACCTAACTTCATCAGACACTATTTATAAAGAAACTAAACTTTTAACTGTCTCTCAACTATTCACATACCAAACATGTATTCTTGTTTACAAAATAAAACACCAACTACACACAACTTACATTTACAACAAAAAAACAAACAAACACGTACATTACGCGACGTAAAAATAACATTACTTATAAGGGAGCACAGCTGTTTAACAGACTACCAAAATTTGTAAAAGAAGCGAAATCTTTGAATACTTTTAAACGATTATTACGCAATTACATTAACGATAACTAAATCCTCAACCTTATTATAATAATTATTCAAATATAACCAGTGATAGCGTTTTGTACTTGGACCACCACGCAAGATGTATAGCAAAGACATTCGCTTCTTAATAATTATTGTTTTTTTTTTATCTACCCGCACTGTCGAAATTTAAAACGTTGTAATATTTTATTGTTCTCATGTAAGTGACGAAATGTCTTAATGGGAAATAAAGATCTTTAAACCGAAGGGTCATGAGTAATTTGTTGCTGTTATTTATTAATTCGCAAATAATGTTTCAGAACCCCGGGAAAAGACCCCAGAACCAGTAAAACCACAGGAGCCTGACGTCACTGAAGACTTAGAAGACGAGCCCACTGAGGAGCTGGAGCAGATATTTAGAGGTAACAATCTTTGTTCATGATAGAAACAATGACATACATTTTCTCTTGACAGCTTTAAAAAATTAAAAGCCCCTCTTGTGATTTCGTTACCTTCAGTCACTACACGAAAAGCGCTATTTTTACAACGGTTTCCCATGAGGCCCCGGTAATACCGATCGAGTTGGCTCATTAGTACTGAGTGTGAGGAGTGCTAGTTTATGTCATCACTCGCCGTGAAGAAGTTAACTACAATTTGAATGGCATTGAAACATCGCCCCTAGTGGCAAACAATGGTAACAAATTCGATGTCATACAAATTGTAGTTAACTTCTTCACGGCGAGTAGTGATAAAAACTCGCACTCCGCACAATGATGCATGGCTGTCACATCGTTGTGTGTGTCGTGAGTTCGATCCGTCAAACAACTTTTTTTTTGTTTTCAACGCCTAGGACAATGCAGGCTGATCACTTGATTGTCTGACAAGAATGATGATCGATGCGTCGGATGGGCATGTAAAAGGTCGATCCCACTGGGTTACGAGAGTAAAGGAAGATAGAGTGCTCTTGTGTATTACGCACACACTTAGGCACTATAAATTAACTCATGCGTAGCTGGTTTGGTTTCTATGAAACCGGCCATCGTCGCCGAAATCGGTGTGGGGAGCTATTATAATTATTTTTCACATTTGCCACGCTTCCTGCGCTGACTTATTTTCATGTCATACTTATTCCTCCTTTGTCGTAGGCATGAAGATCGAAGTCCGCGGCCTAGACGAGGAGTCAGTTAGCGAGATCGGCGCGGAGGTGGCGGCGGCGGGGGGACGACTCACGCTTGGTCGGGGGGACGCGGGGGGTCGTGTGCTGGTCCCCCTCGACTGGCCTGACGCTGATGATAGCTGTGTCACTGTGTTCTGGATTGTAAGTTTTTTCACTATGGCATGAGACCGTCAAATTCGTGGGAGGTATTCGTTCCACGCAGAAGTCAGGGGACTCCAAACCGGTATTCACGTAAGCGTTAAACTAGTGTCAAACGCGTTCTGATTGGTCTAAACGTCACAAAATCAGTTTACGATAACAAGTCGCTTCACTTATAAGTTATAATACAATCAAAGTAAAATTAAAGTCTACTTCAAATACGAGAATTGAGGTTCAGGGCTCACAGATAAAATATTTTTAAGCGCTTACGCTGAAATTAGCACTATGTGGACTTTATTATGTAATTATATTATTATCAAAAACGTGTTCGATGCAGAACGCAAAAAAAAAACAATTTAAACACATCTTACACGATACCTCTTTAGTATTTATAGAGCAGTAACAATAAATAATTAAAATAAACTCCACAGAAAGACTGTCTCTCGCAACAAGAGCTCCTACCGGTGGAATACTACCACCGGCCCGTGAAGTTGCCGCAGTGGTCGGGCGCGGGGCCGCTGGCGGGCGTCGTCGCCAGTCTGAGCACTTACAGCGGCGTGGAGAGAGCGTTCCTGGACGAGCTGGCCAAGTTGTTGGGCGCTAAGTGAGTAATATGTAATATCTAATACTGACCTGGCCCGTAAATACTTAGGATAAAACATTAAACAGCTAATTATTGTCCCCCCTACCCCAATTACTGGCGATCACCTTATTATAAAACACGGGTTTGAAGGATGGTCAATACAGAGTATTGTTACGGGTAATTTAAATGAAACAAGGAACTACCGTGACAAATATATTAAAAAGGGGACGTGGGCAGAAGGCGGAACGATCTGGTTTAGCCTCTTGGTGTCTGTGGGAATCGGAGGGGGTTTAACCACGCGGGCACTTAGCTGGGTCCAGGAGTGTTGGGTGAGTCAGCACGTGGCGCGAGCAAGTTGGGCTCCAACTTCCGGTAGCGTCTCTGTCGTTCGGTATGTTCACCGCGACGTAGATCGTCCAAGGAGCGAAGCAGACTGATTCCAAAACCAATCAGTTCAGTCCGGAATAACTAGCGGCACTCAGAAATCCGAATGTGTGAAAACCATAAGTCCATGAAAAGCGGTGCCTTGAACCCGGAGTATAGATCCCTGGAAAATCCATAAAAAAACGTGGAGTAGGAGTTCCACAGCCGGCGTGATCTTAACCCCAAACGATCAAAATCACGGGCTTTGTGACCATCACAATAATAAAAAAAGGGTAAGCAAAATAAAAGATATAAAGAACAATTAAAGTATGGATATAAATATCCTAATATTATATCAATGCAAAAATGGAAAGGATGAGCACGTGGTTTGGTCAATCAAATTTTGACAACTAATTTTACAAGGTGATAATTTACATGAAAAAAATAATGTTATTGTTATATTACAACGTGCTATGCTGGATGCGTCCATGCTCTACAAAATTTTGCATGGAGCAATAGACTCGGCAGATTTACTGTCAAAGATATCTTTCAGAATACCCCACCGTATGCCGCGTTATCCAGTCCCCTTGTTTTCAAAATACGCATGACGCACGAATCTTCGTAAACATTCTCCCTTTTCCAGAACTATAAACTTGTATAATAGTATTTCAGGTCAGGTTGATGTATTTTTTGATAGCCTTACAATAATAAAAAAGGTTGTTATAGGAAAATTTAATCACGTTTCAGATAACGTTATTTAAATTATTATGATTTTATTACCAATTTAAATTCAAGTCTAATTTCATCTGTGATTATTTTTAAGCTTGTAATGTAATTTTTAATGAATAAGTATATACATTTGATTGACAGTATAGAACTAAATAATCACAATGTATTTGACATATACATTGTGATTATTTGTTTTATACTTGTTTTATAATTAGTAATAGAGTAATTTAATTTTTAGTGTAAAATAGTCCAATCCATGTTGAGGCCAAATGTAATTAGTAGTTATATATGTAGTATGTGTATATGTAGTTATTGTATCTAGCTGTAAATTTGAATGTATTCTATTATTCTACGTTATTATTGATGCAAAACTGTTTTTGGTCCATAAATAAATAAATAGGCGTGATTTACGAAATAAAACTTCTCAACACAGATACTCAACTCAACTCAACACATAAAAAAAAACTCACCGTAAAAACGGGATTAAGACATATTATGATACACTTGTATCTAGAAAAACTTGAATAAATTAAGGATAAGGACTGTCATCTCGCAACAGCCCTTAAATACCCTTACTATCATATTGTTTTTTTTTTAACTGACAACTAGCGATAATGCATAACCCATATGCCACAATAAAGAAATATTGGAGATGAAGCTCCAGTTAGAAACGTTTGCCAATTTTCTAGTATAAATTAGCTATTATAATTAGCAATAAGAGCGAATAGATGACGCTAGAAGCATCGTTATTAACGATATTAACTACGTTAAAAATGTAGCTGTGCTACAGCATGTATTTTAAAATCTTTGTGGCCAATAATTGGGGGATACCAACAATGTCATCTTCTCCTATATGCTTTTTAAAATGTTAGTAAATAATGATTTTAAATTAGTGCGATGTTATGAAACAGATTTCCATCGTGGTAGATAAAAGGAAAATACTTAACTGAGTATGCCATAGTACTCTATTTCACATGAAATACAGTAGCTACATAGCTACTATACCCTATTTTCCTCAGACGGAATATTAATCTCCCGGTATAAAACCTGCACTGAAGGCGCATTATTTTTGAAGATAACTTTTTTAGGCGCGAGTCAAATATCAAGGTCTCGTTATGACCGGTTGTGGTAGTCACAACAGCTCCCATGGGCCAGAAGCGTGAAAAAGGACATTAGGGGGATTTAGTTGGTAAACCGGTGCAAGGCACTGCGCGGAGTCCAACATTAAACTGCGGCTTTCCCCCGGGGTTGCGGGGCACGCCTAACGCATTGCTCCTCGAAAAAAAAGTCTCGCCATGACTCATGACAACGTAAGTGGTCGGTGATGATGATGAAATAACGCATGTTTCAGAACGCAGCTCCGATTCTGTCGGCGCAACACGGCCCAGTCCGCCGCGTCAACCCACCTGATATGTCCCACGGCGGCGGGCGACAAGTACCTCGGCGCGGTGAAGTGGGGGCTCCCCGCCGTCTGCGCGGACTGGCTCACGGCGTGCGCGGCAAGCGGCGCGCGCGTGCCCGAGACGCCGTACCTGGTCGGCGACACGCGGGGTGAGTGTACCGCATCGAGTACAGTGTTTGTATCGCATCGGGTACGGGACATCGGAAATAAATAAAAAGCACACAGATAGCTGAAAGCGTGTATAATGTAAAGCAATTTGAACGACAAAATTGGAATAGATAGCTTTTTGTTTTACCCGATCAATCATATTATTCAATTTTAAATGCAAGACATATCATCTATATTCTTTGTGTTAAAGAGTTAATTATAATGTAAGATTTTGTAATGATAAAATTACGTATTGTGTCTAGCGCCTCCACTGCCTCCAACAAAGGAAGATCCCGAGATAACTTTAGATAAGGACGTCTTGGAAAAAGACAAGGACAACACAACAAAAGACAGAAACAGCACAACGAAAGACAAAGAAAACATTATACAAGACAAGGATAGCACGGTGAAAGACAAGGAGAACGCTATGCAGCCGCCGCTCAGAGCCGCACTGCGCTCCTCCGCGCCCAGCAGAGAGCAGACGCCTAAAGGCAAGATAGCTAATGGTAAGTGCTATCATTGGAATACGAACATAATGAAAGATGCGTCAAAAGTTTATAGGGTACACGCTGTAAGGTAGAAATAGAAGGTAAAACTTTTTGAGACATAATGTTTATGATATATTTTAAGTTTTCTTTTACTTCTCTTTTTTTAATTTAAAATGGAGGAATGTTATAGTTGTTATCTATTTTTTTTCTTAAAAAAAATTTGCTTTCTTTTTTGAATATTTCATAACGATAAATGTTGAATTTGAACGCACAGATGACGAGATGTCGCCGGCGTCGCGATACATAGCGATGGCGAGACAGGGCCTGCTCGGCGGCGACTCGCAGGAGACCCCGAAACGACTGCAAGAGCTCAAAGACGACGCTAACCAGGGTAAACATTCGTTAAACTCTTAGTTACTCATATCACAAATAAATATACAGGGTGAATTTTTTCAAGGTATGGTAAGAAAGAAACTAATGGACTGAGATCCCAGGCCGTAAGTGTAGTCAGGCGGGCCTGCGATCTCATTCCATATTATGGAATACCGAAATGTGTACGATTTTGATAAAAACTAAAGCTGAATTATTATAATTTTGAAAAATCTGTATCCTTACACGGAATCTACAGATAAATAAAATACACTCGCTGTATTGTTACACCACTAGCTTTTGCCCGCAGCCCGACCCGCATAAGGACAGTATCCCACGGGAACACCGTACTTTTTCGGGATAACAAGTAGCCTATGTATGCTGGTCTAAACTACCGGATACCAAATTTCATAAAAATCCGTCCAGTAGTTTTTGAGCGAAAGAGTAACAAACATCCATCCATATATCCATCCCAACCTAACCTAACCATAATATATTATAGTTCTATGGTACAAAAACTGAAATTCTAGTCGATTTCTAGAATGTGCAGTACGCACACCGCCTCTAGAGGACGCGCTCTCCACTCCGAACCTCATGGGCCTGAGCCCGACGACGCGCAGGCGCCTGCAGGCGGTGCGACGCGGGGAAATGCCCTCTGATCCCATCAAAACACCGACTGATCCTTGTAAGTCAATGCTTACACATATAACATACATGATTAAAATTGCTTTTATAGTAGGCATCAGTCTAAAAGCGAGTCTGACTCGCGCATAAGGGGAAAAAATTACATTTGTTGTATGGGCCCTTAAATGATAGCAACACCAACCTAACACCTTCATGTTATAATCTTTAACCCTCAGTGGTCGATAACTCTTATGTGTGTCCTCTTTCACACATCGCCTGTAGATTGTAGGTGTAGGTTGCAGGTGTAGGTTTCAGGTGTAGGTGTAGGCTGAAGTTTATCAGTCAAACATCGGTGTAGCGACTTTTTCCAGTCAATGTAATGTGGCTGTAGTAGGTGTAGGCGCGGAGGGCGCGAGTGGCGTGATCGCTGCATTGTCCATAGCAGTGAATCACACTATTCATATATATATAGCATCTTATAAATAATTTATCTTTATCTTGTTATGTAATTATGTAACTTTCTAAATGCTGTTGCTGAGTGTAAATCTGTCCTTCAAATGACAATACTGATGGAACCACATAATACCAGGCACTGTGGTGTTCACGCCGCTGCGATACGCCTGAGTGATCTCCTTTTCGGCAATAGGACATTACACTACCTACCTTCCTGTCCGCACGCATCTTATCAATTGTTTTTTTTTGTTCAATAATTAGTATTTCTGTTTTTGTTTATTGTTTAATATCTATGTTTTTTTTCTTGTTTTATGTTAGTCTTATTTCATTATTTCATGAATCATGTAATTGTGTTGTTATAGCGTAAATCTATATATGTAATGTAATGTATTATTTTGTCGAATTAGTTTTTATAATGTAGGTACATAGTTATTTATTTAATCCAGCTCATACTTAAGACAGAACGTCTGCTGGGTACAGCAAGTATTAATGTATGCTTTGTTTCATATTCACGCACGAGACGTGTCCGTGTCCATGACAAAATCACAGGTCGTATTGAATTATTTCGTGAATTGTCGTATTGGAAACGTCGTCTGTAATTTTCATAGAAAATCAATGATTGCAAAATGTGCCTTACATTGAAAACGTGGTTGTACTGTAATTTGTTGGGGTGGTATTACATCTATCAAAGATCTTTGCCCAATGTGCAGTCGAAGACACATACGGTGTACAACTTTTCGACATTATGACTCGGCAATAAGGTTAAAAAACGGTAGAGCGGATCTGCCGTCAACTGTACATATTGTCATTCAAGAAGTTGTACATACTTTATAAACTATTCATCAAATGAACAAGGAAAGGTGAACAGATACAAACGAAAGGAAAAGAGAGAAATTGGATAAAAAATTTGATCAAAGACCTTGGATATCCAATATTTAATATATTTTTTGTCTCTTTCGTTCGTATCTGTATCTCCTTTCCCTATTTATTTGAAAAAGATATTTAGATGAATTCATACAATTTCTTTGATCCAATGCATACTGGACGAAGATCTTTGATAGATCTTACTGTAGGATGATATTTTTTTGCGGCGTATTCACGTAAAACACAATCGTGTCCGTAAAACAGCCACTAAATCGTAACTAAATGTTACAGTTGCGTCTGTGGCGACGCCGGACAGCGCGTTCGGTGTGGCGCTGCGCGCGGGCGACGCGCTGACGCCGGACGCGCGCAAGCGGCTGTGGAGCGTCGTGCAGGAACTACCCGAGCGCGCCGAGCCGCCGCACAAACAGACGGTGAGAATACACGTGATATATAATATCTTTTAATATTAAAAATTTAAGTTCCCCGCCGCGTCTGTCTGAATGTTCGCGATGTTATTAAAAACTACTGAACGGATTTTTATGCAGTTTCTATCTATCGACACTAGATAAAAACTGCATAAAATCACATAAAAATCACAGAGTGGTAACCATAGGAAGGTTTAGGTGGCTCGCAACTTCGTCTGCGTCGAACTATTAATGGAAACGGAACACTAAGATAAATGTAACCTAGTTACTTCTTACAACATCAGCTATCTGTCAGTGAAAGTCCGGTCAAAATCGGTCCGGCCGTTTCAGAGATAAGCGGGAACACACAGACATACAGACAAATAGACATACAGACAAAACAGTCGGTCAGTCAGACAGGCAGAATTAAAATAAAGGTGATTTTTTGTTTGTATTGGTACCGTATATACTATCAATATTTACGGTACCAATAACATACCAACTTAAAATAATTAACGTTAATTTAAAATTACAAACAGAAACTTCAATTTTATTTATTTGTATAGAGAATGTCTGCCACAAAGTGGACTAAGACTATATAAAGTTTTTTAAATTTAAATTAGATCCGTCTGTATTACTTTATTGTAGATATTATAATTAGATCCGTCTGTATTACTTTATTGTAGATATTATAATTAGATCCGTCTGTATTACTTTATTGTAGATATTATAATTAGATCCGTCTGTATTACTTTATTGTAGATATTATAATTAGATCCGTCTGTATTACTTTATTGTAGATATTATAATTAGATCCGTCTGTATTACTTTATTGTAGATATTATAATTAGATCCGTCTGTATTACTTTATTGTAGATATTATAATTAGATCCGTCTGTATTACTTTATTGTAGATATTATAATTAGATCCGTCTGTATTACTTTATTGTAGATATTATAATTAGATCCGTCTGTATTACTTTATTGTAGATATTATAATTAGATCCGTCTGTATTACTTTATTGTAGATATTATAATTAGATCCATCTGTTTTACTTTACTGTAGATATTATAATTAGATCCGTCTGTTTTACTTTATTGTAGATATTATAATTAGATCCTTCTGTATTACTTTATTGTAGATATTATAATTAGATCCGTCTGTATTACTTTATTGTAGATATTATAATTAGATCCGTCTGTATTACTTTATTGTAGATATTATAATTAGATCCGTCTGTATTACTTTATTGTAGATATTATAATTAGATCCGTCTGTATTACTTTATTGTATATATTATAATTAGGTCCGTCTGTATTACTTTATTGTATATATTATAATTAGATCCGTCTGTATTACTTTATTGTAGATATTGTAATTAGATCCGTCTGTATTACTTTGTTGTAGATATTATAATTAGATCCGTCTGTTTAACTTTATTGTATATATTATAATTAGATCCGTCTGTTTTACTTTATTGTAGATATTATAATTAGATCCGTCTGTTTTACTTTATCGTAGATATTATAATTAGATCCTTCTGCATTACTTTATTGTAGATATTATAATTAGATCCGTCTGTATTACTTTATTGTAGATATTATAATTAGATCCGTCTGTATTACTTTATTGTAGATATTATAATTAGATCCGTCTGTATTACTTTATTGTAGATATTATAATTAGATCCGTCTGTATTACTTTATTGTAGATATTATAATTAGATCCGTCTGTATTACTTTATTGTAGATATTATAATTAAGTCCGTCTGTATTACTTTATTGTATATATTATATTTAGATCCGTCTGTATTACTTTATTGTAGATATTATAATTAGATCCGTCTGTATTACTTTATTGTATATGTTATAATTAGATCCGTCTGTATTACTTTATTGTAGATATTATATTTTTTTTTGCTTACATGTATTGTATGTTATTATATTTTTTTTCAAAGAACGATTTTGGCTATCCTTTTTACTAAAAGGTAGCACCGCGCGAGTTTATTACGCCGGTTCTTCTCGCCGGGTTCCGAACCGGTGGTAATAGTTATTTTTTCTCTTTGTTTAACGTTCAGAAAACAAAACCTTGTTTTTCATTCTGAATAAAAAGATTTTTATTTTTTTTATTTATATAATCTTTTTTGTTGTAGCCATTATCGGAGATCCGCAACCGTTTCCTGGCGCAATTCAATGGGGACGTGACCACGCCGCCCGTAGAACACAATATGGCACCAAGAAAGTTACACTTGCAAGTGAGTAATACGAACGCCCAATATAAAAAATAAATAAGTGTATGAAGTAAGAGAAAAACAAAACTTACTTGTATTTGATACAATTCTAAAACCATTACAGGATCAATCGGACACACCACCAGCTAAAATGGCGAAAGTATCTGAAAATCAGGTAAGTTATCAGCATTCTATTATTTATAGACTAAATAATGCTGATTTGAATAATCTGAATGATGATGAATGAAATGATTGATGAATGATGAAAAAGCCCTGATTTCATCGAATTTCTTTAAATGAGCTTAACGCTAAACCCGGATCCGTTCTCTGTCTCTCATTCATTGCGAGACAGACAGATTGAAAACCGTAGCTCAACGTTAAACGTCGGTTTAATAAGTTGGTGAAATTGGGGATTAATATAAAGTTATGATAAATACAAAACATTTGAAAAGTTGTGAATTATTTAGGAGAAAAACGTCGGACAGAGAGCAGACCGACCCACCCACCTAGTCTGTGACATATGTTTTCAACATCAGAAGACCAATTCTCGTATTTCGTAATTGCAATAAAATTTTATATTTTAGTTTTCTACCCACTTACTATTATATTATTTATTTACATTCACAGAGTGCTGGCAGCGTGTCAAGCGAAGACAGCCTTCGTAAGAGCAGCGTGAATGACGCGCACGCGCTGGCGGGTGTGGACGCACAGTTGCGTAGACTGAGCGCCGCGCTCGCCGCGCGCACGCCGCAGCGCCGGACGCAGCCGCCGGATCCCGCACTGCCAGGTAAATACCACGGTCAGGCGTAAAACCGGCGTGAAATATTGTATGTTCGTAGTGAGACAGATGCATAGTTTGTAGCTGGCAATAACACGAAGGCTACTTTTGTGTACGTTTTCCTTGCGATAGATATGACGATATTGAGATTACAGTTATTGTGTGTCTATTTTTTCGTTCACACAAAAGGGAAATCTTTTAACTAAGTCTGTGTTGACAAAACGCCAGAGTTGGCACAAACCTTACACAACAATAAATGTCGTGTCAGACAAATCTTTCTTAATATAATTTCTTAATATGCGGCCCCCGCATACGTCTAACCGCGCACACATAGCCGCGACCTATGATACTCTCTTAATTTTACAGCACCAGAGACAGATACGGCGCCGCAATCCCAGCCCAACACGGTGGGTTGGGACGACACCACGCCCGAGGACACGCGCACTACCGTGCAGAGCGTCACCGTCACGCCGCCGCACAGGAAGTTCATGCTGTCATCCAACGTCGATGTGAGTGAGAACTGAAAACACTGGCTATTTCGGCAGTTGGGTAATAAGTATCAAATGTAAACTTTTCTGTTATTGTAGTGAAACATCTTTAGGCATGTTGAAAGTGAAATTTCAAGGTCGCGTTCATGGCACGAGCGACACGATTTTGTATTTTAAAAAAGGCAGAGATTAATTAAGTTTTATTTCTACCACATGCACTCTGTTTTCGTCATGTTCTTTTCTGTAACTTGAGTTTTTAGAACTGTATGTGTAACATAACCTATTCTCAATAGGCTATTAAGGATAAATCTTTCGCATCCACAGAACCGGGAAGAGATCACGGCCGCCATCTTACATCTCGGCGGCTCTGTCAGCGACGCAGCGGAGATGGATCCGCAAGCGACGCATCTGCTGTGCGCCGCGCCCGGCCGCTCGGAGAAGATGCTCGGGTCCATAGCGGCGGGCAAGTGGGTGCTGCACCCCGCGTACGTCGCCAGGAGCAGGGTGGCGGGGCGGTTCCTACCGGTTAGTAATTCTGCGGTTGATTGCCAGAGGGCTATAATACAATCCCTATGAAGTGCCATTTAGGCTGGTACTATAATATGACCCGGAAACCGGCCAGCCCGGGAAAATACAGAGCACTGAAAATAGAACTCTGCGCTAACACAGTAGAGTTGAAAATCAAAGTGTCGAGCTGACATTGACATTCGACTCGACTTTTGTGTTTGATTTTCAGCTCTATTGTATTAGAGCAGAGTTCTATTTTTAATGCTCTAAATTTTCCCCGGCCTACCGGATACCCTATGAAGTGCCTTTTATAATCGCTTAAATGAAGGCAGGAATTGACGGCTACATAAATGAATGTGAAATTACTATTCGCCCCAGGCCCCATTCCCGTATTGTAATTTACGCCAATCCCTGTTATTTATCCTATTTGTAAACGAACTACAGACAATAGATCGTAAATCTTTATAGGAAGAGGAGTTTGAATGGGGTAACCCGCTCGCGACCTGCCTACCCGCTCTCACCAGCGGTGACGGCTCGCTCGCCCGCGCGGCCCACCGCTGGCGTACGGCCCGCACGCACTCGCTCCCACCGCCGTTCGTCGGGCTGCGCGCGCTGCTGCACGTGCCGCAGCCGCGCGCGCGACTGTTCGCGAGGCTGTTACGTGCTGGTGGCGGCGATGCGGTGGAAGACGAGTAAGTTGTAGGCTCTAAAGCTCATCTAAACGAGAATTCTCTAGAGAATCTAAACGAGAGTTTCCTGGCCCATTACTTTCATTTAAAAAAGACTAAAATCCAGCCGTTTTGTCATAGAATTTTGTACACATAATTAAATTGCTTACCAGTTCGTATAGTGGTATTAGTCGTAGGTATTATAAGTTTACAACACCATTTTGTCATAACGTAACGGTCTGCAATTCATACCACTTGTGTATCAATCAAGTAGTCTATAAAATGTAATTTTTGTTTTAGACCGCCCTACACGGACGAATCAATATCCGTTTGCTTCGCGGATATCAAGCGGTATCCGATATCCGATAGGGATCAAGCCTGGCTCGTGTCCCACAGGATACCCGTGTGCCCGCCCGTGTTGCTTAGCTCCTACCTCATAGACGAAACGCCGCCGAATCCCGTCGAGCACTGTTTACCCGAATTCAGACCGGAATGAGGCGGAATAGAGTCGGTTTTAAAGTGTCATATTACATCAAGCCTGATGATTTTAGTCAAAAATAGACTTAAGCAATTTGGAATAAATTCAGTTATTCTTTTTACAGAATTTATGAACTGTTAAAATTGAGTTTAGACCCAAGTGTATGGTACCATAGTCGCTTTTTGCGTGCCTTGTTACATCAAAAAAAAAAAAACACTAGATTTTTAAACTGTTTAACCAAATCTATACTTAAGTTTATTGTAATAGAGTCGCTTATTCTTTGTAGAGTGACATTGAAGAGTTTTTATGCACATATTACTAAAATATGAATTTACATCTGTTTGTATTAAAGTTGAATTTAGTGCGTTCTAGGTTTTAGGTTTTAGTATGTAAACTATAATTAAATAAATTATATTAAAATAATTGTACATATTTGTATTGTTTTGTTTTATTCGTACTCGTAAATTGTCAAAATATCAAAAATAGGTTACAAGTACAAACATGGACACTGAGTTAGATGCCAGCCAAATTTCAAAAATCAAGGTACTGCAAACGCCTCTGTTTTTTATTATGTTAATTGTATATTATGTTTTAATTTTTACCCGATTACGGCGAATCCAAAAGAAAGGGTAATGATTTTCACAGCCTATGTATGTACGTATTGTCCCACCGTAACGCCTAAACTACTGATCCGATTTAAATAAATGCGGTGTCAATAGATTCGTAATAATAACCCGGGTAACCAATTAAAGTTTAACCCCCTTACTAAAAAAAATATTTACACAATGGATAAGCTAGGACAAAACATTGTACAGCTAACCATTGTGTAAATATTTTTATTAGTAATAAAATATCTGTAATAATAATCTGAGGTAGTGTTTGTTATTTTATTAATTTCTAAGCATTATTAAAAATATATATTAGCTTTCTGCACACCTCCCTCCACATAAACTTTAATTCTCCCGCCAAATTTCATACTCCTCCGGTTGCACAATCGTCGTAAAACTGTACTGAAAGCTTTTGCTTCACGTATATAAATATAATATAATAATGAACAATTACGTAATCTCAACTACGACGGTTTAGCTAAAACAATATAATATTAATATATTCTGTCTGACGCGTATTAACTACCATAACATCATTAACATAATATATTTACACTGTAAAGTGTAAACATTGCGTTGCATAATCGAGTGTTGCAGATAGTGGGTAAGTAAACAACTATATATAACAATATGATAGATTTATTTCTTAAGATTAATAACAATGTTTATTTAGTGTACAGAGAATTAACCTTAGCAAAGTGCTTCGACGCTAATGTTCCGGCTCGACCGGATACCATTGCGTGAAATCGTCCTTGGGCGTTTGCTAATGAGTGTGTGAGGATGTGGTGAGAATACACAAGAAGAATGGAAGATTTTAAAAATCAAAATCGCATTTGGAACTCAGATATTCCAAATTACGATGGGCTGCGCCATATGTATAAAGATAAATTAATTACATTCAAATAACATATTTTTCTTTAAAATAAAACTTGCTAACTACAAGATAAAATAGTTTGATACTATAATATACTTAGCTATAACCTACCAGTAATATACATATACGGATGATGATTGAATAACGGATATTTGGCCATATGATCTACTGCTTATGTCATGACGTTTACGCTGAAAAATAATTCAACATTTGAAAAAACTATATGCTTAATAAAATTAAATTACGCTCTTTACGACGCTGTTAAGATCATTGACCTCACACAGCTGTCTGTATTGATGTTATTTAATCAAAGTCTTTGCTTCCTTTTTAAATTTATTGACCTCAGCGCCTCAGTTATTATTGTAGAGATTTTGAAATTATTTTTCTGCCTGAACGTCTTTACTTAAATATATTATTGATTGTACCGTGGGTTTTTGGTGGAAATTCTTGTTATTAAAGTAATAATACAGAGGACTTCTTGGGTTGTTTCCACTTAAATAAGTATTTTACATTAATTTTAATAAATTACACGACTGGTTTTCGACAAGTCATCATCAGGTGTCTTTACATAAGCAGTAGATCATAATTATGATAATATCCGCAATTGATTTTTATTAACCTTATATTTAACGGACCGTTATTCTATAATGATTATATTATACTGTTCAGATCAAATAAAACTCTAATAAATCTAAAATTCGACCAAAGTAGCGCGCTATTGTTTTTTTTGATTACGTATCAGTACGTCAGTTCGCACTGTGACCATACGCGATGCTACGAGGCATTTTTAAAATAGCTATTCAAAATGGAACTTTATTCACTACACAAAAAGATACACTTTTCATATGACATTAGTCGCACACGCGACTAATGTCATATATCGCGGTGCAACCTGACAACCTTCGAACTCTTACAATGAAACGAGTATCTTCTTGTGTAATAAAGGATAGAGATATATATGTATATTTTAGACGAGGCATGTAGAGGCAAAGTTTTTGGAGTTGTTTGGGGCCATTTTGACATTTGAGGTATGGTAAAAACAAGATGGCGTAACTTTTTCTTGTATGAAGATTTGTTCTGTCAAATGTACGTCATAACTCATATCTACAATTTTATACATATAGCCTATCTTTAATTTTGAAATCTTTGGAATAAAGTTTAATTTTAAATCGCTTTCTTAAAAATTCGCACCTTGTCGAGTATCGTTTCGTTCCGGTGTGAATTGACCTTAAATTGGATCTGAACGGAATATACAATGTACTTATTAGTAATAACTTAGTGCGCGTATTTTTTCACCATAAGTTTAACCAGTCTGTTCTCGTCGCTGGGATATTTTAGGCCCGCGTCTACGAAATCTTTCAGTGACATAGTACAAATCGTGGTGAAGCCAACTTTTGCAGCGGATTTCTGAGATGCCAGGCCGGTGAATACTGTTGCTGTTGCCTTTATGCCCAAAGCTTTGCAAAGAGGTTCTCTGAAAAGGATAAGAAAGCAGTTGCTTTTACTTTAAAAGACCTTGTAGTGTCTTGTAGTAGTGTGTGTAGAAGGCTGGGATTATTATGATCCAGAATCCGGCGGGCCCGGGAAAATTTAGAACTCTGCGCTAAGACAATAGAGTTAAAAATCGAAGTGTCGAGATGTCATAATATATTATTGACATTTGACTCGACACTTGTGTGTTCGATTTTCAGCTCTATTGTAATAGCGCAGAGTTCTATTTTCAACGCTCTGTATTTTCCCGGGCCCGCCGGATTCCGGTACATATAGTCCCAGCCACATAACACATATTGCAAATTGCATTCACTTTTGATTTTTGAAACTTGCGTGCTTAAATTAAATATGAAAATAGAACCTTAGCTTCTCAAAGATGTCGCCTACCTTGAATCTAATATATAGCTACCGAGGCCCATGCCTCTAAAATCTCTCGATACAACTAGTCCCAGTGCGTGTAGTACTGTATCTAAATCTAGGTATTTGAAGACATCGCATCTTTTTTCTATAATCTCTATGGCTGCATACACATTTTTCCATGCCGCTCCAATGATCTGAATAAAAAAAAACTCACGTTCAAGTTGGCTGATACCGACTTCAATTTTATGGATTGAGTAGGCAGAGAAATAGTTAAAATTTTAGAACTATATATATATATATATATATATATATATATATATATATATATATATATATATATATATATATATATATATATATATATATATATATATATATATATATATATTTAAATTTATTTATACACAGCCGAATGCATAACCGCCCCCTTCTTTTGGGTCTGTTAAAAAGTAAGTAAATAAATTTCTATTTCACCAGTTATATTTCACCATTATAAACTGTTGAAATCTTGAGAGTACAAAATGAATATACCGTGGTTAGTGGAGAATACTATTTATAACAACAAAACTTTGAGAATGTTAATTGTATTTCATCACGACTATTATCATTAGATTAATGGGAACACCAATTCCATTACAATACATTTGTATCTATAGGGCCAGTAAGGACCTGCACATCGAAAAGTTTAATAAAAAAAATGTTCATTGACTGATGTATCAATACACAGGCCAAACCTTTAAGACTAGAAATTTGAAATTTTGCACTCGTATTTCTCGTATGGCGTAGGCAACCACTAAGGAAGGATTTTTCTAAATTAAACACTCAAGGGGGTAAAAATTTTATCCCTGTATAAATCTTCTTATTCCTTGGACATATTTACATGATACTTCATATGAATTGGGAACGAAAAAAAATTAGTTACGTATTTCAGCGTTTTCTAAAATTCAGTCCCTAGGTGAGTAAAATAGGTGATGAAAGTTTAAAACCTAATTTCACACGGGCGAAGTCTCGGGCAATTAATACTAGTATTGAATACATATCCACGACCCAAGAACATAGAAAACTTTTATGTTCCCTTGGCGGATATATATAATAATTTTCTTCTAAAACTGGAGATTTTATGAGGTTCTGCTTAAGAATTATTCCTCGTAGGTACACTTTCCTCGTAGATACACTTTGAAAAAAAGTTCACCTTTATTCCTTATAGATTCACTTTTTAAAAACCAGATTGCTTCCTAATACGTGGGTAACACTGAAATTGCTTAGAACTGGCCAGTTAGAAAGTGTAGTTGCTAATTAAAACTTATTTTGAATTTCAATTTTAGAACTCTTTGGAAACCTAATGTAGTATATTGCATTCATTTGTCATTTGTTTTTATGAATTGGTAGCAAATCTAAAACTCTTTTTATACGTGAAAATGAACCTAACACGAGAAAATTTTCGGTCAATGATTTATTATGACTTTCGTTGTGAGCTTACTCAACAACAAAGCTATGATAGGGCTGCGATTAGCATTTCTTAATGAAGCCTCATCTCGTGCTTCTATTTACAGTTGCTGCAGACTGGTATGTCAATCGCTGTTTGCCTGTTGTCTAGGAAAAAATTCGACAGCAGCGCCCTCGAAGCAGGATCCTCCCTCACCACGTCAATGCTTCAGCGCACTCCGCAAAACGGATTGCGACACAGCAAAATGTCATTAGCATCTTAATGAACGCATTGTCAATACTCATTAGAAACCGAGGAGATCATTAGCATTACCCTAATTAGGGTATTGGAGCTTTTCTGGCGCAAAAGCTAAAATGTAAACTAGTGCAAATACGCAAAAACGGATCGCATATATCGATCGGGCATGGTCGAAAACCCCCATTTTGACACCAAACTTTTTTTTTTTTAGCCGGCGTCACCGCTTAAACCGTTGATAGAGCACGTGGGAGAGGGCGAGGGGAGAGGGCGGGGGATCCAGAATAGTGAGCCAGAACGCACGAATCCACACTACTACGTATAAACCAGCCAGCAGTCTTATATGATACTGATATCAAACCTTTATTTTATGTCCCGCTAAATATGCCGGTGTGTGTAGTTTTTTGTGGCTGCGCTTTGACTAGAAACTCAGGAAAATGCTACACGTCAATATATTTAACCATAATCCAACCAACCAGGTCAATAAGTCCGTGACTTTTGGAATAAAACACAGATTTTTTGATAAATAAATCATTTTATTTTTCAACGTAGTCCCCCTTGAGCTCTATACACTTTGTCCAACGCTTCTCCAATTTTTTTATCCCTTCCAAAAAATATGATTTGTCGAGGTCCTCAAAATAGGCCTTTGTTTGCGAGATGACTTCATCATTGGAGTCAAATCTTTTTCCACCGAGACATTTTTTCAGGTTTGGGAACAAGAAGTAGTCACTCGGAGCAAAATCTTGAGAATAGGGTGGATGTGGGAGCAATTCATAGCCCAATTCATGGATTTTTGCCATGGCAACTGCACATGTGTGCACCCTTGCATTGTCTTAGTGAAAAATAACTTTTTTCTTGGCCAAATGAGGTCGGTTTTTTTTCAAATCCTCATTGAAGCGGTCCAATAAGTTGGCATAATATTCCCCATTAATTGTTCTTCCCTTTTGAAGATAGTCAATGTGGATTATCCCACGTGCATCCCAAAAAACAGTCGCCATAACTTTATTGGCTGACAAACCCACCTTGGCCTTCTTTGGCGCCGATTCACCCTTAGAAACACACTGTTTTGACTGTTGTTTGGTCTCTGGTGTATTGTGATGGATCCATGTTTCGTCCACGGTTAAAAAACTCCTCCATATTGTGATTAAACAACGCCAAACCTGTGAAGTTGTTACACGATTGCGTTTGTGGTCGACTGTGAGCAAACGCGGCACCCATCTTGCGGAAAGCTTTCTCATGCCCAAGTGATCATTCAAAATTGAAACCACTGAGCCATGCGAGATGCCTATGGCTTCCACAATCTCTTGCACTTTCAATCTTCGGTCGGCCAACACCATATCGTGAATTTTTTCGATTGTTTCGGGTGTAGAGACCTCAACTGGGCGTCCAGGACGTTCGGCATCTTCAGTGCTTGTAAGGCCACAACGAAATTCAGTAAACCACTTTTTTACCATTGAAATCGATGGTGCAGAGTCCCCATAGTATTTATCAAGCTTAGCTTTGGTCTCGGTAATGGTTTTTTTCGCAAAAATAATGCTTAATAAGCACACGAAATTCACTTTTTTCCATTGTTTCCTTAAGTTACTGGATAGTCTGATAAAGATAGCTGTAAAACACAAACTAACTGACGCAGCAAGTTCAAATTTTGATAGGAGTCAACTGACAGATGCCTGTTGACAGGAGTAGTGTTGCTTTTTCAGTAAGGAGGTTAGAAATTCAAAAAGTCACGGACTTATTGACCCGCCTTAGTACATATATTAGATAAAAAAAAGAAATCTGAAAAACCGAGACTTCAATTGTAATTGTAATATAATTACGCATTTATATGTGGGTAGTTTGAATAACTTTAACATAGGACATAATTTTGCCATCTCAGTCTTCCCGTGACCTCGGTTTCAGTCTATAGAGGAGAAACTGTGCCGAAACGGCGAAACTAAAATGAAAATCCGCTTATCTAGTTTAAAGTTTTATTTGAAAAATGTATAGACCAATATGTGAGTAAGTACAGTGACTGTCATATGATACGGATATTATATCGGAATAAAATTATATCGGTTCCGCCTTTCGGTTACGGTTACGGATATTAAATTAATTAGGTTAGGGCGTGTAGAGACAGAAGCCTGGTTTCACACGAGATCTGATAACTTTTTAACGGGGCGAGTCATATGGTATCCTCTTGGCATCACTTTACATGAAAATGTTTTTGGTGGGATAAATAAATGACAAGTTATGATCGTGGTGAATAACATGACATAACTCGATGGCAACTGTGACCTACACTTGTAGAGATTTTGACAGAAACTGTATGGACTTTGTGACAAAGTCTGTACGAAGTAGCTTCTTAATTAAATGTCTCGAAGTTAAAAAACAACAAAATGTATGGGAGAGTTTTGTCGGGGAATTCAATGGGTGACGTTGTGAATTTTGTATTTCCTTCATAAATTGTGTTATTTCGGTTCTTAATGTGTAATATTGGTAGAATATTAACCATTGAATATTCGTTAACGTGCACAAGTGTGGGCAAGTGGTACAACTTCAAAAACGTGCTATTTTGTGTTCCCTCCAAAACTCCCTAGAAACTTTCAGTAAAGCTTCTAGCACGTTACTGAATCGACTGACTTGACTCATTGACTGCACTGACTATCTATTTGAACTTTGATTAGACTTTAGACTTGACGTTTTAAGAATACGATGTTGAAACAAAAATTCTATTTCCCGCCTTTTTAACCCGACATTGGCAAATAATTTAAGTCGACGTCATATACTCGTATTAAAAAAAAAGTATGGGATTGACAGTTAACGCATTCATCGTTAAATCACGAGGTCACTTCTAAGGCCCGTGTTCACCGACATTTAATCAACCGTTTAAATAAATAATCGGCCGTTTTTGTAAAAAATCCTGTTCACCACGTCGCGTCCTAAACACTGGTTATAGAAGTTAACCGGCCGATTATCTTAACCAAGCCTGAGACCCTTGTTTATCCGTCGATTATAGTGATTTAACAGAACTTTTGTAGCTTTAAATTTAATAGTTTTATTAAAGAGTAAAGACATATTATTTATTTGAGACAAAATGATGCCTTTTAATGTTATAATGGAAGGAGATTACAATCTTAACATGCTTGAGTATTTGGACGAGTTAGAAGCGATGACGAGAAGACCTCGAATTTTTCAAAGTCGCCGTAATTTCTGTGAAGTATACATACGGTGAAGTTTCATTCAAGACCCGGTTTGGATTAATGCTCTAAAGGTCACTCCTATTTATTTTATTCTTTTTCATAGATGTATTATTTTAAAAAGAGGTTCTTTTCGAACGTTTTCGTTATCGTTTTGATATTGTCACCTTTTCTCACCTCGACATCCGGCGTTCTCTCCTCCACGGTGTCCACTACACACACGTTGAGCGCGACTAGCGTGTGTTTTCCGTCTATTGTCGTATAGCAGCCGAGGCTAGCCCGCTGCTTGAGGCACTCCACCCAAAATGCCTTGATTCCTTCCACGCTCTCGGGATCGTCTGACAGATCTGAAATTTTCAATTACTGTTTTTTTTATGTTTATTAAGGACTTGACTTGTTTATTAAGGGATATTTCACAAAAAGAGAGCGATCATTTTTTTAATCTATGGACTCTTTCACATCACTTCAATCTGTTTATTTCAGTTGTTTAGGCTGGGTCTATATGCTCCGGAATCCGGCGGGTCTGAGAAAAATCAGGGCACCGAAAATAGAACTCTGCGCTATTCTATTACTAGTAGGTACTACCTACTAGTAATAGAGTTGAAAATGGAAGTGTCGAGTATCTATCTGTCATATATGACATCACATTTGACTCGACACTTGTGTGTACGATTTTCGGCTCTATTGTATTAGCGCAGAGTTCCATTTTCAATGCTCTAAATTTTCTCCGGCAATCCGGATTTCGGATCATATAGTGCCAGCCATAAGTAAACAAAATTTGTAACTTTTTTGCAGCGGGCAGTGAAGCGTGAAATACCTAATTTACTATTATATTATGTTCACAATACATAGTCATTAGTAATTAGTCAAGGCTGTTAGCCAGATAAAACCTGAATATGGTGTGCTCATTACAATAATTCTTGACACTTTTTCATGTTAAAATCCTCGGAATATTTTTAAACAATACATTTATATTCCAGCAATAAACATTCACAAAATACAGACCTAACAGACAGTGTCTATTTTAGACTATAGTAGGAGATACACGTTTCATTGTAAAAGTTCGAATGTCAGGTTGCACCGCGCTGCACAGCGCATGTGCAGTGCGTGCGACCCGAACTCCGGTTACGTTGCAACGAACTCACGGAGCGACTTTCAGTCGCGCCCGCCGCGATTGCGGTACTGCGATTTTATTTCAAAACCCACGAGACTGGTTATTTTCGCGATTACGGGCGACTGCGAATCTAAACATAAGAATTTCGCCCGCCAATCAAACACAGAGCGTGCGGGCGCAAATCGCCGACGCTGCGGGTGCTCGCGGCCCTCGCGATTCTACTATTCGCCCGCCGGTGCAGCGACACCTGCAAACAATCGCGCACGCCGTAATCGGGCGTAAATCGCGTCGTTGCTTTAATATTTAACATAATATATTATATTTGCATTCTACAGAAGCTGCGGGCGCGCAATCGCGGGGGATTGCGACTAAAATCGCTCCGTGAGTTCTTAGCCTTAGTAATCTGTGACTCTTCGCTGTATGGCTGAGGAGTAGCGTGACGTCACGCTAGTGTTAGCGGGATTCGAAGATTTTCGGAACTTTAAACTAGTGTATCTTTAAATACATCGTGTCACGTATGTAAGACAAACGGTTGCAATATTATCGATGTCATATGTGCACTACCCGGTGTGCAGAGTTTAATCGCTGCAGTAAAACGTTATACGCCAACACATGGCGGGTAAATACTTACTACTCAAATTACACAGCACCTCATCGGTACACAGATGGTCTACCAGTATCTCCATGGCCCTTTCATCGTCCTCCGGAGCCAAATCCTGTACGATATACTTCCGTCCTCCTGTCTCGAACTCCTTCCAGATTCGAGGACAGGATGAGTCCCAGTTTCTTGTGAAACCCATTTTCTATAAAAAAATATTTTCAAATAACAAGAAACTAAATTACGAAGCCTATATGCAGTTCACACGTGACAGACAGACGTGATGGCTTGAAATGAATTTAAATTAAATTTTGATGCTTCTGGGAGCTAATGCCCGGGATACACGACATGGTTTTTAAGCTAGGACAGCAAGCTAGTGTGAGTAAGCTAGCAACCTAGTACTTCTGAGTTTGAGTAGACAAAACCAGCTTCATTTATACGCTAGTAAGCTAGTTGACAAGCCAGGACAGTCTTTAAAAGGATGGAGTTTTATTTATTAGATGAGTAGCTCCCCCACCACAGATTTTACTATCCTGGCTTTGGCCTGCTTGCTTCATGTGGCCAGCGAGCTGCGAAGCTAGTTTACAGTTAGGTAGTAAACAGAAACCACGTGTTTTATTTAAAGTTAGCTCTGCTTACTAGAAGCAGCAACCACGCATCCGTTTATTTTTGTTGGTGGGTTTTTTAATTTTAAGATGCCCAAACTAAGGCATGGACTATATGCTCCGGAATCCGGAACGCCGGTGAAAATTCAGAGCACTGAAATTAGAACTCTGCGCTAATACAATAGAGCTTAAAATAAAAGTGTCGAGTGTCAAGCTGTCATATATTATGACATTGATAATTTGACTTGACACTTTTTTTTTATTATATGGCATCGGCTTAAAACTATTTGCCAGTGTCAAGTTAAAAAGGCGGAAAATAGAATTTTCGTTTCAATTTTCAACACCGTATTCCTAAATCGTCAAGTTTAAAGTCTAGTCAAAGTCCAAATAAATAGTCGGTGAAGTCAATGAGTCAAGTCAGTCGATTCAGAAAAGTGGTAGAAGCTTTACTGTAAGTTCCTAGGGAGTTTTGTAGGAACACAAAATAGCACGTTTTTGAAGTTGTACCACTTGCCAACACTTGTGCACGTTAACGAATATTTCATGGATAATATTCTACCAATATAACTCATTAAGCCTCATAACCGAAATAACACAAATTTATGAAGGAAATACAAAAACCACAACGTAACCAATTGAATTCCCCGGCAAAACTCCGACTTGACACTTGTTTATTCAATTTTCAACTTTATTATCTACGCGCACAGCCTAAGTGTGGAGGTTAATTCAAAGTTTGTAACACTGTACCGTGACCATGAATGTCTGTGAAACACGATCCTTTCAAGTTATAAAAACAAGTCTAAAGGTGATTCAGCATACATATTGTAATATATTTAGTTAAATTTATGTATTCAGAAATAATCAGGTATTACTAAATACTTGATATGTAAACGCAAATAAAATATCATATTTTATTGCTTAGCAGAAAACTAGCTTGCTATCCTAGCTCACTAGCCCAGAAAAACTAGCCTCGTGTATCCCGGGCATTACGTTTAGATTAAATAGTTAGTTAATATAATAATAGACTCTGAACGGAGTGTGACTATGACAATGATTGTGCTCTACGGCTAGTGGCTACTATCCCTTACGCATTTCATGAAATCCGGATTACAGACACCGAACTTAAGTAGTTTTCACTTCAAAAAGGATTGTTCCATCCAAAACCGGCAAGCTTGTTGGATAACGCCCGAAATTAATAATCAATCTTAATCTCATTTTAGCTATCGGAGATCAAAATTTCAATTCACTTCAACGATCCTAGGATTGACTTGACGATAATTTAAGTAAATTTTTGTTTGAGAATCTACATTTTTTTAAAATTTTTTAATTATTTTGCAGCCTAAACGTCTTAACTTTATGCAGTAGCCCAAAATATCCATAAAGGATTTTGGACAACCTTACTTATATTACATAGGTATCATAGGCAGGTTGCCCAAAAATTTTTTTTACGTCTCAACTCTCTCTCACAAAACGAAACAACGACTTTGGTTTATACTATGTAGTGATGAATAAAAGTAACTACTTGGAGTAAATCACTTACAATAGGGTCAATTTTAATGAACATAAGTAGTGCAAATTATAATATTACCAGCTGTTGCCCGCGGCTCCGCCTGCGTAAATACAGTATCCCACGGGAACACTGTAATTTTTCGGGATAAAAAGTAGCCCATGTATTTAATCCAGAGCGTAAACTACTACCATACCATTCATTGATGTCCGTTTAGTGGTTTTTGCGTGAAAGAGTAACAAACATCCATCCATCCATCCCTTCTCACAAACTTTCACATTTATAACATCAGTAGGATTATAATTTGTTTCAATTACATAATTAATGTAATGCAGCAGTAAAATGTCGACGGTAAAAAACAATGCTTTGCGGTAAATGACGGTAATTTTCTTAAAAAACATATTAAAATATATTAAACGTGTAACTATAATAAAAAGTCAATATTTAAATCAAAATTAACATTAATTTTATCGTAAATTATATTATGAATAACCGTAAAATACGCGTTAACTTTTGTTTCGGTAAAATTACGTAATTTTACAACCTTACTTACGTTTTAGGGAGTGGCGTCAGACGTACACTGGCGACGGATACTTACTGAGATGTATGTTTGCAGTACAAACGATACCATGACTGACTCCGCTCCTATTACAGGTACAGTTAGCACAGTAAAGAAAGAGGAACAGATAAATAGCTACATAGTTAGCTTTCGATTTGATTGTACTGCTACAAGCATACGCTGTGTCCACGATTGTGTGGAAAAATACATATATTATGTCGCAACCGGTCATAAGTACGGACACGGAACGAAGCGCAAGCGCGCCAGCATGCGGCGAATTGGCGCAACTACGTTTTGGCGCGCTTCGACAGAGCCGTAAATGTTTTGGCGGGACGGAGCGCCCTCACTTTCGCTCCAGGCTAGTTGACAAAATTTGGAAATTTGTTTGAAACTATAGTTTAGCATCTATTTTACCCCAAAAATATATTATTTTAAGAAAAATAGGTCTTTTACATTAGTATTTTGGAGTTTTTAGAAATTAACTTGAAATCGACCGCGAAAAAGGCCAAGACTGTCATGGCGTCTTGAATGACGTCACACCTCGCGAAACAGCCGTGTTTGTTTATGATAGTCAATTGTGTTTTTTATTAAATAATGAATTCCTCGTATTATAAATATTGTGTAGTGCCTCAACGTAAAAGAACAACGATAAAAACGCCAAACAAATTATTCATATATGTACCTAACAATAAACAAATACGAAGAATGTGGTTAGAAATGGCAAGGAGACAAGATGCTCTTACTTTATCAACTGCTTCCACAATTTATTTCTGTGTTTATTTCTAAAAACTTCAGCAAAACCGATGAATTTGGTTGTAAAAGAGGGCTGCCCTTGGATAAATCTTTTGCTGTCATATATTTAAGAGTACTGCCAACACTCGATAATTTTGATTTCCGAAAATCACAGCTACAACTTACAAGTGTTTCGCGAGGTGTGACGTCACGCTTCTCTGATTGGTGTTTAATGTCACGTGATAAAACGCCTCATTATGTCGATTTTATTTTCCAAAAATATTAATAATCTTTTATTATTTTAATAAAAAAGTTGTTTTTTTGTTCACTAATTATCATGGTTAATCATTAGAAACTCTAAGCCATCCGATTTATTCTTAGTGGAAACAAGCCTATTAGTGAACATTACGTGCTTACGGAACTATCCTACGTTTCGCTTTGTGCCAGTATTCCAATTGAGTTTAGTGATTAGAGACGTAATTAAATATAGTGAATGTGAGTGTGAAATATTGTGATTGTGAAGACGAATAAACGAGTATATTATCTAAGTTTTTTCCCTTTGCACGACACCCAGTTCAGCCCACACAATGTCTAATGGTCCAGATATAAATTCTGACCCTCTTACATATACTGTACACATTTTATAACTACATATTTTATAGTAATAAGTTGGTTAAATTGGTTTTTAATCTGAGTAAAATATATATAATAGTGAAAAAATATCAACAATTTGATGTATATTTTCATCATAGGATAATTGCCTATTAACCTAATTGGTTGTTTTACCCTAGTTACCAGTGGCGTGGGGTTCTAATAACTCCATTCCTTCCGGCTTCACTTGCCACTTACCTTTTGAAGACCCTCATCCAAATCCCTACGTATTATACAGGCTGGGGTTTCCCTATGAAGGAGAACCGGCCTTCGCCACTTCGCCACAAACTTATCACACATCGCATTAGTACCTACTAATGCGATGTGTGATAAGTTTGAGGTACTGACTAAGGAGCATAATATAATAGTCATGTATTTTTTGTTTTTTGCCGACTGTACGGTCTGTAACAAGCTGGGACATAATGACATGACATAAATAGCTTGAATCAAACGGTCGACGAACAATGCAAAGGCACTAGCTACATTCGACAAATTCAAATGATAAATGAAATATTTTTTGGGTAAGGGGAAGTTCTGTCGTCTAGAATATTCCTAACTAGATGTGGCCCGCGACTTCGTACGTGCAAAGGAAATCTCGCGGGAACTTGCATTTTGCCGCGATATAAAGTAGCCTATGTCCTTGCCCGTCGTCTATCTGTGCCAAATTTCATCAAAGTCGGTCCAGTAGTTTAAGAACCTATTAGATGCAAAAAAAAACCAAACAAATCCTTCCTCTTTAGTTATGTATGTAAAATAATTTGTAGTCTAACAGAATTTAATAGTTTTTTTATGAACACTTTAAACGACAATTTTCTCTTCGGATGCATACAAAATTGTCTTTACTTCATTATCTTTTGTTTTATGTTTCATGACTAGCTGGTGCCCGCAGCTTTGTCTGCGTAGAACTGACGGAAACGGAACCGTACTTTTACTAAACGTAACCCGAAGAAAAAGTAGCCTATGCTATACCTTATATCCTCAGCTATCTGCAAGTGAAAGTCTCGTGGAAACGGGCTCAGCCGTTTCATAGATCAAACAGACAGACAGACCGACGGATAGACAACATTTTTATTTTAAAAATACCGTTATACTTTCATTTAATGCATAAACGAAAAGTTGTTAATTTAAAATTACAAACAGGCACTTCAATTTTATTTATTTGCATGTTTGTACAGATATAACTCGGTATACTGACATAACTCGGTAGTATAATGCTAGGTTTTTAGTTTTAACAAACACTTATTATGTCACTTAAGGAAGTCACATAATATGCTATTACAATGTATGATAATATTACGGATAGTGATTAGTTTTTTCAAAAAACATAACTGCAATACTACCATAGATGAAAAAAATACGCGAGTTTGAAAATATCCTCAGTACAAATAAAAAAGTGTACCACACAGTGACGCCGGTCTAAACTACGCCTACTAGGTAATTACACAGTGTCACGCACACATGTAACGAAACTACGCCTTGCTTTGAAGACGAGCTGTCGCGGTGTGTAGTTTTTTAATTATGTAGGTATCAGTGGTGGGGGATTCCTATAACTCCATTCTTCTTCTTTCACTTACCACTTATATTTTGAGGATCCTCATCCAAGTCCCTACCTATTATATAGGCTGGGGCTTCCCTATGAAGGAGAACCGGCCTTCGCCACTGGTAGGTATGTAGTAACTATTTAGTGATCTGTGGTACTCCTACTACATTCATAAAAAATACGTGTGGCACACGGGGACCGCCACGGTAAAGCTATTGCATAGTAAGTCTACACGCATACGTCTAGTCGCACGCACACAAACACCGTGCCGAAGTCTGCCGAACTGAAACGACGTTAGACGATGCACGGCTTTCAACGCCGCACCGCTGTGCCGGTCGGAGTGGGGGGGGGTGTTAGGTTTATTTTCGTTACGGATTTTCTTGATTCGGTCGCCGCGCTCAAAGTCCGCGATAAAAGCTATGCAATAGATTAAAAATCGGCCTGAGTTTTTGTTTGTAAAAGCTCTGGCTTCACTTTTTTATTTAGTTGGAGTAGGTATATTACATATTGGATCGAATATTACTGGACGACAATTAGTGTTGCTCGAATGAAATAACAAGACGAGAGTTACAGAGTTACATATTGTATAGTGTATAGAATAAAATCGAAATTGGTGTATATAATTGCAAATATTCTTATTATATTATGTGTATGCATAAGAACATACCTACACTGTATTAATTTTCTATTAATTTCAAAATGTTGTGTCGTTGTGTCCAAGAGACCATTTTCTATATTAAGCTCCTGTAATGATTCATTCAATCTAACTGTGTGACTATTCCCTGTCCTGAAGCAAGTTATTATCAAATGTGAATTACATGTTATTAAGATTCCAAAGAATTTTGTATTCAACGATTACATAAATACTAAATACTGATAATAAGAACAGAAAATAGGTATAATACATATAGTCACACAGATATAATATTATTTTATGTTCATAATAACTGACTATAATTATAGTGAAATTAATTCAGATATAAAATTGACGACCTCCGTGTCTTGGTGGTTAGCGCGTTGGCGCTCAAGCCGGAGGTCGCTGGTTAGAATCCCGTCAGAGAAAAAAAAAGTTTTCTGTATTCCTTGGTCATGGATGTGTATTAAATATGTGATAATATAATAAAAATTGTATTGTCGTTAGTGTTTCCCAAAATCGGTCTTGGTCTTGCAGTCTTAATCTTGTTCTTGCATTTTAGCAAGACCAAGACCAAGGCTGACCGTGCAAGATTTGAGCAAGAACAAAACTAAGTCTGCGAGACTCTTGCGTCTTGCAGTTAGGGCTGAGTGTCGTTTCATACGATAGGAGTTCGGGGTATACGCTTAGGAACTCTATAGTCTATGAGACGCAAAAAAAATATATTTTTTAATGTTGGAGTTATGCGCATTATGAACAATACCACAAACATGCATAGCGAATGAAAATATATATTAAAAGAAAAAAGAGTGCATCCCTAGTTTTGACCATCGGCACTTTGATAGTGCGCGGCGCCTTGTTGTTAAATGTAAACGTTAATTAGGAAACAGACGGACTCCCGTGGGACACGGAGAATAGCTCAGTTGATTAGAGCATCGGCACTTAGGTCGTGGGTTCAAACGCTACGTGTCAGTTGATTTTTCGAATATCTCATGAAATGTTTAGACATTTATTAATTTGGTTGGACTTTACCATGCCTTTTGCCTTTACTTTACTTTACCATATGTTAATTCAAGCTCAAAATGTACCTACTCTGTTACATATTGTATAGTGTATAGACTGTATGTAGTATGTATAACATATACAATACTAATTTCAATTTTGCCTTTATATTACAATTTTGTTATTTGCATACACTTTTATACAAATATATTTGTTACACTACACCATGTCTAACAGTGTGACAATATATTATCAAAATTGTGGTGGATTAAAGACGAAATTAAATACTTTGTACATGACCGTGTTGTCATATTGCTATGACATAATTGTACTGACAGAGACTTGGTTAGCACCTGGTATAAGTGATACTGAATTTATTGACGATCGGTATGTGGTGTTCCGGTGTGATCGCAACCTTGCGTCCCCGGGCAAGCGTGATGGGGGTGGTGTGCTCGTTGCGGTGAGACGCGACCTGCGGCCAGTGCGCCGTGTGCTGCCCCGCCCTGATCCCACATCTATTGACTGTGTCACTGTTGAACTGCCTACTCGTCGTGGTCAGTGTTACATTGTTCACGGTACTCATATACCTCCTAACCAGAATACTGATACGTATTCCTTATACTTGGATACAATTTGTGAATGAATGATGGATAGCTCCGTGTGTGATTACTGCATAGCGGGAGATTTTAATTTACCTAATCTTGATTGGGAATTCAAGGATAACCTTTCTATACCGGTTGTCAACGACAGGACGGGTGGTCCTGGTAAGTATTTTGTGCAGGCCCTCTCCTTGCTGGGAGCCTGTCAGTACAATATTCATAAAAACCAAAATGATAGACTTTTGGACCTGTTTGTATCCAATGTGGATTGCATTTGTTTCGTACCACCCTCCCCCCTCACGCCTGAAGTACCACACCATCCATTCTTCTATATTTTAACTGATATGTCTATACAGCACACCTCATTACCTCGACGATCTAGCTCTAAATTATGTTTCGGTCGTGCATATTATAAGAAAATTAATGATAAGAGAATTAATGAATATTATCATTTGATTGGAGAACAGTTCTTGGACTTGAATCTACTAACACAATGTTTAATGTTTTTTATGAGGAGTTATATAATATTATTAAGCGACATCTATTATACGACTCCTATTAAAAAAGCTTATGCCAAAGATTCTCCATCATGGTTTTCTCCGGCTTTAAAACATATATCTGTGTCTAAAAAAAGGCATGGATACAATGGAAAAAATATCGAAATATATCTGATTATGAAGTTTTTTCTCTGCTTCGTAACTAGTAGGTTTAAAAACGAATTTTAAAAAATATTTCAATGAATACATCAAGGGAGTGGAGGAAGGCTTAAAAGTTAATAATAAATATTTCTGGAGTTATATCACCAGTCGCAAGGCTAAGCCAAGTGTGCCAGATAACATGTCTTTTATGGGTGAAACCTCTAGTAACCCTACTAAAATCTGCAATATGTTCTCTAAATATTTTAATTCAGTATATGAACCATCTACCATTGATTTAAGTAATTGGCAACCACCTACAGTTAATAATGTAAACTCTTGTATCCACATTATGAGTGATATCCATTTTACGAAAAAGGAAATTCATAAGCAATTAAAATTTACCACCAAAGGATCAGGGCCAGATTTCATAACACCCTCCTTCTTGAAACTAACAGCTGATACGATAAATATTCCACTTTTTATTATATATAACAAGTGTATTCGGGAAGGAGTATTTCCTGATATTTGGAAAATTGCTAACATTACTCCTGTGTACAAAGATGGTAATAGATCTCTGGTAGAAAATTATAGACCAATATCTATATTATCTGTCTTGTCAAAACTCTTTGAGAGGTTGGTGTATTCTCAATTGTACCCTGTTTTCCATAACCAAATTATTGAAGAACAACATGGCTTTACTCAACGTAAATCTACGGTTACTAATTTACTACTTTACTGCAACAGTTTATTCGAACATATGGATGACAGGGTGCAGGTTGATGCAGTGTATACTGATTTTCGGAAAGCATTTGACAAGGTAGATGATGAATTATTATTAAACAAAATTGCATTTAATGGGATTAGAGGAAACCTTCTGAGGTGGTTTACCTCGTATATTATTAATAGGTCCCAAAAAGTAGTTATATTATTTGAGTCTGACACTTTCTCTGCGTCATCAGGCGTTGCTCAAGGATCAATCCTGGGGCCATTGCTGTTCATAATTTTATAAATTATATTGGCCAATGTTTCAAAAACTGTAAGTTGCTGGTGTATGCAGATGATTTAAAGATATACTTGAGAATTAAATCCATCTCAGATTGTGTTAAGTTAATATATTATATGAAATACATATAGGAAGACCTTGATAGACTAACTCTTGTTAAGGCAGGTAATGCATAATGCAAGTATCCTAATACTTGCATTATGTATTTCTGATTTTTAAGGGTTACTATAATGCATTGGTTTATCGAGTCACTGTGTTGCCTATACTGTGATGATGATCATATATAAGTATTCTTAATTGTTAAACATGTAAAAGTTGCTCTGTTATATTGTATACTCTTTAAATTGCCTTAAAAACATAATATGTTGACTTTGTTTATAAAACATGTAAACGCTGCTCTCTTATAACCGTGCAATTAATTTATATCTCACAATGTAACTTATCTCAGTACTCAACGTACATACTACAAGCGCATACACTACGTAGGCATCCTAGTAGTTTGATACTGATCCCAAGACTTCGGTCGTAGGGCTAGGGTGCTTATATATACACACATGGATGCATACACACATATACTTATGCTGTATGATGTAATGTAGCCTTTTGCGATTACTCTTCTAATTCATATGTGCAAGATTTTATTTTATTTTGCTTTTTTATGTTAGCACTTTCAAGAATTATTGTGATTCTTGTTAAAAGCAATTAGCTGATTTGTATCTGATAATGTAACTTACTTATAATATGTGGATAATGATGTGGATGTCACATTTGTTATTAATATGTAACTGGATAGGATCATATCATAGGTAATGAATTTTTTGTTAAACATGTAAAAAGTATTCTGTTATAATTTCATGCAATTAATTTATATCTCACAATGTAACTTATCTCAGTACTCAACGCACATACTACAAGCGCATACACCACATAGGCACCCTAGTAGTTTGATACTTATCCCAAGACTTCGGTCGTAGAGCTAGGGTGCTTATACACATATACACACACGGATGCACACACACACACACATATGCTGTGTGATGTATTGTGTGTGCCTTTTGAGATTACTTTTCTAATTCATATATGCAAGATTTTATTTGATTTTGCGTTTTTATGTTAGCACTTTCCAGAATTATTGTGATTACTGTCAAAAGCAATTGGCTGATTTGTATCTGATAATGTTACTTAATACTTACTAGTTTTTTCTTTCATTTCGAGTAAAAAAAGATATGTAATATGTGGATAACGATGTGGTTGTCACATCTACTCATATGTATCTAAATACTATTTTTTTAAGACTTTGTATTTGTGTGATCACTGTTGGTTGTCCCCTTTAAAGAAAATAAATAAAAATAACGCGACTTTCTTTTATATATATAAATTATTATTATATGATATAAATGTCTACTCGAGTAGTAGAAATAATTAAAAAAAACCCGCGTAAAAACTGATAAGAAAAAAACAAGAAAGTCCAGTAATCCAGCATTTTGTTATCAAATATTATTGAACAACTATACCTACCATTGAAATAGTTTCGTGGTCGATACATTCAAAATGAAAACTAATTATATTAGGGAACATTTCAACAATCGGCAATCGGGACCCATTATAAGGAAGCTGGATTTTTTATAGGATCCGACTACCGACTGTTAAAATCGTAATGTTCCCTAATATTACAAACAAGTTATTAATTTCATTACGTAATTCAAATCACAGAATATGATAGATGTCGCTTTTCCGCAAACCGCCACTAGGGCAATTTACTGAACAATAGGTTAGGTTATATTTAATCAATTATATCATTTTGCTAAAAGATGGCCCCGTGCGAGTTTCTTACGCCGGTTCTTCTCGGCGGGTTAAGGTTGAACCGGTGCCGGGGTGGTAGATTTTTCAACAGAAAAAGCTACCTAAAAAAAGCTAGTTAAGTTTCATTGGGAAATATTTTTTTTTCATTTCATTTCATTTTATCCCCCGAGATTGATGTATTATAATATTATTCTGTTTTTTGTACGTAAAATATCAGCAACGCACACTATCATGGATTTGATTCATTGTGTTTGAAAGGACACTGGCGAATCCTGCCCGATATCCATCAAGAGCGGTCAAGTTTCGAATATATGTGGTTTTATAGTACTTAAAAAGTTATAATATAAAAAAAATAAAAAGGAAGGAAAGGGAATAAAAAGTTATGAATCTCCGAATATCAGAAAATTCATGTGAAAAATACGTAATTATCTGTAGTAATCGTTTTAGGTCTGTATACTGTGTAGTCTATGGATATCATACTGTAAATTGTCAATTTAAGGCGTAAAAGCTCCATCTAGTGGCCCAATAGATATATTAATTTTTATTGGAGTATAAACTTATATCCTATATCTATAGTTCAACAGTTTAGTACTAGTTTTATGAAAAAATAAGCTACTTGGGGTGTGAAATAGATCACTATTTATATTTATACCATTAAAATTAAATATTATGTTTTTGGTTTTCGTAACTTGAAAGCGACATCTATAATGTATCTGTTAGCATATTGCGTTTCCAAACAAACTAGTTACTATTTCATTACGTAATTGACATCAAAATGACCTAATATACTTAATCGATCTCTCGGCAACGGCGAAGAGTATTACCATGAAATTTAGTATGCAGGGAGATTTAGAGGGGAAAAATCGATCTAGCTAGATCTTATTCCTTAGAAACTACGCATTTTTAAGTAATATACTAGCTTTTGTCTGTGGCTTCCCCCGCGTGGAATAGTGTTCTTGGAGAAAAAACTTGTCCAGCAAATAACTTGGGAGGCCGGTAGTGTATTGTATTGTACTATGTCCCTGCATTTTAAATCTGTAATATCTTCGAAAATATTCCTATAAATGACATGCTTTAAAGCCCATAAATTTCCAGACCTAAAACGTTGGAACCAAATACGTACTGTGTTTTCTTTTGCGACACCGCCACCATGCACATCCATAATCCTTCGAGCCGTTTCTGCAGCACTGGTGCCACGGTGGAACTCGTACTCGAAAATAATACGATATTTCAAGTTTTCCATTTTGTGAACAGAGTGACGCAAAGAAAAACGAAAAGAGGAAAAACAAATGAATTACGGTTTTCGAAACACAAATGCATGAGTAAATAGCGGTATAAATTTGAAATTGGAATTCCTAACCAAAGAAGATATATTTGAGATCAAAGAGGCCAGTACGACAAAATGCCAATTTCATATGTAAGGACCTAATATTATATAATATAAACAAGTTTTTTTCGTTTAAAGTATAAGATATTTCATTATTTTCAAAAAGGTTCGGCTACTACAAACCTTAACCCGACCGTCTTTGTTTTAGGCTCAAATTGTAGCTGTCTAAATTGTCCAGAGAATTTTCTCAAATTTTGATATCATTCTTCGTTTCCAAAAGATCGAGCACCAAAATCAAAAATTTGGAAATTTTTTAAATATTTTTGTCACTATTTCAACCATAATATTCTTAGTTTTTTTATTTGCTCGAATAATTCTTTCTGGACCTTACAGCTCTTGTGAATACGCGTCTTTTGAGTCTTTTTTGAATATCATATCTTCACAACTCACCGAGATATGAGGGGATCGCACTTATTCGTGAATTCGGCGTATACTGGAGCGAACGAAAAGACATTTCAAATGTCAAAATAATATAGTCCGTCACATGATCGCGCGCGAAAAGCGCCATCGTATAATGTGAAAACGCTCTAATACGTGAAGCAAAAATCACGTTTTCACGGTTTTGGATCTATTTTAAGGGCCATCCGTGAGGTCCAGTCTGCAAATCCAGTAGCCTGTCAATAATTTGTTTATATCGTTCATTTCTTCTTCATCTGTTATCTGTAAATAGTAATAAATATCCAGACGGATTTACCAGAAGTCTGAGTAGGCTGAAGCTTAGGGCGGCAAATTTTGGTGGGCGGAAAATGTGGCATAAGCATTTTTTTTTCTTACAGAAATATAAAAAGCATTATTATTTGCATACAAAAATTATTCTCGATAAATAAACAAAAAAATATATTTTAGTACTGTACACTGGACAGTATACTTTACACTTTTATTTATTTTATTTAACAATTTATTGTACACAAGAAACATTTAAAATATTATACTTTACATGGAAAAATGACACAAAGGTTCTGCTTATTTCTAAAAACAAATTTCTTCCAGCAGCCCTACGGAGAGAAAAGGGATAAAAGAAAGCAGATAGAACGTGCACAATTACAAATAAATTTACATATTATGTCTATACTAAAACATTAATAAAATATTATAATATGTAATCATATATACACTATCTAAATAATAAATATAAAATACAATACCTAAATACTATAAGTAATATAATAATATGCCTATAATATATAAATACTATATATGTATATATAATAACAGTATTCATATGGATAGAGATTCGAGGTAGTGCTCTTTCAAACGTCTTTTAAAAATAGTAACGGTGGGACTGTCTCGTACGGTGTGGGGGAGCGAGTTCCACAATCTGACTGCGTGACCGGTGAAGGAGTAGGAGTAGAAGTTGGAGCGATGGGATGGAACAGAAAGATTAGTTCTAACATTGGACCTACAAGGGGTATCGAGGGGTCGAGAGAAGTTAAATCGTTCGGGAAGATAGGAAAGAGACAGGGGATTATACAAGATATTATATAATAAACAAAGGATATGGGAGTTGCGACGGAAACGAATAGGGAGCCACTTGAGTTTTAATCGAAAAGCTGATATGTGGTCGAACTTTCTTAAACCAAAAACAAAAGCGATACAGAGATTCTGCAAGCGTTCTAGTTTTGTTAACAGCTCTTCGGAAACATCTAAGTAGCAGGAGTCAGCATAGTCGAGGATAGGGAAAATGAGTGTTTGGACAAGGAAAAACACATTTTTATTGCGTATCTAAGAGGCACAAGAACCCTAAAAATAGTAAATAAAAAATTTTAATATGAATTATTATGGTCGAATTTCGACCAATTAATACTCCATAAATTTTGGTAACCTTTAATTAAATGAAATTCATAAAAATGAAATAATACAACACTGTAGAGAAATAAACAATCAAATGTGAGAGATATTCGAGATGCATTGTCGTATATAATTTGAAGTGATGATGTAATTTATAGCCAATGGCATACTAATAACAATCGCTTATACGCTGCCACCTCTTGAACTAGTTTTTGGTATATCTACAAAACGATAAGAACGGTATTAAATAGTCAACAAGAAATCGAAGGTCCAGTTCAGTTCGACAGTTCGCACTAACCTCATAAAACTTAGCAAAAGCTGAGGTAGTCATGATAATACAAGTGCTTGTTATCTTAATTCTATTAGGAGTGGTTGTGTACTTGAAAGGTGTATACAATGAACGTTATTGGATGAAACGTGGTGTCGTTTTTCACAACAAAAGCAAAGTTTTGGGTGTTTCCTGGGATTATCTTACGAAAGACCGTGCATTCTTCGAACATTTTAATGATATCTACAACCAGTACCCTAATGAAGCTGCAGTAGGTATAGGCTCAGTGTTTAAACCTGCAATATTTTTACGAGATGTCAACAATATACAACATGTTACGTCTACTGATTTTAATTCGTTCAATCATAGAGGATTTGAAATTAACGAAGAAGACGTACTTGCAAATAATATTCTTTTCGTAAACGGAAAGAAATGGAAGCTGCTGAGACAAAGTATGTCGCCTCTGTTCACATCTAGTAAATTGAAATTAATGTACGATGTGATTAATAAAAATGCAGAAGACTTTGTGACGTACATTAAAAATAGTCCTGAACTAATGAAAAGAAACACATTTCAGACATTGTCGACATTCTGCAGCGCAGCGATGACGGGTGCTGTGTTTGGAATCTCAGCTGTATCAAATTTTGATTCACCATTTCTTAAAATGGCGCAAACAGCTTTCAAATCGACTTTGTGGCTTAATATAAAGTTCATTATAAGTTTGAACACGCCTCTACTAACGAGACTGTTAAATCTGAAATTCTTTAGTGATTATGAAACATTCTTTATTGGAGCTATCAAACAACTATTGAGGACACGAAGAAATGAACCTAATAAACGGTACGACTTTGCAGATTTGTGCGTATCAATTCAAGACAGTGGAATGTTAAAGGACGAGGAAACTGGATTAGTACTTGAACCCACTGATGAGTTGTTTGCCGCACAAGCATTCTTTTTCTTTAATGCTGGAGTGGAGCCAACCGCCACATCAATGTACAATGTCTTGATTCTCTTAGGGCAGCATCCAGATGTGTTGAAGCGTTTACATGATGAAGTCGACGATGTCTTCGAAAAAAATAAAGGCAATATAAGCTATGACGTTATTTCTCATATGAAATATCTTGATATGGTATTTAACGAGACCAGTAGATTTTACCCATCACTTGGGTATGTGGTTCGTGAGTGCGTAAATGATTCTGTACTGCCTGTTGGTAACATTAAAATTGATAAGGGAACAATTGTCTTTATACCAGTATTTGCACTGCATCACGATAAAAAATACTATCCAGAGCCCGAAGTTTTTAAACCGGAAAGGTTTTCTCGAGACAACAAAAGTGATTTAGCGGAAAAAGCTTTTCTACCATTTGGTCAAGGTAACAGAATATGTATAGGCATGCGATACGCCACACTGCAGGCCAAAGCTGGATTGGTTCAGCTGTTGCGCAACTTCACTGTCAAGACAGAACAATCTGGGGACAAAATACAATACAGCAAAGAACAAATTCAAGTCAGAATAAAAAATGTCGATCTTGAATTTGTAGAAAGAAAGATAAAGTGTAATTAAATATAAGTTCATATTGAATAGACTTAGTTATGAAGTTATTCGTTTTTGTCTCAATGAAAATTATACATTTTAGTGCAATTTGAAAAAGAAAAGAATATAGAATATACCTATAGCTATATTCTTTTCTTTACACATTCAACCTGAATCGCGATCCGCGATCAAAACTCATTAATTGCGATCCTTATTGTTTGTAAATGTGCGAGGTAGATTGACGGATTGATACATTGAAATCTGGATCGCGATGAATGATTTTGATCTGGATCGCGATCCAGGTTGACTATGACTATGTACGGAGCGCTATAAATTATTATAGTATCCTACTCTAAAGTGGATTTAAGAATTAGACACAAGATCTAAAAAATGAATCCAGCGATTGTAATGATTGATAACACTGTTCTATATAAAAAATGGGTGCTATTTGATTAAATGATAAATTTTTGAATGTGATGTGGGAATTCAATTTTTGTCGAGTTAGCTTTAAATATATATATATATATATATATATATATTTTTTTTGTTTAAAAATAATTACAATCAGTAACTATCTAGTCGTGTCGAGTGTCCAGTTATCATAATATATGACATTGACATTTGACTCGACACTTGTGTGTTCGATTTTAAACTCTAATGATTTAGCGCAGAGTTCTATTTTCAATACTCTGAATTTTCCCATGCCGGATCCGGAATCCGGATGATTCCAGATCATAGGCCCCAGTCTTAAGCTATTGCTCTCCGACTTACCCCTACTTATATTCCACCCTCCAGTGACTAGTCTCTTCTCAATGTAAATTTGGACAAATAATATATCTAAATAATTATTATTATTATATTATTTAAAAAAAAAACTAAAAACCCTGGAGCATGTTCTGAACTTTAAAAAGTAGCAATTTTACCCGACTACGGCGAAGCCAAAAAGGAGGGTACTGATTTTGGCAGTATTACTGCGGCAGCAGTAAACTACTGATCCGAGGTTTGCTGAATGAGGTGTCAATAGATTATTAATAATAGCCAGGGTAACATAGGCTTCATTTACTATTAATTAAATTATAGGCTATATAATATAATACGTAGTCGCTAGTCGGGTTAGTTTTTATAAAAAATGTAGTTATCAAGAAAATATTTTCTATACTTCCATGAACAAAACTTTTGTGAAAAATCCTTTCTAATATTTTAAATCTGAATGTGAGTTTGTTTGTATGTTACGCTTGCACGTAAAAACTACTTAACCGATCATCATGAAATTAGGCACAGATATAGAATAAATGGATCACGGGGAAGGGCGTAAGCTACTTTTTATCGCGAAAAAATATACAGTTCCCATGGGATACTGTATTTACGCGGGCGAAGCCGCGGGAAAAAGCTAGTATATTTATAAGTATAGATAAAATGATATCTAATTAGCTAAATTATGCAACACATTATTCATGTTACTTTCTATAAGAATTTTCTTTAATTTTCCACCACAAGCGACTTTCAGTTCTAAAGAAAGGTGTTTTAATTAAAAATTATTCAGACGCTTGACGTCAAAGCTACAGTCTTGTTAGAGAATCTAAGCTCATGGCTAATGATTTGTTTTTTATTTACTTAACTTTTAATGAGAGGTCCAGACTCCTGGGTCAGCTTCATGCCTCGTTACAACTTTTGAGTGCTAACAGAATCAGTAAGGGGTAAAGCTTACTCAAAATAAAGAAAGGTCACGTTTCACCCGACTATTGAAAAAGGGGGGAAAGAAGATTTTTTAAAGCGTATGCAATAAAGATAATTTATGTGCCTAAGAAAAAACTATAAAAATCAATGTATTTTCCCGTATATAATATACGCTACGATCATTTACTACCTCTTAGTACATAAAAAAGAAAGTATTATGTTCATATTAGTAATACAATATAATACAATATAGACGAGGCATGTCGATGATATGAATACTCATAGCTGGTCCTGAACGTGCGTTAGTAATTCGGAGAAATAAATACACGAAACGAGTATTTTCAAGCGTTCGTTAATAGCTATATATGGACTCAGGTCGCGAGTGTGGAAATAACAGCTACGTAAGTATATTTTTGGAACGAAGTTCCTTATGGCGCGTTGCGAAAGGGGGCTAGACGGAAAAAATTAAGACCGGCACGACACTTTTTGCCACTCGAAATCACAATGTAATAACGACTATTAAGAATGATACAGAAAAGACCTTATCACCTTGACAATAATGTAGAATTTAGCAATTACACATTGTGACTGTTATCGGCATTCCTTCGACGTGCTTTCGGCCATCTTTGACTACTTAGTACTTAATTCAAATTCGTGTGATTGTTTCTTTCTAGAATGTTCTGCTACTCAAATAGGGATGTAATCATGTGAATGTTTATGATGTTGGAAAATCGATAGATTCTTAAATCAATCAATATAAATATTATAGTTATATGTAAAAAGGGTTATAATTATTAATCGTGCGAACAAAAATAGTTTGCGACTGCACATGAGCATACTGTGATCTAGCAGTGATCTTGGCAGATCAAATCAAATCAAATCCAATCACTTATTCACTGAATGTAGAAAGTACATAGTATTACATATGCAGATGGTAAGTTAAAAAAAAAACATACATTCTACCATGATAGCACCATGCTATGTGAAATTAAGATATACAATCTCCAGAGTCTACTTATAAAATATAGTTTTAAATATAAAGTAAAAGCAATTGGTCGATCTATAGATTATACAATAAATAATTGGTTTTGACCATTATGTTAACAGAAAGTTTATTACATATATATATATATTAAAATAATAAAGTTAAAAATCATATAAATATTTAAAATGTTAATTTGAGAATGCTTTAGGTCACAAAATATTTTAGGTCACAAGATAAATAGTTAAATAAGTTCAATGTCAAATGTATTATAATTTAAAAATCACTTCAAAGCCATATAAATAAATGTCTACTTTATTTTTATTTATCAATAATATTACTTGCACTATAGTAATTAAATGAATTTAAGATTTTTGATAATGTTGACTAATTGATACAGGTCATTTTTTGTTCTTTAGTATAAATTCATTTATGTCATAGAAACTATTTTCCATAAGCCAAGATGTCAGATTTCTTTTAAATTTATAAATTGTAGGCAATTCCTTGAATTGATTAGGTAAATGATTAAATATGTGTATAGCTTGTATGTATGCATTATCTCTGTATAAATTCATTACACCAAGGGCGGTAAAGTTTAAATTTATATTTTTCATTTTTTCTACCCTCCTCTGAGTTCTGTTCAAAGTATTCTGGATGTAGCCTAACAAAGATACAGAGATCTCGAATATACATACAGGCTAGTGGTAACAAACGTAATTTTTTAAACAATGGTCTGCAGCTTTACAAATACCAGGCACCACAAATAGCTCTCACACATTTTTTTGGTTTCCAAATGCTTTTTCGATTTCTACCGAATTACCCCACAACAGCAGACCGTAAGAGAGGACCGATGATACATAGCCGTGATACGCGGTTAGTGCCGCCTCAGCACCTACCGTCTGACGTAATCTACGTAAAGCATAAACGATATGACGATTACATATAATATAACGATAACAGATAATTAATATAATATATTATATCTATACAGATAATCAAAATTGAAGTGTCTGTTTGTAATTTCAAATTAACAGCTTTTATTTTCACTTAATGCATTTAAAAGTAAGATCGGTACTTACAATAAAATATAAATTGTTAACATTTTTCTGACCGTCTGTCAGTCTGTGTGTTTGTTCCGGCTAATCTCTGAAACGGCTAGGACTATATATCTTCCAAAATAGGCTTCAATTCTCCATTATCAATTATATATTTATATTATAATATATATATTATAACTTCGTTCCATCCGGGTGTCCCATGACACATCTCATGTTTTTAGTCTGTGTAACAGCACCATGAAATATGGACCTCGGAGCCAGATTAATAGCCATAAGGAACATAGGACAGGAGGCAGCTATGAAAATCGTAGGGAAACTCAGGTCAAATCCAAATAGCGACAGTTTCGGAAACGGCTTGAACATTTCCATAAAATTTTGTACGCAGGGGTTTTGGAGATGAACAATAGTGGCTCAGATACGTATGCGTTGTAACTTTTGCGTTGTTGGCAAATTGGTGTCTCGGGTTTCAGCCCCGGTCAGACTAATTTTATTTATTTTAAGTAGTTATTTTAAATGCTTTTACTGTCATATAAATGTGATTGGCAGTTGGTTATGAACATAACAGTTGAAATTTAACTTTGATAATATTGTAGGTAAGTTCGGTGTAATTGAGTCAATATTTTTATTCAATTAAAGATCATGTAAGTTTTGATTAGCCAATTTCAGTATTCAGAATTGCTTTTAACTTTTGTTTGATTGAAATTGAAAACAATAAAGTAGAGCTCTCAAAACCATTCGCTACCGTCGGCATTGGAGGTCTCGCAAAGTGGGCGTGTTTTTTACGAAAAAGTCAAGGCGGTTTGTGGGGATTATTACGTAACAAACAAGCTACATTATTTTAAATCACATGTTCCTTTTCAGGCTTCCGTACCCAAACGGTAAAACGGGACCCTATTACTGAGACTCCACTCTCTGTCTATCCGTATGTCTGCCACCAGGCTGTTTCTCATATACCGTGATAGCTAGACAGTTGAAATTTACACAGACGGTTTCTGTTAACTCTATAACAATAAAATAAATATTTCAGTTGGGTCTCCTATACAGCCGTTTGTTACGGAACCTGTCGTGCGCTAGTTCGACTCGCACTTGGCTGCTTTTTCTATACTAATATTATTATGTAGAGGAAAGATTTGTTTGTTTGTTTGTTGGCATCGAATAGGCTCCGAAACTACTGGACCGATTTTGATGAAATTTTGCAATCAGACCACGAGGAAGGACATCGGCTTCTTTTTATCGCGGTAATTACGGTAAAAATGCACGATTTACGCGTGATGTCCTTTTGCGCACACGAAGTCGTGCGAAATAAATTAGCGTACGTTCTCAGAGTTATCAAGGCGGAGGCTATTCCACATTTTTTTTCAAATATATTTTAAAATGTTCGTATCGATTCGATGGTCAGCTAGTATTTTCATTTCCTGGAAATAATATCTCTGTATGCAAAGAAAAAATTATTAAAATTTAAACGACAAATGTTGGCGCCAAAACGACAGCCGCCATTATCGGGACGTCATAAGAACAGAAACAAATAAATGTCACATGTGCGTGTGCAGTTGTTTATTCGATTTGATTAAGTTCTTATGACGTCACTTACAAGATAAATATGGCGGCTGGTGTTTTCGGTCACTTGAAATACCTACAGATAATAAAACTACAGTCTTATTTTCGAAATTATAAAGATTGCATATTTATATAACAAAATAGTATTGTATTAGTATTTCTTATGATATAGACTAGGTATATAAATAACAAATTTATATCATTTGATTTCGATAGATGAAACCTGCGTATTCATAGAAGCAAGGTATCTAATTCCCAATGGCATCACACAGGACGGTACTAATAAAATTAAATAAAATCAAGACACGTAATAAGCTCAAAAACTTGAGCTTTCGCACAAAGCATGGCGAACTTTAATCGTTCCAAGCACCTAATACATGCGAGGTATAAAAAATTAATTTTGAAAACTCCGATAATCGTTCCCGAACTTTCACAATTAAGCTTTCGCGTAGTTCAACAAAGATGTTTATATTTTTTCATCGGCTGCAACAAATTTTAATTAAATTCACGAGCAAACAGTGGACTAAATTTTAAACCTTTAATTTTCTACAGCAATTGCTATGAAGTGAAATTTGTTACATGAAAAAACCCGTTTGGTGTTAGTCTATCTATACTAATATAGAGGAAAGGTTTGTTTGTTTGCATTGAATAGGCTCCGAAAGTAATGGACCGATTTTGATGAAATTTGGCAGAGATATATAGTAGACCACTGGGAAGGACATAAGCTACTTTTTACTGTGGCAAAATGTATGGTCCTTCGAGGTTACCTTTTGCGCGCTGGAAGTCGCGGGACACATCTAGTTTAAAATACACAACGTGACAGAAGTGAAACTACATTCATCATTTATCCAAAAATCGTCTCATAGTGCCTAAAGAATTTCAATTCAAAAAACTTATACACCTAGCGAAATCTGTGTATTGAGCCGTACTTTGGAAAGTTGAGTGGTTTTGTAAGAAGTAAATCGTTATTGTTCACAGTTAAGAGTCTTATCTAACGACAGAACAACGTCAGTCGGGACACAGATTAAAGACATAGGACCAGATAAACATCTATATAGTGAACTGTCGATTGGATTGCACTACTACAAGCATACGACGTGTGCACAATGCTCCTATCGCGTACACGACAATAGGCTAGATAACTGATTTTTTTATTGCATAAATGAGTAGTACTCGTAAATATGAGTAACTTCCCAGAAGAAACAGTGTATCGAAAGTCAATATTTTCAATTTGATCAAAATTTTGATCGTATAGATCAGGGGTCTCCAAACTTTCCAGCCTTAGGGCCATACTGATTACTCCAGTAAGTTTCGAGGGCCAAAACCATACTATCATTGTTGCCGGTGGTAAAAAGTGAAATAGTCCACTGATGAAAAAAAAGTCCGAAAAAGTACGCAACGTTTAAAAAAGGTTGCAAATCGGACTAAAGTCCGCAAAACGGCAATACTGCATATTATTAATTTTCCTGTCATTATCTGTAAATTCTAGATTAGTCGTAGAGTACGAGCCATGAGGAGTAACGTGACACGACATTTGGTGGACACAAGCGGAAATAGGTAGTACCTTCTATCGCTAACAGATGGCGCTAATAGCACGTACAGAATAATCTCGTTGGTTCGAGAAAGTTCTGGTGTCTTCCACTCACTTCTAGATGGCAGTAATTGGAATATATAAGAAGGCTAGTGGCGCAACCACAAGTCAGTTCATATGACACTGTTGTGAAATAAAATAGTGCATACCTCCTTAAAACGTGTTTGTGCGTGTTTAAGTTTAAGATATCTTTGTAACAGAATTTTGATTTGAATTGTTGCTTTTGTGTGTGATTTAGTAGTATGGAAAAGAAGCGAAAAATTGATGAATGCAGAAAATTCAAAGACCAGTGGAACATTCAGTATTTCGTAATGGAGTCCAGTAACAAGGCGCTATGTTTGATTTGCAATGAAAGCATAGCCGTTCTCAAGGTATATAACATTAAACGTCATTATGAAACAAAACATTTTCAAAATTACTCAAAATATACAGGAAGTTTGCGGACAGAAAAATTCGAAGCTATGAAGCGCGGATTGAAATCGCAGCAATCTTCATTTACAAAACTCAAAACTGAACAAGAGGCTGCAACTTGTGCCAGCTTTCGTATGGTTCTTGAAATTGCAAAACGTGGAAAACCATTCACCGATGGAGAAATGATAAAAGAATGCATAATTGCAGTAGTCGAAGAAATGTGCCCTGAAAAGGTAAATTTATTAAAAACTCACGTCAATTTATTAAAAAAGTCAGTATGTCAGCAAACACTGTGGCTCGAAGGGTAGAAAACATCGCTGAAAATATATCCTCTCAACTGTTCGACAAAAATGGACATGTTGAGTGGTTTTCTTTGGCCTTGTAAAAATATAATAACTTAAAAACGCCTAATATTTTATAAATAGCAACTCATGCCGGTAAGTCCTGCAGGAAAAATCATCGCATGTGTGTGTAATTTTCATACTTCGCAAACGCACACATCCATGAATATCGACATTATTTATAGCGGTAACTCATGCGGCAGGCCACCAACACGCCGATCCGAGCTGGGAGCTCGGTTCGGCTATCCAATCGCTTCCAAAAACCGTCGAACTGGCTTGTCGGAAATTATTCGTTGCCTATAATCCGACTAAAAATAATCGACGTGAATCTAATGAATCATGTATGCACATTATGCATTTTTGTTTAGTAAGGTTTTATTTATTTAAATAGAAGAAACATTTCGTGTTTCGCGGGGGCCATATTGCATATTTCATGTGATAAGCATTGTTTACAATTTAATCGCTCCTGTTTATTTATAGTTTTCTTAAAAGATTTTTCATTTTAACATTTGAAAGTGTGTACATTTAATAGTTTCTTACTGAGTTTCTATAATAATTGTAGTGATTTGCTTTTGCGTTTGTTGATTTTTTTAAAATGTTATTTGATTGTAAGGGTTTGCGTTGATAATGTGTGTTTATTAAAAATTAAAAATAACAAGTTCTCACAATTGTCATTCAGTGAAAAGATTCAAATTCTGTCTCCTTTAGGTGTGTACCCGAGTTACAACAATTAAACCAGCAAAAAAATAATGTAACTCGAAAATTTCATGTTAAAAGTTATGAAACGTATAACTGGCTGTGTGGTTGTGTACACACGATTAAATTATATTGTTTTCCTTGCATATATAAATAATTTCTATTCCGCGGCCTCACTCACTTGGATAAGATATTTGAGGTGGCCGAAATCTTGCGTTTATTTACATCCTTGAATATTTGAAAAATGAAGCTGACTGACTCATGAGTAGTTATAATATTTTAAAATATGCTTATTATTTTACTTATTAGAATTTCTTCCGCCGCGACGATCGATCGCTGTTTTGTCTGCGTTGCAGTAGAATATGTGCATGAATAGTAGTACATCTAAGACTTGCTCTGTTGGCATGGTTTCGACTTAGAGCCGTCGCTTGGCTGTAGCTATGCTAAAAATCTATAGACGAAAAAGTTTTTGTGACCGAGTACTTCGCCGCATACCCAGTGTCATAATCCTGTGCACGCCACTGGGTGTTGATTTATATTCGAGGAGTAGATAAAAGCTATGAAGTGCATGTAGAACTTCTTGATATGTATAGTATTCATGGCACAACTACTGGTACAGATATTTTTTTTATAGACAAAAAATTTTTACTGTCGGTAGCTCTCGCGCAGCGCCGGCCGCTCTGTTCGAACAGCTGTTAGTTATTTACCTATTCAATCTTTATTTTGGCCATTGTTTTCTATTGCATATTGAAGTGTAGTATTTAAATCTTTTTAGTAAGTACCTAGCCAGAATGTCGAGTCATAATATGCCACCGGATAAAGATACTAATCCGTTTTCGAAAAATGACAAAATTCCCCGCTCACCGCCAACTTCTTCAGGTACTAAACGTTTATTGTCACAATTATCGCCCTCTTCTCTGTCACCTGATGAAAAGCGCCACCAGCCCACAAGGGACGATCAACCGCCCCCCGTAATCTCGTTATTGGATACAAGCCGTGGCCCCGACGATACGTGCAATTATTACGAGCTAGTTCGCGAGGCCTCTTCATACTTATCTAAAATAAATGAGTTCGCTAACGACACAGTATCTCGTCGCAATAACTTCGCAAACAAAGCAGAAATAATGAACATGACACAAAAATTAACGGCCATCGTCTCACTTCTGGCACTTAAAAATTCGTCATTAGAAACTAAAGTCGCTAATTTGGAAAAGGATTTGCTGACCGCCAAAACTACTACTCAGGTTGAGCAACCGGCCGCCTCAGGGCCGCCATTTTCTTATTCTGACGCGCTCAAACTCAGACTCGCGAAGTCGGTGTCACCTATTGAAACGCGTAGACCGCTCCCGTGCGTAATAGCTTATCCGACGCAAGACAAATCGGCGGAATTAAAATCCTCAGACGAGACCAAACAGGCATTAATGAAAGCGATCAAACCATCTGACGGCTTTCAAATCCACGGCGTCAAAAAGACATCTAATTCGGGCGTGATCCTGCGCTTAACAAGCGAGTCACAAGTCAGGAGATTAAAATCCGTTGAAGGTTTAAAATCAGTCTAGAAACACCGAGAGGGCGTAACCCGCGTATTCTAATTAAAGATGTCCCGCAAAATATTACGGACGAAAATTTCCTTTTATCGCTTTATAACCAAAATATTAAGGGCGAAATTAATGTGACACAAGAACAATTTATGAACTCGACAAAAATTATTAGACGGCGCATAAATAATAACTACAATCGAAAATGGATGGGCCTAGAGGTAGACCCAAAGATTCGGAAACATCTCATTGAAACTAAACAAAAACTTTTTATTGACTGGGCAATGTGTCGGTTCATCGATGACGTCGAACTTGTACGCTGCGCTAATTGTCAACAATACGGTCACATTGCTAAATTCTGCCGCGATTCAGACCCGTGCTGTTGTCACTGCGCCGATAAACATACCTCAATTAACTGTCCCAAAAAAGACTTAAGAGATTTCAAACCGGTTTGCGGAAGCTGCACCCGGTATAAGAAACCTAACGCCCACCCCACGGGTTCCCCTGACTGCCCAACATACAAGGCAAAAATGGAGCAATTAATTTTAACAACTCGGTATGGATAAGTTAGTTATAGGACAGTTGAACCTACATAACAATAAGCACGCGATGATTGAATTAGAAAAATTGGTGTCGGATTATAATTTAGACTTAGTTCTCATACAAGAGCAATATCAATCCGCGTCGCTAAGGTCGAAAGTCGTACAAGTTAACAACCTAGCGCGCGCCGGCATTTACACACCTCAGTCTAAATTTTCAATTACGGCCCTTACAAATCTGTCAACGTCTCACTGTGCTGTAGCGGAGGTTTCGTGTCTTCACTTTAGATTGTACGTAGTTAGTTGTTATTTTCAATACTCCGATCCTGTAGGTCCTCACTTACACCAACTACGTCATGTCCTACAATGTCTTGCGGGGAATAAAATTGTTATTGGTGCCGACGTAAATGCTTCTTCACCCTTATGGCATGGGGAACTTAGATACACTGACCGCGACCGTCGTAGCTCAGTGGAAGACTTCATAGCAGAGTTCAACCTGCAAATTCATAACACTCCCAATGCATCACCTACATTTAGCAGCCCCTCTGGTGAATCTTCCATCGACGTCACGCTTTCCAGCGCGTACGTCCATAATAACAATATAATAAATTGGCGCGTCATTCCTGATGCGTCATGCAGCGACCATCGTTTAATTGTCTTTGAGTTTATTCGCGCACCCTCGAGTTGTCCCGTGATTGAGTCGAAAGATTATAAATATAATGTTAAAAATGGTAATTGGAATTTATTCCGGTCTCTTATGTTCGCTCATTCCAGAGATTTCACTCGTCCTGACTTAAACTCAAATGATAGTGCGGAAATAATGACCAACACCTTTGTCTACTGTGCCGACACCGCCCTGGGCCGTAGGCCGCTTAAAACAGAAAATAAGTGTAATTGGTGGCACGATAATTTATATAATTTGCGTCGGGAGTTTAGGAGAGCCAGACGGAAAATTAATTATGCACGTAGACAGGGACTCAGTCTATTGGACGATAATTACGTATCGTACCTAACTGACCTTAGGGCTTCAAGGTCGCGTTATCGCGCCGCCGTCACCTTAGCAAAAAATAATATGTTGAGAAATGCAGCCGTTAGACTGGATAAGGAGGGACCATGGTCTTCTTTATACCATGAACTCAAACCAAATAATACCACTGCTCCACAGTATTTTTCAAATATCAAGATTAATAATTCGTATACTCATAGTTTAAGAGACACGGCGAAGGCGTACCTCGACGTACTAATTCCAGACGACAAGCCGGACTTGGACAATGATTTTCACCGCGAGATAAGGTTCAGAATGTTAGACCCCATCAATACGCCGGTATCTGACTTACCTACACTTGATGAGTTCACTTCAACAGTTAATTTGTTACCTACGAAAAAGTCAGCAGGCGAGGATAAAATATCTAATATTATGATTAAGCAGGCGTGTCTAGCGGTAGGCTCATCTATATTACAGGTTTTTAATAAATGTATTGCAGAAGGCACTTTTCCAAAAATCTGGCGAATCGGCACAATAAAATTAATTCCAAAAGCCGATGATAAACCACCAGACGATCCGAAATCCTACCGTCCTATAATGCTATTATCATGCTTAGGTAAATTATTAGAACGTCTTATTGTTCCCCGCTTGCTACCCGGTGGCCCGAAATTTAATAATCAGCAATTTGGATTTACCGCCGGGAAGTCAACAGTGGATGCAGCAATCGAGGTCAGAAAAACAGTAAATCTATCGGAGTGTAAATATGTAGTAGGTATATCTCTGGATATCGCGGGTGCCTTCGATAATGCCTGGTGGCCAATGCTACTACTGAAGTTAAGAAACAGAGGCTGCTATCGTAATATTTATTATTTAATTTACTCGTATTTTTGCAACGGCGTAACAAAACTCCAACTCGGCCATTACACACATTCCAAAAACTTAACGCGCGGCTGCCCTCAAGGATCAGTACTATCGCCGCACTTGTGGAATATAAGTTTTGATGATTTATTATGTGTTCCCTTGCCTCCTCTGTGCTCTCTGATAGGTTATGCTGACGATGGTTTTCTTATTATTCAAGCCAATTCGCGATCTGAAATTGAAAACAAGGCCAACAAGTGCCTCAACGTAATATCGAGTTGGGGCCACAGAAATCGATTAGAATTTGCAGCACATAAAACCTTTCAAGTACTTTTAAAAGGTTCATTAATATCAACTCCTTGCATTAAACTGAACAACATCAATGTGAAACGTAAACAGTCACTTTGTTACCTAGGACTTATTTTAGAAAATAAATTTACATTCCTCGAACATATAATACAGACCGGTGAGAAAGCTAAAAGGAATTTCTATTGTTTCACAAAAATATCAACGTCGATATGGGGCCTTACATTTAAAACATTAAAAATAATTTATAATGCGACGTACCTCGGCAGCATTTGCTTTGGCGCACCGGCTTGGGCAGATAGGGCTACAATAGGAGCGGCCCGTCGTAAACTTTTGCAAAGCCAACGTCTTGCCTTAATATTTTTATGTAAGGCATACCGTATCGTAAGTACTGAAGCACTCCCAGTCTTAGCCGGAGTCCTACCAGTAGATTTAGAGATACAGCGTCGTGCAGCGCTATATTATAAAAATAAAAAAATGACTAACCCTGAGTTTTTAAGCGCGAAAGAGAGTAATAAGATAACTAGATTATTCGAGCCATTAGATATTTCTATACAGAACCTAATTTCTGAGTGGCAGGAACGGTGGGACAACACTATCAAAGGGCGTCACCTATATAATTTCTTCCCTTCGGTACGCGATCGACTCTCGAAGCAATGGATAGAAATATACCACTACGTCGCACAATTTTTGACAGGACACGGAAACTTTAAAGCGAAACTGTTTGGATTTACATTAGTCTCGTCTCCGCTATGCGAGTGTTCGACCGAAGGTAGCCCTTATGAACAAACTGCTCATCACATACTCTGGGAGTGTGATCTCTGGTATGACGAAAGAATCGAAATGTTGAACAGCGTCCATTGTGTTTCTAGGGTTGTGTACTATGAAGATCTCGTGGACTGCGCGAAAAACTTCCGAGCTTTCAAACGTTTTTGTCATAAGTACTATTGGAAACAATGCAACACTTTTTTGTCATTATAAATACATTGTAATCAATTGTCATATTATAAATTAAAACATTTAATTACATTCTGTCTTGTAGCCATAAAAAAAAAAAAAAAAACATGTTATTCCCGTGGTGCTTCCCCTTTAATTCTGACTTTTTGTCATCACAATTTTTGCTGTCTCCCGCTTTGCTTGGGGAGGGAAACTGGAATACTTCCTACTCCTCCTACAATCTTCTGATTAATTTCGTTGCGGGTTCCAAGACAGATTCAGCATGTCCCCCGGGCACCCCTGAGATCATATCAAAGGGTTTTTGCGGTTGGTTACCACTGTCGATCCTGGCTACACAGGAGTTGCAGTGGTGGGTAAGTGTGGTGGGCCAATTGGTACAGATATTTTTAAAGGAGTTGAAATGGCCATTAATCAAAAGAACCTTCGATGGAAAAACTTGAAATGTATTACAACTGATGGAGGCAAAAACATGAGTGGAAAAGATAAAGGAGTGGTCGCTGTTGTGTCAAAGGCTGTAGAAAATGATGGTGGTTCAAAACCATTAGTCTTACATTGTATCATTCATCAACAGTCTTTGTGCGGAAAATGTTTGGATATGTCTAAAGTTCTGAAACCAGTCATATCAACTGTTAATTTTATCAGATCTTTTGGGCTGAATCACCGACAATTCCGACAATTTATTGAAGAGATTGGAGAAAATGACTTACCTTATCATGCTGCCGTACGTTGGCTTAGTTGTGGGAAAGTCCTTCAGCGCTTTTTTGAACTTCTAGCAGTGATCGAAAATTTTTTGAATGAAAAGCATCGCTCTCTTACTGAATTACAAAACAACGCATGGCTGTGGAAGTTAGCATTCTATGTTGATTTGACAAAACATGTGAACGAACTGAATTTGAGATTGCAAGGAGAAAACCAGCATCTTCCTGATTTATACACTAATATCAAATCATTCCGGAAGAAATTGATACTGTTTCAATCACAACTATGAAGTAAATGTTTTTCACATTTTAAAACATGTGAAATATTCAGCTACGCCACTGAGACTGAGTTTCCTATCGATTTTGCAATCGAAACTTGGAGTGCTTTGAAAATAAATTTTGATACTCGTTTCTCGGACTTTGATGCCATTGCCAATCAAATTAAGATTTTACAGAATCCTTTTGATACTGACATTGAAACCCTAGCCCCGGAACTTCAAATGGAAATGATTGATCTACAGTGCAGTGATATAATTAAGAACAAATATCAAAACTCATCTTTGTTGGAATTTTATAAGGGTCTTCCACTGACACAATTTGATAATTTGCATAAATTTGCTCGTGGGCTGTTTTTTGTTTTTGGTACTACTTATTTGTGTGGGAAGACCTTCTCCAAAATGAAGTACACAAAAAATGTTTACAGATCTAAATTAACTGATGAGCATCTTAAATCTCTTTTAATAATTGGTACAAGTAAAATTAGTCCACAACTATAAACTATTGTCAGTGGAAAATCTCAATTACATAAATCTATAATTAAAAATAAGTATAAAATGTTAGTTGGATTCATTTCAATAATTTGTTAGTTCTTATATACTGAAGTTAAATTTTCTACATATTATACATGTCTTTACTCATTACAATTCTGTGTTTCTTTATCCAACTTATTACAAAAACAATAACAATAAGCCTACAATAATGTTATGAGTAGTTAGCCCATGACCATATCAATGTTGATGTCTAATAATTATTCAACATAAAATTAGAATACTTCAGTAAACTAAATTTAATTTGCTATAAAAATATGTTCTCTAAAAGGAGTTTTCAAGTTTGCTAGCTCTCCGCGGGCCGGATAAAATCTATCCGTAATCTATCCGGGCCGTAGTTTGGAGACCCCTGGTATAGATCACTCTATCCTACTACAGAAGCTAATTTCCGCGGGAATACACGGAAATCTAATTCGATGGTTGGTTGGATGGTTTACATCTTATATTAACTGTAGGTCGCAGGCTGTCGCCATCAATGGATTTACGTCGAGGTGGGTATCAGTACCCTCAGACGTTCCTCAAGGCTCGCTATTGGGACCTTTATTATTCGCGATATTTCTGAATGATGTCAATTCTTGTTTCCACTATTCTATCAATACCAATCTGTGATGGTAAAGCAGGCTGTACATGTGTGAGTATTTCGGTGCATACGAGAGCAATATAATATTATACCCGACCTTTTCTGGTGACACCAGGTATTTCTTTTTAATTTAATTTTAATTGCAACTCTCGTAGCATAATGTGGTACTTTCAATTAGGTTCAAATTAATAATATGTTATTATTTCTTTTTATACTTTCTATTACAACACCTCATCGTTAAAACTTGAGTCACAACTGTATACTTAATCTCTTACCTATCAGTGAAAACTTTTAATTGGCTTTATGGTGTCTATGAATGTATTATTATTGTAATCATCTGTAAGCTGTAAGTTTTCCGAATACAATAAAATAAAATAAATAAAAATAAAATTTCGCAAGTCTGGCGAAAACGCTCAATACTAAAGTTGTACCTAGCTGTGACGTCACGCCTCTAGGTTAAAGTGTATGAAGTATACAGCCGCAGGAACATATTTGTGAATATCTCCGATATTCGTGCGTTTTAGTTCATACTTACCATAGTGAATATTTTTGTGTATGATGTAAGTAATCTAATAATTCATTTTTGTTTACTAATTTAGCAAAAAAAAAAACAACTTTTTTGTACTTTTTAGATGTATCTAATTAATAAACTACACATAAAATATCATATATTTTTAGATTTACCAAGTAGTAATATTTCTGAGTACATTAATGAAACTAAATATTTATATACCCATATATTGTCGATAATCCGTCAACATTGTATGCCGTCAAATCGTTGATAATATTAGTAATTACAATTTGTATCTGCATGAGGTACGCATGAAGTTATTGCATTAGTCATTCCCTGCACTGTACACCATCAGATTTTTACTGAACATCTGCTCCATCACTCTGACGTTGGAAACTGCTAAAAACTAAAAATCCTGCCCCCTAGTAAACCAATGTACATTTTTTTTCCTAATTTTGGGGGGAAAATCCCTTAGTTGACAACACTGTGATCGGTGTCCAGTCCAATCGCCCGACTTCCGTACCAAATACTTGCGTGTGTAGAGCACACACGCAAGTATTTGGTACGGAGCGAACCATTTCCAATGCGGATTGCGGCGTACACAACTAATCAAAAAAAAAAAGTCCAATTTTTTTTATTCAAAATAGGTATTTTCATACACTTTCTGAACGTCGATCTAGATGATGCCCACCACCGGTTCGGGAACTAGCCCGGCGAGAAGAACCGGCGTAAGAAACTCGCGCGGGGCCATCTTTTAACAAAAAGATGGAAAATTGTTCTTTTAAAATATAAAAAAGGCATATATAACAATGTTATGACTAAAACTACATAACAAGAGTACAATAATATATGTAATTTAGAAGTAGCCTTGCAGGGGGTCACCTCATTCCCATGGTGTGCTATCATTCATAAAATCATTAACTTTATAATAGGCTTTAGCACACAAACGTTCTTTAACTACTTTTTTAAATTTATTGATTGAAAAATTTAGAACGCTTTCTGGGATCTTATTGTATAGGCGTATACACTGGCCTTTAAACGAGTTCTTTACTATACTAAGTCTAGTCACTGATACATCAGGCTTATGCTTATTTCAGGTATTTCTATTATGGTTGTCACTTTTCTTTTTGAATAGGTTTAAATTTTTTTAACATACAATACAAATGTATTGTATGTTAAAAAAATTATATATTGATAGAACATACTGAGAAGTTACAGTTAAGATTCCAGTTTCTTTAAACTTCTCTATTAATGAAGTGTTGGGGGCTAGCTAAATCTACAAGATTGCCCGAACAACTCGCTTCTGCAGCACAAATATAGTATTTCCCCACAGTAGAATGCCATAGGACATTATACTGTGGAAGTAACTAAAATATACAAGTCTTGCTGTGTTTTCGTCTGAAAATTGTCTTATTTTACTCACTGCAAATGCTGCTGAACTGAGTCTGTCGGCCAACTCAACAATATGAGGGCCCCACTGTAGTTTTGCGTCTAAAGTTATACCTAAAAAGACAGCTGTATCTTCTAGTTCCATACCTTTTCCATTCAATAGAACATTGGTTTCAGTTTGCCTTACATTTGGCAACGTGAACTTTATACATTTAGTTTTTTTGCTATTTAACAAAAGATTATTAACACTAAACCAGTGTACTATTTTTGAGAGAGCATTATTTACTTCGTCATAGCCTGAGTTTTGGCGATTAATATTAAAAGTAAGTGACGTGTCATCGGCAAATAAGACTATCCCGTTTTTTTCATTAATAAGGTATGGTAGGTCATTTATATAGACCAGAAAAAGAAAGGGTCCTTAAATAGATCCTTGTGGGACCCCCATCTCAATTTTGGTACCTGTGGATCTTTTTCCATTTATCTCAACCCTCTGAGTCCTATTTGATAAATAAGATTTTAAGAGGACGAGTGCCGGTCCCCTTACTCCATAGTGGCATTGTTTCCTGATCAACGTTGTGTGCTGCACGCAAATTTAATGCCTTAGAGAGATCGCAAAAAACTCCTAGAGCATCCTGCGACCCAAGAATCAAAAATATAACTAATCAGATCAACGCCAGCATCTGCTGTAGAGCGACCCTTCGTAAAACCAAATTGTTTATTATGTAAAATGTTATAAATATTAAAGTGTTCTAGTAACTGAGTAAGTATTATTTTTTCATATATTTTACTTAGTGTTGGCAAAATAGATATAGGTCGGAAGTTAGATGGATCCGACTTACTACCAGAATTAAACAGAGGTAAAACTTTACTATGTTTCATTAGATCAGGAAATACGCCACTTTTTATACAATCATTAAAAATAGTTGCTAAGTAAGGTGCGATAATATCGATTATAGATTTAATAACTTTCATTGATAGGCCCCATAATATTGCAGACAACACAGTAATACATACTGCAGACAGTATTCTTAATATTTAATAAATTAAAATTTTTAATAATGTCTTGCGGTCCTATTTCATAAAAACTAAATTCGATTTCACACTCTCTTACATTATCTTTAAGAAGTAATTCAGCATCAGCAGGAATACAAATTTTTGGTGGTTGAAACTGGAATGTCAGCAAAGAATTTCTCAAAAGCAGTTGCAACTTCACAGTCGGATTTAATTATTTTACTATCTATATTCAATTTAAAATATGTGTTGCGGCTGGTGACTCTTCCAGTTTCATTTGCAATGATTTGCCAAGTTGTTTTAATCTTATTTTTCGAATTCTTAATTCTATATTTTCTAATGTGAAGAGATTTTGCTGCAGAGCAAACTCGCTTAAATGTTTTTGAATATAACCTTACATAATTTTTAAATTCTTCACTTTGATTCATTGTTCGTTCATTATAAAGTTAATACAATTATAATCTACTTTTTAAAATACCTGCTGTTGCCCATTCGCTGAATTTACTTTTACTGTTTGTTCTCACTGTCTTAGGGGTGAAAATAGTTACAATTTTATGTTTTATTAATTTAAACAGTTTACCGAACGACATATACGGGCTACGAGGGCGGGTCAATAAGTCCGTGACTTTTGGAATAAAACACAGATTTTTTGATAAATAAATCATTTTATTTTTCAACGTAGTCCCCCTTGAGCTCTATACACTTTGTCCAACGCTTCTCCAATTTTTTTATCCCTTCCAAAAATATGATTTGTCGAGGTCCTCAAAATAGGCCTTTGTTTGCGAGATGACTTCATCGTTGGAGTCAAATCTTTTTCCACCGAGCCATTTTTTCAGGTTTGGGAACAAGAAGTAGTCACTCGGAGCCAAATCTTGAGAATAGGGTGGATGTGGGAGCAATTCATAGCTCAATTCATGGATTTTTGCCATGGCAACTGCACATGTGTGCACCCTTGCATTGTCTTAGTGAAAAAGAACTTTTTTCTTGGCCAAATAAGGTCGGTTTTTGTTCAAATCCTCATTGAAGCGGTCCAATAAGATGGCATAATATTCCCCATTAATTGTTCTTCCCTTTTGAAGATAGTCAATGTGGATTATCCCACGTGCATCCCAAAAAACAGTCGCCATAACTTTATTGGCTGACAAACCCACCTTGGCCTTCTTTGGCGCCGATTCACCCTTAGAAACACACTGTTTTGACTGTTGTTTGGTCTTTGGTGTATTGTGATGGATCCATGTTTCGTCCACGTTTAAAAAACTCCTCCATATTGTGATTAAACAACGCCAAACCTTCCTGTGAAGTTGTTACACGATTGCGTTTGTGGTCGACTGTGAGCAAACGCGGCACCCATCTTGCGGAAAGCTAACTCATGCCCAAGTGATCATTCAAAATTGAAACCACTGAGCCATGCGAGATGCCTATGGCTTCCACAATCTCTTGCACTTTCAATCTTCGGTCGGCCAACACCATATCGTGAATTTTTTTCGATTGTTTCGGGTGTAGAGACCTCAACTGGGCGTCCAGGACGTTCGGCATCTTCAGTGCTTGTAAGGCCACAACGAAATTCAGTAAACCACTTTTTTACCATTGAAATCGATGGTGCAGAGTCCCCATAGTATTTATCAAGCTTAGCCTTGGTCTCGGTAATGGTTTTTTTTCGCAAAAAATAATGCTTAATAAGCACACGAAATTCACTTTTTTCCATTGTTTCCTTAAGTTACTGGATAGTCTGATAAAGATAGCTGTAAAACACAAACTAACTGACGCAGCAAGTTCAAATTTTGATAGGAGTCAACTGACAGATGCCTGTTGACATTAGTAGTGTTGCTTTTTCAGTAAGGAGGTTAGAAATTCAAAAAGTCACGGACTTATTGACCCGCCTTAGTACTATGATACTCTAAGTATCCAATATTAGCTATAATTTCACCTCTAAACTTCTCAATATATTTGACATTTATTGGTATACATGTGTTTCTGTCCTTGTGTAATTGTTTGCAATTATTATCTATAGGGAAAATGGCCCGCTGTCCACAGTGATCAGAGCTTAGTATGTTAATGACTTCCTTATTTAATGGATCTATGTTGGTAAAAATGTTATCAATGCATGTAACAGAGCTATCACTGATCCTTGTTGGTTCAAAGAATAAATGAGTTAAGTTATATGATTTTAACAATGAAGTAAATCTAACAGTGGTGGAATTACTTTCTAAAATATTTATATTAAAATCACCACACAATAATATGTTTGTTAGATACACTTATCTTAGTTAATAACGTTTCCATTATTTTTTCAAATGAATCATATAACCCTAAAGGAGGCCTGTATACGCTAGCAATAATAAAGTGTCCCACCTCTATACAGGCTATTTCAGTTGTTCGTTCTGTAGAGAGGCTTACTATGTCTTTACGTTCTTTATATTTTTAATTCTTCTTTATTAATATAAGTGAGCCGCCTCTTATGGCTTTTTCTCTGCAAAAGAACTAGCCAGCTGGTGCATGCCAAGATTTAACATAATTTCATTTTTCTTAAACCAATGTTCAGTTATACATGAAATGTCTAAATTATTGTTTAAAAACAACTCAATTTCTAATTCCTTACTAGACATACCTTGTATGTTGATGCACCAGCGTAAGTTTACATAATTTATTATCTTTAATTAAATTATTATTTTCATGAGTACTTATACCTACAATGCTAGAGACTTCCTCTGTTGTCTTACAGGCTAATTTAAATTATTATTATTTGGAACATTTTCCAAGGTGTAATAATAATTATGTTCGCCGAACTACACACGCTCAGATTTGATACGTACCGAATCCGTACTTTAAATTACGTGTCATTGGGAGTAAATGATGTAATTTGAATCAATTAAGTATAATTAACAGAACTAGTCGAAATTCACCCATCATAGTTCAACTATTTTTTTAATTTGAACTTTATGAGGGTTCTTTTAAAATGCGCTTTGTGGTTGAATATCTCTCAAACAGAGATACCTTAATAAAAAAAATCACCTTAGCAACCTCAATGTTTTTAAAAGGTCAAAGGCCTATCTAATGATACCCCACACTATGGGGTATACACGAAAAAAATCATCCCCACAATACCTACAAACTCCAAAAAAAATCCTTGATTTTACACATATCCATGCAAAGTTTCATTTGTCTAACACTAACCGTTTGGACGGTAAGCCAAACGGATTTACAGCATGGTATGAAGTTGACGCTGCATGGCGCACACGTAAGAGCGTTTACCCATTATGCGACACGATTTCGGATATCGCGCCGATAAATTACGAAGGTATGAGAGAGACAGGGATATGTGTCAGTATGAAACATATGCCGGTCTTTGTCTTTATTCATCCATTAGAATAAACGCACTTAAGCCAAAGATATAAGAAAAAAAAATGCAGCGCCGCGTATCGCCGCGGTGTGTCCTAATTTTGAAGTCAGTACCAGCCCAAACAGTATCCTATAATACTTTATAGAACTCACGTTCAAATTTGCTGGCGCCGACTTCAAAATCAGGAATTCATACTTTTTTGTGTCTCGGGCAACCAAATCATCAATCAGTCAAAAAAATTTTAGAGGTTTCTAATGTGATGTAAAAAAACACATTTTTTGCGCATACATTACAAACGCCGGTTGAACCCTACGAGATAGATCAAAATAATGTTCTACGGTATAATTGTACACCTTAAGAAGGTCTACAAAAAAGTCCACGATGGTATATCTCTTAGGGATAACCCACAGCAACCAATTTTTATCCTTTACTTTTTACGAGAAATAATAATAATAATAAGACATTTATTCAAAGAAAGCTTGGACATTACCTACACTACACAACTACATTACATTCAGATTAGGTAAAAATTAATTACAGAGTTGCTAAGGGATAGGTAGGTGGTGTAATGCTCAAACCGAAGCGATTTTAAGCAATACAACAATAATCATTATCCAATTAAGTACCTTAAATACATTGTGCATTTAATATAGAATAATATGGCTCTTTACAGCATGTAATTTAAATGAGTATTTTCGAAGATATTACAGATTTAAAATGCTGGGACATAGCGGTTGCGTCGAAGGCCGCGCTTCGCCCTTTATGTTTAGCAGCGATCGGAGTTATCGCGTTTATCGAAGCTCTCTAGCGAGGAAAATAACAATCTTACTACTATTATACATGTGAAAGTTTGTGAGAATGGATGGATGGATGGACAGATGGATGGATCGGTGGATGTTTGTTACTCTTTCACTCAAAAACTGTTGAACGGATTTCGATGAAATTTGGTAAGGTAATAGTTTAGGTTTTGGATCAAAACATAGGCTACGTTTTATCCCGAAAAAGTACTATTTTTCCCGTGGGACTGTACTGTATTTACGCGGGCAAAGCCGCGGGTAAAAGCTAGTGTTAACTAAATTTTTGATTATGTTCCAATTCAAGAGTTTTCACACATTGCATTGAAAAAATTGTACTAAAATCATCAGCAAATCGGAGCGGGCCATAGGATTATAAATATTATACTGAATAAACTGATACAGCGGTAGCTACGCCCCTGCCCTTATATTAGGTCCTTACATAATATGAAACTGGCGTTTTGTCGTACTGGCCACTTTGATCTCAAATATATCTTCTTTGGTTAGGAATTCCAATTTCAAATTTATACCGCTATTTACTCATGCATTTGTGTTTCGAAAACCGTAATTCATTTGTTTTTTCCTCTTTTGGTTTTTTCTTTGCGTCGGCAGAAACGTCTCGAAGGATTAATGATGTGTATGACGGCGGTGTCGTAAAGGAAAACATAGTGCGTTTTTGGTTCCAACGATTTCGTTCTGGAAATTTCGACCTGCAGAACAAGCCCCGTGGACGCCCGGAGACCAAAGTTGATAATGAAGAATTGAAGGCTATTGTGGAAGCGGATCCATCGCAAACCACCACCGAGTTAGCTGCAGGCTGCGGTGTTAGTGATTAAACTGTTTTAATCCACTTTAAGCAAATTAGGAAGGTGAAAAAGCTTGAAAGGTGGGTACCTCATGAATTGAGTGCAGCAAACCGACAAACGCGCGTCGACTGCTGCATTACATTACTCAACCGGCAAAATAATGAAGGGATTTTAAATCAAATCATTACCTGTGACGAAAAGTCGATCCTGTACGATAATCGGAAATGCTCATGACAATAGCTGAACCCTGGCAAACCAGCCAAAGCCTGCCCCAAGCGAAAATTGACTCAAAAAAAGTTACTTGTGAGCGTTTGGTGGACTAGTGCCGGTGTCGTCCACTACAGCTTTCTTAAATCTGGCCAGACGATTACGGCAGATGTCTATTGCCAGCAACTGCAAATCATGTTGGAAAAGCTAGCTGCTAAACAACCGAGGTTGGTCATTCACTCTAGGCCGCTGCTGCTTCAGGACAACGCTAGACCACACACTGCACAACAGACGGCTACCAAATTAGAGGAGCTTCAATTGGAATTTCTAAGATATCCACTAGACTCCCCGGACCTTGCTCCAACAGGTTACCATTTTTTTTTAAATTGGGAATTCTTGCAAGGGAAAAAAATCAACTCCGATGGGGCAGTCCAAAGCGTCTTCAAAGATTTTATTGATTTCTGTCCTAATGGTTTTTTTAATAAAGGAATCAATGAACTGCCTATGAGATGGCAAAAATGCATAGATAGCAATGGTATGTACTTTGATTAAATAAATATATTATTTAAAAAAAAAAATAAATTATGTTCCTCCTTTACAAAATGCCAATTTCATATTATGTAATGACCTAATACTTAAAAATTTTACGACTGCAATAACCCGTTGTAACATTTTAACTGTCAGTTCGAATTACCTTCTACTTGTATCGGAACGTAAACTTGAATTTAATGAATTGAATGAGTTCGATTGATCGCAGGATTCGCAGGGCGGAAAATCTTACGATCTGTTTAACCCTCCGTATACCAGGTGGGGTGTGACAAACCCTTGTCACACGGATCATCCTTGTAATTCTTTGAAAGCAATGTTATAAAAATTTGAATGACTGGAGTCAAGATATCACTACACTATTTAACAATGTGGTTTAGGTCTCACGTCATTATGGGACTGTGCAGATGTCCACAAAGTTGCATTGGGTATTACAAGCCCCACATGGTACAGGACGTTGTGTAAAATACTAGTGGATGTTTCGTTGGAAAATGTTTTATTTATATATTGTTATACTTATTTTGACTAAGTAAGCATTTTTAAGGCACTTGCTTTCTTTATAATAAAGAATAATCGACAGTAATTTTATTCATAATTTGTTGTAATTTTCCGTTATAAACTCAGATATATAAATAATAGCTATTATTTATATAATCTGAGGTTATAACATTGATAAAGTATATTGTTTAACATATTTTTCTTTTATTATTGCACCCTAACAGATAGTACATGAATACCTATATTTTTTACATAATCATTTACTAAATATGCATTTTTTGCCCTGATAACTGTTGGGGTGTGACAAACCCCACATAGTAGGTAGAGCATGGAACTTTTATATACCTGGTACACGGAGGGTTAATTTAATAAAATTAGGATTTTTTCGCTTTATCGTATATTTTTCGTCTTTGACTTGACCCCTGAGTCCGCGGGGCCCTCAGCTTAAGCTCATTAAGCCCTATGGTAGATCTGGCTATTTATATATTAGTTATAACCGCGGCTCCGCCCGCGTAAATATAGTTTCTCACGGGAACACTTTTTCGGGATAAAAAGTAGCCTATGTTTAAATCCAGAGCCTTACACTACTACCATACCAAATTTCATCGAAATCTGTTCAATAGTTTTTGCGTGAAAGAACAATCCATAACATCCAATCCATATATCCATCCATCCATCCATCCTCTCAAACTATCACATTTAATATAAGTAGTAGGATTATGATTTACTTGTACTTTTGTCAATGTTGTCAATGTCGCTTAAGTGATAAGGACTATTGTATTAATAATAATAATTGTAACTTAAATGTATAATAATATTCATTCAAGTTACAATTATATAATTTATACCGTTTGTTTGCTGTCTTACATTCTTTTCACAGTAAGAACACACAGGACTTCTTGCACTATTTCCACTTTAATAAGTATTTTACATTAATTTTAATATATTACACGACCGGTTTCGACAAAGTCATCATCAGGTGTAGGTAGATTAAAATAAAATAAAAAAATTGTAAACATTATGCAAAGGGTTGCCAGCATCATGAAATTTTTTAAATTTTGTTTTTTCAAAATTACATTCTTTTTTACTTTACTTTACTTCTATCTGTGAAAAACCCTAATTTGCCTACTTGCGATGTAAAAAATGTGTTAAAACCATATACGTATACAATAATATAGACGAGACAATATGTTGAGGTAAAAACTGTCTCTACTTGAATGGACGCTTCGACGACTGATGGACGAATTTTTGAGTTTTTGGGACCATTTTGACATCTGAAGTATGATGAAATGAAGATGGCTGACATTTAAGGTTTGGTGAAAACCAGGATGGTGTAACTTTTTCTTGTATGAAGATTTGTTCTGTCAAATGTACGTCATAGCTTATCTTTAGTTTTGAAATATTTGGTTAAAACTATATTTTGTTCTAGTTATAAGTTTTCCTAATTAAGTAAAAATACATAAAATAAAATAATACATATTGTACCTCTGGTGTCCTTTCTAAATAAAATAAAGAACGAATGTAAATTAAAATGGATGAAGGTCGCAAAACAAAATTTAGTTTTGAAATATATTATATTATAATATTATTGATAATTTTATTGTATAAAACAATAATACAGTATAAACAATAAACTAAAAAAAAACAGCACATATTATAACATGGTATAGTATACATTTTTCATTTATTTTTTTAATTACAAAATGTAATTTTTTTAACATAAATATTTAGTAACTTTCCATTTTGTGGGTATTTAACAAAACAATCAATAATTAGCCTCGTAACTGTCGTAAATATTAAATCATGTTTGTCGATCAATAAATTCCAAATCTATATTCGTTAGCCTCATAGCGACTATGTCTTTCCTAAAAGATATTTTTTATATGTTTACTGTATTCACTTCCTCAGTAAATGGACAATGCCAGCCTTGGCTTGAACCTGAGTAAATCTTTGGCCGATGCAAACTCTGTTTCCCTTACCAAAAGGTATAAAAGTTTTGTCGATTATGGAATTTTTGTTTTCCTTTGAAAACCTTTCTGGCTTAAAAACTTCAGGTTCGGAATAGTGCCTCGCGTCGCGATGTAATGCAAATAGTGGAATGAAAATAATAGTTCCTTCACACACAATCTTGCCAGTAGGAAATAAGTGAGTCGCACTTATTTCCTACTGGCAAGATTGTGTCTTTAACACACCGTCTTCCAAGCAGACCGATGGCAGGATATATTCTCATTGATTTGTTCATCACCATATCGAGGTATTCCATCTCTGGAATGATGTCAAAAGTCATATTGCCCTGACTTTTCTCATATGTTTTATCGATTTCCTTAAGCAATCGTTCCTGTGCTTCTGGATGTTGTCCTAGCAATATAAAAGCGTTGAACATTGTCGTTGCTGTTGGTTTCACACCAGCGTTGAAAAAGAAGAATGCCTGTGCTGATAGAATCTCGTCAGTAGGTTAAACTTCGAATCCCGTGTTCTTTCTAATCTTTTAAAACACCCTCATCATGTAAAGATACGCAGAGGTCTCCAAAATCGGGTCTTTTCACATTTGTTTTCTTCCGCTCGCTAATGATTTGTTTGATTGCACCTATGAAGAACCCTTCTCAACAGACAGTTTTATACTAAAAAAATTCGTAACAAAAGAACTAGTGATCGTGATAGCAAATTTAAAGCTTTGCCATACCGAATTGAAGGACGCTTTCTGTGCCATTTTTAAAAAGGGCGAATCAAATACTGATTCTGTGGTGATAGTATACCGCAGCAACTATTGCCGCACTGCAAAATGTTGACAACGTCTCAAAGGCGTTACCTTTCTTCAAATCTGTATTATTTTTAATGTATAGTATGAAATCTTTGGCGCTCTTGTCCATTATGTAATACATGGACTTGAGTTTTGCGGATGTAAATAGCGGCGTCGCAAAATATAATTTGCCTTAATAGTTTTCATTCGGCTCCGGTGACGAAAATCAAACTGTTGGATAAGATGTCCCTGGTGTTTTTTTTCCATCCCCCTAACTTTATTAGGGCTTGTTTTTGTCATATTTTTTTTTATAATTTTTTTTTGCTCTTTTTTAATCTTTTTATTTTTATTTTTAATACACTTATTACTAATTACAATTTTTTAGTTTCGTCTTGATTCATTTGATACAATTTTTGTTCTCGTCCTTATATCTAATATTATTTGTATATTTCATACATCAGTATATCATCAATATAATATGAAGTACTCTTGGTACATGTCAGTTTTTCTACTTATAATATAATAATGAACATCAGTGATGCTCAGTAATTCCAATTTTTAAAATACAAGAAAATGACGAGCAAATAAAATTAACAAGTCCAATTTTATACTTAATTGCAATAAAAAAATCAATAAAATAATAAAATACAATAATTCAATAAAATTCAATAAAATAAAAAAATACAATTCAATAAATTAAAAAATTCAATATGTCAAAGCTAAATAAAAACGATAAAAACTACGGCACAGACATTCATTCTAACCCTAATATCACAGTTCCACATAAAGCCTATTCCTAGTATCACACCAATATATCACAATTTTTCTTATTTACACATTCAACAATCTTTTTACAGAAAGAGAGAAAAACTTCCCTCTTCTTTCCCCTCAGGATGTAGGGTAGGTTCTCACCTGTCATCGATGTGCCCAATTTCTGCTCAATATCGTATCTATTGCTAGCAAAAATTGGGCACTCGAGTAACAGGTGAGTAACCGTCTCCTCAACTCCGGGCTGACACGAGCACGACGGATCCTCTCTCAGCTTGAATCTATTCAAGTAGAAGGCGAATCCGCCGTGACCGGTCAGTATCTGTGTAGTGTGGTGTGTTATGTCTATTTTTCTGACTATTTTGTGTGCAGCAGTAGCGCTTGGGAAAAAAGGCTTCATGACTCCGGCCGTCCCTCCCACTTCGTATCTCCTGTCCCATTCCTCAACCGTATCCTCTCTTAAGATACGCTTGACGAATGAAACAGGACACAGATCGTACTAAGGCGGGTCAATAAGTCCGTGACTTTTTGAATTTCTAACCTCCTTACTGAAAAAGCAACACTACTCCTGTCAACAGGCATCTGTCAGTTGACTCCTATCAAAATTTGAACTTGCTGCGTCAGTTAGTTTGTGTTTTATAGCTATCTTTATCAGACTATTCAGTAACTTAAGGAAATAATGGAAAAAAGTGAATTTCGTGTGCTTAATAAGCATTATTTTTTGCGAAAAAAAACCATTACCGAGACCAAGGCTAAGCTTGATAAATACTATGGGGACTCTGCACCATCGATTTCAATGGTAAAAAAGTGGTTTACTGAATTTCGTTGTGGCCGTACAAGCACTGAAGATGCCGAACGTCCTGGACGCCCAGTTGAGGTCTCTACACCCGAAACAATCGAAAAAATTCACGATATGGTGTTGGCCGACCGAAGATTGAAAGTGCAAGAGATTGTGGAAGCCATAGGCATCTCGCATGGCTCAGTGGTTTCAATTTTGAATGATCACTTGGGCATGAGAAAGCTTTCCGCAAGTCGACCACAAACGCAATCGTGTAACAACTTCACAGGAAGGTTTGGCGTTGTTTAATCACAATATGGAGGAGTTTTTGCGCCGTTTTGTAACCGTGGACGAAACATGGATCCATCACAACACACCAGAGACCAAAAGTGTGAGAGTGAATCGGCGCCAAAGAAGGCCAAGGTGGGTTTGTCAGCCAATAAAGTTATGGCGACTGTTTTTTGGGATGCACGTGGGATAATCCACATTGACTATCTTCAAAAGGGAAGAACAATTAATGGGGAATATTATGCCAACTTATTGGACCGCTTCAATGAGGATTTTAAAAAAAACCGACCTCATTTGGCCAAGAAAAAAGTTCTTTTTCACCAAGACAATGCAAGGGTGCACACATGTGCAGTTGCCATGGCAAAAATCCATGAATTGGGCTATGAATTGCTCCCACATCCACCCTATTCTCCAGATTTGGCTCCGAGTGACTACTTCTTGTTGCCAAACCTGAAAAAATGGCTCGGTGGAATCATTTCATTTTGAGGACCTCGACAAATCATATTTTTTGGAAGGGATAAAAAAATTGGAGAAGCGTTGGACAAAGTGTATAGAGCTCAAGGGGGACTACGATGAAAAATAAAATGATTTATATATCAAAAAATCTGTGTTTTATTCCAAAAGTCACGGACTTATTGACCCGCCCTCGTAGTCGGGCCTCCTTTTCAATCGCTGCGCGGCCTCCTTGGCTAATTCGTCAACCCTCTCATTCCCTCTCAACCCTGTGTGCGCCTTAATCCAAAATGTCCCTGGTGTTTGGCGCGAGCGTCCGATCCATGAAGGAGTTAAAGTCTGTTGATGTAATATGCTGTATGTTGGTTGGATCTGTCACGATAAGGGTGGGCGCAAACAACGATCCTACTCCCACAGCTAGCTCGTGTGGGAAGTGGTAGTAAACATCTTCTAAATGTTAGTAAAAACCTCGGGACTTGTTGAAAAAAATCGTAAAATATTCCAACTGCCTTGCTTCTAGGGTAAAACGCGACACCTCGCTTTTTCCAATACAATTCATTGTGTTTGCCTTTCAAGAAAACAGCGGCTACCACGAACGCCACTAGAACTATCAACAACACTGTTATCATTTTATTTGCAAAGTAAGTATCGAGTTTTAAGTTTAAATACTATCTGATGTTTTAATGTTATTAATAAATATTATGGACTGAGATCCCACCCCCTCCAGACTGCCCTTACATTCATACTGATAAAATGTATATCGTAGTGTAAGTATTAGTTGTGCACAATGAACGTTTGTATACGGTATACCCGCCAGATTGTGTGGTCGGCTGAGGTACAGGACGCCAATGGTACAAAAAAAATGTACTAACTTTTCTTACAGCCTTTGAAATGATTCTAACGTATATTATAGTAGAATAATGACATTTGTATATAATGAAGTGAAATTTATATAGATTGCCTATTTTTATATTGTATTTTCAAATAAATAAAAAATGGAGAATCATCCACGTAGAAATAAAAAAAAAATAAATAAATAAAATTAAACTGTAATGTATACTAACTTTTAGGGAAAAAATGACTGTCATAAGTTTTACGAGGTGATAATTTACATAAAAAAATAATGTGTTTTAACACAAGCGTGATTTACCAAATATTTTAATACTGGAGCAGACATAAACATGATGTCATACCAAGTTTTTAAAGACTTTAATCTTAAGTTTGACAGCCAGAGTAAAAAATTGTGTAAAAATGTAATATCTTTGTTATAGTGGACATAAGATTCCCATAATGTTAGAGAATTACGTACGGTACCCTAAAGGAGATCGCTGATGCTGCGGCACGTGTCTGGTCAACGTGCCGGCTTCGAGGAATCATCCGCTGTTCCAGCAATTTACCGCGTTTTGCAATTTTAAATAATTATATTATTTGTTCATTCTTTTCTGATCTAGCATCGATAATGGATATAATTTTGTAATTAAATTAATAAAGATTTAAGACTTTTGTTTTTTTTTTGGGAGTCCGCGTCTGGCGAAATGGTTATTGGCGCAGTCGGTATGATAATTTCGGGGCTACGGCGATTGCAAAAAGGAAGATTTCCGGGGTCTAGATTCGACACCACGCGCAGTCTTTCTAGCTGTCGCTCTCAAGCGTTCACCTAAACATCGAAAATTACTAGGAAGTAGCCGGAGCGCACTCAACCTTCAGTGTAGCTTAAAGAAAACCAGGGAAGTCGACGAGTTATGTAGATGTAGATGTTCCATCAGTATTGCTTTCTCCTCGTCACAATTTTCCGTCCTATGAAAAATAGTCCTGCCTCCTCCAGGCTTAAAATTCGTAGGGATAGTTTAGTAAACTCGAATCGTCAATTAAGTGAAGGCTCGAATTGCCCTCCAGTAGATTTAAATAATTCAGATTTATTAGTTATAAATAATTTGTCCAAGATGAACTTAATGTCATGTATTTGCAGCAGCAAAATAATTTAGCAACAGAGTCACAGAAATTCCGCACCAGAATAGAATTAAATTTACAGTCGAAAAAAGAACTACCGTATGTTAAAATTAATAATCCACCTTTGAAAGTTCTCATTGATACAGGAGCAAATCAATCATTCATAAATCCTGTAGCAGTAGATAAATATTTCAGTAATATTCCAAAAATGTACGATCTCTTTGAAGTAACTAATTATAGAGTAAAAGGAGGACTTATTAATGGACTGGGATCATTTATTAAAGGTCTAACAGGTAATTTGGATCATGCAGATGCTGAAAGATTTAATTAACCCTATAATTATTAGAAGCAGATGAAAATAAATTAGTTTCTGAATTAAATGATCATATAGGTATTAATAAAGATTGAGTCAATATTCGCAACATATTTTTAATTTAATTTAGCAGAAAACCAAATTAAAATTAATGAAACTTTGAAATTAGTTATAGATAAGTATTATCTTTTTGAAGCTAAATTCGCTAAACTCGCCCAATTATTAGCAATTATCACCGAAAATACGATGATTTATACTTAGAGTTAATTAGAATAGAAAATATTTTAGGATTTATACGTGCAGCGAGCACGTACCATAGTATGATAAGCATAGATAACTTAGCGTATATGATTAATAGACTTAGAGAAATATATAGTAATAATGAAATCTTAGACATTGATTTAAGAGAATATTATAATCTTATAAAAACAGGTAGTTATTTTATAGGTAAGAGAATTGTTATAATTTTTAGATTATTATTATATCTAAAGATAGTTACGACTTATTTAGGCTTGCCATTGTTCCTAATAAATTCCAGCAGACCTTTATACCTATACATCCTTTCATAGCAACCAATGGGAAATTTTTCATGTACTCGCAAACCGAATGCCCGAAAATTGGCGAATACCTTCTCTGTGACGAAAGCACAAATAATTACCAGCCACGAGAATAAGCAGATTGCATTCAGAGTATCATCATCCATCAATCTTTAGACAAGTCATGCAGCCCCGTTGAAGTCTCCATCACTAGACAAGCTATGGAACAACTGGATGATAGACACTATAGTATCGTCTTCCCAAAGCCTACGAAAGTAGAACTCCAATGCGAACGGCAGGAATATGTATCCCTATCTGGCAATTACTTAGCAACAATTCCCTATGAATGTTCTCTACGAACAGATACCGTTAAGATAACCAATAGTGAAGATGAAGTCAAGGGACGGCCGCTGAAGATCACCGAGATACGAAGTAACTTCACTGAAGCTGAAAATAACGAGATCCCACATATCACTCTAAATTCCTTGAATCTCGATAGCCTGCATCACCTGGGAAATAGAATTCGACTACAGAACCCGGCTAATCTTGCCCACTTTGATTCTTCACTGTACCATACAACGTTGCCTCTCTATGCACTTGTATCTGGTATAGTTACAACTTTCCTCGTCTTTTCTCTTCGACGATACCTGCGGAAGAACCCTTACACGCCAGAAGAAGAACCAAGAAGCAACTCTATATATGCTGTTCCTAATGGCTCTGAAAACCATGGAATACCAGCAATATTTTCCCTCAAGGTGCTCAAATAGTTGCTGCTCTGAGGGTGGAGGAATTACGTTCGGTACCCTAAAGGAGATCGCTGACGCTGCGGCACGTGTCTGGTCAACGTGCCGGCTTCGAGGAATCATTCTGCTGTTCCAGCAATTTACCGCGTTTTGCAATTTTAAATAATTATATTATTTGTTCATTTTATTCTGATCTAGCATCGATCATGGATATAATTTTATAATTTAATTATAAGTTAATTAATAAAGTTTTAAGATAATTTTTGGTTTTTTTTGGGAGTCGGGGCTGCCGAAATCGTTATTAGTCTCAAACATATGGTATTTATTTGAAACAAAACCAAACCTGAAAGCATTACTTTTGTTATAACAAGATCACTGTCATTGTCCAACTGTGATTGTATTACCCACATGTATAAAGCTTAATTTCATAACGAAAAACTTTTCGATGAGAAATGAAAATGTCGAAAATGTTGAGCAAGATGTATATAATATGTATGTTGGAATAAATATATATTCTATAAAATATAATATAATATCTAAATATATATAAATATATATATAATTATATCGAGTAGGTAACGTCATAATCAATTTATTTTTCCATTAAACGATTGATTATTTCTTTTTGTACGATTTAAATTAAATGTCAAGGTAAATAACGTAATTAGTATTTACAATACATTTTGTAATTTAAATAGTGTTAAATTGCCTTACATTAAATATTTATTTAGCGCATTATATCATCGACAAGTATTTAAAAAAAATAAATAGAACCTGAATTAACTAGCGATGTTAATTAAAACATACCTAATGATTTCAAATGTTTCAAAAAAAATGTTTCAAATGTTTTCAAATGTAATAACCTAATACCTATAGCCTTAATACAAATTACACATTGGATAAGCTATACAATGTTCTGCCCTTGTCTTACACGTTGGAAAAGTCGCTTGACAGACATTGTATAGCTTATAAACAGTATAAGAAAGAAGATTTTGCCGCCCTCCAAAAAGTGGCACCCAGGCCCCTCACCCACTACGCTACGGCACTGTCTAGAAGTGTTTCCGTTCTCTTATCCTACATAGGTGTTGCATAATAATGTATTTATAAAAAGGGTAAAATGTCAAAATTACAGTGACTTTTAATCAATTCAATTAATTTAATTCTTGCAATTGTAGGTATACAAATGATGTGGCATATTAGTTCTTAGTCTATAATTCATATAATCATACAATCATATTATTACACTACATTTATCATTAAATTATCATTTATCAAAATTATCATTTATCAAACAAATCAAAATTTATTTTTTGATGCCTTACATAGTCTAATTTAGTTAGCCAGAGGGCTATGTTTAATGTGGACTTGTGTGTCCTGTGCGTCTCTCTGGTATGTATCGTATAACACGTAAATAAAGTAGATTCAATATAAGTGTTAATGTCAATATAAGTGTTAATGTATCATTGGTGTTTCAGCGCCTATGTTGTGTATGTGTATGTAAGTTTGTTTTAAGATGTATTTACTATTTGTAATTTGTAGGCGTTTTTTATTATATCTAAGAATTATTGTTGTCCACCATTTTAGTTATTCACTTACTAACGTTGTATCGCTTATCATCTAAATTCTAAATTACACTAAAGTCTGTCTAAATCACAAAAAAACTATCTAGCCACGGAACCTGAGCAGTATTCATGAAAGTTAAGTGCCGTTCCTATCCTATCCTGTTCCTATCCTAACCTATCCTGTACTCATAGGTTGTATAGTATAACTTTATATTAAATATCTAGTTTTCAATAGTCTAAGCACCTATATAACCAGTAAGGATGGTGCACCATCCGGTGCACATCATAAGGTTAATTCTATGTTAAGTTTTCATTAAACAAATACATACAAATGTTTAACTCATGTACCTATATAAAAACACTGGTCTAAATTAAGATAAGACTTCTTATTATTTAGTTTTATATTAAATATAACAGTTACTTGGCCGAACGGTTTCAGGTGGGCCGTGCATCTATTCAGTGCATTCAAGGTGTGTACGGCTTATCGCCAGTTGACCTTCGCGCTGAGATCAGCTGTGCATGCGCTGCAAGTCGTCTGCTTCGAGAAATACCTATTGTAGATTTCAACAAAATAAGGGGCGTAAGCATAAAACTTCTTTTCATACAATTAACTAGTTACTAAGTATTCTATTTTATACATAAATTATTATTTACTGTAGTACTGTCGAACTTTTATTACAAAATTAACAGATTTCGTGCCTCACACGACTATCGAGCACATTGGAAATTAATCTACGGAATTCGAAAAAATATTGTCGCTGAGCGACGAGAAAGTCGGGATAAGGAAAAGGTTACAAAATTAAACTACAACGTTGAATGACAATTATTTTATTCATAGACTACCTTTTGTCCGCGACTTCGCACGCGTAGATGTTGAGGCGACTAATTTTCTATTATTTTTAGAAATTGTCTTTAAATTATGCTAAAAATAAATCAAATGGTAAATGATTTCAGATTTTTTTATTATTAGAGTGTATTATGCCATTGAAGGACCATTTTATAGTAAAATAAAAAAGCCTTTTATTTCCTCCAAATTACACTACTTCTCAATCACTTAATGGTACTACATAATATTCTATTTAAAAAATCTACATAATATCATACATAGTTGCCATTGTCATTAAAAGCAAAAGTAACTTAATATTAATATTGTAGTAGTAACAATAGCTTAATATATACTATCTACTTCTATAACTATACATAAACTACTTGCTTTACTATACATAAACTTAATAATTTAATGAATTATGATCGAATTTGGACCACTAAGTAGTAAAATTTAATTACAACAAGGATGCAGTATAGAATATAAATAATACAAATATCATCTATTTGGTAAAAAATAATCACAACAAACAAAAAATTAACAACAAAACTAGTTTCTATTTCACCAAATTGGTGCTCACTCAGTCTCACGCACTCGCCTGCGAATCCGCAAAGCTGGTTTTCGGTCTAACAGTTAAATTTGTCGTTGCTAAGAAAAGAATACATATTATAATATTTGTTCCACGTGTTCTTAATTCTTATTTCTATTTCCAATATATTGTTATTTCTTTTAAATCCTATTTGTTTTCCTAGATATATGTATTGTTCGACGTATTCTACATTTTCATTATTTATTTTTATGTCCTTTCTTTTGAAGTTTGTCATAACTTTTGTATTTGAGATGTTTATCTGGAGTCCCACGGTTTGATTAGCTCTACATAAGTAAGTAATCATGCTTTGTAGCTGTGTACTGGTTTTGGCAAACATAACCAAATCGTCTTCAAATCGCAAATGACTTAGGCTAACAAGGCTTATATATGCCCTGTATACGAGGGCGGGTCAATAAGTCCGTGACTTTTGGAATAAAACACAGATTTTTTGATAAATAAATCATTTTATTTTTCAACGTAGTCCCCCTTGAGCTCTATACACTTTGTCCAACGCTTCTCCAATTTTTTTATCCCTTCCAAAAAATATGATTTGTCGAGGTCCTCAAAATAGGCCTTCGTTTGCGAGATGACTTCATCATTGGAGTCAAATATTTTTCCACCGAGCCATTTTTTCAGGTTTGGGAACAAGAAGTAGTCACTCGGAGCCAAATCTGGAGAATAGGGTGGATGTGGGAGCAATTCATAGCCCAATTCATGGATTTTTGCCATGGCAACTGCACATGTGTGCACCCTTGCATTGTCTTGGTGAAAAAGAACTTTTTTCTTGGCCAAATGAGGTCGGTTTTTTTTCAAATCCTCATTGAAGCGGTCCAATAAGTTGGCATAATATTCCCCATTAATTGTTCTTCCCTTTTGAAGATAGTCAATGTGGATTATCCCACGTGCATCCCAAAAAACAGTCGCCATAACTTTATTGGCTGACAAACCCACCTTGGCCTTCTTTGGCGCCGATTCACCCTTAGAAACCCACTGTTTTGACTGTTGTTTGGTCTCTGGTGTATTGTGATGGATCCATGTTTCGTCCACGGTTACAAAACGGTGCAAAAACTCCTCCATATTGTGATTAAACAACGCCAAACCTTCCTGTGAAGTTGTTACACGATTGCGTTTGTGGTTGACTTGCGGAAAGCTTTCTCATGCCCAAGTGATCATTCAAAATTGAAACCACTGAGCCATGCGAGATGCCTATGGCTTCCACAATCTCTTGCACTTTCAATCTTCGGTCGGCCAACACCATATCGTGAATTTTTTCGATTGTTTCGGGTGTAGAGACCTCAACTGGGTGTCCAGGACGTTCGGCATCTTCAGTGCTTGTACGGCCACAACGAAATTCAGTAAACCACTTTTTTACCATTGAAATCGATGGTGCAGAGTCCCCATAGTATTTATCAAGCTTAACCTTGGTCTCGGTAATGGTTTTTTTTCGCAAAAAATAATGCTTAATAAGCACACGAAATTCATTTTTTCCATTGTTTCCTTAAGTTACTGGATAGTCTGATAAAGATAGCTGTAAAACACAAACTAACTGACGCAGCAAGGTCAAATTTTGATAGGAGTCAACTGACAGATGCCTGTTGATAGGAGTAGTGTTGCTTTTTCAGTGAGGAGGTTAGAAATTCAAAAAGTCACGGACTTATTGACCCGCCTTAGTATATAAGCCTTGTTTATTCCAATCTAGTTGCTTATGACATTTTCTAGTACAGCGATAAATATATTTGAAGATATGGGGTCTCCCTGCCTTATGCCCCTTCTTAAAAGGAATCATTTCTTAATGAATTTAAATTATTAAAAACTAATAATCCATTAAAACAGAATTCAAAACTGCAATGTCTATCTCCATTTTTTTTGATCAAAACCAATTTGATTACAGTCGGAGGCAGAATCGATTCCTCGCAGTATACTTTTGAGAATAACGCGTGCTTGACGCGTCTCATCACTTGACCAGATTAATATTCGAACACCAGCATTTGCAAAATTTTCTTGTTGGGCCGCAGTTACTTTTGGTATCCGTATGGTAATCGATTTGTCCAATCAATGAACGTCGTCTGGCTCGTCAGGTCGTGCGTCGATGTGTTCGGTGTCGACGTGCGCAAGGTATAATGCTGCAACCAAAAATGGGAAATCTGCCCCCAGAGCGGCTCAATCCTGACTATCCTTTCATTTATGTAGGGCTAGACTTTGCCGGACCCTTTCACATTCTGAATCACAAAGGGCGTAGCGCTAAATTAATAAAATGTAATATGTGTATTTTTGTTTGTATGAGATTTAAATGCATCCATTTAGAAATCGTTAGTGACTTGTTCAAAAATGCTTTTATTATGACGTTACGGAGATTTGTAGCTTGACGCGGAAAGCCAGCAGAAATATTTTGCGATAAAGGCTGTAATTTAGTTGCAAAGAGTAAGGTACGTTTATTCAATAAAATTCTGACTCTATCTCTGACTCTGCATCTCAGGAAGGCATTAAATTTATTTTCTCACCATGTTAAGCTCCTCATTTTGGTGGAATATGGGAGGCTGGCGTCAAATCGGCTAAGCACCATATTTATAAGTTTTCAGGAGTTGTACTGTTGATGTTGATACTGACCAAGTTAAATTTCTTATTAGTTTCTAGTGACACATACTATATACTATGGGTTGTTTGAGTCTAGGATTTTCATTTTAATTCATTGCTTACCAAAATTTTTAGTATAAAAAAAACAGTATTTAGGCATACTGCTTTCAATAATATTAAACTATAGTACCTGAAAAACCAAGCATTGCTGGGAATTTTAGGAGTGCGAGAAAAAAATTAAAATTATAAAAGAAAAAGAAATAGAAATAAAAATATTTCGTCTGACCGAGATTCGAACCCGAGACCAATTAGTTAACAACCCATAATACAAGTGCTTACGTAACTGCGCTACGCGTATCTGATATTAGTATTCGAAATTACTCATATTTTATTTGTATTTCACGACGAAAGAAAAAACATGACAAACCGTAACCTAGCTAGTACAAAGGCAGTAACTCTTTTTCGTGACAAAAAATCGTAACGCCCCTCTTTTTAATATAATACGTCTATGGTAAAACCCGTCTATATAAAAGTTTCACTTAAAAAAAAAAACACGAAACACTCTATATGCCTACTCACACTGTCACGCCACCTTCGCGTGATTTATAAGGCGAGGAGTGACGAAAATTATTACGGCACATTATTTTTTATCCCCTATGATAAAACACATCTGTGATAGAAACTCCTCAGCCCGACACCTTAAAGGCATGTAATTTATTAATGTGTTAGATTTTTCTACTTTTGAGTAAATAGGATAAGGAAAATATAAAATGTTTATCGTCACTACGTAGGTTTTGATGATAAACGTTGCTTTTATAAACTAAATATTGACCGCGAATTCGTTCGCGCAAAAAAAAATCACGCTGGCATCGTATATTTCGTTGCGATGAAACGTAGCCTATGTCCTTCCCCGTGATCTACTCTATATCATTCTGTGTCCAGCAATTTAGAAGCCTATTCAATGCAAACAATAAAAATTTTCTTCTTTATAGTATTAGTATAAAACTAGGACGTAGGTATATAAATTATATACCTATTATTATATAATATAACTAGATTTTTCCCTCGGCTCCGCCTGCGTAAATACAGTATCCCACGGGAACACTGTAATTTTTCGGGATAAAAAGTAGCCCATGTTTTAAATACAGAGTTTAAACTACTACCATAACCAATTTTCATCCAAATCCGTTTAGTAGTTTTTGCGTGAATGAGTAACAAACATCCATCCATCAATCCGCACATCCGTCTATCCTCACAAACTTTCACATTTATAATAGTGAGAGGACAGTCACTAGAATCTAGATTCTATATCTTCGATGACTTTGTTCTTGCAAAAGTAACGGTATCCACGAAATACACTCCGTATTTCGCGGATAACGTAACTCCTAAGTTGTCCAGTATAAGGCAGGACTTAACATAAGCTGTAGCGGTTGGTATCCAAGCTACAAACTATCAGTGTGTCATCTAAATCCAGCAGTTTTAAATGAAGTGTAAAACGCGTGAGCCCTTAAGAGCCCTATTACAAATCTGCACTCTGCGAGATTAGGTATTTGAAGCGTTCCCGACATTTCGCATTTTGCAGTAATTTTGCAGTTGTATTTTTACTACTATAAATAAACTAAATATTGACCGCGAATTCGTTCGCGCAAAAAAAAAATCACGCTGGCATCGTATATTTCGTTGCGATGAAACGTAGCCTATGTCCTTCCCCGTGATCTACTCTATATCATTCTGTGTCCAGCAATTTAGAAGCCTATTCAATGCAAATAATAAAAATTTTCTTCTTTATAGTATTAGTATAAAACTAGGACGTAGGTATATAAATTATATACCTATTATTATATAATATAACTAGATTTTTCCCTCGGCTCCGCCTGCGTAAATACAGTATCCCACGGGAACACTGTAATTTTTCGGGATAAAAAGTAGCCCATGTTTTAAATACAGAGTTTAAACTACTACCATAACTAATTTTCATCCAAATCCGTTTAGTAGTTTTTGCGTGAATGAGTAACAAACATCCATCCATCAATCCGCACATCCGTCTATCCTCACAAACTTTCACATTTATAATAGTGAGAGGACAGTCACTAGAATCTAGATTCTATATCTTCGATGACTTTGTTCTTGCAAAAGTAACGGTATCCACGAAATACACTCCGTATTTCGCGGATAACGTAACTCCTAAGTTGTCCAGTATAAGGCAGGACTTAACATAAGCTGTAGCGGTTGGTATCCAAGCTACAAACTATCAGTGTGTCATCTAAATCCAGCAGTTTTAAATGAAGTGTAAAACGCGTGAGCCCTTAAGAGCCCTATTACAAATCTGCACTCTGCGAGATTAGGTATTTGAAGCGTTCCCGACATTTCGCATTTTGCAGTAATTTTGCAGTTGTATTTATCGTTTTTATCGAAATAGGTTAATAAATGCATGGTTTAAAATTATAAAATCTTTATTCCTCATGAAGTAACAATTGCTGTGGTATAAATTTTGCTTAGTAATATTATCGTAGATAGGAGTAATTCACAGTTAACTTAAAGAGATTTTTGAAGTATTTTTGGCTTAGAATAAGATTTTTTTCTATATTAAATCAAATATATTTCAAAATTACGTTACGTATACGTTTTTTATATTCCCGTACAACAAACATGATTTTTTTCGTCTACTGAAATATTTATTTCATTTTAATTTACTTATTTATCTATTTTTTAAGTGAATATTTCAAGCTTCTACCTTTTGTCGTTATAATTATCGAGAAAAAATTATATTTGTCGCTTAATAGCCCCCACTTAAATATTCACTTTATTCTGATTTTAGTATTTGCTGTTATAGCAGCAACAGAAATATAGGATCTGTGAAAATGTAAACTGCCTGTCTATCGGTTCATGAGATACAGCCTGGTGACACACATACATACAGACGGACGGAAGGACACCGGAGTCTTAGGGTCTCGTTTTTAGGGTTCCGTAGTTTACATCTCGGAAGTAGAAAACAAACCTTGGGAGGTTAGTAGCCGTTGATGATGATGACTGGAACCGTTCTGGGCGGAGACAGATGACAGACGAGCTGGAAGATTTATGTCTCGATATCATTCCAATTCTGATCGTCGATTTAATATAACAGCTTAGCTCGGAACATCTGCCGGGCATGTTATTAATGACTATGTATCCTGCGACTTTGCTTATAACGAATATCATACGGAAATCGTACATTTTGCTGGGATAAAGACTAGCCTAACGTTGATTAAAAAAGGATTGTGTGGTTTTATGAAACCACGGTAAAAGTGAAACTTAATAACAAAATAGCGTGGAGCACTGGCACAAATGAGTACTAGTCTATACACTATACGGTCAGCTGATGCGAACTGTAGGCGCCGCCATATTGGCCTCGGCTGCTCTGACGAGCGCCTTTCACTTTATCCCTACTCCGCGGCCGACCGTCACGCGACATGCAATACACAGACGAAAAAGTTTGAGACGATGTAATAAAAGTTTCACTTTAAAAGTATGCATATAAGATCGAGAGGAGTTTCACATCGTACCAATTAATCTATCCTCATTCCTCACAGTATTCTTAAGAAACTTGAATTTAAGGACATTATTTAAAAGTAACCTAACCAAGAGCATGTCAGGACATGTCGAAAGAGGATTCCGCAGCTACCAAAGCGCAATAGGTTTTCGTTTTTTAAAGTTATAGTCAGATTTCGCTCAAAATAATTTTCCTCAAGAGTTTTTAGCATGACCTTTTAGCATGGAAAGTTACAAGTTACTATCTCTTATAGTTTAGAAATGCCAGGGGAGGGGGGGGGGGGAGAACTTACAATTAACAACAATTTGGAGGCTATTACTCGAAAATGTGAAAATGTTTAACTTTGTATAAAAGTCATGAATGAAACCTTGATGTTGTTTAAAATTACCTAGGTATTCGACGATAACCCACACGATGGGATATTTTCTCCGCTTCACATGTATGGACAGTCCTAAAAATAAAAAAATATTATTATTATATAATGCCAAAACCAAAATCTTAACACTATCTATAACTATACCGAATTTTATTCATTTATGTTCATAATTACAGAAGCTATAAGGCGGACAGACAGACACCCTAAAAACGGAAAAAGTATATCACGATTGCTGATTGCTCTATCTTAGTTTGAAAACAAACAATGGGTTTGTGAGTACACCAGATGGGTAAGCACGACCACCCTCGGAACGAGTTTATTTTCACGCAAGAATAGACAAGATGACAGATTGTAGAAACAATTATACCGTTCATGCCAAAAATAGTTCTTATTGTAAGGCACTTGCGAAGATATGGCTTAAAGTTAACCCTGGGTTAAATTTTATGTTATCTCTATCTTTCTTCGTATTTATGAAAGAGAAGACATGATATTTTAAGCCAGGGTTAACTTTAATCTGCGCAGGTGCGCCTAAGGCAGCAAGTTATCGAATCATGAATTATGAATAGTACCGCTAAAACATTAATGTCAAAATTTTTTCGCTTCTCTTGAAAGTAGAAAATAAAATATGGCTGCCAAGAAATATTGACATTTTATAACGACCTTGGATTAAGAACTATTTTACCACGAATTTCTCTACACTTCCCTAGAAAAACCACGGCGGTTCTACACGGTGATCATGCTAAGCCCGCAGTACTCAGTGAAGAAAATAAAGAAACAGATTACCTTTATATATGACATATACAAACGGACAACACAAATTTTAAGTTTCTAATATCGTTTTTTAATCAGAATTACCGTTTAGGGTCTTTAACGATTTAAAATCGTTACTACGATTCTCACTTAAATAGTCTTTCAGACATCTGATATTGATACGGTGCTGCTGACTGCAGATGATCTTGAGGTAACAGAAAGATGAACAAGAACTTATAAGTGTAAAATAAAATAATTTTATTTGTTATGCCAGCAGTTTAGGCTGTACATTAACGCATTGGCTACTTTTATACCACAGTATAGTGTACTTACTACTGTACTTTTTTGAGAAGCCTACAGGCTACGGTATTCATGCGGATGGAGCTGCGGACAATAGCTTATATTGGAAAATAAACGCACTTGAAATTTCTTTACACGCTTCCAGCTGTGACCCAATTTAAGGCGAGAAAGCAGCAGTAATTGAGTTTGGATAAGTCGTGCAGTAATGTTATAAATGCGGCTTTATGCGAGACCTAAACCATCCCAGTTTTATTTGAAAGATAGGTTCATGCGATTATTATAGCCACGGGGTTAATATATTATGTCTTGCTACTTAAAAAAAAATAGGTCTTAAAAGGCCACTTCGAGTTTTAGAACTACCTTCAATCTTCACAATTTGTTTTCGTACCTGGGCGGAAATCTAGCACGGAACAAATGAACAGTGATAATATTATGATAATATCCATGGACGCTTCTACACCACGTCAATCGAAGAACTAACGAAGAACTTGTGTTACGGGTACCAGACAACGGAAATATATTTAATACTTTTTATACTATAAATATATTTAATATTTTTGTTATATAATACATTATGCGCAAGTAAATGCTGAATTAACTTGCGTATCAAAAAAAGTTTGTGTATTTCTTAAGATTTGCATTCTTTAAGTAAACTCTAGATGTTAAAACCACCCATTTTCATTGTTTCATTGTTTTCATATTTTTGTATTGTGTTACAATACATAATATTTAAAAATGTTACTCATACTTCTAAGCCCGGCGTATTTCGAGGTTGTTCCATTGGTGTCATCAAATATGCTTAAAAGTGGATCCATTGGCAAACATTTTATTGCTGTCGACTCTGGGTTTTTTTCGTATGCATTTTTAACGATAATCGATTATTATCTGTGTGCTTGTACCCACTATAATAATACGTCCATTATATTGAACGAGATTACTAATCAGGAAAAACAGCCACGATTTGGACAAAACTTTTCATCTTCCTCATGCTAGTACAATCATCGACAAAAGTTTCCACATCAATGTGCGCGTGACTGCACACGTGTAATAAGGCTTAGCACACAATATATTGAACAATTAGGACAAACGGCCACCAGACCGCATAGAATCGATCGTGGCCGAATAATTCGTTGTACTACACGTCAATAACCGTTTATGGCCTGGGTGTTATAGCTGGGTTTAGGTTTGATACGCATGATTTGGACTGGGTAATAAAAATAAATTCGTTTTATAGACTTTTTGTCTGGTATAGGCCAAACGAGCAATCAAATTCTCTGATTAAAAGCGCTTATATTCGCCCACTGACAATGGCAAAATAATTGAAAATTTAAATAAAAATTGGTTGCCGTTTACAACAAAGGAATACAATGAAAACAATTCGGTCGAATTGAATACCATTTTTACCTTTACAAAAATTTTGTGGTTTTAAATTGGATCTAAACAGAGGATAGTTCTAATTATTATAATGTATATTTTAGTCCGTGGACACCTAAACCGCAGCAGCAGAGCATAACTCCCGGTCTAAACGAGCTAACCACGCGTAATGGTTAACGGTTAAACTTTCAGTTAAACACAGTTAGATCTGACGTATGGTCCTTCCGAACAGTGGTTTTATTTGCGCACACTTAGCATAAACTAAACAGTATTTATCGCTCAAAGGTTAGTTAATAGAATCAGGCGTTACTTTGCGGAAATCCATAGCATACAATTTAATTAATATTGTATCTAGCAATATCCCGCGAAAATACACCCACAGCCTGCAAGCAAATGTGTGAGTGCACACATAAGCATGCGTATAACACCTCCCTTCTCCCACACTGCTTATGCGTAGGTACACTCAGAAACAAGATCGTGCAAGGACCCACACCACCAAGAAGGTTGCAAAACTCGACGCGCGTTTCGCCCCGGACCCGGAGCAGCCTCAGGAAGTGGGCCTGCGAACAAAGTTCGTTAGTAGATATGAATGCTAAATACGTCGATGATCTCATTTGCGTTTTTTTAACAGATTTTAAATCACTGAATCGAACATGATTGTCGGTTCGTTAACCCTATAAAGTATTCAATAGATACAATTTAGGCTTCCTGCCGGACCAGTTTCCAAACATTTTAATTTGCACTCGCCTCAAAATATTCAATCGGCAAAGAAGTGCATGGACTACAGACGTGGTTGAACTTCATATTTACACGCCATTTCCATAGAAAAATATGATATTATATTAACTCATAACTTCTGTACCCGGCGATTTTGGTGTTTTTCCTTTTGGTGACAGCAAATAATATGATTATAGGGAACATATTGGCATCAATTTACTCCTGTCCACTCTGGGTTAATTTTGGACATCACCTTTGTAACAGAATCATAAATAATAACGCCATTACTAATAAAAAGATTTAAACAATGGATAACTTATACTACGTTGCTGTCTTTGTCTGTCAAGTGAGTTTTCCAACGCATCAGTCACAGGCAGCAACGTTGTCTAAGTTATCCGTTGTGTAAATCTTTTTATTAGTAAGGGGGTATAAGTATTATATTTTTAAAGAAACCTGTCACTGCATTACCGATTTTACACCATCATCTTTGAAATAGAATCACAAACATTATAAGCATTATATTTTTACTGAGACCTGTCACTGCATTACCGATTTTACACCATCATCTTTGTAATAGCATCACAAACATTATAAGCATTATATTTTTACAGAGACCTGTCACTGCATTACCGATTTTACTGCTAGCAAGTCGCTTCGCGTATAACAATAATTTGAACCCAGCTGGAGAAAATTTTTAGGGTGCACATTGGTGATATGAGGAAGTTTATAGCTGCCTTATATGATATATTATAGCCGTAGGGCTTTGAGCCATAAATCCGGAGTTATTTGTTTAATATACGGCGTAATATGCGGGAGGAGATTGATAAAACAGTATAATATAACACGGGGAAGTTAGCGGTGGATATAATATATTAACCAGTTTTTTACATACATTAAATATTTTTGTAGTTTACTCCTTAAGAAACGATCTTCATATATAAGGTTTGCTAAATCAATTACGGGTATTTTGGGCATTGGATCTAATACTGTAAAGACATTTAGGCAGAAAAATAATTTAAAATTTCGAATAAATACTCACACCTCACCTCCTTTACCTCACAGAAACAGCTCACTTTAAAGCGAAAGCAAAGTCTTTGCCTAAATAATATAAATTGGATCAGCTGTGGCTAAGGTCAGTGTCCTCTGTAGGGCCGTAAAGAATTTTTAAATTATTTTTCTGCCTAAACGTCTCAACATAAGCAGTATAAAATATTATTAGCGCGACTTCATACGTGCAAAAGGGAATCCCGCGGGAACCATACATTTTGCCGCGATCAAAAGTAGCCTATGTCCTTCCGTGTGGTCTACTCTATATCTGTGCCAAATTTCATCAAAAACTTTTTGATTTCATAAAAGGTTTATGAGCCTATTCGATCATCGACGCAAAGAAACATACAAATATACAAATCTTTCATCTCTTAAATATCAGTATAGATGAATATTTGATTCGGGAAATTTAAACATTAACAACCAACATTATCTATTTCGATTGATTTGTAGGCGTCACAACTCATTTGGTTAGGGAGGTCGGTAGATATAAAAATATTTATTCCGTTTCTAATTAAATACAACGCAACACACATACACACTTATACTTTAAACTAGGATTAATTGCCCCCGGCTTCGCCCGCGTGAAATTAGAATTTCAGCCTTCTCCCCTATTTTACCACTGAGACACGTAACTCATTATTTTTTCCGTACTCAATTTATACAAAATATCATGAAAATATGTCCAAGGAATAATAAGTTTCATACAAAGTTTTATCACCTATTTTACCCCCTTGGGGGTTGAGTTTTGAAAAATCCTTCCTTAGTGGGTGCCTACGTCATATGAGTAATACGTGTGCAAAATTTCAAATTTCTAGCCTCAAGGGTTTGGCCTTTGCTTTGATACATCAGTCAATCAGCTTTGCCTTTTATACTATACTAGCTGTTTCCCGCGGCTCCGCCCGCGTAAATACCTCGGGTAATAATCCCTCGGGAACACTACTTTTTCGGGATAAAAAGTAGCCTATGTTTTAATCCGATTAATACCGAATTTCATCGATCCGTTCAGTAGTTTTTGCGTGAAAGAGTAACTAACATCCACGCTTTCACATTTATAATATTAGTATAAATATAAATGAGACAATCTTGTACAATGTATATAATTTTGTTATATATCATAATAACAATTTTGTTACAAGTTGACAATGTATCAAAATATTTATATCTATATTTTTTTATTTTTTTCTATCTTAGAGGCAAAATTAAAAAGTTCAAACTCAAAAATCATATTATGAATTATTATACGCGAATTCGGACCACAGGGCCGACCTCTAGATTTATTTAAGAGGTAAATCCAATAACCATTCCATCTCCTTTACATCTGCGTGTTATTACATACAAAGATTTGGGTCGCGTAGAATTTAAATGGGATCCGTCTTTAGGCCTCTTTATTAGAGCCTCGAATCCACAAAGAAATTGTCAAAATATTGTTAGCGAATTGAGGCAAAATATATTGAATAGAATATTTGAATTCTATCCACAAAGCTGCTAATTCTAGGATATATTTGAAAATATATATTTTTTTTAAATGGTACCTGACAATACTTTTTTCCAAAGGCTCTGGGATGAGCCACTCTGCAGACTGGTACGGAATAATCTTCTTTATACGTCCTCCAGTCCTGTGGAGCAGGCTCGCCTCTTAGCTGCGGAGAAGTGCGAGTCGGGCCTTTGGCTACAAGCATTACCGTCACCCAATACGGGCACATTGCTGGATCGAACAGCTTTCCGGTTAGCCACTTCCCTGCGTCTTGGCATCCCCCACATCGTCCCACATCGCTGTGTTTGTGGTGCAAACGTGGACAGCCTCGGACACCACGGGCTGTCCTGTCAACGAAGCGCCAGCCGCATCTCCCGACATCACTGCCTGAACGATCTCATCCGTCGGGCTCTTGTCGCCGCCGGAGTGCCAGCTGTGCTGGAACCCTCTGGTTTCGCGTCGACGATGACAGGAGACCAGACGGTATGACCCTGGTCCCTTGGAGAATGTGACGGGCTCTTGTATGGGACGCTACTTGCGTCGATACACTTGCTCCGTCCCATGTCCAGGGGGTTGAAACCCTAGGTACATGGGGTCTGGGTGCGCACAAACTTTTCAGAGAAATCTTCAAAAAACTCATTGAGGCCACCCGAGACCCCAGAGCCGGCACCTACCTGGCCCAGAGAATAAGTATCGCAATCCAGCGAGGAAACTCTTTGAGCCTTCTGGGTACTCTGCCTGGTGGGGACGACCTGGGAGATTTCTTTGTTTTGTAGCATTTTAAGTTTTGGAGTAGTTATTAATTTTTTAGTAAGTACTAAAATATATAAATATAAATATATAAATACTAAAATAATAATAAAAGTAGGTAAGTACCTAGTTTTATAGTTTGTAAATAAAAAAATAGATTTTAAATGGGATTAAAAGTGTCGGCTAGGTCAATATGGAAATTGAATAGGCTAGACGACAGTTTTTTTATTGCATAAATGAATAGCACTCTTAAATACGGACAACTTTTCGGAGGACACAGTTTATTACGAGTATAATCTATATTTTCAAAGGTAGGTACAGTGATTTGTTTACACAATTTTCCAAGTCTCGTGAAAACCCTCCATAAAAAAGTCGTACCTAACTATGACGTTACGATTAGGTAAAAGTGTAAGAAATATAAGGCCTCAGGAACATAATATTTGTTAATAAAAAACTAGACATAAAACATTATATTTTTTACGATTATCATGTGGTAAATAAACTAAATATTTTACATACAGTCGTCTATCTATCTCTTATCTATCTTTTATATATTATATAATGTATTATTATATATACCTATAAAATGCAACGCTGATTGACTGATGTATCAACGCACAGGCCAAACCATTAAGGCTATAAATTTGAAATGTTGCACACGTATTGTTCATATGGTTATATGTGATAGGATTTTTCGAAATTCGACTCCCAAGGAGGTAAAATAGGGGGTAAAAGTTTGTATGATTTTTTTTATTCCTTGGAAATATTTGTCATTCTTGTTGTCTTGTTTGTTTCAGCGTTTATTTAATTAAAAAGATAGCGTTGAAAAAACAATTTTACTCGGGCGAAGCCGCGGGAAAATGCTAGTATTCATATAAAAGCAGATGTCACCATTGACTGACTGACTGACGTCTAGACGCTCGCACAGTCGTAACCGCTAGTAGTACAAACGTGAAATTTGGACAGTAGTTTTAATTCACCACGTAACCGCGTACTAAGAAAGTATTGGGCAAAAACCCACCCTTAAAGGGGTGAAATAGGGGTTGAATGTTTGTATGAAAAATCTTTGTATCTACACCGATTTCGATGGAAATTGAGATTCATGCTCTTAAATACATTTAATTAAATACGTCTTTCAGGATTTATTACAATCCACCCTCTGAGAGTGTAAAATAAGGGTTTCAACCCATTGTGTATATCCCCACGTAATAATATGTATTTAACTAATGTTTTAGAATCGAACGTTGAGTTTTTTCTCCGCGCTCTTTTTTACATTGATCTTAAACCAATAGAAAGGACCATGCAAATCAGCGTGTCAAGAGCTATTAACTGTGATTTGAAATCTGTCGGTAGGTGGGGACGCTACCCATAATGTTTTTTGCATGGGCTTTTCACACATTAAGATATATATATAAAGGTCGCGACGCGCTGCCGCGTAGTTACGCCTAGTGCAGTCTTCAATAATTTAATAATCACACATGACACAACACATAGGTATACCGAGCAATAGCAAAGACAAAACATAAAAACAAAATTAAAGTACACAAAAAATTGGGTGTTAATATTATGTTGACATATGACAAATGAAATATGACATTATGACAAAAATTTACCCCAGCATTTACGCAGCGAGCGTCGTGTAAATAGTTTTATTGTTAAGGGGGTATTTTTCTTACGTATTTACAGTATTCAAATTCTTCATTGATTTGTGTTTAATTTTAAATAAAATTTAATAGTTTTATTGTGATGTCACACATTATATAAGTGCAGCGGGCTTGCTCGCTGCATAAATGCTGAGATGATGTAATTCTTTGGCATCACACAACATATTATGCACCCAATTTTTTGTGTTTTTTTTTTTAATTTTGTTTATATATTTTCCATTTGTCTTTGCTATTGCTCGGTATATACGTTGAACAGAAACGGTAGATGCGGATTGCAATTGTACATTATCGTCGGAATCAGGTATAATCCACGGCTCTGTGAAATGAGGTGAATAAGCCGAACCAAATGCACGCTGTTTGACGGACAAACGCGCTAATAAAGGCCTCTAAATTCAACGGGCTTTAGTATTACCTAGTACCTACTGTATGTTACTGATACAGGCATTAGCATCAGTGTATGCATCTATATAGTTTTGCAAACAATTAGATAAACTTTGGGCACACGCTTTCCAGCTTATGTAAAGACGTCAAGGCAGAAAAAAATAAATACATGCGAAATATGTTTATTTGCTGTTGCTGAGTGTATTACATCTGTCTATCAAACGACAAAAATATGGAACCGCATAATACTAGGCACTATGCCGCAGTGATACGCCTGAGCGGTCCCCTTTTTGACAGTTAGGCATTACACTACCTATCTTCCTAGTACTAGTATCTATTGCATACCTACTCCTACTCATGGTACGTAATTTTATGTTTGAGTTGTTTTTCTGTCCTGTTTTTATGATTTTTGTATGTAAGTCTTGTTTTTTTTTTTAAACGGGCAATTGGCCCACCATACTTACCCACCACTGCAACTCCTGTGTAGCCAGGATCGACAGTGGTAACCAACCGCAAAAAACCCTTTGATATGATCTCAGGGGTGCCCGGGGGACATGCTAAATCTGTCTTGGAACCTGCAACGAAATTAATCAGAAGATTGTAGGAGGAGTAGGAAGTATTCCAGTTTCCCTCCCCAAGCAAAGCGGGAGACAGCAAAAATTGTGATGACAAAAAGTCAGAATTAACGGGGAAGCACCACGGGAATAACATGTTTTTTTTTCTTTTTTTTTATGACTACAAGACAGAATGTAATTAAATGTTTTAATTTATAATATGACAATTGATTACAATGCATTTGTAATGACAAAAAAGTGTTGCATTGTTTCCAATAGTACTTATGACAAAAACGTTTGAAAGCTCGGAAGTTCTTCGCGCAGCCCACGAGATCTTCATAGTACACAACCCTAGAAACACAATGGACGCTGTTCAACATTTCGATTCTTTCGTCATACCAGAGATCACACTCCCAGAGTATGTGATGAGCAGTTTGTTCATAAGGGCTACCTTCGGTCGAACACTCGCATAGCGGAGACGAGACTAATGTAAATCCAAAAAGTTTCGCTTTAAAGTTTCCGTGTCCTGTCAAAAATTGTGCGACGTAGTGATCTATTTCTATCCATTGCTTCGAGAGTCGATCGCGTACCGAAGGGATGAAATTATATAGGTGACGCCCTTTGATAGTGTTGTCCCACCGTTCCTGCCACTCAGAAATTAGGTTCTGTATAGAAATATCTAATGGCTCGAATAATCTAGTTATCTTATTACTCTCTTTCGCGCTTAAAAACTCAGGGTTAGTCATTTTTTTTTTTTTTTATAATATAGCGCTGCACGACGCTGTATCTCTAAATCTACTGGTAGGACTCCGGCTAAGACTGGGAGTGCTTCAGTACTTACGGTACGGTATGCCTTATATAAAAATTAAAAAAATCTTTTAATCTTTGTTTTATTTGTGGTGTGTACTGTCTCATTGTGTCAAATAAATGTTATTTTATTTTATTTTAAATATTTTTTTTTACAAAATACTGGGTGATTTCCCACCGTGTAGACTCATTCATATTTTTTTTCAGATCAAATAGATTTATTGTTTAATGTAATAGTTGATTTTGCTAATTAAATCTAAGAGAAATACAATTTCGATGCAGTCTCGATATGTTAAAACAGCAAAATGATATTCTCATAAACGTTAAACGAACGTCAAACGCGTTTTGTTTGGTCCAAACGTCAAAAATCATTTTATGATATCAAGACTATTCATCGAAAGTAAATTGAAAGTCTAAGCTAAATACGAGGATTGAGCTTCTTATTTACATAGGCAGTAAATCATTTCCCCAAAGGTTTGAGATTTATCTTGCATAACGTTTTATTGCGAGCGCAGTCGCGGGCAAAAGCTAGTATATATACTAGCTTTTGTCCGCGGCTGCGCTCGCGCAAATAAAGTATCCCATGGCAACACTGTACTTTTTCGGGATGAAAAGCAGCCTATGTAATAACAATCATTAATCATGAGCCTAAAAAATTACCATCCCAAATTTTATCAAAATCTTTTCCGCAGTAATTGTTGCGTGAATAAGCGACAATCCATCCTCACAAACTTTCACATTTACAATAGTAGTAGGATTCTTATGTACAGTTTCATGTAAAGTGGTAGAAAAGAAGTTGATTGGTTTTTTCAAAAAGCGTAGTAGGGCTTAGGGCATTGATTGTGATATTACGACCGCACTCAGAGACATTTAATGCTTACTAAAAGAAGCTCGTTAGTACAGACTTTGACATAAAGTCCATACAGTTTCTGTCAAAATCTCAACTAAGTGACTTCTTAAGTAAGCATTAATGTCTCTGAGTAGTCTGTTAGTACCTGGCTAACCGAGCTCTAGTAGATTTAAAAATTAATAAAAATAATAACAAAAATATTTTACCGGGGTTCGAACCCATCACATTCCGAATTTCCGAACAACGCAAAAATTAACCAAACTGCCAATCGGACTGACATTATTCGAAAGATATTGGGTACAAGATTCGAAATTATTGATATATTGTTGCACGACGAAAGAAAAAACATATATTACTTAAAAATGCGCAGTTTCCCGGGAATAAACCGACCTAGACCGATTTTTCTCCCCCAAAACTCCCTGCTTACTAAATTTCATGGTCATCATCAACAATACTTGCAACTGATTATATATGTATATATATATATATGTATTAACACCACCAATGGGCTTAGGTCTTTAGGCAATAGTGAAGATTAGCCTGTAGTCAACCACGCCAGCCTACTGTGTGTTAGGCGTTATCTTAAAATGGTAACAATAATTAACAAAAAATTTGCTGGATATTTGCTGTTTTAATGCGGAATTTTAACGAGCAAATCAAATAATAACGTAACGTATGTAAAGTGCGTTTGGCGCCGACTCAAAATTTCTTAATATACTTTACATTAGCTTAAGACGTTTTTTGTGACCACAATCTACTAATCACTATTAACTACACGCTTAAGCACATTAATGGTTAATAATTTTATATTGTTGTAATGAACAACTCAGCATTAAAGCCTGTGAGCGAATGGTGATGATGATGAATATAAATTTGGGAATAGGAAATGTTCAAAGATATCGATATCGGTGTAAAAAACTATGAGAAATACCTACTTCATCATATGAAGATGTATGGTGTGATGATGGTGGTGATGATGATGATGTTTACTGTAATTGGCATAGTAACATAATATGCTTGCTGTTATTTAAACAACGCTGAATTTCCCAAACATGTATCTTTAATGACTAAGGAGTTCTGTTCAGTGGTTTTGGATCCAAGGTGTACCTTGGCACAAAACCTAAATTTTTGGTAGCATATGGCTTCAAAAAAAGTTGAAATCATTATAGGTCCACATAAATTTCGAGAAGTTCCCTCAATGTCTCATGGAATCCATCACCAGGTGACCCCACTACCATTTGGTGACAATGGGACTATCTTAGAAGGAAACCTATAACAACAAAAAAGGAATCATCAATATCGGACTACACTGTAAAATGTTATGCGTGGGCATACATAAAAAAATATATATATTCGCGTTGACTTTGAACCTCCTCCGGATTTTTTCTTCAGTTAAAAATAGAAAATCTCGCTTTATCATGTTTTATTTAAGTATTTACCATCCAGACATAGTAGAAAGGAGCGAGGGGCCGTTCTAGTATTACGGAAGCACTATAGGGAGTGTTTACTTTGCTTATTTTTGACTAGCTTTTGCCCGCGGCTCCGCCCGCGTAAATAAAGTATCCCCCGGGAACACTGAACTTATTCGGGATAAAATTAAGCTTATGTTTTAATCTAGAGCCTAAACTACTACCATACCAAATTCAACAAAATCAGTTAAGTAGTTTTTGCGTGAAAGAGTAACAAGCATCTATCCATGTCCATCATCCATCCATATATCCATCCTCACAAACTTTCACATTTATAATAGTAGTAGGATGATATGGGGGTGGGGGGTATAGATGGTGATTACGTCAGCAGTAGTTAGTTTTTTTTACACATATGGCAACCCACTGTCTAAGCTTGTATTTTAATCTGCTTACGTAATAGTTGAATAGCCCCCGATACACTGTGCACATTCACGCTTCTCGGGACTTATCTTTCTCTCCGTTAATAATTAATTTATTAGCAACAACAAATCCTAAATTAACCTTTGAGTACTAAATTGCTAATCTTAGGTAATCTATATTAATCAGTTTATTGACTGTACATACTACACAATCTGTTGACTGCACATACACCCGAATTAAGTAATTAGTCGGCGTTGGTGCGAGTGCCAAGTGGAATTATTTACTCAAGAAACTTACTGCTAATTGCTATAGGAGATTGCTACGTGCCTATTATTGGATTAACTCCCTCACACTGATTTAGGTGACGCTGGCCGGTTCATTGAAACCAGGCCAGTTACGCAGAAGTTATTTTTATAGTGCCCAAGTGTGTGCGCAGTACACAAGAGCACTCTCTCTTCCTTTACTCTCGTAACCCAGTGGAACGGATAACCGACACGACTGGCGAGAGATCAGGCGCAGGTCCGACTTTTTACACACCCATCCGACGCATGGATCGTCTTTGTTGTCAGACAATCAAGTGATCAGCCTGCATTGTCGTAACCAAACTTGGAACCAACATTTTTGTTGTCCCAATGCGGGAATCGAACCCACAACCTCCGAATCGAGAGCCAAGCTCTAACCACTAGACCACGGAGGCTGTTATTTTTGGATTTGTTATTATTGGATTATGAATAGAATGAATGAAACCCTACTCTGTTAAGATTCAATTTATACTGAACGTAAACAAAAAAATAATGGAACATATGCTACCAATTTAAATGTCACTTAATTTAAACGTGCCATATAGAAATACAATAATTGAGTTTACTACGTTCAGATTAATTTTCATCTGTACACAGAATAGCAAATCTCCTTTAAAACCTCTTATAAAGGTCAATGTATACGCCTATACAATAGAATCACTGAAAATGTTCAAAATCTGTCTGTCTGTCTGTCTGAAAGATTCGATTTAGATGCGGTTTTTTGTATGATAGCTGACATGATCGAGAGTGTTTTTAGCTACAACTCATATACATCAGCTCGCGCACTGCCTGACAATACGGGGATTACCTAGTTGATGAATTTTTAGTTTGAACTTTATACGGGGTTTTTTGCCTCTTAAGTTGCCTCTTGCCTCTAAGTTCAGAGGTAACAAACATAAAAAAATACAGTCGAATTGAGAAACTCCTCCTCGTATTTTTAAACTTACTTCTGTTAGAAATACGAGTAGTTCGTGTAATAAAATTTCCCACAATCTTAATCCTGAATTACCATAGCATTATTCCATTAGTATCCCAACAGTCGATTCGAGTCCGATCCCCGCGTTGGATCAACAAAAAATGTTGTTTCCAAGTTTAGTTAGGACAATGCAGGCTGATCACCTGATTTTCTGACAAGAAAGATGATCAATGCGGTCCGATGAGCATGTAAAGTCGGAACTGCGCTAATCTCTCGCGCCAACCGACACCGGTTATCCTTTCCACTAGGTAATTAAGTAATTAGTCGGCGTAATATGCGTCGGCGGCGTAATAAAGTATTATTTATAAAGGAGGGGAGAGTGCCCTTGTGTACTGCGCACACACTTGGGCACTATCACCGAAATCGGTATGGGGAGCTTTTATTAGTACCTACTCCAACCATACCCCAACAACTTCACCACATTTCCCGAATACTCGGCACTCGTCAATTACTGGCATCGCGCATTATTAGCATGCGTAAATGTAAATCTTATTTGACATGTAGAATCGCCGTCTGATTTCCATAACGATTCATAATGCCTCCTCCCCCGCCTTCCATAGGGGGAAGGGGTGTATGCTAATGCCCGCGGCATGCACGTACTTAAATCCCACTATTTCGATACTAATCCTTCTGTACTAGGATTTAGAGGTACCGAAGATTTGAATATAGAAAGTCAAAGCAAGATATAGAAAGTTAATAAAATTTGTTGTAATTATGCGGTGCATGGTTGGGATATACTAACCCAGGGGTTTCCAACATTTTGGCCCCATGCGCCTTACCCAACGTTTTGAAAAAACTTCAAATTTTTATAAAAAACTAAAACCCGACTACGTAAATTATATAGCCTTTATTACCCGAGCTATTATTATGAATCTATTGACACCTCATTTATGAAAATCGGACCAGTAGTTTAGGCGCTATGGTGGAACAAACATGTATGTAACATATATACATAGACTGCCATAATCAATACACTTCCTTTGGCTTCGCCGTAGTCGGGTAAAAATACTATGCCCCTTGGACGTTTGGGTGTAGTTCCACTTTGCTACTGCAACTGAAAAACTGCAAGTAGCTGCAAGTCAGGAGAAGACTTGATCCCCTCTACAACCCGGAGATCTAAAATAGCCACATAAAGGGAATTGTACTATATAACATCAACTAGCTATTGATAGTCTTGTAAATCTGCACCCATATCATATTAAGAGTCCGTGCCGCGCAAGAATTTGAACAATTTTAATAAAAAAATACAGTTATTTTAATAAAAAGTTACACACAGCTGAAGCCGCCGCGCCCCCTCTTGAATCACTCAACGCCCACCAAGTGGGTGCGCCTCACAGGTTGGGAATCCCTGGTCTACCCCTTCTCACATTGAGCAAAGAGTATAGAGCACTGAGACACAACACACGGTCTACTACTGAGTGGAAACGTTAGCTGTCCGTGATGATGATGATCATTATTCGGAATCTCTCCGAAAAGACGAGCGTCGAGTTTTTAAATTACTGACGTGTGTTGTGTTCGATTTTCAACTCTATTGTATTAGCACAGAGTTCTATTTCAAGATAGAACTCTACGCTGTCTTTTTCCGGTATGACAAATTCCGGATAAGGTTGGAACTATATGATCCGAAATCTGGCGGGCCCGGGAAAATTCAGAGCACTGAAAATAGAACTCTACGCTAATACAATAGAACTAATAAATTATGGATGTGTATAATTTATCAGATCAGATTCCATGACCCAAGAACACAGAAAACATTTTGTTGCCTTTGTGGGATTCGAACCCGCGACCTCCGGCTTTTGCGCCAACGCTGTAACCTCACTGAAACACACCGCAAGCTTATTTCACGCCGGTTTTCTATAAGGTCGTGGTATTTATCCGGTCGAGCCGTTTAATCATTGTTTTTCAATGAAAATGACCTAAAAATACTACTAAAGCTTTAAACATTATACTTTGTATTAGTATTCCTACTTATAGTACGACATTATTGAATCCAAAAGTTGCAAACATTTTTTATATCGAACAGTGGATAGATTATTATTGAATATAAAAGTTACCAACATTAACACCGTTATCACGTTATAGGATTAAAATTCGAATGGAGATTTCAGAATTTTGTGAACGCGTTAAAAGTTTACAGGATAATAAAATGGCGCGTGCTCTGCGACCAAAGTGCCGCGGATTGCCGCAACCGTGAGTCGTGAGCGATACGCCGCAAGTGGTCAGACGATATAATAGTGATGGGACACGTATATGATTAATAGTCTCCGTTGTCCAGTGGTTCAGAGCTTAGCTCTCGACTCGTGGGTTCGATTCCCGCGTTGGACAACAAAAAATGCTGTTTCCATGTTCGGTTAGGACAATGCAGGCTTATCACCTGATTGTCTGACAAGAATGATAATCCATGCGTCCGATGGGCATGTAAAAAGTCGGACCTGCGGCTGATCTGTCCTTAGTCGTGTCAGCATGGCGATCGGAAGAAATAATTTTAAAGAAGAAATATTCTATCCAAAACAGTCCGTTGCAAAATAGTTCCTAATCCATGGTAACAAGGTCGTCAATCATAGAAGTCCACATTTCTAAATAACCATATTTTTAAATGGATGCCGGAAAATATTCTGTTAAAAATGATCAAATTTTCAAGTAAATGACTGAACGGAAAGAAACTGTTTGTCTTGGACCGCCATGATGTGGAGTAGTTGACATTATTGTAAGACTATTTGACATTGAAATAAGAAAACGTTTCTACGTTAGCTGTCGAAAGAGGCCAATTTGTGAGCTCATGGTCGGGAAAAAAATAAATGTTGTTTCCCATAACAACGATGCATCGACCTTGCTGCCTTACAATAAGAACTATTTTGCTCCGAATGGTATTAATGTTTCTTCAATCTGTCATTTTGACGATTCTTAGGTGTTTCTAGGGTGCGCATGCTAAGTCTGCATAAGGAGGGTGACATTAGATTCGTCTTAGTCGTGAGAGTGACACTGGGTATGTCAAAATTATTTGACGCAGACCATTTTGTTTTTAATTAACGGCATAATTATTAAATGACTGCGCAAATCTTTAGATTGTACATGTAGAATACAGCACAGTACCTGAATTTTGAAGCCTTTATCGTTTTTTTTTTATTGTACGGTCAAGGAAAATAAATGGTAAGTCATAACCTTTTAGCCTTATAAGGCTTCGAGACTCGAGAGTAACATAAGAATAATTTTACGAGCGAAACTTTAAATCGGCATGTATTTGTATGTTTAGTACAAGGCATATTTAAATCAAGATTTATACAGAATCATTAATTTTGTGTTACATTGGCTTCTGCACTAGCCGCCAAGATTCAGTTTGAATGTTACATCCTTCAAATACAAAATGTTTGTAGACCTTAAAAATTAAAGAAAAAAAAGTAAAAAACATTTTTATAATATTTTAGAATTTACAAAAAAAAACAGTGTTTCAAGTCAAAGCTACCAGTTGATACGACCAATAGTTTGCTAAATATTCACTTTATCGACTGTTTCAAGTTAACTAATATGAACCATCGACTATTATAGTTCGTCCCAACACTATCCGGACTGCTGAAGTTAGCGTACACTCAGTTTCTTAAAACTGAGTTTAGATATTTGTGTTGTGCATAAAACTACATTTCCCTTGAGTTCGCTTCAAGTTCGGATCGGGTGTGTTTATAGTGCTAGTTGACTGGTTGCTAGCACTGGCCTCTGTTGAAATTAAAGTGTAATAGTTTATAAAGAATTATATAATTTCTTGGAAAAAAGATCTCTGATGTGGCAACACTAATTAGAACTTCCTCTGCTTGTGACAATGGAAACGGTCCGTGCATACATTTTATAGCCACTTTAAACAAGTTGTGGTCGTGCCTTTTTTTTTCGGAAACAGCTTTAATGAAAACACTTTTTTGGTCCGTATTTAAAATTTTAATTAAGTAGTAAATGTTTAAGTAGGAAACACAATATTAATATTAAAGGTTGATATTTCAAGCATTTGTTTTAATAAATTAATACAAGCTTTTGAGACAATTTTCATCTAGTTACTATTTTCAATTTAAAATTTCAAATTGAATTATTATTACAGAGCTCATTAATTTTGATAATTCCCCCTTTTAAATTCGGTAAAATTTTAACTATTTCTCTACTCAATCTTTCTAATTTTGAAGTCGGTATCAGCCCAAACAATATCCTATAATATTTTTAAGAAATCATGTTCAAATTTGCTGGTACCGACTTAAAAATTGAGATGATTGTGTAGATAAATAGTTAAATTTTAGCCGAATTTAAATTTTATTTAGACAATAAGTTTTATTTCATCCTTTTTTGTGCATTTTGCTTTGGAAGTAGATTTTAATTTTTTATTTAAAAATAATATATTTCTCTTTTTAGTTAAATTTACTATGTATATTATAATGAACACATTGATATCCGTGCACAAAACCCTGATGAGTAGTGAGTACCTATGTTGGTGTTTCTTGTGAAGATGGTGATGATGATGATGATGATCACTATAAGTAGTATGTGGCATATGCTTGTAGTTCTTTAAACAACGCCGGAATCCTCAATATGTATCTATAAGGAGTCAGGAGTTCTGTTCAGTGCTTTTGGATCCAGGTTATACCTTGGTGCAAAATCTTACTGTTTGGTAGCATTTGTTTAGACTACTTCAGAAAAAGTCGAAATAACTATATGTGTCCATATAAATTTCGTGGAGTTCCCTCGATTCCGCATGAATCCCATCATCAGATCACCACTTTGGGGAAAACGAAACTAACTTGGTATTATACCCCTGCGGAATTATCGTCGAACATAGAAAAAATAAATAAATATGTATATATATAATGCATAACCACCTCCTTTTTTGGAAGTCGGTTAAAAATCAATCTAGCTCGGAAAACGCAAATTTTTAAGTTTTTTCTTTCGTCATGAAACAATATAATATAGTGAATCAATATTATATTTTAGTCTAGTAATGTCAGTCTAAATGGCAATTTGGTATGCGTATGTATAATTTTTACGTTGTTGGCAAATTAGTGTCTCGGGTTCGAATCCCGGTCAGGCTTTTTTTTGATCTACTAGAACTCTCGAAAGAAGCACTCGGTTACCCAGGTCTCAATTTTCGTACCTACGAATATCGGTTGGGTTATCAGTCTCTCCCGCTCGCGCATGTTTTGAGGCCTATGCGAGATTCAAGGTACTAGAATTGGGGCCCAGGTATTTTCTATAATCATAGCCACGTGCGAGTTAATAGCCCGTGCGAACGGAGCACAGAAGTTGACGGGGCAATTGCGAAATTCCGTATTCGTGTCTGCACATCGGAGGCTATTTCCTCTCACACAAATAAAATATCATTTTGAATGCATTATCGTTCCCACATTCTACGTATTCCAGAATAAACAATCCCAACTGGCTGAGATAAGTTCTGAAGAGTTCCGCCGATATGAGATTCTTGGAGTTTTTGTGTCTCTTTATTTACGATGCTTGGTTAATATGTTTTTTTTATGTCGAGTTTTCTTGCACTTACAGAGCGTAATGATAGCTTACTTCAATTTATATACAATACTAGCTTATGCCGCATAAATACAGTATCCCACGGGAACGCTGCACTTTTTCGGGATTAAGAGTAGCCTATGTTTTAATCCAGAGTTTACTTAAACTACTAGGTACCATACCAAATTTCATCAAAAAACATTCAGTAGTTTTTGCGTGAATATCCATAAATCTAACCATCCATCCGTGTATTTCCACATCCACATTTATAATAGTAGTAGGATTACGTTTTAACCGACTCCCAAAAGGAGGAGGCTATCAACTGTCGAGACGTTTTGTTTTCTTATGTTTACGCGAATATTGTTCATTGTTTTAAACACTTACGGATTGTGTCGCGGTGCACTTTTCTTGCTGATGAAGATGTTTTTGTTATATGAAGTTATATGAAGCTTCGTAATGGTAATAATTTTCCCACAACCTAATAGTACAAGCATAAGCCTAAGCCCAAACGCGCACTGGCGGCCAGGCTGCGGCTGCCACCGAAATGTATGCAAGCGGCCGCGGCCAAGTGCGCGCACTGATGATTCAATGCAAACATTTCGGTGGCCGCCGTGACAATGGGATCCGAAGAATTGTACGATCGTGCGCCAATGTGCGCGCACTGGCCGCCGTGGGCAGACGTGTTACTTGTTTACAGAGTGTCCAAATTATATCCTGATGTTTTTTAACACGGAGAGGTTTATTTGTGAGCTCGAGACTAGAAGAGCGTTGTGGGACGACTATTAAAACCGAGACATACAAAGAATATTGTGAAGAGATTACAGAAATATTTGCTAGTGAAAAGAGATTTTTGCTAGAGCTTCTTCTTGTTTTTTCACTTCTTACTTGCAGGATAAACTATCACAGCTATTTCCTCGACGTCCGTTTCGAAGCACTCTGTACGGACTTACAATTTTGGGCGCAGATCTGGCTGCATGCTTGGTCGCGACACTTGCGGCTTGGTCGCAATACTGGCCGCAAGGTCTGGTGAGTAGAGCGGATGACGTAGAGCTTCCAACCCCAGTTCTTGCAACTTGGAGACCGTCTGCTGTGCAGTATGAGGTGACGCGTTGTCGTGCAGGAGCAGCGGAGACGAGCGATTGACCAATGCTGGCTGGAGATGTGCCAGCTTCTCCATCATTGTGTTCAGTTCTTCACAGTACACATCTGCAGTAATGCTCACCCTGTTTGGTAAGAAGCTGTGATGAATCACACCGGCGCTAGACCACCAAACAGTGATCATCACTTTTCTAGGGGTAAGTTTTCGTTTAGGGCATTGTTTAGGTGCTGAACCAAGATCCAACCAACTTGCTGAGCACTTGCGGTTATCAAACAGAATCCATTTTTCATCGCAGGTAACAATGCGGTTCAAAATTCTTTCATTTATGTGTCTGTTGAGCAGTGTAAGGCACGTCTCGATACGTACTTCGCGCTGGCGATCATTGAGTTTGTGGGGCACCCATTTGTCAAGCTTTTTTACCTTGCCAATTTGACGCAAATATACCAATATTGTTTTGACGCTAACGTCGAAAGCTGCTGCTAATTCAGCCGTAGATTGTGTATCATCAGCTTCCACAATTGCCTTTAATTCGTCATTGTCGACCAAAGTCTTCGGACGACCGCGAGGTTCATTTTTCAGGTCGAAATTTTCAGAACGGAAGCGAGCAAACCAATAGTTTTAGTGTTAGCTCCGTAAACGTCGTTGATGTTGCGTGCCGCTTGTGCCGCGTTGCTGCCACGACGTTACTCATATTCCATAATTACTCGAATTTTTAACGTATCCATGATGACGAGATAGATAGAAGAAATGCGATGAAAATTTAACACTATTCAATAAACAAATGACTACTTTTGGAAATAGAATTTTCCATGTTTTTAAAATAAATTTAATTTGAAATTAGAATTCTTAGCCAAAAAAAAATAATTTTGATTTGAAATTGCAGAATACTGTAGAACGGAAATTTCATAGGTAAAGTCCTATTATAATAGCTGAAAAATGATCCTAATCACAACCTCTTATTGTAAATTTTGGGTGAACAGGTTTTGAAAAATTGTTTTTATTGTGCTAAAAATCATAACTTTTACAACATTTTTTAAACGATTTTTAGATAAAGAGGTACCTTATTTGTGACACTTGTTAGTCTTATAGGGTTTGGTTTCATTTGGTCGCAAAATGTAACGAAAAACAGCTTATTTATGTCAAATTCGTAAACGCGCCCTTAAATGTGTATTTATCATCACTGTTCTCAAAAAATATTATTCATTTACACTGTAAACAAACACACGTAATGTTTACTTCCAACGTAAAAAGCAACTCATACACAGCCAATTAGAGGACAGGTACATGGAGCTGTAAACAAGGAACCCTTAATTAATTTTTAGTGCCTAAACAACGCGAGTGTAAATTAAAGTGTAAATAGAGTTATGTAAACTGTTAATCACACGTTAATTATGTGATGCGACGAAAATGTAATTTGTAAAGTTAGACGAAGTTAGACACTTGATATTCTAAATTTGGAATCTGAGATAGGTGTACGTTACACTATCTGGTGCCCGCGACTCCGTTTGTGTAAAAGTAACGGAAACGGAACCCTATTTTTAACGGAACCCTAAGATAAGGTGGCCTATGTTATACGTAGGTATATATAAGTAGCCTATATATATCCCCATCTATCTGTCAGTGAAAGTCCCGTGAAAATCGGTCCAGCCGTTTCAGAGTTTAACCGGACAGACAAATCACAAAAGTACCTTATATACTTTCAAATGCATTATGTGAAAAGCTGTTAATTTCAAATCACAAAGAGACACTTCAGTTTTAATTTTTGTATACATAGATACAAAATATAAAATATTATTGTATACATAGATGTATAGATGTTTATTGTATAGATTGTACAAAGTTTTGTTGAAGATGGAAGGTGGTTATAATTGTATGTATGTATATTGTATCAGTGCCTAATGATCTGTTTCGAATGGTGTAAGCCGCGTAGCATTCATGAGTGTTTCTGGAGAAAGAATAGTAGGTATTATATTCAAACTTAAATCAATACGACCTATGTGGCTCAGTGGTTAGCGTGATGGCCTTAAAGCCGCAGGTCGCGGGCTCGAATCCCGCCTAAGGGACAATAAGTTCTTCTGTGTTCTTCGGTCTTGGATGTGTATTAAATATAATACAATTAATACTGATAAATGAAATCTTGAATGTGCGTATCGTATAAAAGTATTAAATGTATTTCCGTTGTCTGTACCTGGTACCTGTGATAGTTCTTCGGATACTTAGTACAGGACCAGATTGACGTGGTGTGAAAGCGTCCGCACATATCTTATACCTTTAAACGAGCAATTATTGTATATTTATTTATTTATATGCTTCTGTGATCTCGGAAACGGCTCTAACGATTTCGCTGTTTGGTATATGGGGGTTTTTGGGGGCTAAACAATCGATCTAGATTAGTCTTATATTTGGGAAAACGCGTGTTTTCGAGTTTTCATGCGTTTTTCTGTCCACGCAGAATATGGTCGCTAATTTCGTCTTACTGGTAACTGTCCGGCTGGTCGAGCGGGTTAAAACGCGGACGGCAAGAAACGAGTATTACGGGTTGGAAACCCGCTCGGTGACTTACTTTTGTTTTTTTTTATATGTTCTATTTTATATATAATTTTTTAATTTTTATTGTTTTTAGACAAATTTAAAAAAAATGTAGTTGATGTTTGAGATAACAATATATATTTATCATAAATATGTCTAACATTTACCTATACTGATTACGTGAATAAGATTTATGCTTTCGAGTTTCACCATATTACAATAAATAGTAATAACCCAGTCTAAGTCGCCCAGGTACTTATAATTATTACATAGGGTCAGTTCACACGGAAACGAGACTATTTTAAGACAACGATTGAAAATTGAACTTTATTCAGTGTACAAAAGATACACGTTTCATTGCAAGAGTGCGGTCACGCTATGCAGAGCGGTGCAGTCTGGCATTCGAACTCTTGCAATTAAAATTTTGTAGGGTTCCGTACCCTAAGGATAAAGTATTTTACTAAGACTTCGCTGTCCGTATGTCTGTCCGTCTGTCACCAGACCGTATTTCTTTAACAGTTGAAATTTTCGTTTTATTTCGTTAAATTCAAAAAGTACAGTAATCAGTTGGTAAAATAAAAAGTTACAGGACTAAAAACGACGTTTATTTTCATATGATTGAAAGACGAAAATGAATGGTCAAATCCTTATGTCATTTGTGATATTTTTTGATAAAACAATAATTTCCAGAAACACAGTATTTAAGTGAGTAATTTTAATTTTGTATTTATCTTCATTAATTTTCAACATTTGTGACGTCACTCGTGCATAATTTTTTTGTAAAGAGCGTTTTTAATGCTCTCCGACGATCTCACTTTTGTGGTGACCGTATTTCGTCAACGGTTGATGGAGCTACCATCTACATCTACCATGCCGTTGCGAAGACAATCTTTTCTGGCTAACTATGTACTTTTCGAATAGGCAATGAAAAAACTATGCATGTTCTCCGTTATATAAAATTACTGAAAGGTTGGTAAAAAGAACCTTACTAAGAATCTAATTGATATCTAGTAATAACAACCCACCTGGTGATTAAAATAGATACTTTAAGAAAACTTCCCTGCACTATCTTTTTATGGGCATTTTACGGTGTGAATGTGAACATTATCGTTAAAATCCCATCGCGACTCAAACTGAACTATAAAGGTAAATTGGAACCCATTGAAGTCGCAGAAAAAGCGAAATGCATTCGAGGTACGGACAGTTAAAAACTCATTACTCTTTTAAATAGTTTTAAAACGGATCAAGATGACAAATCTGCAGACTCTATACAGTAATACAATATTCGAGTCTGCGTCATTAGGGGACTTGATTCAGTAACATCTACGATAAGTTTGCATTGAATAAACAGGGCAAGGTGTGGAGATTCAAAAGTATAAAATATATTTTTGACGTGATAACGTCTTATAAATTGATGAACACCGGCTGCGCGCACGAAAAATTGTCACGTTCCGCCTGATTGTAACGTTTAAGGTCACGTTCCTCCTGAGCCGATCGTGGAAGCGAGAGCGCGGAACAAGCGATAGAGAGGCATGATTGGCCTAAGCGTTCGGCTTGTGATGACGTTATCACGTAAAATTATCGACCGTAAACCGACTTAAAAGACAACAATTTTTTAATTACATTTTTACCTCAATGGAATTTCAAAGTTTAACTAAAGAGTACGGAAAACACTGATGATATAGATTTGATTTCTATAGTTATTATTCATAGTTTGGCTCTAGAGTAGAAAAATATCGACGAAATAGATTTTTCATATCAAGACAAAACGTAGACTATACGGACGTAACGTCTACTATACGGACGGTTGGCTACGTCGCGTGGCTGCGTAGCACATTGATTTAATATGGGTTCTTTAATTTTTTTTGTGTGTTTATGTTATTTTATACTAGCTTTTTCACGCGGCTCCGCCCGCGCTCGTCGCACGGGAATGCTGTACTTTTCCGTAATGTGAATTTCAATCCAGAGCCTTAACTACTACATACCAAATTGCATCGAAATGCTCTTTTTTTTGTTTTTTTTTTAAAGTTTTTGTGTGAAAGAGTAACAGACATCCATCCATATATCCATTCATCCTCACAAACTTTAACATTTATAATAGTAAGTTTTACTATTATAAATGTGGGATTTGTACTCTTGAAAAGCTTAAAGACATGTTGAGGTAATTTTCCAGTAGCCTCGTTTCAGCTGTGGCTATAACACAGCATGTTTTTATTAAAAAAAATAATTAAGTCTTACTACTATTATACATGTTAAAGTTCGTGAGGATGGATGGGTGTTTGTGACTCTTTTACGTAAAAACTACTAAACGGATTTAATTACATTTGGTACGGTAGAAGTTTAGGCTCTGTATTAAAACATAGGCTACATCTTATCTCGAAAAAGTACACTATTCCCGTGGGACACTCTACTTACGCGGGCGGAGCCGCGGGCAAAAGCTCATAATAAATACAAAAATTACAACATTTCTTAACTTTCCTATTTCATGCCCACCAATATGCATCTCTTTTTTATACTAATATTATATAGAGAAAAAGTCGGTTTGAATAGGCTCCGAAACTACTGCACTGATTTTGATGAAATTTGGTATAGATGTAGAGTAGACTATGGGAAAGGACATAGGCTACTCTTTATCGCGGAGAAGTGTACGGTTACCGCGAGATTAACTGCTGCGCGCACGGAGTCGCTGGAAACATCTAGTTATTAATTTTCACACGACTATTCACACAGCTTCAAAGTTTTTAAGTCACAAGTAATATCACACATATTAAATTGATATGGAAGGATAAGGAAGGGAACTGTTTTAATATTGGTCGATCGACAAACTTCGCATTACGGTCACGTAAACAATATGAATTAGGTGTTATGTGATTTACGATCAATACATTAGAACGATATTCATAAGTGTCAACCTTTTAATTTAAATAATTCCAGCCAAATATCGTTTTCATGACAAGGGACGCAATTTTCATGGGACCAGCGTAATATTTTGAACAATAATAATTGTATTGGTGTGAAATATATTTTATGATAATATTATGGCATTTTGATTCCTCAATTTAAAAATAGTTTTAAATAAATAATATGTTTCGGTTTCTTAATCAATAGGATACCCTATATAACGCTAAAAAAAATAAAAAATATTAAGTAACCCCCAGATTTTCAAGCATTGAGAGAATACTCTCGATTAATGTATGTGCTTTAAACAAAAAAAAAACTAGATCAAAATCGGTTCATCCGTTTGGGTGCTCATGGTAACTATGTGTCTGTCTGTGTGTCCATGGTATCGTACCATGGACACACACACAGACACATAGTTAGATACGTCACACTCCCCTGATTTCATCAAGGGTTAAAAATACGAACAGGACCCATTGTAAAGTAATCTATACATCTATACTAATAAATAAAATTGATATCGTGTCTGTTTTGTAATTTTAAATTAACAGCGTTTCACTTAATGCATATGAAAGTATGTACGGTATTTACAACAAAAACATTTTATTTTTATTTTTGTCAGTCCGTCTGTCTGTCTGTTTGTTTTGACTAATCTCTGAAATGGCTGGTCCGATTTTCACGCGACTTTCACTGGCAGATAGCTGATGTTATAAGGTATAACATAGACTACTTTATCTAAGGATTCAATTTTAAACATAGGGTTCCGATTCCGTTACTTCTACGCAAACAAAGTTGCCAGCTAGTTTGAACATAAAATAAGAGCTCATAATAATTTTATTATTTTAATAAAAAAATATTTTTACTATATAATACATTTTTTTTCGCAACCTTTTACTTGTAGGTTACAAGAAGACAAAGATTATAGATAAATTGTTAATTTATAAAATTGAAACCAAATAAAAAAGCCGTGACGCATCTCTACAGTTGTCCCTGTTCACGAAACAAACGCTTTCATTTCGCGCTTCCACCGGCCGCTGGAAGTTATTTGCATAAGTAAAACTGGGAAATGGACCGAAAAATGTTCCGAACACGGCGGCAGGCGGCGCCCTCGCCCGCACATTGTTTTCGCTCAATATCTCGCTGCATATTCACTTTAGTGAATATCTTTGACATATATAAAGTTACAAAACCCAGTAGAATCTTACAGATGTTTTAAATGTAATGTTTAAAATTCACCTCACCGTGAACTGAATCTCGAAGTTTTTTATTTCTAAGTAAACAAAATGCTACATTTTTATTTATCGTAAGTTGTAGTGTTACGTGTTGGGAATTAAAATATTTTTATAAGAAATTACTTTGGAGTCTTATTGAGATTGTCAATTTTTAAGTTATTGCATAGCTTTTATCGCGGGGCTTTGAGCGCGGCGACCGAATCAATAAATTCCGTAACGAAACTAAACCTAGCACACCCCACTCCGACCGGCACAGCGGTGCGGCGTTGAAAGCCGTACATCGTCTAACGTCGTTTCAGTTCGGCAGACTTCGGCACAGTGTTGGTGTGCGTGCGACTAGACGTATGCGTGTAGACTTACTATGCAATAGCTTTACCGTGGCGGTCCCCGAGTGCCACACGTATTTTTTTTATTAAAATGTTTAAATAAAGCAAAGAATATGAATAAGATATTCTACAGATTTTGATTTAATACCATAATATAGCCTCCTATATGGTATTAAATTAAAATAACAAATAAACATAATTGTCGTTTCTCGTATTTACAGGTATGATAATATGATATTTAATGTAGTTTCTTAGTTTGTTTAAAACTAATGTTTTTGATATCGACTTTATAATAAACTCGTATTTACAGAGATACAAAATAGTTTATTTTCCTTCAAAGATAATAAGTATTCTTATAATTTCTATATAGGTTACTAAATAACACGTTTAGAACTGTCCTACATAATGCCTATTGCCTACCACTGGACCGGTTCGAAAACTAGCCCAGCGAGAAGAAAGAGCCTGCCAGGACATGTCCAAGGAGGGTTCCGTAACTATAAACGCGCAATAGGTTTTGATTACATTAATTCAAAAGTTGTTGTCCGATTTCGCTCAAAATATTTTTTTAAAGAGTTCATGGTTCCTATCAGGATGGAAACTTACAAATATCTACCTCTTATAGTTAAGAAAAATGCCTAGGTGGCTGAACTGATATACCACTTTGGAGGCACATTGTAAAAAAAGTCAATTTATATAATATAATTTATATATTCTTAATTACAGAAGTTACAAGGGCGGGCAGACAGACGGAGAGAAGGACGGACGGAGGGAAACTGTGAGGGTTCCTCGGAACTCTAAGAAAATAAGTTTACTGGGGACACGAGGGACAAATTTATTTTTAATTCCGAGTCAAGAGGAACATATTTTTTTGCATGGAAATTTTTACCGACAGGCATTCGCCAATTTTGCCCATCTGGCTATAGTAAAAAAATAAAATAATGGTGAGACACTATTCCGTCCGACTTTATAATCAAAGCATTGACAAGTATTTCAATATAGCAAAACTGCGGCGTGAGAGCACCGAACTATGTGAATAAAAACCACACAGTTGCAACGTGACAGAGTTGCCAGTATACGAGATAGTTAGATTAGTAAATTCAAATTCCCCACTTGTAGGGAACTTAGCGCCTTAAGATTTCACGGCGTATCTCACAGGAGAAATTTTTAAATTAGGGTAGGCTCTGGCTTCGTCTTGTAATTTGTCTTTAGTAGTAGTAGTTATGAAAAATTTCTTATATTACAAGTTTCCTTTTCGATATTAGCTTGATGAAGTCATTTTACCTGATAACGTACTCATACGTCAAAGCTCAAAAGATTATTTAAATTTTAAAATTGTTCACGGATTTTGTAATGAACTAACTAGGCTAATAACTCCCCCACACCGATTTCGGTGATGGTGGCCCGCTTCATTGAAACCAGGCCAGTTAAGCAGGAGTAATTTTATGGTCCCCAAGTGTGTGCGCAGTACACAAGAACACTCTCTCCTCATTTACTATCATAATCCAGGGACGGATGACCGACACGACTGGCGAGAGATCAGCCGCAGGTCCGACTTTTTACATGCCCATCCGACGCATGGATCATCTTTCTTGTCAGACAATCAGGTGATCAGCCTGCATTGTCTTAACCAAACATGGAAACAGCATTTTTTGTTGTTCCAACGCGGGAATCGAACCCACGAGGCGAGAGCTAAGCTCTGAACCACTGGACAACAGAGACTATTAATCATATACGTGTCCCATCACTATTATATCGTCTGACCACTTGCGGCGTATCGCTCACGACTCACGGTTGCGGCAATCCGCGGCACTTTGGTTGCAGAGCACGCGCCATTTTATTATCCTAATCAAACTTGGAAACAGCATTTTGTGCGGTTCCAACGCGGGAATCGAACCCACGAGGCGAGAGCTAAGCTCTGAACCACTGGACAACAGAGACTATTAATCATATACGTGTCCCATCACTATTATATCGTCTGACCACTTGCGGCGTATCGCGAGTCGTGATCACGGTTGCGGCAATCCGCGGCACTTTGGTCGCAGAGCACGCGCCATTTTATTATCCTAATCAAACTTGGAAACAGCATTTTGTGCGGTTCCAACGCGGGAATCGAACCCACACCCTCCGAGTCGAGAGCCCAGCTACCACGGAGGCTGTTGAACAGGCTAATAGTGTTATAGTATAGCTTAAAGTTCACATTTAGGTACTTTGACCGTCGCTTCTCAATACATTTTGGCAGTGTGTTGTATGTGAGAAGGAAAGTAAATAATTTAAACAAAAAGAAAAGCGACAATCATTGAAGAAACACTAGAAATAAGAACTGGCAAAGTAAGTAAATCTTTAAAGGTCTATGTAACTGCATAATATACAATAGAATCCCAGAAAACGTTCCAAAATATTTCCATTAATTTAAAAAAAGTTGTCTAAGAACGTTTGTGTGCTACAGCTTATTATAAGGCCAATGATTTCATTAACGATTGCACACCTTGGGAATGCAAGGCTGATTCTATGTACTCGTGTGTCTTGACTTTTGTCATGTAGATTAATTTACTACATTGTAAAAATATTTTTTTTTGGAAAGAGCAATTTTCCCATCTTTCACTAAACGGTGGGCACGCGCGTCGATTTTCTTAAGCCGGTTTTTCTCGCCGGGTTTCCGAACCGGTGGCAAGCATCATGTAGGACAATTCTTCAAGTGTTATTTAATAAACTTATATGGAAACACAAATTTTTGAATTCGAGTTCATAATCTGTAGCTTGGATATCGAAACAAATGGCGCGAGGCATTCCTGTTTCGAGAATGTCAACGATTGAAAACGGATCGTGAAAGTTCATCTCGCAACTTTGTTGACGTGTAAAAATTTATTCTATTCCGTCTAAGGGCCTACACAGAAAAGCGTCTCGATGCTATGCGAATCATCTATGCAACTATGCTTTGCATCGGCAAATATCTGCGATGCGATTTCATGCGCGAAGGGATAATTTTCTCGACGACTTTGAACCGTACTGAGCAGTTTGTATAAACTGAGCACTAATAATGTTGGTAAATATTATAAGCGTCACAGATTTTATTAGAAGTCACAGCCAGATGCATTGGCTGGGACTTCTAATGAAATACTTATTACGGCTTCATACTTTATTGAGACACCCTTGTTAGGTGATGGTAGGCAGACCACTGGCTATCGAAGGAGTGTCCGTGGACATTTATTACGTCATACATTACACAGCATACATATTATCTTTATAATCAAACGAGCTGACAGTACACTGCGATACTGCGAAATACATATATTATATATTTAAGGGTGTGGAGCGGTCCGTCTGTCATTGATATACACTACACTACATATACTAGTGTTATTGATAAAAATAAGAAGAAACAAAGAAAATTTTCAGTTTGCAGTTGCGATGTAACGTCGCATCGTTTTTTGTATGTTAAACACGAAACTTACGACCCATAGTACTCAGTTAGTTAGATGGTTAGTGGACCTAGCAAGAACATTTGACGGCAGCGTAATCAGTCAATACAAATTTAATACGATGAAGTTACGTTTACGTCGCTATCAAACGTCTCTGTACGGTTGGAAGTCGTCGAGGGAGTGATATTAGCAAAATGTCTTGCTGCATGACATCGCGACTGCGCCCATCCTGATCGCATCTATTCGCAGTTTTATGGTGGGGCCTTAAATTCTAAAACTTCGCAATTCATCGGCGCCATCGCTCAGTGTCGCCGTCGCATTCCATTTCAAATTGAGAACAGTGAGTCTCAATTTTTACTCATAGCTGAATTAAGAGGTCGTTTGTTTTCTATTACTTTTATTTTTAGATCGTGAAATATGCGCTAAATGTAAAAGAAAACCTTTTGCTTTTTATCGATTGAGTAGTTATGCTAAAACGTAGTTGGGTCTACACCTACGTCGTATGATCGTATTTCTATCTTAAAGAGCTGCACTATGAAATAAGACCTTCGAAAGGAGATGCATGGACATTTTGCTACTAAAATAGGCATTAATTTGGATTATATTTTAGTTTTTTATTACAGCCCCTGATGAAAATAGTGGGGTGCATGTGTGTGTCTGTCCACGCCATCATAGCTCTCAAATGAATGAACCGATTTTGATCTAGAATTTGTTTGAAAGCTGACAAATGAAATTTTAAACTCCTCTAGATCAGTGTGTCACGATATTTTTATTAAAACTAAAGCATATTATAATACACGCCGCTTTAACGAGTTCAAAAGTTCGAAAATAAGCTTCCCTCAAAAGAAAATTCGTAAGAATACTTCATCAAACGGGAGCTATCTCATACAAAGCCATACGAAGCTCATACAAAGTCATACGAAGCCCATACAAAGACGAAACTAATTACCGCCTACCCGTAAAACTTGTCTGGACTCTCTACTTAATTGCTCCATTGGGTACAAATTGGCGTTTGTATTTGCAAGTGCAGGACAAACTTGGGAAATTTGGAACACGCTCTGGTGATAAATATTATGTTACTAGAATAGGTTGGCCGCTCTCAAAAAACTAATCTCCCGGGAACGTTTTGCTGCGATAATAATTAGCCTAGTGTTAATTCAGAGTCTAAACTACTGCAATACCAAATTGCCGTACTAAGAACCGTTACGTAGATAATTTCATGAAAGACTAACAAACGTTCGTACATACAAACTTTCGCGCTAATTATATAAGTAAGAGGACGTTGAATTTACGTCATTGCAGTAGTGCATCTAGAGCGATGTTCCCTGTAGATAGGGTCTATAGGGTATATATAGACATTTTCAATGTATCACTTATTAAAGCGATAATATGCCTTTGCTTTAAAATGCTTGTGCCAAAATTCGATAAATGCTGAATTGTTGTAAGAACGCTAGCTGACCCCAATAGACATTGTCCTTTCTTAACTATTGAATAAGTTACTACTATATAAGATCCATCGCAAACCACGTTCGAGTTAGCTGCAGGCTGCGGTGTTAGTGATAAAACTGTTTTAATCCACTTGAAGCAAATTGGGAAGGTGAAAAAGCTTGAAAGGGTACCTCATGAATTGAGTGCAGCAAACCGACAAACGCGCGTCGACTTCTGCGTTATATTACTCAACCGGCACAATAATGAAGGGATTTTAAATCTAATCATTACCTGTTTTGAAAAGTGGATCCTGTACGATAATCGGAAATGCTCATCGCAATGGCTGAACCCTGGCGAACCAGCTAAAGCCTGCCCAAAGCGAAAATTGACTCAAAAAAAGTTACTTGTGAGCATTTCGTGGACTAGTGCAGGTATCGTTCACTACAGCTTTCTTAAATCTGGCCAGACGATTACGGCAGATGTATATTGCCAGCAACTGCAAATCATGATGGAAAAGCTAGCTGCTAAACAACCGAGGTTGGTCATTCGTTCTAGGCCACTGCTGCTTCAGGACAACGCTAGACCACACACTGCACAACATACGGCTACCAAATTAGAGGAGCTTCAATTGGAATGTCTAAGACATCCATCGTACTCCGCGGACCTTGCTCCAACAGATTACCATTTTTTTCGATTATCGAATTTGGATAACTTCTTGCAAGGTAAAAAATTCAACTCCGATGGGGCAGTCCAAAGCGCCTTCAAATATTTTATTGATATGAATTAGATAGCAATGCTTATACTTTGATTAAATAAGTATATTATGTTTAAAAAAATCGACTTTATGTTCCTCCTTTGTAAAACGCCAATTTCATAGGTATTGACCTAATAGTATATTTAGCATATTAACAAGTCACTTGAATAAAAATTGTGGGATTGAATATGAGGAGCAAAACTTATTCTGGGGTAAGAGAGGAGTTTTCATTTTGGGGTAGAGGGGAGTTTTCAATCTAGGGTAAGAGGGGAGTTTTTATTCTGGGGAAAGAGTGGGATTTTTATTCTGGTGTGACAGTTGTCATTCTGGGGTAAGAGGGACGTATTTTTATATTGGTCTTTCCCCATAGACATCTTACCCCATTTCTTAATAATGTACTTATATTATTTACTGTAAATTTAATTAACCATCGTTTATTTACTCTTGTTTAACTAATCTGTGTATTAATACGCGATAGATCATAATTAAGAGTCTCTCGTCACACGCCGCGCCGCCGCGTCATCCGTCTTTGTCGTCTGCTCTCGTAAATAGCACATTCATTATCTGCTGTATTCCTAACACTAGTACCCGGAGTAGGTGTGTATTATTATTAAATATTATAATACACACCTAATCCGGGTTCTTAGACAAAGTGCAATATCGAAACGATAACTAAGTAAGAAACAAATCGGGATTAATCTCAGATTAATAACTACAGCGTAGATATTAGTAAGCTATTAGTAAGAGAAGATACTTACATCTCTCTCATGCTAACACTTATTACGAGTGCCATACATTCGTAATTCCAACGTCGTAAAAGGAAGACTAAAAGATCACCAATGTCGGGAGAACGGAAAGATATGGATTTGCTTTCTCTTTCACTCTTATGGGTTTCTGCCATTCATGTTTTGTGAGGTAGATAGCTGCTTACGGCTTCAATTTGAGTGCTCCCACCATGCATATTCTTATTCCAAGAAATCACCTATCGCGTCCGCGGCAATAGTGGAAAAGTCTGGTATTAAAGTTTGTAGACTGTCGAAGGGACGTGAAAATTTTCAAATTTCACAAAAAAAGCTTACATACTAAACTTATAATACAAAATTATTAGACACGTAAATTATATTGAAAAATCAACGATTTCCAAACGCCAAACCGTGCATTAATAAAGTCTGTTACACACGCTCCGACGAGAGCCTCGGGGGCACTCGAGGGAACGCGGGGCCTCGCTCTTGGCACTCGGAGGCACTCATTAGCAGGCGGCCGGCGCGTCGCACAGGTTGCCCTAATGTCTTTATCCTAGTAGTGTCTTATTTAAATTTATCGCTCACTCGAGTTCAGCGCCCTGCTACATTTTATAGTATCGAATACAAATTATTCATTCGAAGTAATAAATTACTAGTCGTCGCTTATTAGTTGTTGAAATTCGACTACAATTCATTTTTAAGTTCGAGCATTATTTGGATTCTTTTGCCTTTTAGACACGAAATAAAAAAATTATTAATTCGACCTACGCATAGAACAAAGTTACATGTGACAATTAAGCCAAAATTTTTTTGTATATTTAGTACTGAATTGACTCATTTAATATACTGGTGGAATCCGTTTTAATTAATTGTACGCACTTTCAAAAATAGAGATTGAACAAAGGTACATATTAATTTTGCCTTCAAAAAACAAAGCTTTATGTTAATATGTGCATCGAAATCGGCGCGCGCGCTCTCTGCGCGGGGGTTTCTATATTAACTCGTGTTTATGTTCTCTGGAACGACTTACGGGCGCGAATATTTTTATTACGATAGATGTTGGACAAAGTTCAATTAAAACATTAGTTTAAAATATAAGTAAAATGAAAAGTACAGGCTCGAAACAAATATTATATCTTTTAAATAAAATAAAAATCAAGAAACTGATAAATTAAGTAAGTAAAACAAAGTTATATTTATATACTAGATAAAAAGAAAGCCCGGCTTCGCACGGGTGAAATGTGACTCATAATACACATCTAGGTGTAAATGTAGGTAGATATTTCTGTAGTCATCGGTTCTCAAAGACTATTAAAGGTATAAGCAAGGCTTAGATTCGTATAGCTTTGTTCATTGTGTTCAAAAAATATAGTAAAAAAAAACTGCGAAAGTTTTACATAAATAATTTTTATTTTAAATCAACATTCTAAATAAACGAACATAAATTAACAAAACATATAATTTTTAAGGTTTATTCTCTGTAAACCTCTTTGTTTAAAGCACTCGGTGTTTACTCTACTTTGGCAGGTAGATACCTAAGTACTTACTGATTTTAAATTTTTTTGTTTTTTATTCAAATCGGCTAAATCAAAAATAAGATTAGAAAGTATGTGCCTTCTCCATGAGGATACATACATACACAGGGTATTCTTCTGTACAAATATATCTTTTTAGTTCTTGTCTTGCTATGCTAAACGTGGTTGCAGAATCTCTTTAGTGATCCTGTAGTTCTAACCTACCCCATTGTTTATGTATGTATGTTTAGCTATGTTAAGTATGTCTAAACTAATGTTTTAGCTTAGTCTTATTAAGGAAGAGCTACCAAAACGTTATCATATTAATAATTATACATCACAGGTTGATTATCATAAATTTTCTCTATATATAACATTTAAATTTAAAAGGCAGTTGACTGTTAGATGGCTGGAGACGAATTCGAGGAATAAAACTCAGGTTCCCACATGGCTACCACAAATAATTTCGGCATCAATGATACGTGAAGCTAACGCTCTAACAATAAGACGGGTTCCGTTGCACAACCCAACAGTCGGGTTTAAATTTCTCAAAAGCATTACTATACAACCAACTTTTAATTTTAGAATGTGTGGTGGTAGTCCTGCTGGCGTTATAGAATTTAGAAAATCTACAGGATAGTTTAAAACATCATTATGATCGTACTCAACTACAGCGTCAGAACTCTTATAAATTTTAAGGCCAGGGGCCGGGGATTTTTTCGACAACTTGGTCGTTCAATTGTGAACAATCATCGTTCTTTGGCAGTAAGGATAGCTTTCATTGAATAATTTTTATAATCATTCGTGTTAAGAGAAAACACCAAAAATATGGTCTAAAATTGAATTATTTACAATGCATCGCTGAGGCAGTTCAATGTGGTCGTCACTCATCACCATCTTCATTAGCTGATCCATCGCATACCTTTAATACCCATTGAGCAACCTCTAAATCATCGTGAGATCTCATATTATGAGCCAATTGGAGTCGAATAAAGTTTGGCCACATTGAAAAGTGCTTAATTGAAGCTTTTATAATATCATTTTGTGACCCATTAACTACAATTGGTAAAATCTGACGAAAATCTGCGAATAACAATGTTTTGCCTCCAAAAGGTAATTTATTTTTCATTGTGTCTTGAAGGAGTCGATCAACTACAACAATATCATGACATTTAGTCATGGGTGCTTCATCCCAAATTATTAAATGAGTTTCCTTCAATAACTTAGCTGCTGGTGACCCTAACGACATGAGACGTAGAATCTACATCTGAATTAATTGGAATTTTAAATCGCGAGTGAGCTGTTCTACCGCCATCTAACAGAGTTGCTGCAATACCAGAAAACGATATGGGTAGGTATATTTTGTTTTCAGATCTTAAAATATGTAAAATAGTTGTAAATACAAAAGTCTTTCCAGTTCCTCCTGGGCCGTCAAGGTAAAACAGCTTTCTCTCTGTGGGATTATTCACAGCGTTTACTATTGTATCGACCACATATTCTTGTTCGGTGTTCAATTTTTGGTATTTTTCATAGCCATTTGCTTTTTCAAGTTCTCAGTCATAAACGGGATCAGATAAGAAAACATTATTATCACTAATATCTGGCTCCGGAAGTCCGAAATCTGTTAGTCTCTTTCCGTGGACTTTTAATGTTTCATCAATTTCTTGTAAAGCTGTTTGGATAATATTTCAGGCCGTGATCTTGTAAAGTCTTCGATAAAATGTGATGCAAACTTTTCCCAAAGAGCATTAGGATCAGTTACATCACAAAATACGCAAATTAACGCAAACAGCTGTCGTAATTGCCGAGGAAGCTTAAAACCAATTGCTTAATCCAAACATCTTTCCCATTCCTGATCGTCTAAAAGGAGCTCCCTTGCTTGAGCAGCTTCTCGAAATAAGTTGTAAATAATATTTTCATAAGTTCTAACATCTCTGAAGCAAGTCGGCCCTTTAACGTAAAGAAGTAATAGCCGGAGATAATATCGTTCCCGATCAGAAAAGGAATAATTATACATTCTTGCAATTACTTTATCAGCCGCTTACTGAGATATTCGTGGTTGCCACTGTCCATGGATAAATCTAAAATGTGTCGGAATTTCAGTGTAAAGATATTGTCGAGCACTTTTATTTGTTCTGTTTAGTTCAAAAAATGCTAATAATGTTGATTTTTCAACTGATCTAGCTGTTGCTTCATGAACATTCTGATCTGTAAATACGACAGTTTGTTGGTTTTCCAAATGAACACCTAACTGTATAATCGTGTGACTCATTTTGTGTATTGAAAATTCAAATATTCGCCAAACTGCTTCAGGAGCCGAAACATACCTGGTATCAATATAAGCCTTAATTTCATCATGGTGTTCATTGCTCGAAGTCGATTGATCGCTGGACTCTGGTGGCGCTACTGTGATTTGTATCTTAGCTCGGTCATGACCTTTATAAATATATTTATTTATATATTTCACACTTTTGATGCTTGAACAAATTTCAACATTTATGTGAACATTAAATTTTTTACATAGATAGTGGATGTAGGTCATCAGCCATCTGTTATCACACTCGAAATCCTTCTTTTTTATTGTTCTTCCGTCGTCTCTTCTTTTTATTATTATATCATTACCTCCATTTTGGGTACCATCTCTAGTTCCTCCGCAAATGTATTTGGGTAGTTTTTAGAACATTTAGAGGCAATACCATCATTTTTATGCAGGGTGAATTCATATTTCCAGGGCCACATGGCCCATGGATCATGTTTTTTGACACAGTCTGAAAAAATTCCTGGTCTTTATCTGGATCAGGTATTTCTGCACACACAAATTTATCATAATCTTCTGATGACCTTGGTTTATCTTCATTTTTTTTTTTTTCATTTTTTCATTTTTTAGAATAATAAGCATATGCGCATGTGGAAGCCCACGTTTCTGAAATTCAATGGTGTAAAACCACGCACTCGGTACTTCAAAAATATGTTTCCTTGTAATGTCATCTAAAAGTTCCTCCAATTTAAGTTTAAAATTCTGGCAAATAAATCGGGTCTATGTTCTTTTTTAGCGCCTTGTAAATTATATAAGATTTCCTGCCAATCCGGATTGCACGTAAATGTTATAAATAGGTCTGGTTTACCATACTTGCATACAGTTGCCATGGAATCCGGATAATTTTGCATCATGTGCCGGGGTCTTCCCACATAAGTTGATGGCAATATTATAATTTTACCAATTCCGTGATCCATTTCTCTATTATTATTGTACAGGCTATCCATTAAATTGTTATAATTGTCAGCTCTAAGCTGTTTTTAATGCATTCGAAGAAACAATAATCTTTGAGATTCAATTCTAACATAGGCCAAGACACAATATTCATGAAAAAGTTTTTCGGCGTAAAATAATGGGCAAAACTTTTCACGAACAGCACGTCTATACTGATAAATTTGTAACATTGTAAGACGGCTTCGAGCAGTTTGACTCCCTTCTCTGCGTTGAAGATTTTCATCCCATCCGAGTTCTCCATTAGGAAAAAGTAAAGGAAAGGCTAAAGGGTCAATATTGGGACTGGTTGATTTGAGTGTAGTTAAATGTTGAGAATATTCTTGTACAGAAAAGTCTATATTTAATAGAGGTTCGCCGTTTTCTCATACAAAGATGAACGCTACCTAATTATTTGATAGAGGGTTATACCGACGCAAATCGAGAGATTTATGTTTATAAAACTGCATTGATACCGAATATTTGGCTCGATTTTCTGAGGCTGCTTTTAATTCCTCTTCAGCTAAAATTTCAGCCACCCTTTGGTATATAAGGATATACAAAAGGATTGGATTCATTGAGCATTGTTTGTAAGGACCTCATTATATTGCTTCTACATATGTTATTTCTAGAATCAGATAATCGTTCATTTAATGCTGCTTTATCTTTAATTATGTACAATTGGATAACCTTGCAACGGAAACAAAGATCCAGTTTTTATATAAATTTGCCCTTGTACCCTATAAGTGAAAAATCCTGAAGGGAGTGTGTTCAAGTTTGAATTTATGGATGATATTGCAAATATTGAATTATATCGTCGTATATTAGTTTTAAGACATTTATTTCTCACAAGAACTTACAATTCACTTTACATGAGAAAACATATACAACAAGTTACACAATACAAAGACTCAGAACGTACAGTGACGTGTCATAGATCAAATTCACTTCACAAATAATAGTCAGTCTTAGCATACAGTATCAAACACAATGAGGGTAGTTAGTAAAAACATAGTCCGTAAACACAGAATAATATCGTAGATATACCTTATCACATAGCTGGATGTGGCTGACTCACTTTTGGGTTTTGTAATATTTAGAGATAAATTTTATTGAATATAATAAGTTGATATTTTAGTATATTCAGCTTAAAACGATTAGCATCAGACGTATGGCCTTCGTATAATCTAATAATATATCTGGAATTGGCTTTAATGCTCTATCTGGGTCTATGTATACTTTCCCATTATGACAACAATTTTAAAATGATTTTTATTTTTTTCACTTAAAAATGAAGTGCTTGACATTGAACACATTCATAAATCATAGAAGCAACTGAATTTAGTGATACTTGAATGGTGTTATTTAAAAGTGCTAAATGTACGTAGTTAGTCCTGGGGACTGATGTTCTGTACTTAACCTGCTTGAATATTTACGTTTCCTCGGGGGTCTGCCCGCCATTTGATATGTTTTCTTTCTCCTCTTCTTCTAAAGAAATAAAATCACTGCTGACTGACAGTATTGATTCTTGTTTTTTCTCGTTCTCCGAAGAAACATCATCAGTCACCAGTGACTCTTCGATTAGCGTCAACTCTTAGTTATCGACCTTATAGGACAAAATATATTAGACAAATATTCAAATAATAATAAGTATTGTGTATGTATGTAGGTATATCCTCACACCTCTATCTAGTAATAAGTATTATTTTTCATTTTACTGTACTCGGTGACCTGCACCATTAACTTACCTGAAAGTCATCAAATAAGTCTTGGGATTTGTAAGGTTGTATTGTATTTGTTTGCTTTGGAAAAAGGTTTGAAAGTGCCCGAGCCTTGGTTCTTCTTAACTGCCTAATTGTTTCTAGGCCACAACATGCGCAATAATTGAAATTATCTGCAAAAATATATTATACAATTAATAATGTCTAATTGTATAATAAGAACCAGCCAAGTTCAAGTTGAACTTATGCATAGTCCATACCATTATCAAGAAAAACGGTAAAAAAATCGTGTCTGTTTCTGTATGTGTTCATGACACCTCAACACAGGCTACGCATGTGGTCATTTATTATTATTTATCGGGTTATAGAGAAAAAATATTGAGCCGCTTACCAAGTATAATGTTGTCGCATTCCACACATCGACTGCACATTTGCATTTGCTTGCAGTTTCTTGCAAATATTTTGTTATTACAAAAATGGATGCATGCATGCATGTCACTGGAAGTAAATAAGTACTTATTTTATTTTAATGTAGAAAGTCTTACAATCCACACTTTAAGAAGAAAACATAGAACAAAATTCCCTTAAAAACACAACCTGCGTACATACCTTCTAAAATACTACTCAGCATCTTTACGAAGAGCCCTTCGCAGCATCCACTTTCCATAATTGTGACAATTGTGTTTACCAAATGCAAGGAGATTCGGCTGTTAACAAAATGATATAGGTATCATCAAACAAAAGACTAAACGAAGACAGAGACACGACCAATGAAAGATTTTATGAAATACTTACGATTTTCGGCATGATGTGTGTAATCCAAACAAAGTAAATCACTATGACAACATGACACAAAACTAAATGACATTTGAATTAAGACTTCCACTTTTATGATTATGGTTAGTATTCTTTTTTCTATGGCTGTTATCGCATTCGGCTAATCTCAGGTTTGAAGAAAAAATACATAACAAAGAGTATATCAAATATATAACATAAAATAAATAAAAATATAACATATAACAATATAAAAAAGTGTCAAAAATAATATTTTCGCGAAACGTCAACGAGTGAAGAAAAGTATTTTTAGTGTGATAATAAAGAATAAGTGATAAGTAGTTTTGATAAGATTCACTCAATGTTTCCGGCAAGACGTTTCGTTTTACACAGTCACATGAGTCACAGTTCTTTGTGATGTTCACTTTTTGGCGCGACGCACGCGTTTTGTTGAAAGTTGTGTTGCTATGAAACGGAACGCTTATTAACTACCCAAGATGGCGACTGCGGTTTGTTTGTCAGTGCCATTAGACATTATTAGAATTTAACGAAATTCTCCATAATCCGAATTTTGCGGACTCGAAATCAATATTTTTTATGTTTTGTTATTCATATAAGGTTTCGATCGAGTATAGCGTACCCCTTGATGAAATTATTAATATAGATAGGACTGAACCTTTTCCCAATAGTAAAGTTACATCTAGACATATGACGTATGGTTTTCCGCTGATTATGGTTACATACAACCTAGACACACCTAAATAACAATGTATATTAATATAAAATATATTTTATTAGTAACTAAACATTAATTTAAACCTATTTAGAAGATTATTTAAATATTCATCCGACTAGGCCAATCAGGAGAAAAGTTAGATCAAGAATTGACCAAGTCCACCTTCTTTTCGCTCTCCTCTAAAGTAAGGATTTTACAGATGTGACTTTGTTCTATGCATAGGTCGAATTATATAAAGGGGTATTAAACATTTTTATATCGAAAGAAAAGATAAGATAAGACAGCCAAGTTCTTTGAAGCGTTACAAGCTAGAAGTGCGCGCAAAATGTAATCCCGCAGGAACCGTAAACTTTCCCGCAACAAAATGTAGCCTTCTTTCCTTTCCGTGGTCTACTCTATGTCTGCGCCAAATTTCATTAAAATCAGTCCAGTAGTTAGAGCCTATTCAATGCAAACAAACAACCATACGAACAAATCATTCCTCTTTTAATAGACTATATATAGACTAATAGGAATAGACAAAAGAACACAAAATTAAAAAGTAGCTATACGTATTACTATTATTTAACGTCATGACGTGGCGTCCATAGATATTATTATTATTAGTAAATGTAAGACTTTGCGAGAATGGATGGATAGACGGATGGATGGATAAATGGATGGATGGTATTTGTTACTCTTTCACGCAAAAACTACGAAACAGATTTTGCTAAAATTTTATACGGTAGTAGTTTAGGCTCTGCATTAAAACATATGGGTTACATTTTATCTCGAAAAAGTAGATACAGTGTTTCCGTGGGATACTGTATTTACGCGGGCGAAGCCGCGGGCAGAAGATAAGCATAATGTATATAAAAATTCGTTCTGGCAAAGTATAAAAAAGAAATCACTCAAAAATACATTGCCAAAATTCTTTTTATTTTCCATCAAACGCCTGAGCCTCGAAACCACTTAGCGGATTTCAAATCAAATGAGCTTGATTGATAGTCGGTTCGCTCTTTTTATTCAATACATCGATTCCATCTCTTTCATCCAACCGTCAGTCTCTTTCACTCTCGTACGATGCAAAAAGCGATATGAATAAAAGAACTTCTTGTAAAGTATGAGTTTTGCATACTCTTGAATTTCATGAATCATGTAGTTTCTCTTATATTTTAAGTGTGCTTAACTTTTAAAGTTTTGCGCTTAAAAGACAGTTTCGAAAAAGATTTAAAAAAGAGTTAAATGAGATTATCAGCCTGGATTAGTCTATCTATGCTAGGCTAGATGGATTTTCACAGGGGCTTAAGTTTTGGTTTTCTAGATATTAGGAAATCCCATCGTAAGATTGATAAATTTGTAGTGTGCAGCGTATGCGTTTATGGTGCCCCTTTTTAGGGTTCTGTAGTAGTCAGGGAACCCTAATAGTTTCGCTCTGTCCTTCCCTTCGTCTGTCTGTCTTTCAGTCCGCTCTTATAACTTCTGTAATTATGCATATATATGTATGAAATTAAGTAGTGTATAGATCTCGGTTTTGGCATCATAAAATAACAATAGTTTAATATTAGGTCATTACATATGAAGTTGGCGTTTTGTAAAGGAGGAACATAAAGTCGATTTTTTTAATATAATATATTTATTTAATCAAAGTATTAGGTCCTTACATATGAAATTGGCGTTTTGTCGTACTGGCTACTTTGATCTCAAATATATCTTCTTTGGTTAGGAATTCCAATTTCAAATTTATACCGCTATTTACTCATGCATTTGTGTTTCGATAACCGTAATTCATTTGTTTTTTCCACTTTTGGTTTTTTCTTTGCGTCACTCTGTTTACAAAATTGAAAACTTGAAATATATTATTGTCGAGTACGAGTTCCACCGTGGCACCAGTGCTGCAGAAACGGCTCGAAGGATTAATGATGTGTATGGCGGCGGTGTCGCAAAAGAAAACACAGTGCGTTTTTGGTTCCAACGTTTTCGTTCTGGAAATTTCGACCTGCAGAACATCGGTCGCTATCGTGGAAGCGGATCCATCGCAAACCACGTCCGAGTAAGGTGCAGGCTGCGGTGTTAGTGATAAAACTGTTTTAATCCACTTGAAGCAAATTGGGAAGGTGAAAAAGCTTGAAAGGTGGGTACCTCATGAATTGAGTGCAACAAACCGATATACGCGCGTCGACTGCTGCGTTACATTACTCAACCGGCACAATAATGAAGGGATTTTAAATCGAATCATTACCTGTGATGAAAAGTGGATCCTGTACGATAATCGGAAACGCTCATCGCAATAGCTGAACCCTGAAGAACCAGTCAAAGCCTGCCCCAAGCGAAGATTGACTCAAAAAAAGTTACTTGTGAGCGTCTGGTGGACTAGTGCCGGTGTCGTTCACTACAGCTTTCTTTAATCTGATCAGACAATTACAGCAGCTATTGCCAGCAACTGCAAAGCATGATGGAAAAGCTAGTTGCTAAACAACCGAGGTTGGTCATTCGCTCTAGGCCACTGCTGCTTCAGGACAACAGACGGATACCAAATTAGAAGAGCTTCAATTGGAATATCTAAGACACCCACCGTAAAAGTGCATATATAGCAATGGTATATATTAGATCATTACATATGAAACAATTTAATTATATATGGAGGCTTGTCTATAGGATGGCTTTGGAGTTTGGAAGACATTTTTTTTAAATCGATGGACCCGCACGGGGCCATAACGGGACGATACATAGAACGTGTGTGGTTCACACCACATCAATCTGGCCCCGTGCTATATATCCGAAGAACTTGTGTTATACATACCATATAACGGAAATTATATTTAATACTTTTACATATATCAACAGTAAGATGTAACTGTCAATGTCATATTGACAGCTGTCATGAAGTAAAGCCTATTTAGTTAGTTTATTTTAGTTGGCCAAAAGGCTATACATAGTGTAGACGTATATATTGTGCTAAGCATATCTCATTACATATTGTAATACGTATTTGTGGTAAGCACCAATAAAGGAGAGTATAAGAATTGCTGCTGTATTATTATCGTCACCACACGAGCGCACGAAGGACTTACAATCAAGAGGTCATAGACCAACACATGGTGTCAGGTGTGAAAATTTAAAAGAAAACGAAAATTATTAACAAAAAAGAGGGTACGTCGAAAACGTATGTTAACGTAAACGTAATGTTGTAATGTAATGTATGTACGTCTGTGAATGTATGGATAACGATAATTTTGATAAAAGGTTAGAAATGTTTTTGGACAGGGCTAGGCAAGTTAATTTAAAATTAAATAAAGCCAAGTGCAAGTTTCTTCTAGAAGAAATAGCATATTTGGGCTATATTTTCAGTAAAGAAGGTGTAAAAATCGATCCAGAAAAAGTTAAAGCGATAAAAAACATGCCCATACCTAAAAATATTAAGGATTTGCAGAGATTTTTAGGCATGATAAATTTTTTAGCACCGTTTATAGAAAATCTAGCAGAAAAAACTAATACCCTAAGAAATTTGTTAAAAAAAGATATGTTATGGTTATGGAATGAAAATTGTCAAAAGTGCTTTGATTTATTAAAAGAAGTCATATCTAAAGCACCTGTGTTAACTAATTATAATTGCAACTTACCTGTGATTTTGTCGGTAGATTCATCAAAGAATGCACTGGGAGCGGTCTTGATGCAAGACAAACGACCCATTGCATATAGTTCAAGAACACTTACCCCCTCTCAACAAAACTACGCCCAGATTGAAAAAGAATTGTTTGCCATACAGTTTGGATGTAATAAATTTCACCAATATATTTATGGCAGTAAAACAACTGTTCATACTGATCACAAACCTTTAATTTACCTTTTTAAAAAACCTCTTCATGAAGTACCTGCTAGGCTACAAAGAATGATGTTATCGTTGCAGGGTTATGACCTAGAAGTAGTTTATGTACCTGGTAAATATATGTATATAGCAGATACTTTGTCAAGAGCCTCACTTAGTGATACATACATACCTCAGTATGAGCAAGACTTACAGTATCATGTTAATTCAGTATTCTCTAATCTCTCAGTGAGTAAGCCTTATTTAAAATTTATATTATTAGAAAGCAAAAATAATGAATCTTTAAATCTGCTCAAGTCTTATATTCAGAATGGTTGGCCAAGAAGCAAAAATAAAGTAAGCTCTCTTGTGAAACCATATTGGAACATTCAAAATGAAGTACATATAATGAATGACTTAATATTTAAAGGCAATAGGCTTATTGTTCCAAAGTCCTTGCAAAGACAGATTTTAGATAAAATACACTGTGGTCATTTAGGTATTAATAAGACACTAAACATCGCTAGAGAAACAGTTTATTGGCCAAATATAAACGCGGATATTAAGAACTTAATTGATCAATGTTCCGTCTGTGCTAAATACAGATCAAATCCACCCCGTGAACCGTTGAAATGCCATGAGATATCTTATCTTCCATGAGAGAAGGTAGGTATAGATTTATTATATTTTGATGGAGAAAATTTCCTTGTCTGCATGGATTATTATTCCAAGTACATAGAGTTAGCTTCTTTGCATAAGAATTACACTGTCGATAATGTTGTTAAGAATCTCAAATCTTTTTTCGCCCGACATGGTATTCGGTATACCATGTCGGGCATTGGTGTCTGACAATGGTCCACCATTTAACTCCTGCAAATTCAAGTCTTTTCTTGTTGATTGGGATGTAGAACACATAACCACCAGTCCGTACTGGTCGAGGTCTAATGGCCAAGCTGAAACTGGGGTTAAAATTGTCAAGAACATATTAAGAAAATGCAAAGAAGATGGCTCGGATATACATTTGGCGTTATTACACTATCGCAACGTTGCGAAGGGAGATTTTCCCAGTCCGGCCGCATTATTAATGTCTAGAAACTTGCGAGTAAATTTACCAATTCTTAACATAAAATTAAAACCTAAAATTGTAAAATTTTCGACATTTGAAAGATGTCATAGATATAGCAGAGACAAGATGTCTTTTTATTTTGACAGGAATGCGAAGCATACACCTTATGATTTTCAGCCGGGGAATGACATTTACTTAAAAAAAAATCCTAAATCGTTCTGGTCTCCGGGAATAATTAAAGAGAAATTAGGATGTGGTAGATCGTATTATGTTGCGGATCTAAACGGTGTTGTATATAGGAGGAATAGGGGACACATTAGACCTAGAAAAAAGAATTTAAAAGAAATAAATCCTCCACCTTCTTCTTATGGCAACGGCAGCACTGACTATATGCCTCCCATGCAGGAGAGTATAGATCCCATGAGTTTAACACAACGCGGAAACGGTCCCGTTCAAAATTGCATTAACGATGAGAACTGTGTTCCTATGGAGAGTCTAGAAAATACCGGTTACGTAACCAGGTCTGGTAGAAGTGTAAAGCGTCCTAAATTGTACATGCATGAGAAATTTTAGTAGATAAGTAATGTATTTGTTATTAGTTATGTACCTATATTTTTAGTTTGCTTTTATACTCGAAAAGGGAGGTGTTACATATATCAACAGTAAGATGTAACTGTCAATGTCATTATTGACATTGACAGATGTCATAAGTAAAGCCTATCGAGTTAGTTTATTTTAGTTGGCCAAAAGGCTATACATAGTGTAGACGTATATATTGTGCTAATCATATCTCATTACATATTGTAATACGTATTTGTGGTAAGCACCAATAAAGGAGAGTATAAGAATTGCTACTGTATTATTATCGTCACCACACGAGCGCACGAAGGACTTACAATCAAGAGGTCATAGACCAACACAAATACTTTTATTTTATATTTAAGATTTTTACTATATTATACACATATTTAATACACATTCATGACCCAACACAGAAAAGCTTTTTGTTCCTTCGTTGGGATTCGAACCCGCGACCCCCGGCTTGAGCACCAACGCGCTGAACCACTAAGGCACAGAAGTCTTCAATTACAAACAATATAATACATAAAGCAGTAGTAGTAAGCCAGTAACTTAATATTACAATATTCCGTAACTCAGAGGTATAGAGTGGTAGTGAATCTATAGTGAAGCCGATAGGAATGGAGTAATAGGAACCCCACGCCACTACACTCTATAGTGAAGCCGATAGGAATGGAGTAATAGGAACCCCACGCCACTACACTCTATAGTGACGCCGATAGGAATGGAGTTATAGGAACCCCACGCTACTACACTCTATAGTGAAGTCGATAGTAATGGAGTGATAGGAACCCCACGCCACTGCACTCTATAGTGAAGCCGATAGGAATGGTTATAGGAACCCGACGCCACTGTACTCTATAGTGAAGCCAATAGGAATTGTGTTATAGGAACCTCACGCCACTGAAATCTATAGTGAAGACGATAGGAATGGAGTTATAGGAACCCCACGCCACTGGTAAGTAGATAGTAGAGTTAACCACTCTGCTCTACGGGACTGTAATAATCAAAAGTTAAAAATTATAACCTGACTACGCAAATTATATAGCCTATGTTACCCGGGTAGATTATTACGAATCTTTTGACATCTTACTTATTAAAATCGGACCGGTAGTTTATATACTTTGACTATCTAAATCATTACCCTTCCTTTGACTTGACATATCGTAATATGATGTAGACTTCATTTCAAGTAAGTATCAAGGGTTGTATCATTCATTCAGTCATTTTATTCATTCTAAGATTATTCCGTTCCATTCCGTGAAGTTCCGTTCTATGAAGGCATAGTATTCCATTGAGATATCCATTGCAAATTCAACTATAATTTTATCGCCATTTCCCGAAACAGTTATCGCAGCGCCAAAAATTCTAACTACCCGCGAATAACTAAAAACGCTTAAAATGTACCGGCATTTGCATAAGGAGCGCTCTGTTCTATAATTGGACAATTCTGTTACTGTTGCGTGCATTGATGTACTGTTTATAGGGACGACGCATCCGTGCTTGTATCAAGACAAACAAGTGGAGGGGGCTAACACTCCTTTCATTCAATAATGAAATGATAATTTATACGGTCCATGAGGGTTGATTGTTCAAATTGATTAAAAACATACATGCATAATGCAGTTCACACATGGTAAAATGGTTCAAAGGTATTATATTGACACCCATTTAACTTTATTGTCACGTATAATATGATGTATGTCGGAAAGATTCGTGCGCGAGTTCGACTCGCACTTCGCCGATTTTTAAAATGTTGTTTCATTGATTTTCAAATCACAACACTGCTAGAGATTTTTTTCCTCCAAAAAGTAGGTTACTTTATTATCTGCAACTTCTGGATTGACGCTTTATAATACTGCCACTTAGAGTCAGTTGACATTGCGACGATATGGGATGCGACATGGCGCTGCTTTTTTAAGACAGCTTTTAAAAAATGAACTTTATTCATTACACAATAAGAGAGACACTGCACATGCGCTGCGCAGCGCGGTGCAACTTGACATTCGACTATTACAATGAAACGTGTATCTTCTTGTGTAATGAATATAGTTCATAATAGCTATATTAAAAATGTGTATCGTTGCGTTTCGGTGTGAATTGACCCTAACAACGTAAATCCAGTATGGGGTGCGATATCCTTAGATTGTGTCTCAATGATTCGTACAATATTTAATGGATTTTTGTCGAGAACAACTTCGGACTCGGGTCCTGCGGCGCTACAAAATACATTTCGTATACTTTTGCAACTTTTACGTCGCGTCCCAACTTAAAATTAAATTATAAAATAATACAATTATTCAATTTCGTCGAAGTTTCAAAGAAAAATCTTCGCTGTACTCATTATGGTTGATAATAAGTAATCAATATTTTGATAAATTATAAGAATACTAGCTTTTTCCCGCGGCTCCGCTCGCGTAAATACAGTTTCCCACGGGGTACTTTCTCGGGAAAAAATGTAGCCTATACAAGGTACTCCCACACAAAATTTCATCAAAATCCGTTCAGAAGCTTTTGCGTGAATGAGTCACAAGCATCAGTCCATCCTCCACAAACTGCCCTTAAATAATACGGATAATCTCGATTTTAGTTATTTTGACTAAACTCAAGTAAATCTACAGTATGGATTTTTGAGATATCAAGATACTTTATCTATCTTTCGTAACAATTTTCTTGGTGGGTTTTTTCTTTTTTTTAATAAAAAGATTCTCTATTAACCTTATTTTATAGGACGAATTTATTGTTTAGGTACACCTACTTAGCCTAACACCATAATTCACTTCATAAGTGTTGTCTTACTATCAAGTTACTGAAGATATATTCGACTTACACCCAGAATTTTCTTGTTAAACCCTTTTTATTTATTGCTCTATTTAATATCTACTGTTATAAAGCGTAGTGTACACTCGCAAAACTTTTAAATTAAAGTATGCGCGAGTTCTCGCTTCACCTTAGATATTTAAAATTATTCCGCTCCGAGGTGCTATGTTTTTGTTTAAACAAATAACACTGACTTGTGAGTTTGGTTTCGCTATATCTCAAGGCGAGTTATTTGTTTCCTGTACATTTATAATGTTGCAATTACAAGATTCGTGCTTTTGTTGGAAATATTGAAATTGTTTTTAAAATACTATCTATACAGATAAATAAAATTGAAGTGTCTGATTGTAATTTCAAATTAACAACTTTTCACTTAATGCATATGAAAGTATATTCGGTAATTGTAATAAAATTATTGTCAGTCCGTCTGTCTGTCTGTTTGTTCCGGCTAATCTCTGAAACGGCTGGAGCGATTTTCACGGGACTTTCACTGGCAGATAGCTGATGCTATAAGGTCTAACATAGACTACTTTTATTTTAGGGTTCCGTTATGCAAACGTAGTTGCGGGCATCAGCTAGTAGTATAATAATATTCCAAGCTTTTGAGCGTCGAAGCCTAGTCTTAACTATGTTCAATCGTCATTTCTAGGATTTTTTCCAAGATTTCTCACCGTTTAAACTTTCCCTAAACTTCCACTATTATTTCAAGATCAAAATAAGCCAAATCGGTCCAGCCGTACTCGAGTTATAGTGGGACACAGGCTTTGCAATTCATTTTTATATATAAGATTAATTCATTAACTGCTTAATGAATAATTTCGATTCAAATTCGATGGAGCCGGCTGCACGCACGAAAAAACATGACTCATGCGGCGTTACCGGCGTTACCTCGCTAAACATGACTCATTTCTTATGACGTTGTCACGTTCAACTATAGTCAGTAAACCGACTTTACAGACAACCGATTTTTTTTACTCATAATTTGGTGTCAATGTAATTCAAATGATGTATTCTCAGCTTTACAATTGACAAATTATACGTAACGTAGTCTGGTGTCTTTAATTGCGTCGGGCAATTTATACCCTCAAACGAGCTCAGAGTCACGGTATCTGGCCACGCGGGTGTGCGACAGCCAAGACAGTGATTCGATTGTGAACGTCACAAAGTGGATTATGTGTTGATGAGGTTAAATTAGTTTAATTAGTTAAATTAGGATATTTTGTCAATTTAATCGACTTGAAATTGCTTTTTAATTCACATGTAATCTTATATAGGATCATTACATTAAATCATGCTATGCTTAGAGTGAATCACTGATGACAAAATAGTATAAAAGTTAAGTGAAATTATACTGATATTAAAAATAATTTAGTTTCTAATCATAAAAAAATTGTCTATACTATGTTCCGAGGTGATTACAGCTGCTGTAGTCAGGCAGTGTAGCTTATGGAGTTGAGTGTCCATAACATTACACCATTTCGTCAATTTGATTTTATTACATTGATTTTCCGAGAATCCTCTCGGTCTTGGCTTGTTATGACATTTGTATTTTACATAACGACTTGGCGGCTCAAGTGCGGACTACGGATATTTTGGAGTCTGGAGCGTCGTGTGCAATTTCGAAGACAATTCATTCAATGAAATAATTTTTCATCGTATTTGTTTCCTGGCTGCCTAAAAACCCAAGCATCTATGAGCTCTCCTGCTGTAAAGTCCCTACCATACGGTCTTGGCTCATTTTAACATGACTATTTTCCATAACGCCTCCGCTGTTCGGCGGCTGAAGTGCGGAGTCTCTGGAGCATCGTGTAATTAGCAATTCCGAGGATAATTATTTTAATTCGCTCTCTCTGCGTTAACTTCATTTGGCCGCTGTGAATGTTTTAGTTGTGCGGTTTGATGGAGGTGTTTCTCGAAACTTCGTAAGCTTTTTTAGGTTTCCATAGTACTCCAAGGAACCCCTATAGTCTTGCTAAGTCCGTCCATCTGTCTGTATGTCTGTCCTTGCAATTTCTGTAATTATAGACATAAATTAAAGTATTTTTGTACTGTTACTTATTGCGAATAGGTTTTATTTCTGCCATCATAAATAATAATAGCTAATAATTAATTTTATATTTAGGGGTGGCTTCCCATACATGTGAAGTGGGGATGATTTTTTTTTCATCACTCCATCCTATAGTCGAGCAGGTCTTTTTGAATAAACGCGAAGTTTGATACGGTACTTCTTAAAAGTGAAAAATTTTTCGAGTAATCGGCCTCCGATCGGCAAACATTTTTGTGTTTAACGTCATTCTTGTCGAAGGGTCTATTTTATGAATGTGAAAGTTTGTGAGGATAGATGAACAGAAGGATGGGTGGGTGGAAGTTTATAACTCTTTCACGTAAAAATTACAGAACGAATTTCGATTGAATTTAGTATGATGTTTGTTTAAGTTCTAGAATAACACATAGGCTACTTTTATCCCAAAATAGTACAGTGTTCCCGTGGGATACTGTATTTACCCGGGCGGGGCCGCGGGCAAAAGCTAGTATATCATAATTCTTTCTAAAATGAAGTTATGTTTTGTTGTCGTTTCATTTAGTCCAAATGTTATGAAAGTGGCCACATGATTATGATGTCAATTGTTACGATAGGCGATTTTATTGCTGTGAAGTATAAAATTATGTAGGTTTTCGAAAATATTGCAACAGATACAATATGCACGGTTAGAAAATGTAATAAATGCAATAAAAATATTATAATACCTGGTAAATAATTTGGAGTTCTGATAAATAAAAAAAAATCACAAAAATTATTTATCTGACCGGGATTCGACTACGCCGCTTCCGATTTTTCAAACAAAGCAAAAACTAAACATACGCATGCCAAAGCACCAATCGGACTGACATACTGACATACTGAAGTCGAAATTATTGATATATTTTTGGACGATCAAAGAAAAAACACAATATATTATATTTATCTACCTAAAAATAAGCACTTTTACAGGGATATTCTAGATTGATTTTTCTCCCCCAAAAATACCTTGAATACTTCATGGTCATTCTTGCAGCCGTTTTCGAGAAAGCGACTATGTATTGACATACAATATTGTCTCGTTTATTTAAAGCGTAAGATTTGTTAGCATTATTAGACGTTATAATTAACAGTTAAAAAAAAAAAACACAAACCAATATACTGTTTTTTAATTCCAGATTTTTTCTACGGTTGCAACTTGTAGCCCTGACGATGATGATGATATTGGAAAAATAACTTCGATATGCCAGGCAGGCTTTTTCAACAATATTAGATCAATAAATTACAATTTACACTAATGCTGGTGAACCACAGAGGAGATAAGCTACTATAAGATAATAGGTACATATTTTGACAGAAAATAAAGTTGATATATGTCTTTTTTTCAATTTATCCGCTCAATGTATGTGGTTAAAATGCTCAAATAAATACTTTCTTAGTAAGTTTATTGAAAATATAAAAACCTCTATAGTTTTGCTGGTATCAAATTTAACAAGACGTGAAATATTTCATTCTGTATTTACACGACATTCAAAAGATTGCCGTGAATCTGATACCTACCTAAGTGTAGTTTTTTTTTATTTTTTATAAACTACACAGGGCTTTAGTAAACCTATGTTTTGTTTACAATTAATATTTGACTACCTGAAATAAAATGTGAAAATATAACTTTATCGCTTCATCTCTGGTGTACTACCATAAGGGACGTTTGAAGGGATTCATTTGTGGGTGCTACAGGGGCTGCATACAAACTCGATACGATTATTTGTAAATCTCTCTGTTTTTTTTAGCCAAACAACCGTCATAATATTAGGAATATCTAGAAGAGTCAGTAATTTACAAATGGATAGGTCTTCTGGCTGAAGTTTGAAATCGAAACTTTGTTATGCTTGAGCTACACCAATAAGAAACTGCGTCTTAATCTAGCATACCGATCTTAGCGACCGCGACCGCAACTCGCTACCGTGACCTACAAGCCACTAACCAGTGAATCAGATTCACTGGCCACGCCCATGAACAGATTTGTTTAGTGCTTCATATAACTTCATACTAAGTATAATACTACGACCCGGTCTCAGTCGGAGGTCGTGGTCGCGTATCGCGGTAGAATAGATCGGAAGGCTACCTTTATTTTCACTTTCTAACGAAAGGTTCTAAGAGAAACGTACCTGTACCTAATAGAAACTTTCTTTCGGGAAATTCGTGGTTTTGGTGCTGCTTACTATAGATCGAGCGACAGAGACAAAACATACACATAAGGTATCTGAACTTATAGGTAGATTGTGCAACATGCCCCGATATCTTATAATTTAAAGAAACAATTCTTGTGCAAATATATAGTCAGAATCTCGAAAACGGTTTAAACAATTTCCATGAAATTTAGTATGCAGGGGTTTTGGGAGTGAAAATCGTAGCAAAACCACGAATTTTTGTTTTTTTTTTTTAAATATATATTGTCTAGTTTATTTCGCTCCCAAATTTTCAAAGAGCATGCCTCAGCGAAGAATGCTTAGACTTTTTGCGTTTTTGGCTAATTGATGTTTCGGGTTAGAGTCCCGGTCAGACTAATATTTTTGTGATTAATTTCTTTCAATACCTATTTTGCCATTTGATAATTAACATTCCATGTACAACAAATCAGAGCAAAGCTCGGCCTCCCAGGTACTTTTATTAATCTACGTACATTCCGAACTAATATCCATCTATCATAAGTCGTACTTGTTGGTGCATCCGGACGCAGTAATTACTAGCTAATGCGCGTTAAGCCCATCCGTACAAACACACATAGGGCTCTATTCACACATGCGACATGGCGTAACATTGTAGCCGCTACTTGTTTTATGGCCCGTGTCAACAAACTATCTACCAGTAACTATTTGTTAGAAATGTCAAACTTGTATCGCAAAAAACCGTCAAATGAATGAATGGCGACGTTTTTAACAAATAGTTAAAGATGGATAGGTTGTTGAAATGGGCCGTAAGTCACCAACTATTATAATAATTATCTATAATATAAATTACGAGTAGATCCTTATACAGGGTGTTTTATGTTCAAGTCATCTGCAATAATAGATCCCACACCGATTTCGGTGGCGGTGGCTGGTTCCGTGGAAGTCCAGCTACGAAGGAGTTATTATTATAGTGCCCAACTGTGTGCGCATTATACAAGAGTACTCTCTTCCCTTACTCTCATGACCCCAGTGGGATGGATTAAACCGACACGACTGGCGAGAGATCAAGCGCAGGAACGACGATTTACATGCCCATCTGACGCATGTATCATCTTTCTTGTCTGACAATCGGGTGATCAGCCTGTATTATCCGATCCAAACTAGGAAACAACATTTTTACTGTTCCAACGCAGGAATCAAACTCACAAACTTGCCATTTTATTTTTGTTTCACAGAGCATTGTCTGTGACGTCACTTTGTGGCCTAGCCGCGACACATCGGTAGTGACGTAGTTATTCTGCGGTTGCGACGGTACATCGTCGTGGTTGAACATGTATTTGATTTCGCTATTGGCAAGGTAATAATCAATTATATTATTATACGTTTATTGTTATAAATATTCGTAACTGGTGTCTTGACTCTGATGTAAATCCACCATTTAAAGTCAGTTCACACTGAGACGCTACGTGACGATGCTTGAAGATGCTGTGGTAATATTATGCATAATATGCAGCGCAGAGTAGTGCGTTTCTATTTTCGATTCAATTCACATCACAATTTCGATTTAGTATCGCTATTAAAAAAGCGCGTGCCGCGTCTTGTCGCGTCTCGATGAAATGACGTAGGATCATCGAGAGGAAACAAATTGTAGAATATACCGGGTGTTTTTTTATTCAGTGTCCAAATTTTCAGATGTGAATATACTCTTGAATATAATCAACTTTTACTATGGGATCAACTTTCCTATTTGAAAAAAAATCAGCAGTTTCCTACAAAAGGGCACATCATAGATAGCATTTTGTCTGAAACAGAAATTTTTTCAAGTAGGAAAGTTGGATAGTAAATGTTGCTTACATTCAAGAGTATATTCACTTCTGAAAGTTTGGACACTGACTATAAAAACACCATGTATAAGTATGTTCTCGACGAAAAATGGTGAATGTTCTAGGTATATAAAATCACTTGAAACTTTGTTACAACTTACAGTAAAGCTATTATGTATACAGAATACAGACAAACTAGTTTTTATTTTATACAAAAATATTAAGTAGTTATCATTTTACACGCGTTCAAAATTCTGGAAATTTTCGAATCCGCGACAGTAGACGTCAGTCACGCTACACCTTGGCCATACAGCCCGGAGTTTACGCCGTACGAGTACTACGCACCGCTTAGTCGCATGTTGCCGTCTGGGCCACTTTCAAGTTCTTTCAATCTTGGAAACTAATTGATGTATCGAAATAATTCTTTCACGAGTATTTTTTATTTTCCACGTAGAGTACAGAAGGCTTACATTTAAAATTAAGGAACATTCTCCATTATAAAGCGTAGGATCATCCTCCTTCGCCCTAAATTGTTAATATAAATATTATTATGGAGTTATATAAGGTTGTTAAAAATCAATTACGGATTTATTTGACCTTATATGTTCTAGTACTTAATATGTAAAGAAGTTAAGACAAAATATAATTAAAATTTCGATTTTTACAGTAATAACACACAGGACTTCTTGCACTGTTTCCACTTTAATAAGTATTTTACAATGTAAGTTTCAAGTGATTTTATATACCTAGTAACATTCACCATTTTTCGTCGAGAACATACTTATACATGGTGTTTTTTCAGGCAGTGTCCAAACTTTCAGGAGTGAATATACTCTTGAATATAAGCAACTTTTACTATGGGCTCAACTTTCCTACTTGAAAAAAATAAATCTGCTGTATTATTACTGTGAAACATGAATTTCCACCAAGAATCTACAGTACAATCAATAACATATATAATCATTTTTGGCCTAAACGTCTTTACATATTTTAAGCAGTAGCTCATATGCCCAAAATATCCGTAGTCGATTTAGAACAACGATATATTTTGTTTTTACAAAAATGTGTCAAGAACCCAGAGAGCATTGAGGTGGCTACAGGCGCAATATTGCAGTGTTGCTATAACAGCCCCAATAGCGATTGTGTGCGTGTGGCCTAAAAGCGATTACGCGCCATTCATATACCCGACGCAATACACAATTTTACTACCCAGAGCTTAAGCGAAATGGAAGGCGAATCCCGTCATATTAAAATATGAGTTTATCGTACATCACTCCGTATATGCCATTCATTTTCTGACACAACGGAAATCTTTATTAAGTTCGTAAAAAAAACGAAACTTACTTCGACTTTGAATAACATTGAAAACACACGGGTTTGTAGTTCGTTTTAAAACGTCCGAAGACTTTTTTTTTTGCAAATGGAAATGGTTTGTTTTTCTGTTTGCCTCGAGCAGGCACTATTTTTTTTTAAGAAAACTTTTATTTTCATCACTTCAATATTACACTGAATTCCAAATTATCATTGCCAGGGGGATTGCAAATGAGCCTTTAATTATTAAAGAAATAATAATAATAAATAGCAAGTAAAAGCTGCAAATAATAGTTTTAAATTAAATTAAATAGTTAAAGAAAAAATCAATTAATACTTACAAAGGTTTTAAAATTTAAAATTTTAAGTTTGTAGCTTGAAACACCTCAGTTGATCAAATACAGAAGTAGAGACAGAACTTTGTCAAACAAAAACTGGCCGGTTTTTTATGCATGTAGTGCGCGTCTAGCTACGCAATGCATACATACGAGTCGTAATTAAAACTACACATTACGACAGCTCGCTTTACAAGGTTAGGCGTAGTTTCGTTACATGTGTGTGAGTGAAAGTGTGTAATTAGACGGCGAGGCGTAGCTTACAGCAGCCTCACTTAGTTTGTGGTTCGCAGAACTCTGTCTTCACTTTTTTATTTGGTCTGAATAAGTAACTAATTTATTTATGTACTATCTAACAAGTTGCGACTCAACTAGCCATAATATGAAAATCGCACAACAGAGCCGTTGAATAATGCGTACGCACACATACTCACGTGTTGATACGTTGTTCAAACAAGTCTGCAGTCGTTGCGTTTACATTATTTGTGTTTAAATATTAAGAGGCGTCATAACTCCTAATGCAAAGGAATAATATGCTTAGAAACTAGTCGAGCGGGAACTTCGTCGATATTGTATTGATAAGTTTACAAGCAACCGACTTAAACTATTATATAATTGAGATAATAGCAAATCTCAAATCTCAAAATTAAAGTGAATAATAATTATTCTAACTTTAAATTATGAGAATAACACTGGAATATTCAGGTATCCCGTGGGAGTACTGTAATTTTCTGGGATGAAAAGTAACCTATGGTTAATCCAGAGCCTAAACTACTACCACACCAAATTTAATCAAAATCCGTTCCGTAGTTTTTGCGTGAAAGAGTAAGAAACATCCATCCATCCTCACAAACATTCACATTTATAATATTAGTAGGACAAGATGTTGACCGCGACATCACACGCGTAGATGATGGTGAATTATATTGAAATTTTTCAAACAAAATAAAAAAAAATCTAGATCAAAATCGGTTCTTCTGTTTGGAGGCTACGATGGCACAGTCATACACATACACTGACATGTCAAACCCCTCTGTTCGCACCAACAGTTGAAAATGCAGAAACACGTTTACTATATAACGCGGTAAGGAGTGAGATAGAAGACATAGTTTTTTTATTTCACTACACACAATACACATACTTTTTTAATTAAGAATAATTTATCTACGAATTTTTCAGCTTGCTGCAGGTGTATGCTCTGTGGTCCCTGTCTAGGCCTATGAAGTTCGGTGGTCACTCTGATTTCTATTAGGCCAATTAAAATTGACTCCAAACAACATGTTAATTTCGTACGTTTTAAAGGCAATTGTTCGTCCGTGTGTGCTGCTAAGCCGAAACCTCTTAGCGGCCTGATTGTTGGATGATTTATGTCCGGGACGCGATGTGTTTGCGAACTTCGGCCAAAGCGCGACTCATTGCGGACGAAACTTTGATTTTTACGCAGATTGACAGCCACGAATGTTTTAATTAATGTTAGTTGGGGTAAGAGGGGTGTGTTTACTTCTGTCTCTAGAGAAACTTTTTGTATGGCACTGGCCATCTTTAGGGTCAGTTCGCACCGCGACGCGACGCGGTGCGCACTTTTTAAGACATCAATTCAAAACTGATCTTTATTTACTACACTAAAGAAACACGATTCATTGAAAGAGCGGCGCCGCGATACGCGGTGTGGTGCAGCTTGTAATTTCGACTCTTGCAATAAAACGTGCTCTTTTTGTATATTAAGAAATAAAGTTCAATTTAGAATCGCTATCCGCTGCTTCGCATCTCGGTGTGAGCTGACGCTTATTAGGCTGGGACTATAATGTCCGGAATCCGGAAGCCTGCCTTCCTGAAGCCTGAATGCCTCTAGAGGCATAATTTTGTTTGTCATAATATTACTTTGGCATACTATATCATTAGGTATAATTATCATTAAGACTAATGTTTTTTGTCCAAATTTAATGTGGCGTTAGGCATAAATAACACTTGTGTAGTTTTGGGTTAGGTTAGAACTTTTTATCGCGTTCAAAACGTCTTAAAATATTTTTATATCATTATGCCGAAATATTATGTGTATGTTTTGTAAAAGTATGCTTAAAAATGTATGCTTAACAATAAGTATGCGTAATGATTAATGCTTAAAGTGATTATGTCAAAAGAAAATATGCCTAAACAGTTATGCCAAATGAATATTATGCATAACTGTTATTGGAGAAATTAAATTATGCCAAGTTAAATTATGACATATGATTTTATGCGAAAAATATAGGGAACCCCAAATATCATGTCATTGTTCGCAATGTCAAAAAAGTTTTGGTTTCTGAAAACTTATATAATATCCTAACTAGTAAATCTTCTTGTTACTTTTTCACTCATATATTATAACTAAATTATAGCGGAATTTAATAATAAATTTCTTATTATTAAATTATTTTTAAATATTGATGCATAATGTGAGTATGGTACTTGTATTATTTTTAAGTATATTGTCTTAAATTTCTAAGCTCAATTTTCCATGTACTTAGATCTAGGTTCATATCTTATTATTATTGGTGGCTTGTGATTGCTGTGAAGTTTGTTTAATTTTATATTTTATAGCTATTAGTGGAAACCTATAAACCTATTATTGGCTTAACTCTCAACTGTCTGCTTTCTACTTTTAATTATAAGCTGTTGGTTGCCCGAATAAATAAATAAATAAATAAATAAATAAATAAATAAATAAATAAATAAATAAATAAATAAATAAATAAATAAATAAATAAATAAATAAATAAATAAATAAATAAATAAATAAATAAATAAATAAATAAATAAATAAATAAATAAATAAATAAATAAATAAATAAATAAATAAATAAATAAATAAATAAATAAATAAATAAATAAATAAATAAATAAATAAATAAATAAATAAATAAATAAATAAATAAATAAATAAATAAATAAATAAATAAATAAATAAATAAATAAATAAATAAATAAATAAATAAATAAATAAATAAATAAATAAATAAATAAATAAATAAATAAATAAATAAATAAATAAATAAATAAATAAATAAATAAATAAATAAATAAATAAATAAATAAATAAATAAATAAATAAATAAATAAATAAATAAATAAATAAATAAATAAATAAATAAATAAATAAATAAATAAATAAATAAATAAATAAATAAATAAATAAATAAATAAATAAATAAATAAATAAATAAATAAATAAATAAATAAATAAATAAATAAATAAATAAATAAATAAATAAATAAATAAATAAATAAATAAATAAATAAATAAATAAATAAATAAATAAATAAATAAATAAATAAATAAATAAATAAATAAATAAATAAATAAATAAATAAATAAATAAATAAATAAATAAATAAATAAATAAATAAATAAATAAATAAATAAATAAATAAATAAATAAATAAATAAATAAATAAATAAATAAATAAATAAATAAATAAATAAATAAATAAATAAATAAATAAATAATATCATATTCTTCGGCAGAACGCGTTTGCGATTTTGAACGGTTGAATGAGCGCCCTTTAGTTTAGTGTCAAAATAGTTTATGTTCCAAACTGGAATCTGCATTTGAAGAGTTAATTGCTTTTTTCTGTGACAGGTTTTGTTTTTTTTTTGTGAATAGCAATTATTGTTCAGGTATTTGCTGATCTATTGATGTGATGTAATGTTGCTTACACACATACAGATTGGAGCGGCGCACCAAGTGTGTCCTGTAGGACAAGCTAGCTGGAAAAAATATTATTATTGTTTTTGTGATATTTATAACTGGAGTTTATGGTATGAAAGCTACATTTTACTTGATTATTTAATCTAGGATGTACTAAAATAAGTTGATTGTTTTATTTAAAAGATTTTAAAGCACGATCACTTGTTTCGGTAGCAAATGTAAGTTCTTCAGAACTAAAAGATTTTGTCAGAGACTCAAGTTTCTTTTTTTTTGGATTTAACGCCACTCAATAAAATCCTGTAATAGACGACCTAAAACAAATCAAGTTATATCGTTAATTAAAAACCATTACTCGTTACATTTAAAGTGTGCACATAACATGGTCGGTATAGTATAAATTACCTGTCTTTTTTTTCGTAAGTTTCCTAAACTCCTCAGGAAGATCCACAAGCTGATCTAGCCAATCTCCATAATAACGCTCAAAAATTTCAACACGTCTGATTTTTAATATCCATCTGTATATCAACTGCTCGCAAGTGTGCTTCACAAATTTCCATAAAGATTTTCTTGCACTGGCGCTTGTCACATCAAAACGTGTCGATACAAAGTTTTCCTACGCCAGTAAGTCGTTTCTGATGCGGTATTTTTCGCCAAATATCATAAATCTCTCTTCTACGGATACGAAATAGAGCCTCTGAAAAAAAAACCAATACCCGATAAGTCGCAAACATCGCAGAATCTCACTCTGTTATTTTGGATGACAGATGTCATAGCTAAACATATAATTGCAAATTCACAACTCGACAACACCCGACTCATAAACTTTATGTCCATCAAAATTGCGAAAATTTATATTATTCTTCGTATGCTAAACTAAATTTATATCTTACTAGCTGTTTCCCGCGGCTCCGCCCGCGTAAATACAGTATCCCTCGGGAACACTACTTTTTCGGGATAAAAAGTGGCCTATGTTTTAATGTCTAAACTACACCCATACGGAATTTCATCGAAATCCGTTCAGTAGTTTTTGCGTGAAAGAGTAACAAACATCCACGCTTTCACATTTATAATATTATTAAGGATATAATATATACAAAAAATAAAAAGTAGATAGATACATACCTGGGTCCTCCATATCCAGCTATAATAGTAACAGCCACAATTTTTTTTTATACAAACGAACACCAAACTGTCAGGATCAACGATTAGAACAACACTATAACTGCTTGCTTAAAACAATGAAGCTGGCAGAGGCCGGCCGGTTTCCTTCAATTACTGTGTACAAACCCAATACAAAAAAATAAAATAAAGTGGGAATGTGGTAGCCTGATAACTCATTACAATAACCTTAACCTTTACTTGCTACTTTTTTCCAGCTGGCTTGTTCTACAGGGACATACTGTGCGGCGGTTGACAGCACGACACTCGTGCGTTTGATTTGCAGCTTTATTGTATTAGCACAGAGTACTATTTACAGTGCATTCCGGTTTATGTGCAGTGTTCCAACTCTCAAAAATATTTCTCCCCGAACTTAAACAAATAATAAAAAAATTATGTTCTGTAATATTATTATTGTCCTTTTTACATTAAAATATACTTACAAAATTTTATTTTCCACAGGTTGACTTTTCAAATCGCTTGTCGATGCTATATCGGTCAATAGCTTAATTTAATTAAAAACAAGAAAATACAAACCTCTAAAAAAGGCCTTAAAAATCCTTCCCCCTAGAGTATTTTTTTCCTAATTTTAGGCAGACAGCCCTAAGTTGGCAACCAGATTTCGTGGTCTGCTCCGGACCAAATCCCTACGTCTATTAATACCTTAAAATAGTGGTAGTGGTTCTAACTTCATTTTATAAAAAAAGTCGCGAACATAAATTCCATTTTCAAAAGGATTTCCGTCTGCGTGTTTGTACGTAGATCATACAAAAATTACTATGAATAGAATTGAAAAATCCTCATACGCGACCTGGAACTGTCACTATCAATATAATTAATTGAAGTGAAAGTGACATTTCCAGGTCTTTTTGGATATAGCGCCATCTGTTGGAAGCTACTCATACTTCTTACATAACAACTTAACTTTCTAAAGGGAGTGAAATTTACACACGCTACATTAACCAATCATTATGTAGACTTCATTTTTGTTGTAAAGGGTTTTTCATTATGAGACTTGGAAATGAAATAAAAGAAACCATAAAATTATGTTATCGAATTTTTTTATGATATTATAATATTATTTACGGAAAATATTTTAGCCAAATCGTCGCCACGACTCTGCTGGAGACCAATTTTTGGGGTCAACTTCACATAGATGGGACTCAATTTCAGCAAGAAAATTTGGCCTTTTCAGTGGCTTTTAAGGCAGCAATGTTACTGTGGTTTGTCTGCGTAGACTAGAAGTTTCCCATGGACACTCAGAAAGTGATCTAAATCATGGATTTCGGTGACCAGTAGATTAAATTTCATTTTTCGCGTGCTACATGGCACGCAGCGCCCTCCTGTTGAAACCACATGTTTGCAAGATCCAAACCATCTCGCCTTAGCCAAATTTTATTTTTTTAAGCACGACATAAATTGGACGTAACGCATTGAACGTTAGGCGGTTAAAGGACTAATTTTAGTAACACATTTTAACAATTTCTATGCATTGTAAAAGCATGCAGCTTTCGACGGTAAATTGTCATGACTAAATATGTACTTGTGCCAAATTTTATAGTTATTGTTTTACTAAGATAGCCGCTATGTGTTGTCAAAGTTCGAGTGACCATATTGAAAAACCCTTTACAAATGAGAAATCTTGGCTTCTAGTGTGAATTGTAAATTAAGCGACAAAAATACCGCACCGTGTGAGGCACGAAATTAAATTACATAAAGTATCTCTGCACGGCACGGTGACTCGATTTCAACGTTATTTTAACCCCCGATGAACACAGAGGGGTGTTATAAGCTTGACGTGTCTGTCTGCGTGCCTGTGGGTCTGTGTGACTGTTCGTGGCATCATAGCTCCCAAATGGATGAACCAATATAGTTTTTTTATTTGAAAACTGACATGATTTGGAGTTTTTAGCTGTAATTCATATTTACCAGCTCGCTCACTGCTTGACAATTCGGGATTTACTAAAATGTTAAAATTTTGTTTTAGTTTATTTCTATACCTACAATTTGAAGTACATGCATACAATTTAAACATCTCCGTCCGCGCGGTAACGTCCGTTCGCATTGACATCGGCGTGATTATCACGCCGATGTCAATGCGAAAATTGAGATAGAAGAACACCTAGTATTCTACTTCTTCTTCTTATATATAAAAATGGATTGCAATTCTTTAATTTTGGTCTTGAAACTGTTGTGGAAGTTTAGAGAAGGTTTAAACAGTGAGAAATATTGGAAAAATTGCGGATAAAATACTTAAAACATCGATTAAATTTTCCCATACTAAATATTCGTGTCAATTTGTCACTTGACTGTCAAATATTAGGTCATTACACATGAAATTGGCATTTTGTAAAGGAGGAACATAAACATTGAGCGAATGACCTATCTCGGTTGTTTAGCAGTTTGCTTTTCCATCATTATTTGCAGTTGCTGGCAATTGACATCTGGCGTAATCGTCTGGCCAGATTTAAGAAAGCTGTAGTGAACGACACTGGCACTAGTCCACCAAAAGCTCACAAGTAACTTTTTTTGAGTCAATCTTTGGCTGGTTTGCCAGGGTTCAGCCATTTTCATCACAGGTAATGATTCTATTTAAAATCCCCATCATTATTGTGCCGGTTGAGTAATGTAACGCGGCAGTCGACGCGCGTTTGTCGGTTTGCTGCAATCAATTCATGACGTACCCACCTTTCAAGCTTTTTCACCTTCCCAATTTGCTCCAAATGGATTAAAACAGTTTTATCACTAACACCGCAGCCTGCAGCTATCTCGGACATGGTTTGCGATGGATTATCAACTTTGGTCTCTGGTTGTCCACGGGGCTTGTTTTGCAGGTCGAAATTTCCAGAACGAAAACGTTGGAACCTAAAACGCTCTGTGTTTTCTTTTGAGACACCGCCGCGATACACATCATTAATCCTTCGAGCCGTTTCTGCAGCACTGGTGCCACGGTGGTACTCGTACTCGAAAATAATTCGATATTTCAAGTTTTCCTTTTTGTAAATAGAGTGACGCAAAGAGGAAAAACAAATGAATTACGGTTTTCGAAACACTAATGCATGAGTAAATAGCGGTATAAATTTGAAATTGAAATTCCTAACCAAAGAAGATATATTTGAGATCAAAGTGTCCAGTACGACAAAACGCCAATTTCTTATGTAAGGACCTAATACCTACGTTAAGTTTACATGTTTGGTTTATTTCAAAAAAATCGGCCGGCTCCTGTAGGTTTGTAGGTATTGGTGTAGCTGTAGGTATAGTTATCTATTTATTGCAGTTGATAGTTAAGACAGAACAACGTGTGTCGGGACAGCTTGTATATCATAATAATCGAAGCCGTCACCTCTATAAACGTCACGTCCGTAACCTCTATCGCTAAATTGCTCCACAATGCCACTGACAGCTCACGACTTATTCCAATTTTTTTTTGGAACAGAACTAAACTAAGCGCATTTGCGATTCTGAATCTAAACTACGCGTTAACGGCTAAACGAGGACAAATGCTCGGCTTTTCATAAATATACGTAATTAGCACTGTTTGAATTTGAATGAATTTTGATTTTCGAAGTGGAATTACTGTTTCAGAATAATCTTCACTTTTAATTATAAATAAAATAATATCTATGGATTGTTTCACACCACGCCAATCTGGCGGCGTGCTAAGTATCCGAAGAACTTGTGTTACGGGGACCAGACAACTGGAAACGTATTTAATACTTTTAAACTATACATAAGATTATAACATTATCTTATATTTAAGATTTTTATTATATTACACAAATATTTTAATACACATTCATGACCCAGGAACACAGAAAACCTTTTTTTGGAGTTTATTGGATTAATTTAATACTTAAGAATCGATTTTCATATAAGTCCCCGGTATGAAAAAAATATGACTAGTAAAACTACTGAACGAATGACCTCGTTACGTTTTCGTGCGCAACCTATTCTGCGCACCTTTCACTTTTTTTCACATGGCGCGAATTTTTGAACTCAAATCGATCGCTAGTCGCTTTGCATTGCACACAAAATTTTACTTTTTAGACTAAACTCCAGTCGTGCGTCGGAGCTGACACACACTTTTTTAATCCTGCGGCGGGATTCAAAGCCGTGACTCCCGGCTAGAGCACCAACGCGCTCAACCACTGAGCCACAACTGGTCGTCACTATACACCACTCACTAGGTATTAAGAGTTCAATTTTCAGCGCTTTTTTTTCCGGCCGGACAGATTCCGGACGACAATTGTAGTCCCAGCCTCAGACGATTACTAGTATACTTTTAAACCTTCACTTGATTTAATTAATAAAAAAAAAAAAACACTTTATTTGATTCCACGAGAGAGCTCGACATAAGCATTGTTGTTACTTTTCTAAGACGCACAAAGGCTCTCATTTCCTCTAATGGCCTTTGTGCTGACTACCTTTGAGTCTCAGGTGCAGTATTAGTTTTCTGTGTCCCATTACTATTATAAATGTGAATGTTTGTGAGGATGGATGGATGGATGGAGGATGTTTTTGCGTGAAAGAGCCACAAACATCCATCCATCCTCACAAACATTCACATAGATATGGTACTAGCTTTTGCCCGCGGTTCCGCCCGCGTAAATATATCGGGTGTCCAACGGGAAAGCTGTACTTTTCCGGGATGAAGAATAGCCTACATTTTAATCCAGAACTACCACCATACCAAATTACCAAATTTCATCGAAATCTGTTCAGTAGTTTTTACGTGAAGGTGTAACAAACATCCATCCAACCATCCTTACAAACTTTCACATTTATAATATTTGTGGGATAGTAGGATGACGACACGTCTAAGGTGATGATGATGGCCATCATATTATGATGACGAGACTGAGATGTTGATGATCAGTGATCAGTTGCTGGGGGCGTGAACTGGATCACTTCTCTCGCCTGTACTTTCAGGGACGGAGCATAATACGTGTGGGGTATTTGACAATGGCGTGACAGAGGTTGGTACTGTCGAGCACACAAGTGTTGGGAAATTAATTTTCAACTACAACCTGTGACTACCACTAATTGCTTACTTTAGTAGATTTTATTATAATTTGATATAATGCTTGGATTGTGCTGAATGTATTCTGTCATGATCGTGGAAATAAAGGATGGCATTACCGAGTTAGGTCAGGCGTTAAGCTTAGATCACAATTTGAAAGTTGAGAGCAAACGAGGGTTTTTATATTTAGCACAGATATAGAGTAGACTTTGGGGCTTAGCACTTATGGCTACTTTTTATCGCAGCAATATGCGTTTTTTTTGCGTGGACGAAGTGACGGATAACATCTGGTAGACTAAAGTTAATTAATAAAACAACAATGGAAGTTCTTTTTGTGCTGTTTTTTTTTAAATATGATATTAATTGTAATTATAAAAGTTTTTAATTTAATATAATAACTCTAAAGGCCTGTTTCATTTCAAAACAAAGAATTTGATAAAGTAATTTAGAACATTAAGGCCTTTTTGACAATCGCCTAATAAGTGACAAATAGCTTATCCGGTAGTTTTGTCTCTGTCGCTCAGTATAAAGTAAGCAGCGACAAAACTTCTGGATAAGCTTCGTCACTTATAAGGCGATTGTCAAAAAGGCCCTAAATGTTCTAAATTACTTTATCAAATTCTTTGTTTCACTAATAATATTTTGAAGATACATTTTGTTCTGCCTAGTAACTCCATTTCTGCCTAACAGGTGACTCGTATTATTGTTAAAAACTATTCGCTTTGCGCGCGACTGTACATTCCTCCTCGCAACAACCCTTGTCTGACACAATTGGCTCCCGAAATAATTTTTACTAACATATAGCGTACGTGGGAATGTGATTTGTACACACTCTAATAACTCCTTCTCTCTCTGTCACTGTCTATTACCACAGAGTAATAATAATATATACCTACGTACAGAGGAACACCTTTCAAAGAACGATCGAAATTTTGTCAGGATTGTCACAGAAGGTGGAGGTAAATTAAATTAAGCGTCAGTGTACGGTTACTGAGAAAGTCTGATTGGTACACACCACAACCCTGGATCGCGATCATCGATGCCGTGTCCGCGATAGGAGAATTGTTCACACGTCGTACGCTTGTAGTAGTGTAATCTAATCGACAGTTCACTATGTAGACGTTTATCTGGTCCTATGTCTTTAATCTGAGGATCAGTTCTGCTAAATAAATAAATGCAATAATACAATTACATTCAAGTCCCGACACGCTAAAACTGTTAAACTGGATTTCTCGTAAACGTTAAAGCAGCGTCTAACGCCTCCTGATTGGTCCAAACGTTACAAAATCAGTTTATGATAACAAGTCGCTTCACTGACACTACATAATACAATGAAAGTAAAAAGAAAGTCTACTTTAAACACGAGAGTTGAGTTTCTGTGCTATTACTCTGTCGAAGCGAGATAATTTTATTAAATTAAGATACATTATTGAAACATTGTTATTATAAATAATTATCTGAGCCTTAAAAGAACGATAAAATAAAAAATAAAGAATCACATAAAAAACAGAGATACGACTAGATCGATTTTTCTCCCACAAAATGTAATTTCATGGAAATACTTGCAACTGTTTCTCAGATTCCGATTATATATAATAAATACAAGGTTTGCCCGTTTAAAGTATAATATTTATTTTTTATTAAGCATATTCTTTACATAGTAAAAACCGAATTATCTTCCTTTGTCTGTTCGCTTAGATCTTTAAAAGTACTAAACGGATTTTAATGCAGTTTTCAGTATTAGTTAAAGTGAATCAAGAGGAAGGTTTATAATATTATGTATAATACATTGCATCCATGTGAATTGTGTTATTACATTCAGTTACAATGAAGCTAGAACCACAGAGTAGAAAATATATACATGCGTATAGAGAAAGCGCGTCTATGGAACGATCCTAATCGATCAAATATTTGAAATTTTTGACGTCCCCTTTAACGGCCTACAATTTTTCCACACAATCGTGGATACATCGTATGCTTGTAGTAGTACAATCTTATCGAAAGCTAGCTATGTAGCTATTTATCTATGCCTCTTCCTTTAATCTGTGGCTGGAACCGTGGCTTATACGTGTAAAAGGTGGCCTGGAAACATCCAGCTGTTATTATTATATGTTATAACATATAATAATAACAGCTGGATGTTTCCAGGTTATTTGAGGCTATAGCCTCAAATAACAATTTGAGACTATAAAATATAATAGTAGCAGCTCCCACCTCGATTTCGGTGACAGTGAGCAAGAGCTATTTTTATAGTGCTTAAGTGTGTGTGCAATACACAAGAGCACTCTCTTTTCCTTTACTCTCGTAACCCAGTGGGATAGATGACCGACATGATTGGAGAGATCAAGATTATGTACCTGTAACTAATTACTGTATTACACGTGAAAATCTAACAAAATACAAACTTGCGTAACAACGCAATTACTACGCGAGAAATTTAAACATCTAATAATACATTTAAATTTGTTGAAACTTCATTCCCACGTTATGTTATTATGAAAAAACTAGCTGTTACCCGCGGCTCCACCCGCGTAAATACAGTATCCCACGGGAACACTGTGCTTTTTCGTAATAAAAAGTATCCTGTGTTTTAATCCAGAGCTTACTTAGCTACTACCATTGCAAATTTCATTGAGACCCGGTAAGTAGATTTAGCGTGAAAGAGTAATAAACATCCATCCATCCTCACAAACTTTAACAATTAGATTAAGAAGAATAGAATAGATTTAGATTTAATTTTATGTTGCACACCATCAAGTGGGAGAATGGAAGATCAAGTTATATTTATAGAATAAGGCCATAATACTATTATTGTAACTTCATTGTGGCGATGAATTATGATGAAAATGAATTATGTGAGGATGGATGGATGGATGGACGTACTTTGTTACTCTTTCACTCAAAAATAACTGAACGGATTTCGATAAAATATCTTATGGTAGTAGTTTAGGCTATACATTAAAACATAGGCTACTTTTTCCGCAGGATACTGTATTTTCGCGGGCGGAGCCGCGGGCAAAAGCCCGCTTCTAGTATAGTATTTAGTATATAAATAATATAGCTTCTAGTATATATATATATATATATATATATATATATATATATATATATATATATATATATATATATATATATATATATAGTATCTTATAATGTTCTTCTGTTAATGTTTAAATTAAAATAGCTTTTTCCCGCGGCTCCGCCCGCGTAAACATAGTATCGGAGTCCCACGGGCACACTGTGCTTTTTCGGGATAATAAGTAGCCTAAGTTTTAATTCAGAGCCTAAACTACTACCACACTAAATTTCATCAAAATCCGTTCAGTAGCTTTTTGCGTGAAAGAGTAACAAACATCCATCCATCCATCCTGACCAACTTTCACATCCTACTTTTATAAATGTGAAATTCATAACAGCGGTACGGTCTTCGACATCTAGAGCTACTAAGGGTTTTCAAGTAAGGAATAAAATGTTCAATAACGAGTCCTACCGACCGTTCATTTGGTGCACTATATCGAGCCATTGTTAAAGATCTTCGTTTTACAATAAGGGTGCTCGTACGTACTAATAAATTGTTTGCTTCAGACTCAGCAGACAAAGGAAACGAATAGATATGGACAATTCATAAAAGTGATAGAAGAATCTTGATTTGCCGCTAAATTTGCATTTTACATACTATATTATATTCTTACGCAGCTGGAGTACATATTTTTGAATACACATTTTTTTACGATAAATAAATATTCAAATTAAAGCAATTTCCTTTTACACATGGATGAAATGAATAATCTTTTTAAGACAGCGATTAAACATTTTATTCAATGCATAAAAAGAGACATGTTTCATTGCACACGTTTGAATTGCGAGCAGCGGTGTCGCTCTTGCAATGAAACGTGTATCTTTTCATGCAGTGAATAAAATTTTTAATCGCTATCTTAAAAAGTACGCGCCGCGTCGCGTCTTGACGTGAGATGACCCTTACACGGAGCTGTGTTACGCTCTACGTTCTATCTAAATCACATCTTTACTATTAACAAATCCTGTCATAGCCTTATAACTACGTTCGACATGCAACACAATTTTTTTTTCATACTAATACGCATGAAAAATACGCCATAAATCCGAAAGTGAACTGTGAAAGAGTTTGTAAATTTCTATTATTTACTTAACGTTTCGCGGCATTAGAAAAAAACGTGACATTTGCCATTTCTATCATCTCATACTCTATGGCTGCACTCTTCTGATATAATGAGAATGGCATGGTTGTATGACGCTACGTTTAAATTTCATTTCTATTGATATAGCCGCGCTGCTCGATCGAACTTATGTTGACTCATACAAATTCACGATTTTCGCATTTTCCTTTAATAGCATATAAGTTTTGAATTCCCAACTTAATGCGACTTCAGTCCTTTGGATAAGGGACACTTGATCCCTCGAGGCCCCCTACACAATTACTGTGCAACTTATTAGACCTTCCTTATTGGACCACAAAAACTTACATTACAATTACTGTATTCGCATGCGTTGTTTTACCATATCAATTTCACCATAACATTTGTCATCATATTGCAACTTGATTGTTTGGTTCTCTATCTTGTGTACTTTCTCTTGTTTTTCACATCAATGGACTATGATAATATTTAATAATAATTAATCAACAATTGAAAATATTTTGATGGGGTCTTGATCCAGGCAGCAAGTCTCCCCGAATGAAACCATGTGTACGGGAGTAGTTTCATGCTATAAATTAATTAATCATATAAGTCGATTAAGTTTAGCACTTTTGTTTAAATTAAACAAAATACTCGTGGATAAGGATTTTCTTTATAATCCTACACGTCTAAATATAGTTTCAAATTAACTGTTAAATCAGAATAAAAACTTGTAAAGTAAAAGTTGATTGCAACAAAAAACATTCATCATAAACTATTAAAATAAGTGCCAGATCTAACGGTTATACCGGCTTTAAAATGTAAGCTGGTATCCCATACTACTGAGTCCCAATGTAAAACTATAATACTTTACCCAAACAGGCTCTGTAAACTGAGTGTACCAAGTCTCCCATTAGGATCAAGTGTTCTTTTTCTTTCGTATAATAGTACTATAAATAGGCTGGTTAGTGTCCTTGTCAATTTGCCCTTGGGCAAACAGTTTGGGACATAATATGAAACAAAGTCCTAACTGTGATATTTCAGTGTATATATGTGTATATCTTCGTTAGACAACTGTAACGCAATATTTTTCCATTTTGATGATGTGCTTACACAGACGTGAATCATAACAATAATATGTTTTATCATTCTTTTCAGGCTCCAAGTAAGTAAATAAACTTTTGAAATCGAGCCCACGGTGCTTATCCAAAAATTCACTACACCAATGGATGTGGAGCTTAAGAATCTAAATAATAAAAACGCTAATTGAGGATTGGGATACAGGGTGCAACGCGTATGGCGGCAGAGGAAAGGCAGCTATTTTAGTTTTATCCACTGCGTGACGCAAGGGAGGGTAATGTGACCACTAGATTATGTATGTATGTATGTGTGTATGTATGTATGTATGTATGTATGTATGTATGTATGTATGTATGTATGTATGTATGTGAGCTTGTACCTTTGCAGCACTTTTTAGTTCGGATCAAATGCGTGGGCTGATTTTCTATTACGAACATTACGATTTCAACAGTCAGGACCCATCAAATATCCGGCTTCCCGATTGTTGAAGTCGTTATATTGTATTGATAACGAAACTATTTCAATTGTGGGTACCTGTAGTTTTTCAATAACATTCAGTAACAAAAGTCTCGACTACAGAGGGGTAAGCACGAACAATTGACAAGTATGTATTCGTGACGTGACGAATGTCAATTGTATATTGTCATAATTTTCATACAATTCTCTTTCGATAACGTTACCAATACTTTTAATATTTTAATTTCTCAATTGTTCGTGCTAGCCCCACTGGACTTACATCTTTTTATTAACGTGCAACAATCTTAGCCATGCGAGTATATTAATCCTATTTTTGGCGAAAATAATATCTACTTATTAAATAATATATCTACCTATATTTTAATCATATTAGTAATAATATGACACCCACAATCTAGTCAAGATTGAAACGTCAATTGATCACATAATCAATAGATTTCAACCACCAATACTGAAGTCCGCTGCGGAATTTCAAGTGTCAATATGAGTGTCAATTCAGTACGCCATTTTCTATTCGGAGCTATCCGGGTAAGCCGAATACGCTGCGAAAAAAAAGTCGATAACTATGTTTTGAATATATACGTACATTCAGGGAAATATTAGCAGTTTGATGGTCTCCATAATTTGTTCGTATTATAATGACGTTATGACGGACGACTTATGATGTCATCAGTCGGGAAATAGTAACATTAAGCCCTCGTTCGCACAAGAGTTCTTTTAGCGGTTGCGACAGAAAAAACTATACTGTAAATCAGTGGTGAAGCGTGAGAACCGCGGGGTAGTAGACCGCGTAAGCAAATATCTCTTGTAATAAGAACAAAGATACTTGTTTTTATTGTGCTTAGTACCATGTGAACCTTACCTTCCTAAGAATTTAAAAATATTTATAGTATCATTTTTCATTTGTTTTTATTCTATCAACATAAGGTTTATTTTATCCATACAAGCCTGCAAATACATAGTGACTTTTCATTTATTCACAAGGTGTTTGTGCAATTTTTAGGTTCCATTGGGCGTAAATTGAACTCTGCGCTAATACAATAGAGTTGAAAATCGAACACACGAGTAAATTTGACAACTCTACACTCGACACTTCGGTTTTCAGCTCTATTGTATTAGCGCAGAGTTTTATTTACAGTGCTGTTTTTCTGTCGCAACCACTAAAAAAACTCTCGTGGGAACATAGGCTAAGGGCTCTAGTAAGGTTCGAGTAAGTATCGGTAAGCTTATCCGGAAGTTTTTTCGCTGCTTACTTTATATCGAGCGACAGAGACGTAGGGCCCTTACGGTGAATACATGAATGAGAAATATAATATTATGAAGCCTATAATTTTTTTTATTAATATCTGGTTCCGTGGAATGTTCTCGACGAATTCGTATTATGGGTACCAGACAACGTATATATATTTATACTATACAAAAATTCAATTTTTTTAATATATTATGTACATATTTGACCATGTCCATGACCCAGGAACACAGAAAACGTTTTGTTCCTGCGGGCGATTCGATCCCCCGACCTCTGGCTTAAGCGTCGAAACGCTAACCACTAAGTCACAGAGGTTGTCAATACTATGACATAGGTACGAATCGATGGATACTGATAGTCTTTTATATAGCGGATAGTTTTTGTAATTGTATCATAGATTATGAATCTTAACATTTGAGGCTGATAGTGTCATAATAGTCAAAAAGCCAAAAAAAATAATCGGTTGTCTGTAAAGTCGGTTTACTGATGATAGTTGAACGTGACAACGTCATGTTTATAGTGCGCGCGGAACTAATTGGCCGCGCCTTAGGTAGGCGTGTTGCCGCCGCGAAGTCCGGCGCCGAACTGAATAATAACATCAAGCCCATAATAATAATAATAATAACAACAACAACAACAACAACAACAACAACAACAATAATAATAATGATAATAATAATAATAATAATAATAATACCTCTCCGTCCTACCGCTCACATACCTAAGGCGCGGCTAGCTGAGGTAACGGCAATGCGAGGTAACGCTGGTACTTGGTAACAGTACTTGGTAACGCATGAGTCATGTTTTTTCGTACGTGCAGCCGGCTCCATCGAATTATAAGACGTTATCACGTCAAAAAATATATAAAGAATGTTAATTTACGGCTCTATAATTATTTTTTGTGTCGAATTGTAAAGACAGCAAACTATCTCTTTCATACAAGAGAATAACGCAGGAAAATGACAGTTTAAAAAAATAATATACCACGGACACTTTTAGGCATTCCGTTTCAATTCCAAAGATTAGATTACTGGGAGGTTTTTAGAAAAAAATTACAATTTTCTTATTCGGGCATGAAAATTTTAACAGCAGTTTATGGCAGAAATAGGACGCGCACGTGATCGGCGTCGCAAGCTAAATATCAAAGATTTAAATCGTAAGATATGCTTCCTTGAACAATATCATCATATATTATACGTGAAGCAAAACTTTTGAGTACAGTTTTAAGAGAAATATGTAAACGGAGAAGTATAAAATTTGGCACAGTTAAAGTTTGTGTGGAGTGGAGTGGAGTTGTGCAGAAAGCTAATATTTTTAAATAATGTTTTGAAGCACATAAAATTTATAATAACAAAGTTACACACGCTATCTCACTCACACTACCATGCGTTTTTATAATAAATACAGTGGGTGATTCTTTGACATAATAATTGTCAATCTTCCTTCCTCATCTCACATATAAAATTGAAATATTTTCATATCTTATCAAGAAAAAAGAGGCAAAAGAACCCTAAAAAGTTGGAACTCAAAAAAGAAAATATGAATTAAGATCGGATTTCGACCACGAGCCGACTAGTTAATATTACTCATGGAAGCTAAGGCATTTCTTTTGTTTTTTTCTAAGAAATGTCATTCGTATATACCATTGTGTCGATTGTCAAGGGCGATTTTCATTTTTTATCTTATATTTTGAAGCTGAAGCTCATGCTAGCTTTCATCGTATATTTATTTCATTTTACTATATATTTTGTATAAAATACGTCTCTAAATATATAAACACTTCTGGGAATCATTGATGAATGAAAAATCTTTGTGTCTAATTTATTTATAGATTTCGATAGCTCTGTGAACTGTCTGTCTCGCCACACCCACGTATCCTTACCATATTGCTAAATTTAGGACGCCCAATTAATTACAGAGAAACAAATATTGACATTATACCGTTTTATTTTATAGAAATTAGGCACACTGCTTAGTAAAGAGTATTGTGTAAATAGTAAAAAATAACCTTAGTAAGCTTACTTTTTTCCCGTAAATATTATTGGAAATGCACAACGTAATACATATCTAACGTTTCAAATCTTTGCACACACCGTAACATTCACTCCCAGTCTGTGGACTTACATTTTTAAAAATTTCTAAATCCGCCCCGCGAAATGCAACCTTGTCTTTTATTTGTGGCTATTTTGTTCCAAGGGCTACTAACTAACTAACTAACTAACTAAGGGTTCTAAGTAAACATGAATAAATTTAGACATTTTGTGAACAATGTACACTAATATGAATACCATATTGTATCAAATTCTTATCTTCTATTGTAAACGAGCTGATCTTGTAATATAATCGGAATCATTACCATAAGTATACAAGGAGTTTTTGGGGTGAAAACTCGATCTAGCTAGATTCTCGAGCAAATGGGAATTTAATATATATATACGACATCATTTTTAATGAAATGTCAAATTCGGTCGGCGGCTTGGTTATCATTGGACTTTTTGGGTTTTTGGCATTTGTGTCTTTGGTTCGAATAACGGTCAGACGAACATTTTTGTGGTTCTTACGAGGGCGGCACTGAAAATTTCGGGAATCAAGGAAGTGGCACAACATTACTATTTAAAAATGTATTTATTGCTTTTCGAAGTATTCTCCGCGAAATTTGACACATTTTTCCATACTATGGAACCAATCATTGAAGCAACCATTCCATTCGGATGTTGGGGTCTTCAAAATGGCCGTTTTGTAGGCGTCCACAGCTTCTTCAGGTGATGAAAATCTCTGACCACGCAATTTATTCTTAATTTTAGGAAAGTATAGAAATCATTAGGGCTTAGGTCGGGGCTGTACGGCGGATGGTCTAATAATTCTATGATTTCTTGCTCTAAAAACTCTTTTGTTCTGTGCGCGGTGTGAGAACTCGCATTGTCGTGATGGAGGATGATGCGGCGGTTGCAGTTCTCTTTACGGAGTTCAGAAACGACCTGTGGCAAACAAATGTTAGCATACCATTCTGCATTAACCGTTCTTTGTCCCTCAAGAGGAATAGTCGCAACATGGCCGGTTTTGGAGACAAACGTGGCCACCATTTTTTTTTGCAACACTCCGTGAACGAACAATTTTTGTTGGCTTTAACTTATTTTCGAACACCCAAACTCGAGACTGGTTTTTTGTTTCGGGTTCGTACGCGTATATCCAGGATTCGTCACCTGATACGATGTTGTATACAGCATTTGAGGATCCTGCGTGGAATCTTTCGAGAGTTCTGACGCACCAAGTAATGCGAGCCGCTTTTTGCTCTTCACAGAGCAAATGCGGTATCCATCGGGAAAACAACTTTTTTACACCTAATTGTTCATGCAAGATTATTTGTATTTGACTCATGCCAATGTCTAAAGTTGCCTGAATTTGGCGGTATGTCACATGTCGATCTTCCTCAATAAGCTTACGCACAGCATCAACGTTTTCTTGGGTGACTGCAGTTTTTGGACGACCTGACTGAGCTTGACACGTCCACGTTGAAATTTAGCAAACCAGCGATAAATTGTGGTTTTGGATGGGGCTTCATCACCAAATTCAGAAATCATCCGGTCAACACACTGTTTTTGTGTTAAACTACTTCGAAAGTCATAATAAATCATCGCTCTAGAATTTTCTCGAGTCAATTCCATTTTCTCAAAGACTAAACAAGTTTGGCAAGACCTTGTGGCAAGACCGAGAATCTTTTTTTAAATAAATAAACGGTATTCGATTTTTAAAACCAAGGAGTTTTAAATTAAAAAGATTTTAATATGACAGGAACAGTGGAAATATTCCATTCTCGATACTTTTAGTGCAGCCTATGTAGCATATATTTTTAAATTATTTTATCGTTCTACTAAAACTACGAGCAAAGCTCGGTCTCCCAAGCACTTGATGTTACGTCATGTAACATCTAGTGCTTGGGAGACCGAGCGAGAGAGAGAGAGAGAGAATTGCGTTAAATAAATTAAATTTTGGAAGAATAAATACTACTCGTGTATTTTTTAGAAATATTCAAAGCATAATTTAATTTCATCACTTCTATAATATCTTTTGACATTAATTGAGAGACGACTGCATGTAAGATATTTAGTTTAATTTGTACTAGCTTTTGCCCACGGCTTCGCCCGCGTGGAATAGTGTTCTAGGAGAAAAAACTTCTTCAGCAATTATCCCTACTCACTGCAATATACTTCTGTGTGCAATATTGAAAATGTTTTTCAGGGTTTCGTACCCAATGAGTAAAAACGGGACCCTATCACCTCCACGCGACGTGCGTGACCGCTTAATATACATTTTTCGCCCTTAAATATAATTTTTACGATAACATCTAAATATAAGATATTAATTTAAACTGTATGGTTTACAGTGTGTATAAAATACTTAAAGTGAGTAACGTATTTAATTTTATAAGGATCATACTCTATCCGTCTAAATAGTTTCTGAAAATACCCTACATAATAATAAGTATGAACTGGGCACGGGCAGCTAGTTTTATTAAGTATTGTTATTTTCCTCGCCGGTGAGCTCTGATAAACGCGTGCGATTGCTGCTAATCATAAAGTGCTATAGGGAGAAGCGCGGCCTGCTTAGCAGTCGGTGTGTCTTCGTCTTCTCACGCCGGGCCCCTGAAAAGGGCGTTGGGCGGGGAACCAATACCAGGGGCTAGAGCCCCTCTAATTGGGGTGGGATGACGCGCTCAGTACTAATACTGGACGCATTATGTCTTAATTTTAAGGGAAGACCCCCCGCGGCAGAACGCAGGGGAAACCCGAGGAGGCAAGAGAGTGATGATGGTAGCGAGGGCCGCGGGCGGCCAAGACTTGCGGTCGACTCCGACGACGCGTGGGGTTCTGGTCCGGGGACCAGGAAGCGTGTATGGGTCCACTCCCACACGCGCCGCATGACCGCCGCATTGACCGGGCATGTGGCTTCCGCTCGCTCGGAGAGATTTGTCGATCCTGCAACTTAAAAATAAAATGAATCGCGTTCGAGGAGCGCTCGGTGCGTAGCACGCAAGTGACGGGGTAGAGTGGGCCGCTTAAACTGGCGGCGGGTGGGCGGCTGGGTTGCCGCGTCCATTGCAGCTGCAATCGCCTCGGTGATCTGCAGAGTCATCGATTCGACGTTCTCCGCAGAATCTACCGGAAAATTGGGCGTGGTCTCGTGCAGCTTGCAATGCGAAAGCGTCCCAGTCGCGGACTGGGTGGGGAGGATGAGGAGGGACGCTTACAGGGGAGGCGCTGATAGTGGCTAGGATCGGGATGTGATCTGAGCCGTGTGCCAGATCTAGTGCCTCTTGGTGTACATCACCTGCGAGACGGTAGGTGATTGCGACGTCTTAAACGTCTGGCGAATGCAGGTGGTTCCCGGGGTAGTGGGTGTGGGTATAAGTGCCCACCACTGTGTACCCGACCTGTTCAGAATCTGCGAGCAGACGTCTGCCGTCCGCGTTTGACGTGCGTGAGCCCCACCCGGGGTGTTTACAATTTAGATCTCCGGCAATCACAGTCGGCTCATCTGATATGAGCCTGTGGATGTCGGAGATATCTAAATTGGACCCCGGGGGCTTGTAACACGCGAACAGGCGTGTGCGGTGACTTCCAAGGGCAAGTTCTATGCCCAGAGCGTAGAGAGAGGACACCGAGGGTGTGGGGAGGAGCTGATGGAGGAGTCTCCTGCCAACCAGGACAGCGAGACCTCTGCACACTCGATCGCCCCCCAGGAAATCCTGTCGGTAGGCTATATAACCGGGGATATAAAACCGGTCCGGAGGGGATAGGAGGGTCTCGCTAAGGAGGGCTACATCCACCTCCTACTCCCAGGAGGAGTCGAATCGAGGCCACCTTACCACGGACCCCCCGAACGTTCCAGTGGACCACTTTTATTAAATTTGGGGCGTTGGGAGCCATTTGGATATTAATTTGGTGATGAGGGAGGAACCCTTCTGGGAGAGCCGTTAATAGGGTTTTAAAAATGTCTTCCCCGGCCTCGATTTTGGAGTAAATATCCATATGGTCAGGGAGAAAAGAGCTTGTATAAGCTGGGCTGTAGATACGGGGGCCTCCCTCCTCGTCCGACGTTGGGAGGACGGTGGTGCCATTTGGTAAAGGGAGGTGGGAACTACTGCAGGGTTTGCAGGTTCGGTAGCGATCTCGGACACTTCGGTAGTTTGAGTGGCCGACGGAGTAGTGCGCCTTGCACGGGGCTGGCGCGGGGTGCGCTGAGGTAAGGGGGGAACCGACAGAACGGCGTCGCCAGCCGGCGGAGCGGCTTCAACAGGGGGGAGGGGGAGAGCGAGGGGTTCAAACTCTGAGGCCGTGGCGGCAGTGGATGTCACTCCGGATTTGGCCCTCTTTTTGGTTTTGGTCCTCTTCCGCTTCTCGCCTTCTTTGTCCTCCGCGCTGGGGAGTCGGGGGCCGAGGGGGCGACTTGCTTGGGAGAGTAGTCGTTTGCCTCCGCCATTAGTGAAGTTGAAGTTGGCGGAGGGGATGGGGCCTCCTGCTCGAGGGGAGGAGGATCAGAGTTTGCGCAGGGGGGGGGGGGGGAGAGAAGAGCGGACATAGTCTGGTCGCACTTTCCGAGCTGCCTTTTCTCCGGCACACCGGACACAAACCACCTTATGGTGGCAGTTGTGGCTCGAGTGCCGGAAGTGAAAGCATCGGTGGCATTGGGCCGGGCCGCTGCGGCCCTGCCAGGCTTCGATGCAGATTCCCGGCATATACAAAAGTTCGGTGACTATATATGCCGGGGACGACGTCTGGGGCCCTGGAAAAGCGGGCGAAGTAGATACATCCACCGGGTTCAGACCTCGCCGGAACTTCGGACACGTATCCCAGTTCGGCGAGTCCGGCCTTGATTTCCTCGGTGTCTGTGGAAGAAGGTAAGCCCCTAATCCCTACCTTTATTGCCCTATCTTGCGGCAGAGAGAACGAAAACCAGTAAGCTTGTCCCTGCTTCTCCAGGTCCGTGAGGTATTTTTTGACGGTCCTGTATTCGTGTTCGCTTCGGGGCATAAATCGAATACCAGGACCGTTTTGTTTGGCGTAAGGTGCATGCCCCAGGATGTCACGAAGACGGCGGAAGTGGCGCACCCAGTCGTCGATCTTCTCGACGACCAAGGGTGGGTAGCGAGACTTGTTAGGGGGTGGCGACGTTTTAGTAGTCACCGACGCCGGAGCGGGAGGTCGGTGGATGTCTGCTTGTGGGCTGGTGGCACTCACCTCGACATAGGTCCGCTGGCGGTCGGCGTACCTGGCCGGTCGTGGTGCTTGCAGGTTGATGAGTGGTGGCGGGAAGGTGGGCGCGCGGCGGGCTTGAGCGGATTTCTGTGGCCGCAGTGGGTGCGGCTCGGCGGTTGTCGCACGGCTGTGGGGCCGGCGAAACATCAGGCGAGCGCGGAGAGCTTGCGGTGGGCTGGTGGGGGCCGCGCGGCTGAGCAACCAACGCGGCGCGGTGGTGTCGCTGCTGGGGAGCCGGCGAGGGGCGGGCTGAGCCGGCGGTGGTGCGGGATGTCTCCGCTTGAGGGACGTTGTCAGGTCCGGGGGGTGCGGTAGGCTGGCGAGAATCGCTCGCATGCGTAGTACGGCGCGGTGCGCGCCTAGGTTTGGCCGAACCCTGATCGGCTGTGCCTGTATTCATGTAGTAGACTCGCTGCGGGCCGCCGTCGGAAGGCATTGGGGCGGGAGGGTACCAATACACCCCCGCGAGAATGCCGAAGGCGACCCGGGGCGGGCGGTGTCCTGTCCGCACAAGCTAGGCTCGGCGAGCGGTGGTGCGTGCGGTCCGAGATCGAGCGTGAGCTGGACCTCGAAGAGGCCGGGCTGTACGTCGTCTCAGAGTCCGCAGTTCAGGTGGTCGTGGCGTGGTAGCCACGGATCATAGTCCGTCATGTTTACACTTACACAGGTAACACATCATAAAAACACACGAGTCACAAACAAGTAATAAGTGTACGTATCACGAAAACAAAGGGTACTCACACTAAACGTGGACGAACGAAACACTAACTGTACGCACACGAAAACGGTACACACACTTAGGGGGGCTGTCTCCTCGTGACCCAACGCTGAGCCGAAACTCAACGGAAGGCCAAGAGCAGGGCAACTACCCAGCAAGGCGCAAATCCACACCTTATTCTAATGAATAAAGTGTGAATTGACGATCGCTATAAGGAGTTTGTAGGTACGGCTGCACTAAAGGCGGGATCGGCACGTAGGGGCGCGTAGGCAGAGCTACGACGTAGCGAATGCGGAACAAACTGCTACGACGCATACGCTACGGAGCAACTGGGAACGCGCGCGCACTAACGGAGACAGAACGATCCGGGCTGGCTCGCCAACGTGGCAATGCAACATGGCATGGCAACGTTGGGTACGTTGGAACGGATTCCAACGGGAGGCCAAAGGCAGGGCAACTCCTCAGCAAGGCGGCAATCCACACTTTATTCTGACGAATAAGGAGTGGATTGACGATCGCTATACGGAGTCTATAGGCACTGCACTGTTAGAGTGAGTCGGCACGAACGTGGAGTGAGCGAGACACTACGACACGCTGTAGGAGACAGGACGATCCCGTAGTCGGTGTTGCTTCAACGCGCTATTTATAGGCACACGCCACCGGCCCCCCCACCCGGTCCAACCGCTATGTCCCTGCATTTTAAATCTGTAATATCTTCGAAAATATTCATTTAAATTACATGCTGTAAAGGACCATATTAATCTATATTAAATTAGTAATTAGTATTTAAGGTACTAAATTGGATAAGGATAATGCTGTATTGCTTAAGATTGCTTCGTAAATAAGCCATTATTTCTCGTGAAAAGTAAAAGATAAAAAAAAAATGGTTATTATGGGTTATCCCTAAGAGATAGATATACCTTACATACCTTAGCGGACTTTTTTAGACCTTTTTAAGATGTCCAATATTGTACAACATTATTTTGATCTATCTAGTAGGGTAAGGTAGCGTCTGCAATGTAAGCGCAAAAAATCACATTACAAAACCTCTAAAATTATCAGTGTATCTCTTCTATATTATGCATATTATATGCATATGAACCATCCTCTTCAATCACTCTATCTATAAAAAAAACTCGAATCAAATTCCGTTGCGTAGTTTTAAAAATCTAGGCATACACAGGGACAGACAGATAAAGCTACTTTGTTTCAACTATATAGTGATGTAAATATTGAGGTATTAGTACTAAAGAAAAGTAATATTTTAGATCTAGTTTAGTTATTAAATTCATCTTATAAATGCAAAGAAGTTTAAAATATTATGCTAAATAAGTAAATTAACCTACATTATTAATTAACTTAAATCATAATTTACAAAAACATTAATTATAGTAAGTATGAATTTAAAAGAACAAATTTTGGAGATATTTACAAATATATTCTTATATTTACCTGATCGTAACGTCACAGTCTGATCAGTCAGCGAAATTCTGTAAACAAATCGCCTATGAAACCTATGAAAATATAGATTCTTTTAGATACTGTTTTCTCTGAGACCTAACTAATATTGAAAAGTCATTCATTTAGCAATAAAAATCAGTCGTCTAGCCTATTGAATATGATAGAGGAATAATAAATAGATTTTTTATAACACACATTTTATATAACAAAACCGTGCAGAGACTAAAAAAAAACGTTTGTAATGAGAGACAATACGAGATTTTTCTAGATTGTGCTAATTATTTCCCAAGATGATGAAAATGGATTCTTTATTCTATATGTTTTTTTTTTGTATTTATAAAGAAATGTTACATTTTTATGTTCGACTGGCGTAGGAAATATTTTTTACATAATTCATTCTTATAAAATTCCCTTCTTATTAACCATAAAAACAGCTGAAGTTTGATGTTATTAATAGCTTTCTAGTCATATTATAATCAATCGTAAATTACATATACAGTTGGTGACAAACGAATAACCGTCCGCTAAACACCTGACAACCTCTGTGGCTGGCTGGAGCGCATCGGTGCTCGAGCCGAAGATTGCAAGCTGAAGGTTGGTTGGATTCGAATCCCTCCGAGGAAACAAAATATTTTTTATGTTATTGGGTCATGGATGTGTATTATAATAAAAATCTATGTGAATAATATATTTAAATATAATCTGTACAGTATAAAAGCATTAAATATACTTCCCGTTTTCTGGTACCTGTAACACAAGTTCTTCGGATACTTAGCACGGGGCCAGACTGACGTGGTGTGAAGCATCCATAGATATTATTATTATTATTAACACAACGTAGCCTACTGCAGGTTCACAGAGTATACGTGTGGTTATGGTCGCAGTTAGACGAGGCGCATGCAACCGCTTGTGGCATTTGTTATTAGTTTTACGCTGTGGCCTAGTCGATAAAGCTCGTTTGAACGTGGGAGAGCCATGCTTAGGCACGAAAGACCCGGCTAAGTATTGCTCACATAAAAACGGCGTAAAATGACGCTTGCGTTGTATTTCGTGAGCGATAGCTTGCTTAGCTTGCTTAGCAACCCCCCTTGGGTTGCCGATAGCCTCATATTTTAAGGACCAAGAACGCAATTTGATCACAAAAATGTTAGTCTGACCGAAACTTGAACCCGAGTCCAACAACCCATACGTAACTAAGCCACGTATTTTTGACGATAGCTAGAATTTTGATGAGCAAAATAGGTCATAAATCTTAATATGCAATGAAAGAAAAACTATACAAAAATACCCCCGATTTCACTCCCTTGACACTCCCAAAACTAGTATCCAGGGGCATACTAATTATCATGGAAATTGTTAAAGGCGTTTCCGAGATAATGATAAATAATATTTATACATATTATAATTCTTATATAATTAATACAAAAATCTATCGTTCAAAGTATAAGATACTCGTAGTTCTCATAATTTGTACGTATTTTAATGAACCCTAGCAGTGACAATAATAATGAAAATTAAATCATGGACGTATATAATATATTATTATAGATGAGACATGTTGAGGTAAAAAGTGTCTCCAGTTAAATGGCGCCACTTTTGAGATTTTTGGGGCCATTTTGACATTTTAAGTATGGTGAAAACCAAGATGGCGTAACTTTTTCTTGTATGAAGATTTGTTCAGTCAAATGTACGTCTTCAGTTTTGAAATATTTGGAGTAAATAGTTAAATATTATCATGATATTACCAAATTAAGAGAAACCAGTCTACTTGGGTACAAAAAGAAATCGCACATCTCCAAGAGGACAATTTTTCATAAGCGCGAGCGCGTTTACACCAAGACGTGACGCGGCGCGTACTTATTGAGAAACCGATTCAATTTTGAACATTATTTACTTCACAAAATTATACATTTCATTGTAAGAGTTAGCGTTGCACGCTACTCAGCGCGGCGCCGCTCTCATAATTAATATATTTTAATATAGTGAATCTTAAAAAGTGCGCACCGCATCGAGTCTCGGTGTGAGCTGACCCTAAGTCCACGATTACTCTAATTAATATTCGCCACAAACTTTATAGTTTTTGATAATTCAATAAAGAAGTATCATTTCCAATTCTCATTCGGTCCTATTTGGCAAATTTGTCCGTGGATACTCTACTCAGTGATTGACTGCACTTAAATGCAAATGTATTGAACTCCAGTAGTGTGCCCTTTTGGGACGAAGTTAAGAGTTGATTCTGTTTTAAAAATTGTCATGTTGTAGGCCAAGGACTGTCAGAATACAGAAGGTCGATTCTGCTCGTTAAATCCTGTAATAATATAGTACAATCCAGTCCCGATGTGTTTAAACTACAAAATGGTATTTTCATATACGTCAACCAACGTGAAACCCGTGATTGGTCCAAACTTCAAAAATCAAAGACGATTCAATTATATTTCAATAAAAGTAAAATGAAAGTGTAGGTTAATTACGAGAATTGGGGTTCTGAATTCATTTTATGGTCCAATCTATTAATGTAATGTTTTTTTTTAATATTTAAAACGTAAGTATATTTTGTTTATTTCAAAGCTTATAGAAAAAAAGATATAAAATTAAAGTTATTATGTGTCTATTGATGTTTATTGTACAGTTTTTTAAGACCTCATCATTCTCATCATTTCATCATCATGAGTAGAAACGTTACTTAAATATTAGAGCATTTCTGTCTTTGGGTCTCTGTTGCTAGGTTACTGTAGTCACAGATTAAATATTTATATAAATATATATAATAAAATTTCATATTTCGTGTTTTTATATCATATGAGATTGAGAATTGTGATGTGTTGTTGGTTGTCATGACGACAAAATAAAACAAATTTTTAATATTATATTTGTGTCCAATGAATGTTTTTATGTTAAACAAATTATATTGATTTCTTATGTTTACGCGAATATTGTTCATTGTTTTAAACACTTACGGATTGTGTCGCGGTGCACTTTTCTTTTTCCTGACGTTTCGGCTACTTTCCAGAGGCGTGGTCACGCGAGGACTGAGGTGTCAATTATTGTCCTATTTGTTGAAGTTGTTCAAACTACCCGAAGATTCTTCAATTATTATTTGTGTTCCGATCCAAGCAAAACATACTAACAGTATCTTGAAGCCGCGGTGATTTAAATTACATTTTATTTTGTTAATTATTGGATCCCAACTAGATGGCAGCACCCAGCCATCTTCTCGGTTAAAATTAGGGTTCTTTTTAATTTCTATAGCCTCGTGTATCATTCTTGGGCGATAACGGTGTTCCTTTGCCAGTACTTGGGGCTTATCAAATCTTATGTAATGGCGAAGTTGATCCAGTGTGTGTTAGCAAATTGCAGATTTATTGTTGCGACGGTGCGATAACATCTGCGATGTGTTCCTTTTCACGGGTGTTGATGGATCTTTTAGTTTGCCCTATATAGGAGAGACCGCAGTTATAGTCAAGCTTGTAGACTCCTGCATCTTGACGGGGAATGTTACATTTCAATGATGGTAAAAATTGACTTACCTTTTTGGGCGGCTTGAAATATGTTTTTATAGAAGCTTTCCTTAGAATGCTCTTGAGACCTCACCTATCCAACCCAGGTTCTACAAGCGGTATGTGAATGATACTTTCACAATTTTACCATCTGACAAAGTAACCATATTCCTAAATCTTTTGAACAGTCTCAACCCCAAAATACAATTCACTATGGAGTTAGAGACCAATAACTCTAGCTTTCTTGGACGTATTAGTAATAAGGAATCCTAATGGCACCTTAGGTCACACTGTGTATCGCAAACCTACACATACTAATAGATATTTAAATGGTGAGTCCCACCACCATCCTTCACAGCTATCTACAGTTGGCAAAACTTTGTTTAGAGAGCACGAGGAATCTGTGATCGGCAGCATTTGGAAACCGAGCTTCATCATGCCACACAAGTTCTACATGACAATAAGCATCGAGCCCCACGCCTGAATCACAGTGACCGAGTGAAACCAGCCACTGTCGAATGAATACCTGCAGTTCTACCTTTTATGAAAGGAGTCACTGATAAAGTTGGCTATATTCTAAGGAAAGCTTCTGAAAAAACACATTTCAAGCCGCCCAAAAAGATAAGTCAATTGTAACAATCAAGTCAAAATGTAACATTCCTCATCAAGACGCAGGAGTCTACAAGCTCGACTGTGACTGCGGTCTCTCCTATATAGGGCAAACTATAAGATCCATCAACACCCGCGTAAAGGAATACATCGCAGATGTTAAACACCGTCGCAACAATAAATCTGCAATTTGCTAACACACACTGGATCAACTTCGCCATTACAGTTGGGATCTAATAATTAACAAAATAAAATGTAATTTAAAATCACCGCGGCTTCAAGATACTGTTAGTATGTTTTGCGTGGATCGGAACACAAATAATAATTGAAGAATCTTCGGGTAGTTTGAATAACTTCCACAAATTGGACAATTGGCTCCTCAGTCCTCCCGTGACCACGTCTGCTGGAAAGTAGCCGAAACGTCGGGAAAAAGAAAAGTACACCGCGACACAAGTCGTGAAAAAATTGTGGGGCTTTGAAGGGGACGTCAAAATCTTCGAATTTAGATCGATTTGGTTCGTTCTATAAAATTTGTCATTACCGGTGTGACATACGATAACCGTCTGAATATTAGAAAAACGTACTAATGCCAAAGACAATATAAGACATTCAAAAACGCTCTAAGGCCCCTCGCCCACGTCCACTTTTTCGAGTGATACTGTCTCACGTTTCTTAAACGATCAAACAATCGACAGCATTTCAACTGTGACGATCGCAAGCATGTTTGTGCCGTTACTGAATCGCGTTTGCATCGCGACAGAAGCGCGACAGTATTGCGTTTGAATCGCGACTGCGTCGTGTTTATGTGTGCGAGAGTACACAGCTAGCGACCGCATCGCGACTATATCGATACGAATGCGCTACTAGATCGCTACAAAAAATCGCCGTGGCCGAGGGCCCTTAGTATAAAACTATGTCTAGAAAGCGCGTAATCATACGTACGTAAGGCGGACGCGCGAGTCGAGGTACTAGGCCCCTACACATTGCGTCCAGAAGCTACGTGCGTATTATTTACCAACGCGCGTTTCGTACTAGATTGCATGACATATTGTCTAGAAGCTATACGCATTACGCACGTAGGTTTACGCGCGTAAATCGCCTTTCTGGACAAGGTCTTAGCATCGGGGATTATCTATGCTACAGTTGTTAATGTGCGGGCTACATAGTAACGTATTTACACATATTTATACTGATGATGATGACCGTCTTGTGGCATATTTGCTTATCTTATATGCAGTCCTCGTTACGATGTTAATTAGACAAAATCCAAGCTATTGCATTAATTAGAATGGAAAAGCAGAATTAAATCAAAACTTCTAAATTCAACTCTATCCTCCTTTAATAGGGTATATTTTAGCTCGGGAACGATATAGAAAAATCGATATAAAATAAATACACATATGCAAATTTTTAAGATAAGTTTATTTATGTGATTCATGATTTATTCGAATATCAACGGATAAACGATTTCAATGTTTTTTATTACTATTGGATATATTTGGTTGCAAAAGATAAGAGATATCCATTAATGCAAAAATGTATATATCGGGATTTATACATTGTAGTATCTATAAAGTTATTTTTCTTCATGATGAATGGGAATACTGGTAAATCCTCTCGTTTGGCGAGTATCCATGGGCGGCGGTAATTGCTCACCGTATGATCATCCATCTGCTTGTTTCCCGGTCTATACTATAAAGAAAACAATCAAAGAATAGGCAAAGAGGAACACGCGAGATTCAATCTCAGATTAATGTTGCCTAGATAAACAGCTACATAGTGAGCTCTCAATTTTATTGCGATATAACATACATACAGTGAATGTACGCGTGTCCTCTAGTCTCCTATCGCGTACGCAACAAGACTGGTAAATCCGGTATAAATAGTAGACTAGCGAAGGGTCGTCAAATATTCAAATTTCGTGTTTGTGTTTTTATGTAGATTTGTGATATTTGAATATATTATAAAACCTGAATATACAATCGCTTATAAACAATAAGCATTCTTGAGTCAGGACCAAAGATTTCAAACCTCAAGACATTTGACAGAACAAATTTTCATACAATAAAAAGTTACGCCATCTTGGTTTTCGACATACTTCGAATGTCAGCCATTTTGTTTTCACCATACTTCAAATGTCAAAATGGTCCAAAAAACTCAAAGTTGGGCCGTTTAACTGGGGACACTTTTTGCCTCTACATGCATCGTCTAAAATATATATGTCTATGGTCAGGACACATTTCGAGCGTTCGTGCTACGGGATTCTACTCTTTGGATGTGTGCTACTGATTGGCGTTGATTGTTATGATGAGGAAAGTTTTATTATATTTGTGTCAAATTAATTTTTAAAGATTATAATATTATGAACGAAAACTAACTGGCTAGCCCAAGAATTAATAGTAGGTAAGTAAATATTTAATGTTCTAGGAGGTGTCTGGCGTTATAATTATTATAAGAGCGTCCATGACCAAGTGAATTCACACTTGAGTCACATACGTGATGGTGGAGGTTAGACTTTCTCAATATCCATATACTGACGCTAGACATAGTTAAATTTACTCTCATATTCTTTGACAATTCTGACAATATTTGGGTCGTTCTATGAAAGTTTTTTGTCTGTACCTAAGTATATAATATTTACTCTGTGACATTTAATGGTAATCTGTTAATCGGTTGTCTGTAAAGTCGGTTTACTGACAATAGCTGTTGAACGTGACAACGTCATGTTTATAGTGCGCGCGGAACTAATTGGCCGCGTCTTAGGTAGGCGTGTTGCCGCCGCGAAGTCCGGCGCCAAACTGAGTAATAACATCAAGCGCATAATAATATATAATAATAATATTAATAATAATATATAATAATACCAACAACAACAACAAGAATAATGATAATAATAATAAAATAATAATGATACAAATTGCGAGGCGACGTAACGCTGGTACTTGGTAACAGTAACAGGTAACGGTACTTGGTTGTTACCAACTTGGTTGTTACTTGGTAACGCATGAGTCATGTTTTTTCGTGCGTGCAGCCGGCTCCATCGAATTATAAGACGTTATCACGTCAAAAACTTTCCCTTTTATAATATTAGTGCGATAGTTCAACATTTTGTATGGACTCGACGCACACGTGTAGCCAGTTGCGGCAACTCAAAACGAATGATAATAGTTATTCGAGGGAGACCGGTCGTAGTCGCTTGTGGCCTGTCTGCTCTGAGCTTTAAAGAGGTCAGTAAAGGCAAATGTTTTTTTTTCGACAAAAATATTATTATCCTAAACGCCACGCTCTAACGTAGAACTTGCAGATAACGCTACGTCGTAGCCCTGGAGCTACAGCGTAGCTCCACAGCTACGCTGTAGCTAGCAACATAGCTTATAACAGCAAACTTAAAATATTATCTAGAAAAAATTTTGCCTTATTTTACTACTTTTGTACTATCATTCATGATATTATGTTACACGTTATAAGCAAATTGCCCTTTTCACTCTGTATTTTAGTACAAGGGTACTAATTGTACGGATACAAAAAACATAAAAAATGCAAGGACTAAATAATGTTTAAAATCATTTTTACTGAATATTCGATTTAAAAAAACTCTTTCCCAACACAATATTTTTAATTCTCTCGAATGATTAAATTGCGCACAACATACGTTACATAATAACGCTATTGCAGACCGGGCCGCCATTAAGAAACATACCAAAGAAGAATATAATTTGTATACATGTGTTCCTAAATATACTTTACTGCCCCAATATAACAAATCAAGTCAATTAGTCGACACTGACGTGCCCTAATCGAATGTTTACAAGCTGCCCCATTTATTATCATTAGCAAAAATCTCTTCCTAACGAGTTTTCCTCAATCTCGAGGATATTAGTTAATTATGAAATGTCGCAATAAAAATAAAAGAAAAGTTACAGCATTTATCACTACGTGTGTCTGTTTTCATCGTCATCACGCCTAAACTACTAGACTAACTTTTTGATATTGGATATACGTAATATTTATAATGCTTAATGCGAAATAAGTATGGGACCCGCCCTATATATTGTGACGGAGCAATTAGCAATACAATCCTGAATCGCGCTATCGAAGTTTCTGTAGTTCAGAGCTATATATATGTATATATATTATATGTCACCGTAAAATTGTACATACCGTTATATTGTTATATAACTAGCAAGATATTATAATATAACAAACTGAAACTCATTAAATTGTAAAACGGAACGCAACTCACGCGCTGGTTGGTTGTAATAACTTTCGATAACAAATGAATAAACAAACCAATATGGCGGCGCAGGGCATATCTCGTTCACGGTTCAACAAAGTATACAATAATAACTTCGGGAAAATAAATATTCTATTTTTAGCGATCCGTAGAACTTCGTACTATAAGGAACCCTTATTTATTTATAGTTTTGCTTTATCTGTCTGTCCGCCTTTATAAGTTCTTAAATCTATAATATAAAAATGAATCGCTAAATATGTTGGTAAGCGCATAACTCAATAACGCCTGGACCAATTTGGCCAATTCTTTTTTTTAAATGTTCGTTGAAGTTTAAGGATGGTTTTTACGGCGAGAAAAATTTTAATAATTGCCGGAAAAACCCTAAAAACAGCCCTTTTCTTTTTCCCATACAAACGTTTTCTAACTAAAACGTAGAGTCAATTTGAGCTTTATCGTTATTGCATAAAGTTCATATATTACAAACACTCACTGTTGTCTAAGCAATGTCACCTACATTCCTAACGTCAATGAGTCAATTTGCACTTTATTACCACTGTACAAAGTTCAAAACAGTGTGTGTGTGCGCGTTGGAGCACAGAATACATCGTTGGAGGATTTAATGTCGCGTTCCGAAACTTTTTGGTCGGCTTCGCGATATTATTTCTTTTGTTTTAAAATGCATCAGTTTTCACGTCATTACATCAATTAAACTTAAACCGCGTTACCAAAAGTGTTTTATTATTTTAATATCCCTATTTTAAATAGATAAAACATTGGTACGGCTTAAAGGATTTGACTCCAAGTCATATCAAATTTAAAACAAACACAAAAATTTAGGGTTAGTACCACAGTTTTATTTTGTTAGTAAGAATATATTATGTACATAAAGTTTCAATATAAGGAGTATTTACAGAACAGATTTGTCGCTAGGGCGAGTAATTGTAGAAGGGAGGGAATCATATAATGAGGATTGTTTTTTTGAACAGTGAAAAAAAGTTCCGCTGTCAAGTGTCAAATTAAGTCACTTTTGTTTTGACTTTTATCTTTGGTATGGAGTGCTATTACATAATAAATTATATATACAAAATAATAAAATATTCTCATGGTACTTTAAGGATTAAGGTATAAATGCGTACTCATAAATTTTGTGCTGTAGGCCAAGCATGAACAATTGACAACCACGTAATCGTATCTATATACAGATATATACAGATAAATAATATTTAAGTGTCTGTTTCTCATTTAAAATAAACATATTTTCACCTAATGCATATTATGAAAGTATATTCGGTACTTACAATAAAATATCAATTTTTAAATTTTTGTCTGTCCGTCTGTCTGTTTATTTGTCTGTCTGTTTGTTCCGGCTAATCTCTGAAACGGCTGGACCTATTTTCACGGGACTTTCATGGGCAGATAGCTGATGTTATAAGGTCTAACAAAGGCTACTTTTATTTTAGGGTTCCGTTTAAAAAATAGGGTTCCGTTTCCGTTAGTTCTATGCAAACGAAGTTGCGGGCATCGGCTAGTTATGAATATAAATGGATAAAATTTATATTATTAATTGATGTTGTAGTTACTTATAGATTGTGCATAGATCTATGCGTCATAAAATAATAATAATTTTATATTTTAGGGGCGGGTTACGTGTAAAGTGGGGATGAAAATTATTTTTACATTCTACCCCAAGGTGTGCGGTGTCGACCAATAGGTCTTTTTAAATAGAGGCAAAGTTTCATACATGACTTCTTTACAAAGTCAACCAAGCCTTCAAAGTGTTTTACAAGTTTGTGGCATTTCTAAACTATAAAAGATATAAACATGTTAGTTCCAATGCTGACAGATCATACAAAAACCTTTTTAGGAAAATTATTTTGAGCGAAATTGGACAGTAACTTGTTCAGTTATTTAAAGAAAACCTGTTGCGCGTTGATAGCTACGGAACCCTCCTGACATGTATTGTCCCAAAATGTTATTGATTAGGTTATTGTCTTAAATGATGGATTTTTGTGGATGAAATTGTTTTGCGTTGTCTATTCAAGTTGGAGTTTCGATATGTGTAAGAGTAAAGATATAGTGAAAGTCTGATACACGAAAATAGGGTGCATTCTTAGAAACATGCTAAGTTTAAATAATTTTATTATTTGTATTGAATCGCTTGTAGTGAATTGCCCGCCAATACCTTTTCCCAAAGGCTCTGGGACGAGCCTCTCTGTAGACTGGTACGGATAATCTTCTTAACACGTCGTCCAGTCCTACGGAGCAGGCCGGCCTCTTAGCTGCGGAGAAATTGGAGTCGGGGTCTTTGGCTACAAGCGCTACCGTCACCCAACACGGGCACATTGCTGGACCGAACAATTTTTTGATTAGCCACTTCCCTGCGTCTTTGCGTCCCCCCCCCCCCCCACGTCGTACCCCATCGTTGCGTTTGTGGCGCAAACGTGGACAGGCTCGGACACCATGGTCTGTCCTGTCAACGAAGCACCGGTTGCATCTCCCGACATCACTGCCTCAACGACCTCATTTGTTGGGCTTTTATCACCGCCGGAGTGCCAACTGTGCTGGAACCCCCTGGTTTGGCGCGACGATGGCAGGAGACCAGTTGGAATGACCCTAGTCCCTTGGATACTGGAACGGGTATGGGACGCTACTTGCGTTGATACACATGCTCCGTCCGATGTCTAGGGCACCTCAAGTACTGCAGGTGCGGCCGTAAATCAGGTGGCGATCTCATATTTGAACCGATTTTAGTGGTAATGAACAATCTAAACCCATCTCTTATATCTTAAAATATAGCGGAGAACAATTTGAACTTGAGCAATACGAAAAAGAGCGGAATACCGTCGGTGTGACGTCATTGCAATAGTCCGCCGTATATTTTTATAGCCAGAATCGTGTTTCGAAAAAGAGATGTACAATGTATGGTGTATTTTGTTTTCTTAATATAATTTTTAATCGCGAGAATCGAAAATTTATTCAACAATAATGAAAATTTATTTATTAAAATGTGATATTCAACGCTAAGTTAAAATAAATAAACAACTTTTGTTTACAAAGTAAAATATCAACCGCTTAAATTACGTTACATGTGAGATACACTCGTATATCATATATACACACACACACACCAGAATCACTTATCGATACAATAGAAGTGACACGACATTTATTAATATTAATGGGGAGAAGAAAAAAGTGTTTGGAAACTAGAATACCTGGGTTGTACGCGGGGGAACGTGGCAGGTTTTAAGCACACGATTCGATTACAATGCCATATTGGAAGAATTTCTCGTTTCATAAACTGTTAGCTTGGCAATTGGCAAACGTAGTGAGCGTATTACCCAGTTTGACAAAATAAACGTGACACGTCGAGTCGCTTCGACTCTGTGCCAATATGAGTTGACACTATATTATCCAGAATCCGGAAGGCCGGGGAAAATTCAGAGCATTGAAAATATAACTCTGCGCTAGTCTAAAAGAGATGAAGATCGATGTGTCGAGTGTCGAGCTGTCATCTATGACATTGAAATTTGACTTGACCCTTGTGTGTTCGATTTTCAGCTCTATTGTATTAGCGCAGTTTTATTTCCAGTACTCTAAACTCTTCCCGGCCTTACGGATGCCGAAACAGTCCCAGCCTTATAGTGCGATTCACTTAATGTTACCAGCTGGTTAGCCTTTAAAAATTAGAAGCTGATCAGCTGGTCACACTATGTAAATCATAGTATAACGTAGAGTGTTCTCATAATATATTTGTATTAGTAATGTCACCTGCAGTCACAATACAATTTTCAATCCAGTTTTTTACCTATAGTACTTTTCTTAAAATTTTTTTTTCATTTAAAGAATAACTTGTGGGAAAAGTGGATGCCCCAAAGGGAGATCTCCGACCGAGCGAGATGGTATGCTCGGTCAGGCCGAAGCCCACTTGTATGCATTTCGGATGTTGTATATATACCGCCGATCAAAGGAAACTTCGATAGCGCGATTCAGTATTGTGGCGCTAATTGGTCCGCCACAAACTTATATATAGTTAAAATAGTTATTAAGTCACTTTAACTCGTATTTTAAAATCTGTATTCTTTTAATATAGTAATGTTATATCATAATATTATTATAATACGAACAAATCATGACAACAGTTAACCTGCTTATGAATAAGATGCCCTGATAGTACAATATCGTGTCCTATGTCGTGCGCTGTAAACGAGTGCTGCACTCGGGGGAATTAGTTTGCGGCGCGCGGCGTTGTCACACGTCGTCGTGTGTCGTGTATTTCTATATCGGGGCCGAGATGTGTCATACGAGGCTACAAATGATCTCCGGAACTTGTAAGTATCGGATGAGGGTTTTTCCACTGCAGTTTTTACTTCCAGAATCGTAGAGTTATAATGTTCTTTTATCTGCAAACACGGGCATGTCAAAATGAGATTCCGCTCTCTAATAATAATATTATGTAGCTGAACTTTAACAGCCTCCATGGTCCAGTGGTTTAGAGCTTGGCTCTGTACTCGGAGGTCCTAAGTTCTAAGTTCGATTTTACGAGAATCGTGCAACCGGAGGGGTATAAAATTTGGCCGGTTAATTAAAGTTTATGTGGTGTAAGGTGTGCAGAAAGCTATTATTTTTTAAATAATGATAAGAAATACATAAAATTAATAAAAATAACAACACCACTCTATCTCATATTATAAATTAATTTAATATATTTTATGTTAATGCTTAAAACAATTGTAAATATAGTAAATATAGTAGAGGAGTGAGATATTTTTCACTTATTTCTCACTCCTCTACCATATAAATTTTAACTCCACCAAAGACCAAAGTCCATACTCTTTCGTTCGCTACGAGAGAAAACCGAGTGCAAAATTTTTAATTCACATATCTATTAATATACAAATTATATTAATATTAACATTTAAAAATAATGAAACAAAATATATTTAAAGCGGGCAGAAATTTACTTAAGTACTCGTAAAATCATAAACGGCCAGCTCAAAGGCCTCGGGAATTCTTCAGGTAAATATTTCAAAATGGCCGCCGTCAGTCCGCCAAATTAAATATCTAAGCCGTAAGCTAAAACTCAAAAAACCATCAAAGGCCCGAAGCTGCTGAAATTTTGTCTCTCGGGTAATTTTGTTACAGTAAAAGACGAAGGAAGAAATAAAGTTATACAGAACATTATACGACGGAATTGTGCGACAATATTATTTAAATTAAGAATAATTATTATTTTGTAGTTACTGACTTTGATAAAAGCTGCAGATGAAAAAAAAAGCAATAGCACACTTTAGCACAGAAAATATTTTTGCAAATTTAGTTAAATTTAAAAAGAGAGAAAATTGGAAGAAAGAGAAACGAATAAAAGAAAAGACACTACTTTTTCTGCAATTCTGTTAAAAATGATTTAAAAAAAAAAAAAATCTATTAACTCTATTCTTATTTGAAAATAAACACAGCTTAAGATTTTAAAGATATTCTCAGAAAACATGAGCAATATTTTGAAATAATATGAGCGTTGTATTTTGTGAGAAATCTACATTTTCCTCGACTCCGTCAGGTTTATTTATAAAAACTGCGACGAGCATCTTTCTCAGAAGCTCATAATTGGATAGCACTTTCGAACGGCAGAGCGGAATTAGGTTAGAGTTATTACTTAGTTTCACTATAAAATACAAATCAAATATATTTATTTCGTAGAACAATGCATCAAGTGGACTGTCAGTTTTACCAAAGAAATAATTCACTTTGTGAAACGAAACGAAAACATTATTTCTCAATGGTTTTCAGTTTCGCCCTGGCAAAACCTTATTTGACCTAGCTCATTCATCTGGATTCATAGATCATCCGCAATAAATATAAAATCCTCAATTATGAACCCGGAGTGAGTGATGTCGGGTATGTCATCCCCGAGTAAAAATTAAAAATGTGTATTTTTTAAAATGCTCGCCTGGAAACTCTAGTTTGCTCAGTAGCTAAAAGGTAGGGGCATAAACTCATATCAACCGTCCCTTTTTGGTTAATTATCTTAACATACATTTTTTGGTTCATCAACGGTTTTTTTTTCAATTATTATTAGTTTATTGTAATGATTTTATAGAATACATTTGTTATGTATTCATTGATATTGTTTTTAATTTCTTACCAAAAGGGATATTTTCAGTATGAACAAAAGGTATCCGTAGGATGATAGAGTAGGTAGTAACTGATATCTTTAGTGAATCTAGTTCAGAACAAGTAACTGATTACTGTAGTGTCCGTATGTTAGCGTAATTTGTTTTCCCATATTATGTTTGGAGCATGCAAAATATTTTTGCAAAAATTGTGCTTATCTCCACAGTAGTGATGTCATATTTTTTATTAAAATATATAGTTTCTTAAAGAGGAGGATCTCAATATATTTCAGTTTTCAATTGAGTTACATTCCAAATAATGATTTTTTTGTTAAATTCTAAATAATCTGTTAAGCAATAAATTTGGAGCTATATTTACATAGTCTAAGAAAACCTTAAATAAATAATATGAATGTTCTAATTGATGACTTTTTTCATTTATTTCTATTAATTTATTAATTATTGTACAAAATTGAATCAACAAAATATCAATAATAATAATAATATGAATATTATGGAACTTTTAATTTTAGGTAGGTATGTTATACCCCACCTCATACATGTTGACAAGAAAAGACTGAATTTGCAAACGCTACTTAAAATTAGAATCACGCACAATCATAATATAGATTTTAGGCTGTCACTGTGTCTACTTAGCAGAACGACAAGGACGTGCCTGTTATTTTAGAAAACGTTTGATTATTCGGCTGATATATACATACAAATAAATAATATTTAATTAATATTATATTTAGCAATATCCCGCGAAAAAATACCCACAACCTGCAAGCAGATGTGTGAGTGCACGCATAAGCGTTCGTAAAGCACCACCATCCTCCCACAATGCTTATGCGTATACTCAGAAACAAGATCATGAAAACACCACAACCACACAAGCAACAATGTCAGCAAGATCGTGCAAGGCCCCACACCACTATGCAGGTTGCAAAACTCGACGCGCGTTTCGCCCCGAACTCGAAGCATCCTCAGGAAGTGGATCAGCTAACAAAGTTCATTAGTAATGCCGCCAGTCAAACCACTACCTTATATACACTACTGGCTACTAGGACTCCCACCAAACAGGTTATTGAACGGTGACATAGTCAAGCAAGTTTGGTCATTCAATAATGCAACTCTATTGTTTTACTTTTCTTTAAATATTTCTAATTGTTCCAACACACTCAGTCGAACTCGGCTAAAAGCCATTAGCGTAGACCCATTCGAAAAAAAAAAAGCATACAAGTGGGGGATCATCCTGTCTCCTAGTGTGTGTGTTTACGTCTCACTCCGCGTTTCGTGCCGTTTCGCTCTAATTGTGTAGTAGTGACTCGCTCACTCCGCGTTAGTGCCGACTCGCTCCAAACGCGTTGCAGTGTCTCGCTCACCCCACGTTCGTGCCGACCCGTATCTAGTGCAGCCAAAAACTCCTGATAGCGATCGTAAATTTACACCCTATTCATTAGAATAGGTTGTGGATTTGCGCCTTGCTGGGGAGTTGCTTGGCCTCCCGTTGAGTTTCGGCTCAGCGTTGGGTCACGAGGAGACAGCCCCTCTAAGTGTGTGTACCGTCTTCGTGTGCGTACACTTAGTGTTCCCGTTCGTCCACTTTTAGTGTGAGTACTCTTTGTTTTTCATGACACGTACACTTGTTACTTGTTTGTGACTCGTGTGTTTATGTTGTGTTACCTGTCTGTGTGAACATGACTGACTACGATCCGTGGCTACCACGCCACGATCACCTAAACTCTCGTGCGGACTCTGAGACGACGTACAGCCCGGCTTCATCGAGGTCCAGCTCACGCTCGATACCGGACCGCACGTACCACCATTCGCTCGCCGAGCCTAGCTTGTGCGGACAGGACACCGCCCGCCCCGTGTCGCCTTCGGCATTCTCGCGGGGGTGTACTGGCACTTCCCCGCCCCAATGCCTCCCGACGGTGGCCCGCGGCGAGTCTGGGCCCCCGCCCTGCACAGCCGATCAGGGTTCGGCAAAACCGAGGCGCGTATCGGGCCGCACTGCGCATGCGAGCGACCCTCGCCAGCCTGCTGCATACCCTGGACCTGATAACGTCCTTCAAGCGGACACACCCCGCACCACCGCGGGCCTATCCCGCCCCTCGCCGGCTCCCCAGCCGCAACACCACCGCGCAGCGCCGGCTGCTCAGCCGCACGGCCCTCACCAGCCCTCCGCGAGCTCTCCGCGCTCGCCAGATGCCTCGTCGGCCCCACAGCCGCGCGACAACCACTAAGCCGCACCCGCTGCGGCCACAGAAATCCGCTCTAGCCTGCCGCGTGAGTACCGCTACCGCGCGCCCACATTCCCGCCACCACTCATCAACCTGCATGCACCACGACAGGCCAGGCATGCCGACCGCCAGCGGACCTACGCCGAGGTGAGTGCTACCAGCCCTCAAGCAGATACAGACAGACCTCCCGCCCCGGCACCGGCAACCTCTAAAACGTCGCCACCCCCAAATACGTCTCGCTACCCGCCCTTGGTCGTCGAGAGAATCGACGACTGGGTGCGCCACTTCCGCCGTCTCCGTGACATTCTGGGGCACACACCGAACGCCAAACAAAGCGGTCCTGGTATTCGCTTCACGCCCCGAAGGGAACATGAATTCAGGACCGTGAAGAGATATCTGACGGACCTAGAGAGGCAGAGACACGCCTCCTGGTTCTCTTTCTCACTACCGCAAGATAGGGAAATCAAGGTAGGAATTAGGGGCCTACGTTCTGCCACGGACACCGAGAAAATCAAGGCTGCACTCGCCGAACTAGGATACGCGGCGGAATACGTGTCCGAAGTTCCGGCGAGGTCTGAACCCGGTGGCTGTATTTATTTCGCCCGCATCGTCAGGACCCCAGACGTCATCCCCGGCTTTTGTATATGCCGGGAATTTACATCGAAGCTTGGCGGGGCCGCAGCGGCCCGGCCCAATGTCACCGATGTCTCCAGTTCGGGCACTCCAGCCACAACTGCCATCGCAGGGTAGTCTGTGCCCGGTGTGCCGGAGAACACTCAGCGAGGGACTGCCCCCGCTGCCCTACCGAGACGCCCACCTGCGCAAACTGCAGTGGGGCCCACCCAGGTAATAGTAGGGATTGCCCAAAGTTTCGCAAGGTGGCAAGTTTCGCAAACTGCGAGCAGCAAGGCCCGCCTCTCCCTCCTTGCGCAAACTATGACACGCCTCCCCGCGTGCAGGAGGCCCCACCTCCTCCGCCAACTTCAACATCCTTGATGGCGGAGGCCAACGACTGCACTATAGCCACCTCGCGGTCGCAATATATATAGAAATAAAGGGCCTTACGGCGGGGAACCAATACCAGGGGCTAAGCCCCTCTAATTGGGGTGGGATGACGCGCCCAGTACGAGTACTGGGCGCATAGAGTCAGTTTTAGGGAAGACCCACCGCGGCAGAACGCGGGGGAAACCCGTGGGGGAGCAAAAGTACGATGGGAGTGACGATTGCCAAACCAGGCACGATCAGGACCGGCGGTCGGCTCCAAACGGCGCGTGGGGGTCCCGACCCGGAGGCCGGGAAGCGTGTATGGGTCCACTCCCTCACGCGCCGCGTTAACCGGACCGTGGAAGCAAGCGACCTGGGATAGGAAGGGGGGAAGGGTGTTCCCGGGCCCCAGACTTTTAATGTCGGGGGGGGAAAAGCTACCACTGGGCTGACGTGTTGGGCAATAGGGCTGCCCCACGTCATACTCCGGGCGCACAGAAGGTAGTTGCGCCGGTTTTTATAACCGACGCGGGGGGTAAGGGGGGCAACGATCTAACGGTGCTAGACGGGCGCACCGAGCTTGAGGGCGTCTCGGTAGCGTGGCTCCGGGATGCTCCCAGCGTCTGGTGTCAGCTGGGCGGGTGCCGTTTGGCGGGCGGGCATGCCACGGCAGCGGGTCGGCAAATTGACCGGGCACGTGGCTTCCGCTCGCTCGAGGAAACAGGAGATCTGTAACTTAGAGAGGATTATTCACATTCAAAATGCGGGGGGGCGGTGCATAGCACGCGATTGTCCCGGGTCCGGGACGCGCGGCGCAGATCTCCGGCAGTCACAGTCAGCTCCTCTGTAGGAGCTTCTAGATGCCGGAGATAACTGGAAGCGGGTCCGGGCTAGGGCCTGGGGAGCCAGATCTGTGTAAGAGCGGCTACGATAGGGGTACCTTGTACTAGGGCTTGTATGATAGCAGGGAAGACTTCCTCTCCAGCTAGAACCTTCAGGACGCAGTTCACGGCCAGAGAGAGGAGAGACTGCAGAAGCTCTGCAGTCGCTGCGGGGGCCTCGCTTTGCACCGACTCTAGGGGCAGCGAGGGAGACACCGAAGGCTGGCTGTGCGGGGCGACCGCGTGGTTTGCGGGCTCCGAGGTGGCTATAGTGCAGTCGTTGGCCTCCGCCATCAAGGATGTTGAAGTTGGCGGAGGAGGTGGGGCCTCCTGCACGCGGGGAGGCGTGTCATAGTTTGCGCAAGGAGGGAGAGGCGGGCCTTGCTGCTCGCAGTTTGCGAAACTTGCCACCTTGCGAAACTTTGGGCAATCCCTACTATTACCTGGGTGGGCCCCACTGCAGTTTGCGCAGGTGGGCGTCTCGGTAGGGCAGCGGGGGCAGTCCCTCGCTGAGTGTTCTCCGGCACACCGGGCACAGACTACCCTGCGATGGCAGTTGTGGCTGGAGTGCCCGAACTGGAGACATCGGTGACATTGGGCCGGGCCGCTGCGGCCCCGCCAAGCTTCGATGTAAATTCCCGGCATATACAAAAGCCGGGGATGACGTCTGGGGTCCTGACGATGCGGGCGAAATAAATACAGCCACCGGGTTCAGACCTCGCCGGAACTTCGGACACGTATTCCGCCGCGTATCCTAGTTCGGCGAGTGCAGCCTTGATTTTCTCGGTGTCCGTGGCAGAACGTAGGCCCCTAATTCCTACCTTGATTTCCCTATCTTGCGGTAGTGAGAAAGAGAACCAGGAGGCGTGTCTCTGCCTCTCTAGGTCCGTCAGATATCTCTTCACGGTCCTGAATTCATGTTCCCTTCGGGGCGTGAAGCGAATACCAGGACCGCTTTGTTTGGCGTTCGGTGTGTGCCCCAGAATGTCACGGAGACGGCGGAAGTGGCGCACCCAGTCGTCGATTCTCTCGACGACCAAGGGCGGGTAGCGAGACGTATTTGGGGGTGGCGACGTTTTAGAGGTTGCCGGTGCCGGGGCGGGAGGTCTGTCTGTATCTGCTTGAGGGCTGGTAGCACTCACCTCGGCGTAGGTCCGCTGGCGGTCGGCATGCCTGGCCTGTCGTGGTGCATGCAGGTTGATGAGTGGTGGCGGGAATGTGGGCGCGCGGTAGCGGTACTCACGCGGCAGGCTAGAGCGGATTTCTGTGGCCGCAGCGGGTGCGGCTTAGTGGTTGTCGCGCGGCTGTGGGGCCGACGAGGCATCTGGCGAGCGCGGAGAGCTCGCGGAGGGCTGGTGAGGGCCGTGCGGCTGAGCAGCCGGCGCTGCGCGGTGGTGTTGCGGCTGGGGAGCCGGCGAGGGGCGGGATAGGCCCGCGGTGGTGCGGGGTGTGTCCGCTTGAAGGACGTTATCAGGTCCAGGGTATGCAGCAGGCTGGCGAGGGTCGCTCGCATGCGCAGTGCGGCCCGATACGCGCCTCGGTTTTGCCGAACTCTGATCGGCTGTGCAGGGCGGGGGCCCAGACTCGCCGCGGGCCACCGTCGGGAGGCATTGGGGCGGGGAGGTGCCAGTACACCCCCGCGAGAATGCCGAAGGCGGGCGGTGTCCTGTCCGCACAAGCTAGGCTCGGCGAGCGAATGGTGGTACGTGCGGTCCGGGATCGAGCGTGAGCTGGACCTCGATGAAGCCGGGCTGTACGTCGTCTCAGAGTCCGCACGAGAGTTTAGGTGATCGTGGCGTGGTAGCCACGGATCGTAGTCAGTCATGTTCACACAGACAGGTAACACAACATAAACACACGAGTCACAAACAAGTAACAAGTGTACGTGTCATGAAAAACAAAGAGTACTCACACTAAAAGTGGACGAACGGGAACACTAAGTGTACGCACACGAAGACGGTACACACACTTAGAGGGGCTGTCTCCTCGTGACCCAACGCTGAGCCGAAACTCAACGGGAGGCCAAGCAACTCCCCAGCAAGGCGCAAATCCACAACCTATTCTAATGAATAGGGTGTAAATTTACGATCGCTATCAGGAGTTTTTGGCTGCACTAGATACGGGTCGGCACGAACGTGGGGTGAGCGAGACACTGCAACGCGTTTGGAGCGAGTCGGCACTAACGCGGAGTGAGCGAGTCACTACTACACAATTAGAGCGAAACGGCACGAAACGCGGAGTGAGACGTAAACACACACACTAGGAGACAGGATGATCCCCCACTTGTATGCTTTTTTTTTTTCGAATGGGTCTACGCTAATGGCTTTTAGCCGAGTTCGACTGAGTGTGTTGGAACAATTAGAAATATTTAAAGAAAAGTAAAACAATAGAGTTGCATTATTGAATGACCAAACTTGCTTGACTATGTCACCGTTCAATAACCTGTTTAACCTGTTAAAAAAACTTAACCAATTCCTTTATATTTCTATATATATATATATATATATATATATATATATATATAATATATTTAGATAGCTATTTAAAATTGAACTTTATTAGTTACATAAGAAGATATACATTTCAGTGTATGAGTTATAGATATACGATTGTCAGGTTCCACCGCGCTGCATGGCGCGTGTGCAGTGACTGATGAAGTGTATCTTTTCGTGTAGAGAATAATGTTCAGTTTTGGATAGTTATCTTAAAAATGCAGCGCCACGTAACGTCGCGTATCGCCGCGGTGTGAACTGACCCTTAGATGTTGCCTGCGAATTCATGCGCGCAAGAGGTAATATCGCGGGAACTGTAAATTTTACCGCGATAAAAAGTAGCATGCATTCCTCATGCTTTACTCTATATATGTTCCAAATAATATCATCAATATCGGTTCAGTAGTATCGGAGTATATTCAATGGAAACGAGCAATCAAATCTTTTCTCTTTTTAATAAAGTCAATTCGCGATAAAGTAGAAAGAAGTAAATGTCAATAAATCAGTACATATTATGTCAAAATAGCTTACTGTAATTGGTTAATGTGAACACTGCCTATGCGTCATTGGTCAATTTTAAAAACCTCTGGTGTTTTGTGTTTTCATGACCGACGGTGATCGCTTTCCATCGGAGCGATCCGCCTGTAAAAAAAAAGGCACATCACATGATGATACCTTTTTCCTCCTTTTCGGGTCATTCCGCTGCTATTAATTTGCAAAAAAGGCGTTTTGGCAACCACCGTCACAATTTAGTGACATGACTAACCTGTTTCACGAGGGGCAGAACGTGACAAAGCGTAAGTGAGTGCAAGTGGGCACTAACAACTTTCCGCTTTTAGCTTTTAGCATTACCGAGTTTTTTCTATAAACTGTCCATCGGGTAATTAAAGTTTCCATCGGTTTAATGAAAATTCTAAATGTGAAAGTGTATTAAACTTTTATAGGCACATAAAAATAATGTTTATGACGCAACACGGTTCAGATGGAAGTATTGAGGCTTACTAGCTCCAACCAATAATAATTATTGTATATAGTATATGTTGTATGCCTAATGATAGCTTCCACACCGATTTCGCCCGGGCATAGCAGGAGTTGGAGTTATTTTTATAGTACCTAAGTATGTGTGCAGTACACAAGAGCAGTCTCACTTAAATCTCGTCACCCAGTGGGATGGATAACCGACACGACTGGCGAGAGATCAGGCGCAGGACCGACTTAGTACTTGCCCATCCGATGCATGGATAATCTTTCATTTCATTTTCATGTCATCATCACAACCTTGCAATCGAGAGCCAAGCTCTAAACCACTGGACCACGGAGGCTGTATACCTAATGATTTAAATTTTAGACAGTTTTTAAAATTTAAATGGGAACAATGAATAGTCTTTACTTCAAAGGTAAAATAAGAAGGATCTAATGTAGGTACCGAATCTGCAACACCATATTCCACCTTATTTATAGCAAATAAATGATTTCTATTCTATTTTATTTGAGTACTTCACGTGGTGACGGTGGTTTAACACTTGGTTGGTAAAACCACGGGTTGTAGGTACCAACCAAGTGTTAACCAAGCTCAATTCTCATACATGGTGCTGTACAACGTACTCGGGTCCTCAGACCGGTCTGACGCTGGGACTATAATATGAATCGGAATCCGGCGGGCCCAGGAAAATTCAGAGCATTGAAAATAGAACTCTACGCTAGTAAAATAGAGCTGAAAATGGAACATACAAGTGTCGAGTCATACTTCAATGCTATATACATATAATATGACACCTCGACAATTTGATTCAACTTTATTGTATTAGCGCAGAGTTCTCTTCTCCCGGGCCCGCCGAATTCCGGATCATATAGTCAAAATCAAAAAAAAAAAAAAAAATTGGTATTTTTAAATACTCTTTTTGAACGTCGATACTACGTGATGCCTACCACCGGTTCGGGAACTAACCCAGCGAGAAGAGCTGGCAAGAAACTCGTCTGGGGCCATTTTTTACCAAAAAGATGGAAAATTATTCTTTTAAAATCAAAATTATCACAATGTTTACTTATATCTATGTAACAAATAATAAGATAAGGAGCCACCTTATTCCCAAGGTGTGCCGTCTTGAATGAAGTCATTAATTTTATAATACGCTTTGGCACACAAACGTTCTTTAACTACTTTTTTAAACTTATTAATGGGAAGGTTTTGAACCTTTTCTGGGATTATATTGTATAAGCGTATACATTGGCCTTTAAAGGATTTACTAACTTTGCTTAGTCTGAACACTGGCATATCTAACTTGTTCTTATTTCTAGTGTTTACACAATGATTATCACATTTCTTTTTGAAGTTGTTTAGATTCTTTCTTACGTATAACACATTTTCCAAAATGTATTGAGATGCGACGGTCAGAACTTTTATTTGTCCCAGCCTAAGGGTGATAACTGATGAGTATCAAAATTGTTAACAAAAGTTTCTAAGTTATTGCTTGTGGATACAGCAGTGCATATAGAGCTTATTGAATATCCAACTACTAAGTAAAAGTTTGTGAGGATGGACGAATGGATTTGTTTCACACAAAACTATTGATCGGTGTAACGAGCTTCGACCTCTTGATTTGTATCTCCTTCTTGCGTTGAGTGGTGGTGATAATAATACAGCAGCAATTCTTATACTCTCCTTTATTGGTGCTTACCACAGATACGTATTACAATATGTAATAAGATATGCTTAACACAATATATACGTCTACACTATGTATAGCCTTTTGGCCAACTAAAATAAACTAACTAAATAGGCTGTACCTGTGACATCTGTCAATGTGATATTGACAATTATATTTCCTAAAATACTGTTGACATTATGCAACATCTCCCTTTTCGACTCGACTCCTCCAACTCGATAGGCTTTACTTCATGACATCTGTCAATGTCAATAATGACATTGACAGTTACATCTTACTGTTGATATATGTAACAATCGGATTGTGATTAAATTCGCTACGGGAGCAGTTAAGGCTTTAGATTAAAACATAAGCTACATTTTATCGCGAAACAGTACAGTGTTCCCAAGGGATTATGTGTTTACCCGGGCGGAGCTGCGGGCGTAAGTTAGTAAAAATACGAAACTAACCGTCACAAACTTAGCGTAGCAAAAATTTGCCTAATCACTTGTTCACGGACATTTTAAATTCAGATGAACTAAACGAACCATTGTTCCTATTTTATAAAATTTTATTTCTTTCTGCACTTTTAGAATATGAATAATTTAATAAAAATATAAGCGATTGCTATCCCAGTTAATAACATGATAGTAATATATCCTATAAGAGAAGTAAGTTCCTTAGGTTTTCATAGTAAATATTATTATAATCAATGGCTGTTAAGAATATTGACAAGGACAGCATAATATGGCTCATCTAAGAGGCTTTCAAGTTACAACTTGAGAGCCTCTTCATTTTAAGAAGTGATTCGGCCATCTGTTTATAACAATAGTCTGGATTGAACACTTAGAACATGATACTACTTTTCATCCCAAGGGATAGACGGAGAAGAGAAAGCTAGTTTGTTAGTATTAAATTAGTTAGTAATTTGTTGTATGTTTTGTAGTTAGTGAAGCGAATACTGTTCTCAAGAATGCGCCTTCAACTTAGTCGTATGCCTTTTTGTTTGGTCCAAAGTAAGGAGCTATTATTTTCAGAGCCATACGAGTTTAAAAGTCTCGCTATTTAGCTAAAGTGCGGTCGCGGAGCACTCAAAATTTCGTTCATTGACTTGTCTCTTTCACTCGCGCATAAATGTATTGCTATAATGTTTACACAGGTACGCGATAGGAGTGTGATAGCAATAATATATTCGTGCGCGAGTGAAAGAGACAAGAAGCGATGAGTCAATGTACTATACTGTTTGTGCTCAGCGACCACACTTTATTTAGTTACAATAGATCCACACTGATCGCAGTGACGTCTGACGTCGCAGTGAGGGTTCGATTATGAGCTGCCTTCGATTAATAAAATAGAAAGAACTCGACACGTTTACGACTTTTGTTCACTTAGTACCTACAAACCATTGTATTTACAAACATTAGTAATTGTCCACGCTTAGCAACAACTCTGTGAGTAGTGTGTGAATATTTCAGGAACAATATTTGATTGTGGACAATATGATGCCACATAGTTCCGTTTGTGAATATCCTATGGCCGGCGTGGGCGTCGTGTTGGTGGCGAAACATTCAAGGAACTTCAAGTGGAAGAATATGAAAGATCACCTTTTAATATAATAATATTATAACGAGTATAAAATCAATTACAAATAATTTGTTCGTAGTATGACTTTTTATTACTTAGAGTAAAAATTTTAAAATTGAATAAAAGTTATTGACCTCAGACTAGCAGCTGATTCACTTCACAGCTCATTTTATACTTTAAGAACAAGGTAAATTATTGTGTCAGTCTTGGTGTTTGTAACCAAACTCCACCGAAAAGGCGTGACGGATTGTTATGAATTCTTTTTTCGTATATACGGTAGGTTTGAGAAGAGGTTGAAAAAACTAATTTTTATACCAACAAAAGATCATTTACATTGCAGAAAAACGTTTTCTGGGTCAGCTAGTAAACTAGAAATAAGCAATTTGTACAAGATACTATTTTACATTCGCTTATGTCTCGGTACATTTAACAAAGCTGAGTATCAGACGATGACGTTATAACACGACCTGAAACCCCCTCCTTATCAGCACATAAATAATAAGGCTAGCACGTCTCGCCACACGCAAATATACCCCTTATCCCTAGACGTTTAAGTAGCATTGTCGAATGCAGCGTGTTGTTAAACTTTCATTTTGATAATAATAAATTCAAAGGTGTTGTTTGATTAGCGTTACGCTGTAAATGAGCCGGCGAGCACCTGATGCCGTCATAACTTGCAAGTGTTTCTTTGCATTAATGTTTAAGATGTTTTTCTCAGTTTTAACGAACTAAAACGTTGGAGTATGAATAGTGATAAGCTTTATGATTTTCTGTTTCCTCTTAGGTATATCTTCACGAACCATAGATAATATTACGTCATATTATATTATAAATTTAAAAAGAACAGACAGAAAAATAATAAAAAGTTGAAAAATATATTAAACTATTATAAATAAAATTACATTGCGCTCTGTAAGGCGCTGAGGTCATTAATCTCGTAGAAACAGCTAATTTAAAACTTTCTTTAATTTTATTTAGTAATTTTTTTTCGAATTTTTAATTAGTTTCCTGCATAAACGTCTTTACTTAAGCGGTATATCATATGCCCAAAATATTCTTAGTTAATTTTGAACATCCTAATATACGTAACTTTGAACCAGTGGTTGCCATCTTTTTTTATGTCAGTGACCAATTTATTAACACGGAATGAATTTGATTTTTGTTGAGCTTGAATTTGGTGCACAAGTTCAAAAATTCCGGGACTAAAGATAACTTTAACTATAATACATATATTTATAGTTATCTTTAGTCTAACTACAAGACTATAAGAAATTCGGTGGTCCACATACCAATGAGTAAAACCCACTAGTATGATCGGAAGAATGCTTGTTACTCTATCACAGTTAAATCGTATGAAGGAATTAACTTTTTAGAAGTAGATGCGGGCCTTTCAGCCAAGATGCCATCGCTAATGACCAAGTTAGAAATCTGAAATACTGACGTTTTGCGCGCTATGTCACTAATTGGCGAACTTTATGTCAATTCCATATATTTTTAATTTCAAAGATCGTCATAGTAATTAACGATGGCATGTTGCCTAAGCCTGCTGGATTCGATAGCCATAGGACGAATTGTTCGTCATTACCTGTGTCTCTACAGAACGAAACAAGTGTAGAGTGCATTAACCCCTTACCTCCACTAACGAAGCCGCGTTCATCCGATTACAGAGGCGTTTCACACGTAACGGAAACGACACGACATGTCGTAAACTTTTTTCAAATCCAATTTGATCTAAACGTAAAGAAAATATACAATTCGACCTAATTAGTGTGTCATTTCTATTTATTGCACGGTTAATAAGGGACATTAATTAGGCCCGTATTAATAAACCGATCTTATCGCTAAGATCATATTCAAGATAAGTACTTGAGATGTTGTTTTACGGCCCGTTTCAATAACCTATCTACCAATAACTATTTGTTAAAAACGTTAAATTTGTATCGTAAAAAACCGGAAAATTATTGAATGACGACGACGGCTATTGAAACCGGTCGTTATTAATAGATTGTACTTAATACATACAGCTACATAGGTGCGGCGTATCAACTGAGTAATTGAGCGATAAGAAATTAAGAGCGAACGTATTACGACATATAAACGACACTCGTTACTTAAGTACGGTGTCAAACTGTTACTTGAGTCAGATACTGCCTATCGTCTAAGTAGCATGAAGCAGGCTTGATCCCATCTGAAGTTTCTCTATATTATAAAAGAAAAACATTTATTTCTGGCGGCATAGGCCCATATTATAAATACCTTACAGACAGTACAAAATGGCGACCTGATGTGATGTCAAATCGAACTCGCCTTTTTCAGAAAGCTTTCTCAAATTATTGAATCCTTCAAATGCCACAGGGGCGACACTATCTACAACTGACAGCTGAGTCGCGGCGAATGTCAGCCATGTTGACGTTAGCCTAAGGTTGACACCAAAATAACTTTAAACGTCACATCAGACAAATTAATCATAAATAGAAATTATATTGTCAATAATGTCAAACGACCAGCTGCCAGCCCCGTGAATGAAACTCCTGGCTGGAAAATACTCACGCCCCGCTCGCCGCGCGTACCGATTGAAAGCTGCGAGCTGTCAATCGTGTAAATCTATCGAATGATGATTCTTTAAGTTAGTAATATATATATTCTTTGCCTGTGCGCCGTTTCTGACCAGGCCATCAATATGAATAAAATTATTTCTGAAATATTCAATATAGTGTGAGGTGACAACACAAGTACACACATTCAATGAAAGTATTTCCAAAACCAATTTCCAAATCGTCAGCACTTGAGTTATCGATGTTACAACTTTTCGTGACAGCTCCGAGTTTGAAAACTACTTCCGTTGGGCACTATTACGTGGAAATAGCCATTAGAGGTTATGATAATCGAGTTTGCGAGAGTATTATATTGTATACCTATAACCATAGACGTATATATTATTATAGACGAGGCGTTTTGAGGCAAAAACTCTCTCCACTTAAATGGATTTAAAACACACTTTGGGAGTTTTCGGGGCCATTTTTTTGGCCATTTTGTGAAAACCAAGATGGCGTAACTTTTGCTTGTATGAAGATTTGTTATGTCAAATGTACGTATGTTGACATTTCGGGGGTTAAGTATTTTTTTAAATTTTGGAACTTGAAATTACTCAAAGATGTGACAGGTCAGAATGCATTACCATGTTATAGGCACATAATTCAAAACCCAAGATAGGCTATGAAGTTTATTTGACAGAACAAATCTTCACGCAGTAAAAAGTTACGCCATCTTGTTTTTCCCAATACTTCAAATGTCAGCCATCTTGTTTTAACCATACTTCAAACGGAAAAATGGCCCCATGAATCTTAAAATTGGGACCATTTAACTGGAGACACTTTTGGCCTCAACATGCCTCGTCTATAATATATACGTCTATGGTTTGGAAGTTAACATGATCGGGAGTGTTCTTGGCTATAATTCATCATCATTACCCCGCTCACTGCTTGACGGTTAGAGGGTTACTTATTTTTTTTATTTTTGTTTATTTATTCATTTGTTATTATTCATGTGTTATTTATTCATTCAAGTTTTGTTTAGTTATTCACTGTGAAAATGTTGATATAGCGTTGTTAAGCAAAACGAGTGTAAAGACATCATAGCAGTCTATAAGTAGGTAAAATAATTATAATATATTATTACTTGTCCATTATTTAATTTTATACTTTACCTGAAGTTGCTTGGCCATAAGCCCGCAGCTTTAGTAAAATACCCCTAATGGAGAAATGAAAAATTTGAAAAACATAATAATAATAATATCTATGGACACTGCACACCACGTCAATCTGGCCCCGTGCTGAGTATCCGAAGAACTTGTGTTACAGGTACCAGAAAACGGGAGGTATATTTAATACTTTTATACTATTCATATATTTAAGATTGTTATTATAATATTATACACATGTTTAATACACATCCATGACCTAGGAAGGAACATAAAAAAACTTTTTGTTCCTTCGGCGGGATTCGAACCCACGAACCCGGTCGTGAGCACCAACGCGCTGAACCACTGAGCCACAGAGGACGTCAATTAAACTAACTAGGATCAAATGAAGTTTAAAAATAAAAATCTATTTTACTTATTAGTTCACAGTGTTCGTCCATACGCTTCTACTTTTGCTCATTTTTTGATAAAAACTTCTTACGAATACGTTCGTCATGTTACTAATGAAGATAAAAAATTCCAGTTGTACGATTCTCGGCAAAGTCACAAACTTAGCTGGTTTAGTAATTACTTTGTAGACCAAGATTTGTATCCATGTTGCTTATAAACTTAAAAATATATCCAAACTCAAGTTAAACAATAATAGTCCAATCCTTTTCTTTTTTCTCGATTTGTAACTTTTTGTTTCATAACATAATGCATCCTAAAGCAATGCTACGAATTACAATCAAGACGTTTTATTAACACGAATGATTATCATAATATTTTCATAAATCGCTAAAAGTCCTAACACACGTACGGATTTGGTACGGAGCGGTCTAAGACCGTGGTCCGCTCCGTACCGAATCCGTACGTGTGTAGTACTCTACACACCGCCCGGCGAACATAATTTTTATTAATTGAGTCCGCCGCTCTCCGCTTCGGATTTGGTTCGCTCCGTACTAAATCCGTACGTGGGTAAACCAGTCGGGCCTTTGGCCCAAACAACGATCTCAGTGTTGCCAACATAGGGATTTTCCCACCAAAATTAGGAAAAAAAATCTACGGGGCTTACTAGGGGGCAGGATTTTTAAGTTTACTCCTTAAAAATCAATTATACGTTCGGCTGTATGTATTTTTTTTAAGCTATTGCATAGCTTCTATCGCGGGCCTTGAGCGCGGGGACCGAATCCAGAAATTCCGTAACGAAAAAACCTCACGCTCCGTGCATCGTCTAACGTCGTTTCAGTTCGGCAGTCTTCGACACGGCGTTGTGTGCGTGCGATTAGACGTATTGTACGACTCTACGAAACTCGCGCGAATCGAGACGAGCTGCTCCGAAATCGGACGAATACATAAGCAGCTGTTTATGAGAAAGTAATTGTAAAAAATAATAATTTAAAACCCACATGTATTGTAAAATAATAAAAATATTTTAAACAATATTAACTTTTTATTTATTTAATAAAAGAAAAATTTGTTTTCTTATCGGTCACCACGCTCAAAAAGTGTAACTTGAATTAATATCAAAGAAAAAGAAATACTGCATAAATAAAATAAAATAAATAAATAATTATAATTGCATAAGTTGATACAAAATGCTATGCAATAGCTTTACCGCGGCAGTCCCCGAGTGCCACACGTCTTTTTCTTTTTTTTTTGTTGTATATTCGAAGATAACTCCGCCGTCTATTGACTGATTTTCGAAATTCCTTTTTTTATGTAAAGGGTATAATTCAAAGTTGCTTTTTACAAAAGTGGTGACTTGATGATGGGTCCATGAGGAATCGAGGGAACCCCTTAAAAATTTATATGGACATATAGTGATTTTTAATTTTTCATTAGTAACCCAAGCATATGCTACCAAAAATTAGGATTCTGTACCAAGGAATACCCTGGAACCAAAAGCACTGAACAGAACTCCTTAGTTTTTAAAGATACGCTTTTGGAAATTTTGACATTGTTTAAAGAACTGCAAGCATATGCCATTATGTAACTTACAGTAATCATCATCATTTTCTTATAAACAATACGTAATGGAAGCTTGGCGCGTATTTAATGTAATTATACATTTGATCGTTTATTTTAAATGTTTTTAAAATGTGTAAATAATAATTTAACAAATATTACTATTAGTTAAATATTTAAATTTTTTATTTCTTTTCATTCTATTAACACAAATATTTAAATTTTTAAGCAAAAATTAAACCGACTTCCAAAGTAAAAATGAACAAAAAAGGATGAAATAAAACTTATTTTCTAAATAATTCCCCTTTTAAATTTGGCTGAAATTTTAACTATTTCTCTACTCTATCTTCAAAATGTTGAAGTCGGCACCAGCCAACATGAACGTGTTCAATTTTAAATATTGTTTTATTATATTTGTATATAGCCCGGGGTATGAAAATTTATCAGTAGTGAAATCAGATTAAGTGACAAGTTAGTTTTATGTCATTTACTGTAAGTCTTTATGTGTATAAAAACATAAAGCTATAAGAGTTTCTAGCTTATTATATCTTATTTATTATAATTGTATTATTAATTGGGATAACCCAATTATATTCCAATAAAATCAGCGTAAATCTTGTGAATAGTATAACTAATCAGTGTCGAATCAAGGGTTATGTTTGGGGAGAAACATATTTGAGAGTTGGTATTACTGTAAGATTTCAATTGATTGCTGGAATTATCGTGGTCGTCGTAAAACAGCACTGTGAATAAAACTCTGCGCTAATTCAATAGAGCTCAAAATCGAACACACGAGTGTCGAGTTTTCAATCAATTCGCTCTGCCAGACCAAATCTGGGCTTGTGTAGCGACACCGGCTTCAGTACGCGGATATGGTCCGTGGACCAAGTTGGAGTGTCTGTTAGCACTATTAGAAATAACAAGGAAAAAAGAGTCCTACTACTATTATAAATGTGAAAGTTTATGAGGATGGATGAATGGATGTATGAATGGATAGATGTTTCAGGCAAAAACTACTGAACAGTTTTTTTTTAATATTTGGTGTGGTAGTAGTTTAAGCTCTGGATTAACACATGCTACTTTTTATCCCGAAAAAAATAAGTGTTTCCGTGGAATAAAATATATTATAAAGAAACCAAAAAAATTACAAATCTAAATTATTATTAAAGCTAAAATAGGTCTTGTTGTGTACAGCATAAATTGCTACTAATTCTAATTTTCAAATTAGAATAAAAAATCTGTCTCGTCACGTGACCATAAATATCGTTGGAGCTCTTATTCATACATAAGCCATGGTATAATCTTACAGTCATGCAACATAAGCTGGGTGATGGCGTTTTTGTAGCGGTTTAACAGTACCTAATGAGGTTTAAGTTGGAAGGTTTTGTTTATTAAATCCGTTAATTTAACAAGGGTTGCTGTGGTCGGATTAAAGAAAAAATCTTTTTTTCAGACCAGAATATCAGACCAAGTATTTTAACGTTGCTTTATGATAGTTTTAAATATTGAGCCAAACTTACTAAAGACAAAATATATGATCCAAAATCCACACTAAAAAAAACCCAAAGCCGTCAGCAATAAAATGTTTGCCAATGGTTTCACATTAAATCATATTTGATATTACTAAAGGCCCTACCCTGAAATACGGCAAATATAGATGTTATGAGCAAGAATAAAATCTAAAATCATAGTAGGTGGAGATGTAGGTATACAAATATTTGTCGGTGTAGGAAGTGGGAGTATGTAGTAAGGCTGCTGTTGTAGGTGGGTAGGTGTAGGTATAGATTAGAGTTGTAACGGAGCTTTGCTTCCGCCTCCACATTTGCGAAACATCCGCAAGTAACCATTCTTCCATAAATTGAATTAATAGGCGTAATTCTGTACAAGTATATCTACAATTTAATCACCAGAAACTACACCTACACAAATCAATATATGTAATTCATAACAACCACGTTTTTTATGTCTTTTGGGAATCGTCGTCGTCTGTCATTTCCATAGAAAAACTGAGGTTATTCTTGCTCATAACCTATACCCTATTTTTTTTTTGCGGGATTTTTCTTTTGGTGACAGTAAATATGATATAACGTGAACACATTATCAGTCATTTCATTGATGTCAACTATGGGTCAATTTTTAACCATCACCTTTTCGGGGGTAACTTTTGTCGAAACGTTACTTTATTTGTTGCTTATTTACAATATTAATTTTAAAACATAGTTAAGGATGATATTGAATAATACAGAGAACCTATCCGGTATAATTTAATGGCGGGTTTGGGACAGACTATGTTTGAAACTAACCCGATAATGGAAGGGATAAGTAGTAATGGAAGGGATAAGTAGTAAAACTTGAAAATTTTAACACATTTCAGATCTGGCTTTTATTTTATCGATTTTTAAGGCAATGTATTTATCAGCGTATTTTTCCATGTACTATCGAAGTTGCCGCCCGACCAGGCATAAGATGAAAATAGCTTAACAGCACCGTTGAATCGTGCGCACCCATACTTACTCACGTGTAAGTGCGTAGTTCAAACACGTCTGCATTCGTTGCGGTCACTTCCTTTGTGTTTAAATATTTTGAGGCGACCTAGTCAAAAGGGAAATGTTGAATACAGATACATAAATGTAAAAGAAAAACTTATTTAGGTTGACGCGATTCAAAAATATAATCAAATAAAAAATGTTGCCCATCTCTTTCTCGCAAAACCATTTGTTACTTTACAATCTGCTATCGCCGTAGCAATATAGCAACTCGTAAGCAGTCTTAAAAAGCAAATTTCCTACGCAGTGTAAATTCTTATAGCGCGTTTGAGGAAAATCGACTATAATATTCGAGACAATAAATACATAAATATCTATTACAATTGTTTCATATATTCTTACTTCCCAAAAATAAAAATAAACTGCAGCATACATAATATTATTGTCAAGATGTTCTATGTGACAAGACGCCATATAAAAAGTATATTCCATCGAAAAATAAAGTCTTTCCTTCTCCATTACCTACTCAAGTAAAAAAAAAACTGAAGAACTCATAATAAGTATTTGTTTAAAGAAAATGGTTTCAGACCTTTACCTTAAAACGTTTTAGTAAACCGAAAAACCGTTATCGTAACAGATTTTCGGAGACATAATCCTTGTTCCCCTAAATCTTTTTTTATCTCAAACGTATCACACAAAAACACTCGCAATATTTCACAGTCATTACTATGTAAGAAAACTCCACTTTATATGATAATGCGGGCAAACACTAAAAAGTTCGAATCCTTTGTTGGTATGTCCTTCGCGATAGTGGCATAAAAACTTTCTAGACCTTAGTTTGTTTAAAAATAAAACTTGAGTGCGCTCAAGTTGTAAGACTTTGTCTTAACCACATATTGGAGTTTGCATTAATATTATTATTGTTATAGTCTGTGTGGACATTGTATGTGTTACATACAATGTGTAGAGTTCTACCATCCGACCAGCTTTTGCCTGCAGCTTAGCCCGTGTTGAGATCAACAGGGAATTTTTCATAAGCACGCAGAGTGGTGTAATAATTTATTTGTATTATATTAACGACATGCAGTCACAACACAACTGTCAGTGACATGTCAGTTTGATTTATTAAAAGCAATGCAATAGGAACGAACTATGACCAACAATTTGTTCGTAAATTAAACAGTCAAACTGCTTAAGAACTGCTTAGATTCCCGGATATTACAATGGATTATAACATTATATTAAATAAAATTATATTGGTGAAAAATTAAAATCCGTTGATTAATTCAAAATAGATCTGAGCGTACTTAGGCGACGAATGTTACTGTTTTAAACAGGACATGTGTGTGTGTGTGAGTATGAGTGTGCGTTGTGTGAGAATTTGGCTCGTAACATCGTTATATACAATAATTACACGAAGAAATCTTAAAACTGCATATTCGTAATTAGGTCATAAAAATAGGAAATCTAAAGTTTAAGGCGTTTGCAATTTCAAGCTTTTCATCCATTTAGTAGTTTTTGCGTGAAAGAGATACAAACATTCATTCATCCAATAGATACCCATCCTCACAAACTTTCACATTTATAAGTTTCGCAGTAGGATAAGTGAATTGTATAAACGATCGGTCAATCTTTTCCAACATTACAGGATAGCTTTTACATAATATCATATGATGTAAAAGGACAAAATAAATAGGAATATCATTGTTTCCAAACATCCAAACATGGGAATCGTAACAAAATACAAGATTCACTTTCATTCAGTCGGAGAGGCCATTCGTTCATCGTTCGTTCACGGCTCGCTGATCCGTTCAGTTCACTGAGCATTGACTTGATACATAGCCTGGGACAAAATCTTTTATGATTGAAAACCTAGCGATTAATATGGCCATTGAGTTATTGTAGCTACAGTCATGCGATTATTGAATACTAGCTTTAGCCAGCGACTCCGCCCACGTATCCTACTACTATTATCAGTGGGAGGATGGATGTTTGTGACTCTGACGCAAAAACTACAGAACCGATTTTGATGAAAATTGGTATGGTAGTAGTTTCAACTCTGGATTAATATTAGTATATGCTACTTTTTTTCGAAAAAGTACAGTGTTCCTATTGCATACTGTATTTACAGTATTGGGGCAGGGCGGAACCGCGTGCAGAAGCTAGTACTGTATCGCACGGGAATAATGTAGTTTTTGGCGATGAAATGTAGACTTTATTTTATTCCAGAGCATAAACTAATTACGTACCAAATTTTATCGAATTCCGTTCAGTAGTTTTTGCGTGAGAGATACAAACATCCATCCATCCATCCATCCTCTCAAACTTCCACATTTATAGTAGTAGGATATAATAGATTCTGTCCGTGGTTTTGCTTGAGTTACTAACTAATCTATCAACACAAAACTAAAACCATTGAACGGATTGCGCTTTTATATGCCGCGATGATAGTTTACTGATATAGGTATCCGATAAAAAGTATCATACTAAAATGTACACTTAAGTCCTATGGTAACGGAAGGGATCGTGGCCCTGTGGTCGAATTAGCTCATAATAGTAATTCATATAATTGTTAAATTATAAAATAATAATTAAGTATTGAGTGATGTGTCAGATTAACTAACATCAACGTGTCATCATAATATTATGTATTAAGCGCATGGTGGTGTGTGTTGGTTATATTTTTATTAACTTCAAGTATTTTTAAGCAGAATTAAAAGAAAAAATAAATTTAGCTTTCCGCATACTTTCTTCCACATAAACTTTAAAATCCCCAACCCCTTGGGCCTTCGGTAACCACACTCACTCGGCGAAAAACAGCACAAGCGTTATTTCATGCTGGTTTTCTGTGAGGCTGTGGTTATTATCCAGCGAGATAGCCCATTCGAGCCAAAGCATGGCTCTCCCAAGTTTAACTTGTGTATAGGTTTAAAAAAGTAATCGATTTTTAACTCTTACAGTAAGTTACTCGACGACTTCCGGGGCACAGTAGATAGCGCGTCAGCGCTTGAACTGGAGGTCGCGGGTTCGAACCACGCCGAAACATTTTCTGTGTTCCTAGGACGTGTATTAATTAAGTGTATAATATGATAAAATCTTAAACAAATTTCATTCATTTATTTCATTCCAAGGCAGTGTTATCTAAATAGCTTCAGCTTAATTTTAGGTCCTAATATACAAAACATAAGACCTAAAATTAATATAATCATTAAGCAGCCGGAATTAGGCGGGAGTGCTTAATTAAACCGGTGTTATAATCATCACATTATCTTGATGGTTACTAGTTATGACATAATATTAATATCATGTTAATACGCCCACACGCGAACATCAAAGATATAGAATAAGGGTCAATTCACACCGCGACGATAAGCGACGCTATGCAGGGCTGCATTTTTAAAATAGTGATTCAAAATTGAACTTTATTCAGAATATATGAATATACACGTCTCATTGAAAAACTGGTGCTGCGCTATAGCGAGCGGGACCGAGCGGTCTAGTTTGAAACTCTTGCAATTAACTGTTTCAAATATTATACTCCTCCGTTCGCACAATTCTAGTAAACCTGTACTGAAAGATTTTGCTTCACGTATCAAGATTATTTGACTGCACAAGATGTTGCTCCATATGAGCCAGTTGTAAAATAAAAAAGCCACAACATATAAAGTTAACACGTTAGCTCATAATATACAGTCTCATTGAAAATGTTCTAAAAACGAAAATGAGTTCAAGTCGCCCCTCTGTAACTCTACAAAGACTATAAAACTAGTGAAACTACGGCCTAAATGTTGAAGTGCATTAGGCTTTGCGATACTAAAAAAGCTTTTTACAGGTAACAAAACTGGGAAAGGCTGAATTTCACCAGGGATTTCGTTTTGTTACAGTACACACAAGAGATTCATGTATTGTATAGATCAGGGTAAAAAGAAAGTTTACAGCTCATAGAAATTTCCCTAAAGTTCATTCAATATACCGACATATTTTTTAAACCTACACGAACCAAGGTTCCCAAGAGAAAAATATAAAAAGTTTGATAATATGGTCTCGGGGTGCTCGAGAAACTAGACAAATCTTAGCGCAACGAAATTAATAGGAAAAAAATAAATTAAAATAATGCCTGTCATAATATTTCGATGTGAAACTGTGACTGATATCTCATACTTCAGTGTTTCGCGTATTTTTACACGATATCCTATTTTTAGGATACCCGAGGTTGCTCTGGGATCAAATTTAGCCCATAATAATTCTCATAATTTTCAAGTTTGTGCTTCATGAGGCTTCTTTTGCCTCTTGGATAGAAAAAAAACGTTGTTTCAGATTGACAGATGTCAACGTGTTACAAAATCGTATGTATCAAACGCACGGTAGTGTGTTAAATTTGATGTATTTCTGAGCATTATTTAAAAAAAAAATTAGCTTTCGGCACGCACACCTTCCTCCACATAAACTTTAATTTACCGCCCAAATTTCATACTCCCGTAATTTTATTTCTCGTAAAACTGACACTGAAAGTTTTTGCTTCTCGGGTGATTATAATCAAATTACATCTATAGCATCTCACGAAAAATCGTAAACCAAAACTTAGTCTAGTTTTAAAATACAAATCTATATATTAAAACCATGTCTGAGGTTCCATGAGAGGTCAATAATGTGTAACTGAACCAATAGAGCGTCCGAACCTTTGGCCACATATTAACTAAATGGGGGCATTCGAGCCCCTTTCAAATAGAACGGAAAATTGAAAAGGATTTTCCAATAAAAGATACTTTGTAGGTCGGATATAATGCTATATTCATATTTGTTTGTGGCAAATTCCAGTCTATTCGGCTTAAAAATGTAGCATTTTTATGACTTGGTATTATTGAAAACTATTTTAGATTACGAAAATAGTTAATACATAAACATTTATAGGTAACCGCTGAATTGTCAAGCAGTAATCGAGCTGACAGTGATGAATTATAGCTAGGAACACACTTGATTATGTCAGCTTTCAAACAAAAATAAAACTAGATCAAAATAGGTTCATTCGTACGACAGCTGTGATGTCACGGACAGACAGACATAACACCCCTCCGTTTTCGTCGGGGGTTACAAGTTTCAAACATTACAACAGTCCTACTAATATTATAAATGTGAAAGTTTGTGAGGATCGATGGATATATATGTTTGTTACTCTTTCACGCAGAAAACTACTGAACGAATTTTGATGAAATTTAGTATGGTAGTAGTTTAGGCTCAGGATTAAAACTTAGGCTACTTTTTATCCCGAAAAAGTAGAGTATTCCCAATCACGCGGGCGGAGCCGCGGGAAACAACTAGTATACTATATATTTTAGTTATATTATGAATTCTAAATGCGAGCAAACAAAGTAAAGTGTCATTATATTTCTTTATAGCACGGTAAATAAATGACAAATTGGTAACAATAAACAATATTAAATAATAATTTTACGGTTATTTGTTTTTAACGATAATTTGTTTACGGTTATATAAAATAAAAAAATATATATTAAATGATTCAATTATTCAATTATATTAAACAGAGTGCTTAAATTATGTAACATAAATATTGTATTTAACCATAACGGTAAATCACAATTCGAACTCACTTAGCACTAAAAATCCTACCGACTGCGCCAATGAATGAACAATAATTATAATAAAATATTACGTAGTATATTAATCAAAATAATTGGCAAACTAAAAGTGCTGTCGGTGGAATTATGTAAATGTATTTTTCATTATAAACAAAATTCAATTTAGTCAAATTGATTTCGTGCGCGAATGGTAAACTCACACGTGACCTTTTACAAGGTGCGTAATGAGTTTTATATTTTCGTAATTTATATCACTCTGTATAACGTTTAAAGAAATAAATTATTTTGAGGATGTTAATGATTTTACACTGAAGTCAAGTGTGTGTGATAGCGTCAGTTCACACTGAGTCGCAACGCAGCACGCCCTTTTTAATATAGCGATTCAAAATTGTACTTTATTTACTACACAATATGGTTTAATTGATTTAAACTTGCAACTGTAGTAAGTGTCGTCACATTTGTAGTGATGTCATAAAGATGCATTGATCTTAAGAACTTCAAACTACTGAAATTAGGATCAAAAGCTATATTTTAAAACTATATATGGTTCGGTAAAATCAATTACGGATATTTTGGGCATATGATCTACTGCTTATGTATATTAATCAAAATACGTTCTTACGAGACGTTTACTCAGAAAAATAATTGTTATACTCGTAAAAAATCTTCCTTTATATGGGCGAGTTTGCGTTGAGCGGATTCTCTCATATTCAGATTTCCATTTCAGACTTTTCGCTTTGAGTATGACAATTTTTTTTTTGCCTAAGCGCCTTTATAATAAGCAGTAGGTCGTAAGCCCAAAATATCCGTAATTGATTTTACCAAACCTTATATAATAATCATAGATAAAAGTGAGCACAGCAATAACTGAATAAAGAGTAGCCAAACATTTTAAATAGGAATGTCTACAAAAGTTTTCCATGTATGGTATTCAATTAGTACGGAAATAATCTAATCATTTATTATTAGTGTATATTAAGGCAATAATTGTTCTAACTATTAACATAATGAGCGTTGGAGAGCTCTGAATTGTGCCAAAAGCGATCTAACATAGTTTTTACATTAAGCGAATGTTTGATATACATTAGTCCCTACTCCCTGTAATGCTTAAGTAAGTTCCTAATATCCTATTATACTATTATAAATGTGAAAGTTTGTGAGGATGGATAGATGGATGTTTGTTACTCTTTCACGCAAAACTACTGAACGGATTTAGATGAAATTTGCTATGGTAGTAGTCTAGGCTCTGGATTGGTATGGTACTGTTACATATTATGTCAACAGTAAGATGTAACTGTCAATGTCATATTGACAGCTGTCATGAAGTAAAGCCTATTTAGTTAGTTTATTTTAGTTGGCCAAAAGGCTATACATAGTGTAGACGTATATTTTGTGTTAGGCATATCTCATATGTAATACGTATCTGTGTTAAGCACCAATAAAGGAAAATATAAGAATTGTTGCTGTATTATTATCAGCACCACTCAAGCACAAGAAGGACATACAAATCAAGAGGTCGTAGCTCGCTACAGGTACTAGTTCTAAAATAGGCTACTTTTTATCCCGAAAACGCACAGTATTCCCGTGGGATACTGGATACTATATTTACGCGGATGGTGCCGCGGGAAAAAGCTAGTTACAGAATATTTCTCAGCTAGCTTTTGCCCGCGGCTCCGCATGCGTTAGTAAAGTATCTCACGGGAACACTGTAATTTTTCTGGATAAAAAGTAGCTTATGCTTTAATCTAGAGCATAAAGTACTACCATACCAAATTTTATCAAAACCTGTTCGGTCGTTTTTTTTAGTAACAAACATCCATCCATCCTTCAATCCGTACAATGGATGTGTCACACTTACATTTGTAATAGTAGTAGGTTAAAAAGTTTACAGAATCTATATTATTATTGTTCTTTTATCCGACTACCGAAGTAAGGAAGTTAGAAGAATTGAAGACTTGACTTAGACTATCATTTGAAGCCGTACAGTGAAGTGATTATATTTAATAACTAGCTGGTACAACTTCGTTTGCGTGGAACAAGAGGAAACGGATCTCTTTTTTTAAAACGGCAGCCTAAGTGACCCCATACACGGTCCGGTTTTCCTTCAGTTCGGCCTGAACGGATGCAAAATCGTATCGTCTGTGTGCAATTTCGAGATCGCATCAGTCGGCCGTATGGACTGAAGCGATTCGTTCCAGTGTTGCCAACTCTGTTTTTGCGAAACTACTAAACTCGCGTCGTTTTCTACTAAAAACTACTAAAAGAGTACCGATGACTATAAAAAAGGTACTAAACTTATGAATCCCTAAAATTCTTTTTAGGGATTTTGTGTTTACAAACATACATACATTTCAGTTTTAATATTTAACCGTTAAATTAAAAAAATATAGTAGAAAATATTATGTAAATAGAAATAAAATCGGTAGTTTTAAGCGACTTACGGATGTGTGCTACTATGTGCTATTATGATAAGGTGTCATAATAGCACATAGAAGCAGGCCACTTTGCATAACATTATGATTACTGTCTAGCTATTTTCTACAAAACCACTACTAACAATTAAATTCCTACTAAGGAGGGAATAAAATACATAATTTAGTAGTAAATCTTTGTAAAACAACTAAGTTGGCAACATTAAATCTGACCTGTACGGATGGACTGAACGGCAATAAAATTGGACTGAACGGTAATAAAATTCGAGTGTAAAATAAAACCGGTCAAGTGCGAGTCGGCAAGATGAGTTCCGTACAAAATGGAAAAAATCACGTTTGTTGTATGTGGGCATCAAAATTTTATTTTATTTTGTTTTTAGTATTTGTTGATAAAACGGGAATAGAAATACCTACATTATACATTTGTGAAAATTTAAACTGTCGAGCTATCATGGTATAAGAAGGTTAAGTAAGATACAGCCTGGCGACAGACGGACGAATAGCAAAGTCTCAGTAATAGAGTCCCGTTTTTACCCTTTGGATACGGAACCCTAAAAATGGCACGTGGTCTAAGGAAATTTATTAAAGTTCATTTAAGTATTATAAACCTTAGAGTCACTATGGTTGATAAAATCTAAAGACTATTACTATAAAACAAAGAGAAATGATTTCTATAACATATTACTGGAAAAATGTATAACACAATAATTCGGTTTCGTCGATAGCGTGATTACAGTTGCAGCGAAATACAATTAATAAATAAAATAATAGCCTAAACTGACCAAGAGTATGTCACGACATGTCTAAGGAGGGTTCCGTAACTATCAACTCACAATAGGTTTTCTTTGAATTACTTCAAAAGTTATTGTCATGAAGTTATTACAGAAGCAAGGAGAGCAGCGGACAGACAGACGGACGGGCAGAGTGAAATTATAAGGGTTCCTTAACTATTACGGAACCCTAAAAATATGACCGAAGCTTGCGGCAGTTTTCCGTGTATGTGCTCGAATCCGTTCAGGCCGAACCTTAGATTAAAACACCTAGAAACCGGGTACGCGCGTGAAAAGTGAAGTAAATCATTTTGAGCCATATCGGCTCAGTTTGTTCGAACGACCCGTCAGTTGTCAAGGTCAAGCGCTAGTGCATACATCTCCGACTAATATTTTTTATTATTAAAAACATTATGTCGGTTTGTGTCGTTATTGGGTGTCACTATGCATCGGAAAAGAATTAAAAAGCTTCGGACATAACATTTCATATGTAAGTATGAAATGTTATGTCCGAACAATTTGACTTGTATTAAGTCAAATATTTAAAACATTTTAAAATAAAATCATATTATGTCGCCATCTTGCTACCCTTTTGTGAATTGTGAAAGTGTTATTAGTAAAAATAAATTTATTTCAAAATTTTCATGGCTAACTATACTATATGCGTCCTAAGAAGATATGCGTGACAGATAATAATTGACAATCGTAGTGAAGTTACCTAACAAAAATTAATCGATTATTTAAAATATCGAATTAGTTCGTAAAGGAAATGAAATCGGAATTATCGATTTTACATTTGTGAATTAAATTGCTAAGAAATGGGTAATTTGTAAATAAATAATAATAAAAGAATAAAAACTATTCAAATAGTTTATTTTCTTATTTACTGCAGTCTGAACTCGAAGATTGCGAGCTCGTTTCGGAATCGGAAACAAAAACAATGACAAAAAACCCAACAAAAAACAATAACAAAAGTCAAAATCAACAAAAACTCAAAGCAGACGCAACGAAAACACAAATCGCATACAAGGCAGATGCACTCGTACTGACATTTCCGAGTTGCAATACGATCACAAGATGTCCGCTCCTATTCATCGATTTGATGTCGATTCAACAGTGTCAATCTCTATTGACAGAAGTTCCGTTCCATGCATCTGCCATTTTTATGACATATTTTCTTAATTTAATTTCATATTTATATTTCACAGTTATTATAAGATATCAGAGTTAATAATAAGAATAATATCAGTTTCATTTATAATTAAAGAAAATATTATTTTTTGTCAATGGAATATAATTTATTTCGTTTTCTTTTTTTTGTTTTCTTGTAAGAAGTTTGCGTAGCAAGGAATATAAACTGGAATATAGGAACTGTCACCCATATCATCGTACGACGCACGAAGTATAATAGTTGCAACTAAGACAAAGTTTTATAATATTGTCTGTTTTTTTTAATTATCAATTTAAAGTATTTCCCGTATTAAGATAATCCCTAATATATTCCTTAATAACAGTTTAATATAAATAAAGCAAATTGTGTTTAATAGTTTAAAATGAAATATGTTATATTTTTACATCTCACGATATTCAGAAAAACAAATACAATAATTCCAATTTTAAGAGCACAGACTCCACTACTTTAAAGTTTTGTTTGTGTGCGTGTCGGTATGTAATGCTTACGCCTACATCTATCTGTTGCTTGCTTCACTTTGTACGATGCGTTTGTTTGAAGACTATCTAGGCGTTACTAATCTAAGGGCCGAACTGACGTCAGTTCGGTCGGATGCGATTTTCTCCGTGTATGTGCTCGAATCCGTTCAGGCCGAACTGACGTCAGTTCTAACTGAAACGATCGGCCTCTCGTCTGTGGAGGCCAGATAAAAACTTTGTTATACCTTATAATTTAAGTCAGTGAAAGTCCCATTAAAATAGCTCCAGCCGTTTCAGAGATTAGATGGCGCAAACAGACAGACAGACAGACAGACAGACAGATGGACAGACAAAAGTTAAAATAAGTGTTTTTTTATTTTAGGTGCCGTAAATACTTTCATAATATGCATTTAGTGAAAAGCTGTTATTTAAAATTACAAACAGTACTTCAATTGTATATATTTGTGTAGAATATAGATTCTACGTACGTTAAAAAACATATCATGACAAATGTAAAAATGGCACTGACCAAACCGGTCCGTGGAGATGGAAAAGGAATTAATAAAAATAATAAAAAAAGATCTAAGGTACAAACAACCATTTTGTTTTGAAATAAACTACTGTAGCAGCGCTGGCAGTGAAATTTCAAGGTAGCGTCACGCCACTTTCGGATTTATCGCCATCTGTTGGAAGCTACTTATACTTCATAAAATTAACTTTCTAAAGTGCGGCTCAATACACAGGTGACACGAAGTGTACTAATTTTTATTTATCTCTTCTTTACTGAAGTGATGTCCTTTACGCACGATGAAAGTTACTTTTGGATTTTAAATGATGAATGAAGTATCACTTCTGCCCCGTGTACTCTGTACACGTCATGTTATTTATGATATTTTTTATGGATTTTACTAATAATTACCTTAATCTTAGATTCTCAAACGAAAATTGACGTAAATTCATTAAACAAAAATTTATTTATTTGTATAGATGTTTATATAATAATAATATCTATATACGCTTTCGCACTACGTCAATCTGGTCCCGCAATAAGTTCTCGAAGGACTTGTGTTACGGGTACCAGACAACGGAAAAATAAATTATATTTAATACTATACACATTTTTTACATTTTTATTATACTTTACACATATTTTATTATATTAATACACATACACATACGGAAACACAGAAAACTTTTTTGTTCCTTTAGCGGGATTTGAAGCTCTGGCTTAAGCATCGACGCGCTTATCAGAGATAAAGCTATATATTATATTATAGAGGTTTAGATATCTATCAAATATTCGATAAATTATTCGTACTTAAGAAGCAAACATACTTAATGTTGCTCGGTAATAAAATACACAAGTTGGATATTAATTTAAATAAAACATATCAATCGGTTGGGTTAGTTCCGTCAAATATTTGGCAACGCCATATTAATGCCGTTCGAACATGTTAAATATTTTTATTTTATTTTTTTTATTTTTATTTGATCAAGGTACAAAAATAATTAATGAACTAAGTCTTTACAAATAGGTTAGTAAGTTAATACATTGGTGAATTCATTAATCTAAATATTGTACACAGCTTTTGTTAGTAAAAAAAAGAGAAATTACATTGACAATCAACGTCTTCATTTAGGAAAATATTTGAAAAACTTTAAGGTGCATTATGTATACCTAACTAATTAACGTCTATAATAGTTTGTTACAATCAAGCAAAGAGGTCTTATAAGCAGAAATTTTTTGATGAAAGATATCGATATTTACATCAGTCTTTGAACAAAATATGTCATTATAGGACTGACACATGCGACGTAGCGGATTATTCCGTCCAACGTTATTGCTAAAAGGTGGAATGTCAAAGAGCACTGGCTTTCGTTTAGGGCGTTTACTAATAGATAAATTGATGTTTGCAAGCAATTCATCACTGAGCACACCATTGACAATCTTATGGAGCGCACATAAGTCTGCAATATTGCGACGTTGCCCTAAACTGGTAAGACGGTAATGGAGAAGGCGATCCTCATATTCAGGTAGAGTATTTCTTAGGTTATCTTTGTTGCTTAGGTATCTAAGAAATTTTCGCTGTATTGACTCTATACTTTCGCTATCAATTTTATATATGGGTGACCATATAGGTGAGCAATATTCCAATTGTGATCTGACCAGAGCGGTGTACAGCATCTTAAGTGACTCAGTATTTTTAAAAGGTTTTGCAGTTCGTAATACAAAATAGAAAATTCTTTTTGCTGCTGTGATCATAGTTTGATAATGAAATTTAAAATTTAATGAGGAATCATACCAGACACCTAGGTCACGAACTAAATTAACTCGAGTCAGATGCGATCCAGCTATAGTATAATAGTATTGTAATGGTTTCTTTTTTTTTGTGAAAGTTATATATTGGCATTTTTTAACATTAAGGTTCATGTCATTTGATAAACACCAGTAATATACAATATTAATGTTATGCTGAAGAAGAACACAGTCATTGATATTTGCTATTTCGTTGAACAATTTTATGTCATCAGCATAAGCTAGACATGGACATGTAAATTTATCGAGTAAATCGTTTATATGTATTAAAAAAAGGAGAGGACCTAAGTTAGAGCCTTGTGGAACGCCTGACATTGGTTCGAAGGGTATTGAGTCAAAACCGTACAGGGCAACAATTTGGGTGCGATTAATAAGATATGAATGAAACCATCGATGAAGATCACCATGAATTCCTAGATGTTGAAGTTTGATTAAAAGTACATTGTGATTGACGCGGTCGAATGCCTTGGAAAAATCCAAATATATTGAGTCAACTTGGGATTTTTTATTAAAAGACTGACATAGGAAATTTGAGTATACCAGCAAATTAGAAAGTGTTGACTTACCTGATATAAAACCGTGTTGTTTTGGGCTGAGACAGTGAAGTATATGGTTGTAGAGTGAATCATATATCATTCCCTCAAAGATCTTAGCTAAGCAATTGAGGATGCTAATAGGCCTGTAATTTGTGACATCATTTTTGTCACCGCATTTATAAATGGGTGTTATTTTTGCTATTTTCCATAAATCGGGGAAAGTGCCTTGGCTAAGCGATTTGTTAAAGATTATACTCAAGGGGGTACTCAGAGCTGAACCACACATCCGTACGAAAAAAGGTGGGATACCGTCCGGGCCACTCCCTTTCGAAATGTCGATTCCGCATATACGCTTATAGACATCGCTTTCGCTAACCTTCAAGCGACTAAGAATATAGTTTGCAGTTTTAAAGTCGGGTTTGTAGGATGTGGAGCTAATATTGGGGGACTTATGAACAGAAGAAAAGTATTCTGCAAACAAGTTTGCTATTTCCGCACCAGTAGTGGCAGTTTTATCCTTATACTTAACTGATAATGGGAGATCGTTAGTCATGCGTTTAGCCTTGGTATAACGCCAGAAGGCTTTGATATTTTTGGCTAAATCTTCTTCTATGCTTGATATGTACTTTGCAAAACATTTATATATCATACATTTTGTGCGCGTTCTGAGCAGGGAATACGAGTCATAATCGCGGGGATTGCGGTAAGTTTTGAATTTATGATGGTACTTGTTTTGTTCTTTTAGGGCTTTTATTAGTGGTTTAGAAAACCATGACGGGTAGCGACTATTTTTGTAAGTTGAAAGAGGTGTGCATTTGTGTAAAATGTCGAACACTTTGTTATAAAAAAATTGTATGTAATCATTAACATTGTCTATACTTTTAGCATAACGTTCCCAATCTATTTCTTCAATTTAAGATTTACATTTCGTGTAATCAGTTTTTCGAAAATTCAATTTTTGCAATGATGTGTTTTCTTTTAAAGATTTATATGACTCGATTGTAAAATCGAGTGGGGGATGGAACTTATCAATTTTGCTTAATGGGAGAGTTTGAGAAACATTTGTCACATTTAGGTCCGATAGTATTAGTTCTAGTACGTTATTACAGCAGTTAGAAATTCTGTTAAACTGATTAAGATTGTTTTTCAAAATGAACTCGTTTAATAATGAGAGTCTCTCGCAGTTTTTAGTCGAGGTATTCGTTTGTGGACCGAGCCATGACGTATCGGGAATATTGAAATCGCCCATCATCAATGTTTTATTTTTTGGGCATGATGTAATAGTTTGACTACATAGGTCAAGAAAAATTTTAAAGATCTCTAGGGAGATGTACGATGGTATATAAGCCAGACACACGTTTATGAAGTAATTTTTGTCAAAAATTATGCGAATACATACATGCTCTATGTCACTTTCTAAATTTAAAACTTCGAAATCTATGTCCTTTTTTAGTGCTATTAATACTCCACCTCCGTGATTTTTACCATATAGTTTTTGGAAATTAGTCGTCCTGTCTCTTCTTATAACTCGATATCTATCATCAAAAAGCTCAGATGACAACACAGAATCAGTAAGCCAAGTCTCAATAAAGCATATAATATCATAGTCACAACAGAGCACAGAGTTATATATTTCGAGACATTTTGATTTTGAACCTCGCATATAACTTGTACGTAAACTTTAAGGTGTATATTACTATACATTTTTAAAAAAATTTAACTTGCTAACTATTGCATTCTACGGTAATAACTTAAACGATTTTCTCTAGAGAGTGTTGGGACTTAATGAGTATGAACCTAGAGTCGAACGCACGAAAATCTGACCATCTCTAACCCAAACAAATTTGTACTTCATTTCTTTGGCCTTTAGTCGAGCAGCATAATGAAGTGCTTTATTAGCCGGAGACAAGTGTTCGGCGACGTAAATTGGGGTGTTTTCGCCTGGGTATCCCAGAATACTTGTACTGATTTTGTTGTTAGGATTAGATTTGTTGTAGCGGGATACAGATGAAATGAATTCGTCGCGACGCCTTGGACTAATCAATTTGGCAACAATAGTGCGCGGCTTTTTGCTATCCTTATTAAATTTAGCTACTCTTGTTACTTTCACGATATCATTATCGCTGACTGAATATGAAGTCGCTTCAGCAATTTTTTTGATAATATTGCATAAATTTTCAGATCTCGATTCGCTTACACCATGTATCTCAATATTGCAGTCTCTTAATTGTTGTTCAAGAAGGTTAATTTTTTCATTTAGTTTATGCAAATCATCGGTGTTCTGGGTGATTAATTTTTCGTGGCGATCGCTGTCAGAGACAAGTTTGTCCATCCGAGCACTAAACTCGTCGTATTTGTCGCTAAGAAAAGCTACAGAAGTTTGTAGGTCCTTTACCAAGTTTTCTAAAGGTGTTATGACCGCAGCCAATTGTTCGCGAATCAGTTTAGGTAACTCTATTTTCAGAGCGCTTATTATTTCGTCTTTGTACGAAGAACCCTGAGAAGCACCTATATCAGGTGAGTGAAGCTCGTTTGTTATATCTTCACATAGAGCTAGTGATAAAGCTGACTTAATCGGAGTGTTGGAGTTGTCACCGCCTCGTTTTATCTTGGCAGAACAGTCGGGACAGGTCCATCCTTCATTGAATTTTGGTGATAAGGCAGCGTTACTCTGGTAGTTAACACAGGTGTTATGGAATGTTTTACGACATTTGGAGCAATTGATTAGTATTTTATTTCCACGCTTCACCTCCTTATTGCAGCCGCCACAGGTAAGTGTCATGTTATTTTTTAGAATAAAAAAAAAAAACAAAGTAATAAAATAGAAAATAAAAAAACCAAAAAGTATCTCCTTGGGTTTGAACTCAGGCTCTATAGCTCCCACGCAGAGACGACTTGCGCTTGGACCGCTAGGCTAGTATGGGGCCCGCTTCACAGTGGTTGACAGCTAGTTAACAGTTGACACCGTAGTTGTTGATGAAGTTTGATAACTACCTTATATGTCAGTTATTGTTCCGCAATTAATAACACAAATTGCTTGAAAAAACAGTCAAATTCAGAGATTTTCGAGAAAAATATTTTGATTCACGATAGATTGACACTTTGTCCGAAATTTGAGCACAAAATTGTAGCACTTAGACGATTTTGAACACGCGAATTAATATTGTTTTAGCAGGAGCTCGCAATGCACTTGTGTACTTGTGGGTGAGGTGGTTCATTATATTAAACCTTAGTTAGTTATGAGTCGTCGTTTTAATGATTAATATTATTACAAAATAATTGTGTAATTTTGAAGATGAAATGCTTAACGTATTTGTCGTTAACACCTATAATAGTTATTGTCTATGGCAACTGTGGCAACCCTAGTGGCAAGAATAGTGGTAGTAGTCTATAAAAAGGCGAACCACACCCAGTTAGCTATTAATAAACTAGCCACTAGGCTAGTTATAGTCCGACGTTGCTACAGCGGTCTAAACCCGACCCTTAGCGTAGACCCTTTCGAAAAAAAAACATTGGACACCGTCCGATGAACAGCTCCGTTCGTTCCGTCGTCAGTGCTCGCTATCACAGTAAGCGCTCTCTCGCTCTCGCTCTACCCGCGCTCTCTCTCTCGCGAGTGCCATCGCTCGCGAAACAACTAGAAGAAAGAAGACAGAAGACCGAAGACTCAAGAGTCGAGATTCAAGAGTCAAGCCTCAAGAGTGAAGACAAGGCGCCACCCAACCGCCTTTGCCGCCCGACCCGTGCCGTACCGTGTATCGCGCCGCGCTGGGACCGCCGTGTACCGGACGATCGTGCGACCGCTTGCATTGCCTGTCTCGCTCTTTGGTGCGAGCCCTCTGCAAGCACCCCGCCGCGTAGTAACCGTCGCGCTAGGACGAGCGAACGAGCGACCGGTCGCATCGTCCGTCTCTCTTATAGCGCGAGCCTTCTTCTCACGCTCCGCCGCGTTCTCGTTCGCGAACACTAGCGCCCTAGTGTTTAGCGAAACGTTTGTGAGTGAGTTCCAGCCGCCCGAGGAATAATTGTAAGTACATACAGTAAGCACATCAGTAATACATTACGTAAAGCGAAATTTGTACTTTTCAAATTATATCCGCGATTAATTCGCGAAGCAAAATGTCCCTAAGACATAAGCTTACATTGTATAAAGTTTGCATAAGAACGGCACTCACTTATGCGTGCATCTCTTTCGCACAAATAAGCGAGTCTCAATTGGACCGACTGCAGAGAGTCCAAAACCAGTTTCTACAGGCGCCCCCTGGTACATGCGTAACATCGACTTGCATAGGGACTGCGAGCTCATCACAATTAAAGCCTATATTAAGGAACTCGTAGAGAGATTCTTTGATAAAGGCAAAAATCACCCAAACCCCCTTATCCAAAAGGCCCTGGACTATAATCACGATGCACAGACTTTACAACACCCGTACAAACGGCCTAAGCATATCTTAGCCGATCCCGTTGACCCGATCACAAAATACGTAACGTACTATGTACAGTTACGTAAACACTAATCACACGCACCCGCGAGATTAGTATCGCACCGGGGTCGACGCCGGCGCCTACCCCGAGGTCCCACATCCGACACAACAACACGTACAGTCGTACAGACCGACCCTAACACGGGACCGAGCCCGAACCCGAGTTCGAGTTCGCATCCTAGTAGCCTAGGTATACTTCAAAATAGTGTCCGCGACCGCGATATTGATATACAGAGCTCTATCAATACCGCGAACCTCATCGACATTAGGACTTACGCGTGCGAGTCATCCCGACCGTAGGCGGAAGGGGAGAGGGACGGCCCTCTCAGTACCGAGACCGTTAAAAACAAGAGCTCCTCTATCGCGATAACTCGCACGCCCTTAGTTTTTGCTACCGCGCGCAAGCAACCTCACTTCTCAGTGAGTGAGGAAGGGGTCGGATCCCTCAGCAGGTAAGACCGGCGTCTCTCCTGTCATAAAAATAGCTCACAATCCGTAGCTGTCCCCAATATCCGGTCTGAACATCACCCGGGTGATGTTAGGGAGGGTCAAACCCTCCCATCGTCTCTTACCTAATAAACTAGCCACCAGGCTAGTTATAGTCCGACGTAGCTACAGCGGTCTTAACCCGACCCTTAGCGTAGACACTTTCGAAAAAAAAACCGGTTAGCCCCTCACACGAGGCTGAAATATTCAGGTGACGTACTTGGTTGCTATTACTGTAATTTTAATTTGTACAAATATTCACTGATGATATTTTATGGTTATCACATCTGTTTTATTTAAAAAATTGAAAAAATAATAATGTAATTATAATTGGGAATAAATGTGGAAAGTTACTATTGTACAAAGTATAATATCGTCTGGGTTTTATTTCTAGGTGTTATGCATATTGCTTTATGATTTGAATCGTTATAGGCGGCACTAAGTGTAAAAGTTATGATAAGTCACAAACGGTTTTAATGTTTAAAGTATCTAAAATGTCTGTAACTACATTAAACCTTATGTAATATCACGGAATGTAATGTCTTTAGTAATTGTGTTGTTAGATCAATAGTGTTCTGCAAATAGAAAGTGAGTCTTTTATTAAATCTCATGGCTACCCACATGTTATTTCGGAATTAATAAACTATAATAACAAAAATATATAACAAAGACATTAGTCGGAAGACTAATCTCTTTGTTATATATTTTGGACTGTGATAATGTTAAAGATCTTTTTAGAAAATAGTATATTTCTATCTACCTACCTTTAATTCCTTGGGTAGGTTGAGATAAATGTATTTGCTATAACAATTACATGTTCGAATTGAAATATCAGTAAATAAATTCCTGGTAATAGATTAATATCAGGTATTAACTAAATATTACTTTAAGTTAATAAAATTATGTCGATATCCTGATCTGACAATATATTATTTTTACACTGTTTCATAAGGTTGACTTTTGAGGAGTCAACCATTTGAGAATCAATCATTAATTTCTATAATAAACACTTTTAATTTTGGTATTCTACAACCAAATCTATCACGCTCAACCACTGAGTCACAGAGGTCGTCAGATACGTTAACCCATCCAACATTCAACTTCCAAGTTAAAAGCCATTGAACCAATTACACGTGGTTTACAGAGATATATCAATTTGGCTGTGTGTTTAACAAATTACTTCTACTACCCCCTTCCTATTAATCCCATTTACCCTATTCATCCCTCATCACCCCACCTGAACAATTTCATAAAGTAAATAATCGTAAATTGATTGAGGTTTCTAGAAGGTTAAAATATTAATTCCATCAGAGGCCTCAAGACTTATAGTTTGTTAATAATTGTGACCCCTACTTAACTAAATAGAATAAGTACACCTAATTATTTATTCTGGTATAATAGGAATAATTGGTTAGGCATTAATCTTATAAAGACCTCTGTGGCTCAGCGTTTAGCGCGTCGGCGCTTAAGCCGGGGATCGCGGGTTCTAATCCCGCCGAAGGGACAAATTTTTTTTATGTTCCTGGGTCTTGGATGTGTATTAAATATATGTAGAGTATAAACATGTCTATAGTATAAAAGTATTAAATATATTTCCGTTGTCTGGTATGGGTACCATGTCTGGTATGTATCATGGGTGATACAAGTTCTTCGGATACTTAGTACAGAAACAGATTGACAACTTTTATTTTGATTTAAACAAGCAAATCTTGTATATATGTAATCGGAACCTCGGAAGCGGATGCAAGTACTTGCATGAAATTTAGTATGCAGGGAGTTTCGGGGAGAAAAATTGAGCTAGCTAAGTATTATACCTGGGAAACTGCGCATTTTATGTGTTTCTTCTTTTGTCGCTAAAGCGGCTTTCAGACTACGCTATAATATAATAGCATATAGTATATAGCTCATAGCACAACAATATCGCGCACTATACATTGTTAAGGGCACGTTCACACGGCACTGTACTATATATTATTGGCTTACTATTCGCTATAAAATTATGCGATACGCCGAGTTCATGCTGTGCTATATCGCGCGCCGCCCTCGTCCTCCTCCTTCACCCCCGGCCATCTCGCAAGCGAAACGAACAACACAAAACGTCTAGACACGATCCTGTGCCTGAGACGGATTTGCGCTGGCGCAGGCGCCAAATGATTGTTTTTGTCGTAGTTTTTCTCTTTTGTAGAATTAGGATTACAAGTTATTACATGGAACACTTTATAGAGAGTGTAAGAAAATATCCGTCGATCGTGATGTGTACAGTGCAACTGTGCACACTCTTATAATATCGCGGTCAACTGAGCTTGCTTTATTATACTATAAATGCTTGCGATGATATCGCGTAATGTGAACGCCATGCTATATAGTATAGCATTAGGTCCTTCTTTACTATACTTTATAGCATAATTGTATAGCGTAGTCTGAAATTAGCTTAATAAATTATGAGTGATTTCAAATATACGATGATGAGTCGCACGATAGCACCATGTTTAATACTATACAATATATTTAATATTTCTTCTTGTTTAAATGTATATTATGTACGATTTATCAGCTATTGTTGAGTGTGTTATTCTGTCCCTCAAATAACAGTACCGATGGAACCGCATTGTGGTGTTTGCGCCGTGGTGGTATGCTTGAGTGGTCTCCATTTTGATGATTAGACATTACTCTGCACTACTGACCATCTGATTCTGGCAGAACCTAGTATTAAAATCTTTAATATTATCTCTTTACCATTTTATGCTATTTTTTTATCTTATTTTACTATTATTTTGTTATTTTTATTGTAATGTATATACTTTATTTATTTATTTATTTATTTATTTAGGCAATCAACAATATAAACACATACATATTAATCAACATTAAATAAATAATAGCTAGTGTTTACATCACTTATAGATATGCACAACATTTTAGATAAATTCAATTAGACAATCAAAATTAAGTTAATAACAAATAATTTTGGTACATAAAATTAAAAATTAAAAAAGGACATGCAATTATTTTAAAAGTAATCTAATTATAATAATTTCATTAGGAAAATGTAAAAATGATTACAAATTTTAATAAAATATAATTGTAAAAAAGTAAAATTGATGTAATAATATTGAATAATATACCAATAACAATAATAAAATAAAAATCATTCCAAAAATTAAATAATAGCCAAAATATTTAATAAAATTGTAAAATAAATTGAAATTAATGTCAAATTTATCATAAAATGAATTAAAGTTTATTATCATTGTTTACATTTCTTGTCAATAGTTTTTTCTTAAACGACGTGCGTTGGTCATAAAAAATATCTAAGTCTAAAAGCTTATGCCAATCATTGTAAGTTTGAGGCAGTCTTACTAATGGGCTGTTTTTGCCTAGGTTAGTTTTATATCTTGGTATATGGAACGCACCAGTAGGATTACGACGGGATGGTAGTTTAGGGACTGTGAAAGTAATTCTTTCGAGAAATTCTTGGCATGGCGTTTGGCCTTTAATTACTTCTTGAAGAAAAACTAAATCCATCATACGTCGGCGTTGTGCGAGAGTATTCATATTGAATGCAGTCAGCCTGTCAACATATGAGCATCTTTTGTTAATGTTCGGAGTCACATATGCCAGGTGTCTAGTGAACGAGCGTTGTAGAGATTCAATGCGTTGCGAATGAACATTGTACAAGGGGTTCCATATTATGCTTCAGAATTCAAGGATACTACGAACAAAATTTTTAAATAACACAATTTTAGTCTGAGGGCTTTTAAATTCTTTTGAACTGCGCTTAACAAATCCAAGAGTTTTAGTAGCTTTGTTAATAATGTAGTCAAAATGAGGAATAAAACTCAGTTTGGTGTCAAGTATTATGCCCAAGTCCCTTACAGTTGGAGAAAAAGCGATATCAATCCCAATTATGTTGTAGCGTGTAGGAACAACCTTTCTTTTTTTACTAAACACGATGTGCTGGCATTTAGAGGCATTAACTTTCATACGATTATTACGGCACCATAGGTAGATGCGGTCTAGATCAGACTGCAATAATCGAGAATCGGAAGCACTATTTATCTGTAAAGATTTTTTCATATCGTCAGCAAACAACGAGCTATGGCAATGATGGATACTATGTACAATGTCATTTATGAACAGCAGAAACAAAATTGGACCCAAGTGAGAACCCTGCGGTACACCTGACGTCGCTAAATATTTTACTGATTCATGCCCACTGACCACTACAGATTGTTCTCTATGGTACAGGTACGATTTGAACCACTTGAGCATGCAACCGTCAATACCATATTGGTCTTTTAATTTATTAATCAGAATATTGTGGTCGACAAGGTCAAATGCACTTGCGAAGTCAGTGTAGACCGCGTCCACCTGCTTGCCATTATCTACATCTTCGAATACAGGAGTTAAGAATGTAAGTATGTTTGTAATTACTGATTTTTTACTTTGAAAACCATGTTGTTGACTACAAATAAGTGTTTTAGTATGTTCAACTAAAATTGGATATAAAATTGACTCAAATACCTTTCTTTGCAAAGGTGGAAAGGATAGATATAGGACGATAGTTCTTCACATTACTGTTATCACCTTTTTTAAACACGAGTACTATACGTGCTCTTTTCCACTGAGTTGGAAAAGAACCAGATTTTATTGATTTATTAAATATTATTTTTAAGGGGTATGCTAAAGCGTGTGCACAATTTCTTATAAATATGGGGGGAATATTGTCCGGGCCGGAACCTTTTTGTGGATTGAGTTTCTTTAATGTGTTAAGTACGGCAGATTTAGTAACATGTACGCCATTTAATGTACTAGTGTATTGTTGGGAAATAATTGAGGGTGTATGTTGAGTTAGTTCGGAATCGCTCATTGATTGCCCATAGATTGAGCTAAAATAGGACGCGAATAAATTGGCAATGTCGACACCACCAGACACCTTAACATTATCTTCAATCATAACGGAAGGAATGTTATTCGAAGAGGATTTTTTTTGTTTAATGTAACTCAAAAAAACTCGTGGATTATGCTTGAAGCTATTCTCAACGGTTTCAATATAATTCCTATGACAGACTTTAACGAGCTTTTTACATCGACTTCTTAGTAATTCATATTCATATCTGTTACGAGGATTATTAAATTTCCGATAGTTACATCTTAGCTTTTCTTTCTCCTTTAGGAGTTTTATTAGGTCAGAAGTGAACCAAACTGGGTACGAAGCTTTACATGGTTTACGGTTCGGTATGTATTTCTCAATAACTTCGTTAAGTACGTCATAAAATTTTACTACCATTTCATCTACGTCAACACAGCTAGCAAACAAATGAGACCAATTCACGTCGCTTAAACAGGAGGAGACATCATTATAATTTGCTTTGAAAAAGTTATAATCAGAACGAGGGATATTTTCTAAGACTGAATAATTATCACAACTTACACGAATATCTATATCGAGGGGTGGATGGTATGGATCTACTTTGCTTAAACAGTATGTTTGATTTACTTCGCAATACAGGTTACTGAGGACCAAATCTAAAACTTTACCGTCTTTATTAGTTACAAGATTTTGTTGATTCAGTCCAGTTACTGCAATAAAGTCGCTAAGGGCACATGCCAATTTATTTTGATTACATTGAGATACAATTGATATACCATCCAACTCCCTTTGCCATGTTACAGAACTCAAATTGAAATCGTCTACAATTATAATGTTATCAAAATCAGTTATTATATTATTTACAGAGTTGTCAAAAAACGTTATTAGTTCATTATATTTTTGCGTAGAAGAAGAACAAAGAGTATAAACAGCACATACACCTATACTTTTAGTCTCATTACCATGTTTAATCTTAACCAAAACCCATAAATCCTCGCATGCACTTTCCTTTTCACTTAATCGTATACTAGAGATTGACTTTTTGACAGCTATAAGTACTCCACCACCATCCGCTTTGTCATGAAAATGTGATATAGTACGATCTCGTCTGTATACAGTATATCTTTCGTCTATAAATTCAGCGTCATGTATATTGTTATTCAACCAAGTCTCAGTGAATACTATTACATCATAATCATTCAGTAGAATATTGACACGGCAGCAAGAAGATTATCACGATGTCTGGCGCTCTGAAGTTTCACAACAACTGTTCGTGGGCGGGTGCTGTTCACATGCAGTTTTGCCACTCGAAAGCAAGATTGGATATTGTCCTCCGTAGTTTGCGAAGACACTACCCTGCTAATCTGAGTTACCACCTGAGTTAGATTTTCATTTTTAAATTCAGGAAGACCGTGAATTTCTACATTAGTTTCACGATTGTATTGTTCCAGTGCTGATACTCGACTAGAAAGTTCTGATACGTCTTTTTTAAGATTACTATTCTCAGTTTTAAGTTGTAAGATCTCTTCTTCCCGTGATTTTAGTAAACTATTAATGTCTTAATATTTTTGATTGATGAAATCCATTGATGTAAGTAAATCTGATACTTGTTCTTTCAGTGGTTGTAACTCTGGGTCAAGTATTTGTTTCAATATTTTAGGAAGTTCAGTTTGCAAGGCAGTCACAACTTCGTACTGAACGAGACTAGGAACGCTAGCTTCATCAATAAGTTTGTAGAAGCAGGTCTATCACTTTCTTTGCTCTTTTGCGTCAGGGTAACTTTTCTTCTTGTCGTAACATTATCGACTATTTGGGAGAAAGTATCTTGAGCCGTACTTTGTGGACGGATAGGCGTATTTTGATTATCTTGTTTGGGCATTTTGCTGGTGCACGCAGGACATCTCCATTCCTTTTTCTGATCCTTCGTCATGGAGTTGAACTCCTTAAGTGACATATTTGCACACAAAAGATCGTAAGCACCATGGCAGTATTTACATTGAATGTAGATTTTATCTTTAATAATATTGTTACATCCACTGCACTGGTTCCCAGCCATTGTCAAAATAGGTATTTGTAGTATTTTTTATTAAGACACTTTCTAAGTATTGTTCAAAGGCTGTTATCATCAAGGAGACAAAAAAAAGTTCTTGTCTATGGCTGTCAGTTGTTGTTATGTCATCTGTCAATGTGTCAAAGTGATCAAACTTCAAAATTGTCTCCAATTTTTTTGTGACCGACTTTTTATTTTGTTAAAAATTATGTTAATCCGTCCTAATTTAAATAACGGATTACAAACGGCTTCTAATTTGTTTGACTGACCGCCCAGTTTGTGATGGTTATTAAATATGAATCATAGGGGCCACATTACTTTTAATTTTCAGATAAAACTCAGCTTGTATGTTTCACGAGGATGTTGTGAATAATTTCCTGTATTTTAGAGGTTATCTTCAGGATTTTTGGATTTCTGAGAGTAAGAAGTGTTGTCGAGCACTCACCACTAATTATTTCTCCAATTTAGGTCACACAATTAAGAAAACACTTGTGGTTATGGTTTACGTTACTAGGTATAGAGAATATATAGCTAGAACTCCGAACAAAGCTCGGCCACCCAGTACCTCAAACTCGGCCACCCAGTACCAGTACCTATAATCACTTGGAGTGTATGTCCTAATTAGTCAAATATGCGTTTTTTATTTTATTTATTGTATTAAATATCAAATCCGATTTACGGCTCGGTCTCCCAGGTACTTAATAACATAAAATTAATTAGATAATGCTCATAATATTATTATTGTAGTACTTGTTGTTGTGGTCATCGCACTCACAAGCTAATACGAGTAGCGCCCTTCACGTACAGTTCTGACCGCGGGAAATAGCACGCGCCGTTTCAACCCGCGCTCCGAACTGAACATGCGAGGGGCCGACAGTCTGAGCTGGCATGTCGATGACAGCACAATTTTTTACAGTTTAAACCGCGCTATGTCGTATTTTGACATATTATGTAAGGCAGCCCAAGCCGTGACGCATTCAGTCGTAATAATAATTAGCACCACAGTTCGATCTGTAGTCCAAACTTCACAGTGCACAGATCCTTTCATGGTTTGGAACGTAGTTCGATCCGCGGTCCAAGCTTAACATGCTATATAAGGTCTAGAAAAATCAATTACGGATATTTCAGGCACATGATTTACTGCTTATGTAGCGGAGAGTCACTCATAGGTACATGATATGATTTTTTACTTTGAGTATGACAAATATTTTTCTGCTAAAATGTACACAAGCAGTGAATCATGTGCCCGAAGTATCCGTAATTGATTTTCAGAGACGTTATATATTTATTAGTATTATTTTATATTTTTATAGTTATATAGTTAGATATAACCACTTGACTCGTGAATTATAATGTTATGCACGTTTGGCCAAAGTCATAGTCCACAAGGGAGGTCAACAGAATATAATTCAGTAACATGGATTGTGACAGGCTGTAAAAATCATCACTATAATCTTTTAAATGTCGCGAATTAATGTGGGATTTACACGGATGACTAAGGGTTGGTTTCACCATTGATATTGAACGCAATCGGTAAATGAAAAACTCACTTTACGCGTTTAGATGAGTTTAAAAATCCAAATTGCATTACACCAACATACCTGTACTAAACACGTTTCTAGCTAAGCTGAGTTCAAGTTCTGAACTCCGGATTTCGTCGGTTTAACTTCGTTGAACGCGTTCTAGAGCTGTCACGTGCGATATGTCATGAAATGACAGTTGTGATGTTTGTTTTCATAAATTCAGTATTAATTTGTGTATAATATCGTATTAGGTAGGCATCACACATCAAACATTCTAATAAATCTCATTTTAATTAAACTCGGTTTTCACTACCACAATTAGCTTAGATAAAGTGAAACCTATTTAATGTAAAACTATATCGACATTGTCGCATGAACACGCTCAATGGGATCTAAGTTTTTAAAAACGTTTTTATTGTAAATGATGAAAATATCGCCCCTAAAGCAGCATGATTTTTGCCTCACGGCGAAAAATCGACGGTCTAAATGGCAATTCGGCGAGGTCACAAGTGATTAAATTGCTATTAAGTCGGTGCGTCTTTAGTCACTCGTGTACATTATCCCACGTAAGCTGTAGCCGATGTGGGATATACACGTGGGATATATGACGGGATAAACACCCATAGACTGATATTTGGGTTGATAGATACATATTGTCATATTAAATTATTATTCTTAGCAGACACGTAGGTTTTCTCCGAATGTTTTCCTTTACCGTTTAAGCATAAAGCTCATAATGTACCTGAGAATAATAATAATAGCTCCCCACACCGATTTCGCTGACGGTGGCCGGTATCATTGAAAGCAGACAGCTACGCAGGAGTGATTTTTATAGTGACCAGGTGTGTGCGCAGTATAAAAGAGCACTCCCGTCCTTTACTCTTGTAAACCAGTGGGACGGATGACCGACACGATTAGCGAGAGATCAGGTGTAGAAGCGACTTTTTACGTGCCAATTCTACGCATGGATCATATTTCTTGTCAGACAATTAGGTGATTAGTCTGCATTGTATTAACCAAACTTGGAAACAACATTTTTTTGTTGTTCCAACGCAGAAATCGAACCCACAGCCTCCGAGTCGAGAGCCAAGCTCTAAACTACTGGACCACGGAGGCTGTCACAAACTTGAGAATATATTAATATCAAAAAGAGGAAAGATTTGTCTGTTTATTGGTTTGCATTGAATAGGCTCTGAAACATAGATACAATCAAAGCCTCAACATCAACACACAAATATAATTTCCTTTTTATGAATTATAATCTCTCCTCTCATATAACTGAACAACCTACGAAACAACTTTCATGTATAGACCACATTATAAACAATGTAAAGAATGCTTCAGGGTCCTTGAATGAATTACATCTCTTGGACCATAACACGGCTCAGATACTGAATATTCCAGCTACGAATAAAGACTATATACCAAAAGCATACTACGTATACATTAAGGATTATTGTCAAGAAAATTTGGAAAAGTTCCGCTACTGCCTAAGCTGTTTATATTTTAATAATGTTTTCAGATGCAAAGATAATATAAACACAGCATTAAATTGTTTTTATGATGAATTTATTCTTTTATAATTGTTTTTTTGTAAAAGTTTCTCTTTCAAAAAAAACAATGAAATATAAGCCCAACTGAATATAATAGCATAACAGCCCAAATGAAGCCCACATAGATTACTAACTAAAACTAGCTGCAAAACAAAGATACATCTTAGATTTACTTATTATAAAGAATAAACGAATAAAAACAAATCGAAATGTCAAATATATCCTAAAATATTACGCAAAAATATTACGTAAGATCGCACAAAAAATATTATATTTGATAATGACCTACTCGCAGCCGCCAAAAATAAATGCAGAGCAACGTGGGAAATTATAAACAGTCAAGTTAATGATAAATTAGATAATTTTGATCTTATTAATGAAATGAAAATGAAAATAATGACATAGTATGTAATCCTACTGACATTGCTTAATGAATTTAATAATTATTTATTTAATCTGACAACTATACAAAATGCAACTTTACCATCTAATACTAATAATACTTTTATTCAAAATACCATCTTTCTGAATCCATGTACCTACTTCGAAATAAATATTGTAATTGGATCACTTAAAACAACTAAATCGAATGGATATGACGGAGTATCTACTAAGGTTGTAAAATACTGCAGAAATGAAATAACACCTATAGTTACCTATTTGACTAATCTTTCTTTCGAAAAAGGCACATTTCCAGATCTTTTCAAAACATCGGTAGTAAAACCGTTGCACGGATATGAACAAAGTTTTCATCGCCCAAAAAAATGTGTAAGAGCTATTTGTCGTAAGCCGCCTATCTATGAGTCCTGTAAACCACTTTTTCTAAAATTAAATATAATGACTTTACCGAGCATGTACATTTACGAATTAGTGAATAATATAAAAATAAATTATAAAACTTTCAAAAAGGCACGTGACATATACCCTAGGACAAAGAGAAATCCTGGCAGGCTAGTTCGTCTAGTTGACATCATCCCGAAAAATGATTGTACCAGAGACAATATTATGGCATGTGCATAAAAGCATATAATGCTATCCCAAGTCATATAAAAAAGTTACCGTATAATAAATTTAAACAGGAAATAATTAAATGGTTTAAACTTAAAAACTTCTACTCGGTATTTAAACAATAAAATAATAATCAATAGCATAATAACATAATTAATCTATGCTCAATTAATCATTACTTCAACTTCAACAATTACTATGACATTAATGACCATTATAATATTATTAATATGATTATTATTTTTAAATGTGTTTCAATTATTGTATTATTATTTTTTGTTACTGATTTATGACATCTATTATATAATCCTGACATGTTATTGTAATTACCGACAAATATCTACTTGATTGACATCATAATGTTATGTACTGACTACTAATTTTTTTTTCTCTCCCCCCCCCGGGCTGTGGACGTGATTAGACGTGTAATTTGTGCAAGTTTTTTTTAATTTTTAAACAATTTTAATTAAAATATTTACTAAACAAATTCAGTGAAGTACTAGGCGCGCATAAAGTTGGAGGTGTATAAACGCGTGTGCGAAAAGGACAGCGACAGGAGCCTACCATAATTCTGCGAGCTGCTGCGGTCTGGTCACAGTAAACGTCACATTAACGTGCGTATACGTCACTTACCTTGTTTGCTGTAATCTGTGGATTACAGCAAACAAGGTAAGTGACGGTAGCGTTTTCGTAAACGTAACACAATGCCACTGGAACGCTCCCCGCCTTTGAATAAATCATTAAGCCTGTCAGAGTCTGACATTAATAATTTGGCATCAACTTCTACGACCATATATTTAACGGAGTTTGACCATGTCACTCAAAGAGACAACAAACGGCATCGAATTTCTGGCGAATGTACGCTAATCGAAAGTACAGACTTCCGAGCAATTATTAGAGAAGAATTGCGGGACATGATGACTGCTATACAACAGCAACAAAATGCCCGTCTAGATATAATTGAACAACATGTCGCTGAAATTAAAGTTCAGAATGATACGACTCTGAAAATGAATCTTGATATTGAAAAATCTATCGAAATCGTGAACACGAAACTAGATGATCTACAATCCACAATCCAGAATTTAGAAACCCAGCGTAAGCAATTTACTGAGCAAATTGCTAATATTGAATATAAATGTGACACCTTGGAAAGGATTTCACGCAAGACATGCATACAAATCGGGAATGTGCCGAATCAAACTGGTGAAACAAAGGAAAGTTTGTTTGACGCAGTTAAAGAGCTTTCGATCTCCCTAGGGGTTAATAGCACTACACTGCGCGATGTGTATCGAATGCCATCAAAATCAGACCGAATTAATACGGTCATAGTGGCCGAATTTTTCTCCACCCTTAGAAGGATAGAATTTTAATGGCAGCTAAGAATCACAAACTGAACTCCCTCAAGCTTAAAACGGAACAATTAAATTCATCGCACATGGGTTTCGCAGGATCAAAGGTGGAAATATATCTCTCGGAACATCTAACCCCGACTGCATCTCGGCTATACTTCCTCGCGAGAGAGTTTCGCAAAAACATGAATTATGCGTATTGTTGGACATCAAATGGTCTTGTATATCTACGTAAGAAGCAAGGTGATCCTTATGTTTTAGTAAAAAGCGAGGCCCAGCTACAGCAATTACAAAACAAATGACTGATAGAGTGTGTAACTATATATCCGACATCTATGTATGTTATATGTTTATGTATATTTATATGTTTATGTTTAATGTTTGTTATAATCAAAACTTTTGTGTGAATTGCCATAAACGGTGTTCAAAGTGTTAAATATTGTATAGTATTAAGTAGATTTTATTGCGTTAATGTACAAATCGTTATCTATTACTATTGTTACAGCTTGCCTACCTTCATATACTTGTACAAGTTCAGACATACACATAAATTCCAAAAAGAGGTTCAGACACAGTCTTTTAGAATTATTCAGTACACCATGCCTGAAATGCTTAATTTCATTTCATTCATCTTCATTTAAATTGAAATATAATGGATAATATTCAACTGCAAAATGATATAGACAACTCCTCTAAAATCCAATGTAAATTAATCAACAATCCTAAGAATCTTAAACACGAAATTGAAAATTTTAAAATCGATAAACATAAATTAAACATCATCTCTTTTAATGCCAGAAGCGTTAATAAAAATTTAGACAACTTCCTTATATTTCTTACTAGGTTAGATATAGATATTGATATTATTGTCCTATCAGAATGCTGGTGTAATGAGGATTCTGTTCCTCCTGTAATTGATGGATACGCTATGTCTTACACCCAACGTAGTTTTAATAAAAATGATGGTGTCATGTACATTCGTAATAACATAAATGCCTCAGTACGAGAAGTGGAACTAGACGAAGCAAACTGTTTAATGGCGAGTATAAGTAATACGACTTTAATTGGAATATACCGCCCCTATGGCTTTAAAAATTTAAACGTTTTCCTAGATTCACTGGACAAATTTTTAGCCTCCACCAAAACACAAAATGTAATACTTACTGGTGACATTAATATTGACACTATTGACACTACAAATAGTAATGGCAGGGATTATTTAGAGATTATATGCTCCCACGGATTATACAAAGCCATTGAATACCCGACTCACGGACGTACTTGCCTGGACCACTTCATGTGTAAACTAGTTCTAGATGCTCAATCCTATGTAATCGAAGCGGACATTACAGATCACTTTCCAATTGTACTGAGCATTTCACACCCTGATAAAGTGACAGCTGCAACCTTACATTCCGCTACTAGAACCATCTACACCACTATCCAGCCTGATCTCCCACCTCTGCAACCTGAGCTTTATTAATGGTTCATTTCCTGATGTATTTAAAAAAAGCTGTCGTAATTCCAGTGTACAAGGGTGGCGATATCGATTCTGTGTCGAATTATAGGCCGATATCATTACTTAGTACTATCAGTAAAATTATAGAAAAAGCATTTAATACACGACTCATAAAATTCTTAGATTGTAAAAATCTGTTAGCAAGTTCTCAAATTGGCTTTCGATCGGGCAAATGTACAGAGGATGCATTCTCAAAGTTCTCAGAAATAGTTACACAATCTCTTGATAGAGGCCAAAGATGTGTAGCAATATTTTTGGGCCTCAAAAAAGCGTTCGACACAGTTTCGATACCGCTTCTCCTGGCAAAGCTGGAGAAGATGGGTATACGTGGGTTACTAGCGGTATGGCTCCGAGACTATCTATAATTGAGAAGTCAAATTATAAGAGTGGAGAATGTCTATAGTTCTGATGCCAAAATAACCTATGGAATACCTCAGGGAAGCACCCTCGGGCCTACTCTTTTTTTAGTTTACGTGAACGAATTGTGCAATCTTAATATGGCCAGTGGAAATATCCTCGCATTTGCGGATGATACCGTCCTAATATTTAAAGGATCATCATGGTCGGATGTTGAAAAATATGCAGAGGAAGGTCTCAGAATAGTAACAAAATGGCTAGATCAAAACTTACTAACTATTAATATACCTAAAACAAAATATATTTGCTTTAATAAATTTAATAATAAATATAATTTCAAAATTAAAGCCCACTCCTCCGTCTGTATTTCGGAACGTGACTGTGACTGTGCTACCGTATTGCAAACAGACAGTCATAAATACCTAGGCATTATAATAGACAAACACCTAAATTGTCATCCACATATTATGGCATTGGGCAAGCGTTTACGTAAGCTTTTACCTATATTCAGAAATCTTCGGGATGCTGCTGATTTCTCTCTTATAAAACGTCTATATTGCCCTTTGCCATTCGCTTTTGACATATTGTGTTACCGTATGGGGTGGAGCCGCTGCCAGTCACCTCTTGGAGCTAGAACGAGCCCAACGAGCAATTATTAAGGTTATGACCCATAAGCCCAGGAAATATTCTACAGAATTACTCTATCGTGAGACCCAACTTCTGACTGTGCGGCAATTATTTATGCAGAACGCAGTGGTCCGATACCATAAATATGTAGACCTCACACAATTACCCCTACATAAAAGACGCATTAGAACTCCGACTAATTCAATTAACACAATGTTTGCAAGACGTCAATTAATTTATATGGGCCCCTATCTATACAGATATTTCAACGATCACAATGAAATCGTCAAATTGAATAAATCTCGCCTTAAATTGTCAACAAAACAATCTCGTCTGTCATTTAATTATTTACAAACTGAAAATATCTTATATAAATTAACATAGGCAATTTTGGATAAAAACCATTCTAACACTTACACTAATAAATCTTACATCACTAATCTAGCAACACTGTATACATTCACTTTAGTTTTAACGAAAAAGTAAATACATGTTTACAAAACACAACACTACTTAATATATGTATAAAACGTCTACTTCAAATTATTATATTTTGAGCTGAAGCGAGCAGCTTATAACTTGAACCACAAGCAAAATCTCGATAAACAACTGTCCCAGCAAATGTCTACAAACTAATTTGTACTTACCCTCACATTTTTTAATATTTTTTATATTTCATTAGTCATCTTACATCTTACGTGTAATTGTTAAATATTATGTTATGAAAATTTTTGTCAAGTGTATTAATTTAGAAACATTGTGTCCACCGTATGGGGTGGAGGGTTGATAGTCTGAGACACAGGAACTCCTAGTTCAGGCATCAACCCACCTAAACCCTTACTGTATAACTGTTTTAATTAGTGTTTTTTCTACTTTATGAAGGTGAGAAATAAATGATTATTATTATTATTATATTATTATTATTTTGCGAAATTTATTATTAAATGTGTTATGTGTGATTTTCTGTTTATTTTTTTTGTTATCTACTAAACTTCCTAACAGTATGACATGTAATTACTAATTAAATAATTAAAATACAATATATAATAATGTAATAATAATTCAGAATAATTAGAACTTAAATTAATGTAATAAATATTTGCATGCTATTTATATATACCTAAAAGTGCCATAGCCTATAAATTTTGTTACCAACTATTGTCACCATTGTTTTAGAGCAAACAAAATTTAGATAAAACAAACGAATTGAATTGAATTGGATTGGATTGGATTGGATTTGATTGGATTGGATTGGAAAGGATTGGAAAGGATGGTGTCCTGTGCTAGACAGATCCGGGACACTCCCCTTATAGCGGCTGATGGCAATCCGCAGGTTAGTTTTAGTGGGTAAACCGGCGAGTCACGTCGGGAAGGGCGTAATGACCTTTCCCCTGCGAGATCAAAAAAAAAAAAAACGGATCGGATCGGACCGGACCGGACCGGATCGGATCGGATCGGATCGGATCGGATCGGATTGGATTGGATTGAATTGAATTGAAGCTACTGGACCTATTTTGATAATATTTAGCATAGACATAGGGTAGACCACGGGGGAGGGCGCACGGAGTCGTGAACCGCATCTAGTACTAAATACGTGTAAAAAGAGCGCAGGTTCGATGAAATTAATAATAATTTGTGTTGTGAAATGTGACGTCACGAAACCTAATATCGAACCTGCATCCTTTCGAATGTATACTACGATCTTCCATAACCATACACATATAGAATAATATAACCATAAAAACTATAACCCGAATGCGTAAATTATAATATAGCCTATGTTAATGGTGTCACAGACCGCGAACAAACTATACTATTTTATGTTTAGATAAAAATCTCTTTCTATAAATAAATAATAAATAAATATTTACTTATTTATTTATATTTTGCTACTACTAGCTTTTTACCGGACCCAAGTTATACACAGCTATTTTCACGATAAAAATATCTAATACAAATTATAAATACTGACAAATTGTTAAATTCCCCAGAAACGGTAAATCCTTATGAATATTTATATATAAAATATACCTGGGAAATACAGAATTAATTTATTATTTTAAATTCATGAACAAATACAAGTGCATCTTGAAGTAGAGTGGTTTTCAGCGCTCGAGGCGCCCACAGAAATGCTAATAAATGTAGAATTAATTATGTTTCTACCCCCGTTATATAGTAGTCCATTTGAAATTTTGTTACATGCCAATTTTCGGGGTTATAAGTGTACATTTTGTTGAGAATTTTGCGACACATTGTACAGTAATAATTATAATAATATTTATGGACGCTTCCACACCACGTCAATCTGGTCCCGTGGTAAGTTCGGATACCAGGCAGCGGAAATATATTTAATAATTTTATAATATGTTTTATTTTATTATACACAATATATAATTTATAATACACATCCATGACCCAGGAACATAGAAAACTTTTTTGTTGCTTTCTCGGGATATGAACCCTTGACCTCCGGCTTGAGCACCGACGCACTCAATCACTGAACCACAGAGGTCGTCAAAACCAAGTTGCAGTTTTTCATACATCGTCTGTCACATCATTAGATAAACGAAGAAGATTACTGAGAGACATTACACAGGGTGATCGTACTGTACCTAAATGAATAAAACTTGAGTATGAAATAACGTCTACGACGACAACGCATGTCGTGTACTTGCTGTCAGTGCTTAGGGCCAGCTCACACCAGCGACGCGGCGCTACATTTTTAAGATAGCGTTTCCTTATTCACTACTCAAGAAGATAGACGTTTAATTGCAAAAACGCCGCCGCGCTACGCGCTTCTACGCTATTAATTTTTTATAATCGCTTTCTTAAAAATTCAGCGCTGCGTCGAGTCGCATCTCGATGGTGATCTGACGCTTAGTGAACATTGCGCAACATTTTACTTTTAGCGTCAACAGCATACTTGCATGTCTCTGTCGCTCCATATAAATTAAACAGAAACAAAACTTCCAAATAAGCTAACCGACACATATTAGACGATTATGAAACAGGTAATTTAAATTGAATTTGTAGAGCATAAATTTAAGAAAATCTAAAAGTGTTTCCAACATTTCTATTTTTTTGTTGTTAAAGTAACTACATATATAAATTGTTTTTATTTTGTCATCTATAGCTAAAAATGCCTATGCACTCGGTACAAATAAGAGACATTTTATCGCAATTCGCTATTCAACTTTTATTATAAGCATTCAAATCTCCTAAAGCAAAAATATCGAAGATAAGAACAAAACAATATACACACGAGAACACAACCGTGTCACCTACTTTTGAACAAACAGACACGACACGGCTGTCACAAAAGTCCGGGTAAAGGATGCCTAAGATGATCTAAATCCGGGATCAATCTGGAATGTGTTCCCGCGGGACGGGAAATGTCACGTCAAAATATCTAAATGTCACACTGTTTTTTGAAGCGATTTCGCGAGTTGCTTTTGTTAGTTTTAGGATGTGGTGATAAAAAATATAGGTAGTGTTATATTTGGGAAGATATTTCCTGGTTAAAAGCTTTCATATTACAATGTGTGGTGGTCTCGAGGTTAAGAGATATTAAAAGCTAATTATGTGTTTAATTTTCCGTCCAACCGTCACTGGTTGTGACCAAAAGGGTGGTGTTTTGTAAATTTTGTGTGCATACTCTGTATAACCACAGATTAAAGATGGTTGGGTATAACACCACTGTTGAGATTGGTTAATGTTTAGAAGTTTGGCATAATAATGTACTGTTGAAATTGTTATACGTTTATTTATTAATCTTATAATTTCAATATGATATTCTCGTGTGTGGTATTCGATACAGATCTCCCCTTCGAAACGGCTCGACCGATTTTTGTAAAAGTATTTGGTACGTATCGGAATAGGTTGTAAACTATTATTTATACCCCTAAGTGATAGGTGTGATCTATTATTTATTTTTATTATGTTATGATTAGGCATTAAAAAAATACAAAGAGCCCTGAATTTTCACGCTTCGAACACCAAGCAATTTTCACCTTTTTTGAAAGGTGAAAATTCACTTGTATACCGACTGTTGTAGGGGTAGAGTAGGTGTAAGTGTAGGTGTAGGAGTAGATAGTACATGTAGGTTGTAGGTATAGACGTTGGTAGTTATTTATTACAGCTCACAGCTAAGACAGAACGTCTGTTGGGAACGGCTTGAGTTAATAAATAATAACAATCAAACGGCTAAACACTCATTTTTATAGAATGTAAAATTTTATCTTATATTTACAACGCATTAAAAAATCTTAAAGAAATCTACAATTTACACAAACAAAACACCTCTTGACACAATTATAAGAATATTATGTCGCATCGTATAAATAATAGTAGCAATTTCGTGAAATGCCCAGGAAAACCTTTTTCCTCTTAATTTAACAAAACAATTACATTTTCATGAGACCGTACTTAGGGGTTCTAACGAACTCGTCCACGCGTTATTACTCTGCTCATAAGAGGAATGAAAATAATTTTTTCGCCGTTTTATAAAACGTCTGCTTTGTTTATGACTCGTGTTTTCGTGGTTAGTGCCAAGTGTTAAACGTTTTGTGCTGACTCGCAAAAAATCTGCAAAATATTAAAGAATTTTAAGGAATCACATAAGTTTTTAATTTTAATTATTAGTGCTTAGTTATATTTCAGTTAACACGTAATGTCCGAAAAAATGTTTTATAAAAATCTAGACTTTTTCAAATATAAATTTTTACTACCTTAGAAAGTTGTCTAGACGTCATATATTCATTGAAATTATTATATGGCTACATTTATAAAATAATATCGTAATATTCCAAGGACGAAGGAGTAGTTTATGGTAATAGCATAAACGCCGTAGCGTTTACTTTAAAATGCAATAAAGCTTAGAACACACTGTATAATCCATATAACGAGAGTAATTTAAAAATATCCCACATGATAACTAACGTAACAATTTAAGTTCCTGCTCGTAATAATTTAAGCGTTGTCGCCGTATGAATACGTTATCAGTATGGCATGTAGGTAATGATTTTCAAAGTAAGGATAAGCCGCTACAAACACATTTCATTAAACTTCTTCATAACTACCCGAACAAAAAGATATTTCGTTAGTGTCGGCTTTGTGGAGCATCTCTCTCAAACACTGCCATTTTTGCTGTACAATTTCACTGCTTTGTGCGTAGGAGAAAACGCTCGAGAAATACTAACCTACTGATTAATTCGTTTAGAATATCGTTACGAAGTCGGTGAGCATTTTTTTGGTTGGGTAAAACACAACCAAACTGACATAACTTTGTCTTGTCATACGAGGTACTTCATTTGAACTGCACAGCGGCCGGTGACAATATTTCGAGCGGGAAGATTTCAAATATAAGCGGTCCAAAATTAAGTTTTGTTGGTTATCTGCAAAATGCCTTTACGCCGCTCTCCACCGCAGCCTCACCCCCCTCACTCGCCTGTACACTATGCAACTCCAATACAAGACTCCGATACGCCTTCAGAACGGAGTGAGTATCCAAGCGCCTCCAGACGTATGTCTAAACGGAGACGGGAGAGTGATGAGAACCTGAAGGACCTCAAGGATACCATGACTGATCGCTTTCTTGCTTTAACTAGTTCCATGGAGCAACGTTTTAATAAAATTATCGAACAGAATAATGAGCTTAAGTCTAGTGTACAATTTCTTTCGGAGAAATATGATACAATTTTAGAGAAATTAAAACATCTAGAAACGGAAAAAGAATCAGACAAAAAACATTTATCATACCTAGAGGAAAAGATAGAAGTATTAGAGAGGAAACAGAAATCAACGACGTTTGAAATACAAAATGTACCACCTTTCACGAGTGAGTCAGTAAAAACAGACAACAAGGAGGAGCTAATAAAAATTCTAAAATCCCTGGGAACAACATTAAATATCGAAATAAATGATCATGACATAAAAGATATTTACAGAATTAATATGAAAAATAAGTCGGCGAAACCCATAATCGTGGAATTAACTAGTGTGATAAAAAAAGAAAAGATTATCTACGCGACTAAAGACTTCAATAAGAATAAAAATAAAGAAGCAAAATTAAACACGAGCCATCTGCAAATTCTTGGACCTGAAAAACCAATATATATTTCGGAAGCTCTTACAGCTAAAACACAAAAAATATTTTATCTTGCAAGACAATTTACGCGGGACCACCACTTTTCTTATTGCTGGACATCGAGAGGAAAAGTCTACCTACGTAAGTCCGATGGCTCTCCTTTTCATCGCATGGAGACAGAACAAGACCTATCTAAACTCAATAATAATATTTGACTATATAAAATAACAAAGTTCCTAGTTTCGCTCTTTAGTATTATGTTATTCATACTTAGGATAAGTTACATTCTTACGTTTATATTTATCTCACCTTGGCTTTTTATCTTAGCCTATTATTTGTATAAAAACTGTTATTATTTAACAAAATACTCTTTATGCTTTATAAAATACGTAGTAATACACTTTACATCTGCTACCTGAAACAAGACTTTCTATTATATATTTGCATTCTAGACAATATGAAATACTAACATATAAAACACAGTCTTTGGATAGCGAATATACAGCTTTTACTTAAGATATGCCAAATAGTAATTAGTAATAGCGATAATTACGCATAACATTTTCGATTTCACTAACAATCTAATGCAAAACGTAGACGAGTTCCAAAATTCTGTGACTATATCATGTCAACCCGAGGACTGCATTTCTTATATACAGCATCCTACAAGGTCCCTTAATATTTTGCAACAAAACATACGAAGTTTAAACCGTAACATACAAGAATTGCATGTACTATTAAAAATAATAAACATTTCCTGTGACATCATAGTGCTATCTGAATGCTGGTTATCGCGTGTTTCTAAACTGCCAATACTAGACGGATACTACTCGCACAAAACAAATGACAATTTCAACCAAAACGATGGTCTCGTAATTTATACTCACCGTAATCTTGACTGCACTGTGGAATAACCTAAACTGCTAGAAGCTAACTGTCTAACAGTTAAATTACAAAATGATACAATATTGATTGCAATATATAGACCTCCCAGTTTCAAGGCAACTGAAAAATTTATAGATTCTTTACACAACCTGTTGGAAAACTTCAAGTCTTACAAAAATGTTATTGTAGTTGGCGACATAAATATTGATCTCCTAAAGATTAGCTCTGACAACTCTGCTTATTTAGACACCATTATCTTTCATGGATTGCTTCCTGCCGTAAATACACCAACAAGAGAAAAATCTTGTATAGATCACGTTTTGCTAAAAACCAAACAAAGTTCCATTACCCTTACCCTAGGAACTACCATCACTGATCACGAATCTGTGCTATTTAGCTTAAACACTGATATCCATAATCATAAAGCTATAAGGCTTAAAACTGCATCTACAACGGATATAAACCAATTAATATTAGATTGTAAGGAATACGATTTTGCAGAAGTGTATAGAGAATCAAATTTAAACTTAGCCATGAATAAATTCATTAATATAATACAAAAATTAATAGCTAAAAATACAACAAGACGATTCATTCCTAGAAACAAATATATAATAAAACCGTGGATAACAGCTGGAATGTTGCGGTGCATACACAATAGAGACAATTTACATAAAAATTGAAAGAAAATCCTAATAATGAGATATTAAAAATAACTTACTTAAGATATCGAAATCATTGCAACACTATATTAAAGAAACTAAAAAACCAATATGACAGTGAACAGATAAAACAATATAAAAATAATTCTAAAAAGCTTTGGCAGAAAATCAAATCACTAACCAACAACAATAATAATATAGAATTACCAATCCAACTTTTAAAAACAAATAGAAATCCATTAGAGTCAATTAACCAAATAAATAAATACCTTCTCTAATATAGGAAAAAATCTGTCAGAAAAATTGAAACATACTAACATCTCACCATTTGAAAAAACTTTGAATCCTCCAAGAAAATCTTTTGTTCTCTTACCTACGGACCATCAGGAAATATTCAGAACAATTCAACTATTAAAAAGTGACTGCTCGCCTGGTGTTGATGGTATAAGTGCTGAAATCCTGAAAAAACTGTCTGATATTATAACACCAGTTCTGACTGACCTAATAAATCGCTGCTTTGATGACGCAGTCTTCCCAGATGCCCTTAAGAAGGCTGTAGTTCATCCAATCTACAAGTCGGGTGACAGAAGCAGTGTCAACAATTATAGACCAATTGCGATCCTACCTACAATATCAAAATTATTTGAACGTCTTATAAAATATACTAGGCTGGTTAAATATTTAGAAGAAAACAATCTACTATCGAAATCACAATATGGTTTCCGACTGGGCCGTTCAACAAACAAAGCAGTACTAGATCTTGTTAATTTTATAGTTCACAAATTGGATAATAAAAAGAAATGCGTTACTATATTTTTGGACCTTGCAAAGGCATTTGACACTGTTTCTGTCCCCTGCCTTGTAGATAAACTAGAAGCTCACGGTATCAGAGGAACTCCATTGGCACTGTTATCTGATTACCTGCGAAACAGAACTCAATCCGTAAAAATTGGCGACAATATTAGTAAAGAACTGCCGGTCACTTACGGGGTACCACAGGGAAGCATATTTGGTCCCACTCTTTTTCTTTGCTATGTGAACCAGCTCTGTGCACTTAACCTCCAAAACTGCCGTATCTCTGTATATGCAGACGACACGGCTCTTACCTTTTACGGAGACACATTTGAAGATGTTTTTAAATCTGCTCAAATAGGATTTAATAAAGTGTGCCATTGGTTATCATCCCACTCCCTTACTTTAAATGAGGATAAAACAAAATACATTGTGTTTTCAATTCAAAACCGTAAAGAAGTCATTAATATCAAGTACCAAATTTATGTACACAAATGTAATTTTTCTCAACCTTCAAATTGTAACTGCTCCAAAATTTCCCGTGTTAATATTATAAAATATCTGGGTATTGAGATTGACGCTAATCTAACCTTTGGGAACCACATCAATTCCTTGAGTAACAAAATTCGGAAACTGTCTTACATTTTTAAAACACTACGGGAAGTGGCAGATAGACAGATTATAAAGTCGGTATATGAGGCATTAGTACAGTCCATCATATCGTATTATATCACTACGTGGGGCGGAGCTTCCAAATCTAAATTATTAACCCTCGAGAGAGCCCAAAGAATGTTACTTAAAGTTAGCCTTGCAAAATCTCGCTTATATCCTACAACTAAATTATACGAAGACGCCCAAGTCCTTTCTGTTCGTCAACTTTATATATACTATACTCTGCTACATACACATAATAAAATACCCACAGAAGGCCGTAGAACACTCATTGCCCACACGAGGCGTAGCTACGCTACCTGTAAGCCTACAGCCGTCCACACATCTTTTGCTCAGAGATTTATTAAATATTTGGGTAGCTCACTCTATAACAAATGTAATAAACATCTTTGTATATCAAACTGTACCAAAACTGAATGCAAAAATATAATTTATAAATGGTTACTCGGTCTTAATTACGAAGAAACCGAAAGTTATTATTAGCTAAAATGTAAAATTTATTTATTTATATATAAAAAGGTATAAGTTATATAATATATAATATTGTAATCTATATATTATACACACACACAACCAACATACAACACACAAAAACTTACACACACAGCATTCACACACCTAAATAATTAAGATTATTTTATTACTTTAAATGAAGAAACTAGAAATATTCATTTGTCAATGGATATATTATATAATATATATAATGAGTGTAACTTACTGGTGTTCACAAACTGTACACTGATAATTTAATAATTTTGTTTTGGGGGGGCCTGGAGATCTATATTACAGGCTTGGCCTAGTTTAGACTCCAGATCTCCCACAAGTTACAACAATAACATGTGTAAACAATTAGTTTTTAAGTACTTTAAAACTTGTAATTTGTGGAGATGAATAATAAACGATTTATTATTATTATTATTATTATTAGGTAATATTATTCGAGTCTCGTGGACCGTAAATTACGATTGGCTCTTTGCATTTTTTGTATTGAGGCACTCGCATTGGTCTTACTTTACGCGTAGACATGGCCTGTCCTTGCGACAGAATTATCAGTCAATGCATGTAGGTAACTATGTCACCACACTAATGTATTCACGTCTTTTACACTCGTTTTATAACTAGAATAAAAGGGTAAATTTTACAGTTTTATAGACAGAACTTGCTTTTGAAGCGTTTATAAACAGAGCTCTGTAGCTGTAATTTTACATTGATGTAGCTGTGATTTAACATTTTATTTACTGATTACATTTCATTGTCGTCCGTCAAGTTTAATGATTGTAGGTTTTATAGATAGAAACAACAGTAAACTGTTCATCTTACTAGATGTACCCCGCGACTTCGTGCGCGCAACAGGAAATACCGTAAATCCCGTACATTTTGCCGCAATAAAAAGTAGCCTATAACCTTTCCCGTAGTCTATTCTATAACTGCTGCTAAATTTCATCAAAATCGGTCCAGTAAAAATGTTGTGCAGCAATCGGACTTCCAAAAAAAAGTCGAAATTTTATTATAAATTTATTATTTAATTATTACAATTTAAAAAAAGTACTAATTCTAATGACGAACTATTACATTCAACGATTCAATCGTACATAAAGTACATTCCTAACACAATGCAAAATAAATGAAAACTGAGGAACTCCTGACGCTGCGCCTCGTGCTGCTGCCGCGTGACGTGGTTGAAGTGCTGCATCGGCGATCTCCTTAGGGTACCGTAGCATAACACCTCCCCCCGAAGATCAGCAACTATTTTCCCAAAATCGTTGCTGGGATGTTGGATGAATCAACCCTTACTTCTCTTGGAGTTGGGATGTTTCTCTGCTCCATTGATGGCTGCAACTTCGTATAATGCTGGTACAGGAACATAGTCATGCCGATAGTGATAGTGATGATTAGTATCAAATAGACGGGAATAGTAGTATGATAGATATATGAGTCTTGATAGTTTCTTAAATCAATTTGTGGTTGCGCCATAATTTCTGAATTGATCTTATGGAGTTTTTCTAAATTTATAGATTTCAAATTTAAAATATGTTCTGAGGGTTGATTTTCTTTTACAGGTACGATGTCTGAGATTCTGAGAGGTTGTCCTTTTATAACATCATTTGTATTTGATATAGTGAATTCTGGAGTTTTAATAGAACAGCCTTGAGGTACAATAGCGACATAACTTCCATTAAGAGTTTTATACTGCAATTTTCCACAGGATGTTTGAATTTTAGTTGACTTTGGAAAACTTAGAACATAGTGCTTTTGATCGAGTTGCTCAAATGCTTCAGCTTCTTGGGATATAGAGGTAAGTTTACAGGATGGCAAGAGCTGCTGCTTCGTTATAAGAGTGTGGATACATTCGTCGTGATTATTGAAGGTATGTGCAGGATTTTCTTCGCAGATATAATATTCCGAATTAGTTTCTAAGCATTTAGTTTCTATGTACCTAGAATATTGTTCCTGAATTGCTATATAGGGTGATATGGGTAAAAGGATTTGATGGTTTTGGTTAGGAACTGCAGAGAGTTTGAAAAGGTCAAAAGGCTTAGGAAGGACAATCGGCACTTTATATACTAAAACTATCTGATTATCTAAATAATAATGACCAAATTTCATAACTCTAAAATATTTTCTTAATTCTATATCTAAAGTAAAATCATTTGAATATAAAATTCTTAGTTTAGAAATCATACTTCTTAACATAGCTACATTAATAATTGAATGAGCTGTGCTCGATGCATAACTCAAATTTAACATATTTCTTAAATTAACTAACTCGTTTGTTAGACTATCTATATTATCACCTAAAATTAAGAGATATTGAGATAAATGAGCATATTTTATTAACTCAGTTTCTCTATTAATATCGCTTTGCATAATAAGACTAAGAGTTTTATTAATTTTATCTTGATTTTCAACAATAGTATTTAATATTTTAGTGTGATGCTGTTACCATTCTTTAGCTAAACTTATGTGATTATTATATTCTGATTCTAATTTAAATTCGTTTTCTTTTAAAGTTTTTAAAGCATTTTCATATTTAATTGCATCAGTATAGTCAAGATTACCTGATATACTTTTTATAATAGATCCTAATCCATTGATCAAACCTCTTTTAACACGCGAAATTTTAAACGTTTGTAATATTTCTGAAATTTTACTTAATTTGCCTAAGTGTGGTTCGTATAAAGATAGGGTTTTATTATTAAGCTGAGGGCGAAAATCTTGCAACTGGGAATATACAATATTAATTTTAGAATCTATGTCTTCTAGGTTTATATGCTGCAAAAAGGAATGATACTGGTGAATAATCCTGGTCTGTCCAAGTTTGAAAGGTAAGAGTCCTGGTCCGTCGTCAAGTGCCTCAAGTTGAATTTCTTGGGTTCGGCTTAGATGTAGAGTTGTCAGTATTGTCCTGTAACAATTGTGCGCTTTTAGGCACTCTTTTGAGGCGGGATTTTGCAATAGGTAATTTTTTCCTTTTAGTATAAATATGGATTGGGAGATTAGCCATTACTTTATCATGGGTATATCTGGATGCTAATTTTTGTCTGGATGCTAAAGGATTTTTAACAAATACTGGTTGTTCAGGAAGGTATTCTTTTTCAGGTTCTCTATTCTTATTTCTATTGTCCATTATTTCTCTACGTGTTTCAGTGGTCATTTCCTGTATCAAAGAATAAGCTACTTTTAAACGTTCTTTATGATCAATCATGTATTGCTGTAAAAGATGTGACGTAAGGTCTACATTAAAAGGATCTCTAGGATCAAAATGTCCTGTTATTAAATCTATTGGTTTGCATTTTGTAAAGCTATGGATAGAACTGTTATAACCTAAAAGTGCATATGGCATTAAAAGAACTACAGAATCATGTTTTTTCTCTAATCTAAGTATACGTAAATGTTCTAATATAGTTGAATGAAATCTTTCAACTATTCCATTTTCATTCGGAGTATTCGGTGCAATTTTATGATGTTGAATATTGTGTAACCTAATAAATTCACTAAATAATTGATTAGAAAATTCGGGTCCATTATCTGTTATAATTGTTATGGGTAATCCATGGTGGGTACTATATTGAAGTAAGGCATGAATTACACTAATGGCTGTACCATCTTTAAGATAATAAGCTTGAGCATACTTTGAAAAGGAATCTGCTATGGTAAGGAACTTTTCACTTTGAGCGGTAAATAAATCTAAATGAACTAATTCAAATGGTCTACTTGCTGGTGGAACTACTTTGAACTGCTGTTTTATGGGGTTTCTATCATACTTAGCTTGTCCGCAAACTATACATTCATTGATAAATCTTGTACTTTGTTCTCTCATATGGGGCCAATAATACTTATTAGAAAGAGCGAGATAACATTCGTTTATACCACGATGGTTTGTTTTACCGTCATGGTACTTATTAACTATTTCCTGCTGCTTTAAATATTCTTTAACATTTTCTAATTCTTTCTTTGCAGCTACCAAATTCATAGCGGAACTTTTCAACATTCTTTGTATGATAGGGATTACCGTATACTTTGCTGTAGGAGGATTGAAAAGTAAAGCTGTTTTAATATTAGGGCTGACATATTCTTTTATGGCGTTAACTACATCTTCTTCTAAGTTTGACTCGGATAATTGAATAGAAATTCTAGTATGTGTATCGAAAGATTTTGTTAAAATGGGTTTTCTTTTAATATCGCCAACTAAGCTAAAAATTATTTGTCTTTTAAATTTATTCAAAGGTTCATCTGTAATTGGAATTTCTAAAATCGGATTCTCCTCAGAAGTATGAGCGGTAAGTGTTCTGGAATCATCTAATAATTCTGTTATTTCAGGTGCTGTTGCAGTACGACTATCGTGAGACATTTGAGCTATAATAGATTCTAATTCTAAGCCTGGATCTTCATGAACATTTATTTCAATGCGTGACATAGCATCTGCATTAGTGTTAGCTTTTCCTTGCTTATAAATTATTTTAAAATCATATTCGCTAAGCTTTAAGCGCCATCTCGTTAAGCGAGAGTTAGGCTCTTTTAAATTCATTATCCATTGCAAAGGTTTGTGATCGGTGATAATTATAAATTTACGTCCAAATAAATACGGTCTGAAATACTTCATTGCCCACACTATTGCTAATAATTCCTTTTCTATGGTACTGTAATTAATTTCACTTGAATTTAAAGTTCTGGATGCATACGCAATGGGTTTATGTGAACCTATAACAGCTTGGCATAACACTGCTCCTATTGCTACATTAGATGCATCTGTCGTTAAAATAAATTCTTTTGAATAGTCTGGATATTGTAGCACGGGGTCATTTAATAAAAGGGTTTTACAATGATTAAAACATATTATATAATTTTCATCTAAAGTTATTTTAATATCTTTCTTTAAACATTGGGTCATGGGCTTAGTAATTCTGGCAAAACCTGGAATAATTTTTCTATAATATCCTAACAATCCGAGAAAACGTTTAATTTCTGTAGGGGTTTTTGGTATGGGGTAATTTTCAATAGCTTTAATTTTTTTGGGATTGGGTTTAACTCCTTCTCTACTAATAACGTGTCCTAAAAACTCTGTCTCTAATTTTAAAAATTCCGATTTATCCATTTGTATTTTAAAGTTTGACTCTCTTAATCTCTGAAATACTTTTTCAAGGTTTACCATATGTTCCTGAAGGGAAGTACTGAAAACTATTATATCGGTCAATAGGGTAAACTAAACATATTTAATTCTGAAGGCCCTTAAGAACGTTGTCCATTACTCTTTGAAAAGTAGCGGGAGAATTCTTAAGTCCGATTGGCATTCTTAAAAATTCATAATGACCGTTTTCTACGTTAAATGTTTTGTGAATATCTGCTTCATCCATTTCTACCTGATAAAATCCGCTTGCTAAATCTAATGTAGTAAAATATTGACATCGGCCTAATTTATCTAGAACATCTGTAATATTTGGTATTGGATATTTGTCATCGATAGTTTTTTCATTTAGTTTCCTGAAATCAACTACGAGACGCCATTTAGTTTTTCCAGACGCATCAGCCTTCTTTGGTACTATCCATATAGGAGAGCTCCATGCAGAGTCTGAAGGTCTTATTATATTCTGATCTAACATTTTATTAATTTGATTTCGAACTTCTTCTCTGTGAATGTATGGATAACGATAATTTTTAGAAGAAAAGAAATAAATCCTCCACCTTCTTTTTATGGCGATGGCAGCACAATCAATATGCCTCCCATGCAGGAGAGTATAGATCCCATGAGTTTAACATAACGCGGAAACGGTCCCGTTCAAAATTGCATTAACGATGATAACTGTGTTCCTATGGAGAGTCTAGAAAATACCGGTTACGTAACCAGGTCTGGTAGAAGTGTAAAGCGTCCTAAATTGTACATGCATGAGAAATTTGAGTAGATAAGTAATGTATTTGTTATTAGTTATGTACCTATATTTTTAGTTTGCTTTTATACTCAAAAGGGAGGTGTTACATATATCAACAGTAAGATGTAACTGTCAATGTCATTATTGACATTGACAGATGTCATGAGTAAAGCCTATCTAGTTAATTTAATTTAGTTAATAGACGTATATATTGTGTTAAGCTGCTGCTTATGCTGATATGCATACATATTATTGTAATACGTATTTGTGGTGAGCACCAATAAAGGAGAGTATAAGAATTGCTGCTGTATTATTATCATCACCACACGAGCGCACGAAGGACTTACAATCAAGAGGTCATAGACCGATACAAACACTAGTTATACAATCTCCTATTTTGCAATGACACACAATTTGTTCGTTAACTATAGCATCTCCATCATGAACATTTATAGGTACTCGAATTATTCTAGAACTTTGAGCGGGAATTATATCTTCATACAAATTACAACTTTTAGAGTCATACATTAAAATTGGATTAGTAGCAAGGGTGGTAATTAAATTTCTATTTTTTAAATCAATTTTAGCTTCCCATTTATCTAATAAATCAAGTCCGATTAATCCATCAAAATAATCATGGAATTTATAAATGAATAAAGTTATGTCGTTACTATCATTAAATTCTGAAAAGCATGGTATGGTAATAGAATAATCGTTACGGGTTGTAGCATGTACATTGGTTACTTCAAATGGCTCATAATTACAGGAAAAATTAGGGAAATATCTACTAACTGCGTTAGGACTTATAAACGATTGATTGGCTCCAGTATCTATTAAAAGTTTAATTGGAGGATTTTTAATTTGAATGTACGGTAGCTGTCTTTGAGTCTGTAAGTTAATTTTTATCGTAGTTTGTCTGATTTCGGAGTTTTCCTAAAATTTTGATTGCTTTCAGTGTCTTGATTGTCAGAATTTTCATAAGCATTGTCATCATTGGTAACGCGGGTTGGTCATAGTAACATTCATAGGGATAATCAACGGGTTCTGTATAATATTCATTAGAGTCATAGTACATGTACGGTTCACAGTAAGTCTGGTCATAGCATAGCACTCATTTAAATTTAGTTGTCGGGATTTAAAATAATTTAATGTATATGTAATATAATTATTAAGATTATTATTACTATGATTATTCTGTGCAAAATTATTTCTATTAGGAATTCTAAAGACATTACTCTGTGGATTATAATTAGGTGGTAATGCACGGAAAATTTGTTGAGTATGCGACGGTCCTTGATTTTGATTTAAGTTAAACATAGGTTTAAGTTGCCACATATTTTGTGGTCGCTGCTGCCAAAACTGCGTTTGGCCCATAGTTATGGGTGGGTGAAAAGAACGCGATGGTCCGGGTAAATTAAAATTATTATTACTTTTAGGATGGTTATTACGTCATGTGTATGTGAGTCATTTCTATCCTGCATATAAATTATATTCATTTCATCGTGAACAAATTCAAGGGCTTTTTCGATGGTCTCAGGGCGCATACAGCGTATCCTGGATCATAGGGGATCTTTTAAACCACGTAGGAAAGCTTGCAAAGTTAATTTCTTATATAAATCACGTTTCGCTTCGATGGTAGTCGGAATGGTCTCATGCAAACTAATGTAAGTCATTAATGGCCTAAAAATATTCTGGCATTTATCGTAATATTCTTGAGGGGTAGAAGACCCTTGTGTCAGAAGTGCAAGGTCATTATCAAAGAGGTTTCATCACGTTGGTCTGAAAAATTATTCACTATAGCTGTCCTAATGCCTAACCAACTATAGGGTATGCCGTTCGAATTTATTAACCTAGTGGCAGGCCCAGTAATTTTATTTAATATTCCATTTATTAAAGCTAAATTAATTAAATTATTATCCGGCGTTACAAAATTTTGAACGAGCTGATCACACAATTTAATAAATCTTGTAAGAACATTAGAATTTCCGTCAAAATCGGGCACTAATCTTAATGCTTTCAAAATATCGTCCATTGTAGCCATATTTAAATCTAAACTTTCGTCACTAATTTCTCTAACCGTATCTAACAATTTAAATTTACTACTAATTCTAGAAGTCCTCGATTGTCGCGGATGGAAAATCTTGGATATAAAATTATGAAACTTATAGGATAAAAGAAAGGAGCAAATTCAGAGTGATTCTAAAAGTACTCACATATGCATTTCGGCTCTTCTCTGGGGTATCGATGGCTCGATACAGTCTGCTGCTGCACGAAGGTTCTTCAGAATTCGGTGAGGACTTTTGGAAGTCAAGTAGCGATCGCACGCGCACGATTGCGATTTCCTATACGAGGGCTACTCCGAATTATCCTACCGACTGCGCCAAAAATGTTGTGCAGCAATCGGACTTCCAAAAAAAGTCGAAATTTTATTATAAATTTATTATTTAATTATTACAATCTAAAAAAATTACTAATTCTAATGACGACTATTAAATTCAACGATTGAACATAAAGTACATTTCTAACACAATACAAAATAAATGAAAACTGAGGAACTGCTGACGCTGCGCCTCTTGCCGCTGCCGCGTGACGTGGTTGAAGTGCTGCATCGGCGATCTCCTTAGGGTACCGTAGCATAACACAGTAGTTTCGGAGCCTAATCAATACAAACAAACAAAAAAACAAAACTACGTAATTTGTGATCTATTTTTATTTCAGCAGGACGCGGTCTTCTTTTTTCCAGGGGTATATCGCTGTTGTATTCTACGTCGTGAGTTTTGCGAAGGCTTCTTTTACGTAGATATTTGTATAAGATGTTTAAGGCACATAGTATAACTGCAATCGATATCCAATAAAATGGGATGGTTGTATGGTACAAACTTAGTTGTAAATTCTTGTCTAGTTTTATGGGGTTTTGGAATATAATTTTCTCATTAATAGAGTGAAGATTTTGGAGATCGATTGAGTTTAAGGTTGCATGTGTGTAATGTGTGCTTTCATTAAGTTCTTGATATTTCGGTAGTTTTATGATTTTCAGAGGGCGACCTTTTAAGTGATCATCGGAGTTGAAGATTGTGAACGTAGACGTCTAGAAGTAGCAATTTGCTGGAACAATAGTTAAGTAGCTTCCTTGTAGGCTTCTGTATTGTTCTTGGCCACATGATGTTCTAACTTTCGTGATGTTCGGAAAATTCATAGTAAAATGCCTGTCGTCAAGTTGTTCAACTGCTCCTTTGGTGAGGGTGACGGTAGTTATCTTGCACGATGATTGAAGTTCTTGCTTGGTGATTAGGTGATGGATGCATTCGGGGTATTCCGTTACTTTGTAGTTGGATACTGATGGGCAGAGGTACCATTCTTTTACCTTCGGGCATTCAGCCTCCATGTACTTAGAATCATCACCAGAGATTGCTAGGTAAGGTGAGACAGGTACAAGGGATAGTTTATACAAGTCATATGTTAAGGAAAAGACAATCGGAATCTTATATACTATAACTATATAATTATCTGCATAGAAATGTGCTAACCTAATAAAATCATAAAAATATCTAGTATGGACGTCAATAATTTAAATCTTAGAATATAATATTTTTACTTATCTATCATTAATGATAGATAAGTGATTTAAAATCATCAATATTTAAAGCAAAGTGCGGTGCACCGGCTATTCTAATAAAAGCTAAAGTATTTTCGAGTCTATATATTCCTTCAGATAGCTTATCTATATTATCACTAAGAATAATCAAATGTTGCGCAAAATGAGAATATTTAATATACTAGTTGTCCCTATTACTATCACTATTAGTTATCAAATCCAAAGTCTTAGCTATTCTATTTTGATTAAATGTAATATTTTCTAAAATTTCGGAATTTTTCAATGTCCATTCTTTATTTAGGCTTATGTGATTATTAATTTTCAACTCCAATTTATGCTGGTTTTTACTTAAAATTTCAATGGCATTATTATATTTAATTGCGTCTGTATAATCAAAATTACCCGAAATGCTTTTGATTATTGAACCAAGTCTGTCAATGAGACCTCGTATTTTACGGTCGGCCTCAAATGTATATAACTGATTTAAAACTCTATCCAATTTCGATATAAGATACTGTATATCGGTTTCATATAAAGAAATTGTCTGATTACTTAAATCGGTACGCGCTTGATAAAGTTGTATTTTCACTAATTTAATTTGTGAGTGTATTCTTTCCAAACTTAAACGGAAGTACTCCTGGACCATCTTGCAGGCTGTTGATCGTCACGTCCTGTCTTTGAGTCAGTTGTGTCAGTAGGCATAGTAGAAGTATCATGTACATTCTGGTCTCTGCTGGATCGATTTCTGGATCTCACACACATCCGAATTGATTACTACCGGAACATTTTCGAAGGTTCTTTTATTTTTCCGTAATTTTGGAAAAATCCACCAAGACTGCGCCACTTATAGTGTTCTTCATAGGGAGTTCCAAAAAAAAAACTATTTTTTTAAAAGATTTATTGAAGTTAAAAATTACAAACTATTTTTACATTTAAACTTAACTAAAATGAATCAGATCTATGTTAGATCTAAACTCAAGAATTATATTAGGTCCTTTACCTATGAAATTGCCGTTTTGTTTGAAAAAATTTAAACGAATTTTTTTCATGTATTTTTTATTTGTATTAATCGAAGTAGCCACCCATGCAATCAATGCATCTTTGCCAATGCAGTGGCAGTTTATTGATGCCCTTCTTAAAGTAATCAGCTGGACGGGAGGCAACAAATTCTTCAAAGGCATTTTGTGCTGCTTCTCGGGTATTGAATTTTTTTCCCGCCAAGAAGTTATCCAAATTCTGGAAAAAGTAGTAGTCTGTAGGCGCAAAGTCTGGTGAGTAGGGCGGATGACGGAGAGCTTCCAACCCCAGTTTTTGCAACTTGGAGACCGTCTGCTGTGCAGTATGAGGTCGCGTGTTGTCGTGCAGGAGCAGCGGCGACGAGCGATTGACCAATGCTGTTTGGCGATGTGCCAGCTACTCCATCATTGTGTTCAGTTATTCACAGTACTCATCTGCAGTAATGCTCACCCCGTTTGGTAAGAAGCTGTGATGAATCACACCGGCGCTAGATCACCAAACAGTGACCATCACTTTTCTAGGGGTAAGTTTTCGTTTTTTCAACCCATTTGTCAAGCTTTTTTACCTTGCCAATTTGACGCAAATGGACCAATATTATTTTGACGCTAACGTCAAAAGCTGCTGCTAATTAAAAATAAATAAATAAAAATAAAAATATCTTTATTAAACACACAAGGGACATGACACAGCCAAATTTTAACAAAAAACAAGTAAATTATACACTAACGCACTATATCATTCAAAGAATACGAAAAGAGACAATTCAGCCATAGATTGTCTATCATCAGCTTCCACAATCGGCTTTAACTCGTCATTTTCGACCAAAGTCTTCGGACGACCGCGAGGTTCATTTCTCACGTCAAAATTTCCAGAACGGAAGCGAGCAAACCAATAACAGGTGGTTCGTTGGTTTGTAGTATTAGCTCCGTAAACGTCGTTGATGTTGCGTGCCGCTTGTGGCGCGTTGCTGCCACGACGGTACTCATATTCCATAATTACTTGAATTTTTAACGTATTAATGATGACGAAAAAGATTGAAATGTGATGAAAAAGTAACACTAATCAAGAAACAAATGACTACTTTTGGAAAAAGAATTCCATGTTTTTAAAATAAAATTAATTTGAAATTAGAATTCTTAGCCAAACAAAAATTATTTTGATTTGAAATGGCCAGTACTGCAGAGTGGCAATTTCATAGGTAAAGACCTATTATCTAAATTAAGACTACCGACTTTGACCGATGTAAGATCTGAGGTGTCTATCTTAACTCCAAATTCACGGTCCCACGGAGTAGGGACCACCACGATGATGCGGCGACAGCATTTCCAGTATATGACAATTTCTTTCGTAATTTATGAAGAAATTGCACGACATGTATTTTCTTTTTAGTCCAAGAGGCGGCTTCAATTATTATATGTTATATGTTAATTATAGTCCAAGAGCATGTTCGACTGCGACTGACCGATGATGATGATTCCCATAAAATGGTATTCGGCAATTCGGTGCTAAGTCCATATTACATAGGTAACAAATTGGTACACAATTATTGGTTACAAAATAGCAAAATAATTAATAATAATAAACTAGGCCTTAGATTATGAACATTTCACTCGTAGTACAGCAGCTCTATAAATTACATTTGTGGCGGGACCAAATAGCGCCACGATCCTGATTCGCGCTATCGAAGTTTTCAAAGATCGGCGCTATATATACAACATCCGAAATGCATACAAGTGGACGTCGGCCTGACCGAGCATACCACCTCGTTCGGTCGGAGATCTCCCTTTGGGGCTTGCCACCATATTCCCACACATTGATAACTAGCTGGTGCCCGCAATCTCGTTCACGTGGAACTATTAATAGAAACGGAACCTTATTTTTTTCAACGGAACCCGAAGATAAAAGTAGACTAAGTCCTTATAACATCAGCTATTTGCCTGGTGAAAGTCCCGTGAAAATTGTTCTAGCCGTTCCAAAGATTAGCCGGAACAAACATACAGATAGATAGACAGACGCACAGACAGGCAACAATTTAAAAAAAAAATGTTTTTTTTTGGTTTAGGTACCGTAATTGGTTTTGAACAACCCTATAATTATACTATATATGCATTAAGTGCTAAGCTGTTAATTTGAAATTACAAATATTTATTTATATTTTGCAATATATAATATAATATATTGATAATGATAATACTATCTATTAAAATAGCTTCCACAGTCGTAGACACTCTACAGTTCGTAGGCTACTGCTACGACTGTATACTCAGCGAATTCGTAGCTCTCCTTTAACAAAAGGTTTTTCATTATTTTGCTAAAAAAAATCGGTTGTCTGTAAAGTCGGTTTACTGACGATAATTCAACGTGACAACGTCATGTTTATAGTGCGCGCGGAACTAATTAACATGAGATTAGACAGTGACGATCGGCTTTCCGTTTTTTTAAAAATGTATGTACTTTAAATATTATTTCCTTAGATTATCTTTTTATCGGCGGACTCATCTTGCTATTGCAATATCTTGTGCGTTTTGTCTAAACTAGCCAGAACTGTCAACGCGTGTTGCCGCCGCGAAGTCCGGCGCCGAACTGAGTAATAACATCAAGCGCCCCCGCCTCTTCGTCCCACCGCTCACATACCTAAGACGCTGCCAGCTGAGGTAACGACAAATGCGTCATATTTAGCGAGGTAACGGTGGTAACGGTATTAGTCATGTTTTTTCGTGCGTGCAGCCGGCTCCATCAAATTATAAGACGTTATCACGTCAAAAATAATAAACAACGTCAGCCGTGTCACGTGTCGTTTTAATTAAACTTAAATAAATTACGGCGCGACCACAGGATTACCGCTAGTTTGAACATTATTATAATGTTATTTTTAAACTCAATATTCAATATTATAACCGCAGCTGTGACCCGCTGCTTCCCTCATTATTAACAAAGCATTTTAATTAACGGATCAAAGACTTCATTACAAAACTTTTTAGTTCATTAATTACTTTTTCGATTCGGCAACGATTTATATATTTTATTGTTGCAACTTTATTGTATTAGTAAAATCGGCTGTAAGGTCAACTCACATCGAGTTTACGCTCTTTTTATAAGTATTTAATACATTCCTCTCAAGTAGATTATAATAATTATACCTAAACGGCAAAGGAAAACATTCTGAGAAAACCTACGTGTCTGCTAAGAACAATACTTTACTATGACACGTGACTGTCAACCCATGCCGGCTAGGTAGGCTACAGCCTATGTGGAACAAACAACAGTGACTTAGGGTCAATTCACACCGAAACGAAATGACACGGCGGTGCATTTATATTCATCACACATGAATTTACACGTCTCATTGTAAGATTTCGAATGTCAAGTTGCACGGCGCTGTACAGCACATGTGCGGTGCGTGACTGATGTCATATGAAACGTATATCTTTTGGTGCAGTCAACGCGTCGCGTCTCGTTTCGTTTCGTTTCGGTGTGAACCGACCCTAAATTTTAAAATCAGTACGTGCATTGCATAATCTGCGCCCCCGCACGGTATGGCGGAATAAAGCGACTCTGCGTTGAAGCGTGTGTTCAGTATTAAAATCATCAGAAAATAACAAATATCATACACGTCTGCGATTTATTTTGTATCAGCGATGCAGTTAATATAACAGTTATTACGGACGGGGCACGTATTCGCCGATTGAAAGTTCCCGCAATAACGAGCGATCAGCCGTGCTCGGCATCCCCGATGACGTCATTAGACATCTCATTATTTGACATTTTAACAACTCATTATTGGCCGATTGAGTTGTGGTTTTGAGGAGAATAATTCCAAAGAGGTTTCTTAGAATTAAATAACTTAATATTACTTTAATATATGTAATTCGTTGATTTTAAGTTATTCTTTGTTGTCATCATTTAATACTGTACGAGTTTAAAAAAAAAATAGTTGACGTCCTAAGCTAATGGTAATACAAAAAATTGGTATTCTAGCTCCCTAACTAATTAAAATATATTATGTAACAAACAAGCTATTCAATGTTGCTGTTTTTGTCTGTCAGCCTCCGTGATCTAGTGGTTAGAGCTTGGCTCTTGATTCGGAGGTCGTGGGTTCGATTCCTGCAATGGAACAACAATAACTGTTGTTTCCAAGTTTGGTTAGGACAACACAGGCTGATCACCTGATTGTCTGACATGAACGATGACCCATGCATCGGATGGCCATGTAAAACGTCGGACCTGCGCCTGATCTCTCGGCAGTCGTGTCGGTTATCCGTCCCACTGGGTTATGAGAGTAAAGGAAGAGAGAGTGCTCTTGTGTACCCGCACACACTTGGGCACTATAAAAATTACTCCTGCGTAACTGGCCTGCTGTCAATGAAACCGGCCGCCGTCACCGAAATCGGTGCGGGGAGAGTTATTTTTATTTATTTATCTGTTAAGTGAATTTCGTACGTATCAGATAAAAACAGGCACATTGAATAGCTATTCAGGTATGTAAATATTTTTATCAGTAAGGCTGTTGTTGAAAAAGTGTTTTTCACGATGATGATGATGATGATGTTTTAAGTATATAAATAAATAAAGTCAAAGTTTGAATAAGGAATACAATCGGGATCTGACCTCGCAACTTTCTAAGAATTGCAATTAATTATTATTTAGGTGTTTGTGAAGAACTTAACAGACTTGAGATTAATATTGACTTAACAGTTATTAAATCTTCGTCTGTTGTATTTAATAATATTTATGGTATATTATATTATTATTTGTCACAGATTACATAGGAATAATAATTATGATAAAGAATGAAAAAACTTACGATTTGTACAATACAAAATGTATTAATACATAAGTATTATAATATTTCACTGGCTTTTGTCCATACAGGAACCTACGTGAAAACAAATTTTTTTAGCATGAAATACGCCTTTGTGTTAGAAGAGAGTCTACAAATACTAACATACCAAATTTCACCAAAATACGTTCAGTAGTTTTTGCGTGAAATTGTAAAAAAAAACCATACATTATCACAAACTTATACATTTATTGTAACAGTTGGATACAAACATTTTATAATATTGTAACATTCAAAATGTCAACTTTAATATTAAAATATATAAAAGAAATACGGAAAATAACAATTATAATATTAGATTTATTAAAAATACAAACCACTAAGAAGGTAACTAATTAATTATGAATAAAAAACTTTTTTTTATTTTTGCAGATCCGTTAAGTCCTGCAGAATTTCAACATTTTAACGGTCGTACTCAGAATCAGTTAATGCAATATAATAAGATGATTTGACAGAAAATATAACATTATGGACTTTATGCAACAAATATTTTTACTCTGTGTTCTTAAGTATGCATTATTTGATAATGTCTCTTATTGCAGCCGTTAAACTTGAATCGCTTAGTAACTTGTCTGTTTACAACACTCTAAAGGTGCGTATCGACCTCACGCGGCAACTCGAACAATGGCGCGCTCGAACGTGCCGCGCGATGAACCAGAGGCCCAAGTCAAGATGCTTTCGTCAAAATTCGGAAAAATCTGTCTAATCGTCTTCTCTTTTGGGATCACGACATTTATATCTTAGACAAATTCACTCTGTTGTTCGAATCGTACCAAAGAATTGCTCTAACGTTTTTATCACTTCTTGCTTTGATTCTAACGTTAATATCGCAGTCAGTTGTGAAGTGTCAACTGTCAATTCACATATTTTTTTTTTAATTTATTGATCGCGTTACGGCTTAAAACTATTTGTCAGTGTCAAGTCTAAAAGGCAGGCAAATATAATTCTCGTTTATGTTTTCATCACCGTATTTCTAAATCGTCAAGCCTAAAGTCTAGTCAAAGTCCAAATAAATAGTCAGTGCAGTCAATGAGTCAAGTCAGTCGATTCAGTAAAGTGGTAGAAGTTTTACTGAAAGTTCCTAGGCAGTTTTGTATCAAATGGATTCAAATTTCAACTGTAGAAATTAAGAATAATAATAAAGTCGGTACTTATAATTTTACACAGGCGATTACTACGGTTATAAGGCTGGGACTATATGCTCCGGAATCCGGAACGCCAGTGAAAATTCAGATCACTGAAAATAGAACTCTGCGGTAACACAATAGAGTTGAAAATCGAACACATGAGTGTTAAGTCAAATGTCAATGTCGTATATGACAGCTTTTATAATGATTTTTTAACAATGTAACCAACCAACTTATAAACCACTTTGGAGGCCGATTACTCAAACATGGTTAACCTTATAAAAAGTCGTGTATAAAACCTTGCCTTTATTTAAAAATACCTATTCAAAGACACCTCAATTATTTTTCATCCCCACTTCACATGTGTGCAGAGCCACCCCAAAAATATAAAATTATTATGATACCAAAACCGATATCTATACACAATCTATAACTATACCAAATTTCATACATTTATATTCATAATTACCAAAACTAGAAGGGCAGACAGACTGATGGATAGAGCGAAACTTTAAGGGTTACATGAGTATTACGGAACCCTAAAAAAAAGAATAGAAAAGAGTTTGTTTATGTTCGAGTTTTTTTAGCATCCTAGCCCTACTCGTACTACAATGTCTTGGAATAAGTAGGAAGCTACTTAATTGTACTCTGAATTCCTAAATGAATATTGATTTCTTAGGTTTACGCGAATATTGTTCATTGTTTTAAACACTTACGGATTGTGTCGCGGTGCACTTTTCTTTTTCCCGACGTTTCGGCTACTTTCCAGCAGCCGTGGTCACGGGAGGACTGAGGTGTCAATTGTCCTATTTGTTGAAGTTATTCAAACTACCCGAAGATTCTTCAATTATTATTTGTGTTCCGATCCACGCAAAACATACTAACAGTATCTTGAAGCCGCGGTGATTTTAAATTACATTTTATTTTGTTAATTATTGGATCCCAACTAGATGGCAGCACCCAGCCATCTTCTCGGTTAAAATTAGGGTACTTTTTAATTTCTATAGCCTCGCGTATCATTCTTGGGCGATAACGGTGTTCCTTTGCCAGTACTTGTGGCTTATCAAATCTTATGTAATGGCGAGGTTGATCCAGTGTGTGTTTGCAAATTGCAGATTTATTGTTGCGACGGTGTTTAACATCTGCGATGTGTTCCTTTACGCGGGTGTTGATGGATCTTTTAGTTTGCCCTATATAGGAGAGACCGCAGTCACAGTCGAGCTTGTAGACTCCTGCATCTTGAAGGGGAATGTTACATTTCACTGGTGGTAAAAATTGACTTATCTTTTTGGGTGGCTTGAAATATGTTTTTATAGAAGCTTTCCTTAGAATATAGCCAACTTTATCAGTGACTTCTTTCATAAAAGGTAACTATTGGTTTTGGAACTGATTTGGGATCTTGCTTGTGGAGTTTGTGGGAATGTGATCCACCGATCCACCATCCAAGGATCATTGAGGGCATCCACCACTTCTCTAATGCAGCGACTAGTGGTTCGCTGCGTCAAATCGAGGCCCACACCCACAATCTTTTGGTATGACTGTTGTAGCCAGAAAGCTAAGGGCGCACAATACCTAAAATATAATAAAACCGCTACCTAATTCACAACAATTTCTAATTTAAGTATGTGAGAAATAATATTGTTAAGTTATGTAGGTACTTATCTTTATTTCTAAGGATATTTCTGAGGTGCGTTTAAAATTTGGATTTTTCAGGTTCACACACAGGCTTCTAAACGAGGTTTTGTCAAGCCGGAATTGTTGGCAGAATAGAATAGAAGGTCGGGTATGTCTTCTATTGCCTCCAATTGCCGTCTTAACAAATGTCTTCACCTGCGTCTCTCCACGTATACGCGTGGGGCCGCGCACAATAATCGCAAAGCATGCTTATGATTTCCAAAGTGCGACTACCACAAAACAAACTCTACACAAGATCACACACAAGACTCACAGCTGATGAATAATCCGCCATATTGTTCGTAATTAGAGATAAAGGCACCTTCCTAGTTGTTTTAAACGTTAGGTCGCTAACGATCAAGCCAACGATCTGCTAAGTGTCACTTAAGGCCTCTTGTCTAGCATTGTATGGAGAAAAGCGTTTGAGCAATTCGCTGTTTGAGTGATTCGTTAGACTAATCGTTCAAAATGGCTGTTTGACTACCATTTTTTTTAACGATACGATTGAACATGTCATTTAACGCACGCTTATGTCAATCCCATAGATTTTTATTTGCGAAGTTCGCAGTCGATAATAACGAATACTCGATCGATAATATAATACTCTATCGATCGATCGATTGATCCATCGATAATATAAACTCGCCGATAATATAGTCGATAAAACTGTAATGAAAGGCCCTGGGGGTTTAGTCATCTTGACTAAACTCCCAGGGCCTTTCATTACAGCGACATGTCACTTAGCGATGGCTTATGTCAAATCCCATACATTTTTGATTTCGAACTTCGCTGTCGAAATTATCGAATGAAACTTGACTAAAGGCCCAGTTCATGTCGGTTTTTGACAGCGCGGCAAAGGAGCGTCAGTGCGTCAGAGCGTCACTTGGAATGGATCTCGAGTGTATTAGTTGGTGCTCGCGGCAGAAACATGGATAACGAGGAGTGTCGTACTTTAATTAGATTATATGGCACTAAACAATTTCTATGGAACAGTAATTGTAGTGATTATCACAACAAAACATTAAGAAAAGCTGCTGGAATGACATCAGTGCTGAAATCTGCCTCCCTGTACCTGAACTGAAAAAGAAACGAACGTCCATGGTTGCCACGCACAAAATGAACACTCGTCGATGGATCACCTGAATGATAAAAAAATTAGCTAAAAGAGAGACTGGCCGCTATTGAACAATGCTCGTGCGGCAGCCGCGCGAAGTTGATACGCAGCATAATACTATTGTAAGTCAACATCCGAAGCCCTATACGTGATACCATATCGATTTTACGCTTGTCCCTTGTAAACACGGCTTGTAAAATTCGCAATAGAAAATTTTTGTCCTTTCATATTACGTTTAATACATTACCAATAAAAATATTTATACAGTGGATAAAAAGTTGGAAATACCGCTTGACAGACTAGGACTAAACGTTGTTTTGCTTATTCACTGTATAAATATTTTCATTAGCAAGGGGTAAATAATATAACTAAATGTTTAAACTTTTATGGCAGCAGGCGTGCAGAAAGCTATTATATTTCCATAAAGAATGCTTAGAAACACATACATATCAAAACTAAATAACATTAGAGCATTTCGTTGCGTTGCCGCAATGAAATAACGCATTGTGTGTTACACCTGCGTTGTCGACGCACGACATCACAATGCAAGAGGGTGATAGTGCATTATCCACCCTCCCTCTTCGTCTCCTGTATATCGTTCCGTTGAAACGGTGCGTTCGACGACGCAATGCATTATTTGGGCATCTCATAAAAAATCTATGAAAAATACGAGCGTCGACGTTGTGTCTTCGCAACGCAACGCAGCGCAACGCACTAATGGAGCGCTCTTAAATCGTATAGTGATTAGTAACTATACGATTTATATGGAGTATCTATAATATTTTTGTATGCATTATTTTGAGATTTTAATCTTGGAGCTTATATGAATAATATCGTTTCAAAATATTTATTTTCAGAAAATTTACAGTTTATTGAATTAAACAATATGAATTGAATTGCAAACTATCAGTTCCTTTCAGGATTTTATATTTTTAAACCCGAAAAAGAGGCAGCTATTGAGGTCAACACATTTTCCCTTAGACCTAACACATAAGTGTTAGAGCAAAAAACGTTAATGTCGGGCTAATGTTAAACATTATAGCCACGTGGAATGAATGGCCCTTACAAAGGTTCTTATGGACCTGAAAATTGAATGTTGTTTTTTCAAACTTAAAACGACTTTAAACCATGTTTGAAGACTTCAAATCTTTACTTCTGTAATTTAATTTTACTATGGTTACCATATAGGTACCTTAAATATATTCTATTAAAAAAAAGCTTGTCGGTTAAGTCGGTTTACATACGATAATTTTACGTGATAACGTCATCACAAGCCGAACGCTTAGGCCGATCGTGCCTCTCTATCTCTTGTTCATCGCTCTCGCTTATACACTCGGCTCAGGCCGAACGTGACAATCAGGCGGAACGTGACAACCAGGCGGAACGTGACAATTTTTCATTAAATGTTGCTGTATAAGACAGCAATATTGAATAGCTTATGTTTCGTAAATGTATTTCATTACGAGTAGTAAGGTGGCCTGAAATAAGTTATGCAACTATTTTTCGACGGTGATTAGCGATTTATAGAGACTTCATGTTATTAAAATACAATTGAATTACGAGACCGAAACTGTTGAACATTTCGCTCTCTGTACGTCGTAAACGAAAACAAACGGCAATAGAAAAGTACAAAACTTCTCAGGTGGAAAATTTATACTACCGAAATAGTTTCCTAAACAATTTCCAATAAGTCGGGCTACAAATATAACAGGTGAAGCCAATACCTGTACGACTGTGCGCGACTGTACACGGATGTACGTTAGCAATAACTGTCCGGGTGTACGCGACGGTACGGAATGTTTGTGGGGAACGCGTTAAATGGTCAAGTTTTACGATACATAAAAAAGTTCTGTTTTTACCCGATTACGGCGAAACCACAAGGAAGGGTAATGATTTTATAAGTCCATGTATGTTTGGTCTACCGTAGCGCCTATACTACTAATCCGATATTAATTAATGAGGTGTCAATAGATTTGTAATAGTGGCGCGGGTTACATAGGCTATATAATTTTCGTAGTAGGGTTATAAGTTTTTAATGTTGATAATTTTAACATAATTTCTCCCTAACAAACCTTTTCCCTCCAATAACGTGTAAAGGTTTAAATAAACTAACAAGCGTGTACATTGTGTGGCATAATAGCCCCGTCACAATGTCCAGTACAATGTAAAGGAGACCCCATTAGGGCACCTTTTCACGCGCTAATGGCGTATTCCTCAGCTTATGAGGATAAAGAATTGTGTTGGCGAATAAGTTACATGTGTTAGAATTATTTTCATAAGATGACCTAATATTATCAGCATTTGTATTGAAGTAGGTACTTAAAGCTACGACACTACGTAGCCCTGTATTTTAGAGATAGCGACTTTGACGTTTTTGTCATCCATGTGTTATAACTATAACAACAATTAGAATCTAATTTAGTTGTTGGAAAAAGGCAGCTATATCCTCCATCCCGTATAAATTTCATTGGGAAGCGGAGAGGAATATCGGACATTCCCTGTGGCTTACTTAATTGTATGTCCCTCTGTTATCTCGACCCTCGGGCATGAGCTCACAATTAGTGCGTTATTTATTGAAATGTACCATTGTATGTATGATCTAAGCAATTGCTTTCGAAACTAATGAAATCGTTTAGAAATAACATTTATCTATTACCACTGTTGGTAATGTTTTTCAACCAAAGAACAGATACAATCAGAGAGGAATTAAATAACATTATTTAGATCCACTCTGTTAAAAGCTTTATGATGAAAGATATGTGTGTCTCTCGTAGTTTTACCTATCGTAAACTAATAGAAAACATAAAAATGAAGCCATTATTAGTAATTAGTTATGTAGCATCAAAAAATTAAAACCGACTTCTAAATTAAAAAATATACAGCCTGATGTAAAACCGCCTCCTTTTTTGGAAATCACACATAAATCCTAAGTCAATTCAGCTCAAATCTAAGCAAGACCCTTATTTACAGGACAAGAATAGGTCAAGACCGAGGTCTTTACACGTCTATAGTCCCTTAATAATTGAGCTCCTAAATCTATTCAGCCCACAGTAATCTCTTTCTGATGACTAAAGTTTAACTCGGTTTGCGTCTATGAGCTGCTTTATCCATTCCGACTATTAAACGGACGTCTGACCTTTCAATCCGATTCACTCGTTTGCGAGATACATAAAGTTGGCAAATTACCAACTATTGCAATATACCCTAAAGTTGGTGAGGCCAGAGATTATTAATGAATAAATAATACGCATGTATAGGCAAGCATGCTAAGCGAGTTAGATACTTTAGGATTTACACGTATACAAAGTCAAGCCAGACCAATCCAACGAGTGCTTATTAGCTTGACCCTGGCACTAAAACTTACTCAAAATATCCGCTGAGTCCATCAAATTATCCAAAGTGGGGAAACCTTTGCTTGAAAGATAATATTTATTTATAACCATGCACTCGTAAAAGTCAAGCATTCATTTAATTAACTCACTAATAATTAAGTTATAATTTGTGACCAACTTACTAAGCAATGTAACTCAGCATGGATTCGCTGCTGACCAAAGACTGGCTGCTTCTTGAGATAGTGTGATGACTTCAGATAAGTCTGGTTAATTTGTGACCAACTTACTAAGCAATGTAACTCAGCATGGATGCGCCGCTGACCAAAGATTGGCTGCTTCTTGAGATAGTGTGATGACTTCAGATAAGTCAGGTTAATTTTAAAAAGTGAGTTGGCACAATTAATTTGTGACCAACTTACTAAGCAATGTAATTCAGCATGGATTCGCTGCTGACCAAAGACTGGCTGCTTCTTCAGATAGTGTGATGACTTCAGATAAGTCAGGTTAATTTGTGACCAACTTACTAAGCAATGTAACTCAGCATGGATTCGCCGCTGACCAAAGATTGGCTGCTTCATGAGATAGTGTGATGACTTCAGATAAGTCAGATAATTTTAAAAAGTGCCAACTCACTTTTTAAAATTATCACATCTATTTTTATTCAATCTGTGGTTGGGATAAATTCTAATCAAAAAATGAATGAAACATGAATTTTGAGTGTATTCAAAGTGGTCATATGATTTCATCAAATGAAAGATTTTTCCCCTAGGGCTGCAGATCGTACAAAATTAAAAATATATTATATTCATCAAGCAAATGTTATAGTATGGGAGAATATTTACCTAATATTTGTGCCAAATTGTTTAATTTACTACCTTGTTTGGCTAATATCTAAGGTCCTGCCTACGCGTAACACAACCACACCACACCGACGGGAGCCGGGACAAAAGATAGTGAACAAAACGTCTATCGGAGTCAGCTAGTTATATCATTATAATACTAAGTATAGAAGAATGCAGATTGCTGGAGCATAACCAAAGTGAAAAGTTAAGTGACTTTTTTAATAATAGTACCTACACGTAATCTTAACTTCAATATTACGTGTAGGTTCTATCATTATTAAATATAGGTTATGGTCACCGTATCGTTAGTTACGGTAAACTTTAGGTACACATCCATTATAAATGGATAATAATAATAATCAACTTGTAAGACTTTAATCGGTTTATTATAAAAGTTGATTTATACGGCACCGGCAAATCGGAACAGATTCCGGGCGGACGGCAGTAACTCATTAAAACAGGCAATGTGTCCGAGCACCTGATCTATGAACACAGGATTCTGTTTCACCGAGGTAGTGAGGTTCGGGAGGTAGCGGCAGTGTTGTTGAGAAAATTCGCTAAATCGTACTACTTAATATATATGTGAAAGTTTGCGAGTATAAATGGATTGATAGATGTTTGTTACTCTTTCACGCAAAAACTACTGAACGGATTTTGATGAAGGGACATAGTCCAAAATCCATAAAATAACCCAGAACCGACATCGAAATGGTCACTTTTCATATTTGATGTCACCAAAAGGGCAATCTCAAAATACATTGGGTACAGAAATCATGTTTTATTTGTAACGAATACCTATAATAATATATCAGATGCTCCGATGTATAGGCCGTTATTAAGCATTACGTGACGACTGACGTAGCAGGTCATGATTATTCATAAATCATAGATACTAGGTACACAACGTAACATGAATATATATGTTGTAGGTGCCAACTCTTCTCCCAGCCTATACGGTACGCTTGTGATTTGTATCACACCTGCTATAGTGATTTGTAGGTAGGAGTGCAGCGATCGCCTGTTCGGTTCTGTTAATAATTAAATGCAATTACTGCTGAGTTTTCATATGCGTTGTTTATTTTGACATCATTTTGGATATCAATTGATGATCATTTAGTTCGTAATATCCGATACTTTATTTATTTACTGATCTGTATATTCTGAATTCGTTTTGGTCGCTTTGTAAGTGTAACTGACAAACCAGGGAGGCAAGTCACGTAAATATTTTTGACTAGATGTTGTCTGCGACTTATCCTAATAGCCTTATCCTATAGCCTTAATCCATGCCCGTAGTATACTCTATATCTTTGACAGAAGTTTTGGACTCTATTGAATGCAAAGAAACAAATATACAAACATACAAATCATTCCTCTTTATAATATTTGTATAGATAATTTCTCGGTTGGGTTGGCAAGATATCGCATTCGCCGACGCATTAAATCGTGCGTGTATGTGTGTAATAATTTAATACCTTATATATTTAATCCCTGACTTAAACAGAGGGTTATAAGTTTGACGTGTCTGTCTGTGTGTCTGTCTGTGGTATCGCAGCTCCCAAATGGATAAATCAATTTTGAACCAACTTTTCTTGTTTGAAAGCCGACATGATCGAGAGTGTAGCTATAGTTCATCATCATCATCTCGCTCATGCTTGACAGTTCGGAGCTTACTAAATTTTCTTTATTATTTATTAAGCATAGAAAATACGTATTATTCGAAACATCAGTCCTTAAATAAATTTACCATTTTATCTGCGTTGTGTGTATATTTAGTGGTCCAGTGATTTAGAGCTCGGGTTTTCCAGGGTTCGATTCCCGCGTTGGAACAACAAAAAATGTTGTTTCCATGTTTGGTTAGGACAATGCAGGCTGATCACCTGATTGTCTGACAAGATGATCCATGCATTGGATGGGCATGTAAAAAGTCGGACCTGCACCTGATCTCTCGCTAGTCGTGTTGGTTATCCGTCCCACTGGGCTTCGAGAGTAAAGGAAGAGAAGTGCTCTTGTGTACTGCGCTCACACTTGGGCACTATAAAATACCTCCTGCGTAACTGGCCTGGTTTCAATGGAACCGGCCATCGTCACCGAAACCGGTGTGGGGAGCTATTATATTTAGTACCGGAACAGTAAAAGCAAAAATTACTTGGTGTAAATTATGAGAGCTTCAGTCCGTAATAAGCAAAAGGAAAAGCAAGTTCCGGATATAAAGCGGAATTGTGAAAAAGTTCTCCGCTTTTCTTACGGCTATGTTGGCGCCAAATGAATGTGTAATTCCGGAATTTGCTCCGTAAAATACCGCTTTTACGGGTAATGGAACATTTTAAATTAAATAAATTAGTTTCATTTAACGAAGTTCAGTAATACGTATAGCGGTATATTACAGGTATAAAGGGTTGCAGCTTGTTAGATGGTTAACCGTTGGAAAGCTTACCATCAAGCGGTCCGTTTTAGGCCGCTACCTCGAATTTCGCGTCGGCGGCGCGGCGGCGGTGAGTTTGCTTACATACAATCAAATGGACCAGTTATCGCAATCATCGCTACGGCACCGGGGTGAGAGCGATGCATCTTGGTCTCGTCCCGAATTTTTATAATACTGTGGCGTCACCTTCACTGACACACATCCTTAAAGTTAAAGTAATTAACTTCAAATTAAATTAAATAACTTGGATAGTTTTTAATCGGTAAAAGGAATTTATGTTCCGTAAATATTTACAAGATCAGTAGCAATATCAACCCAAAACATTTTGCACAATCTCAAAATATCTACGGAAGAAGTCGGACAACATTGTACAAAAGGACGACGGATAAGCCTTATCAAACATACGAACCTAAATGATATTTGGTATTATAGTACAGTTGAATTATTTTCGTATCGTCAAAGTGTTTTCTTCAACTCTTTTATATTGCCCGGCCTATTTCAGTTATCTCGTGGGAATGATCTAAGAGGAAGGAAAACCTTTTAAAAATTCCCAATTATCGTCCCTTTTTAGGAAACAGTTGCATTACATTCTTTTTGTTGAAATAATTATTTTCTAAGATTTTATAAACCTCATTTGTAATAAATTTAATTCACTAATAAATAACTTATTGTCAGTAGGTCGATTCTGCTTATTAAATATTATGTTAAAACCGCAAAATGGTATTCTCATAAACGTCAAATCAAAAAATAATTTTTAAATAATTGTAAGTCCAAGTTAAATACGAGAATTGAGGTTCTGTTTTGTGATTTTATCAACTTAATGATTGTTTAGTTAATTTACACATTTGAAAAATTTAGTTTCTAAAATCTATATTAATAATTTCGTCAAGGGGTATGATAGACTCGATCGAAACCTTATATGAATAACAAAACATAAAAAAATATTGATTTTGAGTCGACAACATTTATCCGCAAAATTCGGATTATGGAGAATTTCGTTAAATTCTAATAATGTCTAATGGCACTGACAAACAAACCGCAGTCGCCATCTTGGGTAGTTAATAAGCGTTCCGTTTCATAGCAACACAACTTTCAACAAATCGCGTGCGTCGCGCCAAAAAGTGTCCATCACAAAGAACTGTCACTCATGTGACTGTGTAAAACGAAGGGTCTTGCCGGAAACATTGAGTGAATCTTATCAAAAGTAAATACTTTTCTTCAGTCATTGACGTTTCGCGAAAATATTATTTTTGACACTTTTTTATATTGTTATATGTTATATTTTTATTTATTTTATGTTATATATTTGATATACTCTTTATTATGTATTTTTTTTTCAAACTTGAGATTGGCCGATTGCGATCACAGCCATAGAAAAAAGAATACTAACCATAATCATAAAAGTGGAAGTTTTAGTTCAAATGTCATTTAGTTTTGCATAGTGATTTACTTTGTTTGGATTACACACATCATGCCGAAAATCGTAAGTATTTCATAAAATATTTCATTGGTCGTGTCTCTGTCTTCGTTTAGTCTTTTGTTTGATGATACCTATATCATTTTGTTAACAGGCGAATCTCCTTGCATTTGGTAAACACAATAGGCTAGACGACAATTTTTTTTTATTGCATGAATGAATAGTACTCTTAAATATTAATAACTTCTCAGAAGAAACAGTATACCAAAAGTCAATATTTTCAAAGGTACAGCAATTTGTATACAAAATTTCGCAAGTCTCGTGAAAACGCTCCATACTAAAGTCGTACCTAGCTATGACGTCACGCCTAGGTTAAAGTGTATGAAGTATACGGTCGCAGGAACATATTTGTAAATATCTCCGATATTTGTGCGTTTAAGTTCATACTTACCATAATGAATGTTTTTGTATATGATGTGAGTAAACTAATGATATAAGTTTTGTTTACTAATTTAGCAAAAAAGAATTTAAACTTTTTTGTACTTTTTAGATGTATCTAATTAATAAACTACACATAAAATATTATATTTTTTTACATTTACCAAGTAGTAATGCCTCATTATTTCTAAGTATATTAATGAAACTAAATATTTTAGATGTAGTCGTCATCCCTATTGTCACAATTGTGGAAAGTGGATGCTGCGAAGGGCTCTTCATAAAGATGGGGAGTAGTATTTTAGTAGGTATGTAGGCAGGTTGTGTTTTTAAGTGAATTTTGTTCTATGTTTTCTTATTAAAGTGTGGATTGTAAGACTTTCTGCATTCAAATAAAATAAGTACTTATTTACTTCCAGTGACATGCAATTTTTGAAATAACAAAATATTTGCAAGAAACTGCAAGCAAATGCAAATGTGCAGTCGATGTGTGGAATGCGACAACATTATACTCGGTAAGCGGCTCAATATTTTTTCTCTATAACCCGACAAATAATAATAAATGACCACATGCATGCATGTGTTGAGGTGTCATGAACACATATACAGAAACAGACACGATTTTTTTACCGTTTTTCCATCCATAATGGTATGGACCATGCATAAGTTCAACTTGAACTTGGCTGGTTCTTATTATACAATTAGACTGTGTGTGATTGTATAATATATTTTTGCAGATAATTTTCTATTATTGCGCATGTTGTGTCCTAGAAACAATTAGGCAGTTAAGAAGAACCAAGGCTCGGGCACTTTCAAACCAATTTGTTTTTTCCAAAACAAACAAATATAATACAACCTTACAAATCCCAAAACTTATTTGATGACTTTCAGGTAAGTTAATGGTGCAGGTCACCGAGTACAGGAAAATGAAAAATAATACTTATTACTAGATAGAGGTGTGAGGATACCTACATACATACACAATACTTATTATTATTTGAATATTTGTCGAATATATTTTGTCCTTTAAGGTCGATAACTAAGAGTTGACGCTAATCGAAGAGTCACTGGTGACTGATGATGTTTCTTCGGAGAACGAGAAAAAACAAGAATCAATGCTGTCAGTCAGCAGTGATTTTATTTCTTTAGAAAAACAGGAGAAAGAAAACATATCAAATGGCGGGCAGACCCCCAAGGAAACGTAAATATTCAAGCAGGTTTAGTCAGAATATCAGCCCCCCAGGACTAACTATGTACATTTAGCACTTTCAAATAACACCATTCAAGTATCAGTACATTCTAGTAAAGTAAGTTGGTTCTATGATTTATGAATGTGTTCAATGTCAAGCACTTCATTTTTTAGGTGAAAAAATTAAAAATCATTTTAAAAATTGTTGTCATAATGGGAAAGTATACATAGACCAGATAGAGCATTAAAGCCAATTCCAGATATATTATTAGATTTATACGAAGGCTATTGCCTTCTGATGCCAATCATTTTAAGGCTAATATACGACAGTATAATTCAATATTTACAATGGCATCCATAAGTTCAAACTTGAACACACTCCCTCCAGGATTTTTCACTGATGTATACAAGGGCAAATTTATATAAAAACTGGATCTTTGTTTCCGCTGCAAGGTCATAAACCACAATACAACCAATTGTACATAATTGAAGATGAAGCAGCATTAAATGAACGATTATCTGATTCTAGAAATAACATATGTAGAAGCAATATAATGAGGTCCTTACAAACAATGCTCAATCTACCTGCCAAAGTAGAGTAAACACTGAGTGCTTTAAACAAAGAGGTTTACAGAGAATAAACCTTAAAAATTATATGTTTTGTTAATTTATGTTAGTTTATTTTGAATGTTGATTTAAAATAAAAATTATTTGTGTAAAAACTTTTGCAGTTTTTATTTACTATATTAATTAAACACAATGAACGAAGCTATGCCTTGCTTATACTTTTAATATTCTTTGAGAGCCGATGACTACAGAAATTTCTACCTACATTTTACACCTAGATGTGTATTTGAGTCACATTTCACCCGAGCGAAGCCGGGTTTTCGTCTAGTATATAATATTATTATAGAGACAGACATTTGAAACAATACACATATAATTAGTTGTTACATATATCAACAGTAAGATGTAACTGTCAATGTCATTATTGACATTGACAGATGTCATAAGTAAAGCCTATCGAGTTTATTTTAGTTGGCCAAAAGGCTATACATAGTGTAGACGTATATATTGTGCTAAGCATATCAGCATACATATTATTGTAATACGTATTTGTGGTGAGCACGAATAAAGGAGAGTATAAGAATTGCTGCTGTATTATTATCATCTCCACACGAGCGCACGAAGGACTTACAATCAAGAGGTCATAGACCAACACATGGTGTCAGGTGTGAAAATTTAAAAGAAAACGAAAATTATGAACAAAAAAGAGGGTACGTCGAAAACTCCGGAAGCTTCGAGACAATCTGAGTGTGGGAACTTAACAATGGCAGGCAACGGAGTACAGAAGCTTGAGATCTCTACAGAAATTATCAACAATAATGCTGAAAATTTCAAGAAATGGACGCAGTCATTCGAGATATTTCTACTGGCGTCGGGCATGGAGAAAACGGAAGACAAAAGAAAAATTGCAATCATGCTGCATTCCATGGGAGAAAAGGGTTTAAACATATACAATTCCCTCAATTTGGACCTAAGCACTGCTACTTTCCAAGAAGTCAAGGCAAAATTCGTCGAGTATTTTGAACCCAAAAAGAATTTGACGGTGGCGCGACACAAATTCTTTACGTTGAAACAGCGTGTGAACGAATCCTTGGAAAATTTTCTAATGGAATTAGAAAACGCAAGTCTTGCGTGTGAGTTTGGTTCGCTACGTGAGTCCCTTGTAAAGGACATTCTCATTGCTAATATGGCCACAAACTTCTCGCAATTTCGTCAAAAGCTACTACAAGAACAGGACCTATCCCTAGAAAGAGCCAAACTCCTCTGTAGAACACTGACCATGGCGCAGAAAAGTGAAGAATCAATCAATGCAGCAGATGGAAGAGAAGCCACAATATACAAGCTACACAAAAGTCGTCGGGCCAGTTCCCCCTCATACCAGAAAAGAAAAAACGCAAGATCTCCATCATGCCAAGGTCACCCAAGGTCAGCTACGCCTGGATCAAGAACAACGTCGTGTGTAAAGTGCAACACATCGCATGGTCGCCGCAACTGTCCAGCTTGGAAACACAGATGCAGGTCATGTTTTAAATATGGACATTTTACTCATTTTTGTTTTAAGAAAAATAGTGTCAGGACTGTTGTTACTGGGGTAGGTAGCATAAATCTCGATGATGAATCAAGCCCCAAAAGTGCTGAGGCTGAGGCTGAGAGATTTACAATAGGGGCATTGTTCAACATTAAAAACATAAAATCACAGAATGCTAGTACAAATTTGATAAGCACAACAGACAAGTCCTGGTACTGTTCTCTTAATATAAACAACAAAAATGTAGATTGCCTAATTGACACTGGCGCAGACATAAATGTGATGTCTTATCAAGTATTAAAAGAATTGAATCTTAAATTTGACAAGCAGAGTAAAGAAATGTGTAAAAAATATAATATATTTGCCTACAGTGGGCACAGAATACCGATAATTTCAGTGTTAAACATTTGTTGTTTAGTTGAAAACAAAACAAAACCAGAAAACATTACTTTTGTTGTAACAAAATTAAATTGTCCAACTGTGATTGGTTTACCTACTTGTATAAAGCTAAATTTAATAACAAAAAATTTTTCTCTATCTATGGAAAATGAAAAAAATGTTGAGCAAAATGTATATAATATGTATCAAAAAACTTGTGACAAAATTGTGACCAGATATAATGATGTGTTTCAGGGTCTAGGCTGCCTCCCATACGAACACAGCATCGTGCTAAAAAAGGATGCTATTCCGTGCGTTGATCCCCCTAGAAAGGTACCCTTCGCGTTGGTGGAACCGTTAAGGAAAGAGCTTCAACTCATGGAGAACATGGGAGTCAAACGGAAGGTGAACAAACCTACTCTCTGGGTGAGTAGTTTAGTTATAGCCATGAAAAAGAATGGTGGATTGAGAATTTGCTTAGATCCTAGAAATTTAAATAAAAATTTATTGAGATGTCATTATCCAATTAAAAATATAGATGAAGTCAGGTCTAAATTGTCCAAAGCCTCTTATTTTTCACATTTAGATGCGTTTTCTGGATTCTATAACATAAAATTAACTAAAGAAAGTAGTGATCTATGTACATTTCAAACTCCATTTGGCAGATACAAATTTTTAAGATTACCTTTTGGAATAAACACGGCTACAGAAATTTTCTATAAAACCATGATAGATCTTTTCGGAGACATAGAAGGTATAATAATTTGGTGTGATGACATTTTAATATACGGTGAAACAATTGAAATACACAATAAAAGGTTAGAAATGTTTTTGGACAGGGCTAGGCAAGTTAATTTAAAATTAAATAAAGCCAAGTGTAAGTTTCTTCTAGAAGAAATAGCATATTTGGGCTATATTTTCAGTAAAGAAGGTGTAAAAATCGATCCAGAAAAAGTTAAAGCGATAAAAAATATGCCCATACCTAAAAATATTAAGGATTTGCAGAGATTTTTAGGCATGATTAATTTTTTAGCACCATTTATAGAAAATCTGACAGAAAAAACTTATACCCTAAGAAATTTGTTAAAAATATATCGTATATTATGGTTATGGGATGAAAATTGTCAAAAGTGCTTTGATTTATTAAAAGAAGTCATATCTAAAGCACCTGTGTTAACTAATTATAATTGCAACTTACCTGTGATTTTGTCGGTAGATTCATCAAAGAATGCACTGGGAGCGGTCTTGATGCAAGACAAACGACCCATTGCATATAGTTCAAGAACACTTACCCCCTCTCAACAAAACTACGCCCAGATTGAAAAAGAATTGTTTGCCATACAGTTTGGATGTAATAAATTTCACCAATATATTTATGGCAGTAAAACAACTGTTCATACTGATCACAAACCTTTAATTTACCTTTTTAAAAAACCTCTTCATGAAGTACCTGCTAGGCTACAAAGAAAGATGTTATCGTTGCAGGGTTATGACCTAGAAGTAGTTTATGTACCTGGTAAATATATGTATATAGCAGATACTTTGTCAAGAGCCTCACTTAGTGATACATACATACCTCAGTATGAGCAAGACTTACAGTATCATGTTAATTCAGTATTCTCTAATCTCTCAGTGAGTAAGCCTTATTTAAAATTTATATTATTAGAAAGCAAAAATGATGAATTTTTAAATCTGCTCAAGTCTTATATTCAGAATGGTTGGCCAAGAAGCAAAAATAAAGTAAGCTCTCTTGTGAAACCATATTGGAACATTTAAAATGAAGTACATATAATGAATGACTTAATATTTAAAGGCTTAATATTTAAAAAAATAGGCTTATTGTTCCAAAGTCCTTGCAAATACAGATTTTAGATAAAATACACTGTGGTCATTTAGGTATTAATAAGACACTAAACATCGCTAGAGAAACAGTTTATTGGCCAAATATAAACGCGGATATTAAGAACTTAATTGATCAATGTTCCGTCTGTGCTAAATACAGATCAAATCCACCCCGTGAACCGTTGAAATGCCATGAGATATCTTATCTTCCATGGGAGAAGGTAGGTATAGATTTATTATATTTTGATGGAGAAAATTTCCTTGTCTGCATGGATTATTATTCCAAGTACATAGAGTTAGCTTCTTTGCATAAGAATTACACTGTCGATAATGTTGTTAAGAATCTCAAATCGTTTTTCGCTCGACATGGGATACCGAAGGCATTGGTGTCTGACAATGGTCCACCATTTAACTCCTGCAAATTCAAGTCTTTTCTTGTTGATTGGGATGTAGAACACATAACCACAAGTCCGTACTGGTCGAGGTCTAATGGTCAAGCTGAAACAGGAGTTAAAATTGTCAAAAACATATTAAGAAAATGCAAAGAAGACGGCTCGGATATACATTTGGCGTTATTACACTATCGCAACGCTGCGAAGGGAGATTTTCCCAGTCCGGCCGCATTATTAATGTCTAGAAACTTGCGAGTAAATTTACCAATTCTTAACAAAAAATTAAAACCTAAAATTGTAACATTACGTAACAACAATTGTACATTTGAAAGATGTCATAGATATAGCAGAGACAAGATGTCTTTTTATTTTGACAGGAATGCGAAGCATACACCTTATGATTTTCAGCCGGGGAATGACATTTACTTCAAAAAAAAACCTAAATCGTTCTGGTCTCCGGGAATAATTAAAGAGAAATTAGGATGTGGTAGATCGTATTATGTTGCGGATCCAAACGGTGTTGTGTATAGGAGGAATAGGGGACACATTAGACCTAGAAAAAAGAGTTTAAAAGAAATAAATCCTCCACCTTCTTTTTATGGCGATGGCAGCACAATCAATATGCCTCCCATGCAGGAGAGTATAGATCCCATGAGTTTAACACAACGCGGAAACGGTCCCGTTCAAAATTGCATTAACGATGATAACTGTGTTCCTATGGAGAGTCTAGAAAATACCGGTTACGTAACCAGGTCTGGTAGAAGTGTAAAGCGTCCTAAATTGTACATGCATGAGAAATTTGAGTAGATAAGTAATGTATTTGTTATTAGTTATGTACCTATATTTTTAGTTTGCTTTTATACTCGAAAGGGAGGTGTTACATATATCAACAGTAAGATGTAACTGTCAATGTCATTATTGACATTGACAGATGTCATGAGTAAAGCCTGTCTCGTTAATTTAATTTAGTTGGCCAAAAGGCTATACATAGTGTAGACGTATATATTGTGTTAAGCATATCAGCATACATATTATTGTAATACGTATTTGTGGTGAGCACGAATAAAGGAGAGTATAAGAATTGCTGCTGTATTATTATCATCTCCACACGAGCGCACGAAGGACTTACAATCAAGAGGTCATAGACCAACACATTAGTTACCAAGCAGAAGAATAGGTCTTCTGCTTAAGTGTTATATTCTTCTTAATTCTTTTTCCACGACTTCAAGCGAAAAACTGTAACCCCTCTTATTAATAAAAATATTAACACTACGAATACGCTAATCCGTATTGCTGTCATTATCTGATACCTTGGAAAAGCCACTTGTCAGATAAATCTGTGGTGTAAATAATTTATTAATGTTATGTAGATGATATTTAGTCATAAAACAATGGGGAACATGCATTGTTTTTTTATTGACTTTTCGAAAAGTACATAATAAGATAGGAAATGTTGTCCTTGCAATGGCATATCTACAATCAATGATCAACCGTAGCAGTCATTACAAAAGAGATCGTTAGAGAGCATTTAAAACGCTCTATACAAAAAAATGCACGAGTCGCGTCACAGCAGTTGAAAATATATCTTTATATTGATAAACACAAAATTGATTTTATTAACTTAAATACTGCGTTTTGTATATCATTGTTTTACAAAAAATGCCACAAGTAACTTATGGATTAAAACAGTAATAATCGTTTTTCAATCATAGCAAAAAAAGTCGCCGTTTTTTTAGTCCTGTAAGTGCAGGAGCACACGATGCGTTGCGGCGCGGCGCCGCACCGCAAAGATTTCACCGACGCGGCGGGTACACGAGCGGTGCGGCGCCGCAACGTTGATATGTCGCCGCGACGCGTAGTAATCGACGTAGAAGCGTACAACAATACTGGGTCTGTCCCTTTATTGCATTGAGGAACAGTCATGGACAGTTATTTTTCCAAGAATATAAGAGGTTTTTTAGTTACAGAAGATTTAATAATCATTAAAACAATAAAAAATTACTCCTACCAATTTGGTTCTTTGTATCACGAGAAAAATTATCATAGTCTGGAAATAAATTTTTGATAAAAAAAAATATTTTAAAAATCCACATTGCACTTATCCCATAGAATTTCCCTTTCTTGAACTAATGTAATGTATGTAGTACATATCAACATCTTCTTCGTTGACACTCATTTTTAAAAACCTGAATCAAATCGACAAAAAAACTAAGAAAAAAAACGAAACGAGCGAGCATGTGCCTTTCCTTGTGACGCATAAACAACTGAGCGGCGCCGCTCCGACGTCGCAACGCATTCACCCCTCCCCGCCTCGTCGCGGCGTTTGCAAGTCAGGCGCGGCGCCGCACCGCATCGTGTGACATGCTACAGATATTTCTAGTAAAACAACGCAGCGACATCGTTCCGGCGCCGCCCCGCCGCCGCAACGCATCGTGTGCCCCAGTACTTACAGGACTAAAAAAACGAATTTAAATTGCAACTGATTGTTGTACTTTTCTCATTTATCAGTCCATATTTAATATTATAGGTGCCTTTCGGATAATATAAGAATTTTGCTGATGTAAAAACCAATACATGTTCCGTATAAAAAAAAATCCCCTCGCTTCAAAACACCCCGCTCTCACCAAAGTATGAATACTTAGTTTCAAACGAAAAAGCTTAAACACAAACTATAATTACTTTTGAAAGATGTAACAACTCGCTTGAGGAGTTGTTCATTAAAACTTCCATCAAGTACGGACCCCCCAGTTATGTTAATTTGTCCTTAGTGATTACCTACTTAAAGTACTTGTTAAGTTTTCTAATTATGTACAATATTGTTAATCTTGAGTTTGTTACTAATGCTATTACTATTAGCTGCTATTCATCGTTGATCACTGGCATCACATATTAAAGAGGAACAGATAAACAACTACATAGTTAGCTATCGATTTGATTGCACTAACACAAGCATACGGTGTGTCCACGATTGTGTGGAAATTTGTGGGCCGTTGAAGGGGACGTCAAAATTTTCAAATTTGTATCGATTTGGGTAGTCCTATGAAAGCTGTTTCTTTGTACGGAAGTATTAGGTCTTTACCTATGAAATTGCCGTTTTGTAGGAAAAATTTTAAACGAATTTTTGTCATGTATTTTTTATTTGTATAAATCTAAGTAATCACCCATGCAATCAATGCACCTTTGCCAACGCAGTGGCAGTTTATTGATGCCCTTCTTAAAGAAATCAGCTGGATGGGAGGCAACAAATTCTTCAAAGGCATTTTGTACTGCCTCTCGGGTATTGATTTTTTTTCAATTTTTTTCAAGAATTTGGATAACTCCAAATTCTGGAAAAGTAGTAGTCTGTAGGCGCAAAGTCTGATGAGTAGGGCGGATGACGGAGAGCTTCCAATCCCAGTTCTTGCAACTTGGAGACCATCTGCTGTGCAGTATGAGATCACGCGTTGTCGTGTATGAGCAGCGGAGACGAGCGATTGACCAATGCTGGTTGGAGATGTGCCAGCTTCTCCATGATTATGTTCAGTTCTTCACAGCCTGTACACATCTGCAGTAATGCTCACCCCGTTTGGTAAGAAGCTGTGATGAATCACACCGGCGCTAGATCACCAAACAGTGACCATCACTTTTCTATGGGTTATTTTTCGTTTAGGGCATTGTTTAAGTGCTAGACCAGGATCCAACCAACTTGCTGAGCACTTGCGGTTATCAAACAGGATCCATTTTTCATCGCAGGTAGCAATGCGGTTCAAAATTCCTTCATTTGTGTGTCTGTTGAGCAGTGCAAGGCACGTCTCGACGCGTACTTCGCGCTGGCGATCATTGAGTTCGTGGGCACCCATTTGTCAAGCTTTTTTACCTTGCCAATTTGACGCAAATGGACCAATATTGTTTTGACGCTAACGTCGTAAGCTGCTGCTAATTCTGCCGTAGATTGTGTATCATCAGCTTTCACAATCGCCTTTAATTCGTCATTGTCGACCAAAGTCTTCGGACGACCGCGAGGTTCATTTTTCAGGTCGAAATTTCCAGAACGGAAGCGAGCAAACCAATAACAGGAGGTGCGTTGGTTTGTAGTGTTAGCTCCGTAAACGTCGTTGATGTTGCGTGCCGCTTGTGCCGCGTTGCTGCCACGACGGTACTCATATTCCATAATTACTCCAATTTTTAACGTATCCATGATGACAAAAAGGATTGAAATGCGATTAAAATGTAACACTAATCAATAAACAAATGACTTCTTTTGGAAAAAGAATTCCATATTTTTAAAATAAGATTAATTTGAAATTAGAATTCTTAGCCAAACAAAAATTATTTTGATTTGAAATGGCCAGTACTGCAGAACGGCAATTTCATAGAGACCTATTATATATATTTTGTACTCTGTGCTAGCATCTACCATTGGGTTACGGGTGTCTTCTCAATAATTAGTAGACTATGGTTGTGCGAACTGCGAGTTGACAGACGTCACATAATACCTCCGCAAAGAATATTATTATTACTAGATGTTGCCCGTAACTTCGTACGCGCAAAAAGTAATCCCGCAGAAACTATACATTTTCCCGCGAGAAAAAGAAGCTTATGTGTTAATCCGGAGTCTAAACTACTATTATACCAAATTTTATAAAAATTCCTTCAGTATTTATTGCGTGAAAGACTAACTAACATCCATACATCTCAACATACAAACTTTCGCGCTTATAATATTGATAGGAGTATAAACTAGATATTAGTATTTTCCAGATACTTATGGAAAATGTATTTTATTTAAATATTATTATAAATGTGAAAGTTTGTGAGGATGGATGGATGGATGTTTGTTACCCTTAATAAACTACTGGAAGGATTTCAATGAATTTTTGTTTGGTAGTAGTTTAGGCTCTGGATAAAAACATAGGCTATTTTTTATCCCGACAAAGTACAGTATTCCTAAAGCTAGTAAAATATATTTTGAAATACTCCATAACATTCAATACAACTAACCACATTATAGTCTACTCGCGTTAAGAAGTCAGCGAATCATGCGTGTTACATAGTGACAAAAGCAAGTAAAGCCTATCTAGTTAGTTTATTTTAGTTGTCCAAAAGGCTATAAATAGTGTAGACGTATATTATTGTGTTAGGCATATCTCACATGTAATACGTATCAGTGTTAAGCACCAATAAAGGAGAATATAAGAATTGTTGCTGTATTATTATCATAACTACTCAAACGCAAGAAGGACATACAAATCAAGAGGTCGTAGCCCGCTACATGGTGTCAGGTGTGAAAAAATTGTCAAGAAAACGAAAATTATGAACGCAAAAGAGGGTACATCAAAAACTCCGGAAGCTTCGAGACAATCTGAGTGTGGGAACTTAACAATCGCAGGAAACGGAGTGCAGAAGCTTGAGATCTCTACAGAAATTATCAACAATAATGCTGAAAATTTCAAGAAATGGACGCAGTCATTCGAGATATTCCTACTGGCGTCGGGGATGGATAAAACGGAAGAACGACGGAACGGAAGAAGAACGGAGGAGAAAAATTGCAATCATGCTACAATCCATGGGAGAAAAGGGCTTAAATATATACAATTCATTCAATTTGGACCTAAGCCCTGCTACATTCCAAGAAGTCAAGGCAAAATTTGTCGATTATTTTGAACCCAAAAATAATTTAACGGTGGCGTGATACAAATTTTTTACGTTGAAACAACGCGTGAACGAATCCTTGGAAAATTTTCTAATGGAATTAGAAAACGCAAGTCTTGCGTGTGAGTTTGGTTCGCTACGCGATTCCCTTGTGAAGGACATTCTCATTGCTAATATGGCCACAAACTTCTCGCAATTTCGTCAAAAGCTCCTACAAGAGCAAGATCTATCCCTAGAAAGAGCCAAACTCCTCTGTAGAACACTCACGATAGCGCAGAAAAGTGAAGAATCAATCAATGCAGCAGACGGAAAAGAAGAAGCCACAATATACAAGCTACACAAAAGTCCTCGGGCCAGTTCCCCCCCATACCAGAAAAGAAAAAACTCAAGATCCCCATCACGCCAAGGTCACTCAAGGTCAGCTACACCTGGATCCAGAACAACGTCGTGTGTAAAGTGCAACACATCGCATGGTCGCCGCAACTGTCCAGCATGGAAACACAGATGCAGGTCATGTTTTAAATATGGACATTTTACTCATTTATGTTTTAAGAACAATGGTGTCAGGACTATTCTTACTGGGGTAGGTAGCATAAATCTCGATGATGAATCAAGCCCCAAAGGTGCTGAGGCTGAGAGATTTACAATAGGGGCATTGTTCAACATTGAAAATATAGAATCACAAAATGGTAGTACAAATTTTATTAACACAGACAATTCCTGGCATTATTCTCTTAAAATAAACAACAAAAATGTAGATTGCCTAATTTCTTATCAAGTCTTTAAACAATTGAATCTTAAATTTGACAAACAGAGTAAAGAAATCTGTAAAAAATATAATATCTTCGCCTATAGTGGGCACAGAATTCCGATAATATCAGTGTCAAACATTTGTTGTTTAGTTGAAAACAAAACAAAACAGGAAAACATTACATTTGTTGTAACAAAATTAAATTGTCCAACTGTGATTGGTTTACCCACTTGTATAAAGCTAAATTTAATAACAAAAAACTTTTCTGTAACAATGGAAAATAACAAAAATGTTGAGCAAAAGTATATAATATGTATCTAAAAACTTGTGACAAAATTGTGACCAGATATAATGATACGTTTCATTGTCTGGGTTGTCTCCCATATGAACATATATCTAAAGAGGGATGCTATTCCGTGCGTTGATCCCCCTAGAAAGGTACCTTTCGCGTTGGTTGAACCGTTAAAGAAAGAGCTTCAACTCATGGAAACCATGGGAGTCATACGGAAGGTGAATGAACCTAATCTCTGGGTGAGTAGTTTAGTTATAGCCATGAAAAAGAATGGTGGATTGAGAATTTGCTTAGAAATAAAAATTTATTGAGATGTCATTATCCAATTAAAATATAGATGAAGTCAGGTCTAAATTGTCCAAAGCCTCTTATTTTTCACATTAAGATGCGTTTTCTGAGTTTTATAACATAAAATTAACTAAAGAAATTAGTGATCTATGTACATTTCAAACTCCATTTGGCAGATACAAATTTTTAAGATTACCTTTTGGAATAAACACGGCTACAGAAATTTTCTATAAAACCATGAAAGATCTTTTCGGAGACATTGAAGGTATAATAATTTGGTATAATGACATTTTAATATACGGTGAAACAATTGAAATACACAATAAAAGGTTAGAAATTTTTTTGGACAGGGATAGGTAAGTTAATTTAAAATTAAATAAAGCCAAGTGCAAGTTTCTTCTAGAAGAAATAACAAATTGGGGCTATATTTTTAGTAAAGAAGGTGTAAAAATTGATCCAAAGAAAGTAAAAGCCATAAAAGATATGCCCATACCTAAAAATATTAAAGATTTGCAGAGATTTCTAGGCATGATTTATTTTTTAGCACCATTTATAGAAAATCTAGCAGAGAAAACTAATACCTTAAGAAATTTGTTAAAAAAAGATATATTATGGTTATGGGATGAAAATTGTCAAAAATGCTTTGATTTGTTAAAAGAAGTCGTATCTAAAGCACCTGTGTTAACTAATTTTAATTGCAACATACCTGTGATTTTGTCGGTAGATTCATCAAAGAATGCACTGGGAGCGGTCTTGATGCAAAACAAACGACCCATTGCATATAGTTCAACAACACTTACCTCCTCTCAACAAAACTACGCTCAGATTGAAAAAGAATTGTTTGCCATACAGTTTGGATGTAATCAATTTCACCAATATATTTATTGCAGTAAAACAACTGTTCATACTGATCACAAACCTTTAATTTATCTTTTTAAAAAACCTCTTCATGAAGTACCTGCTAGACAACAAAGAATGATGTTATCGTTGCAGGGATACGACCTAGAAGCGGTTTATGTACTTGGTAAATACATGTATATACTCGTAGCAGATACTTTGTCAAGAGCCTCACTTAGTGATACATATATACCTTTAGTATGAACAAGACTTACAGTATCATGTTAATTCAATCTTTTCTAATCTCTCAGTGAGTAAGCCATATTTAAAATATATATTATTAGAAAGTAAAAATGATGAATCTTTAAATCTGCTCAAGTCTTATATTCAGAATGGTTGGCCAAGAAGCAAAAACAAAGAAAGCTGTCTTGTGAAACCATATTGGAACATTCAAAATAAAATATATATAATGAACGACTTAATATTTAAAGGTAATAATAGGCTTATTGTTCCAAAGTCCTTGCAAAGACTGATTTTAGATAAAATACACTGTGGATATTTAGGTATTAATAAGACACTAAACATCGCTAGAGAAACAGTTTATTGGCCAAATATAAACTTAATTGATCAATGTTCGGCGTGTGCAAAATAAACACCCCCAATGAACCGTTGAAATGCCATGAAATATCTTATCTTCCGTGGGAGAAGGTAGGTATAGATTTATTATATTTTGATGGAGAAAATTTCCTTGTCCGCATGGATTACTATTCCAAGTACATAGAGGTAGCTTCTTTGCATAAGAATTACATTGTCGATAATGTTGTTAAAAACCTCAAACCCTTCTTTGTTCGACATGGGATACCAAAAGCATTGGTTATGTGGTGGACCATTGTCAGACGACAATGGTACACCATTTAACTTCTGCAAATTCAAGTCTTTTCTTGTTGATTGGGATGTGGAACACATTACCACCAGTCCTTATTGGTCCAGGTCTAATGGCCAGGCTGATGATGCGTGTTACATAGTGACAAAAGCAAGTAAAGCCTATCTAGTTAGTTTATTTTAGTTGTCCAAAAGGCTATAAATAGTGTAGACGTATATTATTGTGTTAGGCATATCTCACATGTAATACGTATCAGTGTTAAGCACCAATAAAGGAGAATATAAGAATTGTTGCTGTATTATTATCATCACCACTCAAGCACAAGAAGGACATACAAATCAAGAGGTCGTAGCCCGCTACAATGCGTACATATGGCTAACTTTAATTGGTTAATGTGAACATGGATTTTGTGTCATTAGTCAATATCGACATATTTTGCACGCGTGATTAAATGGCTTCTTAACGCGAATACTTATATAGTCATTTTAAACAATTTGTAAAAACAACTTGAAAACTATTATACTTAAAATAATTGCGAAGAGGTTTTAACTGAATAAAATGGCGACATACGTCCACACGCGACAATGCTCGCCTTGAGAGACCTCTTCGATCCGAATTCAATTTGGAATTTTCGCCGCTTAAGCGTCTACAGGATGTTTTCGTTACTGAAGCACTAAAACTTTTATTTCCTATTCGACTCGAATTTTTATCTGTAAAATAATTGAATTAGACAGTTAATCGTCGATTTACCCATTTCTTGGAAAACTGTTTCTATTCATACATATTTATAAATAGTATAAGTTAATCAGTGTGTAAATAGTTTTTACATTATTTGTAGAATTAAAAATATATTACAAAAAATAATTTTAACATTGTTAATTTTTGTTTCATCACAATAATAACTATATTTACTTATTTTAGATGCAACTTTAACCACAGCTTTGTCCAAAATTAATTTAGCTGTAATTTAAAATTATTAATACTTTTACAAAAAAGGTACATAAACCAAGATCAAGAACTCACTAGTTAATAGAATCAGGCGTAAGTTTGTGGAAATCCATAGAACACAATTTAATTAATAGCAATACCAATCCCGCGAAATAACTGCTAGATATAATATCAAATAAATTGTAAGATCGCACTAGTTACGACCCCACGATTGCCACAATCGGGTAACGCATAAAAATAGTACGATTTCCATTTTTTTATTTCATAAACGAACACGCTGTACAAAGTCTGCCGTAGAAGATATCTAAGGAATAATTTCGCCGTACGAGAGAAAATTGAAGGTGTCGAAAATAGCTGAAATAAATCAATAGAGGCACTTCCGGTTGAAAGGAAAGGGTAATCGTTTTATTGTGAAGCTAATATTCGCCATGGATTTGATAATTTTGTCTCCTATAAGTGTCAGGGAGAAATTAATCCTAAGGCAGGTTTTCCTGTCATGCTGACCGCTCGCTGACCGTCAGCGCCTGCACCGAAAATGTCCGCGCTGACCGCTACGCGTTATTCGAATACGCTTCTTATAACTACATTCACATTGACTCATCAGCGCCGAACGTCAGTGTGACAGGAAAACCGGCCTAAGCAATTTTACGTTAGTAGTCCTCATAAATTGTTTGTATTAGCTGCCTGAAATTTCGCAGCGGCGACGCGCGTGACATAATCACTCTATCCAATAATTAATCAATTAATAGAGATTATAATTAAATTCAAATGTGTTTAACTTTAAAAATACTATATCTGAGAAATGCCCTCATTTCTCAGATATAGTATTTTGGATAAATTTTATAATTAATAATTATATTAAACTTAATAATTATATTATACTTGAATAAAAATATGGATTCTAAATAATTTTTTATTTTTATTTAGAGCATCAAAATATTATGTGAGGTCATAGAAAAATCCCTACCACCGCGCCGGTTTGCCGACATAACCCGCCGAGAAGAATGGGCGTAAGAAACTCGGCGAGACAAATCAATCTTAAAAACAACATAATTTACAAGATGATGATAGATAATTTCAGTGAATAAACAAAAAAACACACAATAGCCATTTATGCCATTAGTATATAAATCCAACTAATAAATATAACAAATTATTTAACAACAATGAATGGGAGATAATATTATTTAAACACCTGGTGATTTCAGTTTAACAGTTACACAAGTCATTAAAAAAACCTTTGAAAGAATTTAAAGAACAAATTATGAAAATACTAGCAACCAAATAAAATACATACTAACATAAAGCCAATAATGGCGGATAGTTACAATAGAAAGGCTAGGAAAGGAAAGGAAAACTTACGATACGTGAGTCTCGATCCAAAATTCCAAAAAGCCCCCCAAATAAGTCTGGTAGCCGCTTTTATTTCGGCGTCCAGGCCTTGAACGGGAAACATTTACATCTAGCCAATAATCTGGGATCCGCTTTTTTCGCATAATTGTATTTGTCATAATTTCATTTGGCATAATTTTACTACGCATAATAATACTTTGGCATAAAGGCTTCTTGGCATACTACATCATTAGGTATAAATATTATTTAGACTTATATTTTTAGGCCTAATTGAATGAGTCATAACTCGTAAGGAATAATTTTTTTTGTCATAATATACTTTGGCATAATTGTTTTTTGGCATAAACTCGTAAGGCATATTTTTTTTGTCTTAATTAATTCAAGGCATACTGTCACAAGGTATGAATAGGCATAAAATGGAAGGACATAATGAAAACACAGTTAATGTAATATTTCATAAACACATATTTAAGAAACATAAAATAATACCTGCTGTATTACACTTAATTTACCTAGTGTAACATGTGTAACAGTAGGTTAAGTTGCGGCGGGGTGGCCCTTGGGTTATAGGTTATTTAATGCAAAAACAAAACTTACTTTGTCCCTAAGTGCGTTGGGCTCGTGGTTATAGTTAGACATGTTCTTAGATATACTAAGGCCGTTCAGAGAATGCGTTCCTGACACGTCGCGATTGAACTGACGACGTAACTTAGTAATGGCGTTGCAGATACGATAAAAATATTTTTGCTGGTTGTTTACCGTTTTAACAATTGATGAGCATTAATCCCTGGGCAGGCGGTAGCGGTCGGGCGGGCGGGAGTGCCACGGCGCCAGGTCGGTTAGTTCGACCAGGCGCGAGGCATCCGCACGCGCGAATAATCTGGAGGAGAGCTGAGCCACAAAAGCCTCGACGCTCTCCACCCTCAGGTCTCTTGATATGGTGTCGTTCCTCACGTACCAGGGGCACCTGCGACTCGGCGCAGCACTCGGTTCTGGGCTCTCTGCAGCAACGCTCTCTGGGGCGCAGAGAGCAGGTGGTGCCACGCTGGTGCCGCGTTCGTGAGGCGGGATCTGATGTAGGTCTTAAACAGAGCTAAACGCATATTAAGAGGGATCTGTGGGGACGCGTAGGCTGGTCTCAGCTGGGCTATGGCTGCTCCAGTCTTGGCCACCGCAGACTGGCATTGGGCGCGCATGGAAAGTCGGCGGTCTATAATTACCCCGAGGTATTTCGCCGTTCGCCCCCATGGGATCACGGCGTCGCCAATCTTCAGAGGCGCTGGAAAACTTGCTCTCGTGGTGACGCCGAGCGCCTGGGACTTACCTGCGTTAACAGAGAGTCTCCATTTGCTCAGCCAGTCAGGGAGGAGGTCCAGCGTCCTCTGGAGTTTGATGGCGGCATGGTCAGGCTTCAACGAGCTTGCGATAAAAGCTGTATCGTCCGCATACAGCGCTGCGATGGTGCCAGGGTCCTTGGGCACGTCGCTGGCGAAGAAGCTGTATAGCCCCGGGGAGAGCACGCTACCTTGAGGAACTCCCACTGCGATGGGGTACTCACCTGACAGGACTCCATCGACGCGGACTTGGAAGGTCCGTCCGGTGAGGAATGAGGCCATGAGCCTTATCAGGTGGGGGGGGGGCAACGTCGGCACGGATGAGCTTATAGAGGAGACCTTCGTGCCAAACACTATCGAACGCCTTCTCCATGGCTAGAAAGACCGCGACTGACGAGTTCTTTTTGTTGGCCGCAACGGAAAGGTGGTGAATCATGCGTACCAGCTGGAGGGTGGTACTCAGCTGGGACCTAAAACCGAATTGCTCCTCATGAGGAGGGAGGTACGGGGAGAGGTATTTAAGGAGATGGATTTCGAAGGACTTTGAGAGGGTTGAGAGCAGTGTTATCGGCCGGTAGCCCTCGGCCCGTCTCAAATTTTTATGGGGCTTTGGGATGTTAATAATTAATCCTCGCTTCCAGGGGGAGGGGACGTGGCCAGTCCTCACTATGCCATTAAACAGGCGGGTGAGGGCGGCCACCATTCTGAAGGGAAGGTGGCGGAGGGCTGTGTTGGGAATACCATCCGCGCCGGGGGCCTTTTTGAGTTTGAGGCGAGAGAGAGTCTTTTGGACCTCTCTCGGGGAAAAGAAAAAGGTAGGGGGGGAGGAGGGGGAAAGGAGAAAGACCTTTACCTCCTCGGACCATCATACCTCTACCATCTGGGCGTGATCCGTTGCGGTCGTGGGCAGCGGTTGGAATTGGCGTTCCGAGTGTTTGGCATAAATCTCTGCTCTATCCTCAGCTCGGTAGCGCAAGTTGCCGTCTGGGTGGAATACAGGGCTAACGGGAGCAGCTGTGCCGGTTAACCTGCGGCAGAACCGGTGGAGGGAGGGCCAGTCCTCACCCGCCTCCTGGATGCGCAAGGTCCAGTCTGCAGCGTTTTGTTCTTCAAGTAAAGACTTTACCTTTGCAGTGAGGCGGTTGAGCTGGCTCTTCATCACTGGGCAGCGAGCGCGCTGCCATTGGCGGCGCAGTTTTTTCTTTTGTGCCACAAGATCGGCGATGTGGCGAGGTAGCGGTGGTCTCTTTTGCTGCCGTTGGGTTTGCGGTTGGGTGGCCGCTTCCATCGCAGCGGAGATTGCCTCGGTGATTTGCAGAGTCATCAGTTCGACGGCCTCTTCAGAATCAACCGGGAAATTGGGCGTGCTCTCATGCAGCTTCTCGGTGAAAGTATCCCAATCACGGACCGGGTGGGGAGGGGACACTCGCGGGTGATGCGCGGATGCAGGCCAGGACAAGTAGGTGGTCCGAGCCGTGGGCCTCGTCAAGGGCTTCTTGATCAAAAGCTCCTGGTAGCCGGAAGGTGATGGCCACGTCCAGGACGTTTGGCGAGAACCGGGGGCATTCGGGGTAGTGAGTGGGGGTATAAGTACCCACCACCGAGTACCCGGTCTATACGGAGTCCGAGTGCAGGCGTCGACCATCCGCGTTGGTCGTGCGGGAACCCCACCCGGGATGCTTGCAATTTAGATTTCCGGCAATCACCGTCGGCTCATCTGATATGAGCCTGTGGATGTCGGAGATATCTAAATGCGATCCCGGGGGTTTATAGCACGCGTATAAACGGGTATAAACGTGCCGACCAAGACCAGAAAATCCTGGCGATACGCCACGAAGCCAGGAATGCGAAGACGGTCCTGCGGGGACAAGAGGGTCTCACTTAGCAGAGCGACATCCACTTGGTGTTCCCGCAGGAGGTGGCGCAGGGGGGCCACCTTGCCGCGAACCTCCCGGATGTTCCAATGAACAATTTTTATTGAGGTTGGGGCGTTGGAAGCCATTGGGAAATTAATTGAGAGATGAGGGTGGCACCTTCTGGGAGGGCCGAGATTAGGGTCTTGAGGATGTCTTCTCTGGCCTGGATTTTTAAGAAGGTTGCCATGCTTAAGGAGAAGAGAGCTTGGAGGAGTTCAGCGGTCGATTTAGGCGCTTCTGTCCTGGATCGACGGTGGGGGGGCGGGGGGGCAATAGCGGGCAGAGTAGTGGCCACTGCCGCTGGGTTTGCGGGTATGGTGGAAACCTCGGCCACTTGGGTAGCAGTGGTCGGGGGGGCCGTGCGCGGGGCGCGGGGCACGCGCGGGGGGCGCTGAGGAAGGGGAGGGGGCATCGGAGCGGTTTCTGCGGAGGGAAAGGGGAGTGCGAGAGGTTCGTACTCCGAGTCGGTGGCGGCTGTGGAGGTGGCACCTGATTTGGACCTCTTTTTAGTCTTCCTCTTCCTATGCTTCCTGGCTGGAGTGGGGGCGGCTGAGGGGATAGAACGGGGGATGGGGTCGTTCGCCTCTGCCTTTAGTGAAGTGGCAGTCGGCGGAGGTGGGGGGACCTCTTTCTCCGAGATGGGGGGGTCGCGGCTTACTCGGGGTCTCGGGTGGTGCGGACGACGGGGCCCGCCTGACGGTTACGGGCCTCCCTGCGGAAGACCGGACAGTTCCTGCTGTTTGCAGGGTGGGCCCCATTACAGTTTACGCAGGTGGGCTCTTCGGTTTTGGGGCGGGGGCAATCACTGGCAGCGTGTTCATCGCCACACCGCACGCAAGCAAATTTGCGGTGGCAGTTCTTGCTTGAGTGCCTGAACTGCTGGCATCTATGGCACTGGGCGGGGCCACTCTTTCCACGCCAGGCCTCAATCTTGATGCCCGGCATGTTGAGCAACTCGGGGATCTGGTAGATCTCGGGTACCAGATCTGGGGTGCGTTTGAGCAGCACAAAGTAGCTGCATCCTGGGCGGTCTTTCCTAGCAGTGATCCGGGATACGTGCTCGACCTCGTATCCCAGATTATTTAGGTCGGCGGCAATTTCGTCAATGGGGGTGTTTGTCGGGGGGTACCAGCTGATCGAGCGGGGGGGGGGCGAATTTGTTTTCGTCGCCGACGCAGAAGTAGTCGCCGTGGTTGTGTCCATCGGCGACGGGGCCCTCGAGGTTGAGGCCAATGGCGATCCGCCCCCGGTCGGGGCGGCCGAGGTAGCTGCCGCGTACGATGCCGGGAGGTCGGCGCGTTTGGCAGGTGGGGAAACATCTGATGTTGCCTGCTGGCGTTGTCGCTTGGTAACCTGCACAGTGGGGGCAGGGGGCGGAGGCATGATGCTCGACGCAGGGGCCGGTACAGGGGCCCTAGGGGTGGGTGCACTTACCGCACTGCGCTCCTCTTGCGGCAGTGACGCCGGCGAGGCGGTGAAGGTGAGTTTAGTACTCACCGAGGCGGCTGTGGAGGGTGGCGGGGGGTGCACACCTCCGTCGTAGGGCGCGGGGCGCGGCGGTGAGGCCGAGTCCTTTTTGGCTGGGCGGGGCGGGGGCCCAGACTCGCGGCGGGGCGCCGTCGGAGGGCATTGGGGCGGGGGGGTGTCAGTACACCCCCGCGAGAATGCCGAAGGCGGCCCGGGGCGAGCGGTATCCGTTTCGCTCAAGCTGGGCTCGGAGGCGGAATGATATGCGCGCTCGGACGTGCGCGAGCTGGACCGTGATGAGGGTCCGCCGCTGTCCGACGCAACTGAGCTGGCGCGGGAATGGCTGGGGCGGTCGCGGCTAGGTGGGGCCGCGAACCACGGTCGGCCATGGTGGAAGTACAGTATACCTACTGTACTATGGATACACGAACATGACGCACAAACAGTCACATATTTATACACGCACAAAACAAACAATGTACATGTTCAAGAAAAAGTTAATAAAACGGAAAGTACTCACACAACACAGGTAAACTAAACACAAAACACGTATTTAGTGTCTAAGCAGTCACAAAAGTGTACGTACTTGCACGGTTAAAACACAACACTGTGAGGGCTGGCTCCTCGTGACCCCAGCGATGAGTAAGTCTCAACGGGAGGTCAAGAGCAGTTCAACTCCCAGCAAGGCGCCAATTTACAACCTATTCTAACGAAGTAGGGTGTAAATTGACGATCGCTATTAGAGGTTCGCAGAAACTGCACTAGAGGGCGGGGTCGGCACGAGCGTGGAGTGCGCGCGACACTCGACGCGTTTAGAACGGGACGGCACTACCGCGGAGTGAGCGAATCACTACGACACGGACAGAGCGGGACGGCACGAAACGCGGAGTGAGCGGGAACGCACTAGCACACACTGGAGACAGGACGATCCGATGATTCAGACTTTCAGACTCACTGCGAAATTCGAGTCAGCGGACTTAAGGTAGGACCGCACTAGGCGTAACTACGCGGCCAAATATACTTTGTATAAAATGTTATGACATATAACGCACTATGCGGCAGCGGAATTACGCGACGCGGCACTTCATTGCGGTATTATTAGTAGGGACGCATCGCTCCACTGCCGCCTAGTGCGGTCTTGCCTTTATAGTGCCTATAATCCTTACTTAACGGTGCTCAGTCTTGGTCTTGCACCGACTTGCAAAAGTCTCGACACGGAGTCTGTCAGCGAGCTATGGAGCGCAGCATTATAGGTATCAAAAGGATTGACCGTATGCGAAGCGTAGGCTAGCACGTGGGCTGGGCACTGGCACTGGGCACGTCTCCAACATGCACCCGGATAAATAGGCGCGTCTCGGAGTTTCAACCGACTGGTCGTCGAAATTGAGGCAGACCTAAGAAAAGGTGGTGGAACGAATTGGACGCGTTTTATAAAGAATGGCCAAATACAGCGAAGAATCGGGATTTGTGAAAAGAAAGAGGGAAGTATTTGCCCAGCAGTGGGATACTAATAACCGATAATAATAATAGTGAAATAGTAGTTCTTGGAAGAAGAATATACAGTAAACATGGAAGGGACAGTAAAGCCAATAGATTTTTGTACTTTGGTTGTGATATTTGTGGCTTTTCTAGTAACGACTTTATTGCAAAGTGACATCTCAAATTGATAGAATATTTAAAATGTCATTTATGTAGTCAAATATTTAAAAAAATGGGATGTGTGGATTGATTAACTGTTAGACATCTCTTTCTTACCCATTTGCATGTATCGTAAAGGGAAAATGGATGATATATGTCTTCTTCTCCTGCTAATAGCCGGGTATCTAAGCTATGTATAGTTATTAATCTGAGAAGTACATGAGCAATTTGTCAATCTGCTAAATATTTAATTTCCTCGACAAGGCTACAACAGAAATTTACTAATACCAGTTTTTACTTCCAACAAAAATAAATCTACCTATCACAAGCGAGGCGTGCATACAAGCCGGTTTCCCTTATGAATATTACTTTAAATCTATTGTTAAGGATAGAGGCCTCGTAATGTAAAACTTGACTGAATTTAAATCTCAATAATAAACGAGTGGTTTAAACAGGACATAAAACTATAACAGTGAATACTCAGTGACTATATGTATAGATTTTTATGGCATCAGTGTGTAAAATCGTGTAAAAATGGTGTTTTATCGAGTGCGGGTTATTTTGCTCATATATATTTAACGACAGCTAATTTTAACGTAGCTTCTTTTCATTTAGGTAAATAAACATAGTACATAATGTGTAGTGTAAAGCTTAAATTTATATAATAAAGGGTAAATAAATTATTACGAAAACAGTGGTAAAAAATGTACAACATTTCGTATAAGTTGAACTTACGATGTATATAACTTTTTTATGGAATAAGATTTCTAGTATATAAGGATTTATGTATATGGTCATGGTAATAAAGATTTTCACACAACGCGTTTTGCTTCACCTGGCTCATGAAAAATGGGGAAAATTATGGAAAATAGCCGTAAAGAGAGGTAAAAATGAAATGGAAGATCGGCCCGAAAGAGGCGTACGGGCGGGGCTCTCTATACGGCATTGCCATGAGCCAGGTAAGCAAATCGAAAAAGTGAAAAAACGTTCTCCTCAAATAAGTGTTTTATTATCGCCGCGGCTCTGCCCAAATCGGTGTAACCTTGTTATCTTCGAGTCTAATCTGAGCCGGCGGTTGAATCCCTGTGGAATAATACAGTCCCCTACAGTACTGCGTGGTCCTTTAGCGAGCCGAATATCAAGATCGAAAAAATATTCGAAGTCCATATCAAGTTGAAAATAACGAAGACGGCACTTAGAAAAAAATTGGAACAGCTGTTTTGGACATAGAAAAATTTCCGAAGATTCAAGATAGAAATTTTACTGAAGACCGGACTTAGAAAATTTTCGTCAGCTGTTCTGAACATAGAAAAATTTCCGAAGATTCAAGATAGAATTTTTTACTGAACATTGGACATAGAAGAATTTATCAAGCTAGAACATTAAAAATTTTATCAATGGGAATCAATGCCAGAGATTAGATTGGACTCAGAAGATCGGACTCGGGGATACAAGGATACACCGCTGCGAACGGAAGCAAGGATTCGATCGACCGATCGACAGCAAGTGTCGTCGCGCGTATGCATTACGAGGCGGAGGAGAAACTCGCCGCTCTTCGTAAGAAGGAACTGCAGATCGAAGCAGAACTTATAAAGAAGAAGCTCGCCACTGACGTCGCTGCTGCAGAAGATGGTAGCAGCCCCGATGACGACGAGCCATCAGAACAGATGGAGCAACGTGTCCGAGCCTGGCTAAGCGAACAGGATCCCGAACCCGAGGAGGCTAGACAAGAGCCGACATCTATGGAAGAAAGAGAGACGCCAAAGCCAGAAGACATACCACCGAAGGGAGCCCAGAAGACGAGGTTCGAGTGGACGCAGCAACGCCGCCCACGCTCACCCACACCGCCCACGTCGTTGCCCATATTCTCGGGCGCTCCCACCGAATGGTTGCCATTCAAAGCAGCCATGGAAGACACCACTGGGTTCTACAAGCTCAAGCAGACCGAGAACTTAGCTCGTCTGAGAAGCTGCCTACGGGGAGAAGCGAGAGAAGCCGTGGCACCACTGCTGAGCGTTGCGATGCCGCCCGAACAAATTATGAAGACCTTGGAACAATGCTTCGGTCGACCCGAGGCTATGGTCGATCGCATGATGGAAGACCTGAAGAAGATACCGAGGCTCGGAGGTTCGGCGGCAGAACTCAACCAATTTGCAGTGAAGATTCAGAACATGATAGCCATCCTGAGGAAGCTGATGCACGGGTACCTCTTTAATCCGTTACTCACGAGAGACATCCTAGAGAAGCTCAGCCCATACAAGAAGAGCAAGTGGTACGACTACGCAGAAGAGACGTCGCGCTTCAGGAACGAGCCCGATGTCGTCCTTCTCTCTGAATTCTTAATGAGAGAAGCGGACAGCTGCGCTACGGTTTCAGCACGGCACCGAAGAAGGAAACACCGCGTCCACCTTCTAACAAGAACGAAGCCCGAACAAGAAGGCCAGTCTTCGCAATAGCAGACGAGGGCAGGGATTCGCCGAGTCGCAGCCAGCCGAAGAGAGTACGTGAAGAGTCAACGAAGTGCCCGTTATGTGCCGAAGATCACGCTCTGTTCCGCTGTGCTGCTTTCAAAAAACTGAGCATGCAAAAGAGATGGGACACAGACAAAAAGGAAGGGCTGTGTTTCCGGTGCATACGGAGCCGGCACAGAAGATACAACTGCAGAGCGAGGCCGTGCGGCGTGAAGGGCTGCAACTTGCCTCATCACGCGCTGCTGCACGAAGACAGGTCCGGCGGCGCCCCACAGACAGAGGACGCCGTGATTACCGCATCGGTCACCTCCGACCGCGCGGTGAAGCTTAAGATGAGAAGAATTCAAGTCGTCGGTCCACGGGGCGAAGCGGATATCTACGCGCTGTTCGACGAGGGCTCGACAGTGACACTACTGGATGAAGACGTCACGAAGGCTATCGGCGCAGACGGCCCACCGAAGGTGCTGAGGATGCATGGAATCAATGCCGAGAGAAGGGAAGAAAAAAGCCGATTCGTACAACTCGGCGTACGGGGTCACGACGGTACCAGATATGACGTCACTGCGAGAACCGTGGACGGATTGAACCTACTCACTCAGTCCGTCCCGGAATCACTGTTCCGACTTGCTCACCTGCATGATCTCAAGAACGAAGAGATATGCTATGAAGACAAGAAACCCCAACTTCTCATCGGCACGGACAACTGGCAGCTCATAGTATCCTGGGAGCTGAGGATCGGCAAGAGAAACCAGCCCGCATCCTCGAAAACGAAGCTCGGCTGGGTAATCCATGAAAGCATCCCCAGACGCCTCAGAAAGCAGGAAGAACAGAAGAACATCCTGCACGTGTCTATGATCGAGACCCGAAGCGAACGGCTGGAGGAAATGGTGAAGAAACACTTCGAAATTGACGCACGGGGAATAGCGTCCAAGGCAAAGCTGACCAGAAAAGCAGCGAGTCATCCACCTCTTTGGCAGAACGGCCAAACGAAGGGAAGAAGGTCGATTCGAAGTGGAGCTCCAGCGGCGCAAAGAGGGCGTCACATTACCCCGGGGTTACAACGGGGGAGCCGAAGAATCTGCAGGGTGTCACAACCCCAAGGAACGGCGGGGGGAGTCGTGCGGACTGCAGATTGCAAGAAAATGGGGAAGTACGAGTCGTGTTGGCCGCCGCCAAGGCCAAGGTGGCGCCACTGAAGGCACAAACAATACCAAGGATGGAGCTACAGGCTGCCCTGGTCGGGGCTGGGAAACGCCGTCGCAGCAGAACACAGGTGGAAAACGGACACGGTTTTCTACTGGATCGACGCACAAGTAGTTCTGTGTTGGATACAGAACGGCAGCTGCAAATACACACCGTACGTCGCACATCGGCTAAGGGAGATCGCCAAGCTGACGTCTGTTCACCAGTGGAGATGGGTGAGCACGAAGAGCAACGTCGCCGACTTAGCCACCAGAACGGCGACCGGGCGGGCGACCTTCCCTTTGTTCCCTTCGAACCCTTGGTTCCAGGGGCCAGACTTCCTGCGCAGGCCTGTGATCGAGTGGCCCGCGGAGAGTCCCGCTACAATTGAAAATCAAGAAGAATACGTCGCCTTCCACACCACGGAGGCGAGCGAGCTGAGCTGTCTACCAGATGTGACGCGCTTCTCGAACTACGAGCGCCTCATAAGATATACGGCGATGGTCTTGCTGTTCGTCGAGAAGTGCCGAGATCGTCGGACCCACCTCGATGTACGACACCTGGAGAGGGCCGAGAGGTTGTGGTATCAAAAATCACAACGAGACAGCTTCGCACAAGAGATCGAGAAGATGGCAAGTGGCAAGACGGTGCCGAGATGGAGCTCCTTGTACCGGCTCAACCCGGTGTACAAGGACGGGCTGCTCGTACTAGATGGAAGGATCAAAGCAGCTCAGGTGCCGGCCGAAATAAAAAACCCTATCATCCTGGATGGAAGACATCACTTCACAAGGTTACTGGTGGCAAGGGAGCACACCAGAGCGGGACACGGGAGCCGTGAGAGAGTCGTGAACGACCTCAGGCAGAAGTTCTGGATATTGAAGCTGCGGCCGACGGTGCGTACTATCATGAACAGATGTGCGTTCTGTTGGTTGCGACGGGCACACCCGAGGATCTCACTAACTGGAGACCTGCCAGCCGAGCGCCTGGGGGCGTTTCAGAGACCATTTCCGTATTGTGGTCTCGACTGTTTCGGCCCGATGACGGTCACCATCGGCCGACGTCACGAGAAGAGGTGGGGAGCTCTCTTCACATGTCTGACGACGCGGGCGGTCCACCTGGAGCTGGTGGCTTCGCTGTCGCCGGACTCTGCACTGATGGCTATGAGAAGAATGGCTGCGCGGCGAGGATGGCCGTCAGTCATGTACAGCGACAATGGAACTAATTTCAGAGGCGCGGACGTCGAGCTGCGGCAGGCGTACGCCAAGTGGGCGCCGGCTATGGCTCAGCTGGGCCTCACTCACCGGATGCAGTGGAAGTTTACACCGCCCGGGGCGCCGAGTCAAGGAGGTGCCTGGGAAAGTATGGTGAGGTCGGTGAAAACCGCCTTGTTAGCCACGCTAAACGAGAAGTCGCCCAAGGAAGATGTACTCCAGACACTGATAGCCGAGGCGGAGTACTCTGTGAACGCTCGACCGCTCGTGCACATGTCGGTGGACCACAACGATCCCGAGGCGATTACACCGAATGATTTCCTCTTCGGGTCGTCCACCGGACTGCCGTACGTCGGACCGTGTGTGCCGGCGGACAGAAAAGCATGGAAAGTCGCGCAAGCTCTTGCCGACGAGTTCTGGAGGCGCTGGGTGAAGGAGTACCTTCCCACGCTCACACCACGCTATGGGGCCCCGCTGAGCAACTGAGCCCTTGTACCGGGGGACCTGGTTGTCGTGGTCGACCCGACGCTGCCGCGTAATACGTGGCCGCGGGGGGTCGTGCACCGAGTCTACCCCAGCCCGGACGGACAAGTGCGCTGTGCGGACGTGCGCACGTGCAGTGGCGTGTTCCGGAGGCCGACATCAAAGCTGGCGGTGCTGGAGGGCAGTCGCAGTTGCGATCGCTGGCGGAGCAGACGGAGCCTGGAGCGGAGCAGACGACGCCGGGGACGGCGCTGGGCGCGGAACGAGCATCGGAGCAGCCTACAGCGAGCACGGACAGCTCGCAGTCGCCGGAGCGGCCCGCAGCGAGCCCGAACGGCTCGCAGTCGCCGGAGCAGTCTGCAGCGGGCGCGAACGGCCCGCAGTCGCCTCCGCACTAGCCTACAGCGAGCACGGACAGCTCGCAGTCACCGGAGCAGTCCACAGCGGGACCGGCGAGCCCGCAGTCACCTGAGGAGGCTGCGTAGATCCTGGCTACTGCGCCGGGGGGAGGATGTTAAGGACAGCGGCCTCGTAATGTAAAACTTGAGTGAATTTAAATCTGAACAATAAACGAGTGGTTTAAACAGTACATAAAACTATAACAGTGAATACTCAGTGACTATATGTATAGATTTATATGGAATCAGTGTGTAAAATCGTGTAAAAACGGTGTTTTATCGAGTGCGGGTTATTTTGCTCATATATATTTAACGACAGCTAATTTTAACATAGCTTCTTTTCATTTAGGTAAATAAGCATAGTATATAACATGTAATGTAAAGTTTAAGTTCATATAATAGATGGTAAATAAATTATTAAGAAAATAGTGATGGAAATTGTACAACATTTCGTGTAAAGGAAACTTAAGATGTATATAACTTTTTTAGGGAATAAGATATTTAGTATATAAGGATTAATAAATATGGTCACGATAATAAAGATTTTCACATAACGCGTTTTGCTTCACCTGGCTCATGAAAAATGGGGAAAAATATGGAAAATAGCCGTATAGAGAGGTAAAAGTGAAAGGGAAGATCGGCCCGAAAGAGGCGTACGGGCGGGGCTCTCTATACGGCATTGCCATGAGCCAGGTAAGCAAATCGAAAAAGTGAAAAAACGTTCTCCTCAAATAAGTGTTTTATTATCGCCCCGGCTCTGCCCAAATCGGTGTAACCTTGCTATCTTGAGTCTAATCTGAGCCGGCGGTTGAATCCCTTTGGAATATAATACAGTCCCCTACATCTATTGTTTAATATATCTGTACCTCAGAGGTATATAACATTAATTGATAAAACAAAAATTTTACAGGACAGGCAAAAATGCGCGGAGCGAAACTTTGAATGCAATTTTAACATAGTAGCTTTAAAGATATCGCCACAAACTCAACATTATTTTTTATTATTATTTGTTGAAATTATATTGTATTACACAATATTATATTAAAGTTAATTCTTGTCTGATTTTGTGGACTTGAGGTTATTTACTTTGCAACATAAATTAACTAAGGTGTTTTAAGCGCAAAAGCGCAAAAGCATTAAGATATCATACTTCTGTTTACCTCTAAATAAACCTTGTGGATGTTATTGGAATTCGGCATTTAGAAACATTATGTCTCTAGTCAGTATGTAGCGTAATGGAATTATTAAAGAATTTCTGAGGGGTTTACTAGCAAAATGAAACAAAAGTTACTTCACAAAGCTAAAATCAAAATACAATTTATTTTGAATAACCAACACAGCTACTCGCACGCTTCAGGTAAGTCCGGGACATCTGCACATGGAAGATTCCTATAATAGTCATGGAACATAGCTGGTATCCACTGCAAGGATTTTTGTAAGTCGTTATATTTGAGTCTCGAAATAGGTTTTTGTGTTTCTCGAATAGGTTTCGGCGTGGGTACAGAAAATCCTCTCCGTTTATATCGTATGAAACTAACTTCTTCGAATGTTTTCTGGTCAAAAGAAGTTTTGTAGAACATCGAGCCAATTTAATTTTTTCTGAATTGCATCCATACAATAGCAGAATATGGTACAGACTCTCCCGCAATAGATTTTTTTCTATGCACAAAAGGAGCTGATAACCCGTTGCAGAAGGCAGAAAAATAAATGAAATCCATAGTTTCCATGTTCACCACTTTAATTTTGCAGTTCCTTGAACAGCTCTTTATAAACTGTTGCCAGTCCCAAGGAGTCACTATTGAAAACATTTGCATTTTCTTTTTCTCTCTTTCTATTATAGAGTGAACAACGTCCACTTCCATGTGAGTGTGGCCCTTTAATAAGAATTTGTGGTTTATTACCTCTATATTTTCTTTTTGTGACAATATCCACAAATAAGCCATCATTAAATAAATATTTTTATTTTGCCCCGCACAGTTGTCGCTCCATACTGTTACTTCTTTTAATGCGCTATCGTTTAGCTGCTCAAAAAACTTAACTATTCCTGATGCCATTTCGTTTCCGCCTCGTCCTGCCACGGCCTCAACCCACATAAAACACAAACTTTCTTTGGGTACTGAATCCATAATTGTGAAGTTAAAAGTCCACAACTTTCTGTAATAGAAACTCTGTCCATTAGTTAAATAGGGTGTAGGTAAACATTTTTGGAGGTCCACTGTCAGCATTTTTATGGCACCGTGGCTTTCTATAGCTGCAATTTTATCAAATCCTTTCAAAGTGTATCGTAGACTGCTTTCTTCAAGATGTTTATTATGTAGAGCTTTAATATTATTTTTTTCAGTTTCATCTGTGGCATTTTTGTATTTGATAACATACGTATCGCAATCATCACAAGTGTCATTAGCAGGAGGATTAAAACCGAGATTAAACTCTGTATTAAAAATATGTCTGTATAGCCACGCCTTTGCCATATTCTCTTTCGGTATACCCTCTTCAGCACAGAACTCTATATACAAAGAATATAATTTATCAATATTTAGGTGGCTTCCAAGATAATGTCTTTCTGTTCTGTTTCGACTATAATGGCTCTCATATTTAGGTACCTTGCCAATATGTTTTCGTACTGTTTCTTTAACTATATCTGCTATTTTATTAGGCGGTGGATGTCTTCCTCGTCTATCTGCTTGAACAAATCCTTGTGTAGATTTTTTTACCGCGTTCCTCGCCACAGTAAATAGCCAAGGTATTCAAAAAAAACTTTTTGCAAACCTTCTCGACTTTTTCATCAATTAAAAATGTGTAGTTTAATGTGTATACTCTTTTAGGTGGTTGATCAGGGTCACGGCGTCTGGATCTAGCAGTTTGAACTTCTGAGACTCTAGATATAATAAATTGTATTTTTAAATCCCCGTCATCTCTTCCGCGTAATACTTCTGATAAATGAATTGTCTAATAGAGTCGTTTATACGTTCATTACATTTCAATCTATCTGAGGGAGTATTCTTCAGTGATTGTGTCGGACGATGTGTGATGGACGACCTATCTGATTCTGGTATATATATCTGTCTTCGTTTTCCATATTCACAATCTATAGAGTCTTCATCACTTTTTGGAACATACTCTTCATCTGATGGTGAAAAATCTTTCTCAGAGCTCACATCTTCAGTTCTCATGCGATGAAAGCTATTTGATGGCACGAGATTATTTGAAATGTCAGTGAGCAAAGCAGATGTTGAAGGTTGTATATCATGGTCAGTAGCATCACTGACGGTATGTATCACTTCGGTTGGAGCCGGAACCACGTCTGTGTCTTGGGGTGGCCTTGAAAACGAACCTTCGGGCTTTTCCAAGAAAAGCTGTTCTTCTGTCTGTGATCCTAAAACAAAAGTTTCTACATTAGCTACGAACATATGATATCAATTGCGGGCAATAGCTCGTTATTTATAACATAGAAAAACAAATCCATACTAGGCGATAAAGATTATTTTTCGTAGCAGAATCTAATTAATAAATTAATGGGTCACAAGCATTATATTAATTTATCCATTAATATTTATTCGTTATAATATACTAGCTGTTTCCCGCAGTTCCACCCGCATCCCGAAGGAACTATTTCCCGCACCCCGATAAAAAGTATCCTATCACCCAAGTCAGCTCATACCCTGTCTATATGCCAAATTTCATCAAAATCTGAAATATCTGAAGCTCAAAACAAAATAATAAACATAGTAAATATCCCGTTTTAAATCCTAATGTTAGCTTAAAACCTACTTTGAACACACTTTGTTTATGACACTTAAAAATGGACCTTAATACATAGTATTAAATAAATAATGCAATATTATTTGTATTTAATATAGAAACATATGATATGTAAACGAGAATCCTTGTAGTAATATTTGTTAGGTACTTGCCCTACTATGAGTTAATACTACCACAAGAATCATGTGAACCAAACTACTAACAATTTTTGTCATTGTAAAAAGTATCTTAACACCAAGAAATAAAGATCAATGGCATAAGACGTTTAAAGGAGATGCTATTATTTTACGAGTACCTCTCGTTGTGTTCTCTTTAAACTATTAATTCATTATAATTATAAAGTACTTACGATATTCTGAAGTTGTATCATGTTGATCTCCGTTATACACCAGGTCACACAGTAATTTTCCACGTGAAAACATGACTTTAAAACACTTTATAACAATTTTTAAAATCACGCGGATAGTTTTGCACGCACAGTAGGGTACGACGACAGACGCACTGACGCAAGTGACAGTTCATACGGATAAATAGTGCGGCGCGCGCGAGTTTTAATTCAGAGGTAAAGAACATTAAGTCCAATGAATAACATTAAGTTCGCGCAAAGCGTAGAGGTAAATAATCTTATGGCCATTTGAGTTCCTTTACCAGTTAGACTTTAGTGGATTTAATGTCATATACGCTTGGATATTTCTTTTCATAGATGTAATAGGATTGAATGTCGTATACCATTAAATGGAACTGGTTCTCGCGATTTTAATGGTGCAAGAAGCATATTTTCAAAAAAAGTGGAGTTACTATTGTATACCTCCGAGGTACAGATATATTAATTTTGAAAATACGCAATTGGTTCGTCACATAGTGTTAGCGCATTTTTAGGATGCATTGGGCGCAAAAAAATCGTTTTGGTTTAGTACCGTATTTAAAAAAATAATATTTTATATAATATACATAAGGGAAGCCGGCTTATATGCACGCCTCGTTTATGTATTAGAACTCCAAGCAAAGCTCGGTTACCCAGGTACTAAGGCTTAAAGTAGAAAAGATTTCCCGTCCAGACAGAACTGGAACTATAGGTTAGTACCTATAGTTTTAAACTAGATTTAAATAAACAAAAAGAATCAAAAAAATATTTATCTGATCGGCATTCGAACCCAGCACATTCCAAATTTTCGAACAAAGCAAAAATTATACAGCAGCATACCAGTCTGCCAATCGGACTGACATAAAAGAGTCGAAATTATTGATATACCTGCAGCACGACGAAAGAAAATACAAATGTAGCTTAAGAATGCCCAGTTTCTCAGGGATAAAACCTAGCTAGATCGATTTTTCTCCCTCAAAACCCCCTGCATAATAAATTTCATGGTAATACTTGCATATTACCATTTTATGAATTTGCCGTTTTCGAGTTTACGATTATATATATACAAGATTGTCTCGTTTCAAGATAACCGTTTCGTTGCTTGTCGAATGCGGGAGACGACTACATGTAAAATAGTAGTAGTTTAATTTATATACTCAGAAATATTAGGGTATTACTACGTTCTTGATAAACGTAAAAATATAACACTTTATGTGTTCAATCATTATCATCATTACCTGTTTACTTACATCATAATATACAAAACATTCATTATGGTAAGTATGAACTTAAACGCACAAATTTCGGAGATATTCACAAATATGTTCCTGCGGCCGTATACTTCATACGCTATTACCTAATAGTGACGTCACAGTTAGGTGCCGACTTTTGTATGCAGCGTTTCCACGAGACTTGCGGAATTTTATGAAAAAAAAAGAGCTGCATAAAAGCCTATGAAAACATTGATTTTTGGTACACTGTTTCTTCTGAGAAGTTACTCATATTTAAGAGTACTATTCATATTTTGTGCATTGAAGAAACTCAGTCGTCTAGCTTATTACCTAAAGTGGTTAAGATGATTTTCGAATTTGGAAGTATGCTTATTGCTGTTATGCTTAGTTTAAGTAAAATAACCATATTTTACACAATTATTTCATGTCCGAAAATAAAATCGTTACGTATTGATAGCCTTGATAGGTAAAATATATTATTTGCCCTACTTTCTGGAAATAATTATCGGCGTAAAGACGCAATAAATGTAACAATATTAATTAAAATAAGAAATAATGAAGGCTTATATTCGCTATTGATGCGACTTGCAAATTACTTCGTTATTGAACTTGCTTTAATTAAATTTCATAATCGTTAACGCCCAACAGTGTGATTACTATCGCCGTTAACACGCCCCAAACGCTGGAGTGGCCTTGCAGAAAGCCGGCATAGCGCTTTGCAAAGTGCTTTAAAATCCTTTGGTGTCGCGGGTATTTGTGGGTGGTGATAATCACTTACCGACACGCATTTGACAGTTATTACACCATATTACTATCCATAGACTTTAAATAAATTAGAGACGGGACATATCGAGGTTAAAAATGTTCTCACTTTGAGTGACCTAGAGCATTGGGACACTCGAGTTTTACATTTGGCAATATATAGGTCAATGTTGCGATGTAATATACTACGAAATAACGACAAACGAGCAAAAAAGATAGACAATATTACATAAAATTAAATGTAGAATTATATTAATTGTTGTAATTAAGTACATATGGTATAGCATGGTAATTTCAAAATTAAAGTTTGTATCCACAGGTTACGGATGCCGTTAGAAGACTTAGTTTGATCGATTACATTGTAGTCCGATCGATTCTCAATAGATGGCATCACTTTTTCCTTGTATGAAGAAATCTTTTGGTTAATAGCCTGTCCTTATGTATAAGTATGATATTATCACAGACACAGAGACTGAGCGTTGTTTGTAACATAATATTCTTGTGTCAGAAATAGATAATTAAGTATTATAATTACTATTCCTTAATTCAAGACATTGGTAAAACCACTGAAAACATACAAGAATAGCTTCTCTTTAAAATAACGACTTAGATACTTCAAATGTAAAAAAAAATAACGAGAAACGTCTTGAAAATTATTCCCAAAAGTAAAAATGACCGAAATGAAGCTCCTGCGAAGAGTTTTTGTGGAAACGCTTAAACGACATCGGAAATTAAAGCGGGAACTCTGAACCTGACCGGGGGGAGTTTATTCAATATGATACGGGTTTTATATGAGAATATTAAAAAATGTATTTTTCTCGATCTCGAAAAGGCTCTTGACATCTGACATGACCTTAATTAAAGGATCGTCTGCTTAGATTAATCTAGCTGGGACTATATTATAGAATACATATAAACAAATCAAATTATCGGTAAATCCTATTAATATATTATGCTAACTATTATTAGCGGAGTCTGCGCTGGAAGGAGGGGGGGGGGGGACGCGCCGCTTGTTTGTTTACATTAATCTAACGCCACTACGTCATAAATTCGTACGTTCGTTCGTAAATTATAATTGATTGCGTCATTGATACAAGGTATTTGAAATATTGTTAGCGTTATTTTATTATAAGAAAATGTCAGCCCCTTAGTTCAAATCCATGTAACACTACGCTAACACTTGGTTAGCACTACGGCCTCCCGTGATACACTACGCTAACATGAGTTAGAAGTATGTACAATCTAATTATTGACATATTACGTATACATACGTCTAAGTTGCTCTAAATAAAAATATATAAATAATTAAGGAAAACAAATATGGGACATTACAATGAATAAATTAACGTTTAACTCGACACTTCGATTTTTAGCTCTGTAACAGCCTCCGTCCAGTGGTTTAGAGCTTGGCTCTGGACTAGAAGGTGGACAAAAAATGTTGTTTCCAAGTTTGGTTAGGACAATGCAGGCTGGTAACCTGATTTTCTGACAAGAAAGATGATCCTTGCGTTGGATGGGCTTGTAAAAAGTCGGCCCTGCGCCTGACCTGTCGCCAGTCGTGTCGGTTATAGAGTAAAGGACGAGAGAGTGCTCTTGCGTACTGCGCTCACACTTGGCCACTATAAAATAAGTCCTGCGTAACTGGCCTAGTTTCAGTGAAACCGGCCACCGTCACCAAAACCGGTGTGGGCTTTCGGTGGGATTTGAACTCACGACCTTTTGGTTTTTCTTGTCCACGCGTTAACCACTGAGCAAGCACAGGCACTCCAAAATATAGTTTCTTGAATACAAAATATAAAAAATCACGTTCGAAGTGTTAATGACCGTCGGAATTACAAACCTTTTTTTTTACAAAATATACAGGTACACTATACAGCTAATATTAGGTCCTTACATATGAAATTGGCGTTTTATCGTACTGGCCACTTTGATCTCAAATATATCTTCTTTGTTTAGGAATTCCAATTTCAAATTTATACCGCTATTTACTCATGTATTTGTGTTTCGAAAACCGTAATTCATTTGTTTTTTCCTCTTTTGGTTTTTTCTTTGCGACACTCTGTTTACAAAATGGAAAACTTGAAATATCGTATTATTTTCGAGTACGAGTTCTACCGTAGCACCAGTGCTGTAGAAACGGCTCGAAGTATTAACGATGTGTATGGCGGCGGTGTCGCAAAAGAAAACATGGTGCGTTTTTGGTTGTTGGAACCAAAAGCGCACTGTGTTTTCGCCCTGGAAATTTGTTCTGCAGAACAAGCCCAGTGGACGGCCGGATACCAAAGTAGATAATGAAGAATTGAAGGCTATTGTGGAAGCGGATCCATCGCAAACCACGTCCGAGTTAGGTGCAGGTTGCGGTGTTAGTGATAAAATGATGTTTTAATTCACTTGAAGCAAATTGGGAAGGTGAAAAGCTTGAAAGGTACCTCATGAATTGAGTGCAGCAAACCGACAAACGCGCGTCGACTGCTGGGTTACATTACTCAACCGGCACAATAATGAAGGGATTTTAAATCGAACCTGTGATGAAAAGTAGATCCTATACGATAATCGGAAATGCCCATCGCAATGGCTGAATCCTGGCGAACCAGCCAAAGCCTGCCCCAAGCGAAAATTGACTCAAAAAAGTTACTTGTTAGCATTTGGTGGACTAGTGCCGGTGTCGTTCACTACGGCATTCTTAAATCTGGCCAGGCGATTACGGCAGATGTCTATTGCCAGTAACTGCAAATCATGATGAAAAAACTAGCTGCTTAACAACCGAGGTCGGTCATTCGCCCTAGGCCACTGCAGCTTCAGGACAACGCTAGACCACACACTGCACAACAGACGGCTACCAAATTGGAGGAGCTTCAATTGGTATTACTAAGATACCCACCGTACTGATATTGACCTTGCTCCGACTGATTACCATTTTTTTCGAAATTTGGATAACTTCTTGAAAAGGAAAAAATTCAACTCCGATGGGGCAGTCTAAAGCGCCTTCAAAGATTTTATTGATTCCTGTCCGCATGGTTTTTTTAGTAAAGGAATCAATGAACTGCCTATGAGATGGCAAAAGTGCATAGATAGCAACGTTATAATATACTTTGATTAAATAAATATATTATGTTTAAAAAAAATCTACTTTATGTTCCTCCTTTACAAAACGCCAATTTCATATGTTCATTACATATGAAATTGGCGTTTTGTAAAGGAGGAACATAAAATAGATTTTATGTTATCCTAATATTATGTTATCATCTTGTCTCAGACCAAATAAAAAAGTAAAGACAAAGATACATATCGCGACATCTTATCTTTTAGTGCACAGCGAGGCGTAGTTTAGACCGGCCTCACTGTGCCGTTCGCAGAACTTTCCGGCCTCACTGTGCGGTTCGCAGGACTCTTTCTGTTTCTGTTCCGAGTTCTACGAACCGCACAGTGAGGCCGGTCAAAACTACGCCTCGCCGTGCACTAAAAGATAAGATGTCACGATATGTATGTTTGCCTTTAATTTTTTATTTGGTATAAGCAGCGTGTGTGCTTCTTGTGATTATTAACCTTTTTATATGCACCTTTTGAACATTTAGTATTATAGTTTCCCTGTAGTGAGGCCCTATTAGAAAGTTATTACGTGTATTCCCTACGTGTGTTCACTGTGGAGCTGTGATGAATGTCAAAGTGGCGTGCGCCGGACTGTGCGTTTCCGTTCACTGAGCTAGTAGGGCTGCCACAATACAACTATTGTGTTATGAGGGAATCTAATTTATAAACAGGTTGAATGTTGTAAAAATTTGTTCATATTTTATTATTAATATGTAATACTAAAGACATGTCATAGACAAATATTGTACTGCATGCCATCACTAGAATACAAATAAATTATGAGACCGTTCTACCTGCTCACGAATTAGATTCCATAATAGTACAAGTTATTTAAGAACAGTGGGTAAAAGACTTGAGGCAAGATATTACCGCCATATATAGCCTAATCGCCACCGGATCTTGAATGGATGTCGCCGCCGCTGCCTCGGTAGCGGCATTTCACCACTGGCGGTGCGGATAAAAATTACTTATTATTATATTTCTCTGGGAAATATATTAAACGAGACGATCATGTATATATATAATCGGTATCGCGACAACGGCTACAAGTATTACAATGAAATTTAGTATGCAGGTAGTTTTGGGGGAGAAAAATCGATCTAGCTAGGTCTTATCCCTGAACATACTGAACTGCGCATTTCGTCGTGCAACAATATATCAATAAATTTGACTGTCTTACGTCAGTCCGACAAACTACCACGCAGTATGGCAGGTTCAACAACCTAATGTAGAAAATTATTTGCCATTAAAGTATGTTTTATTATATTTATTTTATTATTAAAAGTTTGATTGGCAGCTCGGTATGCGTACCTAGTTTACGTATAATTTTCGCATTGTTTGGAAATTCGGAATGTGGCGGGATCGAATCCCGGTAAGGAAAATTATTTGTGATTCTTATTATTAGTTTTTCTTTTATGTTTATTTGTAATTATTTTATCGTTCTACTAAAATACCGAGCAAAGCTCCGTCAACCAGGCACTATTGTGTATTAGAGCAGTGGTAGTGCAGTGGGAGCTGCGGCGCGGAGGCGCACTTGCATTTGTTGGTGTAATAAATTCGTTTGCTGTGTCCAACAATTTTCAAATGCTCAAAACTGACATCACGTAAGATCTAGAAATTTCATTTTCAAACGATTAAAATAATAATATAGTTATTCCGAGTATGAAAATGCAAAAAAAAATATTTGCTAAATTCAGTTACGCATGCAGTTTTTTGTGTTTTTGGCGAAATAAGGAATGCCACCTAACAAACCCTTTAGAATGAGTTCAATTGCATACACACGCATAGAAGATTTGTATATCTATACAAATAAATAAAATTGAAGTGTCTGTTTGTAATTTAAAATGAACAGCTTTTCACTTAATGCATGTGAAATTATATTCGGTACTTACAATACTTACGTTTTTAACATTTTTTACTGTCCGTCTGTCTGTTTGTTCCGGCTAATCTCTGAAACGGCTGGACCGATTTTCACGGGACTTTCACTGGCAGATGTTATAAGGTCTACTATGCTACTTGATGATATGATGATTATAATATGCTACTTTTATTTTAGGGATCCGTTTAAAAAAATAGGGTTCCGTTTCCGTTAGTTCTATGCAAACTTTTTAATAAAAAAAGGTAAGTTTTTTTAATGAGTAAAATAAAAAAATAGTATTTTGCATAAAATACATATTTGACAACCCTGCAAGTTCCTAAGAATTATTATTTATGTAGGGAATTACATTAATTATTATAATAATAGTTCTACGAACATTCCCTTTTGGATATTCAATTAATTTCTATGAAACTTGTGCATTATGTTAACATAAGTGCAATTTGTCATGATTTCATTACTGCGTTCGTGCGGGTAATGGCGATTTATTCTACATTTACGAGAAGGTTTTGTTTTATAAAACGATAGTTTAGTAACAGTTAAAACCTGTGGCTTGTTTGGCCCCCATCTTTTTGAATTAGGTTCAATTTACAATGCGACGCAACGCGGTGATGTATTTTTAAGAAAGCTGTTTAAAATTGAGCTTTATTCACCACACAAGTAGATACACAATTCATTGCGAGAGTTCTAATGTCAAGTCAATCAAAATCAATGTCGAAGGCGCCTCTTGCAATGAAACGCGTAATGCTCTTACTACTCATGGTGTATTTTCCGTCAGTGTCCAAACTTTCGGGAGTGAATATACTCTTGAATATAAGCAACATTTACTAAGGGGTCAACTTTCCTACTTGAAAAAAAATATCAGCTGTTTCCTACAAAATGCTATCTATGCCGCAGTCCAGCTGTTTTTTTTTTCAAGTAGGAAAGTTGATCCCATAGTAAAAGTTGCTTATATTCAAGAGTATATGATTCACTCCTGAAATTTTGAACACTGACTGAAATAACATTCTGTACAAAGTATTTCCGAAAAAATTATAAAATATTGAAATCACAAATTATTGGGCATCCTGTTTCTCTCGAAATGGAATAAAAAATGCACCCAGTATAAGTTTTAACCCAAACGTAATTTTATCCATAATAATTTACGTGTATTGTGCTTCTGGTCTAACGAAATAACATTTTCAAGGGGCCGGTAATTGTTTAAATGCAAGCATCGATGCCCTCAAGCCTAGTACAATATTTACAAGGCAACAAAAGATAAGAGCCAGCCGCAATCCAAGAAGCATATTGCAAAATTAATTTAGCACTTACATGCACGCCGGATCGGGCATTTGCATCCAATCTTAATATCGCCCAAATGTTCTTGAATTATTTATGAGAACATATACGACATTACGAGTACTGTTAAAAAGAAATAACAATGTATTTGTAGGGTTCTGTTTATCTTGTGAATGTGACCGTATTTTGTGTGTATTTTCAAGCCCCGAAGCAAAAGGGGTTGCGTAGCTCCTAAACGAAATATACGATTTAGGTACTTTTTTTGTTTGAAAGCAGACGAGATCGAGTGTTCTAAGCTATAATTCATCGTCATCAGCTCGCTCACTAACGATGCGGGGGTTACTTGACATTTTAAATTTTATTTATTAGGTGACATATTCCCTTAATAATTAGGTACTAGCTGACCCGACAGACGTTGTCGTACAATCTACATAATACAATTTATATAACAACACCTGCACCCACAACTACTTACTACACCTACAACCTACACGGATTTTGCGGTATACTATCATTTTAGCTCTCGTAACGTTTCTGACACTAAAGATAAGTTCACACCGAGACGCGATGCAGCGCGCACTTGTTAATAGCGATTCAAATTCGAAATTGCGCGTGTCGACGCGCTAACAGGCATCTTCAAGCATCGTCCTGTCAGAGGGTCAATTCTGCTAAATAAAACCTGCAATAATGCAATTACAATCATGTCCCGATACGCTAAAACTGCCAAACCGGTATTCTTGTAAACGATAAACCAGCGTCAAACGTCCCCTGATTGGTCCAAACGTCACAAAATCTGTTTACGATAGCAAGTAGCTTCACTTATAATACAATATAAGTAAATGAAAATCTACGATAAATACGAGAGTTGAGGTTCTGGTCTCGGTGTGAACTGACTCTAATTATAATATTAAGTTTAGCCCAATAGTAAGCCTAAAAAGTAAACATAAGAATAGTTAATAGAATCAGGCGTTACTTTGCGGAAATCCATAGCATACAATTTAATTAATATTGTATCTAGCAATATCCCGCGAAAATACACCCACAACTTGCAACATCTGCTTGTGGGTGTTTTTCGCGGGATATTGCCTATATATAGTATTAATTAAATTGTAAACATAAAAAATCAATATACATGGTGAATTCTTCAATTAGGCATCGTAGACGAAAGTTTGCCGCACGTATTACTTTGCAGAATTTGTATCTTATTATATAAGATCAAACGAACTTCTTGAAGTGAAGTTCGATCATTATTATATGAGTCGCTTCATTCGAAGATTCGAAGACAGTAATTAACAATGTAGTCCTTTAACCTAACATGCATTAATCCGCACGTTTAGAGAATCGATTTTGAGGGTAATCGAAAATTTTTATTTTGCTTACCACCATGTTGCGCCAGCCGGCTTGCCACATTCTTTTAGAGAATTGTGTTTTTTTTTTTGTTGGTTGTGGGTGGGTGGGAACTTTGTATCTTCGAATGAAGCGACTCATATAATAATGATCGAACTTCACTTTAAGAAGTTCGTTTGATCTTATATTATATTTCGTCGCTTCATTCTTCAGATACAGTAATTAACAATGTAGATGTTTAGAGTCAGTAAGATACAAAGTAGGAAAAAACTTTTTATTACTCTTATAATTAATTTAACATTATAAGTACAATTAATAATAATCAGCCTTATGTGAAAATCAACAAATATGGCACTCAATTAGTGCTATCGGTAACCCCACAAACGGATCGAGCATATGCTCCGTCATCGACCACAGGATGATTGTAGAAGCGCGCGAATACGGCGGACGAGCTGGCCCAGCCGGCCGTCCTCCTGATGGTGTCGATGCAGACACCTGCGGAGGCTGCCGCCGAGGTGGAGGCGTGTCGAGTGCTGTGTGCACTGAACATGGACACGTCCACGCTGCTTTCCGCGAGTGTCTGTTTTATCCACCTGCTGATCGTTTGTGACGTCACCTTCTTGTGAGGTTTTTTATAACTCACTAAAAGATTATCTGCTGTTTCATCATTTCTTAAATTTGATGTAGCCAGCAAATAGTCTTCCAAAGCCTTAGCCGGGCATATTTTTGGGTCACTGCTAAAGTAAGGCAAAAACAAAATAGGTTGGTCGCGATTAGCTGCCGAGGTCTTAATTATATCACTTATTAGTATTCTTATACCTGAATCTGTCCTACTTATATTAGAAATTTTAATCAATGCAAGCGTTTGCACTCTATGAGAAGTACAAATAGCTAATAAAATTGTCAATTTTTTAGTAATTTGTATCAAGTTTAAGTTATTATGTGGGTACCATGCAGATACATAATCTAGAACAATTTTTGGATCCCACGTAGAAATATATTTAGGACGAGAAGGCTTTTGTCTATAAATACCTTTGAGGATCGGTTTTATATGTTCGTCTGAACCGACATTACTACCTAGGAGTAAAGATAGGGCAGACCGATGATTATTAAGAGTGCCATACGAGGCGCCTTTATTAAACTTATCCACAATAAACTTAATAGCTGAAGACGTTGAAGCTTCAAAGGTATTTAGAGAGTTATCGGCACAAAAAGAACACCACAATTTATATGTCACCGAGTATTGTTTCATGGTATTAATTGAAATCGAAGCTAGCATATGATCTAGCGCTACATCTGGTGTATTTAATCTAGTGAATGCTTCCCTGAGAGCGTCGCAGCCCCCAGGAAAAGGCTGCGACGGAGCGGGTGACGGCATCTGTAATTTGAACACAAAAGCTCATCTTTAGGTTCAAATATAATTAAGTCTGATACGAGCATTCGTTTGAGGAGTGGAAACCAAGGTTGCCCAGGCCAGTACGGAAAAACCAAAATTCCGGTGGCTTTGTCACAAATAATTTTTCTTAAGCATTTTAGAATGAGACTAAAAGGAGAGATAGCATAAAAGAAAGCTGCTAACAGCTCTAAGTAATTTATATGAAAAGATAATTCATTTTTCTTCCATCCCCCGCAAGCTCGTCTTCCACCACAGAAAGCCCCCCAACCGTTGAGTAAAATTTTCTAACTTAAAATAGTTTTCAAATCTTAATATATGTTTAGTAGACAAAACGTTTTGTTTCCACCAAAATAGGTCCGGTAATATACAATGCGTTAAATTAATTTTTACGTCAAAATCTTTATATTTCTGTAATGCTAAAAATTTTTGGTATTTTAGGGTCTTTGTATAAAGCCAACCGTATTTGACCGCTGGGCAAGCGGCTACGAGGATACCAATAAATTGTGAAAGTCAAAAAACAAAATCTTGCAGTTAGTAAATATGAGAATATTTACTAACTGCAAGATTTTGTTACGTTTCTCGACTGGTAAACTTAAAGACATTTCTTTTGTATTAAAATTAAAACTTAAGAACAGACAGACTTGACGGGGTTCGAAGTTACTTTTACTTTTATTAATAACAAAACCCAGACACTGTAACAAAGTTATTGTTTCTTGGACATTGACTTTACATTCAGTGTATGTTTGTCCGATACACAATATGTCGTCGAGATATATAACCGACATAAAATCCTGATTACGTAAATAATTCATAACTTCCTTCATTAGTTTAGTGAAGACTCTAGGTGCAATACACAATCCGTACGGCATGACATTGAATTCGTGACATGACAGTGAAAGCGAGGAGGGCCGGCCCAGTTTCCCGGCTGGCGTGAGCGGCTCGTCGATGGTTGGTAAAGATAGGACGTCGATATAAACTGCGAAGGCGTCGTCTTGGGGTTTGGCGGCGTCTTTTTAATCTGCAACCCTTGTTTTTCAATGGTCTTGGAGGCCTTAATTTTTTCGGGAAGTTGATTTCCAAATAGTAAATCATCGTGTTCGACATCTTGCATTAAGCTTAAAAAGTTCTTGTCTAATCCGGGTGTAATAATTTTTTTGCGAGAATCCGTTTCGACAAAGTGCAAGTCGCACAATATACGGCAACTGTCACTCAGAAACTTTATGGCTGAAAGCCTGTCATTTTTTTTCATCTAATAACAGCTCTAATCCTTTATTGATAGCAACATTACCTTGTCCTAATTGTATTTGTACGGCTTCTACTTTTTTATCGCGGTTGCGGGTACCTTCAGAAACTGCGGCCAAAATTTCAGGGTTCAGTTTGGGTGGTTGCAACAACGCACAATTCTCGGGTATTAAATAATCCTTGATAAGTTTTTCTTTATAGTCTTTGTTTAAGCCTTTTTTCAATATCGGTAACCAAAGACATGATAGCTTTTCATGTATCTTAGGTCCGAATTTAGGAGCCTCTTCGGTGGTTTCACCAAGAGCAGTGAGGATTTCTGAGTCCAACTGTAAGGTGGCCGGTTCTAAATCAGTTACTAAATTTTGGTCGGTACCCTCAATCGCATCTTCAATAATCTGGTCGAGAGGTTCGGGCGATAATGAAACGGCCTCGGGCTCGACGTTATCATTTTTGTCTGAAAACATCAGACAAAAGAAAACCGTTAAAAAATAGCATTCTGCTTTTGCAAGAAGAAAATGTGTATGTCGGTACCCACATTTTTTTTTTGTTTTGTAATCGCAGATGTAATATTATATTATAATATTATTTTATATTATAAATGTTACACTGCCTATGTAAGGATACGCGATCCTTCTCCTGGCGTGGAGCTTTATTTTATCATATTATAATGATAGGAAAATACCCACGTGCTAACACTCGGTTAACCTCTCGGGCTAGAATTGGCTTAAAGCAAAAGTTTAGTATTTTATATTATAAATGTTACACTGCCTATGTAAGGGTACACGATCCTTCTCCTGGCGTGGAGCTTTATTTTATCATATTATATTATATTTTCTTCTAACTTTCGAAGCTTGCGCTTATAGCGGCGAATTTTATCTTCATTACTCCTTTTCGGCATGTCGATATCGATAAATTAAATACTATTATTGAGTACGTGCGATCGCTGCCACGCTCGGAAAAAAGAATGAGGCAAGCCGGCTGGCGCAACATGGTGGTAAGCAAAATAAAAATTTTTGATTACCCTCTATTCTTTTCTATTCTTTTTATTTCTATTGTTTAGATTCTCTAAACGTGCGGATTAATGCCTGTTAGGTTAAAGGACTACATTGTTAATTACTGTATCTGAAGAATGAAGCGACGAAATATAATGAACACTATCGAATGGTACGACTACAGAATGTGTATTTATTCCAAAATCAGTCGGTTCGATTCCTGCAAGAGAAATTGATTTATCAAAAATCTAACGATGGAGCTCTAATTGGGCTCGCAACTTCTTGCAGAACTTTTCGCTATTTTTTAGTTTCAGATTGTACCTACTCATTTTTCAAATGGTCATGCCATTTGAAAAATACACGTTTGTAAGTTTAGTGAGTGTACCTATACATTTAAAAGACAGTCGCATTCACAACTTCCTCAGTCCTTTATTTATTTTTTTAACCGGGCATTGGGCCCACCCATTCCCACCACTGCAACTCCTGTGAGCCAGGATCGACAGCGGTAACCAGCCACTAAAACTCTTTAATATGATCTCAGGGGGTGCCCGAGGGACATGCTAATTCTGTCTTGGGACCCGCAATGAAATTAATCAGAAGAAAGGTTGGAGGAGTGCGAAGAATTCCAATTTCCTTCCCCAAGCAAAATGAGAGACAGCGTATAGTTGCAATGATCTAAAAGTCAAAGAATTAAAGGGGAAGCATCATAAGAATAGAGATTATTATATGCATTCTAAGCGAAAGATAAGTTTATGTCTTTTACTCGGAAATCACGGAAATTCCCAGCGCTGTCCACGGGATCACCGAAATATGCGAATGCAGATCCAGTCTCATGTAAAAAACACATCAATAAAACCAAAAAATCAACTCCCACTTAAACTCATGAAATATAAACGTCGCGAACGCAAGCGGAATAATGTAGGCCGATATTCTCATCACAAAAAGAACTTTTATCCTCACCGAGAGCTATTACGTCTTGAAAATAAACATATGAAAGCATGTTCGCGTAAAAGCTGTCTCAAATACATACAAAATAAATTCACTTCAAAAGCAATAAAATGTCCGACTCGAGCACCTATCGGTGCTTTTAGTACTCACGGGTACGGGACTCGAAAATTCAAAGCGATAAATGAAAAGTCATTCCGATAGTACATGGTGTATTCGCTTTGGGAAATATTTATGATATGAAGAGATATTCAAATATCAACTTTTCTTTTTCTTTTATATTCATGTTCTCGATGCTCAAAAGTAAGGTTATTCGATTTCGAATTTTGTGAAATTTAAGTTTCAAAATTCAAAATTGAACTTTATTCGCTATGCAAAAAGATACACGTTTCATACACTGCATATGAGCTGTATGGCCCGGTGCAACTTGACCTTCGAAATCTTACTATGAATCGTGTTTCTTCTTGCATAATGAATAGCTATCTTAAAAATACGGCACCGCGTCGCGTATTCGTTTCGGTGTGAATTGACCCATGGTGCGACTCCTTGTAGTGTGAATTACAATAAGATGTGAAAATTGAAGTTTAAATAAAATATCCCTTTCTTTTCGTTCGAACTTATGTAATTAATATAAATTTCTACTTACTTTACACACTAGCAACTTTTTAACTGTTTCCCCATCATGCCATTCACACAAGATATATTTGTCTAGCTTTGAGCAATTTGCTTGGATTTTTTGTATTGTAATAACAAAACGGGGCCACGATAAAAATGCCATACAAGTTTTACGAGGAACATAAGACGGATGTACTCATATGTATGACCTTGTATTAGTATTCAAATTACAGTACAGGCATAATAAGTAAATAAAATCATTCGTAATTACATCGTAAACTTCGAATTTAGGACATTTTTATTTTTTCCTTCTTTTATCGTGAAAGGCGTGTTATTTAGGGTAATAAATGATAAGAAATTTGTATGATTATAATTTTCTTTGGAAAATATTTAAAAAGGGAATGTGCTACTTGACTCATATTTAATTTCATACATTGAAGGAGTATTTCCTTTGGTACTTGGCTTAGGAAAACGTAATCTAGCGATATCATAAATTAAAAGGTTAAGATTGGTAAATTAAGTTGATTTAAAAATATGTATTTTTGTTTTTTAATTTCTACTGATGAAAACACCTAGCAGTAACTTCCAGCAAGGATGTGACGTCACAAACACACTAAACACATACGTAGGAGTGAAACAAAACGTCTTTCTGTAAATAAATAGTTCATGACATCTTTTAAAGTTATTTATGTCAAAACGTCAAACGGAACGTCACACCGCCATTTTGTCTGAGCGGACTATAGCACAGATTACAAATAGTAGTAGTATGACGTCACAGGATAAGGCAAAGACAGCAACGTTGCTTAAGTTATCCGTTTTTTTATTAGTAAGGGGGATAGTAATTAGTGCTTCTGCTATTTGAGGTTTCGTTAGAGGCCGTGTAAGTGATGTGTATGTGTGTATGCTCTGATTCGGGTGGTCTAATATTGAAGATGGTCTACTGTACATTATTTATACATTGTGGTTGTGATGTCAACGAAGTCGAGAGCAAGCCAGCATAAATAGGCCTACTGTACAATTTTTTTTGTATCTATAAAATAAATTTAGTTTTCAGTTTTATCGTTAAAACTTCTCAATCTGTTTGTATTAACATCGTATCGTCGCCGTGTCGAATCGTATAAACGTTACTTGCAATAAAAGCGCGTAAATTTTTAATTCGCTGCACGTACCCGATGAGATGAGGAGCCGACGGACAAAAAAATCGAGATAAAGCTGATTCACACTCTTTTACGAGCTCTTGGGCTCTTGGACTACCCCTCGGGGACTATACCTCTGAGATTATACTTTAGGATTGACAGATTAAGCTGCGGTCGTCTTGGATGGACGGTATCATTTTATGTCGATCTAAGGGTCAGCTCACACCGAGACGCAACGCGGCACGCACTATTTAAGATCGCGATTCCAGATTAAACTCTATTCAGTACAGAGTACATAAGAAGACACACGATTAATGGCAAGGATTCGAATGTCAAACTAGACCGCTCGGCATAGCGCGGCGCCAGTTTTTCAATCAGATGTGTATCTTCTTATACACTGAATAAAGTTCAATTTTGAATCACTATTTTAAAAATGCAGTGCTGCGTAGCTTTGCTTATCGTCGTGGTGTGAATTGACCCTTATTCTATATCTTTGATGTTCGCGTGTGGGCGATGTATTAACATGATATTAATATCATATCATAACTCATAACCATCAAGATAATGTGATGATTATTACAGCGGTTTAATTAAGCATCCCGCCTAATCCCGGCTGCTTAGTGATAGTATTAATTTTAGATGCAATATCCAGCTGAAGCTAGTTAGATATCACTACCTAGGAATGAAATGAATGAATGAAATTTATTTAAGATTTTTATCATAATTACACTTAATTAATACACATTTTTTACGGCGGGGTTCGAACCCGCGACCTCCAGTTCAAACGCCGACGTGCTATCCACTGTGCCCCAGAAGTCATCTAGTAAGTTACTGTAAGAGTTAAAAATCGATTGCTTTTTAAACCTAAGACATAACATAGAATATCTATATCTATGAATATTTAATAACCAGCAACAAATAACGCTTGTGCTGTGTTTCGCCGAATTCCCAAGGGGGTTGGGGATTTTAAGGATAAGAAACGCAAGTGCGCATTACCAGAAGAGTTACAAGTGCAACTCCTCAGAACCTCAATTCTCGTAATTAACTAACACTTTCACTTTTTTTAATCGAATTATAAATGAATCGGTCTTGATATCATACAATGATTTTTTAGAGCTTAGATCAATCAAAACGGGGTTGACGTTGGTTTGACGTTAATGAGAGTATCATTATGCAGTTTTTACATATCGGGACTAGATTGTAACTGTATTATCGCAGGATTTAATTAGCAGAATCGACCTTCTGGCAGAACGCCCTCTGATGTCCGGTGATCTTGCCATAGCGGCCATGCAAAATTTTTTGATAGCACCTGGTGTTGCGAGTGTCCATGGTTGGCGGTAATATCTTACTATCAGGCGATCCGTCTGCTTGTTTCCTGGTTCATTTCATAAAAAAGTTACAACAAACATCTTCACGTCATCTCTTGCTTCAGGACTTGTAAAAAAACAGCGGCGATACGGTGCCGAACCGTTTTCTGGTTGAAATGATCTATATCCTTTCTCGTACCTTTACCAGTCTATAATAATGGTTTAAATTATATTCTGTCTTATATGATAAACGAGAAAGTTTGTATGAATGGTTATTATTGGATGTTTGTTACTCTTTCACGTGCCTAACTACTGAACGGATTTTGATGAAATTTGGTATGACAGTAGTTTAGACTCTGGATATAAAAGGTTACTTTTTGTCGTATGTAAATGTACGGTTCCCGCGAGATTTCTTTTTGCGCGTACGACATCGCCGTCCACAACTTGTACTTAAATACAAACTTTTGGAGAGTGTAGTGTTTTCATAATTATTCATCGCTTGCTCTTGTTAACTTAACTCCGACGAAAATGCATATAGCTTAATTTGACTCAATAATTATATAGGTCACGTAATTGCACGCATCATAAGCGAAGCGTTGAGGCAGTGCTCTACTCTCCGACTTTAAAAAAAGCAGTTTTCTCAAATATATATACATTTAATTTTTTTTATTTATGTCGCACTTACATGTTCATATTAGTGCAATTATATCAAGTTAAATAATAATTAATTTGTCGGCCGTCGGGCACATAAAATATATTTCAATAACAATTAAAATATAGTAAATAATAACATTAAAAATAGAATCTTTTCTGGACGTCCGTGTGTCTGTGTTCATGGATCGGTGTATGTGGCAGGGAAATTGGTCGAAAAAATTATCGTATCGGAATAAATTTTTTTTGTTATTTATATTAATACACTGCGAACCTCGAGTGTTCAATTCACTGTCGTTTAAATATTATTTATTAAAAATTAATATGCGACTGTGTATTTTTATGTATATCTATCTATACATTTATTATGGTACGAGAGCGGCACTGAAAATTTCGGGAATCAAGGAAGTGAAAGAACATAACTATTTAAAAATGTATTTATTGCTTTTCGGAGTATTCTCCGCGAAATTTGACACATTTTTCCATACGATGGAACCAATCATTGAAGCAACCATTCCATTCGGAAGTTGGGGTCTCCAAAATGGCCGTTTTGTAGGCGTCCACAGCTTCTTCAGGTGATGAAAATCTCTTACCACGCAATTTATTCTTTATTTTAGGGAAAGTATAGAAATCATTAGGGCTTAGGTCGGGGCTGTACGGCGGATGGTCTAATAATTCTATGATTTCTTGCTCTAAAAACTCTTTTGTTCTGTGCGCGGTGTGAGAACTCGCATTGTCGTGATGAAGGATGATGCGGCGGTTGCAGTTCTCTTTACGGAGTTCAGAAACGACCTGTGGCAAACAAATGTTAGCATACCATTCTGCATTAACCGTTCTTTGTCCCTCAAGAGGAATAGTCGCAACATGGCCGGTTTCGGAGACAAACGTGACCACCATTTTTTTTTGCAACACTCCGTGAAAGAACAATTTTTGTTCGTATATATATATATACGGAAATTGTATAATGCTGCTATCAAAAAGTTCTCAAAGTTTGATGAGGTAAATTTTCGCTGTTTTATTGCTCTCCTGTAAAATTTGAGAAAATGTAGTTACGCTCATCTGACTCTTACACCGCGATAAGCCTTGAGGAGATCCAAGTGACAAGTACAGTGTAGTATGTTTTTTTTTTATCTGAATGTTTAAATTTTGTCGAAATGTTTTTTAACATGACTATTATTAGAATATTTTTATGACTTATATAATAAGTAGCTTCATGGATATTTTACTTGAAATAAATATTATGATTTGATTTGATTTTTTATTTTGATTATGAAGAAATAACAGCCTGTCAATTTAAATTTCTTTCTCTTCATGAGAAATTCGTTAAATGCTCTATAAAAATTGACTCAAAAAAAAATTAATCACGCTCCACCCTCATTCCACCGCTACAAGTGATTACAAGGGAAATCGCCATTATCATAACTATAATATATCCATCAATCAATCTAAATTTAAGTCCAGAAATAATTATTTAACAAATTGAAAGCAGAGCATGGGAATACATACTATAAATTACATAGGCTGTACTAACAGTATCGGGAATGGAATATTTCCACTGTTTCTGTCATATTAAAATCAATTTAATTTAAAACTCCTTGGTTTTAAAAATCGAATACCGTTTATTTATTTAAAAAAAGATTCTCGGTCTTGTCACAAGGTCTTGTCAAACTTGTTTAGTCGTTGAGAAAATGGAATTGACTCGAGAAAATTCTAGAGCGATGATTTATTATGACTTTCGAAGTGGTTTAACACAAAAACAGTGTGTTGACCGGATGATTTCTGCATTTGGTGATGAAGCCCCATCCAACACCACAGTTTATCGCTGGTTTGCTGAATTTCAACGTGGACGTGTCAAGCTCAGTGATGATCCCCGTCAAGGTCGTCCAAAAACTGCAGTCACCCAAGAAAACGTTGATGCTGTGCGTAAGCTGATTGAGGAAGATCGACATATACCGCGAAATTCAGGCAACTTTAGACATTGGCATGAGTCAAATACAAATAATCTTGCATGAACAATTAGGTGTAAAAAAGTTGTTTTCCCGATGGATACCGCATTTGCTCTGTAAAGAGCAAAAAGCGGCTCGCGTTACTTGGTGCGTCAGAACTCTCGAAAGATTCCACGCAGGATCCTCAAATGCTGTATACAACATCGTATCAGGTGACGAATCCTGGATATACGCGTACGAACCCGAAACAAAAAACCAGTCACGAGTTTGGGTGTTCGAAAATGAGTTAAAGCCAACAAAAATTGTTCTTTCACGAAGTGTTGCAAAAAAAATGGTGGTCACGTTTGTCTCCGAAACCGGCCATGTTGCGACTATTCCTCTTGAGGGACAAAGAACGTTTAATGCAGAATGGTATGCTAACATTTGTTTGCCACAGGTCGTTTCTGAACTCCGTAAAGAGAACTGCAACCGCCGCATCATCCTCCATCACGACAATGCGAGTTATCACACCGCGCACAGAACAAAAGAGTTTTTAGAGCAAGAAATCATAGAATTATTAGACGATCCGCCGTACAGCCCCGACCTAAGCCCTAATGATTTCTATACTTTCCCTAAAATAAAGAATAAATTGCGTGGTCAGAGATTTTCATCACCTGAAGAAGCTGTGGACGCCTACAAAACGGCCATTTTGGAGACCCCAACTTCCGAATGGAATGGTTGCTTCAATGATTGGTTCCATCGTATGGAAAAATGTGTCAAATTTCGCGGAGAATACTCCGAAAAGCAATAAATACATTTTTAAATAGTTATGTTCTTTCACTTCCTTGATTCCCGAAATGTTCAGTGCCGCTCTCGTACCATAATAAATGTATAGATAGATATACATAAAAATACACAGTCGCATATTAATTTTTAATAAATAATATTTAAACGACAGTGAATTGAACACTCGAGGTTCGCAGTGTATTAATATAAATAACAAATAATTAATATATTTTATGTACCCGACGGCCGACAAATTAATTATTATTTAACTTGATATAATTGCACTAATATGAACATGTAAGTGCGACATAAATAAAAAAAATATATATATATATATATATATATATATATATATATATATATATATATATATATATTAAACGGTGTAAGATGTCAGATGAGCGTAACTACATTTTCTCAAATTTTACAGGAGAGCAATAAAACAGCGAAAATTTACCTCATCAAACTTTGAGAACTTTTTGATAGCAGCATTATACAATTTCCGAAGGAAAAAACTGTACTGATATGTTGATAAAGTAGTATATTGTTAATAAAGTTAACATTTAATTATATATCCATACCTATTTAAATATATATATATATATATATATATATATATATATATATATATATCATACTTAAATATATACATCATACTTAAATACGTCATTTGTGAAATTATTATATGTAACAATTAAATAAAACTAAACGGGTAATCATCTTTATTGTGAAAATTGGCAAATGAAAACTATTTTAAGGAACTCTTTCAAAGAAATTATGAATAAGTATAGAACAGGGAAAAATTTAAATATTTATAAAAATATTATTGCAGAAACGTTTGTATTGCCCTAACAAATTTTAAAGCAGAAACGTTTGTATTGCCTAACTAATATTATAGCAGAAACGTTTGTATTGCCCTAACTATGTCAAAATATTAACTTAACATTGAAGATGTGCTCCGTTTAAATTAATTGAAAGTGGTGGTTTTTTTCGCGCAAGTTCCTAAAATATTGTGTTTCAATTGAATATTAAGACTTACAGTAACAATCAGTGTAAAAAGTTTTGAGTTTGCACAAGAAATTATTGAAATATTTAACAAAAAGAAGACAAATTAAGTAGTGATAATCTTAAAGTGCGGGTAGTGCAATAAACATTCAAAAACATTAATACATAAAATCACGCCGAAGAAGACGAAGGGCAGCGCCATCTGTCTTTGGGTCGTTGGAACTAAACATCACAGGAGTGTTATCAGAACAGCGCCATCTATCTTTGGGTCGCTGAACTAAACTAATAATACATATAAAAATACCATTAAAAATAATTCTAATCTATTTTTGGGGTACCTACAAGAAATGGCGTCCGTCCATAAAGTATGTTCGGGCTGTAAAAATAATATACCAAAAAAAGAGTTTATGTCATGTTCTACATGCAACAAATTATACGACTTGTTTTGTGCAAATATGTCAATGAAAAATTTTTCTACTATGACATCCGAGTATAAGAAGAGTTGGAAGTGTTTTGAGTGTCAAAGTCAATTGCCAAAGTCTGATAACTCAAACACTCCTATACGAATGCAGAACCGTATCAATTTTACGACATCAGACGATGATACTGGTCGTGAGGTAGTGAATATAACAATGCGACCAAAGAACAAACCGAGTTCAATTAATGGGGAAGGTTTACGCGATATGATTAAACAGGAGATGACAAGCACTATACAAAACCTGGTCTCGGAACAACTTGTGAATATTTCACAGCAAATTACAGGATTTCATGAGTCACTAACATTTCTTAGTAAGCAGTATGATGATCTTCTCCAATCTGTAAATGAAAGAAATAAAATTATTGCAGGACTGGTAACTAAAAATGAAGACTTATTTCAGCAGGTTAAAACCTTGACAGAAAAGGTGAACAACATTGAACAAATCATGCGATCCCCGAATCTCGAAATAAATGGGATGCCGGAACATCATTCAGAAAATCTAGTCAAGACGATAGAGCAATTGGGCAGAATTATAGAATCTCCTGTTGAAGACAAAGACATTCTCCATGTGACTCGTATAGCTAAACACAATAAAAACTCTGACCGTCCACACTCCGTTATTGTCAAACTCTCCAGTCAACGACGACGCGACGAAATATTGGCTGCAGTCATGAAATTTAATAAAAAAAACGTGGACAAGTTAAACTCTAAACATTTGGGAATAGGTGGACGCAAGATCCCTGTCTTTGTATCGGAGCATCTCACTCCCTCAAATAAACACTTGCATGCAGCTGCTCGACTAAAAACAAAAGAAGCAGGCTTTAAATTTATCTGGGTTAGAGATGGTAGGATTTTTGCAAGAAAAAACGATCAGAGTAAAGTTTTATTCATAAGAGACGAAGATAGTTTAAAATTAATTGTTTAACCTATATTACTTAACCTATATTACCAATTTTTTACAATGTTAAGGTACACTTATTTATCATTAAAATGTCTCTAAATATATACTACCAGAATACTAGAGGTCTGCGTACCAAAACTGATGATGTATTAAGAAATATTTCGATTAGTAATTATGACTTGATAGTATTCACCGAAACCTGGCTAAGCTGTAATGTATCTAGTACAGAACTTATAGACGAAAGGTACTTTGTTTATAGAAAAGATCGTTCATGCACAACCAGTTCCAAAAAAGACGGCGGGGGTGTTTTAATCGCGGTATCCAGGGATATTCCTTCTGTTAGACAAATTAATTGGGAGAGTACTGCTGAAGATCTATGGATAACAGTTACTGTCAAATCTCATAATGTAGCAAAGAAAATATCTTTTTGCGCTGTGTATTTACCACCTCCCGTCTCTTTGGAGCTTCTGACTACTTTTTTTGAGAATGCAACCTCTGTGATGGATCAATCTGATCAAGTAATGATATTAGGTGATTTTAACCTGGGTTTTGTTAAGTGGTCCAAGCAAAATAATGTTGGTCCATGTAGTCCCTCAAACTATGATTCTATGCTAGGTTTATCACTTATCGATTTTATGGCCATGAATAATGTTTCTCAATACAATGACGTGGTAAATGTGGATAACAGAACTTTGGATCTTATTTTAGCAAATTGTCATGGTATAAATGTATGTAAATCCCTTAATTCACTTAGTAAAATTGATCCTAAGCATCCCCCTATTTGCGTTTCCCTATCAAATCATTCTCCTCAATTCCTAAAACCTATTTTTACTCGTCGCCATAACTTGTTTAGAGCGGATTACAGTGAGATTATTGCATACTTAAAGAACATTGATTGGAATATTTCATTTGGTAACTGTCCGAATGTTAATGCAATGACCGATTTTCTTTACCAACATATACAAAGTGCTATTGATTCATTCGTACCATTACTAAAACCCAAATCTACAAAATTTCCTGCCTGGTTCAGTAGTTCTCTTATAAAATTGCTCTATGAAAAAAATAAAATAAGAAATAGATTTCGTAAATACAACAATCCGCGTGACGGTCTTGAATATGAAATACTGCGCGAGCGTGCCCACAAGTTAAGTGAACAGTGTCTTCTAAGCTATAAAAATAAAATAGAATGCAACATTTCTACCAACCCGAAAAGCTTTTGGGGATTCATTAAAGATAGACGGAAGGGTAACACCACTATACCGACAGTCATGAATAATGGCGACATGATAGCAACAAATGGTACAGAAATTGCCCAAATGTTTGCTGATAAATTTTCGTCCGTTTTTTCTAATACTGTTTTAGACAATGATACAGATTTAACTTTTGATGGTGCATCGTCTTTAAACAACATTTATATTACCGAGAATCAGGTTTCACGCGCAATTAAGAAACTTGACATACGAAAAGGTGCTGGCGCAGATGGAATTCCCCCTGTCTTTGTAAAGCGTTGTAGTTCTGCCCTATCACTTCCTCTAACAATTATTTTTAACAGATCATTGCGGGACGGAATATTCCCGGAGATTTGGAAAAAAACCAAAATAATTCCCATTTTTAAAAAAGGCCATAGCAATGATGTTAGTAATTATAGGCCTATTGCAATCATTTCGTGTATCCCTAAATTATTTGAGTCTCTAATTTGCCCTCTAATCACACATCAGTTAGGAAAAAATCTTTCTATCCACCAACATGGGTTTAGAAAAAGCTACTCTGTGGAAACTAACTTGGTGACCTTTAAAACTTACTTGTGTGATGAAATAGATAGTGGTCGGGAAGTAGACACAATTTATATGGATTTTTCTAGCGCCTTCGACAAGGTTTGTCATGCCCGGTTGTTAAGAAAGTTAAAAAGATATGGCATTGGAGGATCTCTTTTAGAATGGTTTCGTTCATACCTAGCAAAAAGACTTTTATATGTTGTTGTTAATGGTTTTACGTCAGACGATTACACAGCAATTTCTGGTGTACCACAGGGCTCCCATCTTGGTCCAATACTTTTTTTAGCTTTTATAAATGATCTCTCAGATGTCATACATAATAGTGAGTTCGGTCTATTTGCTGATGATCTTAAAATATACAGAAGGGTGACCTGCGCATTGGATGCTGATCTTATTCAGCAAGATTTAAATAGGATATGTAACTGGTGCTGTGCTAATGGTATGGTTCTAAATGCGAAAAAGTCATTTCATCTCAAATTTACACGAAAACGTGAACAAAATAATACGACCGCAACTTATGTTATAAACTCTGCCATGCTGGAACAGGTTACAGAGATTCGAGACCTGGGCGTGGTATTTGACTCCAAGCTCAATTTCAAGTCACACATAGATATGTGTGTCAAAAAAGCGTATAGAATGTTAGGATTTCTTAAAAGAAACACTACAGGATTTTCAAGTATTAAGCCTAAAATTATTCTATATAACTCATTGGATCATAGCCATTTGGAGTTTTCATCAGTAGTTTGGGGCTCCAGATATATTTCCCACTCCATGCGCATAGAAAGTGTCCAACGAGCATTCACGAGACATCTCGCGTTCCACTCTCCTGGTATTTCTCATCGTGCTACTTATGATTTACGCTTAAAGCACTTTAAAATGATGACACTCCACAGTCGCCGAATGATGATTAATATAATTTTCCTAAAAAAGATATTATCCGGAATTTTTGACTGCGACAACCTGCTTCGTTATATAAAATTAAATGTCCCGTATCACTATCCTCGTTATCCAATTACCAAAATATTCTACACTCTTAAAAGTAAAACAAACATCCTAAAATACTCTCCCTTATCTAATATCTGTACTGATTACAACCTAGCTTGCACATCTGTAAAGGACCTAGATATTTTTAATGATTCCTGTAAGAGTATAAAAAGCAAATTAACTAAATACAATATTCAAACTACTGTTTTCGGAAATTAAAACTACATTGTAATTATTATTAGACATTCAATTCATATGGGGTTTAATTGATTATATATAAGGAATGATATCTACTATTCTCAATGAATGCTGTACACGCCTATAATTGGCTTACACATAAGTGCATGTTTTAGTTTAAGTATATTTTTAATGTATTTCTGTGTTTTGCTGTTGGCGAGTCTAATAAAGAAATAAATAAATAAAAACTAATATTATAGTAGAAACGTTTGTATTGACCTAACTAACATTATAGCAGAAACGTTTGTATTGCCCTAACTAATATTATAGTAGAAACGTTTGTATTGCCCTAACTAACATTATAGCAGAAACGTTTGTATTGCCCTAACTAATATTATAGTAGAAACGTTTGTATTGCCCTAACTAACATTATAGCAGAAACGTTTGTATTGCCCTAACTAATATTATAGCCGAAACGTTTGTATTGCCCTAACTAATATTATAGTAGAAACGTTTGTATTGCCCTAACTAATATTAAGCTAATTAAAGCTTATTTAACGGTACTCGTAATACGCTATTCTATTTTTATTGAGAATGGTTTTTATACATATTAGTTTTTTTTTTGGAATTTGTGACATATTCAAGATATTGTTACGTCGTTTTGGCATAACAGAAAGAACCACACTCGGATGCTTTTTGTTAACAAAAATAATTTTTGATTTTTTTGTAGATACGTTCATCTGGTTCTTATACCGCGATATGCTCCAGAATCCGGAACGCCGGTGAAAATTCAGGTCACTGAAAATAGAACTCTGCGCGCGCAACAATTGAGTTGAAAATAGACGTCTCGAGTGTCGAGCTGTCATATATGATATTGACATTTGACTCGACACTCTTTTTTTTTTTCAGCCATAGGACGTCCACTGCTGGACATAGGCCTCCCCCAAAGATTTCTACAACGAACGGTCCTGGGCCAACTGCAACCAACGGCGGCCCGCGACCTACATAAGGTCATCGGTCCACCTAGAGGGAGGCCGTCCTACGCTGCGCTTTCCAGTTCGTGGTCTCCACTTTAGAACCTTTACTCCCCAGCGGTTATCAGTTCTACGAGCGATGTGGCCTGCCCATTGCTACTTCAACTTGCTGATTCTGCGAGCTATGTCGGTTACTCCAGTTCGTCAGCGAATCTCCTCATTGCGGATTCTGTCACGCGGAGACACTCATGTGTTCGATTTTCAAATCTATTGTATTATCGGAGAGTTCTATCTATAGTGCTCAGAATTTCCTACGGCCTTCCGGATTCCGGGGGTTACAGTCTCTACTCTATTCAAATTTTCAATTAAAAATACCACCCACTTCGACGGTAGTGACACCTTCTAAGGCCTTCGAGAACACAAGACCTTTGGCCTTTGACGAGTGCATCCACGTCAAATAATCACTTTTACTGTGGAAAATGAGATTATGAGGGCACTTTTGGATTTTCCAAACTTCTTTTTAATACAACATGAGATGTTCTTTATTGAAATATGGATGTTGACATGTTTTTTCAAATGTGTCTACATAAGTGCACGCGACTGTACCGTGTGCAAGGTCGGTTCTTCTAATTAAATCTTGCAATAATACAGTAACGGTCCAGTCCCGATATGTTAAAACTGCAAAATGGTCTCATAAACGTAAACTAACGCGTTTTGATTGGTCCAAACTCCAAATAACAGTTCATTGATGTCAAGAAGCTTCATTTACGATTCAATAAAAGTGAAATGAATGTGTGAGTTAATCACGAGTGTCGGGGTTCTGAGTGCTAGTTTCTGTCACAACTCGACGATCGAATTAGTTACTACTTTTGCCACTAGGGGCGTTTTATCGATGCAATAGAAATTGTAGTTAACTTCTTCACGGCGAACAGTGATAAAAACTCGCACTGAGCACACGGCATCGGTATTTACGGTATTTACGGTATTTATGCAGACGGAGGTGTGGGCAAAAGCTAGTTACGTTGGACGACCCCTGTGGCTCAGTGGTTGTTTTCGGTAATCCTTCATGTGTATTAAATTAAATATGTGTATAATACAATAAAAATCTTAAATATATAATATGTATGATATAAATATAAAAAGTAATAAAGAAATTATATTTATATTTTGTTGTCTAGTCCCCGTAACACAAGTTCTTCGAGTACTTAGCACGGGGCCAGATTGACGTGGTGTGAAGCGTCCTTATTTTATTTATTTATTTAGGTACATCAACAATATAAACACATACATATTAATCAAAATTAAATAAATAATAGCTAGTGTTTACATTACTTATAGATATGCACAACATTTTAGATAAATTCAATTAAACAATCAAAATTAAGTTAATAACAAATAATTTTGGTACATAAAATTAAAAATTAAAAAAGGACATGCAATTATTTTAAAAGTAATCTAATTATAATAATTTCATCAGGAAAATGTAAAAATGATTACAAATTTTAATAAAATATAATTGTAAAAAAGTAAAATTGATGTAATAATATTGAATAATATACCAATAACAATAATAAAATAAAAATCATTTCAAAAATTAAATAATAGCCAAAATATTTATTAAAATTGTAAAATAAATTGAAGTTCGTGCGCAGCGAGCGTACCCCAGTTAAAACCTAAACGTACAAGCAAATTTGAACTATAGTGAAAAGTATTATCGAGTGTGTTTTTATGTGCTGCAAAACGCAAAGTTTTGCAAAACTCCAAAACCTTTTGGAGTTGCGAATAGTGCCTGCACCGTCGAACAACATTGTATCGGCGCGGCCGTACCTATTTCTTTGAGGTAAACAAAGCATATTTAAAACTTGCGATAACGTAATTACAATCACTATTACCAGTGTTTACGAGCTATAACAGCAATTTGGCAAGACTATACAAAAATATGAGCCATTTACGATCGCCACCGGAGGTTGGAGGCTCGGCCCCCAATCTGTCAGATGCAGTATGCGATTTTAGAGACCTTAAAAATATCTCATTACGTCCCAAAAGAAAACAACCGGAGCAAGATCAAGTAACATGTGAACAGTTTGAAAGTTTTCGAAGCGAAATTTTGAATATCTTTAAATCCTTTACTGAATCGCAAAACAAAATATTGCTCAAGCTATCTCAGGACGTAACAACTATAAAAGAAGACGTAAAAAACTTGCAAATCACTACACAAAACATAATTTCGGAGCAAAGTCAATTCAAAACAGATATCGCTGAGCTGAAAAGCTTTCAAAATAATACACAGAAAAAAATATTTGAGATGGAAAATCATATTGACACAATAAAAAAGTCAAACAGTAGTTCAAACTTGTCCAAGACCACCGCTTTTGATGAAATATATTCGGAATTGCGGGAACGGCAAAACCGGCTGAAAAATATAATTATTACTGGGCTTCCCGAATCAACTGGCCAAAATTTTAATGAAAGGAATGAACTCGATACAAATAATGCCATGACAGTTATAAAAAAATCATTTGAGGACTGCCCAAACCCTATATATCTTCAACGCCTCGGCAAATATAACCCAGAGAAAAAGCGGCCCCTGAAATTGTCATTTATTTCAGAAGATATACCTAAGCGCATCTTCAAAATTAATCTTAAACACCTGGATCCTTCAATTAAAATATACTCTGATAAGACAGTATACCAACAAAATCAAATGAAGGAACTAAAAGAAGAACTACAGCGTCGTACTAAAGGCGGTGAATTGTATTTGACTATCAAAGGCAACAAGGCAACACAAAACAATAGGCAACCCTAAAATTATTAAAAACATACCCAAAAACTAGCATTAGAGAAATACAATAACACATCGACACAACAAAAAATAATTACATATCAAATTGCTCCTAACTACGAAGATATTAAGAAGACAAAGAAATCACTAAATTTCTTTTACGCAAACATAAGAAGCCTAGTAAAGCCAGGAAAGTTAGATGAACTTCGTTGCATAATCACATCGCTAGAAAAAGTACATGTGATTATACTAGTTGAAACCTGGATAAAAACAGACTGTGAAGCAAAGAGACTGGGAATCCCAAATTACATCCATTATTATAACTATAGACCACATTCTAGAGGTGGTGGTGTCTCGATATACGTACATGACGATATCAAACATTCATTTATTGAAGAAAAATGTGAAGACGACAACCATTACCTGTGGATTCACTTAGAAAAATTCTCACTTGACATTGGAGCTATCTACAAACCAGAACGATCAAACAATACAAATTTCTTACACACTTACTCGAACTTGCTACGAAAAAGAAGGCGCACAATCATTTTTGGAGACCTTAACTACGATTTGATAAAAAACAATAACCAAACCAAAGAATATAGGAAAACGCTTTTGGAAAGTGGTTATACAATACTAAATAAAATAAATAATAAATACTGCACAAGAGAAGCAACCAATTCAAAAACAATACAAGATCATATCTGCACAAACACAGAAACATATAACTTGCACATGGCTAGTCTTGATTCGTCCTTATCAGACCATAAACTGATATACCTTGAAGTAAAGCAAAACATCTGCTATAAACCCCAGAAGATCAAATATGAAGCAATTAATTATGACAATCTACAGAAAGCTATAAAAAAGAAGAACTTATCAAATGAATATAATTTACTTGAAGATAAAATAAAATCAGCGGTTACTGCTAATAAAACAACAAAAATCAAAATATTGAATCCAAATGAAATGAAAAAATGAAATTCCAAATCCAAAATGAAAAAATTTGTGGGGGACAAAGACTGGATAAATCAAGAAATATTAACGATGATTAGTGAACGTAACAAACTATGGAGAGCTGTAAAAGAAAACCCTGGAAATTTAGCTGTCTACGAAGAATTTAAAAAGAAAAGAAATAAAACTTCACAATATATACAAAATACTAAAAATGACTATTACCTAAAGGCTTTCGAAAATTGTAAAACTGTTTCCTCGAAGATGTGGCAGCTGATAGATAAATTGTCTAGTCGAAATACGAAAGATAATAATGTTCCCACCAAGATAAAAACAGAGCAGCGGATGTTAACAAACCCGTTGGATATCTGTGAACAATTTAATGATTTTTTCTCTAATGTTGGTTTAAAACTAGCGAGTCAATTTCCTACAAAAAATAATATAAATCAATATTGTACTACTGACACAAAAACAACAAATGAACTAACACACTTCAAACACACAACTCCTACAGAAGTTAGTAAAATTATCCGCAATCTTAAACTGAATAGCAGTGCTGGAATTGATGGCATTACCACTAAGACCATAAAATGCATTAGTGACTCAATTTTAGAAAGCCTAACAAATAGCATCAACAAGTGTTTTGATGAAGGAAACTTTCCAGACACGCTTAAAATTGCAAAAGTTACACCAATATACAAATCAGGATCAAAACAAGACCCCGGAAATTATAGGCCGATATCCGTACTCCCCACTCTCTCGAAGGTATTTGAAAGAATACTTCACAATCAGCTTAATGATTATTTAGACTCAATTAATTTCTTATCTGATTGCCAATACGGCTTTAGACCTAAATCCAGCACAATTAATGCCACAGTAGATCTTATCACTAAACTTAAAACTAGTATCGATAAAAAGAAAATTGCGGTTGGCTTATTCATCGACCTAAAGAAGGCATTTGATACAGTCAGCCATAAAATATTATTGAAAAAGCTTTCAGCGATAGTGATTTCTGGTACTGCTTTGCAGATACTTAAATCATACCTTGAAAATCGGTTTCAAGTAGTAAAAATCGGTGAATCTATCAGTAGTCCAAAAACCATCAAATATGGCGTCCCGCAAGGATCTATTTTAGGCCCCCTACTATTCCTAATATATGTTAATTAAATACACAAGTTGCCTTTAAAAGGACAAATTACTTTATATGCTGACGATACATGTCTTTTTTACTTTGGCAATAACATTACTGAAATTATTAATGATATACAAAATGATCTTAATTTAGTACAAAAGTGGTTTGAGGAAAATTTACTTACAATTAACACAGATAAAACAAATTATATAATCTTTAAATCAAAAAATAAGAAGATTGGGGAATATCAGCCGCTCAATATTAATGGCAGAGAAATAAAGAGAGTTAGCTCCGAAAAGTATTAAGGTATAGTACTCGATGAAAAGGTGTCATGGAAACCACACCTAGATAAAATAGCTTCAAAATTAATGTCATTATTAGGATGCATTAAAAGTATGGCAGATAGTCTACCATATAACATTAGGTACATAATTTATAATTCCTTAGTAAAATCGCAGCTAAATTATCTTATTGAGGTGTGCGGATCTGCACATAAAACAATTATTAGTAAAATACAAATAGAACAATATAAAAAATATGATAGAACGTCATCTAATATAATATATAAAAAAACTAAATTACTAAATATATCAGACCTATATAAATTAAATACATGCATTCTAATTTATAAAATATTAAATAATAATACTCGATCACAAATAGCATTTAAAAGAAATATAGATATTAACAAGCGTAATCTTAGAAGAGCAAATAACTTACATATTGAAAGCATTAAATCTGATCTTGGAAAGCAAACTATACTTTTTGAATGTAATGTTGTTATACTGAATAAGTATAATACTATATTTGGTAAAACAAAAAAATGTGGGTATTCTTAATATTATGTGTAATCTTTTTGTTGTATATATTTTAAATGCAATCGCTGTACCTACACGTAGATTTTTAATTACTTTTAAGTCACAAAATGTATTTCTCGTAAGTGATTTTGTAATCTTTTGAGAAATAAAGAATCTTTAAACCTAAACCTAAATTGAAATTAATGTCAAATTTATCATAAAACGAATTGCATTGATTAAAGTTTATTATCATTGTTTACATTTCTTGTCAATAGTTTTTTCTTAAACGACGTGCGTTGGTCATAAAAAATATCTAAGTCTAAAAGCTTATGCCAATCATTGTAAGTTTGAGGCAGTCTTACTAATGGGCTGTTTTTGCCTAGGTTAGTTTTATATCTTGGTATATGAAACGCACCAGTAGGATTACGACGGGATGATAGTTTAGGGACTGTGAAAGTAATTCTTTCGAGAAATTCTTGGCATGGCGTTTGGCCTTTAATTACTTCTTGAAGAAAAACTAAATCAATCATACGTCAGCGTTGTGCGAGAGTATTCGTATTGAATGCAGTCAGCCTGTCAACATATGAGCATCTTTTGTTAATGTTCGGAGTCACATATGCCAGGTGTCTGGTGAACGAGCGTTGTAGAGATTCAATGCGTTGCGAATGAACATCGTACAAGGGGTTCCATATTATGCTTCCGAATTCAAGGATACTACGAACAAAATTTTTAAATAACACAATTTTAGTCTGAGGGCTTTTAAATTCTTTTGAACTGCGCTTAACAAATCCTAGAGTTTTAGCAGCTTTGTTAATAATGTAGTCAAAATGAGGAATAAAACTCAGTTTGGTGTCAAGTATGTTGCCCAAGTCCCTTACAGTTGGAGAAAAAGCGATATCAATCCCAATTATGTTGTAGCGTGTAGGAACAACCTTTCTTTTATTACTAAACACGATGTGCTGGCATTTAGAGGCATTAAATTTCATACGATTATTACGGCACCATAGGTAGATGCGGTCTAGATCAGACTGCAATAATCGAGAATCAGAAGCACTATTTATCTGTAAAGATATTTTCATATCGTCAGCAAACAACGAGCTATGGCAATGATGGATACTATGTACAATGTCATTTATGAACAGCAGAAAAAAAATTGGACCCAAGTGAGAACCCTGCGGTACACCTGACGTCGCCAAATATTTTACTGATTCATGCCCACTGACCACTACAGATTGTTCTCTATGGTACAGGTACGATTTGAACCACATGAGCATGCAACCGTCAATACCATATTGGTCTTTTAATTTATTAATCAGAATATTGTGGTCGACAAGGTCAAATGCACTTGCGAAGTCAGTGTCATCCGTGTCCACCTGCTTGCAATTATCTACATCTTCGAATACAGGAGTTAAGAATGTAAGTATGTTTGTAATTACTGATTTTTTACTGTGAAAACCATGTTGTTGACTACAAATAAGTGTTTTAGTATGTTCAACTAAAATTGGACATACAATTGACTCAAATACCTTTGCAAAGGTGGAAAGGATAGATATAGGACGATAGTTCTTCACATTACTGTTATCACCTTTTTTAAACACGGGTACTATACGTGCTCTTTTCCACTGAGTTGGAAAAGTACCAGATTTTATTGATTTATTAAATATTATTTTTAAGGGGTATGGTAAAGCGTGTGCACAATTTCTTATAAATATGGGGGCATATTGTCCGGGCCGGAACCTTTTTGTGGATTGAGTTTTTTTTTTTTTTTTTTTTTTTTAATTAAATAAGGGGGCAAACGAGCAAACGGGTCACCTGATGGTAAGCAACTACCGTCGCCCATGGACACTCGCAACATCAGAAGAGCTGCAGGTGCGTTGCCGGCCTTTTAAGAGGGAATACGCTCTCTTCTTGAAGGTTTGCAGGTCGTATAGGTCCGGAAATACTGCTGGTGACAGTTCGTTCCAGAGTTTTACAGTGCGCGGCAGAAAGTTACGCGAAAAGCGCACGGTGGAAGACTGCCACTCATCAAGGTGATGAGGATGGTATGTTTTTCGCGTGGGACGATGGCGAAAAGTTGCAGGTGGTATGATTCCGAACAATTCCTCAGAGCACTCCCCGTGATACAACCGATAGAGGATGCAGAGTGAAGCTACATCTCGGCGTAATTCCAAGGGGTCCAAGCTGTTTCAAACACTATGGCACTCAACAACTCGAGCGGCCCTTCGTTGGATACGATCCAGAGGGAGCAGTTGGTATTTTGGCGCCCCTGCCCAGAGATGAGAACAATATTCCATATGAGGCCGAACCTGTGCCTTGTAGAGTTGTAGGTGTTGGTCCGGACTGAAGTACTGTCTCGCTCTGTTAAGAACACCAAGCTTCTTCGAGACTAATTTGGCCTTACCCTCTAGATGATATCGGAACTGGACTTCGCTCGATATGTTGACGCCAAGTATCTCAATGCTAGGGGAGATGGTTAAAGATGTGCCCTCGAAACGAGGATATACGACCATTGGTGACTTTTTAGTGGTGAACGCGCAGACTTGTGTCTTGGCGGGGTTGAATTGGACTAAGTTACGTCTACCCTATTCAGAGACTTTCTCCAATGAATTCTCTATTTTAGACACAAGTTCGTTTCGACTCTCAATGACATTTAGCCGAGAAATATTGGGGGAGCCGGTATATACAGCATCACCTGTACTATCATCCGCATAGCAATTAATGCCGTTGGTCTGTAACATGTCATTGATATGCAGTATGAATAGGGTAGGCGATAGCACACAGCCCTGAGGGACACCAGCATCAACAGACTGAGTTTCCGAGCATTCGCCGTCAACTACGACCTTTATGCTTCTATCTGCTAAGAAACTAGTGACCCACTTACATAATTTCTCGGGCAGCCCGTATGATGGAAGCTTTGATAGCAGCGCTTTATGCCAAACCCGATCAAAGGCCTTCGCAATGTCCAAACTAACAGCCAATGCCTCTCCCTTCGACTCAATGGCCTGAGCCCAACGATGAGTTAGGTACGCCAAGAGATCACCAGCCGAGCGACCCTTACGGAACCCGTATTGTTTGTCGCTTAGTAATCCCTGGCCGTCCAAGTATCGAAGAAGCTGGCTATTGATAATGGATTCCATTATCTTCGAGAAGAGAGAGGTTATAGCGATTGGTCTGTAGTTGGAAGGATTTGAGCGATCACCTTTTTTGGGGATCGGGTGCACCAAGGCTGTCTTCCAAGAAGCCGGGACGATGCCAGAAGAGTAGGAGAACCGAAATAGACGCGTCAAGACCGGAGCCAACTCTGGAGCACACTTTTTCAACACAATAGGAGGGATTCCGTCAGGCCCACTCGACTTTTGGATATCAAGGGAACGGAGGGCTTTTCGCATTGAGCGCTGATGAAACCGAATATCCGACATGATGCTCGTGCATCGCGGTATGGTCGGCGGTTTCTGCCCCCCGTCATCCAGGGTCGAGTTTGACGCAAAGAGCTTGCCCAGAAGATCGGCTTTGTCCTTTGCGTCCTGGGCCAACGATCCATTTCCTACGTGTAGGGATGGTAGGGTTGGCTTGCAGAAATTTCCTTCAATAGCTTTGGCCAGAGACCAGAATGCACGGGTTACCGAGGGGAGGCGCTCAAGTCTCTTACCAATTCTATTGACGTGCTGTTTCTTTGCCCGAGTGATCTCTTTCTTGAGGGACCTAGAGGCAAGGTTGTACTCCTTTTTATATGTGCTGGTATTTAAATCCCGAACAGACACTGCATTGGCCCAGGATTGGTAAGCCTCCTGCTTCCGGCGAGAAGCTTTTTTGGGGGATGAACTAAACCAGGGACGAAATCTGCCGCCAGTTGGCACTACAGAGGACGGAATGAAAAGTTCCATCCCTTGCATCACCACTTCGGCAACAGAGTTGGCAGTGTTGTCGGGATCATCCGGCGAGAAGCACACGTTCACCCAAGGATAGGATGCAAAAAACGACCGCATGCTATCCCAGTCTGCCGACTTGTAGTAGACACGACGGTATTTAACAGCGCGCTGTCGTAACACCGTCGTAAGTGGCACAGAACTCCTAACAAGGCAGTGATCCGATGTACCAAGTGGTGCAATTACGGATATTTGGTAGCCGTCAGGATTTGAAGTCAGCAGAAGGTCCAACAAGGAAGGATTCTGACCATCCACATCTGGGATTCGCGTAGGCGTAGTGACCAGTTGTGTCAAGTCGTTCGCAAGGGCAAAATTGCAGACAGATCTCCCCGCATAATCAGTTTTACTGGAATTGAGCCAGTCGGCGTGGTGGGCATTAAAGTCGCCAAGTATTATGATCTCTGCGGATGCGGATCTGCCCCTGCACAAAATCTGAAGCAGCTTGCAGGTGTTCCAAGAGTCGGTCCGTCTCGGGGTCACCACTATGGGACCTATATAGGCACGCATAGACGCGAGGGTGGTCGTCGCAATCTATGCGGAGCCATAACGTTGACAGGTCCCTGTCCTCAAGATTGCTGAGGCGGCGAGAGCTGATTTCATCTCTGACATACACACACACACCAGCTTTGGGCAGAAAGGAGTGCTCGAGAGAATAACCTGGGTGGGAAAGTTATGATGTGTCACTCGGAGATGATATCTGCGTCTCGGTTAAAAAGAGCAAAGCCGGCTTTGCCGTCTCAAGGTGGTAATGGACGGCATTAAGGTTGGAGTGTAATCCCCTGATATTACAAAAGTCCATGTTTAATATCGAGGGGGGTGCCTTTGTGCGTTTGCTCTTGCCCCGAGCAGATTGGAGCGCAGTTTTGCCCTCCCCAGAATACGAGGGGCAGCCCGGACGTCCACTTTCAGTTCCAGGGGTTCCTGAGCATGGACGTCCAGAGAGGGATTCTCCAACGCAGTTGGTACCCTCCTGGGGTAACAAATTGCTTTTCAACTGCGGCATTTCTAGGGGGGTAGGGGATTGGGCCTCCGGTAAACTCACTCACTCGGCGAAACACAGCGCAAGCGCTGTTTCACGCCGGTTTTCTGTGAGCCCGTGGTATTATTTCTCCGGTCGAGCCGGCCCATTCGTGCCGAAGCATGGCTCTCCCACATGAAGTTTTTTTAATTTGTTAAGTACGGCAGATTTAGTAACATGTACGCCATTTAATGTACTAGTGTATTGTTGGGAAATAATTGAGGGTGTATATTGAGTTAGCTTTTCGGAATCGCTCATTGATTGCCCATAGATTTAGCTAAAATGGGACGCGAATAAATTGGCAATGTCGACACCACCAGACACCTTAACATTATCTTCAATTATAACGGAAGGAATGTTATTCGAAGAGGATTTTTTTTGTTTAATGTAACTCCAAAAAACTCGTGGATTATGCTTGGTGCTATTCTCAACGGTTTCAATATAATTCCTATGACAGACTTTAACGAGCTTTTTACATCTCACAATTCATATTCATATCTATCACGAGGATTATTAAATTTCCGATAGTTATATCTTAGCTTTTCTTTCTCCTTTAGGAGTTTTATTAGGTCAGAAGTGAACCAAACTGGGTACGAAGCTTTACGTGGTTTACGCTTCGGTATGTATTTCTCAATAACTTCGTTAAGTACGTTATAAAATTTTACTACCATTTCATTTACGTCAACACAGCTAGCAAACAAATGAGACCAATTCACGTCGCTTACACAGGAGGAGACATCATTATAATTTGCTTTGAAAAAGTTATAATCAGAACGAGGGATATTTTCTAATACTAAATTATCACAACTTACACGAATATCTATATCGAGGGGTGGATGGTATGGATCTAATTTGCTTAAACAGTCTGTTTGATTTACTTCCCAATACAGGTTACTGTGGACCAAATCTAAAACTTTACCGTCTTTATTAGTTACAAGATTTTGTTGATTCAGTCCAGTTACTGCAATAAAGTCGCTAAGGGCACATGAAAATTTATTTTGATTACATTGAGATACAATTGATATACCATCCAATTCCCTTTGCCATGTTACAGAACTCAAATTGAAATCGCCTACAATTATAATGTTATCAAAATCAGTTACTATATTATTTACAGAGTTGTCAAAAAACGTTATTAGTTCATTATATTTTTGCGTAGAAGAAGAACAAAGAGTATAAACAGCACATACACCTATACTTTTAATCTCATTACCATGTTTAATCTTAACCAAAACCCATAAATCCTCGCATGCACTTTCGTTTTCACTTAATCGTATACTAGAGATTGACTTTTTGACAGCTATAAGTACTCCACCACCATCCGCATTGTCATGAAAATGTGATATAGTATGATCTCGTCTGTATACAGTATATCTTTCGTCTATAAATTCAGCGTCATGTATATTGTTATTCAACCAAGTCTCAGTGAATACTATTACATCATAATCATTCAGTAGAATATTTTTGTAAAGATCTATGGTTTTTGTGCGCATTCCGCGCAGGTTTTGGTAATATAAACGGAACATTATGACATTGCAGAGGTGTATAGGACTCAAGTTGCTAAGAGACACATATTATTGTTACTGCAGGTTGCTCAACTGGACCACGCTGTTTATGACTTTTGCAGGAGATTGGTCCGACTTCCTTACAAAAATTCTTCCGTTACGTACCCACACATATTTGTATGACAACTCCTTGGCTTTTATTCTCGTTGCGGCGTGAAGAGACTTTTTCTCGGGTGCTAGATGTTCACTTACGTAGATGTTTCTTTTTTCTCCGCCAATACCAATCAAGCTAGTGTTAAGTCTATCTTGGCTGTTTTTATTATATTTTGACACGGCAGCAAGAAGATTATCATGATGTCTGGCGCTCTGAAGTTTCACATTGATTTGAATTTCTACATTAGATTCACGATTGTATTGTTCCAGTGCTGATACTCGACTAGAAAGTTCTGATGCGTCTTTTTTAAGATTACTATTCTCAGTTTTAAGTTGTAAGATCTCTTCTTCCCGTGATTTTAGTAAACTATTAATGTCTTAATATTTTTGATTGATGAAATCCATTGATGTAAGTAAATCTGATACTTGTTCTTTCAGTGGTTGTAACTCTGTGTCAAGTATTTGTTTCAATATTTTAGGAAGTTCAGTTTGCAAGGCAGTCACAACTTCGTACCAAACGAGACTAGGAACGCTAGCTTCATCAATAAGTTTTGCAGAAGCAGGTCTATCACTTTCTTTGCTATTTTGCGTCAGGGTAACTTTTCTTCTTGTCGTAACATTATCGACTATTTGGGAGAAAGTGTCTTGAGCCGTACTTTGTGGACGGATAGGCGTATTTTGATTATCTTGTTTGGGCATTTTGCTGGTGCACGCAGGACATCTCCATTCCTTTTTCTGATCCTTCGTCATGGAGTTGAATTCCTTAAGTGACATATTTGCACACAAAAGATGCAGCATAAGCACCATGGCAGTATTTACATTGAATGTAGATTTTATCTTTAATAATATTGTTACATCCACTGCACTGGTTCCCAGCCATTGTCAAAATAGGTTTTTGTAGTATTTTTTATTAAGACACTTTCTAAGTATTGTTCAAAGGCTGTTATCATCAAGGAGACAAAAGAAAAAGTTCTTGTCTATGGCTGTCAGTTGTTGTTATGTCATCTGTCAATGTGTCAAAGTGATCAAACTTCAAAATTGTCTCCAATTTTTTTTGTGACCGACTTTTTATTTTGTTAAAAATTATGTTAATCCGTCCTAATTTAAATAACGGATTACAAACGGCTTCTAATTTGTTTGACTGACCGCCCAGTTTGTGATGGTTATTAAATATGAATCATAGGGGCCACATTACTTTTAATTTTCAGATAAAACTCAGGTTGTATGTTTCACGAGGATGTTGTGAATAATTTCCTCTTCTTCAGGATTTTTGGATTTCTGAGAGTAAGAAGGTTTTGTCGAGCACTCACCACTAATTATTTCCCCAATTTAGGTCACACAATTAACCCTAGATAGCTAACCTCCGTCGAATCGACGGGCGGCGCAAACTAATATCGCCATCTCTTTTTAATGTCGCGTCCGAATATTTTGTTTCGCCTAGCCAACTCGGTCGCCGATGAGGTCGTTACAGTGGCGCACGCGTCGTACAGGTAAGTGCCATAGTTTTCGGTATATGCAGACGTTGCCCGTCGTTTCGACGGGTGGTTAGCTTTACCGTTAGTTTTTTTACTGAAATGCGTGTATTTATTTTTGACGTAAACTGTATTTTTTTTAGATTTTTACCATGTCTTCGTTAAATGAAGATGCTATAATTAATTTATTAAACCAAGAGCTTAGTGACGGAGATTTAGATGATGATTCTGCTAGTGAATCCGAAGATTTTATGCTGGAAGATGATGTCCAAAGTGACGAAAACTATGAACCATCAGATTCCGAACACTAGAAAAAGAAAATAGTTTACTTGTTGTCATCTTGCAATGAGGGTACTGTAAACACATCTTCTAAAAAGCTACATATAGATAGAGTTTTATAACTCAACTAAAAGAGGTGTAGATACTTTTGACCAAATGTGGTCTAATATGTCGTGTAGCCGAAAAACCAATAGATGGCCCATGTGTATTTTCTACGGAATTATTAACATTGCCTCAATAAATAGCTACATTATACAGTCTCACAATTTATTGACATCAGGGCAAAAAGGTATTCCAAGGAGGGAATTTATGAAAAAATTACATTTTCATCTTGTGGAACCTTGGCTAAAAATAAGACTCGCTAAAACAACAATGCCAACCCAAGCAAAATAAATAATTAGAAGCGTTCTTTCTAAACAGCCATCTACTAGTAGAGCAGAGCAGTTGTTGTCGGGCCAAGTTTCTGTGGAGGGGTTAGAGAACGAAGAAGAGTCTTTTCCAAATTCTTCAAGAGGAAACCGGAAAAGAAAAACATGTGGGAAATGCTACTACAAGAAAAAGCGCATGACCAAAAGTATTTGCTATAATTGTAAGGTAGCAATATGTGGTGAACATAAAATAGATTTTTGTACCACATGTGCCAAAGAAAAGTAGTTTATTTTATCTTTTATTACGTTTTATGTTTTTATGTGCCATATAATGCCAAAAGACTGATTGTTTTGTTTTGAGTATTATTTTATTTTGTTTAAGAAAAGTTTAATTGAAAATGTTCCTATTTTTTTAGAGGTCTAAGAAAAAACTAGTTTAGTTTTAAAAGTAAATAAAAAATGTTAATATGCAAAGTGTTTTTTTATTATTAAGCTCATTATATGTCTGTAAAAAAAATACAAGTCTAGAAAATGGTAAAATCACAATAAAAATAATATTTTTTTATTACCCGTCGTTTCGACGGATGGTTAGCTTAAATAGGGTTTCCCAGAAGGTTAGCTATCTAGGGTTAAGAAAACACTTGTGGTTATGGTTTAGGTTACTAGGTATATTTTTATCATAACTTTGATCACTTATTATTAGTTTTATCCAGAAAAAATTAATTATTTACGGGAGAGAGTGTTTACGCTTTTTGACGTTTACGCGCGCGCGTCCTTAGATAAATATAAAAAAAATGTCTTAATTGCTGGGATTTCTTATCCAAGAAGTGACAAACTAAAGCAATCATAGCCGAGATTAGTGTCGAACTAGAACGATAATCACTTGGCATTATGTGATCCTCCGTGCCATTTGCTAAGATGGCTACAGTTTGTTCCGGTCAGACAGACCATTTCAAATATTTATGTATTCAATCATTATTACTCCATTATAATATCTCTATTATACTCCATTATACTCCATATACTCCATTGAGTATGGCTTTAAAACGATTCTTGTTGAGTTAAGACATTGAACTCTCAGACCAAATAAAAATGAAGACAGAGTTCTGCGAACCGCACAGTGAGGTCTAAACTACGCCTCGCCGTATAATTACACAGTTTCACGCACACACGTGTAACGAAACTATGCCTTACATTTTAAGGCCAACTGTTGCGGTGTGTAGTTTTTTATGTATGTAGTGTGTAGCTACACGCGTACTAAATACATTCATAAACTGGCCTCGGTTTTTGTTTCTCAAAGCTCTATCTCTCTCTCTCTCTCTCTCTATCTTACCATTTTATTTAGTCTCATGGATGATGATGATGATGACGATGAACTGAGACACTTGTGTGATGTTAGCTCCCACACAGCAACTGTATGAAATGAAATGAAAATGAAATTAATTCTTTAAAATTAAAAACGTTAACTAATATAAAAAAAAACATGTCTTGATAATCCGAAACATTCTCAAGGAGATTCTTCTGAGTTTAGACTTATACTTCATAGCTTGGACTAGCTGTGACACTGAGTGTCAGCGAAAACACCGAGTGTCACTTTACCAGTGTAGGGAAACAGAGGGGAAGCAAACCTGTCAAGATTATTAGTGTCAGCATCTGACATACATAAAGGCTATGAACCAGTTTTTGCTAGATCACAGGAGAATCACACTATAAGAACGTATACACATTACACATTACGCGATACGACAACCAATATCGGACCGGAATACGCTATTATGTCGTCGGCATAAGAGCGTTTTCCCATTATGGATAGGAAATATGCCGATAACCGATATCGCACCATTAACTCAATTAATGTCAAAGACAGGTATTATGTAATAAAACATATACGTGCCTCTCACATTATCGCGTAAAATAATGAAAACGCTCTAAAGGTAATCTTCCGACCGCGACCCGCGACCGAGTGACCGCGAGGAGTGCGAGTTTCTGTCACTACTCGCCGTGAGGAAGTTAACTACAATTTGTATGCCATCGAATTAGTTACCATTGTTTGCCAATTGGGGGTTGTTTTGATGCCACACAACTAAGTTCTTAACGGTGAGCAGTGACTCTCACAGGTTCTCTGGCCACGCTCACCGGTAGACACCGGTAGACACCGGCGACATGGGTCACGGGGATTATTTACTGCTCCATATAAATTCATTCGAAGCAGTGGCTCCGCGACCCTATTTCGGTCTCGGGTCGCGTTCTCACATCGCGCGACTCATGCATCGGAAGGCTATCTTTACACTACTATCGTAGACTGGATTACTTAACTCTTCAGCCACTTTTTTCGAGAAATATGTACGTTCCCTGCGAGACGCACATATTATTTCCTTTTGCGGGAATATAGTTGAATTTCTTTTAATTAAAAACAGTATTTATTGCGAAAGGTCACCGCTTTGTCGCTATTAAAAACCACCATTTTCTTTAATGGCGAAATATTACGGAAGGACTAAAAATAACAGACGTTTCAAGCTTGAAATTCTAAACCCATATAGATTCCAAATTCAAATCACATACATACAAAACAAATATACGGTCGAATTGAGAACCCGCTCCTTTTTAAAAGTCGTTTAAAATACGAAATTCAAAATTAACATTCCACGTTTAGCTGTAGGTAGTTTAAGTTTTTAAAGTTGTAGAATAAAATTGAAATTTTTGCGGCGCGATATTAGATCCGCTTTAACCGTTATTGCGTGGTTCGCCCCAAGGTGGCCGTTTTGGTGGTCTATGAAAAGAAATGTCTATATGAGTCGCTAGGGTTGGCAAAATAATTTAAAAAAAAAACACAGCCCGTACAAGTGGCAGAAGTGAAATAAAATCCAAAATCGTGACGCTCGTTTCGTGCACGACCTTGATATTTCGCTATCAACGAGCTGAAAGCAATTTCACTTGGTTACATTTCACGTGAAAGTTTGTATATGTGTCTGTTTTGCCGACTTCCATCACTGGATTTGAAATGAAAGATGAAATGTACTAGAACTTTTGTGTTTCTGTTAATCACCTACGTAAGTCTACTTATATGCCTCATAAATTTTATATTAAAATAAATCAATGCCATTTAAATTGTTTTTGTCTTTAATATGTTTGACGAAACAAAAACTCCGTGAGAGCCCAAAAAATTGAGAAAACTAAACTTTCATATCTTTCAGAATTTCACAACACAAATGCTGCTAGATTCTAATATCTGTAATAAGTAATAATAATGATAAAATTAAACACTTTTAGTTTTCATTTCAACATTTTTGACAGCCCTATTCCAGGAAAATTTAATTTGCCTAGCTCAACTGCGTAATATAAAATGTATGGTGCTTCAGTGGCAAAACTTGGACTTTGCAAAACTGGGCATTTACTGTAACCGTCGTACAAATCGCTTGAGCCTAGCTTAGTTACTCTGTGATAAATTTTAACGTGTTTGAATAGAATTTAACTATATTCTCGTTAAAAAGTCAGTGATGTGTCAAAAAGCGCGGACGTCAAAATTGACCAATAACAACTTAAGTACGCATTATATATTGTGATAAATTAGCTGGTGCCTGCAACTAACGGAAACGGAACCCTATTTTTTAAGCGGACCCCGAAAAAAAAGTAGCTTTAGCTACTCCTTATCATCAGCTATCTGCCAGTGAAATCCGGTGAGAATAGGTCCGGCCGTTTTGGAGATTAGCCGTCAGATATGACAGGCGTACAGAAAAACAGACGGATAGACAAAAAAAAAAATATATATATTTTCTATTATGAGTACCGCTTAAACTTTCATATGCATTTAGTGAAAAGTTGTTAATTTAAAAAACAAACAGTCACTTCGATTTTATTTATTTGTATATTATATTACTGCCATCTTAATGCGAATAGACTATACCAGCTTTTGTCCGCGGTTCCACCCCCGTAAACATAGTATCCCACGGTAATATTGTAATTTTTCGGGATAAAAAGTAGCCTATGTTTTAATCCAGAGCCTAAACTACTACCATACAAAATTTCATGAAAATCTGTTCAGTAGCTTTTGCGCGAAAGAGTAACAAACATCCATCCATCCTCACAAACTTTCACATGTATAGGTATAATAGTAGTAGGATAAAATAAACAGTGATCAAGTGAAAGTGAAAATGCTTGGGAGGGCACTTTCAAAATAAAATAACTTAACTCGGTGTAGGCTGCAGCAGCTATATAATAATACTTCTCTAATTAATTCAATTGCTAGTATATTGTAGACTTGCTTTTGATCGCAGCTACGTCCGCATCAATACAGTATCCCGCGGGAACACTGTAATTTCTCAGGATAACACGTAGCCTATGTGAGATAATCCAGAGTTTAAACTACTGCCGTAGGTACCAAATTTCATCAAATTCGGTTTAGTAGTTTTTGCGTGAACAAGAAACAAACAACCATCCATCCTCACAAACTTCCACATTTATATAATATTAGTAGGATCAGTCGTCATCCCGAGGAATCCCTTCCTTTAGTATACATAGCCTTTAGTAGACATATCCAAACAAAGTATGGAATAACAATATATTTTGTTAAAAATGAACCCTTTCCTTAAGTTTTCCGTATGTCATTAATTTCCAGAATTCGTTTCCTTTAGTTTCGTTTAGGAACACTATCGAACAGTGTATTAATACAGGGTGTGTATTGTCCAAAAACAGTCCCTTCGATTCATGACTAGGAAAAATGTACAGTGTTCCTGTGGGATACTGGTTTTACGGCAACAGCTAGTCATACATGAAAATTTTAAGTTTGAACTTTGTAAGGATTCTTTTGCCTTTTAAATTGAAAAAAATGTAAATTTGACAGATTGACAAACGTCAACGTGTAACAAAATTGTATCTGTCAAACGCAGGGTAGTGTGTGTAAATAATTCGAGGTAGAGTGTGTTGTTGTTATTTTTATTAATTTTATGTATTTCTAAGCATTTTATTTAAAATAACTCTCTGTACAGTGCACACCTTCCTCCACATAAACTTTACTCGGAAAAATTTCATACTCCTCCGGTTGCACAACTCTAGTAAAACTGTACTGTAAGTTTTTGCTCAATTTATTAATATAATAATGTATCAGTTGGTTCATCCTCAAAATGTGTCTGTATCATAATATCTTGGATATCTTATACTTTAAACGAGACAATCTTGTATATATAATCGGTTTATCGAAAACAGCTCCAAGTATTACCATGAAAGGACACTGGCGAATACTGCCTTATTTTCCATTAAGAGCGGCTAAGTTTCGAAATTATGTGGTTTTATAGTATATAAAAAGTTATTACATATTATATCTAATATTATATTTTTAAGACTTGGAAATAAAAAGATAAGAATCTCCAAATATCAGAAAATGTATGTGCAAAATACGTACTTATCTGTGGTAATCGTTGTCATCATTCTGTACAGTCTATGGTAATCATGCTGTAAATTGTCAATTTAAGGCGTAAAAACTCCAAATTATTTCCCCATTAGATATATTATCTTATACCTTTAAACGAGCAATTCTTGTATATTTATATGTTTCTGTGCTCTCGGAAACGGCTCTAACGATTTCACTGAAATTTGGTATATGGGGGTTTTCGGGTGTAAACAATCGATCTAGATTAGTCTTATGTTTGGGAAAACGCGTGTTTTCGAGTTTTTATGCTTTTTCTGTCCACGCAGAATATGGTCGTCTTGCCGGCCACTGTCCGTCTGGTCCAGCGGGTTAAGACGCGGACGCTCAGTGACTTACTTTTGTTTTCATTTAAATGTTCAAGTTTATATATAATTTTTTATTTTTTATTCTTTTCAGACAAGTTTAAAAAATGTAGTTAATGTTTGAGATACCAATTCTGATATGAAAATATATTTCTCATAAATATGTCTAACATTTACCTATACTGATTACGTGAATAAGATTTATGCTTTCGAGTTTCACCATATTACAATAAATAGTAATAACCGAGCAAAGATCGGTCGCCCAGGTACTTTATTTTTTATTGGATAATAAAGTATCTTTTTCTATAGTTCAACAGTTTTGTACTAGTTTTATGAAAAAAAGTTACCTGGGGTGTGAAATAGATCCTCTATACTAGTTATATATAAACCAAAAATAAATATTGTGTTTTTGGTTTAACGTAACGTGAAAGTGACATAATATATCATTTATCTGTTAGCATATTGCGTTTCCAAGCAAACTACTTATTAATTTAATTACGAAATTGAGTAATAGATGTCGCTTTTCCGCAAACCGCCAATAGGGAAATTTATTGAACAAGTTAGGTTATATTTTAACCGACTTCCAAAAAAAGGATGCAGTTATACGTCCGGCTGTATATTTTTTTTGTATGTTCAACGATAACTCCGCCGTCTGTTGACCGATTTTCAAAATTATGATTTTGATGTAAAGGGTTGATGTAAACTTGGTCCCATTGTTACAAAACTGGTGACCTGATGATGGAATCCATAAGGAATCGAGGGAAGTCTTCAAAACTTATATGGAGCTATATAGTGATTTTGACTTTTTCTGAAGTAACCCAAGCATATGCTACCAAAAAGTAAGATTTTGCACCAAGGTATACCATGGATCCAAAAGAACTGAACAGAACTCCTGACTCCTGAATATATGTTTGGGGATTTCGGTGTTGCTTAAAGAACTGCAAGCATAAGCTACTATGTCAATTAAAGTAATCATTATCATCACCACCATAATCACACCATAAATCATGACATAATGATGATATAATAGCTACTTGACTAATATTTTAGACTCACATGGATATCTTTGAACATTATTCTGCCGTTTATGGACCGATTTATTGGGTATAATCCGAAATTGGTCTCGTCACCAAAGCGGTGACCTGATGATGGCATCCATGAGAAATCGAGGGAACTCCTCGAAATTTATATGGACATATATAGTGATTTTGACTTTTTCAGATTTTTTTTTCCGATAGGCATATGCCTATAATTAGCCCTAATAAGTAAGATTCTGCACCAAGGAATACCTTGAATCCAAAACACTGTAAAGAACTCCTCAGTATTTAAAAATATGCGTTTGGAAATTTCGACATTGTTTAAATAACTGCAAGCATATGCCATTATGCAACTTACAATATAATGATGATGATATCAATATCTTATATACAATACCTATAGGAAGCTTGGCGCGTATTCAATTAGACATTCGATCGTTTATTTTAAGCGTTCTTAAAATGTGTAAATAATAATTTAAGAAATATCACTAAAAAGGGAAAAATATTATTATTTTTAAACAAAAAATTAAACTAACTTCCAAAGTAAAAATGCACAAAAAGTATGAAATAAAACTTATTTTCTAAATAATTCACCTTTTTAATTAGGCTGAAATTTTAACTGTTTCTCTACTCAATCTTCAAAAGTCGGTACCAGCCAACTTGTACGTGTGTTTTATTTTAAATATCGTTTTATCAGGATGTTGTTTGGGCTGGTACCGACTTCAAAATTATGAAGATTGAATAAAGAAATAGTTAAAATTTCAGCCAAATTTTAATAGGGAATTATTTAATAAATAAGTTTTATTTCATACTTTTTTGTGCATTTTTACTTTGGAAACCGGTTTAATTTTTTGTTTAAAAATATCAATTAATTATCTTTTATCCCCCGAGCTTGATGTATAATATTATTGCTTTGTTTTGTTCCGATATTCATAAAGTACAACTTACAATAAATATTTTTTGTGTTCGCGTATTTTAATTACCAGGCAGTAAATGTATAATGACTTGCCGGTACCTTTAGAATATAAGTTTTGGGGTAGAGAAATCGATCTTGCTAAATCTTATCCCTGCGAAACTGCGCATTTTTAAACCTATGTTTTTTACCATCGTCGTGCAACAATATATCAATAACTTCGACGCTATTATGTCAGTCCGATTGGCAGTTTGGTATGCGCTTATTGCTTTGATCGAAAATAGCTGATGTTATAAGAAGTTACACTTTTATCTTCGGGTTCCGTTTAAAAAATAGGGTTTCGTTTCCGTTACTTCTAAGCAAACGAAGTTGCAGACATCAGCTGGTACATAATTATATATAATATACATCAAAACACAGAAGAACCTTCAGCGGTATTCGAACCCGCGAAATCCGGCTTAAGCGCGGGAAAGGGAAGGGAAGGGACGGGAAGAGTATATTTTAATACTTTTATAACAACTGAGCCACAGAGGTCGTCGAAATGGCAAAACAATGGCTTGCTGATGACGATAGTAAAATAAAATAAATAAAATATGTTAAATTAATGTTAAATAAAATACAAATTCCTATCATTTGATTGCTATTGTAAATTTAGCGATTTCGTCTCAACGGTAGGACTATTTACATTCCATTCCAAAGGCCAAATTCATATTAAATTGGATTTAGGGAAACCAATAAATGTGGTTTTGCAGATCCATACAATATGAAGAATTAATTGGCAGACCCGAATATCGAGATCAGGATAAATCTCGCTGAACGTCACGTTCGCAAATTGTAATTTTCTCAAATTGTCCCACTCGCAAATTGTCCCACTCGGAAATTCCCCCATGCGCAAATTGTCATCTCAGCAAAAAGGGGTCTGTCATTATTATTTGCAAGAAGTCTTGGTTGACATGATATCCTTGCTAGTAATATTATCCTATCTTATATTATTGTGTTAAAATATATTACGAGTACTTTGTTTCTTTGTTTATCAAGATCTTCACCGTAATTATTTTTTTTTAATTTTACGTCTGAAACAGTAAGATTTATAGTACACACATAGTCTAGATTTATCCGAATTTAGGTAATTTATTATTAATGTAGGGGAAGATGACCTTGTTTATTCATTCAACGTGACCAAAGTCACGGGCCAAACAATTCACATAAGTAAAAAATTTATGCATATATAATAATAAGGCTCTATTCACACTGAAACGAGTTGATATGTGACGCGGCGCTTCATTTTTTATGATAGCTACATATTCAAACTCAAACTCTATTTTTTTAGTTGTGTCCATTAAGTTCATTTTCTTATCATTTAATTGTACATTAATTTGTGGCTGCCTAACATTTGGCAGGCTAAACTTTAAACATTTGTTTTATTTCAATTTTAAAGTCAATTACTAACCTTAAACCAATGTACTATTTTTGAGAGAGTATAGCTAATGATCGTGCGTTAATAAGCTAAAGCGAAGGAAATGAAACAATAAGTTAACTTGAACACAGCAGCTATATTGTCCGATTTACAGTAACAGTTATAAGGAACGAAAGCACATAATCATAAAGGCATTTTGAACTTATAACTTAATTACGGATGACTATCAAGCGCGCGCGCTTGCTAGTCGCGTCTCAGTTTGCACTTCTGAGACTGGGAAATCCGAACGCGCACGAACTCACGCTCGGGCATCTCCGTCACAGTGGCGCGGGTGGTTCGGGCATCTCCGTCGAAGTGGCGCGGGTGGCCCGGGCGGCGTATGACCGAACGCCACAAGAGCACTATTTACCTGGTCGTAATTTGACTGTCGTCGCTTCACATAAAAATTGGTGAAGTGTCATCAGCAAAAAGTACTATCACATGCTTATCTTTAACTAGATAAGGAAAGTCATTTATATAGATGAGAAAAAGAAACGGGCCTAAAATGGAACCTTGTGGCACACCTAGTTCTATTTTGATCCCAGTAGACCTTGTAGAATTTACTTCTACTCTCTGCGTTCTATTTTTAAGATAAGTACTTAAAAGTTAAGTGCCGTGTCCCTTATACCATAATTGTATAATTTTCTGACCAACTGTAAAACTGTTGTTTGTTTTCTGTAAAACTGAATTGATTAATATATAATAGATTATTTAAGTTAAAGTGAACCAGCAATTGATTTAATATTATTTTCTCAAAAATGTTACTAAAAGTCTATAGTATAGATATTGGTCTATAATTGGCTGGATCGGATTTATTCCCAGCCTTGAAAAGCCATGTTTCATTGGGTTAGGGAACATACCATTATTAATACAATTATTAAAAACTAAGGCTAGGTAGGGGGAAATGATGTCAATTATTGATTTCATAATTTTTATAGACATACCCCAGAGATCAGTAGTATTTTTAATATTGACTAATTTGAAGGTGTTAATAATATCTTGGAATCAATTTCTTTAAAATTAAAATTGACATCACATTCCTTGACATTTTCTCTAAGTATTTTTTCAGCAACTGCAGATGAAAAATTAAAAATTTTTGTAGTTGAGACCGGAATGTCAGCAAAAAAACTTTTCGAAGATTGTCGCAACCTCTATGTCAGAATTGACCATTCTATCATTAATGAAAAGTTCAAATTTAGAGTTACGACTGCCTCTGCCTCTTCCAGTCTCATCAGCAATTATCTTCCAAGTGGTTTTCACTTTATTTTTAGATTTCATTATTTTTTCTATTATGTGAAGTGCCTTCACTGCTTGACAAACTTTTTTAATTTTTTTTGAATATTTCTTGACATTAGCTTAAAAGATTCACTCATATTATATGTATTTTCGTTGTACAAATCATACAATCATACAACATATCATATTTTCGTCTTTGTTTACTTACTATAATTCCTGCAGTGGCCCAGTTTTTTAAATAACTTTTTCTATTATTTCAATTGACCGTTTTAGAAGTAAATATAGAGTTAAAGTGTGTTCTAATTATTTTAAATAGTTTATTGAATGCTTATCATCTAAACTATTTAACCCATCTAACTGTTGAATATTTGAAACTAATTTACCACTAAATTTCTCAATACGTTTTGTATTCACAGGAATATAAAGCAAATACAAGCTTTTCCTGGATTCAAAATTGAACATTATAAGAAGATATACATTTCATTGTAAGTTGTAAGTTGTTGTGAGTTAAGAGTTCGAATATCAAATTGCACTGCGCTGCACAGCGCATGTGCAGTGTACGACTGATGTAATATGAAACTTGTTTTTTCTTCTGTAATGAATAAGTTCAATTTTCAATTACTTTTTTAACAATGCAGCGCCGCGTCCCGTATCGACTCGTTTCGGTGTAAATTGACCGTAAGATAAGAGTGAAATATTACAAAGGTCACAATTTAAGAAAGTAATTGTCCTGAAAAATTTATTTTGCGAATGTTTCCCAACTAGAGGACAGATTAATCATATTGAAAAGGTCAACTTCAGGCTTGAAATACTAATTTAAAATATTAGAATTTCGAATTTCGAAGAGAAAGTTCTATCACAGAGTCTTTAATATAAAATTTATATCATAATAATAATCAAACAACATAAAAGCTAACGATGTCGATTGATATCTTAATGCAATGGATTTTAAACTAATCAAAAGCCTAAAATATATTATAATCATGTTATAATATATTTTAAGGCTTTTGATTAGTTTTTTAGTCATATTTTTTTCTAAATAGATATTATTGTAGACAATTGAACGTTTGTGGTGTAAGTGTCGTATACCTTATACTAATATTAGTCTAAACGAGTAACTATATTAACAAAATATATACTCTATGTAAAGTTAGATGGGCCAAGATATAAGAAATACCTACTTACTTGATTTTTCTGTCTGGGTGAAACGGAAAATACTTTTTGCCTTGCCTTGCCATGCCCCTACTGACTATAAATAATACCTAATTATAATTTGCCACTATTATTCGGGTGAATCTCCAAAAAACTTGACATCCATTGAGGATTATGACGTCAAGTTTTTTTTAGCTCTACACGGAGTTTTATCTTCTAGCAAACAATTTTTTCTTTTATCACCCATTTCAAACTATTAAGTAATCTGTGCCTCATTAAAAAAATTGGCTGCCAGACGATAAAATTTGATGTAATGCTTAAAGATCCTGCCGTCATTATCCTCAACGGAAGTGAACTTTTTTTTGGAGATTCATCGATTCATTACAATAAAACAACAAGCGATTTACATACAACCACTAACCAAACTCTTTGGGATCAGTTTACACCGAGACGCGGCGCTCTATATTTAATATATCGATTCTAATTAAACTTTATTTACTACACAAGAATATACACGTTTCATTGCAAGAGAGGCGCCGCACTACGTAGCTCGGTGCAGCTCAAAATTAGAACATGCAATCTTGTGTAGTAAATAAATTTCAATGTTGGATCGATATTTTAAAAATGCAGCTTCGCGTCGCGACACGTTACGTCTCGTTTTGAGCTGACGCTTAGTCAAAAAGGCTACTAATGCCTTTTTGACTAAAGATTTTGGTTGGTACGTAATATTTGATAAAGAATAGGGTCTGTAGTTCGTACGTGAGGAATCGGGACGAGTAGGGTTTGTCCTGACGGGTCTTTAGTAGTTTCGCACCGCAAGGATTGGAACCGCGATGTGAATCGCCCCAGCGCTGTTTCTGAATGGCTTGATTCGGACCGCAGTTGAAAACATTACTTTTTTTTCATAAATAAATTTAGACGGTAAAATATGCATAGTACAACCATGCACAAAATAACATAAAAGTACAAAATAAGCTACGATATTATATACACAAACTAAGTTATAAGTTACAGTATATATCTACGTATCTTTTGGTAAGTAATTTGTTAATTTATATTACACAACACTCTCAAATAACTCATAATGACTTATTTGAGAGACTTTTAAGCCAGTAAATGAATACCAACTTCCAAAGCAAAAACTATATATATTATATATATATAATAATACATATTCTTAAAAACGCGCTAAAAAGTATGAAGAAATTTTTATTAAAATTTAAGAAATTCAACTTTTTTTCGACTCAATATTCATGATTTTGATATCGATGAGAGCCAATTTTAACGTGAGTTCGAAAAATATATTTTTTTATCTGATAGCGCGGCCAGCGGCTGGCATTTTGCGATTATTTTGTGCCCCCATATTATCGTTTGTAATATAGGTTGATATTATGCGGCAAAAAACCCGATTTTGAAAGATATTGATATATGGAGGTAGGGAGAGTCAGCATAATTCAAATCATACTTCTAGCAGACTTAGAAATTTCAAATTTGCTGTCAGAATAGGTTTCAATATCTTTGAAATTTTGCTATTGCCAAAATTATATTCATGATCATCATCATCGTTATCACTACATAGTATAAAATAAAGTCGCTTTTTTACCTGTCCCTATGTATACTTAGATTTTCAAAACGCCGCAACGGATTGAGGATTTTTTTAAGCTATTGCATAGCTTCTATCGCGGGCCTTGAGCGCGGGGACCGAATCCAGAAATTTCGTAACGAAAAAACCTCACGCTCCCGCATCGTCTAACGTCGTTTCAGTTCGGCAGTCTTCGACACGGCGTTTTATTTTTAAGATTTAAGACGGAAGTAAAATCTATCTCTGAACCAAATATTAAAGCAAGGCTAACGCCGTTTTAGTAAGGACGTGCGCCGATAGCCCGATAGCGCTATCGGCGCTATCGGGCTATCGGCCCGATAGCGCCGATAGATGGCTTTAGCCTAAAAGCCTTTAGCCTAAAAGCGCCATCTATCGGCGCTTTTAGGCTAAAGGCTTTAGCCTCTGAATGACTAAAATAATTAAGTATACAAATCATAGATGACGCGAGTAACGCCGAAATAATTGATTTTACGGAGAGAAAATGTAACTACGTTACACGGCGTTGAAAGCCGTGCATTGTCTAACGTCGTTTCAGTTCGGCAGACTTCGGCACGGTGTTTGTGTGCGTGCGACTAGACGTATCGTGTAGACTTACTATGCAATAGCTTTACCGTGGCAGTCCCCGAGTGCCACACGTATTTTTTTTTTATTAGAAAGAATGATTCAAGAGAAAGGTTTATATGTATATAATATGCATAATATAGTAGAGAAACGCTGATAATTTTAGACGTTTTAATGTGATGTCGTAAACACAATATTATGTATGGTTTTTTCAGAAGCTGTTTAGACGGTTACAGTTGATCCTTATCAAATTAAATACGTTATTCAATTTAAACATTTTGTACACAACATTAAAGTAGCCCTTTAAACCATACGTTTTAAATTCGATTAAAATCTAAATATCTTATATTTAGAAGATATCGTAAAATTTATATTCAAGCGCGAAAAATATAAACTTATCAAGCGATCTTTCACGTAGCGTTGAGGTGATAGGGTCCCGTTTTTACCCATTGGATACGAAACCCTAAAAGACATTTTCGATATTGTATGCAGAAGTATATTGCAGTGAGAAGAGTTATTTGCTGAGGAAGTTTTTTCTCCAAGAAATTTTTACCACGCCGGCGAAGTCACGGGCAAAAGCTAGTAATATTATGCTTACTGCTACATTTTTTCCGCTGACTACTACAAAAGATAATCATAATTGTTTAATAATATAGTGTCTAATCATTATTATCACTATTTATTAGGTCCACAGATCAGTAACACTTAATTGGGGAATACCACGGCTCTCATAAAACCGGCATAAAATAACGCTTGAGTTTGTTTTGTCTAGAGAGTGAGAATAACGAAAGCTTTTTGTGTAAATTGTAACTTTTTTAAAATGTGTTAATATCATTATCATCGTCAGCCCATAGTCGTCCACTGCTGGACATGGCGCCATTTCGCGCCACCATACCCGGACCTCTGCCTTGCATCCAACCGCTTCCCGCCACTCTCTTTAGGTCATCGGTCAACCTCGCAGGAGGTTGTCCTACGGGCGGGTTGTTCGCGGTCTCCGCTCCAAAACCTTTGTGCCCAATCGGACATCGGCTGCTCGTTAAATATGACCCGCCCATTGCCACTTCAGTTTGCTTATCCTGAGGGCTATGTCGCTGATCTTTGTTCTTCGTCGGATCTCCTGATTCCGGATTCTATCCTTCAAAGAGACTCCGAGCATAGCTCTCTCCATAACTCGCTGAGCAACCTGAAACTTATGGCTAAGCTGAGTAACCTTTTGTGAGTGTCCACGTCTCGGCTCCGTAGGTAAGGACCGGAGGGATGCACTGGTCGAAGACTTTCGATTTGAGTCACTGGGGCAGTGGCGAATTAAAGATCTAGCGAGGCTTGCCGAATGCTGCCTGCTTCTTCTGTCAGCTTCCTTGTCGAAGTTGTTCCTACCCAGTTGGACAATCTGTCCCAGGTATGTGTATTCCTGAACAACTTCGATGCTAACATTTTCGACGGTGACTGGCATTGGGTCTACGAATGAATTGAACATGACTTTTGTCTTATCTAAGTTCATTCCCAGACCCACCCGTCTGGAAGAAACACTTAGGCTTTGCAGCATCCCTGTCAAGTCCTCCAGCGATTCAGCCATAATGACTATGTCGTCTGAGAATCGAAGTTGTGAGATGTATTCGCCGTTTATATTGATGGCTCCTCCGTTCCAGTCCAGTGTTTTGAAGACGTCCTCCAGTGCGTTGGGTGCGTTGGAGAAGAGTTTCGGAGAAATAACGTCTCCCTGTCTTACTCCACGCTGTAATGGGATTGGAATGTGTTAATAATAATATAATAAATTTAAGTAAAAATGGGAAAAAAAATATTAAAATAGAATTAAAATCGACTTAAAAGGAAAAATGCAGAAAACAGTATGAAATAATTCTTATTTTCTAAATAATTCGGCTATAATTGTAACTATTTCCCTTAGTTTTTGTTTTGAAAGTTTTTTGCTAATAAATATTTTCCCCTTTTAGTTCTATCTATTATAGTATTATTAGTGTCCTGTAGGTATTGTAGACAAGACGTAATTAATAAAAAAAATTTCAAGCGATCATGGTAATTTGTTTGCATGTGAATGTCATTAAACAAACATAAAATTTAATTTATGCACTTAATATGTTATGTTGAACTGCTACTGGATTACCAGATTATATATATATATATATATATATATATATAATTATATATATAATCTGGTAATCCAGTAGCAGTTCAACGTAACATATTTATTTATTTATTTATTTATTTATTTATTTACTAAGGAACCAACAGCTTTTAATAAAAAGTAGAAATAGTTGAGAGTTAAGCCAATAATAGGTTTCCACTAATAGCTATAAAATTAAACAAACTTAACAGCAATCACAAGCCACCAATAATAATAAGATATGAACCTAGATCTAAGTACATGGAAATTTGAGCTTAGAAATTTAAGACAATATACTTAAAAATAATACAAGTACCATACTCACATTATGCATCAATATCAAAAATAAAATAAATATTATTAAATTCCGATCTTGCTTTAGCAACTTTAGTAACAAAGGAATCCAAGTCTAGTTCTTTACATAGTGCATTAAAGGTATTACTTGCTCGCACCAAAAAGGAATTTCTTCTATAGTTAGTGTTGTAAACTGGGACTAACAGTGGAAGGGTTATATCTACGGGATCTGGAAGGAATATTAAAATTTAACTTATAGAGTAGATTAGGACAGTCAATTTCGTTATTTATGATTTATAGGATATATGTGCAATCAGCGATACGTCGACGGTTAGTTAAGGGCTGAATGTGAAATTTCCTACAAAGTGTAGTATAGTTATCAGAGCTATAATTAATTTTGAGTCGGTAATTAATTTTGAGACATATAAATCTAATAAATCGTTTTTGAATATTTTCGACTCGATCAATATATAGGTTATAGCATGGATTCCATATTTGAGAGCAGTATTCAAGATGGCTTCTGACAAAGCTACAGTAAAGTGCTTTGAAAGTTTTAGCTAGCCTGAAAGAAGAACTTACTCTCATTATGAAACCAAGAGCCTTTGAGGCCTTCACGATGATTTTATCAATGTGCGCATCAAATAGCAGTTTTTCATCATGATATACACCGAGATCCCGTACTATAGAACTTCTAGGTATTTTATGTCCCCTGAGATGGTATGAGGTGAGGATTCTGTTTCTTTTCCTGGAAAAAGTAGTAATGGAGCATTTAGACGGATTCATGTCGAGGTTATTGAAGAGGCAGTAGTCATCCAGTCCGGTTGTGATCAATACGGTCAAAACACTTACTGTAGTCTGTGTATATGACATCGATTTGAGTGCCGCTGTCCATTTTACTTGTTAAATAGTCATTAAATAGGATTAGGTTTGAGACAGTAGATCGGCCTTTTAGGAACCCATGCTGTGAATCGCTGAAAGAAGATTTAAAGGTAGCATATACTTGATTATGTACTATGCGTTCAAATAATTTGGCAATAGCACATAATTTGGAAATCGGCCTGTATTTAGTAATTTCTGATTTGTCACCTTTTTTATGTATAGGTGTAATAAAGGCCGATTTCCAGATTTTAGGGACTGTACAAGAGGAAAGTGACATTTTAAAGAGAATTGAGATTGGTAAAGCTAAAGTTTCATAACAGCCAGTTAGAAATTTCGGAGAGAGATAGTCAGGCCCCGCTAGTTTATTTGGGTCTACTCTTTAGATGAAATTTGACTAGTTCAGGTGTGACTTCAATGGAGCTCAAAAATGTGGTTGGCTCACAGGAGTTTTTAGATATCAGTTGAGAATGGTAGCGATTAGTGACATCGTATTCATTTGTAACATTTTCAGATCTGAGAAAGGACGAGTGAAAGTCAGCATCACAAACTGACTCACCTGATGAGAGGGTAGTCCCATTGTAAGTAAGATTTTTAGGGAGCATGTAAGTTTTATAACGATGTTTATATTCAATCAAATCAATAGATGATTCTGTCAGAGACAAGTAGTTACTGTAGCAATCAGACTCAAGCTTTTTGACCCTGTCACGTAACAACTTAAAAGTTGAAAAATCTGCAATTCTTCCATATTTTCTATATTTTTTATGAAATTTGTATTTTTCCCGAATCAGGCGTTTAATATATATATATATATATATATATATATATATATATATATATATATATATATATATATATTGCAATCACGTCGCACCCGGCAAACTTGACGCACGTTATCATTCGTTCCACCTAAGCTGCTCGCAGGGGTACTAAATCTTTTTGTCACTATTCACTATTGCCTTGCTACGCGCTGTTTGTAACGTTCTACTCGTACCATGTTCAAGTGTAGTCGCTGCAATGAAGACTTCAGGGATGGGGCTCAGTGTTCCGTGTGTGCTAAAACCTTTGACTTTCGCTGCTCTGGTATAACTGAAGCTGGATATAGGAAGCTGGAAGACAGAAAATTTACCTGGAGATGTGTTGGTTGCAAAAGCAGCGGTGTAACAAGCCCGCTTCCAGTACCTGGGGCTAGTCTGTCCCCATCACCTGTTCCTGCTGACCTGGACGCTGTAATGACGGAGCTTAAACGCCTGACAGCTCAAACTTCCTCTCTGTTTGATATAATTGCTGATTTTCGGTCAATCAAGGCTGACTTAGCATCCCTCTCAACCATCAAGTCTGAGCTCGTTGATCTGCGATCCTCTGTGGAAATCATTCACCAGTCCTATGATAGCATCACCAGCAGAGTCATCTCTGTTGAAAAGGAGGTGCAGAATATTATTCAGAGTAACGCTAGCCTGATAACGCTCCAGAAGTAAGTCGAATCAATCGAAATCTCAATTCGTGACTTTGACCAAAGATCCCGCTCTAACAACATCAAAATCAAGGGAGTTCCTGCTTCACCCACGGAAAATATCTTCTCACTAATAAGATATATATAATCTTTTAAGAAAAACTCCAACATCCCAAATTGTAGCCATCAGGTCAAAATCGGATTTGTCAAATTTAAACAAGTAACGTCATTATTTTTATTTTTATTACAGTTGCACATTAAAATATTTATTTTAATTAATCACATATTACCATCATACTATCATTATGCTTATTTAAACTTTAATTACTATATTGCATCATTTTTCTGCTTAAAAAGGTTGCGCATCTCTTGCTTTTGGAATTATTCTTTTGCCTACCTTCAACTATTTTATAACTTAATATTTTTATTAAGTTTATATATATTTCTATTATCAATTTCTCGTTTTGTATTGTATGCTTTTTTCATTGTTTACCATTTGTTTGTAGTGCATATCAATACATCACTCATCAAGTTTTTACTTTTAAAAATATCTCGTGACCTAACTCGTATTGTACGCCATATTGTCGTGGTCTATATGTATATCCTGCTGACACCCATTATGTCCTCATACATCTCGCATCACCTGTCTCGCTCATTTCATATATTATCTGCATCAGCGCCATTACTTGCAACTTCTAACCATAACTGTTTTTCACATTCATTGAACCCGTATTTCGTCAAATATAAGTGTTATGTTTATTGTTTTTTCCGAACTTTATATATAAAATGCAATACTCATATGAAGTATGATATTATTACAAAACATTACGATGTGATTAAGGTTTATTACACGAATTCATCTCAGCAAGCTAACATTCAAGTATATTCCAATAGTTTCATGTGATGTGTTTTGTTTATTGTTATTTCAGAACATGCTCAGAACAAATTATTTATATGAATTACGATAATATTACTTTAAGCTATCATTATGTGACAAAGGCTTATTTCAAGAAATTAATAATTCCTATTAACCATGGATACTACTGATAATAAAACAATTTCCATTTATTATCAAAATGTGCGCGGATTGCGAACTCGTCGTTGCGAAGTCGTCAGACTTTTATCAGCAGGTAAGCTTAAACTCTTATGATTTTATAATCTTAACTGAAACCTGGCTAACGGACGATTTCAATGATTCTGAATTATTCAGTAATTATTATATTGTTTGGCGTCGTGATCGTAATTATAATCTGACTGGTCAAAGCAAGGGTGGCGGGGTATTGATAGCCGCCGGTAAACATCTATCAACTATTGCTCAACCATCTTTTCAATCCTCAGCTGAGGATCTTTGGCTAACACTATGTTTCGGAAACCAACATAACCTAAGTCCGATAAAAATACATATTTGTGCCATTTATTTATGTAATTTTGGGCTCACTAAGTCCTTCCACGATCAACTATCAAATTTTTTGAATAATTTAAGTGAATTAAATCTTAGACATCCAGATGACACATTTTTAATAATTGGTGATTTCAATCTCAGTGGAATAACTTGGAAACTTAGCATTTCAGATGGGTTCTATTATCCAATCAACATCGCCAGTAGAGATGAATACCTGCTGACGAACTTAGCATTCTATCTTTAAATCAATATAACGGCATTTTAAACTCTTACAATAAAATCTTAGACCTTGTTCTATGCAATGATAAGGTAAAATCTGTACATGAATGTGTTGATCCCCTTGTACCCCCTGATCCGCATCATCCTGGACTCATTATTGTTATTAATCTTCAATTTTCAGATCACTCGTTTTTGAAACTTGCGCCATACAAACGTCACAGCTACGATCGCTGCGATTTCAATAAAATTAATAAAGAAATATTACTAGCTGACTGGCACCATGAATTGCACAAGCGGTCGTTAGATGGCGCTGTTCAATTCTTTTATCAAACATTAAATGACATACATAACAAACTAGTACCATGAAAACTTATTACTCCCAGTACATATCCAATTTGGTACACTTCTAATCTTAAACGCCTGATTCGGGAAAAATACAAATTTCATAAAAAAAATAGAAAATATGGAAGAATTGCAGATTTTTCAACTTTTAAGTTGTAACGTGACAGGATCAAAAAGCTTGAGACTGATTGCTACAGTAACTACTTGTCTCTGACAGAATCATCTATTGAAATAAATCCTAAGAACTTTTGGAGTTTCATTAAACATCGTTCTAAAACTTACATGCTCCCTAAAAATCTTACTTACAATGGGACTACCCTCTCATCAGGTGAGTCAGTTTGTGATGCTTTTTCTTATTACTTTCACTCGTCCTTTCTCAGATCTGAAAATGTTACAAATTAAGACGATGTCACTAATCGCTACCATTCTCAACTGATATCTAAAAACCCCTGTGAGCCAACCACATTTTTGAGCTCCATTGAAGTCACACCTGAACTAGTCAAATTTCATCTAAAGAGTCTAGACCCAAATAAACTAGCGGGGCCTGACTATCTCTCTCCGAAATTTCTAACTGGCTGTTATGATACTTTAGCTTTACCAATCTCAATTCTCTTTAAAATGTCACTTTCCTCTTGTACAGTCCCTAAAATCTGGAAATCGGCCTTTATTACACCTATACATAAAAAAGGTGACAAATCAGAAATTACTAAATACAGGCCGATTTCCAAATTATGTGCTATTGCCAAATTATTTGAACGCATAGTATCCACACACATCTCCAGGTAAATTTTCTGTCTTCCAGCTTCCTATATCCAGCTTCAGTTATACCAGAGCAGCGAAAGTCAAAGGTTTTAGCACACACGGAACACTGAGCCCCATCCCTGAAGTCTTCATTGCAGCGACTACACTTGAACATGGTACGAGTAGAACGTTACAAACAGCGCGTAGCAAGGCAATAGTGAATAGTGACAAAAAGATTTAGCACCCCTGCGAGTAGCTTAGGTGGAACGAAATGATAACGTGCATCAAGTTTGCCGGGTGCGACGTGACTGCAATATATATATATATATATATAGTCGTAATCTCGGCAAATAAAAATGCAGGGAGTTTTGGGGCAGAAAAATCGGTCTAGCTAGGTTTTATCTCTGGAAAACCCGCATTTTTAAGTTATATAGGTATGTTTTTTCTTTCGTCGTGCACCGTATATCAATAATTTCGAATCTATAATGTCAGTCCGATTGGCAGTTCGGTTAATTTTTGCGTTGTTTGGAATGTGGTGGTTTCGAACGCAGTGAATAAAATAATCTGGTATTATTTGGCATTTTTAGGGTTCCGTAATACTCAAGGAACCCTTATAGTTTCACTCTGTCCGTTCATCTGTCTGTCTGTCTATCTGCGCCTCTAATGTCTGTAATTATGAATATAAATGGATGAAATTTGGTATAGTTAAAGTCTGTATATAATAGATCTCGGTTTTGGCATCGTAAAATAATAATAATTTTACATTTTAGGGGTGGCTCTCCTTATATGTGAAGTGGGGATGAAAAATATTTTTTCATTCTGCCCCAACGTGTTGGGTATCGTTGAATAGGAAATATAAAATGAAGGAAAGGTTTCATACTTTTTTACAAAGTCAACCATTTTTGAGTAATCGGCCTCCAAAGTGGTTTATAAGTTGGTCCCCCCCCCTGGAATTTCTAAACTATGGGGCTAAAATTACAATTTTTCATGCTGATAGATTATACTAAATACTCTTTAGGAAAATTATTTTGAACGATATCGGACAGTAACTTTTGAATTAATTTGAAAAATACTTATTACGCGTTTATAGTTAGGGATTTATAGGACATGTCCAGCAGGCGTACCATGTGCACCCTAGAAACACAGTCGAATGATAAAATAACAGATTGAAGAAACATTAATACCATTCGGAGCAAAATAGTTCCTATTGTAAGGCAGCAAGGTCGATGCATTGTCGTTATGAGAAACATCATTTCATTTCTTTCCGACCATGAGCTCACAAAAAGGGTTTTTTTGACAGCTAAAGTAGAAACGTTTTCTTATTTCAATGTTAAATAGTCTTACAATAATGTCAACTACTCCACATCATGACGGTCCAAGACAAATATTTTCTTTACGTTCAGTAATTTACTTGAAAATTTTATCATTTTTGACAGAAAATTTCCCGGCAGCCGTTTTAAAAATATGGTTATTTAGAAATGTTGTTTTCTATTGACGACCTTGTTACCATGGAGTAAGAACTATTTTACAACGAACTGTTTTGGATAGAATATTTCTACTTTAAAATTATTTCTTCGGATCGCCATGCTAAGCCCGCTGATATACTCCTGGTTAGGTTTTTTCACAGAGCACTTTTCTACTAACCTGTTTAAAAAAATTGTAGTGTCCTAAATATTCTGACACCAATATTACAAACTACGTCTGTTTGAAATAATCGTGTCCGAATCGACCTTTCTAAAAAATATCTGGGGTAATTCACACCAAAACTTTTAAGCGGTGTTAATCGCCAATTCAGATACAGTGCGGAGGCGATTCACACCGCGGTTCGAATCCTCGCGGTGCGAAACGACTAACGACCCGTCCTGACGTGGGTATTGATATGGGATGTGGGACTTTTATCATAGTAATATCTATCAACTGATTCACTTAGAGAGACTGATACAATGAATTAGGAATCATAATTTTGTGTATATATTTTTGTTTAATTATAACACAACTATTAGGATTACCGGGTGCATATAATACGTTCTGCATTATTAATATAGGGAACCCCGTGCAGCTCGTAATTCGAACTCGTGCAAGGAAACTTTCTTGTGTAGTGATTTAAATTCAACTTTGAATCGCGATAAAAAAAAACAGAGTCGCGTTGCGTCGGTGTGAATTCATGCTTGTATGCAATAATTCACTTTATATCCTCAAGCACAAACACGCTTATCGGTTGTATGATTCTAGATTTGCCAGCGACTTTGGTCATGTTACACGAAAAAAAATGTACGTAAGAGCCGAGATAGGCTGGTTTGTCGAACAGGTACGACAGCCACATAAAACATTGAAAAAAGGGGTCTTTTACCCCTTTTTTCCCTTTTTTCGTCGGGGGTTAAAAATTGGAACTTCCAATACCGGTATCCAAAATTAAAGTTACCTCCCAGGAAATTATTTATTCCTTGGATATTGCGTACTTACTCTGGCACTTAATATTAGGTCCTTAAAGAAATTGGCGTTTTGTCGATCGTCGAGTCGAGTTCACTTTGATCTCAAATATATCTTCTTTGGTTAGGAATTCCAATTTCAAAATTTCTACCGCTATTTACTCATGCATTTGTGTTTCCAAAACCGTAATTCGTTTGTTTTTTCCTCTTTTGGTTTTTTCTTTGCATCACTCTGTTTACAAAATGGAAAACTTGAAATATCAAATTATTGTCGAGTACGAGTTCCACCGTGGCACCAGTGCTGCAGAAACGGCTCGAAGGATTAATGATGTGTATGGCGGCGGTGTCACAAAAGAAAACATGGTGCGTTTTTGGTTCAGGAAATTTTGACCTGCATAACAAGCACCGTGGACGGTCGGAGACCAAAGTTGATAATGAAGAATTGAAGGCTATTGTGGAAGCGGATCCATCACAAATCACGTCCGAGTTAGCTTCAGGCTGCGGTGTTAGTGATAAAACTATTTTAATCCACTTGAAGCTAATTAGGAAGGTGAAAAAGCTTGAAAGGTGGGTACCTCATGAATCGAATACAGCAAACCGACAACGAACGCGTCGACTGCTGCGTTACATTACCTACTCAACTGGCACAATAATGAAGGGATTTTTAATCGAATCATTACCTGTGATGAAAATTGGATCCTGTACGATAATCGGAAAATCGGATAAAAAATTACGCAAAGCGAAAATTTACACAAAAAAAGGTAGTTGTGAGCGTTTGGTGGACTCGTGCCGGTTTCGTTCACTGCAGCTTTCTTAAATCTCGCCAGACAATTATGACAGATGTCTATTGCCAGCAAGTAAATCATGATGGAAAAGCTAGCTGCTAAATCACCGAGGTTTGTCATTTGCTCTAGGCCACTGCTGCTTCAAGACAACGCTAGACCACACACCGCACAACAGACGGCTACCAAATTAGATGAGCTTCAATTAGAACGTCAAAGACATCCACCGTACTCCCCGGACCTTGCTCCAACAGATTACCATTTTTTTCGAAATTTGGATAACTTCTTGCAAGGGAAAAATATTAACTCCAATGGGGCAGTCCAAAGCGCCTTCAAAGATTTTATTGATTCTTGTCCGAATGCTTTTTTTAGTAAAGGAATCAATACACTGCCTATGAGATGGCAAAAATGCATAGATAGCAAAAAAAAATCGACTTTATGTTCCTCCTTTACAAATTGCCAATTTCATATGTAATGACCTAATCCCTTAATATTATAAATGTGAATGTAAGTTTGTTTGTTACGCTTTCACGCGAAAACTACTGCACGGATTTTGATAAAATTTGGTATAGTAGTAGTTTAAACTCTGGATTAAAACATAGGCTACTTTTTATCCCGGAAAAGTACAGTGTTACTAAAGATACTCGATAGTATATTTACGCGGGCGGGAAACAGTTAGTATTATATAAATATAACCGAACCAAGAGCATGTCAGGACATGTCTAAGGAGGTTTCCGTAAATACCACGAGTAATAGGTTTTTTCAAATTACTTCAAAAGTTACTGTCCGATTTTGTTCAAAATAATTTTCCTAAAGAGTTTTTAGCATGATCTATCAGCACGGATACATACTAGTTTCTATCTTTTATAGTTTAGAAATGCTGGGGGGGGATCAGCTTATAAACCACTTTGGAGGCCGACGACTTTGTAAAAAAGTAATGTATGAAACCTTGCCCTTATTTTTAAAGACCTACTCAACCATACCCCACACGATGGGGGGAGAATAAAAAAAAATTTTTCATCCCCACTTCACATGTATGGAGAATACAATTATTATTATTTTATGATGCGAAATCCGAGATCTGTACACAATCTACAACTATACCAAATTTCATCCATTTATATTCATAATTACAGAAGCTAGAAGCGCGAACATACAGACAGACAGAACGAAACTATAAGGGTTCCTTATGTATTACTGAACTCTAGTAAGGCTTAAAACCCTTTATATAAGTTGCTGCTGAAAATGACGCTTCTTTTCATATATTTTATTCTGGTAAGTCGATAAAAGAGCGAGAATTATAAAGAAAATGTCTTTTCCAAATAATATTTTACAAAAAATAAATTCAATAATGCGTTTGATCACTCTTTTCCCTTTAAAAAGAAAAAAAATTGGTTTGAATTGAAAAGGCCATTAGAAGAAGGGGCCGATGATCAAACCGCACGATATTTTATTTGATTTATTAAGAAAACACTATAATATTATAAAAACAATTTGGGCAAAATTTGTTTTTGTAATGACAATACTAGTATACAATACTGGTAGAAAATTTATTCAAACTAGCAAGTGACCTAAAAGATAGATATGTAATAAAATAGCTATGTTTATGCTCAGTAGTTTGTTCGGTTTTCACAAAACTTTTTTTGAAACTTAAAAGATTTTAGTAGTTAACGGTAATTTTTAATGCAATCATAATGTCTATGTTATGTGGAAGGCGAGTCAGATGAGAAGATAAAACGTATCATAAGCTTTAAATGTATAATCTACATAACAATCTTAAGATGGCGTATTTTTTCCAACAACTTATCGAACAGTTCAGAATAGCCCCCCACCGAGACGTGTTCAGGGTTTATCGCTACAGATCTGTCCGGCGAAACCATTTTCGGGGATTTGTTCATATTACGGGATAAAAAGGATGGATTCGTAAATATTTCATACGTTCGATTGCCCAAGCTGCTTTCAATTTAGGTGTAATGACTTAGTGAATGTATTTTTAGGTTTTGCTGATGTATTTATTAAACGATATTAAATCCTTTTGAGATGTCTGACTGGTGGATAAATATAGTAGTAATAAGTTTTGACGTGATAACGTCATATAAATCGATGGAGTCGGCTGCACGCACGAAAAAATATGACTCATGCGTTACCTGTTACACGTTATCGTTACCAAGTACCGTTACCAAGTACCATTACCAAGTACCAGCGTTACCTCGCATTGCCTTTACCTAATTATTGTTGTTTTTGTTATTGTTGACGTTGCCACGTTCAACTATCGTCAGTAAACCGACTTCACAGACAACCGGTTGTTTTTTTTTTTACCGGATTAATTATGGTTAATTGCGATGACATATCAAGCAATTTACGGCAGCGGCAACAAGCAGCAATTTGAGAAAATCTTTTGCGACTACAATATTGAAGCGATAAGGGGCAACTCCAATAAACTAGACAATACTTACTTAAACGAGCAATGCAGTTGAAAAAAAATCGGCAATTCGTATCAGCGACATTGAGCAATACAGAATATAGGGAGCAAGCAATTAATGTCAAAATAATTGCGGAATATTTTGAAATTGCTCCACATCGCTCCACCAATTACTCCAGATTGATCTATCCGTATTGCCGAGCAATTATTGCTCAACATTTGCCCGTATAAACGCACCTTAAATTTATTTTTGTCTGCGACGATTCAGTTTCAATTCCGACACCACATAGTGTTATCAACATTTAGTAACATAATTGATTTACGGAGCCTTTCAGTACTGTATTCAGTACTATAGATACTATCGAACAAGTTGCCGCTCGACCAGGCATAAAATGAAAATCGTTTAACAGCGACGTTGAATCATTCGCACGCACACACACTCACGTGTAAATGCGTAGTTTAACCACGTCTGAGGTCGTTGCGTTCACTTTCTTTGTATTTAAATATTTTGAAGTGTCCTAGTGCAAAGGAGAATGTTAAGAAACTGGTCGAGCAGGAACTTTGTCTGTGATCGTTTTTTAAACGAAAATACTAAATTTAACCAAATGAATCATACACGTATATGTATATTAAAGACGAGGCATGTTGAGGCAAAAAGTGTCTCCACTTAAATGGTCACACTGATGAGATTTTTGGGTTCATTTCAACATTTGAAGTATTGTGAAAACAAGATGGCTGACATTTGAAGTATGGTGAAAACCAAGATGGCGTAACTTTTTATTGTATAAAGATTTTTTTCTGTCAAATGTACGCCCTATCTTGAGTTTTGAAGTCTTTGAAATTAATGTATATATTTCTTTACTAGCTGACCAGTGCCCACTTCGTTGGGCATTAAACATTTTTTGATGATGATATTTACCCCTTATAACATTAGCTATCTGCCAGTGAAAGTCCCGCGAAAATTGGTCCAGCCGTTCCAGAGATTAGATTTTCAATCTACGGTAGTAGATAATTTCATATTACGCATTAAGTGAAAAGCTGTTAATTTGAAATTACAAACAGACACTTCAATTTTATTTATCTGTGTAGATTACACTGTAAATGAATTACATTTAAATTAGTAGCATTATAGTGTATTACCGTCTTTTTGTTAAACAAAAAATATTTTTATCTAAACACAGTGTAACATGTTTTCATATTACCATATTAAATCAAATATTAAATGATGCTCGCATGTGCAGAATACACACCGTTTTTTAATATCAAATACAGTGGGCCCCCATATACGATCCGGTTTACCTTCAATTCGGACTGAACGGATAGACTGAACGGACCATGTGTGACAAATCGCTTCAAGTTCTCGCCAGAGCCGCGGCCGTGCGGGCGTGTATCGTGTGTCAGTTTTCGAGGTGTAATAACATTAATAATATAATAATAAAATTCGAGTGTTATAAAATACAATTATTAAACAAGACCATAGCTCGCGGTAAACCGGAACGAACTAATGCGATTTTACCGCAGATACACGGAGAATGTGCTCGAATCCGTTCAGGCCGGAACGACATCAATTGGGTCAGTTGCTATTATTTTCGAAAGAAAGAACTTTTAGTTTCGCCAAGTGGACGTGAAAATTACGGGCCTGTAAAAAGTGCTTTTAAACAAAGATACAGTGTCCATTTCATCATGTAACTATTGATGCATTATTATTTTGATGAATAACATAATTAAAATAAAATTTCTCTCCTTTTTTTGTGGAGAATTCTCATCATGCCTTTATATAATACATTTACTGGCTTCTATTTAACATATAATAGTCCCTTGGTATTTAAGGCTAGCGCCTTTATTAAAATAGATATTGAAAAAGGCTATTTGGTTATATCAGTTTCTAAACTGAGGTAGCTGGTTACAATACATCAGAATTGTAATCATATTCACGGTTTTGTAAATAAGAATTGAACCTGAAAACCTAATTCCGATAAACTATTTATGGTAATAATCCTGTTTCGGTCCGCGCGATGTCGCTTTCACACACGCTTGTAATATGCGTGAGCGAGTGAGACAGCGCGCGGACCAAAACAGGATTAAGATCACAAATGGTTACGAGAATTTAAAAGAAAGAAAGTTTAAAAGAAGCGTTCGAATGTATAATTGACTACGCACCAAGTTGCCATTAGGTATTGCATATAAGATAATGATGATGATTACTATAAGTTACATTATGACATATGCTTGCAGATCTTAAAACAATGCCGAAATTTCCAAACGTGTATCCTTAAAGACTGAGGAGTTCTGTCCAGTACTTTTGGATCCGGGGTACAACCTTGGCACAAAATTTTACTTTTTGGTAGCATATGCTTGATTTACTTAACAAAAGTTAAATCCCTATAGATGTCTCTATAAATTTCGAGTTTCCTGGATTCCTCATGGATACCATCATCATTCATCAGGTCTCCACTTTTGTGACTAAAGGACGAATTTCGAATTATAATCTTTACAACAACAAAAAAAATATTCAAATGGGTCCACAAACGGCAGGGTAATATTCAAGGATGTGTTGATGTAAAAGACTACGAAAATAACCTATTATCATCATGATGTGATGATGTATGGTGTGATGATAGTGGTGATGATGATGATAACTGTAATTGACATAGTGGCATATGCTTACAATTCCTTAAGCAACGCCGAATGCTCCAAACATGTATCTATAAGGACTCAAGAGTTCTGCTCAGTACTTTTTGATCCAGGATAATCCACCAAGATCCATATAATAAAACTCCTCGAAATTTATATGTGTCCATATAAATTTCGAGGAGTTCCTTCGATTCTTCATGGATTCCATCATCAGATCACCACTTTAATATATATAAAAAACCAAATTGGGATTATATCCTCTACAGCAATAAAATAATTTTGAAAATCAGTCCACAGACGGCGGAGTAATCGTTGAACATACAAAAATAAAAATATATACAGCCGAACTTATAATCGCCTCCTTTTTTTAAAGTCGGTTAAAAAATATGGGACTCAAGAACCTATTAGACTGTGCGATATTCAGACAGTCTTAGTCTTGGTACTGTAGTGTAATAAGTGTTAGACTGTCTTACTCTGAATTCAGACAGCAAGATCGTGAATAACGCGCAATCTAATAGATTTTTTATGACAAAGTTTCTTAGAAAATGAAACCTTCGTCATACACAAGCATATTTTTTATCAAACCCCTCCAATATAGCTTGCCGATTGTGATGATTGCTGTAAGTTTTGTAGACATGAGAATTTGTTTCCAATCAATTTAATTCTTCATCCTTTAGGAAGCTTGTAGTAGTAGTGGTTCTAGTAGTAGAGGAAAAACTAGTAGAGGTCCTGTAAAGTAAGTACGAGCCACCTTAGTTAAATAAAATCGAACACAGCGTGTGTCTAAAATAACACATCGATGTGCGAGTATGAAAATTTCAGGATTCGCCACTTTTTAAACACTCAAAGCGCCTGCAAACTTCGCCTGCAATTTATCGCTTTACTACACTACAAAATTTTGCACTTTGTGAATCCGTACAAGGCTCTTATATTATAGAGACAAAACTGAACGCTTGCACTGGTAAAAAGCATTTCGAGAACTCGTCAAATGGGTAGAAATTCAGACGAATTTTAATTGACTCGATAGAACATTACATACCAGCTTCTTTTAATATTAATCATCATCATCCTTAGTGGCTTCTCTATGTGAGGAGAGTTAGGCTGTTATAGTTTTTATAGTCACGACTTTTGGATACTGTTCAGCTCTGTTATACTAAAATAGCGTTGCTGTCACATAGCGTCCGTAGTACAGCGATGACTGAACATTTTCTATGCAAACAAAATTGCACGGTTTCTTAGACAGCGATAATTTATTGTCATCGATTTTAGGATTCCTTACCCAAAGGGTAGAACGGGACCCTATTACTAAGATTTCGCTGTCTATCCGTCCGTCACCAGGCTGTATCGCACGAACCGTTATAGTTAGACAGGTGAAATTTTACAGATAATGTATTTCTGTTCCCGTGTTTCTGTTGCCTCTATAAAAATAAAATATACTAAAAACAGAAAAAAAAAATATTTGGGGGCTCCCATACAAAAAACGTGATTTTTTCCGTTTTGTACGGAATCCTTCGAGGGCGAAGCCGACTAGCACTTGGCCGGTTTTTATTTTAATAGAAAACATTCATTCATCGCTATATTACGGTCGCTATGTGACGGCAACGCTAACCTTGGAAACCAGAGCTTTCGACTTCTCAGTTTCCTTCGCTGCTTGTCCGTATACTTAGAAAGAAGAAAAGTCTCATTATATTATGAATCAAATCAAACTGTATTTCAACATGTTACCTACCTGCATTCATCTGTTTAAATATCTAAACTCCCAACTAAAACTTGTCTAAGTCACTGTAACTATTGGATATACCAGTTAGATATCTCAAGTTAATCCTACATGAGTATCTGACACTAACTCCAAAGTGCTATAATAACTGTTAAACTGTGAAGACAGACTCAAATAGTTCGTGAATAAGACCGACACTAAATACCACGGTAAAGAGGGAACAGTAGGACATCTAAGGCCGTCTGGTGAGTTATTTGCCTACTCTCACAATGGCGCAAGGGCTGTCAGTAGTTACTTCATATTTTTATTTTCGTATCATAGAGCAGCACTTGGTTTTTATTTCTATAATATAATAAAATGTTTTACCAATTCATAAATGAGGTACGAATAAGCTTTTGAATATATATTGTTTTTAAAATTTTTTTGATTACAAAATTGCATTTATAAAAAAAATAAAAACTTCATATTGAAAAAAATCTCCCCGTTTCTGCATTTTCGAAATGCTATGGCACGCCGTTTTAATTTTTAAGCTCATAAAAAAATACTTGTCGTAATAATCATCAAGAGTCTTCTTGATGAATTATTACGACAACTATTTTCATAATAACTATAAGAATTCTATTACAAATCGTACCAAGATATTTTAGCATCCTATTTTTTTACTTTAGAAAAAATTGTGCATTAGTAAAATATTTACAAACTATGTATACATATTGAAAATTGTGAGCATTTTTATTCTTTAATATATACTTAGTTACTTTATCAGAAAGGAAATAATTATTTTGATATATGTGTAATATATACGTGGAATGCTTTATGGTTAACAGATGAAGATAAGTGTAATATGTATTCATTTAGTTATAAGCTTGTAAGATATACACTAGGTACAATATTTTAGGCTTGTGTTCGAAGTCATGATCAAAATAAGTGCTATGAAATAATGCAGGCTAACGCGAGCCATCGTACTTCAGTGTGCGTGATCACGGTCACGTCACGATCACGGCCAGTTTGTATGAAGATGATCTACTGTTTTTATACTGTGCTAAATATGCTCCATTTTGAGATCTAAGACTTACCAAGTCCGTCACACACGTTTTAATACTCTGCTAGTTTCAGAGGCTGGTTTCAATAATCCGCATTTAAATGCCTTGTCAAGTATTAACGTGTATGTGTTTATTACTGTTTTTTAACGCACTTGCGATTCCTCTGGTGTCCACGATTACCGTGGATTTGCTTTCATAAAAAACCGGCCAAGTGCTAGTCGAACTCGCGCACGAGCACTTATATTAATATCGAGCAAAAAGCAGCGAAAACAAAATGTTTTACACATACATAGTACATTGTCTCAAACTTTTTCGTCTGTGTGTTGCATGTCGCGTGACGGTCGGCCGCGGAGTAGGGATAAATTGAAAGGCGCTCGTCAGAGCAGCCGAGGCCAATATGGCGGCGCCTATAGTTCGCATCAGCTGACCGTGTAGTGTATAGACTAGTACTCATTTGTGCCAGTGCTCCACGCTATTTTGTTATTAAGTTTCACTTTTACCGTGGTTTCATAAAACCACACAATCATCCTTATAATTATTTTTTTATTTTTTTATTTTTATTGTTTTTAGACAAGTTTTAAAAAATGTAGTTAATGTTTGAGATACCAATATATTATATTCCTCATAAATATGTCTATTATTTACCTATACTGATTACGTGAATAAGATTTATGCTTTCGAGTTTCACCATATTACAATAAATAGTAATAACCCAGTCTAAGTCGCCCAGGTGCTTATGTTTTTAACATGCCCATTGTGCAACAATTTTAATAGGTAGTGATTATTGATTCCTTAAAAGCCTTTTGTATCTACACGTCGGAAAATTCTTGTATCTGAAGCACACATTGTTCAGAAGCATTGAGAACTAAATGCATTTGAAGTGGACCATAAATTCATCTGAGACAATGGAACAAAGAGGCTTTAAGGCAAACATGTGCCGGCAAATTAGAAGGTTTTGTATGTCAGTGTGCCTACTGCCACGCGACAATGGGCTTTATGGCTTTATAAAATGAGAATTATGCTGCGAGTAATTATAAGTGTTTTTTTAGAGATGTTATAATATGTACCTTATTTTGTTTACAGAAAAGGGGATTCATACTTCCTTTTATAAATGTAAAAGTTTGTGAGGATAGATGGATATATGGATGTTTGTTACTCATTCACGCAAATATAAAAAATATAATACTGTTCTACTAGATGGTGCCCGCGACTTCGTGCGCAAAAAAAGAAATCCCACGCGTAAAGTACATTTTGTCGCGATAAAAAGTAGCTATGTTCTTTCCTGTAGCCTATTCTGTGTTCAAACAGACATAGTCCCCGAGTTATAAGCGTCGGTTCTCAATCTAGAACACAATCGTCGTTTTACTTAAGTATTAAAATACTTATCATTTACAATAAATATCTTTTCAAAATAGCAACCAGCATATTTAAAGTATTCGGTTAAAGTTCAAGCCATAAAGTTTTCGCGTTAAAAGTGGCCACTTTGATTCTTAAGGTAGCAAAGATTTTGCAAGAAACTACAACTTGGCAGTACATAAAATGCTGTCTGGTTTATTGGCAATTCAGTGATTGCCGGGATCTGGGGCACATATAAATATATCAACGATGAAGTACGCCTCTGCTTGACCATGAATTTTTTCAAGTCGAAAGTCTAGTTAGTAAAGAAAGGCATAATTTACCAATTTCTGTACTTTTTGCCTTTAGCTTCTACCTTATTTGCCTATAGGTTATAGCTATAGGTACCTATCTAGGTATATAATCCTATTTCACATAATATATAATGTAATAAAATAAAAAGGTATGTAATACTATGAATCTATGAATTACAAAATGTGTTGTTTGACAGCGGGCCAGCACGGACTGACATTTCTTTAGAAATGCTTTATGCAATAAATCTAGACAGTGGTCAATTAAAATTAAATTTATTGCCACGCATTCAGATTCATGCATTTAATAGATAATGACGTGAAAATTTTCATGCGAGGTTTATGTCTTTTCCAAATATTTTTATAATATTGTTAGATTATTTTTAAGCATTTCTTTGAGTATTATTAAATTAACAAAATAAGCTACATAAGAGCAGAAAAATGTACTGTAATGCGACCTCTTTTTGTTATCATAAAAATTATCTTCATAATTTCATAATATTTTAAAACCAATTTTAGATAAAGAAGGCACCTACTTAGTTTTTTTATAGGATTTGGGATCATTTGGTCACAAAGTTGGCCGAAAAACAGCCAATTTATGTCAAACTAGCTAATGCCCGCGACTTCTTTGCGTAAAACTAACGTCAACGGAACGCATTTTTTTCAAACGGAACCCTAATATAAAAGTAGCTTAAGTTACTCTTTAAAACATCAGCTGTCTGCCAGTGAAAGCCCCGTGCCTTGGCGTGAATGACTTCACGTATAAAAAGTATTCACGCACAACATAAGGCCATGTCCATAACACAGCAATATCTTAAATAAAGAGACTCAAATCATGTAACACTTTTATAATCAATAAAATAAAAAATATATGTTTTCATATAGGTTATTAAATAACACTCGCGGAATTGTCCTTACATGTAGCCTACCACCGGTTCGGGACTAACCTGGCGAGAAGAGCCGGCGAAAGAAACTCGCACGGGGCCTTCTCTTCTTCCATCTTTTAGCAAAAAGATGGAAGTTTGATCTTTAAAAAAGTATATACTTTTACAATGTAAATACTATAACAGAAGTAAGGATACATATAGTATATAGAAGTAGCTTTTCAAATTAATGGCCATCTTATTCTCAAGGTATTAATTATTACATCATTACCTATTTATTCAGAAAAATCACAGATTTCGTGCCTCACACGACTATCGAGCACATTGGAAATTAATCTATTTTCAAAAAGGTTAGGCTAAGGGTAAAATCTTAACCCAATCGTCCTTGTTTAACCTCAAATTGTGGCTGACTAAATTGTCCAGAAGGATTTTTCTCAAATTTAATATCACTTTTGTTACCAAAATATCGAGCGCCAAAATAAAAAAAAAACTATTTTTTTTCACTATTTTGACCATATTTTTTTTCGTTTCTAACTTTATCGAATAATTATTTTTGAATCTTACATCTCTCTCTCATAAATACGTGTCTTTTGAACTTTTTTTGAATGTCATCACAACTCAATCTTCACAACTCTCCGAGATATAAAGGGATCGCACTTTTTCGTGAAATCGGAGCCTACACTAGAGCGAACGAAAAGACATTTCAAATGTCAAAAAATATTACCAAGTTTGAAGTTACAAAATAAAATTATAATGTAGTGTTGAAGGCACACAGACGAAGTCACAAGCACACGCTTTAATAAATTACGAAATTTGTTACCGCATTCAAACGCCAGGTCAAACTTAGAACTTAATAATACTAAAGACAAATTATTTATTAACCTAACCTGTTTTCTCCAGTCGTAACTAGTTCCGGAAGTTTGAGACTTGAATGGCCATGGAACTCGTGTCTGAATTCTATATTGTTAAGATCTACATTTCGCAGTATTGAGAGTAATTCAACTATTGTGTAGAAATTGAGTGCAGTTAGTGCGCGGCTCCACCAGCGTAAATACAGTGTCCCACGGAAATACTGTACTTTTTCAAGATAAAAAGTATCCTATAGTATATATTAAATTATAAGTAATATTTTCATTTCTTTATATTTTGATAAGATAAAACAAATTATTAGAAAAAAGTATAAGCATTTTTTTAATTTATTCCAGTTTAATCTTGTTTAGTATGTATATATAAGAAGGACTCTACGAGAGGAAAATTCTTAACTTCAATTATTTCAACACTTTTTTTCAGCTTACATAAAGACGAAAGTTTAATTATTTAGAAAGTTCTTGAAAAACAATTTTTATGATTATTTTCCAGTAGGAATTAATTCTCTAAAGTTTTTTAGAAAACGCCATATTTATTTCAATTTTTCAAATTAAAATTTACTGCTTTAAAAGTATATATTTTATGCGACGTACCCATTTTTACCCCCGCGCGTGTAACTTAAGAATGATCCGCGGAGAACTGTTTTCAGCGTCAAATTAAATTGAAAAATAATGGATATAGAGTTCCGGTAGTACGGACTTTTTTACTGGAAATATCCTGCTCTTATTTAGTATACTTATCGAATTTCTTAAATATTAATAGCTTATAAATTATTAATGAAAAACCAAAAATACTATTTAATTGTTTATAATTTTTTCAATAATTTATGTGCTAATATGCACTTTTAGCACAATTTTCTAGACGCCATCACAGGTATCATACATAGTTGTAGGACCAGTATCTCAATTTCATACGAAAATCAGTTTGTACACTAGACTATAGTTTAATCTAATCTATCCGTAGCCGTAGCCGAAATCGACTAGGATAGGATGATGATGATGATGATAGTTTTATAGGAGATGTAGTGTTCTGAATTGAAATATGATTATTAATGATTATGCATATTGCATGTTCATTTTGTTGATATGATGAGATGAGTTTTAAACAACTTATAATATGATATTAATGTAATATTATTAGGTACGAAAATTTAAAACAAATTTATAATAACAATAATCATCGTCCGAGAATTTTTTTTAATGATGTCTCGAACTTCGCATTATTGGATTGGGAGTGAATATGTAATTTAAATAAAATTATTGGTAATATTTCTGATGCTGTTATATATAAGTAATTATATTCAGGTAAAATCAGATTTGATTTTTTTAATATTTCCTTTTAATATTACCTATCTTAATTTTTATGTATTATTATTATTTTTAGAGCTCCGTGGCCTAGTGGGTAGACCGTTTGATTCACACTCGAGAGAGTGCAAGTTCGATTCCCAGGTTGTGGTGTGTACCAATGAGAGTTTTTCAGATCTCAAGTACATTATACGGACGCTCTAACGGTGAAGTAAGACATCATGAGGAAACCCGCACATGGTTGGCCCCAGACGTATTGACCAGTCATTCCTCTAGACTAGGCTGACTGTGTTGTGAGAGTGCCGTATGTGCTTGGGCAACCATACGACATTTAAAAACCGACTGTCCCAGGCACTTCAGGTATTTCAAGAGTGGTTACTTCGCTCGGAGAATACTGTATAAATCATCCAATAACGGATGAAAAGGCCTACGTTTTTTTTATAATGACTTTCTAAAACATGTTTTTCAATTGGGTAAATATTAATTATATATAAAGTATTTGCGAAAATAATTTCATATAAAAACAAATGAATATGTGGTAAAGAGTGGCAAAGAGTCAGGGTCAGTTCATTTTAAGCTATCTTAAAATGAACTGACCCTGACTCTTTCAAAATTGAACTTTATTCACTACACAAAAACATACTCGGTTCATGTGATATCAGTCATACACTGCACATGTGCTGTGCTGTGCGGTGCAACTTGACATTCGCACGCTTACAATACATAATATATATTTTGATTTATTTTTTATTTTCAATGAAACAACGTCTACTGGTTACAGATAGTCATATAATACTTATATTAACACGTGAGCAAAAACATTGTATTCCTTTTAAAAAATATATGCAAATTGAGGAGTATTAAATTTGGCACAGTTAAAGTTTATATGGAGGAGAATCTGGCTGCAGTGATATTTTTTTAAATAATACTTAAAAATATATACACAACTCTGGTATTAAAATTCAAAGTCAACGTACAAGAAAGACGAAGTTGTAATTATTTCACTCAACATTCAATAATTAGTGCCATCAAGATAATTGGGATTAATAGGAGACATTTTATTAAATCCAGATTAGGATTTGAGTCTAGACTCTTTTCATCTGGATTTAGGGAATAAATCCAGAAGGATAGCACGTAAGGCTTTCAGATAAGATAGCAGGGAACGCTGATATATGGCGATTGTCTAACCGAAACCATCCGTTTAACTCGCGCGGTTACATACGGAATTTAATATCATCATCATCGAGAGTTTCAGCACGAAGAAAAAGACGGAAAACTGGCGTGACATAACGCAAAATATATTTGAATTTTAAGTTTTAACTTTAATAGGCTGATTTTGCCTCTAAAACACAGATTAAAGAAAGAGGAATATATAAACAGCTACATAGTTAGCTTTCAATTTGATTGCACTACTACAAGCATACGGTGTGTCCACGATTGTGTGGAAAAACTGTGGGCCGTTGAAGGGGACGTCAAAAATTTTCAAATTTGGATCGCTTTGGTTCGTTCTATGAAAGCTGTTTCTTTGTACGTAAGTATATATATTTTCTACTCTGTGTCTTAGATATGCAATAAACAATAATGTGTTAATGTTGGGTATGGAATATCAAATAATGATTGACAATTATGTCAAACCAACACCTACTGTTATTATACAAACCCACGGTAGTGTGAAATATGAATTTGCGGTTCTGCCTAACTTAATTTTAATTCCTTTTATGTATTTCTAAGCTTTATAAAAAATAATATTGAATATTTGCGCACCTCCCTCCACATGAACTTTAACTTTGCCAAGTTTCATACTCCTCCGTTTGCACAATTTTCGTAAAAAGGGTATGGTAAGGTAAGGTACGTATTTTCGTAAGAAGTTTCCACTTTACGTATTAACATACTGTAATGCTCGTGACCACAGCTGAACGTGTCCTATAACATTAATTAACTAGCTGTTGTCCGCGGCTCCGCCCGCGTAAATACAGTATCCCAAAGGAACGCTGTAATTTTTCGGGATAAAAAGTGGCCTGTGTTATAATCCAGAGCCTAAACTACTACCGTACTAAATTTCATCGAAATCCGTTCAGTACTTTTTGCGTGAAAGAGTAACAAACATCCATTCACCCATCCATCCATCCATCCTCACAAACTTTTATAATTATAATATTAGTAGGATTAGTAGGATTAGTGGGATTCTTCGATAGTTTGAAGGACAAATAAAATATTGTAGTTTTATTATTAGTGAATATATTGATAGATAATCCTAGCGTATTAATGCCAACGGCAATGCATATGCGAAATATCAAATCGGACAAATTATGTTTTATAATATTAGTAGGATTAGTAGGATTAGTAGGATTCTTCGATAGTTTGAAGGACAAATAAAATATTGTAGTTTTATTATTAGTGAATATATTGATAGATAATCCTAGCGTATTAATGCCAACGGCAATGCATATGCGAAATATCAAATCGGACAAATTATGATAGCGCGGACAATCATATGAATCCCGGTTGAATTTAGGCTGAAATTCCGGATTTGTAAACACGGGAATCCCGCAATTTGTACGGACATTAGGCAGGCCTGTTTGAACATCCAGCTAATCATGACTGTGTGGATTTATAACTTCTGAAATGATTTTGTGACTTCAAAGTTGATATTGCCTTTGATTTTCTCAGAATTACCTAACAATTATAATATCGGACATAATTGCTCAAAAGTTGCTTATACTCTGGTTTACCACTTATTTATTGAATGTTTTCAGAGAAAAAACACATAATGCTACCAATTATGAGGGTTTGTAAATTCGTGACATCTGACAGCTTTTTGACACGACAAGGATAGTCGGCCTACTAAGCGCCGCCTGGTGACAGAAAAAGAATCGAAAATTCTTATTAACTGTTTTTTATACCACTTACGCCACCAGATGACACTTTGTGTGTGTTGGGTCTGCCCCCTAACGGTAGAAACAATATCTTTAAAATGTTACTTAAGTACCTACAATACAATCACACCTTAATTTGGTAGATTTTAACGTTTAGATTAACTAGAGTATGTTGTATATTAGTTATATTTTATTTTACTATTTATATACTATTATCCCCTTACTAATTAATAAAAATATTTACACAACGGATAACTTAGCAACGTTGCTGTCTTTGTCTGATGCGTTGCAAAACGACGTTGACGTTATGCCTGTAGATAAAAAAAATGAATATGTTACGTATAGAGTATTATAATAAAGATATAATATATAAAACTAATGTTAACAATAAATACAATACAAGAAAGGTTGGTAAAAACGAACTGATTCAGGCAAAAATAAACAATTATTGTGGTGAAAGGACTTTAAAATATATGGTACCTAAAGTGCTTAATAAAATTGATAGGCAGGATGTAAAAATTAACATAGGATCTACTTCTAGACTGTTGATATAATTTTCTTTACTTAGAATATACTGCTTTGTATTATATATGAACATTGAATGTAGATTTAAAAAGAAAAAACAAATGTATATATAATATTGTATTCAAGTGTAGTGGTTAAGTTTTGCTTTATTGTGGTATCTGTGTAGGAAATAAGTGCATCTTGCCCTCAAACGTCATAGTTTGGCGAGGTTATTTAATGTGTCATCACAGTAACACAAAAAAAGTCACATAACAGCAACGTTGTTTAAGTTATCCATGGTGTAAATCTTATTATTAGTAAGGAGGTTTATAATACACACGATAAAGAGATTAACAAATATTACTTAAAACTAGAAATGCCTTTAAAGGCACATCTTATTCCAAAATGGAATGTCTTCTAGAATACCAATGTGATCAAGGGTAACTAGCTAAAAACAAAAATTAATAGTTGGCTAAAACTAAAAAGAACCTTTAAATATCGTAACATCTATCATTGATATTTTCTCTCTATCTCAAATAATGTAAAATTATATAATAACAACGGTAGATCTTAAGTACAAACAAACCAACGCATAATGGCGGCGGTTGTCGGACAAATTGCACTAATTTGCCACCTACGCCATTATACAGACATATTACGAGTACATACTGTATGTTTATATGCCACCATACAGACAATATATTATATACGCCATTGTACAGACTGTTGTCGCTACATTTGTCAAATCTTCTATTGTTTGAGATATTAAGTATGACTACTTAAAATATTTATAAAAAATTGATATTTTTCTATTTCTCATGATTTATTCTCATGATGAATATTATTGTATGCTCTTTAAATTAACAATAATTTCTGATTTGGCGGTTTGACTATGTTCTGTAGCTCACAAATGTACAACAGACGCGTTTCCACTCCGATTTGGATCATTTCGAGCAAAAAAATTTTTACATTTCACAACTTGCAGGATAGATTAAATATGGATTTTGAAAATAAATTTAGCATTGTATGTGCTTGTCCAGTAGAAATACCTAATTTGGCGGTTTCTTCTTATTTTTCCGTGGCACACTAATGTACCAAAAAACACGCTGCGACACAAATGTGCTTCAAGTCTGCCATGTTTTATAATTTTCATTGGTTCAAGTCTCATTATGAACGTAGACGTAATATCCGTGCATATATTCCTTTTGTGGCGGTACAGTGATTGATGGCGCTGATGTTGGCTGAGCGGGGTTTAATGTGTACATGACCGTGCCGCGCCCGAATTTCGATTATTCTAATGTGTTTTCTTCTTATCTACACTATGTTTCGTTGTTTAATTTGCTGTCTTTCGAATATATAAAGCACTTTAAAAAGGTTTTCTTAATTGTACTGTTCTTCGATTTTATTCTGGTGAAAGTATTAATTGAATGTACCTACCTTCTTCTTGATTGCATTTGCTTTTAAAAATGGATTTTCTTTTATATTTATAATCTGACTGCTATTGCCCGCGGCTCCGCCCGCGTAAATATAGTATTCCAGTGAACTTACTTCAGGATAAAAAGTATGTTTTAATTCAGATCTAAACTACTACAATACCAAATGTCACCGAAATCCGTTCATAGTTTTTGCGTGAAAGAGTAACAAACATCCATCCATCCATCCTGACAAACTTTCATTTCTAATTTTATAATTTTAGTAGGATATTATAAAGAAACTTTGATGATTGAAACCATTTTCATTGTGTCATTGTGAACCATTAAACAGGTCGGTTCATCGACTTCTGAAAAAATGCAAAAGTGAGGAATATATTATCAGAAATGGGCCGTATCGACTATACATAATATGAACATTTCAAATGATCCCCCGGATCTCCGTGTCAGGGATTAACTACGATCTACCAAACACTCTGTATAATATTCTATCTATAAAAAAAACTATGGACGCTTTCACACGTCAATCTGGTCCCATGGTAAGTTCTCGGAGAACTTCTGTCACGGGTACCAGACAACAGAAATATATTTAAAGCCTTAAACTTACTACTTATACTTTAAATATATTTAAGATTTTTGTTATATTATACACATATTTAATACACATACATGACCCAGGAACACAGAAAACTTTTTGTTCCTTCGGCGGGATTCGAAACCGTGACCTCCGGTTTGAACGCCGACGCGCTAACAACTGAGCCACAGTCGAATCTATAGGAATATCATTCACATTTCGCGTCCACGGATAACATAATTTATCTCTAGTGTGCGCTTGGCACCAGGCACTCGTAATATTCAAAGGATGTGAGGCACTACAAGGTGTCAGATACAACAGCAATGTTGACGAAGGCCCTTATGAATGCTTAACGTTGTAACCTTACATAATTAACAAACGGAGAACTAAATGAGTGGTAATTTAAAATTAGATGTGCCAAGTACTTTTGTGTGGTATATGGAGCACGTATTTTATTTACTCTGTGGTATGAAGTAAGTGTAAGCTTTGAAGCTTATGTACATTGTTTTCCCTGTTTAAATTGTAATTCGTGCTCTGCATGATTAAAATATAGTATTACTTTGTAGCGCAAAAGATGTTATTACCTAATTTTAGATTACATCAATGATATCACATTTTCAGAGTAAATTAAAAAATGTAAGTTACCACCTAATTGTCAAAAAGTGAGCGAGCTGATGATGTAGAATTATAGCTAAGAACACTCTCTTTTTTAAACAAAAAAACCGCATCTAAATCGGATCTTTCGTTTAGAAGCTACGATGCCACGGACAGACGCACATACAGACAGACGCTTCAAACTTATAACACCCCTGTTATTGCATCGGGGCTTAAAAACATGCTGAGTACCTGCAAGGAAAAAGAAAATCCATTTTTAAAAAGCAAATGCAATCAAGAAGAAGGTACATTCAATTAAAAACATTTGCTTACATAACAAGCCGTCTTGAAGTCAAGAAAATGTTTTTAATTAAAACAAAAAAAATTGTGCAGAGAAGATCACGAGTTCCTATGAGGAAGACGTATTCGCAGTTTAAGCGATTGCATAATATGTATATAACTATCTGGGAGAAAACACAGAATTCTAGTTAGGCCATATTTACTGACCCGTAATTTTAATATTTATCAGGAGTTGCGAATAGAAGACCGATTTGGGATTCATAATTTCTTCCGTATTTCTATGTATAATCGTCATGTGAGTGTGACATTTGTTACAAAATTAAACATCTCTTCTCCTCTCTACCCGCGCGGGGAACGTTTTCCGTCCGTCTCGGAAGACAAAAACATTGTGTATTGTAACAAATGTGTATAGCCACGCCCCAATGTTACGATGTTTTTGTGTAATGTTTCGAAAAAACACCACCAGGAGCTTTAGATGTAATCGAAATTATTTCATACAAGTCATTTGTAGGTATCTATGCAAAAAGTGTGACACTTATAAAACATTATTTATTGAATAAAGTGAGCAATTTTATGCGCAAAACATAAAAAAAACGCTCACAAAGCATTTTTCGAGGCCTAGACAGGGCTAAAATATATAATTTTGACGTTTCAAAAATGAAGAGATTGCAACACACACAAGCCAGGTTAAATCTGTTCTCTAAATGCAAAATCTGGCCATGTCTGTAATAGTCTGTGGCGCGATAAATATCGTGTACTAACCCGGGTGGAATTGGGTCAACGAGTGTCTGAATGCTCGTAACGGGGCATTATCTCGATTACTGGAGAGATTTTTAGTCATTAGTGTGCGTGTGCTTTACGATTAAGTGGGTACTATAGGTAAAGTCCCTATAGTATATTTGTTGATGATTGATGTGACATATCTCTATTGCAACTCGCGGTAACACGTGTAGTTGCAATGCAACGCGATATAAGTCGAGATAACAGTCTTTCACGCATCTCGCTCGTTTATAGAAGAAATCTGTGGTGCGGCAATCAGCATGTGGCAGATCAATCAACCCACAGATCGCCAAGGGCCTTCCTACACGACGCGACAGATTGTGGTCACGTTGTGGTTGCGATGTGGTACCAACCTGCGTGCGAATTATGTCTATCTTTGTCTACGCCTTATTTTTCTAGGGTGAGGCACGATTATTGTACAAAATGAAATACTAGAAACCACAAGAGATAATTATTTATGTGCACAATGATCTTCTGTCAAAATGTTGTTAAAATGAAAACAATTCTAAATTCAATCACCCCAATGTAACATACGCGTCATTCGTAAACCGTTAAAATCCTTTTGATAATTAATTTTATTGATGATTGCACACCGTGGAAATAAGATGGCCACCTGCAACGCTGCTTCTATGTACTTGCATGTATGTAATATAGTAGATATTTATCCTAACTTCGGATCTGATCTTCTGATAATCCATCGTTTTGCTAGTTTCTTTCGCCGCTTTTTCTCGCCGAGTTAGTCCCTAACCGGTGGTAGGTATCACGTAGGGATATTTCCGTGACTGTTATTTAATAACCTATATGGAAATAAAACTTTTTCAAATTGATTTGATTCTAAACCAGAAATCAATTTAGCTTGGTCGGATTATAATGGGGCGTTAGGTACACGACTTGTCGACCATCGGTATGGGGCCATTTTTAAATTTCACACGTTTGTTATTCAAGTCTATGACAAAGTGATGAAACGTTTTTTTTATTTGATCCAAAGGTTTTGGAGACATAAAATATTTGAACCCTAAATTTTCACATTTTTTTTATGCTGTCTCATGAACTCGACTCATCTCGACATCCGTTAAGATCGATGTAGGATAGTAACTTTGAAGTAAAACTTTTTGCGCGTTGATATGTACGGAACCCGTCAGTAAGCCGTATCCTGACACGCTCTCGGTTAGGTTATTTTCACAAAATCTCAGTATTCATATTTCTTAGTCAATGTTGCAGAAAAATGTTTTATGGGAATTTAAACTTTAATAACAATACTTACAGTTTCATTTTGCGTAAATGAAAATCAATGCTCTGAATTTCTGTCATGAAATGACCCTTTTCAACTCTCGTAAAGGTATCTGACACGCGTTTCATTATTTACTGTGATTTAGTCAAAAACCGAAAGAGTGTTGCAGGAACAGTCATGTAAGGGATCTTTGAACATTTTACTTCTCTATAAAACTATACACCATTGTAATTTGGGCAGTTTTGAATGATATAAATTGTATTTTTTCGAAATGGGTATAAGTATTTTGGACAAAATTAAAACTATTTAAATATATCGTAAAGCGAGTTTACGCGTTGTATTGTAATTGAGTTACCATAGTGTCAAATGACATATTATGTCCGATTCACACACAAATTGTACCTTATATTTGATACTACATACATTCAAAACTTGCCCATAGTACTTTTTGAGATTAGCACCCGTCTCACCTATAGTTCTAACCGCAGGAAATAGCACGCGCCGTTCCAACCCACGCTCCGAACCGAGCGTGCGCGGGGCCGACCGTCCGATCTGGCATGTCGATGACAGCGCATTTTCCACTGACTATGACGTATTTTGACGTATTATGTAAGATGCCGGCAGTCCAAACCGTAACGTATTTTTTTTTCGAAATTTTTAATTACTTACTTACTAAATAAGGAACAGCTAGGTGTTTATTAAAGAGGGAGCAAAGACTTTGCCTATATTACATCAATAAATCGGCTGTGCAAAGTCAATGACCTTAACAGCGCCGTAAAAGGCGTAATGAAATTTTATTTATAATAATATATTTTTTGTATTTTTTTTTAGCCTAAAAGTCTTGACATAAGCAGATGCCTAAAATATCCGTTATTTGTTTTAATTGTTTTATTTTTAAACGCGTGGGTTAAGTAACTTACATTTACTTACTTAATTCTATTGTGCTCTCATTCATTAAAGGTTAGTTCAGTTCAACCTTTTCTAACGAATTACCCAATTATTTCTGTCTGTGCTTGCTTTTCTCTAGAGGTTGGTAATTAAAGTGTACAAGAGCACACGGTTCAAGGGCAAACCTTAACTATTACCTCATCGGAAATCACTAGAAACAATTTTCACAATTTTTTCTTACTGAATTATATTCTTTATTAATTATATTATACTGCAATTTTATTTATAGCTTATACAGAGTAGGTGTAATTTAACTACAACTAAATACATACTACTACAACCTAAACAAACATCCATCCATCCATACATCCATCCATACATCCTCACAAACTTTCACATTTATTTTATATCCAGTCATCCATCCATCCTCACGAACTTGTTGGATGTTTGTTCCTCTTAGACGCAAAAACTACTGAACGGATTTTGATGAAATTTGGTATGGTAGTATTTCAAGCTCTAGATTAACACACAGGCTACTTTTCATCAAAATGTACAGTGTTCCAGCGAGATACTATATTTACGCGGGCGGAGCCGCGTGCAAAAGCTAGTATCTAATGAAATCTCTCGGCATAACTTTGGCGTAAAGTTGCGTATCTCCGCGTATCTTCGGCGTAACACGGAGAACGTCTCCGGCGTAGCAAGACCAATCTCTGGCGTAGCACGATCGCGTAACTCCGGAGTAGCATTGCGTATCTACGGCGTAGCGTTGGATATCGCCCGCGTAGCACGGTATCTCTGCGGTATCTCCGGCTTAGCACGGCGCACCTAAGTCCTAAAAATCTAAGTAAAGGCTCCCACAGACGAGAGGCCGATCGCTTCAGTTAGAACTGACGTCAGTTCGGCCTGAACAGATTCGAGCACATACACGGAAAAATTCGCATCCGACCGAACTGACGTTAGTTCGGCCGTTAGATTAATAACGCGATATAACGCGAATAAGATCGATAGTCTTTAAACAAACGCATCGTACAAAGTATTCCAAGCAACAAATAGATGTAGGCATAAGCATATGTAATGCTTATGCCTACATCTATTTGTTGCTTGGACTTCCATTCGCCGACACGCACACAAACAAAACTTTAATGTTGTGGAGTGTGTACAGTTTTAAGGAACAATTTCCCCGAAAGTGAGAAAATGTTGCTCTAAAAATTGTAATTATTGTATCTGTTTTCTTAATATCGTAAGATGTAATAATATAACTTATATTTCATTTTAAACCATCTTAACATGATTTGTAAGCGTAATTAATATTAAACTGGTATTAAGGAATATATTGAAGATTATCTTCGTACTGGCAATACTTTATATTGGTAGTTAGAAAATACTAAATACTTTGTCTTAGTTGCAACTATTAGTTAGCCATGACTTTTTATTATTTAGAAATTAATAATTTAGAATTTTTTTAAATTAATTTCTTATTACTAGTAACACTTTCAATTTTCACAATAGGACAGCAAGATTTAGATGATTTTATTTTAAAATGTTTTAAATATTTTGCTTAACACAAGTACTTGAACTACTTTAAGTACACTCACATACGAAATGTTATGTCCGAAGCTTTTTTATTCTTTACCGATGGATGATTGTGATACCCAATAACGACACAAACTTCATTATGTATGCACAGTCGGAGATGTATGCACTAGCTTAGTAGGAATATAGTTGTTAGGAGTGGTTTTGTAGAAAATAGACAGTAATTATAATTTGTAAAATGGCCTGTAACTATGTGCTATTATGACACCTTATCATAATAGCACACAGTAGCGTCTGTAAGTCGCTTAAGACTACAAATTTAATTCCTACTACGTAATATTTCCTACTATATTATCTTTATTTAACGGTAAAATTATCATAATATTATTAATATATCAAAACTGAAAATGTAGTGGTTTTTGTGCTTTTTTAAGGATTCCTAAGCTTAGTAGCGTTTTTTATAGTCTAAGGAACTCTTTTAGTAGTTTTAAGTAGAAAACGACGCACGCGAGTTTAGCAAAAACAGAGTTGGCAACACTGGAAAGTATCACTTAAGTCCATCTGGCCGACTGGTGCGATCTCGTAATTGCACACAGACGATACGATTTTACATCCGTTCAGGCCGAACAAGGAAAACCGGACCGTATGGCCCCTGATGAAGTCACTAACAGCGAACTCAGTCGAAACAAACTCATAAACTCAAAACTCATAGCAACAATGTGGCATGGCGCGTTCGTTAGCATCAGTTCACACCGAAACAAGACGATATGCGATGCGGCGCTGCATTTTAAATACAGCGATTCAAAATTGAAATTTATTCAATAAACAACATACACGTTTCATTGCAAGCGCGGAGCAGCGCTCTTCTTGTGTACTGAATAAAATCAATTTTGAAACACTATTTTAAAAATGCAGTGCCGCGTCGCGTATCGTCTCATTTACAAACTGTTATCATCATACATACCATCGATGATCGCTATTTTAGTGCCAGTAAGAAATAAAAGCCATCCAAATTCAACTGGGTATCTTATAGCTTACACGAGACAGTCTTGTATTTATATTATATATAATCGTAACCTCGGAGACGGCTACAAGTATTTACATGAAATTTAGTACGCATAAAGTTTTGGGGGATAAAAATCGATCTAGATAGGTTTCATCCCTGAGAAACTGCACGTTTTTAATATATATATATATTATGTTTTTCTTTCTTCATGCAATAAAATATATCAACGACTCTAATAATATCTGTCCGATTGGCAGTTTCAGTGAGTCAATTTTTGCGATGTTTAGAAATTCGGAATGTGGTGGATTCGAAACTCGGTAAAATATTTTTGTTATTTTTTTTATTATCATTTTTTAAATCTACTAGAGCTCCGAGCAAAGCTCGGTTACCCAGGTACTTATAAATTATGTCCCACAAAATTTGATACCGATAATCCTAATTTGAACGAATAAACATGAATTAAATACCGATCCGCAGTAATCTATACTCAATTTATTCGCAATACAATATTTATTATAGTGATAATATACAATTTATACCTAAAGTCTATTCACGTTAAGAGTTCTGAGAACCATGCGTACAAATTAAAAAAACTTGAGAGGTGTCAAGGGACACCCAGATAATATAAATATATAGTTGAACTAAGTACATATAGTGCGCGCGGAACTAGTTGGTCTTCGCCTTAGGTAGGGACAGGGGTGAGGGGGCGGGTTCCTTGCTACTCGCAGTGTTGCCGCCGCGAAGTCCAGCTCCGTACTGAGTAATAACATCCCCAGGGCATCAACAGGCCCGGCTAGCTAGTCACAATATGTAACAGTCATAACAGTCACAATGTGTAATTGCAAAATTCTACATTATTGTCAAGGTGATAAGGTCGTTTTTTGTATCATTCTTAATAGTCGTTATTACATTGTGATTTCGAGTGGCAAAAAGTGTCGTGCCAATTTAATCCACCTAGCTCCAATTCGCAACGCGCCATAAGGAACTTCGTTCCAAAAATTTACCAACGGTAATACAATATAAAATCTTATATATAAATACATATTATGTATATTACAATTAAAAAAATAACTACCCACACCCATTTTGGTGATGATGGCCGGTTTCATTGAAACCAGGCCAGTTACGCAGAAGTAATTTTATAGTGCGCAAGTGTGTGCACAGTAGACAAGAGCACGCTTTCTTCCTTTACGCTCGTAACACAGTGGGACGGATAACCGACACGACTGGCGAGAGATCAGGCGCAGGTCCGACTTTTTACATGCCCATCCGACGCATGGATCATCTTTCTTGTCAGATAATCAAGTGATGAGCCTGCATTGTCCTAACCAAACTTGGAAACAACATTTTTTGTTGTACCAATGCGGGAATCGAACCCACGACCTCCGAGTCGAGAGTCATGATCGAACCCCTAGAGCTTGGCTTTAGCGGTAAGAACTGTATTGTAACTTTACAATAAACAATAAACAAATTTGGTCAAATTTAATAGTGCGAGAGTCACGCTTCAGCGTATCAGCGACATATATATATATTAATTTAATGAACCAGGAAACGAGCAGGCGGATCGCTGATGGCAAGCGATTACTGCCGCGCCGAGTGTCCATGACTCGCAACAACACAGGAGTTATACTTGCCCCGTCTCTGGTACTTGCGTCCCCGGTCCGTTAAAACCGCCGAGTGAGTGAAGTTACCGGAGGCCCAAGGGAAAGAAACACAAAGCAAGCGTTATTTCATGCCAGTTTTCTGTGAGGTTGTGGTATTTATCCGGTCGAGCCAGACCATTAGTGCCGAAGCGGGACTCTCCCACTTTGAAGCGTGACTCTCGCACTATTAAATTTAAAAAATTTAATTTTAATTAGTAACGGAGTATCCATTTCTATAAATACCTTTATATCTACTCGTATTTAGTATTAACCTTTTTGTTTACTGAAGCTTTTCATTTGTAAGACGAATCATTAATTAGCAGACAAAAGAATAACAGTAATAAAAACGTAGGAGCAACAGAAATAGAAGCGTAGGAGTGAAAACTCCTTGTGCATTAAGATGATTAAAACAGGATAGTTTTAACTAGCTGTTGCTCGCGGCTCCGCTCGCGTAAATATTTCCCCCGGGGACACTATACTTTTTCGGGATAAAAGTAGCCTATGTTTTAATCCAGAGCCTAAACTACTACCATACCAAATTTCATCGAAATCCGTTCAGTAGTTTTTGCGTGAAAGAGTAACAAACATCCATCTATCCTTACATCCATCCATCCTCACAAAATTTTACATTTACAATATTAGCAGGATTATTTATATCCTAGATTGTTACTCATTAGGTAAATTCAATAATTTATCACACTAATATATGTTGCCCGTGGCTTCTTCGACTAAGGGAAATCTCGCGTGAATCGTACATTTTGTCGCAAAAAAAAAGTAAACTATGTTCTTCCCCCTGGTATACTCTATATCTCTGCCAAATTTCATCAAAATCGGTATAGTAGTTTCAGAGGCTATTCAATGCAAACAAACAAACCAACTTTTCCTCTTTATAATATTAAGTATGGATATATAGTTAAGTAAGTATAGGCTAGCGACCCGCCCCGGATTTGAACGTGTGCAATGTATTACACACCTTCAGAGGAAGGTGTGTAATACATTGATTGTACGATTGACGGATGAGATTGACGGATTTTGATGCAGTTTTCAGCAATAGATAGAGTAATTAAGAGTAATTACTCTATCTATTGCTGAAAACTGCATCAAAATCCGTTGAGTACTTTAAAAGATCTAAGCGAACAGGAAAGAAAGCGACTTCATTCTCTATAATGTAAAGATTAATCTTTGACGATCCGAGTGGCTTAGTGGTTAGCGCATTGGCACTCAACCCAGAGGTCGCGGGTTTGAATCTCGCCAGGGAACAAAAAGTTTCCTGTGTTCTTGGGTTATGGATGTCTATTAAATATGAGTAAAATAATAATAAAAATCTTAAATATAAGTGAGTACATAGAATTAAAATTATTCAATTCAATTAAAAGTATTAAATATAATTCCGTTGCCTAGTACCCGTAACACAAGTTCTTCGAAAACTTACCTCAGGACCACATGGACGTCGTCCATATATATAATTGTTATTAATCTGATATTAGTTTGTATGTAACCGCTGAACTTTTGGTATTATGAGCCCTGGATTACTTTTTATTTACTTTTTACCCGACTACGGCGAACCCAAAAATTGATCTGTATGCCCGTATATTTTTAACCGACAAAAAACCGGAGGAGTTTCTCAAGTCAAGACGTATATATTTTTTATGTATGACACATAATATAACGAATGCGACTTTTTTGAACAAACCCTGCTACCAAAAATAAAGATTTTTGTATAAGGTCTTGAATATCAATATTTGTAGGTTTTTTTTGGTTAAAGCGCCTAGGAACTTACGTTGTACGTCCCTCTGGTATTGCGGATGTATCATTCTATCTTACCATCTCTTTGCCTCCCTCGCTCATAAGAAGTTTGCTACGAATTTATTTGAATTAGGTAACATTTCAAAAAATCTCAAAGTGTTTATAATGTAAAGTGTTTTATATTTTTTATCAGCACAAAAAGTTTTAGCTTTACACGTTCTTTGCTATCTGTACTCTTACGCCATTCATCTGAAGAGGGCTTATTCAGTTGATGAATGCTCATTCCCACTATTTACAGGATGTTTTAACCTTATCTTGTCAAGCAATTGTGTTGTATCAGAGTTCCGGAGCTACGAACGCTACAGCGGTTTTCTAGAACGAGCGAGCCGCATAAAATAATAAAATTATGTTACATAATAATATACAATTTCGTTCGTAGACCTATATATTATAGAAGAGGCATGGCAGGAAAAAAGTGTCCACACTTAAACAGTCCTAATTTTATAGTTGTTAGGGGCAGTAGAGGTTTGACTGACATCTTGGAATTTGCTTTCCGCAGCTTATTCCGTCCGCATATAAATGACAAAATCTTTTGAAATGATGCCACAACTTTTTCTTGTATGAAGATTTTTTTTGTTAAACGTACGTCAAAACCCAAAGGCCGTTTTCGCATTCGTTTTGAAATATGTAGGAGTAGTAGTTTTAAAATGATTACGGCGCTACATAGTAAGGGTCACATAGTCATAAAATATATGCACAAGGACAGCATGTAGGTCGAGTTGGCTGGCAGCTTTCTTTCTGTATACGTCAAGATTTTTACACTTGTGTGTAATTGAGGAAAATGTGAAGTTAGGTGTGAAATAGAGAGATTTCCATAAGCACTAATTGTACATGATACAATTATAGTATTCATTAATTAGTACCTGCACTGTTTTATTATTGTTTTATTGTTATGAACAGTTTTTATGGTTCTGAACAAAACATAATTATACCCACATAAAGAGTAGCAGCATTTTTTTCCACGGAGAAACCAAAAGCGAGGAGGAAACTCGTATTTTACTCCACAATTATATTCTATTTGAAAAATTAAACCTAAACATCTTACCTCTTACATATATTGTTTTGAATATTGTGCTGTAAATGTTACGACATACAACATGATAATAATCGGCATCTACAGGACCCCAAATCAAAACGTACGCATATTTCTACATAAACTTAATAAGCTTTTAAATTGTCTAAGTCGTAAAAAATACAGTAAAATTATAATGTGTTAAAAGTGTGCTTGTGTGCTTAAAGATACGCCTGTAAAAAGAGATTTAATTGATATTCTATACAATAATGTGTCAAAGGTGAGATGTAAGATGTCACACATCATAACATGATGCAAATATTGCAAGGTACAGGCGGACTACTGCATTTTTAGGGTTCCGTAGTAATCAAGGAACCCTTATAGTTTCGCTCTGTCCGTCCGTCCGTCTGTCTGTCTGCCTGTCTGTCTGTCCGTCTATGTCAGTCTGTCTATAAATTGATGAAATTTTAGTAAAATTAAAGATTGTGTTTAAATCAGTTCCGGCATCATAACATAATAATAATTTTAAATTTTTGGGGGTGGCTCTCTGTACACGTGAAGTGGAAATGAAAAATATTTTTTTGGTCTACCCCATCATGTGGGGTATCATTTAATAGGCCTTTTAAAATAAATGCAAAGTTCATAAATGTTTTTTTTACAAAGTCAACCAACCATTTTCGAATAATTCCAAAGTGGTTTATAAGTTGCCCCCCCCCCCCTGGAATTTCCAAACTAGGAGATAGAAACTTGTAAGTTTCAATAGTTATAGATTATTTTAAAAACTCTTAATGAAAACTATTTTGAGCGTCAACGGACAACAACTTTTGAAGTAATTCAAAGAAAACCTATTGCGTGTTGATAGTTACGGAACTGTCCTTAGACGTGTCCAGGCATTCTCTTGGTTGGGTTTTTCGTTGCCGTTCTTTCTATTGAGTTAATTGATTACAACACGAACCTCTCTAGAAGCTGATTTTCCTTTATTTCTTTTCTCACAAACACATTTTAACTTATTCAGTAAATATTCAAAGGAGTTCATGGTTGGTTTTACAACGTAATCGAGGTAGCCCGGCCATTTGCACAGAACATTAGTGGAACTTTATACAGTCGGTTCGTTCTGAACAAAGAGTTTTTTATAGAGCCTTTATTGAAGGAAAAAGCAGTTTTTATGAAGATTTGAACTTAGAATGTTGTCTTAAGACTATAGTTTAACCCCCTTACTAATAAAAATATTAATATATTGTATATTATGCTATACAATGTTTTATCCTTGTCTGATACGTCGGAAAAGTTGCTTGAGAGACAAGCTTATACACTGTATAAATATTTTTATTAGTAAGGGGGTTAAAATATTAATGCATCCCTAGTGGTTGTATTGCATGACGGACATTTTGCCGCGATAAAAAATAACCTATATCCTTATATATTTGTACTAAAAATTTCTGGCAAATGAAACACTTGATTGATTGATAAATTTTATCAAAATCAGTTTATTCTTGTGACTAGCTGACCCGATACACGCTGTTCTGTCTTAATTATGATTTAGAATAAAAAATACTGTATGGCACTCGGGGACTGCCGCGGTAAAGCTATTGCATAGTAAGTCTACACGCATACGTCTAGTCGCACGCACACAAACACCGTGCCGAAGTCTGCCGAACTGAAATGACGTTGGACGATGCACGGCTTTCAACGCCGCACCGCTGTGCCGGTCGGAGTGGAGGGTGTTAGGTTTATTTTCGTTACGGAATTTCTTGATTCGGTCGCCGCGCTCAAAGCCCGCGAGAAAAGCTATGCAATAGCTTAATAAATAACTTCACTCTACACCTACATACATACCTACAACTACATTTACACCTACATCTACACCAATATTAACACCTACAGTACCACAAACACCTAAAATTTGCAACTTAACCCGACAACCGACAACTACAATCTGCTGGGGCCGGTCGATTCAATATTACACATAATCATAATCATAATTTATTTACGAAATGTGGTTTACAATGGTGGTGATAAAGTATAAATAGTTCTTACACATCCTACCATAACAATGGTGTGTGAATGTCGGAAATTATTGCAAACGAAATTTACATTATTTTACGCGTTTTTGAATGAAAACACTATGTATTATTTAACTGTCATAACAATTAATTTAAAAAAATAAAAGTTTGCTTAATCGCTCTAGCCGTTCTCGAGTTTTAGCGTGATAAAGGAAACAAGGAGAACAAGAATATAATAATTTGAGTGAATTGTAACAAACGTGCAAAATATGATTCAATATTAAATTTCGAGGAACCAGCTAAAATATCTTTCATTTCCCTTTTTGGGTCAGAATCTTATTTCGAGCTCCAAACTGTCTATATTCGAGTAAATTCACTACGATAAAACAGTGATATATCTCCGCGAACGTTATAACTGCAAATATTTTTGTTTACACAGGTCCACGATTCACAAAATACATTTTGCTACATGAACGCGTATTCTAGATTCGTGTGCCCGTGTTATATGCAATTGTAGCAGAAAATATTAGCTATGTAAGTTTTATTTCATTACTAACATACTTAAATTAATTATAATATTGTATTCTTTTTTATATCTCCGAAACGGCTGCAAGTATTTCCATGCGGTTTTAGGGAAGAAAAATCGATCTAGGTCTTATCCCCAGGAAAATTTTTCTTTCGTCGTGAAACAATGTTTTGTTTCTATTAATGTCGGTTCGAATGGCATTTTGGCTTGGGTATGTATAATTTTTGTGATGTTTGCAAATTGGTGTCTCGGGTTCGTATCTTGGCCAGAGGAATATTTTTATTTTTTGTGATACCTTTTTTTTAATACCGTAATTTTAAGAACACTTTCTTTTTTAGACTTAAGTGATACAAGTGGCTAGTCATAATATTTTAAAGATAAAGTTTCCAAATACGTGAAAGCAATGAAAATAAATTGTATATTAAATTAACTAGAATATTTGATACCGGCTCAGCCGTTTTAATCCGTACATTATTCGGCCGATGTCTTTGACAGGCGGAGGAGACAGCAGATCTCCAGCAAATCCGGGGATCGTTAAATAAGCTGTCGATATTGGCCAGCTGAATTATTCAAGCTTTAAAATAGATTCGGGATCGAATAGAAATGAAATATGAACTAAGAGATTTTAGTTGTTAGGGTCAGTTCACACCGCGGCGATACGCGACGTGACGCAGCGCTGCATTTTTAAGACGGCTATAACAATGAAACGTGTAACAAGAAGACACACGTTTCATTGGAAGAGTTTTAATGTCGGGATGTACCGCGCTGCAAAGCGCATGTGCAGTGTATGACTGATATCATATGAAACGTGTGTATTTTTGTGTAATTAATAAAGTTAATTTCTTAAGTAGCTATCTTAAAAATGCAGCGCCATGTCGTATCGTATCGTTACGTTTCGGTGTGAATTGATCCTTAGGTTATTTTATAAAATGTACTCCAGTGTACACACATGTTCAAGCATTAGATATACAAATGATGACTGAAAAACAGTATGATGTGTTGAATCATGTGATTTGAATAATTGTTTGGCAGCTTTGGGAAATCTATTCGAACTAGTCAGTTTAAACGTATGACTTGAACGTGTGAGACGGCTATTATATTAATATAATCCTACTAACTTTCTCCCGCGGCTAATTATGAGTTAATCTAGAGCTTAACATACATCCATCCACCCTCACAAACTTTCACATTTGTAATAGCAGTAGGATCGTAATTTAGGTAATATATGTAGACTACAAAGATATTTGCCAGTCCACAAATGTCAAAAAATATCAAACTTAGATATTTTGCCATGAGACAAATACTGAAAAAATAGGAACACAACTCCCAGAGATATTGTAGCGAGGATCTAGTGAATATTTTTAAGAAAATACACTTGGATTTGTACGCCATGTGTCGTAATACTGTCAAAGCCGATACCGATTTCTTGACTGCAATACTAGCTTGAATAATCCCTACATAGGAATTGTATTTTATTTATGTTCTATTGTTTCTAGAAAGACCGAAATGTACTTGATATTTTTCGCACGTTTTTACTGGAAATCGGAAATTCTGAAGCACAGGCTTATGGCAAACTGCTTTAGCATTGTTGTTGTAATAACGTGCGAGAATGAGATTAAAGATTTCAAAGGCTTCACTTCAATCATATGTGAAGTGTACACAATACACATTTTTGTAAACTTGTCTATTAGCAGGAGAAGAAGACATATTATATCTTTCTTAATTCTCTTTACGACACATTCTAATGGGGAAGAAAGAGATGTCTAACAATAATTAGTCACTCCATCCACAGCCCACTTTTGTTGAATCTTTCCATACACAAATGACATTTATATTCTGTCAATTTAAGATGTCACTTATTTACATTGCGAGAAAATCGTAAGTTGTACTAGAAAAACCACCAAAATCACAACCAAAGTACAAAGTAAAAAAAGTATTAAACTTTTGTGCCTTTCATGTTTGTTCTTCTTCCAAGATAATATCTGCAATTCAAACTCATTAGAATGTTCGTTGTCCATTTGCTAATATTGCATTGGCAAGACGTTACCATAGTAACCAAGATCTTCTAGATCATTCGACAAATCCATGGAACATTCTAAGCTAAGCTGTATCACGTGTGTTTACACGCTATCTGAGCTGGATATACGTGACTCGAGCTTGTAACCGATGCAAATTGTATTATCACTTATGGTGTATCGGGATAAATGATATTACACTATGAACTTAACTTGTTAGGGTTTTAATGCGTAGAATACTCACTACTTGTGATGTTTTTTTAAAGATAACAACAACCTTAATTTGTAGAGTTCCGTACTACTCAAGGAACCCTTATAGTTTCACTGTGTGGGTTCGTCCGTCTGTCTTTCTGTCTGTCTGTCCGCCCTTCTTGTTTCTGTATAGAATATAAATGGATGAAATTTGGTTTAGTTATAAAATGTGTATAGATCTCGGTTTTGGCATCATAAAATAAAATTTATTTTATAAAAAATTTAGTGGTGACTCTTCGTAGATGTGAAGTGGGGATGAAAAATAAATATTATCATCTATGGACAATAATATGATATATGCTAATAATAATTTATGCAAACTAAATATAATATATTCTATTTTTAAATATACTAAGTAATTTTTTATTTCGTTGGAACATCACTCTAGTAATTTAATATCATTATTTACTAATAATATAAACATTTATAAAAGTAGTTTTTGCGGGAAATAGTAACAAACATCCATCCATCCATATTTCAAACTGTCGCACTTATTTATAACAGTTATAAAATTATACTAGCTGTTGCTCGAATCCCTTTGCGTAGGTCAAATATTCGCGTGATGTAAGCTAGCTTTCATCTATAAATGGAATATCCGACATGGAAAAAAATATTCAAATCGTACGAATAGTTCCTGAGACGTAGCGCGTTCGTACAAACTCTTGCGCTTTATAATTTGAGTCGCGAGACAGATAATTATATATTTATGAGATGGACTTAGTAAAACATGTCATAATTTAGATTTTGTAATTTAATCTTCTCGTCTATAAAATATAATCTTGCAATTTTTAACACCACTTTGGAGCCAGCCTAGCCATACCATTAATACTTAAGCTTAAAATATTACATCCATCGGTTCTCGTAATTTTGACACAATATACATAATTTTATTTCACAAAATGCAGCGGTTATTAAATTGTATGTTTTCATGCCACGCACTTCTGGTACTGCAGTAATTATACCTTCTTGTCATAATAACGTGAAATTACTAAATTAATAACGTAAACCATCTTTCACCAAAAATCATCATAAGTTTATCAGTTTTTTTTTTATCATTAATTAATGTGTAGTTTATGGATCGTGAAATCGTTAGTGAATTTTCGATAAATTATGGTGTTAATTTAGTAGTAAATAAAAGAATGTAGAATGTATGAAATTAACATAAATGGATAGCTCCATCACAGAGTAGAAAATTTATATAATATATATTACTATTATTGACTAACCATTGGTCTCGCTGGGCGCTCTACCAGACAGAGCTAACGTGCGTGTCAAATACTGTAATAAATACTCAGCTGAGGTCGGCTTACCCGAGCCAGTCATATTGAAAGCTCTATGACAGGTGTACATCCCGAATATTTTATTTAAGTTAAAATCGGAACAAAGCCAAGTTGCGTAGTGATACTATGTAAACATATATTATCATCAGTAAGTGTAGTATTATTTCGAAATTTCAACATAAAATTACATGAACCCAAAACGACATTCAGTGCTGCCCCGTATGCAAGATTCAAATTCCAACATTGAATATGAAATATTTTATTACATTATAATAAAATACAATGACGATAAATTATCTATATGTCTATTTCATTTATCTGACCTAATTATTATGATTCTACCCATGGAACTAAATAACTATTCGCAAGGAGCGTAGGTCATAAAATATTTAAAAAAAAGTGTGTGTCAGCTCCGACGCACGACTGAAGTTTACTCTAATAAGTAAAACACGTCCCTCAGAAGGAACAAAAACTTTAGCGATCGATTTGAGTTCAAAAATTCGCGCCATGTGAAAAAAAGTGACAGGTGCGCAGAACAGGTTGCGTACGAAAACGTAACGAGGTCATTCGTTCAGTAGTTCTGTCTTGACTAATAAATAAACAAAAATGAGGCCTATTCATTCATATACATACCTAACAATTTTCTGAAGAAGAAGCCCATAGATATAATATTGATATGTACATTTGCTGTTAATTAATTTTTAAATCCCACTATTCTACTACTAAAATTGTAATGTGACATTTAAAAGTACAGTGTTCCTGTGGGATACTGTATCTAGACAAAAGCTAGTTATTAAATATTTTCTTAGCTACATTTATAACCAATAACTTAACTATACTTCGTGCGTCGTACGATGATATGGGTGACAGTTCTTATATTCCTTGCTACGCAAACTTCTTACAAGAAAACAAAAAAAAGCAAACGAAATAAATTATATTTCATTGACAAAAAATAATATTTTCTTTAATTATAAATGAAACTGATATTATTCTTATTATTAACTCTGATATCTTATAATAACTGTTAAATATAAATATTAAATTAAATTAAGAAAATATGTCATAAAAATGGCAGATGCATGGAACGGAACTTCTGTCAATAGAGATTGACACTGTTGAATCGACATCAAATCGATGAATAGGAGCGGCCATCTTGTGATCGTATTGCAACTCGGAAATGTCAGTACGAGTGCATCTGCCTTGTATGCGATTTGTGTTTTCGTTGCGTCTGCTTTGAGTTTTTGTTGATTTTGACTTTTGTTATTGTTTGTTGTTGAGTTTTTTGTCATTGTTTTTGTTTCCGATTCCGAAACGAGCTCGTAATCTTCGAGTTCCGACTGCAGTAAATAAGAAAATAAACGATTTGAATAGTTTTTATTCTTTTATTATTATTTATTTACAAATTACCCATTTCTTAGCAATTTAATTCACAAATCTAAAATCGATAATTCCGATTTCATTTCCTTTACGAACTAATTCGATATTTTAAACAATCGATTAATGTTCTTTAGGTAACTTCACTACGATTGTCAATTATTATCTGTCACGCATATCTTCTTAGGACGCATATAGTATAATATACCACAGCATAAGATATTTGTCCCATTAAATCGGGTAAAAGTTGAGTATTATAGAGCATTACGATTTTTCACGCACACTAGAATTTTTCACATGTAAGTCAATTGTCACTTTACACACTATAATAGTATAATAATAATAAAACATTTTTTCAACGCTCACATTACACTTAAACATACAATAAAACAAAGTACCAACTACCAACATAACAGTATAAGACAATATAACAAGGTACGTATCTATGCAGAGAAAAATAATAAAAAAATAAATAAAAAAGACGATATATTTACCTCACCAACCAAAAATATGGCAAAATAATATGAAATTAGGTAGGTACTTAGGTGGGCAAAAAATTGCAATGCAAACAATTGAAGAAGGAATCCATTCAGGTACACGATCGCGACATAATTTATACTGCGATCCCTGGTATTCTGTGGATCCCTATGAGTGTCTGGCGAACGACAGAGGCACAGCGCATACACAATATGTATATAAATATATATAATAGGTATTTACCTATGAAATTGCCGTTCATTCGTTCGTTCAAAAATTATTTTGAATTTTTGTTTGGCTAAGAATTCTAATTTCAAATTAATTTTATTTTAAAAACATGGAATTCTTTTTCCAAAAGTAGTCATTTGTTTATTGATTAGTGTTACATTTTCATAGCATTTCAATCTTTTTCGTCATCATGGATACGTTAAAAATTCGAGTAATTATGGAATATGAGTACCGTCGTAGCAGCAACGCGGCACAAGCGGCACGCAATATCAACGACGTTTACGGAGCTAACACTACAAGCCAACGCACCACCTGTTATTAGTTTGCTCGCTTTCGTTCTGGAAATTTCGACCTGAAAAATGAACCTCGCGGTCGTCCGAAGACTTTGGTCAACAATGACGAATTAAAGGCGATTGTGGAAGCTCATGATACACAATCGACGGCTGAATTAGCAGCAACTTTCGACGTTAGCGTCAAAACAATATTGGTCCATTTGCGTCAAATTGGCAAGGTAAAAAAGCTTGACAAATGGGTGCCCCACGAACTCAATGATCGCCAGCGCGAAGTACGCGTCGAGACGTGCCTTGCACTACTCAACCGACACACAAATGAAGGAATTTTGAAACGCATTGTTACATGCGATGAAAAATGGATTCTGTTTGATAACCGCAAGCGCTCAGCAAGTTGGTTGGATCCTGGTTCAGCACCTAAACAATTCCCCAAACGAAAACTTACCCCTAGAAAAGTGATGGTCACTGTTTGGTGGTCTAGCGCCGGTGTGATTCATCACAGCTTCTTACCAAACGGGGATGTGTACTGTGAAGAACTGAACACAATGATGGAGAAGCTGGCATATCTCCAACCAGCATTGGTCAATCGCTCGTCTCCGCTGCTCCTGCACGCCAACGCGCGACCTCATACTGCACAGCAGACGGTCTCCAAGTTGCAAGAACTGGGGTTGGAAGCTCTCCGTCATCCGCCCTACTCACCACACCTTGCGCCTACAGACTCCTACTTTTTCCAGAATTTGGATAACTTCTTGGAGGGAAAAAATTCAATACCCGAGAGGCAGTACAAAATGCGTTTGTAGAATTTGTTATATATATATATATATATATATATATATATATATATATATATATATATATATATATATATATATATACTAGCTGTCCCGGCAAACGTTGCTTTGCCATATTAAGTATTTCGCCCATATTATTTTATTGAAGTGACTAAATAAGTATGTCACCATGGCAACGTCGATCGCTATCCCGTCACACAAACAATATGGTCGCCGTCAGTCTCGAGTTGTAATAATTTACTATTTTTCATTCAACAAATGCACTTATCAACATATAAAATACCCAGTAGCCGATTCTCAGACCTACTGAATACGCATATAAAATTTGGTAAAAATCGGTAAAGCCGTTTCGGAGGAGTACGGTAACTAATATATATATATATATATATGTATATATATATATATATATATATATATATATATATATATGTATATATATACACAATTAGTTGATAAGAAAAATATAGATTAATAATAAATAGTTATTAATATACCTATGGATTATACATCCAATAAGTAATAACGAGCCTGGATTTCCCGTTTCTGACACATGTCACGCAAAGACCGTGACATCACCGGGTCGCGCTACCCATAGCAACAGCGGCGAGCTGTCGAGATGAGGAGGCGGTAGGCGGTCACCGCGTCGCGATAGGTGCACGCGCCGCACACCGCGCGTGAGTTCTGTGTTGCCGCATTTCCGAAGCTGTTTTTGTTAGGGAGTGCGTCATCTAGTCGAGCGAGCGCGACCAATCAAATATCATTGATTATATACAGAGAAACAGCTTTCATAGAATGATCCAAATCAATCCAAATTTCAACGGCCCCCAATTTTTTCACACAATCGTGGATACACCGTATGCTTGTAGTAGTGCAATCAAATCGAAATCTTAGTATGTAGACGTTTATCTGTTCGCCTTTCTTCAATCTGTGGCTCCATGTAGGTACATGTACGATGTATTCGTACGACATTACGAGAAATGTTGATACACGTTCAGGGAGCTCGTTTAAATTTATGAGATACAATTAAATGGGTACAGTAAAAGCCGAATGTCAGGTACAATGTAAATACAGATTTACATAATCGTGAACCCCTCGATCAATATTACGATGGACATAAAGACGTAGCTTTGTGCGCGCAATTTACCTAGGCTTAGTCATATATTCAAACAAGGGCGTTACACTTAGGCTGGTTTCACAGCTGTCCGGGAGATCCGTACGGGCCGACCGTTTCGAGGCCTTCCGGGGAGCGTCCGGGCCGGATTTCATTTGCTGTTCAGGTTTCCCAGACGGGTCTCCCGGACAGCTGTGAAATCAGCCTAAGTGTTAACCTTAAGTGTTAACCAGCCTTGTTTGAACATATAATACATTACATCATAAGATTGCATTTAGATCTTATCGATAGCGACCAGGATTTTTAGGAAATACTTCTACTTTTGCATATTTTCATAACTGCATACAAAGATTTCAAAGCGAAAGATAGGCTACGAAGTACATTTGACAGAACAAATCTTCATACAAGAAAAATCCATCCTTAGTTTTGAAATCATTGCCCAAATTGCTCAAATTACTTATCGTCTATGTTACTGAATTGAGTTGTTGTTACCGTTGTAACAACAACTCAATTTCTTGTGCCATTAAAGGTAGAAAATTAATATTTCAACAACAAACAACAAACTGCAACAAAGTTGAACAGTAATTTTCAATAAAAACTTCCCCCAGTCTCAGTTGCAAATTGCTAGATTTCAAACAATTCTATTTCTTGCTTTGATATGATTTACTGTGAGTACACGTTTTATTCGACTTCTTTTGGAAACTTCTTTGGGCATACCTCCAGCAAATTATATTTAAAGCTTCCTCAACTGAAGTAGGTAAGTCTTGGATAGTGAATTGTAGTGTCATCAATACTGCAGTAAATATCTATTTCTTTTTTTTACGTTTGAAGAGAATGAAATGAAAATGGCCGAGTTTGCTGGCGTATTTTTGGCGCATGTGCTGCAAAAAGCCAATTGAATACTTTTTTTTCTATTAATTTAAATACAAAGGGAAATGCCGATTTTGTAGCCTTTTCATTTTCGCGCGGCTATCAACCAAACCATAATTTTTGGATTAAAGGTAATTTTAGCCATTTTTTCTCTAAACTTAAGTATGATCAAAAAAAAATGAGGGTTAAAAAAAACAAAATTATTCTGTATTACCACCAATCACCAATTGATAGTGTTGCTAGTAAGGAATAATTCCTGGAGAGTAATGATATTCGGCAAACATAAGGAAATTTTGACGAACTGCTAATATTTACAAGAAATATATAATATAACAAAATGCTAAAAGTACGCTATTTTCACGATTTTCTCGCATATAATTAGTTTTAAGATATTGTTCCTTACGAGCAATCCTATCAGATGACGCAAAAATACAGGGTGTTTTTGTCAAAATGCCGATTCTGTATGGAACGTTAGAAGGTTCGAACTTTAAAATTAAAAATATAATATTATTATTTTATGATGATAATATCATTGTTAAGTCGCTAGGAAGTAATCGTTGAAAATACATATACATTTCGGAGGGACTCAGGTTTGACTGCGATTATTTATCTTACCTTCAGAAACACCAGACTTGACATTAAACTAGTTTATTTTAATTAAAACTTCACTTATTTTAATAACATTTATTTATAGGATAACTGAAATTATCACAATCTGTTTTGCAACATTGAGAATCACTTTTACACTTAAAACACGAAACTTTTCTAAACTTTGAAACTTTAAGCCATAATAATAATAAATAAATATAATGATTCTGACGAGCTATTTTAAATAACGAGATGTTGCTTGGACCAAAGTCCCGGTAATAATGATCTTCCTGCCGAGCACGCTGTACTCCCCACTTCATAGGGTGGGGCGGATTCATGGGTTGTCAAGAATGGTTCGATGAGTAACATTGCATGTGGGCATGACAAACTGCAGCTGCATTAACACCTGCACCGACATACAGATGCTTACGCCTATTTTCCAATAGCACCGAGCCCCGTAGGGTTGACACAGTTTCATCTATAGCTCACTTCTTGCCCTTGCGGGAACGGTTACGGACTGGTGGTGCATAACCCTCCATACAAAATCAGGCATTGTGCTTTGTTCTCAGATTGATAATAGCATAGGTTCGTGGCTATTAGAAAGAGAATAAACATAAATATATCCTTATCCCACATGCTAAATCGTTATTCCTACGCCGTAAAAAAGAATACCAGAAGATCACCAACTTCGTGATAGCTTTAGAAAAAACAGAAAGACATGGATTTGCTTTGCCTTTCACTCTTACGGCTTCCGGCCTTCCATGTTTATTTTTCTTTTACATACATACATTACATCTTTTACATACATGTTTATTTTTTACATAACAAACAATTTGGTTTTACGAAGGATCGCTCTACAACAGATGCTGGCGTTGATCTGATTAGTTATATTTTTGATGCTTGGGAGGGGTCGCAGAATGCTCTTGGAGTTTTTTGCTATCTCTCTAAGGCATTTGATTGCGTGCAGCACACAACGTTGATCAGGAAACTATGCCACTATGGAGTAAGAGGACCAGCACTCGTCCTCTTAAAATCTTATTTATCATATAGGACTCAGAGGGTTGAGATAAATGGAAAAAGATCCACAGGTACCAAAATTGAGATGGGGGTCCCACAAGGATCCATTTTAGGACCCTTTCTTTTTCTGGTCTATATAAATGACCTACCATACCTTATTAATGAAAAAAACGGGATAGTCTTATTTGCCGATGACACGTCACTTACTTTTAATATTAATCGCCAAAACTCAGGCTATGACGAATCTTTTGTTAAATAGCAAAAAAACTAAATGTATAAAATTAACGTTGCCAAATGTAAGGCAAACTGAAACCAATGTTCTATTGAATGGAAAAGGTTGGAACTAGTAGATACAGCTATCTTTTTAGGTATAACTTTAGACGCAAAACTACAGTGGGGGCCTCATATTGCTGGGTTGGCCGACAGACTCAGTTCAGCAGCATTTGCAATAAGTAAGATAAGACAATTTCCAGACGAAAACACAGCAAGACTTGTATATTTTAGTTATTTCCACAGTGTAATGTCCTATGGCATTCTACTGTGGGGAAATGCTGCCGATATAAATACTATATTTGTGCTGCAGAAGCGAGTAGTTCGGGCAATCTACAAGCTGGCCCCCAACACGTCATTAAGAGAGAAGTTTAAAGAAACTGGAATCTTAACTGTAGCTTCTCAGTATGTTCTATCAAATGTATTATATGTTAAAAAATTTAAACCTTGTCAAAAAGAAAAGTGACAACCACAATAGAAATACCCGAAATAAGCATAAGCTTGATGTACCAGTGACTAGACTTAGTAAAGTAAAGAATTCGTTTAAAGGCCAGTGTATACGCCTATACAATAAGATCCCAGAAAGCGTTCAAAATTTTTCAATCAATAAATTTAAAAAAGTAGTTAAAGAACGTTTGTGTGCTAAAGCCTATTATAAAGTTAATGATTTTATAAATGATAGCACACCTTGGGAATGAGGTGACCCTCTGCAAGGCTACTTCTAAATTACATATATTATTGTACTCTTGTTATGTAGTTTTAGTCATAACATTGTTATATATGCCTTTTTTATATTTTTAAAAGATCAATTTTCCATCTTTTTGATAAAAGATGGCCCCGCGCGAGTTTTTTACGCCGGTTCTTCTCGCCGGGCTAGTTCCCGAACCGGTGGTAGGCATCATGTAGATCAACGTTCAGAAAGTGTATAAAAATACCTATTTTGAATTAATTTTTTTGACTTCGACTTTGACTTTGACGTTTCTAGAATTTGTTTACAATTTGACAGGTCATGTATATTGTTAATTGTTTAGCAGGTACCACAGCGCCAAAAATAAGCCGACGACCATGACCAATGTGGATCTTAACTTCTATAAATATTAAAATGATATCTCTTGCGACAAACACATTTTTAGCTTGAACCCTTACTCTCGTTTCTTCGTGTAAAAAATTTTTATATACTTACAATTAAAAATGAATTGTAAATTGATAACATTGACTGATTTTTGCATTCTGGACCAATCAAAACGCGTTAAACGTTGGTTTGTCATTTATGAGAACACCATTTTGCTGTTTTAACACATCGAGACTGCATTGAAACTGTATTATTGTAAGATTAATAGTAGAATCGACCTACTGATTGATAGGCTGCCTAAATTTAAACCTAGGTTATAAACTAATGCGTGTATGTTAACCAAATATATTTTTTTACTTTAGGGCCAAAGTCCAAAAAACTAAACATATTTCTATCCTCATAACAGGAGTAATCAATTAATTATAATTTATTCAAAAGATTATTTTTATAAATTTTATTAAAGAACCCACACAAAATTTTAAAGTAGGTGAACTTGTATACAGTCTAGAATTGAATTCCTAACTTTTAGCTTCAAACACACTCCCTAGTGTAAACTCGGAATTAATTATTCACATTATCATACTAAGACGTCTCTATCCAAGCGAATTTGTGAACAATTTCGTCATGCAATGAATCCTAAATGAAATGATTACGAACGGTTTACATATTTTATGAAGTCAATGTTTTAATTGGTTGGAATAATTTAAATGTTACGAATATTTTTGAGTCAATTTAACAATTATTAATTTTAGGGTGCTCTAATGCGAGTTTAGGGTGCTCTCACACGACATAAAATAATGTTTTAATATAGCTTTGTTTCGCACGATAGCATTTTATAATAGTGCGTTTTAAAGTGTTTACGCGTCTAGAAAACAAAAAAAGTTTGTAAATTTGTATACCCTAATAACCCTATTGTCCATATATATATATATATATATATATATATAACTTCAATTATGCCATATCCATAAAGCTGAATTAAAGAAAATGCTTCATAAATTGCGCGACTACTAAGAGAACTTTCAGGTAGTTCTCCAGCTATTCACAATAATTATATATTTTATAAATATTTATTCAATATAATATGTATATTCGATTAGCTTAATTTGATTTATGGTCGGCTCACACCGGAAAATCAATTTTGAATAGCTATCTCAAAAATGCAGCGCAGAGTCTCGTATCATCGCGGTGTGAATTGACCCGTAGGTATATAGGCAAAAATCTGACGCTTAGTACGGATAGAGTGGTTGCGCAGCGACAGCACAGAGTAAAAGAAATAACTTACGTCCTAGTTTCTTCAATTTGTGGCGATAGCCCGAACGTCTGTATAGTAAGCTTTGTTTTTTTTCCGAAAGGGTCTACGCTAAGGGTCGGGTTTAGACCGCTGTAGCTACGTCGGACTATAACTAGCCTGGTGGCTAGTTGATTAGGTATGAGACGAAGGGAGGGTTTGACCCTCCCTAACATTACCCGGGTGTCGTTCAGACCGGATATTGGGGACAGCTACGGGTTGTAAGCTATTATTATGACGGGAGAGACGCGGGTCTCTCCTGCTCAGGGGTCCGACCCCTTCCTCACTCTCTGAGGAGTGAGGTTGCTCGCGCGCGGTAGCAACAACTAACGGCGTGCGAGTTATCGCGATAGAGGAGCTCTTGTTTTTATCGGTATCGGTACTGAGAGGGCCTTCTTCCTTCTCCCCTTCCGCGTACGGTCGGGATGAATCGCGCGCGGAAGTCCTAATGTCGATGAGGTTCACGGTATTGGTATAGCTCTCTATATCAATATCGCGGTCGCGGTCACTATTTTGTAGTGTACCTAGGCTACTAGGATGCGAACTCGAACTCCGGTTCGGGTTCGGTCCCGTGTTTGGGTCGGTCTGTATGTCTATACGTGTTGTCGTCTCGGATGTGGAGTAAGCTTTGCTTCAAAATTTGTTTTATATTTTAAGGTTTTAACCTTTATAGCTGTGGTTAGCGCGTTGGCGCTTAAGCCGGAGGTCACGGGTTCGAATCCCGCCGAAGGGACGAATGGTTTTTCTGTGTTCCTGGGTCTTGGATGTGTATTAAATGTATGTATAGTACAATAAAAATATTAAATATGTGTATAGTATAAATATATTAAATATATATGGAAGCGCCCATAGATATTATTATTGAAACTGCATTATTATATCACTCCTAAAACCCAACTAACTTGCCTGCTCTAATTGTTAGCACGAAGTTTGTCTGTGGAGTTTATATCGGGAATTAATGCGCACGAGACACTCACAGTTTGCACAGAACTTGCCCGGCACGTCGCTAAGTCCACTAATTAGCTTGACGTGTTGCATGAAAAGGGCAATACGCTTGAGGGCGTCAGTAGGCCTAATAATAGACTTGAAGTAAGTTAGTGCTGGTTTCATTTTATCTAATTAGATTTTTAACCGACGAAAAAAACCGGAGGAGGTTCAGTACCGGATTAGCCATATAGGCAGAGGCAGCAAGGGCTACGGGCCGAGGTTTAGGGGGCCCCGCGCTCCAACGACTGTCCACTCCCCAACGGCCTAATCGACTGCGGGAGCGTAAAAACCGACCGCCCACGGCCTGGCAGTCCAAGCTTCGAGCAGGCCTCGTGCCGCCGAATAAAAAAAAAAAGGTATGGAAAATCCAAAAGTACACGCCACAAGATTTTTCTTATAAGATGAAAATTTGTATTTTTATTTGTACATAAATAATGTAGAGCAAAGCAGTAGTGCGACAGGGGCGACACTCTACAAATAACAGCTCGGGCACCGGCGAATGTCATCCATGTTGACGTAAGCCTTTACCGTCCGGCATCCGATTTTCTATTTATAACGCGCTTATTATTATAATTATGCATAGGGCGGCATAAGCAAAAAATAAGGTTGACAACGAAATAATTTCAAACATCGCGTCCGACAAATCTTTCGTAGTATGAAATTATAATTGATATTGTCAATTGTGTCAAAGCACGAAACGAGCCTCGGAATGCTTAGTCTTGGCTTGAAAAAAACCCATGTCCCGCGCTTGCCACGCGATCCCCACATCGCCTAGCCACACATACACACATAACCAGGAGATGTCATTCATGTAAGTCTATTGATAGACAATTCTATGTGTTAGTAATAATATAATGATGTATAATATAATATTCTTTGGTATAGCTAATTATGTAAACACAACATCATTTTGGTGTTCTTTTCAAAAGGTCAAGGTAAACGTGAGAATATCTGTGTACATTTAAAATATACCCAATGCCATTTTATATCACCAAGAAAGTACTTCCTAACAAGAATATCAAATCTTTTACATTATAATCCAACAACCCAATTATTTACTCAACTTCGAGCACTTTCGAAGTAGTTTTTCCCGAAGATTTTATGAAACTAGCAATCGAAGTTTTTTGTATCCGTAACACGATGTCTGTTAATATTTGTGTTACAGTAACCTACTTGGATAAGAATTTGGTTCGCAATAGAGTAAGGCTATTTCGTAAGAAAATTACAGAGCGAATTTCAAATTTCGTATTCACAATGTGAAGCTAACGTTTTAAATTAGTTTTATTTAGGATACAGTTTTGTTTAACGAGATAAAATTATTATCTTATTTAGTCGGTCTTGTTAGTAAAGTTCATGCGGGTTAAGATAAGTACCTGGTTAACCAAGCTTTGCTCGGGATTCTAGTAGGTTTAAAAAAATTACAATTTTTTTTTACCGGGGTTCGAACCCACCACATTCCGAATTTCCGAACAACACAAAAAATTAACCAAACTGCCAATCGCAATCTCTCCAAAACTCCCTGCATACTAAATTTGATGTAAATACTTGCAGCCTTTCCCGAGGTTACGATTATATTATATATACAAGATTATCTCGTTTAAAGTATAAGATAGAGTTATGATTTTTAAACGAATATTGGTTAATTTTATTGAAAGTAAAACCGTAACAATCATACTTTTCTTCATGAATAATTTTCCACATTTTGGGGGATTTGAATGGGTCGATTTTCACTGCAAAAATCGACCGTGGGAATGAAAATTCTGCTAGGGCGCTAGGCAATCTTGGCAACAAAAATGACAAGCCGATTTGTCAAACGACCTAAAATCCACCCATGTAAGTCCCGCATTCATAGACGTATATTGTTATAGACGAGGCATGTTGAGGTGAAAACTATCGCCATTTAAATGGCCCCACTTTTGGAGATTTTGGGGCCATTTTGACATTAGAGGTATTGTGAAATCTAGATGGCTGACATTTGAAGTATGGTGAGAACCAAGATGGCGTAAATTTTTCTTATAAGAAGATTTGTTCCGTCAAATGTACGTGTTAATGCTTATCTTTAGTTTTGAAATCTTGGCCCGCATTACAAACCATCAGAATTATTGCTATTTCTCTTAAACAACCTTATCTTTTACCTGATTCTGACACAGTGTTACGTAAATCGTAGACTTCCCAGCAGTTTGAAACTGAAATTCCGAAAGGTATGTGTGATTGAGCACATAGCAATCAGTTTTAAATTTCGTCACATAGTAACTCTATGGCACATGAGTAGAGTATATTATTCGTTTGTTTTGTGAGAGAATAGTCGTTTGAATTGTCAAGAAATGTAGCTTCGATCCTAAAATACAAATAAATAAAATCGAAGTGTCTGTTTGTAATTTTAAATAATAGCTTTTCACTAAATGCATACAAAAGTATATACGGTTCTCGCAACAAAAATATTTTTTTTCAAACTTTTGTCTGTTCGTCTATTTATCTGTTTGTTCCGGATAATCTCTGAAACGGCTTTAGTCGGACTGACTGATAACTGATGTTATAAGGAATAACTATGGCTACTTTTATCTTAGGGTTCTGTTTAAAAAAAAAAAGGTTTCCGTTTCCATTAGTTCCACGCAAACGGAGTTGCGGGTACCAGCTAGTATAAAATATGCCAAGTAGGCTGGTGTACGGATTTACATTTTTTAATCACAGATCTACGTCCTAGTCATATATGTAATCGCCTCACCAGTAGGAGGTTAGCATTGTTTTTATTTATCAAAAGCAGATCTATTCGAGCTCTGACGTCACTGCGACCCACGTGGATCTATTGTGATTCCTTCGCGTCATAGAACCGTCCTCAGCCTTATACTGCTCTACATAAACTGAGCAATAAGGTTGCGGTTGGTGCTGCGAATTGCCTCTGTGGTGGAGAATTCGTGCTGCCCAAGGTACCTGCTTCTGTTCTGTTGAAGTGCTGGATGCTCGAGAAGGTGGAGAGGCGTCTCATCCTTTTCCTTGCAGAATCTGCAAGTTAGTCGTTATATCACCAACGCCTATTTTATTCTGATGTTTGTGGACCTTGCAGTGCCTAGCAAGTATCTTGAATTCTTAGCTGATTCCGGGCAATTGAAAGCACTAATTCAGTGAACCTATTGTTAAAGCCTGGAATTAACGGTTTGGAATGCTCAAGGCCTGGAATGAACATTTTTGTCTACTTATATTCATAATTACTACTGAAGTTATCAAGGGAGGACAGACGGACGGGCGGATGGACTGAGTGAAACTATAAGAGTTCCTTGCAGTTACTACTGCACCCTGAAAATTTGGTGGTAGGTGATAATAATGATAGTAACCCGAATGACGTCACAACCGCAGTTTGCAATTTTTCCCGAATAATCGTCAACTATCTATCACACCGCTGGTAACTCAATAGATCCAGCCAGTAAAACAAATTAATCAGGTTTACGAGCGAGCGTCAATTCTCTAAAAAAGTTGTAAAGCTACGCGATCCATAAATAATACGCTTCCCAGTGCAACGGAGGACGGCGCGAGTTGAGGCAAGGGAGGTGGCGGGGCATAAGCCACCTCAATCGCTATTTTAATTATCTAAGGCTTGGGTACTTAAGATAACGATTCAAAATATAACTTCATTCACTATACAAAAAGACACACGTTTCATTGAAAGAGCTTGAATTTCGAGCTGGAACGCGCCCCGCAACGCCACTCTTGCAATGAACCTTGTTTCTTTTTGTGTTGTGATGTAGTGTAGTGAGTTATTGTCTTTACGAGTACAATATTTTATGTGTAATTACCTTTATAACCTTTTAGGTCAGCATTTTGTATATTGTGCAACGGTTTCGTTTTGTGTATATTCATAAATATTATGTATTTTTGATTATTAATAAACTGGATCCTGAATCGACTGACGTTTCTATCAACCCTGACCAATGTGGCCTGACTAAGTCACATCTCAAAGTATCTACTCCTAGACACATCACAGTGAATAAAGTTAAATTTTGAATCGCTATCATAAAAAAGCGCGCTGAGTTGCGTCTCGATGTTACAAATTGGTCCTAAGGGTCAATTCACACCGAAGCGAAACGATACGAGGAAAAGCGCTGTATTTTTAAGATATCTATTCAAAATTGAAATTTATTCACTACACAAGAAGACACACGTTCCATTGTAAGAGTTCGAATGTAAAGTGGCAGCTCGCTGCACAGCGCATGTCCAGTGTATGACTGATGTCATATGAAACATGTGTCTTTTTGTATAGTGAATAAGGTTCAAATTTGAATAGTTATCCAAAAATTGCAGCGCCGCGTAGCGTCGCTTATCGTCACGGTGTGAGCTGACCTTAATGCCTTACGTATAAACTTTTTAGCGTATTATACCAGAAAGCCAAACTCTTTTGACTTATGCCATGTTATCCTAACTCGGAAACGAGTGTAGCAGCTATAAACAATATCAGATAATTGTTTGTCTGCGGGAGGCTGCGATGCGTTTTACAGTCGTATAAACTCCATTGTTACCAAATGTATTAAAAACAATATGACCACTTAAGAAAATTGAAGTTTTTAATGTCTGTATATTAAAGGCAAAAGCGCGATTCTAACGCTGAAAAGTTAAAAAAAAACATTGGTTGTCTGTAAAGTCGGTTTACTGAAGTTGAACGTGACAACGTCAACAAGAACAACAACAAAAACAACAACAATAGTATAATAATGATAATAATAATAATAATAATAATAATAATAATAATAATAATAATAATAATAATAATAATAATAATAGTAATAATAAAAATAATAATAATAATAGTAATAATAATAATAATAATAATAATAATTATAATAATAATAATAAGGTACCGGCAATGCGAGGTAACGCTGGTACTTGGTAACGATAACGGGTAACAGGTAACGCATGAGTCATGTTTCTTCGTGCGTGCAGCCGGCTCCATCGATTTATAAGACGTTATCACGTCCAAAAGACAGACCATCAGTCATCCGTCGCCCCGCGCGGTGCAATACTTTATTGGTACGCCAATAAAGTATTGCACCGCGCGGGGCGACGGATTGTGTCTGATGGTCTGTCTTTTTACGTATTTTTTTTAAATTATTTAAATATATCTATCTTGTTTGATAAAAAATATAGTACAATAAATTTTTGGATATCATTAAAAATAATAAAAATATGAAAGTTTAAAGCAATCAATGAAGACTAGAAAGAATAGCAAGAAAGATCCGATTTGTAACGTCACATTACACGACTTGAATAGAAAATTTAATTTCGTTTTGCTAGAAAGAGACAGACTAAAAACTTTTACCGCTCATATATAATATAAGGTTTGCCAAAATCAATAACGGATATTTTGGGTATATGATCTACTGCTTACGTAAAGACGTTTAGGTAGAAAACTAATGTAAACATTTCTAATAAAATAATATATTATACTAAATAAAGTCACATTGCGTTCTCTATGGCGCTTAAATAATAATTAACGCTATTAACCTGACAAAAATAGCTGAGCATATTATTTACGAATTCTTATAGTGTTTAATTTGTTGTTTCATACACAATGTAACATAAAATTTGACAAGGTTCTTTTGCAGAATATTTGGCAATGTTTAATGAAGGTAGACTATTTTTATAACTTCTTAAGTTTCAAACTTAAGAAAAATTTCTCGAAAGAGATTCACTATCTGAAATTCAATTGGAAAGACCAGTAGATATCAAAGAAAACAACGTATCTTAAAAAGGCTTACAAACGAAGGACGATGGATTGGAGATGGATGGATTGTATATTGTATAATGATAATACAAAATGTATGATATATACATCTGTTGCGTAACAAATGTGAGGGCCGACGTGTAACCAAATGACTGTTTCATCGTTTGACTGTTTTATTGATGGACTATTTGATGTGTTTAATTTTAGATTTAGGTCCTTTAGGGTTAGCTCACACCGAGACGCAACGCGATGCGACGTGGTGCTGCATTTTTTAATATAATATATAGCTAGCGATTCAAAATTGGACTTTATTCACTACATAAGAAGATACACGTTTCATTGAAAGAGAGGCGCCGCGCTACACAGCTCGATGCAAATCGAAATTCGAACTCTTACAATGAAACGTGTCGCATCGTGTCGCGTCTCAGGATGAACTGACGCTTAGTCGCAGGAAAAAAGTACTTCAAACTTTATTCTGTAGTTCGAAAAAGAATTAGAATCTCGTCGGAAATTTTTCTGCTTTAATGCAGCCATTATAAATAATTGCATTAAATTCAACAATTATTTCGAAGGCAACAATAGAATAAGCTTTTCCCTCACCACACCAATTCCACAATGGGGTAAACGAGAAGCCAATAAAAAAACATAGTTTTTTTATTGGCTTCTCGAAAAGTAAATAATAAGCTAGGAAATATTGTCTTTGCAATGTCATATCTACTATCAACCGTTGACGAAATACAGTCATCATAAAAGTGAGATCGTTGGAGAGCATTAAAAACGCTCTATAGAAAAATAATTATTTTGAAAAAAAAATTAAAACCGACTTCCAAAGTAAAAACGCACAAAAAAATATGAAATAAATCTTATTTTCGAAATAATTCCCCTTTTAAATTAGGTTAAAATTTTAACTATTTCTCTACACTGTTCATAATTTTGAAGTCGGTACCTACCAGCCCAAATAATATCCCCGACAATATTTTATAGAACTCACGTTTAAGTTGTATATAGGATAATGATGATGATTACTGTAAGTTACATAATGGCATATGATTGCAGTTCTTTAAACAATGCCGAAATTTCCTAATGTGTATTTTTAAAGACTGAGAAGTTCTGATTCAATGCTTTTGGATCCAGAGTATATCTTGGTGCAAAATCTTACTTTTCAGTAGCATAATATGCTTGGGATACTTCAGAAAAAGTCAAAATCACTACATGTGTCCATATAAATTTCGAGGAGTTTCCTCGAATCCTCATGGATGCCACTTTGGTGACAATGAGACCAACTTCGGATTATAATAAAAGTTTTCAGTCCATATTATTTATGTTGCCTTTCGGAAAATATAAGAGTTTTGCTGATTTGAAACAAATACATGTTCCCATTGGAAGTGGAAATTTTTTATTAGTATAAGCATCGTTGGATAGTCCAAAAATTTTAAGCATTGCTACACAGTACTGACTTAACTCTATAGCTATAACTTTATCTTATGTATCCACACAGCCACGTCTCTCAACAACGACAATTATGTGGAAATTAATTTAATTTGCGCATCATCCTTAAAGGATTCCGGTGCATTGTAGTAAGGTAAATAGCTCATCGGAATTTTGCGAGCAATGCATTACATCTACACACACATACTTCTACATGCACAATTACACATTCGTCTACATAACACACATTCATACACACGCTGGGAATGCTCTCGTAAATCGTGTTCGGTCCAGATCACCGTGGTATGTAGGACTATAGATAGTTCACTTGATAAATCATTTATGTGATGCCTACCACCACCACGGTACAGTTCGGACCGGGTACGGATCTGTGCGGTTAAAACTGTCTATATAATATATAAAAATATATAAATATATTTATATTATAAGAAAAATAAATTTAAAAAATCAGAATAACATTAGTCGGACCGGGATTCGAATCCTTGCCACCAATTTGCCAACAACGCAAAAGTCTAACGCTAACCAAGCTGCCAAATGGATATGACATTAAACAAAAAACATAAATAAAAATTCGCCGTTATCTAGGAATAAGACCTAGCTAGTTCTATATTTCTCCCCTAAAACTCTCTACATACTAAATTTCTTGGAAACACATGCAGCCGTTTCCGATATTCCGATTATAGATATACAAGATTAGTTCGTTTAAAGCATAAAAATAATAATATTAGCTCCCACACCGACTTCGGTGGTGGTTGCTGGTTTTGTTGATACCAGTCCGGCTACGTAGGATAGTGCCCAGGATTTTATGGTGTGTGCGCAATATACAAGAGCATTTCCTTTACTCTCGTAACCCAGTAGGACAGGCGCAGGACCAACTTTTTCACAAAATTATTTATCTGTTCGGGTATCGAACCTACCACATTCCGAATTTTCAAAGAAAGAAAAAATTATACGTACGCATACCAAACTGCCAATCGGACTGACATAATAAAGTACAAATTATTGATATATTGTTGCACGACAAAATAAAATATATACATATATAGCTTAAAAATGCGCATTTTCCCAGGGATAAGATCTAGCTAGATCGATTTTTCTCCCCCAAAACTCCTTGCATACTAAATTTCATGTTAATACTTGAAGCCGTTTTCGAGAAACCGATTATATACACAAGATTGTCTCGTTTAAAGTATAAGATTATAATATACATTGTTACATAGCCCCATCAAGAATGCACAAACAGAGAAACAGCTTTCATAAAACGATCCAATTCGATCAAAATTTGAAATTTTGACCTACAATGACCTACAATTTTTCCACACAATCGTGGAGACACCGTATGCTTGTAGTAGTGAAATAAAATCGAAAGCTAAGTCTCAATTAAACCTTTAGTTTATGCCTCATTTCAAAACTTTGAAATGCAGCATTTTAGTTTGTCTTACTTTATTTGGGTTGTCTAGGTACGCAAACAGCGCTAACGAGTGTAACTACGAACTAACTTCCATCCATATAAGTTAGACTCTTGGAAAACATCTCCCGAGGGTAACACCTCTTTTGGTGATAACTTATAAGAGTTATTAATGTTGCATGTAAAATAGCCCATATAATTTACCACTGAAAAACAAATTTTTTGCACTACTGACTCACTGTAGTCTTAATGCATATGAGAGTAGTATGTCCAAGGTATTACGAGTATGCTGATGTTTTATAAACCGCTAACGCATTCGTAACTCCTATGGTTTTGCAGATTTTAAATCATTGGAAAATTGTTGGACTTTACATCTGAAAAAATAATTAGTAGAATTTTTGGGATAGTGTGTGACTGATGCATTTAGATCATAACTATCTGAATATTATATTAAAACCAACGTGCTACAGTGCCACTTAAGGTAGCCTTCCGATATACGCGATGCGCGACGTGAGACCGCGACCCGAGACCGAATTAGGGGTACAGAGGCACTGCTTAGTATGAATTTATATGGAGCACTAAACAATCCCCGCGACCCGCGACGCGCGATTGGCGAGCGTAACCCAATTGGCTGGTTTGCTGGTCTCGCTCGCAGGTCTATACTTCTATTTATCAATACCACATCCGAACATAAATTTAAACGAACCACGTTTTTTACTTACCTACGTGGAGTAATTGTATTTTTTGATTTAGGACCCAAGCCCACCTGCGCCGATTCTATAGCTCGGACCTTATAATAAACTAGGTAAGCTAGGATATAAAGCATCTGCTACATGGTTTCATTCTGCAGGATGATATGAAAATTCTGCCATTTTACCTACTATGTAAGAATTGAAAGGAAAATAAAAGTTTTGACAACGTGTGCAATAAACCTGATTGATTGACTACTAGCTTTTCCATAAGACATACATTTTTGACAATTTGAGAAGGATTATGCTGGAGTCCGACTCTTTCATTAATACTGACAATTGATCAAACTTTCTTTATGTTTTGCTTTAGAAAGTTTCCTTAAACGTCGATAAATAATAAAAAATACGTGTGGCACTCGGGGACTGCCACGGTAAAGCTATTGCATAGTAAGTATACACGCATACGTCTAGTCGCACGCACACAAACACCGTGCCGAAGTCTGCCGAACTGAAACGACGTTAGACGATGCACGGCTTTCAACGCCGCACCGCTGTGCCGGTCGGAGTGGGGGGGTGTTAGGTTTATTTTCGTTACGGAATTTCTTGATTCGGTCGCCGCGCTCAAAGCCCGCAATAAAAGCTATGCAATACCTTAAAAATAACATTGATTATAAAAAGAACAAATAATAAACCTACAGAATGGTAAAGTGATTGTCTCCTGTGAACTAGATATGTGTAAAAGTCGCTTATTGACCGCAGCTGTAACAAAAAGTTTCTCTTTATTTGATCTAACTTTGCAATAACAAAAAAGGACATCTCGAATTTATTCGTAAGTTCTTATACAAAACTATTATTATTATTTTATAACTATTATTTGCTAACCACGGAACAGCAAAAATAAGTGGAAATGTTATAATATGTAATGACGCCGTTAGTATGCAAGTCGTTGTCGCTTAACTCGCACAAATACATCAATAATCATATATCGCACTACACACGAAGAATTCGTTTGATTGGTCGTTTATATATTAGTGAAAACTAGCATGTTTTTTATCGGATATTTATTTGAAAATATGCGTTACCCACACACCAATGGATAAGGTTTATTAGTTATACTGCGAAAAGTGCTTACGACATTTTGCATTTCAAGTGCATGAAATTTGACGAATCGTCAATGAAAATAAGTACGCGTAAGAACGCTTAGTCACAGGGGCAACAGCTCAAGTACCAGCGACTTTCAGCCATATTGACATCGGAATGTTGCCGTAAGCCTAAGGTTGACACCGGAATAATTTCAAACGTCACGTCAGACAAATCTATTATTATGAAGTTATTTATATATATTAAGTGTTCTTTACTTTAGTAATGTAATAATAATATATTATGTGTCTTTGAAGAATGAAAACCGCAATTTAAAAAGTATATTGGTATAAAATAAAACAAACATGGCCGAAAGAAAATAAATTCTCTGAATTATTCCTATAGGAATAAAAGTTATATCTCTTGCAAAAACTTTTAAGTCAAAGGTCCCTGTGTACCCAGTTTTACATAATATTATACAACTTCAAATGTTACATGTTTAAAAGGGTTAAAAAGTGAGGAATGTAGGGAAATTCCGTTGAGTATGAATTAAAAAATTTTTAGTTTAACTTTTAGGAGAGTAAACTGATTCAAGGACTTTTCTGAAGAAAAAAAACAAAAAGGGTTTTCTGCTGTAGTATAGGATGTCTTTGGATGTTTGTGACACAGGAGCAGTCGTGCAGATGGACTGCCTAATGAAAGTAATTATCGACACCCATCGACTATTGTAATTTAATTGATTCAAATATATAAAATTTTGACTGGTGATCAATTTTGAAACACTCAAATAATTCATCTGATTAGATAACTTTTTTTCAGATAACAATCATCTCGTTTAATTCTTTATACCATTCAAAATATTAATAGAAACTAGCATCTATTTATGCAAAATATGCCTGATAGATTTTCACACTAGATCATTGTTACCTCGTACAATGTATGCAAATTGACTGGTCTGTGAATTCAGATGCGGATTTGCCCTGTGTGTTACAACCACATACTACAGTGACCTGTTTACTTAGTTTGGTCATGTTTGTTTTATGTTAGCTTAGGTTTTATTTAATTACAAGTTAAAGTAGTCTGACAATCATAAAAAAAGTCCATTCTTTAATGTTTGGACGCTGATAAGCAATACTGTGTCAACCCACAAAATTACTAAAATCAAGATGTTGATACTAATCGCTTTCTCAGACGATAAACTATAATTTTCAAAATAGTGTTAAGTGAATTAAATCATTTTAATACTGAAAAACTGATAAAATCTTTAGAAACGTTGTTGAAATTCTCTATAGAATAAATTTAATTAAACATAATTTTCACAAAATGGCGATTTATTGGGTTGACACATTATTGCTTATCAGCGTCCGTTTATGATTGCTCAAATCTTAGTAACTAACTAAGATGCAAGAAACACATTACAATAATAATTATTAAATAAAGGGAGATAGGCAACACCTAGGAAGAAGAATTAACATGGAAAAAAATCTAAATATAATACATTCTAAAATCGAAGCCGTAAGTAGCTATCTGTCTCACAAAACATCAGTGGGAAAAACCCATACGAGTGAAATAGACAGCAAATCATTGTGTTCTCTTTTTTTCTCTAAAGTTATCCTGATGTTGGTGAGTTTTTGGTATCCTTTTTCATGATGTTAGACTGTGGATGTTAGAGCATGTGGGATAAAGAACGATATATAATAAAGTCCAAGAAAGTAGTGAAGTCAATAATAATAACATAGTGAAAATTGCTGCATCTTAAAATAAATTAATAACACAATAAATAGAAGTAAGCTAATATTAATAAGTTATAATCAACAAGGCATTTACTAAGTCATCGGTCCAGTTTGCATAATAAAGTCGGAACTATTAAAATATTTAATTACGGAGACTTAGAACGATTGCTCCGTGACGTGACCGTAATGTACTGAGGAGAGGAGGTTACGTCACGTATACGGGGTGATAGTAACAAATCGTGACATAGATTAACTCAACTCAAGAATAATTGCAGCCCACCAAACGTTTTGCTTGGGTCGAATTGACCCGTACGTCGTGATGTTATTTCATAATTATTCGCTTTATATTTTAATCTTCTTTAATAAGATAGTGGCGTAATTGTGAGATACGTGATACGTCACGTATATGGAGTGATAGTAGATCATATAATGACGCAGATAACTCGAAAATAATTGTAGCATCTGTTCCGCCAAACGTTTAGTTTGGGTCAAATTGACACACGTTTCCTAATAATATTTTGACAGCGTTTTAAAATAACCTCAAATTAACATAAAAATATATGTATTTCGACGTCTTAAAAACTTTTGAATAACAAACTGAAAAGTCCACTTATTCTAGAAATTTGTTTAAAAATAGGGCACGGGAATAAATTATTACCTAATTTGGCATATGCTGCATTAAGTGGAATAAAAGAGCAAGTCAGGACAATGTCATGTCTAAGGAGAGTTCCGTGATTATCAACACGCAAAAACCTTTTTTTTTCAAATTACTTCAAAAGTTACTATCCGATTTCGCTCACATATTTTCCTAAAGAGTATTTAGAATGATCTATCAGCATAATAACTTACATGTTTCTATCTAGGGGGGACCAACTGCTAAGCCACTTTGGAGGTCGCTTACTCGAAAATTGTTTATTTAATAAACAAAATAAGAGTTTTGAGTGATCTCCGAATTGTCAAGCACTGAGCAAGCTTGATGAACTATTGCTAAGAACACTCGATCATGTCAGCTTTAAAAGAGACTAGATCAAAACCGGTTCATCCGTTTGGCAGCTACGATGCTACGGACAGACAAACAGACAGGCACGTCAAACTTATAACACGAGGAGTGTTTAGTTTACGTGAAGTAAAAATTTACTATAGTTTTACGAGAATTTTGCGAACGTAGGAGTATGAAACTTGGTACAGTTACAAACGATGTGAAGGAAAGTGTACAGAGAGCTAGTTTTTAAAATAATGGCTTATGAAATACATAAAACACAATAAAAATTGACAGACGAATATACGAACAGACGGATAGACGGACAGACAGACACAGAGACGGAAAGAGCGAAAATGTTTCTTGTAATTAAATAGATATAAGTAGTTTATATGTAAACAAATTCACGAGCAAAACCTAGATATTAACGAACAGTTATTTATAACTAGATCAAGTTAACTTTGTAATTGCCAATTCGCTTATGCTTAGTGAAACTATAACTTAATAATTTCGGATGAACGATCAAACAAAGATTACTCTATCGTGTACATCGTGTGTATCTACAATTTTATAACCCATCGAACAGATTGCGCTAAAAGCCACGCGTAATTATTAGAACGTAGGCATCCGCTATTAATGATATTATCTAATATTCGCTATCCATGGAGATGAATTAATAAAGCTATATAGGTACAAACAGCCTCCGTGGTCTAGTGGTTAGAGCTGGGCTCTTAACTCGGAGGTCGTGGGTTAGATTGCATTTGAACAACAAAAAATGTTGTTTCCAATATTGGTTGGGACAATGATCACCTGATTGTCTGAAAAGAAAGATGATCCATGCATCGAATGGGCATGTAAAAAGTCGGAATCATAAAATCATAAAATAATAAAAATAAAATAAATGGTAAAAAAAATGTTTGTGGCGACTTAACCTAAAGTTTTTTTCCTCAGGGCCATAAAAAATCATTTACAAGCAATTTCATACCCACCTGTAAAGTTTCATAAAAATCGTTTGCGCCGTTTCGGAGGAGATATGTAACAAACACCACACACGAGACTTTTGAGTTATAATATATATTCACTTGTCAATAACCTAAATAACAACATATACGACTAAAATAGGATATAGTCATAACAAATTACAAGGAAGATATAGTAAACAAATTTATAATTATCTCAAAGGAGGAGAAAACATTTCCAATAAAACCTATAAGCAATTTGAATAATTCCCATTGATCATCGTAATTAGGATGAATAATCCAATTTAAAAAAGATATTAATTAAATTGGCTATGGGGATTTATTAAACCTGTAAGGTGGTTGCGACCAGCTGGACCTTTCGTGATTTTGAATAGAATATTTAATAAATAATAACTAGTGCATTTTTCTTTGGTTCAGGAATATAAAACCGTACTTGTTAAAAATACAGCGTGTGTTTTTTCACCGAGTATGATTTTCGGTGCGGCGTATTATTTTATTTATCAACGATTTTCAGCAGAACCCGATTCTCGTAATTAACTTACTTTCATTTTAAATTTATTGAATTATAAACGAATCGCATTAATATCATAAACGGGTTTTTGGAGTTTGGGCCAATTAAACGGGTTCGAAGTTTGTCTGACGTATATGAGAAAACAATGGTTCTAACTTATCGGGACTGGATCGTAACTGTTGTAGAATTAAATTAGCACAATCGACCTTCAGGTGTGATACAGGATGATGATGATGGCGGTGGGTAAAAGATTGACTCGGGTTCGGTACGATGTGACGATGAGATCATATAATTATACGCCTTTAAATTGGTGGAATTAGTTATTATTGTTATTTTTTAAAATTAATTATTGTTATAATAATCCATAAAATAACCAACACTGCTGGCTGCTGTGGCTGGCTATAAATTGTGGTGTGTTATTTTAGAAAATATGATACAAAATTAAAGTGGGCTAGTGTTTTGGGTAACTAGAAGTCCTTCCGAAAGCTTTCCAGATATTGAGTCCAACAATGGAACCAACATCTGAATATAGATTTCGCTAGCCAAGGACACTTTTTTGATGGGATTAAAAAATGTTTAATGCAAACTCATTACTTTTTTCATAAAACAACTGTAGGTATAATATTTTAATCAGAGTATGTATGGATGAGAGCTCTACACTCTCTATCTCAAAAGCAGTTCGAATTTTAAAAAGTTCTTTAATTTTTATTATAAATTTATTTTAAATGATGGCCAGAAACAAAATCTAAATTTGAATTAGCTTCAGGTACATAAAATAGTTTCAATTTTTTTAAAAAATAATTTAAATTCAAATCGCACTTTAATCGCCTGAAGTGCATTATACTATGAAAATACAGCTGCTCTATGTCGTGTTGAATACCTCAATCTACGACTGAAAGGAAATATCGATTTAAAACACTTTCAATGCAGACACGCTCCTTACAGCGCGTTTGGAATAAATTAGAAATACATTTTCTATAGAGATTTCCCGCGATTATATACGCGCAAAAAGAAACCTCGCGGGAACCGTGTATTTTTCTGCGATAAAATGTAGTAGTATGTTAATCCAGAGCCTAAACTTCTATCATACCTAATTTTGCCGTTTACTAGTTATTACGTGAAAGAGTAACAAACATCCGTACATAAAACTTTATAATTGAGTAAGGATTTCTCCGTCGTCGATTAATGTTTTAATGATTTTGTATGTCTTTCGAATAGGAAGGATAACGTTATTAGGCATTAGGCGTGAAATTGATTTTGACCTTAAAATATTAGATTTTATTATATTATATTAGAGATATTATATTAGAGATTCTGGTCACCCATCCTAGTTGGAACACGACCGATTGAAATGAAACAACCACAATTTTAAGTGGAGCAAACCAAAACGTACTAGTGAAAGCCATATAAAAAAATCGGTTAAGTTATTTCTGAGATTAGCGTGTACAAACGTACAAACATACAAAAGTCTAAAATAATATATAGAGGGTTTTATTTCGTTGATGAAGCCTAAATATTAGTTTTTCTTTTATAATATACTAGCATTTGCGAATTCGCCCGCGCGAAATTTTGTTTTAAACGGTATCTTTATTATAATTTAATACTTTCATCCCCTATTTGAATATTAGAAAACGCTAAAATAAGTAACTCATTATTTTTTCGTACTCAATTCATACGAAATTTCATGCAAATATGTCCAAGGAATAAAAAATTAACTACAAACTGTTATCCCCCCTATTTCACCACCTTGGAGATTGAATTTTGAAAATCCTTCCTTAGTAGATTACCTACATCACATGAGAAATAGATGTGCAAAATTTCTAGCCTTAAGGTTTTCTGGTATTTTCTGTGCGTTCATACATCATCAGCTTTACCTTTTCCTACTAGTATTATAAATGTGAAAGTTTGTGAGAATGGATGTATGGATGGATGTTTGTTACTCTTTCGCGCAAAAAATACTGAACGGATTTTTACAAAATTTAGAAATAACTATAAAATAAAAACAATCACGAAAAAGATAGGAAAATTGAATTACTTATGAAGGTTATTGGCGATCAGAAAGAACACACACCAACGCCATCAAGTTCCAAAACTAAACCTTAAACTCCAAAAAGACTTTTGAAAAAAAAATCGACTAACGTTTTCAACTCACTACCACAAGACAAAGATAAAAACATCAATAATAGTGCCAAAATTTTTATACTGGTAGACGAACAAATTCCTGGCCTTTCAATAGAACTGCTGAATGCGGGACGTATCCCGATGGAATGACACATACAAAGTCTCATCAATGGCCAAATCAGGAGCCTCAAGTGACCATATTTTAAGTTGCTGCGACACCATCTGTAAAGACATGATTAAAGATGATATTTTAATAATAGGACTAGGAAGTAACGACAAAAACCCTTTTACTTTGTACGCAATGTTATGTAACACACTGTATAAATTTCAAACCAACAAAATTTATTTGGTAAATATAAAATCAAATAAATTCATAGACACAAGACTAATGAATAATTATTATTAAATTTATTATTATTGAATTAAAAGATTATGCGAAAATTATAAAAATTGCACGTTTGTTGACATCTATAATTACGACTACTACTTAAGCAAAACGAGAAAAATAAACGAAAAATACATGAATGTATTAGTCTTTAAATTAAATATAGAAATAAATAGTAACGACTATACCAAAACATATATTTGTAATAATCACACTTTAAAATGTAACAAAACTAACAAATTAACTTTAAAAAGTAATAAAACAATAATAAGTAACAAAATAAACCTTTCCGTATTACTTTGGAAAAATTGTAAAAAATAAAAAATGTGATTTTGTACGACAGTAGTAATCAACAAGTGACTGTTTAACATCAAAAAATTGCTGGCATATTAATTAAAAAATATTTTCTACAGGTTTCTTTAGAAGAAATCAATAAAAACTTTAACCAAATTCAAATAATTTGTATATCGGAAACTTTCGTAAAGCATGGTTCTGACAAATCATAATTATACCCAATTATAGAGTAGTATCATTTTTTTCACTGAGAAACCAAAGGCGAGGAGGAACTTGTATTTTACTCCACAATAATATTCAATTTGAAAAATTAAACCTAAACATCTTACCTCTTACATATTGTTTTGAATATTGTGCTGTAAATGTTACGACATACAACATGATAATCATTTGAATCTCAGGACTCCAAATTAAAACGTTCGCATATTTCTAAATAAACTTAATAACCTTCTAAATTGTCTAAGTCGTAAAAAATGCAGTAAAGTTATAATGTGTGGTGATTATAATATAGACATGCTAAAAGATACGCCTGCAAAAAAAGATTTAATTGCTATTCTATACAATCATAACTTTACTAGTCATACGAGTATAACTTACCCAACGCGCAAATCATTCTGTATAGACCAAATTTGTAGTAACATATCCGGCACAAACATTAGCTCTAAAAATCATTACCTGGGTCTATCCGATCATGAAACGGGTCAAACAATTACATTCGCAATAAAAAAATTTGAAACAGTCACTGATCAGCGAACTTATACAATTTTATACTGTCCACTGTAACTGTACTGTACTGTAATAACAAAATATGAGTAAACATTTTCTTAAGATAAACTTTTTCTTCTCATATGAATATGAATATGAGAAAGAAAAAGAGACTACAGTCAAAATAACATAAATAAATTCTCAGAATGCTTGAAGTCTCTATCATTTTCCACATTCTACGCGAACAAAATGCAGGGCAGGCCATTTCGTTATTTTATAAAGATTTTAAGCTATTTTATTATTTATGCTTCCCGATTATAAAAAAGTTTACAAGACTACCAAAAATAAATAAATAACTAAGGGTCTCAAAAAATGCTGTGTGAAGAAAAGAATTTTGTATTTACGATACCGTCATCAAAAAGATAATTAGCATCGAAATAAATTGCACTATAAAAGGTATTCTATGGTCCTAAATAAATGTATATTGTAATCTCAAAAATTGAATAACTATAAATATATTCTACAATAAAAAAACCTCGTGAAAGCTATGTGGAATATAATAAAAAGATGCAACGGCAACTCAGACAGTTATACTCACAATATAATATCTAAAATATTCAAAGACGATAAAGTGATTACCAGAACCTATTGAGATTGCTAAGACCTTAAATTCATTTTTATCGATATGACAAATAATAATTATAATATAAATACTACTGACATTAATTTAAATAACAAAAATAATAAAAATAAAAATCATATTAAATTATATAATAACGTTAATAATAATATTAAGACAATTTACTTGACACCAATATCTGACGCGCATATATGCAAGATTATAGACGGACTAAAAAACTCAAATTCAACAGTATACGATGAAATTAAATCAACATACTAAAACTTTGTAAAAATTTCATTGCTAAGCCACATACTCACGTAATCAACCTATCAATGTCCCAAGGTATATTCCCAACGGCTCTAAAATACTCAATAATAAAACCAATCTTCAAAAAGGGTGACCATACAAATTTAAACAACTACAGACCAATAACACTTATACCAATATTCTCAAAAATGTTTGAAAAGTGTTTGTTTGAAAAATTATACAGTTTTTTCACAGCATGTAATATAATTTGTAAATATTAAAGCCGGAACAATTTGGATTTAGGAAAAAGACTTCAACCATACATGCTTGTTTCTCACTTATTAAAAAGTCACAGAATGTTATAATTCTAAATCACTACTAGTAGCAATATTTTTAGACATGACAAAAGCATTTGACTTCGTATCACATAATATTCTACTTAATAAATTACATCGTAAAGGTATTAGAGGAGTAGCTTATAAATGGATCGAAAGTTATCTATTAAATCGCCAACAGTATGTTGAAATAATTGATTATAGCACATTCTTATATACAATTTGTAGGTCACCGTACATAACAAATGATGTCGGTGTGCCACAGGGATCTATATTAGGGCCTTGATTGCTCCTGAATTACATAAACGACCTACCAGATGCATTAGAACACAAATCCATTTTATATGCTGATGACACCACACTACTCGTCGAAGGAAAGAATCCACTTCATATTGAGGCTGAACTAAATAAAGAAATTGTCAGTGCAATGAATTGGCTGCAATGAATTTGCTAAAAATAAATAATATTCAAGCTAATATATCCAAAACAAAAATTGTAAACTTTAAAAGTAGAAAACAATCACATAGCAAATTTAAAGTATATTATGAAAATTCTGATATAGAGGTAGTAGAATCTTTAGTATTTCTTGGTATCACTGTAGATAATTTATGTAACTGTATAGAACATATAAACAATATTTGTATAAAACTTGAAATATATGTGTATGTACTTAAAAATATAAAAAATACTGCAAATACGGCGGCAGCAATCTTTTCATATCATGGTTATATCGCCTCCGTATTACGATACGGTTTGATTATATGGGGAAATTCGTTAGACCCAATAAGAGTATTTAGACTACAAAAGAAGTGCATTAGATGTATTTCCAACGGCAGTTACATCGAACCCTGTAAACCCTTATTTAAACTGTATAATACACTAACCTCTTCCCTGTCTGCACATCTATGAAATGTGTTTATTTGTGAACAAAAATCTAGATCATTATTTTATAAAGAAGTCAGAAGTAGCCACCAAGAGCTCTAGACATGAATATAAATTGGTTGTGCCCGATCAAAGACAAGGCATTTTTAGTAGAAATGGTTACTGTATGGCCGTGTCGATATATTTACAATAAACTGCCTGATTACTTCAAAAGCCTTTCTGAGAGAAAACTTAAAAGAGAGTTACATGGATGGCTACTTAACAAAACATATTATTATATAATCAATGAATATTTTAATGATCGAATAGATATCATGTAACATTTAAACTTTAAAAATGACACTACATTATATTTTATTAATTTAATTTGTATCTTATTGTTAAATCTGACCTTTTATTTTGACGTTTTTATAATTTTAACTATATTATTCATTTGATTAATTTAATTATAACAACCATTTCTAATCTATTAAATATTATAATCTAAAATAACTTTTAAATAACTATGAAAAACTGAAAATATTTGCACACTATTTATGTAGTAGAATATGTTGAACTCGATAAAATATGTAAACACCTACTGTACCATATACTTGGCAAAAAAATTAATTTGACTTTTGAATTTTTGAATTTTAGTATGGTAGTAGTTTAAACTCTGCATTAACACATAGGTTACTTTTTATCCCGAAAAAGTAGACACTACAATTGTAACGTTTTATCGTTGCGATTTAATTGGTGCATATCGAGTTCTGCAGATTTGTCAATCGTGTGTATGACAAATCTTTGCGGATCATTCTCGTTAATGGTTGACGTACACACAAACATGACCATGGAATTTGCACAGTCTAATCGCGATGATAAAACTTCACGTGGCCTCTTTATCTTATTGTTTCTATTTATCAAGTAAGAAAATATCTTCTCTCGCCTAATCTGACATAACGAATTCTTGTGGTATCGATAAAAATAAGAAAATTCAAAAGTTGCGCAACTCATTAATTCCTGTCGTACAAAGACGTAATTTTCTGTCTAATTCAGCATTTAATTATTATAATCTGTGATTCAAAAGGAATTCCGCGTTCCGCTCGTTTTGCCTTTGTCAGAACTTTACAATTGTGGAACAACTTAACTTTATGATATAAAGACACATACGTAGTGATGTGCTTCAACGTCAAAAATGTTCAATCTTTTATAATATACATAGCGCCGCGTACGAGTAGTGGGCCAAGTCACTAACACACAAATTAAAACTGCGCAAATCCAAGCGCACGCAAATTATTGTTGCATAATGTCAACAGTAGTTTTAAGAAATATAATTGTCAATGTCATATTGACAGATGTCATAAGTAAAGCCTATTTAGTTAGGTTCATTTCGGTTAGCTAAAAGACTATACTCAGTGTAGACTGTAGACGTATTTGTGTTCGACATATCTCATATGTAATACGTATCTGTGTTAAGCACCAATAAAGGAGAATATAAGAATTGTTGCTGTATTATTATTACCACCACTCAAGCGTAAGAAGGACATGCAAAATCAAGAGGTCGTAGCCCTCTACAATTATAACTCCATGCGCACCAAGGAGTTGAACTATACTCGTATGTACGGTAGGTATACCTTATGTGTGGGTTGCCCAGATAAACTATTATCACATGCTGATAGGTCATGCTAAAAACTCTCTTGGAAAATTGTTTTGAGCGAAATCGGACAATAACTTTTGAAGTAATTCAAAGAAAACCTATTGCGCGTTGATAGTTGAGGAACTCTCCTTAGACATGTCCTGCTTTTGGTTAGGTTATTTCTGTCTATTTCATCTCCACAGACCGGGTGCCATTTTTAAATTTGTGATGTTTCTTTGTTATTTTCGTTAAAAATTAAGTCGTCGTGCCAAATATTTTCAATTTGCTGTCATTTCTTTCTCAGTGTAAATTTTTTCTTACTTCCACCTTGGATGTGCCGTGTGCAGTTCCATTCAGGCTTTTATCAAGGCCTTTGGCCCGGCATCTTCTCTGTGGTGACTTGATATCTTTGCTCTTAATTAGGTTGTTTTAAATTTAGGTACTGACTTAGCTCCGCTACTGATCAGCCAGGTCTGCAGTTCTATGTCGCGGTATAATAGGAGAGGTATAGGACAAGTTTTCAGCAGCTTATCTCAAATACCTGCTCTAACATTAGTAGTAACTCACGGGTTTTACGCATCTTTATTAAAACTGTTCATTTTATTAGTATTAATATTTTTTAAATTTATTTTGTTAGGTTAATTAATTCTTTTAAACTATTAATTAGCCACATGAATTTACTGAGAAATCTTATAATATTATATAAGTAATGAAAATTCTTAGAAAATATGTTTAATGCTAATATTAATAAATATACAGGAAAATTTTATGAATTTCTTGATTCTTAATTTGAGGTAAAATTGATATTATGGCTTCTGATTGAAATATATTTAATAGGTTTTAATACAGCGCAAAGGAAAATTATAAATATACACTGCACAGCTACCAATTTCAATTTAGTGAGCATTAAAAAATACAGAATGATTAATTAGATCGAATTTTATATTTTTGTTCACATAAATATAAGATATTATTTACAGTTGGAGAGCCATGCTCTAGCACAAATGTACCGGCTTGAAGTGATACCACGGCCTTACAAAAAACCCAGCGTGAATAACCCTTATGACCACTGTGTTTCGTCAAGTAGTATGGAATGCCTAGAGTTATTAAGAAAAACGGAAAATCGCGACAATCTCTCTGCTCGTAAAAAGGTTAGCGCTACATTTACACGTCAGGCAAGCAGCTTGGCAAGCAAGCAAATCCGTTTGTTTTCCGTTACTCCAAGCCTGCCTAACCACGTGGATCTGTTTGTGACTACGTTTTGTCTACGAAAGAATAGAAAAAAATACAGATTGCAACCACAAAATCACATATTTTATGTATCAATTTGTTATTTTGTTTATTCTCCCATAGACAAAATTTATTTTGTGTGTAATTTACATGTGCGGCCGCCACATACCAATAGACTGAAGTTGTCTAGCTGGCCTTAGCTTGAAATAACATGTAGAATTAATTTAATCTATTCAAACTTTAAGATAAAAATAATAATATAATAATAATAATCTATGGACACTTCACACCACGTCAATCTGGCCCCGCGCTAAGTACTCGAAGAACTTGTGTTACAGGTACCAGACAACGGGAAGTATATTTAATACTGATATACTATACATAAATTTAGGATTTCAATTTTGTAATAATCCATGGGTCATGGAACACAGAAAAACTTTATGTTCTTTCGGCGTGATTCGAACCCGCGACCACCGGCTTTGAGCACCAACGCGCTGAACCACTGAGCCACGGAGGTTGTCAATAAATACATAATAGTGTTTCGATTCCCTCAACTTATTTTGTTGATCGATCCCCAGACAGTTATCAAAATAATTGAGATATCAGATCGGGAGAGTGCTTCACTTTATATTGATATTATTTTATTATGAGCAAGGATAAATATTTACTAAAATGTATTTTGTACATACCTTCTGGCTAGTAGCCTATGGCTTTATAATATTATAAGGTTCTTCGAAATCAATTACGGATATAATATATTCACTCATATGATCTACTGCTTATGTAAAGACGACTATGCAAAAAAACACTAAATAGAATTTCATACGCTCTTAAAGGCGATGTTAAGGGCATTGACCTCACACATCTAATTGTATTGATGTTATTTAAGCAAATTGAGGTTATCTTTGCTTTCTCTTTAAATCAGCTGTATCTGTGAAACAAATGACCTCAACGCTTTCGAGAACGTAATGTAACTTTATTTAGTACAATCTTTTGCCTGCGGCTTCGCCCTCGTAGAAGAAGTGTTCGTGGCAAAAAACTAAAAACGCCGATAATATCTGTAATTAAGTTTGAACAACCTTGCATAATATACGCGAGCAGAGGGTATGGTAAGAAGGCACGGTGTGTTTACATCATTAAAAAAATCAAGTAACCCCCGACACAAAAAAACTAAAAGTACCTAAATAAATAAATTTATATTTAATTGAAAGCCTATTTAATATTTTTAAATGATCCTTTTTTTGTCGCGTCGCCGAGTCGGGGGACCTCGGGGTGAAGATGTTTTTATTTACCTACGTATGTCGTATAACTATAGAGATGATATATTTTATATACCATGATTAAAAGTTATAGCCATTTTAATTTTATTGCGAAAAATTGTATGTTCTATTCGTTATAGCTAAAAGAAACATCTTCACACTGCGATCCCCTGACTCGGCAACGCACATATTAAGACAAGAGCATGTCAGGACATGTCTAAGGAGGGTTCCGTAACTATAATCACGCACAAGATTTTTTTCAAATTACTTCAAATGTTACTGTCCGATTTCGTTCATAATAATTTCCCTTAAGTGTTTTTGGCATCTGATCTATCAGCATGAAAAATTATAAGTTTCTTAGTCTCATAGTTTAGAAATGCCAGGGGTGACTAACTTATAAACCACTTTGGAAGCCGATCACTCGTAAGTGGTTGATTTTGCAAAAAAAACATGTATAAAACCTTGCCTTTATTTTAAAAGTCCTATTCAACGATACCCTACACGATGGCGTAGGATGAAAAAATATTTTTAATTTCAACTATATTCCTTATGAATACATAAGAACGGAACACTTGAAATATCATTTTTTCAACAATCTTTTTACTAGTATAATATCTAATTGAAAGGCTATTCAATATAAAATATTTATTTAGGTACATTTTTAATGTTGTTTTTGTCACAGGTTACTTAACATTTTTAATTAATTTTAAGTAAATTAATAGCTGTAAATAATGTTATTTCATTAATTTCATTTACATTATAAACAAGAGCTAACCTAAATGATTATGTCAGACCAGTGAAAGTTGCTTACAACCTTTCGTCAACTAGATAACCCCCGTATTGTCAGGCAGTGAGCGAGCTGATAATGACGAATGATGCTAAGAACACTCTCGATCATGACAGCTTTCATACAAAAAAAACCGCATCTAAATCGGACCTTTCGCTTAGGAGCTACGATGCCACGGACAGACACATCAAATTTATAACACCCCTTTTTTGCGTTGGAGGTTAAAAGCAGCTGTTATTATGGGTACTTCAAATTATTACACATTGTGATGAATTTCTGACTTTCGAGATTCGCTTAAATAGCGTTTAGTTTAGCGCGACGTAGGTGTATAAACAGGTAAAATAAACATTTAATCAGTAAAATATCTAATTTTTCCAATAAATGCAAGAATTCTCTTGTTGCATTCAGCCAGCTATGCTACTGTTGGAATAATACCAGCCTATAATAAAGCAAATTTTCTAAAAACATCTCGTAAATAATAATATAACAATAGTATTTATTAATTACTTTCATATTATTAGTTGAATGTCAATAAAATCCGACGAACCTATATGAGAGTCACATCCCTACACACTCGTGCTCCTTTGTTGTGTTAAACTTTGGCTCAGCGGCTCCGATGAATAAGACATAAGGCGTTTTCCTCGAGTATTGGCAGCATCATCATTATCAGGCTCATATCCAGGGCATTTGACACAATATGTGTAATTTTAGTGGGACAGTGCTTCGTATCATCGCTATGTATGATAATATTTTTCAACTCCACTTCACATGTATGGAGAGCCACACCTAAAATATTTTTTTTTATTACTTTATACCAACACCAGGACACAATATTATAGAACTATACCGAATTTCATTCATTCATAGAAGCTAGAAGGGTGGACAGACAGACAAACAGACCGACGGATAGAGCGAAACTATAAGGGTTCCTTGAGTATTACGGAACGCTAAAAATGTTGGCCACCTAAATATTTTAATTTCACTACTCGATATACAAACTATCGCAAAAGGCGGAATATCAAGTGAACAAAATGTTTACTTATTAAATTAACAATCACGGCAGATAAACAGTCCCAGGGGCGTAGCGAGGTAGCGGGGCAAAGGGGCAACGAGTTTTTATTCCCAACTCTCGCTTTAGTTAAAACTTCATCGCCCTCTTTTTATATTTTCTCAACTTATTATCTTTCTTTACGACAGTAATAATGTTTACGTATTCCATTTTTAAAACTTCCATATTCAACGAATCTTGTCCTTTTCGTGAGCTTGTTTATCAGTTCTAGATCAAGATATGTAGAAAAAATTCATCTTGAAAAGTACCTACATTAGAATTTATTTAAGTTTATTTATAAAAGTTATGAAAAGACAAATTTCATTTATAGCAAGTTTACAACTGTCGTCATAAGTTGTTACGTGGGATTATAAGTAAAACACAAATAATTGACGTTGCAAAGTTTATTAATTTAAAAAAGTTTATTATTTTTTATAAATTAAAAAAGAGAGAGAAGAGGGTCATGGGCAAGAGCTCTGAATTTTCTGACTTAGCCTCTACATCATTCGAGTTCCATACGCTGCGTGGTTCTCAAGGGGCCATTTCAAAATCGTTGTACAATTTTTTTCATTTTTAGCCTCCAACACCGATTTCGGTGACAGTGGCCGGATTCGTTGAAACCCGGCCAGTTACGCAGAAGATATTTTGTGTGCGCAACATACAAGAGTTTTTTTCACAATTCACATTAATTTCACAGTAACAGATGTTAACGCTGATCTACAGCGCATAGCAGTCTGGGCTAAATCTTTTGGTCTGTTAGTCAATCCAAATAAATCGAAGGTCATGATCATAGGCAGTAACTATATGACTCAACGTTTATATAATGTCATTGAATACACAGACTACCAAAAATCTAGGGTTGATTTTAGACAGCAATCTTTCCTGAAATCTTCAGGTTAGTGAAGTAAGCAGAAAGGTCTACTACTCGTTGAACATGTTAAAGAGCCTTCTTTTTGCCCGTGAACACCAAAATTTTCCTTGTCCAGACACTAATTTTTCCTATCCTCGACTATGCAGGCTCTTGCTACTTGGACATCACCGAAGAGCTGTTAACAAAACTGGAACGTTTACAGAATCTCTGTATCCGTTTTGTGTTTGGACTGAGAATATTTGATCATATATCAGCTTTTCGATTGAAGCTCTAGTGGCTCCCTATCCGACTTCGACGTAACTCCCACATCCTCTGTCTACTTTATAACATTTTGTATAATCCCCTCTCTCCTTCCTATCTTCTCGATCGATTTAACTTTTCTCGACCCTTCGATATCCCTTGTAGGTCTAATGTTAGAACAAATCTTTCCCTCCCATCCCATCGCTCCAACTTCTACTCTTACTCCTTTACCGTGCATGCAGTCAGATTGTGGAACTCGCTTCCCCACACCGTTCGTGACAGTCCCACCATTATTGTATTTAAAAGACAGACCTGAAAAAGCACTACCTCGAAATTCAATCAATATAAATCCTCTAGGGCGCCATCACCCACCCGGCTACCGTTGTACGGTCGATTCGGCATTTGGGTAATAGTATTATATATACATATAATATTTATCTATTATACGTATAATATAATATTATTTTATCGCATCAACTATGTGTTTTATATTTGTTAAGTATGTAGATAATATGTAAGTTTGTATGTAATGTAATTTTAGTAAGGATATAATAATATGTAGTAGAGTATTTGTATTGTGTCCGTCCTATCTGCTGTCTTTTATCCCATCTCTCTCCTTAGGGCTGCTGTAAGAAATTCCTTTTTAGAACTAAGCAGTACCTTTGTGTCGTCTTTCTTGTTAAATTATAATTTTATACATTATTCTTGTGTGCAATAAATTGTCAAATAAATAAATAAAAAAGAGTTTTTCTTTTTACATGGCAATCCGACGCGTGGATCATCTTTCTTATCAGACAATCAGGTGATCAGCCTGCACTGTCGTAACCAGACTTGAAAACAACATTTATTGTTGTAACAACGCGGGGATCGAACGCTCCTCCGTAATCGAGAGCGATGCTTTAAATTACTGGACCTTAAAAGTTAACAAAGTTCACTACTTATCAAATTTTAGAATTTCCCGACTTAAAGAGTTAAATATTAGCAATCGTAAAGTACTAAGTAAAATATAATTCGTGGAAATAAATGAGAAACACTCAACAGAACTCTATACCGTTCGATTTGCACCTGAAGATTGTGTCAACAAGAGTTTGATAAGTTCGAAGATGTTTTCCCAAGAAGTTTAATATCTAGAGGAATTTAAGCTTTGAGCGTCGACAAACAAATTTACTGAAGTATCAACTTTAGAGAGAATTGAGATAAAGCGATAAACGCGCGATGATCTGTCATTCGAAGTATGTATTTTGAAGTATATAATATAAATAGATGAAATTTGGTATGGTTATGTATAGATATCGGTTTTGGCATTCGACATGATCAAAATGTTCTGCAGTTTGACATTGTCCTAAAATCTTACTATTTCCCGACGACGGTGACCGACTAACGGCCGGTTTCAATAGCCTATCTACCATATCTATTCGTTAAAAACGTCACCTTTGGTATCATTTGCAGGTTTTTTGCGTTTCAATATACTAGCTTAGATAGAGGAATGTTTTTATGTGACAGCGAGATCGACGAAAGCGATACCAAATGTGACGTTTTTAACAAGCAGTTATAGGTAGATAGGTTGTTGAGATGGGCCGTAGATTAAGCCACTTCGCCATTTTTAGATAATCTTGCACCACTTGCAAAGTGAGTATCAAACGTATTTTTCTTTTTTCGTGTTTAAAAGGAATATTTAACACTATATACAATGAATTCATTGAATCTGCGAACAGTAGGTATATTTAATTCCAACTAACACAGATATATTCTTACAATATCGTAGTCTTGAATCATGAAAGAATGCAAAGCTAACAAGTTGTCATCTTGAAGATACCTTAATGCACGATTGCAACAGTTAAAAGCAGCCTTATCTGTGAGATATAAAGTTGGTAATCGTTCATCGTTTTCCACTGCAATAAGCACGTGGAAAGAATTTGCAGCGTACTGTTTTGTAAATTCAACCTTAATCTCGACCATAATGAGCAAGTTTCATTTGGCCAGCTTCCAGGGATAATTAGAGGTGGAAGGAATCACTTCCTGAATTGGCGATTAGTATTAATTAAACCTTCAGTATCCGTTACTAAATAAAGTTTGATGAATGCCCAGCTAAGCGAATAGGGTGGGGGATTTGAATAAAAAATATTTTCAACCATCCCCCTACATATTGGGTGAGCAATTAGAATAAGATTCGTTTATGGAAACATTCTTGCATATTTGGGAATCGCAAATTTAGTTTAGGGTTCCGTTCCTAAAGTATAACGACGGGACCCTATTACTAAGACTCCCCGTTTGTCCGTTCGTCTGTCACCAGGCTACCTCAAGAGCCGTGATAGCTAGACAGTTGATTTTTTCACTGTTTTTCTTATCGATATCAATACTAATCCTCGATATTAGCTCTAATAGTTTATAGGTGATCCAGCTTCGTAGGTAAGTCCGACTCGCACTTGGCTGATTTTATTTAATATTGGTGCAGACGCATTTAAAGTCTTTGATTTTGATAACTTTCAAAATCTTACTTCTAATAATCATAATTTTAAGCGTGTAAGCGCAAAAACATTGTATGCTGCGTGGATGATATAAGTATAATGTTCGTACCTACATTTTTAATGACTGTGAGTTTATTTTTGGCCCTTGAGTGGGTAAATATATCACAGCAAATGAGAGGGCCCAAGGTAACCCTCAAATGAACCTACACCCACGTTGGACACGTGGCTCCAATTTGGAAGATTTCTTACGTTTTATATGGACGATTTTTCAATTATAGTCAGATGGGACAAAAAATAATTAGGTTAACCTTAACCCTGTAAAAAAATTACTCCTGCCAACTAAGCTTAATTCTAGTAACGAAAATATTGAAAAATTATCGCGCTTTATTACTGCTTGCGACTGTACCTACTTTTCACGCACAAATTTAAAACAGCTTGATTGATACCCATAAACCTAAAACTTTACAAATAAATTCGCAAACAATTTAAACTGTATGCGATCGGAACTTGGTGAATCTGCTAAAAGTCATTTAGAACTGGCTCCGATGGCTCCATTTAAGGCATAAAGCGCTTTGTTTTTTCCTTATTTTGCTTTTAGCAGCCTAATGGCCATCGAGAAGCCTTTCCATCGGCTTTAAATCTAATGATAAATACAAGTATTGAGTGCTTCAACACTCATTGTTCAGTGAAAGCCTGAAATATTTGAATTGTTTTAGCTTTTTTTGTTTTCCTTGTTAAAAAATCTGAATCAATAATCTATCATGCAATTTTTACGGGCTCCGCAATACCCAAGGAACCCTTATAGTCTCGCTCTGTCCGTCTGTCTGTCTGTCCACGTTTCTAGCTTCTGTAATTATTTATCAATTATAAATAAATGAAATTTGGTATAGTTACATACTCTGTATAGATCTCGGTTTTGGCACCATAAAATAATAAAAACTTTACATTTAAGGGGTGGCTTTCCATAGAAATGTGAAATGCGGGGGAATAAAATAAATATTTTGCATACCGCCCCATCGTGAGAGATTTCGTTACATAGGTATTTTAAAATAAAGGCAAGGTTTTATATATGACTCTTTTACAAAGTCAACCATTTTCGAGTACTCGGCCTCCAAAGTGGTTTATAAGTTTCACCGCCCCTGGCATTTCTAAACTATGAGACTTAGCTAAACATGCATTTTGAAGTACTTTGAAAAAACCTATTACGAGTTGATAGTTCTGGAACCACCCCTTAGACATGTCCTGACACTACTACTACTGGTTAGATTATTAAATCATGGAATCACATTTTTTAAAGTAACCCCCGAATTGTCAAGCAGTGATCGAGCTGATGATGATGAATTATAGCTAAGAACACTCTCGATCAGCTTTAAAACAAAGAAGACTAGATGAAAATTGATTCATCCGTTTGGAACCCACAATGCCACGGACAGACTCACACATACACAGGCGACGTCAAACTTATAACATTCTCTGTTTTTGTCGGGGGTTAAAATGAATATTATGTGATATAATGATTTTACTTCCTTTTGACGGATTGTCAAGTTTAAGTAAAAAATATATTGTGAATAATAATACAAATTATAATAAACCAATCCTGAAGCAGCAAATAAAGTTTAAACTAACAAAAATAAAAATATTTACGCTTTATACCCACCTTAAAACCATTCAAACCTTGGACTTCCTTGGGGAAGTCTTGTTGAAACAAATTAAAATGTGAGTTTTCTGAAAAAGCAGAGTCTTGATTCGTTTTGATTATATTTCATTTTATAAATGGTAGCGCTCAGCCGCTCGCTCTCTTAAAATTAAGGTGATTAGTCTCCTTAATTATCTTGCCCGTAGAAAATACATCAAAGATTATTGACTATGTTGTTATTGACTAAGCATAAATAATATTTAATATTCCTTCGGAGCTATAAAATTAATTTTGTATATAATTTACTAGATGTTGCTAGCGACTTGCGCGCAAAAGGAAATACCGCCAAAACCGCACATTTAGCCGCAATAAAAAGTAGCATATGTACTCTCCCGTGGTCTATTCTATATAATATTATGTGCCAAATATCATCAACATCGGTCCAGTAGATTCGGAGCCTATTCAATGCAAACAAACAAACAAATCGTTCCTCTTTATTATATATGTATAGACAATGTAGATAATTATCTACTTATAACTAGATAAAAATGGTTCAGCGTAGACGGGCTTCATGCGACCGCTATTTATCGCGACACACATTTTTATGTTACCACACAGCGCTTTTTAATGCTACCAGCGGCGTCACGTCAAAATTTATGACAATTATGTACAGGAGTGACAGTTCCGGAAGCATGTCAGTACCACACGTGACAGTTCCCGCGAGCATGTAGTCCGTCCGCGAACTTGAAAAGTGTCTATTGATTAATAATATATTACTAATAAATAAAATTGAAGTGTCTGGTTGTAATTTTGAATTAATAGCTACTAACTAAATGGAAGTATATAAGGTTAAAAATTTTCGTCTGTCTGTTTGTCTGTCAGTTATTTACGGCTAATCTTTGAAATGGCTGGACCGATTTCCACGGGACTTTCACTGGCAGATAGCTAATATTAGGTCTTTACCTATGAAATTGCCGTTTTGTATGAAAAAATTTAAACTAATTTTTTTCATGTATTTTTTTTTTTGTATTAATCGAAGTAATCGTCCATGCAATCAATGCATCTTTGCCAACGCAGTGGCAGTTTATTTATGCCCTTCTTAAAGAAATCAGCTGGACGGGAGGCAACAAATTCTTCAAATGCATTTTATACTGCCTCTCGGGTATTGAATTTTTTTCCCGCCAAGAAGTTATCCAAATTCTGGAAAAAGGAGTAGTCTGTAGGCGCAAGTTCTGGTGAGTAGGGCGGATGACGGAGAGCTTCCAACCCCAGTTCTTGCAACTTGGAGACCGTCTGCTGTGCAGTATGTTCGCGCGTTGTCGTGCAGGAGCAGCGGAGACGAGCGATTGACCAATGCTGGTTGGAGATGTGCCAGCTTCTCCATCATTGTGTTCAGTTCTTCACAGTACACATCTGCAGTAATGCTCACCCCGTTCGGTAAGAAGCTGTGATGAATCACACCGGCGCTAGGCCACCAAACAGTGACCATCACTTTTCTAGGGGTAAGTTTTCGTTTAGGGCATTGTTTAGGTGCTGAACCAGGATCCAACCAACTTGCCGAGCACTTGCGGTTATCAATCAGAATCCATTCTTCATCGCAGGTAACAATGCGGTTCAAAATTCCTTTGTTTGTGTGTCTGTTGAGCAGTGAAAGGCACGTCTCGACGCGTACTTCGCGCTGGCGATCATTGAGTTGAGTTGAATTGTAAAAAAGCTTGACAAATGGGTGCCCCCCCCATTTGTCAAGCTTTTTTACCTTGCCAATTTGACGCAAACGGACCAATATTATTTTGACGCTAACGTCGAAAGCTGCTGCTAATTCAGCCGTAGATTGTGTATTATCAGCTTCCACAATCGCCTTTAATTCGTCATTGTCGACTAAAGTCTTCGGACGACCGCGAGGTTCATTTTTCAGGTCGAAATTTTAAGAACGGAAGCGAGTAAACCAATAACAGGTAGTGCGTTGGTTTGTAGTGTTAGCTCCGTAAACGTCGTTGATGTTGCGTGCCGCTTGTGCCGCGTTGCTGCCACGACGGTACTCATATTCCATAATTACTCGAATTTTTAACGTATCCATGATGACGAAAAAGATTGAAATGCGATGAAAATGTAACACGCATCAATAAACAAATGACTACTTTTGGAAAAAGAATTCCATGTTTTTAAAATAAAATTAATTTGAAATTAGAATTCTGAGCCAAACAAAAATTATTTTGATTTGTAATGGCCAGAAACTGCAGAACGGCAATTTCATAGGTAAATACCTATTATTATAAGGAGTAACATGGGCTACTTTTTACGGCCCGTTTCAATAACCTATTCCATATTACCTTATCCAATAACCTTATCCATAACTATTTGTTAAAAACGTCGTCATTCAATCATTTGACGGTTTTTTGCGATACAAATTTGACGTTTCTAACAAATAGTTATTGGTAGACAAGTTATTCAAACGGGCCATTAGTGTTCTTATCAAAGATTTCAACTCAAGATAGGCTATGACATACATTTGATAGAACAAATCTTCATACAAGTAAAAGTTACGCCATCTTTGTTTTTACCATACTTCAAATGTCAGCCATTTTGTTTTTACCATACTTCAAATGACAAAATAGGCCCAAAAGTGGAGCCATTTAACTGGATACACTTTTTGCCTCAACATGCCTCGTCTATAATATATACGTCTATGGTTCTTATGTATTTTATCTTAGGATTCCGCTTAAGAAATTAGGGTTCCGTTTCCATTAGTTCTAAGCAAACCAAGTTGCAGGCAGCAGCTACTAATAATAATTAGTAATTACATCTTGCTGCTAATTCTTACGATCTAAATGTTCGCTACACGAGAATTTCATTATCGTTAAAAATAGCAAGCAAGAAATGTTTAGAAAAGCAACAATTTTCATTCTTAATAAATTTGTTAAAAATGACAAGCAAGAGTTATTTACGATACAGATTTGGTCTAGAGCGTCCTTCAAAAGCTTTTTGTACTGTAATTTTTATTATTATTAGGGTAACAAATTGTGATTTTCCTAAACAAAATATGGGCTCTTTGTTGTCGTTATGTTTTCGTCGTGTTTAAATATTTAAGGTCGTTCTCCCCGCGGAGGAAGGAGCACATGCTAAGATTGGAGTTGGTTTCGGTGAATATGGGAATTAGGTCTTAGGTATTTAGAATTTATTCCCCTTTTATCGTCCTCGTCTTAGACGACCTCTGTGGTTCAGTGGTTGAGCACGTTGGTGCTCCCGTTTCGAATCCCGTAGAAGGAACAAAAAGTTTTTCCGTGTTCCTTGGTCATGGATGTGTAAATATGTGTATAATATAATAAAAATCTCAAATTTGTTTATATTATAAAAGTATTAAATATATTTCCTTTGTCAGGTACCCGTAACACAAGTCCTTCGAGAACTTAGCACGGGACCAGAATTGACGTGATGTAGAGCGTCCATAGATATTAATTATTATTATTATTATTATTATTATTTTACTAATAAAAACATTTACACAACGTATAGGATATTTATTGTTACTGTCTTAGTCCGATACGTTGGAAAAGTCACTTGACAGACAAAGACAGCAACATTAAATAGCTTATGCGTTGTGTAAATATTTTTATTAGTTAGGGAGTTATGCTAAAATTCTTAGACTAATACAATGTCATGGCAATCTTATACATACAAAATAAAACGAGCAAATCTTGTACATATATAATAATTAATTGGCATCTCAAAAACGGCTGCAAGTATTTCCAAGAAATTTAGTCTGCAGGGAGTTTTGGGGGAGAAAAATCGATCTAGCTGGGTACTATCCCTGTGAAACGGCTCATTTTAAGTTATCTATGTTTTTCGCGTATTCATCGCGTAACAATAATTTATTTTTAATAATTTTATAGTTCTACTGAAACTCCGAGGAAAGCTCGGTCTCCCACATACATTTTATTATGCGTGCATGATGCAGACAATTTTGAAACTTATTATTTTGTTACAGTATATCTACGTAATACTAATAACTTTCAAGATGTTAGTTGTAAACAAATATTTATATTCGTACTATTTAAATTGGGTACGAGAGAGAAACTGGACTTCACCGCCACAGAGTAGCTTATACTGTCAAACCCAAAATAGGGAATTGCAGCTACAATGCAGAAACATGCCAAGTTCCAACCAACTGTGCCCACAAAATATATATTGTGTGTTTTGAAAAATCATACACGTGAAAACATACTAGATATATTAAAAATTTAATTGGTCCCACTTTTGTGACTTTTGGGGCCATTTTGACATGTATGTCAAATGTGTGTATGTATGTTGTTGTAAACAATATGGCTGACATTTGAAGTATGGTGATAACCAAGATGGCGTAACTTTTTAGTGTATGAAGATTTGTTCTGTCAAATGTACGTCATAGCCTTTTTTGAGTTTTGAAATCTTTGTGTGATAATGAAACAAGAATTCCTTTTTATTTTGTAAATATTTGTTTATTTTGAAATGTTTCACTGGCAATAAAATAAGTTTCATGATTTAGTTTTTTTAAATAATATCTATGGATGCTTCACACCCGTCTTCTCTGGTCCAATCCAATCTGGTCTTGGTTATTAGTTTATAAATGGATGTTGTGTAGTAGGAGTATATCCTATTTTATTTTAACACAACGCTATTTATAACTTAAGATATTTAGTAATAGGTAACAAACACAGAAAAATATTCGTGGTTTTCAATAGTCGCAGGTGACGGTGACGATGACCTCCGAAGACACGTATTAAAAATAGGTATATCTATTTTTGCGGCCAAGCTGAGCGCTTGCCGAATGCGGGATTTTTATGTACCTGATCTAGTGAAAAAAAAATGAAATTGAAAGGATCAATTATAATTCACGTTTGGCGCGAACAAATATTGTACTACCCAAAAAATGGGAGGCGCTACAAAATAACTGATTTTAAAAGTGGGCGTTAGACGGAATAAGTTTGGGAACCTCTGCTGTATAATATAATAAAAATCCTAAATATGTGTATAGTATAAATAAGTATTAAATATAATATTTCCAATGTCTGATACCTACCTGCGATACAAGTTCTTCGGATACTTAGTACAGGACCAGATTGACGTGGTGTGCAAGCATCCATAGATATTGTTATTATATTATATTGATTCATATTTATTGAATTCATCTAAGTCATAAAATTAATAATTTCAATTAAATTCATCAAACTCATAAAATTAATATAATTCAAAATATTATTAATGAATTTAAATCATCAAATACATAACACCTCATTATTTAAGACAGGTGTGAATTCTCGTTTTAGATTTTTGTTTAATTCCGGCTGGAGTACTTCGCCCGAGGGCGTCATTTGGGTCACGGCTGGAGAATAAAATCAAATTTAAGTCCGCATGTTACCTTATCTCGACTGAATTTTGGCAAACGTCTTGCGAGATAAAAAACAAATTGATGTGATCGTCAATATGTCGTCGATTTTTAAAATATTACTTTTCAAAAATTTTAATAGCATTTAGCGCAAGCCGTTTAGTGTTTTGTAAGATGATGATGATACCAGTGAATGTCACTCACCAGCGAGTGTTCTACAGTTTACAATGTATTGTGGCATCACCATTAAAATGTAGGTATGCTATGCTATGAATCCCAATTCTCGTAATTAACTTACACTTTCATTGTACTTTTATTGAATTATATATGAATCGTCTTGATACCAAAAATCTGTTTTGGAGTTTGGACCAATCAAAATGGGTTTGACGTTAATGAGATATATCATTTTGCAGTTTTTACATATCGGGACTAGATTGTAACTGTATTATCGCAGGATTTAATTAGCAGAATCGACCTTCTGGCAGAACGCCCTCTGATGTCCGGTGATCTTGCCATAGCGGCCATGAAAAATTATTTGATGGCATCATCGTGGCCTTTTAAGCAAGGATCCTCAAAAGGAAGGAAGGATCAAGAGTAGCGAACAGCAATAAAAAAAGGTAGTTAAACATATTAAATAACAATACTTTATACGTGGGAGAGCTACACGGCATGAATGGGCCGGCTCTACCGGGTAAATACCATAGCCTCACATAAAACCGGCGTGAAATAACGCTTGCGTTGTGTTTCGTCGAGTGAGTGAGGTTACCAGAGGCCCAAGGGGGGTTGGGAAGTTTGAGGACTGGGAACGCAAGTCGCAACACCATAGACGTTACAAGTGTAACTTCTCTGGTGTTGCGGGTGTCCATGGGCGGCGATAATCGCTTACCATCAGGCGATCCGTCTGCTCGTTTCCTGGTTCATTTCATACAAAAAAAAAACTTACAGCCTTCTAACACATCAGAAAAGACATCAAAATACCTTTTGTTTCACTGTAATAGGCCATCAAAGCACCGCAAAACTTAGATACTTACCTGTCCCATTTCCACTTGTAACATTGTGGACATTGTCATAGGGCGAGAAACAATGTCGTTCTGTTGTGACGACATTCCGAGTTGGTTTCTGTATCGATTTTGAATAGCAGCCGATAGGAATGTAAGTTTTACACGTACCGCGACGATACGCGGCGCTCATATTTAAGATAGCTATTGAAAATTGAACTTTAATTATACACTACAAAATAAGATACACGTTTCATATGATACATGCACATGCGCTGTGCAGCGCGTCGCAACTTGCAACATGACATTCGAACTCTTAAAATGAAACGTGTATTTTTTGTGTAACGATGAATAAAGTTTAATTTTGAATACCTATCCTAAAAAATGTCTCCCCTCGAACCCCTCGTGCTCGAGTCCGATTCGAACTTGACCGGTTTTAGTGTACACACACTGTAAAGCTTGTATATGCGTGGACTTTGAAATAGATTTATTTTAATAGAAACGGCATAATACTGTCTCTTGACGAAAAAATCGTATTCTTTTAAAATGGCTGTTATAGGAGATACTTTACGACAAGGTAAATGATAAACAACTCAACAAAATCTTGAAAATCTAGCTTATAAAGTTCCTTAAGTTCTAGAGAAATAACTTTGTGAAAGGTAAACTTTTTAAAGAAAATAGTGTCAACTGCAAAATGCACTTTACTTTAAAAGGATAAGCATGACCTCTTTACACTTTCAAAGCTTAAATACTTTTTGTTCAAAGTAAATCAAGTTCTATTTGGCACTCATTAAAAGTTGCTCTTATTAGTTCAGTGAGAAATTCTCATATATGTAGGTATTGAAAGGAAAAAAATATATAAAAAATGTTCAACAGTTCGGATCGCGGGAAATAGCACGCGCCGCAACGAACGCGTAAATGTGCGAGGCCGACAGTCCAATCTGGCATGTCTATGATACCGTTATATCCACTGATTTAACCACAGAGTAGAAACTATAATATATACTTGCGTATATAGAAAATTTTATAGAACGGCCCAAATCGATCCAAATTTGAAAATTTTGATGTACCCTTCAACGGCCCAAAAATTTTCCACTCAATTGTGGACACACCGTTTACTTGTAGTAGTGCAATCAATCAAAAGCTAGCTATGTAGCTGTTTAGCTGTTCCTCTTTCTTTAATCTCTGGCTTGGCGCGCTATGACGTATTTTGACGTATTATGTATAAATGCCGGCAGTTACAAATCATGGACAAATTTAACATAAAATAATTTTAAAAGAATAGGAACAGTAATTAGAATCTCAAACACTTTCAATATTAATGATTAACAACATGTTTTACTACGACTGAAATTATACTGAGGTATGAAAAAGAAAAGTATAAGAAATAATAAAGAAAACATTTAATTAATCCTGCTCATAACCATCGAAAGATACAAACAATAAAAGTTGAGAACGAAATTAATTGAGAATAAAGAGAAGGGCATGCTCCAAAGGAATATAAGAGCGCTCTAGTTAAGGTCTCGCTTTTGTATTTCAGACTAGACTGTCTCTTAGGACCGCCAAGAGCCAAGGGAGCTATATTTTGTAAGCTCGCAACAGTGTTCTATTTCACACTAGCAGGTATTACGGAATATATGAGGGATGATAATAATACACAACTTCTTCACGAATGTTTATTTTGTCGTAATATTTTTTGTATTTGATACTCGTCATAAGATACTTACGGTTACAAAGAAATCGTTTAACAAGTCGATTAATCAGTTCACAATTGCACATTAAAATCTATATCTAATAACGCAAAATAATATATAAACATCAAAGTAACAACCAATTTTATCGATTTAGTACATCTTCATAGATAGACTAAGATATCCAAAATACCCTTAGCAAATTCTGGGAAAAATCTTTCATAAGAACTTTCTTTAAATAATAATAGACCACATTAAGTAATTTTAAAACAATTAACCTATACAATGTAACCCGCCATTATGAACGCAACAATTTTCAACGTTAACGTTTTTATCCAAAACAAAAGAAGCCCTAAACGATTATAAAGACGATTATTTTGAGGTAAATATAGGACAATTTGACACGCAATCTTTACAGTACAGTCTTTATTTACTAGTTTATGTACATTTATTTGAAACGTCGTAATACTAGAAGGAAGTTTTTATTAACGTCCAATTTACTCGATCATGTAGGAGGTATATAAGTAATTGATTCATTCTAAAATTGTTGTATCCCGTGAATCCATTTCATGGAGGCTATACTATTTACATCGTATTCACTAGAATTTACACTATTCGAGTCACTTATTTACACTTTCATCGCGATATTTACAACTATGCAATCGGTGAATAATTGTGTCTCTGCCACAATGATAAATATCACTTTATACATAATTGTAAATATCTTCTATTTCTCATGCATTGATTTCTGACATGGCCGCTTGGGGGATTCGCGACTTCTGGAAGTGCTGGGAGGGTGATGATGATGGCACAGAACCATTGCCTGGTGTTTGAGACTGGCCTGTTTGGGCTTGCACGTCAGGCAAATTCCCACTGCTCATAAAAGTCGCGTTCTTAGGCAGCGTCATACAATTCGACGCGTTACAAATCTGATTCTGATAAGCGAACCCGACCTTTCTCGGCAATGTCGTACATTGGCCTCTATTCGTCGGGCTCGATTGTTTCAGATTCGACATTTGAATTCCCGTGTGACAAATGTTCGGGCAATTTGCACTCGTGAAGTGGGGCACTCGATTTGTCATCGCGATAATCGCATTCTTATCCTGATGATCGATGTCGACGATAGTGCTCGAGCTTTGTGAGTGGCCGACAAAAAAGTGCTGATGCTTCGATGAAACACTATCGAAAGTGGAGTTATGGTTCCGTTTCTGTTGCTGGAGCGCCTTCACCTGCAATCTGGTTTTGTCCCTCTGATAGTATACTCCGGCAAATATCAGCACGTTTAAAATCAACAAGGAGCATCCTATCGCGATTGTGACACTCAGAGCGGTGGAATACGCCGTATACCCAGCGACTTCCAAATTGGATACGTCCTGATGGGTATTGTTCTGGCCTTGAGTGACAAGTGAGTCGGGTCGCGGGGACATGACGCTGATGCATGTCGTGACGTACGTCTCTATTGTCGTGGACGGTATGTCGAGGGTCATGTTGTAGGGTCGCCGGTACATCTCCAGCGTGGGATCGTAGTAGTTTGCGCGAGTCAGTGGGTCGGGCCGGACGAGACCGTCGTATAGTTCCGGATCGTTATGGTTCCGGAACAGGTTGTGTTTCGCCACGACGTCTTTCATCCCCGCTCTATGGATTTCCGGTATCAGCCGCAGCCACACTGACAGCTGATGAGCGCGATAGTGGTTCTTCATGCGGGGCTTCATTCCTGTGAACAAATGAGGTTTTGAAATATACAAACGTTATGGCTATTTAAGTGACGTGGAGTCTATTAATTACAATATTCATTTCAAAGCTCTTAGTATGTATTTAAGTGTGATAATAGTTTACTATTCATAAGCGACCTTTAATTAGTTTAATTGTTATTGATGATACATAAAGCATGATCATTAATTAGTGTATTTCTGTGATAGCATTTCTTTTGTAGTTAGATTATATAGAACAAACATAGGCTCTCTGCCTAGCTCCCGTGTAGGATAAAATCTACTCTGTTCTATTTAACACGGTCCAGTTCAATAAATACAAAGTAGATTTCAGCGTTAACCTAATTTGCAATGAACGGAAAATCAATTAATAATTACGTCCTTTTGTTTGCACATACGCAATAAAATGGCTTTTAGTCATTTCACGTTGACATTATGACGTTTTATATTGTGCATTAACGTTGGCAATCATTATTCATCTATTTTGATAGGTCCGTTAACCGTATTAATGTTAAAATAAATGTTTCTTTATTATATTGAAGTTCGTTATTTCTATTGGTTTAGTATTTCCTTTTCCACGTACTTTATTATTATGTTATATAATAATTATCCATCCAAATCCAATTATTCATCCATTATTATACATTATAATAAAATAATATTTATATTATTATGCAAAATAACGGATGAATATGTAATATTATGCTTGTTAATGTTTCATGGAAAATAAATAAAGAGATCTAATGATCAACCACTAGGCACTGATGAGTAATTTAAATTGTTTAAAAAATATTACGGATATTTTTGGCAAATAATCTGCTCAACTTATACTTAAAAAACGTTGAGGTAGAAAAAAAAATTGAAAATAAAATTACACTGAATAAAATTACATAGAACTCTCTCAGGCGTTGATGTTTTTAACCTCACAGAAACTGATGATTTATAAAGGAAGCAATAACATTGACTAAATAACATCAATACATCAGATGTGTGAGATCAATGACCTTATTAATGCCGTAAAAAGCGTACCTACTGTAATTTTATTTAGTATATTTTTTTCCTCATTTTTCTTTATTTTTCCGTCTAAACGTCTTTACACAAGCAGTAGATCATGTGCCGTGCCTAGGATATCCGTAATTGATTTTGAGAAATGTATATACTGTACTATTACAGCCAGAAGTTTGTTCCCGGAAAATGTACCTACGTTCTCCTGGGGTCAGATCCACTCAAAGACGCGGGCAACAGTAATAGTAAATAGAAGTACTAAAAATATTATGGGTATTTTTCCCCAAAGACAAAACAAGCTTTGTTATTATAATTCTCGCTCTACGTTTAGATAATATTTTGACATCTTTGAGATCTCTTATCTTTCCTTTGATCTTCTTTTCATCCTTTTGGGTCAGATGACAGAGACTTTTGGGCGTTTTATTGACGTATTTCAAAGCTGCGATACCTTAAATATCTTTTACACCTGTCCAGCCGCTTGTCGAACTATTGGGAGCAGGGAAATGTTGACTTTATTTATAGCTAACATTGTTGAATTTCCTTTATATGTTTGCAGTATGGTTTTGGTACAGCATTATTTTTAACTGATGAAAAAAGCGTGTTTTAGATTCGTGAACAACTCGACATAGTCTATAGTTTATTATCTACAAGCCAGTGAGGCATCAAACAGGCTGAGCGGTCGTCTCGACGCTTTAATGCCTTGATATCTATAGACTAAACTGAGAGACAAAACAAAGAGGCTTTGACGTAATAAACATTTAGCTTGTAAATATGTTTGCCCGCGTAAATGCCTGCGTGTAAATTGCCCGCGGCTCCGTAAATACTATATCCCACGGAAAACTGTACTTTTTCGCGATAAAAAGTAGCTTTTGTGTAAATATAGAGCTTAAACTCTTACCATACCAATATCATCAAAATCCGTTCAGTAGTTTTTAACCGACGAAAAAAAAACGGAGGAGGTTCTTTGCGTGAAAGAGTTACCAAGATTTCATCTATCAATCCATACATCCATCCATTTCACAAACTCTCACATCTATATAGTAGTCGGATAGTAGGATAATTCACAATTATTATTATGTTATTTAATTATATGATTACTCATTTCAATTTTGAATTATGACGATAATAATTAATGATTAGTATTGATTATAACTTACATATCACCACGATTCTAAATGGGATTTGTATTATTAATGACATATGATTTGGAATAAAAACTAACACAAGGAAAAACTTTTAAGCATCAATGTCACTATAGCTCTGGTTTCCTAGGATAGCATTGCCGTCGTTTAGCAGCCGCAATACATCGGTGAATGAAAGTTTTCTATGTAAAAACTGTGACAATTACCGCTCTCTAGGAGTCCGTGCCATTTTTTTCACATTGGTGCCGGTAATTCTCCTCTGTATTATAGCTATATATGACTGCTATGTAATGCTGTCCTAGGAAAATAGAGCATAACAAAATAAAACCACCATGTAAATTTTGCAATCTCTGCCGGATTCATAGAATAGATTATTGGAAACGAGTGTTATAAATCAGCTGTTACTAACGCCATTTGTTAGCTGGCAAGAGTAAAAATTTTTAAAAAAAATTCTGGGCTATTAATTGACTTCAATTTTTTTTACGTAATACATTAAATTAATTATAACCGTCATAGACAGTCGTGTATTCTTCAATAAGGTATTAACGTGTTTGGGTGATTTGAACCGATAAATCAGTAGTTTAAATGCTCTGAGACAATGTAAAATGTTGTATATTTTCTGACAATTAGTGTTAGATATTAGACATATTACTTAAACCTAGTTTAACCTGAAATCTTGTTTAAAGTCATAATTATCGTTTTCAATAATTTTGAAATATAAAAGCTATTTTTACCGATTTCCAAATATTTCTGATGTAGTGTGTCATATTCGTCCCACACAATGCTCTTGAATTTGTTCCGTTCTCTGGAAATGGGCAGGACCGCTTCTTGTTTTTGTGCTTCGTTAGGGTTCCTGCCGACAAAACATTAATTTGTTGCAAAAATTTTAAATCAGCCCACAGAATGAATTCCGTATTAGATTAATTTACACAAAATTACTTTAGCATCAGCTCACTCGCAACGCGACGTATTTTTATGTTGTTACGATTCAAACTTCAACTTTATTTACTACGCAAAAGGTACATGTTTCATTACAAGAGTTAGAATTGCGAGCCGCTCTTGACACGCGTATCCTTTTGGGAAGTGAATAAAGAACGATTATTCGCTCGATCGCTATCTTAAAAATGCGCACCGCGTCGTGTTCGATGTGAGCTGACCCTTACAGACACAATATCTGCCCAACGTTGGATGTTGGTTTATTCAAAGGAGCGGGTAAAATACAAATTGACGAGAATGTTAGAATATGATGATTATGTTTAGCACAACAAAGTTTTGCCCCATGTGAGATCACTGCAAACTTTTCATCCATAAATCATTAATATAAATTAGTATTAAATATTTGTGAATAAATTCGGTTTAGGCAGCTGGCGGTATTGCGTAACAGAGGCGGTGAGTCGCGTCGGGGTCAGTGGTTATATCATATTATATTATCTGCAAATTATATTATGATAATATAATATTTAAAATTCATTATTTGCATCATTTTGATATGAGCGCGAGCACTGACATAAATACGCAATTTTCAAAGAAATAAACACGAGTCAGATAATATTGTAGTGTACCTAATCTATAAATAAACTATTACCGAGAGCATGTCGGGGGCAACGTCCGGACATGCTCCTGATTAGGTTATTTACTGCATGTCATGTTATGTGATATGTGTAAGGAGGGTTCGGTAACTATTAACTCGTTTTTTAAACGAATCTTCTTTAGCGGCGTTGACCACGGATAAGATAAATGAGGTTGGATTGGCAATGTGCGCGCGGCAGACGCGCCACAAGTATGATTGGACAATCATACTTCAACTGAACCACGCGTTTATACTTTTTAGTCGCTTGTTGATTGCCTCGCAGTACGGAGCAGCGCTAATATCCTTTGAAAATGCCGTGTTGTGCGATTGTTATGTGCAAATTAAAGAGTCAGACATCAAATATGAAACAAGGAGGAATTTCTTTTCATCGGTAAGCATAAAAACCTTAGTTTTTTAGTATTTTTCCCAAAAAACTAGTTCGAATTATGAAATTCTAAGTACAAACCACAATTAAGCCAAGAATCACAGAAAATATACATTGCTGGTGAAGTACGCAAATATTTCGCGAGAAGACACATCTGACGCGCAATGGGTTGCGAAGCGAGCCAAATTACCGCCCCTTTCGACTCGTTCACGTCACGTCCGCTTCGGTCGCCTGGATAGTGCAGTCAGTGATCGATGATTTATCGACAAATTATTTTTCTTCAGAATGAGTTACTACTGTTCTCGGTAGTAAAATTTTGCTAGTCTTTTTTTTGCTACATAATATTTATCGACCATCGACTTCTTTTTTTGTTTTGATTTTCTAATTATTTTTGATTACAAATAAAGGTAATACATGTTGATATTTTTTTTCATTTTCTATCCCAATACCAATTAAATTCACCTTTGACACAATGTTTTAGTTACTATAAAATTACTAGTGCTCCCGTTATTAAAAATTTTCATTCAATTACCAATAGTTACAGGATGGTTTACGATTTACGATGAGCCCTCGGCAAAAATAGTGGGGATGCACATATTGTACACGCGCAACCATACTTGCCCCGCTACTCCCCCCGCCGCATTCAAAAGTTAGGGCTCATAAATCGTAAATCTAACTGAAACTAAGATGATTTCAAGATTCAAGTTTGACCATTTTCATTATCGAAAATTCCTATCGACCATAGCAAGCCCTAGCGTACGTGTGAATTTTGAGCATGTGGTTGTGTCGTAACGTTACCGACTCTGTTATAGGTATGATTTGTTAATTAGTGTGCGTAATTCGTGTATGTATTATTATTTCTTATGTAGTGGAGTGCATTGGTGGGAGACAGGCGGCGACGCTGGTTTTCAAGTAAAAGTATCACGGTTGCCAATCCAACCTCATTTATCTTATCCGTGGCGTTGACAGTGAAAAAAAAAACCAGGGTAACTATAAAGGTTTCTTGTAGTACTAACAAAAAAAATGTCTTATAATATTTTATATCTACGAGTATGAGAAATAAGCAGATAAAAATAATATTCTAGTTTTACCTTTTAACCAAGAGATATTATTATGATAAATACAACTCTCACAATATTTTTTTGGCTCAGCTTGTACGAAACATATTCTACCTTACATCCTTCCTACCATTACATACTACATATCATTTCATATTAATGTGCGTATTATATAAGTAAGGAAACCATTGAAAATACAACGCTTAGAAAATGGACATAAAAATGGAGAACGGAATTTCCGTTTTCGTTTGTCTTTTATTTATCTAAATAATAATAAGTTCAATTTGAGTAAAAGTCAAAGCAATTTAGAATTTTTTATAAAAAATTTTTATTTCACAAAAGATATTGTCATGAAAATACCGAGGAAAATACGAGAGGTTTATCCAACAGGGGACACGTTTTGCCACAACTTATCGGCGTTGATTATAATAAGCACCTTTGAGATCTGTCGGAATTTTAGTGACATTTTTATAAGAAAAATAAATAAAAAGAATCACAAAAATATTCGTCTAACCGGGATTCGAACCCGAAACGCCAATTTGCCAACAGCGCAATAAGTCCCATGCTGGCCAAGCCGCTAACCATTTTCGACATTTAAAAACCGACATCCCCCATATTTTGTTACGCGACGAAAGATATAACATATTTGACTTAAAAATGCGCAGTTTCTCAGAGATAAGACCTAGCTTGATCGATTTTTCTCCCCCGAATCTCCCTGCATACTTAATTTCATGAACACTTGCAGCCGTTTCAACTCTCAACAACAAGCCTCAACTCAACAAGCCGACTCAATCAGAGTCTCGGAGGAAACGGATATATATATATATATATATATATATATATACACAAGATTTGCTCCTTTTAATGTATAAGAGTATGATATATAAGTCTATACATCCAAAATCGTTAGGCCCAGTAATTATTGCTACGTGTAATCGTAACAATCAACGCCATTTCAACTTAAACGCACGCTTTTCGCTTCTCCCGTGTATCATTTAGCGGATAAAAGATTTGATCTTATTTCGTAAGTTCGTCGTCATTTGTAAGTTCGTTATTCGGTCGGTCGTAAATTCTTTGTTCGTTCGTTCGTACATAAGCGGCCATTGTTGCGTCTGTCAGAGACACGGCGTTCATTAAACGCTATAATTATGATTTAATTACTTTTTCTGATTGAATGTACAGTCGGCGACAACGACCTAGTTACTCGTACAATATAAAGTATAAAATAAAATTTTATCATTTTTAGGGTTCCGTACTACAAGAAACCCTTATAATAGTTTCGCTGTGTCTTCAGACTGTCTGTCCACTCCTACTGACTTCTGTAATTAATAATTTATATTAATGAAATTTAGTACACTTCACAAGTGAGGCGTGCATACAAACCGGCTTCCCTTATGAATATTACTTTAAATCTATTGTTTAATATATATTAATTTTGAAAATACGGAATTGGTTCGTCACATAGTGTTAGCGCATTTTTTCGGTGCATTGGGCGCAAAATATTGTTTTGCTTTAGTACCGTATTTAAAAAAAAATATATACATAAGACAAATCGGCTTGCACGCCTCGGCTGTGGTACACTTATTGATTGCTTAAACGTTTTATTTTTGGTAGCATAAAATGATAATTAAATAAATTTAGGCCCCATACATGTGAGGTGGGGATGATTTTTTTTTTTCATTCTAGCCCACTTTGTGAGGTGTCTTATAATAGGTCTTTTTAAATGACGATGAGATTCGATACATGACTTTGTTATAAAGTGAATCATTTCCAAGTAATCGACCTCCAAAGTGGCTTACAAGTTCTATGTTCATAGATCATGATTAATACTCTTTAGAAAAATATATTTTAAACGAAATCGGACAATAACTTATAAAAATAATTTGAATTACTTTTTTTTTATTGCGCGTTGATAGTTGCTCTTGGTTTTACGCCCATAATTAATAACGTATCTAAAATCTTAGATTGACTACAATTTTAGATTCTCAAACAAAAATTGACATAAATTGACGTGAAGTTAATCCTAGAATCGTTGAAATGTTATGAAATCTTGATTTCAGATAGCTAAAATGAGATTAAGATTGATTATCAATTTCGGGCATGTTTCATTTATCGTTATATTAATATAATGTTGGCAACTGAACATGGTTTTAGTTTGTATTTGTAATGAGTCTGAAAATTGTATCGTTTTCTTTTCTTTAAAAATTTTTATTTTCATAACGAGCACTTGCTCGTAAACTAAAAATTCTCGAACGAAAATCACAAAGCGAATTTGATTCGAAAATCCAACGCAAACGTATAAATAGTAAAGCAGCGTGTAAATAACCCAAACTGAGCAATTTAAAAACTGAACATTGAAAACCTGAATAAATAAAACTAACTTTCTCACAGCCAGTATTTACTAACAACTTACCCCGGATGAACGTAGAGCTTGGAAGCTTTAGACATGGCTATTTCAGAACTGTTTTTGTGCAAAATACACCCCCTTTAATGGGCCCCACTCTTTGACGAAAACTAGCAACCACGTTGACTTCATTTCATTACTCTTCCGGATTAAATATAGAATAAATGCAGAGTAGGCATTAGATATGACTATTTCGGATATTGTAGTTTTTTGGGAAGGGCCCTGAACCTCGGAATGTGAAACTCTCATTAGAGTATTAAAAAAATATTTGAATTAAAAATGTAGAATATAATAGATTCAGATAGGATAATTTCGTTGTTTCGCAATTGTTACATTTATAAAACAACTACTTACCCGGTCCGGATGAAATTCGCCACATAGAGTATGAAAACTTCAGACAGGGCGATTTCGGACTTCGTGTAGTTTTTCGGAAAGTGCCCCAGACCTTCGACTAATGGGGCCCCAAATAAATATGGCAGCTCCTCCCCATGGACTGAACCCATCCTCTGAAAGGGAAGCTGATTTATAATACGAGTAATAAAAGTAATTTCGCGTATGATTTATGTATGATGCAAGATATTTTATGTAAAATATCGTCTCATAAATAGACAAGGACACAACCTTTTTCAATAATGGCTATCCGTTTTTCTTCTTTAATTTTACATGAACAATAAACGTTAGAATATTGTGATAAAAATTTCATTTATTTTGAGGAATATTATCTATGTGTATCTAAGTGCCATACAAATATTAGGTACTAGCTTTTGCCCGCGGTTCCGCCCGCCTAAATACAGTATCTGTGCCAAATTTCATAACGATCGATTACATAGTTTTTACATGAAAGCGTAAATACTGTTTTTCACGGGAACTGTACATTTTCACACGATAAAAAGTAGCCTTTGTTCTTCCCCGTGGTCTATTTTATATCTGTGCCAAATTTCATGACGATAGGTAAATTAGTTTTCAAGTGAAAGGGTAACAAACAAACCCACATTCACATATTGTATAAAATTAGTAAGGATGTTCATCTCGATCCAATTAAAGGAAAATAATGTATCTATTAAATTATCTGAAATACTTTTATATATGTATAAAGTAGTAAATAAAATTTTTAATTAGTTTAAAATTTTCACAAAGTATATTATATATATACAATAGTACTTAGTAGTAAAGATTTACCCTATAACGTATTTAAAAGGAATTTGATACTTTACGCACAAAAATAGTTATTTATGTGTAAAATTTAATTATTTAATTATAATATTATGCAGGTAATAACATTACAATTAAGAGACGATGGATAAATAATTTGTTTAATGTGTAATGTGTTATTGATTTTAAACATATTGATTATTATATTATGTTATGATTATTATTTGACTGAAACTTCGACATTGAAAACAATAATTATGAATTTGTAAATCTCATCTTCATATCATTACGAGTATTATTATTATCCAAAGTATTAGTTTCAATCAATTGCATGTTTTAAAAATTTCACACACCATTTTGTTATGGTAGCATGTACAGATCCTTTGTAATGTTTAAATATTATCCTATTTACTGCATTATTGTGAATAAATAAATAATAATAATTATTATTATTATTATTAATACCCTATTTCATGTGGGTAGATGAAATGTTTTTGACGAAACGGAATAAAATATCACCCAATATATGTAAAACAAAGTAATCTTGCTCCAATTAACCTTATCTATAATAATATTATAAAGAGGAAATATATTTTGTTGGTTTGTTTGTTTTTTTGCATTGAAAAGGCTCCTAAGCTACTGGTCCGATTCTGATGAAATTTGGCACAAATGACATGCGCTCCATTCTCTTGCTGGAAAAAATTCGGTTCCCGCGTAGTTTTCTTCAAAGTCATGGGAAACAAAGTAACTAATAAGAAGGAAGCGTCATAAGCACAAAAGTGTAAAAGTGTACAGGGATATCATAATTAATATCATCGGGAACTATTAACTCATATTATGTCCTCAATAGTTTTAAAAGTTTAAACTTTTAACATAGTGCTTTATATAATAACCCTGTAAAATCGAGCATACAAATACGACGCTGTTTGTATTATCAATAAACATAATGCGACGGAAATGGAATACTCAAATAGTTAAAGCTCAAATCAAACAAACACGGTTTGTTTATGAAAGTTTTATCTAAATATTATCATCCAACGAATACGTGAATGTGATTTTAATTTGAAATAAAATTATAGATTTTATTTATCTATAAACAACTTATTTAGGGGGTTTATTTCATTTGAATTATATTTTTGTAATCCTTACCAATATTATGATCGTAAAAGTATGTAAGAACTTGTGTGTGGATGTTTGTAACTCTTTCCACGCATCTTAACGGTTTTTAATGAAATTCGGTATGGTAGTAGCTGTTTATACTCTGGTTTAACGTTGGTTTAATGATCTTAGGGTTTAACACATAGGCTACTTTTTATAACAGCAAAATGTATGGTTGCCGCGGGGTTAATTTATTTTTGTATTACATAGTCGCGGGCAACATCCATTCTATACAAATAAATAAAATTGAAGTGTATGTTTGTAATTTAAAATTAACAGCTTTTCACTTAATGCGTGATATGAAAGTATATATTTTTTTGTCTGTACGCCTATCTATCTGTCCGTACGGCTGTTTGTTTTGGCTAATCTCTAAAACAGCTGGACCGATTTTCACGGAACTTTCACTGGCAGATGATATTGCCAGATATTATATGATATCCCATATGTGGGTGACATAAGGTCCAACGTGGGCACTTTATCTTAGGGTTACGTGTAAAAGAATAGAGCTCCGTTACTTCAATGCAAACGATGTTGCGGTTACCAGCTAGTAATAAATAAATGAGATAAAATAAAATCACTATGATTAACGTACTAATTTTACGTTACGTAACGTTTTGCAATATATCAACTTCTTACCTCAGTAGTAACTGCGGCAGTTTATAAAACATCAAAATCTTCCCGGATATACATGTTTTGTAGTTTTACCCCCTTACTAATAAAAATGTTTACACAGCGGATAACTTAAACAACCTCGCTGTCATTGTCTGTCAATTGACTTTTCCAAACGTATCAGACAAAGATAGCAACGTATAGGTTATCCGTTGTGTAAATATTATTATTAGTAAGGGAGGAGGGGAATATTCATAAGACTTCACATAAAATTACTCATTTTTGATCTAGGATCTCTCAAGTAGGATTTACTCTTACGTATTCTTTACCTGCGGATAGTCCCCATCCTTCGTCTGATAGTCGAACACGTAGAAGAAGGTGTTAGACCCTGTGCCCACGGAGCTCTTGCTGACGCTGAGGAAGTCGCCGGTCTGGACGAGCGGCGCCACGTACTGGGCATCCGACAGGGCGAGCACGGCCGCGTCGCGGGTGTTTATGGGGTGCTGGTGGAGAGAGGGTACTTTAGAGGCCCAATGATCAATGATCCTTAGATATCTATAAATTATAAACAAAAATAAATAATAAGCAACCCTCGAATTCTCAAACAGGGAGCGAGCTGATAATGAATTATAGCTAAAAATATTCTCGGTCATATGAGCTTTTGCACAAAAAAAACTAGATCAAAATCTGTTGATCTGTTTGGGAACTACGATGTCACGGAGCGACACACAAACACACACACACATACACACACACACACCACCTCCAACACCCCTTTGTTTTCGCCGGGGGTTAAATATATAATCTAAAAAATGCAGTGCCTTGTCGCGTATCGTTTCGTTTCAATGTGCATTTACCCTACTGACGCGCGACATCTGTGCAAAATCGTCAAATAATCGCCTATTATCACATTTCACTGACAATTTCGTATGGACACGGAATGGCATAAAATGCAATGATTAAGAGTAATAAATTGAGATTGTAGATACCTCTTCATGGTACTTCTTCCACTTATAAATACTAACAAAGGAGAAAAATTACACGAAGAATTAAAATTATTTTGTACCAGAATCATCCATACCAACAATATCGAAACTGAAGATAATATATATTTGCCAATATTGTGGCAATACACTGGAATAATTGTCAAACAATAATTAAATTCACAAATTAACTATAAGGCCAATTAGTGAAATACATACGTTAGTTCTGTTCCATTGAACGTACAAAATGTAATCGATAAAATGGCTAATACTTTCAATGCCTATATTTTGCCTAAATTCAATGTAGAGGATAGTAATACAGATATAATAGTTATTTTATAGGTATATACTGCTGATTTATTGACTCTAGTTGTCTATTATGCTTGTTAGACCAAAATATTATTTTAGACCAAAATATAACCAGTATTTAACTAGCTATAAAAAGTAACAGTAAATTCATCGGGTTACGTTACATCTCGTCCAGCCGAAATCTCGCCCGTCCCCTCTGAAAAGATGTTATGGAAATACTCACCCGTATGTAAAATACATGACTGGGTTAGTCATACTTCTGAAAAACAACTAGGAGTCAACTGGACCACTCAGGTAGATTTCTATATCCATCTGGTAGTTTTGAAATGATCCCTTACACTGACCCAATCATAACAAAACATTCGGATAAGATGTCCCCTGACATTTTTTCAGAGGGGAAATCTCGCTTTAGATCGGGTTTTTGACCGGGCGAGATGTAGCCTAAACTCATCATCGTCAATTTATGTCATGACTGACTCGAGTCTATGCTCATGAAGATTATTTTAAAGAACACCACGGTAGTTTACAAAAAAGTAGTAAAATAAATTCAATCTACAATTTCTGTAAAACTACTTAAAGTATAAGCTTGATAATGATGATAGTATTTCATTTTCTAAAGTGGTACTTTACCTGAACCGTCCTTTCCCAATCGGTATACTCATTGACTATCGTAAAGAAAATCTCGCTCAGATGATACGTATAGGCGTTCCTTACGTAAGTCCTGGAAATAAAATTATATTTTAGATATAGAAAATAGAAGACCTTTTTTACAAAGTTAGTTAGAACAAAACAATTCAATACTTCATTTTATTGTTCTCAATTAATTTATGTTTTTAAAAACTTAAATCTTAGTTGTGTGGTTTTAAAACATTTCTAATTTAGTTGAATATTTCTAATGTGTTATTTTTCACTCTAACAGTAGTTTCCATTACCCGCTGTCCAGTATAATTTCAAATTCGTTCTTACATTTCCCTCAACAAGTTGTCATTCAAATCTTTACCTTATAATTTTATCCCTTCGCTCGCCCTCAAATCCGTTTTGTATATCTTGAGCTGAGAACTTCCAAAGGGCCTCACTTGTAACAACTCCAAATAGGAGATCGTATTTATTCTGTCCTCCTCTTATGCCGAATATCCTATCCCCATTTCTTTTGTCTGCTTTAATGTTATTTACTCCAGACACACTCGTGAACCCTTGAAGATCGTTCGGTATGAAAAAAGTGAGTAGCTCTTTGGCGTAATCAGTCTTCACTACAACACCATCTACTGACGGTCCGTACGCTGTTAGATAGCTGGGAGTACTTATTTCTGCGGACATGAGCTCAAGTAGCGGTACTTCTCGCAGGCAATCGACTATAAGCTCGTGGTCTTTTACAATGTCATCTGGGAGAGTGCAGTTCGCTTGGCGCGCGAGTTGGACGGAATAGCTAACGGGATCTTCCACGAGCGCCCACGAACTTAATGCTGAGCCTGATAAGAGGATTGCTCGGTGGAACAAACCTGAAAGAAATTGTCCATTAATATAACAATAACATCAATTTTATAAGTGCTTTTGTAATCTTATGACAGTCTTGTATGTAAGGAATTCTTATATCATAGCAACTAATAAGGCGACAACGTACGCACTGAATATGTGGAATAGCGAAGTTATTTTGAATTTGAAACTATTGGCGTGGCGAGGTATAACTCTAAATGCAATCTACGTCTGCGAATGTTTCACAATGGAAATATTGTTTAAGTATCTAAATGATTGGTAGATTTGAACACATATATCGTAAAAAAATAGTTTGTATTTTTATACTCACCAGGCATAACAGTAGGGGAAATCATGAGGAAGTTTATACAAGCTGCCCCGGAGCCATGGCCTAGCATAGTCACATTGCCTGGATCTCCACCGAACAAAGCTATGTTCTGCTGTACCCAGTGCAGTGCAGCAATCTGATCCATTAACCCGTAGTTGGCTACTCTAGCTTTGAGGTGAGGTATGGGGTTAGCGTTGAGGAAACCTGTAAAAAAAAGCGTGCACTGTAGTAACGACTCCTCTGGTTATGCAAGGCGATAGTAGCATACTATCAGGCGCCCTGCACACGTAAAATTCGGACCGCGGATTTGACTGCGTTCCAAATCGCGGAAAGATCTGTGTGGTTTGGACTGCGGATCGAACTGTCGTGCTTATTACGACTAAAATGCGTCGTTCAAACTGTGAAAAATGCGCTTTCATCGACATGCTAGATCGGACCCGTGCATTTACACGCTCAGTTTTCCGTGATCAGAACTATGCGTGACGGTGGCTAATCTTTTAGCTTGTTTGCTCCATTTGTCAAATAAATATTGTCGTTGAGAGTTTTGATTTTTTTTTATATCTGTTCATAGCAAAGGACGTCCGTTTATAATCTACCTTTATCGAAAAACCTATTTCCTATCTCAATAGGTATTCTAAGTAAATACGAAGCTTCATAAGATATTCCTATCAGATCCAAGTTATAAAATTAGTTATTCTATAATAATTTAATGAAGAATTCCGATAGGCCTTTGTGAATTTGTATTCGTAGAACGTAGTTTATTGAAATAAAGCTACGTAATGGTAAAATACTGAGTAAATATTTGGGCCACATAGGCTCGGCATAGATAGCGATAGAGACGCGACAAGCTGTTGACCAATCGTTTTAATATGAAAACAGTTCTATCTCTTCTTTAAGGTAATTTATGCTAATAATAATATTATTTATAATAATATTATCAGGAAATAGGCTACATTACGAATTGATATAACGTAATTAAGCTATATGCTTTATTTGCACTAATAGCTTATAGCGTAATCGGTACGTTGGCCACTAAATGGATTAATATCCGGTACGGTAGTCCTACGGTATCTGTATTAGACCCGAAACCAATCATTGAGTTGGGATTATAGGCCTAGGCCTTTTCTGTTCTATTAAACTAAAAATACGTTTGTTTATTTTTCCTAGACTTTGCTCTGTAGTCGAAATTCGCCAACAGGGATGTTGCCTAGTATCGATTATCAAATATCAGATTTTCGCTAATTAAATTTTAAACTTTTTAAATTGAGATACATAAATCTAAAATAAAAAGTTATTTAGGTTGACGCGTTTAAAAAATAAACTCAAATAAAAATCGTTGCTCAGCTCTTTCTTGCAAAACGATTTGTGACGTCACAATCAGCTACCGTAATATATTGTTTAATGACAAATGTATGGTGTTAGGACATCGTGACGTCACAGGCCAATATATTACTCTTTTATATTGAAAATTTTAATTGTTGGTATCTTCGTTATTTTTTAAGATTGACAAAATTGGGTTTTATATTGTTTATTATAATTTTGTCTAATATCGTATAAAATATTTTTTTAGTCAACATGCCTATAATTATTAATTATACTTTATTGGGGTTCCATTGCTCTTAGGTAACGACGCGTAGTGACAATTACATTCACGCCTATTCACTTAGCTTTACGGCGATAGTGTAGTATTAAGAAGCTTTTCTACAACCTCTACATAGTTTTAATAGTTCATTCTCGAGAAAAATACGACTGTCAACACTCGCACATTTGACTTATCAATTGAATTTACAATAGGGATGATGACTACATCTAAACTATTTACTTTCATTAATATACTGAGATATATTGAGGCATTACAACTTGGTAAATGTAAAAAAAAAGTATTTAATGTATAGTTTAGTAATTAGATACATCTAAAAATCTAAAAAGTAGTAGCAGTTTTTTTTTTGCTAAATTAGTAAACAAAACCTACTTTACTTACATCATATTCAAAAACATTATCTATCCTAAGTATGAACTTAAACGCACAAATATCGGAGATATTTACTAATATGCTCCTGCGGCCGCATACTTCATACACTTTAACCTAGGCGTGACGTCACAGCTAGGTACGACTTTAGTATGGAGCGTTTTCACGAGACTTGCGAAATTTTGTATACAAAGTTTTGTATACCTTTGAAAATATTGACTTTTGATATACTTTTTCTTCTGACAAGTTACTCATATTTAAGAGTAATATTCATTTATGCAATAAAAACAATTAGTCATCAAGCCCATTGTAATAAAATAGCTTAGTGGATGTGATAATGCACACTATTTTATGTAAATCGAATACCTACATTACTTAATTTAAGTTCTTTTTTTTTGAAATCGACCAGGAAACTAGCAGCGGATCGCCTGATGGCAAGCGATTACCGCCGCCCATTGACACTCGCAACACCAGGAGGTGATGAGCTTGTGTTCCTGGTCCTTAAAATCCCCAAACCCGATAGGGCCTCAGGTAACCTCACACTCGGCGAAACACAACGCAAGCATTATTTCACCCTGTTTTTATATTTACCCCGTCGAGCCGGCCCATTCGTGCCGAAGCATGGATCTCCCATGTTTAAAGCTTCTTTATGAGAGAAAATAAAATAAATATGATGTAGTCTCTAGACACCAGTTATAGTTTATGCATTGACACAATAAACACATCAAATATCTTAGCATCGTTTGATCGATAAGCGTTTTGCCACAGAGTAATAAATTACATACATACTGATATCGTGGTATATTTTCGGATATATTTTCGGATGAATAAACACATATATTCAAGGAAAATTGATTTATAATATTTACTTTAAATACATTATTGATAGAACCACTGAGTGTATATGTTATTGAGGCCTTGATTTTTGTTAGATCAGTAAATATTATTATGTTAAAAAAACAATTAGTCTTTACAAAAAAGTTTAGTAGTTTTAATAAGTAAAAAGTCTACAAAGTCCAATTTATTTAACACTAGTTGTTGCATGCGGCATCCTATCCCGTAGTCTACTCTATATATCCATCACTACCAAATTCAATCAAAATCGATTTAGTAGTTTCGGAGCTTACTCAATTCAAACAAAGTAACAAACCTTTTCGCTTTATAAAATTATACTTAATATTTATCATATAATTATGCGTTTAGTTTGTGTGTTACCGAAGATTTAATATGTTTATGAACTAATTACAAATTACTAGACCGATTTTGATGAAATTTATATAGCACGTATATAAAATAAATCACGAGGATCGACATAGGCTACTTTTTATTGCAGTAAAATGTACTGTTCCTGCGCGATTTCCTTTTGCGCGCACGAAGTCGCAAGCAAGTTATGAATAACTTTTAAGCCATTATACTGCAGTTTTCATATTTCGTGACAAAAATACAGGAAGCGCTTGTATTCAAGAAGCAATCTAATTATGCGCTGCTTCGTCACGTTTCATTTTAGTTAATTAAACATTTTTTAGGTACTTTTATATTTTATGAAATTTCAACTCTACTCCATTGTCATAACGACACAAATACATCATAGTGAATTCTTAAATGTAAGGAGCATTGTTAAAATATTAAATTTTCTACTTAGTGTCTTATGATAGTGTTATTAATTATGTAGTCTTACGAATTTTGAGATTTTCTTAGTACTTACTGTCGCTGGAGATTGCGGTAGTTTGATTTAGCGGTTTTGTTTCTGTTATTATTTACCGAAAATAAGATTAGATTGCCCTAGTGATTCGTCAAAATAATATTTATTCCTAGCCATTAACCGACAAATATTACCATTACTAGGTATATTAATTCGTGAAGTTTTGATTAAACTTTCTGATACACAGTTTTACGAGAATTGTGTAACGGAAGGAGTATAAAATTTGGCCGTTAAATTATAGTTTATGTGGAGGAAAAAGCTAATCTTTTTTTTTAAATATTGGTTAGAAATATTAACTACCTCAGATTATTAATAAACACTACCGCGCGTTTGGTAAATACAATTTGGTAAATACAAAATATTTACGTTTGTAAATCTGTCGCAACTAGTAAACTTACAGGCAAAGGAACCCTTATAAAGTACAAACTTTAAAAATATATGAACATAGGCGAGTTCGATCACAGTGCGACCTCTAGTATCTTACATAATATCCATAAGCAAAGGTTACTATTCTAGTAACGCACCTAATATTCATAACCACTACTTAATTCTAGTAACTTACCTAGTATTCCCAGTGTGTAGTTGATAGTGTTGACAACAAGGCTGGTCTTACGCGTTACCTCAGTTTCAGAAACCCTCCTGGCATTCATAGACTAGTTGACTACTCAAATAACTCACCTAATATACCCAATCTGTAGTTTATGGTAATCACCACGAGCCCCGCGTAGCTGGCCAGCACGGCGCCGTCGTACACGTTGCCGGAGTTCCACTCGAAGGATTCCCCGTGGATGAAGATTACCACAGGATACTTGGCGAGCAACGTTGGACCGACTGCAACAAACAATTAATATTATTTGCGAATATTTAAACATTTAAAAAAAGTACAGAATAGGCTTATCAATTGTCCTGAGAAACCAAATTTATTAACACTGTCAATTAGTCAGTTTTGTGATTGTTTGCTACAAAGCAACAGACAATAATAGCTCCCCACACCGATTTCGGTGACGGTGGCCGGTTTCATTGAAACCAGGCCAGCTACGCATGAGTTATTTTATAGTGCCCAAGTGTGTGCGCAGTACACTAGAGCACTCTCTCCTTCTTTACTCTCGTAACGCAGTGGAACGGATAACCGACACGACTGGCGAGAGATCAGGCGCAGGTCCGACTTTTTACATACCCATCCGACGCGTGAATCATCTTTATTGTCAAAAAATCAGGTGATCAGCCTGAACTGTCCTAACCAAACTTGGAATCAACATTTTTTGTTGTTCCAACGCGGGAATCGAGCCCACGACCTCCGAGTCGAGAGCCAAGCTCTAACCACTAGACCACGGCTGACCAGAGGCTGTTACATTGTATAAGCAATACACATGCACTTATTGAAACGGGCAGCTAGTGAATTGCTATGCTACGCCGTAGCAAACATCGTAGCTTAGGTACATCGTAGCAGATATATGTCGTAGCACAGCTACGCAACGACTCAAGCTACGATACTGCTATGATATTTTACTTTATTAGGTTCCTTACATATGAAATTAGCGTTTTGTCGTACTGGCCATTTTGATCTCAAATATATCTTCTTTGATTAGGAGTTCCAATTTCAAATTTATACCGCTATTTACTCATGCATTTTTGTTTCGAAAACCGTAATTCATTTGTTTTTTCCACTTTCGGTTTTTTCTTTGCGTCACTGTTTACAAAATGGAAAACTTGTAATATCATATTATTTTCGAGTACGAGTTCCACCGTGGCACCAGTGCTGCAGAAACGGCTCTAAGGATTTATGATGTGTATGGAGGCGGTGTCGAAAAAGAAAACACAGTGCGTTTTAGGTTCCAACGTTTTCGTTCTGAAATTTTCGACCTGAGGAACAAGCCCCGTGGTCGACCGGAGACCAAAGTTGATAATCAAGAATTGAAAGCTTTTGTGGAAGTAGATCCATCGCAAACCATGTCCGAGATAGCTGCAGGCTGCGGTGTTAGTGATAAAACTGTTTCAGTCCACTTGAAGCAAATTGGGAAGGTGAAAAGCTTGAAGGGTGGGTACCTCATGAATTAAGTGCAGCAAACCGACAAACGCGCGTTGACTGCTGCGTAACATTACTTAACCGGCACAATAATGAATTGATTTTAAATTGAATCATTACCTGTGATGAAAACTGGATCCTGTACGATAATCACAAATGCTAATCGCAATGGCTGAACCCTGGCGAACCAGCCAAAGCCCTAAGCGAAAATTGACTCAAAAAAGATACTTGTGAGCGTTTGGTGGACTAGTGCCAGTGTCGATTACTACAGCTTTCTTAAATAGGGCCAGACGATTACGGCAGATGTCTATTGCTAGCAACTGCAAATCATGATGGAAAAGCTAGGCGCTAAACAACCGAGGTTGGTCATTCGCTCTAGGCCACTGCTGCTTCAGGACAACGCTAGACCACACACTGCACAACAGACGCCTATCAAATTAGAGGAGCTTCAATTGGAATGTCTAGGACATCCACCGTACTCCCCGGACCTTGCTCCAACAGATTACCATTTTTTTGAAATTTGGATAACTTCTTGCAAGGGAAAAAATTCAACTCCGATGGGGCAGTCCAAAGCGCCTTCAAAGATTTTATTAATTCCTGTCCGAATGGTTTTTTTAGTAAAGGAATCAATGAACTACCTATGAGATGGCAAAAGTGCATAGATAGCAATGGTATATACTTTGATTAAAAAAATATATTATGTTTAAAAATCGACTTTATGTTCCACCTTTACAAAACGCCAAATACAAAAATGACCTAATATTACAATTTACAGTGTATTGCTATACTTAAATATTATCTAAATAACCTCCGACCTAAAATGTTTGACCTTGTTTCAGTATTAAATTTCTAAGAGTTTTCCATTAGCCTATAATGACGTCATCATCGTTAGGTACAAACTCGGGGCTGAACACCTGTGCCGTTATTTTCATTTAACCTTCTATTTGGATGGTCTTAATTAAATTCTGTTAAATATTAATTGGTTTACCATTGCCAATTAATGATGGCTTTACCTTGTAAAAGCACATTTAACTGTTAATAAGGTACTATCGCACAAGTTGCCGCTAAACAAGGAATGTGATGAACATTGCTTAACTGCGCCGTTGAATCGTGCACATTCGTGTAAAACGGACTTTAACCAAGTCTGCAGTCGTTGTGGCCACTACTTTGTATTAAAATATTTTGAAGCGTTCTAGTGCAAATGAAAATGTCTTGAAACAGGTCGAGCAGAAACTTGTTGATTTTGTACCTGAGCTGGTGTGATGTAAAATATGAGTGAGTTAATTTAACCGATTAATTCTTTCTTTGTTCGCATTCGCGTCATCCAAAAGAGTCAAACCTACACATGCTTAAGAGTCAAACCGCGTCTATCTCTCAAATCAGTAACTATAAAATATAACATACATAAACGGCTATTAGCAGGAGAAGAAGACGACATATTATAATATATCGTTCCTAATTCTCCTTACGACACATGATAATGGGGAAGAAAAAGATGTCTTATAATAAATCAATCCATTCACATCCCACTATTGTTGAAGCTATCCCAGCACTACAACACACTAGCACAAATTATATTTATGTTCTATTAATTTAAGATGTCACTTATTCAAATTGCTATAAAGCCGTTATTCCTACGTCGTACTAGAAAACCACCAAATCACACAAACTTATTGACTTTATTGTGCCTTCCCTTTCTATTCAAAGTCAATGATTTTTATTCAAAATTTATTTTTATACAATTTCTGAACGTCGGTCTACATGATGCCTACCACCGGTTCGGGAACTAGCCCAGCGAGAAGAACCGGCGTAAGAAACTCGCACGGGGTCACCTTTTAGCAAAAAGATGGGAAAATTGTTCTCTTCAAAAAAAATATATTTACAATATAGTAACTTAATCTATATAACAGAAGTCATAAGTACATAGAAAATAATTAAGTACATAGAAGCTGCCTTGCAGGGGGCCATCTTATTCCCAAGGTGTGCAATCGTTAATGAAATCACTGACCTTATAATAAGCTTTAGCATACAAACGTTCTTTAACACCTTTTTTGAATTATTCGTCTTCCAAGTCCATTTTTGACAACTTCTCGACTCTCTCGCGCTTATTGAATTAAGAAAATGTTTGAACTCGAATAAATGTAAATAACATAACAAAGTTATTAATAAAATTTGAAACCAGGCCGGAGCAGGCATTACGCAGGATAAATTTTATAGTGCCCAAGTTTGTGCGCAGTATGCAAGAGCATTCTCTCTTCCCTTTCTCTCGTAACCCAGTGAGACGGATAATCGACAGGACTGGCGAGAGATCAGGCGCAAGTCCGACTTTTACATGTCAATCCGACGCATGGACCATCTTTCTTGTCAGACAATCAGTCCAAACTTGGAAACTACATTTTTCATTGTTCCGATGTGGAATCGAACCGGCGAATTCCGAGTGAAGAGCCAAGCTCTAACCACTAGGCTGTCTACACTCATATTATAAGCAGGAAACATTTGTTTATATTGACCGATTTTGATAAAATTTGGTACAGACTTAGCGTCATCGAAGGGAAAGGACACAGGCTATATATAGTAAGTATTTATTATTTTTGTGATAAATATGTTTCTTACATATTAAGTTTTATCAAACTTATTACAAGTTACAACGTGTATTCGCTAACAAACATTAATATAAAACTTTCTCTATTTTTCCTCGTCGATCAATATTTAATAGAAAAACTTTTGAAAGTAAATACCCGTCTAAAATTGCGAAGTAAACTTGCGAAGAATTCGATTGTAAAGTTTTAAAATGTTCAAAAGGCGACACTTGAAATGGTTGTACGACCGGAAAGACCCCGTAGTGCATGAAATACATATCGACAGCTTAGTGGACCAAAGTGTATGTGATGATGTCACCGAAAAATAATTTATGTATGGAGTTATGTAAATAATAGTCTAAGATCCGGTATACAAAATACAAAATTGTTATTTATTAGTGATAATAAATAAATGATAGATAATATTCACATTGACACATTGCAAATAGGTCGCCTAGTTAAATTGCGCCCTAAGGGCCGATTCTCATCGAAATGTCAGCGGAGCGGGGAGCAGCATAACTGTCATATTATACTTAATTTTAAACTTTATCTTCGTAAATATAAAACACAGTTTCGTTTGAGACAACCGCCGCCGCTTATGGCCGCTGATGGCCGCTAGCGACCGTACTAACAGATGAGGGTATATTTCTTGTACCGGACCTTCCACTGTAAATAAAGTTATGTATTTGTAATGCTAATAGTGCTGTGGCAGTTAGTGGTGTGATCGAGACAGTATCTTATAACGAGTCAGTTGACAATATTGGTAGGTACTTAAAACAAAATAAACAATATTATATAAGCGTAAAAAAAAACTACTTTGAAAATGATTTCATCACTTTTTTATACTTTATAAATAGTAAATATCGCTCAAAATTTTGAAACCGTTGGCAAGAAATTTATAAAAATTAATGACTGTAATATGTAAAATAAAGTGACAAAATTAAAAAAATAAATATATTTACGTTATTATAATATCGTGTTTGTGCAGATCTTCCTCAGAAAATATTAAATTCTTACATTAAAAAAAGCGTGAAATAAAATCCGTGAAATTTGAATAACAATACTTCACAATCATGAATGATTGCGGTATTTTTCAGTGAAATAATATAAAATATTGTGTTATTGATAGATATAGTTTTTTTGAAAGAATTTTTTGAAAAAATTCACAAAAACCCTAATGCACATTATGATCTCTAGTGAAATAATATGGATCAGAATGTGGTCGAAATAATCGAGCGAAAGGAGATTTTTTCAATCCGTGGCAAGTGGTAAGGTGTAATTGATTATTGCTTTTCATATGTAATTCTGTTAAATTTGAACTCGCACCACTGGTAGTTGGAAGTGTCAATCTCATGTATGCTAGTTTACCTCAAAGTAAAAAAGAAATCTTGAAGTTGATAAAATATATTTCAATATGAATATCGCATTAAACATTATGCATACGAATGCCAATATATTATAACGTAACACAATATTCATCATATGCAACGAACGTATTATCTCGGCGTCATATGTCGATAAAACGAAGATGAATTCATAATATTATGAATATGGAAATATTTTATAACATCGATAATTCATCCCAACACTATTTTCTTTGTTTCTGCCGAACGTTTCGCATGACAGATTCGTTGCGATCCAAATATTCCTTGGACTCATTCCAACAGTATGAAATATGTTCTCGCCATTGAGTACGTGAAATGCTCATATTGTTCTAAGTATAAAAAGTTTGTTGGGTTAATGTGATAATGGTTCAAGTTTAGGTCAATATTTGGCAATGCTTTATGGAACATCACTATTTAATATACGCATTTTTCATCATAAGACATTAGAATATTGAAATATAAATAAGAAAATAACAGGACAAGCGTCCACACGATTTTGAGGAGCATGTCGCCTCAGATTAAATTATGCTATAGTTAGCATAGGTACCCGACTATTAGCAAGAGCAGAAATGTAATATTATATCGTTCCTTTTCCCACATGCTAACACTTATTATGACACAGACTGCTATAACCATTACTCTTTAAGCTTTGCCGTAGTCGGGTAATTAAAACAAATTGCTTTTTTATCAACAATCAAAATGAAATTCTGTAATTTATTATAGCGAATAGATTTATTACATATTTAGGCTTGACCTCATATACTTCGAGCGAGTTCCTATTTTCATGTTATGAATTTAAAATTGCGCAGCTCTTCAACATCGTACTCGTATTTAATTCGAGAGCTATTATTAATTTCCTTTTCTGAATCTTCATTTTATGAATGACTAGCTTTTACCCGCGGCTCTGCTCCCATAAATACAGTATCCCACGGGATCACTGTACTTTTTAAGGATAAAAAGCCTTTGTTTTAATCCAAAGCTTAAACTACTACCATACCAAATTTCATCGAAATCCGTTCGGTAGTTTTTGCATGAAAGAGTAACAAAGATCAATCTATCCATTTATCCTCACAAACTTTCACATTTATAATATTAGTAGGATATCTAATAAGCTTTTATCTTACAAAAATAATAATATTAAAATAAAATTATATTCTATGTACGTATCCTATAGCAAAAGTAACTAACTGTTAACAATTAACTTCTAACAATGAAGTTAAACAAAACAAACACTTTCTAATACATTCAAGAAAATTATATAATACTAGCTGTCTCGACACACGTTATTCTGTCGCACCTATAAATATAGTGTTGATATCTTCCCCCGCAATTTTTCAAAAATTTCTCACCGTTTAAGCCTTCCCTGAACTAGTACGATTATTTTATGACCAAAATTAGTCAAATCGGTCCAGCCGTTCTCGAGTTTTAGCGAGACATTAAAATATCAATCAATTTAAATGTAAGAAGCTTATAGGTACATTAGAAGGTCGATTAAGCAAAATAAATCCTGCAGCAGTAAAAAGTTACGATCCAGTCGCGATATATTAAAACTGCAAAATGGTATTTATTCCCATAAGCCATTAAACCAACGTCACACCCATTTTTATTGGTCCAAACTTCAAAAATCTGTTTATGATAGATTATGTCAAGACGACTCAGATAATTATAATTGAATTATCAATAAACATAAAATGACAGTGTAAGTTAATTACGAGAAATGGGGTTCAGATGCTAAATAATAATTGGCTATATCACACTGTCAAGGAAACGTTGTTATTATTTCATACTACCCGCGGCTCCGCTTGCGCAAATATACTATCAGGTATCCCGCGGGAACAGTGTACTTTTCCGGGATAAAGAGTAGCTCATGTTTTAATCCAGATCCTAAACTAACGCCATACCGAATTCCATCAAAATCCGTTTAGTAGTTTTTGCGTTAAAGAGTAACAAATATCCATCCGTACATCCATCCTCACAAACTTTCACATTTATAATATTAGTATGATAAAAGTACTTTAAATATAAATAGTATAGTGACCTAAAAATATATCTGCTTGTCATTCAAAGAGCTACAAATAGGTTCAGACAAAAAGAAAATTCAATTTACTCCGCAAGTAAAACCAATCAAATATAACTTAGTATTGATGTTCCCAAGGGCGTATTATTAATTCTGAAACCGTTCGCGTGATTATACAAAAAATAATAAAGAGCCAATTACGGTGTTTTATGACTTATTAAAATCGTAACTTTATTTGGTTATTTAAGTGTTAATTAGCATTTTTATAAAATACTTGACTTTGCCCGCGACTTCATGAGCGCAGAAGGAAATTCCGCTTGCGTCGTACATTTTGTCGCAATACTACGAGGGCGGGTCAATAAGTCCGTGACTTTTGGAATAAAACACAGATTTTTTGATAAATAAATCATTTTATTTTTCAACGTAGTCCCCCTTGAGCTCTATACACTTTGTCCAACGCTTCTCCAATTTTTTTATCCCTTCCAAAAAATATGATTTGTCGAGGTCCTCAAAATAGGCCTTTGTTTGCGAGATGACTTCATCATTGGAGTCAAATCTTTTTCCACCGAGCCATTTTTTCAGGTTTGGGAACAAGAAGTAGTCACTCGGAGCCAAATCTTGAGAATAGGGTGGATGTGGGAGCAATTCATAGCCCAATTCATGGATTTTTGCCATGGCAACTGCACATGTGTGCACCCTTGCATTGTCTTGGTGAAAAAGAACTTTTTTCTTGGCCAAATGAGGTCGGTTTTGTTTTCAAATCCTCATTGATGCGGTCCAATAAGTTGGCATAATATTCCCCATTAATTGTTCTTCCCTTTTGAAGATAGTCAATGTGGATTATCCCACGTGCATCCCAAAAAACAGTCGCCATAACTTTATTGGCTGACAAACCCACCTTGGCCTTCTTTGGCGCCGATTCACCCTTAGAAACACACTGTTTTGACTGTTGTTTGGTCTCTGGTGTGTTGTGATGGATCCATATTTCGTCCACGGTTAAAAAACTCCTCCATATTGTGATTAAACAACGCCAAACCTTCCTGTGAAGTTGTTACACGATTGCGTTTGTGGTCGACTGTGAGCAAACGCGGCACCCATCTTGCGGAAAGCTTTCTCATGCCCAAGTGATCATTCAAAATTGAAACCACTGAGCCATGCGAGATGCCTATGGCTTCCACAATCTCTTGCACTTTTAATCTTCGGTCGGCCAACACCATATCGTGAATTTTTTCGATTGTTTCGGGTGTAGAGACCTCAACTGGGCGTCCAGGACGTTCGGCATCTTCAGTGCTTGTACGGCCACAACGAAATTCAGTAACCACTTTTTTACCATTGAAATCGATGGTGCAGAGTCCCCATAGTATTTATCAAGCTTAGCCTTGGTCTCGGTAATGGTTTTTTTTCGCAAAAAATAATGCTTAATAAGCACACGAAATTCACATTTTTCCATTGTTTCCTTAAGTTACTGGATAGTCTGATAAAGATAGCTGTAAAACACAACTAACTAACTGACGCAGCAAGTTCAAATTTTGATAGGAGTCAACTGACAGATGCCTGTTGACAGGAGTAGTGTTGCTTTTTCAGTAAGGAGGTTAGAAATTCAAAAAGTCACGGACTTATTGACCCGCCTTAGTATAAGGCTACCTACGCTGTTTTAGTTTTAGACGTTTTTCATTTATGTTTTAAAGTGAAACTTTTATTACATTGTCTCAAACTTTTTCGTCTGTGTGTTGCATGTCGCGTGACGGTCGGCTGCGGAGTAGGGATAAAGTGAAAGGCGCTCGTCAGAGCAGCCGAGGCCAATATGGCGGCGCCTATAGTTCGCATCAGCTGACCGTGTAGTGTATAGACTAGTACTCATTTGTGCCAGTGCTCCACGCTATTTTGTTATTAAGTTTCACTTTTACCGTGGTTTCATAAAACCACACAATCCTTTTTCTTGATTAGTTTACAACCCAAAAATACTTCACATTAGTAAGGCCCTCATAAACATCTTATGCAAATAGGTTCGCTTTACCTATAGCGTGATCTAGCCGAAAATCAGCGCCATCTAGTATGCCATATGAGAACCAAAGTTCCTTAAGAAAATTAACTTAAAATCTAACGCATAAACAGTCTGTATATTGATAAAGACCGCATTTAACTCGTTATGTAGTTCACGCGAAGACACAAGAAGCGCATTTTATTGTTATTAAGTTTTACTTTTAACGTGGTTTCATAAAACTACACAATCCTTTTCTTATTATATTTAAAAATAAGCTTAATTATTATTTTTAGTTTCTAGTAGAGCTGCAAATAAATGTTTCTTATTCTTATTATTCATATTCAATAACAATTAGCATATGTCTTCTCCGGTGGTCTATTATAATTCTATATCTGTGTCAAATTTTATCAAAATCTGTCCGGTAATTTCAGAGTCCATTCAATGTAAACGGTAGGCGATTCTCGCCATTTATGGACGCAACACCAAAGGCTAAGTGTAACAAGTGCTTACCTGCTGTGTGTGTGTAAAGTGTGTAAAGTCAAAGTCAAATGTTTTATTCAGAGTTGATTTTTAAATACACTTTCTGAACGTTAATCTACATGATGCCTCCCACTGTTTTGGGAACTGGTCCGGCGCGGCGCAAAGAACGTCCAAGTACCTTCTAGCAACTTGTTTCTCGTGGTGACCATTGCATGTTATTATTAGAATTTTTCTTATGTGAAATAGATGCCTTTAAGAGAATAGCTTTATAAAGAAACTAGCTGGTATCCGCAACTAATGGAAACTGGAACCCATTTTAAAGCGCTAAGATAAAAGTGGCATAAGTTACTCCTTATTACAGCCAGTGAAAGTCCGGCTAAAATCGGGCCAGCCGTTTTAAAAACTAGCCGATTAACAAACAGATAGATAAATAGCAGTGGGGTGGCACGGAACTCCATTCCTATCGGCTTCACTTACCATTTACCTATGAAGGAGAAACAGCCTTCGCCACTACACAGACATAAAAACAGACAACATTTAAAAAAATATATTTTTAATTGTAAGTACCGTTCACGTAATAACTATTTAGTACTGTATATAATAATATGCAATTATAAGTACCGCATATTCCATCGTAATATACATATTATAGTGAAAAGCTTTTAATTTAAAATTAAAAACTGGCACTTTGTATAGAGTATCCATTTTAAAGATAGTTAATAATATAGCTTAAGGGACAAACGCATCATATAAAATGTCACACCTGAAAAAGGACCGTAAAACCGATATTTGGCGAAACGAGATGTAAGCAGAACCAAATAGAACCGTACTAAATATAAAGCATAAAAGCAACAAAAAAAATAACAACAAAATACCAAAAATAACAAAAGTTTGATATTTAAAATAAGAGCAGTATAATATGTGCTAAACCTAAACGATTGCCGTGACGGGAAGTGGGTCGCTACATGTCCCACATTTGGATGCAGATGAGGCTGCCGTAGTTAAGTGACAGCGACCGCACATTGTGCAAATTCGAGGACACGTGAGGAAACAAAAATTCGTCTTGAGCGAGAAATGTTTTTAGATAACAATACAAGAGACTTATGTCACACAGAAGGAGCGTTTAACCCAAGCACGGGTAATAATAAAAACCAGAAAAAACTTTGTGGAGTAAAAACATGAAATTATTATTTCGGGGCACAGGTTTGTATATGGGTAAAATCTTAGGTTGGGTGTCACTGAAAAATATATACATTAAATTTCAAAGGAGAACCGGAATCCAGAATGTAGGTTAATCTTGTCGCAAGTCGAGACAGTCCTGAGAAATCCGCGTCACCTGGTAACACTGTAGCTGGTGATATTTGAGTAGATCATTTCAGTAGTGAAGGGTGGTACTGACAGATAAAGTGATTGCACTTACAACGCCCGGCTTAAGCATTAATTTCATTATACTGCTGCTACTGCTTTTGAATAATCGCATTAAATTAGATTATGAATATTAGCGTGATACATTTATGTTGCGGTATTTATGGTTCAGTGGTTCTGAGGTTTACAGATTATATGGATAAAAGTAATTTTATCTTTTAAATGAAATACACTCGGTTGTCTATCTGTCTGTCTGTCCTAACCTCCTTCTATGGTCTTTGTAATTTATATATTCTAGGCTAGGCTAATCCTCATTTAATAAAGAGGAACGATTTGATTGCTTGTATGTTTGTTTGTTGCCCGAAACAACTAGACCAACTTTGATGAAACTAGCCACAGACATAGAGTAGACCACGGGGAAGGACGTAGGCTACTTTTCATCACAGCTAAACGTACGGTTCCCACGGGAGTTGTTATTGCGCGCACGATATATTCAATGCAATGCAATAACTATACAAAAAATAACGTTTTTTAAATGTTATTTAAAGTATAGGAAATTTAATCTACCTAAAGCAAGGAATCTAGAATTTCAAAAATCTTTTGCAAGAAATCTGCATTCCTAAACTTTTTATATACATTTCTCTCAAGTTTATTTTTAATTTTTTTCCTACCGTCTGGTATTGGCGATATCAAAGGATTCGTTACAAAGAGTAGTAGACTAATTAATTGCCCTCTTTTATATCTATTGTAAAGCACTAAGCCGTCTCCGATCGATAATATAGACCATTGTGAATCGTGATTGATATTTTTCGCCCCGGTCTCGCCGTCTGAGATGAAATTTCCCAACTCGATTGAACTATAAATTTATGTGATTATATCGGGTAAAGAATTTTTAATACTTTCACTTGGAAGAAATGGAATCTTTTGACTTTAAGAAGTTCGAAAACGAATCTCGCTCAAATGGTTTAAACCAACATCAAACTTTTAGGTTTGTTTTATTGTTTTAGATTAATTTTTCCGTTTCGTACGTCCCTACCCAAACAATAGTATATCTCACGTTACTATGTACATATATCGGAAATTCTATTTTTAACCAACATTGCTGATATATGACTACAACATAAATATTATAAAAAAATTAAATAGCCTCAAACAGTCTTGGAAAAAATATTGAAACAAAAATAAACATTCGTATTGAGTAGGTAGACTAGCGTTCATACATCGTACTTCTGATCAATCTTCTTTTTTGCATCTCTTGTAGCGCACCGAGTGGACTTTAAATAAAAAATTTGTCAAACATTTTATACGCATATTCAAGTTTTTCAACGGGCAGTCACTGCGAATTGTACTTTCAAATGATTTTGCTGTCAAACAAGTTGGTCTGCATTTGAAAGGCTGCAATTCCATTTCAGTTAACACGATTTTGTTCTAGCTGCTATATCAAAGATTATCGGTCGATAACCATCTCTCAAATAGTGAGCTTATTAAGTAACTATGTTAACTTAGTGGACTTCAGCTAAATTCTTCTCTCCGTGGAGGCGTTTGTGAGCCTCATGATACTTCCCACTAATATCATAAATATGAAGGTTTGTGAGGATGGAAGGTTGTTTGTTACTTTTACACACTAAAACTACTGAACGGATGTCGATGAAATTTGGTATGGTAGTAGCTTAGGCTCTGAATTATAACATTGGCTACTTTTTACATACAAAAAAATATACAGTTTTCCCGTGGGATACTGTATTTACGCAGGCGGAGCCGCGAGAAAAAGCTAGTCTATTATAAATGTGAAAATTTTTGACGATGGATGGATGGATGTTTGTTACTCTTTTACGCAAAAACTACTGAGCGGATGTTTCTGGATTAAAACATAGGTTACTTTTTATTCCGAAAAAGGACAGTGTTCCGCGGTGCGGTATTTTCCTATAATTATTTTTACCTAAATGATAGTGCTCTGAAAAATAAGACAGTTTACAAAAGGAATAGTATACTAAAAATTATTATCAATATTTTCAAAGAAACTGTGAAAACGCCCCAAATATCGTACAGGCACATGACGTCACACGCTTGTTGCTACAAATATGTCCAATCCGGTGTCAGAACTGGCAGAGTTAAGCGGTTAAGACTTGAAAGCTGCTTAAATGATAAAATGCTTCCAAATATACGAAGATAAGACACTTCATACCTATATCGGAGTTTGACTCGTCAAACCCCGATTTAATAAAATTGTGTTTTGACGTTTGCCTGACCAAATTAGTCCCTCCCAGGTTTGACGAAAATTGTTTAGTCAAAGGCCGAAAATTTACATTTGTTTGGGCTTTGACTAAGTCATTCAGTCTGACCTGAGGATTGACCAGTCCAACCTAGGAGCGCCGGAGCTTCGGAGTTTGCCTATAACATATGGACAAAACATTTCGTGGCAACTTAGACAAACACATTTTACACTAAATTTATGTTATTTCCGAAGTTTGCGCGTTGTTAATACTTACCATAGTAAATAATTTAGTTTTTGATGTAAGTAAACTAATTATATAGGTTTTTTACACATAAGTTGTAAAAAAATATTCCAACTTTTCATGACTTTGAAATCCATCTAATTGCAAAAATAGACATAAAATCTTTTTTTTTACTTTTATCAAGTTGTTATACTTATTTATTCTGTTTTTAACCGTAAAAAAATTGATTGTCTGTAAAGTCGGTTTACGGACGATAATTTCACGTGATAACGTCATCACAATCCGAACACTTAGGCCGATCGTGCCTCTCTATCGCTTGTTCCGCGCTCTCGCTTGCACGATCGGCTCAGGCGGAACGTGACAATCAGGCGGAACGTGACAATTTTTCGTGCATGCCGCCGGCGTTCATCGATTTATAAGACGTTGTCACGTCAAAATAATAGTCTCATAGAGATTTGTCTTTCAATAAAATTGAATTATGATGTTCCGTTTAAAATATGAATATTAAAGTGCTCAACGGAACTCTGCAATTTTTATATTTTACTACACGCTTTATAATATACTCCGAGCTGTCACGTTATATTAAAATTGTTTCATCTTTTCGAAATTACCTCCATATAAAACCCGTGCCATTTCGTATCATTCAATAATAAAATATGCACGGCAACACATCCATTTCGCATAAAAATACAATTTCAATAAAAAAAAAATATATATATATTTTTCTGTGAAATTCAACAGTAGTTGCATTATACCGTAATTTATGAGTTCGGATTGTCGTTGTTATGAATAAAACATAAAAGTACACAACCGTAAATCTGTATGGAGTTTGATGTTTTAACGAACTGAAAAGATGAATTTTACTTTTTTAGTTCAATTAGGGCAGGGTCAGATGGTTGCTGGAGTGGCTTTTTACCATACAGGGCCGGTTGTACAATCTGCTATGTACTTTGTGCGAGCGAGTATTTGTCACTGTTCGCCGTGAAGATATGTATGGCATCCAAACAACGCACCTAGTGAGAAATTTTAGTAAACTTCTTCACGGCAAGTAGTGAAAAAACTCACAATCAGCTGGATATTTTGACGCTGCTTACTTTATACAGAGCGACAGAGACAAAACTTGCTAACAAGCTATCCGATAGTTCGAAGAAGATTGTGAAACAGGCCCTTAGAGTTCATTCGCACCTGGATGAAACGATGCGGGAGATGGCTTTGTATTTTAAGATTTTTTTTTCAAATTTCAGATTCAAAATTCGACTTTATTCATTTCATAAGAAGATTCAAATTTTATTGTAAGAATTCGAATCTCAGGTTACACCGCGCTGCACAGAGCATGTGCAGTGTATGCTTGATATCATATGAAACGTGTAGAGAATGAAGTTCAATTTTAAATAGCTATCTTAAAAATACCTTTTTTTTCTCTCTTCTTCGATTTGTGGCTGTAATTGTTTCCTTTTCTCAAGTACTAAGAAACATGGTATTTCTAAAATACGATAAAATAATAGTAAAGAAACAGTCTGACAATAATAGAGAAAAAAGGAAAAGAGAGGGATTATTCTCACCAAACTCTCCAACGCAGAAGAAAGTCAGTGCTACAAACAACTTGCCACAAAAGTATAATACTTTGCCCAAAACAGCATCAAAAGAAACTATCAGACCAAACATATTCAACTACGTCGAGAGGAAAGGGTCCAACAACTCAACATCAGAAACCCCAAAAAACTAACAACCACCACCGAAAACCGGAAAAACTTAAATATAAATAAGCGACTCGTAAACAAACCAAATTCAGTAATATGCACCCCAAGCCGGCATGTCACCGTGGTGGAAGATGACTACCATCCAATTAAAAATAAAGAAAAAATAAAAACACATTAAGTATATGCACCTACAATGTTCGCTCTCTATCATCATTTGAAAGATATATAGAACTAACATACGCTCTAAAAATATAAAGTGCGACATAATAGGCCTATCAGAAATAAAACGAGTAGGCTATAACATCGAAGAGTGCCAGGACTATATTTTGTGTTATATAGGCCAAACAAAAGGCCAACACGGAGTGGGATTCCTTATCAAAAAAGAGCACAAAAACAAAATAAGTGGATTCACAGGAATCTCAGAACGAGTAGCTCTCTTACAATTGGAGTTTGAAAACTATTCAGCATCCTTGATACAGGCTTACGCACCAACGGAAAGAGCAAACGAAGAAGAAATCAGTAAATTCTACGATGACCTACATCAAGCTCACTCATTAACAGACAATAAAGTTTAAGTAATTGGAGATTTCAACGCGAAAATAGGGAAGCAAGAAACTGATAATAATAACCAGATAGGTCGATTCAGCTTCGGAGAACGCAACGAAAGGGGCGAAAGGCTAATAGAATATGCATCTGAACATAATCTATCTATAATGAATGTTACATATATCAACAGTAAGATGTAACTGTCAATGTCATTATTGACATTGACAGATGTCATAAGTAAAGCCTATCGAGTTAGTTTATTTAGTTGGCCAAAAGGCTATACATAGTGTAGACGTATATATTGTGCTAAGCATATCTCATTACATATTGTAATACGTATTCGTTGTAAGCACCAATAAAGGAGAGTATAAGAATTGCTGCTGTATTATTATCGTCACCACACGAGCGCACGAAGGACTTACAATCAAGAGGTCATAGACCAACACATGGTGTCAGAAGTGAAAATTTAAAAGAAAACGAAAATTATGAACAAAAAAGAGGGTACGTCGAAAACTCTGGAAGATTCGAGACAATCTGAGTGTGGGAACTTAACAATGGCAGGCAACGGAGTACAGAAGCTTGAGATCTCTACAGAAATTATCAACAATAATGCTGAAAATTTCAAGAAATGGACGCAGTCATTCGAGATATTTCTACTGGCGTCGGGCATGGAGAAAACGGAAGACAAAAGAAAAATTGCAATCATGCTGCATTCCATGGGAGAAAAGGGTTTAAACATATACAATTCCTTCAATTTGGACCTAAGCACTGCTACTTTCCAAGAAGTCAAGGCAAAATTCGTCGAGTATTTTGAACCCAAAAAGAATTTGACGGTGGCACGACACAAATTCTTTACGTTGAAACAGCGTGTGAACGAATCCTTGGAAAACTTTCTAATGGAATTAGAAAACGCAAGTCATGCCTGTGAGTTTGGTTCGCTACGTGAGTCCCTTGTAAAGGACATTCTCATTGCTAATATGGCCACAAACTTCTCGCAATTTCGTCAGAAGCTACTACAAGAACAGGACCTATCCCTAGAAAGAGCCATACTCCTCTGTAGAACACTGACGATGGCGCAGAAAAATGAAGAATCATTCAATGCAGCAGATGGAAGAGAAGCCACAATATACAAGCTACACAAAAGTCGTCGGTCCAGTTCCTCCTCATACCAGAAAAGAAAAAACGCAAGATCTCCATCATGCCAAGGTCACCCAAGGTCAGCTACGCCTGGATCAAGAACAACGTCGTGTGTAAAGTGCAACACATCGCATGGTCGCCGCAACTGTCCAGCTTGGAAACACAGATGCAGGTCATGTTTTAAATATGGACATTTTACTCATTTATGTTTCAAGAAAAACAGTGTCAGGACTGTTGTTACTGGGGTAGGTAGCATAAATCTCGATGATGAATCAAGCCCCAAAAGTGCTGAGGCTGAGGCTGAGAGATTTACAATAGGGGCATTGTTCAACATTAAAAACATAAAATCACAGAATGCTAGTACAAATTTGATAAGCACAACAGACAAGTCCTGGTACTGTTCTCTTAATATAAAAAACAAAAAGGTAGATTGCCTAATTGACACTGGCGCAGACATAAATGTGATGTCTTATCAAGTATTTAAAGAATTGAATCTTAAATTTGACAAGCAGAGTAAAGAAATGTGTAAAAAATATAATATATTTGCCTACAGTGGGCACAGAATACCGATAATTTCAGTGTTAAACATTTGTTGTTTAGTTGAAAACAAAACAAAACCAGAAAACATTACTTTTGTTGTAACAAAATTAAATTGTCCAACTGTGATTGGTTTACCCACTTGTATAAAGCTAAATTTAATAACAAAAAACTTTTCTCTATCAATGGAAAATGAAAAAAATGTTGAGCAAAATGTATATAATATGTATCAAAAAACTTGTGACAAAATTGTGACCAGATATAATGATGTGTTTCAGGGTCTAGGCTGCCTCCCATACGAACACAGCATCGTGCTAAAAAAGGATGCTATTCCGTGCGTTGATCCCCCTAGAAAGGTACCCTTTGCGTTGGTTGAACCGTTAAGAAAAGAGCTTCAACTCATGGAGAACATGGGAGTCATACGGAAGGTGAACAAACCTACTCTCTGGGTGAGTAGTTTAGTTGTAGCCATGAAAAAGAATGGTGGATTGAGAATTTGCTTAGATCCTAGAAATTTAAATAAAAATTTATTGAGATGTCATTATCCAATTAAAAATATAGATGAAGTCAGGTCTAAATTGTCCAAAGCCTCTTATTTTTCACATTTAGATGCGTTTTCTGGGTTCTATAACATAAAATTAACTAAAGAAAGTAGTGATCTATGTACATTTCAAACTCCATTTGGCAGATACAAATTTTTAAGATTACCTTTTGGAATAAACACGGCTACAGAAATTTTCTATAAAACCATGATAGATCTTTTCGGAGACATAGAAGGTATAATAATTTGGTGTGATGACATTTTAATATACGGTGAAACAATTGAAATACACAATAAAAGGTTAGAAATGTTTTTGGACAGGGCTAGGCAAGTTAATTTAAAATTAAATAAAGCCAAGTGCAAGTTTCTTCTAGAAGAAATAGCATATTTGGGCTATATTTTCAGTAAAGAAGGTGTAAAAATCGATCCAGAAAAAGTTAAAGCGATAAAAAACATGCCCATACCTAAAAATATTAAGGATTTGCAGAGATTTTTAGGCATGATAAATTTTTTAGCACCGTTTATAGAAAATCTAGCAGAAAAAACTAATACCCTAAGAAATTTGTTAAAAAAAGATATGTTATGGTTATGGGATGAAAATTGTCAAAAGTGCTTTGATTTATTAAAAGAAGTCATATCTAAAGCACCTGTGTTAACTAATTATAATTGCAACTTACCTGTGATTTTGTCGGTAGATTCATCAAAGAATGCACTGGGAGCGGTCTTGATGCAAGACAAACGACCCATTGCATATAGTTCAAGAACACTTACCCCCTCTCAACAAAACTACGCCCAGATTGAAAAAGAATTGTTTGCCATACAGTTTGGATGTAATAAATTTCACCAATATATTTATGGCAGTAAAACAACTGTTCATACTGATCACAAACCTTTAATTTACCTTTTTAAAAATCCTCTTCATGAAGTACCTGCTAGGCTACAAAGAATGATGTTATCGTTGCAGGGTTATGACCTAGAAGTAGTTTATGTACCTGGTAAATATATGTATATAGCAGATACTTTGTCAAGAGCCTCACTTAGTGATACATACATACCTCAGTATGAGCAAGACTTACAGTGTCATGTTAATTCAGTATTCTCTAATCTCTCAGTAAGTAAGCCTTATTTAAAATTTATATTATTAGAAAGCAAAAATGATGAATCTTTAAATCTGCTCAAGTCTTATATTCAGAATGGTTGGCCAAGAAGCAAAAGTAAAGTAAGCTCTCTTGTGAAACCATATTGGAACATTCAAAATGAAGTACATATAATGAATGACTTATTATTTAAAGGCAATAGGCTTATTGTTCCAAAGTCCTTGCAAAGACAGATTTTAGATAAAATACACTGTGGTCATTTAGGTATTAATAAGACACTAAACATCGCTAGAGAAACAGTTTATTGGCCAAATATAAACGCGGATATTAAGAACTTAATTGATCAATGTTCCGTCTGTGCTAAATATAGATCAAATCCACCCCGTGAACCGTTGAAATGCCATGAGATATCTTATCTTCCATGGGAGAAGGTAGGTATAGATTTATTATATTTTGATGGAGAAAATTTCCTTGTCTGCATGGATTATTATTCCAAGTACATAGAGTTAGCTTCTTTGCATAATAATTACACTGTCGATAATGTTGTTAAAAGTCTAAAATCGTTTTTCGGTCGACATGGTATACCCAAGGCATTGGTGTCTGACAATGGTCCACCATTTAACTCCTGCAAATTCAAGTCTTTTCTTGTTGATTGGGATGTAGAACACATAACCACTAGTCCGTACTGGTCGAGATCTAACGGCCAAGCTGAAACCGATGTTAAAATTGTTAAAAACATATTACGAAAATGCAGAGAAGATGGCTCGGATATACATTTGGCGTTATTACACTATCGCAACGCTGCGAAGGGAGATTTTCCCAGTCCGGCCGCATTATTAATGTCTAGAAACTTGCGAGTAAATTTACCAATTCTTAACAAAAAATTAAAACCTAAAATTGTAAAATTTTCGACATTTGAAAAATGTCATAGACAGAGCAGAGACAAAATGTCTTTTTATTTTGACAGGAATGCGAAGCATACATCTCATGAGTTTCAGCCGGGAGATGACATTTACTTCAAAAAAAATCCTAAATCCTTTTGGTCTCCGGGAATAATTAAAGAGAAATTAGGATGTGGTAGATCATATTATGTTGCGGATCCAAACGGTGTTGTGTATAGGAGGAATAGGGGACACATTAGACCTAGAAAAATGAATTTAAAAGAAATAAATCCTCCACCTTCTTTTTATGGCGATGGCAGCACAATCAATATGCCTCCCATGCAGGAGAGTATAGATCCCATGAGTTTAACACAACGCGGAAACGGTCCCGTTCAAAATTGCATTAACGATGAGAACTGTGTTCCTATGGAGAGTCTAGAAAATACCGGTTACGTAACCAGGTCTGGTAGAAGTGTAAAGCGTCCTAAATTGTACATGCATGAGAAATTTGAGTAGATAAGTAATGTATTTGTTATTAGTTATGTACCTATATTTTTAGTTTGCTTTTATACTCGAAAAGGGAGGTGTTACATATATCAACAGTAAGATATAACTGTCAATGTCATTATTGACATTGACAGATGTCATAAGTAAAGCCTATCGAGTTAGTTTATTTAGTTGGCCAAAAGGCTATACATAGTGTAGACGTATATATTGTGCTAAGCATATCTCATTACATATTGTAATACGTATTTGTTGTAAGCACCAATAAAGGAGAGTATAAGAATTGCTGCTGTATTATTATCGTCACCACACGAGCGCACGAAGGACTTACAATCAAGAGGTCATAGACCAACACAATGAACACCTATTTAAAAAAGAGGAAAAATAAGAAATGGACTTGGATATCCCCTGATAGTAATACTAAGAACAAAATTGATTACATAATGACAAATGTTCCAAAAACTATAACAAATGTTGAGGTAATTAATAAAATAAACTTTGCCTCAGACCACAGGCTCGTCAGAGCGACTGTCGCTTTAAAATCACCGAAGCAGTCAAGGAGGAAATTCGGAAATTCCATATGTAGACTCAAAATGAAAGCAGAAATAGACAAATACCTAGAAAACCTTACAGAACTTATGAAATCTTCAGACAAACTAAATAAAGCCACCGACGTGCAAACTTATTACAATCAGGTGGAACAAATCATAATAAACAGCCTAAAAACGCAAAAGATGACATAATCCAAAACACATAAAATAATAAGCAAAGAAACAGAACAACTTTTCAAAAAACGCACAGAATTAATAAGAACATGGAACTAAGCAGACTGTACAAAGCAACAAATAAGGTAATAAAAAAAGACTACTACAATCACAGAAATGAAGTCATTAATAAAAATCTAAATATATACAGAAGTATAAAAAGAGTTTTTAAGGAGCTAATCACGCACAAAAAATGGATACATAGCCTAAAACAAACACCAGATGTCACTGAAAACAAGACAAGAAATAATGTGCTAGAACATGCAACAAAATTTTATAAATACCTATACAGGAACGCAAATAATGACGTCACTGAAATCCAAACGAACTATCAGTTAATCACAAATACTGTCCAACCTTTCGATGAAGAAGAAGTATACTGGCAGATAAAACAACTAAAAAATGAAAAAAGCCCAGGCCCAGACGGTGTTAGTAACGAAGCGATAAAAGAGGGAGCCCCCGCCTTATTAGGATATCTGACTCAACTGTTCAATGTGATCTTGAATACAGAAACAGTTCCAAACCAATGGTGCTCATCGGACATTATTCTACTTTTCAAGAAAGGAAATCCGCAAGACATAGGAAACTACAGACCTATCAGCCTACTAACAAGCACTTACAAACTCTTCGCTTCATTAATACTAAAAAGACTAACCCAAGAGGTCGATAATTATTCACAACCCATTGAGCAGGCGGGTTTCCGATCAGGTTACAGCACCATAGATCATATACAGAACATTGAACAAATAATACAAAAATTCAGAGAATATAACAGACCCCTGTACTTAGCGTTTATCGACTATAGTAAAGCATTTGATAGTATCAGTCACAACTCTATCTAGCGAGCACTAAAGTCATTAAAAATCGATCACAAATATATCAACATATTAAAAAACATATACGAGAATAGTACTAGCAGAATAAAACTCGAAATCATTGGTGAGCCCTTCAAAATAGAGCGAGGGGTAAAACAGGGTGACCCACTGTCACCAAAGCTTTTTATAGCGGTTCTCCAGGATATTTTTAGTCAAACAAATTGGGTACAAAGAGGTATACTAATAAATGGAAAATACCTCAATCACCTAAGATTTGCAGATGACATAGTAATACTGGCCGAAACACCCAAAGATCTAGAAGAGATAGATGGTCACAACACTCGATCTGGAAAGTAAAAAAGTTGAACTTAATATGAACACGAACAAGACAAAAATAATGACCAATAACAATTACAAAAGACCGATACAAGTAAATGGACACGCAATAGATTATGTAGACAGCTATATTTATTTAGGAAAACAAATAACAATTGATACAAATAATGAGATAGACGAGGTAGCGAGGCGAATAACTCTGTCATAGAAAAAAATTGGTCATTAAAAGAAATATTAAAAGGCAACTACAACCTACCTATGAAAAAAATTGTAATGGACACCTGTACCCAGCCTCCTCTATGGCTGTCAAACCTGGATACTAAGGCGGGTCAATAAGTCCGTGACTTTTTGAATTTCTAACCTCCTTACTGAAAAAGCAACACTACTCCTGTCAACAGGCATCTGACAGTTGACTCCTATCAAAATTTGAACTTGCTGCGTCAGTTAGTTTGTGTTTTACAGCTATCTTTATCAGACTATCCAGTAACTTAAGGAAACAATGGAAAAAAGTGAATTTCGTGTGCTTATTAAGCATTATTTTTTGCGAAAAAAAACCATTACCGAGACCAAGGCTAAGCTTGATAAATACTATGGGGACTCTGCACCATCGATTTCAATGGTAAAAAAGTGGTTTACTGAATTTCGTTGTGGCCGTACAAGCACTGAAGATGCCGAACGTCCTGGATGCCCAGTTGAGGTCTCTACACCCGAAACAATCGAAAAAATTCACGATATGGTGTTGGCCGACCGAAGATTGAAAGTGCAAGAGATTGTGGAAGCCATAGGCATCTCGCATGGCTCAGTGGTTTCAATTTTGAATGATCACTTGGGCATGAGAAAGCTTTCCGCAAGTCGACCACAAACGCAATCGTGTAACAACTTCACAGGAAGGTTTGGCGTTGTTTAATCACAATATGGAGGAGTTTTTGCGCCGTTTTGTAACCGTGGACGAAACATGGATCCATCACAACACACCAGAGACCAAACAACAGTCAAAACAGTGGGTTTCTAAGGGTGAATCGGCGCCAAAGAAGGCCAAGGTGGGTTTGTCAGCCAATAAAGTTATGGCGACTGTTTTTTGGGATGCACGTAGGATAATCCACATTGACTATCTTTAAAAGGGAAGAACAATTAATGGGGAATATTATGCCAACTTATTGGACCGCTTCAATGAGGATTTGAAAAAAAACCGACCTCGTTTGGCCAAGAAAAAAGTTCTTTTTCACCAAGACAATGCAAGGGTGCACACATGTGCAGTTGCCATGGCAAAAATCCATGAATAGGGCTATGAATTGCTCCCACATCCACCCTATTCTCCAGATTTGGCTCCGAGTGACTACTTCTTGTTCCCAAACCTGAAAAAATGGCTCGGTGGAAAAAGATTTGACTCCAATGATGAAGTCATCTCGCAAACAAAGGCCTATTTTGAGGACCTCGACAAATCATATTTTTTGGAAGGGATAAAAAAATTGGAGAAGCGTTGGACAAAGTGTATAGAGCTCAAGGGGGACTACGTTGAAAAATAAAATGATTTATTTATCAAAAAATCTGTGTTTTATTCCAAAAGTCACGGACTTATTGACCCGCCCTCGTATTTACAAAAAATATTAAAACCAAAATACAAAATACCCAAAAAGCAATGGAGAGAAGCATATTACGGATAAGGAAGATACAAAAAATAAGAAGTGAAGAAATAAGGAAAAAAACAAGTTCACAGATGCACTAAAATATGCACTTACCTTAAAATGGCAATGGGCTGGCCACATCGCGTGCTGCAAAGACAAAAGGTGGACAATAGAGTCTACCAAATGGAAGGGACTCTCGGGCAAAAGGAAAGTTGGTAGACCAAAGCAACAATGGGCCCATGATATAATTCAGGTGGCGGGAAAAAACTGGACCGATATAGCCAAGGACAGGGAACGTTGGAAAAAGTTGGGGGAGGCCTATACCCGTAGTGGGGTCAATTTTCCAGATTTTCCAGATTAACCCAAGATATGAACGAATAATAAGAAAATGGATAGTACGTACTGAAACACTAACAAAAACTTTTACTTTACTAACACAACTTATACTGTAACCGTAGAAAAATTGAATAAACGGCTTTTTTATTTTTTTATTTATTTTATCTTAAAAATACAGCGCTGCGTATCAGCGCAATTTGAAACGACCCTTAATTTAATTTATCCAAAATATTATATTCAACCTACTTTAAAAAAACACTTCTGTGTTTAGAAAAGGGCAGAGGGTACTATCTAAATTTATGTCATAGCTCTGAGAAGTTAGCAGGAACTTCCAAGACCTATAAACCCAGTTGTTCCATCTATTTAACGAATTTTTATCGTTTTGGGGTGGACCATTCTTGTCTTGATCGTCATAGCTCTGAGAAGTTAGCAGGAACTTCCAAGACCTATAAACCCAGTTGTTCCATCTATTTAACGATTTGTGGAGACTATATACCTTATAAATAACAGCTTTTCAATTATTGCATCCTAGCTGTTTCCCGCGGCTCCGCCCGCGTAAATATACTATCGAGTATCCCGCGAAAGCACTGTACTTTTCCGGGATAAAAAGTAGCCTATATTTTAATCCAGAGTCTAAACTACTACCATACCAAATTTCATCAAAATCAGTTAAGTAGTTTTCGCGTGAAAGCGTAACAAACAAAATTACATTCACATTTATAATATTAGTATGGATGAAAGTATATACGGTACTTACGATAAAAATAAATTTTTAAAATGTTTATTTATCCTTTCGTCCGTTTATCTGTCTGTCTGTTTGTTCCGGCTAATCTTTGAAATGTCTGGACCGATTTTGACGGGACTTTCACTGGCAGATAGATGATGTTATAAGGAGTAAGTAACTTTGGCTTACTTAATCATAGATTGTCATTAAAAATACGAAAAATAGAATAATAATAGTTTACAGTTAAACAAATTAATTAGTCATCATAATCCGCCGTGAGCCATTTTCATCCAAATTTTAATCCATTTTTGGGAGGAAAATTGGCAGTAACCGAACCAAGGATCAGTAACCGATCCAAGGATCAGTAACGAATCCATCCAAGGATCAGTGACCGATCCAAGGATTACTTTTTTTTTATTAACACGAAAATAACATCTTTTACAGTCATTACATAAATTGCCAAACTGTGGTGCAGTTCGTTGGCGGTTGGAGTATTCTAAATATCATAATTACACTTCTATTTAAACAATTTGCATCAAACAAAATAAAATATTTAACAAATACTATTTCGAACATCTAAAGATATTTTAAATAATTTTGTACTGACATATTACACCTCTCTTATAATTATACTAATTTTCCTTCTTTACTTCTTTATTGCCATTTATTACAAAATAGAAGTATTTTTCTATACAATATCGAGATCCAGATGTATTTTAGTTAGAATTACAATCTGAGCATAGAGATACGTAATGACATTGGACTTTTAAGCTATTGCATAGCTTCTATCGCGGGCCTTGAGCGCGGGGACCGAATCCAGAAATTCCGTAACGAAAAAACCTCACGCTCCCCACTCCGACGGGCACGGAGGTGTGGCTTGAAGGCCGTGCATCGTCTAACGTCGTTTCAGTTCGGCAGTCTTCGACACGGCGTTGTGTGCGTGCGACTAGACGTATGCGTGTAGACTTACTATGCAATAGCTTTACCGCGGCACTCCCCGAGTGCCACACGTATTTTTTATCTGCATTAGCTATAGTAAAAAGGTCGCGACCACAGACCAAAATACTTATACAAAATTTAAAATACACATTTCATTTAACGTAATTAGGTATTTTAATTCAGATCCATGGAGAAGTGGAGATAATCAATAAATTGTAAATCCTTAATGAATATTAGTTAAAATGACTTTAAATACAGTATTTACCCCACCTCTTGCAGCTATGCGACCTGTGCCGTTGTGATCCAGATGTAATGACGCTTACATCTTACCTTATTTTATAATGCCATGGATAATAGTATAGATGACTGATATTTTTTTTGCATAAATGAATAGTACCTACTCTTAAATATGAGTAACTTCTCAGAAGAAACAGTATATAATCAGAAGTCAATATTTTCAAAGGTACAGCGATTTGCATACAAAATTTCGCAAGTCTCGCGTAAACGCTCCATACTAAGGTCGTACGTAGCTGTGACGTCACGCCGTAAAAGTGTATGAAGTATACGGCCGCAGCAATATATTTGTAAATGTATCTCTGATATTTGTGCGTTTAAGTTCATACTTACCAGAATGTTTTTGTATATGATGTAAGTAAACTAATGATGTAGGTTTTGTTTAGTAATTTGGCAAAAATAAAAATACTTTTTTTTCACTTTTTAGATGTATCTAATTAATAAACTACAAATAAAATACAATATTTTTTTACATTTACCAAGTAGTGATGCCTCAATATTTCTGAAAATATTAATGAAACTAAATATTTTAGACGTAGTCATCTATTACGCTTACAACTAACCTTATTTTATAACGTCGTGGATAATTGTACCATAGTAAAATACCCAATGTCCTTTCAAACGGTAATAAAAATAACTTTTACCTTGCACTGGCGTATAGATGTTCATGTACAAACAGTCTTCGCTCTGGTTTTTGAGTCTCGGCAGCAGACGCCTCAGGTACTCCAGGCGCCCCTTCGGCATCTTCTCTAACGTGAGTGTCTCGTTGGTAATATCCGGTAGCTTCTGTGGACAGACCGGGCCCATCTGGTCCACCATCTTCACGTCATCCCAGGGTGCTGGTGCACGTGTTGGTGCAAATCTAAGAACGAAGACAGTATTTGTTTGTTAATATCATTCATTATTAAGATAGCAATTCAAAATTTAACTTTATCCACTACACAAGAAGACACACATTTCATTGCAAGAGCGGCGCCGCGCTACGCAGTACGCTGCAGTTAGATATTAGAACTCTTGCAATGAAACGTGTGTCATCTTATGTAGTGAATAAAGTTCAATTTTGAATAGCTATCGTCGCGTTTTAGTGTGAACTGACGCTAACATGAAAAAAAAACAACTTGTTGGTTCGCCACCGACTATAGTATGTTTGCGTTAAGTAGGCAGTGAAATGTAAAAAAAGTGACCAATGACGTATTAGTGTGCACATTAACTAATAAAAGTAATCTATTTTGACATAAATAAATATTATGTACGTATTAATATAATATCTAAGAACGCATCACACTACGTCATTATTAAAAGTGACATATTATTATTGCATTCTTAAAGCGAATAGACGATTAGTGAAAATTAGTAGCCCATAAATGTTAATAATATAGCCAAATTAAAATGTAAAACATAGCATTTCTCGTTTATTTATATTTCATATCACTTCGTACGGCAACTTCCCAGTAATTTTTGGTTTGGACTTTGGTGTTAATCAACATACACAGAGTGATTTCAAAAAAGGTTTGCAGGCAATACGCAATATGGAATTGCGTCGTTTCATTTTTAATTTAATGATGATGATGTCACCTTTGAGAATCAGGGGCTTTAGTCAATATGCCTTCTTTAATTGCAATGGCGAAGTTCGAAAATCAAATGTGTATTGACACATATTAGATCTCTAAACCACGTAGTTTCGTTATTATTCTGATGTTACGTTTTGTCTAAGGCCCCTCTGTACCAACGCGAGTAACACGAGTTATCAAACTTTAAGAAAAGAATTAAACTATTTTTACTGCTAAACTTTCGATCAGCTTCTTTGTCATAAAGAACTTTCGCTTGTACGAGTAAGTTATATTGTGAAACTCTTTTATTTCATGAATATACCGACAATAGCTATACCATATTTATATTGCCTCTCAAATAGGATAAAGAATGCTTATAAGGTTGCCAGGCAACAGATCTTTTGATCTGCAGTCCTAAATCATAATAAAATTCTTCAGATCTTTCGCTTTGTATGTGAATTTATCACTATTTTCTTGAAGTATAATAAAACGTATACAAAGCGAATGTTTCATTCATTTCTTAAACGAGACGGTACACGGTGCGGCGCTGCATTATTAAGAAGATGCACGATTCATTGCAAGAGTTCGAATTCTGAGCTGCACGGGTCTGGGTAGCATAGTGACGATCTTGCAATGAAACGTGTATCTTGTGTACGCGACGCGAAAATTGAATTGTATTCACTAGAATACAATTCAATTTTCGCGTCGCGTCTCGTTTCGGTGTGAGCTGACCCTAACGGTCAAACAGAATCACCAGCAATAAAATGGGTGTTGTTTTAAAAAACCTTTTAAAACTACCAAATGGCAATACAAACACGCAACATTATAAAATTAAGCTACAGGTATTTTAATTACTTTATAAAACAAATCATTTTCAATAAAGAATTCCCTGCGCTTTTTATGTACCGTCGAAGAAATCGAATGTTAGGCAAATTGACGTAATTCGGATAGTCTACATTTTACAATATTTACGAATAGGAAAAGACTAATAGATTATGTATTACTAGAGGTCACCTTATGTATTACTGTGGTCGAATTTCACCCATAATAATTCGTGTAATTTTGAACTTTTTATGGGTTCCTTTGCCTCTTAGATAGAAAAAATGTAAAGGTTTTGACAGATTGACAAAGTACGTTAACGTGTAACAAAATTGTGGCTATCAAACGCACGGTAGTGTGTGTTAATAATCTGAGGTAGTGTGTGTTGTACTTATTTTTATAAATTTCATGTATTTCTAAGCATTATTTGAAATATATTAGCTTTCTACACACCTTCCTCTAGATAAACTTAAATTCACCGGCCAAATTTCATACTCCTCCGTACGCCCAATTCTCGTAAAACTGTACTCAATAAATACCAAACTATTTATGAGGAAATTTACGCTTCAAGAAACAATCAAACAACTAAATTCACCTGTTAGATCCCGTGGGTGGCGTCGCGTACGGCACTCCGAGATATGCTTCAACGGGCTTCAAGTACTTATGCTGATCCATCGGCAGTATCACACCTTGTAACTTCCCGTACCTAGTGCCTATAATTCTAGTCCGTAACATTGAGTTTCTAGGATAACTATAACCCTCCGAACTCATACTGAAAACTAGCACTAAAAATAACACTAAACCGAAGTTACTAACTAATCTCTCCCTTCGATACTTGTGGTTGAATATGTAGAGAATTATCGGGTATATTTTCACTTTTATTGTGTGCCAATACTGTTTTATCGAGTTGCAAATCTGCAAGAACAGCTTTCTGGCCATCTTTTCATCACCTTTTCACACACATCATAAGTTACTTTCTTCTGTGTGTGAACTCATTGCATTATCGTATTCTCTTCACATCCTTGTACCTGCAACAATTAATGTGTAGTTAAATATTTGTTTTTCAAAACACGAGGATTTACGAGCGTACAAACACGTGTCGTGCCGCAAACGAAGAAACGTAAAAATTACTCCTTAATAAAATAACCACAATTTTTATAAAAAACTATAACCCGACTACATAAATTAAATAGCCTATGTTACCCATGGCTATTATTACATTAAATATTAAATCTAGTGACATCTCATTTATTAAAATCGAATCAGTAGTTTAAGCGCTACGTTGGAACAAACAAACATAGATAGTTTCTTATGAATTATCCAAAATTACCCTTCCTTTTGGCTTTGCCGTAGTCGGATAAATAGCACAATATTGTATTCGTGCTATTTCAGATTGTAATGTGTTTCTTATCGTGATATATATTTAAAGCAGTATTATATTTCAACAATTTAATATGTCTATTTCATATATTTTAACGCATTCTTACATATCCATAAAACATTATTCACAAGTAATTTGTACAGTCAAATGAAATGCATGACATCCACAATGAATGAAATTTTCATCTGAGAAGTTGAGTCCTAAGAAACAATATAAAATGGAGGCGAAATAAGATTTTAATACACTTCTTGAGATATTTTTAGTTATTGAATTTTATGTTAACTGTACAAAACCACGTTTTAACAACAAGGCAAATGTATTTTGCGAATTCATTTCATTTCCGTCTATTAGAGACCTGTCTGTTTATTTGGATATTCCCTTTGGATATTTAACGATTTACAAGGATTTCCGAAGATAAGATTGACGGTTTATCAATGTTAAATCCCTGTCAAAACTTTTGACAAGGCCTTCCAAGAAGTTCCGAAATGACACCTCTTTTGGGGACGAATGAAATACGACCGAAATGATTTATGCGATAATCGTCATTACGGGAGCTCAGACAATCTTAGAGATTAGTTTCAGAGAAAGCATTTAGGGTAGATAGTTTTTGTTTAACCGGATGTACGAGTAGTGTCATGTTGTCTCGATAGTGGGAGGGGGAGAGATGTCACCGTGACGTCACCGTCAGACGTGCCGGTCACCTTATGAATGTACTAGGATAGAGATGTGTATGATGAGACTACGACGAGCCAAATACATTACACTAGTAATTATCGTCTGTGTCTACAGGTGGCATATTTAAAATGAGTAGGTATGTCACAGTGCAGCCAACGAATACACTCTTTCGACGTTGCGTTATTGATGATTGTCTTCTTCTTCTCTCTTATTACTGTCAAATATAATTTATAGGTGCATGCAATTTAACTGTTTGGTTGGACTGCAATACTATTTTATTTCAGAAAATTCGCCCGTCCACTAGTTTTCTGTTGAAATTGTTGGTGTACGTGGGTAGGTAGATTTAGGTGTAATTATTGTTATTTATTCATTCCAGTTCATAGTTAAAAAACTTGAGAGGTGTCAAGGGACACCCGGATGAAACGAAGTTATATATTATATATACAGAGATTAGCCGGAACAAACACACAGACTGACAGACGGACAGAAAAATGTTAACAATTTATATTTTATTGTAAGTACCGAACATACTTTTAAATGCATTAAGTGAAAATAATAGCTGTTAATTATATTATACAAAACAAATAGTTGAACGAAGTATATATAGTGCGCGCGGAACTAGTTGGCCGCGCCTTAGGTAGGAACAGGGGTGAGGTTGCTTGCCCCTTCCGTCCTACCGCTCGCATACCTATGGCCCGGCTAGCTAGTCACAATATGTAACAGTTATAACAGTCACAATGTGTAATTGCAAAATTCTACATTATTGTCAAGGTGATAAGGTCGTTTTTTGTATCATTCTTAATAGACGTTAACAAAACGGTAACAAAACATTGTGATTTCGAGTGGCAAAAAATGTCGTGCCTATAATCCATCTAGCCCCAATACAATTCGCAACGCGCCATAAGGAACTACGTTCCAAAAAGAACAACAAAATAATAACATAATTAATTAATTAAATTTTTATATTATACTAATATATCTTTTTCGGTTGTTCTTAAGAAATTTATAGTAAGTATTAGGAAAATGACCAAAATATGATATTAAAATTTAGATTTACCCATTTAGGTATTCTCTGCCAAGTTTGTAAATCTAATGTAGCCAGCGTTCATGACCTACGGCCCGTTTCAATAGCCCATATATCTATAACTATTCGTTAAAAACATCGTCATTCAATCATTTGAAGGTTTTCTGCGATACAAATTTGACGTTTCTAACAAATAGTTACTGGTAAAAGGTTACTAAAACGGGCCATAAGGGCTGATTTTTCAATAGTCAGATAGCCCTTACTTGAAGAATAAATATGTGACTTTGACAGATTTTGTATGAAAAATTTCACATGTTTATTTCTCAGTTATGAGTTATCTGACGACTGAAAAATCAGCCCTTAATAGATAAGTTAATTGATCATATTAACAATATGACGATATTCCGCAGTAGACTGTCCTGGTGGAGACTTTCTATATTGAGTGCTCAATAATGATGATGATGATATAAAAAAGTATATTTTAATTTTCCTCGTTTCAGTCCCTAACCATTATATTGAATCAGCAACACGTGAAAATCCTTTGTAAAGAAGGGATAAACCAAAGTACAAAGGACGCGCTTATGTGAATTTACAATCGCAGAATATGAAAATACTTCCCTTATAATATCGCACTGCTATTACAATAGTGTCGTAACTCGAAATATATACTTTTTCAGAAATAGCAAAAAACCGATTTTAGAGTTCCTATTCAAGTTTTTCAGAAATTAAGGATATAATACCTATTCTTGTTTAATCCAAAGCACATTTATACTCACAAAATAATAAAAATAGGTCACTGTTAATAAGAAATTAGCGATATTTTAGTTGATACAGTATTGATCTGAAAAGATATGCTAAAATACTGAATCATTTTTAGTTGAGTACTTATTGAAAAAAAAATTTTTGTTGCTACAATTTTAGATGATTTGTCCGATAAAATTTTTATGAAATTAATTGAAGTTGCAATATGGATTTAACTTAATTTGCTTGCATAAACACAATTAAATTGATCACTAATGTACAGGTAGTTACAAAATAAAACAAAATATTAAAGAGACACTATGTATCTTTTTTACATTTATTAAAAAAAAGAAAAACTCAGCTTAAATGTATTATTTACTAAGGCGGGTCAATAAGTCCGTGACTTTTTGAATTTCTAACCTCCTTACTGAAAAAGCAACACTACTCCTGTCAACAAGCATCTGTCAGTTGACTCCTATCAAAATTTGAACTTGCTGCGTCAGTTAGTTTGTGTTTTACAGCTATCTTTATCAGACTATCCAGTATCTTAAGGAAACAATGGAAAAAAGTGAATTTCGTGTGCTTATTAAGCATTATTTTTTGCGAAAAAAAACCATTACCGAGATCAAGACTAAGCTTGATAAATACTATGGGGACTCTGCACCATCGATTTCAATGGTAAAAAAGTGGTTTACTGAATTTCGTTGTGGCCGTACAAGCACTGAAGATGCCGAACGTCCTGAACGCCCAGTTGAGGTCTCTACACCCGAAACAATCGAAAAAATTCACGATATGGTGTTGGCCGACCGAAGATTGAAAGTGCAAGAGAATGTGGAAGCCATAGGCATCTCGCATGGCTCAGTGGTTTCAATTTTGAATGATCACTTGGGCATGAGAAAGCTTTCCGCAAGTCGACCACAAACGCAATCGTGTAACAACTTCACAGGAAGGTTTGGCGTTGTTTAATCACAATATGGAGGAGTTTTTGCACCGATTTGTAACCGTAGACGAAACATGGATCCATCACAACACACCAGAGACCAAACAACAGTCAAAACAGTGGGTTTCTAAGGGTGAATCGGCGCCAAAGAAGGCCAAGGTGGGTTTGTCAGCCAATAAAGTTATGGCGACTGTTTTTTGGGATGCACGTGGGATAATCCACATTGACTATCTTCAAAAGGGAAGAACAATTAATGGGGAATATTATGCCAACTTATTGGACCGCTTCAATGAGGATTTGAAAAAAAACCGACCTCATTTGGCCAAGAAAAAAGTTCTTTTTCACCAAGACAATGCAAGGGTGCACACATGTGCAGTTGCCATGGCAAAAATCCATGAATTGGGCTATGAATTGCTCCCACATCCACCCTATTCTCCAGATTTGGCTCCGAGTGACTACTTCTTGTTCCCAAACCTGAAAAAATGGCTCGGTGGAAAAAGATTTGACTCCAATGATGAAGTCATCTCGCAAATTTTGAGGACCTCGACAAATCATATTTTTTGGAAGGGATAAAAAAATTGGAGAAGCGTTGGACAAAGTGTATAGAGCTCAAGGGGCTCAAGACGTTGAAAAATAAAATGATTTATTTATCAAAAAATCTGTGTTTTATTCCAAAAGTCACGGACTTATTGACCCGCCCTCGTACTTAGTTAACAGGAAAAATCAGTCATTTCACACTACAAACAATAATATAAACCTGGATGGATCATACACTTTGTTCTTACAGCTTTGGTTAACTAATATAAATCTTTTTAAACACAGTCTTCTAATAAAGGCGGAATTTAAACATGATTGTTAAAACAAATACCATGAAACACTCCTTGAGATCTAAACTTCTTAACCTTATCACATGGCACATACAAAATCAAAATCTAAACAAAAATAAAAATATCAAAATAACCAAAATCAAAATAAACTTTACAAACTCTAACATTTATAATAATTTGTACTTCTAGAAACTTTAGTTCCTTGTAACAATAACTATATTATTTTTTTGGAACGAAGTTCTTTATCGCGCGTTGCGAAAGGGTTTTTCTGTTGGTAGTTTAAAAGAACAAGATGAAGATAGAGGTGCCTCTTCACTCGCCATCTCGTTCTCCTTGTCTGACTGCACAACAGATGCTGACTTCTTCGCCATCATTACTAATAATCGAGCTCGCTGCATGATTCATTTAAAAAGAAAACAATTTGATTTTTGAGTAGAAAGTAAACTAAATAATACCTAACTAAATAAAAATCACCTAAAACGTATCAACTGAAAAAAAATCATTTATGCAAGAAGTCGTTGATTATTTTGATATTACTGTAAATTTATCTAACTATAATATTTAACTAAGTAAGCTATGAACATGAAATACCTATATATTACAGATTATACACCAAAAAACTTCATAAAAGTTATGATCCACCAACAATGTATTATGTCAAAAACTACTAAATAAACCTGTTGTAATGTTCTTGTAATGTTGTTGTAATCTAAATGTTCTAATTTTAAATAATGATTTAAATTTAAGATAGTATGAATCAGTTATAGTGAAGTAACTGAAAATAACACGTGCGTTTTGATTTATTCTTCAACATTCAATTCACCTATAATGTATTAACTCTTAATAGTAAAAAGCAAATTCACATACGAGTCGAATTAGTGCGGTCCAACGATAACTGCGACACGTCCGTGCTTGCCATGTCAGGAATGCAACTAAAAATCGCGCGGTGTTGCAGGCGCTGATATCCCCCCGGTCAACCATTTATAGTGACTTACAACGCCATCACGGAGTCGTTTCTTGCACTATTTTTACGACGGCCTTATTGACGGATAGAGGAAGAAATTATGTATCTTTTAATAATCGAATATCAAATTCGACACATTTCGAGTTACGACACTATTGTAATAGTAGTGCGAATTATAATAGCTCCCCATACCGATTTCGGTGACGGTGGCCGGTTTCATTGAAACCAGGCCAGATACGCAGGAGTTATGTTATAGTGCCCATGTTTGTGCGCAGTACACAAGAGCACTCTCTCTTCCTTTACTCTCGAAACGCAGTGGGACGGACAGTCTGACACGGGTCTAAAAAGTCCACTTTAGGTGTTTCATATTATGATTCATATGTTTTTTTTCAACTCATATTATGTGCGCCATTTTACTTGATGTTTTCTAATATGACGAAATCAGATGAATCATGTAGCCATTTTACAATTTCACGATTTTTGGATGAATAAACATAATATATGAAATATAATATGAAACACCTAAAGTGGCCTTTTTAGACCTCCAGGGCCGACTTTTAACATGCCAATCCGACGCATGGATCATATTTCTTGTCAGACAATCGGGTGATCGGCCTGCATTGTCCTAACCAAACTTGGAAACAACACTTTTTGTTGTTCCAATGCGGGAATCGAACCCACGACCTCCGAATCGAGAGCCAAGCTCTAAACCACTGGACCACGGAGGCTGTTATATAATCTTCGGGCTTATAATATAATCTGTATTATTACAAATTTTTTTTGCGAAGGGAAAATCGCTATGGTAATTTTTTTTTCATTACTCTAGGATACTTTATTAGGCCGGTAAGTGAGAAAACTTATATGCTAATGGAGTGTCCATTCGCATATAACTAATATAATCTGGATTCATAATACCAGAGAGTCACAAATGCATTGCCAGTTTTTGACGTGATAACGTATTATAAATCGATGGAGCCGGCTGCACGCACGAAAAAACATGAGTCATGCGTTACCTGTTATCTGTTATCGTTACCAAGTACCGTTACCAAGTACCAGCATCGACTCGCATTGCCTTTACCTCATTATTATTGTTGTTGTTGTTGTTGTTGTTGTTGTTGACGTTGTCACGTTCAACTATCGTCAGTAAACCGACTTTACAGACAACCGGTATGTTTTTTAACCACCATTTTGGGCAACATTAATAAATGTTACAATTACAAACAGAAATGGATAAACATTCGGTTGAGAAAGTTAAATAGAATTGCAATTTTATGGTGTACTAATAGCGCGCTACGGCATTTAAATTCAATGTTTTATTGTGTTTACTAACAATTTATTGACTATCATTACGCTTACGACTTAAATCACTAAACTGATATGCAGTTTGTTTACTCTAGAAAATTCTATTCCTTCAAACAGAATTGCTGTAAGTTGGGGTAAGCACTTAATTTTGTCCAGGTCAAAATAAATAACAATATTATATTTTTGTATGGCAGTGGCTCTCTTCACCCATAGAAGCTCTCTTATTGGGTGTAGAGGACATACGTACAAATGATCATTGAACTGTGGCTCCGGCCAGTGTCATAGTAATTTTCGTGTTTGTATGTCATGACGTCACAAGTTTATAAAAAGCCTAAGGTTCAGCATTAACGAGCGACCGACTGTAGCTGTCAAACGGCACTGTTATGTAATTTTCATACATTTTTAGCTGCCGCGACCGCCTACACAAATATATGTATAGCGGTTGCCGTCGCGGTCGACGTTAGTTTGCGCTAAGCCTTACGTAATCTAAAGATGAGGATCAGCTCACACCGAAACGTGACGCGGCGCGTTCTGTACGTAAATCTTGTTGTGTAGTAAATAAAGATCAATATTGAACTGCTATCGTAATAGAAAGCGCTCGCCGCGTCGCGTCTTGGTGTAAAATGATACATAAACGATAAAACAAAACTATCAATGCGTGACAGCTCTCAGTGTGACCGCGCCCAAAGATTATTGCTGACAGGGGAACCCTAAAATAAAATGGCGTCTCGAAATCCTACAACACTCCGCTGACTCAATTTGTCATGAAAACGCAATTAGTACTTTATTGGCACGATTTATCCCTGATAAAGTTAATTATGAATACTTTACTTCACCCCTTCTGTAGGAGTTATTTTCGGATTATTTTATACTAGAACCGCTTCTTCGGTCGAGCAAAAGGAAATCCCACGAAAAACGTACATTTTGCCGCGATAAACAGTATATATCCTTCGCTGTGGCCTACTCTATATATCCTGTGCCAAATTTCATCTAAATCGGTCCAGTTGTTTCGGAGCACATTCAAATAAATTCAAACAAACAAAAACACGTATTTTGTAATATTATTATAGGTGTAGACTAGATAACCCATTATAATATTATAACTGTCATTTTTCACATGAAGATCCTTATAACTTAATAGCCTCAGTTAAAGTCGATTTACACCGAAACAAAACGATACCCGACGCGGCGCTGCATTTTTAAACCTTAATTTTAACAGCTTGGTTTCATTTTACTTATAAACGAAAAATGGAGAAACATCTAAATGAAGAATTAACTAAATAATTGTTTAGCAAAGGAAATAAATATTCAGTCACGATTCTGTACGATAATTTCGAAACAGTAAAAGCCTTTACAATCATCGTAAAAGTAAAGTTAACATTAAACACTTAGGGAATTTAATAAAAGTTTCTATCGTTAGGGGAAATTCCTTACACTAAGTGTGGCTCCGTTGGAGACTTATAACGAAATCTTAAACGCTACTTAAAATAAAGATCCTATTGGCTGACACTGGACACAACTTAAGAGCCTCTTAATTAAAACAACGTTTTGAAAATACGTTTAAGAATAATTGTGAATTTCTAATACTTTAATTGAGACAATCCTGTATAAATATATATATATATATACAGGATTGTCTCAATTAAAAGAAAAAGTCATATATTCCCCTGTCATATATATATATATATATATATATATATATATATATATATATATATATATATATATATATATATATATATATATATATATTTTATAGTTTGTATATAGTACTATATAGTAGAAATTTAGTATGCAGGGAGTTTTAGAGGTGAAAAATTGATCTAGTTAGGTTATAATAATTTTTTGCTTTGTTCGAAAATTCGGTATGTGGTGCGTTCGATGCCTGTCAGCTAAATACTTTTGTGATTCTTTTTTTTATATGTATTAGAACTTCTAACAAAGCTCGGTTACTCAGGAACATTATCCGTATATTTTTCCGATGGTTCAGTAATGCTCTGGCACAAATGCGAGTTTCTTACGGTGGTTCCTCTCGCCGGGTTTGTTCCCGAAACTATGGTAGGTCAACAGGTAGGAGAAGAATTCTGGAAGAATGTGTTTCATGATGAATGTGTTTCATTTCAGAATGTGTATCGAATCAGAAATATTTTTTTTTTTAATTTTCAATTAGCCAGCTTGACTCTGTTGGCCAGTTTGACTTGACACTGGTTTTTGTGAGACAGTGGTCTCATAAAAATCGGTATAATATAAGTCAGACGGAGTTTAATTTTTTCGTTGTTAATATTAATCATATGTCGGGTCTGATTTAGTTTTCAAAAGGATCTAATTACATTTTATTTCGAATGAAATCGTAACAGCTAATAGTTCTATCTCTGATGTTGAATAAAACCAACAGTATATACACAATAAGTAAGGAAACTTATATACACGAAGTGACGCAAATAGTCCTTATGTAAAATGTGTCTGGGAGCACTTACGGGGAAATTATGTCTCGTCTCCAAAAACCATTCTCAACCTTATGAGTAGTATATAAAGTCGGTTATTGCAAATAATAACTGGAAGAAGTAGAAATGTGAAATATCTTTGTTATAACTATGTAAATATTCTAGTTATTATCTACCCTATTTTATTCTATGCGTAATAACCTATTTTGTTTTTTGACGTGACAACGTCTTATAATTCGATGGAGCCGGCTGCACGCCCGAAAAAACATGACTCATGCGGCGTTACCACGCTCTGAGGCGTTCCATTTAAGGCTTGAAGTACAAGCGAGAGCGCGAAACGAGCGACAAAAAGGCACAATCGGCCTCCATTTCGGCAGCGTTCAACATCTGTCTCTCTCCTACTTGAGTGAGCGATGCATCAGTATTTTCTTATGATTTTTTCTTATGTAATTGATCAGAAAACTATCAGGCGGATCGCCTGGTACGCGATTACAGTCGCCCATAGACACACGCAACTTACTACTTTTAACTAGTGACACTTGTAACCTCTCTGGTGTTGTGCATTTGTGTTCCTGGTTCTTAACCTCGCTGACTAGGCGAAACAGGCAGTTTTTTGTGAGGCCGTGGTATTTATGTGGTTAAGCCGGCCCATTCGTACCAAAGCATGCTGTCTATAAGATGAAATTTCAAAGCCTAGATAGTATAATATACCTAGCTTTAGCTATTTTTTTGCCCAGATATCTGAATATCTACGCACATATTATATACACCGTACATTTTGTTGCACTAAGCTGTAGCATATATCCCACCCATTCGTGTACTCTATATTTGAGCCAAATTTCATCGAAGTCGGTTCAGTGGTTTTAGAGCCTATTCAATGCAAATAAATAACCAAATCCTTCTTCTTTGTAATGTTATTTGTCCAGATTTATAACACGCACCCGAGCAGTAAGCATCATTGTGAAAATTCAAGTGTATACAATATCACTATAGAATCTGAGAGCTTTATAATAATAGTAGCTTTTGCCCGCGGTTCCTTCCGCGTAAGTACAGTAGAGGAGAGGGGGCTAAAAGTTCTGTGTTTTAGTTAACTTCAATTTCTGAAAATAATGCTTACTCTAGCTGTATTTTTGTTAATGAGAAATGTTTAATTTGGTTTAATTATATTTTTTAATAAACAACCAACATTGACTAAAATAATAAGTATGACCCAATTTTACAAATCATCACAAGATACATCTGAATGACAGTTTGGACAAAGGTATGTCAACAAGTCACGTTGTTTTCGGCACCCAGAATGAGCCCAGTTCTTGCCATCTTGACACTGCACCCATTCTTCACCAGAACGCCATGTGATCTATATATATAATTGTCTAGCCACAGTTTTTATTTTCCGACCATCTTTAATAATGCTGCAGAAGAAATACAATATTTTTACTAAGGCGATGAGCAAACAGTAAGAGATAGAAAAACTGGGGCAAGTTGTTCCGAGGTCACAACGTGTCCCCAAAATACGGCACATCTAACCACAAGAGCACATGTCAAAAAAAAGCAAATAAATAGGTTACATGACGAGAGATAGGTACAGGAACACTGAACTTTTTCAGGATAAAAAGTAGCCTATGTTTTAATGCAGATCCTAAGCTACTACCATGGTATATTTCATCGAAATTCATTCAGTAGTTTTTGCGTGAAAGGGTTCCAAACATAAATCCATCCATCTTCACAAACTTTCACATTCATAACCCCTAATTTAAATATTTTGTTAACCGCATTTACGTATTTTATTATTATCAGTACGGGAACACTACTTTTTCGGGATAAATTTAGCCTATGTTTAATCCAGAACCTAAACTACTACCCTACAAAATTTCATCGAAATCCATTCAGTAGTTATTGCGTGAAAGAGTAACAAACATTCATCCATCCATACATCTATCATCACAAACATTCACATTTATAATATTAGTAGGATAGGATTTTTTTAAAACTACTGTCGAAGGCAGGTCAAAATCGAGCCCTGACGTCACTGCGACCCAAGTGGATCTATTGTGACTCCTTCACGTTATAGTACCTGGCCAGGCCTATGCTGCTCATAAACTGAACGATGTAGTTGGGGTTAGTACTTCGAATTTCCTCTGTGGTGGAGTATTGTTTCTGTTCTGTTGAAGCGCTGGACAGTCGAGGAGAAGGTAAAGGGGTGTCTCGTCCTTCTCCCCGCAGAATCTGCAAGTCGTTGTGTCACCAACTCTTTTGTTGAGGTGTTTGTGGAGCTTGCAGTGCCTATTTAGGGTTCTGGTAAGGACTCTTAGTTGATTCCTACTCATTGAAAGCGCCAATTCCGCACGCCTTTTGACGCGTAGCATAGGATAGTAGGATACTTGGATTTTACACTTTCGTGACCCACAGACTGATCCATTTTCCCGCCTATAAATATATAATAGTGTACAATGTACATATTATAATAGTTATTTAATAACATATTCTGTTTGATTTTGAATGTGTGAATATTTAAATCGTTTGAGGCTTGTACGCATAATTTTGGGATTAACATTCACTGGTTTGTTAATAAGATCAATTAATTATTATTAATCACATTATCATTATCATCATTGTCGACCCGTAATGACCCCACTTGAGTCTCTCCACATTTTGAGGATAATTATTATTGTACTAGCTGTTGGCCCCGGCTCCGCCCCCGTAAATACAGTATCCCCAAACTGTACATTTTCGAGATAAAAAGGAGTCTATGTTTTAATCCAGAGGCTAAACTGCTATCATACCAAACTTCATCACAATCTGTTCAGTAGTTTTTGCATGGATGAGTAACAAATATCCATTCATCGTACATCCTTCCATCCATCCTCACAAACTTTCGCATTTATAATAGTAGTAGGAAGCGAGCATAATAATTTTCCGCAACATTAGCGCCCTGTGTCTTAAAATTGGCCCACGGCACAAGCTAGCGGGTATGAATACGTTTATGTACGCATCAATACTACAATATAATAATACACATTTCATCAGTAAGAATTTATAGTAAGAATTTATAGGGTAGTGAGGTGGTGGTAGTGGCATGGAATCCATTCCATTAGGTATATCCTACGTTAACCGGGCCATTATTACGAATCTTTCGTCTGCTAATTCATTAAATCGGATCAGTACTAGATGAAAAAAAAAATATTACCCTTTTGGCTTCGGCGTAGTCGGGGGAGAAAATGTAAAATTATAAAACTAGACTAACAAAGAATGGAATTTTAAATCGGGTACTGTATTGACATAGAGTCAAGGTCGTTCCATTTCAGTACAAATATTTGAAGTAGACATTTAAACACCGTTTCTGCAATTGTAAAAGAATTTATTAAATATCATATCTGGATTTTCTTGTTTTATTTAGCAGCTATATTCGTGTATTACATCATGTATAAATGTATCTGTCTATAGAAGCACTACAAGGTTTTCAGTAGTTTAAATAAATATTTAATGATTCTTAAACTTACAAACAATATAGGTCACATATTTATAGTTTGTTATAGCTTTTGTCCTTCCCCGTGGTTCTACTCTATATCTGTGCCAAATTTTATGATGATCGGTTAAGTAGTTTTTATGTGAAAGCGTAACAAAAAAATCACATTCATATTTATAATATTAGCTTGCAAAAATTGAGCAAGATGATCTATTGGTAAGGTTGGCTAGTGCCTTATAAAAAGAAGGTATAATATGTTTCTCTTAAAAAAAAAGTATGCCCTGGTAGGCATACTTTTCCGACAGCAGGTCCTGTTCCGACTAACTTTATACAAATACTAGCTTTTGCCCGTGCTCTGTCCGAGTAAATACATTATCCCACGGGAACACTGCACTTTTTCGCGATAGAAGTAGACTTTGTGTTAATCCAGAGCCTAAACTAACACTACAAAATTCATCAAAAACTGCTTAGTGGTTTTTGCATAAAGGAGCCACAAAATTCCATGCATCCATCCATTGATCCTCACAAACTTTCACATGTACAATAGTATTAATCTAACGCAAACGAACAAAAGTTACATTTTAGACTATTTTTAAGAAATCCAATAAACTAGCTTAGTACTACAATATTTTATAACATCTAAGTTTCATTTGGCTCGTTCTGCGCACTGTAAATGAAATATTTTTCAGTTTTAGTTAATAGTGCGAGTTGCCAAGAACAGGACTGCATAACGACTGGAGAAACAGGTCAAGACGAAAATTAATAGGGTTGACACTCACTTAAGTCGGATAAAAATTTCTATTAGAATTGAAATTTATTGCTGTGGACCATTTTCTGTGTTTGATTAAACTAGAGGTCGCCCTGTTGTTGTAATCAGCTTGTAATAATTCATAAAATTTTTAATTTGAACTTATAAGGGTTTTATGCCTCTTAGATAGAAAAAAAATATAAATTATGGGTTAGATTGACATACGTGAACGTGTAACAAACTGTTCGTGTGAAACGCAGGAAAAATCTGAGGCAATGCTTTGTTGTTATGTTTTTGTTTTTTTTTTCTGGTTATAATATTCTAATTAATTATTTACTAAATATATGCTTAATTTTTATCTGTGAATGAAAAGTAAATCAGTCGATTTCAAATACTAAACCCTTTTACAAATGATAGTTTTTTATTTATATTGTGTACTTAAAAAGTTATTGCAATTTGAAAGGTATGATACTAATTATGTTAAGGTGTTAGATGGGCAACAAAAAATTACCAATCATGAGCAATTATGGCAATTGCGACGTGACAAAATATGAAACAATTTACGGTAACGGCAAAAGGCAGCAATTTGAGAAAATCTTTTGCAACTACAATATTGAGCAATAAGATGTAACTCCAAGAAACTAGACAATACTTACATACACGAACAATTCAGTTGAAAAAAAATCGGCAATTCGAATCAGTGACATTGAGCAATAATAATAAATATATGGAGCAACTAGAAGAAATATTGCCGTAACAATTGACCCATCCGTGTTGCCGAGTCCAATCCAAATTGCACAAAAAATACAAAATTGTGTATATTATGACAAAAATCTTAAATATATGTATACTATGAAAGTATTAAATATACTTCCCGTTTTCTGGTACCTGTAACACAAGTTCTTCGGATACTTACCACGGGGCCAGACTGACGTGGTATGAAGCGTCTATAGATATTATTATTATTAGAATATAATATTCTTTGCCAGTGTATTATAATCTTACTACGCTACGAGATTATAAACACAACGCAAGATTAGCGATGCTAGTCTAGTCATTGTGCTGTAATATACAGTTATCTCAAATATTATACACGAATATGAGTTTATTACGCTTTTCATATTATCTTTTACTTTAAACGAGCAAATTTTATTATATTTATAGTTGGCGTTTTTAAGTTGTTTATATTTTTTAATTCGTCTCGTAATAAGATACGAGTGATGAGTACTGATTTATATTGTCCTTGAAGCAAGATAATAGTAATGTTGTGCTCTTTTTTGGCTGAAATCCCTACTGGGTAGTCAAAAATATGCCATACAACTTGTAAAAGTCCTGTAATAGCTCGCAAATGTATTTTTACATATATAATATATTAAAAGTACAGTGGCTAGCATTCATAAATATATTTGCACAAGTTTATGTAAATTTCAAACGACACAATAAACAAACATTTGCTTTAACATTTACCCCCTTACTAATAAAAACTTTTCTGTCAAGTGACTTTTCCCACTTATCAGACAAAGACAAAACATTGTATTGCTTATCTACTGTTTAAATATTTTTATTAGTAAGGAAGATAGATTATTGTGTGGATAATAATAGTTTAAAATACAACACCAAGTTAACAAAAGATACTTAGTACTAACAGTTAATATCATTTTTATAAGCCCAAGAAATAGCAAATATGTGAGCTAAGAGTTACAATAAAATCGATTTTTCTCATGAAATAACTAATATATTATATTTATGTGTATATAAGTTATTGAATACTTGTACTTTTATAATTCTTAAAGAGCGAGTAAAATAAATATGTAACTAATAACTGAAGCAGTAAAAGTCGTGCAGATTTTATCAAAATACGGGGTTTTACGGGATCCGTTAAGCTTTTCGTAATTACGGACTTTACGGAAATCCGCGGTATAAAAACGTTAAATATTTTATTAGCAATACGCTGCTATCGTTTTGAATGGATAACGTATTCAACAATTTTGTTTCAGATTAAAAATGTAACGTTTTATTCTAAGTATTTTTAACCGACTCGTGTTGTTCTCCCTTAACTGCGAACTGGGTTAATTAATTATCTACACCTACTTTTGAGGTCAAATCAAACAGATAAACTGAACGCACCTATTTGACAGTCAAATGACACCGAATTTAATTTACCGACATAATGAATATAAAATGTTTGACAGGTAGGATTTTCCAATATTTCTCACCGTTTAAACGTGGATTAAACTTTCTATTGACATTCACAATTATTTCAAGATCAAAACTAGCCAAATTGGTCCAGCCCTTCTTAAGTTTTAGTAAGAAAAAAAGAAGATGAAAGGGATTTAGCTTTTGGATATTAATTTTTGGGCTATGTTTATATAATAGAACACTTGGAATATCTTTCCCAATAGGGGTGGTCAAAAACCGCTGTTCCCAAAAGGGACACAGAGGCCAAAGAACCCCATAGGGGTGGACAGAGGCTAGAGAGTAAACCTAAAGCCCACTCGTCACCGTTCATCATCATCATAATTATTTTAATAGTTTCCTATTAATTTGTCTTATAAATATGAAACTGAATAAAAATTATTAGGTCATTACCTATAACATTGGCGTTTTGTAAAGGAGGAACATAAAATAGATTTTTTTAAACATAATATATTTATTTAATCAAAATATACCATTGCTATCTATACACTTTTGCCATCTCATAGGTAGTTTATTGGTTCCTTTACTAAAAAAACCATTCGGACAGGAATCAATAAAATCTATGATGGCGCTTTTTTTTCCCTTGCAAGAAGTTATCCAAATTTCGAAAAAAATGGTAATCTGTTGGAACAAGGTCCGGGGAGTATGGTGGATATCTTAGACATTGCAATCGAAGCTCCTCTAATTTGGTAGCCGTCTGTTGAGCAGTGTGTGTTCTAGCGTTGTCATGAAGCAGAAGTGGCCTTGAGGGAATGACCAACCACGATTGTTTAGCAGCTAGCTTTTCCATCATGATTTGCAGTTGCTGGCAATAGACATTAGCCGTAATCGTCTGGCCAGATTTAAGAAAGCTAGAGTGAACGACACCGGCATTAGTCCACCAAACGCTCACAAGTAACTTTTTTGACTCAATTTTCGCTTGGGGCAGGCTTTGGCTGGTTCGCCAGGATTCAGGCATTGCCATGAGTGTTTCCAATTATCGTACAGGATCCACTTTTCATCACAGGTAATGATTCTATTTAAAATCCCTTCATTATTATGCCTGTTGAGTAATGTAACACAGCAGTCGACGCGCGTTTGTCAATTTGCTGCACTCAATTCATGAGATACCCACCTTTCAAGATTTTTCACCTTCCCAATTTGCTTCAAGTGGATTAAAACAGTTTTATCACTAACACCGCCGCCTGCAGCTAACTCGGACGTGGTTTGCGATGGATCCGCTTCCACAATAGCCTTCAATTCTTCATTATCAACTTTGGTCTCCGGTCGTCCACGTGGCTTTTTATGCAGGTTGAAATTTCCTTATCGAAAACGTTGGAAACAAAAACGCACTGTGTTTTCTTTTGCGACACCGCCGCCATACACACCATTATTCCTTCGAGCCATTTTTGCAGCACTGGTGCCACGGCGGAATCCGTACTCGAAAATAATATGATATTTCAAGTTTTCCATTTTGTAAACAGTGACGCAAAGAAAAAACCAAAAGAGGAAAAAACAAATGAATTACGGTTTTGGAATGCATAAGTAAATAGCGGTATAAATTTGAAATTGGAATTCCTAACCAAAGAAGATATATTTTAGATCAAAGTGGCCAGTACGTCAAAACGCCGATTTCATATGTAAGTACCTAATATATAACTAAGCAGACAAAATCGCGCGGTACAGCTATGAAAGTGATGACGATAATGAATGTAGTAGAAATATACAGCGAAATTCCATTGAAACTACTCTGCAAGCCACAGGAGAGTTATTGTAAAATAGCGAAACAATTTTAGGAGAAATATGACCTAGTATCGCCTGTTTCAAAAAAAATAGTGTCCATAAAAATGCGAAATCTCTATACAGGATGCGCGAAATGGGATAAATTTTTCCGAATAAATTCGGCTGGTGGTAACCCTGACGCACTTTTATTACTCCGACCCCGTTAAGGCTGGTTTTTAGAAAATGAAATATTTTATTGTTTAATCTATATACTCTTGATAGCCTTTAGGCCAGCAATTTTAATATAGAACAGATTTTCTATTCACGATTATAGTAAAATGGATTTCTTGAATGGCTGGAAGAGTTTTCATATTATCTACTTTTATTACTAACATACTTATAAGAATATTTGTGCCATACTAATACAATTATGGATCCATGGTCTGAAATAAAGATTTTATTACACTGAAAATCAGCGTTGCGATTTCGCAACAATATGCTGAGTGAGCAGCAATTTGGTAAAATAGAAACTAGTTTTGTCGTTAATTTTTTGTTTGTTGTGTTTATTTTTTACCACATAAATAATATTTCCATTTCTATATTTATTAGAAAGTTATACCTAATATCTAAGGGTGTTCCAAAATTTAAATTTTATTTAAGCATTAATGTGTTATAGATACTACATTAAAGTTTTTCATCTAAAAAAACACGAAGCTCTGCATTAATACCTTTTTTTAAGAGTTCCGTCCCAAAGGGTAAAAACTGGATCAGATACGCTAAAATACAGTTAATGGCGTAGTACGACATAAACAAAAAATAATAAATACAATGTATGAAGTAAATAATGTTGAAAAGAAATAATTTAATAAGCATTAAAGCTGCGACATAAAACAATATTATAATAATGCGAAAGTCGTTATTGATACATTATGAAAGTTATATTTTAAAAGCTCTTTACAATGATAGCTTTTATGTTATCAAAAGCTCGTGTTACCGACTACAAAGTGACACTTTAACATAAGGGTGTATGATACAAGTATCAAGTTTTCAATTAAAATGTTCATTAAGTTACAAGTAGATAAATAAAAGTTAATTTGTATATTTTATCGTGAAATGGTAAAATACGGTATGGTAATCCAGTGTATTTCCATGATAATGCTTTTTCTGCTCAGCCTAAGGCTAAACCTTACTGTTATAGGCTAGCACACTACTCGAATTTGGTATGGCGTACCGAATCCAATCTCGTTATAGACGATCGGAACAGACTTTTGTGTCATGACTCTTATACTGTACAGCGTACAACCATATTGCTATTTTTTTTCTATGGAAATAATAGATGATCGTTCAGATTCAGTACGAAGCGAAAATATTCGATGTGCAAACTAGCGGACTGCGGCGGACCAAATTAATAATATTTATGTTCACCGGACATAGGACTAGCGACGGTTAGATTTGATTCGAAAGTGAACAAAATCTTTAGTCCATTTGAACCAATTCGTATCGAGTCCGCCGCGGTCCGCATCAGATATGGTTCGCTCCGTACCAAATCACAGATAAATAAATAGTTACTACGTAACAGACACATCACTCCCATACAAAAGCGAAAATACTTACGCTAAATTTACCTACAAAATCATAATAATAATATGCTTATCGCAGTGAGAAAAAATGTACCATAAGTACGCACATAAAGAGTCGAGATTGTGTTGCCGGCTATGCGACTCGCGTCCTTGACGCGTAACGCGTGTCGTTGAGCGAGTGACGGACGCCTGACCAAATCCAAACGTGTGAACGGTTGGGCCAGACTACGATTGACTATCTCAATAGCTTTCGGGAATCATCGTTTTTCATACATCATCTGTCATTTCCACAGAAAGACGACGATAGTCGAGGGCCATAATAAACATGGTTTTAGGTACGGTCTGATCGTCTGTAGCGAGACCGGATGCGGTACGCGGATTTGGTCCGCCTGACCAAATCCGAGCGTCTGTTAACACTGTTACACGCACGATCGAATTGTGTGTGAGTGGAAAAGTCGCAAACTCAAACAATAATTATTTTTAAATTAATAATAAGAAATAAGGTTTATTTGGCCCCTCCCAACTGTCACTATACGTTAAATCTGTTTGTTCCTCAACTTGTCTTTCTCTTTTTCATTTTTTCAGTATGGAAAGCCTTTTGAGTTTCATCGAATTTTATTTAAATCGGTTTAGCCCTTTGAGCGTGAAGTATAGTCAAAAATATGCACATAGTATATTTTCCGACGGGAACACTGTAAATTTTTATGATAAAAAGTGGCCCATGTGTCAATCCAAAACATAAACCATTCCTATACCAATTTTCTTTCAAATCGGTTCTGCCCTTTGGGCGTGAAGGACCGTCAAAAATACGCACAATAATACATTATCCCACACAAAGGAACACTGTACCTTTTTGGAATAAAAGTAGACTATGTAACAACAAGTAGATAAAACTTAAACCACAACCATACCAACATTCATTCAAATGGGTTTATCCCTTTAGGCGTGAAAGACAGTCAAATATATACAAAATAATACACTATTCCTCGGGAATACTGTACTTATTCGGGATAAAAAGTATCCTATGTCCTTTACCAAGATTCAAAGTATTTCTATACCAAATTTCATCAAAATCGGTGCAGCGGTTAAAGCGTCAAGAGATAACAGACAGACAGACACACTTTCGCAATTATAATATTGGTATAGATTAGCTCTGATGTCGCCACCCGGCCATACAAAATTTCTAGTGACGCTAGGTATGATAGTCAGTAAAGTATCAATTATATTTCTCTACGCCACAATTCTTTTTTGTTGAGCATAAAACTAATTCAATAACTACATTCGCAAACCGTCTAATAAACCCTTTTCTTACTATTCCATAAAAGCGCTCCATAAAATACGGCATACTGTCTTACACACGCTTCTCGAACGCTATACCCGAGTCAGGTGGCGCCATCTACGGTTCCCAAACTTTTACGCGTTATAAGTCCATTTTATTATTGTTCCTTTATTCAGTTCAGTTATCGTAAAAACTTTTTAAAGCTCATTTCTATTTTATCTTATAAAATTTATGTTTGAAAATTTGCCGATCATCATTCCTTAATAACTTCACTCATCTTCAATTCAATCATCATTCACTAAAATAAGGAGCGTGTAATAATATACCTAATGAAGGTTTTTTATTTGAGTGTTCTTAATTTTATTGCGGCACTAGGCTTGTGTGGAACTAATTGAAACGGAAACTAATTTTTTCAGACGGAATGAAGAAACGGACGGAATAAGAAAGTAGTAGTAGTAAAGTAGTCCTTATAACATCAGCTATCAGCCAGTGAAAGTTCCTTCAAAATCGGTACAGCCGTTTCGGAGATTAGCCGGGACAAACGACAGACAGACAAAAAATTTTAAATTTTGATTTTTTGGTGTAGGTAATAATATAAGTATAATATAAGTATAATATAATATAATATAATAATATAAGTACCTATTAGTAGAGGTATCTTATGCATTTAGGAAAAATTTGTTCATTTCAAATTACAAACAGACACTCAAAATTTTATTTGTTTTTAAATTGTATATGTATATAGATATTACAATTACATGATTATAGATATTAAGTAATATAGGTCAGTAAAAAAAAACAATGAACTAATTTATCTTACATCAAATAAAAAAAAAGTTTGTCATCGTCTTGGGGCTACTTCAACAAACAAAACGCGACCCATATTAGTGCGGTTTAATGCATTAGAACATAGGCAAGCTGTCTGGGATGCAAAAACATCGCTCAAGGGTATTGGTATAACCATCTCCGAATTTTTGACAAAAACCAGACATCAGATCTTCACTGCAGCACGAAAGCATTACGGTGTGCAAAATAGTTGGTCAGCTGATGGTAAAGTTGTCATAATTCTTCCTGACAAATCTCGACGTAAAATCGAAACCATGGCAGCTTTTGAGGGAATCCTATTACAATTTCCTATTAGTAATGCTGTGACCGAATCTCAGGTAACGGATCCCAAAACAACCAGGACTGCCAGACCAACGAGAAGGCGACAATAAACTTTTGTGAGCGTTGTGCAATTTCATCTTTATAATGTGAGGCATCAAGTGATCATTGTATAAGTATTTCACCAATTTTGTTATTAATCTCTTTCTGTGATAATAATGGTAATTTTTAATCAGGTAATGGCAAATTAATTTTCAAAATATTCAAATCACTAATTGCAATTCTACGTTGCAATTCTATTTTTACTACATGTCACATACGTCACCTGTGACAGTTGACAACTGACTTTTTTTTTTGAGTTTACTCCTTAAGAATTGATTTTCATGGTAATGGCTAATTAATTTTGAAAACATTCAAATCACTAATTTCAATTCTACGTTTCAATTCTATTTTACTACATGTCACATACGTCATCTGTGACAGTTGACAACTGACTTTTTTTTTTTGGAGTTTACTCCTTAAGAATCGATTTTCATATAAGGCCCCCGGTATGAAAGAAATATAAGGTGTAAAACCTACTGAACGAATGACCTCGTTACGTTTTCGTGCGCAACCTATTCTGCGCACCTGTCACTTTTTTTCACATGTCGCGAATTTTTGAACTCAAATCGATCGCTAAAGTTTTTGTTCCTTCTGGGGGACGTGTTTTACTTTTTAGAGTAAACTCCAGTCGTGCGTCGGAGCTGACACACACTTTTTTTTCTTCTCTCTATTGTGATCTGAGATGTGAGTGCCAATAGACCTCTTTTTTTTTAGACGCATATATTCTTTTTTATTTCTTGTTATTTTAGCTTATTGTTGGTATTTTTAAGAATGATGAAATAACTATTAATAAATTATTCACACATTTTAGTCACTTACATTTTTTCATACACATTCCTTAGTTTTAATATATTTTTGCTATACTTCTGACACTTGAACGCCTCACATTTTCTCACAAAAATATCTGTCTTCTTTAATTAATAAAGCTTAGAAACATTAAGTGCTATACTCGCAAATGCAAATTTAAGGCCGCGGACTTGTAGACAAAAGTTATAAATGATTGACGCTAAAAACTGCCTTTAGCACCGGTGTTGGATTTGCATGCTGGACCGCGAGTGAGGCGTTTTTATGTTGTGACAAGCGTATAAACATATACTATGAGTTGTAAGTTCTTGCAATTAGTATTATATATAAGTCTACAGGTAGATAATAAGAAACCTTATTTATATTTATGTTAGGTATATATATTTAATATTTTTATAATAATACATATCATGGATAACAGTGATGATAATATGAATGACATAAATTGTAGCTTTGTATCGTGTTCTTCGTGTTCGTGGCGGGGTTGCTGTCTATCTTCGCTCTGATATTCAGCATAAAATTGTCGATATGTCTCCTTCTCCTTACACTGAATCAGTCGAATATATTGTCCTAGAAATTACGTCACACCATAGCAAATTACTTCTTGTCGTTTTGTACAGCCCTAATATGAACATTGACTACTTCGATTGCCTTGACAAATTACTTAATGATCATTGTATGTCCTACAGTCACGTTATAATGATGGGTGATTTCAACACATTTTTACTTACAAATAATTCTCGCTCTTTTAAGCTTCACTCTCTTTTCTTTATATAATCTCCACATACTTCCAACATCCAAAACTCATCATTTTCCAGATTCTATCCCTTCTCAGTTAGACCTAATGGTTGTCTCTTCACCTAATAATATCTCTATTCATGGTCAACTTACAGCCCCATTTTCATATCATGATCTTGTTTTCCTTTCCTATAAAATCCGTCCCCCCAAAAGAAAGCCTCAATCCGTACTACTTAGCAGTTTCAGAAATATTGATCAGGATGCGCTACAGCGAGACGCTTCAAATATAAATTGGTCATCTGTACTAAGCAGTCAAACAATGGACACAAAAATTGTCACATTTAATAAAATTATTTTATATCTATTTGATCGACACGCTCCATTAAAAAAGGTGAGAATAAATCATGACCCAGCTCCATGGATTTCAGATTCTATCAAGGATGTAATGGCTACTAGAGACAAGGCTAAAAGAAAATGTAAGAACCAACCTAACGACACGAACGTTAAAAATTATAAAACTTTGCGAAACCAGTGCAACAGTCTGTGTCGTGCTGCTAAACGTCGTCACTTCTATGCGTCTATTGAAAATCGTACATGTACTGACGCCTGGAAGTTTCTGAAGTCTATTGGTATTGGGAAATCTTCCACCAGCGATTTGGACTTAGAGGCACTAAATAACTTCTACCCCAAACCCCCTATTACTTTGTGTTCTAGTGTAAAAGATAACACTTTAAAGCAAATATCAAAATTACCTATAACTGCCCCCCCCTTTTTCCTTTTCTAATGCAACAGAATCAGATGTCAGAACAGCAGTCTCATCAATTTCATCTCAAGCAGTCGGCTGTGATCAATTGTGCTCTAAAATGATCAAATTGATACTTCCCTCTTTGTTACCAATTCTCACTCACATACTAAACTTCTCCCTATCCTCAAATACATTTCCCTCAACATGAAAGCAGACCAATATTATTCCATTGCCTAAGATTTCAAATCCTATATCTTTATCCTCTTTTCGTCCAATTTCTATATTAACCTTCCTTTCTAAAGTTTTGGAGCACATTTTTCATAAGCAACTTTCTTCCTTTCTGTACAGTAACAACTTAAATAGCCCGATGCAATTGGGGTTTCGTCCAGGTCACAGCACATGTTCGGCACTATTAAAGGTTATTGACGACATACGTTTAGCCATGGAGAACAAAACATTGATTATCCTCATCCTACTTGATTTCAGTAATACTTTTAATACTATTGACTTTGACATCCTTATTGCTATCTTGAAATCTCTTAATTTATCTTCTGCGGTATTAGCCTGGTTTGACTCCTACTTTCGTGGCCGCTCGCAACGAGTTCAGACTAATGTCACTTTTTCAAACTGGTGTAATCTCGTTGCCGGCGTGCCGCAAGGGGGAGTGCTGTCCCCCCTCCTTTTCTCTATTTTCATTAATGAGATAACTAAAGTAATTACGTCCAAGTATCACCTCTATGCAGACGACTTGCAAATCTATCAACATTTTACCCTGGCTGACGCGATGTCGGCAGTAACTTTAATAAATCAAAATTTAGACAATATTAGTGAATGGGCGAAATCTTTTGGCATCCTCGTAAATCCTGAGAAGTCTAAGGCCTTAGTCATAGGTAGCAGACGATTGCATGCAAGTCTTGACCTAACAGCGCTGCCCCAAGTCACATTAAACGGTGTACAAATAACTTACTCAGAGTCAGCTAAATACCTGGGTGTTATTGTAGATTCAACGCTTTCTTGGAATGCCAACATTAGCGACATCAGTCGTAAGGTACACTGCGCTATTCAGTCACTTAAAGCCCTGCAAAACTTTTTACCCATCTCCACCAAAATAACACTTATGCAGAGCATTATTATGCCTATGATTGACTACAGCGATGTATGCTGTTTAGGTGCTACTGAAGAGAATTTAAATAAACTGGAACGCTTACAGAATCTTTGCATTCGATTTATATTTGGGCTAAAGAAGTATGATCATATTTCAGATTACCGTAAGAAATTACATTCGCATTTTACAAAATTACAAAGAAATTACTATTCGCCAGCGTCGAAACTACAGAATTCTTAACTTTCTTTTTAAAGTACTTTTTAATTCTAATTCTCCTTCCTATCTATACGAGCTATTTTCTTTTCCCCATCTCCAGGATGAATCTTGCAAATCTTTTAGACGTACACTTCTCCAAATTCCTTCTCACAATACCGACTTCTTTTCCTACTCTTTCACTATACACTCTGCCAGACTCTGGAACTCTTTGCCATCAGAGATCCGTGAATGTACTACTCTCACATTATTTAATTTTACGGATTTACGAGGATGCCAATTTCGCCCATTCACTAATATTGTCTAAATTTTGATTGTATTATTTATGTGTATGAATATAAATATATATATATATATATATATATATATATATATATATATATATATATATATATATATATATATATATCCTGGAACCTATCTGACGTCCAACATGGCATTAATTACATTTAAAGTGGCGACCACCGACTTTTGACGTCCGATATACGGACGTCAGATTAATTTTCTTGAATTTTCACACCATTTGATCATAGATAGCGTTAGGGATACCATATCAATTTTTATGATGGACTCCAAATTGTCTCGGATGTGCGTGAAAATGTATATTTTAGTTCACGGTGATGACGCTAGAGGGTCTATATACAGGGCGCTGTATAGTCACTTTCATTACCCCGATCATCTTGCTACCGATTTCTTTTACCACGTTGCCAGCTCGTGCCCTTGTTGGCGCGGCGTTGCCTTTGTTATTGTTTTCGCTTCGCAATGCAAATCAAACTCAGACAGATCGTCCCCACGTGCGCTAAGTTGACTGGTGACCGGCCGGTATAAAAATTAGTTGGTTTACTTTAAATTATAATTATCAAAGTGATGATTATCAAAGTAAAAGAATTGAAGTGTTGTGTGTATATTCAATATCCGGGATAAAAAGAAATTATATAATGACGCGAAAGCGGCGGACACAAGCAAGGATTCTTCGATCAAAAAGAAGTAAGTACCTACCTACTAATGTTTAGTGATTAATTTAGGTAACAAGACCTAGATTAACCTTTGTACTTAATATCTCTGAGTTCTAGTGATATGCGCCTTGGGATCTGGATCCTTAGGTACCTACCTACTTCTATCGTTTGGGATCTCGGAGGTACTTAGTGGGTTCGATTTCCATTCGCTTGGGGGACACAAAGTAAGAAATATTTTGTCAGATTGTTCTCAGTTTGGTTAAAAGAATGCAATTTATAGTAAGATAAGAAAGCTAACACGATAGGTATACTTATGTATGTACCGTGCTTCTTAGGGCACGTTAAGCCATCGTAGTCGCGGTTCGCTTACACAATCAACCATGGCAGAGATAGGTAGGATATGTCAGAAACGCAATTATTATTTTGAAAAACTTATAAAGTCAATTTTCATGTTTTTGTAGATGTGGTACAGTCAGCCTAAAAATTTGTTACTGAATGTAACCTGATATGTATAATTTACGTTAGAATTACAGGTAAACCTGTTAAAAAAAGTACAATCTGAAACAAAAGTACTTAATTGAGTACCACAAAATAGTTTCTTTTTAAATCATAATATTATTCATAGCATTGTTTTTGTAAGGTTTATTTTTTTAGTTATTAGGAATTTGTAAGAACGCGACGTCACCATATTGAATACGGACACGGAGATCTTTGAACATTACTCTGCCGTTTATGAATCTATTTACAAAATTCTTTTTATTGTAAAGGGTTCAATTCGAAATCGGTCCTTTAGTCACTAAAGTGGAAACCTGATGATGCGATCCATTAGGAATCGAGAGAACTCCTGAAAATTTTTATGGACATATACAGTGATTTTGACTTTTACTGAAGTATCACAAGCATATGCTACCAAAAAATAAGATTTTGCACCAAGGTATACCCTGGATCCAAAAGCACTGAACGGAACTCCCCAGTCTTTAAAGATATGCGTTTGGAAATTTCGACATTGTATAAAGAACTGCAAGCATATGCCACTTTGTAACTTACAGTAATCATCATCATCTTATTTACAATACCTAATGGAAGCTTGGCGCATATTCAATAATTATACATTCGGTCGTTTTTTTAGACGTTCTTAAGGTGTATTATTAATAATTTAACAATATATATGACTAATAAGGGTGAATGTATAATTTTTAAACAAAATTTAAACCGAATGAAAGTCGGTTTAATTTTTTGTTTAAAAATAATATCTTTACAGAACTCGGAAAATGTTTGTTTGTCAATAACATAATATTTTAACAGTTACGGGCAAGTGACCCGATAAATTCGATACTTAATGTTATTTAAAAGTGTTTCTGCTTATACAGAATGTGTAACGACCGAGAAAAAACCAACGGAAGAGCCAATAACTAAAGAAATTTCTGCGGTTCAGCAGCTGCAGCCAGAAGTTGTTAATTATTCGGAAGTTGGACCAATTGAACAAAATATTGATAATTTATCGGAAGAACGTACCTTGGCCTCGCAGCAGCCAGTTAAAGACACTGAGAAAGTGAAGGACGTTTCATCAACATCCTTATCAAGTCTGGCGGAACAAGATTTTGAAGAATCAACTAAAAAACATCATCAGCACTCAGAAGAAAACCGTGAGAAGAATAAAAGTATTATTGATGAGCCAATAGAACAAGATTTTGAAGATTTGTCTGAGCCTGAGGTAGGTATACATACAGTTATTGGAATACAGTAATAACTGTATTCCAATAACTGTATGTATTTTAAGTTGACATTATTTAGTAAAAAATAGACACAAATTACCAGTAAAGAAAAAAAACCGGAAGAAATTCCGGTGTTATATGATTGAAGATCATGAGTAGAATGTGTACCCTATGATTTTCAAAAGACCTGTCACGTCACTTATACCCTGTATTTATTAAATCAGTTAAGTTTTTAGCTCTTCAATTTAAAAAAGATATTTCATTATTTTATATTAAAAATAACCTTAAAAAACCGTCTGAATCGAACAAACCAGATGAACCACCGACCATGAAAACTTTCGTATTTATTACTACTGATTTTACATGACGAACGACGACTGGTTGTGACTTGTGTTGCATTTTGTTTCAGACTTACCAAGATTCTTCCGAATCGTACATACCATCATTAGAGGAGAACCAGTCTGAAGAGTCTTTTCTCTGATATATTACACTGTATATCAACAATGGTTGTTTACATGGACATTGATCGATTTTTAATAAAAAGGAAATTTGTTCATTGTTTGAAATACAAACTAGTTTGGCCCTGGATATTCACCCATTTTGTGCGAATGGATGAATGCTTCAACTGTGGTACTGACGTAAATATAAACAGTCCGATCCATTTCATATCAAACATGGATAGGAAATCTATAATAACTTTGACACATCAAAAATTTTTTTGGTGTCATGTTTGCACTTATGCTGTTTACAATCATTATACACCGGATGAGTGCGACTGTAATAATTTATTAACAAGATTATGTCTACTTTCTTTTTTATGCATAGGTTGATAACTTGTTTCCTAAAATTATTTATCTACAGTAAATTATCTGTAGTATTAGAAATCTGAAGTGAGGTATTTATGTAGTAGGTATTCCCTAGTATTACATAGAATGTTTTCATTTAGAGTGACAATGATCTGATGAAATGTAAATATTTTTTTAGATGTAATCATAATAATAATTGTAATTAATTATAATAGAAGATATCTAAACGAACGCATAATGTGCATCGCTGCTACCTCTTTAATAATGGATCTTAACTACATTTAATGTTCGATTTTCACCGAGCGCATTGCGTCATAGTCACATGACAGAGAGATATGTAGAGCACAGCGCAGTAAAATTTTAAAATGTGTAAATGAAAATTGAATAGTCTATACAGAAGTAAATTTCATATTTGTATATAACTTAACTATTGGAAACCGGCTGCCTCAAAAGAAGAAGTGTACCGTTCCGTTCCGTTTTTTGTAACTTGCTGCTACTGATCTTTGCTAATTTGGTCAAATGTTCTTTCAATAGTTTGAGATCACTTGCCAAAGGCACTATTGTAATTTAACATGACTGAAAACGATATAGAACAACTCGCAAACTTTATGGGTCATACGAGTGCAGTCCATAAACAATCATATAGATTACCTGATGACATCTATCAAACGGCAAAAATTTCCAAATTACTTATGTTGATGGAAGATGGCAAAGCTGATGCTTACAAAGGTAAAAATCTAGATGAAATTAATTTAAACTTAGACGAAGAATTGGTGGGAGAAAATATAGATATAGAGGGAAGTACTGGAGTATGCAGAAGATTTTGAGAAGGATACAGTTCCAAAACCAAGTAATGTGCCAATTAGTAAAAAAGATATGGGTGAATACAATACAAACACAGAAACTAGCTATCAAAAACCTAATTTAAGTTTAGGCCAAGCCAAAAAGAAACGTAATTTGGTTCCGTGGACAGCAGAACAAAAATCTGCCGTTTTATCATATTTTAAAACGCACGTCAAAAGTTGCAAACCGCCAAAAAGGGCAGAGTGCGAAGCATTAAAAGAATTATATCCAGATTTATTGTCCAATAAAGATTGGCTCAAAATTAAAGTTTTCATCCAAAACATTTATACAAAGAAGTAATTACTTGGGTATTTGCCTTTTTTAAAGTTTACTCGCACCTACTTAAGTAATTATGGCAACAAATTCAGTAAAATATCTTATGCACCATAAAATTTAATTAGTTTTAAAAGCAGCGCTGTTGTTTCTCCTCCTAAATTACCAATCGACTATACCAATCGACTTTACCAAAGGAAGAAAACCTTTATTTGCATAAAATGTTCATCTTTCTCATACAAAAGGACTAATTTCATCTAAGCTATGATATACATATATAGGGAATGTGAAAAATGTTGCTAGTATAATTTTTCTGTTAGAATATTGTTTGTTATCATGAGAAGAATCACTGTGCTGCAGCAGGTATCAAACGAATAAACTTTATGTATGTCAATAATATATAATATGTCGCTCACGTAGATTTTGGTTTGATCAAACGTATTATTTTTATCATCTCAGAAATGCTTCCTAGACGTAGCTAATGGTTAAGGAAGTTGTTGTGTATTTCGTTATTAATTCTATAATATTAACTGGTTGCAAATTTATTATTTAAATTGTTGTCGGAAAGATATATTATGTTTTTGATTCTATTTTTTAAAGTATTATTAAGTTAATTATGTGTAAAACAAGGAGTTTTATAACGTTAACTAGTGCACTTATGTGTGTTAATCAGTGTTTATTTAATAAGAAATAATTATGTTGTTATTTAGTACTTAATAATATTATGTTTCAGCATAATGTACATTTAAACAGTTAATAATTTCATTATAAGAAACATCTCTGATACAATTAGCAATTATTTGTGCTATATTATATTATATGTATTGTAGTATGGTCTTCAGCGCATACTCATTTGTTGATACATTTTGTTTATGTTTAAAACATTTAAACTTCGTAGCCGGTTATTTCTTTTATGTCTTCATTTGATCCTGCTTCGAAGTTAAAATCTTTTAAATATAAATGAAGTTTATCAAACAAAATGAGTTATGCGCTGAAGACTAGACTAGAATACTAAATTCAAAAGACTTCAGTGACAGTCAGAACGTCGAGATGCTTTCCGTGTGACAATTTATTGTTATTATGGCACTGTTAATTTTATCAAAAGTTAGATTTTTATTTTCTCAAAGCCTTTTATTCTGTAAGAGTAAGTAGATAAATAATTCAAAATTGTTGTTTTTTCTGAGCGGGTTGTGATTTTTTTCAAACCCACGTTAATACCAATAGGAACTATAGATTTTAGTCTACCATGCATGACAAATTGAGGTTCATGTTTTTTTATGTTATTAGTTTTATTTGAGCTAAATTGGTTCGAATCTGTACCATAGTGATCCCAAAACTTCGAATCAAATTGACAGAACCTTAGCAGACTACCTACAATAGTTTGTCTAACTCGGAGGTTCGTATGTGCTACATGACGATATTAGCTTTATCCATGGTTAATAAATATTAAATTAAAAGACACAAGAGACGAAAGTTTAATTTTTATCTTATGTTCTCTTTATAACTTTTTATCCTTTTTTTTAGGCAGGTAATTTCTTTATATTGTGGCGGTACCGTTCCAAATATTATTTTATAATTCAGCTAGTTACCAAATGTAAGAAAATGTTGTTTTTTTGATATTTTCTTTTCACTTTCTGAGATTAATAAAACTGTTTTAATTCATGATGATCCTCTTTATTGCTTTTTCCTTTCTTCCATAATGATAGGATTAAACAAACTTACCTGAAGTGAAGTTCTATCCTAATTATATGATATAATTAGTCCGAGGTAGGAATACCTATGTAGTACTCGCCTTTTCCCGCTTCACGTCACAAATTTTTGAGAACCAGAAAAAGAAAAAAATAAAAACTCCTACTGGCAACATAATTATTATGTCAAATCATTAGTTTAGAGCTAAGTTAAGAGGAGGGAAGAAACTCTCCTACCTCGGACTAATTACTTCATATAATTAGGATAGAACTTCATTCAGGTAAGTTCGTTTAATCCTATCATTATATTCTGAATTAGTCCGAGGTAGGGTTATAACTATGTATGTTTGAAATTAAATCAATATATAATTTATTGATGAGAAGAAATTACCACAATAATAAAACCTGGATTCTTACTTCACCTTTATGAAAAAAAACTTATGAGATAACTAGATACCTAGTTAAAATTATAATAACGTAATTAAAATTATAGTAACATTATAAAAAAGAACATGATAATATTCTTGATATATGTAAAAGACTGTGAATTAATGTGCAAAGGGTTTATTTTTCGCATTTTTTTCGTGTTGGCGATGAAATGGCAGAAATTGAGATGTGGATAACATATTATTACTGATTCAGTTAATTTTTTTTAGCTCGATTGTACTTTCCGGATTCCATATTACAGTCCTACTGAAAGGAAGCATGTTTGCTAGCTACGTAAACGTTAATATACGGTTAGTGTAGTGAGGCGTTACAAGTACTCGTTGATGGTAGGATGCCCAAAGTACTTAGGAATGAGTTGACAATATACTTGACAATACGGAAGTAGTATATATGTAAGTAAGAACGGTAGGCTTATCTCTTTTAAAATAAATATAAATATACATCAATATACATGGACGGTGTAAGTATAACAATACGGATTGGTTGTCAAAAGTATTGCGAAAAATATATGTACCCGTATAAATTTATTTTGGAGGATATTGCAACAAGGTATATTTTAAGTAATAGTCACAGTATTATAGCTTATAGTAAGTTAATATTCATACCTTTTATTGCCCTAATACTGCTGTAAGTCGTGGTTGCCAGAAGGTTGCAAAATGAAAGGTTGCCAAAAGTGTTCCTGGATTTATATATATATATATATATATATATATATATATATATATATATATATATATATATATATATATATATATATATATATATAGATACATATATGTAATGAAATGACATTTCATTAATTCAAATTTGTGTGGGTTGTCTGTGGAAGTTGATAGAGGACGCATCGGAGTGAGGCGTGATTGAATGGCGGATGATGTTCAGATAATTTTGCGTATTTAATTGTTATAAAAACTTGTAGAGAGATAAATGAAAGGATATAATTGAGGAAGCGATATTAGTGAACTTTAAATGTCGTTTCTTTGTATTTTCAGGTGAGATAAAAGTGTAATTGTTATGACAATTACACATACAAGTTAAACAAGTTAAACATATTTGTTGTAATGTGGTAAAGGCGTGTTAAATAAAACAAAGCTTTGTATTTTCAGAGAAACAATTTGTGGTTTATTTTGAAAATCCTTAATAATATATCTTATAAAACGACATTTTCGTTAAAAGAAGATGGACCGGCTGCAATTTGAGTTAACGATGATAGCCTCAAATGATGACAAATCTAATATATTAGCCATAACCTCAATATCTACAGAAGAAGGAAAATGTTATGTTTTACCTGAAGAGCTGAAGCCGGTGATTCATCACATACACATATTGTTAAAATGAACACTTTCTCAAAAATAAAAAATAGCATAAAGAAAAGGCACCAAAGTAGAAAAATATGGATAAAATTGGATGAAGATCAAAAGAAAACATATATAGATGAGGAAGGTAATATGCAATTTTTAGATCAATATTTAGAAGAAATGAGCATAAAGCAACCAAGAGACAAAGATGACAGATCAATATCCGGGCATCAATTCAAGAGAATTTAAGGAATTTTTGCAGGAGAATAATATTAAACTAATTTTTACAGCTGTGAATACACCATTCTCGAACGGTTTGAATGAGAGATTAAATCAAACAATATTAAATAAAATAAGATGCAAAATAAATGAAAAAATAATAAGAGAACATGGACAACAGTAGCAAGAGAATGTACAGAGAAATATAATGAAACAGAACACTCCGTGACAGGTTTTGCACCTAAATATTTACTGGATGGTACAAATGTCAATATTCTACCAAATGAATTAAAAACAATAGAAAAGAAAGACAAGTGGATTGCTGATAGAAGGTTGACGTTAGAGAATACAATAAAATCCCAAAAGTACAACAAGAAAATATTTGATAGAAAATTGAATAATAAATATTTACAATTCCATATGTAGAAAATGGAAACAGATTGAATAGAAAGAAATTAGACGAATTAAAAATAGGCCCTTTCAAGATAGTAGAGAAAATATCGAACTCCATTTATAGGATAGATACTGACAACAGAAAAACAGAATCAACTTTATTCCACATAACAAAATTACAACCTGTCACAACAGAAGATGAAGTAGAAGAAAACGAATATGAAGATTAGAAGAACTTATAGATATATTATTTAGAATTTTCACTCCTAGGGGGGGAGATGTAATGAAATGACATTTCATTAATTCAAATTTGTGTGGGTTGTCTGTAGAAGTTGATAGAGGACGCATCGGAGTGACGCGTGATTAAATGGCGGATGATGTTCAGATAATTTTTGAAAGACACGCTAATTTTTGCTTTTAATTAGTCAACCTATTCCTTTATAATACAGGTCTTCTGGAAGACATTCCATTTTGGAAAAAGATATACCTTTTTACAAAATGTTTTATTTTTAAGTTATTTTTGTTAACCTATTTATTGTGTGTACATAAATTGTAAAATAAAATAAAATAAATAAAATGGAATTAAACCAAACAGTATAAAATCCATCTCAAAAATGCTTATAATGTTAACATGAAACAGCATTCACACTGAAAGCAACATTCATAAATAATGAAACATTAACATATCACCATCGAGAAATTTAAAATTACAAAATAATTCTAAAAAGGTACGAAACAAAACACATCAAAGAGGTGGTAACGACCCCGGTATCGTGTTACCGATAACATCAGCCTTTGTGACCCGCTATCCATTATTAAAAATAATTATGGAAATATTCTTCATTATAAAGTTTGAAAAGCGCTGTTCGTTATGCGGGATAAATTCCATAAATTATCTGTAGGTATTACCTGAGTGCTCTAAGCGGAGCAAACTTTCGTTTTAAAATATTACAAGGATTAAGTTGTACATTAATAATCTTAGATGCTCCGGCTTTTAGGATTATTTACAGGAAAACGTTAGTTTAAGTTAAACTTTAACGCTTATCTATAGTACTTAATGAATTTAAAAAAAGTTGTGTTCCCTTTTATAACAACGATATCAAAATTAATAAAATAGTCAAATATTTCAAAACTAAAGATGGGATATGACTTACACTTGACAGAAAAAATCTTCACACAAGAAAAAGATACGCCATCTTGATTTCGTCATACCTCAAAAGTCAAAATGGCCACAAACAACTCCACAAGAAGTCCACACTTAAAAGGCCCCACGCATTTTAAGTGTGGACAGCTTATTTGCCTCGGCATGCCTCGTCTATTATACGAGTATATACGCCTGTAGAAAATAGTCTGACATTATCTTTATATTAGACAATGTCTATATAATCATTGTATATCGACCGGAATTTAATTGTAAGTCTCTTAAGTTAGACTAGATAAACTGTTTAGGATTATATTTTAAGCACAGCTCATAATATAATTATGGTCAATTCGTGTTAAGAAAACAGTAAAATATAAAAAAAAAATCTAAATCGACCAATGACACGTGTTCACAAGAACCAATTCCAATAAGCCTTTTTGATATAATATGTACACGTTTTTTGACATTCACTGTCTTCTTAACGCGACGAAACTAATGTATACCCATCACCAATTAAAACCAAAATCACGTAAGATGCATATCCTACTACTATTATAAATGTGAATGTTTGTGAGCATGGATAGATGGATAGAGGGATGTATGGATGGATGGGTGTTTGTTACTCTTCCACGAAAAAACTACTGAACGGGTTTTGATGAAATTTGGTATGATAGTAGTTTAAACTCTGGATTACCACAAAGGCTACTTTTACTCCCGAAAAAGTACATTCCTTGGGACACTGTATTTACGCAGGTAGAGCCGCGGACAAATGCTAGTCTTGTAATATAATCACTATTTCTTTAAAGAAACATAATGATTATTTTATACTCTCTAAACCTTGCTCGGGTTGCTCCAATTGCAAATGCTTTAAAGGTTTCAATGCTTCTCCCAAATTCACTCAATCTGCATGAATTCACACACGTCTTAAATATTCAGATTAATTCTGCAAGCCCGTGTCTTGCTACGACAGGCTCTTGATTTGAATATCTTTGTTTCTTCAGAAGATCTAACCAATTATAATTATTAATGTTATATATTTTTTTAACATTAACAATAATTAAAATAAAATATACTATAATATATAATAATATATTGTTTAGCGTTCTTATCCCCGGATGAGAACATAGGAGTGTTGTAAGTTTGACGTGTCTGTCTGTGTGTGTGTCTGCGTGTCTGTCGGTGGCATCGTAGCTCCCAAACGGATGAATCAGTTTTTATCTCGCTTTTTTTGTTTAAAAGCAGACTTGATCGAAAGTGTTCTAAGCTATAATTCACTATCAGCACCCCGTTCACTGCTTGACAATTCGAGGGCCAGTTATATGTTTTAATATTGTTTGTTAATGCAATATATTCGTATTTAGCCTTCGATTTTAGGGTACAGTAATACATAATACATAAGGAACCCTTGTAATTTCGCTCTGTCCGTTCGACTGTCTGTGTGTCTGTCCGCGCTTCTAGCTTCTGTAATTATGAATATAAATCGATGAAAAGTATAATTGTGATGTAGATTGTGTATCTCGGTTTTGGCGTCATAAAATTTTTATTTTAGGAGTGACATGTGAACTGGGGATGAAAAAAAAATTCATTCTACCCCATTGTGTGAGGTATCGTTGAATAGGTCTTAAAAAAAGAAGGTAAGGTTTCATATATGACTTATTTGTAATGCGACCATTTTAGAGTAATCGGTTTTTAAGTTGCCCTTCCCCCCCCCCCTGGCATTTCCAAACTATAAGAGATAGAAACTTGTAAATTTCCATGCTGATAAATCATGCTAAAAACTGTTTAGGAAAATTGTTTCGAGCGAAATCGGACAATAACTTTTGAAGTAATTTAAAGAAAACCTATTGTGCGTTGATAGTTACGGAACCCTCCTTAGACATGTTATTTTTCTATAACGTTAAAAATATTTAAACAGTTCTACGTAATTTGAAAACATTAAGTATGAAAAAAATTATGCAGATAACCAATTCCCTGGAATTTTAAGAATCCAGAATTTCGCGAAAATGTATCAAATTCGAATATTACAGGAAAATATAAGTCTGACCCTGACTCTGACCTTTATCATTGGAAGAAATTCCAAAAAAGTACGAAATCGCTTCTAAAAGACCATTTACCAGGGATCGCGAGATCGAATTTCCTTTATTCTAATGAAGGGTACACCTTGAAGGGAAGCCAATATGAGATTATCTTTTTGCATGAAAGCAAAACAGTTTTTCTAATCCTTTAAGGATAATTTTTATATATCAATTGGTGCCTGTGATGATGATAATGTTTTTTTTAATATAGATGTGCAACAGACACAATACCTGATGGAAAGCGATCACCAATGCTTTCAGATAACTTACCAGGGGGGTTGCGGGGGCTGCAGGCCCTAAAAGTTGCCAAGAAGAAAAACAAAACTCAATACAAGTTTCTATGGGATCATGATATTACCCCAATTCAAGCGGCGTATTCGTGTAAGGTTCTTCCAAGAAAAGGACAAAATATTCTGAATAGGCCAACTTGATAAAAATACTCAAGGATCTGGCCACAATTGTCTACAGCGCAAAATAAACGAAGCAAACAAAATTTCTAATGCGGCAAATAGTCCGCATCAACATATTAAAGCGGCTGGGGAAAGTTGATAGTAAATATTTGTTATAACAGACTTTGGAACTACTTATTACTTAACATAACCTAAGTTGTTAAAAGTGCCCGAGGGTTCAACCTAGTTGGGACTAACAAACTTATAATATGGTAATACTAACAAGGCTTAATGTTTCACACAATTATGTACTATAATATAAAGGCCTAAAGATTATATTGCCTTGCCATTGGATTCGTTTGACTACCCAATTATTATGAAAGATGTGTTATTGGCATACGATTCGTTTATTCTTCAATTCGAGACTAACTGGGCCTTAACTTTGCCGATGACAGTGCGAATAATAATAATATGTTTTACCCTCCATTTATTACGTACTTACTTACAAGTTGGTACATGAATAGGAATGCCCCTATGACCTAAAGCCAAAACGCTGTGCAGGTTCAACCCCAGATGGTGCTTACCAATAAGATTTTACGATACAGCATACAGTATGCATCTATTCGTACCTTACATGAAAAGACTAACGAAAACGTTGTTAGTAAATCTGTGTGTTAATTATTTAAAAAAATAAAAACCCCGACTGCGTCAAAAAAGGATTGTGTGGTTTTATGAAACCACGGTAAAAGTGAAACTTAATAACAAAATAGCGTGGAGCACTGGCACAAATGAGTACTAGTCTATACACTACACGGTCAGCTGATGCGAACTATAGGCGCCGCCATATTGGCCTCGGCTGCTCTGACGAGCGCCTTTCACTTTATCCCTACTCCGTGGCCGACCGTCACGCGACATGCAACACACAGACGAAAAAGTTTGAGACAAGGTAATAAAAGTTTCACTTTAATAATTTTGATGTACCCAGTATCACTCTAACGACTAAGAGTCAGTTCACACCGTGGCGATAGCAATGCGACGCGGCGCTGCATTTTTAAGATAGCTAATCAAAATAAACTTTATTCCTACACAAAAAGATACACGTTACATATCAACGCCATCAGTTTGACATTCTAACTCCTTCAATGTAACATGCAACTTCTTGTGTATGAATAAAGTTAAATTTTGAAAAGCTATCTTCAAAATGCAGCGCCGCGTCCCCTATCGTTTCGTTTCAGTATAAATTAACCCTAAAGATGAATCAAGAGGAATCTAATGATACCTCTCAGGCTCAAATGCGATAAGCCATTTAGGCTCTAGAGCGACAGCGTGCCTCTATACATACACTCGGAAAACATAACCTTCCTTCTGGCGCAGCCGATAAAAATGTACAATGCGAGCTCAAACCTTCAGATCCGTATTTTCCACTACTACAAACATACGGTGTGTCCATGGTTGTGGGGAAAATCGTGGGCCGTTGTAAGGGACGTCAAAATTTTCAAATTTGGATACATTCTGTGAAAGCTGTTTCTATGTACGTAAGTATATATATTTTCTACTCTGTGCTTCCGATCCAGAGCAGGCTAGCGTGGTGTAACGATGATTTCTGAAATACTTTAGTATGCGGTTATTGGATGAAATATAGTCAACGACGAGACTGTGTTCGTGCTTGCATGCTTGAAAGCCATAAATTCGCTTCAGGTTACCGCTTTCTGACATGTAAGGCATCACATAACGATTATAATTACTTTAGTTCAAAATGTTAGGTATGCCAGTGAGATATTATTCTATTGGGGTCACATTATTTTGATAAAATACGAATTTATACCATTAATCAATATTAATGGTACAAATTCGCGTTTTATCTACGTTTCGCGCACGTACGTCCTACAAGCGTTAATATATTATTCTAGTGAATAAACGCATTAAATAGAAAAAATGGTCGTAGGGTCAGCTAGCGCTTAAACGCTTAGCATAAGTTTAAAACACATCATCATATTACCTAAATACTGTAATAATATAATATAATAACGCAGCATATAGTTTAACTAACCATAATCATTTCAGTTAAATTGTAAAGAAGTTTCGAAATCGATTACAATTTAAGTAAGGGTTATTTGAAATTATTATGGTTAGTTAAACTATATACTGCGTTATCATATATTATAACAGTAGGTAATATAATGAGCCGTTTTAAACTCATCATGTGTTTTTTTTTAATTTATAGATTAACCTTAGATGTAGGTAGTTGCTTAAATATTAGATCATTACATATGAAATTGGTGTTTTGTAAAAGAGGAACATAAATTTGATTTTTATCAAACATAATATATTTATTTAATCAAAGTATATACCATTGCTATCTATGCACTTTTGCCATGTCAGAGGGACAGAAATCAATAAGATCTTTGAAGGCGCTTTGGACTGCCCCATCGGAGTATTGAATTTTTGAAAGTTATCCGAATTTCGAAAAAAATGGTAATCTGTTGCAGCAAGGTCCGGGCAGTACGGTGGATGTCTTAGACATTCCAATTGAAGCTCCTCTAATTTGGTAGCCGTCTGTTGTGCAGTATGTGGTCTAGTGATGTCCTGAAGCAGCAGTGGCCTAGAGCGAATGACCAACCTCGGTGGTTTAGCAGCTAACTTTTCGATCATGCTGGCAATAGACATCTGCCGTAATCGTCTGGCCAGATTTAAGAAAGCTGTAGTGAACGACACCGGCACTAGTTCACCAAATGCTCACAAGTAACTTTTTTTGAATCAATTTGCGCTTGGGACAGGCTTTGGCTGGTTCGCGAGGGTTCAGCCATTGCGATGAGCGTTTCCGATTATCGTATAGGATCTACTTTTCATCACAGGTAATGATTCGATTACAAATCCCTTCATTATTGTGCCGGTTGAGTAATGTAACGCAGTAGTCGACGCGCGTTTGTCGGTTTGCTGCACTCAATTCATGAGGTACCCACCTTTCAAGCTTTTTTATCTTACCAATTTGCTTCAAGTGGATGTAAACGATTTTATCACTAACATCGCAGCCTGCAGCTAACTCAGACGTGGTTTGCGATGGATCCGCTTCCACAATAGCCTTCAATTCTTCATTATCAACTTTGGTCTCCGGCCGTCCACGGGGCTTGTTCTACATGTCGAATTTTCAGAACGAAAACGTTGGAATCAAAAACTCACTATGATTTCTTTTGCTAATTTCAAGTTTTCCATTTTGTTTATCTGGTCATCTTTAATCTGTGATGAGTACTGAAATTGTTTTGAATATTTATATACTATTGAAATTGGTCGTGTTACAATTTCTTAATGATGAGCGATCTGTTAAAACGGACTTTATAATCTATTAAAAAGTCCGTTCTAACAGAATTTCCTTTTTTAAAAAGTCTTCTTTTTAAAAAAGGAAATTTATTGAACTGGAAAAGATTCACAACATAAATTTATTTTACTGGATTTAGGAGATTAGATATGCGTCCTTGGTGGCCCGTGTCTAGCTCTGAACTGACTCGCAGCTCAAACCTACTAACTAAGATGACAGAGTAGTGATGATGTATCAGCACTCCCGTCAGGAATTCTAGGAACAGCATAGGGATGTAACAGCCCCCTGCGTAAAGTTAAACCGGTAAAGGGTAAGTTTTTATAGAACTCTTCTAAGTTGGGGTAAAGGAGTCTCCTCTACAACTGGTTTATTACCAGGAAGTTCGGTTTGTGTACTTGAATTTAAATTTTGAGTTCTAGTCAAGAGTGGACGCTTATTTCTCTTCCATAATTTAAAAATAGTAAAAATTAAAATTATAACAATAATACAATATTTTAGAATAGGAAAATGGGAATTATATTCTAAGAGTAAGTCAGGCTTATTTATGATTTTATTAACATCGGTAATTATTTGCTTATTAGCTATATCAGAAAGTTTTTCTAAGTTTATATCTAATAGTTTTAAAGGAGCTGATTTTGATTTTAATTTATTTAATTTTTCAGAGTTGCAACACGGATCATCAATAAGATTAAAGTCAAGTGCAATTGGTTTAATAGTTAAATTAGAACAGGATTTATATGAAAATATTTTGTTTTTATAATAAGTTTTGCAGTTTGCCTGTTTGTTTAATATTCCAGTACCAATTAATCTATGTTGAGACACTTCTGAAGGACATTCTATATCGATTTTATGGGTTGAATTTCAACAAATAACCATTAACTATTTGTAATTTCTTGCCAAATATATGTTTGTCAATAAAAAAGCCTGGTTTTACATTGTTTTGGGAGAGTTTTGAATATTTTACATTATTTTACATAATAATTCAGTTTCACAAATAGGAGTACATTCAATTGAATTTACGTCCATATGACTACAAATATAATTAGAATTAATAGTTTCCACACAGTTATTCAGACAGATATAAGAATTCTTATCTTTACTTACAGCTATATAGCTACAAGTAGGTACAATCATAGCATATGGTTGAGGATCCACATTACCATGTGATTACAGGTACTGGAAAAGGCTTGTATAAATTATAATCTATTTTAAAACTAAAGGAATTTTAATAACAAATACAATCTTATTTTCTACATAATAACAGGGCAATTGCGCCATATCAATAATGCTATGTATATTGTTTAAATTTAAGTTTAATGGTAGTTCCTGACTTTTCGGTAAATTTTGTATATTCTTTCCAAGATCCGTATATAATTGTTTAGGAGTTAAAACAAATGTATGGATTGAATGACTTTTTACCAACATAATAGAATTGATTAAACCTTCAATTCTGAACGACAATGTAAATATACTAGATGAAAGTTCTTCGTACAGTTCATTAAATTTCGTTTCTAATTCGATATTTAACATATTTTTACTAAGAGTCAATAGCGCTATTCAAACGGATTTCATTTTCTTTAATTAACTTTAATGTTTTCTTATAATTTTTTAAAGTTGAACTAGTAACTAAAATATCATCTTTTAATAAAGGTGCAAGCTTTTTTTTTGAGGAATGCAGGGTTTGAATGGCGTTATTGTATCGGATTGCGTCATTTTCATCCATAGTTCCAATTATCTATTTAAATACAGTACCAACTCCAGCAAACCATGCTGATATTTTACTTCTAGCAGAAGTTAAATGAAAAATGGCGTTATAGTCTCTCAGAATACCATCATAGTGAACTATCAATGGTTTTAAATGGTTATTACAATTAGTGATATTAAAGTTATAATTCAAATTACAGAAAGTTTCAGTGGAATCTAAATAGTTTTTAATATTTTCAATATGCGGTTTTATTTAGCTAATATCTACAGGGACTAAGACATGTAGTTGATCATCAGAGACCTTGTTGACTGTTCCGATAGAATCGAAATATATTCCAATACTTTTATTTATAGGTTGTATCATATCCAATAAGAAAACGCAGACGCTTGTTGCACCAAGCCTGGAATTAATTATTTTTTAATTTTTTTTTATATTTAAAACTAAATAAAATTATGATTTAAGGTTAACTACAATATTATCTTTATCTACTCAGTATCGGTTTCGGCCAATTTGACTTCATCGTAATGATATTTTACGTTTCGTCTATTTACAAGTAAGGTAAGTGTATTATTACCGTTTATTTTTATAACTTCGTGACCTTTCCAAATTGCCGACAATGCTTTACGGAGACAAAGATGATTTTTAACATAAACCATGTCACTTGCTTTATATTTAACCGGTCTAGAATGTTTATCATAGTAAGTTTTGGAAATGTTTTTAGATTTTAGGATATTTTCTATAGCTTTTTCTCTAGAGAGTTTTAACCTTTGTTGAAGGACTCTGACGTAAATATAAATAAAACGACGATAGTAAAATAAAATGAATAAGACATTCTGATGTATCTTCGGCTGTAGTATTATAGATTGGATAAGCGGCTGAGTATTTAGTTAAATCATCCTGAAGGGTGAGAATATATTTTAACTTAGCGCTACCAGCTTCAGGAAGTGGACCTACAATGTCTAATGCTATTCTTTCAAATGGTTGAGTTGACGTAGTAGTAATTTGCATGGGAACACGATTACATTCACGAAGAGCCTTATTACTTTGGCATAATTCACATTTACGAACATAATTTTCAACGTCACCACGCATATTTCGCCAATAATATTTTTCTTGAATACGTTTTAGCATCCTATTAGAGTCTAAATGACCAGAAATAGGGATATTATGATTTTCTTTCAATATTTTAGGAATTCCACTCATTGTGGGGTAAATAAGGATGTTTTTATATATATTATATAGTTATGTCACTATTACTGAAAAGTTACATAAATATATAAGGTCTTTACCTATGAAATTGCCGTTTTGTATGAAAAAATTTAAACAATTTTTTTTATGTATTTTTTATTTGTATTAATCGAAGTAATCACCCATGCAATCAATGCATCTTTGCCAACGCAGTGGCATTTTATTGATGCCCTTCTTAAAGAAATCAGCTGGCAACAAATTCTTCAAAGGTAGTTTGTACTGCCTCTCGGGTATTAATTTTTTTTACCGCCAAGAAGTTATCCAAATTCTGGAAAAAGTAGTAGTCTGTAGGCGCAAGGTCTGGCGAGTAGGGCGGATGACGGAGAGCTTCCAACCCCAGTTCTTGCAACTTGGAGACCGTCCGCCGACCGCTGTGCAGTATGAGGTCGCGCGTTGTCGTGCAGGAGCAGCGGAGACGAGCGATTGACCAATGCTGGTTTGAGATGTGCCAGCTTCTCCATCATTGTGTTCAGTTCTTCACAGTACACATCTGCAGTAATGCTCACCCCGTTTGGTGATGAAGAAGCTGTGATGAATCACACCGGCGCTAGACCACCAAACAGTGACCATCACTTTTCTAGGGATAAGTTTTCGTTTAGGGCATTGTTTAGGTGCTGAACCAGGATCCAACCAACTTGCTGAGCGCTTGTGGTTATCAAACAGAATCCATTTTTCATCGCAGGTAACAATTCAGTTGAAAATTCCTTCATTTGTGTGTCTGTTGAGCAGTGTAAGGCACGTCTCGACGCGTACTTCGCGCTGGCGATCATTGAGTTCGTGGGGCATCCATTTGTCAAGCTTTTTTACCTTGCCAATTTGACGCAAATGGACCAATATTGTTTTGACGCTAACGTCGAAAGCTGCCGCTAATTCAGCCGTAGATTGTGTATCATCAGCTTCCACAATCGCCTTTAATTTCAATAAAATGATTGAAATGTGATGAAAATGTAACACTAATCAATAAACAAATTTAATTTGAAATTAGAATTCTTAGCTAAACAAAAAATATTTTGATTTGAAATGGCCAATACTGCAGAACGGCAATTTCACAGGTCTTTACCTGTTAATAATTGTAAATTGCCGTTCTGCAGTATTATTATTATAAATATTTATAATAACCTATTATTATAAATTTTAGTAAAACTATGACTATCGAAAGGATTTTTAAAGTCGTTAATACTAAGTTTCTTTACACCTTCGACCATTTATTCATTTCTAAGATTTTGGAGACTCATAAAAATATCCTCGTAAGTGTTTTTATCGTAATGATAAAGTTTAACAAATAGGAAATAATAATTGACATTATTACTACTGAACTTTAAAAATGAATGTAAAGTTCTTTCACGATCTCGGATTGCAGCAGAGTTTGATGTATTATTAACGATTTCTTCGACGTAATCATTTGACTCGTCAAGATCTATAGAGGTAGGTATGATTATTGTTTTTACTTTGGTTTTTAATAAGTTTTCATTATATTCTAGGATCTTAACGTTAGATGTAGATGATATATTATTTGTTTTTTTCAGGTATTCGAAGTACATGTCTCTATGACTTAAAGATTCATCAGATGAAGGTGACCCTACGTTGGGACTGGGAAGTACTATTTCACTCGGAACTTCAGGATTTTCAAAATATTCTTCAGGTAAGTCAAAAAATTCAGGTAATTCTGGAAGTTCTTGTAAACCGGGACTTAGAAAGTCCCGGTTTACAAGAACTTCCAGAATAAGTAAGTAAGGGTATATTTTCAGGTTCGTGTGTTTCGTTATCACCAAGGATATTTATTAGGTTATCGGATTGGGTTAAATTTACAGGATAGCGGGAAAGAGCATCGGCATTCGTATTTATTTTGCCCTTTTTTACTGTATTTCATAGTCGTATTCCTCAAGTTTTAGTCTCCAACGACTAGTCAGTCTGGAACCTGGATCTTTGCAGTTAAATAGCTAATTCAATAGTTTGTGGTCTGTTATTATTTTAAAACGGCGACCAAATAAGTAGGGGCGAAACACTTTTGTTCCATAGTCTATTGCGAGACATTCTTTTTCGGTTACTGTGTAATTAGTTTCTGCTTTATTTAATGTACTTGAGGAATATGCTATTGGCCTATCTTTACCATGTGATAGAATAGCAGAAATAGCGTAGTTCGAAGCATCACATGTCAACAAGAAAGGTTTTGTAAAATCAGGATAGATTAGGACAGGATCAGTTACTAATTTGGATTTTAATTGCTCAAAGGCCAATTGCTCAAAGGCCAATTGCACCTTTTCAAGTAAATTCTTCTTTACAAAGGAATTCGCATTTGTCGGGTTCTAATTTTAGTTGGAAATTTCTAAGTCTGTCAAAAACAACAGATAGTTTATCTATGTGACTTTCTAAAGAGTGTAAATAATTTACAATGTCATCTAGGTAAACGAAGCAGTGTAATCCCTGCAAACCTCATTGTTCTTGTTTACCGTATTTATTGTTCTTTAAAACAACGGCGCGTTTTTTAGGCCGAAAGGCATTCGATTAAATTCGAAGTGCCCTTGCGGAATACTGAAAGCTGTTTTTTGCGCATCATCAGGGCTCATTTTAATCTGGTGGTATCCTGATGCAAGGTCAAGGGTTGAAAAATATTTACTTTGTCCTAATTGGTCTAATATTTTATTTATTTGTGGAATTGGATAGGTTTCTCCTATGGTAATATCATTGAGCTTTCGTTAATCAATTACTATTCTCCATTTTCTATTTCCAGATGCATCAAGTTTTTTTGGTACGAACTAAATAGGGTCCTCCCCTATTTGGTTCGTACCAAAAAAGCTTGACTACCAGGGTGATTTAGATGGTTTTATAATATTTTCATTTAACATTTTGTTTATTTGTGTTTAGACTTCTTGTTTATGTATTTCAGGGAAACGATATGATTTTACATTACTTGGTTGATCTGAGGACGTGCGGATTTCATGTTGAACTATATTTGTACTGGTTAATTGGTCAATGTAAATGGAATATATCTGAATATTGACTACAGATATCATGTATGTAATTTGTAGCTTCTGAATTTAAATGATCAGTTCGTAAGTAGTCTAATAACTGTTGTTTTCTTTCGATACTACTTTGGTTTTTATTAAACTTATGCATTTGATTTTCACTATCAACATTATAAATTTTTAATAGCAGATTAGATTTTATCGTGACTGATGCATCAGATGTATTAAGGACTGTTAAATTTACTCTATTATTGTTTTTCACTTTAACCAGGCAATTTGATATTAAAAGTGAATTTGAAAGATGTTGTACACATATTATTCCTTCTTTTATACTTTCTAAATTATCAACTGAGCATTCGATTACTTTTTCGGATCTTGGTTCAATAATATAAGAGGGTTCATCGAATGATAATTCTGTAATTAAATAATTTATTTATAATGAATGTGATTTATAATATTCAATAATAATGTGATTTATAATTATTATTTATAATAATTTTACAATTGTATTTTAAAAACAGATCATTACCTATCGTATGGAAGATTAATATTATCGAAAATATAGAATGTATATGAAACATTTGTATTTGGATTAAATTGTAATTGCAAAATGAAATGACCTATACTTTTTAATGAATTATTTTTTGAGTCAATTCCTTTGACTGTGATATTATCTTCGTTGCATACTAGTTTAGTAGGCTTACTAGTTATAGAGCTATTTTTCACTATACATAATGATGCTCCAGAATCTATAAGGTAAGTTATTTTTCATTTATTGATGTTTTAAGTTTAATATAAGGTAAATATCTTTTATTACTAAGGATTTCATAAATTTTATTAATCTCTTTTTTTACAGGTTTCATTTTCTAGGTTAAATAGATCGTGAGTTTGGGGCTGGCTACCCTGTCCATTGATCTTTTGAATATTAAAGGAGAGACCTTGAGTTTGGGGCTGGTTACCCTGTCCATTGGTCCTATTACTCTTTAAGGGAAGACCGTGAGTTTGGGGCTGGTTACCCTGTCCATTGGTCCTATTACTATTTTTTATTTTATATTTCGTATTGACTTGAACAAGAGGGACTTGCCCAACGCGATTCTTTAACGGGACAGAAGCTAGTTTAAATTTTGATTGCCGTCAGTTTCATCAACGCCTTGATCGTTATTATTTATTTCAGTAAAATTTACTCTTGGACGCAGATTAATCGGAGTAAATGCTTGATTTTGCGACCTCCTACTGTTATTTTATTCTCGAAGGCTACAACTTTCTAACACATGCCCTAATTTCTTACTGGATGATGATGATGAACTAGGATTCTGATTATTATAATAAGGTCTTGCTTGTGGTTTAAAATTCGACTAATTTCTATTTGGAAATCTACGAGATGATTCTGATGGTCGGAAGGATTGTGATGATGATGATTTTTTACCATTCGAATAAGTAATATAACTATTTGCTAATTGAGGTCGCTTATACAGGCTTTGCTGTATGCGTTCTTCAGAAATAGCGATATTGATAGCTTGATTTAAGTTCCGTAGGCAGCGCACTATATTTAAAATACGGGGATGTAAACCCATAAGGAAGTAAACAATAGCTTAAGACTTACAATATAATCAATACGTGGGCGATGGAGATAAGCACGGCGACTCGTTGCTTATTCGCTGGATGGTATAACTCGATCGGAATCACACGGATTAATATTATTTTAAATTTTAGCACTTTGCACTTTTTGGATTATAATTTTTCGTCACGGATGACAGGACTCTTCACCTCGCCTGGCCGGTGCTGGATACCGATTTCGGGCTGACTCGGCCCGCAGCTGGGTACCACTTACGTCACAGTGGACACAGGCATAATGATGTAAAACGACAAGAACACACTTGAGATTGATTTGTATTTATTTTAATATTTATATACTTTTAGTTTGATGGAATTTACAGAATATGACTTTTAGTGAATTCAGATCACGAGACCACAATACAAAGAGCATACTACTCTATCGATGCACTTTTTTATAAATTTTTTTTTCGAAAATGTTAATTATGTCACTTTTCACTTTTTTACACAAAAAGGTCTTCGGATAGCGTATTGGGTGTTTTAGGGATTTACGTATCCCACCGCTGCCACCAATGTTAGAACGGAGTTTTTAAAAGATTTTTTAAAAAAGAAAATTTATTAAACTGGAAAAGTTGTGAATACAACACAAATTATTTTACTGGATTACACCTGGATTAATGTATGACATTAGGAGATTAGATATGCGTCCGTGGTTGCCCGTGTCTAGCTCGGAACTGACTCGCAGCTCAAACCTACTAACTAAGATGACAGAGTAGTGATGATGTATCAGCACTCCCGTCAGCAATTCTAGGAACAGCATAGGCATGTAACAGATCGAATATACCACGTCATTATAATTCGAACAAATTATGTAGACGATTCGTTAAAAATCATCTAACTTTAATAATTAATTTACACTTTCATTTTACTTTCATTGAATTTTAAATGAATCGTCTTGATATCATAAATTGACTTTTTGAGTTTAGTCCATTGAAACGGTTTTGACGTTAATGAGATTACCATTATCCGATTTTAACATATCGGGGCTATTAATACAGTATTGTGCGGGATTTCATTAGCATTCAGAATCGACCTTCTGGTCACACTTTATCAATTATCGCTCAAATAGCTTTACCAAATATCTTAACAGTTCTAAATCACGGTACTTGACTCTTACCACTAGATTAAAGAAAGCACAAAGTACAGAGTTCATTATCAGTGTCCGGCAAAAACTTACAAAGTACTTATACCAAGGATTTATGTTCAGCCGGGCTTAGTATAAGTTTCGTATAAATATAACTCCGAGATTTTTCACCTCATCTGTCATTTTGAATTAACCATCATCATTATATATATTTTCTCAGCCAGCTAATTGCTAGCTATACGAGTATATCACAACTAATAACTAAGCTATTTTAGTTTTTATTTATGAAGAAAAAATACAAAATTAATCCCAAATCCTGCTATTAAATCAACCGATCAATCCCTTATTGCAAGAATGTGGTGTGTGTGTATACATAAGGTCTTAAAAATATTATAATAGCTAGGATCTAACATTCTGCCATCACAATGGCGCGCAAAATATCCTTAATATCCAAGGTGTTAGGTGTGTGAAGTCAACATTTATAAATTTAAGCAACAGATTGGAATTAAATTAAATATAGAAATACGGTTAATAATTTAGGAATATCAATAACTATTAATCGTAACAAATTAAATAATAATTAAATAAAGCACACAATTTTAGTATTAGTCATAGAAATTAAATAAAGATATATCACAGCCCATAGGCATTATTTTAAAAAAAGGACAAAACACAAAAAATAAATTCATTAATAAAATAGTATGTCAAAATTATTATAATGTCATGTAAAAAGTAAGAATTAGATATCTAGTAATTTTTGTAAATTTAAAAATAATATTCATAATTCATAGTCATCATAAAATCAAATAAATTCATTAATATAATATTATGTAAAAATCATTATAATGTTATGTAAAAAGTAAAAATTAGACATCTAATGTCATTTTTGTAAATTTAAGTAATATCAATTTAAAATTATTACTATAAATTACGGATTTTGTTGAAATTACTACGAATATATTGACACTTCATTCATTAAAATTCGACCAGTGGTTTGGTAGTGGAACAAACATACATAAATACAAGGACTGTCAAAACCATTACCCTTCCTTTTAGCTTAGCCGTAGTCGGGTAAAAAGGATCGAGTGGTATCACATGCATACAGAAAAATATACAGTCGACTTGAGAACCCTCTCGTTTTTGGAACTTGATTAAAAATCTTATAAAGGAATTTACCTGTATTGAGTCTCGGTTATTTATTAAACTCCATTTAAATACGACCTATAGCCTCGGCAATTGCACCGAACTGACCTGAACCGAATAAAACATCATAAAACTAAAACCCGCGTCTAGTGGCTATTATTTTATTGCAAAGTTTGCAAAGCTCTTGAACTTCCGTCGGACAAAAATGCACGAAAATACCAATAAAGCTGTAACTATTAAAAGTACTCAAACGAAACTGCTAAAACATAGAACATGAATCTGTGCTATTTTTATCCGATCGCCGAAGAAGGGACGGTTTTATTATACGGTTAATGTTAGTCGAACGTATAATAAAATAGCACCCCACACCGATTTCGGTGATGGTGACCGGTTTTATAGAAATAAGGGCAGCTACGCAGGAATTATTTTATAGTGCCCAAGTGTGTGCGCACAAGATCACTCTCTCTCTTTCTTTCACTCTCGTAACCCAGTGGGATGGATGGCCGACACGACTGACGAGAGATCAGGCGCAGGATCGACTTTTTACATGCCCATCCGACGCATGGATCATCTTTCTTGTCAGACAATCAGGTGATCGGTCTGAAAACAACATTTTTTGTTGTTCCAATGCGGAAATCGAACCCACGACCTCCGAGTCAAGAGCCAAGCTCTAAACCACTGGACCACGAAGGCTGTTAAACATTACGAACGTATAATACTAATCCCCTTACTAATAAAAATATTTACACAATGGACAAGCTATACAATGTTTTGTCCTTGTCTGTCAAGCGACTTTTCCAACGTATCGGACAAGGACAAAACATTGTATGACTTATCCATTGTGTAAATATTTTTATAAATAAGGGGGTTAAAATATTATGTATAAAGGTATATTTCTTTGGCATTCCATGCAGATTGTAGCCTAAAGGATATTTTGATGTGGATCCATGGATATTCAATGTAACTAAAATGTTAATATGAAAGTTTAAATGTACGGTTATTTGTCACTTAACAACTGCGTAACAAATAAGTTTTTCTCGATGAAATATGTCATTGCTAGCAACTGTAGATTTCCTAATATTAGGTCTTTACCTATGAAATTGCCGTTTTGTATGAAAAAATTTAAACGAATTTTTTTCATGTATTTTTTATTTGTATTAATCGAAGTAATCACCCATGCAATCAATGCATCTTTGCCAACGCAGTGGCAGTTTATTGATGCCTTTCTTTAAGAAATCAGCTGGACGGGAGGCAACAAATTCTTCAAAGGCATTTTGTACTAACTCTTGGGTATTGAATTTTTTTCCAGCCAAGAAGTTATCCAAAAAAAGTAATAGTCTGTAGGTGCAAGGTCTGGTGAGTAGGGCGGATGACGGAGAGCTTCCAACCCCAGGTCTTGCAACTTGGAGACCGTCTGCTGTGCAGTATGAGGTCGCGCGTTGTCGTGCAGGAGCAGCGGAGACGAGCGATTGACCAAAGCTGGTTGGAGATGTGCCAGCTTCTCCATCATTGTGTTCAGTTCTTCACAGTATACATCTGCAGTAATGCTCACCCCGTTAGGTAAGAAGCTGTGATGAATCACACCGGCGCTAGACCACCAAACAGTGACCATCACTTTTCTAGGGGTAAGTTTTCGTTTAGGGCATTGTTTAGGTGCTGAACCAGGATCCAACCAACTTGCTGAGCGCTTGCGGTTATCAAACAGAATCCATTTTTCATCGCAGGTAACAATGCGGTTCAAAATTCCTTCATTTGTGTGTCTGTTGAGCAGTGCAAGGCACGTCTCGACGCGTACTTCGCGCTGGCGATCATTGAGTTCGTGGGGCACCCATTTGTCAAGCTTTTTACCTTGCCAATTTGACGCAAATGGACCAATATTGTTTTGACGCTAACGTCGAAAGCTGCTGCTAATTCAGCCGTAGAAGCTGTATCATCAGCTTCCACAATGGCCTTTAATTCGTCATTGTCGACCAAAGTCTTCGGACGACCGCGAGGTTCATTTTTCAGGTCGAAATTTCCAGAACGGAAGTGAGCAAACTAATAACAGGTGGTGCGTTGGTTTGTAGTGTTAGCTCCGTAAACGTCGTTGATATTGCGTGCCGCTTGTGCCGCGTTGCTGCCATGACGGTACTCATATTCCATGATTACTCGAATTTTTAACGTATCGTTTAATGTTAACGAAAACGATTGAAATGACTACTTTTGGAAAAAGAATTCCATGTTTTTAAAATAAAATTAATTTGAATTTAGAATTCTTAGCCAAACAAAAATTATTTTGATTTGAAATGGCCAGTACTGCAGAGTGGCAATTTCATAGGTAAAGACCTATTATTATGTGCATAAGCCCTCGTACCCACGAGAATTTTTTTGTGGTCGCGACTGAAAAAACCTGCACTGTAAATAGAACTTTGCGCTACCACAATAGAGCTGAAAATCGAAGTCAGATTTGTCAACCCTACACGATTATCAGCTCTATTGTATTAGCACACAGTTATATTTGCAGTGCTGTTTTTATTTTGTCGCGATCGACGACGAAAACGATCGATTGACGAAAACACTCGTGGGAACGTAACCTTATAATATAAAATTGACAATAGTTCACATCAATAAAATATTAACCTCGAAGTACACTCAATAGGGCAGTTTGTTACGCCGTGGGGTACATTCACGCTCAGTATGGGGTTGCTCACGCAATATGTTAAAGGAACTAATAGAGTTAATGTGAACTAAAACATGATTTATATTGCGTAGTGTAGTGGAGAAACTAGCTACATCGCCTGATTGTAAGCACAGAGTAGGAAATATACACGATACTTGTAGGTGTTGAATTTAAAAAAACACTGAAATACGTAACTCATTATTTTTTCCGTACTCAATTCATACGAAATTTCATGCAAATATGTCCAAGGAATAAAAAATTTCATTCAAACTGTTATCCCCTATTTTACCCCTTTAGGGGTTGAATTTTGAAAAATCATTCCTTAGTGGAGGTCTACGTCATATAAGAAATACGTGCGCAAAATTTCAAATTTCTGGCCTTAATGGTTTGGCCTGTGCGTTGATACATCAGTCAATCAGCTTTGCCTTTTTAGGATTCCGTAATACCTAATGAACCCTTATAGATTCGTTCTGTCCGTCCGTCTGTTTGTCTGCCTGTCTGTCTGTTTATCTGTCCGCGCTTCTAGCTTCTGTAATTGTAAATATAAATTGATGAAATGTAGTATGTTATAGATTGTGAATTTTTACGAAGTCAACCATTTTCGAGTAATCGGTCACAAAATGGTTTATAAGCTGGTGCCCCCCCCCCCCTGGAATTTCTAAATTATTAGACTTATAAACTTGCAATTTTCCATACTGCTATATCATGCTAAAAACTCTTTAGGAAAATTATTTTGAACGAAATTGGACAGACAGAAATTGAAATACCTCAAAAGTTGCTAACTTTTGAGGTAATTTTAAAAAACAACTATAACCATTTACTTACTGTATGCTCTTGGTTAAGTTATATATATATATATATATATATATATATATATATATATATATATATATATATATATATATATATATATATATATATATATATATATATATATATATATATATATATATATATTTATATATATATATATATATAAGATAGATAACAGTAACACGTACTACCTTAGATTATTAACACACACTATCGTGCGCTTTGATTAATTATTACATAGATACGTTTTATCCTTATGCTACGGTCAGATTTGCACGCGAAGATTCGTGCTCGCGTTGTCGCGATAAAAGTTCGTGTTCGATCCATGACGAAGTGCTTGGCTACACTTCACTATGTCGCGATAATCTAGAACGTCGCGATAATTCATTTCGCGGGAAACATGGAAGAGGCAGTTGCGTTGTATCACATGGCGACTAATAAATTATTATTTACTGCATCTTTATTACTTAAACAAAAATAAAAAGGTCAGAAAGAGGAATAAAAGGCGATGGTGGATGTTATCTATACACAAAAGTATAGATATATATATGTCCTCTCATTAATCCAATCCATGAATAAAAAGTTTAATAAACACTTTCAAACCGCTCGGCGTCTCGCAGCCAACTAAAGCGCGCGAAGTGTAACCAACCGCACGAACTTTGTCGCGACAAAACCTTTTGATGTGCGGGAATTTACCGTCAGTGGCGCGAAGGGCATTCGTATTCGCTAAGATGATTCGCGATAGGACGAATTCTTGGCCAGACGTGTCGCGACAACGCGAATCTTTGCGTTATCGCGATAAGTGTGGCCCCAGCATTACAAAACTGACAATATTTCTGTCCCGCGACACACATTGACATTTTTCATTATTGTACATTTCACTCAGCAGCAAAAATTCGTGAAAGGGATGGCATTCTTAATTCAATAGTAAAGAAAAATATGAGTAGTGTTTGTCAATACCAATTACACACGCTTCCACATTTAAAGTTTGGAATCTCTGCCATAGAATATTTACCGACACAAGGAACGAAATTATAACTATGTCGCGATAATCTAGAACGTCGCGATAATTCATTTCGCGGGAAACATGGAAGAGGCAGTTGCGTTGTATCACATGGCGGCTAATAAATTATTATTTACTGCATCTTTATTACTTAAACAAAAATAAAAAGGTCAGAAAGAGGAATAAAAGGCGATGGTGGATGTTATCTATACACAAAAGTATAGATATATATATGTCCTCTCATTAATCCAATCCATGAATAAAAAGTTTAATAAACACTTTCAAACCGCTCGGCGTCTCGCAGCCAACTAAAGCGCGCGAAGTGTAACCAACCGCACGAACTTTGTCGCGACAAAACCTTTTGATGTGCGGGAATTTACCGTCAGTGGCGCGAAGGGCATTCGTATTCGCTAAGATGATTCGCGATAGGACGAATTCTTGGCCAGACGTGTCGCGACAACGCGAATCTTTGCGTTATCGCGATAAGTGTGGCCCCAGCATTACAAAACTGACAATATTTCTGTCCCGCGACACACATTGACATTTTTCATTATTGTACATTTCACTCAGCAGCAAAAATTCGTGAAAGGGATGGCATTCTTAATTCAATAGTAAAGAAAAATATGAGTAGTGTTTGTCAATACCAATTACACACGCTTCCACATTTAAAGTTTGGAATCTCTGCCATAGAATATTTACCGACACAAGGAACGAAATTATAACTATGTCGCGATAATCTAGAACGTCGCGATAATTCATTTCGCGGGAAACATGGAAGAGGCAGTTGCGTTGTATCACATGGCGGCTAATAAATTATTATTTACTGCATCTTTATTACTTAAACAAAAATAAAAAGGTCAGAAAGAGGAATAAAAGGCGATGGTGGATGTTATCTATACACAAAAGTATAGATATATATATGTCCTCTCATTAATCCAATCCATGAATAAAAAGTTTAATAAACACTTTCAAACCGCTCGGCGTCTCGCAGCCAACTAAAGCGCGCGAAGTGTAACCAACTGCACGAGCTTTGTCGCGACAAAACCTTTTGATGTGCGGGAATTTACCGTCAGTGGCGCGAAGGGCATTCGTATTCGCTAAGATGATTCGCGATAGGACGAATTCTTGGCCAGACGTGTCACGACAACGCGAATCTTTGCGTTATCGCGATAAGTGTGGCCCCAGCATTACAAAACTGACAATATTTCTGTCCCGCGACACACATTGACATTTTTCATTATTGTACATTTCACTCAGCAGCAAAAATTCGTGAAAGGGATGGCATTCTTAATTCAATAGTAAAGAAAAATATGAGTAGTGTTTGTCAATACCAATTACACACGCTTCCACATTTAAAGTTTGGAATCTCTGCCATAGAATATTTACCGACACAAGGAACGAAATTATAACTATGTCGCGATAATCTAGAACGTCGCGATAATTCATTTCGCGGGAAACATGGAAGAGGCAGTTGCGTTGTATCACATGGCGGCTAATAAATTATTATTTACTGCATCTTTATTACTTAAACAAAAATAAAAAGGTCAGAAAGAGGAATAAAAGGCGATGGTGGATGTTATCTATACACAAAAGTATAGATATATATATGTCCTCTCATTAATCCAATCCATGAATAAAAAGTTTAATAAACACTTTCAAACCGCTCGGCGTCTCGCAGCCAACTAAAGCGCGCGAAGTGTAACCAACCGCACGAACTTTGTCGCGACAAAACCCTTTGATGTGCGGGAATTTACCGTCAGTGGCGCGAAGGGCATTCGTATTCGCTAAGATGATTCGCGATAGGACGAATTCTTGGCCAGACGTGTCGCGACAACGCGAATCTTCGCGTTATCGCGATAAGTGTGGCCCCAGCATTACAAAACTGACAATATTTCTGTCCCGCGACACACATTGACATTTTTTATTATTGTACATTTCACTCAGCAGCAAAAATTCGTGAAAGGGATGGCATTCTTAATTCAATAGTAAAGAAAAATATGAGTAGTGTTTGTCAATACCAATTACACACGCTTCCACATTTAAAGTTTGGAATCTCTGCCATAGAATATTTACCGACACAAGGAACGAAATTATAACTATGTCGCGATAATCTAGAACGTCGCGATAATTCATTTCGCGGGAAACATGGAAGAGGCAGTTGCGTTGTATCACATGGCGGCTAATAAATTATTATTTACTGCATCTTTATTACTTAAACAAAAATAAAAAGGTCAGAAAGAGGAATAAAAGGCGATGGTGGATGTTATCTATACACAAAAGTATAGATATATATATGTCCTCTCATTAATCCAATCCATGAATAAAAAGTTTAATAAACACTTTCAAACCGCTCGGCGTCTCGCAGCCAACTAAAGCGCGCGAAGTGTAACCAACCGCACGAACTTTGTCGCGACAAAACCCTTTGATGTGCGGGAATTTACCGTCAGTGGCGCGAAGGGCATTCGTATTCGCTAAGATGATTCGCGATAGGACGAATTCTTGGCCAGACGTGTCGCGACAACGCGAATCTTCGCGTTATCGCGATAAGTGTGGCCCCAGCATTACAAAACTGACAATATTTCTGTCCCGCGACACACATTGACATTTTTCATTATTGTACATTTCACTCAGCAGCAAAAATTCGTGAAAGGGATGGCATTCTTAATTCAATAGTAAAGAAAAATATGAGTAGTGTTTGTCAATACCAATTACACACGCTTCCACATTTAAAGTTTGGAATCTCTGCCATAGAATATTTACCGACACAGAAGGAACGAAATTCGTATAAATTCTAATTCGTTCATAGCTATTTGTGGCCTTTGACGACATGCTAAGAATTTAATTTTTTTGTGTAATCGGTAGATTGACAACCATTTTATGTAAGATTAATCTAGATAATAATGGCGTGGATGCCAACTATAATTTAGATGAAACTACATATTTACTTTTTTTAAATTAATGTCCCAAACAGGAATTGAAACCTGGTATTAAAATAAAGATATAAAAAAAAGCAATAATACAAATGTGTTTTTAACACACATTTTGAATTATTGCTCTTTTTGATAGTATTAATGTTGTGGCACAAATTTTGCAAAGTAATAAAAGATGGTACACATGTAGAAAATTATTTTTAACAAACTACACCTTTTAAACCAAGCTTTATGTAAATATAACGTCAAAAAAGTAGTTTGTTAAAAGTTAGCATACTTTCCAGAATCTGTTCCTTATTAGGTTAGAGGAGACATTATTAGGAAAACTTACTATTAATCTCTTTTTAACTGACTTCCAAAAAAAGGAGGCGGTTAATGGTTATGACGTTCGGTTGTATATTTCTTTTTTTCGTATGTTTAACGACAACTCCGCCATATGTTGACCAATTTAAAAAAAATTACGAGGGAGATTAACGCTTCGGCATGAATGGGTCGGCTTGACCACAAAAACCGGCGTGTAATAACGTGAGGCCATGCGTTCTCAGTCATTAAAATCCCCAAGGGGGACTGGGAATGCAAGTCGCAACACCAGAGGAGTTGCTAGTATAACTCCCCTGGTGTTGCGAGTGTCCATGGGCGGCGGTAATCGCTCACCATCAGGCGATCCGTCTACTCGTTTCCTGGTTCATTTCATTACAAAAATATTTTTTGATGTGAAGGGTAGGGCTTGCAATTATTCGAAAATATTGATATTCGAATATTCAATTTTTATGTCCACTATTCGAAAAATATCACTGTTTTTCTTTCACAAATTCAAAAATAATTGTTGTGAAAAGACATAGGCGATTTATACGAAAATCAACAAATTCTTAAATACAGCCTTTAAAATGTAATGTACGTAGGAATTTTAACAATCAAAATATTAAAAAAATATATATTAAGCAACTGTTTTTAAGAAGAGCGTAACCTTTGTTAGAAGTATATTTGTCTGTACATTAAAATTGTATGCTACAAATTCTACTATTTTTTGAGGGCATCCATCCGGCTTCACCTCTTTCTTCGCGGACTATTGCGATCCAGTCTTGTATTCGTACCTACTTCATTACTTGGAAACCTTAAAGAAAAAATTAAGATTGATATATTTAAATCAATTAAAATTAACAGTTACTTTACTGTTACTGTTAGGTCCTCAGTTTGTTCCAAGTTATTTAACATCTCACAACTTACGGTTTTGTAGTTTAACAATTTTAAGAAGTTATATATTTTAATTTTAAGAATATTTATTTAACTGATTGAATGATATAATTGAATTAATTTCGTAAATCTTATCAAAATATCTTTAAAGCTAGATATAAAACAAAATAAGTGAACGGTCAGTAATTCTGTACAGCTAACGACATTAGCTTCTGTACTATTTACTCTATGGCAGAAATGCATGCATCCTTATTAGATTCACAAAACAGGTATACTTAATATTATATTAATAATAATAATAAATTATTTATTTCAGACTGAGTCCATATTTTGTTAGTAATTACAACTTATTAAGCTTAAAATCTGTGTTAGTAGGCGAAACAATAAATACAGCAACTGAATTTAAATATCTATTGGGCCTGTTTGCGGCACTAGACACATGTGCATATATATATATATATATGTATCCAATGACGCAAAATGGTACACTCAAATTTTTCACTTATAACTCTAAGAATGGTGTTGGTGCTCGTGCGAACTCGGCTCATCAATGAAGCAACTCGCTTTCGTATGACGGCTTGAAAGCCATCAGTATGAGTTTCCGCAAACATATGTGTTAGTGCATTGTTATATTGGACTCGGAGAGCGTTGTAAGCCCGCTGCGTATTTTTGACCCACAGATTGCACATGTATACATAGTTTGGCAAAAAGCTTTGAAAAGAGTTATATTTACTTCCGCACTACACCGTGCAAATCTCCGGGCCAACATGTTGTATCGGACTGTCATCCCCCTTCTTTATATATTGACATTGCTTTCCTTTTTTCTGACGTCATAAACTTTCAAGTATTTTTTTGTAATTATTTATTGTTAAGAAAATATATTTTTAAGAAAATACTTTACTGATAGTAAAAAAAATTATAAATGTTGTAAAATTACTTGTGGAATGAAATTCCTTGACTTTTATTCGCTTTCTTGTCGTGTGTCGTGGTTTTTAAAGCTTTTTCGCAAGGCACATTTATTACTCACGATGGAATATTGTGCAAGGCGCACGGGACGCGTTGTACACGTGCTACTCGTCAACCGGCACGTTGCATACTAACCACAAACTGCCCGACTTCATGGGCAGATTCGAGTCTTCACTTTTTGCGCGCTCATACCATATCTACCTCTTTTTTATATAATACATCTATGATCGTGCATTTAATAGATACAATTTTGTTATACATTGACGTTTGTCAAACTGTCACATTTCACTTTTTATTTATTTTCTCTATCCAACAGGCAAAAGATCCTTACAAAAGTTTAAAGATATAATTATGGGCGAATTTCGACGACAAACAAATTACAATTGCTTTTGGTAACAAAACGAACACATGTCTTGGCCGTTTGCATAAAGTATTCTGACAAATATAATACAAATTTTATACTTTGTGCTATCAGGGAGTCTAATTCATAAGCTTGTTAATTGTATTAACAAGCTTATGAATTAGAATAAAATATGTAATTCACAAGCTGACCGTTGTCGTAATTATAATTATAATAATGTTATACATCGACCACTGTGTCTATGTGGGTGAGAGCGCCACGTTTAAACATTTATTATATTATCGTTTTACTATCATTTTATATGACAGCTTCGTTAGGTCTATTTTTTGCCACATCCATAAAGACCGTGGTCGATATCTGTGATAAAAAACTTATATGTCCTTGACAATAATATTATTGTATTGTCGTCTATATAATACAAATAAATTATGAGAACACTCTACCTGCTTATGAATTAGATTCCCTGATATCCTACCTACCTACATTCCGCAAAAAGTGTAAAATAAATAATTCAATTTCACAGCTACGAGATATTTAAAGTAATACCTACCGTCTTTTAGGTATATTTCACACTAGGTATTAATCCTAAATAGAGACAGTATCAATCTATCTCTGTCGATCTCACGGCATTAATAAAGATCTTTTCCCGGCCACCATTCTACTAATAGACACTGAAGCACTTTCTTAGAACAAAAACTTTTACGAAGCAATTTGAAAGATGAGCCGATGGAGCATTTTTCAAGGGTCCTCTTCGATCTCTATAATGTCTGCCGCAGAACTGAGATTAATAATGAGGGAATTATGATCTTAATTTTAGCCTTTGGATTTAGGTTTTTGTGGTTGCTGTTTAGTAGTTTTGTATAACGCCAAAACACGCTGATATTTGAGTAGTAAATCGAAAATCATAAAATATTAAACGTAACTACCATAGTCTTAGCAATAAATTTAGTTTTCTCATAATAATCGACATTTATCGAGCAGTCTTAGCTTACCAAATCGTTATAATATCATGCATTTCCTATTAATTGTTTCCTGCAATTAAATTATACATTCGTTTTATCAATACTTAATTATTGAGCTAGCAACGAACTTGACGTTTTATCTAACATATTTATTATCGAATATATATTTGCTTACCAAAGTAGCTTCTCTGTGTATCTTGTTAATCGTCTCCTTCAATTAACGATCGATTGCGTTTAAACCGTGGATTTAACTCGGCTTATCTACGATGGGTTAACTGGCACGCTCTATCTATTTTCGAAATCATATTAACTCTATTTTGTTGACAGTAGCTGTGCCGACTTGCATTTGCTTAATTAAATTCTCTGCTCAAAACCTATTTGGTCTAACGTAAACAATTAAATATTAAACTTGACAAAATTAATGTATCACTGTATTTCTTTATTGCACGGTAAATAAATAACATTTAAATTGGCAGCATTTTAATAAGTTTACGTTTTCATTGAATTCTGATTTGAAATTTGTTCCATATTCCTTTAAATTTAGATCTTTCGTCATCAAAATAAGTTTTCCATTTTTCATAACATTTATTTCTATATTTACCAAAATATTCTGAATAATTGGGTATTAAATCCGAAACAGTTCCTTCTGCTGTCGCTTTTTTTGTTAATCTGTCAAGCTCCTCGTTACCTACTAAATCTATATGCGCCGGAATCCATTGCAATACCAAAGAGCCACCTTTAGAAATAAACTCATTTATTTTATTAATATGTCGTACGCCACAAATAATCCGATTCTTCTAGTTAAACATTTATGTATATGTTGCAAATTAGAGGTTTAGTTTATGGCATTCAATATTCCATAGAGTTCCGCCCACATCATGGACAATAAAATTGGGGATGTAATTTAAATATTTCGTAATATTTTGCACATAGATCATAATAAGCTGCACCCAAACTATCTTTAGATAGCCTCAGTGGTTAGCGTGTCGGCGTTCAAGTTTGTGACCTCAGGGTTCAAATCCCTCCAGGGAACAAAAAAGTTTTCTGTGTTCCTGGGTCATGGATGTGTATTAAATATGTGTATTATATTAGTAAAAACTTTCAATATATGTAATAAATATAGTATAAAAGTATTAAATAATGTTATAAATATAGTTCGTGCCTATAATTACAAGATATTGTCTGTTTTTACTTTGATGCTGTTTTATCGTACGGACATATATATATATACGGATATATATATTATATAATTTTTTAAATTAATTTATCGTTTTTTATTTATTTATTTAATAATTTATTGCACATAAGAAAAATGTATAAAATTAAAATTTAACAAGAAAGACGACACAAAGGTACTGCTTATTTCTAAAAAGAAATTTCATACAGAAGCCCTACGGAGAGAGATGGGATAAAAGACAGCAGATATGACGTGTACAGTTACAGATACACTACTTATATATTATATACATACTTAACAAATAAAAAACACATAGTTGATACGGTAAAATAATATTATATTATACCTATAATAGATAAATACTATATGTATATATATTACTATTACCCAACTGCCGAATCGACCGTACAACGGTGGCGATGGGATGGGAGGGAAAGATTTGTTATAAGTTTAGACCTACAAGGGATATCGATGGGTAGAGAAAAGTTAAATCGATCGAGAAGATAGGAAGGAGGGATACAAAATGTTTTAAAGTAGACAGAGGATGTGGGAGGTACGTCGAAGTCGGATAGGGTGGCTCCCTATCCGACTTCGACTTGAGCTTCAATCGAAAGGCTGATATGTGATCAAATTTTCTCAGTCCAAACACAAAACGGATACAGAGATTCTGTAAACGTTCCAGTTTTGTTAACAGCTCTTCGTTGATGTCCAAGTAGCAGGAATCAGCGTAGTCGAGGATAGGAAAAATGAGTGTCTGGACAAGGAAAATTTTGATGTTCACGGGCAAAAAGTTTTGATCGTTCTAATAAGACACCGAGCAAAGCTCAGTCAACGAGGTACTTATAATTTATAAGGAAAGTTACTAATTGTAAATAACCTACGGACTTAATAATGGCTATACTCCTAAAAATATATTCCCGTTGTCCCGTGACACAAGTTCTTCGAGGACTTAGCACGGGACTAGATTGACGTGGTGTGAAAGCATCCATATATATTATATTATTATTTTTATGCAAAAGAATATGATATATCAATGAGATTAGAAATTAATATGACGAAATCCTTTCTGTGTTAATTTTTTATATTATAAATGCGTAATTAACTTTGTCTGCTTGTAACGCAATCACGGCCTCGATGACATTTGGTACAGGTATCGTATGCGACAAGTACATCGTTTACGACGGTCGTTAATGATTTGCTTTCGACGAAACCAGTTTGTTCCAGTTTGATATTAACGATGCGTCGCAAGTCAATGGGCCCCTTCAGACATTGGAAAAGGACATAGGCACTTTTCTCGCGGCATATTGCATATGGATCCTGCGCAATATTACGGATTTGACCACGACGGCAGTTGCGGGCAAATTGTTGTCCTTTATATTCAATTCGTTATGAAACGACCTATTTGGCGCTATAGTGAACGCGTTGGCGTATTATGCCAGCGAGGGTCCTAATCCCGCCATGTATCGAAAAATATTCTGTGTGACACAGGTGACCCCATGGATGTGTATTAATGTATAGTATAATAAAAATCTTAAGTGTAATAAAGTATATAATATTTCTTTTTCTGTTTTTAGCCACTCACCGAAAATTTATAATGCGACGATCTTGACATAGTATGGGAGCGTCTTTTTTAATTATATTTAATCAATTTCTTTTTTGTTAGAAAATGCCATTTTTTTGGCAGTTATACTTTACACTGAAAAAAATATTTCGATACGATACGGGATTGCGTAGCCTGATCTCAAATAGCCGAAAAATCTCTACTACTTCAATATCGTTAAAAACCTATCAAAATAAACTCTACCGGTATATTCTAATCTTGTAGCACTTATTCATTATACAGTTTTAGCTGGTTGCATAATTCTTCCTAATATTATAAATGTGAAAGTGAGTTTGTTTGTTTGGTCGTTTCACTTTCATGCAAAAACTACTTAAGCGGACCACGGAGAAGGACAAAGGCTACTTTATGGCGGCAGAATACACTCCCGCGGGATCTCTTTTCCTGCGCACGAAGTCACGGGCATCATCTAGTATTACATGAAAATGAAAAAAAAAACCCATAAATGTTAACAGCCTTGTAAATACGTAACATTACTCGATATCACTAATGTTCGTAGCTGTTACCTACGATATAGCTCTATGGAAGTATCTCTATAGTCCATACAAAGAACTTTTCTGTTTAGTATTGGTATTCATATTATACATGATAATATCATTTTGATGACCTCTGTGGCTCTGTGGTTAGTGCCTCAGCATCCAAGCCGGAAATCGCAGGTTATGGCAGCGTTCGTAAGAAACGTTTTTGTTCGACTGTTTTTCTCCGATTTATTTCGCAAATCTGACGACCACAAAAATTACGTATAATTAGTATATTAAATTATAATTAAAGTATAATTAGTATATATTTATATTGTATAATATTATTATTTACTCAATATTACCATTAAAAGTAACTCGATTCCACAAATATTTAGAAACTTCGCTCGTAGCACTGCTAAGACATATTTAGTACTTAGTAGCTATGTATAATAACGCCATGCTTGACTTGTAAGACTTGTCTCCCTATGGCCTTAAGTCCGTCATTTGACATTGTGCAGAAAGTATTAAATCTATATATATAAAAGAAAGTCGTGTTATTTACACCATTTATAACTCACGAATGGCTAAACCCGTTTAGCTGAAAATTATCGCGGAGGTATCTTAGTACCAGGAGACAGACATAAAATACTTAAGTGCCCCGCTGAGTCTGTCTGTCTGTATGTTCGCAATAATCTCAAAAACTACTGAAAGAATTTTCATGCCGCTTACATTTACCGACAGAGTGGTTCCTTAGGAAAGTTTAAGTAGATAATAATTTGTTAAGGTTTTGTGGAAAGTTTTTGATTTATGACGATAATAATTGTTGAAGGTGTCGAAAACATCAAACAGTCTGGGAACTTTTATCGAAAACGCTGCCTAACCTAACCCGTTGGAGATAAATAACAAAACAATGTATGGTGGAATTGTTTATCTTTTATAGGTCTACAAAAAAGTCCCGATAGATATGTCTACCTTTTGAGGATAGATTACTATACCCATTCTAAGTTTAAAAAATGATCAGAAATAATGTGGTATTTTCAGAAGCTATTTAGACAGATACAATTTAATGATCCTTATCTAGGAGACTAAATCTAGGAATATCTTAAAATTAAAAAGTACGCGTGTAAATTTATAAAAAATAATATATTTTAACTCCGTGCTTTTCACTCAGTCCGTCCGTTTGTCCGTCTGTCGTCCCGTCCATCCTCCCTTGCTGTAATTTCGGTATTTATGAACAAGTGTTTTGTATAGTTATAGATTCCATATAAATTTTGTTTTTGGAATCATTAATTATAGCTTTTCAGTCTACTCCATCGTGTAGGAGTATTTATTTATACATAATTTTTAAATGAAAACCATTTTCGAATAATCGGCTTCCAAAGTGGCTTACAAGTTAACCCCCCCCCCCCCTCTATGGCATTTATAAACTATAAGGCCCACTTGTGTAGATCTGGGTTAAAGTTAACCCTGAGTTGAATATCATGTTATCTCTCTCGTTCTTCGTATTTATGAAAGAGAATGCATGATATTTTAACCCAGGGTTAACTTTAACTTAAAGATGTGCGCGAGTGGGCCTTAGAAGTAGAAATTTGTAAATTTCCATGCGGATAGATCATGCTAAATGCAGCTTAGAAAAATTACTTTGAGATCAATCGTACAATAACTTTTGAAGTAAATTGCAAAAAAAAAACCTATGACGAATAATATGATAAATTTAATTGGCCTTAGACATGCCCTGATATGCCCTTGGTTGGAAACCTAACCAAGTATAATGTATACATTTTAGGATATATTTTTTTATGAAATAGACCGGGCGACAAGCTAGTATATTATGAGAGGAGTTAGAGGGACTATTCCGGTCAATGAAACCCGCAAGCCTTGACTCTTCAGAACCCTGACTCGGTGAAATACAACACAAGCATAATTTCACGTTAATTTTTTGTGGGGAATTTTTGTTTTTCCCCGATTAAGCCGGAATCGCACCAAAGCGTAGCTCTCCCATAGCTTTTATGTATAATGTACAGCTAAGCTTTTTCAGATTACGTTTCCACTATGTAGTAAATTTTATGTTTTGTTGCTTTGATCTCAAGGGGTTACCTCCATAAAGAAACCCTATTCTCATCTCCGATTTGCCCTTAAGGGATGAATTTGTAATATTACTTCTGGGACTGTCGGGTGAGAAAGTTTTTCACATTTTCTTTATACATTTTTTTTGCTTTTAAAGTTTATACAAAGGTTCACTCCCGTAACTCCTTAAGGGCTGAATTTCCATTGAAATCCAGACCATAACACTTTCAGTTTTCATGCACTTGTATATGTTAATTTTGTTTGTGCGAGAATATTGCCAGGGAAAGTGCAAATAAAAATATAAAAAAATACATTGGTTTAATTTGTATGAATTTTCATCGCAAATAATTATTATGAATTACAAAATTATAATTTAAACATACGTATTGTAAAATTCATTTTCATGTATATTATTCGGTTAAATTATAATTTGTTAATGCAATAGTAAAAGCGACAGATAATTATCTGCCTCTATGTTTTATAAAACTCACTCCGTTTTTTATTTGTTACTAAATTCTTTTTGTAATAAAAAAAAATAAAAGCTATATATAGCTTTCTTTTTTTTTTTATAAAATAGGGTACAAAATGTCTGATATCATATAATAATATAAGCTATTTTCCCGTGAGCAACAATAGCTGACCTAATTACGTGCTCTACCTTACTGCATGATAGTTTATAACGTGCGTTTATAATACATTTATAATACAATAATAATCTATGGACGCTTTCACACCATGTCAATCTGGTACCGTGTTAAGTTCTCGATGAACCTGTGTTACGGGTACCAGACAACGGAAATATATTTAATAATTTTATATTTATTATTTTATTAAGTAATACACGTATTTCATACAAATTCATGACCCAGGAACACAGAAAACTTATAAGTTCCCGCGACGGGTTGAGCGTCAGGCGCTAACCACTGAGCCACAGAGGTCATAAATATATAAAAATAAAAAAATAGTAGCAGATCGGGTGCAGGACCGACTACAATTTACATGCCCACCCGACGCATGGATCATTTTCCTTGTCAGACAATCGAGTGATCAGCCCTCATCGTCCTATCCTGACTTAAGATCAACATTTTTTGTTGTTCCTACGCTGGGATCGAACCCACGGCTCCTGGAGTCGAGAGCTAGGGTCTAAACGACTGAACCACGGAAGCGTCTGCCTGAAATATCTCTCCTAATAGGTGCCCAACTTTTGGCGCGATCGATGAAGAAGTCCATTTAAACAGACAATATATCGACCTGGGGTAGAAAAGGCGTATAAATCATTTTACCCAAAATGAGTTATGAATGCAGTCTTATTTAAAATTTTCCGCTCTCTCGATTGGTCTATGTAACACTTCCAAATTTGAAAAAAAAAATGGTTCTTACGGCTCAGATGACTTCAACGTCTAAACAGAGTTTTTGTTGGAATTAATGATGTAATAACCAAAAAAATATATATTGACTATTTGATATAATGTCATATTTATTTTATGATTAGGTCGTAAAAGACAGTAGATTGAGTCAAGTATGGTGTATTACCAACTTAACAAATGCACGTGGTCGTAAAACCAAAGTTCAGTACGATTTTGAATACGATGTTTAGTAAAATTTGGTCCAAATATTAAAATCCAACTAAGGGGATGAGAAGATTGATTATTGACGTCCAAAAATTTATGAACTGCTTAGGTATTGAATTTGGTTTAATGCAGCAACACACCTACTAGCTCATTTCATTTTGCAATTACGAAATAAAATGAGCTAGTAAGGATGATGCTGCATGAATATAATAACGTAATTGATAGTTTTATATATATATATGACGTCGCTAAAGTTTCAACATTATGTTATTGGGAATGAGGCATGGTGATTCTTGAATGTAGTTGATAAGGCGGATACTTGACACATTTTTCTTTTTCGGTCTTATATTTCGAATCATATTACAAGTTATTATTGTAAATTCAGTAATACCGCTTATTCACTCAGATGACGCCTTGCTTATTACCATATTATATTATTGAATCTTATATAACTTTGATCTCAATTATTGTTCAAAGCATAATAATATTATTATCATAATTAAAAGTTATTTCCTATTTCGTTGCCGCATTAACAAATATTATGAAGCTTTCAACGTAACTGTCTTTAACGTATATAATAAAATAAATAAATTAAAAAACCGAATGCGTAAAAACTAAGAAAAGGTCTTTATCTTAATTTTATTATTATAAGTAGTATCTTTATTAGAATGTTTTCTTTTTGAATTTAGCGAGCACGAAACTATTTCAATGCTAGGTATAGTTATTCAATAATATTCGATAAGTAATGCCTCGATTACTTTACTTTCTTTTTTTTCAGTTTTATTTCATTTACGCACTCGGGTTACTTTTGTAATTATTTTATTTTACACTTTTAAGTTTTTGTTTATAAATGAAAATCGGCCCACGCGTTTGGTTTTAATAGTGCCCCAGGTGCAAACACACAACCATAGGCTGATAAACACATTATCACTCCTTTTTATCCCGCAGCAGTGAAAACAAGTTGATTTAATAAAAATTAATGACTTCATAAATTTGACTAAATTTGATTTCGTAACTGATTAAAATTGAAGTTTTTTCACCCATAGGTACAAGTAGGTAAAGCGGGGTATTAAAGTATGATGGTTTTTGTTACCCAAGTTTCTGGTGAGGTATGTATTATTACTATATACTTTATACTAATAAAGTATAAACGTATTGTAGTTACGACTCTACTTCAATCTATATAATTGTATATAACCTAGAGAGCATGTCGTGTCTAAGGAGGGTTCCGTAACTATCAACGCGCAATAGGTTTTCTTTGAATTAAGTACATCAAAAGTTATTGTCCGAATACGGTCAAAGTAATTCTAATAAATAAAATAAAAAATCCTTAAGATTTTTTAGCATGATCTATCAGCATGGAAACTTACAAGTTTCAATCTCCTATTTTCTATCTCTTATAATTTATAAATGCCAGGGGGAGGACCAACTTATAAAACACTTTGGAGGCCGATTACTCGAAAATAGTCGACTTTATAAAAAGTCATATTATATTTGAATGTCTTGAATAAATGAAAATTATGACGACCTCGACGGCTCAGTGGTTAGCGCGTTAGCGCTTAGCTCGGAGGTCGCGGGTTCGAATCCCACCGAGGGGAAGAAAGTTTTTCTGTGTTCCTGGGACTTGGATGTATATTAAATGTATGTATACTATAATAACAATTTTAAATATATTATGCATTAAAATATAAAAGTATTAAATATATTTCCGTTGCCTGGTACTTGTGACACAAATTCTTCAGATACTTAGTACAGGACCAGATTGACGTAGTGTGGAAGCGCCCATAGATATAAAAAAAATATGATGAACTAGCTAAAGTCCATATAATTAGTAAAATTATGAACCTTAAATCTGTTACCAAAGCTACATTTACCAAAGTTATGTGAGAAAACATAATTGCCCAAGTAAATACAGTTCATACAAGGTCAAATCGATGCTCCCCTTTCCCCTTTTTAGGCCACGCGTGTTATATTTTTTAGGAGAGACTAGCGGCTCATTCCCCAGAATTTATGTATGAATAAAATTATGTCAAAGATGAGTGATACGATATATAGTAATGTCTTCTTTATGGGATACTTTCAAAGAAATGTTTTCGATAAATTATGTCGCTAGTCATCATCATTATGTTCGAAATCGTAACCGACCATTAACGTGCTTACTATCAGGGGTGGCGTGTCCCAGCTCTCCTCAATTCAAGGAGAATCTTGCTGTATCCAACCACGCCAGGCTAGTCAGGGGAGTAAAAAATATAATATTTACAGTATTTAAAATACTTCTTTGCTACACCGAAAATAAAGCAATAGATAGCATAGTATGACTTTAGTTGCTAATAGCCCCCGGAAATCCTTCATCTTTCCATGAAAGTGACAGATTATGTATGAAAAACGACAAAATGGGACTTTACTACAGTGAATGAAACAGTTAAATTGATAATATTAAAGAGTGAAAAGGTATCTTTGTTAAAAGTTTTAATATCGATTTTTCTTGCTAAAATCGTGACCTGGGGCCTGGGGTAGACTTGCCAAACCAATATCACAGATTAACGAAATACAAACAGATAAACAGCTACTTAGTTAGCTTTCGATTTGATTGTGCTACTACTAGCGTACGGTGTGTACACGATGGTGTGGAAAAATTGTGGGTCAAACGTCAAAAGTTTCAAATTTGAATCGTTTGAATCGTTCTATGAAAGCTGTTTCTCTGTACGTAAGTATATATATTTTCTACTTTGTGAAAATATCGTATGCTATAGTTCTCGTTTTCCTTTAGCGAATGTAGTGTTTAATTTTTGTACCTTCACATTTTTTTATTCTGAACATTGTTTGTGAATCTAATTTTATTGTTGCATATTATTTACAAGTTTTGTATTTTTCTTTTGTGTTAATATGATGTTTTGTGAAAACTTTGCACGAGACCAGATTGACGTGGTGCGAAAGCGTCCAAAGTTAATAATACTATTATTATATCATTATTATTTGTTGTATTTGCAAATTTCGTGATTCCAAAAAAAAAATCAAGCATTTGAAATGATGTCATTCTATAATATTTAAAATAGAAACTTTATATGGAATTCTTGATTTTTTTAGATTAATAGATTTAACAAGTTTACTAGTATTTTACTATTTAATGTAAAAAAAAATGTTACAAGTGTTCGTTCTAATTAGTTCTATATAATCTTTATTTTTATTATTTATTTATTTAATATAACACTTTTTACAATATACTGTAGTCCGCCAAACTAATCAAGCAGTTTGTAGGCGTTCCGCTCAGCTTGTTACACTTACATAGTTACTTAAATACTTTTGATTAAATTACTTATAACTATTTATAATAGATTATAATTTTTCTATATATATTATTATTTCAATTAATTAAACTGATAGTGACATACACGATGGCCTGTCTTAGAGGCTCTCCATTACAGGCCTTCGTGTCCGACGTCCTCTAATTACCATCAGGCAATCCTTCTGCTCATTTTCTAAGGATAAAATCAGCAGGGAGATGATGATTAAGGTATCATAGAATTTTTTTTTAAACGCAAAGTCCTTATGTTTAAGTAATTAGAAAAACCTCAACTTACTAAAGTACTTGGGATTTCAATTTTTTTTTTATCTGGAGTTAACGGTGTTGGTTACACAATCGCATATAATTTTTTTTGTCTTATTGTGAATATTATTGTAAGCTTTTGTTGTGTTTATTGTTGGTTGACTCAAATAAAACAATAAAAATAAAAATAAAACTTTAAACTTCAATCATGTATAGTGCCTACGTCGTTAGTGAGATTTCCTCACTAATAGCCGCTTAAGACGTTCAAGTAATTCAATGTTGATTCGAAAATATTCTAAGAACGTGTGTGAAGAAAATGGACTTATTAAATTCGAGTGGCTATGTAGAACACGCATGAAGTGCGTGAATACAAATGAAATTACCTTTACGCCGCCTAAAAGTGACGTCGCTAATCTTGCAATGTAATCCAATAATTTATTATTCTTTTTAATCTTACACCTATGTAGCGATGTAGACAAATGAATTTTAGTGCTTTAAAACGATTATACATTTTCTTATATTCCGTTTTGATTTGCTAGAGAGACCAAGAGGGATTTTTTGGAGTAAGAGGGAATTGTAAAATGCAATAAAAACTCCACTTTTGATATTTTTTTTAATATCAAAAGATTATTAAGAAGATATTTTATAAAAAATATCAAAAGTGGAGTTTTTATTGCATTTTAAAATTCTCTATTACTCCAAAAAATCCCTCTTGGACGCTCTAGCAAATATGCCAGTTAATCAAACAGTTAAACTGTTTGATTAACTGGCATTAAGTGTGTGGAGAAATTGGACAAAAAAATCAGGTACGAAATGGTTTATATCTAATCAAAATTCCGTATCTTTATTCGCTTCAAAAATTATCCAATTCCCTAATTCTTTTCTCGGACTCCCCATACCAGTAAATTGACAAGTTTCTATAAGTTTCTATAAGGGGAACTTGGGTGTCTTTCGGGTCGGTGACAATGTTGAATTTCGTTTCCAAGTTTCAGTTGACAGCTGCTTCGTATCAGGTTAATTTATCTCGATGCGAACCATTGAGTTTGTTTCGCTGGCAGATAAATAAATGTACAATTTTTTTTTACAGGGACTGAAGTGAATGACGTTAGGGGGTTTCTTTTAGTCTGGGTCTGCGGTAGTATAATTGTAGTAGTATACGTATATACTGCGTCTATTTGTATATGTGTATAGTATACATTTTATACGAGTATAAAAACAATAAAAAATATATTCGAAAATATGAGTTATAAGAGTAATAAGAGTTTATTCTTAGGACTGAAGAATAATAACCAAAAAAATATGCATCACTAAAAATTAAGTCTAGATAATAAATTGCATACCTAGCTAAAATATTTTCAGACGAAAAAGTTGTAGATTTCACTAACTAGCGATTGACGTTATTTTATGTTGAACTATTTTAGGCAAGTCGTTAGAAACAGGAATTGGATTGTTTATTAGTATCGCTATGCTTTACGAGTAATTCGCCATGTCACGCCAAGTAACTGACCCGCTACGTTTTTTATAAAATGGATCTGGAAACGAGCAGACATATCACCTGATGGTAAGCCATTACCACCTCCCATGGACACCAGACACCAGAGAAGTTACACTTATAACTCGGGTGCTGTGCACCTGCTTTCCTGGTCTTTAAAATCCCCAACCGCCCTTGGGCCTCCGGCAACCTCACTAAATCAGCGACACACGACGCAAACGTTATTTCACGGCGGTTTTCTGTGACGCCGTCTTACATATCCGGTCGAGCCGGCCCATTTACCGAAGCATGGCTCTCCACGGCGAAAAACGTATCAAAAAACAAAGCTGCGAAATGCAGTATATTTCAATAAGTTCCAATTTGCAAAAGTGCTGTAAGTCATAAAACATCGCAACTACACGCCACTCGGTATAGCAGACACGAAGGTAATTCCTGATAGCTTTGATACCAAAAGGTTAATTTATTTTTCAATGTATATGTGATCTCCATACGCAATATTATCCAAAGCCCCTCTTCTCTTTAAGTGCCTCTCTGTATGAGATATACAATCATATGACACGGCAGAAATAAATTGAAAAGGTTTTATATAAATCAATGCCATTAAACTAGGTACATACATAATAAATAAATTGTTAGTACAATTTATGCATATTTTTTGTATCCTACAATTTCAACTACAGAATACTGTTTTATTATTTTACCAGTCCGTTTGGTAAATTAAAATTATTGAGTAAATGTAAATATATTATGAATTCAGCTTAAAATATAATGAGATTCACATCTGCTCTTTTTTAAATATTTTTTTATTAAATTTATTCAAACGGTTATCAAAACATTGATACTTACATATCGAAACTCGAATCCCAAACTCGAACTTTAAATAGCACAACACTAGCACAGCACAGCACTAATTAGTTATCGCCAAAAAAGTACGTCACAACACTATCGATATAGCGTTCGATTTCGAATTTTGTTTCGAAATCATTCCCCCGATGTCGAGCCTCGCACAGCGTTAGTAACACTGAACAGTGTGGACCCGGCCGTGTTTCTGAATATCTGCCTCTCTGTCCCACGCGCACAGATTTTCGGGTACTCAATAGTGCGTCTCTGTCGCACGCCCTGAAAGCGTAGAGAGTACTCGTTATACGTATAGGTCAATATGAAACCTCCTCGGGTGCTGGAGGCTGCAATTAGGGTGTCAACGGTCGCAAAAAATAAACGGGATCGTGACGTCATGACTCATGACACAAAAAATTGGGACCTCTATAATAGGGTCTTGACCACATCAGAAATATTGAGGAATTATTGCTTGATAAATGCAGTGAAATATAAATTTCATATGTAGTTTTGTGATTAGGTGCATTTCAAAGTTACAAAAAGTAATAAGTGTGAAAACGTCATTCACACGCGCACACACTCAAACGTGCAAATTTCGGAGATATTAGAAAATAACATTATGTTTCTTGCGACCTATGTATTTCATACAACTTTAGAAACGCGTGACGTCATGGGTTCGGCGACTATGGAGCGTTTTACGAGACATGCGAAATTCTCTACTACAAATCGCTGTAGAGAATATTGATTTTTAATATATGGTTTATTTTAGACCCCATATTTTAGCCTACTATTTATTTGTGGAATAAAAACAACAGTCAATAGGCTAGTTCACTTGTAAAGGAAAAATTGATATACGTTTTTTAATACATGCTAATGCTTAATATCCGGAAAATAAATTCAAATAGTTCTTAAAAAGTGATTCTATTTGCTTCGTTTCGACTTATTTCCATTTCAAAGTGAAATTTATTAAGATAGCTAATAAAAATTGTGCTTTATTCATTACGTAAGAAGATACCCGTTTCATTGCAAGAGTTGGAATGCCAGGGCGCATGTGCAGTGTATGACTAATGTCATATGAAATGTGTATGTTTTTGTGTAGGTAGTGAATAAAATTCGATTTTAAACAGCTATCTTCAAAATGCTGCGCCTTGTCACGTCGAGTATCGTCTTGTTTCTATAGCTTGTGGTCAAGGTGGATATATTATTACATTTCTCTATTTACGTTGCGATTGTCTATTAAAAAAAAAAAATTTAGGTTTGCAATTATAAGATAAAATCTAAACGCTCAAATTATATTATAATTACATAATATGCAGATTTTAGGTGGAGAGAGGACAGCTGTCACTTTACCCGGACTGTCCTGACGTAATCGAATCCTAGTCACCCTACAGCCCTCGCTCGCGGCCTCACTACGCATGCGCAAGGCTCCAAACGTCACCGAGCCTTACATTTCCTCAGCAGAGTTACATCCCCTCACATACAAAATCACTTCTACACACGCAACCCTTCTTAACACATATAAATAATGCGAATCTCCGTGCGTGTGTGCGCTGGATTTTACATTGCGCGCTACGTTGCTAATGTTTATGTCCACGCGGAGGCACACCAGCTATGTATGTGAACTGTAATGTTACAATCGCATTAGGTTCTCCGCCAATACTATTCATGTCTTTAGTGTTGATTATTCCCCAGCCTAGGAGGTGCAAATTGAGTTGCGAGTATCGATTTAATTAACGTTATACTATCACCTAATACCAAAAACCTAATTACGTTTTATAATTACTTGCTAAGCTTGGCTAACCTAGCTACGTTACATACAGTGAAATCCACGAGATAACATAAAAAATGTAAACAAACAAGCATTTTGGAGTTCGCAACCATTGGATCAAATTGAAAAACATTTACGTCACTTCTTCAAAGACTCGACTAACAAATTTGTTAAAATATCGCCGTACCGAAGGTTGAATGTGTCAGAATAATTCGACCACGTGAAATTGCTTATTAGGGTCAGCTCACACCAAAACGTGACGTGACGCGGCTGTATTTTTATAATAGCGATTTTAAATAGAACTTTATAAACTCACAAGAAGATACATGTTCAAGAGTGGCGCGGCGCCGCGGTACGCAGTCCGGTGCAGCTCGAAATTCGAAATCTTGTATTGAAGCGTGTATCTTCTTGTTTAGTGAATAAAGATGAATTTTGAATTGTTTTCTTAAAAATTCAGAGCCTCGTTCCGTCACGTACGCGACGTGACGTCCGGTGTGAGCTGACCCTTAGTTTCGAATAACACGTACGAGTACGTTACTTCAGAGTGCCAAGTGTGAGTTTTTCTTTTAGGTGGCGCTGTACAAATCACATAAGCATGTACAGCGACATTATTTTTTATCTTTTGATAAATTAAAAAATAATTACATAGCGAAAAAAGTTTACTGACTATTAGTTGACTTTGTATCCCTTGAACAAACAGCTTTATCATCATAGTAAAATTAAATGTAAAAAAGACTGTTCTGTAAATATTATGATGATTATAGTTATTAACTTCAAGACACTTTATTACTTTAGAGCCTATCCGAAACAAACTAAGCCGACCCAGGCTGAGTATGCGAGGCTACTGTCAAACAATATATTATATTAACTAACGTAAAGGATCGTTACCCCACCGATTCACAAATTGTGGCTATGCGAATGCGGAGGCGGGCGGGGCGTGGGTCTTGTCCAGCCAGGACTTTCGTTCACAGGGCTGGCCGCTGGTCGTTTCGTGCTTTGACATAATTGACAATATAATTTCGTAATATTATATTTATGATAGATTTGTTTGACGCGACTTTTAAAATTATTTCGGTGTCAACCTTAGGCTTACGTCAACATGGCTGACATTCGCTGGTGCTCAAGCTGTCATTTGTAGAGAGTGTCGCCCCTGTGCCACTGTTGAAAGGTACACTTCAGTTACCCCTCGACGAATATACTTGTACCTAATTCATATGCCGGTTGACTGTTATTAGAATTTGTTAGTATTATAATAATATCATCATATCAAATTGACATGTCATTATCAACTGTATTAGCACTGCATGTCGTCATTGTAATACAAACAAATTATAAGAACACTACAACTGTTTATGAATTAGATTTCCTGATAGTACATAAGTCTTTCAAACGCTCTTGCTTACTTATTTTTCCTGTTTTTTCACACTTTGTCAAATACAATAAAACTATAGTATTTTGAAAGGAAATTCTGTTGTAATCTTCAACAGTTAATGTCTTTCAGTTTCGGGGATTATTGTGATGTTTTACTTTTCTGTTTAGTGTATTTGGCCGCATAATAATAGTAATGGCTCCCACACCGCTTTCAGTGACGCGGGAGTCAATTGTATCTGCTCAGTACACGAAAGCACTCTCTCTTCTTTTACTCTCGTAACCCAGTGGAACGGATGACCGAAACGCCTGGTAGGAGATGAGGCACAGAAACGACTTTTTACATGCCCATCCGACGCATGGATTACCTTGTCAGACAATCAGGTGATCAGCCTGTATTATCCTAACCAGACTTGAAAATATATTTTTTTGTTTTTCTAACGCGGGAATCGAACCCACGATCTCCGTAATTGAGAGCCAAGCTCTAATCTACTGGACCATCGGGGCTGTATAATAACCCTCTACCATAACCGAAATAACAAATACAGGCAATTAGTGACCTCGCCGTTGTCTCGACCGTCCCGGCGGCCGACTGATATTATGAGTTTGAATTTAGAATAATACCAGCTAACCTAACATTTTGGTTACATAGTTAATAGAATCAGTCGTTACTTTGCGGGAATTCATAGCATACAATTTAATTAATAATATATCTAGCAATATCCTTCAAAAAAAATGGGGGATATTTCTATATACAGAATGGACTCAAAACAAAAATGGTTATTCAAGGAGCTTAACCATGTTACGGGTGATTTAAATGAAACGAGGAATTACCAACGTAACAGATATATTTGAAAAAAGGGGACGTGGGCAGAAGGCCGAAAGATCTGGTTTAGCCTCTTGGTGTCTGTGGGTATCAGAGGGTATCTTTAACCACACGGGCACTTAGCTGGATCCGGGAATGTAGTCAGCACGTGGCGCGGGGAGCCCAACTTCCGAGGTGCAGACTGGGTCCGAAGCCAGTCCGTTCAGTCCGGAATAACTAGTGGCACTCAGAAATCCGGATGTGGGGAAACCAACCATAAGTCCATGAAAAACGGTGCCTTTAACTCGAAGTATAGGTCCCTGGAAAATCAATAAAAGCGTGTGGATTTCGAGTCCCCCAGCCGGCACGATCTTAATCCCAAACAATCAAAATCACAGGCTGTGTGACCATCACAAAATAAAAAAAAGGTAAGCAAAATAGAAGATGATATAAATAATAAATAAAGTATGGATACAAACATTCTAATATAATATCAATGCAAAATCGGAAAGAATGAGTACGTGGTTTGGCCAATCAAATTTTGACAACTAATTTTACAAGGTGATAATTTACATGAAAAAATAATGTGTCTTAATACAAGCGGGATTTACCAAATAAAACTTCACAATACAGACATAAAAACTCACCGTAAAAACGGGATTAAGAAATATAACGAGTACATCTTGAGTCTATAGAAAATTTTATTCTAAAAGAGAAACGTAATTCGACGAAGTGCGTTATATACCCTTCTCCGTCTTCTTTTTTTAAACATTTGACAACTAAAACACTAAAGCGTAAAGAGAAAAAGTCCACAAATCGAAATAAAAAATATTATATTCATAATCAATATATTATGTAATATAATAATGCAATACTACTGTATTTTAATTAGTATTCAAGTTTAAATTATTATTTTTTAAGATTTTAGACTGAACTAAAATCGATCTATGCATCAAATATTAATAGCAAGGCTAACGCCGTTTTAGTATGGACGTGGGCCGATAGGTGGCGCTAAAGCCTCTGAATGACTAAAATAATTAACTATACAAATCATAGATGACGCAAGTCACGCCGAAATAATTGATTTTACGGAGAGAAAATATAACTACGTTACAATCAGTGTTCGGTTTTCATTCCAAATATAACATGTGACTTGAAATTTTGACCAGGTTATCCTATAAAGTACATAAATTCTATTAGTAACCTCGCGGCCCATACAGCGCGATGGGCGCGTGACCTTTAAAGCCGGCGTGTTGTACGGCAGTACAAGAGTGTCCATATGTAGTAAGAGTTGTCAGGAAATGTTAATCATGTTATTTTTCTGTAAACTACGCAAATTTTTAGTTATAGATTTTTTAGTTATAGAAATTTTTACTTACGTAATAATGTAGCCTCGTGTTGGGTTTAATATTTCATTCGGATAAAAATACAAAAAACGTTAATTAAGTATTAAATTGTTGTTCGGTTACAGTTAACGATAGAGCAGGGAAATATTGTAGCCCTTGATTTTAGGATTAGCTTTTAGTCAATATTTGATAGAATATGTCTCGCAATTCGGCGTGACTGCCAAAGAATTTCTCCATCTGTCTCCAATAAGATCAGTTGTCTTCAGCCACTCTGCACGCGTAGCATGACTATCGTAGAAATGCGCTTTGTCTACACAAGAATAGACAAACTGACAGATTGTATAGGCAAAATGACATATTTCCTATAATAATAATCTGTCATTTTTAGGGTTCCGTAATACTCAAGGAACTCTTATAGTTTCGCTCTGTCCGTCCGTCTGTCTGTCCACGCTTCTAGCTTCTGTAACTATGAATATAAATGGATGAAATTTGATATAGTTAAAGACTGTTTATAGATCTCGGTTTTGGCATCATAAAATATTAATTATTTTATATTTTTGGGGTGGCTCTCCATACACGTGAAGTGGGGATGTAAAAAAAAATTAATTCTACCCCATAATGTGGGATATCGTTGAATAGGTCTTTTAAAATTAAGTTTCATGCGCTACTGTTTACAAAGTTGACCATTTTCGAAAAGTTGCTCCTGTCATTTCTAAACTATAGGAGCTAGAAACTTGTAAATTTCTATGCATATAGATCATGTCAAAAATTCTTTAGAAAAATTATTTTGAGCGAAATCGGGCAGTAACTTTTGAAGTAATTCAATGAAAAGCTATTACGCGTTGATGGTTACGGAACCCTAGACATATCTTGACATGCTCTTGGTTAGGTTTTTTCTATTTTTCCGTAGAAAGAAAATATTTCTGCAGTGGTCATACTACGCGTGTATTACTGGACCAGTAAGTCGTCATCGTAAGTCAGAAGTCGTCGCAACATCTTAATTTAATTTTGTTTTTGGATTGTTTAGCCTTTTTCCTTGTAAATAAAGCCTCAATTCTAAAATAATAAATTAATGTGTATAATAGGTACACTGTCGTACACACAATTTTATTTGTGTGAAAAATAGAAACTCAAATTAAATATGGATATTTGTTCGTTGATAAGACTCTATCTACGATTCCCAATGGCAGCTAACAACAAGTAACAAAACAAATATTAAGGTATCCCACAATTTTGCGGTTCCGTTCGCTGGTCACTCAGTTTCATATATTTCAATGCATAAATTATCGTTTTGTTTATGAGCAAATAACTTAATTCCTTGAGGGTTTGTGGAAATATCTTTTTTCCTTCAATAGTTGAGATACGGCCACATTAAACGATGAGACTCGATATAATATTGTATGTATGTGTGCTACGATCGCAGACGTGGTTTACCCGTGGTTCAAAGATTTTTTTTTCATCTTACACCTGGTCGAGCGGCAACTTGTTATTAGATTTTTATTAGGTTATCAGGTTATTGGACTAGCTGTACCCGACACACGTTGTGACACCTTGACTGCGAACTGGATTATATAAATAACAAAACAGGTGAAATGAACACACCTATAAATATTTGACAGTCAAGTGGCAGATTGAACACAGAGAACAGTTAGTATGGGAGAATTTTATCGTCGTTTTTAGTTTTTTCCCAGCAAGTATTCCAATATCTCACACCGTTAACCCTTCCCTGGACTACCACAATAATTTCAAGACTAAAATTAGCCAAATCGATCCATCCATTGTCGAGTTTTAGTGAGACATTGAAATTGCAATCCATTTTTAGGGTTCCTTAGTTCAGGTCTGGGAACTACCTTATGGTTTCATCGTGACCGTCGACCGCCCAACCGTCCGTCTTCGGCTTACCGTCCAAACGGTTAGTGCTAGAAATATTAAACTTTGCATATATAATATGTTGTATTTTCCACGTCGACAAAGTGCTAAAATAAAATCACAAAAATATTTTTTTGGCGTAGAAAAAAATCATCCAAGCTTTGCGTGTAGGGAAGATTCCTCTACACGCACAATTTTTCACACCTATGATATTATTTACTGCTAATTTCTTTATAAACATGAGTTTTTGAACCAAATTTTCATATCTACTTAAGAGCCAAACGGTTTTTTAGGTTTTTGTCGATAGTTTATCTATTCAATAGTGCTTTGGATTGGATGATGCAAACTCGTTAATCAATTAAAAGCCCTATTGATTAGATAAACTACCTACAAATAACTTCAGGAACCGGGCAAAAAAAGTCTAACAAAAATATATAGGTACGTTTTATAAAAATGAAACCGGCAAAGTGCAAATCGGACTCACGCACTAGGGTTCCGTACAAAATGGTAAATAATCACGTTTTTGTATGGGAATTAATTTATTCTGTTTTTAGTATTTAACGTCATAGCGGCATCAGAAATACACCTTCTCTAAAAATTTTAACTGTCTAACTATCACGGTTAAGGAGATACAGCCTAGTGACAGACAGACGGACTGACGGATAGACAACAAAGTCTCAGTAATAGGCTCCCGTTTTTACCCTTTGGATACGGAACCCTAAAAACCATCTAGCAGTGATCGAATTCAAAATAACCATCAATATAAAAGATTCGATCTTTTTGTGCGATAAAATCCAGTATCTTTTATATCTTTGTATTGAAAAAAGCATTTTCTACTTTATTTAAGGAACAAAGAAACTCCTACCCTAGTAACAAGTGTAATCTTTATTTGATTATGGAAGCGAACGAGAAATTCAATTTTAAACTCAATAGCTTCCCCTATAAGGCTTAATTTTGTCCGCCCGGGCAATTTTATTGTGAAGACAATACTTTGTTTTGAATTAGGCTAAAATGTTACAAGGCATTATTTAATTGCCCAAAAACTAAATTGAAAAGATTCATCGAAAATTAAATTTTGAATCTCAATACGTATACCAATTGAGATTATATTGGGATAAAAGGGCTTTTTATTTCTAGGTCAAGAGTATGTTCCATACATTTTATTTTTACCCATAGACCAACCCGATCTGCTGTAGATATCGGACTACAGCTTCCAGACATGTAGGGTAAGTTCACACCAAGACGAGGCATCGTCGTGTCGTTTCCATTTTATATCGCTATTAAAAAGTGCGTACCGCTTCTCGTTGCGAGGATAGATGCATAGATAGATCGATGCATCGATGGATCGATGTATCGATGGATCGATGGATGCTATTTACTCTTTCAAGCCAAACCTACTGAATTGATTTTGATGACATTTGGTATGGTATTAGTTTAGTCTCTAATTGTATCCCGAAAGAGTACAGTGTTTCTGTGGGATACTGTATTTAAGCGGGCGGAGCCGCGGGCAAAAGCTAGTGTATCAACATTCCAAAAAAATCGTAAAGTTCAACTACGAAAGTCTACGAAGTATGCGGTTCGATTCACGATGAAAGTATTAATTCTCCTTTCTACTCGTACGTGTTAAGTAAAATATAAAAATAGTCATAATTCCGTAATAGTTTATGTGTGATCTGACAAATCATTTGATCTGGTTGAGAAAAAGATATAAATAAACCTTTTTTGATCCGATTGTAAATTCTTATGAGGCGCTTTTCGCCTTGCCCTATAAGAGACCTTGAAAGTTTTTCTTTAAATGTGTTTTATAGATAAATAAATAGATATCTATGCACGCTTCACACCATGTCAATCTGGCCCCGTGCTAAATATCCGAAGAACTTGTGTTACAGGTACCAGAAAACGGGAAGTACAGTTAATCCTTTTATACTATAGATATATTTAAGATTTTTATTCTATTATACACATATTTAATACACATCCATGACCAAGGAACACAGAAAAACTTTATGCTCCTTCGGCGGGAGCGCGCTGAACCACTTAGCCACAGAGGTCGTCAAATACACATAGTAGATAGATTCAATATAGTTGGATGGCACAGCTGAATACTTACTATAATGGATTTTACTGGAACGGCGTTTACAAATTTGACATAAATTGGCTGTTTTGCGATACAATTTGCGATAAAAATAAATTAAATCCTACAAAAATCATAGGTACTCGTCATAAGTAGAGCACTTCTTTATCTAAAAATCGTTAAAAAATTGTAATAAATGTAAATATTGTAGGATCGTTGTGACAGATTGACAAACGTCACCGTGAAACAAAGTAGTGTGTGTTGATAATCTAAGGTAGTGTGTAGTTGTCATTTTTATTATTTTTTTTGTGTTTCTATGTATTATGTATTAAAAAAATGGCTTGGCTGCATACCTTCCTCGACATACATCTTTATTTTACACATTTTAAGTTGCACAGTTTTCGTCTGAAACTGTACTGAAGCTGAAGTTTTGCCAAAAAATCGTATTTCAAATTTAAATCGTAAATTTTTTTTATCGTATTTCACCCTAGTAATTTTACTAGTCTAGTTTTAGTTAGTGAAAGCTATCAAAATAGGCATCTATAGCAACACATTATCACCCATGCCCCATGAATAACATTAGCCCGGCAATCTGTCCTGTCTGTGTGAAAACCGGACAAAAGATATCCGATCAAGGACAAGGGGACGAATCAATCAATGTCCAAAATTTTCGCCGGCCGGTGTAATTGGATAATAAAAAGTTTCGCCACCCCTGTCCTAAAGATTGTATTGATTATGGGGGAATTTACAAGACTCTTTCAATTATAAGTCTTTTAGATCGGCAGAACTTTGTTTTGCTGTAAATATTTGGCATGATATTACAATCTGTCCTAAGTATCCGAAGAACTTGCATCACAGTTTGTAATGTAGGCAACGGAAATATAATACTATAGGTAGGTATACATATTTAAGATTTTAATTAAACTATAAATAATATATTATGTAATACAAATCCAAGACCCAGGAACACAGAAAATGATTGACCCTTCGGTTCGATTCGAACCCGCGACCTCTGGCTTAAGTGCCGACGCGCTAACCATTCAGCCACGCAGCTTGTCTGTCTTCATTTGTAGTTTTACAATCTGTTAAAATTCAAATTAGATTTATAAGTATTATACTTTTGAAGCCAACAAACTAAATAAAAATTATCTAGATTATAGTCCATATGTAACTATGCAATAAACTAAACTGTGCACGAGTTATTTTTTATAGTGCCCAAGTGTGTGCGCAGTGCACAAGAGCACTTTATCTTCCTTTACTCGCGAAACCCAGTGGGATGACCGACACGACTGGCGAGAGATTAGGCGCAGGACCGACTATTTACATGCCCATCCGACGCATGGATCACCTTTCTTGTCAGTCAATCAGGTGATCAGCCGAACATTGTCCGAACCAAACTTGGAAACAACATTTTTTGTTGTTATAACGCGGGAATCGAGCCCACGACCTGCGAGTCGAGAGCCTAGCTCTTAACCACTGGACCACGGAGAAAGTAAAGTGATAATAATATAACAAATAATAAAGCACGCAAATAACGTTCAAAATATATCATATGACATAATGACTTAATTTCATACAACAAACAAACACCCTTCTTCTTTACAAAGTTGTAGAAATTCGGAATTTCATTGCTATATTCGCTTTTTTTTCTTAACAATTAAATATTTTTTGGTTGATAATTAATGTTTATCAATAAATCATTACTTTACAATTTCCGCCTACACAAATTGGTCAGCGATATTATTGGTCATGTGAGTAATTGCATAGTGTGCTGTTAAGTGATAACCCTTATGTCAGACTAGCTTCTCTAGCAGGACGGAGCCGCGGTTCCGTCCGCGTAAATATAGTATTGGGTATCCCACAGAGACATTTTTGGGGATAAAAAGTAGCCAATGTTTTAGTCCAGAGCTTAACCTACTACCATACCGAATTTCATAGAAATCTGTTTTCTAAACAAAACAAACAAAAAACTTTCACATTTATATTAGTAGTAGGATTAAAATATAATAGTTAAATGTTTATAAAAGTAATTAATAACTTATAAATTTCATCGCATAATGTAATGACACTGACAGACGACGTTTATGAAATGAATTTAATAACAAGTTTGAAACGTCTAGTTATTTAGATGCAAAGAACTGAAATTCATCACAATATATTTTTATTAGTCCAAGGACCAGACGTAAATACTCTTTATATTCTTGAAATTTTTATTTTTCGTAGATTTTGTGTACTATAAAATATTACTAATATCTATTTTTATCAGTAAAAATAAAATGAGTCTTTCTGGAATTTTATATTGACTTATTTTCATATATTTCACTTACCCTTTTATTTTTGATCTACTCATAATTTGCTAAAGTAAAGACTTTAATAGCACAATTTAATACTAGCTTATTCCCGCGGCGCTACCAATATATTCCATCCTTGGAGGCCTTCAACCATTATTTCCTTTACAATGGAATATTACTCTGATTGGACATCTTCGATTGTATCCATGTGGTAAAAATGTAATGATGCCGCACACGCCAACCGTGCAAAACCAGGCAAGCTTGGCAAGCCGGGATTCGAGGATGGATGATCATGCGGCTTGCCCAGCATGTAAATCCTACTACTATTATAATAATAATATTAATAAAAATTTATTTTATTTCTCACAAATAATCTTAAATGGTAGTTATCATGTTTACTGATATAAAATAAGTATTCATTTTATTATTCTGTGAGGAGCTAGTGTCTGTGTTAAGCATGAATGCCTGTGGTACAGATCACCAGGTCCCCACGGATATACAGCGAGTTTTAAAAATATTGTACACATATTGTGTAACATAACTATTAACTATGATAATTACTTTCAAAAGTAAGCTTGTAGTAAGTTATATTAGTTAGGAAAAATTATATTATTTAGCCGATCAGCGTTCAAGTGTTTTGTGCTGTGTTTCGAATGTTGTGTAACAATAATACGTAGTAAAAAAGCAAAAGCAAACATACACAAAAAAAAAGAAAAATTAAAAGTAAAAGTGTAAATAAGTTACTAGGTACTAAGGTTTAATAAATAATGTTGTATAACGTTGATTGTACTGTGTAAAAATATTATTTATTAGTACGAATTGAATTTTCAGTGCATTTATAACTTAATTTTTGAAGCCAGTCGAGAACTAAAGACATACATTTAGTTTTAAGTAATGGATATATATTTAAGTTCCGATTTATTTTATTGTATAGTTTTAGTCCAAGAAAACAGGAAAATCGATGCGCAAAATTGGTTTTATGTAAAGACACAGGACAAACTTTGTCTCTGCGACGTTTTTTCAGGTTTTGTTCAAAGGCTATAAGTGAATGTTGTTTTATAACGATTTTAAGTATAAAGAGTTGTCAGACGGTCAATACCTTCCATTTAAAATAGAGGTCGGTAGTTGGATGGTAAAATGGTAGGAACAGGGCAACCTTAAGGAGTGCTCTCTGTGCTCGCTCCATTTTTAGAAGATGAATTTTGCATGTGCCACCCCATGAGGTAATGTAGTATTCCAGTTGAGATTGACACAGAGCATATTAGACTATTTTGATTACAGATTTTGGGGTGACGTATCTTAGGCCTTTAAAAATAACTATTAATCGGCGCACCCTTGTCACCAAAAGACTAATATGCTCATGGAATTTGAGGTTTCTATCTATGATGATTCCCAGGTATTTTGTGGACGCAACATATTTAAGAGCAGGATACTGGCAACTTGTGGCATACGTGTTAGAACATAAGTGCGAGACTAAATGTAGGTGGGGATCCGGTTTGTCATTTCGTCTAATGGAAAACGTTATGTAGTTTGTCTCGTCTACATTGAAGGTCAATACTCTTATTTAACCATCTGGTCACAGTGTTCATCCCATTCTGTGCATTTAAAAATGCTTCATGCCAAGAAGTGCCACTGAAGAGTAGAGTCGTGTCATCTGCGAATGTAACGACTTTTGCATTGGGGAGCTTATTTGGGAGAGGTCATATTAGATTAGGAACAAAGTTGGACCCAAAATACTTCCTTGAGGAACTCCAAAGGTTACGGGAACTTCTTCACTTGTTACATTGCCGATTTTCAACCATTGTGTTCTATCCGTGAGGTAGTCATTTAGAAGTTTTAGTTGTGTATCCCTAATACCGAGACTTTCAAGTTTGTTTACCAAAATAGGAATAGAGACTGTGTCAAACGCTTTCGCTAAATCTAAGAATACGCCTATGACTTTAATTTTTTAATCTAATTTAATAGCAATATCATTAGTTAGTAAAGTTCTAAAACAGCATCTGATGTGGATCTTTTAGATCTAAAGCCAAATTGTGATGGTAATAGGAGATTTTTGTTTGCTAAATATGTAACTAGTCTTTTAATAATTGTACGTACAAGAATTCGAGAGTATTGGTAGAATAGAAAATGGTCTGTAATTATTTATACAGCCTCTATCGCCATTTTTGTGAATCGGATGTACTCTCGACTTCTTATATATCTTTGGAAACACTCCAGTTGAGAGACAGATAACACACATGTGTTATTGGTGACCTCAGAATGTCCTTATTCATTTTAACTGGTTTGCTTGATATCATGTCGAGATCGACTGAGCACTCATTTTTTAAATCAGATATAAGTGTTTCCACTTCATTTTCATCTGTGGTACCAAGAAAAAAAGAGTGATAGGTAAAATTTTGTGTAATGGGTTCTGTTTTGGGGTTACTATTAACAATGTTTTCGGCTAACTTCCTCCTGACATTATCAAAGTAGTTATTTTTATCATCTGCAGATTTTTGAGGTGCACTAGTATCTATTAACTCCAAAGGGTAATCTTAAGGCTTATTAGAGTAGTTTATTTCACTAACAATTTTCCAAAGTTTTTTGCTATTATTCCCGGCATTTTTAAATCGAGTTTTTTCATAGTTTATTTTCACTTTTTTAATAGTTTAGTGCAGTAAATACGGTATCTATTATATGTAGTCTTAGCTAAGTCATTGTCAGGGTTCTTCTTTAATTTTTTATATAGTTTATCATGGTTTCTGATGCATTTTAGAATCCCAGGGGTTATTATCCAAGGTTTTAGGATTACTTTTCTGTTTGGAATTTTCACTTCTATAGAATTATTCTGAATAGCCGCGTGGAGTATATTGTAGACAAAATTTGCAGCTTCATTCGCATCACCGATCGAGTATAGTAGACTAAAATCAAAAGATTTTAGAACTCTATTTTAGTTGTCGTAGTGTATTTGCTTAACTATATTTTCAGCTTTTGGAGGGCTAGATATATATAAGGCAACATTATAATAGTCCGTTACAGTTGGGATAATATATAAATAAATATATATATGCAGGATTTTTTTTGTAGTATGCACTTAGCTTAATCCATAAACGAATAACTTTATTTAGTCTGTGCATAGTCTATGATATGATCCGATATCTATGGATAATTCTTGTCTATGTCTCTCTCTCTCACGACGCCATAACGAAAACTGCTGTGTAATTTTGGGTGATAAAATAAATTTTGTAACGAGCAAAAATAAGTGTTTATCTTGGACCTCCCCTACATAATTCTCGCCCGGGATAGGAGGTCTAAGTGTCGAGCAATAAATTTTTGAAGATTACGACGATTTACGACGCAACGAGAAAACACTTAATTCACCGGCACACGACGCGACCGGCCGGCATAACCTCCACACGACGTCGACGCGAGGTTTTGGCGGTAAGAAGGGTGAAGACGACGAAATCATGGCAGAGAGCTGCAAAAATAACGAGGGAGCCACTACAGGTAATACATGGAACTCGATGGAATCCTTGCCGAAATTCACCGGCGACGATATGACATACTCATCGGTAAGATGGTGCCAAGATGTCGACGACAACGCCGAGATATTTGGGTGGACATCTCAACAAAAACTTATTATAGCCCGTCGATGTTTGTCGGGAACGGCAGAATTGTGGCTGAAAACGGAGAAAACATTTCGTACCTACGATGAACTGAAAGCCGCGATCATCCGAGAATTTCCGGAATCTGTTAATAGCAAGCAGATGCATGAAATAATGAGCACGCGAAAAAAACGAAGCAACGAATCATACTACCAGTACATGCTCGTGATGAAAGAATTGGGCAAACGGGCGAAATTTCCAGACTACGTGGCTATACAGTACATTATCGATGGTATCGAAGATTACGAGTCAAACAAGCTTTTGTTCTACGGTGTTACGACGTACGCAACTCTAAAAGAGAAGCTAACCCTATACGAGAGTTTCAAGCAAAAAACAAGCAAGAAGTTCAAGAACATTCCACAGCGGCGAGAAGACAAAGAAGTCACGGCGAGGTCTTCGTCTCTGCGCTGCTATAACTGCGGGGAAAAGGGCCATGCATCGAATAAATGTGGTAACGGCGTGAAATGTTTCAGGTGCAACGAGTTCGGGCATATCGGAAAAGATTGCAGGAATGTACCTAAGAACAAAGGTCATAAACATGGCGGGAGCGGGAACGGAGCAATTTCAAATCGTCAATCCATCATGGCGGTGACCGGAGAAGGTGAACGAGAACGGAAACGTGTGAGTCGCGATTGTTATTCCGAGGATCCGGTGAGTGAGCAAGTCAACATCACTAACTTCACTCCTAACTTCACTCCGCAGATGTGTCAATGTCAGTCTGACACCTGTCAGTGTCAACGAATTCTAAATGTCAACAAAGACTTAATATGTCCGTCGTCAGTAAACAATTGTGTTAAAAATGTTAAAATATGTAATTCTTTGGTAAAATGCTTAGTCGATACAGGCAGCGAGGTAAATTTAATAACTTATGATTTGTTTTCTAAGCTAAAGTGTGAATATATACCAGAAAAAATGTATCTGACTGGTTTAGGTTCTTGTAAAGTGTTTTCAATTGGAAAGTTGAACATTGATTTGGTTGTAGACCAACACACTTACAACATTTGTTTTTATATTGTCCCCACTAATGCTATACCATACAATATAATATTGGGTCAGCCATTTTTAGTAAGCACTATTACAGTAATTAATAAAGGTTGTGTCGAAGTAAGGCCATTATGCTATGATAGCACATATTTGCAGAATATATGTTTATTTTCCAGCTTGAATGATGAGCGTCCGTTAGTTCAAGATATTATTAACAAATATAAACCTCTGAAAATCAAAGATGCACCCATTAAGTTTAAAATTGTTTTAAAAGATGATATACCGATTGCGCAACGTCCAAGAAGATTGGCTTTAACAGAAGAAAAGATTGTTCAAGAACAGATCAATGAGTGGTTAGTAAAAAACATTATTCGACCAAGTTTTTCTGAGTATGCAAGCCCCTTGGTTTTAGTAAAGAAAAAAGATGGGGGAACCCGAGTGTGTGTAGATTATAGAAAAATTAATCAAAAGATGGTAAAGGATGATTATCCTCTTCCTATCATAGATGATCATATTGATAAATTAAGTAATGTGAAATTCTATAGCACTTTAGATTTAAAAAATGGGTTTTTCCATTTGCCAATTGAAGAAGATTCTATTAAGTACACAGCATTTGTTACGAGCAACCCGGAAGGACAATACGAGTTCTTGAAAGCTCCATTTGGTTTATCTGTGTGTCCGAAGTACTTTACCAGGTATATAAATATAATTTTTTCAGATTTGATAAGATGAGAGATAATTCTGATATTCATCGATGACTTAATTTTCTTATCCGACAATGAAAAAGAAGGTATTGTAAGACTCCAAGAAGTATTGAAAGTGGCAGCTGAATATGGATTGGAAATAAATGGGAAAAAATCGCAGATATTACGAACATCCGTTGAATATTTAGGCCACAATATTTCCAATGGAACAGTAAGACCTTCAACGGAAAAGATAAAGGCAGTCAAGAACTATCCAGTACCTAAGAATATTAAGGAAAGTACATAGTATTATTGGTCTCACCTCATATTTCAGAAAATTTATTCAAAATTATGCACTGATTGCAAAACCATTAAGCGATTTGCTAAAGAAGTCTGGTGAATTTATTTTTGGAGAAGAGCATATGAAGGCATTTGAAGAATTAAAAAATAGACTGTGCTGTGATCCAGTTTTAAAGATTTTTGATATCCACTTAGATACTGAACTTCACACGGATGCATCAAAATATGGATATGCAGCTGTGTTAATGCAGAGAGATTCTTATGATGGTAAGCTACATCCAGTACATTATATGAGTAGGAAAACTACTGAACCTCAGCAGAAGTGCAGCAGCTATGAGCTGGAAGCCTTAGCAGTTATTGAAGGAGTTAAAAAATTTAGAAGATATCTTTTGGGAATAAAATTTAAAATTGTTACGGATTGTCAAGCATTTCAGAAAACTTTGAACAAGAGAGATGTGCCAGCTAAAATTTCTCGTTGGGTACTCTACCTACAGGATTTTGATTACTCTATAGAACATATAGCAGGTGATAAGATGCAGCATGTGGATGCTCTTAGTAGAAACATATGCTTGGTGAATGTAGAGCTTCACGCAAGAATTAAGAAGGCTCAAGATGAAGATGATAAATTGAGAACCATAAAGGAAATTTTAAAAGAAAAAGATTATGAAGATTATTTTTTAGAAAATGATGTAATTTACAAAGGCGTGGAAAAGAAATTAGCAGTTCCTGAAATAATGGACTTAGAAATTATTAAAAGAGCTCATGGTATGGGACATTTTGGATATAAGAAGGTGAAGGATATAGTTGAAAAAGAATACTTTATTCCTAACTTAGAAACTAAATTACAAAAAATAATTTCGACCTGTGTACCTTGTATACTAACTAGCCAATAGAAAATTGGGCAAGAAAGAAGGACTCTTAAATCCAATTTGTAAAGGAGAATTGCCATTTGATACTCTTCACTGTGATCATTTAGGTCCGCTAGATGCCACGAAGAAAATGTATAATTACATTCTTAGTATTGTTGATGGCTTTACCAAATTTGTGTGGATATATCCAGTGAAATCAGTGACAGCAAAAGAAACTGTTGAAAAACTAAAGTTGCACCAAAAGGACTATGGTAACCCAAGAAGAATAATAACCGATAGAGGCACAGCTTTTACAGGGAAAGAGTTTGAGGAATATTGCCAGGAGGAACAAATTGAACATTTAACTATTACGACTGGAATACCTCGAGGAAATGGTCAAGTTGAACGCCTGAATCGTGTTATCATTTCGACGCTAACAAAGATGTGCATTGAAGAACCTGGCCACTGGTACAAGTATGTTAGCAAGCTTCAACGTGTTATCAATGGTACTTATCAGAGATCTATAAACACAACTCCGTTCGAATTGTTAACCGGAGTAAAAATAAAGTCAAAAGAAGACATGGACATTTTAGAATATTTAGAAGAAGAAAACAGGATAGATTTTATGCAGAAACGAGATGAAATAAGAAAAGAAGCTAAATCTCAAATATTCAGAATTCAAGAAGAAAACAGAAGGACTTATGATAAAAAACGAAAAGAAGGAGCTAAGTACAAAGAAGGTGATCTTGTAGCTATCCAGCGAACTCAGTTCGGTAATGCCTTAAAACTGAAACCGAAATATTTTGGGCCATACCGAGTAAAAAAAGATCTTGGAAAGGACAGATATGAAGTTGAAAAAATTGATAGAGGTAAGGAAGGTCCTATTAATACCACTACTGCTGTAGATTTTATGAAAAGATGGCCTTAGTTTGATATTAACTGTTTTTTTTAAGATAATGTTTTTTTTTTTTGATGTTCTAAAAGTTAAAGGTTAATGTATGGTATTGTGTTAATTAGTAGTTAAGCTTATTAATTTGTTACTTTATAACAAAAACATATCTTTTAGTAAGAATATAGAGTTTAAAGATTATAGTTGTAAAGGTATGTTAAGATGTTTTTCTTTTGATTTTTGGGTATAGGGAAACAAGATAATTAAGTTAAAACTAAGTTAATTTTGCTATGTTATATCATTCTAGATTTATTGTAACTATTATAATGCAAAATGTAATCAGTCTGGGGACAGACTTACAGGTAGGATAGCCGAGTTGTAGGTTTTTTTTTGTAGTATGCACTTAGCTTAATCCATAAACGAATAACTTTATTTAGTCTGTGCATAGTCTATGATATGATCCGATATCTATGGATAATTCTTGTCTATGTCTCTCTCTCTCCGACGCCATAACGAAAACTGCTGTGTAATTTTGGGTGATAAAATAAATTTTGTAACGAGCAAAAATAAGTGTTTATCTTGGACCTCCCCTACATATATATATATATATATATATATATATATATATATATATATATATATATATATCCAAAATTATGACAATTTGCTTCATAGAACATTTAAGTAATATGTTGTTAAGGGATTGTAGAAATTTGTCAATATTTTTATATCCTGGAGGTCTATAGTCTCTTGTCTCTAGACAAGGCAACTGTATCCTTATTAATTCTAACCATAAGGCAATTTGCATTCTTTATTATGGGTTCTTCCACTGTCATTAAAAGATTACTTCTATAGTAAACAACTACCCCTTCATTCTGTGTCTGGTTATTGGTGGAAGCAATGCTGTTGTAGCCATGTAGGGCAGGTAAGTTGATAATTGATGGGAGCCAGCACTCCTTTAAAACAACACAATCCCAGTCAGTCACATTGATAGAATAGGCAATAGTCCTGGCAAATTACATTTTATGCTCCTAATATTCAGTGAAATATTTTCAGGCAATTGTTGGACTTTGGAATAAAGCAAGCACATTCCTCCGCGTTACAGGATATAACAGTTTGTGCCAATTTTAGAGAGTCAATTTCTGTTTGCAACTTAATTTGTTCATTCAACTTTATGAAATTATTAGTACGCAGGTAAACATAACGTAATTCAGTTTTGGGGTAGCGTAATTATGGACTGGTATGTATTTATGTAGAGCTAAGTTCACATATATAAAATCAATGAAGTTAATAATATGTATAAGTGCGCTGTTTGTGTTAATAACTAATTGTTTTAAAAATGTAAACCTCTTACAATAAAAGTTTGCTCTTAGATCCATGCAATTAAGGTTAAATTTGTCATTATAAAATACCATTCCATTGTAATTATAAATAAACATGTAAAAGTAAAATCTAATATTAAGCTTAGTTATTATAATTGTTGTTTAGCTTAAATAAGTCCGTTTCGCTCTCAATTTTAACTGCTATGGAATTCGTATCCTTATTTATGTAAATTCATCCAAACGAAGTCCAAGCGCTAGCATATATATTTTTTTAAAATGCACGAGCCAAGTAGAACAGATGTCTCGCTTTAGATGTCAGGAACTCTGCAACGTATATATGTTTTGATGATCCTTCAATGTTAAAATGTTTCATGCAGAGTTGTTGGTTTTTATTGTTTTTGTTAAAAGCTCGAAATGCTTGTGAGTGAGTGAGTGAGTGAGTTTTTGATAAAAGTACTAGTAAAGTCAACTATAATTGGCCCAGCTTATTTGACTTTTGTCTGTATATGTCACGAATGCTTTTGTCGTCGATTGGTTGTTTCACGATTTTATCTAAGGTCTTGACTGTGTTTATGAGTTTCTTTTTTCAACATTTTCACCTTGAGTTTTTGGTATATCCCTTATCTTAATAGTAGCACTGCGTGTAGACTTCTCCATGTACTTTAATTTAGATTCTAGAACAAAGTTGCCATTTCATTTATGAATTTATCATATTGGTCAGACATAAATTTAATCGAGTTTTTTATTTCAGAATTCTAGTCAATTCTAGAGCATCGAATCTGGCCTCCTCTTGCATCTTGAATTCATTGAACATTTGCTGCATCCATATCGTCCGTACATTTTCGTTTATTTTGTCTGTTTGTCACGTTAAGGGACGGGTCTGAACCGTGTTTATTGCTACCCGGTGGTGAACGTTGGATAGACATCTTTTATAAATAATTAATTGTAGTAAGTAACACTTGAGCAGGCTGACATAATCATATGATGAAGAGCCTTTAAATAATGAATAAAAAAGAAAAAACACTTGAGCAGCTGAAGATTGCTTGGTTAAAAATTTTTAAGTGAAAAAAGTCACTCAAGCCCGGACTCGAACTTAGACCTTTATAGTCGTATTCTGGAGCGTCGCGTTCCCCGCTCGACCAGCAGGCTAGTGACGCAGAGCTGTAATTTGTGGTATAGTTCTTAACAGTTATTCACTTTGTTTAACGTAGAGAGGGTAATTGAATTATCGGTTTGAGAGGATGGATGGATGAATGGATGGATAGATGGATGTTTGTTACTCTTTCACGCGAAAACTACTAAACAAATTTCGATAAAATGTTGGATGGCAGTAGTTTATTTAGGCTCTGAATTAAAACATAGGCTACTTTTTATCCCAAAAAATAACAGTATTCCCGTGCGATTTCTGATACTATATATTCGGTGGAGCTGCAGGAAAAATCATAATCATAATCATTTATTCACAAAAAAGCTAGTAGTTTATATAAAAATTATCAATATTATCTCAAAATTCAAGATTCAGCATAAAACACGATATTTATATGGCGCCCGATGCACCATTTAGTGCATTTTGCTTGCGCGGAGAAATTCACATTTTTACGACGAACCGTAATGTAAAGGGTTCCAAAGTTTTTTACAGTTCGCCGGGATGTTAAATATTTGAGTTCAGTCACTTTTGTCTTGCGCTTTCGTTAATATTTTTATTTCGTAATTTTATATTTACGAAATAAAAATATTAACGAAAGTGCAGAATTTATAAGTGCAGAAAGACCTTTGTAGAGAACAAGGCCTCCGCTTACTCGGGCACCACGGTGGCGCGACCAAAGTGAATTTTTCAAATATGTAATATATCGTACCTGATATCGTACCTGATATAGTCGGTTCCTATCTAAATATGTAATATATCGTACCTGATATTATAGTCGGTTCCTATCCAAATATGTAATATATCGTACCTGATATTATAGTCGGTTCCTATCTAAATATGTAATATATCGTACCTGATATTATAGTCGGTTCCTATCTAAATATGTAATATATCGTACCTGATATTATAGTCGGTTCCTATCCAAATATGTAATATATCGTACCTGATATTATAGTCGGTTCCTATCCAAATATGTAATATATCGTACCTGATATTATAGTCGGTTCCTATCTAAATATGTAATATATCGTACCTGATATAGTCGGTTCCTATCTAAATATGTAATATATCGTACCTGATATTATAGTCGGTTCCTATCTAAATATGTAATATATCGTACCTGATATTATAGTCGGTTCCTATCCAAATATGTAATATATCGTACCTGATATTATAGTCGGTTCCTATCCAAATATGTAACATATCGTACCTGATATTATAGTCGGTTCCTATCCAAATATGTAATATATCGTACCTGATATTATAATCGGTTCCTATCCAAATATGTAATATATCGTACCTGATATTATAGTCGGTTCCTATCCAAATATGTAATATATCGTACCTGATATTATAGTCGGTTCCTATCCAAATATGTAATATATCGTACCTGATATTATAGTCGGTTCCTATCTAAATATGTAAAATATCGTACCTGATATTATAGTCGGTTCCTATCTAAATATGTAATATATCGTACCTGATATTATAGTCGGTTCCTATCCAAATATGTAATATATCGTACCTGATATTATAGTCGGTTCCTATCTAAATATGTAATATATCGTATCTGATATTATAGTCGGTTCCTATCTAAATATGTAATATATCGTACCTGATATTATAGTCGGTTCCTATCTAAATATGTAATATATCGTACCTGATATTATAGTCGGTTCCTATCCAAATATGTAACATATCCTACCTGATATTATAGTCGGTTCCTATCCAAATATGTAATATATCGTACCTGATGTTATAGTCGGTTCCTATCTAAATATGTAATATATCGTACCTGATATTATAGTCGGTTCCTATCCAAATATGTAATATATCGTACCTGATATTATAGTCGGTTCCTATCTAAATATGTAATATATCGTTCCTGATATTATAGTCGGTTCCTATCTAAATATGTGATATATCGTACCTGATATTATAGTCGGTTCCTATCCAAATATGTAATATATCGTACCTGATATTATAGTCGGTTCCTATCTAAATATGTAATATATCGTACCTGATATTATAGTCGGTTCCTATCTAAATATGTAATATATCGTACCTGATATTATAGTCGGTTCCTATCTAAATATGTAATATATCGTACCTGATATTATAGTCGGTTCCTATCCAAATATGTAATATATCGTACCTGATATTATAGTCGGGTCCTATCTAAATATGTAATATATCGTACCTGATATTATAGTCGGTTCCTATCTAAATATGTAATATATCGTACCTGATATTATAGTCGGTTCCTATCTAAATATGTAATATATCGTACCTGATATTATAGTCGGTTCCTATCTAAATATCTAATATATCGTACCTGATATTATAGTCGGTTCCTATCCAAATATGTAATATATCGTACCTGATATTATAGTCGGTTCCTATCCAAATATGTAATATATCGTACCTGATATTATAGTCGGTTCCTATCTAAATATGTAATATATCGTACCTGATATTATAGTCGGTTCCTATCCAAATATGTAATATATCGTACCTGATATTATAGTCGGTTCCTATCTAAATATGTAATATATCGTACCTGATATAGTCGGTTCCTATCTAAATATGTAATATATCGTACCTGATATTATAGTCGGTTCCTATCCAAATATGTAATATATCGTACCTGATATTATAGTCGGTTCCTATCTAAATATGTAATATATCGTACCTGATATAGTCGGTTCCTATCTAAATATGTAATATATCGTACCTGATATTATAGTCGGTTCCTATCTAAATATGTAATATATCGTACCTGATATTATAGTCGGTTCCTATCTAAATATGTAATATATCGTACCTGATATTATAGTCGGTTCCTATCCAAAAAGTTAAGTAGCGCCACCGTGGTGCCTGAGATAGCGAGAGTCTTAATTGTTTAAGAAAATGAGCAAAAATAGTTAAGAAAATTTAGAAAAAGAAAAAAAAAAACAACCGTAGCATTCCGTAATATAGCTTATTGTAACCGAACCGAAACGCATCGTAGCATACCACACCGAAAAGCACCGTAGCATACCGTGACGTAGAGTAACGCACCGTTGAATACCGTAAATTCGTGATAATGTTTCACAATACAATGTAGGTTTGTGACGCAACAAAGTAACTTACAGTTAACATCTATTATGTAGAATAAACGGTTTAACTTAAATTAATGAACGATTAAACCTGTCGCTATATTGTAAGCGGTATGCTATAAAGTTAAATGCTATAAAATTGTTATTTTAAAATTTATTATAATAATTAACTAGTGCCCACAACTTCGTTTGCTTAGAACTAACGGAAACTGACCCTATTTTTAAACGTTATATATTTATCACTAAATTTTATTTATTTGAATAGATAGTTAAAGTAGTTAATAATTTTTGTTTTCAATGTACTTTAATAATACCTAGATAATGTTTAAAAAGGATGCTGCTACAGAGATCTTTTTATATATTATGTATTAAAAAAATGGATTGCAATTCCAATGTCTCGCTAAAACTCGAGAAGATTGGTCATACAATAATTGTGGTAGTCCCGGGAAAATGTTTGAAAAATTGCGAGGGAAAAATATTTCGATTGAATTTGCCCATACTAACTGCTCACTGTATTTGATTTGTTACTAGACAATTGACTGAATATTTATAGGTACGTACAGTTTACCTGTTTGGTTTACTTAAAAACATTAGGTTTGCAGGTGTAGATGTCGGTGTAGGTTTAGTTGTAATTGTAGGTTTACGTGTAGGTGTAGGTATAGAATATAGATGTAGTTGTAGGTGTATACGTAGGTTGAGTAGGTGTAGGATGTAGGTACAGATTGTAAGTAGGTGTAGTTGTTATTTTTTCGAGTTCATTTTGAAGACGTTCTGGCTTAACAATGAATTGGAATGTGTGTCGGGACAACTAGTTTATGCATAATCTACAGACTAAGATAACATAATATTAGGTCTTTAACTATGAAATTGCCGTTTTGTATGAAAAAATTTAAACAAATTTTTTTCATGTATTTTTATTTGTATTAATGGAAGTAGTCCCCCATGAAATCAATGCATATTTGCCAACGCAGTGGCAGTTTATTGATGCCCTTCTTAAAGAAATTAGCTGGACGGGAGGCAACAAATTCATCAAAAGCATTTTGTACTGCCTCTCGGGTATTGAATTTTTTTCCCGCCAAGAAGTTATCCAAATTCTGGAAATCTGGTCTGGTGAGTAGGGCGGATGACGGAGAGCTTCCAACCCCAGTTCTTGCAACTTGGAGACCGTCTGCTGTGCAGTATGAGGTCGCGCGTTATCGTGCATGAGCAGCGGAGACGAGCGATTGACCAATGCTGGTTGGAGATGTGCCAGTTTCTCCATCATTGTGTTCAGTTCTTCACAGTACACATCTGCAGTAATGCTTACCCCGTTTGGTAAGAATCTGTGATGAATCACACCGGCGCTAGACCACCAAACAGTGACCATCACTTTTCTAGGGGTAAGTTTTCGTTTAGGGCATTGTTTAGGTGCTTAACCAGGATCCAACCAACTTGCTGAGCGCTTGCGGTTATCAAACAGAATCCATTTTTCATCGCATGTAACAATGCGTTTCAAAATTCCTTCATTTGTGTGTCGGTTGAGTAGTGCAAGGCACGTCTCGACGCGTACTTCGCGCTGGCGATCATTGAGTTCGTGGGGCACCCATTTGTCAAGCTTTTTTACCTTGCCAATTTGACGCAAATAGACCAATATTGTTTTGACGCTTACTTCGAAAGTTGCTGCTAATTCAGCCGTAGCCGTGTATCATGAGCTTCCACAATCGCCTTTAATTCGTCATTGTCGACCAAAGTCTTCGGACGACCGCGAGGTTCATTTTTCAGGTCAAATTTCCAGAGCGGAAGCGAGCAAACCAATAACAGGTGGTGCGTTGGTTTGTAGTGTTAGTTCCGAAAAAGTCGCAACATGTTGTGTGCCGCTTGTGCCGCGTTGCTGCCACGACGGTACTCATATTCCATAATTACTCGAATTTTTAAAGTATCCATGATGACGAAAAAGATTGAAATGTGATGAAAATGTAACACTAATCAATAAACAAATGGCTACTTTTGGAAAAAGAATTACATGTTTTTAAAATAAAATTAATTTGAAATTAGAATTCTTAGCCAAACAAAAATTATTTTGATTTGAAATGGCCAATACTGCAGAACGGCAATTTCATAGCTAAAGTATGTATAGTAACACTAATCAATAAACAAATGACTACTTTGGGGAAAAGAATTCCATGTTTTTAAAATAAAATTAATTTGAAATTATAATTCTTAGCCAAACAAAAATTATTTTGATTTGAAATAGCCAGTACTACCGAACGGCAATTTCATAGGTAAAAACCTATTATATTTTTGGGAATTGGTAGGGCTGGGAAATAGCTGTGCAAATGGCCTCCTCCTATAAGGCTGTTTTTGCGACAAGACTGCTGGGTATACTCATAACATAATCTTTTCTTGACCAACCACGGTCAAAATAACAAATAAATTATTAATAGCATAGCGTATAAAACAGTGTGGCGTAGGCTTTAAGCCACGAGTCACGAAGAAGCCTACATGATTAATATTTCTCAAGATTGTTTGCGTTTGCGCCGCTATTTACATTAAATTAATAACGATAACTTGGCCATTATCAGATGTTTGTACTGCAAAATATTCAATTTACTCGACTGTAATTTTAATAGGAGACGACTAGATGTAAAATTTAATTACAGTAGAAAAGTTAAAATTAATTACAGTTTAATTTACATAGGTACTCAGAAATATTAAGGCTTCTTGTTCAACGTAAAAAATATATTATTTCATGTGTAATAAGTAAAACACTTCGAATTTTTTTGCTAAATTAGTAAAAAAAGCCTACATCATTATTATATAATATTATATAATGAATGTTGTTGTATATAATGTATGATGTATCATAGAGAACAATATTCATGACAGTAAGTATGAACTTAAATGCAAAAATTTCGGAGATACTTAGAAATATGATCCTTCCTATATTTTATACAATTTTACTGAATCATGACGTCACAGTACGACTTTTGTATGGAGCGCTTTCACGAGTTTTTGTAAACAAATCGCTGTAACTATGAAAATATTGATTTTCAATTTACTGTTCCTTCTGAGAACATACTGATATTAATTTATGATTGCTATTTAAGAGCCCTTTTGCAAATCCGTGTGGGGACGGAGAAAGAATACAAATCCCCACCGCCGTCCGGAAAAGCGTGTCGTAAGAGGCGACAAACCCGGACTTAAGGCGAATGGGCAGCAGCGTCCATCTGAGTAAGTAGGTATACACCACTGCGGTCACCAACCCGCCCGCCAAGCGTACCAAGGGTGTCTACGGCAAAACCGGGGGGGGTTCCAAAAATTAACATCACAAAACGGCCACGGCCCCTAGTCACCGGCAGCCCCGCTGTCCCTGGCGACGGTAGCGGCTACGGGAACAGCGAGACAGGGGGTGCGAAGAATCTCCGGCTCCGAAATTCCGGCTACCACCCCCGACGACTCGACCTGGCAATGTACAACGCACGCACTTTGAGGGAAGATTCGAAGATTGCTGAGCTGGAAGAAGCAGTGGACAAGTTGCGATGGCATATCATAGGGTTATCTGAAGTCCGAAGACAGGGCGAGGACACGATAATTCTCAAATCTGGCAACTTGTTCTACTACCGGCAAGGAGAACGTAAATCCGAAGTTGGTGTCGTGTTTATCGTCCACAAGTCTCTTGTAAACAACATAGTGAAGATCGAGAGTGTGTCGAATAGGATGATATACCTGGAACTCAAAATTACCAGTCGGTATTCGATCAAGGTTATACAGGTATACGCACCTACTTCGACACACCCTGACGATGAAGTTGAGATTATGTATGAGGACATTTCTAAAGCCATACATACCTCACCAACCCACTATACGGTTGTGATGGGAGACTTCAACGCGAAACTGGGCAAACGAAGCGATGAGTTGAGAATGGGACAATATGGAATTGGTCAGCGGAACCCAAGGGGGCAGCGATTGGATGATTTCATAGAGAAGGAGGGACTCTTCATGATGAACTCCTTCTTCAAGAAGCAGCCTACCAGGAAGTGGACCTGGATCAGCCCGGACGGTTCCACAAAAAATGAGATCGACTTCATTATGACGACCAAGCGGCGTATATTTAATGATGTCTCTGTGATCAACAGGGTTAAGACTGGTAGCGTTCACCGCATGGTAAGAGGCACATTAAATCTAAACGTTAAGGTCTAGTCTGATGAAGTCCACAATCAGACCCACCGCTGCCAATATCCAAAATCCCGAAAAATTCCAACTCGAGCTCCAAAATCGCTTCGAATGCCTAGGCGAGTGCGAATCTGTGGACGATAAAAACAACAGGTTTGTGGAAGCTGCCCATGCGATTGGGTCTAAATTCTATAAGACCCGACGCCAAAGTAGAACTCAAAAGCTCTCCGATGGAACTCTGGAACTCATAGCGCAAAGGCAAGAAATGAGATTGCAGTCTTCAGCTGATATGTAAGAGTGTAGATGGATTAATAGACAGATAACCAAGGCAATGCGACACGATATACGCTCCTTCAATACTAGATGTATTAAGGAAACGATTGAACGAAACAAGGGCTCTAAAGTGTTCGCAAAGAAACTGTCTATCGAACAAAGCCAGATGACGAAGCTGAAGACCGATCAAGTTAAAATCATCTCGTCGAAGCCAGAGATTTTGGAAGAGATAGAAGAGTTCTACGGACAGTTCTACACATCGACACGGATACCTGTTATCAGCACGGCTAAAGATCCAAGAGCCAAGCTAACTCGACACTATACCGAGGATATCCCGGACGTCGGCCTGTACGAGATTAGGATGGCCCTCAAACAGCTTAAGAACAACAAGGCGCCAGGTGAAGACGGAATTACGACAGAACATTTGAGAGCGGGTGGAAAACCGGTACTCAAAGTACTCCAGAAACTGTTTAATTCCGTCATACACGAAGGCACCACACCTGAGGCATGGTGCAGGGGCGTTGTGGTGCTGTTCTTGTGAAAAGGCTATAGTACCATATACCACATCCTCACACTCCGCCAGACTATAGAGAAATCGGAGGAATATAATCGTCCGCTCTGTATGGCGTATGTGGACTATGAGAAAGCCTTCGATTCGATCGAAACCTGGGCGGTGCTTCAGTCTCTTCAGCGGTGCCACATTGACTATCGCTATATAGAAGTGTTGAAGTGTTTATATAACAATGCCACCATGTCGGTCCGAGTACAGAATGGAATTACGAAACCTATCCAATTGCAGAGAGGTGTAAGGCAGGGAGATGTGGAGAGATGCTCTCCTAAACTATTCACCACAGCATTGGAAGATGTTTTTAAACTCCTAAACTGGGAAGGATACGGCATCAGCATAAATGGCAAATACATCACTCACCTTCGGTTTGCTGACGATATAGTCATAATAACAGAATCGCTGGAAGACCTTAGCGTCATGCTCGAGACCTCGATAGAGCTTCCCAACGAGTGGGTCTAAAAATGAACATGGACAAGACGAAAATTATGTCTAATGCCCATGTTGTACCCGCTCCAGTATTTGTTGGGAACTCTAAAATCGAAGTTGTTGACGAATATGTCTACCTGGGACAGACAGCCCGATTAGGCAATTCCAACTTCGATAGTGAGGTCCAACGACAAATACAACTCGGATGGGCAGCGTTCGGTAAACTACGCAGCGTCTTCGAGTCCGAAATACCTCAGTGCCTAAAGGCAAAGGTCTTTGAACAGTGCGTGTTGCCAGTGATGTCATATGGATGGTGGTCCCTCATGTTGGCCTCTTAAATAAGCTCAAAGTCACTCAAAGAGCGATGGAGAGAGCTATGCTCGGGGTTTCTCTGCGTGACAGAATCCGCAACGAGGAGATTCGCAGACGAACTGGAGTAACCGACATAGCTCGCAGAATCAGGAAGTTGAAGTGGCAATGCGCAGGCCACATCGCTCGTAGAACTGATAACCGCTGGGGAGTAAAGTTTCTAGAGTGGAGACCACGAACTGGAAAGCGCAACGTTGGACGGCCTCCCTCTAGGTGGACCGATGACCTTATGAAGGTCGCGGGCCGCCGTTGGTTGCGGGTGGCCCAGGACCGTTCGTTGTGGAAATCTTTGGGGGAGGCCTATGTCCAGCAGTAGACGGCCTATGGCTGTTAATGATGAATAATGATGATGATGATTGCAAAAATGCACTCCGCAAGATTTGCAATCATCATCATTAAATTTTATATTTGAAGTATTCCCGACATTTCGCATTTTGTAGTTATTTTGCAGTTGTATTTATCGTTTTTATTGAAATTGGTTAATAAATTCATGCTTTAAAATTATACAATATTTATTCCTCATGAAGTAAAATTGTTCTGGTATAGATTTTGCTTAATAATATTATAGTAGATAGTATAAGTTAGTTAATAAGTTTTTTTGGCTTAGAATAAGATTTTTTTCTATATTAAATCAAAGATATTTCAAAATTCTAAGGCCGCTACGAACTAAACGAGTATATAGGAGATAACTTTTTCTTTTTATTATTTCATTTGCTTAGAGAACAGTAGTTCAATATCAATTTGTTGGCAAACTTCAGGGGTGAAGACCCCAAAGGTTAATTTTTCTGCAAACTCAGGATGTTTTTCATTAATGTACCTACTCTCAGAATTGGAGCTCTGCGTGACTTTAACTCAAAACTGGCCAACGGCTTAGGCGTGAAATTATGACCACAAAACAAATATTATGATATTTCATATGAATTGGACTACGTAAATAGCCTACGTTATCCTGGCCGTTATTACGAATCTTTTGACACCTCAATTATTAAAACCAACTAGTAGTTTAGGCGCTACGGTGGAACAAACATAACATCATTACCCTTACTTTTGGCTTCGCAGTAGTCGGCTTAAAATATAATAAAGTATACATAATAATAATATCATTATTGTTCCACAGCCAAGCTCAACAGGGAACAAGTCGATATTTGGCGATTTTTAAATATTTCGCTACATTTCCCAATGTCGTTATTGTAATGACAGTAATCGTATTACATGCTTATCGATTTCACGTTACATTGCGGTTTCATTCGCATTAACTGGGATCAAATCGAGTAAATTTAATATTTTGCATGAAATTGCTCATAATATGGGTATTATTTTGAGCAACGCCTATTTGTTATATTCAGGCTTTAAAGAACGCCAATGTCATCGGAGGTATGAGCATAATTACTGTTACATATTATGTCAACAGTAAGATGTAACTGTCAATGTTATTATTGACATTGACAGATGTCATGAAGTAAAGCCTATCGAGTTAGTTTATTTCAGTTGGCCAAAGGGCTATACATAGTGTAGGCGTATATTTGTGTTAGACATAATATCTCATTTGTAATACGTATCTGTGTAAGCACCAATTAAGGAGAATATAAGAATTGTTGCTGTACGAGCACTCAAGCGTGAGAAGGACTTGCATATCAAGAGGTCGCAGCCCGTTACAATTACATTACACCAAACACCATATTTTATTATTACGGCAACTCAAAGTTGCATGCTTTTAAGGTAAATTCACACCGAAACGAAACGGTACATAACATGGCGCTGAGCTCTTAAGCGTATTTAAAACTGAACTTTATTCATTACATAAGAAGATACACGTTTTATTGTAAGTGTTCGAATGACGTACGAAACGTGTATCTTTTATGTGGTGCATAAAGTTCAATTTTGTATAGCTAGCGTACCGTTACCGTGTGAACAGACCCTTACATGCTATGGCCGTCGTATTCCGTGAAAAAAAAATAGAAAATCCGCAGCGATTACTAACGTCGGCTAGCAGTCGATGTTAGAGCGAGGCTCTGTTGCAGCGTCGACGTTGCGTCGTTTTTCATAGATTTTTGTATGACATGCCCCCTATTAATGTGTTGTGTCGAACGTGACGTTTCAACGGAACGATGGACAGGCGACGAAGAGGGTGGATTATGCGCTGCGCTATCACCCTCTTGCATTGTGATGTCGTGCGTCGACGAAACGCAGGTATGGCATACAATACGTTAATCCGTTGCGACGACGCGACACATTGCAACGCAATGCACTAATAGAGCCTCGGCCGTAGTTGTGGGGTAGGGGCTTTTCTCTTCTAGCCCGAGGGCTAGCCTTCCACTCAAGCCTACAGCGAGTTGACATACTTCACGAACCTTTGAAGAATTCAAATCTCCCGATGTCGCAGATTTCCTTGCGTTGTTTTTTTAACTCTCTGCTTCAGCGTCCTTTTATGAAATTGAATTTTTTTTTAAATTTTTTTAAATTGAAATTTATTTTAAAATGAAATTTAACAAGTTTTTTTTAATGTGAACTACTATCGATTTAACCCTAACCCGCTGATAAGAACACAATAAAACAAAATGTACGGCATTTGACATAAGGCATCGCAAGCGACATGTCACTTAGCGATGACTTATGTCAAATCCAATACATTTTTTCAAAATTATCGAATGCATCTTGACTAAAGGCCCTGATGTATATAATATTTCGATAAATACAATATAGTCGTGTATTCCCAGTATATATTTTGTAGCTGGATGCAGCTTTGTAGTCGTCACGTGGGCGAGCGGGTAGCGTGTAGAAGTTATGACGCATTTTAAGCTTCAAAATACTTTTATCGTCAGTCGCAGACGGCAGTTAGGAGCTACTTACTGAAGTTATGCTTAAACTTGAGTGCGAATTTATGTATGCTAATAAAATAGCAAGCGCAAGTTCTTAATCTGAATACGTCTTCATATTTTTTGCTTGGTTATTCGATTCGATTCCTTATCCCATGACAGAATCTTACCGATTTTTGGCAAAAAAGTTAATGTTAGCACCCAAAGGCCATTTTTTCACTAACCGACTCGGCAATGCACCCACAGATTTAATATATTATATACTTACGTACAGAGGAACAGCTTTCATAGAACGATCCGAATTTAATCAGGGTTGTCACAGAAGATGGGAGTAAATTTAACTTAGTTTAGCGTCAGCATACGTTTATTGAGAAAGTCTGATTGGTACCAATCAGACTTTCTCAATAAACTAAAAAAATACTACCCGGAATCGAACCTGCACATAGTAGAAAAACGTTCTTAAGAAAACAGTGTGCCATCAGTGCCAAAATGGCATTGTGTTAACAAACTCGGCTTAAGCGTCATTAGCCAATTTTCACTGATGGTTCACTGCATTTTTAACGCGAATATTTAAAAGTATTCGAATAAAATGCAAAACTTTTCATTTTTAATCTATTTTAAGATTAATATGAAATTTTTCATAATTATTCATGATCTATGCTGCTGCATCTTATAAATATTGAGAGACTCATATGAATTATTCACTCCAGTGCAAGTTGGATGTTGCTCGTATAATCTACCAGGCTATGTTTGTCAAGCTGTCTACGTTAGTGCTGTTTAATATTAGACTTGAGCGTTAGAGAGCCGAGCCTCACAGAAAAACGGCGCGAAGTGAGTGTACCGGAGCACGAAGAGGGCTGGGGCTAAATTGTCCGGAATCCGTAAGTAAAGAAAATTCAGAGCACTGAAAATAAAACTCTGTCGTTCGTTCAAGTTCATCGTTCTGTCAAGTCAAATGTCAATGTCAAATCTGACAACATCAAATCGACACTTGTAATATATTCGATTTTCAACTTATTGTATGAGTATCAGGCGAAGGGTCTAAAGAACTCCATTCTTATCGGCTTCCCTTTCAGATTACCTCATGAAGACGGTTTTTTTTTTTTTTTTCGAACGGGTCTATGCTAAGGGTCGGGTTAAGACCGCTGTAGCTAAATCGGACTATAACTAGCCTAGTGGCTAAGTCTCATGAAGACGTTTTTTTTTTTTTCAAACGGGTCTATGCTAAGGGTCGGGTTAAGGCCGCTGTAGCTAAATCGGACTATAACTAGCCTAGTGGCTAGTTTATTTGGTAAGAGTCGATAGGAGGGTTTGACCCTCCCTAACATCACCCGGGTGATGTTCAGACCGGATATTGGGGACAGCTACGGAATTAGAGCTATTATTATGACAGGGGAGACGCGGGTCTCTCCTGCTAAGGGGTCCGACCCCTTCCTCACTCGCTGATGAGTGAGGTTGCTCGCGCGCGGTAGCAGAAACTAGCAGCGTGCGATTTATGGCGATAGAGGAGCTCTCGTTTTTATTTTTATCGGTACTGAGAGGGCCGTCCCTCTCCCCTTCCGCGTACGGTCGGGATGACTCGCGCGCGTAGGTCCTAATTCGATATCGATGAGGTTCGCGGTATTTGTAGAGCTCTCTATAACAATATCGCGGTCGCGGGCACTATATAGAAGTGTACCTAGTCTACTAGGATGCGAACTCGAACTCGGGTTCGGGTCCGGTCCCGTGTTAGGGTCGGTCTGTACGTTTGTACGTGTTGTCGTGTCGGATGTGGGACCTCGGTGTAGGCGCCGGCGTCGACCCCGGTGCGATACTAATCTCGCGGTTGCGTGTGTTTTGTGTTTACGTAACTGTACACAGTACGTTACGTATTTTGTGATCGGGTCAACGGGATCGGCTAAGATATGCTTAGGCCGTTTGTGCGGGTGTCGGAAAGTCTGTGCGTCGTGGTCATAGTCCAGTGCCTTTTTGAAAAGGGGGTTTGGGTGATTTTTGCCTTTATCAAAGAATCTCTCTACGAGTTCCTCGATATAGGCTTTAATAGTGACTAGTTCGCAGTCCCTATGCAAGTCGATGTTACGCATGTACCAGGGGGCGCCTGTTGCCATGCGTAGAAACCGGTTTTGGACTCTTTGCAATCGGTTTGCAATTGAGACTCAGTTATCTGTGCGAAAGAGACGCACGCATAAGTGAGTATCGTTCTAATGCAAACCTTATACAATGTAAGCTTATGTCTTAGGAACATTTTGCTTCGCGGATTAAGTAGCGGATATAATTTGTAGAGTACAAATTTCGCTCTTCGTAATGTGTTACTAATGTGACTCGAAAACGTCATCGACTTGTTTAGTACTACGCCTAAATATTTGACCTGAGTGACGTCAGGGATTATGTTGCCTGTTGCTAATAGGGCTCATTAGTCTACGGGGGCAATTTCGCCTCGTTGCCCTTTTACTATTAAATTGGATGGCGTGACTTTTGTCAGGATTAACTTCTATTCTCCATTTGGAGAACCAGTTACCGAGAGCGGTAACTGACTCCTGGAGGGATTTAGACGCGGTACAGGCTCGTGTGTGGGAATAATAAAGGGCTGTGTCGTCCGCGAACATAGCTAATTGCACCTTAGCGTGTTTAGGGATGTCACTAGTATACAGGTTATATAGGGAGGACCGAGCCCTGCGGCACACCCGCCTCCATATATCTTGATGACGACAGTGCGCCTTCAACGCGGAAATGAAATTTACGGTTTTTTAGAAAGTTACTATTTATTAAAACAAGATAATCGGGTATTTCCATTTGATAGAGTTTGTATAACAGTCCGTTATGCCAAATTTTATCAAAAGCTTTTGCAATGTCAAAGAATACGGCGCATGTCGTCTTCCTGTCGTTTTTGCTAGATAATATGTACTCCGTTAAGCGGTGTACTTGGGCGGGACAGCTGTGCATTTCGCGGAAGGCAAACTGCTTGTCTGGAAGGAGTTTTTTGTCGGTTATGACGTCATTGAGGCGCCTTTTAATAACTCTTTCGTAGAATTTACCGAGGGAGCTAATGAGACTTATTGGACGGTAACTACCAGGCACCTTCCGGGGTTTTCCCGGTTTGTGGATACCTATGACAATAGCAACTTTCCAAATGTCTGGGAATGAACATCCTACTAAGAGGGCGTTAAAGATGTTCACTAGGAGTTGAATTAGCTCGGACGGTAACATTTTAAGTGTTTTGTTTGAAATACCGTCGAGGCCTGGGGCCTTTTTGGCATTCATACACTTAATAATGTCACTGACCTCCTCCGAGTCCACCATCCTCACCTTATCTATATCAGGTGGCCTCAAGAGTCGGCTGTCGACCTCGCTATTTACTAAGCTAAGGTGCACGGGATCAATGGGAGAGTACTCGGCCGGCACTGTTGTTCGAAGTTATCCGCTAGGCACTCGGCCTTGTCTATGTCTTCGAATGCAGGAGGACGGTTAGGTCTGTCTAACGGAGGCATATCGCACTCCGTATCGTTTTTGAGTGCCTTCGCGAGTGGCCAGTACGCCACGTGTGACGGTTCTAGATCACTGAGAAGTCGATCCCAACTCTCGACTTTGTGTTGTTTGATTTTAAACTTAACTTCCCTCTCGTAGTGACGGTGAGCTTTCCTCCACTCTTCCGACGGGTAGCGATCATATGTGCGCTTAGCCGCATTTCGGAGTCTGATGGACTCCCTTATGTCCTCAGGGAGGGTCCAACGGCCCTTGGGGGTCGTTGGCACCTCCCTAGATGATTTCTCAATGGTCGCTACCAGGTGATCGGTCAAGTGGGAGGCGGCCTTTATAGCTGTCTCTTTATTATCTATAATATCGGGGATTTTATGTAAGTGGCTAGATTGGAGGACTTTGATGTTCTCCGCTAATGAATTATAATCTACTATCTTCCTAGTACTAGAATTATTGGGGTTAAGACTACCAAATGTAATTACAACCGGTCTGTGGTCCGAGTTAAGCTCGTGGAGAGTCTCAGTATAGATATTTAGGGAAACATTTTTAACTAAAGCTATGTCTATCGTACTAGGATCGCGTATGATGCCGTTGATGTTTTCATTGGTGTCATAGCGAGTGGGGTCCGTGGGAGCTAAAAGTGCAAAATTTAAAGTGTCGGTTAAACTACTAAGGATTGACCCGTTCTTATTGTTATATACATTGCCCCACTCAGTGTGTTTACAATTTAAGTCGCCGGCATTGATGACAGCGTTGCCTAAATTGAATAGCGCCTGCAGGTCGCTGGAATGTAGTTCTTTTTTGCCTGCCAGGTACGCGCTAACTATAACAATGGGTCCGTGACCGGACATACTAATATGGCAAACATATGTTTCTAAAGTTAAAAATGGCGGTGGCTCTAGGGTAATACAATGCAATGATTTTTTATAGTAGATAAGAGTACCTCCGAGTCGAGATCGAGTTCTATCGTTTCTGACTATTTTGTAGTTAGCTATTTTAGGGCTCCACATACTAGGTTTTAAAAACGTCTCCTGTACTAGAAGAATATCGACATTTTGGCTGCTTACAAAATCGCGAATTTCGCTTATGTTATTACTAATGCCGTTCGTATTTAACGACACTACGCGTAACGAGTGCGGCTTTGTCCTTCCCGAAGGCTCCATTAGATACCGTTGGTGGAGAGAGCCTTGATCTAACGGATCAAGATCTGATGGTCTGACAAAGCTTGGATGCGGTCTGTGGCCGATCCTTTTAGCGACAAACGCTAAAATAGAAAGCTCCATCGGGTCAATAGGCCCGACGTTGCTTAAGAACTGCTGGACGAAAGAGATGTCTGCAGTGAAGCTGGGAGGCGGAGGGGGCGTGGCCTTAGGCGCTTTGGGCGCGGAGGGCATGGCCTTGCTGGGGAGAGCGGGGAAAGCCGCTAACTCCGAAATACGGTTCTGCGCGGGCTTGAACCATGCAGATTGGGAGGGTAGGGGCAGGGACGAATCTCTGTTTGGGGGGGGCACCTTTCGTCTGTGGTGCAACGCGTTTTTTAACTTTGGGTGCTTTTTTGTACCCTCTGTAATTGGCGGGGTGTCCTTGGGACTTGCAGAGAACACAGCTGGGGGGTTCGGACTCCTCACCTGGGCTCTTACGGGGGCAGTCAAAGGTTCCGTGGTCACCGCGGCACTTAACGCAACGCGGCCTAGCTTGACAATTCCGTGCCGAGTGCCCGTAAAGTTGGCATCGGTGGCATTGGCCAGGGATGCCCCTTTTACGGGGGGGCTCTACACGGATGCCCGTAATGTGGCAGATGGCTCGGATAGCGAAGATATCCTTGCCCTCTGGCGTAAGGGGGAGGGTTACGAGTACCATATTGTACTCGTGTTTTTTGATAGGATGGCACATACGATGTACCTCTAATGCGGTATAACCCGGGGGCTGGATGTCCATGAGTACCTCTTGTGCGGAGAGACACGTATCGACTCCGGTAATGACGACGCGCAGAAGGCGCTCGTCTTCAAGGGCGTATGTATGATATCCTATGCTTTTATTACGTAGGAACACGGTGAGGAGGCGGTGGTCCTCCGAGGTCTTAACCTGCACCTTTATGCCGATGGGGGTCGTGTGTGCAGACGAGTAACGTAGCTTATGCTCGTTAATCGCTGCAGAGATTAGGTTCCATTTAGCCTTCTCCTGTATGATTACAGGGGACCTACGAGGTTCGGGGGACCTGGGAGGCCAGAGGGGCCTGGGTGGCCAGAGGGGCCGATGAGGTAACGGAGGCCGCGGAGCTATGAGCCTGCACGGTTTTCCTGCTCTTCGAGACCGATTTGGTCGGGGATGACAAGGCTGGAGAGGAGGTGCCCTCTGGGCGCTTCCTCTTCTTCGACTTTTTAGATTTTACCGTAGTGAACTCGCCTTCACTACGGTCGGATTCTTGCTCCGAGCAAGACATCTCTGAGGGAGATGATTGGTCCTCTATCGGTATAGAGACTACGTCGCTATCGGGCGACGCCGGTGAGTCAGCTTCGTGCATGCGCACGAAGCGTTCCCACTTGGCCGCGACGTCGGGGGATTCGATTTTAAGGAACTCCAGGAACTTTCTGATCATGGCGTCAGCCATAATTAGAAAGTTTATCCCGGGAGTGGTATTCTGCTCTCTAAATTATTATTGGGGATACAGCCCCTCCCGGCGACCGGGAGGGAAGGTGTGTAGGGAGGAAAAGCTCCTCAAAAGGAACGACGGAACGATCGTAACGAGCAGAGCTGATCATCGGACGGTGTCCGAGAGCAGAATATCATGAAGACGTCCAGCCGAAACAGTATATACAAGTCAGGTCGGACAAGCGATAGCGCGATGTAGACCGACTCAAGCGACATCTATGCGCTGCATGTTGCAACTTTGACACGAATATTGGAATCACAGATATTTTTAAAACCTATATATTCGGAGTTATGGTGGGGGATCATAGGAACCTTATCTCGTTTGAAATAAAGTTGAAATTCAAACAAAAAAAAATAATTAATAGCCGGCTGGCGAACTAAAGAACAATATTATTATTAAGATTTGTCCGTTGGCAGTTCGAAGTAATTATGGGCTATTTTTCTGTGACATTAACCTGCAATTTTGTAGCTTTCACCAATGAGGAGCCGTTATTAGTTAATATCACGTCCACCATGAGACGAATGAATTTTGAAAAGTAGCTCGGCGGTACCTTGCCGCACGTCCTTGGATGTAAATTGTAAAATCATGTTATAACGTTAATAATAATTATTGTACAACTAATGTTTTTGAAATTATATTAAGCAGTGAGAAGTGATAAATATAATTCATCTTAAAGTTTAAACTAATACGTGTTTATGTACTTATATGTGAATATTGAATGTGAGATTACTTGTGTTGTGTTTATTGTTGGTGATAAATCGTTTGAATAGATTGACTTTTATGGTAGGCGAAAAGTTAGATATATTCCTACTAGCAATTGTAATTTTAGTTATTATAATAGTAGACGACCATTATAATATATATTATTATTTAATAGGCGGTAGTACCGTGGAAGTATTTTAATATTTCTATTTAATATGATTATCTTACAATAGTTAATTAATACACAGAAAATCGTTTTATTATTAAGTTCCTGTTTTGTATTTTGAAATATATACATACCTAATTGTAGGTATAAGAATACCGTATATATAACTATAGAAATAGGAACCGTAGGTATAACTGTTAGAAATATGATACTATTTAATATAGTAACATCCAATTAACGACTTAGCGCCATCGTCTTATAGTTCATGATTTTGGTCTATTGTCTCTGTTTAAGTTGTACGTGTCATTCCTTTTAATGAATAAAACAATCTTTTTTTTTGTTCTCAGTATTCACCGAGATACGTTGTTTTATTAAGTTATGGGCCCAGATATACGCTCATTAGGGATTAATATGAGTAATAGTTAGGTAGTTTAGCTAGCGTAGAATTAGGCACAGTGTTATACAATTGGATTGTGTCAACAGTAAAAAATTAGGACGATGGCTTCTAACGCATTCTTGACTAACGTGCCAAAGTTAAAAGGGCGCGAGAACTATCACGAATGGGCGCTTGCAGTGGAGAATCTGCTAGTCTTGGAGGGCACAGCTCATTATAATAATCAGGAGAGGGCTCAAGATGCAGCCGCAGAAGTTGCAAAAGCGAAGGCCAAATTAACTTTAACGATCGACCCTGACGGGTCGGGGATGATCGGGAATATGTACACATCAAAGATGCGTCAAGTACAAGGCATTTGTGGCAGAAACTTCAAACCATGTTCGACGATTCTGGATTCTCTCGGAGAATAACTTTACTGGGAAACCTTATAATATTTCTTCTCGACATCTGTGAGTCGATGACGAATTATGTGACGTAAATCATGGAAACTGCATATAAATTATCTGGAACAGGTTTTGCAGTGAATGACGAGTGGATCGGGTGCTTAATTTCTAAAATTAATCGGGTGCTCAGGTTTGCCTGAAAAATACTTCCCAATGATAATGGCGATTAAACATTCTGGGATCGCCATTACAGGTGACATAGTGAAAACAAAATTGATTGACCTTACAGCCGACGACAATTCCGAGCAAGGAAGTGCTTTTTTGAGCAGAGGGCAGCACAATCGCAAAAATAATTATGCGGTTGGCAGTAGTGCTAAGAATGACAGCTCAAATCATCATGGTGGCGGAATGTCAACGTCAGGATCGACGAAGAAAAACATTAAATGTTATCGTTGCAAACAGTTGGAACATTTCAAGTCTCAGTGTAAACAAAGTAATCCGCAGCAAGTGAAGAAAACTAATGCTTTTTTTGCTGTTTTCTTGAGTGCAAACTATAGTAAACAGGACTTTTATTTGGATAGCGGCGCAAGCGTTCATATGACAACAGATGTAAACATGATACAGAATGCATCATATTCACCGAGTATCAAGGGTATTATGGCAGCAAATCAAAATGCCATGCCAGTATTGTGTTCGGGTGATGTGAATATCATTACGGTTACTCCAAGTTGCAAATACGAGATAACCTTAAAACATGTATTTTGTGTTCCTAACCTCGCGATAAACTTGATTTCCATAAGTCAACTTATCAAGAATGGAAATAATGTGTAGCTTAAGGAGAAATACTGCTATGTTTACAATAGAGAAATAGATTGGTGGCTGTGGCGAACCAAGAAGAAGGTGTTTATAAACCAACTTATAAACACCTTCTTCTTGGTTCGCCATGGAACAAAAACAAGGTTTGTTTACACCTACTCCAACAGTTAGTAGTGAACTGTGGCATAGGAGATTGGGCCATTTTAATATAAACGACCAGAATAAAATGCAAGATGGGGCAGTTATGGGAATATCATATCCAAATAAGTCTGTTATCAACAAAAGTTCATGCGCTGTGTGTTGTGAGGGAAAGCAGTCGCGCTTGCCATTTAGTCACACTGGCACAAGAAGTAGTAGGCCTCTGGATGTTATACACTTGGATGTATGTGGGCCTATGGAGTCTACATCGATTGGTGGATCTAGGTATTTTTTGATTTTTGCTGACGACTTTACCCGTATGGACTTTGTTTATTTTCTTAAAGTAAAAAGCGAAGTTTTAAAGTACTTCGAACAGTTTAAAAGTATTGTAGAAAAATAAAAAAGACGGAAAAATTAAAATATTCAGGACAGATAATGGCTTAGAGTTTTGTAGCAATGACTTTGAAAATTATTTGAAACAGGTCGGCATTGTTAACCAGAAAACTAATGTATATACACCAGAACAAAATGGTATGAGTTAACGAATTAATAGAACAATTGTAGAAAGAGCTAGCTAAGAGTAGAAAAAGCTTTGGGAAGAGGCAACAAATACTGCTATCTATCTTAGAAATAGATCTATTGCATCAGGATTAAATGATAAAACTATATATGAGCTCTGGACAAATAAAAAACCAGATTTAAGTCATGTCTGCATTTTTGGAAGTGAAGTGATGGTTCATGTGCCAAAAGAAAAACGGCTTAAATGGGACACTAAGTCAAAGGAACATATTTTAGTTGGTTTTTCTGAAAATGTAAAAGGCTACCGTCTTTATGATCCAATAAAAAAGTGTATCACAACTAGTAGAGATGTAATTATCCATGAAAATGTAGAAAGAAACTGCACAAATGAATCATTTGTATCAGTTTCAGTTGGAGATATTGAATCAGAAAAGTCAGAAAGTCATGATGCAGAAGAAGTGAAGGATGAAGCCATCTCGAGTCCCTTGAGTGCAAGCATGTCTTTAGTATCAGAGTATCTTAATGCAATGACTGATTCAGATTTTACATTACAGCAATCAAAAGAAGATGAGGAACCAGAAACAGGACCATCACCATTAAATGAAAAGCGAATACGGAAGCAGCCAGATCATTATGGATTTTCCAATATATGTACAATGTCGTATCCAAATATTACTATTTCTATGATCCAGTTAGTGTCCATGAAGCCCTGAAGAGTCCTGATAGAGAGAAGTGGATAGAGGTAAGGGAAGACGAGCTGCAGGCATTTGATGAAAACGATGCGTGGGTTCCTGTAAGTGAATTACCTTCTGATAAAACTTTAGTAAAATGCAAGTGGGTCTTTAAAAAGAAAGTAAATAGTGATAACAGTGTACGTTACAGAGCGCGTTTAGTGGCTAAGAGCTTCACCCAGCGGCCCGGTATTGACTATGAATAAACTTTCTCACCGGTTGTCCGGCATTCTACTTTGAAACTATTGTTTGCACTGTCTGTTCAGTTAAATTTAAATGTCACTCAGTTAGATGTCAAAACAGCTTTCTTAAATGGTTTTCTTAAAGAAGACATTTATATAGTTCAACCAGTTATTAATTGTGATTCAAATAAGAATAAGGTGATTGTCAAATTAGCAATTTATGGTTTAAAACAATCATCTAGATCCTGGTATGAAAGAGTAGAGCAATGTTTATGTGAACTTGGTTTTAGAAAGTGTCACATAGAGCCATGTTTATTTACATAAATAAATGATCAGGTAAAAATATTTATAGCCTTATATGTTGATGACTTTTATGTATATTCCAACAATCAAATAGAGACTGATAAGTTAATTTCTGTATTGAGCTCTAAGTTTAAGATTAAGAATTTAGGTCAAGCTCGACAATGCTTGGGCATGAGAGTAAAAATTGATAAAAAGTCAAATGTTATTACTTGGGATCAGGAACAGTACATAGACCAATTATTGGAAAAATTTAACATGTCAAATTGCAAGATTGCTAGTACTCCAATGGAATGTAAATTAGATATTGTGGGATGAGTGGATGCCCCAAAGCGAGATCTCCGACCAAGCGAGATCTCCGACCAAGCGAGATGGTATGCTCGGTCAGGCCGAAGTCCACTTGTATGAATTTCAGATGTCGTATATATAGTGCCGATCTTAGAAAACTTATATTATAAAAACTTATTATAAAATAGCTCGATTCAGGATTGTGGCGCTAATTGGTCCGCCACATCACTCCCCCCCCCCCGAAGACCGGAGGTCGAATCTTGAGTTGCCAGTGCCAGGGAGTTCCAGTGAGTCGGAACTGTGCTGCTGCTGCTGCACGGGCTCCAGTGAGTCGGAGTGCTGCCGTGCGGAGCCAATGCTACGTGCTGACCAGGAGATATGTGCTCTGCTTGCTGACCGGCCGTTGTAGTGAGAGTGCCCGTTGAAGCCGATGAGGGTTCGATCAGGCCGCGGTGCGTTGAGGCTGGTGGTCGTGGTACCCGATGAGGCTGAAGCTGGCTGGCGTGGTGCGGAGGGGTGGGGAATGATGATGATGATGTCCAGAAGGAGGCGTGTTCTGACGAGGGTCACCAATGTGGGAATATGGTGGCAAGCCCCAAAGGGAGATCTCCGACCGAGCGAGATGGTATGCTCGGTCAGGCCGAAGCCCACTTGTATTTGTTGGAGAAGGAGACTCTTCTCGACGCCGGGCCCCTGAAAAGGGCCTTACGGCGGAAACCAATACCAGGGGCTAAGCCCCTCTAATTGGGGTGGAATGACGCGCCCAGTACGAGTACTGGACGCATAGAGTCAATTTTTAGGGAAGACCCCCTGCGGCAGAACGCGGGGGAACCCGTGGGGGAGCAACTGTTCAATAGGAGTGACGATGCCAGTCCAGGCACAACCTGACCGACATTCGGCTCCAAACGGCACGTGGGGGTCCCGACCCGGGAGTCGGGAAACGTGTGTGGGTCCACTCCCTCACGCGCCGTGTTTTACCGGACCGCGGAACCGAGCGACCTGGGATAGGAAGGGGGGGAAAGGTATTCCCGGGCCCCAGACTTTTTATGTCGGGGGGGAAAGGGCTACCACGGGGCTGACGGGTGGGGCAATAGGGCTGCCCACGTCATACTCCGGGCGCACGAAAGGGTGGTTGCGTCGGTTTTTGTGACCGACGCGGGGGGGTAGGGGGGCAACAATCAATGGTGCTGGTCGGGGGGCGCACCGCGCTTGGGGGCGTCTTGGTAGCGTAGCTCTGGGATGCTCCCTGCGTCTGGTGTCAGCAGGGCGGGTGCTGCCCACTTGTATGAATTTCAGATGTCGTATATATAGTGCCGATCTTAGAAAACTTAGATAGCGCGATTCAGGATTGTGGCGCTAATTGGTCCGCCACAATATTAATTAGTCACAATACTGTGATCAAGATATTCCATATCAACAATTGATTGGAAGTTTAATGTTTTTATGAGTACTAGACCAGAAATATCTTATAGTATCAGTTTCCTCATTCGATTCCAATAAGTGTCACACAAACACTCATTGGAATTATGCAAAGAGAGTACTTAGATATCTTAAGAAAACTAAGTTTTTTTGTTAAAGGTATGTAAAGGAAACAGCTGGACTTGTTGGAAATGTTGATGCCGATTGGGCAAGTAATACTGTAGACAGGAGGTCATATACAGGCTATTGTTTTGTAATGTCAGCTATTTCCTGGGAGAGTAGGAAACAGAGGACAGTAGCATTGTCAAGCATGGAGTCCGAATATATGGCTATAGCTGAAGCATGGCTATAGCAAGGAAGCTATATATTTGAGTTCCTTGCTATGTGAACTCACTGGTAATCTTTGTACTGTATAATTGTATAACGACAGTCAAAGTGCACAGAAGCTGGTGACAAACTATGTGTGTAATAGAAAAAGTAAAAACGAAGAGATATAATTTTTTTAAAGACGCGGTAAGCAATAATATTATTAATTTAGAATATTTGCCAACAACTGATATGCCAGCTGATGTTCTCAACAAAGTTTTGTATCCCACCAGCCATAATAAATGTATTAAGGGTATGGGGTTAGTCGGATAAAGACAAAAAGTTAGTATAAGTGAAATATTTTTTTACGAATGGCTTTGTTTATTTGCTTTCCTTTTAATGTTTATTCCTGTTAATGAACAAAACATTTTTTTTTTGTTCTCAGTATTCACCGAGATGCGTTGTTTTATTAACAACTATAAGACAAATTTTAATTAATTGTCAACCATATATAATACTAATATTACTAAGTAATCACAATTACTCTCGGACATGACACAACTCTACATGCTTGTAACGAACGACCTTGACAATCGTACATAACTACAGAAAAAAACTTGCACAACTCACGTCTAGAGGCTAGGGCTTCCCTCTAAAATAAAACAACCCTTCGCCACTGATGAGTACTGAGTTTTATTTTCAGTGCTCTGAATTATCTCCAGCCTTCCGGATTCCGGACAATATAGTCCCAGCCTTGGAGATTTACAGATCGGGAATGCACTTAGGGCTTCTTGTAGGTGCAGGTCTAGAAGTGGTAGAAGTGGTAATCACTTATCTTCAGGCGATCCGTCACTTCTAGATATATTACTTAAAAATGTCGAGTGCTGAGGGAACAACGGAACAACATTTCAATCAGCTTTCATCCCGTTGTGTAAATAAAAAGTTGGTCCCCACATCGTAAAAGGTTTAGATGGGTTTTACGAGCTCCTGCCTTTCATCAGATCGCCATCTTCGCTTAATGGCGTATCGCAATCAGCGGCTAAGCCGCGCCATACGGGGCATACCAATAATCAGCTATATTGAAACCATTTATCGCAAATAAAGGTTATATAGAGTATGCATTATTGTATTCAAGATAGTTTAATATAATAATGCTTAATAAAAATGAACTTTATCGTTTGGGGAAAAGTTTGGCTGCGTCATGGACATGGCGTTTTTAAAGTGAAACTTTTATTACATCGTCTCAAACTTTTTCGTCTGTGTGTTGCATGTCGCGTGACGGTCGGCCGCGGAGTAGGGATAAAGTGAAAGGCGCTCGTCAGAGCAGCCGAGGCCAATATGGCGGCGCCTATAGTTCGCATCAGCTGACCGTGTAGTGTATAGACTAGTACTCATTTGTGCCAGTGCTCCACGCTATTTTGTTATTAAGTTTCACTTTTACCGTGGTTTCATAAAACCACACAATCCTTTTTAATTGTACGTTATATTATATATATAACGTTACAATATATATATATATACGTTTAAGTAAATAGCTATCACCAGTTGATATCTCCGACCGTACCCGTGACAGAAGGTTCATGTTAATTACTTGGAAAATCTATTTAAATACGACGTACGTAGATATCATTACTGAGTCTAAGAAAAGTTATAGTTTAATCAGCAAATAAGGCTTATGAGTCATGACGCATATAACATTATTGAATTGAAAAATTGTGGCCAAGAACCCTTGTGACGCCTTCTAATTCTTTCCCTATTCAAACCACCAGAGATATTGGCCGTCTAAATATCATTTAATTAACCGTTTTGGTCGTTTGAAATTTGCGAAAAGCCAAGAAAGAAATCAAAATCCTTTGTTCTAAAACCGAGGTCCGGTAAAGGTGCTTCACACTGGTTTTATCCATTTACACAATATTTTTGTAACAATTCAATGTTTAGTATTTGCAGTTAAAGTCACGGGTTGTGATTTAGATACACGATAATATTCTGCGCATGCATGCATGTACTACGAGTAGTTTTGCCCGCGGCACCGCCCGCGTGAAGACAGTATCTCATGGGAACACTGTACTTTTTCAGGATAAAAAGTAGCCTATGTGTTAATACTTAGAATATTACCATACGAAATTTTACCAAAATCCATTTAGTATTTATTTTGCGTGAAAGAGTAACACCATCCATTCTCACAAATATTCATGTAGTATATAGTTATAGTAGTAGGCTAAACTTAGTGTAGTTTTGTAATGTGCATTTAGTGTTCCAGGTACCACGGAGCCATACTGACCGTCCAGCCTGCAAATCTAGTTGCCTGTCAATAGTAACGGACTAGTAAGTCCGCTTCAATTTGACACTATTGACAGTAGACATCGTCAGTAGACGATAATAAAAATCGTCCAAGTGCGAGTCGGACTCGCGCACGAAGGATTCCGTACAATGTTTCTATAAAAATGGCAAAAAATAACGTTTGTTGTATGGGAGCCTCCTTAAATCTTTATTGTATTCAGCGGAAATAGAAATACATCATCTGTAATAAAATCGATTGTCTAACTATCACGTTTCATGAGATACTGCCTGTGTCAGACGGACGGACAGCGGAGTCTCAGTAATAGGGTACCGATTTACCCTTTGGGTACGGAACCCTAAAAATGATTGTCACTATTGACGGCCAATTGAGACTATTGACAGGCTGCCAGATTTACAGGTTGGACCTTCCGTATGGCCCTTAGGCATTCATTACCTGCCAAAATGTTCGTTATTCATTGCAAATGCAACATGAACATCATTAACATCGAAAGCAGATAAAATAATGGTATGATCAGTTTTTGAATCGCTGCGTCTTCAAAACTCGGTATGAAAGTGCTTGACCGTTTAACGTTCACGAAATTACATTAGCAATTAGCAACATCTGCGGTCAGTGGCGACCGTTTTTATTTCAAACACATTTCCTTTGTGCAAACTCTATTACGACTTAAACTTGTAATAACGATACGAGATATTGTTGCTACTTTTAGAGTGTAAATGGTAAGAGGAAATAGTTTTCAGTCTCGAGTCTTGACAGCATATATCATACTAGCTGTTGCCCGCAGCTCCGCCCGATTAAATACAGTATCCCTCGGGAACACTGTACTTTTTCGGTATAAAAAGTAGCCGAATTTCATCGAAATCCGTTCAGTAGTTTTTGCGTGAAATAGTTACAAAAATCCATCCATCCATCCATCTCCACAAACATTCACATAATATTAGTAGGTCGTGAAGCAAAAACTTTGAGTACAGTTTTACGAGAATTCTGTAAACAGTTAATGTTTATGTGCAGAAATGTGTGCTTAAAGTCTTATATCTATTTCAATAATGCTACAATAAAGAAATATAATAAAATTTATGAAAACAAAGTATCTGTAACACTACCTGACTCACATTGCCATGCGTTTGTATATGAAAGGTAGATGGTTTGCACAACAATTGTCAACCTCTCTGTCACGTTTCATAGACAAAATTCACTTATTTTATTGCGTATCTAAGAAGCAAAAGAACCCAATAAAAGTTGAAACTAAAAAATTGAAATGTGAATTATGGTCGAATTTCGACCACAGGGCGACCTGTACCTATACACATACAATTTGATTGTGAGCGACAGACATAAAGTTTACATAATACAAATGATTTACGCCACCATAATTTGTATCTAATTGTCATTTCTAAAGAAGGTTTCTGAGGTTTTTGTCAGTTTTGACACGTTTGCGTCATCAATCATCATCATAAATCATTTAGCTATAGTTGACTTTTTTACAGTTGCCTTTTTATTAAATTTTGCATCATTACCATGCTACAAATATTCAGTTCAAAAACGCCACAAATTCTGATTACCATCTGTTATTGTCTTGGCGTATTTTCAAAGAGTTTTCCTATAATTACTTCGTTGCTTTGGCATCGGATATCGGCTTTCGAGTAACGGAAAATCTAAATCTATAATGTTAAATAGGACCGTTTCCTTATGCAAAATAAGTATGGACAAGATTGTACCCTGGCGATACGCCAGTGGCTTGATACTTTTGAATTCTAGAATTTTATTCCATTTTATTGTTCTGGCTCTCGGAGAATGCGCACGGCTACAGAATAGCTAATATTATAAAGGCAACAATTTTTGGAACCGAAGTATCTGAGAAGATGGTAACTCCTCTGGTGTTGCCGATGTCCATAGGCGACGGTAATCGCTTACTATCAGGTGATCCGTTTCCTCGTTTGCCTTTATTTTATTTTATATATTTTATAGTTATTATAAATGTGAAAGTTTGTGAAAATGAATGGATAGATAGACGGATTGATGGATGTTTGTGAATCTTACACGCAATAACTAATAGTGGATTTTGATGAAATTTGATATAATTTAGGCTATGTATTAGCGCATAGGCTACTTTATATCCCGAAAAAGTATAGTGTTCCCGTGGGATACTGTATTTACGCGATCGGAACCGCGGGCAAAAGCTAGTATTCTACAAAACAAAAGAGCTGGCTTATTCGTTTTGTCATATGAAACATAGACGTATATATTATAGACGAGGCATGTCGAGGCAAAAACTGTCCCTACTTAAAAGGTCCCACTTTTGGGGTTTTCGGGGGCCACTTTGACATTCGAGGTATTGTGAAATCAAGATGGCTGACATTTTGGGTATGGTGAAATAAGGATGGCGTAACATTTTCTTGTATGAAGATTTCTTGTGTTAAATCTACGTCATGACCCATCCTTAGTTTTGAAATCTTTGGTATGAAATAAAAAAATTACATTCTATAATTTACCTCTAAAAGCTCAATCTAATTTGATCCAGTCCAAGCCTGAAGGTACTGATAACAAAAAAAAAAAATTCCGTAGAGGCCCTTTACAAGAGTAAAATTACATAATATTTAATACGAGTATGATTACTCAATAAAATGTAACGATACTTCTGACTTCGCAATTCGCAAAAACACGTGGGAAAGATGGAAGATAAAAATAATGAGGAATATCATGGTATCATTTTCCGCAACCTGGCTTAAGCAGGCAGGGGTACCAATTTGTATGTGATTGGTCCATGATTTTATTTTATAACAATTCTATGGACATATTTCTGTAAACCTGTAGAGTAAGAAAATACGGCCGTGTCCAAGAATCACCCTGAAAGCCGAAAACCTAAAAAAAAACTTGAGAGGTGTCAAGGGACACCCGGATGCAACGAAGTTCCTTTCGATTAATTAGTGAAGGAATTGTAATGAAATTTTATTTTTTTTAAGTTATAATAATATTTTTTTTATTATTAACAAATATAACGTAATATAAACTTAATCAGTAGGCTCAATTTTAGTAATAATTGGCTTGTGGTAAAAAAATTAAGGGAGCTTATAATTTATTCCACTCCGAACGGCTTACAGCTATAGCAAAATGTGTCGTTACAACTTTTGGTCTTAATTTTTTCCGTCTAGCCCCCTTTCGCAACGCGCGATAAGGAACTTCGTTCCAATAATATTTTTTTTTATTATTAACAAATATAATGTAATATAAACTTAATCAGGAGGCTCAATTTTAGTAATAATTGGGACAGAGAGAGAGACAGACAGACAGAAACACGCGCACGCCGCACGGCTTACAACTATAGCAAAAAGTGTCGTTACAACTTTTAGTCTTAATTTTTTCCGTCTAGCCCCCTTTCGCAACACGCGATAAGGAACTTCGTTCCAAAAATAGAGTAAAACTATTCAACGGCTATCGGCAACGGGCAATTTTTTGTGTTATTAAAATGGCTTAATATGGTTTCTACTCGTATTAATAGACAGTGATTCAATTATATCTTCTTATCTTCGATCACATATATATGTGATCGAAGCTTCTTATACATAAAACTCTCGTGTCAACGTATTAACACAATAGTAATAATGTACAGTAGATCATCTTTATACGAGACCGCCCGAATCGGCGCACGCAGTCTTGCCGTAAGGCTTTTGCTGACTAACGGGTTGTAGTTAGTTGTGCCACGACGCTTGCGCACTATCAACACCCTCTTTACTCTCTTTACTCAGACGTACCAGCCCTAGCGCTACGGCCACGCTTAATCGTAGGTGAAAATTTCAAGGACACGGCTGAGTCCGACTCCTGTACAGTATATTGTGATATTAATTTGTACCCAAACTCCTCCGTAAAGGCTGGAGCAATTGTTATAAAATTTTCGTATGTTTTTTAAGATCTGAGAATAGGGAACTATTTTTATATTCCTAGGAGATATGGCATAACAACGTTTGCTGGGTCAGCGAATTTTTTTTTAATTTGAGACAAATATGTTACAAACAGTGATCACACAAATCAAAATCTTAAAAACTCCTGCTTAGTTGCATATTATTTAGATGTGACACCCACATCGTTATCCACATATTAATCCGTATTATTGTATACTCAAAAGAAAAAAAAGAAGTAAGTTACAGTGTCAGATACAAATTAATTAATCGCTTACAATAATGATCACAATAGCTCTAGAAATAATGCTAACATAAAATTCTTGCGTATAAAGATTTGATGGAATCTCAAAAAGTACATATTTAGTTTTCTTTACATACGATAAATGGAGGCAATTCCTTTCCTGTTCGCTTAGATCTTTTAAACTCTTTAACGGATTTTAATGTAGTTTTCAGCCCTAGATAGAGTGATTCAAGAGGAAGGTTTATATTATATAATATGTTTAAGACAGTGGATAAATATATTACAAAAGTTGAATCTTGAGAAGCTAGCTTAAAAATGCAGCGCCGCGTCGCGTATCGTCGCGGCGTGTACTGAACCTAAGCCAGGTTGTTATATGCTGGTTTGTGTAGTGTGTACATGACTATACGGTTTCTGTCTTATCAGTAACAAAGAAGAAAATATTAAAAAAAAAGTGTCACTTCTGTCTCAGAAAAACATTTTTTTTTTTTATGAAGAATAATTACAATTTTATCAAAAGAATAGCTAATCATTTATATCAAAAGTAATTATATTTTCATGCATAAGAAAGCTTTTAACTTTTAATTAATCTGTAACGTACAAAAAATCAAGAATCACACCCAGTTTAATCTGCCTATATAAAATACTAGATGTTGATCGCGACTTCGTGCACGCAAATGGAAATTCCATGGAAACCGTTTGTTTTCACCACAGTAAAAAGTAGCCTATTCTAAAAAAGTATTGTAATTACTTTGCTACCCAATCTTTTTCCATCGTAAAAATATAACGTAAACATAAAATTCTATTACATATTAACTCCACACATTCATACTTGCCGCAACAATGTGGCAATAATGCCTGCTATAATACATCAGAAGATTGCGGAATATCCCACTGTGAGCTGATTCGAAAAGTTTGCGAGTTTTTCCTCTTTCTCCTACTATTGTTAGCAAAATGTGTAAATTCGATGTGAGTTCGAGAAGCCAGTCCTTGCATGCGAAGAGATACATGGTGCTGAGCATAATATGTACGTCTATACATATTATAGACGAGGCATGTTGAGGCAAAAACTGTCCCCACTTAATTAGCCTTGGGGCCATTTTGACATTTGAGGTATGGTGAAAACCAAGATGGCGTATTTTTTTCTTGTATGACGATTTGTTCTGTCAAATGTACATTATAGGCCATATCTTTAGTTTTTAAATCTTCGGTGGTGGGTGCTGACGTGTCTGTGTTACGTGTGGTTTTATATGAAACCGATGAAGATTGCAAGAACTCTAATAGTGAATAGTCTCCATTTCAGTTTTAGACATTACTCTCATGGTAACCCGCCTAATTTTTTTGGTATTTAAGAATACCAAAAAAATGTTTTTTGTTTTTCTTTTTTCCTGTTGTTCTTGTTCTGTGTTCTTAGTGTTTTACTGTCGTGAAATGTCTAAAATGTTCCGAACAAATATTTATTTATTTATTTATTTAGACGATATTGCGCAAGAATTGCAGAAAGTGTAATTGAAAATTGTTCCCAAATAATCAGCGTACTTTTTATGTGTTACTGGTGACTTAGCATCTGACAGTGTTTGCCTTTCAACTTTACAACGAATAAAATTTAAGGTACTATGTTTGTTGTAACTAACGCTAAGAACATTATTTTTATACAAAACAATAAGTTTATTAGGGTTGCGTAGTACTACAAGGAACCCTTATAGTTTCGCTCTGTCCTTCCGTTTGTCTGTCTGTCTCTCCGCACTTCTAACTTCTGTTATTATGCATATAAACGGATGAAATTTGAATTTTATAGAGATTGTGTATAGAACTCATATTTGACATCATCTATACAAATATATAAAATTGAAGTCTGTTTGTTGAAGTGTCTGTTTGAAATTTCAAATAAACAGGTTTTCACTTAATTCATATGAAAGTATATACGGTATTAACAATAAAAAAATAATTTTCAAAATTTTTGTCTGTCCGTCTGTTTGTTTCCAATTTTCACGGGACTCAATGCAGATAGCTGATATTATAAGTTTTAAGTTACGATACTTTTATTCTCATCATCATTATCAAAAAATATCTAACGTCCAACGAAGTGGGCACGGATCAGCAGTAGTAGTATAATAATAATTTATATATTTTTTAAAATTCATCCTCACTTCACATTTGTATGTAGTGCCCACAATACAAATGTGAAGTGAGGATGAATTTTTCAATCTCACTTCACATGAGTGGGGGGAGGATCATTATCAAAAAATATCTAACGTCCAACGAAGTGGGCACGGATCAGCAGTAGTAGTATAATAATAATTTATATATTTTTTAAAATTCATCCTCACTTCACATTTGTATGTAGTGCCCACAATACAAATGTGAAGTGAGGATGAATTTTTCAATCTCACTTCACATGAGTGGGGGGAGGTGTGGCATTTCCACTCTCTAAGAGATAGAAATTGAAAAACTTGTAGATTCCCATGATGCATGAGCCACGTCCTAACATGCTCCTGGTTACGTTATTTTTCAATTTGACGTGATAACGTCTTATAAATCGATGGAGCCGGCTGTATGCAGGAAAAAACATGACTCACGCGTTACCTGTTACCCGTTATCGTTACCAAGTACCAGCGTTAGCTCGCATTGCCTTAACCTCATTATTATTGTTGTTGTTGTTGTTGTTGTCTTGCTGCTGTTGTTGTTATTGACGTTGTCACGTTTAACTATCGTCAGTAAACCGACTTTACAGACAACCGGTTTTTTTTTTTATATTTTTACTATTATTCATTCGATAAACATTGGTAAGGCTTCTTGTATTCATTTCTATTGAATTATCTAAACACCATTTAACTTTGATTAACTCATCGTCATATCGAAACAGTTTCCCTGTTACTAGCATTAGTTACAAGTTTTGTTATATTGTAACGCAATCATAATAATATATTAAATATTAATTTAATTATACATAAAGCGAAAACTTCTTTCTCCTCTTGACGAAAACTATGCGAACGGAGGAGTATGAAATTTGGCATGGTAATTTTTTTTATGGAGAATAGTGTGCAGAAGAGAAATATTTTTTTAAATAATGCTTAGAAGTGCATAAAATTAATAAATACACTGTGTCAGATAATTAACTCACATTACATGCGTTTGTATAGGTAAGGCAATAACAGTAGGTGTTGGCACAATTGTCAATATCTCTTTCACATTCCAAAGACAACATATACATATTTTTATTGGGTATCTAAGAGGTAAAAGAACCATACTAAAGTTTAAACTTAAAATTTAAAATAAGTGTTATGGTTATTTGTTTTGACGTGACAACGTCTTATAATTCGATGGAGCCGGCTGCACGCATGAAAAAACATGACTCATGCGGCGTTACCTCGCTTTGAGGCGTTCCATTTAAGGCTTGAAGTGCAAGCGAGAGCGCGGAACGAGCGACAAAGAGGCACAATCGGCCTCCGCGTTCGGCAGCGTTCGACATCTGTCTCTCTCCTACTTGAGTGAGCGATCAATCAGTATTTTCTTATAACGTTGTCACGTTAAACTATCGTCAGTAAACCGACTTTACAGACTTTTTTACGAATTTCGACCACTTGGTGACCATATAGTACAAATAAAATTGTTGCATGACTTTTCGTTTTAATTTTGTCAACTCTGCAATTGGATATAACAAATGCAACCGTTTCACAGATAGAAATATTTTTGGGGGTACAAACAGCTAATAACAGAAATTAAATGAAATCAGCCACTTTCTTGTCCCGGATTACTGATTCCAATTATCAAATAACAGTGTTAAAAAAATATACTCTAGAATACGAAACATATTCGTCACTTACAACTTGTAAATTGTAAAAATTGCAACAAAACTTCTTCACAGACGCCAACGATTTATGTACTAAAGAAAACAGGAAATGGCGTCGACATCGCGATCGCCAGTCCGACGGGTCTGGCCACTAGTCTGGCTACTGGTCTGACCTTTGGTCTGGCAGTAAAAAATCTGGCGCCGGAGAAACTGCAGTTCCTAATGACATACGACACTGACCGAGCAACTTGGCCACAGAGCAAACAAAACAAAGAACTTGGGCAAAAGCATGGGGTGCAGTGTATTCATCTGTACGTTTGTTTGTATGTAACCGACTCCAGTGGATTTGATTTCGATCCACTTCAAACGGTCAGATTTCGTATAAAGTGATTTTTAAGATATTATCAAAGTGAAGATCCTTCTCATATCTGCCAATAAAATGTTTATAACTTTTGACACTATGCACCCCACGCTTTTTTACAATAATAAACATTTATTTTCATTTACACTATTCTTAAACCAAATTTATTAAATTTTATTTTTTATTTTTTAGTTAGATTTTCTATAACAGCGTGTTTTTAAAAAAAAAATTTAAAGTATAATTTATTTTTTGCTTTTTAGTACGATTTGCCAAAAAGTAAGCCTGGAACTGCACGCATGCGTACTAGTTCTATCTCTCTTACTCTCATGCAAAGGATGCGGAAAGAAATTGATAAATCCTGGCGAATTTAATAAGGATAATCGGATATTTTAATCGAATTATTGCATTGTCATCGGTCTTTGACAGGTGTGCAAAGTTTGAATTACATCTGATCGTTCAAAGTAGTTCAAAATCGAGCCCAAAGGAGTCGCCTTTGGGCTCGATTTTGTCCTACTTTGTCCTACTTTTACTTTACAAACAAACAAACAAGCAAGCAAGCAAACATACAGGTGAAACTAATAAAAGCTTTATAATATATAATTTATCATAAAAGCAGGCCTAGGAACCTAACGCCAATAACAATGGTTTGACCTACCGTTTTAGACGATTTTACGCTCGTAAAATAAGAATAACAAGATTCTTTACGTAACACGGAATTAAAAGTAAGTAGTGAAGTGTCTTAACCGCACCAGTTTTTAAATTTATTGCAAGCGACATGTCTACTCCTAGTTGGTCTATGGTCTCATAAAATAGGAAGAGATTTTTTAGACGATCTGCCCTACATTTGGACTGTCCTTGCGGGGATAAAACACGTTTAATATAAAGACCGGGACTGAGAAAAAATATGACTTCATAATATGATGTTTCTTTTTTATTGTTAAAAACAAACTACAGGCTTAATGCCCGTACCCTTTTTACCCACACATTACGAATATCATGCTCGGGACATTCATACTTTTACTACAATTATATATGATTACATATATTATATGATTAGTCGCAGCATAGATAATCTATTACCCAACATGGCGAATAGTGTTTTCGGCGGTTTTTAAAAGGTGTATTTTTTAAATATTTATATATTATAATTTTTATAATTATAATATTATAATTTTTGTTGGTTTTTGTGTTTCAAAACAATGCATTTTTTTGTGTAATGGAACAATTGTGAAACGTTTAGAACATAAATAAAAACAAGGGCAAGTAGCCTTTTTCTAGAATTAAGGTATCATTATTTTATTTACGAAGTCCATCACTGTTTTTTTTAATAAACTAATATCAAAGTCACCTTCTTTCCCTTGCCCTTTTAATAATTTTGAGAATTATAGTTTCTTGTTCGGCTCGTATGGGCATCGAACATTATGGTAAAATACCTCGTCGACAGACGCTTCCATCGTTCGCCTGATGATCTTTGCAATAGCGTCCTCAAAGTAGGTAGTTGGTGTAGTAAACACAGGTGTTGGTGTGTCGCGAGAGTGCTATGTGATATGTTAGCATAATATATCATCTGGTCCTAATTTGCCTCAGTCCCTTTATTTAAACTATACCGTTATCATTCACACTGTCAGGTTATATTATTTAGGATTGTTCTTGTGAGAGTATATTTTAATTTAATTTTCAATTCATTTCTTTTAAGGGGGTAAAACCCTATTACTGAGACTTCGCTGTCTGTCCGTTCGTACGTCCGTACGTCTGTCTGTCACCATGAAATCTGTATGTCTGTATTTCATAAACTATGAAAGCTAGAGAGTAGAAATTTTCACAGAAGGTGTATTTCGGTTGCCACTATAACTATAAACACTAAAATAGAATAAAATAAATATTTTAGTGGGGTTCCATACAACAAAGGGATTTTTTTGCCGTTTTGTACGGAACCCTTCGTGCGCAAGTCCGACTTGGACTTGCCTGGTTTTTAATAATTATGATTACAACATAATTTTTTAAAATCAATTTCAATCAATTAAAATCAGCTGAGTGACGTCAATGACCTTTTCAGAGCCGTAAAATCATACATACAAGATATGTTTTTTCTGCTGCCTAAACTACTCTCCATAAGTAGTAAATCATATTTTCCCCAATTTAGATTAAGATTAAGGTAATTGATTTTACAAAATGTTATATGATGTCCAAAATTTTCTTGGTGTAAAAGATCATAAATTTTTTGCCCATTAAAAATAATTTGAATTAATTCTGCAAGTATGCAGAAACATTTATTTTATTTTATTAGGTATCATAGCCCGGTAGAGGCGAGATCGAGGGAACATTACATTTGTTTTAAATCAGCAAAATTCTTACATTTTCCGAAAGGCAACATATAATATATGGACCGACAAATGCAAAAAGTACAGTAAGTGATCAGTTGCTAAATTAAAAAGTTAGACGACTAAAAAATACGACGATTTTTTTTGTCTATGATTAACAATTTGTGACATTTTTGCTTAAACAATGACATACATAAATGCAGTGTTTAAGTTAATACAACCAATTTTGTGCTTATATTTATACATTTTCAACTGCTGTGACGTCACTTTGTAATACGACAATATTTCCTGGCTTATCATACATGATTAATCAGTTATAGTACACTATAACTGATTGAATGTGTTGTTGGCTCTTGGTGGAAATTCATGTTCATAATAGTCTCACACAACTTTTTTATACACTTTACCACTTTATTTATATAAACACGACCGGTTTCCATTAACTCCTGATGATGAGTTAATCGAAACCGGTCGTGTCTAAATATAAATTCTTGTAAAAACCTAAATAAAGTGGAAAAGTGTATAAAAAGTTTGGTTTTGAAATTATTATTATCATGTACTTTTCGAAAAGCCAAAAAATTTAGCTATGCATATTCCCTAGTATAAAAAGTATATTCCTCTTAATGCGGAACGAAATGTAAATAATGCATAGGTACCAGCTAATACATATTACCTCTATTACATTATTTTGTACTTTCAATGGTAAGACAATCTAATTATTTAGTACTTTCAATGCTGCCCATGGAGACCAGAGTAGTTACAAGTGCGTTCCCTTCTTAAAATCTTCTAAGTCCTTAAAATCCCTAATCACCTCTTAACTAGACCGTATTCAAGTAACCCCACGAAACACAACGCAAGCGTTATATTGACGCTGATTTTTTGTACGGCCGTGGTATTTATCTGAATAAACCGACCCATTTGTGCCAAAGCGTGACTCTCCAACGTAAGAGAAGGATAGAAACGTCATTGTTGGCAAGAGATGTCATTGTTGATAACATAAAATTTCACTGTATCTTAAAAAGAATTGACGCCTGTTTTACAATCACCTAATAAGTGTCGAAAAGCTTATCCGGCAGTTTTGTCGCTGTTTACTTTATATCGAGCGACAGAGACAAAACATGCAAATAAGCTATCTGACACTCATCAGTAGATTGTGAAACCGCTGGCCGTTAGGCTGACAAATGCCTCATGCCCGCGCCTCTCGCCTTAAATTATATAATTATTAAAAGTAATACACAACAAACACGAAGTTTTGAAAAGGAACTTTATTAATGAAAATATTATTTTGAAGAGAAATAGCGACCTACAAATTTTTACAATAAATTTAAAGGAAATGAAGAAACGTATTAACTTTATTACGTTATAGTAGGTCAAATTAAAATTGCACCTCGTGGGACCGTAATGGAAATGAAACTCGGTAACAAACTCCCTCGAGGCCTTAAGGTCTCTGGGCAAAAGGTATTAACCATAAATCCATCAATTGTATCCGATACTAATTAAAATTCATAATAATATCACACAACTTTTTTATACACTTTTCCACTTTATTTAGGTTTTTACGATAATTTATATATAAACACGACCGGTTTCGATTAACTCATCATCAGGTGTTAAGTTAGTAAGTAATTTAATCTAAATAAAATTAAATCGGTCGTGTTTATATATAAATTATTGTAAAAACCTACATAAAGTGCAAAAGATAAAAAAAAATGTGTGATTTTAGAACATGAATTTCCACCAAGAACCAACAGTACACTGAATCAGTTAATTAAAATTCAATAATGAAACTTATTTCATATTTGAATAATTTATTCTAAACGATCATGTGTTAATTTTTTGGGAATCGATTATTAATAGGGTATACATATAAGCAAAGATAATATTAAGTTTACTTAGACTCCGCCGTCCGTCTGTCTATCTGTATGTCTGTCCGTCTGTCACCAGGCTGTATCTCATGAACCATGATAGACAGTAGTAGTAAATTTCACAGATGATGAATTTCTGTAGCCGCTATACCAAAAATATTAAGAACAGAATAAAATAAATATGTAAGAGGGCTTCCATATAATAATTGTATTTTTTTGCCCTTTTGCCCTTCGTGTGCGAGCCCGACTCGCACTTGGCCGGTTTCTGTAAGTGCACTAATGCAAATCCATCCGAAATGTTTTATTTCCTAATTTTATTACTTACCTACCTTTTGGAAACTTGGTTTGAGAAACATGGTTGGATGAATAGATGCCTGTATGGATGGATGGATGGATGTTTGTTTTCTTTCACGCAAAATCTACTGAACGGATTTTTATGAAATTTAGTAGTTAAGCTCTGGAATAGCACATACATAGGCCACTAATATATAGTGGCCTATGTATAGTGTTCCCGTGCTAGTAAACAGTAATAATGTTTTTATTATGAGAAAGATAAAGACAGTTATAAAAGTCAGTATAATATAAAATAAAGGGCAACTATTCCATTAATATTAATATTTTATATTAAACTTTGAGGTACTTAATATTAAATCCGTTACATTCTCTGTTCAATTTATTCCTCCAATAAATTCTTCCTTTCATAATATTCTCTAGAGGCGATTAATTATAATAGCTATTTATGGTATTAAATGGTTTCTTAGATAACTGATTGATTAAATAAAATAAAATATTCTGCTATTTAAAATAAAACACGAACTCCTGTCATGTGTCTGACGATTCCAAAAGAGTATAGGAACTGTAGAAATATATATTTTTTAAAAGATATTGAACAGAGTATAATATTATAAATGGTTACACTGCTTTATGTTTAATATTGAAAATGCTTTGAAATTTAAAAGAAGATATTTTACTCAGATAACTTTCAAAGTGCATGGTTATGTTGAGAAAGTTTAATTGTAATTATAATAACGGTGATGTTAGTAATTTTATTTGAAACTTAATTTTTATGTAATTACAATAGCATATATTTATATCATCAATAGAATAACAACTTAATACCATTTCCCGTTGGTATGACCACAGTAATAAGCAATGTTTACAATATTCAAATGTTATCTAGGTACTGGTGGAATATTTTGGACCTGAGACAATAAGTTTTTTTTCCGAAAGACCCGACTGCGTACAAACTGAAGAAAAAAACAAGCGCGTTTTTAACAGTCGGGACCCATTAAAATATGTCTTCCTAATAATAATAATGGGTCCCGACTGTTAAAAACGAACTTTTTTTTTCTTTTCAATTTGTCGGCTTTTTCGATTTTTTTATTAATTAATTACTTCTTTACTACAGTACTAATATTATTATAATTATTTGCCTACTATTACCCATGAGGAGGCACAATATGAGCAAAAATATATAATAAATAAATAAAAAGTTTTGCTCACGGAAATATTAAATATTTAGTATTGCCCTCACCTTACCGTTTCAAGCTTCTAGGTACAATAGAAGCATTTACTTTTCATTCTGTTTTCCTTGACATAATTTTACGCTAGTCATTAAATTAATGACTGTGTACAATTTAGCGGCAATTTGCTCATTAAGCACCTATCTGTGTTAGTGTTAATTCCGGTTCTTTTTGTATATTTTTTTCTTTATTATTTAACAAATTTAACTTTTGTTCGTAAAACATTACTTATAAAAACATTAGTCGATTTTAATATTTATTTATTTCTCAAAGAACATTACATTGTTCACTTAAGCAGAACTTAACTAAATAACAATATAATATTTTATTTTACAAGGCGTTAAGGCTATTATAGTATTATAATTATTATGCATGTGTGATATATATACAATTGTTGTAGATTAAATAGTTTAGTATTTTTGTATATAATAACAGCCTCCGTGGTCTAGTGGTTAGAGCTCGGCTCTCGACTCGGAGGTCGTGGGTTCGATTCCCGCATTGGAACAAAAAAATGTTGTTTCCAAGTTTGGTTAGGACAATTCAGGCTGATCACCTGATTGTCTGACAAAAAAGATGATCCATGCGTCGGATGGGCATGTAAAAAGTCGGACCTGCGCCTAATCTCTCGCCAGTCGTGTCGGTTTTCCGTCCCACTGGGTTACGAGAGTAAAGGAGGAGAGAGTGCTCTTGTGTACTGCGCACACACTTGGGCACTATAACATAACTCCTGCGTAGCTGGCCTGGTTTCAATGAAACAGGCCACCGTCACCGAAATCGGTGTGGGGAGCTATATTATTATTTTTGTAAATTAATTGAGTTGAGGTTAGGTATCTGTAATTATTAAGGACTTTAATACTTTTATTTTGAGTTCGTTGAAGTCGTAATTTGTTGCTTTCAGCAGCTTGACCCCACACTTGGATTAAATATTCCAAGTGCTGTTTGACAAACGTATTATAAATATTGTGTCTTATATTAAATGCTACACATTTTGAAATGCCCCATAAAATTCTAGTAAAAATTTAATTATATTTATATTACCTACCCATAATCGAATTTTGTTGAATTTTGATCAAAATGTATGAAAATATACCAAAAAAGTAATATTTCGAGCAATAACTTAATTGGCAGTTCGTACCAAACATATTACATGAAATGCTTATTGTATTTTGAATATTAGATTAGTATATAATTTCACTAAGGAATTTTATTTAGTTTCTATTATGATGGGGATTTTTTTGCCATTTTTGTAAAAACTTACGAAAATAATGATAAAAATTAAGTTGTTTTGTTATTTGCAGTACAATTTGTATTTCTGCTTAATCGCTTCAGTTAAATTATCTTTATTCTTCCTTATGAAATCATTTATAAGTAAGAATAAAACTATTTTATTCATTAAATACAAATTTAATTAACAAATATGGAAAAAATCAAATATAATAACAAACGTTAGACGAGCCTTTTACAATAGCAATTATTAGTATCAACACTGTAAAACCATTAAATAGGCTTTTAAAGTGATAAATAAAGCCAAATCTAACATTACGATATCACTAAAAGAAATTTATACTCAACCCCCTGGACGCTAGTAAAATGTTTTCCAATAGGATGTAGAGAGCTAATAGTTTCATGTGGTCTATTGAAAGGGGTTTAGGTTTATGTTACGTTAGAGATTAAAGTGTTTTAAAGATTTATTTACACACAAGGTTATAGCTGGTTAAGTCGATGTTGATCCTTCATCATTTAATGGGTTGTATGTAGTACTTGTATTTTCCACCATTTCTGATACTTTCGTCTAAGAAACGTATATTATTAAATGTAAATAATATTTTGCAAGATTTTGGAATTTTATGATTTGTATAAAAATGGCGATTTTTATCACTCTTGTCCATCTTTTTTTTAAATTTGGTGTTTTCATTTTTTTTTTGTTTTTATCTAGTTGTAGAGCTGTTTTATTATTCTTTATATCATTGTTTCCGCTAACTATGGAAAGTAAGTCATAGTTAGTAGACGATTGAAAATAAAAAAAATCAATTACTTCTTTTCATCGTTTCATCAGCCTGGTGACGCCCACTGCAGGACAACATAGGCCTTCCCCATAGATTTCCAGTGCGACCGGTCGCTCGCGGCCTGTATCCACCGACTCCCTGCGACTTTTCTCAGGTCGTCTGTCCACCTGGTGGGAGACCGTCCTACGCTTCGGTCCCAGGGGCCAACAGTTCTATGGGCCATAATATGACCAGCCCATTGCTACTTTAGTTTGATAACGCGCTGAGGTATGTCCGTAACTTTAGTTCTGCGACGGATTTCCTCATTTCTGATTCTATCACGTAGTGGTCGATCCAGGTATAAAATAAAATAAAATTAAATAACGTTTATTTCGGGCGGCATAGGTCCATATTATAAATACCTTACAGACTAACATACATATTATTATATACTTAAATTACACTTTGTCATGTGCTGTCGGCGTCGTGATGCGCGCTTCGTCCTGTCCATAGCTCTTTGAGCGACAGGAAGCTCATGAGAGGACTTAAGGATAAGTCCCGTTGTGAATGACCACGTTTCGGCTCCGTATGTCATCACCGCTGCTCGAAGACTTTTGTCTTCAGGCACTTTTGTCTTGGGAGATTTTCGATGAGAAGATGTTTCTGAGTTTCCCCAACGCTGTCCAGCTGAGCTGGATGCGACGATTTATTTCCTTTAGGCAAATTTAAAGTACTAATTTTCATTGCCTACTTACTCAGGTAGTAACTCGTCTTGACATAATCACTATCGTGCCCTCCATTCGTGTGTTATGTGGAACCCCAACAGGCTTAAGTAGGTACTAAGTATAGAGTTAAATGAAACTTGAAACATGACTGTACTTAGCTCAGGCTGGAACCGCGGATAAAACGTGTTACCGAACAATAAATGTTTTGCTTCATTTTTCGATTCCGCCTCACACACCGAAGTGAACTAAAGTATGGCTTTGAATTTTACCCGTTATAATAACAGTTACTAGTTTTCCCTAATTTATTTTTTTGTACATCCTGCTAATTTTACTACTTTCTACGATAACGAGGTATCGTCGACTATTTTATGGTGTTATTAGGTATCTATTGTCAATAGTCGATCTTCCTATTTTGAACCGAAATAATCAAAACAAATCAAATCAAAAATTTTTTATTCAAAATTGGTATTTTTAAATACTCTTTTTGAACGTCGTTACTACGTGATGCCTACCACCGGTTCGGGAACTAACCCAGCGAGAAGAGCCGGCAAGAAACTCGTCTGGGAACAAAAGTAAGGGAAAAAAAGTATGGCTTATGCCATGTTCACAGTTTGTCGCCAACAGCCAAATTTATAATCCTTTTACTTCATTTACTAAGTGACACTCATTGGTTTAAATAATTATTGTTGTTAATGTGAACAAAACATCGCCTTTTTAGGGTTTCATACCCAAAAGGTAAAATGGAACCCTATTACTAAGACTCCCCTGTCCGTCCGTCTGACTCCGCCCATCACCCAGCTGTAACCCATGAACCGTGATAATTAGCCAGTTGTAATTTTCACAGATGATCTACTTCTGTTGCCGCTATAACAACAAATACTTGAAAACAGAATTAAGTGAATATTTAAGGACGTTCCCATACAACGGACATGATTTTTTTGCCGTTCTATATAGATAGTGGTACCTTCGTGCGCGAGTCCGACTCGCACTCGGCTGGTTTTTTTTTAAATATTCTTCGTGTCTCCAATGAATTTTCTCTATTTATATTGTCCGAAGATTACAGCTTGGTGTGAGCAGCAGCCTCATGAAGCTGTATCCGCAGAAGCTACCCAGTGATTTATTAGAAAACTTCTCATTGTCCTCCACTCGCCAGACGCTTTTATGGACAACTGTTTATGATGTAGATTATTCCCTTATTTATTTGAGTTTGCGTCTTATACACAAGCTTTTTGTTTTTACCATTATGAAGTGTTATGTAAAAAATGCAAATTATTACTTTTATCTAAAAATGCAGTATAGATATGTTAATAATTAAATAATTTAATCGGTAATGATGAAGCTACACCAATAAAATATACGTAATATCAACGATCATGATTGTGAACGTTAATAATTTTATTAGAAAACGATATTATTTTTCATGTAATCACTATCTATTTATTATATTAACATTGAGGGCCTGTTTCACAGTTTTCTTATAAGCGCTGGATAACTTATTCGGAAGTTTTATCGCTGCTTACTTTAATAAATCGAGCGAGAGACAAAAAAGGCAGGCAGACAAGAATTGATTATTTTTATTACTATTTAGTATAATTTTTATACAGGGTGTTTTTTCAGTGTCCAAACTTTCAGGAGTAACTCTTGAATACAAGCAACTTTTACTATGGCATCAACTTTCCTACTTGAAAAAAAAATCAGCAGTTTCCTACAAAAGGGCTACGTCATAGGTAGCATTTATTTTTGTACGATTTATAATTTGCAAATGGGTCCCGCCTGCTACCAAACATATTGTCAATTATTTCACTTAGGCTTTCAGCTCAATCTTGTTTCGGTCGTTTTAATGCGTTGCTAAGATGTGTTTTTTTTTTGGAGTCGGATTTTTATTTATTTATTTTTTAATATTATAGAAATAGATAGATTTGAAGGATTAACCACTGATTCACACGTAACCACTGAGCCAACAAAATATAAAACCTACAAAATATAATTTTAACATTCTTGTTTTCAATTTCAGCAAAGGTCACTTGCAGTCAAGATTATTAACTGCTCGTTTCATATTTAATGAGGTTTTTTCAGCGCCGAAAAGGCTTTTAACTACGCCCTTATTACTGTAAAGTAAGGTTTTGACCGCGATTCAGAGACACCTTCAAAATATCATGTAGAGCGCAGCTGCATATTAAAATTATTATTGAAAAAGCTGAAATTCATGATTTTTGTCTTACTTCATAATATGTGGAAAAAAACAGGTCCTAAATGATATCCCACATAGCTATAGTTTTAATTTGGAAAGTTAAAACTTGTGAATAACTTAGTAAGTAATAAAAGGTCTTACCTATGAAATTGACGTTCTGCTGTACTGGCCATTTCAAATCAAAATAATTTTTGTGTGTCTAAGAATTCTAATTTCAAAATATTTTATTTTAAAAACATGGAATTCTTTTTCCAAAAGTAGTCATTTCTTTATTGATTAGTGTTACATTTTCATCGCATTTCAATCTTTTTCGTCATCATGGATACGTTAAAATTCGAGTAATTATGGAATATGAGTATCGTCGTGGCAGCAACGCGGCACAAGCGGCACGCAACATGTTGAGACTTTTTCGGAGCTAACACTATAAACCAACGCACAACCTGTTATTGGTTTGCTCGCTTCCGTTCTGGAAATTTCGACCTGAAAAATGAACCTCGCGGTCGTACGAAGACTTTGGTCGACAATGACGAATTAAAGACGATTGTGGAAGCTGATGATACACAATCTACGGCTGAATTAGCAGCAGTTTTCGACGTTAGCGTCAAAACAATATTGGTCCATTTGCGTCAAATTGGCAAGGTAAAAAAGCTTGACAAATGGGTGCCCCATGAACTCAATGATCGCCAGCGCGAAGTACGCGTCGAGACGTGCCTTGCACTGCTCAACAGATACACAAATGAAGGAATTTTGAACCGCATTGTTACCTGCGATGAAAAATGGATTCTATTTGATAACCGCAAGCGCTCAGCAAGTTGGTTGGATCCTGGTTCAGCACCTAAACAGTGCCCTAAACGAAAACTTACCCCTAGAAAAGTGATGGATGTTTGGTGGCTAGCTTAAATTTCAGCTTTTTAGCATTAATATTGCAACTATTTTCTATGAAATTGAACATCACTGACATTGACTTAATTATATTATTTATTATTAAGCTCACTTCACACCGCGACGATACGCGACGCTACGCGGCGCTGCATTTTTAGATAGCTATTGAAATTAAATTTTATTAACTACAAAAATATTCACGTTTCATATGACATCAATCATACACTGCACATGCGCTGGGCAGCGCAGTGCAATTCATTTCAACTCCTACAATGAAACTTGTATCTTGTTATATAATGAATAAAGTACAAGAATACGAGGGCAGGTCAATAAGTCCGTGACTTTTGGAATAAAACACAGATTTTTTGATAAATAAATCATTTTATTTTTCAACGTAGTCCCCCTTGAGCTCTATACACTTTGTCCAACGCTTCTCCAATTTTTTTATCCCTTCCAAAAAATATGATTTGTCGAGGTCCTCAAAATAGGCCTTTGTTTGCGAGATGACTTCATCATTGGAGTCAAATCTTTTTCCACCGAGCCATTTTTTCAGGTTTGGGAATAAGAAGTAGTCACTCGGAGCCAAATCTGGAGAATAGGGTGGATGTGGGAGCAATTCATAGCCCAATTCATGGATTTTTGCCATGGCAACTGCACATGTGTGCACCCTTGCATTGTCTTGGTGAAAAAGAACTTTTTTCTTGGCCAAATGAGGTCGGTTTTTTTTTCAAATCCTCATTGAAGCGGTCCAATAAGTTGGCATAATATTCCCCATTAATTGTTCTTCCCTTTTGAAGATAGTCAATGTGGATTATCCCACGTGCATCCCAAAAAACAGTCGCCATAACTTTATTGGCTGACAAACCCACCTTGGCCTTCTTTGGCGCCGATTCATCCTTAGAAACCCACTGTTTTGACTGTTGTTTGGTCTCTGGTATGTTGTGATGGATCCATGTTTCGTCCACGGTTACAAAACGGCGCAAAAACTCCTCCATATTGTGATTAAACAACGCCAAACCTTCCTGTGAAGTTGTTACACGATTGCGTTTGTGGTCGACTGTGAGCAAACGCGGCACCCATCTTGTGGAAAGCTTTCTCATGCCCAAGTGATCATTCAAAATTGAAACCATTGATCCATGCGAGATTCCTATGGCTTCCACAATCTCTTGCACTTTCAATCTTTGGTCGGCCAACACCATATCGTGAATTTTTTCGATTGTTTCGGGTGTAGAGACCTCAACTGGGCGTCCAGGACGTTCGGCATCTTCAGTGCTTGTACGGCCACAACGAAATTCAGTAAACCACTTTTTTACCATTGAAATCGATGGTGCAGAGTCCCCATAGTATTTATCAAGCTTAGCCTTGGTCTCGGTAATGGTTTTTTTTCGCAAAAAATAATGCTTAATAAGCACACGAAATTCACTTTTTTCCATTGTTTCCTTAAGTTACTGGATAGTCTGATAAAGATAGCTGTAAAACACAAACTAACTGACGCAGCAAGTTCAAATTTTGATAGGAGTCAACTGACAGATGCCTGTTGACAGAAGTAGTGTTGCTTTTTCAGTAAGGAGGTTAGAAATTCAAAAAGTCACGGACTTATTGACCCGCCTTAGTAGCTATCTTAAAATGCAGCACTATGTCGCATATCATTTTAATTTTGGTGTGAATTGGCCCTTATTCTATAATAGTTCAAATGTATTTACAAACAGTGTTCACTGGTTAACATTTACAAAAGTCATGTTACGTTTGTAATCACTTACAATTAATCCATTAAACGCACATTAAAGTTTTATTTTTCCAGTGTAAATCTCAAAGCAGATAAATCAGCGTAGTAAATCACGGCCATGTAAAGAATCAGTGAGGTTTACATTCCTCCGGCGGGTAGTTATTCATAAAAAATGGATCACCCACATACAAGGTACGTACTGGCTACAGTGATGTTGGTTTGCTGGATTTGGACAGTTTTTTTCTGTGGGTAACATTTTTCTCTTCGTTTTTTTTTCTTTATATTATTTTTAAGCTGATTATTTTAAAATTGTAATATTGATTTCGTGTCTACTTCTGGGAAACATGCCCTAAAGCCCAGACGCCATGCTAATTACGATGACGAAGTTATAAATAAAAAATGTACGTAAGCGCGTTATGTCACATAGCGAACGTTATGTCAATGCCATATTATATTTTCAATTTCGAAGATCGTCATTGTAATTAACGATGGCATATTGACTAACGCCCGAAATTAATAATGTATCTAAAATCTTAGATTGACTTCTATCTTAGATTCTCGAACAAAAATTAACGTGAAGTTAATGCTAGGAATCCAAAAATCGTTGAAATGCATTGAAATCTTGATCTCAGATAGCTAAAATGAGATTAAGATTGAGTATTAATTTCGGGCCCCCATGTCGACCCTCAGTGCAATGCACGTGCATTTCCTTTCACACGAAAGGATACTGCGGATTGTCCAATGATTCAATATTATGTTTTCCTTCATGACTTCAGACCAAATTAAAAAGTTAAGACAGAGCTTTGTTACGCAAAACTTAAGCCATTTTTTATGAACATCAACTAAAAATTACAGATTTGACTCAGGAGACATGGAGCTATATTTTTTTTTAAATTTCTTTCTCTATGTGTCTGTTCCTCGCTCTCAACACTCTCTGTACCGTTCAAACGTATTAATAATAACATCATTCAACTACGAATATTAAACATGTATCTCTACTATCTATACTAATATTGGAAAGAGGAAAAGTTTGTTTGCATTGAATAGGTTAGGTAGACCACGTGGAAGGACGTAGGCTACTTTTATTGCGGCTAAATGTACGGTTCCCTCAGGATTTCCTTTTGCGCGTACGCAGTCGCGGGCTACATCTGGTATAACATAAAACGTAACCGTTTCAGGGTATTCCAGCGTCTGTATCTCCACATTGTACCGGGCTTCACCCGGGTGCCTACTATATGTTATGACATATAGTAGGCACCCGGGTAAAGCCCGGTACAATGCGTACCACACTATGATTCCTTGTTTGTATTCAGCTAAGCGGACATACAGTGACTTCCTATTATTGATTGACTCTTTTAACGATGGCAATTATAAGACGGTATTTGCCTGTTTTTTTATTTTTATTATTAAATAAATGAGTAGTGCTCTGAAAAATAAGGCAGTTTACACAAGGAATAGTATACTAAAAATCAAAATTTTCAAAGATATTGCGGATTGTTTGACGCACTTTTGCGAGTCTCGTGAAAACGCCCCATATGAAAGTCGTACTAGTAGGTGACGTGTGTGACGCTAGTAAGTTGCTACGAAATGTATGGCCATATTATGCACAAAATTTCTGATATCTAGTAATTTTGCGCGTTTATGTACATACCGTAGTAAATCTTTTTGTATTTGATGTAAGTAAACTAATTATGTAGGTTTTATACACTGATGTTTCGAAAAAATATTTCAACTTTTGGAGTTTACTCCTTAAGAATCGATTTTCATATAAGGCCCCCGGTATGAAAAAAATATGAGGAGTAAAAATCTACTGAACGAATGACCTCGTTACTCTGCGCACCTTTCACTTTTTTTCACATGGCGCGAAGTTTTGAACTCAAATCGATCGCTAAAGTTTTTGTTCCTTCTGCGGCACGTCCGGTGTTTCTTCCAAGTTGCTTTCGTAAAAGTCTCGGCTGTAACGACTATAAAATAAATTTCCTTTAAAGGAACATCCGGTCTTTAGAGGTTAAGAGGCATATTACATCTCGACTGATTTTTGTGTAAAATGGCCAATTATGGCGTTCTTCATCACAGAAACAAAGATACATTAACAATTTTGACTTGAATTGAATAGTGCAGAATAGCTATTAGCCTAGTTTATCAATGAGTCTTATCAAAAATAGTGTGTACCAATTCTAGTTATAAATTATTTAAAAAGTAACATTAGAAATAGTTTATAACCATTGAAAATTTAAAACGTTTTAATGTTTTGAGCTTGAAGTTTATCAGTATCCCTTTTTAATAGAAATGGATTTCCAAATGGAGAAACATGATTATAAATTATAAATATAGTGGAAGATCATAATAAAATAGCAACAGACAACATATTAATTTAAAAAACTTGGACTACTAACTACTAGATAATTGGAGTTTACTCCATAAGAACTATTTTCAAATATAAGCCTGGGGTATAAAGATCTATAGGAGTAAATCTAATTCACGATGTCACACGATATTACCCGAAGATGTGTCGGTCGCTTTGTATTGCACACAAAATTTTACTTTTTAGAGTAAACTCCAGTCGTGCGTCGTAGCTGACACACACTTTTTTTTTTGTTACTTCGAAATGCATGTAACTATAAAACTACACATGAAATCCTCATTATTTTTACTTTTATTAAGTTGTGATACCTACTTATTTCTTAATTTATTTAAAATAGCTAAATTTTTACATGTAGGTAAATACCCAATTGCGTTCACTTATATTGAATTGAAAATAATATGCTATCAGAGGGGCAGGGCTCTTAATTATTGTCCCTTAAATCTTAACAATAATTAACGCGTAGGTATACTTAAATAAATGAGTTAACGCATTGACCAAGCCGAGAGTATGTATATCGAAAAATGATGACAATTGGGCTTCAGATAGACGCCTTAATCACGTGTATGTCACCGTAAAATTGTAAACACCTTTTACGGTGACATACGCGTGATTAAAGCGCCTTATGTTAGATTATAATTCAACTAATCAGCGCGCGGCGTTCACAATTTAAGGGTTTCACTTCGATTGATTACATTCTCCCAAAAAATAATGCGTTCAATTGTATGCAGTATGTTACAGCGAGATAGGTTATAATTTAATGGTATTTACAATAATTTTACGGCGACATCATATCATACGGTAGAGTTAAGAAAAGTTTCAAATTTTATAACTGAATTAAGTGATAGGTTTCTTACGGTATGATGTTGGTTGTGCCTACAACATATTATAAAATATTTTATAATTTGGTATTAGTGCTTGTAACAAATTAGATATGTTGGACAGTGATGAAATAACTGCTATCTAGTTCCAATAATGGCGTAATGGAATTCGGTGAATTTTCTGTTAATTAACAACATTCATTACCGGGCCTTTATTTAGAAATTCCCGCCAAATTAACTCTGTCAGGAGGTAAATTAATGCGCACGTGCTATCTAAAATGGCTGCCGTCGATCGCTAATCACTCATTTCGTTCGACGTGGCGAAATGTTATCCTGTGTTTTTGTTTTTCTACAAACTTCCCATATCGGTTTGTATATATATAAAGTCTACAAACCGTTATGGGACGGTGAGGTAAGACAGGGTAACAGTGGCGTGGGGTTACTATGAATCCATTCCTATCGGCTTCACTTATTACTTACTTTTTGAAAACCCTCATCCAAATCCTTACCCTTTTGTTCAGGTTCGGGATTCCCTATGAAGGAGGACCAGCCTTCACTACTGCGGGTACTCAAGATAAAGTTTAGCCCATAAAATCTCAAAGAATTTTATAATTTCACAAACATTTTATATTAAAATAGTCCATATTTATCTGAAAATATAATATGGAATATAGTTAGGAACATTAGTCCAATGAATAAGTCGCTTTATTTAAAATTGTAAGTAAAGGTAAATCATCAAATACAATTAAAAATAAATGTAATAAATTATGGAATTCGCCCTACCATATAACTGTCTATATTATTATTTTAAACTTTTTGGAGTAGGAAAAAATATTGTTTATATAATTGAAGAAAAACATAATACTTATTATTTGAAGAAGCCTTCTATCTGCATTTACGGAAATAAAGTACTTATATTATACTTCACTAAAATCTCCCCATTTAAGTTACATACTATTGAGCCTAACATATTATAGCAAAATGGACAAATAATATAAATTGCCTCTCACATTTCAAAAGTCTCTACTACCACAAAACCACCCTACTTTTGATCATAACAATTGAAGCGGAAGAGAATGAACTAATATTATGAAAGAAAATAATATTTATGTGAAGAGCACGGACCACACGAAACCCAAGATTCGTAGCCTCCCATTTTTCCTTAGCTACCGCGGAATAGTTCACCAAAGTAAGGCACATTACCCAGTACAATAAAATACTTCTTAAGGCTCAGACTTTGTCGGGCACCAGTAGCGCCAAACCGCGAAGGGATCTGTGCAGTTTGGACTGCGCATCGAACTGTCGTGCTGGTTAGGATTAAAAACGCCACGGTTTGGGATGCCGGCCTCTTATATAATACGCCATTTTGATGAAACTTGGCACAGACAGAGTAGACCAAAGGGAAGGACATAGGCTACTTTTTATCCCGAAAAAGAAGTCGGGTACGTAAGTACTTTTTTTTTGCAAAAGTTTAGCAATCCTAAGAACTTTAATAAAGTTGCCGATATATTGATAAAAATACATAGGAAAAAACCCTTTTAAAATGACTCTAGATCTAAATATCTATAATCTATCATTATAAGATCTATAAATTACCTAATACTCTAAATATCTGTAATAACAGTAGAAAATGCAGCATTTTCTCTGTATTTCAGTACCCTGTGTACACTGTACATGGCAAATTATCTTTCGCCCGCATACGTTACCCCAGGCAATTTGAATAAAAACTTGACTGTGACACATGTGGACCGAACCTGTTTCTGTGCTAGATCACTATTACATATATTTTGATAGTATCTACGAACGTATGCTAAGATATCATATTTTACTAGCTTATGCCCGCGGCCGCGCCCTCGTAAATACAGTATCACACGGGAACAGTAACAGTATTTTCCATGAAAAGTAGCCGAGGTCCTTCCTCGATTTACTCTGTATCTATGACAAATTTCACGATGAGCGGTCCAGTAGTTTTTTACGTGAAAGCGTAAAAACCAAACTAACAAACACACATTTTATAATATTAGTAAGGATAGTATTAAACTAAACAATGTTACCTACTAGGTTTCATCAGATAACTTTAATTTGTAAACCAATATTAGGAGCCCTTACTGTGTGGCTGTTAAACTTTTTATTAAATGACTTGCTGAATTTAAAAATAATAATTGAACCCTAATAGTTTTTAAAATAAATATTAATGCAGCAATATTTTTATGATTATATATAATACTTGCAATACAGAGGTCGCTGACACCATTAACAGAGTGCTAAGTGTGAGTATTTTCTTTTCGCATTCGATCGTGACGTGATCACGATCGAATGCGAAAACGTTTGGCGTTTACTAGGAATTTGTATGTGATTTGACGTAGTTGTCGCGGTTACAACTAGGTGGCGCTGTACAAATCACATACGAATTCCTAGTAAACGCCAAGCGCGCTCAGATCGAATGCAAAAAGAAAAACTCTTAGCACTCAGATTGTACCTACTTAATAATGTTACAATGACTTTTGTCTTAAAAAATATATTAAATTTTATGCAATTTTTGCAACACTTATCTGCTAGGTACAAAAATTTACTTTACTAAACTCAAAATATTAATAAGTTAAAATATATAATTTGACGACGTAAATTTCTTAGGAGTTTGAATTCCTATTGTAGGTAGGTAGGTATTCCTAGCTGTTAAAGAAACCTGCATCAGATAAAATTGTTAATATTTATATCCAAATGAACACATAGATCAGATGTGTTATTTTATCGGAATCGGAACAAACACCCAAATAATAACAATAACAATAATAGAACCTACGAACTCCGGAGTCGAGATCCAAGCTCTAGACCACTGAACCACGAAGGCGTCAAATCCAAATCCTACTTAATATTATAAATGTGTGTGATGGATGGGTGTATGGATGGTTGTTGGTTACTCTTTCACGCAAAAACTACTTAACGGATTTCGATGAAATTTGGTATAATAGTTGTTTAGGCTCTGGATTAAAACAGGCTACTTTTTATCCCAAAAAAGTACAGTGTTCCCGTGGGATACTGTATTTACGCGGGCGGAGCCGCGGGCCACCGCTAGTAATATAATATAGAAAACGTCAAATGAGGGCTTTTAAATTCATAACATCTGACAGATTTTTGACACGACAAGGACCGTCGGGCTACCGAGCGCCGCCTGGTGACAGCAAAAGAATCGAAAATTCTTATTGACCGTTTTTGATACCACTTACGCCACCAGATGACGCTTTGTGTGCGTTAGCTCTAGGTACCCCAGCAGCAGAAAAAATATCAAACACCCTCATTACATAACTTTCAATAAAAATAAAACAAAAACAACCAGTAACCTTATTACTATAATATTTAGAGGAAACAAGTAAAATTGACCTTATAGTAAATAACCTAATTAATTTAAATAACGCACAGATTGTCCTCGTCCCTACCCGACCCTTAATCAAACCCGGCCCTTCTGATGATGTGCTTTAAATATTTTATTTTCAATCCCATAGGCACTGTAAATTGAACTCTATTGTATAGTGATAAGGGCAAATATAATTTTGAAGGTGATAATATGTAAGTATCAAAAATTTTGCAAGTAGTTTCGTTTCAAATTCGATCGATGAAGCGAGAGGTAAAAGATCTGGTTCAGGTGACAATTATTATTCTGGAATGAAATGCTTACTATAATCATGTAAGTACATGATTAAAGTAATCATTTTAAAAATGTTCCTTGGAGGTAAATTATTGTTATGACCGCAACCAGGGCATACCTACCCCAGCAATTTAGTAATCTCCATTTATTATTAGATTTTTTCTGTCAAATTCCCCTTCAATTTCTGGTATTAACGAACTAAACGAATCCACAAAGGGTCAGTTCACACTGAGACACGACGCAACGAATTGCGATGTGAGCCATGTTGACGTAAGCCTAAGGTTGACACCGAAATAATTTAAGCTCGCGTCAGATACATCTATCATAAATATTATAAAATCATACTGTCAATTATGTCAAAGCACGAAACGACCGGTGGCTTGCTCCGCGAACGAAAGTCCTGGCTGGAAGAAACTCACGCCCCGCTAGCCGCGCGCACACCCCGCATACGTCTAGCCACACATAGCCGCGAGCTACCAATCGTGTAAGTGTATAGAATGACGGTTCTGTACGTTAGTAATATGTTCTTTGTTCGTGCTGCCCAAGACCTATCGCCCTAAGGGATACAAGTCAAGTTAAATTATAAGCGCGCTCGTATATTATAATTGAAGCTCACACAATATGTTCGGAGCTACAGATCTAAAATGGCCATTAAGTGAGACATTGCGTGAATCGTACTGTGAAACATCAACTTTTGAAGGAGTTACTCTTACAGTAACTTCTAACAATTCTATTTTGTCAGTTGTCAATAGAAATGCGTTGACTGGTACACATAATAAGAATTGCTTAGTTGTCAATTAAGAGAATCATTAGAAGTTACTCTAAGAGAAATTTCTTCATAAGTTAATGTTTCATGCTACAATTCACTGTGGCCATTTTTGAACTGTAGGTCAAATTATAATAATTATGCTATCGGAATATTCAGATGCTCCTTTTATTACATTTCAATGTCTAAAACCTTATAGATCGACGGCACCCTACGTGCATTATTGTCTTATTGTCATCTTAAAAAATGCTACTTTTCAGGAGAGCGATTTAAAGTTTATTTTTCGTATAAATTTGTCCTTAATGGTTATATCCTAGTGAGAATTTGCTAACAGTATTGTAAGCATAACAAATTAGTACATTGTATCAAAAATCCAAAATTTTTAATAGTTTTCTTGAAAATTGAGTTACGATAGTATACCGCGTAAGTACGCTTGCTCTCTTAGTCGTAACTGGCACTTCCAATTATTTTCTAGGAACTGCATGAACAAAAATGTATCGGATTTGCCGATTCCGATAATCTACGTTGGTATTTATCAGGAATATTTTATTGTAAGTGTCACATTCGATTATGTACTTCGTAGATTGCTTGTACTTACGATTAATTTTAATGGAATAACAAGAATTAAATATACATAAAAAAATCGGTTGTCTGTAAAGCCGGTTTACTGACGATAGTTGAACGTGACAACGTCATGTTTATAGTGCGCGCGGAACTAATTGGCCGCGCCTTAGGTAGGTGTGTTGCCGCCGCGAAGTCCGGCGCCGAACTGAGTAATAACATCAAGCGCCTCCGCCTCTCCGTCCCACCGCTCACATACCTAAGGCGCGGCTAGCTGAGGTAACGGCAATACGTCATATTAAGCGAGGTAACGCTGGTAACAGGTAACGCATGAGTCATGTTTTTTTGTGCGTGCAGCCGGCTCCATCAAATTATAAGACGTTATCACGTCAATATCTTTACTATCGTGGTTACTCACAGTACTTTGCTTGGCGCACTTATTTGTGGTTCTTATTTATAAACCACTGTATTAAAGTAACAGAAAATTATTCGGGAAATACGTGATTTGGTACTGAGATAACAAACAAATTTAAGAATCATCGTTTGTAGCATGTGTTGCGATAAAAGTAACCTATATCCTTCTCTAAGTTCTGACTCACCCCAAAGTTTGTCAAATCAGTTCAGTAGTTTGTGCATGATTGCATTCCAGACTGACTTACATTGATAATATTAATAGTATGGATTCAGTTTATTAAGCGATTAATTTTAATATCAATAAAAAAATAATGTTATTTTTTGGTTTAATTAGGTATAAAGAACATATATCTCAATCATATCTTTTTGAACTGATGAAATAGATTTAGTGTAAGATTGATGTTTTCTTTCATCATCGATATTTTTATTATCGTTGTTAGATGAGAGAGCTAATAACATCTTAAGATTTAGGCACACATGACTCTTTTTATAGCAGAAATTGACAATACATTAGAATAAGAATATTTTATTTGCAAAAATATGGTATAAAAAGATGTTAAGCATTACATGAAACTCATATTTTATCGGATTTATCGACGTGCAAATATTTTGTTTGAGGTAAAATTAAATTATCATCAAATTAATGAGAAATTATTGTAAAATTAAAATTAAATTAAACACTAAACAGATTATTATAAATGATAAAATTACACGTACATACATAAGTATACATTATTAAATTAGAAAGATATAAATTAGAAAAATGTAATCATCCGTCAGTTTAAAAAATGACAAAAGAAAATATTATAATAAAAATAAGCCATTTATTCCTAATATCAGATACATACTATCATTTAAATACACTTATAAAACACTTCAGTTCATAAGAGACACAAAACACAAAGTTATGCTTCTCTCCATGGCTCATTGACATAAAAATAGCTTTTCTTTCTGTGATCTCGTAAGGGCCCATGTCTCACAGCCATATGTGAAACATGGTAGACATGGTCAAAAATTAGTAAAATGTTAAAGTTTAAATGTCATATTATGTTTTTATCATTCATAAATTCATCTACAGTATAATACATTTTATACTTTTATGAATCCTCCTTATAATAGGCACCAAAGAGTCAAATTTATTCCTAGTATGACAAAATTTATGACCTTTTACTGCACAAAACACAAGATCTGTAAAGGCCAACAGAATGTTAGCTTGAGACTTTAAGACTTCTAGTGCGGAAGGGGAAATCAACAAATCAGGATTGTTTTACTTCCATTGCTATTATTTCATTATTCAAACCTAAATCGTCTTAACGACAGATCACTTAGATTTAAAAAAATAAAATAATAATAATAATAATAATAATAATCGTTTATTTGCATAGAATGTAGGTTACAAATGTTCGTATATTTAAATATAGTGTCACAACATTCTACTTTAAGAAGCGTGCAAATGTCCTCTTAACAATAATTTGACAGAAATACAAACTGAAACAAGTAATCCATTATTCTACTGATAACATACAATTTTAAACCATTTCATCGCATAGGTATTTAAATTCATCATATACAATTTTGTCAGTCACTTATCCATTATTTAATATGTCAAACTTAATTTCACAATTTTCACTACATTGAGGTACAAAAAAAAAAAAAAATTAAAAAAAATAAATAAATAAATAATCTTCAGATTTCATCAAACCATCATAATATTATGCACCTCATTAACATTTAAATTCTTAGGACTTTACGCTACATTACCCTTAATTGATTCTTATTTATACTAACCTATCTGGAATAAAATTAATTAAATTGAATAAATAGAAAGAATAATATTCATAGTACAATTAATAAAATAAAATTGAATTAAAAAGTCACATTAAATTGTGTATGTAAAATTAACTTTCAATATCTATTATCAGTACATAATACCTACCTAATTACTAATGTAAGAATACTTAAATTTTGTTGACATTTAGTCAAAAATCAAAGAAATTTTCTTGTCATTAATGAATTCATCTATGCTATAATAGCATTTGTCAATTAAAAAATTAAATATTCGATTTTTAAATGAGTTAAAGTTCTGTTGTCTTAGATTTTCGGGTAATTTATTATATATAGTTATAGCCATACAATATGCACTTTTAGCAAAAATATTCAATCTTTTGATTGGAATTTGTAGCTTGTCTCCTCTATGTGGTCTTTGGCTTACTTCTTCTTTTTTTTTAATGAAAAATTCTGTGTGTTTTTTTACAAACTTTAGTATCTCAAAGATATATAGACATGGAAGTGACAATATTTTATATTTTTTTAATATTGGCTTACAGCTCTCAAATTGTCGGGCACCACATAGTGCTCGCAAGCAGGCTTTTTGTTTTATAAAAACATTCTGGCTATGGTAAGAGTTACCCCATAACACAATACCGTATCTTAAGTTGGATGATACATAGCCATGATAGGCTATCAGAGCTGCCTTTTCACTAACATTTTGAGACAAAGTACGCAGTACATATATAAATCTATCAATTTTTGTGCACAATCTCTCAGTATGTTGTTTCCAAGAGAAGTGTTGGTCCAATATAATACCTAAATATGTCGTTTCGTTAGTAAGCGCGATATTAGAACCTTGATAATTTATATTTATATTTATGTTTGCACTATTAAATGGTTTGAAGTGTATCATGTTTGTTTTATCAGCATTTATTTTTAGATTGTTTAATTGTAGCCAGCTAGAAACTATTCTTAAACTATTTTTTATTTCATCAGATAAAAGTGCTTTATTCTTGTTCACATAAACAATCGTAATGTCATCTACGTACATAGTGCATTTTTGTTTTATAAATGCCGGGAAATCATTTATATAGAGCAAGAATAGCAAAGGCCCTAATACACTACCCTGTGGTACGCCATAAGGATTATTTTTCCTATATGTCGAAACAATGCTATTTACACGATGACCTTCTGTTTTAATTATTTCTACTCCTTGTTTCCTATCTTTTAGATAACTGTTAATCCAGTCAAGTCCTTTACCTCTGATTCCATATTTTTCTATTTTATTCAATAACCTTTTGTGACATACTAGATCAAAAGCTTTTGACATGTCTAGAAATAAAGCCACCACTGAATAACCCCTGTTAATATTTTCGGTTATGTCTTTGTTTAGGCAAAAACTTGCCAAACTAGTGCTACTATCTTTTCTATATCCAAATTGAGACGAGTTAAAAATATTTTTAGACGTTAGAAAACTATAAATTTTATTGTACATTATTAAAAGGAAATATCCTGAAATTCAAACTTGATAGTTAAGTAGTATCTTAGCTAGAATTTCTAAGCTGATCGAAAAAGGCAAAATTATGATAAAACCTATTTGAGTAGGAGAAAAATATCAATAATTATTATAATATGGTTTCTAAATTAGGAAAACATGGTGTTCCCAATAAGGCATAAAAATAAACAGTCAGACCTAACACAATAACGAATCACCTCGTTAACCATAATTTTACATAACAACGTGTAACAAAGCACAATATAATATCTAATAACAGTGAAAAGTAACAAGCTTGCGGCGCACCCCGTATTTGTTGACAGGATGCTCCGAGAAAATTGCATTTGCATCCACTGTGTCTCGTAACGCGAACAGGAATGGAATGAAATATTCTTTAAAGTCTTTAAGTGTTGTATTGTCATATAATGTTGCAAACGATATAACATTGAATTCATGGAAGTATTTATAATTCGAAAGACAAGCGGGGCGGATTACAAGTAACACTAGCTGTCCCGATACATGTTGTTCAGTCTTATCTATGAACTGGAAAAAATAAATAACTATACCTACTTACAACATGCACCTACTTCTACACCTACCGCCGACACCTACTTAACCTACGTCTACACCTATAACTATAGCCTATGTAACGGGCTACGACCTCTTGATTGTATGTCTTTCTTGCGCTTGAGTGGTGATGATAATAATACAGCAACAATTCTTATACTCTCCTATATTGGTGCTTACCACAGATACGTATTACATATGAGATATGCTTAACATAAAATATACGTCTACACTATGTATAGCCTTTTGGCCAACTAAAATAAACTCGATAGGCTTTACTTCATGACATCTGTCAATGTCAATAATGACATTGACAGTTACATCTTACTGTTGACATATGTAACAGCCTACACCTACGTCTACATTCTACACCTACATCTACACATAAACCTACAATTACAATTAAACCTACACCGACATCTACACCTACATCCTACACTTCCTACACAGGCACTTGGATTTCATATCTCAATTCACGACAGACATTCGTCATATTAGTGGCAAGCACCAAAGGGAGATCTCCGACCGAGCGAGGTGCTATGCTCGGTCAGGCCGAAGTCCACTTGTAGTAATTTCAAGTGTTGTATATATACCGCCAATCTTAGAAACTTCGATAGCGCGATTCAGGATTGTGGCGCTAACTGATCCGCCACAACTATAATACACATCTTCATCTACACCTAGAACTTATATAACACCCACGCCTACAACCTACATCTACACAGGTACATACCAAATTACCAAACTACTGGGGCCTGCCGATTTTTTTGAAATTAACCAAACAAGTAAACTAAACGCACCTATAAATATTTGACAAGTGACAAATTGAGCATGGTGAACAGTTAGTATGGGAAAATTCAACAGTCGTTTGAAGTATTTACTCCACAATTTTCCCAATATTTCTCAAACCTTCCCTGAACTTCCACAATTATTTCAAGACCAAAATTACTTAAATTGGCCTAGCCGTTCTCGAGTTTTGGCGAGATCGAGAGAACAAGAGATTGCAATCCATTTTTATATAAGGAGAAGATATTAAAGTGAATCAAATGTCATGATTTTCTGTTTTTTTTTAATGGGAGAGAATGTTAATTATTTAGTAATTGTATAAGTTTATCAGTACATTGTTTGGGTTAGTTTACAAAGTGACCAATAGTGTTACATGCACGATCTTTAAAAGACTTTTTAAAAAAAATCCTTTTATTAAAACAATACAATACTAATTTTACTTTACATAGACTTAACTTATTGTCTATCTTAAATAATAAGGAGACACGATCCCTAGTAAGGAATCAAGACTATTGTGTTATAGTCACTACTGTTTTATCACGACAACTGCTACGTTTCTAGGCGGACAGGGTGTATTTATTAAAAAGGTATGGTTACTTGTGAGGGTGTTGTAAGTACAGTGGCATCATATGTGTGCGCAACTAGATAACAAGGAATACTATGGGACATTGTATAAGTTTTTGGAATCCATTAAATATCTAATCAATGTCCCTTGTTATAAACAATGAGTTCCATGTTATATTCTTGGAAGAATAGATAAGTAAATATAATTATTATTAATTATTATTTATCTTATGCAATAAAAAAGTTAAGGGAAGTATACATCTTTTACACCCCCCGTCTTAGATTGGAAATTATACTCAAAAAGGACCTGAGTATTTTCCAACAACAATTACTTTAAAGGCAAGTATATGGAAATTCGAAAAGTAAGTAAAATTTTCAATTATTTACAAAAAAAAATAGGGATTTCGTGGTTCCTTTACATGAGGTAAAAAATTTTTTTTTTTTTAAGAAAAAGGAATATAAACTATGAGTACACAGTTAAAATTTAAAAGGATACATAATCAATTATTTGTCGTTAAGAAGAAATAATTAAATAACAAATATTTAAAAGAAATTACTACTATTCAGAATAATTGATTATATATATATATATATTTTTTTTTTTTATTCTTAAAAATAATGGTTAAATGAGTTAATATATCAAAGTTTTAATTAATTCTAATATTACATAACATAAAAATAAACATTTTAGTTTGTAATATTATTCCTTATTTACTAAATAAAACAGATCTACTTAATTTTGTGCAAATATTGAATATTTAATCATTTGATTAAATATAAATTGTATAAAATAAAAGAAAAATTATTTGTTATCGTTTGCAACTAAATTTAAGAAATAAAAATGATTTAATTTTCAAAGCGTGACATTATTGTTTACAGGTTTTCAGGGATTCTATGAGTGATAGTAGAATAATGGGGTTCACAGGGAGCTTCTCTGCTTTCCTGGTGTTGCTGCATCTCGATGTCTTCACTGCGATGACGTCGTCTACCAGGACATCTCAAGGAGTGACAAAATCCAGGTACAAATTCTTCTTGGGCTATGCAGTAGCAGCGATATATTACGTAGCCAATTACACAAACGGCAATTATATATAATAATATAGAGTTTTGTTGCAACTCGGTTTTGTAAGACACTCGGTTTAATTCTTCTTTTATATCTGTCATTTGCTGGGCTTCCACTTTGAGGTCGTCTAATTTTGCATGGTTGTAGTTTACTGGTTTTATTTCAACTACAGGTAATTTATTCACAAGAGGATGCTTGTACAATTCTTCTATTATATCTATTTTTATTTCAGGTAATTCCAATTGCGTTTTTACTACGTCTTCGCCGTGGAGTTTGGTGCTTTGCAGAGTAGCGGTGCAGTATTCATTTAAGGTGAGGATACCGGCACCTTGGAAGTTGACTGTAGTAAAGTTCGATTGACATCCCTCGACAATATTGATAGGGTTTGTGAATAGTAATAACCATTTGTTTTTCGCTAGCCGATGTATAATTTTAAAGTTTCCTTTTGTTGACATGATATTACATAATTCGCTGTATTTTGATTTATCTTGATGTAAAATACTAGTTTCGCAAATTGGATCAGCATTTTCGTCTTGAATGATTAGTGATTTGCAAACGTATTTATTCTCGTCGTAATGTTTGCACGTCGATAGTTCATCTAGGGTTACATAGAACCTTCTATCTCTGGTTAAGCCTACATACTTGCTCTGAACTAATAGGGTGTGATATAAGGAGGATTGGTTATCTTTTTTGGGGAGGGATAGTACTTGGTAACCCACAAAACAATCCTCGTCTACAAGAGGTATTTCTAGAATCGAAACTAAAGTTAAATCTTCTAAATACGCGTTAAGATTACTGATTTTAATTAAATTATGAATATTGCTAAAACTTGGTATTTCTATAAATTTACCAGAATCTGGACTTTTATTTAATTCCTTTACTAAATTACTGTAATTTATTATATTTGCAGGTAATGTTCCAGACAAAGCGGATTCGATGGCGTTCATCAGTTCATCAACTTTAGAATTAATTAACATTAAATTATCTATGACAAATTCATATAATTCGAAAATTGTTTCATGTTGTTTTATTTCCTGAATTTCGTTCCTATTTTCCTGTACGTATTTCTGTATTTTAAGCATATTAAAATTTATTACGCGTTCATTATATAATATTGAGTTAATAGTTTTATTAAAGGAAGCGATAACCGACGTTGTTACTTGTATTTGTTTAGTGACGAGATTTTTAACAGTTTCACCATTTTTCTCGACGTTTCTGATTACGTCATTTATTCTTCTTCTGTCATCGTTATCCATGGTACCAAAAAGTATTCTAAGTACCGACCCTAAGGGATTTATAAGACCTCTTTTAGCTTTTTGTTGCTTCTCGGTATTTTTTGTTGGCAGGCAATTAATTTTTGATTCGATATCTTTAGATAAGGTTCTAACTAAAGCTTGCAAATGTAAAGTTTCGTTACTTTTTTTCGCGGCTCTTTCAAAGTTTTGGAATTCTAATATAATTGGTTTAAGTCTTTCGAAGGCTGAGATTACTCCATTATAATTTCTGTATGTGATTAATTTCCATGCATTATTCGAGTTGTATAAGTCTCCTATAGGATTTAAGAACAATCCTGGGTTTACTTTCAGCTTCGTTACGTTCCCATGGACGAAGTAGAGGGTTGCACATCTGGAATATAACGACGAAAATAAGGTCGAATATTATCTATCGATACGGTTAAAAGTTTATTACGGTCGATTGATAAAGTCGCGGTTCTAGAGGTTAATTTGGTTATTTTATATGGTCCGGTCCATCTTATTCTAGTACCCGTTTTCTTTTTATCATTGTATAAAATTAAATCGTTCACTTTGTATGTGTGTGTTTTTCGTTTGCTATTCACTCTAGCTAAACTACGTTCTTTACTTTTAATATTGGTTTCAATCGCTAATTTATGTAATTTGCTTAGTTTAGTAGTTAATGTTTTATAATAAAAATCTGTCGTTTTGTCCGTATTCGCCTTTCTTAGATGGTCGCGAGTTTCACCGTACATTAGTTCGAACGGCGTAAATCCGGTAGAAGAATGTCGCGAATTATTATAAGTCATTATAGATATACTGAGAGCTAATTCCCATGATATATTTTGTGTGTCGCCTACAAGACATCTCATGGTGTCTTTTATTGTGGCGTGGACGCGTTCAACTCCTCCGTTTGATTGGGGAAATTGTGTAAGCGCCTCAGTTTTTTCGATATGTAATATATTGCATATTTTTTTCATGGCTTTAGAAATGAATTCCGCTCCTAAGTCTGAATGAACTCGTAGCGGTATTCCGAAGTGTTGACAATAATATAATAAAAGTTTAGAGACTTCAGTTGTTGATTTCTCTTTTAAAATGTATGCTGCCAGGAACTTCGTGAGTTCGTCTATTAATAGTCAATACATAAATTTTGCGACTACGCTCGCCTATTTCGATTATATCGATATTGATTCGTTCTAATGGCTTGTAGCGCTAGAGGTTATTATAAATGGCTGTGCCCAATTCCTACGGTCTATTTTATTTTTCTGACAAATATCGCATGTGTTAATATATTCTTTGACTTCTTTATTTAAATTCGGCCATTCGTATCTCAGTTTTATTCGTCTAATGGTTTCATCAATACCCTTGTGGGCTGTGAACCTTGAATCGTGATAGTATGAAATAATTTTCTGGCGTTGCTCTATAGGCGGTGTTATTATTTGATTTGTTAGTTCGCAAATATTAAATACGAATTTCTTATCATGAAAGATGTAAGACAGTAATTGTTTCGCTAGGTCTACGTCGAACTCGCGTTCGTAGCGCGTCGTAGCGGGAATGTTTATATAAAGGTTATTGTTCTCTAAATCTTGGTCTATCAATTGAAATTTTAAATTTATTAAAGTTGTATAAAAATTTAATGTATCTTCGCAATCTGTGTGGTTATTTCTGTTATAACAGAAATAAAAAGTTCTATCTTTTGTGTAAGGATCAGTAAAAATTTCGACTTTATTTAATTCGGGTTTAAGGTCATTTAAGGACGATCCGAAATATGTAGAAAGTAACTTAAAGGTTTCATCTTGTTCATTTAAATTACACGGTAAAAATAATATAATATGTTTATGTTCATTAAAAAAAATAGATTTTGTGAGCTCGTTGATGTCTATTGGTTCGATAGACCCTGCTCGTAGCTGTTGACGAAAGTTCTCCATGACATCACTATCGTCGATAAGGTTTATACACGGTCGAGATAAAGCGTCCGCGTTTTGATTTGTTTTACCGGGCTTATAAACAATTTTATATTCGTATTGTTCTAATTCTAATCGCCATCTTATTAATCGTGAGCCTGGGTCTTTTACTGAAAAGAGCCAAGTCAACGGTTGATGATCAGTAACTATAGTAAATTTCCTACCAAATAGGTATGGTCTAAAATGTTTTATTGACCATTTAATAGCCAAAAGTTCTCTTTCAATGGTAGAATAGCGTTGTTCTGTGTCGCTCAAGGTCCTAGAGGCGTACGCGACAGGTTTATCTTCGCCTAATTTACCTTGTGAAAGGATACTGCCTATAGCATATTGAGATGCGTCAGTTGTTAATATAAATTCTTTATTAAAATCAGGGTATTGTAGTATAGGAGCTGACGTTAATAATGTTTTACAGGTTTCCATTGCTTTATCGCATTCAGGAGTCCATATAAATTTTTCATTTTTCTTTAAAAGTTTAGTTAGAGGTTTAGTGATATTTGAAAAGTTTGGTATAAAACGTCTGTAATAACCTGCTAAGCCTAAAAATGCTTTAATTGACTTAGTATTTTTTGGTTGAGGAAATATTTTGACGGCTTTAATTTTATCAGGATTTGGCTTTATGCCTTCGTCCGATATTATGTGGCCAAGATAAGCTACTTCCTTTCTGAGGAATTCGCATTTATCCGGTTGTAATTTTAAATTGTATTCGCGTAATTTTTTCAATACGTTTCTTAACTTTAAATCATGTTCTTCTAAGGAGGATGCGTAAATTATTATGTCATCTAAATAGACAAGACAGTGATCGCCACTGAGACCACTAAGTATATTATCCATGACTCTTTGAAATGTGGCAGGCGCATTTTTCAAACCGAAGGGCATCCGAGTGAACTCAAAATGACCTTCTTCTGTTGAAAAAGCTGTTTTCTCAGTGTCTTCCGGGTCGATTTCAATCTGATGGAACCCGCTCGCTAAATCGAGTGTTGAAAAATATTTGCTTTTCCCTAATTTATCTAGAATGTCTACTATGTTAGGTATAGGGTATTTATCACTTTTAGTAGCTTCGTTGAGCTTACGGTAATCGATAACCATGCGCCACTTTATCTTACCGCTGGAGTCGGCTTTTTTGGGGACTATCCAAATCGGTGAATTATACGGGCTATGGCTAGGTCTCATTATTTTTTGTGCTAATAAATTTTTTATTTGAGTTTTGACTTCCTCTTTGTGTACCTGAGGATACCGATAATTTTTCGTATACACTGGCGGTGAATCTCCTGTGTTTATGTTATGTTTTACTACATTGGAAAATGTAAATTTATCACCATCGAGGTAAAATATGTCCTTAAAATCTTTACAAATTTGCAAAATGTTTTCGCGTTCTTCTTTATTCATATGTGCCGTACGAATTAATTCTTTAATTTTTTGATCGCGATTTATACTAGTATTTTGTTTTGTAGTAAATAAAAGTTCTCTTATCTCAACGTTTGAACCGTTCATTTCGGGTATCTTTATCTCAATATCCTTGAATGAAGTATTTATACATGTTGTTAAACCGATAAAGTTCTCGACTTTAATCAGTGACTCTGGAATTAATAATTTATTGGAGTGTAAAGAGCATTTTTCTATGATTACGTCTCCGTTTTCAATGTTAGATATTTTAACTGGAATTTTTTGTTCGGTGCGGGCTTTAATTAAGACAAAATTTTCGCGTGTGACTTGAATGTTATCTGGTAAAGATAATTTAATTTTGTTATCGTGCGTGTTTATCGACGCTTTGAATCTTTTTAGGAAATCAATACCCATTATTCCGTCGTATGGAATATCTATTTGAACAACGTAAAATTTATGCGAAAGATTATTTGTTATAGGCAACTCTACGTATTCTGAGATTTCTAGTTTTTGTTCGCATATTCCCTTTATTTGAATTTTTTCCTTAAATGTTTTTAAGTTTTTAATTTGCGATGTTATTTTAGGAGAAATAGTACTGACGGCGGCGCCAGTGTCGACTAAAAATTTCATTGAGACATCGCCTACAAAATGTTTTATAAATAATAATTTATTTAATTTTTCGCCTACAATATTATTTATGGCATATTTATTTTTATTTAAATTTCGAGCAGATTCATGAGGACTTCGGCCTCGTCTTCGGAGGACGGCTGCTCGGTCGTGTCCTCCGGCTCCTCGTTTAAAGAATTTATTATTTTTTTATCGTTAAAATTATTTTTAGGTTTATTACTGTTGCTGGGGCCCGGTTGCAATTTTCTACAGAAGTCGATTGTATGCCCCTGCATTTTGCAATGCGTACAAAATCTGTCACTTTTATTCGATATTCTATTATTATCGTATGATTTATTATTTTGCACGTAACTCGGAGATTTTTGCGCTGAATTACGATAATTAGATGTTTGTCTATTCGTATTATACGTCTCAGAATTCCTACGTATATTATTGTTTTTATTGTAGAATTCGAGGGCTCGTTCCTCTTCTAGTGCAAATTTGAAAGCTTCGTCGGTCGTAGTAGGCCTACGGGATCTTATGACATTATAAAAATGCGGATCTAACCCGACTAAGAAGTTATTCATTAGAAGCTTATCATATTCACTACATAAAATACCAGATTTGTCATTAATAATTTCTGTGTTTGATAAAAGCTCATTCTTTAAATTTTCGTAATATTCGACGAAACGCGCAACGGATCCTCTTTGCTTTGCGTGCTGAGATTCCAATAAGATTACACTAAGGGTTCGACATTTATTAAAATGCGCATCTAATTCGTCTAAAAATTGATTTAGATCAGAGAAATTGCGTCTGTTAGCAAAACTAGCTGCTTTACCTTCTAATTGTGATATAGCTGCTGGCAATAATAATAATTTTTGTATACTGTTCGCCCAATTTTGTGCTTGGCGACAGTTTCTTATAAAAATGTTTAAATTATTTGTATTTTCGCTAAATTTTGGTATAAGACTAAATAATTGATTTGTAGGTACCAAGGGATCTAGCTTGATGTCCAGGGCCTTTTGATGATGGCTGGCAGAGTCGTGGGCACCTGGTTTGGGATCGGTCGACATATTTTTGACTGTCTTGGATCGTAGCAAAATTTTATTTAAAAAAAATGGATACAAGGACGTTAAAAGAGAGCGAGGGAGATCCACACCCTAAAAGCATGAGAAAATATGAAAGACTTACAGTGTCAATATCGACGTCTTCATTTGCCCCTCGTTGTATGCTGCAACGTTCGGATGGCTCCTCGGCTGGGCTGCGGCTCACGCGGCGACGATGATTCTCTGAGAGTTTTATCGGAGAATTTTTCGCGACGCGGGTGGGCGCAAGGGATCTTTCTGAAGCGATTCAAAAATGTCCTTTTTGCAACTTTGCGTATCCTACCGACTGCGCCAAAATGTTACATGCACGATCTTTAAAAGACTTTTAAAAAAAAATCCTTTTATTAAAACAATACAATACTAATTTTACTTTACATAGACTTAACTTATTGTCTATCTTAAATAATAAGGAGACACGATCCCTAGTAAGGAATCAAGACTATTGTGTTATAGTCACTACTGTTTTATCACGACAACTGCTACGTTTCTAGGCGGACAGGGTGTATTTATTAAAAAGGTATGGTTACTTGTGAGGGTGTTGTAAGTACAGTGGCATCATATGTGTGCGCAACTAGATAACAAGGAATACTATGGGACATTGTATAAGTTTTTGGAATCCATTAAATATCTAATCAATGTCCCTTGTTATAAACAATGAGTTCCATGTTATATTCTTGGAAGAATAGATAAGTAAATATAATTATTATTAATTATTATTTATCTTATGCAATAAAAAAGTTAAGGGAAGTATACATCTTTTACAATAGATGACCAATGTAAAATACACCATGCAATGGTACCTAAGGGCAACCAGAATAAAACCAAGTATAAAATACAAAAAGTATTTATTCCAGTTCAAATAATAGTTTATAGTAGAAAAAACATGTTGTGGGTTATTAAAACCAAACGGTGACCAATATATGGCGTTATACTCCTGTTACATCGCGCTATTGGTTCTGTATAAACTGTCCTTTAAACTGGAATTTTATACTTTTTTTTTATTCTGGTTGCCCTTGGGTACCATTATATGGTGTATTATACTGTAATAAGATAAATATGGCCAGTGCTATCCAAAGTTATGTTTTTCATTAACCAGAAAGAAGCTCTTGCCCTATAAAAGAAAATATTATGACTAACACAAGAACGGAGAGCGGAGACCCGTTTTGATATAATTGCTCGCAATTTTATAATCTGCAATCTTATGATTAAGCGTCAGTTCACACCGAGATGCGAGGCGGTGCGGCATTTTTAAAAAAACAATTCAAAGTTGAACTAATTTTACTATAAAATTTTAAAAAATAAGTTAGGATAACTACAACCAGATTACGTAATAAAAAAAGGGGCTAAAAAGGCCGAAACAATAAAATAATTCACATCGAAATACATAGGCACAGAAATGTTTAGCTAGAGCCGTGGTCGCACCCACAAATATGTGTGGTATGAGCTACCTAGAGAAGTTTTTAGAATTTTACCCCAAGATTTTACGGACGGCTGCGATTTAACATCGAATGTGCCGAACCTTATGAAGTAGATTTTTAGAATATGAGGTTCAATTTTTGATTTACAAAATTTTGTAAAAAAATATATATAGCCTATGTTACCAGAGGCATCGTTACGAATCTATTGACACCTCATATTACCTTATTTAAATCGGACCAGTAGTTTAGACGCTACGAGGGAACAAACATACATAGATAGACTGATCATCATTACCCTTGCTTTTGGCTTCGCCGTAGTCGTGTAAAAAGATACACATTTCAAAACAAAATTACGAAATATGAACTCTTGCAATGAAACTTGTATCTTTTTGTGCTGTGAATAAAGTTCAATTTTGAGTCGCTATCTTAAAATGCAGCTCCTCATTAAGTTACATTGTGAACTGACCCTTATGCTACATTCTGTACCCTTACCTGTGGCCGGATGCCACCCTGAGAATAACCTTTATTTCCTTTTGTTGCTACACGGTATTATGAAGAGTTTGTCGTTGAAAAATCGCTTACAATTTGTGGTTGAAGTCTAAAAGGAACAAAATAAATAATTTATAATATCAGTTGATAAAGAGTAGACTATGTTAGTCGAAAATTTTCAATACAGGCAATCAGCCACATATTGGCTGAATTCCAGGTAAATCGTCGACAGATAGGTAAATACATTTTAATACAAGTATGCTGAACGAACTTGGCTGATACACTGCTGTGTGGCGATTATTTTTATTTCGAAATAAGAGTTTTCTGTGCCACGTCCTAAATATAATACAAGTAAATGTTGCCCGCCCCTACGTACCCGGAAATAAGAAATATGTTTTAGGAATTATAATAAGTGCCTGGGTAATTCTAGTAAATAAAAAAAGAATCACAAAATTATTTTACCGTGGTTCGAACCCACCACATTTCCGTACAATGGGAAAATTGAGCAAACAGCCAATCGGATTGACATTCTAGGGTTATCGATATATTGTTGCACGATGAAAGGAAAAACATTCATAACTTAAAAATGCGCAGTTTCCTAAACCTAGCTAAACCGATTTTTCGCCCCCAAAACTCCCTGCATACTAAGTTACATATAAATACTTGCAGCCGTTGCCGAGATTACGATTATATATATTATACAAGTTTGTCTCGTTTAAAGTATAAGAGTTTTGTAAAATCAAGTATAGAAAAATAAATAAACATGATTTACTTCTTATGCAAAGACGTTTAGGCAGAAAAAAAGTCGAAATATATATATATATACATATATATATCTAGTAATGACACGAATCTTCGCCGATGCGGCCATCGGCCTCATTTTATATATTTATATGTCACCTCACCTCACCTCTATTTTACAAAAAACTTACGTTTTTCATCAATCAGCTGACAGTGTGAGGTCAATAGCCTCAACGGTGAAGATTATTTTTAAACCATCAATTTTTTTGCCTCATAGTTAATTTAAGCTATGAGGTATATTTATGCCAAACTATATTAAAATTCGATTAGTTGTTTTGTGTTAAGTAACATTTTCTACCAAATATAACGTTGTTTATAATAACTGCTATGTGGGAGCACTGAAACACATTCACAAATCTATTTATCTTTACATTCTTACAAACTTTTGCATATAGAAAGATAAAAAGATAGTGAGAATTGTTGTGTTTAATTGTCTATTATTTCAAAGAAATAGAATTTACGTTTAGATGTTGGTGATCTTCGGGTGCTCAATCAGAAGGGGAATTGAAAACTTTGACAGGCGATGAATTACACCAAATTTATGACGTCATTTATCAGAATACCTTCCGCAATCCTAATTTATATCTGTAACAATCACTGGCTTTAGTTTCAATTATATGCAACGATTTCCAGGAAGCGATTCCAATTTCAGATAAGAAGGAGAAGTAAAGATTGCATAACATAACATTATGTAACAAACATTTTAATATTATAATACATGAGAATATAGGACACAATAATCAAATCTGTTTTTCCGGAACTGTTTCATCGGTTGCACAAAAACATCGTGGGACAAAAATCGGTTGTCTGTAAAGTCGGTTTACTGACGATAGTTGAACGTGACAACGTCATGTATATAGTGCGCGCGGACTTTTTGTCGGCGGACTTATCTTGCTATAGAAATCTCTTGTGCGTTTTGTCTAAACTAGCCAGAACTGTCAACGCGTGTTGCCGCCGCGAATTCCGGCGCCGAACTGAGTAATAACATCAAGCGCCCCCGCCTCTCCGTCCCACCGCTCACATACCTAAGGCGCGGCCAGCTAGTTAATAGTGCGCGCGCTATAGCGAGGTGACGCCAGTAACGCGATAACGGTATGAGTCATGTTTTTTCGTGCGTGCAGCCGGCTCCATCGAATTATAAGACGTTATCACGTCAAAAAACAAACTGCAAAAAAATCCGTAGGAGTAGTTTAAAACTGTGGAAGCGTCTATAGATATTATAATTATTATTATACAGTGTGTATCGTAGAACTTAGTCAACCTGTGAAATGAAATCCGGGGGTGAAGACAAATAGGTGTACCTATGGCTGATATTGTACCGTTTCTGAGATATTCGCATTTTGTATTTTTTTTTTCAAAAGTGGTTTCACTCATCAAGGTTTTAAATTCCGCGGCATAACAGATTTACATATAATTATTAAGTAATCTATTATAAGCACAATTTTAACCTGAAATATATTAATTGATCTTTTTCATAACATGGGCGAAGTAGGATAAATGCGGGCAAAAGCTAGTACTTATTATATAAAACAAAGTTTGGGTTAAAATAATATACCTTGTTTTTTTGAAGTTACTAAAATAAACATAAGTCTAGAACATAATTTACTTTATTTATACTTGTAAGAAGTAATCAGTGAAGTTAAAACAAAATTATTGCGTTGATTTGTTTCGCTCAATTCAATCAATTGCTAAAAGTGTCCAGATTAAGTCTCTTGAACAGACATTTTACGTATGTTATTGATTGTAGTGTAAGTTCTTGGTGGAAATTCATGTTTCACAGTAATAACACACAGGACTTCTTGCACTATTTCCACTTTAATAAGTATTTTACATTAATTTTAATATATTACGGTTTCGACAAAGTCATCATCAGGTGTAGGTAGATTAAAAATTTTAAAAAATTTGTAAACATTGTGCAAAGGGTTGCCAGCATCATGAAATTTTTACAATTTGTGCAACGTAATTGAAATTTTTATTCTACTTATTCTATTTTCTACTGTATATCACAAATTAATATTAGTATAATATTATAACACATTAGATTAGATTGATAAATTAATAACTTATTGATTTGTAATGTCATAGAATTATATAATTATATAGAATGGATGTCAGAATATAAAATTAAAAATACTACTATCACCAATGATTCAATTAAATTAAAATGTCCTTAATACATAAGAATCTAAGATATTATAAATAATGGCAAATAAATTATGTCAAAAATTCATCAAAAATTAATACCAATGTCAAAAAGTCATAACATAAGAACATAGTATAACCTATAAATATTCGTTAAATTTTGTCTTGCAATAATATGGAGCTCGAAAGGCATGTCTGGTCATTTAGTAAGATCCCACATTTTTTGTGTCTGTTAATTTCAAGCGCTTCTAATGCGTCCATCTTCCTGCTTTATGGTAATATATGTAAATATTTTATATTTTTATCCGGGTCAAAGTTGTGTCCATTACTATTTAGATGTTCGGCAAACGTAGATCTTTCAGTATTCTTCTTCCAAGCTGTTATATGTTATTTTATTCTAGTTTTAAACTTTCTCCCCATCTGACCTACGAGCTCCTCCACATGTATCATAAGTGAGACTGTAAATACCGCCTATTGTCCGTGATTTTAAACTTATCTTTATTATTACACAGTAAATTTACTTATTTATTTAAATTAATAATTATTACACTAATTTATCAATCTAACGTGTTATAATATTATACTAATATTAATTTGTGATATACAGTAGAAAATAGAATAAGTTGGTATAAAAATTTAAATTACGTTGCACAAATTGTAAAAATTTCATGATGCTGGCAACCCTTTGCACAATGTTTACAAATTTTAAAAAAAAATTAATCTACCTACACCTGATGATGACTTTGTCGAAACCGTAATATATTAAAATTAATGTAAAATACTTATTAAAGTGGAAATAGTGCAAGAAGTCCTGTGTGTTATTACTGTGAGACATTTTACGGTTCCATATACAATGGGTAATAACCTAACCAAGAGCATGTCAGGACATATTGTCTAAGGAGGGTATACCGTAGCCATCAACGCGCAATAGGATTTTTTCTAATTACTTTAAAAGTTACTGTCCGATTTCGTTCAAAATATTTTTGTTAAGAGTATTTATCATGAGCATGGGAAATTACAGGTTTCCAAGTCTCATAGTTTAGAAATGCCATTGGGGGGACCAACTTATAAACAACTTTGGAGGCCGATTACTTGTAAATGAATGACTTTGTAAGAAAGTCATGTATGAAACCATGCCTTTATTTTAATATACCTTTTCAACGATACTTCACGCAATAGGATAGAATGAACAAAAATTTTTCATTCCCAGTTCACATGTAGCCACCCCTAAAAGGTAAAATTATTATTGTTATGATGCCAAAACCAAGATCTATATACAGTCTATAACTGTACCTAATTTCATTGATATATTATATTCATAATTACACAAGCTAAAGGCGCTGCAGAAAGACAGACAGACAGACGGACAGACTGAGTGACACTTTAGGGTTCCTTAAGTATTAAGGAACCCTAATAAAATGGGACCTTATTACTGAGACTTCGCTATACGTGTGTATCCGTCAGTCTGTCTGTCACTACTCACCAAGCTGTACGTATTCCACTAAAATATATTTTTAGCAAATTGTATAATAGAAAAAAGTAAATATGTGTTCAAACAATATCGTTATTAATGACGTATTCGTTCATTTTTTATGAATAAGAACACGTAATTATTTTATCATCACACAACATACATTATAATGAAATACAAGGGAGTAAACTAAAATTAGGCACATAATTATATATGTTTCTGATACCAAAAATTTTATCCTAGCTCAGCTATACGTAGCAAGATAGCCTGCACTGGTGTTCTCCAAGAGCTGCACTGGTATTTTTGGTGCAGTCGCGAGCAGCTTGGGTAATCGTTTATGCGACTGTACCAAGAATTCGCATGCACTTACTTATCACTTAATGTTTTACCTGTCCTCCAAAAAACTCGACAACTCCTTCCGTTTCGCAAAAGTTCCCTGGCTCCCGGCCAGGTCCGCTTTCGACACGGGAATAGTTTTTCGGTTGTTAATGCTATCTGTGTTTCTTATGTGTGACAAGATTTGCAACTATCCTAATACTAATATTATACATGAAAAGTTTGTGCGGATGGATGGATGGATGGATGAATTCATGTTACTCTTTCACGCAAAAACGCTACTGAACGGATTTCGATGAAATTTGGTATGGTAGTAGTTTATACTCTGGATTAAAACTAGCACAAAATCGGTCTTGGTCTTGTTCTTGCATTCTTGGTCTTGTTATTACATTCTTGCAAGACCAAGATAACGACTGCCTAATTTTAGCATGACCAAGACCAAGATTGACCGTGCAAGATTTGAGCAAGAACAAGACTAAGCCTGCGAGACTCTTGCATCCTGCAGTTAGGATTGAGTGTCGTATCAGGGAGTATAGGAATTCATGGTATACATAGATGTAATAAATTAAAAAGAGGTAGACATGGTATGAGCGCGCAAAAAGTGAAGACTCGATTCTGCCCGAAGTCGGGCAGTTGGTGGTTAGTATGCGAATAGCCGTTCGACGAGTAGCACGTACTACGCGCCTTGCATGAAATGCCATCGTGTGTCTATAAAAGCTGTAAAACCCCGGCGAGAAAATGAATAAAAGTCAATTAATTTCATTCCACATGTAACTTTACAACATTTATTAATATCATTCAAGTATCGTCGGCGTAGAAGGAGAACTAAATAACTCAAATTTTGTAATTTCGAAATAATCGCGATTTAGTGTTTTTTTCCTTATTTTTTTGGTATCATTTAAAAATAAGAGACAATTTTAGTTTCGGTAATTTTATAATCTTTAGATAGCTATACCTTTTAATATATGCACAAACGAATCTCTCTCATGAAGTGTAAAAAAAAACTAAGTTATAAAATTTTGCCACAACATAATATTGTATATATAATGAAGTTAGCTACTTTTTTAGCGTAGTTACATAGTTATCCTACGCTTCAAATGTTATCTACAACTCTTAAAATATAGATTTTACTTATATAGGGATTACAAAAGCACATTCTTTCATAAATGTAGTTAGTGCGATACCGCAAATTAAAAAATTCTATAAATATATATATATATTTTATTTTTTTGGCTTTTGATAATTTTCCCTCTAACTAAGCAACTAATAACCTAGTATGACATCGAATATGAAGTTTCTAGGTTTGCTAGAAATATGTTTTAAATTATGCTGACGATGAATACAAATTTCGTTTTTTTGCCACTTAATATCTCGTAAATTATATACAAGATTATTTTGAAATTTTATAGTTTTACTCATGTCAATAGTGACTTTTAATAAACAAAAATTCATACTTCTACCTTTACTAACAACAAATCTCTAATATATGCTGTGACTTATAGTTTGAATAAATACAGTGTTTCATTGTTATCGGATGCTCCTAATCTTTAAATTACAGTCGATCGAAATGTTCGAAGCAAAAAAATCAGCTCCTGCTTTAATCCATAAGCAAAATCGAATTTGGCTTATGGATTAAAAAAGAAAAGGTGTTTTTGTAATCGTTAAAATACATTTGAATATAAAAATTAACTGCTTTCAACCAAATTATTTTAAGCTAGATAACTTTACTCACGCTTATGTTCCTGTTATAGCAGTAATAAATAACATAACTTATTGAATTATACTTGCTAAGTATATAAACTAAGAAATCGATAGCTGAAATTATTCATAAATTGAAGTACGAAACATTGGAATACAAAATATGCAAATTAAAAGAATCGAGTTATTTATTTTTCCTTTAACTTGCTTAATATGATTAGAGAATTAAGAGTCAAAACATTAAACAACTTACTTTATATAGTTAGCAATGATCAGCTTATCATAAAGCATAGTTATTAATTTATTTAGTGAGTTATTTACATTTTCTTCTCTGGTTTAGTGTTAGTTTTGAACATACTTAAACATTTTAAACTTAAAAACCCTATAACTTTGGACAGGAAAAGAATATTAAAATGTTTGTCAGGCCAAAATATGGGGCATTGTTTGGGTGTAACGAAAATGGTAAAAGGTCAATTTGACGAAAATCGCTGTTATTGAGTTCTCCTTCTACGCCGACTGTATTTTCTTAAAAATATTTTTTTTTAACAATAAATAATTGCAAGAAAATACTGGACTGTTTATGACGTAAGAAAAAGGGAAAGCAATGCCAATATATACTTTTTTTGTGTGAATCTAATAAGGATGCATGCATTTCTGCCATAGAGTTTCATTCTTTCTTTTATTTACCAAAAATAAAAAGATACAATTTTACTACAATAAAACAGCATATAAAACCACTGAGGTTTGTCCAAATGTATTTGGACAAACCAGGCTGTAGCCTTATTCGCAATTCTAGTTTATATACACAGTTGCTTAAATTTTAACATAATTTTTTTATGAATATTAAAACAGTTTGGAACCAGATAGAATTTCATTACATGTTTTAGGCATTCTACATTAGTGTTTTAATTTTAGATAGTTAAGTAATATGATTTATGAGTAAATAGTACAGAAACGAATGTAGTTAGTTGTACAGAATTACAGATCGTGCACTTATTTTACTTTATATCAAGCTTTAAAGATATTTTGATAAGGTTGACGAAAAGAATTCAATTATATTGTTCAATCAGTTAAATAAATATTCTTAAAATTAAAATATATAACTTCTTAAAATTGTTAAACTACAAACCCGTTAGTTGTAAGATGTTAAATAACTTGGAAAACTCAGGACCTAACAGTAACAGTAAAGTAACTGCTACGTTTATTTGATTTAAATTTATCAATCTTAAATTTTTCTTTATGGTTTACAAGTATTAAAGTAGGTACGAATACAAGACTGGATCGCAATTATAGTCCGCGAACAAAGAGGTGAAGCCGGATAGATGCCCTCAAAAATAGTAGAATTTGTAGCATACAAATGACATGTACAGACAAATATACTTCTACGAGTAATAAAGGTTGCGCTCTTCTTAAAAAGAGTTACTTAATTTTTTTTTTTTTATATATATATATTTTGATTTTTAAAATTTCTACGTACCTAGATTTTAAAGCCTGTATTTAAGAATTTGTTGATTTTCATATAAATTTTGTTAAATTTGGAAATTTGTGGAAAAAAAACAGTGATTTAATAAAAACAGTGATATTATCCGAATTGTGGACATAAAAAATCGATTCGATATTCGAATATCAAAATTTTCGAATATATGCAAGCCCTACCCTTAACATCAAAAACAAATTTTTTCTAATGAAATGAACCAGGAAACGAACAGAGGGATGAAATGAATGGAAGGAGGGAACTGATGGTGAGCGATTACCGCCGCCCATGGATACTTGCGTTATTTCACGCTGCTTTTCTGTGAGTCCGTGGTATTTACCTGGTCGAACCGACCCATTCATGCCGAAGCGTTGCTCTCTTACGTAAAATTTTCCAAAATTGGTAAACATATGGCGGAGTTATCGTTGAACATAAGAAAAAAATATAAAAATATATATACAGCCGAACGTATTTTTTTAGTTTACTTTGTATTTTATTTGTATTAACCGCCTCCTTTTTTTGGAAGTCAGTTAAAAGAGATTGATAGTAAGTTTTCCTAATGAGGAACAAATTCTGGAAAATAAGCTTACTTTTAACAAACTCCTTTTTTGACGTTGAATTTACTCAAAGCTTGGTTTAAAAGGTGTAGTTTGTTAAAAATAATTTTCTACATGTGTATCGTCTTTTATTACTTTGCGGAATTTGTGCCACAACATCAATTACCAATCATAATCACACAAATACCCTATGGCAAAGATTCCAAACTTTATATGTGTATGTGTATGTGTATATACACTAGTCATCTATTTATTTGCTATTGAAATAAGAATTCCATCCCGTCCAAGAATTTTTCTGTTGAGTGGAATGTAACAATAATGAAAAATGTTAATATGTGTCGCGGCACAGAAATATTGTCAGTTTTGTAAGCAAACATATCTATGTGATAATTAATCAAAGGAGGTATACGCTTACCTACACTATAGTCTATGAGATGCAAAAAAAAAAAATTTTTTTGGAAAATTGGACTTATGCGCATTACAAACATTACCATAAACATATATAGCGAATGAAAATATCCATTAAAAGAAAAAAGAGTGCATTCCTAGTTTTGATCATCGGCACTTTGATAGTGCGGGGCGCCTTGTTGTCGGCATCATGAAAGATCGAGGTACTGACTATTTAAAGAAATTTTGCAGCTATTCGGAGGTACAAGATACACTCGTCTTTCTAGTCTCATCTTCCTAGACAGATAATGTTCTTTAAAAAATAGTTAAGTTAATGCCCTTAATTTGTTTTTATATGTTTTAGCACATGTAAATTATTGTAAGCTTATTAAATGTAAACGTTTATTAATAAACAGACAGACTCCCGTGGGACACAGTAGATAGCTCAGTTGGTTAGAGCATCGGCACGGATCGCTTAGGCGTCAAACCTCACCCAATGTGTCAGTTGATTTTTCGAATTTCTCATGAAATGTTTAGACATTTATTAATTTGATTATTCTTTACTAAGGCTATGCTAATTCAAGCTCAAAATGTACCTACTCTGTTACGTTGTTCTAAGGTCTAAAATAACGTTTAATATTTATTGTTGTATGCCTATGCATAGCATTAGTGCTATTTAGAAATAGGCATAGGTAACTGCAAGACTCTTGCTGCAAGACCAAGACCAGGTTTATTGGCGCAAGAATAAGACTGGCTGGTCTCGTCTTGTTGTCGGCGACACTAATTAAAACATAGGATACTTTTTTTGCCGAAAAAGTACAGTATTCACGTACGGCACGGCAAGTACGGCATACTTAGGTACATATTTATGCGGGCATGATTTGCATTGATATTTATGAAAAGCTAGTATTTCATAAAAATAATAATCGCCCCCCACTCGCCTGCACGCTGATGATGAATAGCTCAGAACCGTCTCGATCTTATCAGCTTTCAAATAAAAAAGGTAGCACAAATTCGTCAGTTCACACCGCGAAGATACGCGATGCGACGCGGCGCTGATTTTGAGATAGCTATTCAAAATTGAACTTTATTGACTTCACTAAAAGACACGTTTCATGTGTCATACAATCGCTGTGCAGTGCAGTGCAACTTGACAATGAAACGTGTAACTTCTTGTGTAATAAATGAAGTTCGATTTTGAAGAGCTATCTTAAAATGTAAGGCCACGTCGCGTATCGTTTCGGTGTGTTTTACATGATCACATCCCTCTTGCGCCATATAATTTATTTAAATAACAGTTCCTAGCAACACAATGATTGTGCTATATTGTGCAGATTACAAATTAAAAAATTTCAAATGACTTCGACTGACCCAAAAAAAAACGGGTCTCTAACAATTCTGTTTTCGGATAACAACGAATTAAAACCGCTGATCCGACATTGTTCGCCGAACGAATTGCGCCCGGCTCGAACTTCGCCAATTAACGTACGCCCTCCATGATTAATGCCATGGAAATTAATTATTGATCATTATTTAAAAGTAGGGAAATTGAATTTAAGCCCTTTTAACCGACTTCAAAAAAGAAGGTTTCCAGTTTGACTTGTATATATGTACACACATACAGTGATAGTTTAGATCTGTGAATTTCTCAAATCCTCCTGTTGCTGTTTGTACAGTTCTGACCGTAGGAAAAGGCACGCGCCGTTACAACGCGCGCTGTCGAATGGCAGTTCGATCCGCACATATCCCTCCGCGTCTTGGAACTTTACTATTAATCAGGGAGGATTTTGCCATACAATATACTCAAGATCTGATAAAAATCTTCGAAGATAAACCATGGAACTCACCAAGTGATGCGTGACTGCTGCTATGATCGGCTTTAACTTTTTAGTTTATGGGTCCATTTTGATGAATCTTTTTTCATCTGTTTTTGTCGATATAATATTATGCAACGTGCTATTATTTCCTTCTCAGTGTGTAAATTCGGAGCTGCTGGTAGAACCATAATATTAACGTTAAAAGAACTACCCAAGATACAGTTTAGATATGCCTAGTTTAGACTAGAATAAAATAATTAAAATTTCTAACTAAAGATTTTTATCATGTACGCTTACCTAAACGCTCTATATGTGAGATTGCATAGCTTGGTAAATAAATTTGATTTCATTTGCACTACTTATCAAAGTACTTCTTCGCTGATCACTTATACTTAACCAATTTAGAAACGCAATTGCTATAATATCCTTAAAATAATATGAATTATACTTAATAATATTATAAAAAGACTTTTTAATGTCGTGTATAAGTTTAAGTTTTATCGATTTACTGACTTATTAACTTCTAGTTATAGAAATGAAAACAGCACTTAAAATAAGAAAGGAACGCAAACATCAAAACACTTATTGAATCGGTACCATTAAACCATATTGACGTAACAAAGAATTTACGAGGTCAAACTTTAAGATTCGGAAAAATACGTGAAAATCTTTATGAAGTTTATTTTATGAGAATATTCTGTAAAAATAATTTAATACATAAAGTGGGAGAGGCACGTTTCGCCAAGAATAGGCCGGGAAATACCGCGGCCACACAAAAAACAGGTGTGAAATAATGCTTGCGTTATGTTTTGCCGAGTGCGTGAGGTTACGAGAAACCCAAGGGGATTGGGGATTTTAAGGACTTGAAACGCACATGTAACTCGTCTGGTGCTACGAGTGTCGGTGGCAATTAGTAAATCAGCCAATCTGTCTGCCCGTTTACAGATCCATTTCATAAAAACAATAATTTTATATGTAGGTAGATATTTTTTTGTAAACTTAAACGTCCAAAATCTCGTTAAATATTAATTTTTGAATATGGGTTTCATTGAACAAAATCTTGGAAATGATAGGATTTACAACCCCATAAAGGATCAATATCGACTTTACCTATAACCCTGTATAGTGCAAGATTCGGTATAAGAAATATATAATCTGTTATTTATTAATTATAAGAAATAAATTATGGATAATATTCACATTGACACATTGAAAATAGGTTGCCTAGTTAAATTTCGCCCTAAGGTCCGATTCACACCGAAATGTAACTGGCGCGGCGAGCAGAAAAAATTAGATTTTTAGGGCCATTTTTACATTTGAAGTATGGTGTAAACAAGATGTCTGACATTTGAAGAATGATAAAAACCAAGATGACGTAACTTTTTTCTGTATGAAGATTTGTTCTGTCAAATGTACGTCATAGCCTATCTTGAGTTTTAAAATCTTTAAATAGGAGACTTTTAATTCAAAACCATGTTTCGGTTCTATTTAATTTAGAGATATTATCAGCTCATTCGGAACAATCAATTGACGTATTAAATAAAAACTTACGAGAATTGGAATATTCAGCAGAACCTGTAAACCAGTGAAACACAATATTAATTTATATTATTACAAGTCAATTAGATACCAAGACTTACAGAGGATAGAAGGAATTTAGAGTACGCATTGGTCAAGGTGAACATGTAACTTTTGATTCGTTTATTACATTTTTACGCAATCGAGTTGATCTTATTGAGACTTTGGAGATATTAATTAAAAATAATTCAGTTCACAACATTTCTCAGCCAACTCCGAAGTTAGGAGCTATGGTGACCCTACGACAACCTGTAAATAAATTGAATTCACAATCACCAACCCCGTCCTGCTCCAACTGTAAGGAAACTCACTATTTATTTATTTGTCCCAAATATTTAGCTCTGAATAAAAGATAACGTTATCTACTGCTACCGTCCCTAAGTTGTTATCATAAAAGTAATTTTTGAAACCAATTCCGTAAGCGCAGTTGTAAAATTTGTCAAAGGAAACGCAAAACATAGTCGCACATTGACGACTTCAAAGCTGATTATGGAGTTGAGTCTAAAGCGTTGCCACAAGCTACAAATTATGATGCTCAAAGTTTAGATGGCCAGGCTGTAGCCTTAATATCTAACATTAAATCATTAAATTACAGAGAGCAGAATAATATTTTGTTGTCAACTGCATTGAATTAATTATATGACAGCAAACATAAGGCTAATGTTGTCCGCGCTGTGTTAGATAGCGGAGGCACGGCAAGTTTCATTACGAAAGATCTCTCAAAGAAATTGGACTTACACTTATAAGTGAATCTGTTGGATCAGTGGTAGGAATAAATAATATAGAGTCCCACGTAGGCGAAACATGTGATGTTAAGATGACATCTATTAACGATATTCACTATTTTCATGTTCGTTGTATAGTTTTGCCACACTATTAAAATATCAGATCGTAAGATTCCTTTCGGAATCACATTAGCTGACCCTGAGTTTGTTTCGCCTGATTCTTTAGACATTTTGATAGGCGCTGACCAATTTTGGAATATTATAGGGTCGCAGAAAATTCTATTAGGCGAAGGTAAGCTATTTATTATTAGTTCAAAATTAGGTTGGATAGTCTCCGGGCCATATTATGTTTTTAAAGATTCCACATTACATTCGGAAAATTGTTTATGGCCGGTTTCAATAACCTATCTACCAATAACTGTTAGTTAATAACGTCATCATTCAATTATTTGACGGTTTTTGCGTTACAAATTTGACGTTTCTAACAAATAGTTATTGGTAGATAGGTTATTGAAACGGACCGTTAGAGTGTAGTGTGGCTAATTTAAATTGTGCTTCTGACTTCATTCATGTTTTACGTCCTGATTAAAGAAATTGTTACGGCAAATAACTTGTCGAGTACCTATATGTAATTATTATTAAATACCTATATACTCGTCAAAGACCATTATTTTGTTTAAAGTTACGGTTTAAATATTGAATTTATTATTGTTTATATTGTATATTATATCTTATTTGTCGTCTGTGCGATAATATTTAGGATTTATGTAGAGCTCACGCATTTTCAACGCACATTCGCAGAAATCACTATTTTGAATACTACCCGATTATTCGCTAATAAGTCAGAAGTAAGTTACATAGCAATTTATTTTGTAAATTAATAATTATTTTTAGTTCATACCAGTTACAACTTGTCAACTCAACAACCAGTTACAAAGTCAGCTTCAAAATGCATTTTTTCTATATAGAATAATAGATTTATTGAAAATTTTATTCCATTAGGTATCTTAGTTTTTACATTATTTTATTTTTGCCTCATAACTTAACTTAAGATTTATTTTACTCAACGAATTATTTTGGTAAATTAAATATAGTCCACAAATTATTAGCTGGTAATCAAATCTCATTAATTAAAGTCGGCTAGTATTAATATTGAACATAAGTAGCTTACCTCTAGCCAACGATTCTTATTTTTATGGCAATTACGAGGGCGGGTCAATAAGTCCGTGACTTTTGGAATAAAACACAGATTTTTTAATAAATAAATCATTTTATTTTTCAACGTAGTCCCCCTTGAGCTCTATACACTTTGTCCAACGCTTCTCCAATTTTTTTATCCCTTCCAAAAAATATGATTTGTCGAGGTCCGCAAAATAGGCCTTTGTTTGCGAGATGACTTCATCATTGGAGTCAAATCTTTTTCCACCGAGCCATTTTTTCAGGTTTGGGAACAAGAAGTAGTCACACGGAGCCAAATCTTGAGAATAGGGTGGATGTGGGAGCAATTCATAGCCCAATTCATGGATTTTTGCCATGGCAACTGCACATGTGTGCACCCTTGCATTGTCTTGGTGAAAAAGAACTTTTTTCTTGGCCAAATGAGGTCGGTTTTTTTTCAAATCCTCATTGAAGCGGTCCAATAAGTTGGCATAATATTCCCCATTAATTGTTCTTCCCTTTTGAAGATAGTCAATGTGGATTATCCCACGTGCATCCCAAAAAACAGTCGCCATAACTTTATTGGCTGACAAACCCACCTTGGCCTTCTTTGGCGCCGATTCACCCTTAGAAACACACTGTTTTGACTTTTGTTTGGTCTCTGGTGTGTTGTGATGGATCCATGTTTCGTCCACGGTTAAAAAACTCTTCCATATTGTGATTAAACAACGCCAAACCTTCCTGTGAAGTTGTTACTCGATTGCGTTTGTGGTCGACTGTGAGCAAACGCGGCACCCATCTTGCGGAAAGCTTTCTCATGCCCAAGTGATCATTCAAAATTGAAACCACTGAGCCATGCGAGATGCCTATGGCTTCTATAATCTCTTGCACTTTCAATCTTCGGTCGGCCAACACCATATCGTGAATTTTTTCGATTGTTTCGGGTGTAGAGACCTCAACTGGGCGTCCAGGACGTTCGGCATCTTCAGTGCTTGTACGGCCACAACGAAATTCAGTAAACCACTTTTTACCATTGAAATCGATGGTGCAGAGTCCCCATAGTATTTATCAAGCTTAGCCTTGGTCTCAGTAATGGTTTTTTTTCGCAAAAAAATAATGCTTAATAAGCACACGAAATTCACTTTTTTCCATTGTTTCCTTAAGTTACTAGATAGTCTGATAAAGATAGCTGTAAAACACAAACTAACTGACGCAGCAAGTTCAAATTTTGATAGAATTCAACTGACAGATGCCTGTTGACAGGAGTAGTGTTGCTTTTTCAGTAAGGAGGTTAGAAATTCAAAAAGTCACGGACTTATTGACCCGCCTTAGTATTATAATTCATGTTCTAGAACATTGCTATTACAGCAAGGTACTATAGTACCTACCTAAGGTACTATAGACATGTAAATTTCGTCGGAGTCTTGACTTGTAAGCAGATCATTTTTATTATTCTGAACAGAACAACTTCCAACTTAGGTATTGCCTGAATCCTGGCTGTAGGATGTTATAAAACATCTTATTATTGTTACTTCTGTTCAAGCTTATTCAATATTTTTATTAAGAGGTAACTGAAATAGCGCTGGACTAATTATACCATTCTGATGTCTGAACAGATTCATATTTGCGTCAGGTAAATATTGACATTATATTCCTGATACCTGCTTCGTTTATAGGTTTATGCATTCTTTAATTTTACTGCTTAGCTCTAATGCTAATGAATTTGACGGAATGCATGTACATTATTATTATTTTCCACAATTTTCTCGTCAGCTAAATTAAGTAGCAAACGTGTAATTTTGTTTATTTTTTAAGCGAAATTTTGTTTTACGCTTATAACTTATACGAATGTTATTGTAAGTTCAATATTAAGATTTGCTAAAAATATGTCAGAATTCAAGTATAAACCGCTACCAACGCCTGAGTTCTCCGATGCAGCTGACGTCTATTGACATGAAAATTCGAGCATTCACATTCCACTGCTGGCCTACCAAATGTTATATTGGCATATGAAGTCCAGGATACTATATTATTACATAATTCAAAGACCAACGTGTAAGACCTGTTTGTATTAAAATACTTATTTCAATGTTCAAGTAGATAATTAGCGCCAAGTACAAATTTTATGCCTACTACCAATAATGAGGCATATTGGATTAATATATTATTATGTTGCATACAAAAATTTGGGATCCTGGAGATTGGTTGCTGTTTTTTCCATGGCGTTGTTGTCCGGAAGCAGACATACCAAATATAATGCCAATATCTTCAGGAGTTAAACTGAAAATGCTCTCAAAACATAAAAAGTAAAAATGCTCTTCGCATTGAAGAATTTTTCCCTAACCTATTATTTTAAGTTTAAGTTCATGCATTTTATTTTAATTTCATGACAAAATATGCCATTTATTTTTCTGAATTAACATTTTGTTGTTAATCATCACAATATGTGGTTGAAAGACTAAATTTCAACGCCCGGGAACGATATGCAAACCTATTTTAGTACTGGCATATTGTAAATTTAGTTTTTTATTGCATTCAAATTTAGAATAGATACTTTTTCTCCATCCATAATAATTTTTTATTCAACTAACCATAGACTAATCATTGGTCTCGCTGGGCGCTCTATCAGACCGAGCTGACGTGCGTGTCAAATACTGTAATAAATACTCAGCTGAGGTCGGCTTACCCGAGCCAGTCATATTGAAAGCTTTATGACAGGTGTACATCCCGAACATTTTATTAAATTTTAGTTATAATCGGAAAAAATGCCACATTTCGTAGTGAAATTACGTAAAAATAATTCGACAAGAAATAAGAAGGACACTGGGATCACATATCGTCAGTAAGTGTCGTATAACTTCGTAATTTCAATATAAAATTACATGAACTCAAAATGTCATTCAGCGTTGCCGCGTATGCAAGAATCAAGTTCCCCGTGGTTGACATTTTATGAGGTGAATTTATTGTCATTGTATTTTAATATAATATACTATCCTATTTCATTTATCTAACAAAGTTATTATGATTCTACCCATGGAACCAAGTAACTATTCCCCGGAAGCATACGTCGAAAAATATTAAAAATATATGAAAACGTTACAGTTAGATATATTATGTGTAATACAGTCATTTTTATTATTTTTCTAAAGAAGAAGACCATAATAATAATATATTGATATATTAGCTCTTAATTAATTGTTAATTCCACTATTCTACTACTATAATTATAAATGTGAAAGTTAAAAGTACAGCGTTCCTGTGGGATACTGTATTTACGCGGGTAAGGCCACGGGCAAAAGCTAGTTTTTAAGTACTTTCTTAGCTACATTTATAACCAATAACTTAATTAATAGACCACAGCATAAGAAATTTTTCCCATGAAATCGGGCAAAAGTTGAGTAGCTGGCATCACAATTTTTCACGCACACTAGAATTTGTCACATGTAAGTCAATTGCCACTTTACACACTACAATAATGAGTTGCCGCATGACGAAGCTCTTGTTGGCAGATAAAGATCTATCTTGTGGAGCGCCCAGCGAGACCAATGATTTATCTATGCAACTATCATTTTATATTTGTGTGAATTATGAATTATCATATAATTTTATACCTAATTCTGGCCGCTAGTCTGGCTGTATTATTTTATTATAAGAAGAACTCTTCTGTATTAATACCAATAGATATTCGATCTACACAGCCATTGTTAGCTATATATCATCCAACGATAGTATTTTTTTTCTTAAATCTGTAGAATAACATAATAACAACCAGCTTTTTACGGCTCGGCGTAAACACTGCATTTTTTCGAGACAAATTAATGTAGCCTATGTGCACTTAATCCTGCCATACTTTAGTTTACAGTACAGTAGCCATAGTTTACATACTGCCATACAGTGATTTCAAAACTCAGGATGGGCTATAACGTAGTACATTTGACAGAACAAATCTTAATACGAAAACAAGTTACGCTATCACGATTTCACCATACCTCAAATGTCAGCCATCTTGATTTCACCATACCTCAAATGTCAGCCATCTTGATTTTACCATACCTCAAATGTCAGCCATCTTGATTTTACCATACCTCAAATGTCAAAATATCCCCCAAACAACCCCAAAAGTCGGACCATTTAAGTGGAGAAAGTATTTTCCTCGACATGCCTCGTCTATAATATACGTCTATGCCGGCATACCAAATTTATTTAAGATCCGTTCTACTGAACTTACTAGTTTCGCGTGAAAGATTAAAAAAAATTCATCCATCCATCCTCAGAAACTTTCTTATGTTTAAAATTATCTGACAATGTACCGATTTGAGTGTATGGTTTATTAAATTAATATTTTGATAATTTTCACGGCTTATGTGGCTCAGTGGTTAGCGCGTCGGCGCTCAAGTCGGAAGTCACGGGTTTGAATCCCGCTGAAGGAACAAAAAGTTTTCAATGTTCCTGAGTCATGGATATGTATTAATAATGTTTATGATGTTTATAATGTAATAAAAATCTTAAATGAATGTATGTATAGTATAAAAGTATTAAATTTTTGTCTGTTCCCCGTTGTCAGGTGCAAGTAGCCCAAGTTCTTTGGATACTTACTACGGGGTCAGATTGGCGTGGTGTGAAGCATCCATAAATATACAGATAGATATAATTAATGTTCCTCGCATAGTAACTTAACCACTTATAGGAGATCAATTCTGTATAATTCGGATGCTCTCTATCACCGGTCCTTGGTAATCCCACAACACCATAGACTAATAGCTAGCAAACAATGTACGCACGTTAAGTGAACATAATCACTTTTGCAAGCAGTAGGCCTAGCAGGAACAATTGACAGCAGCGTAAGCGTAGCTTATCGAATGAGAATTTTCTGAAAATCTGTCAAAATCATGACAGCGTCCATACAAGTTTCATTCGATAACGTTGCGTTAACGCTGCTATTAAATGTTCGTGATAGGCTCCCAGAATATCATTATGTTCAGGGGTTAACACAAAAACTTCAAGCAATCAAATCGTTTATATATTTTTATCTATTGTAATTAAATTAACGCGCTAGTTAAAAAAATTATATAACAATGCATATATCAATATTTTAACCGTACTTATCTTACGTATATTTCTATTATCTGCCTCAGAAATATTGCCATAAAATCGTCAGTAATCTAAAAAAAAACATAAAACACTTAATTCAATGTAAGACGAATGTGGATCGTTTCATACTAGGATATTTTAATTTAGCGTGGTTCATCCCAAAACAACCCATAGAAGTATGAGCCGCCATAAACACTACTTGGTTCTATAATAAGCATATAACACGTCAATACAGATTAAACAGGAATAGGAAGAATAACAACCATATTGGGCAGGTACGCAGTGTAATGTCTAAATCCGATATGGAGACTACTCAGTGGGGTAAGCACGAATAATTGACAAGTACGTATTCGCAACATTATCGAATATCAATTAATTGTATATTCTTTTTCGATCACGTTACGAATACGTACTTGTCAATTGTTCGTGCTAGCCCCACAGGTGTATCAGCACCGCGATCCGCGGTACACTGTACTGGTTTTCCGTGGCCCCAAAACCAGACTAAGCAAGCAACTATGAAACGTGTGACATCAATGTCTATGTAATGAAAAATATAATATGTAGCTACCAACTCCCACACTACAATTTCTCTGTCAAATATTAGTCCATGAAGTGGGTATCGTATCGGAAATAGGCGCGACGTCAGGGGAGAGATAACCGGCCATTTGGGACGAGATAAAATTAACACTAGTAATTATACTTCTGTTATCGAGATACTGTGTTAGATATTGTTTGTCACGCTTTCAATTTATCGTTCGAAATCGACAAATTTCTATGTAATACAGTTAAAGCCATTAGGGCTCCTAATATCTATAAACCGGCCAAGTGCGAGTCGTACTCGCTGATTTAGGAATTCGTATCATATGGCAAACAATCACGTTTGCTATATTATATTTATTTTATTCTGTTTTTCATTATTTGTTGTTAGAGCGGCAACAGAAATACAATCCTACTTCATGAGATACAGCCTGGTGGAAGACAGGCAGACAGTGGGACGGACAGATATACGAAGACTTACTAATAGAATATTATATAATCGTTTTTACCCTTTGGGTACGGAACCCTAAAAATAACACTGCACTGTACGCGCCAGCCTTAGCCTTGCCTTAGACTTATAGAAGAAGGGAAAAAGGTTTTAACTTTTAAAAAAGGTTGGACTTAGCATATTTTTAATCAATATTTAAATTTCAATCTCAATTTATAAAAAGACAATCTTCCGCTATATATAATGCATATAATATAATGCAGATTAACATATTATTTTTGGGAATTTTTCAATACGACTATTACTGAGAAAAAAAAGGCTTCAAAGAACTCCAATTGTTCTCTCCTACTAGTCTCCTACTACTCCTATTGAGTGTACCACACCTTTAAAGACATGCAAAAACGACATGATTTATGTTTTTTGAAGAAATAATGGTAGGTTGTAATTATATGATATCGACTATCGTGTTATGGCGGAATCTCCACTTTGCACATGGCCGCGTTATCACTGGGAGAATCGCATTAGAACGCTTATATTTCATTCAATTACGCCCCAAATGAATAAAATGTATATTTGTAGCAAATATGGGTTTACCTTAAATAAGAATGTATGTAACAATTCTATTGCGTCCACAACATATAAAAGACGACATTACAAAGACGTAACAGGTTCGTTTAATAGCGTATAAATTCCGGGCGACTCGCTACGCCTTAATGCTTGTAAAGGTATTATTTAGTGCAATTTACTCCGGTAAACATTTTTATGCCCCATTACTGTTAGAGCAACCTCAGTTGCACTAAAGTATTTTATTAACGTGTGTAACTATTGTATTCATGTTGTGGGAACCTACCTAATGCCTTATCATTTTGCGATAATAACAACATAATATTTATACGTTAGTGTACGAGGGCATAATAGCAGAAGCGAAACTTCATCCATCATTTAAACTTCAAAAATACTCTCATTGCGGCTTAAGTACTTACATCACTTTAAAAAAAGTATAGAAATATTAAAAAATTTACACCTAGTGCCATATTATGTACATTGAGACGTACTTTAGAAAGTTAAGTAGTTATGTAAGTAATATAAGTAGCTTCCTAAAGATGACGTTATATCCAAAATCATCTCGTTACGTGACGCGATCTTGAAATTTCACTGTCAACGCCGCTAAAGGAGTTTCTCACATTGCAGATGGATCCATCGACGGGACAGAAACATTTTATTTCAATTTAGCTGGTTCCCGCAACTTCTTTTGCGTTGAACTAACGGAAACGGAACTCTAAGATAAAAGTAGCCTAAGTACACCTTATATCCTCAGCTTTCTGCCAGTGAGAGTCCTATGAAAATCGATCCAGCGAATTGATCAGAGATTAGCCGGAATAAACAGGCAAACAGACAGGCAGGACAGACAAGAACTTTTTTTTATTAGAAATACCGTATAAACTTACATAAGCATTTTTGGGAAAAAAAATTTCAAATTCAAATATTTTTTTTTTATTCGTATAGATAACCAAAAGATAACCGTAAAATCTCGGACAAATTAAAAAACCACAGATTCACGGTTTGACATTTAAAGTAGGATAATTTTCCCGAAAATGATGGATGACGGCCCTCGTCCGAGGTCATTTTTCAAATTGAGGGAGCAAGTGTCGTGAAATGACCACAGAAACAAATCAATGGAATCCGCCGACTCATGAGTCTGGTCGTCCAATTTTTCCATGCCAATCTCTTTTTATCTACCGCTTAAATGTTTTTACGCTAGTGAATAATGATGTATGCGATTATACGAATAAATTCGTACCAAAATGGTAAAATCTTTTATATTGCTTTATTACCCGTCTGCGGTTATGTTTTTCGAGTGTATGTATGTATGCATATTTCTTTGGCACGCTCTAGAGCGTCTCTTATAAGATTCTGTGAGAGTGACACTGGGTACATCAGTCGGGTTTTATTTTATCGACAATAAGGTTATTGTCAAATCTTAAATGTTTTTGCGCTATGTATGCGATTGTTCGGATAAATTCATACCAAAATGGTAAAAATCTTAATCTAACATAATATTTCTTTATTTTTTAACAATAATTTTCTACAGTATAAACATGACCAGACGAATTGATAAGTGTCTGGCGCCATGAATAGATATCGTCATAATTGAAGAGTCAAATTGGTTTGCAGGCTGATACTATACTAATTAGGTGTATCAGGAAGTTGTTTAAATTGTCTGTTATATTACCACGTTCGCGTGCCCAACTTTTTTTGAACATAATTGACCAGATTAGACCTTTGAAAATAGTAACAAGCGAAGCATTTGAAATATGTAACATAATATTGTATTGATAATATTTTAGCTTTAGCTTCTTCAGCAGATTTTTGTTTACTACGACCACCTGAACCCTCATTATTAGAAAAAGTGTACATAATATTACTATATTAAACGAGCAAATGTTGTATAATATATTATATTAAGTATGTATTTGGCATCTCAGAAACGGCTACAGGTATTTCCAAGATTGTGTATGCAGGGAGTTTTGGGGCAAAGAAACGTTCTAGCTATCTTACGTACGTCTTATCCCGGGAAACTGCGCATTTTTATGTTTTATACTATGTATTTTCTTTCGACGCGTAGTAAGTATAAGGCTTGGATCGCATCGGACATTTTGCGTTGCGGCAAATTGGTGTCTCGGGTTTGAATCCCGGTCAGATAATTTTTTTGTGATTATTTTCATTTCTTTTTCTTTGTAGTAAAACTCATAGCTCGGAATCCCAGGTGCGATTAAATAATCTAATAAAAATGCACAGGCTAGTATTATTTTTTACAAAACTCTGTCACGACACTGCACGTCGCGGTAAGTTCTCGGTCTCCCCAGTGAAATGGCAAAACAATGCTCTGGGATGGCATCATTAGCATCGATTTGCGTAGGGGTAGTGAAGTCATATATGAGACATTATATTCTATTATGTATCATACATCTTATGCTAGGGCCAGACTTACGGAGATATTTACAAATATGTTCCTGCGGCCTTATATTTCATAAGCTTTAACTAATAGTGACGTCACAGATAGGTACGACTTTTGCATGGAGCGTTTCCACGAGACTTGCGGAATTTCGTAAGCAAATCGCAGTACATATGAATTATGAAAATATTGATTTTACTATACTGTTTCTTCTCAGAAGTTACTCGTATTTAAGAGTACTATTCAATATTGAATGAATATCAATCATTCAAAATTTCTGTTGTCTAGCCCATAGATAGTTGAGACGCAGGCATCCGAAATGAAAGCATTTTTTTCAAAGCTTCCATGCTTGGAAAAGGACGTCCGTGCGCGCAAAAGGAAATCCTGTGTACTGTGTGTAATTGTGCATTTTGCTGCAATAAGAAGACTTCAACGTGGTAATTTATACATGTGCCAAATTTATCAAAATTTATCCAGTAGTTTCCGAGTCTATTCAATGCAAACATACAAAAACAAACATACAAACAAGTCTTTCTTCTTTATTATTTCACTACTATTACAAATGGGCAAGTTTGTGAGGATCGATGGACGGATGGATGTTTGTGACTCTTTCACGCAAAAACTACCGAACGGATTTTAATCTAATTTGGTATGGTAGCAGTTTAGGCTCTGAATTAAGACATAGGCCACATTTTATCCAGAAAAGGTACAGTGTTCTCGTGGAATACTGTACTTAAACGGGTGGAGCTGCGGGCAAAATCTAGTATACTACTAATTAGTATACTACTAATAAGTAGGTATATATATTATATAAGTATCAATGAACACCCCATGAAGACTTTATTGAAGCCGGTCATGTAATTTATTAAAATTAATGTAAAATACCTATTTATTAAAGTGGAAAAGGTGCAAGAAGTTCTGTGTATTAAATTATTACTATGTAAGTATCAATGAAGATCAAAAGCGAGCGAAGCTGCGAGAAAATGCCCTAAATGAACTCCATTACAGTAAGAGAGTGACAGTTTCCCCGCAGAATCGATCAAAAGTGTAGGAATATGACACAATATACGCTAATGAGACGAGGTTATTGATAGCTTCACATTTTTCATTGACGTCAACCACGTATTGTGAATGTGGAAGCTTAGGTAATTAATGTTAATCTTTTCTCTTGGTTATAAGAGGGTTTTTATTCCTACTATTCGTACTACCTACTATACAAGTGGTTAAAATCCTACTACTATTATAAATGTGAAAGTGTGGATGGATGGACGAATGGATGGATGGATGGATGGTCTCAGTTCTTCACCGTGATCTACTCTATATCTGTGCTAAATTGCAGCGTTCAAGGCAAATAAACAAACAAATAAGTAAAGATTATAATCATCATTGGAATCCTGAGATACATACAAAATGTTATAAATTAAGGTTTAACCTGATAGGCAAATAGATAATGATAAAATTTTTAAATATAATATTACTAGCTTTTGCCCGGGTCTCCGCCCACGTAAATACAGAGTCTCACCGGAATACTGTGTGTGAGTGATTAATACCAGAGTTTAATCAACCATACCAAATTTCATCTCAATCCGTTCAGTAGGTTTTTGCGTGAAAGAGTAGCAAACAGCCATCCATACATCCTCATAAACACACAATAAGAAAGCGGAAAACTCCGTTACGTACGTTTGGTATATTTAAATAAAACCATAACTAGCTAAGTTATAATCCAATGTCTTGCGGAGCCATTATTGAATTTGGAGAGGGGCCAACCTCCAACGGTGTCAGCCAACTGTGTCAGATTTACGCATCTCAATACAGTTTACTTCATTTAAACCTGATCGGAAGTGCTTTAGATCTGTATCGATGACAAATATCCGTTTTATTGGTGTTTCGGGAAGTTCTGCCTGCGTTTCTTGTATCGTATTAAGGTTATATTATGATGTTCGTTTATTTGGATGTTTGCTTTTCTATGTGTTAATTGAATAGAAAACGTTTTTGGTGTAGTGTAAAAAAAATAATTTCAAAAGTAAGTGCTTGTTTGAGAGCACGTAATTATCATAATATTTTTTCATCAGCATAAGCACATTGTGCAATATCGAAGAAGTTTCTGCTCGACCAGTTTCTAAGCATTTTCTTTTGCATAAGGACGCCTCAAAATGTTTGAATACAACGGAAGTGACCGCAACAACTGCAGTGTTTGAACTACGTATCTACATGTGAGTATGTATGCGTGCACACGATTCCACTGTGCTGTTAAGCGATTTTCATACGAGCGATAACTTGTTCAATTGTTCCTGGAACATGCAAAAAGAATACTTTTAAGGTTAAACGAAAACGGTAGAAGAAAATATTACTGTAGTCCATTCGCGTTAAGAAGGCAGGGAATCATGCGTACAAATATCATAATTGACCAATGGCGAATACGCTGGGTTCACATTTAACAATTATAATAAGCCATTTCGACATACGTACGCATCATTCACTGCCTTCTTAACGCAAATAGACGATAATTACATCCTTATTTATTAAATTAGCAGTTAAAAGTCTACAAAGTAATAGGATGCTTAAGGAAACTGATGGTAAAATCTCTTATCCTTAGGGTCAGTTCACATCGCAACGATACGCGACGTGACGCGGGGCTGCATTTTTTAGATAGCTATTCAGAATTAAACTTTATTTACTACACAAAAAGATACGCGTTTCATATCACATCTCTCATACACTGCACATGCGCTGTGCAGCGCGGTGCAACAACAAAATTCTTACAATGAAATGTGTATCTTCTTGTGTAATTAATAAAGTATGATTTTGAATAGCTATCTTAAAAAATGCAGCGCCGCGTCACCCATGGTTTCATTTTGGTGTGAATTTTTGACCCCTAGCAATATTTTTTTATAATGTAAATACATTTTTATTACCAGATAATTTGATATTGAATCCACCAAAGGAAAAAAGGTGATAAATTGTACCTTAAAATGATATGAAGATTGATGATCCAGTATTCGGGCCAGATTTATTTTAGCAGGTGGGCAACGGTGTATAAATCAATTTGACATTTATCCGTACGAAATGTGACTGTTTTGACGTTACAAATATTTGCGTGGGAAACGAGGGGTTGAAATGTTTTTATTTTTATATTTTTTTAATACCATTCTGATTCTGCTATGACATTGACGACTACTGAACTTTAGTTGACTAGTTTTTGATCATAATAATATCTAATCAAAAAAAAATACAAAACTCCATAGTAAAATTTATTGAACACGACTACATATAAAATATTAGTTTAATTTATATATAATTCAGAAATATTAAGGTTGACTACTTGATAAACTTAAAAAAACATAAAATTTTATGCGTAGTTTACTAATTAGATGCATCTAAAAATTACAGAAAGTTTCAAAATGTCTTGCAAGGTTAGTAAAAAAAAAACTACATCATTAGTTTACTTACATCGTAGACAAAAACATTCACTATAGTACCTATGTGTAATATATAAAAGATACTTACAATTATGATCCTGCCGCCTGCGGCCCTATATTTTATACACTTTTACCTTATATTATGCGTGACGTTGATGAGACTTTTGTATGGTGCGTTTTAAGAGTCCTACGAAAGACTGTAAACAAATAGCTTTGCAAAAAACATTTGAAAATATTGATTTTTAATATACTGTTCCCTCTGAGAGTTTTACTCATATTTAATAGTTCTATTTATAAATAAATCCGTCTTCTAGCCTATTGTACTGAAATTATATAAAAGTAGTATCTAACCAAGCATATCTTGGAGACACCTGTCAATATTCACGGGCCTAAGCAGTTCCTAGGTCTATTAATATACTAGCCCGTATATTTGAGGAAGCTTTGACTTATAATCTTGGCAATATTTACACCATAAAACAAAACCCCATATCTCGCCTCTCCAGCATTATAAATTATATGATAAAGCGCCACTCAGCAGAACGTCATCAAATTGCGGGCTGACACACCTGGTGCAAAAAACTTCCGTAAACAAACACGGCTGCCTGGAATGCTGCTGCAAGGTATTGGAGCCAGAGAAATAGCGTTTTGTAACTATTTTTCTGTTTTATTTCTGTAAGGGTAAAGCCCTACATGTGCGACTCTGTGCGGAGGTGTTGGATTACACAGATGTTGTTGATGTTGGATTACATAATAAAGGGACTTAGGTGTGTAGTAGGAAAGATAAAAATTAATGACCTTTCGTTGAATTGGGCTGAGCTTTCTCTGGGCGGAGTTTTTTTTCTTGTTAATATTACATAGTTTATATGAGCGGCTTATCGATAAATTTATCGCGGTTTGCCGGTGAAATCAGATCTATAATAACGGACGCAAAATTAGCATGTGCGCACGCGGTCGCGTCACTAGGATAAGGGCTGAAGGCGTCCGGCGCGGGAGATGGTCAAATTGAAAGTCTCAAATTCACTTTGCTCCAGCGCTTCACGTTGATTGGCCAATGCACGCGCGTATTTGTCTAAATTTGAATTCCCTTACAGGTCATTCCTGTGAGTCGCGGTTTTGACACGCGAACAGTTTGGTTTTTCTTCTTTATATAAACTGGATTAGTCACTTGTTCTTTAGTATTTTAGTTTCTTCTAGGATGTCTAAAGGCAGCAAACATTTGATTCTCAATTGCAGTCTATTTGCCTCCTTTGCAAACAAAAAATTTGTGTTAATAGGAGTTAGTATACCTAATAAGTATAATGAATCCTTACTTTCTCATACTATTATAAATGTCAAAGTTTGTGAGGGTGAATGAACGGATTACTATTTTATAAGTACTGATTTCGGTGAAATTCGGTGTGGCAGTAGCTTAAGCTCTGAATTAATACAAATGCTGTTTTTGTCACGATAATGTACAGTGTTCCCGTGGGCTAGTCCTTACTATATAATATTATTATAAACGCCAATGTTTGTAAGATTGTCCATATAATCTTAACACCCATATGTTTGTTACTCTTTAACGCAATCGTTACTGAATGGCCATTGATAAAATTTGGTATTGTTGTTTAAAATCTGGATTAACACATAGGCTACTTTATCACAGCAAAATGTACCGTTCCGGCGAGATATCTTTTTGCGGGTACGAAGTCGCGACTCGCGGACCTATGTGCTTCAGATTCTTTAATAATAATAATAATAATAATAATAATTTACTTATTCACAAGAATGCAGTACAAAGGATTATATTTAAACATTACAAAGGATCTGTACATTCTACCATAACAAAATGGTGTGTGAAATTTTTAAAACATGCAATTGATTAAAACTAATACTTGAGAATAATAATAATAATAATATGAAGATTAGATTTACAAATTAATAATAATTATTGTTTTCAATGTCGAAGTTTCAGTCAAATAATAATCATAACATAATATAATAATCAATAGGTTTAAAATCAATAACACATTACACATTAAACAAATTATTTATCCATCGTCTCTTAATTCTAATGTTATTACCTGCATAATATTATAATAAAATAATTAAATTTTACACCTTAATAACTATTTTTGTGCGTAAAGTATTTATATTATAAAAACATTTTTCTGCGAGCCATATTGTCAAATTCCAATTAATTACGTTATAGGGTAAATCTTTAAACTCGTCCGGTAAAACATTATATATTTTTATAATTTGTACAAAAATACTGGAAATATGGGAAATAGATTTTATATTTATGCCTTTCATTTTTCCGTCCTAAATCCGATTTGTGTGGAAAGTATTCGGGGTGTAATTTTACAAAAGTACAGGCTTCTTTTATATACATGCAAGTGAGTATCTTAATTTTTTTTTAAAATGGTTTGCAACTATCTAGGAACCATGCTCCAGCTATAGCTCTAACACACTTTTTTTGCAAACGAAACGCCTTATCGATATCTGTAGAATTTCCCCACAGTATCAGCCCATATGATAACACCGATGACACGTATCCGTGGTAAGCACTCAGTGCGGCTTCCGTGCTTATTGTTTGACGTATTCTCTTAATAGCGTAAACGAGTCGATCAAATTTTGTACACATATATTCTATTTGGTCTTTCCAGTTGCAATGTTTGTCTAAGATAACGCCTAGAAATTTTGTAGAATTCACTTCTTTGATTTTTATGGCCTTATAATAAATATTTATATTAATCTTTTGTCTTTTGTAGTTTTGAAATTGTATTAATTGAGTTTTATTTATATTTATCTTTAAATTATTATTAGTTACGCAGGTCAATACTTTGTCAAGATTTTCGTTAATACTATTCTCAAAATTTTTTAGATCTTCACATTTAATTATAAGTGTCGTGTCATCTACAAATAAAATCGTTTTTTGTGTAGTTACATGTGGTAGATCATTAATGTAGAGCAGTAAAAGATATGGGCCCAAGACACTACCTTGTGGTACACCACATTCGTTAAGCTTGAAGTTTGACCGACAGTTTGACTCGAAGTTTAAGTCCAAATGTATTATAATTTATCTGTTAGGTAACCTTACCTTCATTAAATGTTTGTTTTACGCAATATTGATAATTACAGAAGTTATATTGTGTGAACATATTATGTGAAATAAAAAATATTCTCATTCTAATTAATTTCTCATACCCTGCAACATTTGAACCATCTCATTTATTCATCCTACTCTCTGATCTTATCTGAATACTAATATGTATAAGTGGTAAATGAGGATGTATCTATGCATGGATGGTTATTTGTTACTCTTGCACACAAAACTACTGAACGGAATTTGATGACAGTTTAGGCTCCGGGTTAAAACAAAAGCTACATTTTATCCCAAAAGAGTACAGCGGTTCCGTAGGGTACTGTATTTACACGGATGGGACTACGGGCCGAAGCTAATTCACCATAAAAACTTTATCTACCGCAATTACAAAAGTATCACGAACCATTGAATCCTAGAGTCCACTTTTATACTTTTGAAGGGTTTTTGGGTGGTGTTCGTGGCCCCAGCAGCGGTGCAGCTAATAAAGTGGGTCGGGAAAACATTCCACCGCGAAAACTACGCTTTTACTAGTTATTTTACTTGCTTTTTTACTTTGAAACAATGAGATGTACGGGCTTGTCGGATTATGACATTTATTGCCTACGCAGTAAGGGTTATGTTCGGTAGATGTAATTACCCACAGCTACATTTAGACCAGACTATATCCTCGACGGGTCGCGCGAACGTTTCCTTTCATTACAATCTTTAGTTCTCCTGAATAGTAACTAAGTGACTAGCAAATTCTGAATTACATTTGAATCGTACAATTTTCCCGGAAAACAATTCTAAAACGAAAGCAATTCTATGAAATGATGTTCTTTAGTTACCAGCTGAATATAAAATAGATTTCAGATATTTTTTTTAAGAAATTTACCTTCCGTTCGGGTTCCGTAATACTCAAGGAACCCTTATAGTTTCGCTCTGTCCGTCTCTCTGTCTATCTGTCTGTCCGCACCTCTAGCTTCTGTATTTATGAATATAAATGGATTAAATTTGGTATAGTTAAATGTGTATAGGTCTCGGTTTTGGCATCAGAAAAGACTAATAATTTTACATTTTAGGGATGGCTCTCATGTTAAGGGGGGATTAACATTTTTTTTTCATTCTACCTCATGGTGTGGAGTATCATTGTATAGGTCTTTTAAAATAAAGGCAAGGTTTCAACTATTTTCGAGTGATCGGCCTCCAAAGTGGTTTATAAGTTGGTCCTCCCCTATTTCTAAACTATGATGAGACTTAGAGAATTACAATTTTTGATGCTAATAGATTATGCTAAATAAACTTAAGGAAAACTATTTTGAACGGGCAGAACATTTGAAGTAATTAAAAAAAAATTTTTTAATCGTTTATAGTTACGGAACCCTCCTTAGATATGTCCTGACATACTCTTGGGTAGGTTACATGTTTATAAAAATTAAATCAGCTTTTATTACTTAACTCAATAATATTTAGCCATTTATTCACATAATTTTTTTTCTAATCAATCGTAGTTTATTTTTGTAAAGTAACACATAAAAAGAATACAATTAAAGCCATATGACCAAAAGGAAAAGTTTATTATTGGTTCAACCCCTAGATTTTCAACGCCTCTTCTTATAGCAACGTAACGTAGGGTTAAAAAACTTTCAACACGGAATAAACCTTAGAATAATAACTATAGCATAGAGACCAGCCGGTTCTTTAGCCGCCGGGGATTTAGTAATAGAAAAAACATACATCTTTCCTTATCTCACATGCTAGCACTTATTATAGGTGCCGTTAATTATAAAGTCGTTATTCCAACGTCGTAATAAAAATGGATTCCAAGAGAACTCTAAATATACGACCTTGGAAAAAAACGAAAAGATATAGATTTGCTTCTTCTTTCACTTTGCTGCTGCTTACGGTTGTGATTTTAGTAGGTACCTACTCCTTCCATGTCATATTCTTCTTCCAAGGGAGAAAAGAAAGAAAACTTTTATGTGAGTGTAAGTGCCTTAATTAAGACTAATGGGAAAATTTTATGACATAGACTATAATTCATTTTAAATCCAGGCCCAAAAATTATAAGTACAATTACAATGAGAAAATGTCATGTACATCAACATTCATTCAATAACAAAAACCCATAAGAGTGAAAGAGAAAGTAAGGCTGTCTTTTCGTTTTTTTCCAACGTCGTGATAAAAATGGACTCCAAAAGAACTCCAAAATGACAAACAACCTTGGAAAAAACGAAAAGACATAGATTTTCTTTCTCTTTCACTCTTATGGGTTTTTGCTATTGTTGTTTTGTAACACAGATAGCTATCTGTACCTACTCCTTCCATATAATATTCTTCCTCCAAGGAACGAACCAAAGAAAACTTTTATGTAAGTTTTAGTGTCATAATTAAGACTAAAGGGAAAATTTTATGACGTAAACTATCACTCATTTTAAATCCAGGCCCAAAAATAAGAAATTTATACGTACGAGGGCGGGTCAATAAGTCCGTGACTTTTGGAATAAAACACAGATTTTTTGATAAATAAATCATTTTATTTTTCAACGTAGTCCCCCTTGAGCTCTATACACTTTGTCCAACGCTTCTCCAATTTTTTTATCCCTTTCAAAAAATATGATTTGTCGAGGTCCTCAAAATAGGCCTTTGTTTGCGAGATGACTTCATCATTGGAGTCAAATCTTTTTCCACCGAGCCATTTTTTCAGGTTTGGGAACAAGAAGTAGTCACTCGGAGCCAAATCTGGAGAATAGGGTGGATGTGGGAGCAATTCATAGCCCAATTCATGGATTTTTGCCATGGCAACTGCACATGTGTGCACCCTTGCATTGTCTTGGTGAAAAAGAACTTTTTTCTTGGCCAAATGAGGTCGGTTTTTTTCAAATCCTCATTGAAGCGGTCCAATAAGTTGGCATAATATTCCCCATTAATTGTTCTTCCCTTTTAAAGATACTCAATGTGGATTATCCCACGTGCATCCCAAAAAACAGTCGCCATAACTTTATTGGCTGACAAACCCACCTTGGCCTACTTTGGCGCCGATTCACCCTTAGAAACCCTCTGTTTTGACTGTTGTTTGGTCTCTGGTGTGTTGTGATGGATCCATGTATCGTCCACGGTTACAAAACGGCGCAAAATCTCCTCCATATTGTGATTAAACAACGCCAAACCTTCCTGTGAAGTTGTTACACGATTGCGTTTGTGGTCGACTGTGTGCAAACGCGGCACCCATCTTGCGGAAAGCTTTCTCATGCCCAAGTGATCATTCAAAATTGAAACCACTGAGCCATGCGAGATGCCTATGGCTTCCACAATCTCTTGCACTTTCAATCTTCGGTCGGACAACACCATATCGTGAATTTTTTCGATTGTTTCGGGTGTAGAGACCTCAACTTGGCGTCCAGGACGTTCGGCATCTTCAGTGCTTGTACGGCCACAACAAAATTCAGTAAACCACTTTTTTACCATTGAAATCGATGGTGCAGAGTCCCCATAGTATTTATCAAGCTTAGCCTTGGTCTCGGTAATGGTTTTTTTTCGCAAAAAATAATGCTTAATAAGCACACGAAATTCACTTTTTTCCATTGTTTCCTTAAGTTACTGGATAGTCTGATAAAGATAGCTGTAAAACACAAACTAACTGACGCAGCAAGTTAAAATTTTGATAGGAGTCAACTGACAGATGCCTGTTGACAGGAGTAGTGTTGCTTTTTCAGTAAGGAGGTTAGAAATTCAAAAAGTCACGGACTTATTGACCCGCCTTAGTACAATTACCACGAGAAAATGTCATGTACACCAACATACCATAATTAGTTAGTCCCAGTACAGAAAATAGTACCAAGAAATCCGACGTCTTTGCTCACGTACACTATTTCATCGCATATAGGTCAGGCAGAACTCGGCTCTTATTTATGTAGATATGTACAGGACACTCGCATGACTCCTAAATTTTGCAGCGCACATTTCGTGTCATAAAAGCATTTGCTCGCGAAATTGAGAAATTAGTACCGTATTTTCTAAGTTTTTGAAATTGGAGGCAGCTGGTACGTTTCGTTAAAGTATATTAGGTTTACGTGTAAGCCTTTAGGTATAATTATCTAGTTAAAATAGACGTTAGCCAGAGATCGCCTTGTGCTCGAAATTCCTCATTACAAATCCAAATATTATTACTATTAAATTTCAAAATAAGGGCTATTTTTCCTCTTAGATAGAATAAATTATGTAAAAATTGTAACATATTGACAAACGTCAACGCGTATCGAAATTGTATCTGTCAAGCGCACGGTAGTGTGTGCTAACCTGAGGTTGTTGTTGTTACTTTTATTATTTTTTGTATTTCTAAGCATTATTTAAAAAGTATTAGCTTTCTGCACACCATCCTCCACATAAACTTTAACTATGCCAAATATCATACTCCTCCGTTTGTACAATTCTCGTAAAACTGTACAGAAGGTTTTTGCTAAAATAGATATTATGATATGAAATGTTTTGACTGTTTCAAGTGCGTGTAACTACAATCCAACTGGTTGTATAAAATTTACTGCCATCTCAACATTAACCTGCTGAAAAGAAACAGAGAAACGCGCTCGATGTCTTACGTTTTCGAGCTAGGGGATTGGGGCGTCATGGTCCTTCTCACAATATCAAAACGACACCCAGTAGTTGCGACATACTGGCAACAAAACTGTCTCGTTCCTCCACCGTTTGCATTCCGATTATCGACTAAAGCGCACGCGAATTAGAGACAACTTTGCCACAAAACATGACCATATAAGAAAACAAACACGTTTTGCTGAAAAGTTGACTCTATTTTGCGTGCGTTATAGTTCATAATCGGAATGGAATAGGTGGGTGACAGAGACCATTTTATTGCCAGTGGGCGCATGCACTTAGTGGTAGTAAACGAAGCCTAATATTCGTGTAACGCGAAATGTGACATTTCACATGCAAGTAAAAATCAAGTAATCAATCAAACGAGATTCAAATGGAGTGCTTCAAAATACCTCTATTTTAATTAGAAATATAAAAGTTTGTGAGGATGAATGGATGAATAGATGATGGATGGATCGATGGTTGGTTGGATGGATGGATGTTTCCGACTCTTTCACGCAAAAACGAATGAAACCGGTATATAGTAGTAGTTTATGCTCAGGATTAGCACTGCTTCATTTTATTACGAAAAAGTACAGTATTCCCATGGGATACTGTATTTACTTTATATATTAACGATCATTCCTACTATCAGTAAACTTATTTCCCTTATTTCTCTCTCCAGTTTTTGCAGTATTTTCCGTTCATATTTGCAACGCTTTTCACCTACGCAAATCACATAAACGTATAAAGTAGCAAGTTTGGAATCGGTCCAAAGTGTGATCTTCACCGGTGAAGTTACGTATAAAAATGCAAAATACTATGTCTCATATGCATTTTCTGTTGTTATAGACTTAACAGTAATTTAATATACTGAGGACAGCAAACCAATATTTTGTATTTCTATCAGAACCCCAGTTCCCGTAATTAACTTGCACTTCAATTTTACTTTTATTGAAATATAAATGAATCGTTTTGATATCATAAGCTGATTTTTTGAGTTTGGAGCAATAAAAACTCGTTTGACGTTTGTTCGACGTTTCAGAGAATACCATAGGGACTCGATCGTAACTGTATTATTGCAGGATTTAATTAGCAGAATCGATCTTCTGTTAATATTGTAACTATTTATGGTTAAAAAATATAATTATATTATAATGAGAATCTTCTTCTTTAATTTAAAGGCAGGGCCCTTGTCGGTGGAGCTTCCACCACTTTTCTTTATCCTCCACTAGTACCTTCAGATCTTCATAGGACAATTTGACATTTACGTTCTCTATAAGTTGACTAATATAGTTTTTCCTTGGCCTTAACTTGGGGATGCCATTACTGTATATTTTGTGGTGGTTAATTGACAATCCAATAAGTTGTTGGACGGTGAATAAAAGTTCAGGGCAATGAACTTGTTAGTTTTCAGAACGTCTATTCTGATAATTATTAATCCTGCAATAATACAGCTGTTACAATCCAGTCCCGTTGAAATTACACAATGTTATTCTCATAAACGTCAATCTAACGTCAATCCCGTTTTGACTGATCCTAACTCCAAAAAATGGTTTATGATATCAAGACGATTCATTTACAATTCAATAAAAGTAAAATGAAAGTATAAGTTAATTACGAGATTTGGGGTTCTGGTGTTGCGGTTACCATAAACGGTAGCATTCCATCAGGTGATCCGTTCATTCGTTTGCCTCGTATAACAGTAAAAAGTGTATTGTAATCCATATTTGTAACATTTGTCTTGTGTGGAAAACAATTAGTTCTCCCACAAACATGTTTTTGATACACTCCAGTAATGGACTTACAGGGAACTTGGCACTTACTTCAATTTCAAACGCTCTAATTTATATGCGCGTCTCGTGGGTATTGAAGATTTAAGTGTGCACGTGACAGCTTAGCTGCTTGGAGAATTCAGAGATCGACCAAGCTTATAATCCTAATAGCAAAGTTTCCTCCCAATATTTCAGTATACGGCAAGGAGGTGTTTTTAGTACCTACACTACGGTCAAGTATGCATGTACGTTTGTATGTTTCTTTGTTCCGTAGTAGCGCCTAAACTACTGATCCAATGTTAATAAATGATGCATCAATACATTTGTATGAATGGCCCGGACATTTATACAAATAATTAAAATTGAATTGGAAAGTGTCTGTTTGTAATGTTAAATGAACAGCTTTTTACTAAATGCATATGAAAGTAGATACAGTACTTACAATAAATAACCAAAAGCATATCAGGACATGTCTAAGGAGGGTTCCGTAACTAGAATCGTGTGATATTTTTTTTTCAAATTACTTTAAAATTTACTGTCCGATTTCACTCTAAATAATTTTTCTAAAGAGTTTTTAGCATAATCTATTAGCATGGAAAATTTCAAGTTTCTAAGTCTCATAGTTTAGAAATGCCAGGAGGGGGACCAACTTCTAACTATTTGGAGGGCGATTTCTCTTAATGGTTGACTTTGTTAAAATGTCATGTATGAAACCTTGCCATTATTTAAAGTGGCATATTAAATGATACCCTACACGATGTGGTATAGAGAGCCACCCCTAAAATATAAAATTTATTATTATTTTATGATGCCAAAACTGAGGATCTATACACAGTCTATAATTATACCAAATTTCATTCATTGATATTCATAATTACATAAGCTAGAAGCGCGGACAGACATACAGACAGACAGACAGACAGATAGACGGACGGACAGACAGACAGACGGACGGACAAAGCGAAACTTTAAGGGTTCCTTGATTATTACGGATCCCTAAAAATTAAAGTTATGATTGTCTATCTGTTTGTTCAGCCGGAACATCAAATGCCGGACCAATAAAAAACCGGAAAACTGAAACGGCGGACCGATTTTTACAGGAGGGGTAAAATAAGGGTTAAAGTTTTTTTTACGAAAAATATTTAAAATCTGTTCTGATTTCCATGAAATTTTATATCTGGGGTAATAAATACAAATTATCGAGTACGTATTTTATATATTTTTTAAATTTATCCCCTAGAGGGGTGAAAGAATTTATCCCCTAAGTTTGTATAGTGAAATATCAACAAGTGGTCGGATTGCATTGGTTTTTGGCACGCAGTTAGTTATTATGACATAGAAATCCGTTAAAAAGGATTTTTCGAAATACATACCACACGGGAGTGCAATGGGGATCCACGCGGACGAAGTCGCGCGCTAAAGATATTATAAGGATATTATAAGCAGTAACTTAGGCTATTATTGTTGCAGGGTTCCGTTTAAAAAATATTGTTCCGTTTCCGTTAGTTCTACGCACACGAAGTTGCGGGCACCAGCTAGTATTATATAAAATGTAGTCGGATTATAGTTTTTAACCTATTTATTTTTTTAATAAAGAGAAACTTTTAAGCATTTCTTTAAAGTTTAAAAAAAAGAAGACATTTTATGAACAGTTTTTCTTCAAATTCGATTAAAAATCTATAGTTTAGTTGATGCAAAACAATAATAGTTATGTTTTTCTTTATAGATAAACTTATTTTTATATAGTACTGGATATATTTATACCGACTTCCAAAGTAAAAATACCCAAAAAATATGAAATAAATCTTATGTTCTAAATGATTCCCCTTTTAAATTTGGCTAATATTTTAACTATTTCTCTACTCAATCTTCATAATTTTGAAGTCGGTACCAGCCAAGTTGAACGTGAGTTCGATAAAATATTGTCTTATCAGGATGTTGTTCGGGCTGGTTTTTCGGGCTCCTTTTTTGGAAGTCGGTTAAAAAGTAAAAAAAAAATACATTAAAAGTTCCAAAATAATAATTAATGTTATATTGGAGTGATAACTTTTCTAAAAAAAACAACAAACGAGCTTAGCAAATCCAGTCACTTGATAGTAACTGAATTTAAAGTTGGAGAAAAATCGTTTTAAGTTGACGGGACGCAAGTTTGTTAGAAACATGCACGGCAGAACGAACGTGATCGCAATAGAGTTGTGTTGTCGTGGAAATCATAGAAAAACGTTGTTTAAATATTTATGGAAAAAGGCAATCGAAGAGACTTCGCCTGATGGAATGTCATCTCTTATGGACAATCACAACACCAGTAACAAGTTCGTTGCCGGAAATTTGTATCCATCATCAAACAAGTTATAGGATTGTCTAATAACCACCACCATAAAATATACTATAAATGGTATCGCCATTATATGAAAGTAATATTTTGTAACCGTAACTAGTTACAGTAGTAGCAGAAGATCGATTCCGCTACTAAAATCCTGCAATAAAACAGTTACGTACGGGATTCGGGACTGGATGGATCCCGTGAATACGCTAGACGGCTGTTTTTTTTAATAAATAAATAGTTCTCTTGAATATGAGTAACTTCTCAGAAGAAACAGACTATCAAAAGTCAATATTTTCATAGGTACAGTGGTTTGTTTGTTTACAAAATTTCGCAAGTCTCGAGAAACGGTCCATACTAAAGTCGTACCTAGCTGTGACGTCACTATTAGGTAAAAGGCCACAGGAACATAATATTTGTAACTGTCTCCGAAATTTGTGAGTTTAAGTTCATACTTTAGTAGTGAATGTTTTTGTATATGTGATGTAAGTTAACTAAGATGTAGGTTATTTTCACTAATTTTTCAAACTGGTAGCGCCATCTATGAGCGTTAAACGCCACTATGAATAACATCTCATAATATCGATAAGCAGTATTCCACCCCCCTTTCCTCTCCGACGCAAACCGAAGAAATACGAAGATACACGACTGCAATAATTGCAAGGGTCGCGTCGAGAGTGCATGTGCGATGGCCGACACCGCATGTGTTATTAGACTTTTCAGCTACTAATTACCGCCCACAAAAGTGAGATATATTCCTATAGGAACGCACGTGATAAGAATTCTGGGAAGACTAAAGTGTTGTGAACAGAAGGAAGTGACGAAAACTCCAGCTGCAAGACGCCCTTCTCTGAAGCTAATTCGGTAAGCGTATCTCCTTTCCACCTTCCCATTTCATCTAATTATTACTGCATATTCACCTGGTGACGCCAGATACCTTCTGAAATACAGTCCACAAAAATATCGAAGAGAGATTATTCGCTAAACGCCAGAGAAAGGTGGCCCGCGTGGCCGAAACTTTTTTGTCGATTTTTTCAATGTACTAAGGCGGGTCAATAAGTCCGTGACTTTTTGAATTTCTAACCTCCTTACTGAAAAAGCAACACTACTCCTGTCAACAGGCATCTGTCAGTTGACTCCTATCAAAATTTGAACTTGCTGCGTCAGTTAGTTTGTGTTTTACAGCTATCTTTATCAGACTATCCAGTAACATAAGGAAACAATGGAAAAAAGTGAATTTCGTGTGCTTATTAAGCATTATCTTTTGCGAAAAAAAAACCATTACCGAGACCAAGGCTAAGCTTGATAAATACTACGGGGACTTTGCACCATCGATTTCAATGGTAAAAAAGTGGTTTACTGAATTTCGTTGTGGCCGTACAAGCACTGAAGATGTCGAACGTCCTAGACGCCCAGTTGAGGTCTCTACACCCGAAACAATCGAAAAAATTCACGATATGCTGTTGGACGACCGAAGATTGAAAGTGCAAGAGATTGTGGAAGCCATAGGCATCTCGCATGGCTCAGTGGTTTCAATTTTGAATGATCACTTGGGCATGAGAAAGCTTTCCGCAAGTCGACCACAAACGCAATCGTGTAACAACTTCACAGGAAGGTTTGGCGTTGTTTAATCACAATATGGAGGAGTTTTTGCGCCGTTTTGTAACCGTGGACGAAACATGGATCCATCACAACACACCAGAGACCAAATAACAATCAAAACAGTGGGTTTCTAAGGGTGAATCGGCGCCAAAGAAGGCCAAGGTGGGTTTGTCAGCCAATAAAGTTATGGCGACTGTTTTTTGGGATGCACGTGGGATAATCCACATTGACTATCTTCAAAAGGGAAGAACAATTAATGGGGAATATTATGCCAACTTATTGGACCGCTTCAATGAGGATTTGAAAAAAAACTGACCTCATTTGGCCAAGAAAAAAGTTCTTTATCACCAAGACAATGCAAGGGTGCACACATGTGCAGTTGCCATGGCAAAAATCCATGAATTGCGCTATGAATTGCTCCCGCATCCACCCTATTCTCAAGATTTGGCTCCGAGTGACTACTTCTTATTCCCAAACCTAAAAAAATGGCTCGGTGGAAAAAGATTTGACTCCAATGATGAAGTCATCTCGCAAACAAAGGCCTATTTTGAGGACCTCGACAAATCATATTTTTTGGAAGGGATAAAAAAATTGGAGAAGCGTTGGACAAAGTGTATAGAGCTCAAGGGGGACTACGTTGAAAAATAAAATAATTTATTTATCAAAAAATCTGTGTTTTATTCCAAAAGTTACGGACTTATTGACCCGCCCTCGTATCTAATAAGTAAACTACACATAAAATATTATAATTTTTTATCGTTTCTCATGTAGTTAATATTTCAATATTTCAGAATTATTAAATTAAACTAAATATTTTGCATGTTGTCGTCTCCCCAATAGTCACTAGTACCCCTTCACACAGTGAAACATTCGCAAGCATTCTATCATGTCGATTTTCTGAGAGATCATAGTATCTCTCCGATCGATTGGTTTCGAAGCGTGTCTCTCCTATAAAGCCTCTCGAAATAGAAAAAGCTATTGATTGCCACAGTTAAATACCGTTTCGCATTTAAGCCTGCGATACACGAAATGGCAATTTGGGTAAGCGCCCTATATTAGATCCCGTTCATCTTCATCAAGATCTTAGTTTTAAGCATATATCCGCTTAGCTGGGCGTGGATTTACATATTTTAACGTTGAAACCTTTTTCAAGCCAATTTCGAGATTGAAAGGATGGAAAAATAGAAGTCTTGGAAATAAGATTAATTTCTTATTTTGGGCATGTGTGTTTCGAATTTTTGATAGCTCAAGGATCAATGAATTCGATAAGCTAATTGAGAACGCGCCGCCATTTTTATGCTTTTTTGCATATTCACGTATGACATACGGTATATCCTTATTACAGCCAAACCACAATTTAAGGCTGACAGTGGATGCGTCGCATAAGTACATAGTTACTCAATTTCCCTAATTCAAAATAAATGTACGAGTTTTCAGGAGATCGTGCCAAAATTGTAATTGGACACTTGCAAGAGAGTTGCGTAAATCAAAAGTTTTAAGACGTTTGTTGATCGACGCAACCTTATTTGTCAGAAGACATGCAATTAGGAAATTAACTTTTTTAAAAGAGAAAAGTTTAATCTACAAGAGCTCTAATTTGTAAGACCTTATGTATACTACAATCTTTCAATAAAGGATTGATTGATTGAAAGACTAGAACAAAATTACGCAGGACTCGTTCTTAGTGTACCTTCCTAGGTTCACCAACAGGAAGTCCTGCGTATTTTTTTTCATCAGCTGTTCGCACATAAAAAAATTGTAGAACAAAACATGCATTTCCATGTATCTAATCATACAAGCGACGCGTTTTAAAAGCGCTGCCGTGCGTTTTATTTTTGGCGGTATTCTATAAATACTACATATTATACACACAGTTCTATTTTCAGCGCCGTTAAATTTTAACGTTTTTGTTTAATTACTCATTTACGGAGATAAGATTTCTTTGAAAGTTCTTATCTCAATTTTTGGTAAATGTGATAAAAATAACAAAACTTCTTTTATTATAAATCTTATTATTAGAAATAATATTTTCGCACACATTTTCGAGGGACTTAATCCCTAAAGTGAAATGTTTGCGTCATTTTTTCCAAAGCACAAACGACGATTGAAGAAAAACATAAAAGGAAATAACGATACGAGCCTTTCTTAGAAATTCTTTCGACGCAAAAATGTTTTGCGTCGAAATAAAGAATTTTCTGTATTCGATTAGTTCAGAGTACCTGCTATATTAAGATAATTTTATCGATTTAAAGTAATAATTGATAATAATTTTCAAAGATAGTAAATAACAGAGGATTCTTTATTTATTATTCTTCCCGTATATTTATGAATTACATATTATATGATTATGTTTATATTTACTAAAAATATTATTTCATCTTATTATTACTCGCAATCATGATATTTTCAATTATATAATATTATATTATATCGAGCGTCGTTGTCGTGCCGCCCGTGTCGAGGCAGGAGCGCTGAACGCGTCTCCGCGCCGACTGGCTGATTGTGTGCGGTGACTATGTGCGCCGTGAGATAAACAGCTTGAAGCGATAATAACAATGTAATTAGTATCGTATCTATACTATTATATGTATATATGCGTTGTGTTTTATTTTTATTTATTTTTTTGTACCTTTTGTATTTTTGTAACTCAATAATTATGATTGTGTGCCGTCGTGAGATCGCGAACTTACAAGGGGGTCACGGAAGATCAGGCGCCACGGCTTGCCGCGGTCGAAGCCTGAGTGGCATCCCTTTAAACACATGGTGTGGGCATTGCATAGCCTTAATCAGCTGTGTTTTTAAAACTGTCTCTTTTCGTATTCTTTGAATTATATAGTGCGTTAGTGTATAATTTACTTGTTTTTTGTTAAAATTTGGCTGTGTCATGTCCCTTATATGTTTAATAAATATATTTTTATTTTATTTTAAGAACTATAATCAAATCAAGCTTTCACCTGGGGCTCGCCCCGGTACAGTATCCCACGGGAACACTGTACTGTTTTTGGATAAAAAGTAGCCTATGTTTTAATCCAGAGCCTAAGCTACTACCGTACCAAATCGGATACCGGATCAGCAGTTTAAGCGCTACGGTAGAACGAACATAAATACAGACACACATTCATACATACTTACATAGACTGTCAAAAACATTACCCTTCCTTTTGGCTTCACCGTAGTCAGATAATAAGCACTGAGGTGACGAAATAGTGAAGGTTAAATTAATAAGTTAATGAACAGTGAAAATAATGATTATTATTTTTACAACACCTTTTAACTACACTGTCCATAGTGCTCGCAAATGCTACTATTATTTTAATATAAGTATCAATAATACTTAACTAGATTACTTAAATAGATTACTTAGCAACAATTATTGCAATAAGCCATTTATTAATTATTATTATTAGAATAGCCCTCTGTTAACGACAGTTCAATCGTTTCTTATTGTTCTGAATTCGGATGAGTTCTAAAAGGCAAAGTTATTGAATAAGCACAGATGTAGATAGGACAGATAGATTCAAAACATAGGCTACCAATGTTATCTTATACTTTTTAGTTATTACTAGCTTTTGCCCGCGGCTCCGCCCGCTTAAATACAATATACCCACGGGAACACTGTACTTTTTGTGGATAAAAAGTATTGTGAATAAGCGTATGTATTAATTTAGTGCTTAAACTACTACTATACCAAATTTAATTAAAATCCGTTCAGTAGTTTTTGCGTGATCCGCGCATCCATCCATACATACATTCTGACAAACTTTCACATTTATAATAGTAGTAGGATGACTCTTGTGATGTGTCGGTTGAGAACAATTTATTGAATATTCTATTGACGTAGTGACAAAAAACGTGCAGGGTATTTTCATTGCCATGCCAATGTACAATTGTAAAAAAATGTTTCAAAACTTCGGAAGTTGGGGTCTCCAAAATGGCCGTTTTGTAGGCGTCCACAGCTTCTTCAGGTGATGAAAATCTCTGACCACGCAATTTATTCTTTATTTTAGGGAAAGTATAGAAATCATTAGGGCTTAGGTCGGGGCTGTACGGCGGATGGTCTAATAATTCTATGATTTCTTGCTCTAAAAACTCTTTTGTTCTGTGCGCGGTGTGAGAACTCGCATTGTCGTGTTGGAGGATGATGCGGCGGTTGCAGTTCTCTTTACGGAGTTCAGAAACGACCTGTGGCAAACAAATGTTAGCATACCATTCTGCATTAACCGTTCTTTGTCCCTCAAGAGGAATAGTCGCAACATGGCCGGTTTTGGAGACAAACGTGGCCACCATTTTTTTTGCAACATTCCGTGAACGAACAATTTTTGTTGGCTTTAACTCATTTTCGAACACCCAAACTCGTGACTGGTTTTTTGTTTCGGGTTCGTACGCATATATCCAGGATTCGTCACCTGATACAATGTTGTATACAGCATTTGAGGATCCTGCGTGGAATCTTTCGAGAGTTCTGACGCACCAAGTAACGCGAGCCGCTTTTTGCTCTTCACAGAGCAAATGCGGTATCCATCGGGAAATGCAATGCAAGATTATTTGTATTTGACTCATGCCAATGTCTAAAGTTGCCTGAATTTCGCGGTATGTCACATATCGATCTTCCTCAATCAGCTTACGCACAGCATCAACGTTTTCTTGGGTGACTGCAGTTTTTGGACGACCTTGACGGGGATCATCACTGAGCTTGACACGTCCACGTTGAAATTCAGCAAACCAGCGATAAATTGTGGTTTTGGATGGGGCTTCATCACCAAATGCAGAAATCATCCGGTCAACACACTGTTTTTGTTTTAAACCACTTCGAAAGTCATAATAAATCATCGCTCTAGAATTTTCTCGAGTCAATTCCATTTTCTCAACGACTAAACAAGTTTGACAAGACCTTGTGACAGGACCGAGAATCTTTTTTTAAATAAATAAACGGTATTAGATTTTTAAAACCAAGGAGTTTTAAATTAAAAAGATTTTAATATGACAGGAACAGTGGAAATATTCCATTCCCGATACTTTTAGTGCAGCCTATGTAGTAATTATTTTAATAGAGGTATGTGGTCTCTGATTACACCTAAAACAAACCAAAGGGTATCGATCCTGAGACATATTTTGTCTATTCATACAAAAAAATAATATTCGGGTCTGTACTTTGTCGATACTCTATGTTAACTAAAGCAATAAATACGTTGATCTCCAGACATCGTTGGAGTCTAGAGGGTATTCTGACTGAACAAGTATCAGTTTTACTTTAATTCAACATTTGAATGTGATATTTTATTGCATCGTAAACGTAAGTGAGATATTCGTTAGTGGAACCCACAAAAATTGCTTTAAAAATTGAATATATATATATATTGATAACTATATATGTATATTGATAAAAAGTTGTAACTTAACGATATACCATACATTTTATTGTCCAATTAGCATAATGTCGCAGATTTGATCCAATGCAGTACGTCCAATGTCCATATTGACATAACAGTCATGCAAATCCACGGTCAGTTCCAACTCATACATACGTAATTTTTCTAAGTGTAATCATACGATTACACTTAGAAAAATTAATCTTATATTTTGTGGCATCACAATATTCATCAACTGTGGTCTTCTCAGCGTGTCGTCCATCGCGATAGACTTTTGCGAGATTTGAGAATTAACGTCACTTACCAAATTGTTAGTTATATCAGACACACCGTTTCCTGTTTAGAACTTGCGCCCTCTCGAGTGCAACTCAAGCGCTTTCTTAGCAAAATGCATTAGGGTAAATCATAAAATAACGAAGATATTCTCAGTAGAACTGGTTCGGCACAAACTATTACCCGGTGTGGTTAAACTCCGGCGCGCTCTAATGAGAACACCGGAACAGGGCGGCGACAGACGCACGACTTTTGGAACTTCAGGTGTCAAATTTTAGGGTTAGAAGTATGAACTGACTTTTGGAGAACTAACCATTGTTGATAAGTGAAATTGTCGTGTTAAGAACATGTTGTAAACTCGACTGTCAACATCACATCGTCTTCCCTTATGAATATTACTTATCTATGTATATATTGCATAGTGCAAAACCTTGTTTTAGATATATACCGCCCGATAGATGGCTCTAATTGCAATGAAAATAAAGTATCGTTGTTCTGTTGTTACAATAGGTAGATATTATTAACTTACGCTACTATTTCGCTGATCTTACGTTTCGCCACTGGTACAGCTACAATAATGGAGAATGATATCTTACTACTATTATAAATGTGAAAGTTGGTGAGGATGGATGGATGGATGGATGTTCTAGCCGAATCTAGAACGAAAGTCCTGGCTGGAAGAAACTCACGCTCCGCTCGCTGCGCGCACCCTTGGCATATGTCCTGTCACGCACACATAGCTGCGAGCTGTCAATCGTGTAAGTCTTTCGAATGACAGTTTGTTACGTTAGTAATATAATATAATCTTCATCAGAGCGCCAATGTTAGATGCCGTTCATCATGAGTGAGTCAAAGAAAGATCTTTTCAACTACGTAATGCTTAGCGAATATATAATATAATATAATCGAAGATATTATTAAGGCGATAGCATTTAGTTACTTTGAGGGATTAAAGTTTACTTATAGTGAGGATTATTACAGAATATTGCTAATTTACAAGAGTACGCGTCTTAACAGGCTAAATAAATTAAGGTACACGTATATTTGGAATACTAATACAAAGATTTCCAAACTAAAGACAGGTTATGACGTACATTTGACAGAACAAATCTTCGTACAAGAAAAGAAAGTTACGCCATCTTGATTTCACCATACTTCAAATGTCAAAATGACCCCAAAAACTCCCAAAGTGGGGGCCATTTAAGTGAAGACAGTTTTTGCCCTAGTATGCCTCGTCTTTAGTATATACGTCTATGTACTAATATTAATTCTATTCTACTTGACATAATCAGATTTAAAACAAGCTTATTTGTTCAAGAACTTTAACTGTTGTAGTTAAATTTTTATTACGACAATAGGTCTCCCTGTGGTTGAAATTAGCCTATAATAATACATATAAATTATAAATTTAAATATTATAAAGGGTTTTTTGATTCCAAGATAGAAAACAAAATCATAAATGTAAATGACAGATTAACAAACGTCATTGTGTAACAAAACAAACGCACGGTAGTGTGTGTTAATAATCTGAGGTGGTGTGTGTTATGTTTATTAATTTTATATATTTCTAAGCATAGTTTGAAAATTTTTGCTTTCTGCACACCTCCACATAAACTTTAACTTTGTCAAACATTATACTCCTCCGTTCGCACGGTTCTCGTAAAAATGTAGCGAATGTTTTTGATTCACGTATTAAGACGCATTGTTTGTAGCCATCCTTTTGTCAATTGCTGCCATTCCTTTCGAAGCATGGGTCAACATCGGCCTATTTCAATTCCCCCAGTCGCATCTCTGTCGACCACCCTTAGCGTTCCAGCTGGTTTGGTAAACCAATTCATTTGTCCACCATTGGGACGTTCAGATTTTCCAGCCTTAATTATTATGATACTCTTATCGCCCATATGCACCGCTCATTAAATACGTTCGGATTAAATGATCGGCTTGTAATTATTGCCTTTGGCGTTTACCAAAAAAAAAAAAATTAATTAAGGAAATCCTAGGTTTTGTGATTAAAAATGTACAGCTCTTAAATTTTCCGGCGCTACTACTTGGATGAGATACAAAGCATTATATTATGTAGACCGACTGAAAATATTTTGTTTGTCGATTGTTTATAGCCTATTCACAAAAGAGATTTTATTTTTTAGGAACCGTGCATTTTTCCGGCCTAAGTGTCCGTAGTCTACTCTATATCTATGTAAAATTTCATCAAATTCGGGTCAGTAGTTTCATAGCCCCTTAAATATAAACTAACAAACAAATCTTTCATTTTATAATTAGTGTTGATGAATATGTCAATAGTATATCACTTTTAACTTATTTTAATGAGCGGTGCATATTTAGTGATATGAATGATCTTCGATTGTATCCCATGGGGACACTGTACTTTTTCGGGATAAAAGTATCCTATGTTTTAATCCAGTGCTTAAACTACTACCATGCCAAATTACATCGAAATCCGTTTAAGGGCTTTTCATGAAAGAGTAACAAACTTTTATCCATACACTCACAAACTTTCACTTTTATAATACTAGTAGGATTATCATGTTCCTTTTCACCGCACGTAACTCACAAAGTCTTTAGTATCAGCAGTGGATGTTATATTTATGTACATTTCCAACAAACCTCTCACAAATTGAGGTGGCAAATAGAAATAGTTTTCCGCTCTATACGAACATCTTACAATGAAAGCTTATATCAATTGGATGGGGGACGAATACACGAATCATCACATTATCTCATCTCCGGCTTAGGCCGAGTGCACATTGAGGATTGTATTGATATCTCTTATAAAGTATAATAATATCGTTTAAAGTATAATAATACTTATTATTTCACTTCCTATTTATTAAACACCTATAATTCTACACCAAAACGTTTTGATGGGACTAATTAAAGCGAAAAACTCCTGTAGGATCCCACAATGTACCGTCCGTTATTGTTATTTTTTTATTACTTCTATGTTTTTCTAAGAAATATCTTAGGTTTCTGCATAACTTACTCCACATAAACTTTAACTGTGCCAAATATCATACTACTCCGTTCGTATTATTCTCGTAAAACTGTACTGTAAGTTTTTGCTTTACGTTTAATATCGTGCGTGGAGCGCTATACTACGGTCGCGCTCCGCATTACACAATTTTTTTTCAAAGCAAATTGCTTGCGTGTCGCGCGCGGCACGTCCACCATCGCGTTGGTGGCAAACGAGTTGCTGGCGTTCATCCAGCACGCTATTGACACTGTGGACGAGGTCAGCATCATGCAGATATGCAAATCTTCCTTCACCAATGAGGAGATTTGCACGGGCAAGCAGCTGCTCTACAAGACGCTCGGACAGAGCGCGAACATGCCATCGCGGAGGCAGTACATCATCTCCCTCCTGAAGCATTCAGATCCAGACGACGTGCCGGCCTTTGTGGCGAAAGATCTCCACAAGCTGCCGGTTGTAACTATGTATGAACCACGACGACGTCTCCAGCCTGCTGAACAACAACAGTATGAAGTCAGAGCCGGACAAAATAAGAGGTATATTAGATGCATCGGAATCTACCATCTGTGTCTTATGTAGGGAATTACTACAATTAAAATGTAATATTTCAGTAAGTAGGTCACCCGATCATTCAACCGCCTTTGTCAACACCAAACCGCACCTAACGTACCGGAACTGCGCCTGCAGTGCGAGGTACCCGCGACGCCGTTGTACGTATCCCGCCTGCACCTGGACTACATCCGCAAGAAGACGTCCATCGCCTTGAGGGTCGAACGTCTGGAGTCACGCCATAAGGTCAACTTCAGTTCCTTTGTGGTGAGAGTGCCGACGGGTGTGGTCTACCGGAGGTTCCGGGGGAGACTCCGGACTGAGGCGCGCATCACATCGCCGACAACACGTGATAAAGTGCAGTTTAAGTATATAATAATAATAATATGTATGTTAGTCTGTAAGGTATTTATAATATGGGACTATGCCGCCCTAAATAAACGTTATTTAGTTTAATTTAATACAATAATTAAAGGCTTCTTAGTAAAACAATACAATAAAAATAAGGAACCTGTGAAAAATGTGAACCTCACATAGATTTGACACTATTTATAATCTACTATACATGATAATTATAAAATCTATTAATATATTATAATAATAAGTACCAGTGCTCTAAGAAACAATTCGTTTGAAATATTTTTTAAGTAATTAAGCATTTGACAGTACTACAATTATTCTACAAAAGTTTTGCGTGGCAATGTTCTACTGTACATTATATACAATTAATTAAATAGTATGAAACAATGTTCCCGTGTGTACCGGCTTAACCACTATCATTTATCACTAGGATCAGGTGATGCGGCGGTCCATCCATCATAAGTAATAAAGGATTAGTAGCCTCAATTACTGTATCATTTTCTTGATGGCGTCTTCGCTGTTTCGCTATTAGCTGGATGCATAATTAAAAATAATGCCCCGTGATAGTTTCTTACGCCGGTTCTTCGGGTTAGTTCCGGATGGTAAACATGACGTAGGGACAAATCCGTAATTGTTATTATTAACCTATATGGAAATAAAACTTTTTGTATTTGATTTTATTTAATAAAATAATATGCTTATATCAATATCTAATAAATAAAAATATCATGTCACAGTGTTTGTAGCCAACGTTAGAGCACTAAACCAAATTGGTTTAATGCTCAAGTAGCCGACCTCCTCAGAACCAAAGAATATAATATTGTTAACGTACCCGAACCGGTTTAACCGTTTTTTTTCATGATATTTGTGTGTATATTCGCCATTTTTAATACCAATAACGATAATTATTAAGATGGAAAAATAGCCTTTGCTGGGTTAGCTGGTATTATATAATAATAGCTGGTGCCCGTAACTTCGTTTGCGTGGAACTAAAAGTAGCCTTAGTTATGCTGATAACATGGGCCAGTGAAAGTCCGGTCAAATTGGTCCAGCCGTTTCAGAGATTACATTGATTTTTTGGTGTAGGTACCTATATATACTATCACATGAATTAAGTACAAAGCTGTTAATTTGAAATGACAAACAGAAACTTCAATTTTAATTTTTTTTCGCTAAACTAAAGTTTCTATAGTCTGCGCTTGTTCGACCTTAAATTTTTAATCAGTATTTGCTCAGACGTAGCTCCAGATGTAGATTTCTTTGGAAATTAGTAGGAAAGCGAACAAGTTTTGTTCATGTAGTGGTTACCGCATTTTCAACTATTTTCTTTCAACTGCGCTAACCGTTAACGCAGAATTATAATACATATATTATAATGTATGTGTTTATCATAACGTCACAGTCTTCAATCAGCGTAATAATAAGTATATTCTTAGACACTAGCTATTTAAAGGTGTAATTGATTCTTGTATAGACGTTAGATAGTATTCTGCAACTGCAAACTGAAAAAAAAACACTTGTCTTAAGACTGGTCCAGTATAAAAAAACAGGTTATACTAAAAATTTTAAGTGATTCTTATCCCAAATCAAAAAACTTTGGTGATTGTGTTTGAATGAGTGTGAAAACTAATAATTAACCATTCATACGACGGGTATCTCCCGTTCCCGTTCTGTCACCCGGGATAGTAGTCGATGATGATGGTGATAATGATGACGTAGCGCAACAAATAAACTTATTAGAATTAGAATTAGAATTATTTTTATTTTCCAAGAAATTGGTAATACAAGGATGTTGTTATACAATATAGGTCACAATTTCTGCCTCTAGGGCGTGGAAATATTTACAATATAAATAAAGATCACGCAAATTAAAAACTTTTAAACAATATTTGTAATAATTATATCATATCACCAAAACCTTTCATAAGTCAAAAGTTAAAATCTGTCTTCATCACCATAAAATCAAAATAATATTTATAATATGTCAAAATCATCATATTTAATAACTTATATTAATTAAGTAATACTTATTATAGCAATGTCAAATCAATTATTATTATTTATGTCATTTTATTTGTAATACGAGGGCGGGTCAATAAGTCCGTGACTTTTGGAATAAAACACAGATTTTTTGATAAATAAATCATTTTATTTTTCAACGTAGTCCTCTTTGAGCTCTATACACTTTGTCCAACGCTTCTCCAATTTTTTTATCCCTTCCAAAAAATATGATTTGTCGAGGTCCTCAAAATAGGCCTTTGTTTGCGAGATGACTTCATCATTGGAGTCAAATCTTTTTCCACCGAGCCATTTTTTCAGGTTTGGGAACAAGAAGTAGTCACTCGGAGCCAAATCTTGAGAATAGGGTGGATGTGGGAGCAATTCATAGCCCAATTCATGGATTTTTGCCATGGCAACTGCACATGTGTGCACCCTTGCATTGTCTTGGTGAAAAATAACTTTTTTCTTGGCCAAATGAGGTCGGTTTTTTTTCAAATCCTCATTGAAGCGGTCCAATAAGTTGGCATAATATTCCCCATTAATTGTTCTTCCCTTTTGAAGATAGTCAATGTGGATTATCCCACGTGCATCCCAAAAAACAGTCGCCATAACTTTATTGGCTGACAAACCCACCTTGGCCTTCTTTGGCACCGATTCACCCTTAGAAACACACTGTTTTGACTGTTGTTTGGTCTCTGGTGTGTTGTAATGGATCCATGTTTCGTCCACGGTTAAAAAACTCCTCCATATTGTGATTAAACAACGCCAAACCTTCCTGTGAAGTTGTTACACGATTGCGTTTGTGGTCGACTGTGAGCAAACGCGGCACCCATCTTGCGGAAAGCTTTCTCATGCCCAAGTGATCATTCAAAATTGAAACCACTGAGCCATGCGAGATGCCTATGGCTTCCACAATCTCTTGCACTTTCAATCTTCGGTCGGCCAACACCATATCGTGAATTTTTTCGATTGTTTCGGGTGTAGAGACCTCAACTGGGCGTCCAGGACGTTCGGCATCTTCAGTGCTTGTACGGCCACAACGAAATTCAGTAAACCACTTTTTTACCATATAAATCGATGGTGCAGAGTCCCCATAGTATTTATCAAGCTTAGCCTTGGTCTCGGTAATGGTTTTTTTTCGCAAAAAATAATGCTTAATAAGCACACGAAATTCACTTTTTTACATTGTTTCCTTAAGTTACTGGATAGTCTGATAAAGATAGCTGTAAAACACAAACTAACTGACGCAGCAAGTTCAAATTTTGATAGGAGTCAACCTGACAGATGCCTGTTGACAGGAGTAGTGTTGCTTTTTCAGTAAGGAGGTTAGAAATTCAAAAAGTCACGGACTTATTGACCCGCCTTAGTATGTAGATATAGAAAATAAAATAAAAGAATTTAAAACAGAATAAAATAAATATTTAAAACATATTTTTGAATTTTTTGGTAACTATAACATCATTAAAGAACTCTTGTGTTGTGTAGTAGCTTTTATCTAATAACCAGGTGAATAGTTCGTTTTTAAATTTATTGCATGTAGTATTATTATTTTTAATTCTATTGGGTATATTATTGTATATTTTAATAGTCATGCAATATGCGTTCTTGCTATGAATTGTTAACCGCTGTGTTGGAATAGTAATATTTTTACTACTGGTTCTTTTACATCTGGCATTTTGTTTATAATTCTGATCTTCAAATAACGCAGTATATTTTTTAATAAATAGGCACGATTCTAATATATATAGACTAGCAAGAGGAAGTATTTTAAACTTTCTAAAAAGAGGTCTACAATGTGCTAGTCTATCAGCTCCTGCCATAGCTCTGATACATTTTTTTTGTATTAAGAATGCTTTGTTTAAATCTACTGAATTTCCCCACAATACTAAACCATATCTTAATGTTGAAGAAACGTATCCATGATAGGCTGTTACAGCGGCATCTAGTGAAACAATATTTTTTATCCTCCTCAGAGCAAATACAAACCTATTAAGTTTATTACAAACATTATCTATGTGATCTTTCCAATTTAAGTTACTATCTAAAATAAATCCTAGAAATTTAGTAGAAGGTACGCATTTAATAGGGCTTACTTTTATTTCTAAATGTTTGTCATTATTTTTAGTCGATTTATAAAATTTTATTATTTTAGTTTTTTCTAGATTGACCTGTAAATTATTACAATACAACCATTTCGTCACATTTTTAATTTCATTTTCAATCTCGTCATTTAAATATTGTTTACAGGATTTTATTAGCAATGTTGTATCGTCAGCGAACATGATGCCCTCATGTTTTAAAATTTTTGGCAAATCATTTATATATATTATAAATAAGTTTGGACCCAAAATACTCCCTTGTGGTACACCGCAACTATTGATTCTGTATTCAGATCTATAAGAAATTTCTCTATTGTTTATAATATTTGTTATTTCAGTACATTGCTTTCTGTCTTTTAGATACGATTCAAACATATAAACATATTTATTATAACAAGAGCCACTTAGTTTTAATATATTATGCAATTATACAGAGGCCGTGGCATTTGCTGACGAGCGCGCCGACATCGAACGTCGATGTCAGCGATCGATCGTCAGCGAACATGATGCCCTCATGTTTTAAAATTTTTGGCAAATCATTTATATATATTATAAATAAGTTTGGACCCAAAATACTCCCTTGTGGTACACCGCAACTATTGATTCTGTATTCAGATCTATAAGAAATTTCTCTATTGTTTATAATATTTGTTATTTCAGTACATTACTTTCTGTCTTTTAGATACGATTCAAACATATAAACATATTTATTATAACAAGAGCCACTTAGTTTTAATATATTATGCAATTATACAGAGGCCGTGGCATTTGCTGACGAGCGCGCCGACCATGAAGACGCGTTGTATTTTTATTACATTTCTGTTTGTTTTGACATTTCAGTGCATTCTCAGTAATGATCGTGAGTAATTTTATATTTTTTTTAAATTATATTATAATTATGTTGTTTACTTATTTAATGACGTAATAATAATTAATATTTCAATTTACTTAATATTAATTAAATGTGTAGAATTTACTCATAGATTTATTCAATAAAATTAAAACTAACAGAAGTCAAAATAAATATCTAAGTTAGTTCAAGTCTAGTGTTTAAAACTGATAGATTATCCACACTATGTGGAAAATTATTTGGTTTTAATGGATAATGGATAAATTATTTATTTGCAGTTTTTATTTAGACTCGCGGAGTTTATAAAACAATCCACAAACGTATTATTTTTGTTATTATACTAAAGGAAAACAAGCAGGGCCGGTCCGTAAGTTTATAATGGGTCCACCTAATTACTCTAAGCATAGAGAAAGAAAGGATTTTTTCGTATTATCGTATATTTTTGACATTGACTTGACTTAGCTTGACTTAGCGGCCAGTTGAAGCCACGGGGCCTTGGGCTGAACCCAAAAAGTCATATGGTAGATCCGTCCCTGAACACAAGCATTGCAGACTCGACAACCAAGATAAGTCTTGATGTAACTCAACAGTCAACAAAATAATCGACTACCATATATAATTTACATATTTTTATCTCTTAACTCGTCACTTTACCTACCTACTTGATTCTGCAAAGTAAACATTACATAAAAGACACTTAAACTTGCACTTTAATTTGCTATTACTAAATAGCTACTATGTTCTATAGGAATTACAGATGATGTTACATTTTTTAGGGTTCCGTACGCAAAGGCTAAAAAACGGGACCCTATTACTAGAACTCTGCTGTCCGTCTGGCTGTCTTCCATCTATCACCAGACTGTATCTCAGAAACGTGGAGTCGTTCGTCTGTTCGTCCTACGAAAAGACGAATTTCATTTTTTGTGATTTTTCATTCGTCAGTTCGTTCCATTTTTATATTCTATGGATTTCCGACTAAAAACATATGAGGCAATAGCAGCAAAAAATAATCTGTAGTACCTTGCACATTAATAATTTTAATATATTGATATTAATGCCGCTAACTCAAAAAGTAAGTCGTGGTAGAATATTGAAAATTAAAAAATTAGTTTTTCTAAATTTTTTGTTATTTTTTTCTATAAGACAAATCTAAAACATATACAGCAGCTAATCTGCAGATAATATGTAGAAAAACCTATGCTTAAACATCTATTCAACGAAATATAATAAATAAGGATGTAAAATCAGAATGAATGTTGAAAAACTTACAAACATTAATTCTGATAGTAGTAAAAATTAACTACGACTTAGTTTTCGTATTTAGCGGCATTAATGGTATTAATAATAATAAAACAGCCCAATAGCTATATAAAAACCATAAAATTAATTAATTAAACAAATTTTGAAAAAAAAAGAGAAGAGTGTGGGAAGAGTGGATGTGGGAGGAGTGGTGGATCTCCCAAAGGGAGATCTCCGACCGAGCGAGGTGGTATGCTAGGTCAGGCCGAAGCCCACTTGTATGAATTTCAGATATCGTATATATAGTGCCGATCTTTGAAAACTTCGATAGCGCGATTCAGGATTGTAACGCTTATAGTTCCGCCACAAGAGAGAAAAAAATCTTAATTTTTAACAAACTTAAAAGTACAACATCTCGTAAAATATTAATTGTGGAATATGGGTTTTATTGAAAAAACCATTGGAATTCATGAAGAATAAGGAACCTATTATAATTACCCTGTATTTGTGATTATTTTCATAATTGTTATTTTACAAGACTGATAAAATAATTAATATAGAAACAGAGAAATATTTAAAAAAGAAATCAAACTATTTTTAATTATAATGCAACCTATACTAATATAATATATACCTATTATACATAGTATACTATTATTAACTATTATACATAGTTAAATATCAAAACTATTTTGTCTGTTTCAACATTATGGCCTACTGTGATAAAAACTGTGATACATATACATATCAACAAAAACATTGTCAAAGTTATTTAATAGTATATTTAGGCGAAATAATTGTAAATCTTTACCTGGAATTGTAATTCATTAAGAATACAAAAAAGTGATTTTATATTCTTGATAAAATACTTTAAGATAATCAAACTGTTTGTGTTTCAACATTAATTTAATTCTGTTACTCATTAAATACCTACTAATTTATTTTTGTTGTGTTTTCATACTATTATTTAATAATTTTGTGATAATAATTGTGATTCAAAACAAAGAAGTAATAAGTAAACTCTATACAAAGAAAATATATGTCATTTAGGGCTTCTCAAAATCTAAACATATGTTGCTGGTTTAAATTTTGGTAATAGTATTAAAACTACCAATATTCTTTTATTTCAACAACTACTAGTAATTTGCAAACCGTACTTACAAAAATTTTAAAGTCATGATCAATGAATTATATTGGAAGAACTGACGAATTCAAAAAGTAATAAAAATTGAAAATCGCCTTCTCGTCCTATTAGAACGAAACTGGTATGACGAACAGACGAAGTACCCGAATCGTGATAGTTAGTCAGTTGAAACTTTCAAACATGATGTATTTCTGTTGCCGTTATAATAATAGATACAAAAAAAAAACAGAATAAAATAAATATTTAAGCACGCACCCATAATATAACGGTATGGAACTCTTCGTGCGCGAGTCCGACTGGCACTTGATCGGTTTTTATAAATATTATATTTTAAATTAGACTGAGATAATTAATTATCAAGTTTATCCTTTAGAAATATTATTATGTTTATTGCTAATAGTGACCCAGTATATTGTGTCTAGGCCGAGGTAGATTTCTTTTTCCTCTAGCACCTACTTACTTCACATAAGGTTAATGAGTGCGTGGGTAGGTAATAAATACTAGTTAATTAACAATTTAATCTGCGATTTTAATGGTACCATTCTATTGTAATGCGACTATTGTAAAACGGGTGAGCTATGCAAACTCCGTTTCTCCAAATTTATTGCTATTATTAATATTATAATAATTTTTTCATGGGTAAACGAGCTTAGCTCGGAGTTTTGTCAAATTTTAATAAAGTAAAAAGAATCACTAAAATATTCTATTTGACCGGGATTCGAACACCACACCACACCACATTCTGAATTCTGAACAAAGCACAAATTAAACATCCGCATATCAAACTGTCAATCGGACTGACATAATAGACTCGAAATTATTGATTATATTGTTGCACGATGAAAGAAAAAACATATAGGTATAGGCATAGACGTATATATTATAGACGAGACATGTTGAGGCAAAAACATGCCTCGTCTATAATATATACGTCGTAATATATACGTTGGCTGACATTTGAGGTATGATGAAAACCAAGATGGCGTAACTTTTTCTTGTATGAAGATTTATTCTGTCAAATGTACGTCATGCCTATCTTTAATTTTGAAATCTTTTGGGTATAGCTTGAAATAGTGCAGCTTCCTAGGATCCATTTCTCTCTTCCAAAACTCCCATTTAAGTATGCAACGCATTTCATAGTAATACTTGTAGCCGTTTTCGAGAAACCGATTATAATATATAATACACAAGATTGTTTCGTTCAAAGGATAAGATATACAGCCTATTGCACATTGCACATTCCATTTTTTTAAAGAATATTTATTTTTAGAGAATAGTCAGGTTCCTTACATTTTTTCTTGCAATGTTGCACACACTCAAAACATAGCAAGAACTGTCAGCAAGTTTTAAGCCCGAGCCCTGAAACCTTCTTATTGTTTTTTTTTTACTTATGAATATTATTAGTTAAAACAATATTTCTTCTTTCAGTTGATGACATAGATGATATAGTGCAAGAGACGCCATGTACAGATGCCGGAGGTCGCTGCACGTATGCAAAAGATTGTCCGGAAACGATAGATATCATGACGCGAGGCCAGTGTCCAAATCAAGCTTATAAAAATGTCGATTGCTGCTTCGGAAGTACGTGTTTACCAAAAGTTTATTCCTTATACTGACTATATGCTGTCGAAGTTTAGAAATACCCAAATTACATACATTACACATACAAAGTAATTTTTTTATGATTATTTACGAAAATGTATTTATTTAATTTAAATTTGTAATTACATAGGTAAATGTGGGTATTCGTTTACTTTCGACAGCTGATTGTCGGTAGAAGGAATAAACTTTAAAAAAATGTTGTGTTGTATTTTACGTCAAATTGTAGGATGTATCATCAGAAATACTGAAAATTAATAAAATTTTGCGACCCCCAAACGGTACCCCCGTTTTGTCGATTAAATTAAATCTATTATCTGCTGTTAAAATCTTTTACCCTCCAGACGAAACACACTTAAATGCACTTCCATGATACAGGAGTAACTTTTTTGTTACCTCGGCGGGTCCGTCTTTAGCACCGACGCGCTAAACCACTGAGCCACAGGGGTCGCCGAATGAAGTATTAAGCTTGAAATTAAATATTCAACAAGAAATAAATTCCTGATAATATTCTTTTTCTCTTACCTTATCACGGAAGTGTCTAATTATGTACTGATATAATGCTTCATGCTTCTTTATTTATTTATATTTTTCCTATTTGCTCAAAAAAATTTCTTCATTAGCCCATGTCTTCCTTTTCATCATCTTATAATCTTCTTATTCTGTTTCTTACTAATCTAATAAATAAATTTGTTTTGATTTTTTTTTTCAGTATCAATAAAAGAGACGCGATGCAAGAAGCGTGGCGGTATTTGTATGGACAAAAGTGTATTCTGCGGCACAGCATTGAAGAATTTTAAGACGGATTGCGCTCCGAACGAACATTGTTGTATTTTAGTTTAATATAAATATAAAAAGCAGTGTTTTTTTTTCTTTCTTCTGCATGTTTTGAATAGATACCATTTTTATAAAATTTACTGATTTTTGGTTAATACGGGTTAATACATAGTTAAATGATTGGTCTCGGCGCTCGACTAGATACCGCTGGCGTACTTGAAAAATGCGGCAACAAATGGTACGCCGAAGTCGGCGTGCCTGAGCCCTTTACATTCAAATCTTCGTGTCAGATATACGAACCGAATTCAAACACACCAGAAGTTGTCTTACACGCAATGATATTATTATAATCCCACACTACAATAATGAGTTGCCGCATCCACGGAGCCGTTGTTGTAAGATAGTGCGGTATCTTGTGAGACCAAAAGAGAATGGACTTAAATAAAATTTTAAGGACATTGCTTTAATTGAAATTCGCATCATTAGATTTTTGCAAAATCTATTTTCTAATGTATAGGTGCAGATGACTTTGTCAAAAAATTGCCTTCAGCCATCAAGGTAACATTACCGCGACTTTTGTAAATTGGTTATTCCAGATTTCTGAGGCTTTTTGTCGATAGTTTATCTATTCAACAAGAGTTTTTGATTGGACGATACAAATGCGTTTCCTAATCAAAAGCGTAAATAAACTACCATCAAGAACCTCTTAAACCAGGTCTTAAGGTCAATTCACACAAAAAAAAAAAACGATACGCGACGCGGCGCTCCATTTTTAAGATAGATATTCAAAATTGAACTTTATTAATTAGGAACACATGAAGATACACAAAAAAAAGTTGTTTCCAAGTTTGATTAGGACAATGCAGGCTGATCACCTGATTGTCTGACAAGAAAGAACATCCATGCGTCGGATGGGCATGTAAAAAGTCGGACCTGCGCCTGATCTCTCGCCAGTCATGGCCGTTATCCGTCCCACTGGGTTATGAGAGTAAAGGAAGGGAGAGTGCTCTTGTGTACTGCGCTCACACTTGGGCACTATAAAATTACTCCTGCGTAACTAGCCTTGCTTCAATGAAACCGGTGACCGTCACCGAAATCCGTGCGGGGAGAGAGTTATTTTTTTTAAATAATATAATACACATAATATATTTTAATATACATCCTTGCCCCTCCTGGGTCTAACTCAAAACACAGAAAACTTTAATGTTCCCTGACGGAATTCGAACCCACGACCTCCAGCTTAAGCGCCAAAGCGTTAACCACTGAGCCACAGAGATCGTTAGTAATGAATACTGTGTAGTGTGCTGAGATTTCTGAGTACAGTTACTTTTTATTTTTCTTATCCCTTTTCCTTATTCCAAAGAAAATCCGAATGTTTATTTCCCAAAACCTTTACATCCGTCCATCCGTAAAATTAGCTCCATTCATTAAATAATTACGGTTGATACAAACAGTAAATAGCTAATAGACTGTCAAGCCAATATTGATTGTTTATTTGATTTCCTGCTAACAGTAACTTAGTTATATTCCCTAATTAATCTAATAATGACTTCTACAGGGTTAAGTCGACATTGATCATTGAAGGGGTTTTAGTAAAACCAATATTTTGCAAGATTTTGGACTGTTAATATTTTTATAAAAAATTTTTTTTTGGTCTGTTTTCCATTTCTTTTTTAATTTACTTTCACTTTCTTTCTGTTTCATGTTGTCACCATTAATTCTATTATGAAAATATTTATTTTAGTCTATAATAAAATATATTTTCTTAGACGAAAATATCAGGAATGATAGGAAATACATCCCCTTGAAAGATCAACGTCATCAGAATCTATAACCCTACAATATGAATCTCTAATCTCTGAAATCAATGATATATAAATTTATTATTCTTAAATATTTTAACCGTTGTTTTATATAATTTTAATAATTCGATGTACATAATATTAATATCTATAGTAGCAACTACTTAAAATATATACAAACTATAAAAGTACTAAAAAGAAAATTAATGCTAGTAAAACTTCAAAAGGTACAATAAAAAGAAATCTACCAGGTCGTCCCCACCAGGCAGAGTACCAGACGTCTCTAAGGGTTTCCTATTATAATCTATAATTATGTCTAATTTTTTGAATAAGAGTATATAATGATTTGTTTTTATAAAGTGCATAAGCGCCCTAATTATGTATTTGGCAGCCGAAGATGTTAAAAAAAAAAATAAAAATGACGAGTTTATTGTCTTCTTAATTTCTAATTTACAATTTTAAAATTTAACTAAACTAAAATTTAATACTAGATACATATTATGAACCGATTCGAGGCTCGATATTGAATGCCGCAAAAATAATTTAATTTAATTACAATAAATTCCTATTGCTGATTATACATTATTGCAAAACCCGAAAGTGTATTCTACACGCATCGCAGCGATGCTGCTGAGTCAGCCATCTTCCTTAGGGTTAAACATGTAACTCCCTAGTCTCCGATTCTCTTAATTTTCAAAGCAATACAAATCTATCTTTATTCACCTCAGTTTTTTGTGAGGCCGTGGTATATATCCTATTAAGCTGGCCCATTCGTGTTGAGGAACGATTTTCACATGGTAGCTTTAGTACCTACCTACTCGGTATATCTAACACAAACATAATATAATTTCTCGCTGGCTTCCTGATGTTATGTCAAGGCACTAAATCAAACTAAAGCCTCTTATTTATGTCTCCAAATCTGAATTCGGAAACACCTAAACAAATATAGATTAAATTTTGAATCGCGAACAATATCAGAGTTTGGACAATGCGGAAGTTGAACGTGTCTGACGAACTTTGAGCGAGGCATGTTTAAAAGTTTCAGTTTTGAAATTTTCAAACTAATCCGCTTCCAAATTAAACTACAGGTGGGCGTTTGAAGTTTTTAACGGGGTTATCTTTTCTTTGCACAGCTTTCATTAAAATATTTTGCACCTGTGTTTTTCTTTGCACACCCTCGGTTATTTTATATTTTGAATTTTTGGTCATACCCATTACTTTGTATGTGTGCCGTGATAAGTATTTATATACGGGGTTTAAAATTAAAACACATTTAGGTTATTTTGAATATTGTGGAAGGCCCAATAGGTGGGGGCTTAAAAGTCCGACAACGCTGAACGCACTTTGAACTCTTCTGATCTTTTCATGGTCCTTAATCACCTATCATTAGGTGATACATCCTTTTGGGTCTTATTCCATAAAAAACCTTTAACATTGCAACTAAACGATATTTTAACATAATTACAATAGCAATTACTCGCTCCTCTTGTAACAATGCTCCTAAATTGCAGAATGTTCAACTATTAAAAACTTCATGTCGCCATTTCCATAACCTTATATTTAAAAGTTTATGTGCCAGCTTGGAGAGATGTGATTCTTCGACGTTCATTTTGTATGTAAATTTAATTTTCTCCTTGGATGGCGTGCGATGTGTTTTTAATGTAATCCAAAACTTGGATACGTTTTTGATGTGGAGTTTGCTGTAGCTACTAATGAGAACAAATTACCAAGTTTTCCAACTAGACAAATGCCGTTCAGAGAATAGAAATGGTGAATAGTTTTGTAATTAAATATTGTTTTATCCATCTTGTTTTCTGCATGTTTGTTTTTATATTAATTATTTTAAAAGTATTACGGCCAATTCATACCAAAATTAATAAATACGTAAATACCATAAAAACGCGATTTAATTGTAAGAATTCGAATGTCAAGTTGCATCGCGCTGCACAGCGCAAGTGCAGTGTATGACTGATGTCATAATTTATGAAACGTGTATTTTTTTGCTATGAATAAAGTTCAATTTTCGTAAAAGTATCGTCGTAGTGTGAACTATCCCTTATATGGAACGACTACTACTATCTTTATTCAGCAGTTGTATGTCTACACATTAAAATTTCTCAATTCGATAGCACCGGCTGAAAAAGATAAGACGGAGTTCAGGATCTTCAGACACGCTACTTTAAAATTATTCACGGGCCGAGCCTGTATATGTACACCGACAGCAAGCCATTAAAACTCTTACAAAATACAAATGTAAACGTTAACTGACTGAATATTGAAACGTGTGACAAAATTGTATCCCTTTCCTTTCTTGATTAGGGACATCAAACAGTGTTCACAATAAAACTTAAAAACGAATGCTTACTTAATATAACATAATATTATTTATTGTGACACCAACGCCTTTATCTACAGATTGAAACCAGCTCGTAACTCGAAGTGTGTGTGTGAGTGTGTGTGCTTATGTATGTTTTTGTGCAAATGTGTGTGAGGTGAGTCGCACCCTACGACCATGGTCTTGGGATCAGTATATTGTTTACTACTAGTGTGCATGTGTATGAATATTAGTAAGTATGAGTGTATGTGTTACCCTAGATTAAACATAATATGTTTATACATTTATTTATAAGTTCTATCTTTGTACTGTCGAAATACTGAGCTAAACCGATCCAGACTCACCTTCCAACCCAACAGTCGAGCCCAAAGAAGATGCTATAAATACACTATCAATAAACTCAGGCAATTTAAGTAAATCAGGCCTCCATAGTAACCCTCATGATATAACACTACACCCTAGGTCAAATTTAATCTTATTATAAAACGAGTGCAAAACAACAACAACACCTACACCCACCTAACCCAGACTACCCGCGCCCCCAATAACATTAATCACATCCCTTCTGCACCCACCCAGCGAGATATCAAATATGTCTAGATCAGCAAAAACATTGTTCTAGATATTAATAAATCGATCAGCTAATACCACTGGTTTTAAAGTGTTAAACATGTGGCGGACCAATTCCCCCCACCATCTACCATAATCCCAAAAACATATGGTAGTGTGAGTTAAATAATAATCTGATGTCGTGTGTAAATTATATTTCTTTATTGCGTGTGTATGTGCGGGCCTCAAAATACTACTTCGCGGTATATACTATATACTATAGTATTTTAGGTTCAGATAAAATATTGATTTCTATACAGTTTGTATAAACTATCACATACTGCTAACTTACCTAAAATACTATTTATTTTCATATTATATACATATTACTGTAGTCAGTAATATGAAATACTAGCTTAATTCAGTATCCCACAGGAACATTGTACTTTTTCGGGATCAAAAGTAAGCTCAAACTACTACCATACCAAATTTCATCAAAATCTGTTCACTAGTTTTTACGTGAAAGATTCCATCCATCCATCCTCACAAACTTTTATAATATTTGTAGTTTATTCAAGAATATTATAATAAAATATTATTGTATCTTCGCCGACTGTGACCATCTTAAGATCATTATAAAAAAAAAACAAGGTGAAACACTCCTCCTCGATATAAATTTTAACTGTACCTCACACTCATTAGCTGGCGTAGTTTTCGTAAAAAGGGGTACAAATTTTTTGCATCGCTTAACGTATTAATTTTTGTATATCAGGTAAATTTAATATTGAAATACCGGTTTAAATCCACAACAAATACATTAAATTATTAAAAAAAAAACAGGAAACAGAATAGAGAATCATTAAATAAAATATGAAATTTGTAAGGAGAGATGTACGTGTAAAAACGTGCTCGTATCTGGAGGACCTCTTGTTGAAATTTAATTAAAATTACATCTGGTGTTGCCGTATTTTAGAATCCTCTTGCGGGGTTAAAAATCGACAAGTTTAACATGAATCGGGTTGTACTCATTTAAAAAAAAAACTGTCTAAAAGGTGAATATAGAACTCCATTCACAAAACATTCCAAAAAATTCGGACTATTCAACGGCAAAAACAAAGCGATTTTTAATATAAAATTGTTATAAATCAAATACGGATATTTTAGGAAAAATATAATCTACTGTTTGTGTAAAGATGTTTAGGTAAAAAAATAATTAAACATTTCGAAAAAATATACTATATTGACTATAGTCAAAGTCTTTGCTTCGCCTTTAAATCAGCTGTTTCGCAACGCAATTTTTCTTTATATATTTTTTTCTATATTTAAAGTATTTTTTTGCCTAAATGTTTTACAGCAGTAGATTTTATGGCTAAAATATCTTATATTTAGTTAAAAATTTATAAGATTTTATTTTATAATTACAAAAATAAATGTGGTAGAACGTCAACAAATATAACATTTAAATTTAATTATCAGGTTTTAATGTTTTTATTATTTTTTATCCAGTTGCATTCTAGACGTAGAATCACTATTACTCATCAATTTCCGTTAAACGGGTTGCCAGCAAGATGCAAGTTACATGCAACTTGCGCAAAAAAAATCAAATATAAAAAGTATAAACAATATAACAAAGATAATCTTGGCGACCAAAGTTCTTGACAAACAAGCCATTACACGTAACCAAATTGTAAATGAGTTTAACTTCATTCGAATGTGCGAAGTATTCCTCTTTGTTGAAAACAATCTTCTCAAAACAATTTCGTTCGCACATTTAAAATTAGTTGACGACGCACACCAACGTAAAATGTAAATAATCAACAATGGCGGAGCTCCGTCTCATTCAAGTCGCGATTCAGATAAAAACATTCGTATCCCTCTTATCAACATCTACTGGGTGACAGGAGACAGGCGATAGCGTTTAAATATAATTATAAGATATTGCTATTAATTATAAGAATGTTTACTATTGGTAATCTAGTATCCACGCTATAGCCTTATTCAATCTAGTAGATAATTGTTAGTTAGTTTCGGGCCGACATACAAAGGGGAATATTAGCTTGTGTCAAGTCATCCTAAGAAATCTTGATTACACCTCCGAACATATTATTATTTGATATGTATTTAAGTAACCAAGTCTTCAAAAATTATGTTCAGGTGATTTTTTATTATTCAAAACGTTTATAATTGTTATCATGCTATTTAAATAATGCCATTATTTTAATATTAATACGTGTATAACAACAGTTTTTTTACACTATAACGATGTGACTTCTTTTAGCCAAATTTTATACTGGGTGTTTTTCCATTCAGCATTTAAACTTTCAGGAGTGAATACACTCTTGAATTAAAGCAACTTTTACTATGGGACCAACTATCCTTCTTGAAAAAAAAAGCAGCTGTTTCATACAAAAGGGCTACCTACGGCATAGATAGCATTTTGAAGGAAACAACAGTTTTTTATTTCGTTTAATGAAAGGGTTTGATGTGAGCATTCTAAGACTAAGATGTCAGCCAGCACGACTTACTCTTGTCCGAGTTTTTATTATAAACAAATTCATTACGAAGGTATATGTTATGATTTCACTTATGCATTTTAGCCTCTATAAACACTTTTTGCTACAAATTATCATTTCCGTAAATTACAAAAGTGTCAATGTGAAAACGCTAGTCTCTCACTTAACTACGCACCCACGTAAATCGTAATCAAGGGGCGCGATAAATCCAGCCTTGTGTGATAGTGAAGCGGTCTGAAACTCTTATTTATGTCCAGCAACAACGTGATCCCGCGGAAAGTCAACATTATGAAGCATTTTGGCTTATGATAATCCTAATATTTCCTTCCTTAAAAAGGTTTTTTGGCACTAAACAATCCTTAGCGAACAAAGAGATACAATTATTGTTGCACGTATAGTTTTTATGTGCGCAATCCTTTTATAGAATGTGTTGATTTTCCTCACTTTTTTTTTCTTGTGCAACTATTTAATTATCATCATAAAACATATTATATTATACGTGAAGCAATAAATTATGTACAGTTTTACGAGGATTGTACGCAAGCAGAAGTATGAAATTTGGCACAGTTACAGTTTATGTGGAGGAGGAAGGTGTGCAGACTGCTAATATTTTTTAAAATAATATTACAAATACATAAATTAATAACAACAACACAGATTGTTAACACACACTAGGCACCGTCAGTTTGATAGATATAATTTTGTAACACGTTGACGTTTGTGTATCTGTCACAACATTCACATTTTTATTTTTTCTATTTAAGCGGCAAAAGAACACTTATAATGTTCAAACTTAAAGATAATATTATGAATAATTATGGGCGAATTTCGACTACAGGGCGACCGCTTGTAATTTATTAGGTACAGTTGTGGACAGCGACGTCTTGGTTTTTACAGATCCTTCTTACGCTTGACTGGTGATAATAATAATACAGAGAGAGATGCTCAACACAGAAACGTATTACATATATATATATATATATATATATATATATATATATATATATATATATGCAACATGTACTATGGTCAATATACGTAGGTATAAATTAGAGTTCTGACTCTGGGTATATTTAGTATGGATTTTGAACCATGTCTATTTAGTTTTTTCACCTTCAATAAATTTTCTAAGTGTTCGAGTTTTATTGTATGAATATATTTTGTTTAATATTTCTTAGTATCGAGGTAGCTTTGTGAGATAATCTGCTCTTTATGAATTTATGAGAGCTCATAGTAATCCTATACTGGTACGGTCTGCGAACGCGTTTTATAATAATTATGCTAAGAGTCTCTGTCCCGACACACGTTATGATGTCTTAAGTCTTAACTATGAACTGGAATAAATAAACGACCAAACTGGTAATCTGAACGCACCAATAAATATTTGACAGTCAAGCCATATCGTTTTTTAGTATTTCTAAACGATTAAGCCTTCCCTGAACTGCCACCATTATTTCAACACCAAAATTAGCAAAATCGGTCCTGCTGTTCTTGATTTTTAGTGAGACTTTGGAATTGCAATCCATTTTAAATATAAAAGAAGAAGAATATAGCGGCTAATGCCAATGTGCTAGCTTGGCAGAGATTCATTAACGCCTGTACCATTACACGTAAAGTTCGGACCGCGTGAAATAGCATTGCCGTTCCAACCCGCGCATCGACCCGAACGTGTAAATGCGCGGCCCGAAAGTCCGATCTGGCATATCGATGACAGCGCATTTTCTACATCTTAAACCGCGCGCTATGACCGCACAAATCCCTCCGAAGTTTGGAACGCAGCCCGATTCGCCGTCCAAAATTTACAAATGTACTTGAGATCTGAAAAAGTCTTATTTGTACACGCCACAACCTGAGAATCGAATCTGTACTCTCTCGAGTGCGAATCAAACGGTCTACCCACTAGGCCACGGAGCTCTCTCTAATATTCGTATAAATGTAATATAAAATTTAGTAAATTTTTTTTGCTGACTTTCCCTCAGTTTAAAACATATCAGATGTAATCTTGAGATCCTACCGTGATGTGTTTCAAAATAAGAGGATTAGTTCATTACTCAACTAACAAATTTTCAAAGACATCATAAAATATCAAATTTTTTGGCTAAAATCTTTACGAGGACATCCTCTACACATGTAGAGAAATATAAAAAAGGTCTTATCCTTATCACTTAGCGAGCTTAAAATGATTGGTTACTTGGTATACTTCCTATCAAAAAGAGGGATTATGAATTTTACCTGTTTGTATTATATACGTCTGTCACCTCGTAGCTTCTAATTGAATATACTGTTTCGAATTCATGTAATGGGCAACATGCTTAGTTTTTTATTGGCTTTTCGCAAAGTACTTATTAAGCCAGGAAATTTTGTATTTGTATTGGAATATCTACGATCTACCGTTGACAAAATACAGTCATGACAAATGTGAGATCGTTGCAGGAATGAAGAATGAATGCATGAGTGACGTCACAGCACTTGAAAAGTGGATCAAGATAAATACAAAATTGATTTGAACTCAAATACTGCGTTTATATGTATCATTGTTGTAATAAAAATGTCACTATTTCAACTTGAAGTCTCGTAAAGTTTCACAAGTACCCGTCAGCTTCAGTTGAAGCTTTATAGTTCTTAAAACAATAAACTTAAGAGCTAAACTTACAAACATAGTATCATCCAGATGAAATTTAAGCTGGAATTAAATTTTCAACTCATAATTTCACAGATTAAAGATTTAAAACTCCAACTTTCCGGGGAGGTTTTACTTAATACCTATAATGAGAGATCGCGGTTCCAAGAATTCGCGTAACTTCGGCCGCTGTGTTTAAGAAATTTATTTCGAATAACCTTTTTATTGGAAGCCTTTGAAATTCTAGATCATCAATCGGGAGTATTATATTGCTAGATGTTGTTCACGATTTCATACGTGCAAAAAGAAATCCCACGAGAACCGTACATTTTGCTGCGATAAAAAGTAGTATATGTGTTAATCCAGAGTCTTAACTACTATCATACAAAATTTCATTAAAATCCGTTCAATAGTTACTGAAAGAGTAGCAAACATCCACACATCCAAACTTACATTCTTACAAACTTTCGCGTTTAAAGTAAGTAAGGATACGGAGTAGTGAGGATTCATAACATAATGATTTCTGCGTTTATAGGTATTACATAATAATAATAAATATATTATGATTTATTAAAAACTATAACCCGACTACGTAAATTTTATATAACCCTATGTTACCCGGGCTACTATTACGAATCTATTGAGACCTCATTCATTTAGATCGGTCTTACAGTTTAGCACAAGTTATAGGTAAGTTAAATTATTATTTGCTATATTATATAAATATATATATTAGCTAAATTATTAATGTTATCGTTTGTTAACTGTAAGTTTTCCGAATAAAATAAAATAAAATACATAATAGGCAAATTTTTACCCTTCCCTTTTGGCTTCACCGTGGCCGGGTAAAAAGAAACAATGATATTTAATTGTATTAATTTCACAGTTTATTTACATGTACAACAACAATATAGTTAAACAAAGTAAGAGGACACACAAGGTGCTCGCTTATCTTCAAAAAATATATTTGATTACATTTAATTTTCAGCAGATACTTTTAAAATGGATCTGACAAAATAGGATCATGTTGTCACTATTTTCCGACGGTCGGCGAATAAAAAACGACACTACTTGCCCCCTTACTTATAAAAATACTATCTTTTCAGTCCTCCGCCCGTGTAAATAGTATTCCACGATACACTCTACTTTTTCTGTATAAAAAGTAACCTATGTGTTAATCCAGAGGTTAAACTACTACCGTACCAAATTTCATCAAAATCCGTACAGTTTTTGCGTGAAAGAGTAACAAATATTCATCCATCCATCCATCCATACATCCATCTAGCCATCCATCCTCATAAAATTTCACAGTAGTGGGATTACGCAACGAATAAGCATAAGCTATTCAATATTGATGTGTTAATCTGATACGTTGGAAAAGTCACTTGACAAAGATACACGAATATTGTATGTTACTAACATGAAAAAATACAATAAATTATAAGAACAGATAAACTGCTGAAGACTTATTTCTTTGAAACTTGCGGTTTATTAATTAATTTTCAGGCTTAAATTGAAGGGAAATAAAATGCAGAAACCTCGAATTATCTAATAGGATATTTAATTAAATTACAAGAACTCCAACAAATGTACCCACGATTTCTAATCGAAAATACTTCGATAGTGCAAACGAAATCGCCTCTATGCTTTAGGTAATAGAGTATAATATGTTTCAGTACAATTTTGTGAGCGCCTTGTACATCGAGTTAATTCGAGACCACAATACATCATTCCAAGGAAACCATTACGACACAGAACAAATACACGAGGTAGACAAAGATCCCCGACGTGTCATTATATTCTAACCCTTATTCTATAGGAATTAAGGACGACAGATAAGGGTCATACACTAGCAAAATGTCTACAATTTGTACAGGCAACAATTAGGAATATGCACGAGGTACGAATGTGGTGGATATTAAATATCGGATGTCTGTAAAGTCGGCTTACTGACGATAGTTGAACGTGACAACTTCAACAACAACAACAACAACAATAATAATAATAATAAAATGCGAGGCAACGCTGGTACTTGGTAACGGTAACAGGGAACGGTACTTGGTAACAGTACTTACTAACGCATGAATCATGTTTTTTCGTGCGTACAGCCGGCTCCATCGAATTATAAGACGTTATAACGTCAAAAATGTTTTACGTGTATACTTAGTCTGGCCATAAATACTGTTACAAGTAAAAATAAACATAATATTACATTTTAATTTGGAATCTGTCATTTTTATATGATTGTTCATTGCGTTTTCTCATTTTGGCGCTAATAAATTATACAATATTTTGCGATATTAAAATGGAGTGGGGTGATAAAGAGAACCGAATCGCTGTGATTTTATTACACAAAATAGGTATGGAGATAATGCAATTTTTAAAATACTTTAAAACGCTTTTCATGAGTAAAATGTTTGTGTACCGGGCTATTAAAAGGTACAATGAGACCTCCTCTGTTTGTGACAGAAAAAGATCTGGCCGTCCACGTAGTGTTCATGCGAAAAAGGTGGTCAAAGCAGTAAGGGAAAGAATTCGAAGAAATCCTGTCGGAAAGCAAAAGATTTATCTCGGGAGACGAAGATAGCACCTAGAACCATGTCGCGTATTTTAAAAGATGACTTAGGACTTGCAGCCTATAAGAGACGTACTGGTCAAGCCAAGCCCCTAACAACACCATGTTCAATAACCCTGAATATTCCTTCCAGCAAGACTCGGCGCCGGGGCATAAAGCTCGGTCTACGCAGTCTTGGTTGGAAACGAACGTTTCGGACTTCATTAGAGCTGAAGACTGGCCGTCGTCTAGTTCCGAACTTAATCCGCTGGATTATGATTTATGGTCAGTTTTAAAGAGTACGGCTTGCTATATATAATATATATATATATATATATATATATATATATATATATATATATATATATATATATATATATATATATATATATATATATATATATATATATATATGTTCACTTATGTATTAGCATGTTTTTCCTCCATTCAATGAACTTCCGATGAAATCATTTAATCAAAAACAGTATGTAGTCAATAAAATATTAACTAAGTTAGTGTGTTATAAGAACATGCATTTAATTTTGAGAAATTGGAATGATCATAAAATCACCAGATCAAAATATGAATACGCTATTTACTTAAATATATATAATATTATGCTTACATCATATTATATTTAAACGCAGGAAATATTATAATAAAGTTAAATTTTGTAAAAAAATTGACTGTGCGCTTGAGGTAAGAAATATCTTATTAGATATCAAAATTTACCTCAAGCACAGGTTACTAAATAGTTACTACGTAACCTCATGTGCGTGTATTTTATTAATCTTATTTACAGTGTTGTATACTGTAGTATAATTTTTATCAAAAGAAAAATATTATCTGATTGATTATAAATTTATTCAAATCAAACCATTTTCAGATTACACATTTTCGTTTGAAAGTACACAAACTAGGAGCAAGTTTGTAACTTTGTAAGTCAAAGTCAACTATAAAACACAGGCTGTTATTTAAATCTTATGTAAGTACTAAATAAAATATAAAAGTTATTGGTCTTTTAAAAATATAAATAGGTGAATAAAACTGTTGAAGTTCGTAAAATGTTTGTTTTACTACCTAGCACAGTGGGATAAAGGCTAGACGACTGAATTTCTTTAAATACATAAATGAATAGTACTCTGAAATATGAGTAAGTTCTCAGAGGAAACAGTATATCCCATCAAAAACATTTTCATGTTAAAATATTGCCAAGACAAAAATTTATCAGATCTCATGTAAAACCAATCTTATGACTCTACTCGCCCTAACTCTACAAGCTTAACTTCTCAAACTCTACACCTTAGTCAAAATTTGCGGCCTGGCCATTTCGCTACAATCGCTTTGGCGTGAGGTGAAAAATTTACTGACTGTTTTTCTGTTATACTACTCTTGTAGGAACGAAACGGCCAAGCCACATAATATCTTGATATATTATGGTATCGTCATATTATGGCGAGTATAGTGTCTTTGTAAGTTGTTACGACGATATTTTTCGCTTTTCGCCAGGTAATGTCAAATACGTATGGCCCAGCTACTAAGCGTCAGACTTTTTGCGTTGTTGGAAAATTGGTCTCGGTTCGAATCCCGGTCAGATATAAAAAAAATTGTACTACTTTAAGTACTGTAACTCAGAAATAAGCTCGATCTTTAGTTACTTACTCTAATTCGAATCTTTCGACGAACAACATTTAATCCAAATACTTTTAAGTATTATATTTACAGCACATCAATAGCGTCATGCAGGGGCGAAGCGCTGATATCGGTCGGTAGCATTAGGCTTGAATATACACAGTCATCATTGATATTATGTATATTAGCTATATATTTTCCTAGACTTTTTGCAGGTTTCATTTTCTTGTAATCAAACTGAATGGGTACTGTAAATATTTTGATTAAAAAAACTAAAAGTGTGTAACTTTCTGTGGCTATATTATAAAATGTTGTTTTTTTGACGTTCTTGTTTACTACAATTAATTAATATTCGTTTTAATGATAAATCATAATATTTTGTTTAAGTTTCGTTGAAAGCGCCATCTATTGCGTATGTTATGAGTGATGTTAGTTATGTCGTCGTTAGTCGCTCGGATAAATAATCATTTCCCGAGTATTCTATAGTTATTTCTGTTACATATATCAACTGTAAGATGTAACTGTCAATGTCATTATTGACATTGACAGATGTCATAAGTAAAGCCTATCGAGTTAGTTTATTTAGTTGGCCAAAAGGCTATACATAGTGTAGACGTATATATTGTGCTAAGCATATCTCATTACATATTGTAATACGTATTCGTTGTAAGCACCAATAAAGGAGAGTATAAGAATTGCTGCTGTATTATTATCGTCACCACACGAGCGCACGAAGGACTTACAATCAAGAGGTCATAGACCAACACATGGTGTCAGAAGTGAAAATTTAAAAGAAAACGAAAATTATGAACAAAAAAGAGGGTACGTCGAAAACTCCGGAAGATTCGAGACAATCTGAGTGTGGGAACTTAACAATGGCAGGCAACGGAGTACAGAAGCTTGAGATCTCTACAGAAATTATCAACAATAATGCTGAAAATTTCAAGAATTGGACGCAGTCATTCGAGATATTTCTACTGGCGTCGGGCATGGAGAAAACGGAAGACAAAAGAAAAATTGCAATCATGCTGCATTCCATGGGAGAAAAGGGTTTAAACATATACAATTCCTTCAATTTGGACCTAAGCACTGCTACTTTCCAAGAAGTCAAGGCAAAATTCGTCGAGTATTTTGAACCCAAAAAGAATTTGACGGTGGCACGACACAAATTCTTTACGTTGAAACAGCGTGTGAACGAATCCTTGGAAAACTTTCTAATGGAATTAGAAAACGCAAGTCATGCCTGTGAGTTTGGTTCGCTACGTGAGTCCCTTGTAAAGGACATTCTCATTGCTAATATGGCCACAAACTTCTCGCAATTTCGTCAAAAGCTACTACAAGAACAGGACCTATCCCTAGAAAGAGCCAAACTCCTCTGTAGAACACTGACGATGGCGCAGAAAAATGAAGAATCATTCAATGCAGCAGATGGAAGAGAAGCCACAATATACAAGCTACACAAAAGTCGTCGGTCCAGTTCCCCCTCATACCAGAAAAGAAAAAACGCAAGATCTCCATCATGCCAAGGTCACCCAAGGTCAGCTACGCTTGGATCAAGAACAACGTCGTGTGTAAAGTGCAACACATCGCATGGTCGCCGCAACTGTCCAGCTTGGAAACACAGATGCAGGTCATGTTTTAAATATGGACATTTTACTCATTTATGTTTCAAGAAAAACAGTGTCAGGACTGTTGTTACTGGGGTAGGTAGCATAAATCTCGATGATGAATCAAGCCCCAAAAGTGCTGAGGCTGAGGCTGAGAGATTTACAATAGGGGCATTGTTCAACATTAAAAACATAAAATCACAGAATGCTAGTACAAATTTGATAAGCACAACAGACAAGTCCTGGTACTGTTCTCTTAATATAAACAACAAAAAGGTAGATTGCCTAATTGACACTGGCGCAGACATAAATGTGATGTCTTATCAAGTATTTAAAGAATTGAATCTTAAATTTGACAAGCAGAGTAAAGAAATGTGTAAAAAATATAATATATTTGCATACAGTGGGCACAGAATACCGATAATTTCAGTGTTAAACATTTGTTGTTTAGTTGAAAACAAAACAAAACCAGAAAACATTACTTTTGTTGTAACAAAATTAAATTGTCCAACTGTGATTGGTTTACCCACTTGTATAAAGCTAAATTTAATAACAAAAAACTTTTCTCTATCAATGGAAAATGAAAAAAATGTTATTATAAAATGTATATAATATGTATCAAAAAACTTGTGACAAAATTGTGACCAGATATAATGATGTGTTTCAGGGTCTAGGCTGCCTCCCATACGAACACAGCATCGTGCTAAAAAAGGATGCTATTCCGTGCGTTGATCCCCCTAGAAAGGTACCCTTTGCGTTGGTTGAACCGTTAAGGAAAGAGCTTCAACTCATGGAGAACATGGGAGTCATACGGAAGGTGAACAAACCTACTCTCTGGGTGAGTAGTTTAGTTGTAGCCATGAAAAAGAATGGTGGATTGAGAATTTGCTTAGATCCTAGAAATTTAAATAAAAATTTATTGAGATGTCATTATCCAATTAAAAATATAGATGAAGTCAGGTCTAAATTGTCCAAAGCCTCTTATTTTTCACATTTAGATGCGTTTTCTGGGTTCTATAACATAAAATTAACTAAAGAAAGTAGTGATCTATGTACATTTCAAACTCCATTTGGCAGATACAAATTTTTAAGATTACCTTTTGGAATAAACACGGCTACAGAAATTTTCTATAAAACCATGATAGATCTTTTCGGAGACATAGAAGTTATAATAATTTGGTGTGATGACATTTTAATATACGGTGAAACAATTGAAATACACAATAAAAGGTTAGAAATGTTTTTGGACAGGGCTAGGCAAGTTAATTTAAAATTAAATAAAGCCAAGTGCAAGTTTCTTCTAGAAGAAATAGCATATTTGGGCTATATTTTCAGTAAAGAAGGTGTAAAAATCGATCCAGAAAAAGTTAAAGCGATAAAAAACATGTCCATACCTAAAAATATTAAGGATTTGCAGAGATTTTTAGGCATGATAAATTTTTTAGCACCGTTTATAGAAAATCTAGCAGAAAAAACTAATACCCTAAGAAATTTGTTAAAAAAAGATATGTTATGGTTATGGGATGAAAATTGTGAAAAGTGCTTTGATTTATTAAAAGAAGTCATATCTAAAGCACCTGTGTTAACTAATTATAATTGCAACTTACCTGTGATTTTGTCGGTAGATTCATCAAAGAATGCACTGGGAGCGGTCTTGATGCAAGACAAACGATCCATTGCATATAGTTCAAGAACACTTACCCCCTCTCAACAAAACTACGCCCAGATTGAAAAAGAATTGTTTGCCATACAGTTTGGATGTAATAAATTTCACCAATATATTTATGGCAGTAAAACAACTGTTCATACTGATCACAAACCTTTAATTTACCTTTTTAAAAAACCTCTTCATGAAGTACCTGCTAGGCTACAAAGAATGATGTTATCGTTGCAGGGTTATGACCTAGAAGTAGTTTATGTACCTGGTAAATATATGTATATAGCAGATACTTTGTCAAGAGCCTCACTTAGTGATACATACATACCTCAGTATGAGCAAGACTTACAGTATCATGTTAATTCAGTATTCTCTAATCTCTCAGTAAGTAAGCCTTATTTAAAATTTATATTATTAGAAAGCAAAAATGATGAATCTTTAAATCTGCTCAAGTCTTATATTCAGAATGGTTGGCCAAGAAGCAAAAATAAAGTAAGCTCTCTTGTGAAACCATATTGGAACATTCAAAATGAAGTACATATAATGAATGACTTATTATTTAAAGGCAATAGGCTTATTGTTCCAAAGTCCTTGCAAAGACAGATTTTAGATAAAATACACTGTGGTCATTTAGGTATTAATAAGACACTAAACATCGCTAGAGAAACAGTTTATTGGCCAAATATAAACGCGGATATTAAGAACTTAATTGATCAATGTTCCGTCTGTGCTAAATATAGATCAAATCCACCCCGTGAACCGTTGAAATGCCATGAGATATCTTATCTTCCATGGGAGAAGGTAGGTATAGATTTATTATATTTTGATGGAGAAAATTTCCTTGTCTGCATGGATTATTATTCCAAGTACATAGAGTTAGCTTCTTTGCATAAGAATTACACTGTCGATAATGTTGTTAAAAGTCTAAAATCGTTTTTCGGTCGACATGGTATACCCAAGGCATTGGTGTCTGACAATGGTCCACCATTTAACTCCTGCAAATTCAAGTCTTTTCTTGTTGATTGGGATGTAGAACACATAACCACTAGTCCGTACTGGTCGAGGTCTAACGGCCAAGCTGAAACCGGTGTTAAAATTGTTAAAAACGTATTACGAAAATGCAGAGAAGATGGCTCGGATATACATTTGGCGTTATTACACTATCGCAACGCTGCGAAGGGAGATTTTCCCAGTCCGGCCGCATTATTAATGTCTAGAAACTTGCGAGTAAATTTACCAATTCTTAACAAAAAATTAAAACCTAAAATTGTAAAATTTTCGACATTTGAAAAATGTCATAGACAGAGCAGAGACAAAATGTCTTTTTATTTTGACAGGAATGCGAAGCATACATCTCATGAGTTTCAGCCGGGAGATGACATTTACTTCAAAAAAAATCCTAAATCCTTTTGGTCTCCGGGAATAATTAAAGAGAAATTAGGATGTGGTAGATCATATTATGTTGCGGATCCAAACGGTGTTGTGTATAGGAGGAATAGGGGACACATTAGACCTAGAAAAAAGAATTTAAAAGAAATAAATCCTCCACCTTCTTTTTATGGCGATGGCAGCACAATCAATATGCCTCCCATGCAGGAGAGTATAGATCCCATGAGTTTAGCACAACGCGGAAACGGTCCCGTTCAAAATTGCATTAACGATGAGAACTGTGTTCCTATGGAGAGTCTAGAAAATACCGGTTACGTAACCAGGTCTGGTAGAAGTGTAAAGCGGTTTAAATTGTACATGCATGAGAAATTTGAGTAGATAAGTAATGTATTTGTTATTAGTTATGTACCTATATTTTTAGTTTGCTTTTATACTCGAAAAGGGAGGTGTTACATATATCAACTGTAAGATGTTACTGTCAATGTCATTATTGACATTGACAGATGTCATAAGTAAAGCCTATTGAGTTAGTTTATTTAGTTGGCCAAAAGGCTATACATAGTGTAGACGTATATATTGTGCTAAGCATATCTCATTACATATTGTAATACGTATTCGTTGTAAGCACCAATAAAGGAGAGTATAAGAATTGCTGCTGTATTATTATCGTCACCACACGAGCGCACGAAGGACATACAATCAAGAGGTCATAGACCAACACAATTTCAACGGAGAATTATACATAAAGGTTACATTCAAATTATTAAAGGGACGTTTGCTACACTACTATTTAAGATTAAAGATTAAAAATACTCACTGTGTTTTTGTTGTTAATAAAAGGTTACATGGTTATTTTATGACTTTTCATTGTTATTATTAAATTTATAACACGGATCCCTACAACAATTTTCAGACTTCTAGAGTAAAAATTTTCGTAAGTCTCTTAAAAACTTTTCTCCCCTAGTTTAAGGGATCGGAGGATAAAAGTTCAAAGTTTGTAAATTTTATGTTGTTTATGTACTAATACTAGCTTGCTTACATACCAAGATTCAGCTTTCTAGGACATTCGGAAGTTTCCTATAATATTGTTAATGATCAGTGAGTCATTCACGAAATCAGGTGTTTTTAGATATACATATATAAAATATAAAGTATAATAACCTATGGAATCAAAACTTTACATGTTTAATAAGTATTTAAAATGTACAGTTTCGATTGCCGCTATTGGGAACATATCCTAAAAATTTGATTTATCTGGAATAATCCAAACCCAATAATAACCCAGGAATAATCAAATAATCAACGTAACGCTTCGAGAAAATGTGGTCTGGTCCCTTGCGCTTCGCTTGGCTTGTCTTGGCGGGCACTACCGTGCCCTCACATTTTTTTTTAATAGGAACACCGATTTCTCTACAAAATTTCGCAAGTCTCGTGAAACGCTCAATACAAAAGTCGTGTGTGTATGTGTGTAGGTAGGTAGGTGTAGAATGTAAATGAAGTTATTTATTTAATTAAGTATATAGTTAAAACAGAATAATGTTTCTCGGGTCAGCTATAGTTATCAAAATTAAAGGAAATACTATTATACTTCTCACGAATTGTTTACATTAGCGGGTATTTTTTCACACATCATTGTGGGAATGCCTTTTAAAACCTCTTCATTGTTATATTAGAAGCTTAATGGTGAGTACGTTTATATTTGAATATTTTTTATTTATGACGTCATAATACACGTTCATCTTATTCAGAGTTATTCATAATGTTATCGTTAGAGCCCCGCTTTCTTGTACACCTGCTTGTAAAAGGATGAAAGCCGTGGGAAATTTAGAGGAGGTATCCTTACTGGATTATATAATGCTCAGAAATAAATAAAATTATTAAAATTACAAATACCACCTCACTCACAATACCATGCATATGTATAATAAAAGTAGGTTTGACATAATTGTTAATATTTCTTTCACATTCCATAGACAACATTTACATATATTTATTTTGTATCTAGGAGACAAAAGTTAAAAAGTTGAAACTTAAAAATGAAAATATTTATTATGGTCGAGTTCCGACCACTGGCTGACCTCTAGTTTCAGAACAAATATTGCCGTGTCATTCCAGAATGTCATTCCAGAAACCGCTGCTTTAGTATCAAATATATATATATATATATATATATATATATATATATATATATATATATATATATATATATATATATATATATATATATATATATATATATATATATATATATATATATATATATATATATATATATATATATATATATATAATAAAAAATACCCGCTAATGTAAACAATTCGTGAGAAGTATAATAGTATTTCCTTTAATTTTGATAACTATAGCTGACCCGAGAAACATTATTCTGTTTTAACTATATACTTAATTAAATAAATAACTTCATTTACATTCTACACCTACCTACCTACACACATACACACACGACTTTTGTATTGAGCGTTTCACGAGACTTGCGAAATTTTGTAGAGAAATCGGTGTTCCTATAAAAAAAAAATGTGAGGGCACGGTAGTGCCCGCCAAGACGAGCCAAGCGAAGCGCAAGGGACCAGACCACATTTTCTCGAAGCGTTACGTTGATTATTTGATTATTCCTGGGTTATTATTGGGTTTGGATTATTCCAGATAAATCAAATTTTTAGGATATGTTCCCAATAGCGGCAATCGAAACTGTACATTTTAAATACTTATTAAACATGTAAAGTTTTGATTCCATAGGTTATTATACTTTATATTTTATATATGTATATCAAAAAACACCTGATTTCGTAAATGACTCACTGATCATTAACAATATTATAGGAAACTTCCGAATGTTCTAGAAAGCTGAATCTTGGTATGTAAGCAAGCTAGTATTAGTACATAAACAACATAAAATTTACAAACTTTGAACTTTTATCCTCCGACCTCTTAAACTAGGGGAGAAAAGTTTTTAAGAGACTTACGAAAATTTTTACTCTAGAAGTCTGAAAATTGTTGTAGGGATCCGTGTTATAAATTTAATAATAACAATGAAAAGTAATAAAATAACCATGTAACCTTTTATTAACAACAAAAACACAGTGAGTATTTTTAATCTTTAATCTTAAATAGTAGTGTAGCAAACGTCCCTTTAATAATTTGAATGTAACCTTTATGTATAATTCTCAGTTGAAATAACTATAGAATACTCGGGAAATGATTATTTATCCGAGCGACTAACGACGACATAACTAACATCACTCATAACATACGCAATAGATGGCGCTTTCAACGAAACTTAAACAAAATATTATGATTTATCATTAAAACGAATATTAATTAATTGTAGTAAACAAGAACGTCAAAAAAACAACATTTTATAATATAGCCATAGAAAGTTACACACTTTTAGTTTTTTTAATCAAAATATTTACAGTACCCATTCAGTTTGATTACAAGAAAATGAAACCTGCAAAAAGTCTAGGAAAATATATAGCTAATATACATAATATCAATGATGACTGTGTATATTCAAGCCTAATGCTACCGACCGATATCAGCGCTTCGCCCCTGCATGACGCTATTGATGTGCTGTAAATATAATACTTAAAAGTATTTGGATTAAATGTTGTTCGTCGAAAGATTCGAATTAGAGTAAGTAACTAAAGATCGAGCTTATTTCTGAGTTACAGTACTTAAAGTAGTACAATTTTTTTTATATCTGACCGGGATTCGAACCGAGACCAATTTTCCAACAACGCAAAAAGTCTGACGCTTAGTAGCTGGGCCATACGTATTTGACATTACCTGGCGAAAAGCGAAAAATATCGTCGTAACAACTTACAAAGACACTATACTCGCCATAATATGACGATACCATAATATGTCAAGATATTATGTGGCTTGGCCGTTTCGTTCCTACAAGAGTAGTATAACAGAAAAACAGTCAGTAAATTTTTCACCTCACGCCAAAGCGATTGTAGCGAAATGGCCAGGCCGCAAATTTTGACTAAGGTGTAGAGTTTGAGAAGTTAAGCTTGTAGAGTTAGGGCGAGTAGAGTCATAAGATTGGTTTTACATGAGATCTGATAAATTTTTGTCTTGGCAATATTTTAACATGAAAATGTTTTTGATGGGATATACTGTTTCCTCTGAGAACTTACTCATATTTCAGAGTACTATTCATTTATGTATTTAAAGAAATTCAGTCGTCTAGCCTTTATCCCACTGTGCTAGGTAGTAAAACAAACATTTTACGAACTTCAACAGTTTTATTCACCTATTTATATTTTTAAAAGACCAATAACTTTTATATTTTATTTAGTACTTAAATAAGATTTAAATAACAGCCTGTGTTTTATAGTTGACTTTGACTTACAAAGTTACAAACTTGCTCCTAGTTTGTGTACTTTCAAACGAAAATGTGTAATCTGAAAATGGTTTGATTTGAATAAATTTATAATCAATCAGATAATATTTTTCTTTTGATAAAAATTATACTACAGTATACAACACTGTAAATAAGATTAATAAAATACACGCACTTGAGGTTAAGTAGTAACTATTTAGTAACCTGTGCTTGAGGTAAATTTTGATATCTAATAAGATATTTTTTACCTCAAGCGCACAGTCAATTTTTTTACAAAATTTAACTTTATTATAATATTTCCTGCGTTTAAATATAATATGATGTAAGCATAATATTATATATATTTAAGTAAATAGCGTATTCATATTTTGATCTGGTGATTTTATGATCATTCCAATTTCTCAAAATTAAATGCATGTTCTTATAACACACTAACTTAGTTAATATTTTATTGACTACATACTGTTTTTGATTAAATGATTTCATCGGAAGTTCATTGAATGGAGGAAAAACATGCTAATACATAAGTGAACTACTTTAGTGGCGTTGAGAGAGAAATGTCATGAAAGTGACGTCGCGACTAGTAGAGTATTTTTGGGTTTGTAAATTATGAATGATGTTTCACTTCTGCCACGTGTACTATATTATACGCGTCATATTTTATTTATTTATTTTATTTACAAATTTTTCCACAATACACGATTAATTATTTAATTAAAAGCATTCAGAGCACTTACTGGGAACTGATAATGCTATAAAAAGGTAAAATAAATTGGCCATATTTCGCCGAACCATTTTAGTAGGAAATTGTTTTTTGGACTGAATTATGCTTTTACACTGATATCGTTAAACTCCACGTAAATGTGACCTCAATATTCAATACAAAAAGTTATTTAAAAAACTGCATATAGCACCTGTGATTTAAGTTTCGAAAATTGTTTTTAGTAGTTTTTAGTCATAAATTGCTTATAAAATAAGATTAATTTGCATAAATAGATATAGGTAAGGCTTGTTTTTTCAATACTTTATATCAAAATATAAAAGCCAGTCTTTAGTATCAAAATATGATGTGTAAAATCTGACACAATAAGTTGGATAAAGTAGCAAAAAACCATTCTGGTTTCTAACAGTTTACATTTGAATAAAGATTTCTACCAAATTGCACTCCAATTCTCGTAATAAACTTACACTTTCATTTTAACTTTCATTGAATTATAAATGAATCGTCTTGATATCATAAACAGATTTTTGCAGTTTGGACCAATCAAAACTAGTTTGACATTGGTTTAACGTTTATGAGAATAGTAGATTGTTAGCCTAGGGTTGAAAAGAATCAATTCCCGAGGTAGTTAGTCCGAGTAGGAATTGATTATTTTACCAGTGGCAAACACTCTATTTTTCATTTAGATTATGAGGAAAATAAAACTAGTTGTTTATCTAAACTATTTATTGATAATAATATATTAGTAGTGCCTATTTAAAATTAATAGTCAAATTAGGACAATTCGTGAAATTAAAAGTATTATGTAGTAAATTAAAGAATGAATTTGTATGAGTTTTTCCCTCCCTATGAAAGGAAAGCAGCATCTTCCACCCAATAATCAGATCAAAACAACACTACATTCCGAGTATGAGGAATGAAATAGGATTTTGCAGTTTAAATATATCGGAACTGGATCGTAACTGTATTATTGCAGGAATTAATTAGCGGAATCGACCTTACGACAGGAATATTTTGCCTATAGGAACAAACGAAGTCGGGAATAAAACCTAGTTGAACAAACATATTGAGTCGTAGTGTTAAAAGCGTAAGCATCAATTCATACCGAGACTCTGATTCAAAAGAAAAATTCCCTACCCAAACAGATGCAAGCGCGCGCAGCGTGGTGCAGCTCGAAATTCGAAATCTTGCAATGAAACGCGGATCTTCTTGTGTATTGTATAATGTAACTTTATTCAAAGTTACATTTGAATCGCTGTCTTAAAAATGCCGAACTACGTCGCTTTCAGTGTGAACTGACGCTAAGGTTATTGGGAGACCACCGCCCGCGGGCTTGACCTAATTATACCTAGCTAATAACAGTTAAAAAAATTGAACAATTTAAGAGGTTTTGCTGATGGACGTTTGACTTTCGAATCCAATATAATTATTAACAAAGTATTTATCTGTGATTTTTCCGTTTTTGTTAAAATCCAAGCATATGAAATACTAGCTGTTGCCCGCGGCTCCGCCCGCGTAAATACTGTATACTTAAGGAACAATGTACTTTTTCATCCGTCCATCCTCACAAACTTTCACATTTATTAATATTAGTAGGAGTACCTTACTTTCGAAAAGTATCTCCGATTAAAAAATACATATAAAACTTGTTTAATCGGCTCCTACAAATAATTGGCAGAAAAATGGTTACCTTCCAATAGCTATTTGCTAAAACTAATATTTACCAATATACCAGCCTCCGTGGTCCAGTGGTTTAGAGCTTAGCTCTCGACTCGGAGGGTTCACTACCCGCGTTGGACCAACAAAAATGTTGTTTCTAATTTTGGTTAGGACAATGCAGGCTGATCTCCTGATTGTCTGACAAGAATCATCCATGTCGGATGGGCACATGCCCACTTTTTACATAAAAAGTAGGTCCTGCGCCTGATCTCTCGCCAGTCATGACGGTCATCCATCCCACTGGGTTATGAGGGTAAATGAAGAAAGAGTGCTCTTGTGTACCGCGCACACACTTGTGCACTATAAAAATAACTCCCGCGTAGCTAGGCTTGGTTTCAATGAAACCGGCCACCGTCAACGAAATCGGTGTGGGGAACTATTACTATTAACTAGCATTATTAGCCCGCGGCTTCGCCCGCGTGAAATTAAGTTTTAAACTTTCATCCCCTATTTTATCCACCTAGGAACTGAATTTTAGAAAACGCTGAAATACGTAACTCATTATTTTTTCCGTAATTAATTCATACTCATATAGTGTGAGTAAAAAAAACATAATATAGTGTGAGTGAATGTCCAAGGACAATGGTAATGCTGTACAAAAAAGGGAATCCAGCATGAACAGTCGCTTTACTTACAGCAGACATAGAGAATTACCGTCCAATAAGCCTCATTTCGGGACTCTACAAACTCTTCGCATCGTGGCTGCGCGAAACATCGTGCCCATCGAACGAGCTGGATTCCGAAGCGGCTTCAGTACAGTCGATCACATTCAAGTTGTTGTTCAGATGATAGAGAAATTTATGATAGAGATTTCCGCAAACCATTGTATGTGGCTTTCGTCGATTAGAAAAAATCTTTTGATTCAATAACACACAACAGTATCTGGGAAGCTTTGAAATCGCAAAATATTGAAGAAAAATACATAAATATTTTAAAAAATATATATGCCAACAGTACAAGCAGAGTCTGGCTAGATAGAGTCAGTTCAAAAATTAATATAAACAGAGGTATTAGACAGGGTGATCCTATTTCTCCTAAGCTGTTTATAGCCGTAATACAAGATGTAATCAAAACCTTACCGTGGTCAATGAAAAGCAATAATTATAGATGGAAATTTTCTTAGTCACCTCAGATTCGCCGACGACATTTTCTTGCTCTCGGAATCTGCAAAATAACTAAACGGTATGATTAACGAACTGCAACAGGCCAGCGCAAGTGCGGAACTAGGAATTAACCTCGAAAAAACAAAAATTATGACTAACCACCACAGGACGCCCATCATGGTAGACAACAACACTCTCGAGTTCGTAGAAAAATACGTATACCTTGGGAAACAAATTTCTTTCAACAAAGGCAGAAATTCTGAGGAAGTAGATAGAAGAATTGCGATCACCTGGAAAAAATATTGGGCTCACAAAGAAGTATATAAATCTCAGCTCCCATTCTACTGTAAGAAAATAGTGATGGGCTCAGAAATATTACCCTGCCTAACTTATGGTTACCAAACTTGGACGTTCGACCTAGGAACTAGCAATAAAATTCAAACCACTTAAAACAAAATGGAAAGAAGTTGCCTCGGCATAAAACCAAAAGACAAAATCAGAAATGCGGCAATTCAAAAAAAAAACAAGGTAACTGATGCTTTTTCTGTAACTTTTTTGCTGAAAAAAAAATGGAAATGGGCAGGTCACGTGGCCAGATATATTGACAGATGGACCTTAAGATCAATGAAATGGTCTGAAACACGTGGTGGCAATAGAGCAAGAGGTAGGCCGTGCGCTAGGTGGGCAGACGAACTAGTAGCATTAGCAGAGAAATAATGGCTAGAAATAGCAAAAGAAAGAGAAAAGTGGAATACCTTGGAGGAGGCTTTTACCATAATAATAATAATAATCGTTTATTTGCTAGAGTGTTTACATACAATTTGGTCTTAGATAATAGTTTATGTACAATTTGGTCTTAGATAATAATATACATTTCCACCATGACCATGTCACTCAACTAAATTAATAGTATGCAAATGGCAATAATATAATTTATAATAATTGTTAATTAAATATATATTAATATTATAATATAATAATAATATATATTTATAATATAATGTATATATATATATATATATATATATATATATATATATATATATATATATATATATATATATATATATATATATATATATATATATATATATATATATATATTAATAATATATATTTTAATATATATTTTTTTTATTTTCTATATTTTAATGTAAAAATGTTTGTCAACCTCTGTGGCTCAGTGGTTCAGCGCGTTGGTGCTCAAGCCGGGGGTCGCGGGTTCGAATCCCGCCGAAGGAACAAAAAGTTTTCTTGCGTTCCTGGGTCATGGATGTGTATTAAAATAATATGTTTATATAGTATATAGTATAAAAGTATTAAATATACTTCCCGTTTTCTGGTACCTGTAACACAAGTTCTTCGGATACTTAGCACGGGGCCAGATTGACGTGGTGTGAAGCGTCCATAGATATTTATTTATTTTATAAATAAAAAAAAAAACAAAATACACAATTAGAAGAAGAAAAAAAACCAAAACGAAGAAAACGATATGTCTATGTCAATTACTTTAATATTTTTTGTTATAAATAAATATCCAGATAATATTCCTGTACGCCATAAAACATTGGTCTAAAAGCCTGTCACTCGATTTTATTTTACGAGTTGTTAAGTTAAGTTTCAAGTCAAAATCTTTGGACAATTTATTAAATAATTGAATAGCCATAAAATAGGGACTCTTTTGACACGCTGTGCTGTTACACTTAGGCATAACTAATTTATTGCGATAACGTTGTGATCTGTTAGTCATGTTAATGTCTTTGTTTCGTACAAAATATTTGGGGTTCTTTTTACGAACATACACATGTCTCTAATGTACGTGCATGCATAACAGTTTGCAATTTTCAAGTGGTCCTACATTACATAACGGTATTAAAGATTGTATGGAGGGGTCCAAAAATCATATAAACAATCATTAGCACAATGTAATAATTTAAAATTAATATATCTTATCTTTGTTAATTTTACGTTTTTTTATTGTATTTAAATCGAACTAATTTAATGGAATATTATGAATAATATGTAATTAATTTGAAATATTATTGTGTATTGTAACTAAATGTTGTTTGTATATAAAGCTATATATATATAAAGCTTGATTATTACTATTATTATGTCCAAGTAATAAAAAGTTTCATACAAACTTAAATCTCCTATTTTACTCCTGGTAAATTAGGCTGGGGGCTGAATATTGAAAAATTCTTCCTTAGTAAACGCCTATGTCTTGAGAAATACGTGTGCAAAATTTCAAATTTCTAGCCTTAAGGGTTTGGCCTGCGTTGATACATCAGTCAATCAGCTTTGTCTTTTATATATATTATAGATATTTACCAAGTAAAGTTGGCCATGTCTAGGAATGAATTGAAGTGACACTATAGCCTTCCAGGCATTGGATGTACAACTCCTTTGTTGTTATTGGTCCATTGTGGGCTAAAGCAATAAAATTGATCGTTTCCACTTATGCAAACATTTCAAAACGAATGATAGGCTATAACGTGGGTACGTTTGACATAACAAATCTTCATACAGGAAAAAGTTACGCCATCTTGTTTTCACCATTTCTCAAATATGTCAGCCATCTTGATTTCATCATATCTCAAATCTCAACATGGCTCCAAACAACTCCAAAAGCGGTCGCAAGAAACTCCATTTATGTATGGACAATTTTTGATTCAACATCGTCTATAATATATACGTCTATTCACTTATGCCATACAATATTTCAGTTTTCTTTTATGTTATCTATTGACGTTTATTCTCTGTTAAGGTATCATCATAGCAAATGTAGCTGAACATTTAACTATATTACATAATATAACATACTATGTTCACGTGATATTTGGCTCCTATCTGTAATCGATCAGGCGTCTAATATTAATTGGATACAAGCGATGCTCAGGTATGGCCTAAGTGGCTTAAAGCCTCGATTATAATAGTAAGCTCACTGTCCTTGGTATACCTTCTTGGAAATGCAGCTATATGGTTTAAATTATAAACAAAGGAATATTTAATTATTAATAGATAACCATTTTTTTTTAAACAAAATAAAAAAATATTTGGTATCCTAAACTACATAATTTTAGGTAAGTATTTAGTTTAATGAAAGCGATTCTTAATATACAAAGGTGTTTGCATAAAATTGACCCAGAGTCGACATCAATGAAATGGTAGCCAGCACTGTTACAAGTGTAACTCCTCCGGTGTTGCGTACTTGCGTTCCTAGTCATTAAAATCCCCAACCCCTTTCGGCTTCCGGTAACCTCACTCACTCGGCGAAACAAAATGCAAGCGTTATTTTACGTTTTTTTGTAAGGCCATGGTATTTATTTGGTCGAACTGGCCGATATGTGCCGGAAGCATTAGATCTCCCACGTTTAATGCCATTTATGTATACAGCTCATGCAGTTTATAACCTCAAAATAATTTAAATCTTTTTTCTAAAAAAAATACAAATTATTTAAAACTCCGTTTTCAATCTGGTACATTTATATTAATGCGTCCAATCTGCGCTACAATATTGAAACACCATTTCACATGTAACTCGGCCTAGCCGGTTACAGCTAAAAAATTAATACGCGATGCACATGTTGCCTTCATGCAGTCCAACAAGTTTGTAATAGTTTTTTAAAATGTATTTGGCGTAAAAATTTTACAATATACTTATATTTTGTAAGGTTTTGGAAATATTTTTGTCTTTAAACAAGCAATTTTCTATGTTGTGTACTTTGAACGACATTACTAGCTGTAATGATATAAGGAACTTTTATTTGACAACCGTTGTTCCGTTTTTACTATGAACGGGAATAAATAACATCCTAACCAACTACCTACATCTACTACCTACACCCACTACTACTACTACACCTACACCTACCCCTACAACCTACAGGTGACGTGTGAAAGAGTTATCGATAACTGAGTAATGAAGATTGTCACTGTACTAATATCGGTAACAATGGGAGTTGGTGTTAGAAGGGTAAACATTTAAGATTATGTTTTTGGAACGAAGTTCCTTATGGCGCGTTGCGAATTGGAGCTAGGCAGATTAAATTGGCACGACACTTTTTGCCACTCGAAATCACAATGTAATAACGACTACTAAGAATGATACAAAAAACGACCTTATCACCTTGACAATAATGTAAAATTTTGCAATTACACATAGTGACTGTTATGACTGTTACATATTGTGACTAAGCAGAAGAGCGCTTGAGTTATTACTCAGTACGGAGCCGGACTTCGCGGCGGCAACACTGCGAGCAGCAAGCAACCCGCCCCCTCACCCCTGTCCCTACCTAAGGTGCGGCCAACAAGTTCCGCGCGCACTATATATACTTAGTTCAACTATTTGTTTTGTATAATATAATATATTATATCTATACAGATAAACAAAATTGAAGTGTCTGTTTGTAATTTTAAATTAACAGCTTTTATTTTCACTTAATGCATTTAAAAGTATGATCGGTACTTACAATAAAATATAAATTGCTAACATTTTTCTGTCCGTCTGTCAGTCTGTGTGTTTATTCCGGCTAATCTCTGTATATATATATATCCAAAATAGGCTTCAATTCTTCATTATTAACTATATATTTATATTATAATATTATATTATAACTTCGTTCCATCCCGGTGTCCCTTGACACCTCTCAAGTTTTTTTTAATTTCAAATCGTAAAATAAAAATAAAAGTGGGTCTAAAAATTAGAGTGGATCACCCCTATCATTTAGGGGTTTTAAATTATTTGGGGTGGCCAAAGAGCTTACAACCTATTCTCATTCCTACCAAATACACCTGGAATGTTTAATAAAAATTGGTCAAGCCATTTCGGTGGAGATATATAATATAACAAACACCACAGCTCACGAGAATTTTATAAGATTTTATGTCGTGCGTGTAGGTAGCTACATAATTAGTATGTCATAATTTATATAAATCATCTCCATTAAAAATTCAACTAAACCATGGATAAGATATAGGGTAGAAAATTGCATTACGCTAAATGAATATCATGGCGCATTTTAAAGTGATTTTCTTGCGTATCGGAATTTCGATAATTTAAGATAACAGTCTATCTGTATCATATGGTTATGTTTGTTACGTAAAAGGCAAAACTGATTGAATGATTTATCAATGCATAGGCCAACCCCTTAAGGCTAGAAATTTGAAACTTTGCACATGTATTTCTCATATGACGTAGGCATCCACTAAGGAATGATTTTTAAAATTCAACCCCTAAGGGGATAAAATAGGAGATAAAAGTTTGTATGAATCTTTTTATTTCTTGGACATATTTGCATGATATTTCGTATGAATTGAGTACGAAAAAAGTTATGAGTTATGTATTTCAGCGTTATATAAAATTCTGTCCCTAGGAGGGTAAAATAGGGGACGAAAGTTTTAATTTACTATAAAGATATCGTTTAAAAAGCAATTTCACGCCGTCGAAGCCACAGGCTAATGCTGTTGTCTTATAAATATGTGACAAACTTTCGCAAATCATTTGCTTAAGCTATAGCTTTCTTATTACGTTAAATAAAATCAAGAGCTAAAGAAGTTTTGCATTACAATAAACACTAAATACATTTTAATCTAACATTAAATGCGACAAATAACGGTACAAACTTTTTTTAATCTTCCCCGGCTATTAATCAAGTGTAACTGTGTCCAAGTCCAAGAAATAAGAAAACTTGGCTTTCACTCGAATTAAAACGAAGTTCCATTGTTTTTCCACTTCCAAGTAGACTTTGATAAACCGTTGTTTATCGGGACACCATACTAATTATTGAGTCATCGATTTTGTTCCTTAGAGGCTTAATTAATAAAGGTTTTTCTGGGAAGGTACAATTTGATGGATATTTCCTAAGATAATATTAATATTAATATTTTGTACAAAAATGTGTCTATTTTAAAATACATATGAAATTGGCGTTTTGTCGTACTGGCCACTTTGATCTCAAATATATCTTTTTTGGTTAGGAATTCCAATTTCAAATGTATATCGCTATTTACTCATGCACTTGTGTTTCGAAAACTGTAATTAATTTGTTTTTTCCTCTTTTAATTTTTTCTTTGCGTCCCTCTGTTTACAAAATGGAAAACTTGAAATATCGTATTATTTTCGAGTACGAGTTCCACCAAGGCATCAGTGCTGCAGAAATGGCTCGAAGGCGAAGGTTCGAAAGAATGGCGTCGACTGATGCGTTACATTACTCAACCGGCACAATAATGAAGTGATTTTAAATGGAATTATTACCTGTGATGAAAAGTGGATACTGTACGATAATCGGAAATGCTCGTTGCAATGGCTGAACCCTGGAGAACCAGCCAAAGTCTGCCCCAAGCGAAAATTGACTAAAAAAAAAGTAACTTGTGAGCTTTTGGTGGACTAGTGCCTGTGTCATTCACTACAGCTTTCTTAAATCTGGGCAGACGATTACGGCAGATGTCTATTCCCAGCAACTGCAAATCATGATGGAAAAGCTAGCTGCGAAACAACCGAGGTTGGTCATTCGCTTTAGGCCACTGCTGCTGCAGTACAGCGCTATACCATACACTACACAACAAACGGCTACCAAATTAGAGGAATTTCAAATGGAATGTCTAAGATATCCACCGTACTCATCGGACCTTGCTCCAACAGGCTTCTCCAACTTCTTGCAAGGGAAAAAATTCAACTACGATGGGCAGTCCAAAGCGCCTTTAAAGATTTTATTGATTCCTGTCCGAATGGTTACTTTTAGTAAAGAAATCAATGAACTACATATGAGATAGCAATGGTATATACTTTGATTAAATAAATATATTATGTTTAAAAAAAATCGACTTTATGTTCCTCCTTACAAAACGCCAATTTAATATGTAATGACCAAATATATTACAGGCATAGGCACGCCTTTACAATAGAATCCCAGAAAACGTTTCTTCTATTAATAAATTTAAATAAGTAGTCAAAAGAACGTTTCAACGGCGCCTATGTAACAAATTGTAACTGGATTAATGCTACATTTCAGGAGAGCGATTTAAAGTTTATTTTTCGTATAACTTAGTCTGTAATAGTTAGATCCTTGTGAAAGTTTGCATAAACAGTATTGTTACGATAAGAAATTAGTACATCGTATCAAAAATACTAAAAGATGAATAGTTTTCGCAATAATTAAGTTACGCTAGTATACCACGTAAATGAGATTACTCTCTTAATCGTAACTGGCACTTCCAATTTTTACTAGGAACTGTATAAATAAAAATGATTTGCCAATTCTGATAATCTTAGTTGGTATTTATCAGTGTAAAATAAGTATATTTATCAGTAAAAACCATTTTAAGCAATCGGTTCTGCCCGATTCAATACTTTATTCAGAAAAATTTTCAATTCATGAAAAATAAAAAGAATGCCAATTGGCGAACAACATATTTAAGTAATCAATACATAAAAATAAATGACCAGCGTATATTGCGGCGAACATTCGCATTAGTGACAGTTACGGCCTTGTCGCACACTCAGGTGGGCATCGTTAACTCGAGTAAGTTAACATACGTTGGTATTTGTCGGCCAGACTCATATTATATTATTACGACTGAAAATACGCACCTGAAATGGGTTTTTTTAAATTATTGAAAACGTGGTACAAAAGATACCTTTATATAAACTCCAAAACAGTAATAAAAAAATGCCATTTTGCAGTTCCAATTTGTTACGTAGGTAGCGTCGGTTTGTTTGCTAAAGCCTAATAAAAGCTTATACTACTTAATGATTTCATTAATGACAGCACATCTTGGGAATGAGGTGGGCCCCTGCAAATCTACTTCTATATACTATCGTGCTCTTGTTATGTTGTTTTAGTCATACCATTGTTACATACCTTTTTTTTTAAAAAAAAAACAATTTTTCATCTTTTTGATAAAAGGCGGCCTCGTGCAACTTTCTTACGCAGCCAGTTGTTCTCGCCGGGCTAGTTCCCAAACCGGTAGTAGGGATCATGTATACCGACGTTCAGAAAGTGTTTAATGATACTAACTTTGAATAAACATTTTTGACTTTAACTTCTCACTTAGCAGATCACTGCTAAGTGAGAAGTTAAAGTCAAAAATGTATGAAATCCTATAATCATATAGGCATTGTATGAAAATAATAATTAAGTTTTAGCAATGGTATATGTACTCAGTTTTATGAAATAAAGACTATTTGTTATTATAAATGTGTCTGTTCATATCTAGGAAATAAGACTGAAAAACGAGCAGACGAATCACCTGATGGCTAGTGATTACCACCGCCCAATTAACATCCATGTAGGGACCACACAAAAGTGCATGCTTGCACTCTTGATTCCAAGTCATTTCAATATTATATTTCCAATGTTAAGTAGCCAGTCTCGTCCTAACCTCCGACCTAAATGGTATACTAAGCTAAACGTTGTATGTACGTAATAAGTGAAAAGACTATATAATATTATCGGGACAATACATTTCATTTATCTCTCCAACATAAAATAAACCCCACATTGGTTACCCCGAGAATACGAGTTTGGTGAATACGAGTATAAAGTAAACAATATTTTGGTGAAAAAACTAATAATTTTTGGGGTATCACGAGTGATTTATAATAAATTAGAAACCTTATAATTATAAACTATGGCTACCGAACAGCCAGCCAGTTACCCAGCGCCGACAGTAAGCCAGTAGTATGATTTAGTTAGTTTAGGGAAACGAACGCCTTCACATAACGTGCTACATCATATTGAGACGACCGGCCCCCCTGTTTATGCGCGGGCCCGTCCATTGCCACCCGATAGATACAAAAAAAATTAAAGAATAATAATAATAATAATAATAATAATAATAATAATAATAATAATAATAATAATAATAATAATAATAATAATAATAATAATAATAATAATAATAATAATAATAATAATAATAATAATAATAATAACCATAATAATGCACCGTATCGCATCCTACTGCCCAGTCTAGTACTGCTGCAGAGAATACTAATATCCAAACAATAAGCAACACATACTCATATCCTTCATCACCTACCTCATCCGTCAGCTTGTTTCCATCGCTTCACTCTTCACCGTAGTCATTCATCCTCAATAACCCATTCTCATCACGATCCACCACATTATCACAATTGTCAGATGATGTTACATAGGAAGCAATAGCTACTAATCCGGTGCCCATTCCTGACACCAGTCCGTCTACGAGAAATTCTGAATACATTAATCCGAATATCGTAGATCATAATACTCATACGCAGCCTCATCTCACAAACACTCCAGTAAGAAGTGTTTTGCAGGAAATGCTTCCTCCAACCACTCTCTCTGGAAAAAGTAGACAACGGATGAAATGGACTGATCAAATAAACAGAGAACTTCTCCGTTGCTACTACATTATAACATCATGCGAATCTAACCTCACAGCATTCAGACCATCACTCCATAAAAAATTCACAGAGTCCTACCCTGAACTAAGCCACATATCTGAGCAACGATTAGCAGATCAAATCCGAGTTATACATCGCAATAATAGAATACCAAGTCATGAAAGAGACAAGATAAAAAATACAGTAGCGCATACGTTCGATTATTCCAACGACCAGAACAATACAATATGTAGCATAGACACACAGCTTAGCCCCTGCGATATTCTTACCATCCCACATAATGCAACGAACGACCCGAATCTACAACATTCTACAATTCAACCCACAAATAATAATCAACCCATAACTCTATCAAACTCTTCTGAAACTGTAGAAAATCTAATAGCACCGGAGACAAACAACGCTGAAATACTCACAACTGATACCGATCAAATACAGAATCACAAAATTAGATAAGTATTTACAGAAATGTTAATCAAATACGCCGATACAGATCCAACACTTAGACCGGTAATACCAAAACTCCAGATTACACGCAACATAATAAAGACGGTAAATTCACTTAACAAATTAATAGGAGAACATCTAGAAGCGAAAGAAACGCCATATTTAACGGAAATCCACAGTGCTATTTATTGCGCTGCAATATCAACTACAACTCTACACACTAAACTAAATAAAGAAAAAAACTGAAAAAGATATATCAAATGAAATAGGAGACCCGAAAATGCCAAAATGGCAACTACGAATTGAAAATAGAGTCAAGAAACTACGAAAAGAAATTGGACAACTTACACAGTACCTTAAAGGAAATCTTAGCCACACAAAACAACGAAAATTAAACCCCAACAATCTCACTGAAAATCAAATAGTAGAATTATTAGATACTCTGAAACAAAAACTGCAAGCACAATCAAAAAGACTCCGCCGACTTAAAATCAGTAACTCTAGAAGAACGGATAATTAATTTTTTACTAACAATCAAAAGCTCTTTTATCAAAATTTAATCTCCGAAAATGTTAAAATCATACAACCGCCTAGTACAGATACAATTAAGGACTATTGGGAAAACCTATGGTCCAAACCAGCCCATCACAACGTACACGCTTCATGGCTTGATACCGAAATAAGTGAATGTCACAATATTAATCCAATGCCTGAAGTTATAATAGATGATAACGATGTCACATACGCCATAAAGAAGACTTTGAACTGGAAGGCACCAGGGCCAGATAAAATTCAAAATTATTGGATAAAATATTTTACTTCAACACATCACTACATCGCCAAAGCATTCAATTCAGCCCTTAAGGATCCCAAATTAGTGCCGCTATTTATGATGCAAGGAATAACATATCTAAAGCCTAAAGATAAAAACGATACTAAAAATCCGACTAAATACCGTCCAATCACCTGCCTTCCAACTCTTTACAAACTACTTACGTCAATAATCACACAAAAACTAAATACTCACATTACTGATAATAAAATAATCCCTGAAGAACAAAAAGGCTGCGCTAAAGGATCAATGGGCTGTAAAGAACAACTTATCATCGACGCCCAAATACATAATCAAACTAAAAAAGATCATAAGAACCTTTATTACGCATACATAGATTACCAAAAAGCCTTTGATTCATTCTTGGTTGATACATGTACTAAAAATATATAAGATTCATAATACTTTAATTCACTTTCTACAATATATAATGCATAACTGGTCTACTAAACTCAATCTAAGAACAGTCAGTACCATCGTCAGTACCTCACAAAACTAAATACTCAATACGCAATTACTCAAAATTTATCCTCAAAGAAGCCATAGAAACTGATAAGTGTAGATTATGCTACCAAACCACTGAGACAATAGACCATATTACCGGAGGATGCAGTGCACTAGCAAATAAAGAATATACTCACCGTCACGATAACGTAGCCAAACATATACATCAATTAAAAGCAATCAAGTTTAACCTTATAGATACACATACACCGTACGACAAATACAAACCATCCAACGTTCTAGAAAATGACTCCGTAAAACTCTACTGGGATCGCGATATCGTCACAGACCGTACCATCCTAAGCAATAGACCAGACATAACCCTCACAATTAAATCTGAAAAAACCACTTGCCTTATAGACATCGCCGTTCCAAACACCAACAACCTGAAACAGAAACACACAGAAAAAATCCAAAAATACATACCGCTTGCAGATGAGATCAAACAAATGTGGCATCAAAACACAGTAAAAATAATCCCGATACTCATCTCCTCAACGGGCGTTATTCCAAAAACGCTTGCAGTTGCACTTAAATCCCTTCACAAAAACACGTATATACAGTTACAAAAGTCAATCGTTATAGATACCTGCTCTATAGTCCGCCGCTTCCTTAATTCATCTTCATCCTTCCCTACAACTCACACCAATTAAACTTCTTTCACGCTACATGAACAGGATACTTGGCAATCGCCCATACCTGCTTCATTCTACCGGTTAAGCCGAGACAAATATATGTTAAATAATAATAATAATAATAATAATAATAATAATAATAATAATAATAATAATAATAATAATAATAATAATAATAATAATAATAATAATAATAATAATAATAATAATAATAATAATAATAATAATAATAATAATAATAATAATAATAATAATATCTATGGACGCTTCACACCACGTCAATCTGGCCCCGTGCTAAGTATCCGAGGAACTTGTGTTACAGGTACCAGAAAACGGGAAGTATATTTAATACTTTTATACTATACATATATTTAAGATTTTTAAAGAATTAAAAGTTATGCAGGAAATGGGCATCTGTAGGCCTTCTAAAAGCGCATGGGCTAGTCCACTACACATGGTTCCCAAAAAGAACGGTGAACTATGACCGTGTGGTGACTACCGCCAGTTAAACGCAATTACTAAGCCTGACAGATATCCCATTCCTAGCTTGCACGATTTTATGTACAGTTTAGCGAATAGAAAGATTTTTTCAAAATTAGACATAAATAGAGCATATCATTGTTTAAGCACCGGGCGACATAGAGAAAACTGCAATTATTACCCTTTTTGGGTCATTTGAGTTTCCCCGCATGACATTCGGTTTAAGAAATGCAGCACAGACATTTCAACGCTTTATGAGTAATACCGTTTTACAAGGTTTAGATTTTCTTTTTAATTATTTGGATGACGTTATTATTGCCAGCGAGAATGTAACCCAACATATTGAACATTTAAGGCAATAAATTATTCGAAAGGTTCAATACTTATGGTATCACTATCAAAGTAAATGTTGTTTTGGACAGTCGCGAATAGAATTCTTAGGTCACGAAGTTAGCGAAGACGGTATCAAGCCGCTAAATGAAAAAGTCGAAACAATTGTAAATTTTCGCAAACCAGAAACTGTTAACGATTTGAGACGATTTTTAGGAATGTTAAATTTTTATAGGCCTCATTTACTAAATTTAGCTTTTTATCAGAGTGAACTCAATAAATATGTAGTTAACGCAAAGAAAAATGATAAAACAAAAATTGCGTGGACAAAAGTAGCTGAGGAAGCGTTTTTAAAGTGTAAAAACGGCCTTCAACAAGCCGCTATTTTATCTCATCCTCTTCCAGATGTTCAACTCACGTTAATGACAGATGCCTCTAATACATGCTTAGGAGCAGTATTGCAACAGAGGGTTAACGGTACATGGAAATCTCTAGGGTCTTTCTCTAAAAAGTTATCGACAACTGAACAGAAGTATTCTACGTTTGATCGAGAATTTATAAGTCTATCCAATATTTTAGAAAATTATTTGAAGGTCGACCTTTGACAGTGTTCACAGACCATAAACCTTTATGTCACGCCTTTTCAAAAACAGGTGAAGAGGATAGGGAAATACCGCGAAGGGCGCGGCATCTTCTTTTTATTAGCGAATTTACGGTTGATATTCGGCATATTTCGGGAAAAGATAATATCGTGGCCGACACATCATCGCGATCAGAAATCGAAACAATTTTATGTCCGACTGTACTCGACTTCAACGAAATCGCTGACGCTCAACTGAAAGATGAGTATGTTTCGCAATTGATGCATTGTCCAAGTAGCAATAACAATATTAAATTAAAGAAAATGTTATTACCTTATTCTAGTAAGTCAATTTATTGCGAAATTTCTAACGATAGTATTATAAGACCATATTTGCCAGAAAAATCTAGAAAATTAGCTTTTAATAGTGTTCATAGTTTGAGTCATCCAGGTGTTAGGGCTACCAGAAATATGGTAGCTCAGCGTTATTTTTGGCCTAATATGAATTTAGACGTAAGAGAATTAGCTAAAGCATGTGTGCACTGTCAAAGTTCGAAGGTCAGCCGCCATGTAATTTCAGATTTGGGAGAATTTCCAAAGTCTAATCGTTTCGAGCATATCCATGTGGACATCGTTGGTCCGTTACTAATATATCTACAAGGATTTAGATATTTAGTTACTATTATAGATAGATTTTCCCGTTTTCCCGAAGCTCTTCCGTTACATGAAATTACAGCTGACGTGATAGCTAAGACTATTTATGAAGGTTGGATAGTAAGATACGGTTGCCCCAGTCGGATTACATCGGATCAAGGACGACAGTTTGAGTCTAGTCTGTTTTTAAATTTAATGAAATTTTTGGGTATTTGTAAGAGTCGTACTACTCCGTATCACCCTCAGAGCAACTGTGCGGTCGAGCAATGGCATAGCTTGTTGAAAGCAGCACTTATGGCTCGTTTAGGTTAGGTTTTGATTCGTCTACCCAATTACCAGTGGAAAATTCCACTGGTAATTGGGTAGACGAATCACCTACCATACTGCTAGGCCTTCATGCAGCGGTGCGCACCGACAGTGGGACTAGCGCCGCTGAACTGGCCTTCGGCAAAACTTTACGTTCACCTGGGCAGTTCTATGACAACACGAGTGAGGTAGATAGGAATAATCCGTATAGTTTGGTCGAGAAAATCCGCGAGACTATAAATAACTACCGCCATACGAGAGATAAGAAAAACTCACGTAAAATTTTTGTTAATTCGGAGTTAAAAGATTGTCATTTCGTTTTCGTAAGGGATGACGCGGTACATAAGTCATTGAGACTCTCCTACGATATATAATAAGTTCAATTGCCGGGTCGTGAAGCTCGTATCTCAATCGATAGATTGAAACCAGCTTTTATACTAACGGATGATGATGATGGTGTGTTGTTGAAATTATTAAATAGAGAACCTATAATGAAAAATAATGATTTAGCCCCGGAGCCGGATAAAATAGTTTCACCAGAGAATCAGCGAATTACTAGATCCGGGAGAGTTGTTAAGAGACCCGTGAGATTTTTACTGTAGGTAAGAATACATCCCAGTTTAGTTTATAGTAATTGACACGTTCATAGATAAGTTGTAGTATTAGCTGCACTCCTAGTGTGATGTTAGCAGTACATGAAAGATACTGAATTGCATTATGCACTTTGAAACGTAACGTGAGGTCTTCGATATAAAATAATATTTATACTAGACTCACAGTAATAAAGTTTTGGAATGTTAGCTTGTAGTAGCATGATTTATGCTCGTATATGCATGTGTATGGATGATTTTCATATTTAGAAAGTTTTTTGTAATATATATAAAAAAATTACTCTCGAATTCTGGTTGAATGTACCATTTTCACAATTTATACATTTTGTGTTTTCATCCTGTGCATTATTTTACAAAGAGTTTATTATATGTGTTTTTGTTCTTTGTTTTATGTGAACATTTTTTTTGTTATATCTAAATTAAATTATGTTACATCTAGGGCACGTAAATTTTAGCATCGAAGTAAATAACGGACATTGTGCAACTTATTCTATGTAATTTGCTAGCTTGCATATTCAACAGAAAACACGTTATGTACTTTAATAAGTTTTCAATAATTAAATAAAGTTGGAAGTCGCTTCAGTATAGTCTACTTTACTTTATTTTATCATAATGGGAAATTACCAAACAAAATACAACGTGGCAGTGGCACAGGCTCAAATTAATTCGTGTACAGCTGTAGACCTACAGCAAAAAGTAAATACTATGAGTTTGGTTTTAATTGTTTTGGCGGTTATCATCGTCGGCGCCCTGCTCTATGGCATTCGCATTTAATGTCTCCGCCGGGCCCGGAGCTGGCTCCGCAAGGAGATGCGATCCAGCAGCGCGAGCGTGGCGCCTACCGTGGTGCGTGTCCCCGCCGCGCCGCAGCCCGCCACGCCCACGGTGCAACATTGATACGTGTAGATTTAGGTTTGCTACATCATATTTTTAGGTATTTTAATATACATTTTTATATTGTTTTGAATATACAAGCAAACAAGCAGTAATTCTAATTAAAAAGCTGTTTAGTTTAATGTGTGTCTAAATGCACAATAATTATAATTTTAATTTTTGTGAAATCAAGGAATTCTAACATAGAATTAGCTATTTGAATTTCTAGTGTTATTTTAATTGAATAAAATTAATGAATGACCAGTTTGACAAAGAAATTATTTTGTAATAAAAATTAGTGATAACTGTTTTGTATAAACTTTGTATTACGTATTTTTTTTGTTTTATAAGGAGGGAGGATGATGTAGGGAGCACACAAAAGTGCATGCTTGCACTCTTGGTTCCAAGTCATTTCAATATTATCTTTCCAAAGTTAGGTAGCCAGTCTCGTCCTAACCGCCGATCTAAATGGTATACTGACCTAAACGTTGTATGTACGTAATAAGTGAAAAGACTATATAATATTATCGGGACAATATATTTCTTTTATCTCTCCAATATAAAGCATACCCCCCACATCCACAATTACACCTCCTTTATTCAGCGAAACATGACAGAAGCGTTATTTCACTGCGGTTTTCTGCGAGGGCATGGAGGAAATTTAAGATACAATAGTCATATTTCTACGCTTTACACAAATTAGATTCATGATTTTAATCTTTATTGTGTAAATTCATGCCTCCATTTAATAAATTGCCGTAAACACGCCATTTGTATATTACCTACACTTTATTCACGCATAACGCATTATAAATATTACAATATTAAATTAACATTCGGAGTTTTGGTTTAATGTAATGATTCAATTTGGTTATGTTTGTTTTAATATTTTAATGGGTGGGTTTTTAAAAGTATTTAAAAAAGAGCATTAATGTTTTAAGCTAGCTTCTAATATTTTATTTACATGACTAACATTTCCTGACAACTCTCACTATACATGGACACCCACACAGTGCCCGTACAATTACGCGCCGGGCTTAAAGTTCTCGCGCCCGCCGCGCAGTATTGGCTGCGCGGTTATATACAGAATTTAAGTATTTTATACGATATGTATGTACGATGTGTATAGTTATTTATTTTAAAACGAAAATATCATCTATTTTTGTTTAGAAGACATTTTGTATTATAAGACTTAGAAGTAAATTTTAAATAATATCAAGGTATTTGATAAGGCAAGCAATGCACATGCATCTTCCAGACTTTGCGGATGTCACTGGGCGGCAGTGGTGAATGCTGGTTCGTCATAGAGTTAGTGCCCTTAACTGTGTAATAGGTAGGGATTTGGATGAAGGTCTTCAAAAGGTAAGTGGTAAGTGAAGCCGCTAGGATTGGAGTTCTAGGATTGCGCCCCCTCAAACATAAAACTACGTTTACATTAACAAATTATTTAATTAGTATACAGCAAGTTTCATTGACTTCGCAGTCCTCGGAGTTTCTCTCCACGTATCTGATCGGACATCCCTGCATACACTCGCCCGCTCGCTCGCGACATGTTTTTTTTGCGTTTGATACTGAAACAACAAAAAACAAAATATAAAATGTGGGGGACATTGTCAAGCAGTAAGCAAGCTGATGATGATGAGTTATAGCTAAGAAGGCCCAAGGGGGTCCAATGATGAAGCTGAGATGGTTCTTTTTTTATGAAATAAACCAGTAAACGAGCTGACAGATCGCCTGATGGCAAGAGATACCGCCGCCCGTGGACACTCGCAACACCAGAGGAGAGAGGAGTTTCATTTGTAACTCCTCTGGTGTTGCGACTTGCGATGCCAGTCCTTAATATCTGCGGGTAAAAGGAACCATCTCGATCATGTCAACTTTCGAATAAAAAAGCTAGATCAAAATCGATTTATCCGCATGTTAGATAAGATGCCACGGACAGATATATACACACATACGTTTACGAAGCTAACACTACAAACCAACGCAACACCTGTTATTGGTTTGCTCGCTTCCGTCCTGGTAATTTCGACCTGAAAAATGAACGTCGCGGTCGTCCGAAGACTTTAGCAGCAGATTTCGACGTTAGCGTCAAAACAATATTGGTCCATTTGCGTCAAATTGGCAAGGTAAAAAAGCTTGACAAATGGGTGCCCCACGAACTCAATGATCACCAGAGCGAAGTACGCGTCGAGACGTGCCTTGCACTGCTGAACAGACACACAAATGAAGGAATTTTGAACCGCATTGTTACCTGCGATGAAAAATGGATTCTGTTTGATAACCGCAAGCGCTCAGCAAGTTGGTTGGATCCTGGTTAAGCACCTAAACAATGCCCTAAACCAGGGGTCTCTAAACTTTCCAGCCATAGGGCCATATTGATTACTCCAGTAAGTTCCGAGGGCCAAAACCATATTATCATTGTTGCCGGTGGTAAAAAGTGGAAATAGTCCACTGATGAAAAAAAAAAGTCCGAAAAAGTACGTAACGTTTAAAAAAGGCTGCAAATTGGACTAAAGTCCGCAAAACGGCAACACTGCATATTTATTTTCCTGTCATTATTTGTAATTTCTAGATTAGTTGTAGAGTACGAGCCATGAGGAGTAACGTGACACAACATCTGGTGGACACAAGCGGAAATAGGTAGTACCTTCTATCGCTAACAGATGGCGCTAATAGCACGTACAGAATAATCTCGTTGGTTCAAGAAAGTTCTGGTGTCTTCCACTCACTTCTAGATGGTAGTAATTGGAATATATACGCAACCACAAGTCAGTTCCTATGAAACTGTTGTGAAATAAAATAGTGCGTACTTCCTTAAAACGTCTTTGTGCGTGTTTAAGTTTAAGACATCTTTGTAACAGTATTTTGATTTGAATTGTTGCTTTTGTGTGTGATTTAGTAGTATGGAAAAGAAGCGAAAAATTGATAGTGAATGCAGAAAATTCAAAGATGTGTGAATGTGTGAGAAGTGGAACATTCAGTATTTCGTAATGGAGTCCAGTAACAAGGCGCTATGTTTGATTTGCAATGAAAGCATAGCCGTTCTCAAGGAATATAACATTAAACGTTATTATGAAACAAAACATTTTCAAAATTACTCAAAATATACAGGAAGTTTGCGGACAGAAAAATTCGAAATTCGAAATAAAGAATTCATTTACAAAACTCAAAACTGAACAAGAGGCTGCAACTCGTGCCAGCTTTCGTGTGGCTCTTGAAATTGCAAAACTTGGAAAACCATTCACCGATGGAGAAATGATCAAAGAATGCATAATTGAAGTAGCCGAAGAAATGTGCCCTGAAAAGGTAATTTCATTAAAAACTGTCAGTATGTCAGCAAACACTGTGGCTCGAAGGGTAAAAAACATCGCTGAAAATATATCCTCTCAACTGTTCGACAAAAATGGATGGAATTGAAATGGAATGGAGGAATGTTGAGTGGTTTTCTTTGGCCTTGGATGAGTCAACGGATGTGTCAGATACTGCTCAGGTGTTGATTTATATTCGAGGAGTAGATAAAAGTTATGAAGTGCATGAAGAACTTTTTATATGTATAGTATTCATGGCACAACTACTGATACAGATATTTTTAAAGGAGTTGAAATGGCCATTAATCAAAAGAACCTTCGATGGAAAAACTTGAAATGTATTACAACTGATGGAGGCAAAAACATGAGTGGGAAAGATAAAGGAGTGGTCGCTCTTGTGTCAAAGGCTGTAGAAAATGACGGTGGTTCAAAACCATTAGTCTTACATTGTATCATTCATCAACAGTCTTTGTGCGGAAAATGTTTGGATATGTCTGAAGTTCTGAAACCAGTCATATCAACTGTTAATTTTATCAGATCTTTTGGGCTGAATCACCGACAATTCCGACAATTTATTGAAGAGATTGGAGAAAATGAATTAATTACTGCCGTACGTTGGCTTAGTTGTGGGAAAGTCCTTCAGCGCTTTTTTGAATTTCGAGCAGTGATCGAATTTTTTTTGAATGAAAAGCATCGCCCTCTTACTGAATTACAAAACAACGCATGGCTGTGGAAGTTAGCATTCTATGTTGATTTAACAAAACATGTGAACGAACTGAATTTGCGATTGCAAGGAGAAAACCAGCATCTTCCTGATTTATACACTAATATCAAATCATTCCGGAAGAAATTGATACTGTTTCAATCACAACTACGAAGTAAATGTTTTTCACATTTTAAAACATGTGAAATATTCAGCCACACCACTGACACTGTGTTTCCTATCGATTTTGTAATCGAAACTTTGAGTGCTTTGAAAATAAATTTTGATACTCGTTTCTCGGACTTTGATGCCATTGCGAATCAAATTAAGATTTTTCAGAATCCTTTTGATACTGACATTGAAACCCTAGCCCCGGAACTTCAAATGGAAATGATTGATCTACAGTGCAGTGATATAATTAAGAACAAATATCAAAACTCATCTTTGTTGGAATTTTATAAGGGTCTTCCACTGACACAATTTGATAATTTGCATAAATTTGCTCGTTTGCTGTTTTCTGTTTTTGGTACTACTTATTTGTGTGAGAAGACCTTCTCCAAAATGAAGTACACAAAAAATGTTTACAGATCTAAATAAACTGATGAGCATCTTAAATCTCTTTTAATAATTGGTACAAGTAAAATTAGTCCATAACTACAAACTATTGTCAGTGGAAAATCTCAATTACATAAATCTCATTAGTATTTCATATGTCATTATGCTTGTTATACTAAGGCGGGTCAATAAGTCCGTGACTTTTTGAATTTCTAACCTCCTTACTGAAAAAGCAACACTACTCCTGTCAACAGGCATCTGTCAGTTGACTCCTATCAAAATTTGAACTTGCTGCGTCAGTTAGTTTGTGTTTTACAGCTATCTTTATCAGACTATCCAGTAACTTAAGGAAACAATGGAAAAAAGTGAATTTCGTGTGCTTATTAAGCATTATTTTTTGCGAAATAAAACCATCACCGAGACCAAGGTTAAGCTTGATAAATACTATGGGGTCTCTGCACCATCGATTTCAATGGTAAAAAAGTGGTTACTGAATTTCGTTGTGGCCGTACAAGCACTGAAGATGCCGAACGTCCTGGACGCCCAGTTGAGGTCTCTACACCCGAAACAATCGAAAAAATTCACGATATGGTGTTGGCCGACCGAAGATTAAAAGTGCAAGAGATTGTGGAAGCCATAGGCATCTCGCATGGCTCAGTGGTTTCAATTTTGAATGATCACTTGGGCATGAGAAAGCTTTCCGCAAGATGGGTGCCGCGTTTGCTCACAGTCGACCACAAACGCAATCGTGTAACAACTTCACAGGAAGGTTTGGCGTTGTTTAATCACAATATGGAGGAGTTTTTGCGCCGTTTTGTAACCGTGGACGAAACATGGATCCATCACAACACACTAGAGACCAAACAACAGTCAAAACAGTGTGTTTCTAAGGGTGAATCGGCGCCAAAGAAGGCCAAGGTGGGTTTGTCAGCCAATAAAGTTATGGCGACTGTTTTTTGGGATGCACGTGGGATAATCCACATTGACTATCTTCAAAAGGGAAGAACAATTAATGGGGAATATTATGCCAACTTATTGGACCGCTTCAATGAGGATTTGAAAACAAAACCGACCTCATTTGGCCAAGAAAAAAGTTCTTTTTCACCAAGACAATGCAAGGGTGCACACATGTGCAGTTGCCATGGCAAAAATCCATTAATTGGGCTATGAATTGCTCCCACATCCACCCTATTCTCAAGATTTGGCTCCGAGTGACTACTTCTTGTTCCCAAACCTGAAAAAATGGCTCGGTGGAAAAAGATTTGACTCCAATGATGAAGTCATCTCGCAAACAAAGGCCTATTTTGAGGACCTCGACAAATCATATTTTTTGGAAGGGATAAAAAAATTGGAGAAGCGTTGGACAAAGTGTATAGAGCTCAAGGGGGACTACGTTGAAAAATAAAATGATTTATTTATCAAAAAATCTGTGTTTTATTTCAAAAGTCACGGACTTATTGACCCGCCCTCGTAAGTTATGTTTTTATTTAAAATGTATAAAATGTTAGTTGGATTCATTTCAATAATTTGTTAGTTATTATATACTGAAGTTAAATTTTCTGCATATTATACATGTCTTTACTCATTACAGTTCTGTGTTTCTTTATCCAACTTATCACAAAAACAATAACAATAAGCCTACAACAATGTTATGAGTAGTTAGACCATGACCATATCAATGTAGATTATATTAATAATTATTCATTAATAATTATCTATATTATAATAAATCTGTAGAGAGGTCAATTCTGTACATGAAATATTTTTAAAAAATAACTATCAGGGGGTGATTAGGGATCGCTACTGATGTCAAAAATGCAATCAGTAAAATTTTTGTCTGTCTGTCTGTCTGTCTGTCTGTATGTCTGTCTGTATGCTCGTTATAGAAACAAAAACTACTCGACGGATTTTAATGAAATTTGGCACAATTATTCTTCATAATCCTGGGCAGGTTATAGTATACTTTTTATTACGCTACGATCAATAGGCGCAGAGCAGTGAAGGGATATATTGGGAAAACGGGAGAAGTTACTCCATTTTTTAAGCTTCCACCGCGTGTGCAGCCTTAATGGTTAGAGCTGCATAGAAATCACGTATGACGGAAATATTTTCCTTAATATTATATAAAAATATTTCTTGACAGCATAATGTCTATCTTTTATGGTTGACTCACAATAGCACGTGAAACTTCCGGTAGCTTAGCAATTCGGAGCTTTCTGATTATATTGGTCTAATCTTACGTTTACAACACTCTCACTCATCCCTAATTAAAAAAAGTTATCATTATTACTTATTCAATAAAAAAAGAATCATGTAAATCGGTGTAGAAACACCAAAGTTATACATGAAATACACTAATAAGTCATCGCGCGTGAATACAGAATAATGCAATAAGGATTATTTTTGTGTATCAGTTGCCGCGCTCGACGCGCTTCGCGGCGGGAGGTATAAAAAGGTGGGGGGTCCGCGTGCGACTTACAATATTTGGCTGTTGAAGCGATAGGACGTTCAGATTGTTCGACCTTATTGACATCTATCTTCTATCTATATTATAATAAATCTGTAGAGAGGTCAATTCTGTACATGAAATATTTTTAAAAAATAACTATCAGGGGGTGATTAGGGATCGCTACTGATGTCAAAAATGCAATCAGTAAAATTTTTGTCTGTCTGTCTGTATGTCTGTCTGTCTGTATGTTCGTTATAGAAACAAAAACTACTCGACGGATTTTAATGAAATTTGGCACAATTAATCTTCATACTCCTGGGCAGGTTATAGTATACTTTTCATTACGCTACGATCAATAGGCGCAGAGCAGTGAAGGGATATATTGGGAAAACGGGAGAAGTTACTCCATTTTTTAAGCTTCCACCGCGTGTGCAGCCTTAATGGTTAGAGCTGCATAGAAATCACGTATGACGGAAATATTTTCCTTAATATTATATAAAAATATTTCTTGACAGCATAATGTCTATCTTTTATGGTTGACTCACAATAGCACGTGAAACTTCCGGTAGCTTAGCAATTCGGAGCTTTCTGATTATATTGGTCTAATCTTACGTTTACAACACTCTCACTCATCCCTAATTAAAAAAAGTTATCATTATTACTTATTCAATAAAAAAAGAATCATGTAAATCGGTGTAGAAACACCAAAGTTATACATGAAATACACTAATAAGTCATCGCGCGTGAATACAGAATAATGCAATAAGGATTATTTTTGTGTATCAGTTGCCGCGCTCGACGCGCTTCGCGGCGGGAGGTATAAAAAGGCGGGGGGTCCGCGTGCGACTTACAATATTTGGCTGTTGAAGCGATAGGACGTTCAGATTGTTCGACCTTATTGACATCTATCTTCTATATTATAATAAATCTGTAGAGAGGTCAATTCTGTACATGAAATATTTTTAAAAAATAACTATCAGGGGGTGATTAGGGATCGCTACTGATGTCAAAAATGCAATCAGTAAAATTTTTGTCTGTCTGTCTGTATGTCTGTCTGTCTGTATGTTCGTTAGAGAAACAAAAACTACTCGACAGATTTTAATGAAATTTGGCACAATTATTCTTCATACTCCTGGGCAGGTTATAGTATACTTTTCATTACGCTACGATCAATAGGCGCAGAGCAGTGAAGGGATATATTGGGAAAACGGGAGAAGTTACTCCATTTTTTAAGCTTCCACCGCGTGTGCAGCCTTAATGGTTAGAGCTGAGATTATAGAGATTATGGAAATATTTTCCTTAATATTATATAAAAATATTTCTTGACAGCATAATGTCTATCTTTTATGGTTGACTCACAATAGCACGTGAAACTTCCGGTAGCTTAGCAATTTGGAGCTTTCTGATTATATTGGTCTAATCTTACGTTTACAACACTCTCACTCATCCCTAATTAAAAAAAGTTAACATTATTACTTATTCAATAAAAAAAGAATCATGTAAATCGGTGTAGAAACACCAAAGTTATACATGAAATACACTAATAAGTCATCGCGCGTGAATACAGAATCATGCAATAAGGATTATTTTTGTGTATCAGTTGCCGCGCTCGACGCGCTTCGCGGCGGGAGGTATAAAAAGGCGGGGGGTCCGCGTGCGACTTACAATATTTGGCTGTTGAAGCGATAGGACGTTCAGATTGTTCGACCTTATTGACAGACAATAATTATAGTTATTAGTGCTTATCAGCGCGATTTTTAGTTTTTGAATAGGTTATTATTAGATTTGTTTTGTTGTCTTTATTTTATGAAATAGGTATAGAGGTTTTGTTAGTATTAGTAGTTTAGTTATTTTAGTTTATTAGTTATTTTGGTAGTGGTAAATATTTCGAAAGTAGAATTATTTAGTTTTAGTAGGTACCTATATTTTTCACATTTTATAGGTTCATATAGATAATAGTCTCCTTATTTAAATTACTTTTAGATTACTTATAAGTTAACATTTATTTAGCAGTAGTTTTAAATAGGTACTTAGGTGTCAAATAGGTTATAACATACGTAGTTTAGGTAGATACTTAGGTATTTAAGTAAGCATTTTGATTTCATAAGTGTAAGGTAGCTTCTGTTACCGTCGATTAAAAATTCACAATGCCTCCTAAAAACGACCATCTTTATCTCGAAATTCGAGAGATGCTAAGAGGATGAGAAATACGCGTTCTCAAGAATCGGCAGAGGAAAGAGCGCATCGGTTAAACTCTATGAGAGTTAGTGCCTCAACTTCTCGAGCCAATGAAAGCTCTCCTGAGAGAGAGGTGCGATTAGCAGCTGACAGAGCGAGACATGCTACATCACGGGCGTCTCTAAGCTTTTCTCAGCGAGAGCTGAGTCTTACCAATGACCGAGAACAACATGTGTTATCCCGAGAAGCTGAAACTGCTGCACAACGAGAATTGCGTCTCACAGCTGATCGCGAACGACATACATTTTCTCGCGAGTCAGAAACCTTTACTGAGAGGGAATTGCGTCTCACAGCTGACCGCGAACGTCATACATTGTCTCGCGAGTCCGAAACCTTCACTGAGAGGGAATTGCGTCTCACAGCTGACCGCGAACGTCATACATTTTCTCGCGAGTCAGAAACTTTTACTGAGAGGACATTGCGTCTAACAGCTGACCGCGAACGGCATATTTTATCTCGCGAGTCAGAAACTTTTACTGAGAGGGAATTGCGTCTCACAGCTGACCGCGAACGGCATACATTGTCTCGCGAGTCAGAAACTTTTACTGAGAGGGAATTGCGCCTCACAGCTGACCGCGAACGGCATATTTTATCTCGAGAATCTGAAACTTTTACTCAATATGAAGACCGTTTAACAAATGATAGGGTGCACCATAATATTATTCGATCTCTCGAAGATGAACATGAGCATGAACAACGACGGAAAGAGAATAATTATATTAATAATTATTTCTTTATCATGAGTCGGTACGCGAACATTACAATTCTTTGAGACACGAACGATCAATAAGTCTGTCTAATGAGAGATTAAGAATCGAAAATATTCGGTCTCTTGAAACGGACGAACAGCGAGAGGCCCGTCTTACTGCAGATAGATTTCGACATAGTCTTAATAACTTAGATGTATACATAGAAGATCAATTTAGAAATTCGGTGGCGTGGTCCGACAAATATAAAAGTGGGTTTGCTTATAACCTCACAATTGATTACAGATCATCTTCTGTAATAGGCGATATGAACGTGGTATGTTCTTTTTGTAATGCTTCAAAGTGGAGTAAGGAGTCGGCTGGTTTCTGTTGTTCTGGAGGTAAAATAAATTTGCCTTTATTCGAAGACCCACCGGAACCTTTAAAATCACTACTTTTAGGTGAACATGTGCAATCGAAACAGTTTTTAGACAATATTCGCACTTATAATAGTGCGTTTCAAATGACATCCTTTGGTGCTCAACAAATCTCAGAAGGTCCTTTCATGCCTACTTTTAAGATACAAGGTCAGGTTTACCATTTGATTGGATCCCTTTTGCCTGAAGACCAACCTAAATTTCTGCACATATATTTTGTATCCGACTACAACGAACAGTCGAATATAAGAAATCAATATTTCCCGAATTTAAATACAGAACTCATTTCACAACTTCAGAACATGTTGCATCAGGTTAATTCGTATGTATGCAGTTTTAAATCGGCTTTAGAAGCTCTTCCTCGAGAAGATGATAACAATTATAAAATTGTTATAAATGCCGATAGGCGTCCAACTCAGGAACACCCTGGGCTATATAATGCTCCGTCCACGAATGAAGTTGCTGTGGTATTGATCGACCGAATACTTTAGCCTCATGTGAATGTGAATACATTAACTTAATCTAAACAATATTACCAATACATTAACTTATTCTCAGCTATCTATACTTTTCTGCCGGAAGTCACTATTCCACGCGGACGAAGTCGCGGGCAAAAGCTAGTTCAACATAAAATTAGAATACTTCAGTAAACTAAATTTAATTTGCTATAAAAAATATGTTCTCTAAAAGGAGTTTTCAAGTATGCTAGCTCTCCGCGGGCCGGACAAAATCTGTCCGCGGTCCGGATGTGGCCCTCGGGCCGTAGTTTGGAGACCCCTGCCCTAAACGAAAACTTACCCCTAGAAAAGTGATGGTCACTGTTTGGTGGTCTAGCGCCGGTGTGATTCATCACAGCTTCTTACCAAAGGGGCTGCACGACAACGCGCGACCTCATACTTCACAGCAGGCGGTCTCCAAGTTGCAAGAACTGGGGTTGGCAGCTCTCCGTCACCACCGCCGCCCTATTCACCATACATTGCGCCTACAGACTACTACTTTTTCCAGAATTTCGATAACTTCTTGGCGGGGAAAAAATTCAATACCCGAGAGGCAGTACAAAATGCCTTTGAAGAATTTGTTGCCTCCCGTCCAGCTGATTTCTTTAAGAAGGGCATCAACAAACTGCCACTGCGTTGGCAAAGATGCATTGATTGCATGGGTGATTACTTCGATTAATACAAATAAAAAATACATGAAAAAAATTAGTTTAAATTTTTTCATACAAAACGGCAATGTCATAGGTAAAGACCTAATATATAATATAACATGCAATGGTCTTAGAATCATATCAGATTTAAATTATTTAATTTAAGAATAAATATATTTATTATAAGCTAAAGCATAGCTAAAGCATAGCTAAAGCATAGCATTTGCTAAGGACTACAGTATACTTACTCCCATGACAGCAAATGATGCCGTCCTTCTCCTGTACTGGGCAGAACGAGTGCAGCATATCAGAGGTCACAGGACAATTTGAAGCCTTCATACATTCCCCTCCCGATAGCTGACAAGCTAGCTCGTTGACTATGTACTCGTCATCTACAAAAAAACGTATTAAGCTAGCCATACACGTATTCGGAATTTTTCATTAGGAAGCCAAACTCCGATAGGCCTCACCGGTGGTGATAACATTGAAAACGAAAGATGCACGTGACAAGTGAATCCAAAGTCGTAAGAAGAGTCTCATTAATGGACAAATATTTGGTAACAATAGCGATAGCCGTGCAACAAAAACAAAAAAAACACAAAACACAAAAAAAACCTACTCTGGGCCGCTAAGAATAATTTAAAAAAGTCCTACGAGTACATCTGGGTGCAGAATGGAAAAATATTAATTAGGAAAGTGATGAGCATACAAAATTTTTCTCGATTCACTCAGAAAGAGATATCGAAAAGTACATCGAAAGTATTTCGATTGGCTAAGGCGACCCCCAGTAACATTTAAGCCAGCGCACACTATAGTGCAAAGTGCAGAAGATCGTATTCGCATTCAAAATAAAAGTGGATCGTTACGATGCAATTACTTCATTAGACTGTGAATTAAATAGGGATCAAAATATTACTGCTTGTGGACAGCGCATAGTATCCAGTAGCACTAAATATATGTACAACTTTCATTTAAATATCCGCTCACTAAGGAAACATTTCGACGAATTATTAATTCTTTTGAAGCAAGTACTCATGATATCGGCCTACTTATACTGACAGAGGTTAACGTTAAGAAAGAATATTTATCATTATTTAATTTAGAAGGATATCATTTATTTTCAAATACAAGATAGAAGTCGCATGGAGGTGGAATTGTAATTTATGCTAAAGAAAACCTTGCATTTCATGCAACCAAACCATATACTAACACAGTGGAAGCATTACATGGAAGACTTGTATCAAATCAGTATATCCATAATATTATAGCAGTCTACAGACCACCAAAAACAAATAAAATACAATTTATCTCCGAAACTGAACAGGTTATCAAGAACAAGAACATAGGTACCCAGAAGCTAGGACGTGATATTTATAGGAGACGTGAACATAAACTTTTTAGAAACGAGTGTTAGTCGGAATTTATCGGATTTTAAGGACTGCTTGTGTTCGCTGGGACTACAGTGTGTAATACCGGCCACCGAAGTCACGCGCGAGGCGATCGTCGCTGGCGCGCGGGATAGACCACGTATGGGTGCGAGCGAGACAGCTGCGGGAGTGTGCGTCGTTTGTGATCGAGTGCAGTGTGACCATAATTTTGTAGGTGTGTCATTACTGGTATGCGCCTCTAGTCAATTATGTTACATAAGTAAAGACTTGGGCACTTGATATGTATTTAATTAACTAATAACTAACTAACATATATATAACTAACTTATTATTAAATAATAAGTTAGTTATAAGTTAGTTATATTATTAAATAATAAGTTAGTTACTAAAAAAATCTGTGATTATAATTGGTCTCAACTGTTGTCTATGGACTGTGCAAGTAATTTGTATGAGAAGTTTTATTAAGTTTTTAAGGATATTTATAATGAAAGCAAAACAACATTTGTGCCTAAGTGTAATAAGCGCGTATCTCAGCCATGGATAGGAGAGACTTAAAGATATATTATTACGTAGGGATCAGTTGTAACTGGCTTAGTAAATTAATTTTTCAAGAGAATAATAAGTACAGGCAGGAACAAATAAGAAAGTGTAATGGTGATCCTAGAAAATTATGGGAAAACAGTTGGATAGGTAGAAAGAAGGCAAACATAGGTGATATTATTAGGAGATATTTTGGACATAAAGATACAATGTATAATGTTTGTAGTAAATTTACGGATACATTTACAAACGAAATCACTGACATTAAGCATAATTGTTGCGTCAAATTATTAAACAGAGACCAATATGTAAAAGCTAGTGATGTGTCATTTCGTTTTAAGTCAGTTTCCAGTTATACAGTAGGTAAAGTAATTGACCAGTTGAGCAGCAACAACAAGGCAACAAGGCCCTAGGATTAGATTCTATTCAAGTTTCAGATTTAAAAACTATAAAAAAATGTATCTCGTCGGTTTTGGTGCAATTTGTTAACATGTCATTATCTGAGGGGGTGTATCCTAGCCTCCTAAAAAAGGCTGTGATACAGCCTATCTATAAGGGTGAAGTTCATGCTGAGTACACTAAGTATAGACCGATTGCAATTCTATCAGTTGTCAACAAAATAGTGGAGAAGATAGTGGTAGGACAGGTTAGTACTATCTTGGAGCAAAATAAAATACTATCTGACGCTCAACATGGGTTAAGGCGCGGCCGCAGCACTGCTACAGCATTATCATTGTTCTCGGATGATAGTAGAATAGTAGCCTGGACCAGGGTCACCAGGTTCTGGCTGTTTTTATAGATTACAAAAAGCGTTCGATACTCTGGAGAACGAGACGCTCCTGCAGGCCGTGGACGCGTGTGGAATCCGGGGCCCCACAAACCGATGGTTCCGCGACTACCTGAGCGGCAGGACCCTGCAGACCTGTGTAGGAGGAGAGGCTGGAGAGGAGACTGCGGTAGAGCTCGGAAGTGGCTATCGGCTCCATGTACGGGCCGGTGGGCTACATCATGCACGTCAACAGCGTGAGTAACGTGGTGGGGCGGCGCCGGGTCTATATGTACTACTAAATTAATGTCTACATGTACTACTAAAACTACTAAATTAATGCACATTTATTCTCCATACAACACCATAGAAAAAACTATAAATAAGTCAGAAATCAGTATTACAGGACACACTTACAAATGTATATGCATACATGCTAAAAATAATAATTGTTTTGACGTGATAACGTCTTATAAATCGATGGAGCCGACTGCACGCATAAAAAAACATGACTCATGCGTTACCTGTTACCCGGTATCGATACCAAGTACCGTTACCAAGTAGCAGCGTTAGCTCGCATTGCCTTTACCTCATTATTGTTGTTGTTGTTGTTGTCACGTTCAACTATCGTCAGTAAACCGACTTTACAGACAACCGGTATGTTTGTGAAAAATTAGAGTTGTTGTTGTTGTTGTTGTTATTGTTGTTGTTGTTGTTGTTGTTGTCACGTTCAACTATCGTCAGTAAACCGACTTTACAGACAACCGGTATGTTTGTGAAAAATTAGAGTTTTATGATTGAAACAAATTTAAATACCTAGGACTATGGCTAGATTCTCATATGAACTGGAGTTTTCATGTTGGCTCAGTCTGTACTCGACTTCGGTCGGTCTTGAGTAAATTTTACACATTGAATATGTCGTTAAATAAAAAGATCGCATAGCGATGCGTCATTTGTTTCGCACTCGCCGAGTCCCTGCTCAACTACGGGCTAAGTACCTACGGCCGCACATTTAAAACTTATTTAGATTCTATCAAGAAATTATAAACTCGCTTTATGAAATACCTGGTTGATCCAAAAATAAAGAAAGAATGAAAAAACGACTACGAAACATTGTTCAATGTATGTAAAGTTCTAACGGTTCACAAAAAAGTAGAATACCTAGTGATTCTCGAACAATTTCATAGTGATCAATTTAAAGTAAAAATAAAGAACTCGCATAATACTAAAAATATTACATTAGGTAAACTTGTAATACCGCGGATTAAAAACCCCCTACAACAAATACACCTGGCTGAAGACACGAGCGGACGATAGTAGTTGTAAGGTAAATAGAGTAATTGTCAAAAATAAATTGAAAAAGTTAATGTTACAAAATACCTAATAAATAAATAATAATACCAATTACATAATATTTACCTTCTATAAATATTGTTGTTCTGCATAATAGGGAATTAGTAAAAGCAATAGGTACTCACATGTTAAGCGCAATAGTGTCAGTGTTGCTAAATGTGTTATTGTTAAGATAAGAATTTAAATTTTTAAGATGTGAGAAGATGATAAAATGAGCGCAATACCTGCCGACTAACTGCTAAGCAGTTTGGCAGGTTTAATGTCTAAATGTAAATTATTTGCCAATAAAGTACTTATTATTATTATTATTACATGCTACAAGTTATTTAATAAGTATAAGGGTAAAGGTTTTTACTTCACCCAAGGCACTTGTGTAATTGAAATACAATTTCTTTACTTTGTCTTAGTGGATTTTTAGGGTTTCGTATCCAAAGCGTAAAATTGTGACCCTTTTACTGAAGCTTCGTTGTCGGTCTCTCTGTATGTCTGTTTATCCGTTGACCATTCGTCTGTCTGTCACCAGGCGTTCTTCTATCTGTACCCTTAACCGTGATAGCTAGACAGTTGAAATTATCATACATGATGTCTGTACTTATTTTGCTACCATAACAACAAATACTAAAAATAAAATAAAATATATATTTTTCAGGGGGGCTCCTATACAACAAACGTTTTGTACGGAACCCTTCGTGCCTGAATCCGACTCGAACTTGGTTTTTATTTTATTATTATGCTAGCCTGTTGTGTCCCACTCCTAGGCAAAGGACTCCCCTCTTTTCCTCCATAAATCGCGATCCTTCGCTATGGTCGACCAGTCCAGTTATTAAAGGCATCTAATTCGTCGCGCCACCTTTTTTTATGTCTGCCTCTGTTCCGCCGACCAGTCGGTAGCTACTTCGAAATAAGATGTGTCCTTCTATCTGGGTGCATGCGAGACACATGCCCCGCCCAACACCATTTTAAGCCAGCAGCTTTCTTTCCCACGTCATTTAGTCCCGTTTTGGAGCGCAGAGTGGTGTTTCGGATTGGGTCGATCCTCTTGACACCTAGCTTGACTTTAACTAAAAATTTTTGTGACGCGATCAAAGATCAAGACTGTGCACCGTAGGTTAGGACAGGCAGAATACACATTTCCACGAGTTTTTGTTTTAAACAGACGGGTATATTTCCTTTTAACATAGTCCAGAAGCTCCTCAATGCTTTTTCTATTCTCATGTCTATTTTCCTCTTTATCTTGTCTGTCCTTAAAATATGTTATCTGGCCTAAATAATCGTACTAGTCAACATAGTGTATCTTATGTCCATCTACCACAGTCCCACGCTTCGTGATATTAGTCATGATTTTAGTTTTTGACCGGTTCATTTGGAGTCCTGTCTCGAGGCTAGCTGTGCTAAGGTCTTCAAGCATCGATTGTAAGTTCATGGCTGACGTGGTTAATAGAACAATTTTGTCGGCAAAACAGGTTTGTAAGAATCTTCTTGCCCACGGCTACACCTTTATCTTTCCAATCCGCTGAGACTTTTTTGATAACCTCTTTTGAGGCGCCCGTGAAAAGGCGGGGAGACAAAGGGTCTTCTTTACGCCTCTTTCAATAAAATAAACAATTTATTATTAATGCTTAATATTTTGTTTAATTGCCTTTAGTGCATTGGAATCATCAAAATAATGAATTAATGCAATTCTTGATGTTTAGGTTAAAGGCGCAGTGAGAGGAAGAGCACTAGCATAGTAATGAATATTCAGTTAAAATTATATGACACTCAAACGGTTAACCGCTCCGCTCCCGTTTCAGTACAAATCGACCGTTATGCAAAATTTCAACTCCTATTTATACTAAAAAGAGACAGTACACTATAATGCTACTAATCTAAATATCAAGTTTATTTGCTGTGCAATAAAGAAATACGGTGACACATTAATTTGATCGAATTTTATCTTTTTATTTACGTTTACATTAAAATTGATCTGAACAGAGCATAATGAGAATTTATAAACCTTACCAATCGCCCCCCATGTGTGAACAAACAGACCAAATAAAATATATACAAGCATCTCGTATTTACTCCGCAACCACACACTCAAACATTATCAACGGCCCGGCCACATATATATGGGACCGCCCGCATCGTTAACATGCTAATTTTACTTTCATTTCGAAAACATCTTATCGCATTTTATACGGTACATGTCGCTTTTACAGTTTTTTTCTGGTGTCGCATATAAAATTGCGATAAAAATGCAATAACTCCAATTTTGAGATTAGTCATAGCATAGCGCAATTATATTGAAGAACAGCTATCCATCAGCAGCCATCTATTAGATATTTCCCAAAGCCCAATAATAATTTCTTTCTGTTTTTGGATTGGATTATTAGCGTTTGTAAAATAACGTCTATGGATGCCTCCACACCACGTCAATCTGGTCCTGTACTAAGTATCCGAAAAACTTATATCACTTCAGGTACCAGAAAATGGAAATAAATTTAATACTTTTAAACTATACACATAATATTTAAGAATTTTACTATACTATATGGATGTGTATAATTAATACACATCCAAGACCTTTCAAGGATTTGAACCTGCGACCTCTGGCTTAAGCGCTGACGCGCTAACTTAAGTCGTGTGTCAATGGAGATCTGTCCTTCTCAATGTGAAAAGGACTCCGTTATCCTACAGCGAGCTGGCTCATTTCATCGAAGATACTCTAGGACACACCGTTGTCAAAAAAGGTGTCCTAAATGTAACTTGTTCCACAACATTATGTAATATTTTTATCACTAATCAGAAAGCCTCTACTACGACTCCAAATACTACATTCTAAACAACAAAGCTATAAAAAATCAAATAAAGAACAAAAAAAATAATTCTCTTTTTTAATATCACTGCGCGATGAGAGTACATTTACGATTACAGTGGCGTATTCATCCCCGCCGGAGAGGGCATCATTTTTAAATTATTTAACGTCGCCTTAGCTCTCCGCCGAGTTACATATTAACTGAAATCTTAAGTAAGGCAGCGTTTATAATGTGGAAACTTTTGCAAGAGGTTTCGCTGAACTCTAAAGAGAGACACAGTGCCTCATGTAGGTACTAGATGTAATAATATTTATTATATCTAGAAGTTGCCTCGAATTTTGTTTTTATTTTTCAAGGTAAGGGAAGTGGTACATAAACGTTGATTAGATATTATAATACTCTACATCTAATCACCAGAATATCAATCGTAATAAGTGATCGTCTTTTTGCACAACCAGCTGACTTTCACGTGTTTTTTCTTTTTGTCTCACTTGTTTCCGTAACGTGTACGTTATTTCCTAAACATATTGAATGTGTGTTATAAAAGTTTCAATTCATTAAATCAGAACCTTCGAAGAATTTTCCTTATTTAAAATTATCGCATAAAATATTCATAGTTGCGAACGCAGCCTTACTTCAAAGTTATGGCGAGCCTTAAATTGATATTACGCCGACTTCCTCAATCATACTTATGTATTGACTGTTCAAATACGAACACAAGTAAATATTATGTAGGACGTTCTTATTACGTCATTCATGAGGCCTTATTTGTATGTAATTGCGTAGGAAGCACTAACAGGAAACGGCATAAAGTTTTTGGACGTTGGTGTAGCCACGATGATTCCATTCATCATTAGTAATATCTATGGACGCTTCCACACCAAGTCAATGGTCCAGTGCAAGTTCTTGATGAACTTGTGTTACGGACACCAGATCACGGAAATATGTTGATTAATTTTATAATACTAATCACATATTTGAGATTTTTAATATAATATAATATTTATTACACATCACATTTCCTAAGTCAGAACATAGAAAACTTTTTTGTTCCTTTGGCGGGATTCTTGTTTAATGAATAAAGTTCACTATTCAATAGCTATCTTGAAAATACGCCGCGTCGTGTATCGTTTTGTTTCAGTCTAAATTTATCCTGAGTAACAAAATATTTTCACAGCTACTTAATTTCACGGCAGATTTATAATAATTTATGAAGATAAGCGAAATTTATTCCGCGCTGATATCAAACGTTATAAGCTAAAATAAAAGGTCTAAGAGAAATCCCTTCATAGTACCGACTAATACGACGAGATAGCAGAGAAAAATGTATGGTGTAGGTCACGAGAGTAAGCGTGGTGAAAAGCCACTTTTGTAGTAGTCTCAATATTATTGTCTGCATCAATCAGCAAGCAATACCAATGATATACAGTTAATCTTTGTTTTTAGTGCATCCACATCTATGCTATACTTTGAAAATCTGACTCATAGTTTGATGGGACATACTGATCAAAACATATTATTAGAACTAGCAATGTGAATAGATGTAATCTTAGTAGTTTAACAAAGTTAAGCAATCGTCTAACAAGTGATGAATAGCTTATCCGGAAGTGTTTTGCCGTTATTTTTTTAAATACTGGACGACAGAGACGAAAGGTAGCCTTCCAATCTTTGCGACCGCGACCTGCAACCGCAACTAGCAAGCCAGCGAATCAGGTTCTCTGGCCACGCTCACCAGTCGCGCGACGCGGGTCGCGGGGATTGTTTAGTGTTGCATATATTTAAATTTGTACTGAGCAGTAGCTCCGCGTCCCTATTTCGGTCGCCGTCTCGAGTCACGCGTCGTGTACATCGGAAAGCTACCTTAAAATTGCGGATAAGCTTTTTGTCACCTATTAAGCGATTGTGAAACAGGCCCTTAATATTATTTAAATTTAGTTGAAAAGTACGATCAGTCAACTGCGCACCTGGACCAGCTGAATAGTTGTAGAATCTAGAACCATTCAGCTGGTCCGAGACCGATAAAAATATTATGATCTAGAATCTAGGTCATAATATTCTATTACTCCAAAATGGGGGTATGTTGGAAAAGCCCAAGAAAGTTACTACAAAAAAATCGCTTACCAATGTAACATGTGCCATACGCAGTTGTTAAACAAACGTGACTTGTTCATTGTATAATTACATTCCTTTGTCCCGTTACTAGCTGAGTCCTCCGGTTTCAGCTCTCACCAAGTCTGTTGATTGAGTTTCCTCGTGCTTTTATTGTAATTACGAATAACTACTGTGGAAACGATTTACAAATTTATCAATTCAACTCTTGTTCGATAGAATAAAAAACAATATTTAAAATAGAACTCGCGTTCAAGTTGGCTGGTATCGACTTCGAAATTTTGAAGATGGAGTAGAACTATTTCTATATTTACAATTTTAGCCAAATTTAAAAGGGGAATTATTTAGATAATAAGTTTTATTTCATACTTTTTTGTGCTGTTTTACTTTGGAAGTCGGCTTAATTTTTTGTTTAAAAATATTAATAATTGTTACCTTTTTAGTGATATTTACGAAATTATTATTAATACATTTTAAGAACGTTTGAAATAAACGGTCGAATGTATAATGGAATACGCGCCAAGCTTATATTAGGTATTGTATATAAGATGATGATGACCAAGGCCTCTCATAAAACTGGCATAAAATAACGCTTGAGTTTGTTTTGCCAGGAGAGTGAGAATAGCGGAGGCTTTTTTTGTATTTATAACTTTCTTAAAATGTGTTAATAATAATATTATAATAAATATACTAAACTAAAAAAGTACTTTTACCAAATATTTGCTTTGCATGCTTGTTTTACATGTTTTTTAAATGCATTTTTACTTTAGTAGTACAGTACATATACAAATACTTTAGTAAAAATGCATAAAAAAGCATGAAATAAAACTTATTTTCTAAATAATTCCCCTTTGAAATTCGGCTAAATCTTTAACTATTTCTCTACTCAATCTTCAGGATTTTGAAGTCGGTACCAGCCAACTTGAACGGGAGTTCTATTTTAAATATTGTTTTATCGGGATGTTGTTCGGGCTGGTACCGACTTCAAAATTATGAAGATTAAGTAGAGAAATAGTTAAAATTTTAGCCGAATTTCTAAGGGGAAATATTTAGAAAATAAGTTTATTTTATGCTTTTTTGCGCATTTTTACTTTGGAAGTCGGTTTTCATTTAAAAGTCAGTTTAAATATACCCCTTAAAATAATAAAACAAAAAAAAGTTAACTGCAAGTTGGCGTTAATTCCAAATCGTCAGATTAAGAAATTGGAGTATATGTAGGGTTCACTGAATACCCTTATGAAAATCTGATGAGTTCAAGTTTTTTTGCACTCCTTCCGCATAGCCCCCACCAAGCAAATTTTAAGATTAATATATTAGGTCCTTACATTTGAAATTGGCGTTTTATCGTACTGGCCAATTTGATCTCCAATATATCTCCTTTGGTTAGGAATCCCAATTTCAAATTTATACCGCTATTTACTCATGCATTTGTGTTTCGAAAACCGCAATTCATTTGTTTTTTTCTCTTTTGGTATTTTCTATGCGTCACTCTGTTTACAAAATGGAAAACTTGTAATATCGTATTATTTTCGAGTACGAGTTCCACCGTGGCACCAGTGCTGCAGAAACGGCTCGAAGGATTAATGATGGCGGCGGTGTCGCAAAAGAAAACGTAGTATGTTTTTGGTTTCAAAGTTTTCGTTCTGGAAATTTCGACCTGCAGAACAAGTCCCATGGACGGCCGGAGACCAAAAAGACAAAAAAAGATAATAAAGAATTGAAGGCTATTGTGGAAGCGGATCCATCACAAACCACGTCAGAGTTAGCTGCAGGCTGAGGTGTTAGTGATAAAACTATTTTAATCCACTTGAAGCAAATTGGGAAGGTGAAAAAGATCGAAAGGTGGGTACCTCATGAATTGAGTGCAGCAAACCGACAAACGCACGTAGACTGCTGCGTTACATTACTCAACCGGCGCAATAATGAAGGGATTTTAACTCGAATTATTACCTGTGATATAGATCTTGTGGAGCCATCAAAAGTGGATCCTGTACGATAATCGTAAACGCTCATCGCAATGGCTGAACCCTGGCGAAACAGCCAAAGCCTGGCCCAAGCAAAAATTGACTCAAAGTTATTTGTGAGCGTTTGGTGGACTGTGCCGGTGTCGGTCACTACAGCTTTCCTAAATCTGGCCAGACGATTACGGCAGATGTCTATTTACAGCAACTGCAAATCACGATGAAAAATCTAGATGCTAAACAATAGAGGATGGTCATTCGTACTAGGGCACTGCTGCTTCAGGACAACGCTAGACCATACGCTGCACAACAGACGGCTATCAAATTAGAGGAGCATCAATTGGAATGTCTAAGACATATTGGATAGCTTCTTACTCGTACAAGGGACAAAATTCAACTCCGATGGGGCAGTCAAAAGCGCCTTCAAAGATTTTATTGATTCCTGTCCGAATGTTTTTTTTAGTAAAGGAATCAATGAACTACCTATGAGATGGCAAAAGTGCATAGATAGCAATGGTATATACTTTGATTAAATAAATATATTATGTTTAAAAAAGTCGACTTTATGTTCCTCCTTTACAAAACGCCAATTTCATATGTAATGACCTAATATTTTGGAGCATGAAAAGTATAAAATCTGACGCGCTCGAGTATTTCCGCTAAAAGTTAAAACGTTATAGAATTATTTACTCTAACTATAATATTATAATCTACCATTTCTAATAGATCTCCGCGACGCTCAAGTAAATCCTCAAATAGCATCATGGGCTCTCTTACTTCTTTATTTGAGTGTAAAAATATTTGCCTAGCACTATCAGTAGTTATTGCAGATGTCTGTTTGTAGACAAAACTTTCGTGTTTATTATCACCAGCGAAAACAAAACTCATTAGAATTTTATATTGGATTTTTACAGTACTGTTTATAAAGCCGTTAAAGATGAATTCGGGAAGTGAAAAATTCTGTTCATTTATATTTTAATTCGTGCATAAAATCGAACGGAAAAATGAATGAAGAGTTGGCAGTTTGCCGCCGCCCGTCCGTCCGTCTGATATATTTTTAAAATTTCCAAATAAGCTTTCACGAATTTGGTTTTACGGATAGAGATGCAATCAAATAAAAAAATATAATTCACGTTTTATTCACTTGCTCTGTTTTCGGTTTTACGATCAATATTTGGGTTTCAATTTTGCTATGATCCTTCAACGAGGGTTTTCTATATTTTTTCTGCCACCCGGCGGCGCTGCGTAAAAGTCGGGTCCTAGTCGTGTCAAACAGCTGTCAGATGTCACGAACTTAAACACCCTCATTGGTACGATGATGATAATACTTATCATACTTACTAGTAATAAAGAAACTGTAGATACGGTAATTTTAGGGTTTGGTAGACAAAGGGTAAAAACGAGATCCAATTACTGAGACTTCGCTGTCTGTCCGTCTGTCACCAGGCTGTATCTCCTTAACCGTGATTGCTGCACTATTGAAATTTTTCAATGATGACGTATTCCTATTGTCGCTATAACAACAAATACTAAAAACAGAATAAAGTAAATATTGAATGGGAGCTCCTAATTCACATGAAACAAACGCGATTTTTTGCCGTATTGTATGGAACCCCTCGTCCTCAAGTGCGACTAGAACTTCGTTTTTTAAAAATATTGTATCAAAGTAAACGTAATTTTAAATTAAATTCTAATTTTATAATAATAAATATTCGAGCTTCATAGAATATTATCTTATACTTTAAACGAGACAATCTATCCTTACTAATATTATAAATGTGAAAGCGTGCATGTTTGTTACTCTTTCACGCAAAAACCACTGAACGGATTTCGATGAAATTTGGCACGATAGTATTTTAGGCTCCGGATTAAAACATAGGCTACTTTTTATCCCGAAAAAAGTGCAGTGTTCCCGAGGGATACTGTATTTACGCAAGCGGAGCCGCGGGCAACAGCTAGTATTGTATAATCGTAATCTCGGCAACGGCTGCAACTACTACCACGAAAAGTATGCAGGGAGTTTTGGGGAGAAAAATCGATTTAGCTAGGTTTTATACTTTATTATGTCACTCTGATTGGTAGTTTGGTTAATTTTTGCATTGTTCGGAAATTGGGAATGTGGTGGGCTCAAACCCCGGTAAAATATTTTTGTATTTCATTTTCTACTAGAGCTCCGTGCAAAGTTCGGTTACCCAGGTTCTGGTATTTCCATCTACGCATTGGTTTCCACGAAACAGTACTGAGGCAGACGATTTCGTACAATTCAGGCAACCACAAAACTCAACTTCAAAGCTTAGCATATTGAGACAAATGTGGTTTGTGACTAGTCAAAGTCAAAGTCAAAAATTTTTATTCAAAATAGGTATTTTCTTACACTTTCTGAACGTCGATCTACATGATACCTACCAGTAGTTAGTACCAATTTCACCAATGCCTGTTAAAGTTAATCGGTTATTAAATATCAGTAACCGGGAGACCCGGTTACTGATGTTTAATGAGAGAGTAGGCAGTTGCCTACTATCTTTCAACAGGGTTCTTGTATCTGGGTTATTTTATAAATTATGCACAACTTATTTCTGATTTAATTCTTAATGATATTACTGGCCTTTTAATTCTTATTTTTATGATATAAAAAAAAAACACAAAGGTGTATATAAGTGTATACAAAGGTGTAATATGACTAGTTTTTGAACCCGAGACACCAACAACAAAAATAAATAATATTATGCCTACCAAACTGCCATTCGGACTGACATTGAGAGATTGGAAACTATTTAAATATTGTTCCACGACGAAATAAAAAACCATGAAATAACTTAAACCTAGACAACAAGACTAGCTAGATCGATTTTTATACTACGTGTACTAAATTTCTTGAAAATACTCGTGACCGTTCCCGAGATTCTGATATATACAAGAATTGCACTATGTGTTCCATCTCTCGCTCTTCCTATTATTGAACGAGAAGTAAATATATTTAGACAAACGATTAACACTAACAAACGTTGGTGAGTTTGGGACTACGCCTTTACCATTCGTAGAAAGCTTAATCAAAGTTTAGTGAGTTAATTAATGGTCTGACTGCATCACACAGCTGAAAGGCATTCACAGAAAGACACGAAAAAGTTTATTATGCGAAGCTAAAAAAGGATAATTTAATATCATACTTCGTTCAGGTCTAATTCAGTTTAAACGTAAACAAAGGGAAGTAGAAAACATAATGCTACTATAGGTGTCCCGTCAGTATTATTCTTATGTTCACACTATAGGTTTGCACAAATGAAAACAGTTTGTAATCCAACACACTTTATTCAGTACCACAACAGACATTTATAAAAATAAACAGTTCTTAGTTTTATATTGTTAGTTATTACTAACAATATATTACTAATAATATGTAGTAACCAACAAGCTAATGTTATTGCCGGTTACTACACAGCACACAATGATAATTATAATTTGAAAATGTGCGGCTAGACTGCCCGGCGGTTGCAAGCGAACCCCCCATATTCTCAGTTGGCGTCACTGTGCAATCGCGCAAATTTTGTGCAAATTTCGTGCATGTTTGCCCGAAAAATAGCGATATAGACTACACATCAATGTATAATTTTTATTTATTTTTTTACATATTTTATAACTTTTTATAAATTCCCATTTTTACAGGAGCTGCCACAATACCAATTTATTGAATTGAATTGAATTTTTAAATATCACGTATTTATCGTGTATCGACACATTTTTGGTAGAATTTATTCTTCTTGTTAACGATTAGATAAAATATTTAGTTTTATAAATATACTCAGAAATATTGAGGCATATAATATAAAAATATATATTATTTTATGTGTAAACTACGCATTAATTAGATACATCAAAAAGTACAAAAAAGTACTACATACACTACTACTATAAGTACAAAATACTACCTACATCATTAGTTTACTTACATAATATTTATGGTAAGTATGAACTTAAACGCACGAATATCAGAGATATTTACAAATATGTTCCTGCAGCCTTATACTTCATACACTTTGACAGGCGTGACGTCACAGCTAAGTACGGCTTAGTACGGAGCGTTTTCACTAGACTTGCAAAATTTTGTATACAAATAGCTGTACCTTTGAAATTATTGGCTTTTGATATTGGCTGCTTCTTCTGAGAAGATAATAATATTTAATTCATACGAGGGCGGGTCAATAAGTCCGTGACTTTTGGAATAAAACACAGATTTTTTGATAAATAAATCATTTTATTTTTCAACGTAGTCCCCCTTGAGCTCTATACACTTTGTCCAACGCTTCTCCAATTTTTTTATCCCTTCCAAAAAATATGATTTGTCGAGGTCCTCAAAATAGGCCTTTGTTTGCGAGATGACTTCATCATTGGAGTCAAATCTTTTTCCACCGAGCCATTTTTTCAGGTTTGGGAACAAGAAGTAGTCACTCGGAGCCAAATCTGGAGAATAGGGTGGATGTGGGAGCAATTCATAGCCCAATTCATGGATTTTTGCCATGGCAACTGCACATGTGTGCACCCTTGCATTGTCTTGGTGAAAAAGAACTCTTTTCTTGGCCAAATGAGGTCGGTTTTTTTTCAAATCCTCATTGAAGCGGTCCAATAAGTTGGCATAATATTCCCCATTAATTGTTCTTCCCTTTTGAAGATAGTCAATGTGGATTATCCCACGTGCATCCCAAAAAACAGTCGCCATAACTTTATTGGCTGACAAACCCACCTTGGCCTTCTTTGGCGCCGATTCACCCTTAGAAACCCACTGTTTTGACAGTTGTTTGGTCTCTGGTGTGTTGTGATGGATCCATGTTTCGTCCACGGTTACAAAACGGCGCAAAAACTCCTCCATATTGTGATTAAACAACGCCAAACCTTCCTGTGAAGTTGTTACACGATTGCGTTTGTGGTCGACTTGCGGAAAGCTTTCTCATGCCCAAGCGATCATTCAAAATTGAAACCACTGAGCCATGCGAGATGCCTATGGCTTCCACAATCTCTTGCACTTTCAATCTTTGGTCGGCCAACACCATATCGTGAATTTTTTCGATTGTTTCGGGTGTAGAGACCTCAACTGGGCGTCCAGGACGTTCGGCATCTTCAGTGCTTGTACGGCCACAACGAAATTCAGTAAACCACTTTTTTACCATTGAAATCGATGGTGCAGAGTCCCCATAGTATTTATCAAGCTTAGCCTTGGTCTCGGTAATGGTTTTTTTTCGCAAAAAATAATGCTTAATAAGCACACGAAATTCACTTTTTTCCATTGTTTCCTTAAGTTACTGGATAGTCTGATAAAGATAGCTGTAAAACACAAACTAACTGACGCAGCAAGTTCAAATTTTGATAGGAGTCAACTGACAGATGCCTGTTGACAGGAGTAGTGTTGCTTTTTCAGTAAGGAGGTTAGAAATTCAAAAAGTCACGGACTTATTGACCCGCCTTAGTATATGCAATAAAAAAAATCAGTCATCTAGCCTGTTGGATTTGGTTAGAGTACATAAGACATAATTCTTACTAATATTATAAATGTGAAAGAGTGGATGTTTGTTACTCTTTTATGCAAAAACTACTGAACGGATTTTGATGAAATTTGGTATGGTAGTAGTTTAGACTCTGGATTAAAACATAGGCTACTTTTTATCCCGAAAAAGTAGTGTTCCCGAGGGATACTGTAATTACGCGGGCGGAGCCGCGGGAAACAGCTAGTATGCTATAAGTTCAGATCGCATCAGAATTGATCAGAAGAAATTAGATGGTCAAAGAAGATGTGTGTATGTACAAAAATTAAATAAATATTAAATTATACATACTTAGAATAGATTAAAAATATTATAATTTTACTTTTGCTTGCCCCCCGTGGCCTATGTGCTGCAACTTAACGTAAGTACTGTTTGAATGAATTATGAAACATGTTTGGTTAATAAATTACATTATTCGTTTTTTTCGTTTTATTCTGATCTGATTACATTTTCTTATAGTCACTCTACTACAAATTATAATCGACCACTAGTGCATTAGTTTAAATAATAGCTTGGGATCTACGTAAATTAAACTATGGGAAAACTGGAGCGTGAAGTCGGGAATTGCATTCCCGGTTCCCGCGGGAACTCCGAGATACCTACAGCGGTTAATAAAGCAATTTTTAATCAACGCCTACCCGTTCGTAATATCCACGGGCTTATGTAACGTTTTTTTTTCCGGTAGACAAAATTGACGGCGATAATTTTTACTTAGCTCGCCTTTTTGGGAGTAAAGGAGTATGGTTACATATGTATGTACCCTGATATACCCACTCAATACGAACAAACTAAATGTCATTGGAAAGAGATTTTATACAATATTTTCTTTTTTTGGACATATGATTGTAAGTAATGGGATTTTTTGTGTATACGTCAAAAACAAACAACTCTTTACTATGAACAGACATTAAATTATCTTTTTTTAGGCCGGTTTTCGCGAAGGAGAGGGCAAGGAGTGAGGTAGGATTAAATACTCACCACCGCACATGTAATATATTATTATTTTGAAAACCTTAATTGGCTTAATAACGAGAAATTTTAGTTAACAAAACATTTAAAAAAACCGATAGAGTTACATGAAATATCGTTGGATAGACATTCCTGAGCTAAATGAAAGTTTCTATTGCACCAATGTCCAAATCTTCGCCTGTTCAGAGAAATTCATTCATTCATTTTTGTGTTGTAATATTATATGATGCCGAAACCGAGGTCTATGCACAATATATAACTGTATCAAATTTCATCCATTTATATTCATAATTACAGAAGTTATAAGGCGGACATACGGGCGGACAGAGCGAACTTATAAGCGCCACTACTATAAGCACGGAACCCTAAAAATGAAAATCGACTTCCGTTTTCGACGAGTTAATCAAAGATATCGACATAAAATACCTGTGCCTAATGTGATGATGCATGGTATGCTAATGATGATATTGATGATGATTACTTTAGTATAATTATGCTTGCAATTCTGTCAACAACGCCAAAATTTACAAACACGTATCTAAAAACTTAGGAGTGCTGTTTAGTGCTTTTGTACCTTGGCACAAAATCTTTCTTTTTGATAGCAACATATTTCCCCTTTAATACAGCGCAACTCAGTGTCCCTTGGGACATGGGCGACACTCTCAAATGACCGAGTACCAGCAAATGTCAGCCATATGGACGTAAGCCTAAGGTTGACAACGAAATAATTTGAAACGACGCGTCAGACAAACCTTTCATAAATATTATGAAATTATAGTGTCGATTATGTCAATTGTCAATGCACGAAATTGTGAATGCTCAGTCCTAACTTCAAAAAAACCAAGTTCCTTGGCTGTCATTCGTGTAAATCGTTGAATAAAAATAAAAATATTTATCTCACGCGTAGCCCATAAACCACTTAAAAACTCTTTTTATTTAATATAGGTATTTACCACCCTCTGGGGCTCCGGGCACATGCACGTGTGCTTGGACCCAGTGCCACAGAAGGTGGTTTTTCAGCTTGGCGCTGGACAGATTCAGGATGGTGGGGCATCCACGCGTGCGGAACATCAGTTATGCGATGCGACGCAGCAGAACGTCGTGAAAACCGTATGTGTGTGCATGCGCAAACATCGCAGATGCACTACAGTAGCGAGGAAGCCCCACCAACACCCTAAAGGCAATATTATACTGTATTCCGAGAGCGTTGATTGCCCGCTGCGTGTAGCTGACCCACAGATTGCAAGTGTAAAGAGTTTGGCAAAACGAAAAAATTAAAACAGTGTAATGAATGACGGTACTTTATGTTAGTAATATATATTATTTGCCTTTAGTACAGTCCTATTATAAGAGTATACACTGTTGCATAATGACAACAGTAGTTATAAGACATGTAATTGTCAATGTCATATTGACAGATGTCACGAGTAAAGCCTATTTACTTAGACTTACTGTACCTACTTACCGTAGACTGTAGACGTATTTGCGTTAGACATATCTCATAATATGTAACACGTATCTGTGTTAAATACCAATAAAGAAGAATATAAGAATTGTTGCTGTATTATTATTACCACCACTCAAGCGTAAGAAGGAGACAAATCAAGAGGTCGTAGCCCGCTACATGGTGTGAGTTTCTAGTTGTCAAGAAAACGAAAATTATGAACGCAAAAGAGGGTACATCGAAAACTACGGAACATTCGAGACAATCTGAGTGCGGGAACTTAACAATGGCTGGAAACGGAGTGCAGGAGCTTGAAACCTCTACAGAAATGATCAACAATAATGATGAAAATTTCAAGAAATGGATGCAGTCATTGGATATATTCCTATTAGCGTCGGGGATGGAGGAAACGGACAAAAGAAAAATTGCAATCATGTTGCATTCCATGGGAGAAAAGGGTCTAAATATCTACAATTCCTTCAATTTGGACCTAAGCACTCCAACATAACTCTCTAACATTCCAAGAGGTCAAGGTCAAAATTCGTCGAGTATTTTGAACCCAAAAAGAATTTGATGGTGGCGCGGCACAAATACTTTACGTTGAAGCAACGTGTGAACGAATCCTTGGAAAATTTTCTAATGGAATTAGAAAACGCAAGTCATGCCCGTGAGTTTCGTTCGCTACGCGATTCCCTTGTAAAGGACATTCTCATTGCTAATATGGCCACAAACTTCTCGCAATTTCGTCAAAAGCTCCTACAAGATCTATCCCTAGAAAGAGCCAAACTTCTCTATAGAATACTCACGATGGCGTAGAAAAGTGAAGAATCAATCAATCAATGAAGCCACAATATACAAACTCCACAAAAGTCGTCGGGCTGGTTCTCCCCCATACCAGAAAAGAAAAAACGCAAGATCCCCATCACGCCATGGTCACCCAAGGTCAGCTACACCTGGATCCAGAACAACGTCGTGTGTAAAGTGCAACACATCGCATGGTCGCCGCAACTGTCCAGCATGGAAACACAGATGTAGGTCATGTTTTAAATATGGACATTTAACTCAATTATGTTTGAGGAAAAATGGTGTCAGGCCTGTTGTTTCTGGGGTAGGTAGCATAAATCTCGATGATGAATCAAGCCCAAAAAGTGCTGAAGCTGAGAGATTTACAATAGGGGCATTGTTCAACATTAAAAACATAAAGTCACAAAATACTAGTACAAATTTGAATAACACAGACAATTCCTAGCATTATTCTCTTAAAATAAACAACAAAAATGTAGATTGCCTAATTGACACTGGAGCAGACATAAATGTAATGTCTTATCAAGTTTTTAAGGAATTGAATAATAAATTTGCCAAAAGAGTAAAGAAATGTGTAAAAAATATAATATCTTCGCCTACAGTGGGCACAGAATTCCGATAATGTCAGTGTCAAACGTTTGTTGTTTAGTTGAAAACATTACTTTTCTTGTATCAAAATTAAAGTGTCCAACTGTGATTGGCTTACCCACATTTATAAAGCTAAATTTAATAACAAAAAACTTTTCTTTAAAGAATGAAAATATCAAAAATGTTGAGCAAAATTTATATAATATGTAACAAAAATCTTGTGACAAAATTGTGACAAGATAATTATAATGATGTAATTCAGGGTCTGGGTCCCATACGAACACAGCATCGTGCTAAAGAAGGATGCTATTCCGTGCATTGATCCCCCTAGAAAGGTACCTTTCGCGTTGGTTGAACCGTTAAAGAAAGAGCTTCAACTCATGGAAAACATGGGAGTCATACGGAAGGTGAACAAACCTACTCTCTGCGTAAGTAGTTTAGTTATAGCCATGAAAAATAATGGTGAATTGAGGAGTTGCTTATTTCCTAGACATTTAAATAAAAATTTATTGAGATGTCATTATCCAATTAAAAACAAAGATGAAGTCAGGTCTAAATTGTCCAAAACCTCTTATTTTTCACATTTAGTTGCATTTTCTGGGTTTTGTAATATAAAATTAACTTTAAAGAAAGTAGTGATCTGTGTACTTTTCAAACTCCTTTTGGCAGATACAAATTTTTAAGATTACCTTTTGGAATAAACACGGCCACAGAAATTTTCTATAAAGCCATGATAGATCTATTCGGAGACATTGACGGTATAATAATTTGGTGTGATGACATTTTTATATACAGTGAAACAATTAAAATACACAATAAAAGGTTAGAGATGTTTTTGGAAAGGGCTAGGCAAGTTAATTTAAAATTAAACAAAGCTAAGTGCAAGTTTCTAATAGAAGAAACAGCATATTTGGGCTATATTTTTAGTAAAGAAGGTGTAAAAATTGATCCAGAGAAAGTTAAAGCCATAAAAGATATGCCCATACCTAAAAATACTAAAGATTTGCAGAGATTTGTAGGCATGACTAATTTTTTAGCATCGTTTATAGAAAATCTAGCAGAGAAAACTAATAGCTTAAGAAATTTGTTAAAAAAAGATAAATTATGGTTATGGGATGAAAATTGTCAAAAGTGCTTTGATTTGTTAAAAGAAGTCGTATCTAAAGCACCTGTGTAAACTAATTATAATTGCAACTTACCTGTGATTTTGTCGGTAGATTCATCAAAGAATGCACTGGGAGCGGTCTTGATGCAAAACAAGCGACCCATTGCATATAGTTCAAGAACACTAACAACCTGTCAACAAAACTATGCTCAGATTGAAAAGGAATTGTGTGCCATACAGTTTGGATGTAATAAATTTCACCAATATATTTATGGCAGTAAAACACCTGTTCATACTGATCATAAACCTTTAATTTACCTTTTTAAAAAACCTCTTCATAAAGTACCTGCTAGACTACAAAGAATGATGTTATCGTTGTAGAGCTACGACCTAGAAGTGGTCTATGTACTTGGTAAATATATGTATATAGCAGATACTTGGTCAAGAGCCTCACTTAGTGATGCATACATACCGCACTATGAATAAGACTTAAAGACTTACAATATCATCTTAATTCAATATTTTCTAATCTCTCAGCGAGTAAGCCATATTTAAAATTTATATTATTAGAAAGTAAAAATGATGAATCTTTAAATCTGTTCAAGTCTTATATTCAGAATGGTTGGCCAAAAAGCAAAAACAAAGGAAGCTGTCTGGTGAAACCATATTGGAACATTCAAAATGAAATACACATAATGAACGACTTAGTATTTAAAGGTAATAGGCTTATTGTTCCAAAGTCCTTGCAAATACATATTTTAGATAAAATACACTGTGGTCATTTAGGTATTAATAAAATACTCAACATCGCTAGAGAAACAGTTTATTGGTCAAATATAAACGCAGACATTAAAAAATTAATTGATCAATGTTCCGCTAAATTCAAGCCAAACACACCTAATTAACCGTTGAAATGCTATGAGATATCTCATCTTCCTTGGGAGAAGGTAGGTATAGATTTATTATATTTTTAAAGAGAAAATTTCCTTGTTTGCATGGATTACTATTCCAAGTACATAGAGATAGCTTCTTTGCATAAGAATTACACTGTCGATAATGTTGTTAAAAACCTCAAATCCTTTATTGCTCGACATGGAATACCAAAAGCATTGGTGTCTGATAATGGTCCACCATTTAACTCCTGCAAATTCAAATCTTTTCTTACTGATTGGGATGTGGAACACATAACCACCAGTCCTTATTGGTCCAGGTCTAATGGCCAGGCTGAAAGTGGAGTTAAAATTTGCAAAACATATTAAGAAAGTGCAAGGAAGACGGCTCAGATTTACACTTGGCACTGTTACGTTACCGCAACGCTGCTAAGGGAGATTTTCCCAGTCCGGCCGCATTATTAATGTCTAGAAACTTGCGAGTAAATTTACCAATTCTAAACAAAAAACTTAAACCTAAACATGTAAAATTTTCGACGTTTGAAAAATGTCATAAACAAAGCAGAGACAAAATGTATTTTTATTTTGACAGGAATGCGAAGCAAACATCTTATGATTTTCAGCCTGGAGATGACATTTACTTCAAAAAAACTACTAACCTAACCTAACTTAACCTAACCTAAATCATTTTGGTGTCCGGGAATAATTAAAGAGAAATTAGGATGTGGTAGATCTTATTATATTGTGGATCCAAATGGTGTTGCGTATAGGAGGAATGGGGACACATTAGACCTAGAAAAAGGAATTTAAAAGAAACAAATCAAAAAACAAATCCTCCACCTTCTTTTTATGGTAACGGCAGCACTGACAATATGCCTCCAATGCAGGAGAGTATAGATCCCATGGGTTCGGCACAACTTGGAAACGGTCCTGTTCAAAATTGCATTATCGATGATAACTGTGTTCCTATGGAGAGTCTAGAAAATACCGGTTACGTAACCAGGTCTGGTAGAAGTGTAAGACGTCCTAAATTGTATATACATGAGAAATTTGAGTAGATAAGTAATGTATTGTTATTAGTGTTTATCTCGCTTATCGCTATCGCTAATCGCTATCTATATTGCTTTTTCTCGAAAAGGGAGATGTTGCATCATGACAACAGTAGTTTTAAGACATGTAATTGTCAATGTCATATTGACAGATGTCACGAGTAAAGCCTATTTACTTTGTGGATGGTGGATTTCGATCAGCTAAAATGCATACTCAGTGTAGACTGTAGACGTATTTGTTTTAGACATATCTTATATGTAATACGTATCTGTGTTAAGCACCAATAAAGCAGAATATAAGAATTGTTGCTGTATTATTATCATCACCACTCAAGCGTAAGAAGGACACAAATCAAGAGGTCGTAGCCCGCTACATACACAAACAAATATGACGTCATAAGTCCAGGTATGAGTCGAGCTAAAAATCCCGTGTCGTGCGGTAATAATCCCTATTTATTTTGTTTAGATCCTAACACAGACTGATGGTGTGCGGAGCGGTGGATTACGTCCATAGTCTCTAAGTTAAGATTAGTTTGGGCTTAAATGGGATGGTACAAGATGGGAATTTAAGAGGGATGTACGTTTATTGGGACATTTGCGGTCATTATGTAAGGGGCCCATTAGAGTTTAAGACATTCTGAAACATTAAATGTTTGATGTGAAATGTCCGAATGAATGTGGTTTGTAGCAGGAGGTAGCAAAATTCGTTATTATTAATTTTTTAGCCTGAAAATATCTATTACAAGTGGCGATTCACCCATCTAATCCTAATATTTTCCATTCATAATTTGTGTAGGGTTATGTAACTGTATACAATTTTCTTATATCAAACCTGGGTACAAAAAAATACAGTCAGTATTGCTTAAAGCGCAATTTCTGTTATTTCAGTTGCACTATGTTTGCAAAACACTGATATTAGTTCTGGGTACGAGGAAACTAGATGTATTTGTACAGTACACTCGCGGCCCGATAAATGGGTCAACAAAATATTTTGTTATAATAAGAATTTATTTGTTCACTGTTTTGAATTGTCGATTGGAAGAGATGAATTTCTGTATGGCATTTTGGGTGATGAAATTATTCCACTATAGATATTTTTACAGCTAGGTATTCCCTGGCTAACAGGGAATCTCTGATAAAAAAAAAAGTCAAAAATTCTAGATACCAATTAAATATCTTGAAAACAAAACAATACATAATAATATTTTTTAGATCAACACTAGTTTTTGCACGCATTTCTACTGCTCGACGATATAATTTATCACTGTCCAACCCAAAAGTTTGACGCGAGTTTTTATCACTGAATTTTGGAGTTGGTTTGACTTTAACTATTTTATAACTTTTCCTTGATTTATTTTCACTGGTGCTTTTCTTAATACGATTTTTTGTTAAAAGAAGAATTTATATAAACTCATAAAAGTATATTGTTTTCTTTTAATCAATTTTACAATTTTAATTATTTATTTAAAGATTGCTAACATAGGTTAAATCAAGTTAGCTTATAATAATATGATAATCGTACTTTAGTATAACAATGCTTTGTGAAAGATAATGCAAAGTGAAAGGAACGCTTAGAAACTAATAAGCATTTAAAAATGGTTATTAGTTTCTATGAAAAATTGTGAAAAAATTGAATTTATTCACAATTTTTGCTTAGCAGTGTACTACGCCTAGTGAAAAATACACTCTCATTTGTGCAATACTCTTCCAGGTACATTTAGGTTCTCTGAAAGAGGTTACGTAATTTTGACCTCCAACAATAAGGTCAGGTCTTTTATTCACTTTGATACAGATAGGTCGTTGCTTTGATGAAAACATGTGGTTCTTTTTGTTCATACAAAAGTTTCATGCAACGGATTTGTACGTATTATTGACTAGATTTTTCGCGCAGCTCCGCTTGCGTAAAAATAGTATCGGGTATCCCACGGGAATACTGTATTTTTTCGGTATAAAAAGTAGCCAATATTTTAATCCAGAGCCCAAACTACCACCATACCAAATTTCGCCGAAATCCTCTCGGTAGTTTTTGCGTGAAAGAGTAACAAACAACCATCCTGACCAACTTTCACATTTATAATAGTAGTATCATAGTAGGATTATAATACGTACCAACGTTTACTATAATTATTATATTTTACTGCTGTAGTGAAAAATGAATGAATGATTGGAATTAATTAAAATAATATATCTATTATTATTTTATTATAACTAAAACTATTACTTTCTGTTAAACGAAACCTATAACTATAATACGTTCTATATCTACAAGATGTCTTAGTTTTATACTTCTTACACAAATGGCGCTAGGTGTACAATTAATTTTAAGTTTTTAATTCTTTTTAGGGTTCCATAATTCACGTCTCGGAACCCTTATGGTTTTGTCATATCCGTCCGTCGGCCCGTCCAAACGATTTGTGCGAGAAAGTTATGACTATGTGTATTTATCACGGCGACAAAATGCTAAAATTAAATCACGAAAAATGTAGTTTTTTGGGTTACCTCCCACAGACGTAAAGTGGGGATGTATATTTTTTCTCGCGTCTACCCTATAGTGTGGGGTATCATTAGATAGGTCTTTTAAAAATATGGAGAGGTTGCTACGTCGATTTTAGATGTACACGATGGTAGTGCATGTGATGAACTTTAAAGAAAAACTACAAGGGCTCATAATATAATTCAGGAGTTATAGAGACTTAACTTGTAAAATGCGCCTACTTGGAAATCTTCGTACAACAGTAACGAAATTTTATTACCTTACATTACTTAGTAAACATGTTATTACCATAATATAATATAAAAATATTACTACGTATGCAAATGGCCGGTTTTTGAAGTGTAATTTTGAATAAAGTTTCTCTTCTTACACGTGTATTCCGTACATGTCATGTTTTTTTTTACTAGTAGTATATTTGGACAAAATGCAGACTGCCGAGTGATAGTGCCATTTATCTTTACCTCCTAACGTGACTATATGAATATGTGTTACATCGTGCATAAGGTGGGTGGCAGCACTGGAATAGAAAAGTCATGTGTTGTGGACTAGACATTATAATGTGCTTATAATATTTTATTCATGTTTTATTTACTAAATGTGATTATTTAATAATTTAAGAACTAATTGAGGGGAAAAAATAAGCAAACAAATATTTTTTAGTCTATATTTATGAAATTAACGAAAGCAAAGTTTTTATAATTAAACATAGCGTAACACTTACAATTATTATTTATTAACAAAGTAAACTTAAAAAAAAAACGAATAGTTTCTGTTAATGTTAAGCAAAACGAAACAAATGAGATCCAAACTTATACTATATACTTAGTCAGTTTAAGCGCAATTTTCACACGCAAAACAGCATGTTCTATACATAATATAATAATAACTATAACGATTTATATCAAGTATGACATTTTTCGGGTTCAGCTGACTCATTTTCATTGATAACCCCTATCTATCTCTTGGTTTAAAATTACCTTCAGAGCTTCTTTGGCCAACATCAATTTCGAAGTCACGAAAGGAATCATCACAATTACTATCATCTCATCATCATATCATTGAAAAGACTCAATAATCTTCTTTAGTTTTCTTCGAATTACATGTTAACAATTTAACTAAAAATATATAAAAAAACTAAAATATAACGAATATAAACCAAAAAATGTTTACTCGAATTTTCAAAACGAAGCATAAGATGGGTGTAACTCATCCACGCGCACTTTGAACTCCTTCTGAGTGTTAAGTGTGAGTTTTTCTTTTCGCATTCGATCGTAAGCGCATTTGGCGTTTACTAGGAATTTGTATGTCATTTGTACAGCGCCACCTAGTTGTAAACGCGACAACTAGGTTAAATCACATCACGCCAAACGCGCTCAGGCTCAACGCTTACTTACCTCCCCCCCGTGCAGCTACTCAGACGGACAACTCTTTTTGACATACGAAATAGAGAATATTGATTTATAACAGGCTGGGTGAATTTCACCCAACCTCACGCTCGCCGGGTTAAGTACAGGTAGAGAAGATCGGCAATAATTTCACACCTACCTGACAAAAAAGAACACATCTCATCAAATGAGACAAAAAACGCAATGGAATGGCAAGCCATTACTGCGGTTCCTTATGATATAGTGACGAAGTTTGGGGACCGGGTATAAATTACTTTTACGACCGTCCAACTGTATGCCTGAGCGCGAAATACGCTTTGTGAAGTGCTCAAGAGAATTTGGTGGACGAATTAGTATTTAACCGAGAGCAAGAATACGGCAAAAAGAGGATGGCTTTATACCAAAGCGTTACAGAAAACGACTTCGAATAACGAAATGTTTCGTAGAGTGCGTAAGGCTACCGTGGACTCAATAGAGTGATAGTTTGAATGACGATAGTATAGGGAATATATTTTTAGAAGAGCATTAACTTCATACTACGCAGGTAGGCTACTATGTAGGTAACTTTTTACGTAGTCAATACGTTTATCGAAGAATCTTATAAATAACTAGCATTTGTCCGCGGCTCCGCCCGCGTAAATACAGTAATCCCACGGAAACATGTACCTTTTCCGGATAAAATTTGGCCTATGTTTTAATCCAGAGCCTAGACTACAACTGTACTAAATTCCATCAAAATTCGTTCAGTTGTTTTTGCGTTAAAGAGTCACAAACATCCATCCATCCATCCATGCTCACAAACTTTCATGTTCATAATAGTAGTAGGATTACCATTAAATAAAAATGGAATTCGGAAAATGTTAGGCCAGGTTCCCACTACGCCGGACCGGCAGATCTGCCGCGCCGGTAAATTTGCCGGAAGGGCTAGTGGCTATACAATTTATATGAAGCTATTCATATTATCCCGGGTCCGGCATTTTTGCCGAGCCCGGCATTTTTACCGAGCGTTTTGTCACTACGAATTGCCGGTAAAACGACCGGGCCCGGAGTAAGGCCAGGTTCCCACTATGCCGGACCGGCAGATCTGCCGAAAACCGGACACCAGACAGAGTGTTCACATTACATCGGATCCCGGAAGAAATTCAATATTCAAGTACTTACCTCAGTTGAATTTGGACCTGCGCGCACAATGGACGACGAAATTGTTGTGTTGTGGTGGTATCTTAATAGATGGCAAAATAAAAGAAAACTTTGGGTACACCCTATTTTACGGGAAATATTTTCACTTGGTACATTTGAAACATTAATGGGTGAACTTAGAAGAGACGAATCAAAGTAAATATACATAAATTAGTAATCCATCGAGCTATAGATCTGAACGTAGACACAGCAATTCAAGTAATCAAAGCTAGTACAGTCTTGCATAATTTTGTAAGAGAAAAAGATGGTATAAATTTTGAAAGTTATCAAAATATAGAACATAGACAAGAATAAGAAACGACACCCATGAATCGGAACGTGTCGAGTCGAGGTGGCCCTAATGCCAACGCTATACGGACATCATTTACCAATTATTTTGTTTCGGATATTGGTTCCGTTCCGTGGCAGGCAGCAGCTATAAAATAAAATTAATCAATGCAGTTACATTTTATCAATAAAACATTAAAAACTCACCATACGGTTTTATTTATTTTTCATCCAGTTCATCGAAGTTTGGTTTTAGTATTAAACATACTTCACGCCATGCCGCTAACTTTAAGTTTTTGCCTTTATAGACGTCTTCGGTCTTATCCCACAGAACAGGTCTCTCTTGGACAAGCGTAATTAAAGTTTCTGCTTGAATATCCATGCTAAACGTCTACTTTTACCAAAAAATGCGAGCCGAATGACGTGAGTGGAACACGGGCGGGGCGAGGGGAGCACGAGCGGGGGACAGATACCGGCACAAACTCGTTCACATTACTCCGGGCCCGGTCGTTTTACCGGCAATTCGTAGTGACAAAACGCTCGGTAAAAATGCCGGGCTCGGCAAAAATGCCGGACCCGGGATAATATGAATAGCTTCATATAAATTGTACAGCCACTAGCCCTTCCGGCAAATTTACCGGCGCGGCAGATCTGCCGGTCCGGCGTAGTGGGAACCTGGCCTAATGTGAACGAGTTTGTGCCGGTATCTGTCCCCCGCTCGTGCTCCCCTCGCCCCGCCCGTGTTCCACTCACGTCATTCGGCTCGCATTTTTTGGTAAAAGTAGACATTTAGCATGGATATTCAAGCAGAAACTTTAATTACGCTTGTCCAAGAGAGACCTGTTCTGTGGGATAAGACCGAAGACGTCTATAAAGGCAAAAACTTAAAGTTAGCGGCATGGCGTGAAGTATGTTTAATACTAAAACCAAACTTCGATGAACTGGATGAAAAATAAATAAAACCGTACGGTGAGTTTTTAATGTTTTATTGATAAAATGTAACTGCATTGATTAATTTTATTTTATAGCTGCTGCCTGCCACGGAACGGAACCAATATCCGAAACAAAATAATTGGTAAATGATGTCCGTATAGCGTTGGCATTAAGGCCACCTCGACTCGACACGTTCCGATTCATGGGTGTCGTTTCTTATTCTTGTCTATGTTCTATATTTTGATAACTTTCAAAATTTATACCATCTTTTTCTCTTACAAAATTATGCAAGACTGTACTAGCTTTGATTACTTGAATTGCTGTGTCTACGTTCAGATCTATAGCTCGATGGATTACTAATTTATGTATATTTACTTTGATTCGTCTCTTCTAAGTTCACCCATTAATGTTTCAAATGTACCAAGTGAAAATATTTCCCGTAAAATAGGGTGTACCCAAAGTTTTCTTTTATTTTGCCATCTATTAAGATACCACCACAACACAACAATTTCGTCGTCCATTGTGCGCGCAGGTCCAAATTCAACTGAGGTAAGTACTTGACTATTGAATTTCTTCCGGGATCCGATGTAATGTGAACACTCTGTCTGGTGTCCGGTTTTCGGCAGATCTGCCGGTCCGGCATAGTGGGAACCTGGCCTAATTGAATCTATTATTTTGTAAATCCTCGAGTAAGAAAATATAATATTTAATTTTAATTACTTATTAATTTTATTAAAAAATTTTTTAAAAAAAAATTTTTATTAAAAATTACTTATTAATTTTCCCATATTTTAAAAAATAAACTGGATTTATTATACTTTTCTAATAGAAAAAATGTAGAAAATTTCTATGCACATTGCATAATTTTATTCTTGGATGATTATAACTAATTCATGTTTTAATGCATCTATTTAAACAAAACATACTGGCATGCCACAACTATAAAAGAGAAGTTATTCTTCTGTTTTATAGTTGTATTTTTCGATCTAGGAATGTGTTTATACTATAACATAGATAATAATTTAATTGATTTGATTTAGGGATGATTTTTCAATCGTCAGACAACTTTTACCTAAGTAATGAATATGTGTCTTTGACAGATTTTTCATACAAAATCTGTCAAAGTCACATAATTATTCCTCAGTTAAAAGTTATCTAACGATTTTAAATCACCCCTTAATTTAATAATAAAACATTTGGCAGAATATTTATGAAAAATTTACGAGTCGTTAATTTTGTCTTTTTTTTTTAACCTTTATTAAGGACTTGGTTCACAAACAGAAAGCGACCATGTCGTCCTCGTTAGGCTACAACATTGGATATTCTTAACAAATTAGTATTAAAAAATTCTTACATCTAGCCCAAACTTAACCAATCTATACAAAATTATTGCGTCACTAGACAACGCAATATTAGATCCTCCCACACTATTAAACATGTATTTATTAGGTATATTATTCCTAAATTATGCGTTCCGGACACATTCCATCAAGATGTGGTAGACATTTCCTATAGTCCCACACACGGCGCAATTTGAGGAAGTAGCCTTCCCCGCGTACAATGCAAACTTATTAAGTGGAATGTGTCCAGATCGTATTCTAAATGCAATAACTAAAATATTCCTATTACTTAGCTTACGTGAACTGAACCACGGAAATCGACAAGATTCTGATCGTAACGTTCTATACCAGATACCTTTGGTTACAGACATACATTCAAAATATGCAGACCAAAGCTTATGAACTTTGTCTTTCAACTTCGGTATTACATCAGTATAAAAGGGAAGAATATTGTAAGTTATACCATCCATAACCACTTCATTGGCCAACCGATCCGCTTCCTCATTGCCCTTCAGCCCTATATGAGACGGTATCCACTGAAGGTGAACGGTTACCCCAGACTTCTCTAACTTTCGCATAGTGTCTAAAATTGTATAAGCTATCGGTACTCCTCGAAAACTCGAGGTACACCGAGCTAAATGTTGAAGAGCACTTCTTGCATCAGTTAAAATAACAAATTTATTGTAATTGACACAATTTATATTAGCAAGGGCTTCTGACATCGCAACTAATTCTGTGTACATTATGGAAACATTACTGTTTACTTTTAAAAATTTAATTTTAGTATTCGTCTGGGGGTCAAACACTGCCGCTCCTAAACCATCTTTAACTTTGGAGCCGTCTGTATAAATATTATAAAAACCATTAAATTTTGTGTCAATCAGCATTTAAATTTTAAATACGTAATATCCAAACACCTTTTAGGTCTAGCAATTCCATCTATAAAACAAGAAACCATGTTGTCTAAATTAATATTCTGCAAACAAAGTTCATATTGCATAACGTGGATTGGAGTGCTCTTTATAAATCCCCCTATAACTCGCATACACTGATTTTGCACTTTATTAATTTTGACCAGATGAGATTTAACACCCATATCATATAGAAAACTCCCATATACTAAACGACTACGAACTATGGATATGTACAACTTTCTCCAATAGATAGGATGTACACCCCAGCCAGACCCAGACAACACTTTGAGTACATTGACAAATTTAACAGCTTTGTGAGTAATCTCGTTTATGTGTTTACCCCACTTAAGAGACCGGTCAATCTAAATGCCTAGATATTTTACAGAATCCACAACCTGCAGTCTAGTCCCTTTAATGAATACATTACTGTCCTGTTTTTTAGATCCTTTACTAAATAAATAAAGTTTAGTTTTCCTTTCAGATACCTCTAGACCAAGATCTTCTATCAATTTTGAAAACATTTTTAGCGCTGACTCCATATTTTGACAACCATCCGCGACAACTTTGTATGAACCGTAAAAAACAAAATCGTCAGCATATTGTAAGGTAAACACATTAACGATACTTTTACAAATGTGCATAGTATCTACATTAAACAATAAAGGGGATAAAGGGTCACCCGGAGGAAGACCACGCCCTGTCGTTCTGAATAAGTAATGGCAAATTTTTGAACCCACCCCAAGGTTATCCAAAGTGTTTAACAGAATCGAAATGTTAATATTATTGTGCGCATTTTTTATGTCTATAAAACATTCTAAAGTAATTAATTTCCTACTAAAACCTAGTTGAATTTGAGAAACCAATCGAAAAAGACTATCTAAACATGAACTCGATTTTCTAAAACCCACAGTGTTCTCTGAGAAGATATTTTTAGACTCTAAATACCATTTCAATCTATGTTATAAAAATTGTATGAAAAATTTTACATAAGCAAGATATAAGGGTAATCGGACGATATATGTCAATATTTTGACATTGCTCCACTGAACTGGAACACACCCTATTTCAAGAAATGTGTTGTATAAATGAACTAATATTTGTTTGCCAATCATAGGGAGGTATTTTATCATTGAGAAGGAAATATAATCCTGACCTGGCGCCGTGTCTTTTGATTTAACAGCGCGATTTAATTAATGAATCGAAATGTTACCTTCAAGAACGTAGCTAACGGAATAAAACTGAGGTTTCATGGGAGACACATAGTCTGGCGATAAACTCTGTAAGAGATTGCTTGTAGTTTCTTTATCAATATTTGGAGATCCTGGAAGTCTATACCCCTTTAGCCACTTCATCCAGCGCCACATATCATTCATGATATTGTATGGTTAATACTATTACAAAAAGCTTTCTAGGAAAGACGTTTGGCTTTTCGAATTAATTTCCGTGCTAATGCAACTTCATCTTCAGAATAGTTAAATTCTCAGACGTAGGGTTCCGTCTAAACGTTGCCAGTGCTAATCTTCTTTCAGAAACAGCACGAGAGATGTCAACATTCCAATATGGCTTCGGGGAAAATTTATTAAGGCGAAGGGGATCTTGACAAACCCTTACAACAGGAATATGTAAATCTGCAGCACTCTCTATGGCACTAATAAATAGGTTATATGCATCTTGAGGATTATCTGCCAAATAAAAACCCATGAAGACACATGAAGGGTCGTACTATATATTTCCCAGTTAGCGTTCTTGAAATTTCGCTTTTTATCACCAACTGAGTTCGACGAAGTGTGTGTGGCGAGTTTTATAACCAAATGGTCACTTCCCAGGCACTCATTGGATACGTTCCAGATTAATTGTAAAGCAATGTCATTCTAAGCAAACGTAACACCAGGGGATGATTTTTGCAGCCTGCCGTTAACTAATTTGACTCTAGTTGGTGACCCATTATTCAAACAAACAAAGTTTTTGTCATGTTATAGTATCAAAAAGTTGAACTCCTCTGGGATCCGTCTCATATGACCAACAGGAATGGTGGCCATTGAAATCTCCGGCTATTAAAGATTTATCCTGGCACATATTTAAAATTGTATCCCAGTTACCAGCCGTTGATCGAACATGTGATGGACAGTATATTGAAACTTTACTCTTTTTGTTAGTGCGATTCAAAACTCTTACCTGGAGTATCTGAATTTTTGATTGAACTGAATGAACAGGATTTACATTATGAACCTGGGATGATTGGTATTTTATGATAGAGTGAATAAATAAGGCTACACCACCGTATCCATCATCTCGGTCTTGACGTAAAACACGATGTCCCGCTATTCTCAATATACTGTCTGACTTCAACCATGTGTCGCTTAAAATAGCGATGTGAACTTTTTCTTGAGATAGTAACTGTTCAAAATCCACAAGCATTGTCCGTACACTCTCACAATTCCATTGAATTATATTAACTGTTTGTTGGACTAACAAATCCATTTTGAATGAATGATTTAATGACCGGTCACTACGAGACATAATTTACAATTATGTTAATGATCCAATATATCTTATCAACCAACCACAATTCTCAACTTCTCTTTCTCAATAAAAACTTCAATTACTTGACTTCAATTTCTCTATAAAACTAATTTTTTTCATAAAAATAATTTCTTTAACTTTCTGTGTTAAATGTTTAATGTCCATGTTTCTGGATGCTTGCACTTGTCCATTTTTTGTATCCTTCGACATATCATCATCCTCCTCAACCACACTTTCCTCCACTAATTCTATCTTTTCCTCATTATTGTGCAGTCTTCATTTTTTCCTACATGTTTCCTTCTGTGTGCCTATTGAACTACATAAAGACTGCCGCGCGTAATGTATGTCTGCCGAAGATTTAAGAATTTCTGCATACGAAGGGTTATCTTTACACTGCGTAGGTCTTAGTCGGGAATAACTCGAGGCATTGACAGACTAACTGAACGCTGTTTTATCCTCCTGGGGAGAAGGTGGTACATACATCGTAAGTGCACGTTTAATTGAACAATTGAATTCCGCCATTATTTCTCTAATTCTTCTCTCTTTGGTATAAACTGGAACGATTTTGAGAGTGCCATATGTGTACCTGTACCAGTTCACGCATCGGAACACAGTTTCACAGTTCGGATGAGATTTTCCACATTTTAGCCACGTCATATGAATTTGTGCACATGTTCTATGAGAATGACCATATCTCCAATATTTGGAACACTGTGTCACCGGAAATATATAAGGATCTACTTTGACCTTAATTCCGTACGTGTAAACATAATATGGAGGTAGTGAAGATCCCATAAAACACAATCGAATGCATTCGCTGTCCTCAAATTTACCAGTTTCAAAATTACGTCTCTCCAGTCTTTTTACGTCTAAAATAGGAATATTACTTTCTAATTCCTTTAAAATTTTTGATTCAGTCAGATCCTTTTAAATGTCCTTTAAAGTCCCATAAGACATGCCTACATCTAAAGTTTTTTGACCTTTGTATCCGTGTTCCATAAAGTATTTACAGCTCAATAGCCTTTCTGCACTATCTTATTTACTAAACTTTAATAATACTCTATAAGCATTAATATATTTAATTTTAACAATATCACAAATATGTTCTTTTTTAAGAATACGAGCTAACCCTATTTTTTTAGGCAACGGCTTGTTCTTCGATGTAATGCTGACTTCGATTTGTTCCTGCGCCACTCTAACGCTATCATCCTTCGATGAACTGCGCGCCAAAATTTTACCTCTTCTCCCCATTCCCGTCCATTAATCATCCTCATCTATACACTGAACTCTCTTCTCTGGCCTTTGACTGTCTATTTCTTAATTTATACGTTCTACACTGCCCTCGAACAATATTGAATAATTCATGTTAGTCTCCACTAAATCTTCTAATGTGTTAATTACAACACAACACAAACCTTTTGCACCACACAAGGAAGAGAAACAATGTGGGACAAAATATACAGAGTACTTAAAATAACAAATAAACCACAAGACGACTTACTACTAATAGACAATGACCATAACTGTGACGCTAAGGAATCAGCACAACTACTCGCAAAGACCTTCGTCCCCGATGATGACGAGACAAATGACACAACCTACCACAGACAAATACGTATAATGACGGAAGACCTAACGAAAAAACTAAACGAACATGACACAGAAGAAGAGAAACACCTACAAATAACAATAACAGAAATACGACAAACAATAAAAAACATTGAACCCTAAGAACGTGCCTTCTTGTCGACGACAACATAACATCAGATATCTGCGAACATACCTTCAAAACAAACGAAGAGGTAATGGCAGCAATCTTTAACGCATGCGTCAGAATAGGATGCTTCCTCCGTAGTTGGAAAATAGCCAGAAGAGTAGTGCTAAGGAAACCTGCAAAAGAAAACTACACCACACCAAAAGCCTACCGACCTATTGGACTAATGCCTATAATGGGAAAAATCCTAGAGAAGATCCTATGTAGACGAATAATGTGGCAACAAGGGAGAAATAATAAAATAAACAACATACATATAGATTCATGCCACAAAGAAGCACCGAGGACGCACTCTACGACGCCGTCGAAATAATTAGACAAGCGGTCAAAAACAAGAAGATCGTAGTGGTAGTGTCCCTTGACATAGAAGGTACTTTTGATAATGCCTGGTGGCCCAAAATGAAACAACAACTACATAATAAAGGTATAGACAAACACTATCTAAAAATAATGTTCGACTACCTCTCTGACCGTAACATCAAATTAAAGTATGCAGGGCACATAGTGGAAAGAGAAGCGAGAAAGGTAAGTATCCAAGGATAGGTAGGAGGACCACTTATGTGGAACATCCTAATGGACCCCCTCATAGAAGAAGCTGAACACTTGAACGCACACATACAGGCCTTCGCAGATGATCTGCTAATAATAGGTAAAGGAAAGGACAGCAAAGAAGTCGAAACAGCAGCAAACATAGCCCTAAAAACAGTAAAAGTGTGGGGACGGGAAAACAGACTCCGATTTGCCAATTTGACAAAAAGGCTTATTAATCATCATAACAAATAAACTAAAGTATGATAAGCCCAAATTGGAGTTCTGCGACACGGACCTGAATTATTCAGATAGCTTAAGACTACTGGGCATGACAATTGACAGAAAGCTCACCTTTAAAGATTATATAGAAGATATAAATAAGAAATCTTTAAAAATCTACAAGAAGCTGGCAACTGCGGCAAGAGCAACGTGGGGACTAAATAGCGACATCCTTAGAGTCCTGTATAGCACTGTCCTCGAACCAACCATCCTGTATGTGGCGAGTGTGTGGGAGCCAGCACTTAAAAAGAAATACATCAGGAAGAAGATCGACAGAATAAACAGACAATTTATCATCAAAATGTCCAAAGCTACCTCCAACAACAAACAAGACTACCTCCCTGATGGATATCACACTGCTCAGCGGAACCCATAAAAGCGTATCCGGACCGCTGTATAGAGGGAAGAGCCCATCCCTTCGACCTGTCTCACCCAGCTGAGAGAATCCTTCTGCCATTCCTCTTAATTACAGGAGAAGTAGATCTGGATACAATAAAAGAAGATATACCTAACATATTCACAGATGGTAGCAAGCTGGATGGCAGAGTAGGAGCAGCAGTGAGCTGGTGGGAAAGAGGCAAGGAACACAAAACAAGCAAGATCAAGCTAGAGGGATACTGCTCGGTCTACCAAGCAGAGCTCGTTGCCATCAGGAAAGGGGTGCAGATGCTGACAAAGTTCAGAAGCCATGCAGAAACGCTAACATACTGTCTGATTTAAGATCTGCGCTCCAGACACTGACAGACCCGAACAGTGTAAGCCCAGTTGTCGTGGCCATAAAAAACCATATTAAAGAACACATGGCCACAATCAACTGGTACTGGATAAAAGCCCACATTGGCCTCGAGGGAGACGAACTGGCTAAAGAGGCAACCAAGGCCAAGACAACACCGGCGTACGACGCAGTGCCAATAAGTGCAGCCAAGTATCAGCTAAGAAGGCACACACTGGAGACCTACCAAGGACAATATAAAGAAAAACGCAGAGGAAAGAATATATTACAGTTCTTCAGGAGCGTACGCCAAGCCCATAAAATACTCCCCGAATTGCCCAAAGACAACCTTATGGCGCAGATACTCACCGGTTACGGTGGGTTTGGTGAGTGTCTGCATCGATTCAAAATAAAGAACTACAATGGAAATTGCGACTGTGATGGATCAACAACAACAACATAAAAGCAGACACCATAGCAGACATAATGGAAAACAGAAAATTAAGAAGGCCATTCGTGGAAATGGCAAGAAACATCGCAACAATGGTCATCAAGACCAACAACACGAAATGACAAGCGGCACGAAACGGAAAAAAAAAACAAGTTAAAATAATTTATTTTCCGTGTCAAAATAAAAAGTAATAAGGCTGTCGGAGAATTTGAGAGGTGTCAAGGGACACCCGGATGGTACGAAGTTATAATATATATATTATAAGATAAATATATAATTGATAATGAAGAATTGAAGCCTATTTTGGATATATACATATATACAGAGATTAGCCGGAACCAACACACAGACTGACAGACGGACAGAAAAATGTTAACACTTTATATTTTATTGTAAGTACCGATTATACTTTTAAATGCATTAAGTGAAAATAAAAGCTGTTAATTTGAAATTACAAACAGACACTTCTATTTTGTTTATCTGTATAGATATATTATATTATACAAAACAAATAGTTGAACTAAGTATATATAGTGCGCGCGGAACTAGTTGGCGGCGCCTTAGATACGAACAGGGGTGAGGGGGCGGATTGCTTGCTGCTCGCAGTGTTGCCGCTGCGAAGTCCGGCTCCGTACTGAGTAATAACATCAAGCGCTCTTCTGCTTAGTCACAATATGTAACAGTCATAACAGTCACAAGTGTAATTTGCAAAATTCTACATTATTGTCAAACCTTATCACCTTGACAATGTAGAATTTTGCAATTACACTTTGGGTCGTTTTTTGTATCATTCTTAATTATAGTCGTTATTACATTGTGATTTCGAGTGGCAGAAAGTGTCGTACCAATTTAATCCGCCTAGCCTCCAATTCGCAACGCGCCATAAGGAACTTCGTTCCAAAAAAAAAATTACCACACAACGCCGCTCGTCGTCGTCAGGAGAATTAAGTGTATACTGTACAGCTATCCATAGCCAGTAGGCATGCACCGCATCGTAATTCTTAGAAAAATAACTCGACGCGGGATAACAGCACGTAACAAGTCGAATAATACCGAACACAACGTGCAGCAACGACAGGCGCGCGTGAGCCACTCGAGTCGTTCTTTTACATTTATTTAAAAATACGGAGTTTTCTCAAGAACTTTATGAATATAATTAATTATCAATGACAAATAATATGTTAAATATTATGATTGTCACAATGTTAAAATTACAAAAAATTGCTATTTACGCGGAATTTAACTCAAATTATATATTTTTTGTCGTGTTTGTTGATTAAAAAAAATAATATTATCTTTATCATGCTATTTTGTTCCGTTCCCACCACCACGTTTTACGCGTATAAATAGGGAACCACGGTTCCCTATTTATACGCGTAAAATCGTATGTCATAATTTAACTTGGCATAATTTAATTTCTCCTAATACTAGTTACGCATAATATTAACTGGCATAACTATTTAGGTATATTTTTTTTTTACATAATCACTTTAAGCATAAAAAAAAAATACGCATACTTAATACTTACTGTTAAGCATACAGTTGCTTACGCATAATGATAATATTAAAGCATAAACATATTTAGGCATAATGATATAAAAATATTTTAAGACGTTTTGAACGCCATAAAAAGTTCCAACCTAACCTAACCCAAAACTACACAAACGTTATTTCACGCCGGGTTTTTGTGAGGCCGTGTTACTACTCCAAAGACGTTTGAACGTGATAAAAAAGTTCTAACCTAACCTAACCCAAAACTACACAAACGTTTTTCACGCCGGGTTTTTGTGAGGCCATGTTACTAATCCAAAGACGTTTGAACGTGATAAAAAAGTTCTAACCTAAACTAACCCAAAACTACACAAATGTTATTTCACGCCGGGTTTTTGTGAGGCCATGTTACTACTCCAAAGACGTTTGAACGTGATAAAAAAGTTCTAACCTAACCTAACCCAAAACTACACAAACATTATTTCACGCTGGGTTTTTGTGAGGCCATGTTACTACTCCAAAGACGTTTGAACGTGATAAAAAAGTTCTAACCTAACCCAAAACTACAAAACGTCTTTTCACGCCGGGTTTTTGTGAGGACGTGTTACCACTCCGTAGACGTTTTGAACGTGATAAAAAACCTATTCCAAAACTACACAAAAGTTATTTATGCCTCACGAGTTATGCCAAAAAACAATTATGCCAAAGTATTATTATGACACTAACGAGTTATGCCACATTAAATTAGGACAAAAAACATTAGCCTAAATGATAATTATGCCTAAAACCACACCGCTAAAGATTGCCGACAATTCACTGAGATTTCCGAAATTGACTGACAATAAGTTCAATATACTTTATTTTAATAAACTAAGACTAACTATTAAATTGTTATGCAGAGTAAATGAACAGAAATTTCATATAACAGATATTCCTCTAGCTTATTATAATATTATCATGCGAGTATGAGAAGCAATTGCTTTTATAATACTGGTATTACTTGGGGTGGTATTACTTCATTAATCTTTCTTTACTAGTGTTGTCTTACTGAATAGAATGTGATGCACAAAATTTATTCTGGTGCGATGATCTCATTATAATAATTTAGAATCACTTAGACATGGTCCAAAATTCGTACAAAAAAAAATTTGCTTATAACTTCTACACCCGGCGTATTTCAGGGTTGACCCTTTGGTGACATCAAATACTTTCAGTGAACCCATTGGCAAATATTTCACTGCTGTCGTGTTTGGGTCATTTTTTTTCCAAGACCTTGGAAATATACGAAAACACCCGATGGAGAGATATCCCCTGAGCCTCCAGCACAATTACAATAGATGCGGCGCGACGCGACGCGATGTGCGCCATCGACAGAGCTGTTATCTCGTGCCAAACAAATATATCAGTGCGAGATAGCTTTATCAGACTAGCTTTTTTTCCACGGCATCGGCCGCGTATATAGTATTGCGTATTCCACGAGAATAGTGTACTTTTTCGAAACAAAAAGTAGCCTATGCTACAATCCAGAATCCCATCATCGCTTCCCGTCTTCAGCAATTGGACAGGAGGTGTCTCCTTGTGTTGCTCGTTTCAGTAACAACACCAATATTATCTTCTCAAAACAATAATCCTAAAAGATTGTACCACTAGACAAGTACATTTTATCACCAAAACGGAACAAAGAACAATGTAATACAATAAAAGTTAATATTGTGATAATTCTACTGATTGGTGTTTATGTGGCTTTGAGGTACGGAATCTTGTTCGTAAAATTTCGTCTTAAAATGTTTTAAAGCAGAGGAAATTAATTTTGGTTTCTTTTGATATAAGATGAAGCATGTAACAAATTAACAGTTAATTAAAGTTTATTAACTTAGAGTTAACTTTTATGAAATTCAGTTTAAGGAAGACAATTTTGTTTTAATTGTGCTTATTTAATTTTACAATGAATTTGCTATCGCATACTCTCCACTAATTCTTTTTTTACTTAAGAGCTACGCTAATTTATAAAGAGGAAATGTTTGTTTGTTTATTTGCGTTGAATAGGCTCCGAAAGTACTCGACCGATTTTGATGAAACTTGGCACAGACATAGAGTAGACCACGAAGGACATATTATGATACTTTTTCTTGCGGCAAATGCAGGATTTATTTTTGCGCGCACAAAGTCGCGGGTAACATCATGTACAATGTAATGTAAAGGAATATCTTTCTGCTATTGCGTACATCACACCTAAACCACTGAACGCGTTAAGATGATATTTGGTACTGGAATTGGGTTGGATTGAGAATATAGACTCTTTTTAGGGTTCCGTAATACTCAAGGAACCCTTATAGTTTCGCTCTGTCCGCCCGTCCGTCTGTCTATCCGCACTTCTGGCGTTGGTAATTATGAATATAAACAGATGAAATATGGTATAATCGTAGATTGTGTATAGATCTCGGATTTGCCATCATAAAATAATAATAATTTTATGTTTAAAAAAATATATTTTTCATCCCCACTTCATATGTATGGAGAAAGGTGAAGTGGGGATGAAAAATATTTTTTCATTCTATACCACCGTGTGGGGTATCGTTGAATAGGTCTAAAATAAAGGCAAGGTGTCATAGATTACTTTTGACGTGACAACGTTTTATAATTCGATGGAGCCGGCTGCACACACGAAAAAACATGACTCATGCGGCGTTACCTCGCTCTGAGGCGTTCCATTTATTATTATGACGTTGTCACGTTCAACTATCGTCAGTAAACCGACATTACAGACAACCGATTTTTTTTATAAAGTCAACAATTTGCGAGTAATCGGCCTTGAAAGTAATTTATAAGTTGGCCCGCCCCTGGCATTTATAAACTACTAGCTTTTGCCCGCAGCTTCGCCCGCGTAGTATAGTGTTCTTGGAGAAAAAACTACTTCGGAGAATAACTCTCTATTTACAGCAATATACCTACTTCTGATAGAATATTGAAAATGTTTATAGGTTTACCCAATGCAAATGGTTAAAAATGGGACCCTATCACCTCTACGCGACATGCACGACCGCTTGATATACATTATATTACTATATCTATCGCGCTTGAGTATAAAAAGACTATTTAAAAAAACCGCATCAAAATCCGTTGCGTAGATTTAAAGATCTAAGCATACAATATAGGTACATAGGGACAGGCAGATAAAGCGACTTGTTTTATACTACGTAGTGAATAATCATTTAATTTGCCATTGAAATATAATTTGACATTCCAACAAAACTGGCCAACTACCTTATGGATATTCCAGAACTGCAGTACAGAATATTCGTTGAGCGAGCACCGAGTCGCGACTCGCGAGTGCCGCCGAGACATGTCCCTGCATTTTAAATTGATCTATATTAAATGCACAATGTATTTAAGGTACTAAATTGGATAAGGATTAATGCTGTATTGCTTAAAATCGCTTCGTAAATAAGCTATTAAATTTAAATCAAAGTAAAGGATAAAAAAATGGTTATTGTGGGTTATCCCTAAGAGATAGATATATGCTATCGCGGACTTTTTTGTAGGCTTTTTTATGATGAACAAAACTGTAGTACATTATTTTGATCTATCTCGTAGGGTTCAGCCACCGTTTGCAATGTAAGCGGAAAAAATGTAATTATTTACGACATCACATTAGAAACCTCAAAAATAACAGTATTACTCCACTATTAAATGAATGTTATTATACATATAAACCTTCCTCTTCAATCACTCTATTTATTAAAAAAAACCGCATCAAAATCCGTTGCGTAGTTTTAAAGATTAAAGCATACATAGGGATATAGGGACAGAGAAAGCGACTTTGTTTTATACTATGTAGTGATGCTGATAGAATTACGCGTTTATAATTACGGAACCCTCCTTAGACGTGTCCGGACATGCTCTTGGTTAGGTTATATTTTATCTATTTGTGGCTAAATGTACATATTTTCGCATGCGCACTTCAATATCCGTAGACACTCTGTTCAGATCTCATTTAATATTTTCGTAAACAAATGATTCAATTCAAAACTTTCTAAATTAATTAAATTTAAACTAAATTAATGTGTCATTGTATTTCTCTAACGTAGGGTGTTTTTTTTTTGTTTAAAAAATATTAAAATGTCATACTGTCAATTTTAACTTTTTTAAACAAAAAAAAACCATTCATGAGAAAACACAGTACGTAGGTCGATTCTGCTTATAAAAACTTACAATACAATAGTTTCTATGCAGTATCGATAGTAATATGTTGAAACAGCTAAAGGGTATTCTCATAAACGTCAAAACAAGATCAAACTCCAAAATCAGTTTGTGATATCAAGACGATTGATTTATAATTCATTGAAAGTAAATTTAAAAATATGATTAATTATTAAGCATTTCCTTCTAACTCAATAAGCAGCTAATAGGTAAACTAACCATCTCAAATAATGTAACCACAATACTAAGAAAAACCTAGCGTCCATCATTTGTGATGGAGCACTCGCGTTAATAACGGAACGGTGGCGAATCCTCAGCCATCGTATAAGGTACAAACGACGAACAATTCCCAAGTTGGATTGACGCATTTATTTAACTACGTACATGTTACATGTTTATTTTCAGACATTATATGTATATTGTTGGGCTCTTGGACTTTTTGAGAGAAAGTGATATATGGGTTGAAAGGAATGCGAAAAAATCATTTTTAGTTTTGCTAGGTCATCAAGGAAGGACAGCCAGACGGACGGACAGAGCAAAACTAAAAAGGTACCTTGTAGTTGCTACGGAACCCAAAAAAAAACAGGACTTACTACCCGTTATGGCTGATCTAGAAAAGCAGAAAAAATAATCTCCGACCGGTATTTTTTCACCATTTTCCATGACAAATGTCTACGAGCCTGTCTCTGATATATGAGTTGTTTCTGAGCGTCAGATTGCCATTTTCCACAAATAATAGACTCAATAACTTACCCTAAGCACCTACATTTTACTTACTTACTGTGGCTAAAGTTTTGGGTATTTAATTTTGTAGAAGCTATGATGTTCTTATGGAACATACCAAATTATATTCTAATGGAAAGCGTTTACCGCCACCCATAAGTCCAACCCACATTGAAGTCGCGTCATACCTGGGGAGTTACAAATACAGTCCCGACCATTAAAACTTAAGGCTTTGATATCCTAGGGCTCTGGGCAAGACTTAACACAAGGATTATTTTACGCCACTTTCCTATGAGACCATGGGATTTATCCGGATAAATACCGATCACTCATACCGGTATGAGCTGGTCAATTTGTGCCAAAGCACAGAAATAAGGTATGTATGTACTTATCGTATTCAATATAAAATTGCTTCTGAAGAATAGTGAAAATCCATGATTTATTTTAGCCATCAACGTGAAAATTTCAATTTATATTTAGTTAATATTATGTAGGTATTTTATCTAATGTTTATTTTTTATTCTAAAATATTTTAATTGCTGTTTCACAGAACGTCCGAACATTAACTGTTTTTTACCAAAATATTATGAGTAAGTTCCGAAAAAATAATAGGTCTTTACCTATGAAATTGCCGTTCTGCAGTACTGGCCATTTCAAATCAAAATAATTTTTGTTTGGCTAAGAATTCTAATTTCAAATTAATTTTATTTTAAAAACATGAAACTATTTTTCCAAAAGTAGTCATTTGTTTATTGATTAGTGTTACATTTTCATCGCATTTCAATCTTTTTCGTCATCATGGATACGTAAAAAATTCGAGTAATTATGGAATATGAGTACCATCGTAGCAGCAACGCGGCACAAGCGGCACGCAACATCAACGACGTTTACGGAGCTAACACTACAAACCAACGCACCACCTGTTATTGGTTTGCTCGCTTCCGTTCTTGAAATTTCGACCTGAAAAATGAACCTCGCGGTCGTCCGAAGACTTTGGTCGACAATGACGAATTAAAGGCGATTGTGGATGCTGATGATACACAATCTACGGCTGAATTAGCAGCAGCTTTCGACGTTAGCGTCAAAACAATATTGGTCCATTTGCGTCAAATTGGCAAGGTAAGCTTGACAAATGGGTGACGAACTCGATGATCGCCAGCGCGAAGTACGCGTCGAGACGTGCCTTGTACTGCTCAACAGATACACAAATGAAGGAATTATGAACCGCAGTGTTACCTGCGATGAAAAGTGGTTGAATGATTCTGTTTGATAACCGCAAGTGCTCAGCAAGTTGGTTGGATCCTGAGCACCTAAACAATGCTCTAAACGAAAACTTACCCCTAGAAAAGTGATGGTCACTGTTTGGTGGTCTAGCGCCGGTGCGATTCATCACAGCTTCTTACCAAACGGAGTGATCATTACTGCAGATGTGTACTGTAAAAAACTGAACACAATGATGGAAAAGCTGGCACATTTCCAACCAGTATTGGTCAATCGCTCGTCTCCGCTGCTCCTGCACGACAACGCGCGACCTCATACTGCACAGCAGACGGTCTCCAAGTTGCAAGAACTGGGGTTGGAAGCTCTCTGTCATCCGCCTTACTCACCAGACCTTGCGCCAGACTACTAATTTTTCCAGAATTTGGATAGCTTCTTCGCGGGAAAAAAATTCAATACCCGAGAGGCAGTTGTACTGCCTCTCGGGCAATGCCTAATGCCTTTGAAGAATTTGTTTTCTTCCGCCCAGCTGATTTCTTTAAGAAGGGCATCTGCCACTGCGTTGGCAAAGATGCATTGATTGCATCAGTGATTACTTCGATTAATACAAATAAAAAATACATGAAAAAAATTCGTTTCAATTTTTTCATACAAAAGGCAATTTCATAGGTAAAGACCTAATATTACATTTAAAATCAATATTTTTTAAAAGGTATGGCGATGTGATTATAGAATTTCTCAAGTCTCGTGAATACTCTCCATATAAAAGTTGAATATTTCTGAAGTTAGTTTCTTCTCCGTAATTTTGAAATTACAATATTCGTAAAACTGAATGATTGAAGATTCAAATGAAAAACGTTTTACAGCAAATTTTATCAGCTTTCTAGTAGTTTACGAAACCTGATAATAATTTCTGTTAAACATTTTTTATACAAACACTGATACGTTTATAGTTACAACTTGGAAGAGTATGTAAAACATTTCTTTGCAGGCTAGTTTATATGGCTTACAGGTTCTACAATTCCGTAGCAGTGCATATATTTTTATGTAATAGATAAACTGCCAACAAGGCTTTACTTTCTTTTGCAGGCCAGTGTAGTGTTGTGTATATTATTATTAACGACAGACGGATAGAAATGTCTGCACTCTTTTGATACTAATAATTTTGATAATACTCGTATGTTATATGTATTTCTCTGTAGGAGCTTAACAATGTACTATGTACAATACTCTGTATGTACAATAATATCTATGTACAATAAAAACTGTATGTATAATATGTGTTTTTTCAAGGATAGGCGACGGACGTCTTGCGTGAGCCAGTCATCTGCAGATCACCACCTAACAATAAAGTCTGAAGCCGTAACAAGTGTTCTATCCAGCCAATGCATTACCGTAGTATGTGGCGCTGTTACTAACGGGCTACACATATCGGAAACGATATTAAATGACAATTAAGAACTACTTTATCGTTTTAATGATAATAATAATATTTTATTAATAATTATAATATTTTGTTTTGTAATTTTAAGATGTGAGATACATCGTTACAAAACTACGCATAAAATTATATATTTTTTTTACATTGTCAAGGAATGATACCTTAATATTTCCGAATATATATTTTTAACTAAACATTTTACATGTAGTCTACGCCTCTATATTAGGAAAAAACATAATTATAATAATTCTTGATGGCGCTCATAACAGATCTTAAAGATTTAAAATACTCGTTAACATCGGAGTAAAAATCTATTGGGCGAAATTAAACTACGTGCAATTTTGAGCTAAAATTATTCGTTATCAGTGACCAGCAGTGATTAACATAGTTTAATTAAAACACGAGGCTTTAAATTACTCCAATAAAGCCCCATAATTAAAACCAAAAATAAAAAACCGTAGCTAACCGACGTTATACGTAATCAATAAAACGTGCTTAATAGGTTTGATTAAAATCGCGTGTTTTTAGAAAACCACATATGTTCCATGCAATTTTTGGAGAATATTGTGACTCTAATAACTATAACTTTTTTATTAAAACTATTACTCGACTACATAAATTATATAGCCAATGTTACCCGGGTTATTATTACAAATCTATTGACAACTTATTTATTAAAATCGGATCGGTAGTTTAGGCGCTATGTTGGAACAATAATACATACATATACTACCAAAATCATTACCCTTCCTTTTAGCTTCGCCGTGTTCGAGTAAAAATACGAAAGGAACTATAATCGTAGTTTAGACATGAGACGCATACCTATGTATGTGTATCCCTGCCATTAGTATGCACCTTTGTTATCATTGAATGTTCATTTCAGATGTTGTATATATTATAGCGCCGAACTGTGAAAACTTCGATACCGCGATTCGGGACGTTCCCTAATTGGTCCGCTACATCGTCAATGATTAAAATTATTGTTTTTTATCCAAAATCAATAATAACACAACAGATTGACAATAGCTCAAACTATGATTTTTTATGGCAAACTCAGGCATCCTCATTAAAAAATATATTTAAACCATAGACACGCTAATACATATTTTTGTCTTTGTATTATACTTTGGAAAAATCACTTGATATACAAAGACAGCAACAGAGATTAGCGTATCCGTGGTGTAAATATTTATATTTAATAAGTGTTAGGTGATTTACTTACGAGTAACAATAGGTAAATGTTTAAGATTTATATTATGATGATGCTCCAAAAATGAGTAATAGATAAGTAATAATTTTTCAAACATTTCATATTTGCTAAAGCGAGGGTTGGAGGCCTGGTATCTTGAAACACAAGCAGGAATCTGCTTAGTTTAAGACTCCAGTCTCCCCACAAAGTATATCAATTATTGTGGAGAGAAATTAATAAACTACTATATATATTTTACATATATTACAGATTTATTATTAAGCAATTTTTCAACCAAAACCTAACATCTTCAAAATCGAAATTTTTTAACTTAATTCAGTTAGTAGTTTCCGCATGTCTTACTCGTGGGGTAAAATATTTTTTGAAATTAAATCTCCAACTGGGTGAAAGTGGGTCAAAATAAACAAAGGGGGTTTATTCTATATAAATATTTACCTCAGTAACCCCGGGCAGCGATATCGACCTCAATAGGTATGCATAAAATATAAATACTCGAATAATCTGATTGAAGATGCCATTGGTGCGTTGAAAATATAGATTAATCTAATGATTCTAGGAAATTTTGAAAAAAGTTTATATTCATCACAGTAATACGAAGTGTACACCAAAAATTCTACACAATCGAATAAACTTTTTCACTTACAGTAAAAATTTGATTGTTAAATACAATTCCCTACCTATTCGCATTTCTATTTTGGAACAATATTATAAATAAGGGACATAGAAATAGCAGAAAGGTAGAAAAGGCAGATAGTGATTTTTGCGTATAAACAACTTAAGTAAGCCCCGAAATATAAAGCTGTGAGCGAGGTGATGATGATGAATTAGTAGATAATATAGCTAATAACACTATCGATCATGTCAGCTTACATACAAAAAACTTTGATCAAAATCGGTTATTCCGTTTGGGCGCTACGATTTGATGAATCATCTGCTTAAAAAATTGTAGTATAAATAATTCAGCATTCAGTCTAGTACCTATTTGATATCAAAGCCTACCACAAGCCCTTATCAAACCAAGCGGAGCCCATCCAAAATACCCTGACCTTAGAAAGGGTTGGTCTAATGTAAATACCGCAGGTCCTGGATTAGCACCATTATATGTTACGACCTAGAAATGCCCCCAAATTTTTACAGCCCATACAAAGCTTTTAGGTGTTGTAGAGTTTTTATTGAAGTGTTATTGATTTTTTACTATAGGAACAGCATTTCGCGTCATTTATTATATATCTATACTAAGTTTTGACCAGTTTTTACCAGCAGCTCCACCCGCTTAAGTACTGTATCCCACGGGAACACTGTACTTGTCGGCATAGAAAGTAGGCTACGTGTTATTTCAGAGCCTAAACTACTACCATACCAAATTTCATCAAAATCCCTTAAGTAGTTTTTGCATGAAAGTAACAAAATCCATCCGTACCTTACAAACTTTCACATTTATAATAGTAGAAACATGGAAAGATCAATAATTATTATTATTATAATAGTGCTTAGAACTATGATAATTTTAAAAGTCTATTTTCTTCTTTCTTTCTTTCTTCCTTCTTCATTCTTTCGTGTCTTTATTATACCGCCCCTCCGTAGTCTAGTGGTTAGAGCTTGGCTCTCGACTGTTGTTGTTTCCAAGTTTGGTTAGGACAATGCAGATTGATCACCTGATTGTCTGACAAGAAAGATGACCCATGCGTCAGATGGGCATGTAAAAAGTCGGACCTGCGCCTGATCTCTCACCAGTCGTGTCGGTTAATCGTCCTACTGAGTTATAAGAGTAAAGGAAGAGAGAGTGCTCTTGTGTACTGCGCACACACTTAGACATTATAAAATTACTCCCGCGTAACTGGTCTGGTTTCAATAAAACCAGCCACCGTTACCGAAATATGTGGGGAGTTATATAACCAGTGTTATACCTTTTTGAATAGCTAAAGAAATGTAGAAGTTTTTTAAATGATTTGCAGAATAAGTTGCATACTCTTTTTTAAAAAAAAGCGCTTCAAAGTTAACAACACTTAATTTTCTTTTTTCAATTCTAACCCCTACTACTAACAGTTTTTTTAAACTGTTAGTAGTAGGGTTAGTCTTTATTGATCACTTTTATTAATTGACTTATTTTCTAACTAAATTTATTTAAAAAATGGACTTCAGGTGCTCTAGTCTCAAAAAAATCGGCATAAAAGCCAAAAAATTGAGAATTTTGAAAAAAATTCAATATCTCCATAACGGTTAGGTTTCGGATACCTAATTATATGACCAAATCAATCAGAAATGACCTGAGTAAAAACGTCCTTTAATATTCAGCACGATTTTCCAATTAACCCTGTATATAGTACCCTGTATATTTACATCGGTATGTAAATATACACACATATACACACTAAATACATCATTTTGCTGTTGAAAACTTAAACACAAATGCAACATAACTATTTTTACCACATTTTTAAGAGCAAAGGAAACTTACAACGTGTAGATTAGCGTATTAAACTACAAAATTTTTGATGACACTTGTTACTTCAAAATTTTAACTTCCGTACTTCAACATAACACCACAGTTTGATAGTATAATAATTTCCGCCAACTTTCTCAGTGGACTTTCTAAATTTTCGTCCATTGAGATCGCAATCTTCAAAATTAAGAGCGCGTTACGAGCGCGCTGAATCCAAAACGCCCTATTAACCTTTCTCCCAATTAAGCTGGACGTTTTAACGACTTTGGCTTTGAAATATAATTCTATTGTTTACTTTTAAATTGCGTTAATTTTCCAAATAATACGTTTGGCCCTTAAAAGTTCGCCTGCGACCCTTCCCCGAGCGGTCACATTCGTACAATTTTCTTTCATAACACTTTTACTGTCCTCTTTAAGAGTCCAAACATAAAATACCAAAGCATTTTTGCACTTTCTTACTAAATACGAAAAACTATGCGACTTACTAAAATCAGACCATGAAAAAATACAAACATTTTCTAAATATTCTACTCTTTTCCACTGATTATAAAGGATGCAAAACGCATATAAAATAAAAAACAAAATGAAAAAGACAAGAGCACTAGTATTTGCATACAGTAACAGTGCATTTTCACAGCAAAAATGGTTGCCACCCCAAATTGCTGTTCGCAGAAATCTCTACGACTTCACAACGCATTTATTTCAGAAACAAAGCACTCTCCTCGGTGATTTTAACTTTAAATAAATGGGTATCATACAATAATGTCTTTTTAATTCATATACAAACCACTAAAGTACTTTTGTACTTTTATTTAGAATCTATAGCATAGAGGAAACCAGAGCGTTAGAGCGCATTACAAAGCGTTGCCAGTTTTTTAAGCCCACGCTCCTCTTGGGCGTCCGGTTGCACCGGCGTCATAACTCAAATTATAGAAACAATCTTATTTTCATATTGGAAAAATATGCAATATTTGGTATTATAAATTGAAATTATGTGTTGGGGGTCATTTGGATCTCTTCAGAAGCTAGAAGACCAAGTTTTAAAAAACAATAAATAGAATTATGACTACAAAATTATTATTAGAATGTAGTTTATGATTCATATTCAGTATTCAAAAATGAGAATTTTATATTGTTGTTATGTATCATATTTAATATTGCAAATACTATAAGCTTCGGTTTAGTACATTACGAAAGATTGGAGAGGCCTATAATTTCAAAGTGACAAAAGATAAGTAATTCTGGATTACATTATTTTAAATATAATTATAAATATAGACGTTTGCATTAACCCCTAGTCTATTGGTAAATTGCAAATATAGTATACATAAAGGTATTGGGGATCGAACAGACCTCCAAGCTCCATTGTGGGAACAAATTATACCCTTTTTAGATAAGACATGTTTATGGATTGTCATTGCCTCAGTCCCTTAGTACGATACTATCGGCTTATCAATAATTGCCTCTGCTTCAGGCTATTGAAGATTATGTTTCTGTTCGATAATAATTTTTAGCTTGTGTTAGGATTTTGTATGGTGGAACTAAGTTAAAATGAATTCATACCAGTTAGTTTTTGAAAACCCAACCAAAAATATCAACTTTGGTCATTGAATAGTTTGACAAATCTTCTACTTTAAAGTAGTAAATATTCTATACATATATTCTCGGAATCTCGGAAACGACTGCAAGTATTTCCAAGAGATTTATTAAGCAAGGTTATGACGAAGAAAAAATGGATTTAGCCCTAGTTAGATTGATTTTTCTCTCTCGAAACTCTTATCCCTGCGAAACTGCGCATATTTCGTATTATGTACAGTTATTTAGTTAGTTAGTTACATAATATGAATTTTCTTTTGTTGCTTAATAAGATAATACGAGTGATTTCGATTTCTAAATGTCAAATCCAGTTGGCGGTTTCGTTAGCGTTGTTCCTTTTTGCGTTGTTGGCAAATTGGTGTCTCAGGTTCGAATGCCGGTCAGACGAATATTTTTGTGATTCTTTTAATATATTTTTCCTTTGTTTTTTTATATTTTTAAATAGTTTATAGTTCTACTAAGAGCAAAGCTTGGTTTTCGAAGTACTAATTTTTAATCGCAATACGGATAATGACAAAAAAAATATTTCTGCCTCCACTACGCGACAAAGAAGGAAGGAGAGGCGAAGTGCCTTGTTGAAACTATAAGCGACTGAAATTGTACTTCAGAGTATAGTCAGATTACTTTTTAAAGTCCGTAGTTCACGTCTCGGAACCCTTATGGTTTTGTCATGTCCATCCATCCATCCGTTCGTTTTCGGCTTACCGTCCAAACAGTACTAAAAGATTAAACTTTTCTTGGATATGTGTATTTACCACGTCGACAAAGTGCTAAAATAAAATCATTAAAAATATTTTTCTCTTGGGTACCTAGACGTAAAGTGGGGATAATTTTTTTCACGTATACCCTATAGTATGAGGGTTTTGCGAGATATTCAACTTTAAAGCGAATTTCTCGTTAAAATAAAATAACGAAATACTAACTAAGCCCATAAATACTACGTGCGATAATCCGACTCGCACTCGGCCGATCTTATTACCAAAAGATGTACGAATCTCTTTCTAATTTTGAGGGTTAATCCATACTAGCTTCGACTCTGCGCTAGTGTAGACTGACCCTTAGATATTCTACACAAAGTTGCGGGATAAAGCTAGTTATTTATATAATACAATGAGGAGTTAGTTCCCACTGGTAATTCTAATCTCGCGGCGCCCTTTAAAGTAGTTAACTGGGATATTAAGTTTAATCACCAGTTTCCTCAATTTTGGTACTTTGATTGGATTTTCGTGACTTCCTTATTCCTTATTGCCTCTTAACTTTCAAGTGACTATATTCTACTATTATAATCATAATTGAATAATATTAAGGGTGTGGGAAGAGTGGATGCCCCAAAGGGAGATCTCCGACCGAGCGAGATGGTGTGCTCGGTCAGACCGAAGCCCACTTGTAGTAGGAGGAGAAGGAGACTCTTCTCGCGCGCCGAGCCCCTGAAAAGGGCCTTGGGCGGGGAACCAAAACCAGTGGCAAAGCCCCTCTACTTGGGGTGGGAAGACGCGACCAGTACTAATACTGGGCGCATAGAGTTTGTTTTAAGGGACGACCCCCCGTGGCAGAACGCGGGGGAAACCCATGGGGGGGGGGCAAAACAAAACAAGTGGGAGTGTCGATCGCCAAAGCCAGGCACGACCAGGACCGGCGGTCGGCTCCAAGCGACGCGTGGGGGTCCCGACCCGGAGGCCGAGAAACGTGTTTGGGTCCACTCCCTTACGTGCCGCGTTTGCCGGACCGTGGACACTAGCGGCCTGGGGAAAGTGGGAGTTTTTAAAACTTCCGGGCCCCAACTTTTTGTGTCGGGGGGGAAGGTACGCCACGGGAACGACGGGTGGCAATAGGGCTGCCACTCGTCAGGCCCCGTACGAGATTAAGACGACGCCATGTCGCCGCCGACGTGAATTACACCGGCATCTGGTTTGCCTGTGTAAGGAATGGTAGGGGGGGGATACGATCCCACGATGGGTGGGGGCGCATAATTGCGCTTGGGCATGCCACGGCGCCAGGTCGGTCAGCTCGACCAGGCGCGAGGCATCCGCTCGCACGAACAGTTTCGCGGAGAGCTAGGCCACAAAGGCCTCCACGTTCTCCACCCTGAAGTCCCTTGCTATAGTGGTGTTGCGGACGTACCACGGTGCGCCCGCGATTCAGCGCAGCACCCGGTTTTGGGCTCTCTGCAGCAACCCTTTCTGGGGTTCAGAGAGCAAGTGGTGCCACGCGGGTGCCGCGTACGTAAGGCGGGACCGTACGTACGTCCGGTAGAGGGCGAAGCGCATCCTCAGGGAGAACTGCGGGGACGCGTAGGCCGGACGCAGCTGGGCTACCGCCAAGTTCGCCTTCGCCACCGCCGATGAGCACTGGGCGGTCATAGAGAGTCGGCGGTCCAGCGTGACCCCGAGGTACTTAGCTGTCCTCCCCCACGGGATCACAGCATCACCAATCTTCAGAGGTGCTGACGGTGAGCGCCTGGGACTTGCCTGCGTTGACAGATAGTCGCCAGTTGCTCAGCCTGTCAGGGAGGAGATCCAGCGTCCTCTGAAGCGTGATGGCAGCATGTTCGGTGGTCAGTGAGGAGGTGTACAGCGCCACGGTGGTGCCCTGGTCCGCGGGCACGTCGCTGGCGTAGAAGTTGTAGAGCCCTGGAGAGAGAACACTACCTTGCGGGACGCCAGCGGTGATGGGACGCTCGCCGGAGACGACTCCGTCAACGCGCACCCTGAAGGTCCTGCCGGAGAGGAAAGAGGCTAATAGCCTTACCAGAGGTGAAGGTACGTTGGCCCGGATGAGCTTACAGAGCAGACCCTCATGCCAGACACTGTCGAACGCCTTGTCCATGTCTAGGAAGACAGCGACCGTCGATTACTTTTTGTTTGCCGCAACGGACAGATGATGGACAACACGTACCAGCTGGAGGGTGGTACTCAGATGGGACCTGATCCGAATTGTTTCTCACGAGGAGGGAGGTAAGGAGATAGATGTTTAAGGAGGAAAAGTTCGAAAACTTTGGATAGGGTTGAAAGGAGGGTAATGGGCCGGTAGCCCTCGGCCTTCCTTAAGTTTTTGTGGGGTTTGGGGATCGTTATGACCAGGCCCATTTTCCAGGAGGAGGAAAAGCGGCCAGTCCTGACAATGCCGTTGTAGAGGCGAGGGCGTTTACCGTCCTGAAGGGAAGGTGGCGGAGTGCGGAATTTGAGATGCCGTCTGCACCGGGGGCCTTTTTGGGTTTAAGGTGACTGAGGGTCTTTTGGACTACCCTGAGAAGGAGAAATTAGGGGGGAGGGGGTAGTAGTAAGTAGGAAAAACCTTTACCACCTCGGAGAACACCGGAGGCGTATTCCGTTGCGGTCGTCGGCAGCGGTGAGAATTGGCGCTCTAGGTCCTCGGCATGAATGTCCGCCCATTGCCGCTGTTATATTTTAGATGTTGTAAAATATATACTACCGATCTTAGAAAACTTCGATAGGGCGATTCAGGATTGTGGCACTAATTGGTCCGCCACAAAGGCTTATTTCATAATTTACTCATAAGTGTCAGAAAGTTATTTGCATGTTTCTTTGTCGCTTGATATGAAGTAAGCAGCGACAATACTTTCAAACAAGCTATCCGATATTATTAGAAGATTGTGAAACAGGCCAAGAAATTCAAGATCTATGGCACAGGATCGTATGCGACTACTGCGGATACCTGCTGCCCATAGACAATCATAAGTGCGTTGCAAGTCTTTTAAGCCCCCGCTCTTCTTGAGCACCAGCACCCTTAACCAGTCTATAGAATTGCAAGAGGGCGGCCTCAGTATTTATCCAATCGCCTGCCCATTCAAGCCGGGGCATGGCTCTCCTACGGTTAAAATCAATCAATAGAGACGCAAGAGGCCTTAGTATTTTTCCAATCGGCTGCTCATCCGAGCCGAGCTCTGGCTCTTCTACGGTTAAAATCAATCAATAGAAGCGCAAGAAGCCTAAGTATTTCTCCAATCAGCTGCTCATCCGAGCCGAGGCATGGCTCTCCTACGGTTAAAATTAATCAATAGGAACGCAAGAGGCCTTAGTATTTCTCCAATCGGCTGTTCATCCGAGCCGGGGCATGGCTCTCCTACGGTTAAAATCAATCAATAGAGATGCAAGAGGCCTTAGTATTTTTCCAATCGGCTGCTCATCCGAGCCGAGCTCTGGCTCTTCTACGGTTAAAATCGATCAATAGAAACGCAAGAGGCCTTAGTATTTCTCCAATCGGCTGTTCATCCGAGCCGAAGCATGGCTCTCCTACGGTTAAAATCAATCAATAGGAACGCTAGAGGCCTTAGTATTTCTTCAATCGGCTGTTCATCCGAGCCAAGGCATGGCTCTCCTACGGTTAAAATCAATTAATAGAAATGCAAGAGGCCATAGTATTTCTTCAATCGACTGCCCATACGAGCCGAGGTATGGCTCTTCTACGGTTAAATTAAAGATGAAGGCAACGCGTCGACACTTTAATTAAATTTTATTACTATCCCCCTTGGTCCTTACTAATAAAAGTATTTACACAATGATAAGCTGTTTTGTCCTTGTCAGAAACGTTGGAAAAGTTGCTTGACAGACAAGGGCAAAACGTTGTATAGCTTATTCATTATGTAAATATTTTTATTAGTAACGGGGTTAATATATAACTTTGCGACTAATGGACGGTTTCAATAACCTATCTACCAATAACTATTTGTTAAAAACGTCGTCATTCAATCATATGCCGGTTTTTGGCGATACGAATTTGACGTTTCTAACAAATAGTTATTGGTAGGTTATTGAAACGGGCCGTAAATAGCTAGTTCCACTGATAAATAACTTGGTTATGGCCTGAAAAATCTGAATCGAGGCATCAAAATAGATTGAACTGTCAGCTGCGAACACAAATTAATAGACTGTCTATTTGGTAATTAAAATTGATTCACGCGAAGGTTTTATCACTAACGTACATTCATGAGCACTAAAATTATGATATGATATTTCTAGCTCTACCGAACAGGCGCTGTTCTGATTTAACTATGAAATGGAATAAATACAACTACAGCGTCTACACCAACAACTACATGTCCTACCTACACCTACTAACTACACATACTACATACATCTACAACCTACACCAACCAACACTTACTTTCTTCACCTACAGCCTACACCTATGCCGAGCACAGATTTCAGATTTCGCTGCATGCGGGGCCAGTCCACAGATTTTGCCTATAAATGTAAATTTTGCACCATCCATGTATATTTTACGAATAATGACAATTCGCCATCTTGGAAATTCAAAATGGATGACTTTTTGTAATCAAAAAATACCGGTTGTCTGTAAAGTCGGTTGCCTATAAATGTAAATTTTGTACCATCCATGTATATTTTACGAATAATGACAATTCGCCATCTTGGAAATTCAAAATGGATGACTTTTTGTAATCAAAAAATACCGGTTGTCTGTAAAGTCGGTTTACTGACGATAGTTGAACGTGACAACGTCAACAACAACAACAACAACAACAATGCAATGCGAGCTAACGCTGGTACTTGGTAACGGTACATGGTAACGATAACGGGTAACAGGTAACGCATGAGTCATGTTTTTTCGTGCGTGCAGCCGGCTCCATCGATTTATAAGACATTATCACGTCAAAACCTAGAAAGGGACACCTTTGTTAATTTGAATAAAAATTAATTTATGTCAATTTGGAATATCAAAATGGATGTAATTTTCGTATTCAGCACCCTCAAAAATGTATAAAACGATAGACAGCCATACAGAATCCGACTAGTATCCAAAAATGTGTTTATTTCGTAGCCTTTAAAATTGTATTTTTAGCAGACATTCATCTACCAGCCTAATCTGGTTGGCCGTAATGGTCACCAACTCTGAAATTAAGTCGCCAGCCTTTTGAATTCCTATGCCAGTTTAGATTAAATTTTGCCACATTTTATGTGCCCATTTTAGTTTTTTTTGTTCCCGATTGTTTTCGCCAGTTTAGTCATTTAGTCGCCAACTCCAGTAATACACCATGGACATGTACAGTCGTCAACTTATTTTTTATTCGCACGATTAATTATAAACCTTAAAAAGCCTTTTTCCAAACTTGTTAGATAAATGGGGACCCCATTACCATTATTTTTCCATCCCAGGTAAATCTGGCAATCAATAGTCGACGTTGATGGAACCACGACTATTATTTAGTCCTGGTTTATTAGATACTGACATATTACACGTATTTAGTATCCGAGACAAATACGGCACTTGAGATTAAAGCTGGTATACACGTTGCTGGAAATCTCAGCAATTTAATAATGTATGGTTTTATTGAAATGTTCGAAAAACTAACACAATTACATACATAATATGAATTATGTTACAAATACCGATATAATAGTGTTTATGATTAATTACTGTATTTTAAAGAATTATAATATGTGCTACACAGTCATTTAGAACGAATAAAATATACTAACTAATGTAATTTATAATTTCGTAACTAAATATAAAATATAATAACTATCCAGTTAACACAATATTAATATCGAAGATATAAGGGTTTATATGGCAACAGAGATATCGTGATGGTTAATAAATAATTATAGGACTTATAGTACCCAAGTGTGTGTGCAGTACACAAGGACACTCTATCTTCCTATACCTACTCTCATAGCTTAATAGGAAGGATGACCGACACGACTGGCGAAAGATCCGGCGCAGGATCATCTTTCTTGTCAGACAATAGACCAACAGACAACAGACAACATGTTAATAAACAATCTAGAACCCATTTTCGTATATCTTAAAAAATAACTAAGATACAAACAATTTTTATTTACAATATGAAAGAGAGCAATATATCGGCCTGTGACGTCACGAGTTGCACCCGCCATACATTTGTCATTACAAAATGTACGGCGGTAGCGGTACTTGTGACGTAATAGTCATTTTGCGAGAAAGAGATGGGCAATATTTTTTATTTGCCTATAATTATTAATCGAGCCAATCTAAATACATATTTCTTTTAGATTTATGTATCTTTAATCGACAATTTTAAAATTTCATTTATAAAAATGTGATATTCCACACTGGGCAACATCCCTATCAGGTGATCAGTCTGCATTGTCCTAAACATACTTGAAAACAACATTATTCAATTGTTCGACAAAGTTCCTGTTCGACCAGTTTATAGACATTTCCTTTGCACTAGGACGCATCAAAATATTTGAAAACAAATAAAGTGACCGCAACGACCGCAGACACGGTGAACTATGTATTTATACGTGAGTATGTGTGCGCTCGATTTTCATCTTATGCCTAATCGAGCGGCAACTGGGCCTTTAGTCAAGTTGCATTCGATAATTTCGACAGCGAAGTTCGTAATCAAAAATGTATGGTATTTGACATAAGCTATCGCTAAGTGACATATCGCTTGCGATGCCTTATGTCAAATCCTCTACATTTTAGTTTCGAACTTCGCCGTTGAAATTATCGAATGCATCTTGACTAAAGGCCGAACCAGGGTTCGATAGTGGACCAAAGATTTTGAATATTTCCGCTTTCAATCTCTAAATTTTCATTCATATTATGCAAATATTTTCGTTCAATTTAGAAACACCCTGTAAAGAATATTTACCATGAAACTTTGCGCCGTCATTCCTGCATTCATGGTTCACAGAAGCAATCAGCGCGAATGATCGACGATTGTGCCTTTATTGTGGTCGTTAATGACGAGCACTCAAAAAGCCTTACCTTGAAACTGTAAATCCTAGTGCGGCGACTGAATAGTTTTGATGATTGTTTTTTTTTTTAAATACAAATCCGATTTGAATGCATGCGAAATAAGGGTAATATTACTTGGAAGTACATATTCTTATTTACTGCAAAAGTTATGATGTTTGACAGAAGAATATTCAACTGTTTTTTATATCAAAATTTTATTGTAACGCTCAAATTATAATTTATTAAATTTTAAAATCATAAGTTATGGATATTTGTTTCTTTTATTATATTTTCGTTGATGTGAGCATTCAATACATATATAATAATAAAACCGATTATTGTTGCAATTATTTGGAAACTTTTCTATCCCTTTGTTTATTATTTTTAATTCAAAAGATTTTTTCAGAAGTATCAAGATTATTCAATCCATATACTATATAAAATATAAATAGCACCCTGTACACCTGAAACGATGAACTCAGTCTGAATCACACCATTCTATTAGTTAGTTAGTTAGTTAGTATCTAGTACGCACCATAGATGGTATATGCACAATGGGTAGTGAAAATCGCTGGAAAAACCTCAAAAGCGTAGCGCAAAACGCGGAGAAGCTAAGAAGCACTGTCGAATTTAGTGTAAATAGCTGTAAGGGTGAGTTTACTTTTGAAACCAAAATAGGAAACATGCATAGTTTTTTCATTGCCTATTCGAACAGTACATAATTAGCCAGAAAATATTGTCTTCGCAACGGCATAGCATCTACCATCAACCGTTGATGAAATACGGTCACCACAAAAGTGAGATCGTTGGAGAGCATTAAAAATGCTCTATACAATAAATGATGCACGAGTGACGTCACAGCAGTTGAAAATATATGGAAATATATTTTCAACTGCTAACAAAACAACAACAAAACTACTTTATTTAATTAGATACTGCGACTATTTTTGTCATTGTAGTAACGAATAACCTAACCAGTATCATGTCAGGACATGTATAAGGAGGGTTCCGTAGCTATCAACGCGCAATAGGTTTTTTTTAATTACTTCAAAAGTTACTGTTCGATTTCATTCATAATAATTTTCCTAAAAAGTTTTTAGCATGATCTATCAGAATGAAAACTTACAAGTTTATATCTCCTATAGTTTAGAAACCAACTTACAAACCACTTTGGAGGCCAATTACTCGAAAATGGTCGACTATGTAAAAAAGTCATGTATGAAACCTTACCTTTATTTTAAAAGACCTATTCAACAATATACCATTCGATGGGGTAGAATGAAAAAAATATTTTCATCCCCACATCACATGTATGGGGAGCTACCCCTAAAACAAAAAAATATTATTATTTTAAGATGCCAAAACCGAGATCCACAATCTATAAATATACCAAATGTATCATACCATTATACATTTGCTATAGTTATAGATTGTGTAATTATGAATCAAATCAAATCAAATCAAATATTTTTTATTCAAAATTGGTATTTTTAAATACTCTTTTTGAACGTCGTTACTACGTGATGCCTACCACCGGTTCGGGAACTAACCCAGCGAGAAGAGCCGGCAAGAAACTCGTCTGGGACCATCTTTTACCAAAAAGATGGAAAATTATTCTTTTAAAATCAAAATTATTACAATGTTTGCTTATGTCTATGTAACAAATAATAACATAAGATAAGGAGCCACCTTATTCCCAAGGTGTGCCGTCTTGAATGAAGTCATTAATTTTATAATACGCTTTGGCACACAAACGTTCTTTAACTACTTTTTTAAACTTATTAATGGGAAGGTTTTGAACCTTTTCTGGGATTATATTGTATAAGCGTACATATACATTGGCCTTTAAAGGATTTACTAACTTTGCTTAGTCTGAACACTGGCATATCTAACTTGTTCTTATTTCTAGTGTTTACACAATGATTATCACATTTCTTTTTGAAGTTGTTTAGATTCTTTCTTACGTATAACACATTTTCCAAAATGTATTGAGATGCGACGGTCAGAACTTTTATTTCTTTAAACTTTTCCCTTAGAGATTCAAAAGTCGACATCTTATAAATAGAACGTATAGCACGTTTCTGCAGCACAAATATTGTATTAATGTCCGCAGCGTTTCCCCACAAGAGGATGCCGTACGACATTATGCTATGAAAATAGCTAAAGTAAACTAATCGCGCGGTCTCTATGTCGGTAATTTCTCTAATTTTTTTAACAGCGTATGCTGCAGAACTCAGCTTATCTGCCAATTTAGCAATATGTGGTCCCCACTGTAACTTACTATCTAATGTTATACCTAGAAAAACAGTGGTGTCTACTAATTTCATTTTCTCATTATTTAATAGTATATTGGTTTGTGCCTGCGTAACATTTGGCAAGCTGAACTTTAAACATTTTGTTTTATTAGAATTCAAGAGTAAATTATTAGCATTAAACCAATGTACTATTTTTGAGAGAGCACTATTTACCTCGTCATTGTTAGATTGTCGTCGCTTCACATTAAAAATTAGTGAAGTATCATCAGCAAAAAGTGCTATCTCATGCTTATCATTAACTAGATAAGGTAGATCATTTATATAGATGAGAAATAGAAAAGGGCCCAAAATAGACCCCTGTGGTACTCCTAATTTAATTTTAGTACCATTAGACCTTTTGGAATTAACTTCTACAGTCTGTGTTCTATTTATTAGATAAGAGCTTAGAAACTTTAGAGCCGTGCCCCTTACACCATAATGGTATAATTTCCTGAACAGCGTATCATGCTCCACACAGTCAAATGCTTTGGATAAATCACAGAATATACCAAGTGCATCCTGTGACCTCTCCCAAGCTCCAAATATACTGCACAGAAGACTAATGCCTGCATCTGTTGTGGACCGACCTTTAGTAAAACCAAACTGATTACTATGTAACAAATTATTCGAGTTGAAGTGAAAAATTAATTGATTTAGAATAATTTTCTCAAAAATTTTACTTAAAGTCGGTAATATGGATATTGGTCTATAGTTAGCTGGGTCTGCTTTATTCCCAGCTTTAAAGAGAGGCATCACCTTGCTGTGCTTCATCAAGTCAGGGAACACGCCACTTTTAATACAATTATTAAAAACTAATGCTAGGTGAGGGGCAATGATGTCAATTACTGGGTTTATAACTTTTGTGGACATACCCCAGAGATCAGTTGTACTTTTAATATTAAGTAATTTAAATGCCTTGATAATGTCTCTAGAGTCTATTTCTTTGAAAATAAAATTTACATCACATTCCCTCACATTATCTCTAAGTAATTTTTCGGCAACTGTAGGTGATGAATTTAAGTTTTTTGTAGTTGAGATCGGAATGTCTGCAAAAAACTTCTCAAATACTGTCGCAACTTCAATGTCAGAACTAACTTTTTTATCATTAATATAAAGTTCAAATTTAGAGTTGCGACTGGCGACTCTTCCAGTCTCATCTGCAATTATTTTCCATGTGGTTTTCACTTTGTTTTTAGAGTTCTTAATTTTTTCTTTGATGTGAAGAACCTTCGCTGCTTGACATACCTTCTTGAAAATCTTCGAGTAGAGTAGAATACCATTTATATTCATAGTTACAGAAGCTAGAAGCGCGGACATACAGACAGACAGACGGACGGACAGAGTGGAACTATAAGGGTACCTTGTGTATTACGGAACCCTAAAAATTACTCAAAAAACGTAAGGATTTGAAATTTGAAAACATTAATTTTGTTTTTCAAACATAACAAAAAAATCGCCTTTTTTAGTCCTTTTTAGTCCTGTAGTCCTGTAACGTTTTAATTTAGCATTTTTCCATTTTTCGGTCCAAATTTATGATGCCTTTCGGAAAAAATAAGAATTTTGCTGATTTAAAATAAATGTATGTTAAACAGAGTTGATATTTTGCTTTATTACAAAATCAAGTTAATTGAGTATGATACTTTCATTTTCAAAGGATAAAATGAGTAATTTTCTACGGACTATTATTCCTGGAACTATATTAACTGAAATCTGTCGGAAGGTCGGAGAAAATTCAGAGCGCTGAAATATAAATCTGGAGTACTACAATAATAGCCTCGCCATCTTTACCCATCTTACCACTATTATAAATGTGAAAGTTTGTGAGGATGGATGTTTGGATGATGAAATTTACTATGGTAGTAGTTAGGCTCTGGATTAAAAATGCCACTTTTTATCCCGAAAAAGTACAGTGTTCCCGTGAGTCACTTTTTTAACGCGAGCAGAGCCGCGGGCAAAAGCTAGAAAACAATAATTCTAAAACATAATCTAGTAATCTCAACTAACTGCATCTTTCACTAGACCTATAAATATACAAATATTGATGGGATAAAATTTTACTGTGAGTATTTTTGTTAAGTTTGTCGGTCACACAGGTGACATTCACGTCCAATATAACAACGTTACTGGTCAGTAAAAAGCTGTATAAAGCGCTGACGTAAAACGGATTTCCATTTATTTTATTAGAGCTTTTTCGTTCAAAATTTAAAAGCTGTCATCAAACGTCTCCGAGCTATAAAGCTCTATCTATAAAGATAAGGTCGTGTTAATGCGAGTTTTATTACGTGAGAATTTGTTCGGAAAGATTTGAAACATAGGAACCAAATGTCCAAGAGCTGATTTATTATAAAAATCATCGTTCACAAAAACACCACCTCTCATAGACAATCTCAATAGAGAGTTACAAATACTATCAGGGAATCTAGTTCATAAGAAGGTTGACCGGTGTCATAATTTGTGCGTATTATAATAATATTATGTTTAATATTTATATCAAACTGTCATGTTGACCATTGTACTGTGACAAACAAATTATGAGATCACTCTACATGCTTATGAATTAGATTCTCTGATAGAACATCGCTGGTGTTTTAACGCCAAAACACCTCGGTTATAATTCAAGCGTAATTTCACGCTGATATTATGTGAGGCCCTGCTGTCTCTCCGATAAAGCGAGTCTATTTAATGGCTTGAACAGCTGCTTTACATTATATTAAACTATGACCACTTTCGCTAAGCGACACGTAATTTCATATCAGTCCGGAGCAGCTAATTGAATTTATGTTTTAGCTGGTAATTCTCAATAAGCCCCCGACCAAATAAGCAATTAGGTCGCCCTATAAATTGGTATTATATATTTTAACAAATTTGGTTTATGCCGATGCCCGTGGCTTTACTTAAAATGGCGACTGATGCTGGATATCGAGATTTATTTATTTCCAATCAATGCTATGTAAAACTGAAACTGGTTTTTACCGAAGCGTTTACAGATTGGGAAACGACCTGCTACAATATTGCATAAAGTCGAAACGCATCAGAACCCATATTCTCGTATTAAACTTAGACTTTACTTTCAATGAATTATAAATGAATCGTTTGGACCAATCATAACACGTTTGACGCTGGTTTGCTATTTATGAGAATACCATTTTAATGTTTTAATATAATATCTAGACTGCATCGAAACTGTATTATTGTAAGAATTAATTGACCTACTGGTAGAATTACAGAGGAAACAAGAAAAAAAGTTTATGGGTAAAATTAAATTATGTAGGTACCTACTAAGATAGCGTGCCTAGTGCCTGAAATCATTTCTTATTATTGAGTAGTGATAGTCATACCAAATTCTGTTAAAATACAGCCTGCAATTATTCGCAAACCAACGTTTTACTTTCATGATAGACATATAAATTCTTGAAAGTTAATTCTGTATTTTACCAACTTTATCCACCGTATTGTAGCAATCAAAGCCAAATGTTACGGAATGCCCTCTATACGACCACAATAACGGAGACAAGGATTTTCGGTTATAAAACCTTCGTTGTAAAGCCTAAAAGGTCACTTTGGACGGCTCTTTGAATGAGAAAAGATGTCCCCAAAGCCGAGCTGAACTCACATCAAACGTATGAGAACACTATATTCTTATAAAATATAATTAAAGTTTTTTTATAGCAAAAGATTCGTCGAAATTCATCCTTTTCTAAGATAGAAAATATAATATATTTTGATGGTTAAATGGGAGTTTTATTATATTTTTCATTGTCTTTTGGAAACTGACAAAACAAAAACAATTTAATATAAAATTCATATTCCCGTAAGAAAATAGGCAGACAAGTCCAATCATCAATATTTTAAATTCCTACTCTCGTACAGCCAAACATAATCTGACCAACCAATTATATGTAACCGATATTAAGAATAATATTGTCTGACAACAATAAATTTAGGCAAAAAAATTATACGCATGCAAGCCTCTGTGTAAAATCTATTACGTATGATAAAAAGGCCCAAAAAAAGCGTAGGAATCAATTTAGATTCCACACCTGCCTCACATGCAAGCCTGAATATTTAGCGAGCAAAATCACGATTTGCATAAGCATTTTGTGCCACAATGTGTTTGCTTTCAGAATTATTTTACCATTTGCGGTGTTCGCACCTTCGCCGTTATTTATCGTTTCGCATAATGCATGCATGCAACTTTGTCACAATGTAGGCAAATTGTTCGGGCGTTTCCGAAGACATCGGCAAAACTACCCTTTTCTAACACCGTTACAGTGAAGAGTTTTAAATTTTTATCATGGATCAACTGACAAGATTTCTGGTGTATAACAAGACGCCAAGTTCCGAAACTCAAATGAGCTATCCGAAAGAAAAGAAGAGAGTAGATGAGAAGAACAAGGACATCGACATTGATAAGCATCACCTGCTTCTTTCACCGGTGATGACAAGACCTTCGGAAGGTAAGGTTTTTTTTATGCATGTACATTAAGCATGTTTTTAACCGACTTCAAAAAAATGTGATTATAGTTAAATAAGATTGTTCAAAATAAGTGACGGATATCTTGGGCATATGATCTACTGCTTATGTAAAGACGTTTAGCATATATTTGTGTATTATTTTCTATCGTTTATCTAATGCTGTATTGGCATGGGATTTTACAGAATCTTTCATAATTATATGAAATGTATCTTATAGTTATACATTACTACTAGTTGTCCCCGTGGCCACATCGTTGGGCGTGAAACATTTGACGCATTATACTTATAAAAACTTGATGACTTCTTTGGCTTAGTGGTTAGCGCGTCGGCGCTTAAGCCGGAGGTCGTGGGTCCAAATGCCGCCGAAGGGACAAAAAGTGTTTCTGTGTTCCTGGATCATGGATGCGTATTAGATGCAAGGTCTATAAAAATCAATTACTTACGAATATATACCAAACTGCCAATGTCAAGATGTTTAAGTAGAAAAATAATTGTCCTACTCGCAACAAATATTATTTCTTTTATATAAGTTGAGTTTGCTTTTAGCGGATAGCCACCCATACATGAGATGATTTTTTCCTTTGAGTATGACAAATATTTTCTTGCCAAAACGTCTTTACACAAGCAGTGGATCATGTGCCCGAAGTATCCGTAATTGATTTTCGGAGACGTTATATTATATTATATATAGTGTAATAGAAATCTTAAATATATTGTATAGTCTAACAGTGTTAAATATATTTCCGTTGTCTAGTATATGTAATACAAGTTCTTCGGATACTTAGTAGAGGACCAGATTGACGTGGTGTGGAAGGTACATAGATATTATTATAATAGTAACGTATAAAAAATAAAATATACCACAGCACGCTTTAAAACAAAACCCGTCCGTGGACCAAATATTAAATATAAACCATTCTCGAATCCACTTGAATATACACAAACAATTTCATCAAAATCGGTCCAGGCGTTTAGAAGGAGTTCAATTATTACAATCACACACATATAAGTTTTATATATTAGGTCCTTACATATTATGAATTGGCGTTTTAACGTACTGGCCACTTTGATCGCAAATATATCTTCTTTGGTTAGGAATTCCAATTTCAAATTTATACCGCTATTTACTCATGCATTTGTGTTTCGAAAACTGTAATTCATTTGTTTTTTCCTCTTTTGGTATTTTCTTTGCGTCACTCTGTTTACAAAATGGAAAACTTGAAATATCGTATTATTTTCGAGTACGAGTTCCACCGTGGCACCTGTGCTGTAGAAACGGCTCGAAGGATTAATGATTACCATGATTACCATTTTTTTCGAAATTTGGATATGTGCTTGCAAGGAAAAAAATTCAACTCCGACGGGGCAGTCTAAAGCGCCTTCAAAGATTTTATTGATTCCTGTCCGAATGGTTTCTTTAGTAAGGGAATCAATGAACTACCTATAAGATGGCAAAAGTGCATAGATAGCAATGGTATATACTTTGATTAAATAAATATATTATGTTTAAAAAGAAACGACTTCATGTTCCTCCTTTACAAAACGCCAATTTCATATGTAATGACCTAATATTACAAGCTGACTCGGCGAACTTCGTACTGCCAGACTGAACGTCATTCTGTCTGATCCTGAAAATCCGATGCTAAGACAGAAGTAGAAGACAAACGATATCTTTATAATCCTACTAATATTATAAATCTGAAAGCTTGTGAGGATGGATGGATCTTTGTTACTCTTTCACATCAAAACTACTGAATAGATTTCGATAAAATTTGGTATGGCAGTAGCTTAACCTCTGGATTAAAACATAGGATACTTTTTATCCCGAAAAAGTACAGAGAGCCGCGGGCAAAAGCTAGTCATTTTAATCCTACTACTATTATAAATGTGAAAGTTTGTGATGATGGATGGATGTTTATTTCTCTTTCACGTCAAAACTACTCAATGGATTTCGATGAAATTTGGTATGGTATTAGATTAAAATATAGGATATTATTTATCCTGTAAAAGTACGCTAGTAGTGTAAGCTAGTGAGTATATGTTTCTCACTAGCTTTACCCGCAGCTTCGCCCGCGTGGGAGAGTGTTCGTGGCAAAAAACTTCATTAGCAATTATACCTGCAATATAGTAATACTCGTATCACAGAGTAAAAATACATACTTTATAATAAATTTTCACAAACACTTTTTAGGTATAGTAACCTATCCTTAAAAGCTAGACATATCTATGCCATCGCGGACTTTTTTGTTAACCTATAAAAGAGAAACAATCCTACTATACATTTTTTTGTTATTTATCTCCAACAGGTTAGGTCAGGCAGCGTTTTCGATACGAGAAGTTCCCAGGCAGCTTGATTTTTTCGACATCTTCAACAATTGTTATCGTCATACATCAAACAATTTCCACAAAACCTTAACAAATTATTATCGACCTAATCCTTCCTAAGGAACCACCACTCTGTCGGTAAATGTAAACGGCATGAAAACCCTTGCAGCAGTTTTTGAGATAATCGCGAACATACAGACAGACAGACTCGGCGGGGCGCTTAAGTATCCTATGTCCGTCTCCTGGTTCTAAGCTTCCTCTCCACCAAATTTCAGCCAAATTGGTTCAGTTGTTCTTGAGTTATAAAAAGTTTTACTAACACGATTTTGTTTTATAAGAGTGTTTCCATAATATTGGCGTAAAGGCGCATAAACGTCTAAGAGAATTTGGTACCTACTTATAATTATGTAAGTAGGTACCAAATTCCCTTTGTGCTATTAGTGTTCCTCACAATTTCAACCATATACATATTACACAAATTCTCATGAACGCGCTTCGTAAACTCTAAAATACTCGCGTTTTGTAATATCCACGTACATCGCTCGCGGTTGCAACAATTACCGCTGCTTATCAACACGATTACGTGGCAGCTATTATTCCTAACCTGTGGTCCAAGGGAGAAGACAGTAGATATCCTACTACTTTTATAAATGTGAAAGTTTCTGAGGTTGGATGGATGGATGGATGTTTCTTACTCTTTCACGCAAAATCTACTGAACGGATTTCGACGTTACTTGGTATAGTTATTGTTTAGGCTCTGGATTAAAACATAGGCTACTTTTTATCCCGAAAAAGTACCGTGTTCCCGTTGGATATTACAATTACGCGGGCGGAGCCGCCGAAAAAAGTTCCTTGAGCACAGAGTGTACTATATAAAATAATTATATAGTATAGCCGTTATTTTCATTTGATCACAGATAGTGAAGTTTTATAAAGTGTAAAATATAAAACTATCGAACAAGTTGGCGGTCAACTAGACATAATATGAAGCAATAGTTCCCATGGACATCGGACATGGGCATGGAGAAGGATATCGGGGGGTTTTAGTTGGTAAACCGGTGCAAAGCACTGCGGATTCCAACATAACCCTGCGACCCTCCCCCGGGGCCGTGGGGTATGCATAACGCATTTCGCCTCGTAAAAAAAGGCATAACATGAGAATCACTTAGCAGCGCCGTTGAACAGTGCGCACGCACACATACTCACGTGTAAATACGTAGTCCTACCGCTGTTGTCTACTACAGATGCAGTAACTTCCTTTGTGTTTTAATAATTTGAGCCGTCCTACACTGGACCCCAATCTGATCTATCAGCACTGTCCTACTACTATTATAAATGAAATAAAGTTTGAGTGATGGATAGATGGATGTAAGTGTCTCTTTCATGCAAAAAACTGCTGAACGAATTTTGATGAAACTTTACAGTAATATAGTTCATACATGAGAATAACTATTATATATACCTGATTATAAAGATTTAACGTGGGTGGAGCCGCGGGAACTACTATAGTCTTAATTAATTAAAAAAAGTTTCTTAATGCTGCATTCTCATGAATGCAAAAAGTAGTTAAAACAGTAATATAATATAACTAGGTAATTATAAACAGGGAAAAACTGTAACAATAGCTGCGAATACCAGAGCCGAAATATTAAAAAAGTTCGCTAACAACTTTTAGTGACTCGTGTTAGCAAAATTCACGAAAAATTCATATACGCTTACAATGGTCAGAAATGTTTTCGCGAGAATGGTGCTTTTCAAATTTGTTAGCACTCTAGGGGATCATTTGAAATATTTGACGGCGCGTTTGCTGTTTGAGAGTGAATATCAGTCAAAGAGTAATGCGTCAACTGTCATTAACTCTGACGCAACACCGAAAACTAGCGTCGAGAGGAACCGACGCTGATACAAGGAGCGGTCCATTCAAATGGTGAACTTACGTTACGTTTTCGGTGAAGTGTCTGTGTATTGTTCCTTTCTGATTATCTCTGATTGTTATTGTCATTATCATATTATTATTTTTTTATTCTCTTTTATTTTAAGTAACTCAGTTAAAAAATTACATGTCAGTCCTGTTTTGTTGCGTCAGGCATAGGATCAGCTAATAATTTATTTATTATTCATGTACACAACAAAAATAACACAAAATATTACAAAATACACAAAAGAGATGGTACAAAGGCGTGCTTATCTCTAAAAAGAGATCTCTGCCAGCAGACCTTAGACAGAGTTTAGGAAAAATAAAATAAGTAGGACACAGGTAGTACAGCAAAGAATAATATCAGATTGGAAAAGAGCCAATTACTTACAACTGATTTATAATGATAATAAACTAATTAATACAATATACTAATACAAATTATAAATATAATGATACCTACATAAAAGAATAATAAACAAAAATAATGAACCTAATAAATAATAATAATATGATTAAATAAACCTACATAGACATACTTTGTTGCTGATGACAATAAGAAATGATTCTTCAGCCTAGTCTTGAACGTGTCCACTGTTGGACCCTGCCGCACATGTTCAGGCATGGCATTCCACAGCTGGGCAGCTCGGACCGTGTACGAGCTGGCGTAGAAATTTGAGTTACACCAAGGGGTGTCGAGTACCTTTTTTGGGTTACAAGTACGCAGAGGCCTATCGCTGGGGGCAGTATATGAAAATCGTTCAAATAGGTAAGAAGGAGAGTTGGACAATTTTAGAATTTTAAACAACTGGGTTAAAATATGAAAATTCCGACGAAGGCTGATGGGAAGCCATTGTAATTTGTTGCGAAACTCAATTTATTAAATAATCCGACATCATATTGATTCTATTTAAGATACAGCGTTAGCGCATGTCTCAACCGCTGACGCGGCGCCTTCTTCAGGAGGTTGTCGCGGGCTCGTTCTCTGGCTCTGGCTCTACCATCAGCTTCCGTGGTCGTCGCCGCTATACGTTTTTGTGCGGCACGTTAAGGTCAATTTTATTAGTTTAAAAGAATAGGATACAACTTAGAATGTATTATATATTTATTGTATGGGGTCAGGTCGCGCCGAGATGCGACGCGACGAGATGCGACGCTGCATTTTTAAGATAGCGATTCAAATATTGATTTCTTAGGTTTACGCGCATATTGTTCATTGTTTTAAACACTTACGGATTGTGTCGCGGTGCACTTTTCTTTTTCCCGACGTTTCGGCTACTTTCCAGCAGCCGTAGTCACGGGAGGACTGAGTCAATTTTTACCACCCGTGAAATGTAACATTCCCCTCCAAGATGCAGGAGTCTACAAGCTCGACTGTGACTGCGGTCTCTCCTATATAGGGCAAACTAAAAGATCCATCAACACCCGCGTAAAGGAACACATCGCAGATGTTATACTAAATTACTATACTAAGTTAATATAACTAAGTTAATAAATCTGCAATTTGCGAACACACACTGGATAAACCTCGCCATTACATAAGATTTGATAAGCCACAAGTACTGGCAAAAGAACACCGTTATCGCCCAAGAATGATACGTGAGGCTATAAAAATTAAAAATTACCCTAATTTTAACCGAGAAGATGGCTGGGTGCTGCCATCTAGTTGGGATCCAATAATTAACAAAATAAAATGTAATTTAAAATCACCGCGGCTTCAAGATACTGTTAATATGTTTTACGTGGATCGGAACACAAATAATAATTGAAGAATCTTCGGGTAGTTTGAACAACTTCAACAAATAGGACAATAATTGACACCTCAGTCCTCCCGTGACCAGGGACCGACAAGCGGCTTAATATGAATACCCTTTAAATAGATAATCCTTTAACAAAATATCCCAAAATTAAGGAAACACTGTTTATAAGATAACCCAGCTATTAGGGTTACCCTTTTAAAGGGGATATTTAAGCAATATCGAAAAACTAACCGCTAACCTTTTCTAGAAAGGGTTACCCCTTTAAAACAGGGTAAGCGCTTAACCCAGTTCGAGCAGTAGGTATTTGGCTTTCCGCTTTCCTTTGAAAGGGTTACCCCTTCAGGTAAGTTAAGCGCTTAATAAACCCTATGAACTGGGAAACCCTAAAGAAAACGTAAGCGCTTCCTGGTTTGGGTTTCCGCTATTCAAGGGATTTTATCCCCACACACGTCCGATTTTTGGTTCTGATTTGTGATTGGTATTTCATATTAGTTGGCAATTTAGTTTCTTCGCGTCTCTCGCAGATCGCTCAACTCAGTGCTTGTTACTAGCGTAGCTAGTAGTAGCTTGAGTACTAGTTTAGTGATCGTGTGATGTATTGTGATTAAAGTGAGCATTTTTTAATGATGTAGGCAACTGAGGAGCTAAAGGAGTGTATTCGCCGTGCTCTTGAAAGTAAGTGATCACCTCACAGAACACTAATAATTACCTATCTACTTATTGCTAAGCAAGCCGTAAAACGAGCATACAAAGCATACATAAGTAGATATTTATCTACTTATGTATCTACTTATGTATAAGTAGATATTTGTGTCATTATCAGCGTGAAGGGACCTTATTGTCTGTATTGAGTTATTTGTATCCCCATAATCTACATTTAATAAGCTATCCAACTATGTAAATAACATGCGTGTATGGCACTGCTATGCGCCAACACTATCCGCACGTCTAAAAAAACACAAGCTCGAGCACCAACTGACGCACTGACAAGTGACGAAAAAACGAATTAACAGGCGGGTACGCAGCGAGTGAGCGAGTGGGCAGAGCCGACGCCACGAATCAGAAAGAGTCGACAAATCCTTTGATACACGCCGCCACCGCGCACAGTGGTTCCAATTCCAAAATTCGTGGACATAGACCCCGAAGTCGGAATTTCGACTTGATTTTTTTTTCTGTGATAGAAAACAACATTTCAAACAACTTTTACTTTTGTACAATTCTTCGAAAAACTTATATTTTTCAAGATATAAAATAAATTAAAAAAAATTGTATGGAGAAAAACACAATTTTTTTTTTCTTCAACTGCCGTAGTTTGCGGGGTGTTTTGAGGCATAGGCGTATTAGATAAGGTGACAAGGAATATAAAAATAATTTTATTTGGTCTCGCAGAGTGCGGCCGCGCAAGAAAATTAAGTTTAATTTTTTTTTATGAAAACGCTTTTTTTACAAAGAATGAAATGTTTTTCGTAATGTTTTACTTCTTTTTTGTATTTTTACTTTTAATTATATCATCTAAGAGTGAAATATCCCATAAAATACTATAAAAATGGTTTTTGTTGAACATTTTAATTTTATTTTAATTCATTTTTTTACAAAGTTAAGACTTTTTTTAGGAATGATTTGTTACTTAGAGGATTTGTTGGCGGGATTAAACGTCTTGGGGGTCCAAGCAGGGTCTTTGGGGGCTCAAATGGAGTTGAGGTTGGTCTTAGCGGTCCACATTACGTTCTATTTAGAAATTCCTACTATTTGTAATAACTCCCGCAATAAAAATATTTTGAACAAACATCGACTATGACCGGATAGTGCAAAGTTTGTATACCCGGTCATAGATGATGAAGGGTTAAAAATTATATGAAAGTGGGGTCTTGACGGTTTCTTATCACAGAGTATCTATAAACAACGGTGGAATCTAGAGGCTTCCGAGTACAATATACGTCATGACCAGTGTCGTCCCACTTCGACTGGTAGATGGAAATGAGTTGATTGTTTGGGAGAATCCAGCTCCTTGTTCAACTTATTACTGTCGACCAGTCAAATTCACCTTCTCAACGGAAACTTCAGATTTCATAAAGGCTGAAGAGTCTGATATGAAGGTAGCGATTGCAGAATTGACTCCCACGCGTTATAATAATGCGGAGATATCCCACGAACTGCATATGACGATGATTGATGGGAAAGTGGTAAACACAATAGCAGATGTTCGCAAGCAACATGCCCCATTTGCTTGGCAACACCAAGTCAAATGAATAAACTAGATGTCTTGGCTCAAAAGTCACTTCGTGAAGAAATTTACGAGTATGGTCTATCCTCACTCCATATGAGAATTCGGTGTATGGAGTGTCTTCTTCACATATCGTATAATATGGACTTCAAGAAATGGAGTGCTCGTGCTGGAGACCAGACATTGAAAAAAGCCAAGAAAGAGTGTACACAACAAGAATATCGTGAGCAAACCGGATTACTAATCGATATTGTGATACAGGTACCTACCTCATTTGCGAATTGAATGCTTTTTTTACTTGATTAGCTTTTATTTTTATAATTTAAGCCTATGATTAACTATTTTTTTCTTCAATTGACAGGGTTTTGGAACTACAAACGATGGAAACACTGCAAGGCGATTTTTTGATGACTATAAAAGGTCATCTAGAATCACAGGAATTGACGAAAACTTAATATTCCGATTTTCCGTGATTCTACAAGCCATATCTTCAGGAAAGTCGATAAATATTGAGGCCTTCAGATTATACTGCAGAGAAACAGCAGAAAAGTACGTCCAGCTTTACCCTTGGTATTATATGCCAACAAGCGTCCACAAACTTCTGATACATGGTGCTGATATTTGCAAACATTATTCAGTTTTACCCATAGGTAAGCCAATATTACTTCATTTTTATTTAATATAATATAGTGATTTGTTATTCTTTGGCTTACTCTAATGAAATTAAATTCCTTTTCTAGGTACTAAGGCGGGTCAATAAGTCCGTGACTTTTTGAATTTCTAACCTCCTTACTGAAAAAGCAACACTACTCCTGTCAACAGGCATCTGTCAGTTGACTCCTATCAAAATTTGAACTTGCTGCGTCAGTTAGTTTGTGTTTTACAGCTATCTTTATCAGACTATCCAGTAACTTAAGGAAACAATGGAAAAAAGTGAATTTCGTGTGCTTATTAAGCATTATTTTTTGCGAAAAAAAACCATTACCGAGACCAAGGCTAAGCTTGATAAATACTACGGGGACTCTGTACCATCGATTTCAATGGTAAAAAAGTGGTTTACTGAATTTCGTTGTGGCCGTACAAGCACTGAAGATGCCGAACGTCCTGGACGCCCAGTTGAGGTCTCTACACCCGAAACAATCGAAAAAATTCACGATATGGTGTTGGCCGACCGAAGATTGAAAGTGCAAGAGATTGTGGAAGCCATAGGCATCTCGCATGGCTCAGTGGTTTCAATTTTGAATGATCACTTGGGCATGAGAAAGCTTTCCGCAAGATGGGTGCCGCGTTTGCTCACAGTCGACCACAAACGCAATCGTGTAACAACTTCACAGGAAGGTTTGGCGTTGTTTAATCACAATATGGAGGAGTTTTTGCGCCGTTTTGTAACCGTGGACGAAACATGGATCCATCACAACACACCAGAGACCAAACAACAGTCAAAACAGTGGGTTTCGGTTTCGGTTTCGGTTTAGTGGGTTACAGGGTGAATCGGGGCCAAAGAAGGCCAAGGTGGGTTTGTCAGCCAATAAAGTTATGGCGACTGTTTTTTGGGATGCACGTGGGATAATCCACATTGACTATCTTCAAAAGGGAAGAACAATTAATGGGGAATATTATGCCAACTTATTGGACCGCTTCAATGAGGATTTGAAAAAAAACCGACCTCATTTGGCCAAGAAAAAAGTTCTTTCTCACCTAGACAATGCAAGGGTGCACACATGTGCAGTTGCCATGGCAAAAATCCATGAATTGGGCTATGAATTGCTCCCACATCCACCCTATTCTCCAGATTTGGCTCCGAGTGACTACTTCTTGTTCCCAAACCTGAAAAAATGGCTCGGTGGAAAAAGATTTGACTCCAATGATGAAGTCATCTCGCAAACAAAGGCCTATTTTGAGGACCTCGACAAATCATATTTTTTGGAAGGGATAAAAAAATTGGAGAAGCGTTGGACAAAGTGTATAGAGCTCAAGGGGGACTACGTTGAAAAATAAAATGATTTATTTATCAAAAAATCTGTGTTTTATTCCAAAAGTCACGGACTTATTGACCCGCCCTCGTATATTATCAGAAGAAGCATCAGAAGCTAGCAATAAGGATTTCAGAAAAGTAATAGAGGGACATACACGGAAAATAGGAAGGATCCAGACGAACGAAGATATTATTCAAGGTCTTTTGATTAGCTTTGATCCACACATTTCCAATATTAGACCTAAATTCTTCAAATTATCGCATCATAATTTACACCCTGAAGCAGTTCAATTACTTCACAACGATGATGTTGATGATGTTATAGAAGAAGAAGTAATGTTTATAGAGTCTCAAAACATTTCAGACCCTCTTGTTATGATATAGCATTTTCTTTAACTAAACAGACGTTTAATCCTGCTAACAAGTAACAAATCATTCCTAAAAAAGGTCTTAACTTTGTAAAAATGATGAATAAAATTAAATTAAATTTTTCAACAAAAACCATTTTTTATAGTATTTGATAGGATATTTCACTCTTAGATGATATAATTAAAAGTAAAAATACAAAAAAGAAGAACAACATTACGAAAAACATTTCATTTTTTGTAAAAAAAGCGTTTTCATAAAAAAAAATTAAACTTAATTTTCTTGCGCGGCCGCACTCTGCGAGACCAAATAAAATTATTTTTATATTCCTTGTCACCTTATCTAATACGCCTATGCCTCAAAACACCCTTTGAGGCATATGGACTTTATCTGTAGCCCGCGTGATGTTAAACTATTTTGAAATTCACACCCACCGGCAAAATAATGTAGTCGTCGTGAAAGTCGTGAAAATTTTTCGAAAAGTCGAAAAATTTTTCCACTTTTAAATCGTTAATTTTGAAGAACGTTATTTTTTAACCCTAAAAAATTTTTGTTGCGGCCCGCGACACCAAGACCAAAACATATTTGTGGCCCGTATGAAAAAAAGGTTGGGGACCACTGGTCAAAGTATTTTAACCCGATAACGTGCCATACATATACAGCCTACAGGAAACAAAGTTAAACATTTTTAATTTTGGTCGAAACTACAGCCAGATTTGTGATGAAAAGTGGCCATTTCATAAAAAATTAGATTTAAAAACTTTTTTTCTGCAACCGTTGGACAAAATTGCTTAAAATAATTCTAGTATAGTATCGAATACTGCCTGGCGTGACCGAGGCGACCGGCGTGGCGAGTTCGACAGTACCTAAATAAGCACTAAGTATATTTATTAGTAGTGGAATATGTACTTACCTTAATTTTCTTTTTACATAGCCGGCACTGGCTGTGATTATTACTATTAGTCTCTTCATAATCAAAATATCTATGAACTGCATCTTTTTTTGGTGGAGGCATAGTAAAATAAAATATGAATGAAAAACCACGAGAAATGGAAAATATTTTTTGGATTGCGCCCGCGCGGAATTAATCAAAGAATGATGCAACAAAAACAAACAACTAACAAGTGTCAACAAGTTCGCAACGTGCACAGCGAGCAGTGCACAGGGGGTGCGACGGCGGCGGGTGGCAGGCGGTTCGGCGAGCATTTCAAACAACAAAGATTGTACTACTATACTAATAAGGCGTACTTTCGAATGAATAGGCGGCGCGACGTTTGATGTGCTGTGTACCACGCGCCGACGCCGCGCCTTCGTGTACAGCAAAAAGGAGTTACCGTAGTACACATAAATACGAAACTCGCTTGAGATGTGAGGCAGGAAAGCGCTTTATATGTGTAACCTCTTTGTAAAGGGTTACCCCTTCATAAGGGTTTTTTTGTGAATTGGTAACAATTTGAATTGTTTGTGGGTTACCCCTTAAAAAGGTTACCATTTTAAATGGTAAGTGGAACGAATGGGACATCAAATCATAGGGTTTTTAATCAACTTAAAATATTCAGCCGTTCCAAAAACCCTGATAAAACCCTTAAAAGGGAAAGCGGTTCCGGTCCCTGCCCGTGACCACGGCTGCTGGAAAGTAGCCGAAACGTCGGGAAAAAGAAAAGTGCACCGCGACATAATCCGTAAGTGTTTAAAACAATAGCGATTCAAAATTGAACTTTATTCAGCCCACAATAAAATACACGTTTCGTTGCAAGAGCGGCGTAGCAACGTAGCGCGGTGCAGCTTGAAATTCGAACGCTTGCAATTAAACGTGTATCTTAATGTGTAGTAAATAAAGTTCAATTTTGAATCGTTATCTTAAAAATGCAGTGCATTGGTTCTCGGTGTGAAATCACGCTTACATGTTATTTGTCATGATTGCGTATAACAGAAATAACGTCTTATTTTTCATTTACTTTGACACAATTATCACATTCCGCAAATAAATGGTAGTAATAAGAATATATTCAAACACGATAACCAAATAAACATCTCCAATATTATTTTTGCGTTATCTAATTAATAAAACTTCTAAAGCGGCTTTCAGACTACGCTATAATATAATAGCATATAGTATATAACTCATAGCACAACAATATCGCGCACCATACATTGTAACGGACACGTTCACACGGTACTGTACTATATATTATTGGCTTACTATTCGCTATAAAATGATGCGATACGCCGAGTTCATGCTGTGCTATATTGCGCGCCGCCCTCGTCCTCCTCCTTCACCCCCGGCCGTCCCGCAAGCGAAACGAGCGTACACAACTATACTGAGCTTGCTATATACTATAAATTCTTGCGATAATATATCGTAATGTGAATGCCATTACACTGCACTACCGCCCATCTGATTCTGGCAGAACTTAGTATTAAAATCTTTAATATTATTCCTTTACCATTTTATGCTATTTATTTATCTTATTTTACTATTATTTTGTTGTTTTTATTGTAATGTATATAATAACTTGTAGTGTATGTCCTAATTTGTCAAATAAACGTTTTTTATTTATTTTATTTATTTATAGTATAGCATTAGGTCCTTCCTTGCTATACTATATAGCACAATAGTATAGCGTAGTCTGAAATGAGCTTAATGTGCCAGGGAAACTCTGTAACTCCTGTCATCTTGTGTCCACATCAGAATGGATGTTGGCGACTTTCCAGCAATTTATTTGTATCAGCAACTTTTGTTCCAATTCTATTAGTAGTCTATCAAATTGGTAAAGTAATGTCACATATTAAAGAAAGAGGAACAGATAAACAGCAACTTAATTAGCTTTCGATTTGATTGACGACAAGCATACGGTGTGTCCACGATTGTGGCCGTACATCAAAATGTTCAAATATGGATTTGGATCGGTCTATGAAAACTGTTTCTCTGTAGGTACGTAATACTATAATTATGGTAATATAAAAAAAAAATGCTGTATGATTAATTAATTCGTTATGTATATAGTACATGAAGCAAAAACTTTCAGTACAGTTTTAAGAGAATTGTATGAACGGAGTATGACATTTACCACAGTTACCTTTCATGTGAAGGAAGGTGTGGTGAATGGCTAATATTTTATTAATAATGCCTAATAATACATAAAATTAATAAAAAATAAGACCAAAACACACACGCGCCGTTCCAACCCGCTCTCTAAATCATAGGTGTATGTTAGTTAATGCGAGAGGCTGACAGTCCGATCTGGCATATCGATGGCAGTACATTTTCCACAGTTTTAACCGCGCGCTATGACCTATTATGTAAGAAGCCAGCAGTCCATATCGTGGACGAGTTTGACGTCGTAATTAGCACAGACACCGCAGTCCAAACCGCACAGATCCCTCCGCGGCTTGGAACACAGTCCGATCCGATGTTAACGTTTAGGGTGAATTCACATCAAAACGATCCGATATGCGATATGACGCTGTATTTTTTAAATATCTATTCAAAATTGAATTTTATATTCACTATAAAAAAGTTACACGTTTCATTTGACATCAGTCATACACTGCAAATGCGCTGTGCAGCGCAGTGAAACCTGACATACATTCGAACTTTTACAATTAAACGTTTATCTTCTTGTGTAATAAATAATGTTCAATGTTGAATAGCTATCTTTAAAATGCTGCGATGCTTAGCATCGCATATCGTCGCGGTGTGATCTGCGACCCTTAGATGAAATCGGCCCTGAACAAATTTTTCATTTTAAAAACATGAAATCGCTATCGCCTGTACATTATAATTACCTGACGCTGAGGTTAAGTCATCGGCTTAGTGTTACAGTGTTAGACTCACACCGCGCCCGTCAAGTCTCAGCCATGGATGAAGAGCATATGGAGATAAAACCCAGGGGTTTGTGTTTATATATTCTGCTTTTACATGCGACATTTAAAACTATCTGTCATATACAGTACAGTATTTAAAGATTTGTAGTGATACCGCGGTAACATAGGCTATATATTTTTTTCAAAATTTTGTATTTCAAAAAATGAACCTCATATTCCTACATCTAAAAAAATTAAACCGTGATAATCATCACTTTTAGCGTTTGGTATCAAAAGAAAGGTCTTGGCAACCATACCACAAATATGTATATATATTGTAGCGTGCTTGCACAAATATGCCAAAATACACGTTTAAAATGCGGTCGTAAAACCCAGTTGTCCAATTTATAAGACTATAAATATATAATTTTTATATTATACATATTATTTTAGCTTCATAATATATATTTTATTTTATAAATATTATAATATTATTGTAAACGGTATGAATGTTAAGCTATGTTACTGCCTATAACATCAGCTATCTGCCGTGCCGAAGTACCGTATATACTTTCATATTATGCATTTAGTGAAAAGCTGTTAATTTAAAATTACAAACAGACAAGTCAATTTTATTTATTTGTATAGATTGCAAAAAAGTAGTTCCCAGTTCCTACTGATGCTACATGTACGTGTGGTTATGTAGGTGTATACGTGTGGTTATGTAGGTGTGTACGTGTGGTTATGTAGGTGTGTACATGTGGTTATGTAGGTGTATACGTGTGGTTATGTAGGTGTGCACGTGTGGTTATGTAGGTGTGTTCGTGTGTTCTACTAATAGAATATAGAACATCGAAATAATTGGTGCGCGCTACTCTTAGAATATGTATTTCGACTAATAAAACGCGATAAATGATCCTAAATTATGGCATTTCACTTGTGAAATGATGAATGTTAAATTTGAAATGCGAGTTCATTTGTGACATAAAATATTCAAGAGCACTTTTGTAATAGTTTTTTATTGAAAAATATTTAATCATCAAACAAACCCCTTTTTAGAACTATTCAAATAAATCAAACAAATAAAATATTTGGAATTCTAAAATTCGCTAACACTTTTGATTCGTTTAAACCATTGATGTACTATATATGGGATATCATGTACATTATACAAACATTAAAAATCAACAGTAACACACAAAGGACATTGTTAAGCAGCCTAAAAGCTACCAAATTTTGTCAGGGGTATCATAGAAAATAAGGATAAAAGTCTAATTGGTACACACCACATCCCGCATCGAACCCGCACCATCACGTGATTGTCAAAACCGGTATATTATACTAATAAAGCAAGACACCTACTAGCAAGTTAAATATTGCCGTACTTAAAATTATCCATGGGATAGTTAAAATATATGTTGTACTTATATATTCTTTTATTTTTCACTCACGCAGTACAAAACATATTACGTAATCATATTATTTTTGTTTAATATTATAATCTTTTAGTATTGATTAGACTTAAATATGATTATGTAATAATAATAATATTATATTCAATGGAGACCTTTCGACTGTCCACTATTTTTACCGGATTTTTCCACTATTGCTGTGTACGCGATAGGAGGCTAGTGGACACCCATACAATATACATTCACGTTATGCTTGTAGTAGTGCTAGCAAAAAGCTTACTAAGTAGATGTTTAATCTGCGATATTACATTGCAACAATGACATGTATTTTGATGAATCAATCGTTGAATGTATGCGGTGCCTATAGCCCGGGCATAATGAATGTGGCCTAAATGTTAAGGTTTTTATTAAGTAAAGGTATTGCTTTCGGTGTCAAATCAAGGCTCCAATACATCTTTTTAATAGGCCGCAGGGACTACCCAAGGAAATATAATGCAAAGACTTGAAACTAAGGGCCCATTATGTTTCGTATTTCAAGTTAACCCGTTCTTAAGGGTGGATGTAACTTAAAACTCTTGGGGTCGTTATGACCCATAATCTTAATTTTAATGATTCGTATATTCGGGTTTAATAATTATGATGTCTAAAAGGATATTCGTATTCTATTTACAATTTTCTCCGAGAACAAAATGATACTAAGTTTAAAAGTAAAATAACTTTCAGCATTTACTTACATTCTTAGCACTTACAAGCTTTGATATAATTGACAAAATAATTTTATATTATATATGATAGTTTATTTGTCTGAAGCGACATTCAAAGTTATTTCAGTATCAACCTTAGGCTTACGTCAACATTGCTGACATTCGCTGGTGCTACCTACAGCTGTCATTTGTAGAGAGTGTCGCCCCTGTGCTTTTAGACCCAAATCTATAAAATGGTTTCGGGTGCCTAAACTGACTGATCTCCTAAAATTCGTCCCCAGGAAGAAAGTTGTGAATTCGACCCCTGCATAAAATCACACACTGCAAAGTAAGAGCCTTCTATAATTTGTCTTGTTCAATACTTCAAATAAAGATAAAAGCTAGTGCGATTTCCAAGCGGAGTTGCGAGAATAGTTCTAGTTTTATCTACAGATGTATTATTACTAGTAGAGATGTACAATAGACTTCAAATAAAAAGAGAATCAAATAAACGTATACAAAGCGCTCAGATTAAACATTTTGAGCGCACCGAACATCTGGATGAAGCTAATACAAAATCAAAAGCTTATACTATTTCACTTTAGTGCTATGTAGTGCTCCGTACCGCTTACACGTCACGAACTCGTAACACAAGACGTAGTAAATACGTTAAAAAATATCCATACATACACATTACACATCATGTACAAAGATGCAGGGTGACTTTTCTGTTTCTCGTATAATTAGACGCACACAGAATATGTGCGTGTACCGACAGTGCTTCTCAAGTGCCTTACGCACACATGTTTAAAAGGTGGTTACACTATTTTCGCTGCGTACTATCTATCTGCCTCTTGTTTTATAATCTGGAACAAAGGGACACTCCAAGTAATCTTCATCTAATACCACTACGATAAAGTCTAAAAAGTACAAAAGAAATAACCGTGTTAACCTTTTATTGTAGTTTAATGCGGGATAGCAACTTATGAGTGATTCAAATAGTTTCATTTAAGGAAGCGTTTGCAGAATTGTTTGATAGCGGCAGAATACGGGCTGACATTTCTTTAGAAACATTTTGTGCACTAAATCTAGAGAGATACCATATTAAACAAACCTTTTTTCCATGCGTATTCATGGATAATAGCAAAGTAAGTAAAAAAAAAATTTGAATTTTTAAATGATCTTTCCGAGTTATTTTTTAATATTGTTGGATTATTTAAAAGTCAATTTTAAATTGATAAAATCCGATACCTTTGGGTATTTTTAAACATACACATAGGAGTAGAATTTAATCATAATATAATATAAATCATAATTTTTTGTGATGTTTAATGTTTTATAGATAAAGACGTACTCTTTCTGTGACAATCGCTAGTTTTGTAGGATTTGGTTTCATTTAGTCGCAAATTAGACCGAAAGCGGCCAATTTATGTCAAATTTGTAAACGCCGCCTTATAGAAATATTAAGTTCAAAAGTTTACACTGCAGTGTATAAAATAATTATTGCGAAAAAAAGGCAAAGGCAAGCATTAATTCCGTTATTTTTGTTGTGAGAAGAAAAAATTCTAACCACTAAAAAATAGAATCGTGAAACAAAATCAATCGCTTAAATAAAAACTTCATTCGCGCGGGAAACCCTTAAAAATCGAACGCCGCCATGTTGCATGCACGCTTATTGCAATGGCGCACGAAGGCTTCTAAAAATAAAAGATTAATTTCCTATATGGTGTATGTGGTAAGTGTTAAATATTTTGAAATAGATTAATGTTGTAGCTTGTCGATTTTCAATATTACCCAGGGACTTTTCATTTTTCATTGAGATAAAAATATATTGCTAGCTTTTTCTTTATGTTTGTAGGTACAGCTTAAATTAGTAAGTGAAAAAAATATTTTCAAATTCATAATATGAATGAAAGTTATAACAATTTTGTAAAGTAAAATACCTAATTACATTACTTTGATATTTTGGAAAAAAAAACTATTTGCTTGTGACGAAAGAGAACGGGAAATAGAATTTCTGTCTGAACACAATATTCATTTGACACTATTAAGCAGATGGACTGTCTGTGGCGAATGCATTAATTATATTATGTAGCTAGCTTTTGTCCGCGGCTCCGGCCGCGTAAATACAGTGTACTTGCCGGGATAAAAGTAGCATATTTGTTAATACGGAACTTTAACTATTACCATACCAAATTTGATCAAAATCCGTTCAGTACTTATTGCGTGAAAGAGTCACAAACTTCCATCCAACTATACATCCATCCTCATAAACATTCAAGTGTTCAATAGTAATATGATAATATTAAGGTACTTCGTTACCTAATTATAGTTACCATTATCACAGTAACAATAATTATAGATGGGAGAACCAACGGGATTGATACCAACATTACATTTAGACACCATTTTTATTTTGCAAAATTCTAACAATACGTTAAACTTTAAACAAAGATCGTTTAATTGTTTGTGAGACGTATAGTCTCATTTATCTAAGGCGACACGTCTTGGGCGACCGCTGGAGCGTACACTAAGACATTACGCTCGTAAAACCCGATATATAGTCACTCTTGATATATTTATTAAAAGGATAAGAAATAAAGTAGACTTTCCCATGATATACAATAATGCAATGTGCATTGCACAAGCTTAATGATGGCCAGCCTTAGCACATGTACGCGTAGACAAACTCGAGAAAAATTACTACAGGGCAAGCCTGGCTCTGCGCGCTATTTTTTTTGGAACGTAGCTCCTTATGGCGCGTTGCGAATTGTATGGAGGCTAGACGGATTGATTAGGCACGACACTTTTTGCCACTCGAAATCACAATGTAATAACGACTATTAAGAATGATACAAAAAACGACCTTATCACTTTGACAATAATGTAGAATTTTGCAATTACACATTGTGACTGTTATGACTGTTACATATTGTGACTAGCTAGCCGGGCCTTAGGTAAGCGAGCGGTGGAACGGAAGAGCGCTTGATGTTATTACTCAATACGGCGCCGAACTTCGCGGCGGCAACACTGCGAGCAGCAAGCAAACCGCCCCCTCACCCCTGCCCCTACCTAAGGCGCGGCCAACTAGTTCCACGCGCACTATATATACTTAACTCAACTATTTGTTTAGTATAATATAATATATTATATCTATACAGATAAACAAAATTGAAGTGTCTGTTTGTAATTTCAAATTAACAGCTTTTATTTTCACTTAATGCATTTAAAAGTATGATCGGTACTTACAATAAAATATAAATATAAATATATGTGCTTGGAGTAAATCTCATGGATTAGTCATAAATCCTATGAAAACCCAAGCGATTATCATCGGCAGTCCAAGGTTGTTGACAAGGGTTCGATTACAGGATCTTTGCCCAGTAATGGTCGAAGGAAACATTATCCCATTCTCACAATCCGTTAAAAATCTTGGAATTCATCTTGACTCAACACTGTCTTGGTCTAAGCACATTGGTGAGATCGGTAGGAGAGTTTTTGGTGCGTGGAGTACTCTGAGGCGCTTGCAGCATTTTCTGCCGATTCCGACCAAAATTCTGCTTGCTGAATCGCTTATCCTTCCTATATTAGATTACGCTGACACATGTTTCACAAATATTTCAGAAGAGCAGCTTAATAAACTTGAGCGTCTCCAAAACCTTTGTATTAGATTTATTTTCGGTTTACGAAAATATGATCACATATCCGAATTTCGTACCAAACTCAAGTGGCTGCCAATCAGACTTCGGCGGAATGCTCATATACTGTCCCACCTGTATGGTATACTGTATGACCCCAAGTCGCCACCTTACTTAAAAGAAAGGTTTAAATTTTTGGACGATAGTGTAAAATGTTTTCGAAATTCTAATATATCATTAAAACCCCCTACGAGAAATACAAAATTTTTTGACTCTTCATTCACAGCTCGTGCAGTCAGTCTGTGGAACAGATTACCAATTTCATTAAGACGCGCTCAATCTTTGCACGTATTTAAAAATGGAGTTAAGGAACATTTTTTGTCACAATTAACATGGTGATCTTTACTATAAGTCCATAATTTGTATGCATTATTTCTACTTTTAATAATATATAAGTATTTATTAATTTATTCTATAGTACGATATGTAAGTATTTGTGTATGTATTAACGAATATTATAAAGTAGTGTACCTAAATAGTATATATCATATAAAAGTATTATGAAATCTTAAATTACAATATGTATTAAAATAATTTTCTCTTTACGTGTCTATAAAGCCACCTACCAGTATATTACATGTAAACATGTGTCATGATTATAAAGGTTGTCTGGCAGAAATCGCTTGTAGCGATAAGACCGCCTTTTGTGCTTTTATAAGTTTAGTTTTTCTATGTTCTGTATGTCCTATTTGTTTTTGGTGCAATAAAGAGTTTTTCATTCATTCATTCATTCATTCATTCATTCATTCATTCATTCATTCATTTCATTCATTCATTCATTCATAAATTGTTAACATTTTTCTGTCCGTCTGTCAGTCTGTGTGTTTGTTCCGGCTAATCTCTGTATATATATATATATATCTCCCAAAATAGGCTTCAATTCCTCATTATCATTATCAACTATATATTTATATTATAATATATATATATATATATAATATTATAACTTCGTTCCATCCGGGAGTCCGTTGATACCTCTCAAGTTTTTTTAAATGAAAGTGCTTTAGCGGCGTAGAGAGCAAAATTTCGAGACCGCGTCAAATCTCGACACGCATAAAGCTATCTGATGGAAGCTACTTATAGTTCTTACATAATAACTTTACTTTCTACATAACGGTTCAATACATAGACAATGGGAGCTAGGTGTAGAAATTTTGTAATTTTTCAATTATTTTTTGAAGGGATGTTTTTAAGCAAGATGTGCGTATTTTTGGTTTTAAAATGATAAATGTGTTGCGCCGTTTTAGCAAAGAATATAATATATTATTACTAACGTAAAAGATCGTCATTCCACCGATTTACAAATATGACAGCTCGCAGCTGTGTGTGCGTGGCTGGGTGAATGCGGAGGCGGGCGGGGACGAACACTTTCCTAGCCTGGACTATGGCAATATAATTTCATAATATCTATCTATGATATAATTATCTGACGCGAGGTTTAAAATTATTTCGGTGTCAACCTTAGGCTTACGTTAACATGGCTGACATTCGCCGGTGCTCGAGCTGTCGTTTGTAGAGAGTGTTGCCCCTGTGGTTTTAGCGCAAAGAGTTTTGAAGCTTTGTATTTCATATGTAAAGAGAACATTTTCTTCATATTATGTGTCAAACTGTATTAGTTATGAAGTTTCAATAAATCTGTTAAGTCGATCAGTTGTTTCTCTTGCGAAAGCTCGTAGGGGGCAAAACAAAATGAATTATGACTCTTGCCACGTGTACTCAAAATTTATAAACATATCGGTAAACGAGATGGAAAACAATTACCATGGACACCCAGCTGCAGCAGCACCGGATAGGTCACGAGTGCGTTGCCGGCCTGTCAAAAAGTAGTACGCTTTGTCTATTGGCTATTGTCTGGAAATGCCGCTGGCGACAATACATTCCAGAGTTTCTGCGTGGCAAAAAATTCCTGGAAAAGCGCATGGTGCAAGAATGCCACTATATATGTGATGAGGACGGAAATGTTGCAACAGGTGTAAGCCCGAGCAATTCCTCGGAGCACTCCCCATTGTCCTGCTATAGATTTGTGCGACATACGTATCGCCGCGCCGCGTTAGGTGATTTTGAGACGAGGCTGGAATATAGATATATCGCTTTCATTTCTTGACAGGATTTGAACCCGCCACCTGTGGTAACTGCTAGACCAAAGAGTCATTAATTTAAGCACTTTTCACAATCTGTTAAAGTCCATATAATAAAAATCATATACCTAACTGTCATCTTTGCTATAAAATTCGTTTTAAACCACCAAGCTATTTCATTTTTCGTACACCTCAAATACACAATTCGGGCTAATAAAATTGAGTTTTATTGGCCATGAAATAGGGTTTTTTATGGCCCTGCAGACATGTCGGAACGGTTCATACAATTGGATGCACGGTTATGATGTTACGTGGCAATGAGTTTGAAGGCTGAAGTGATAATGTAGATAGGAGTAATATGCCTCAGACATGGTAGGCCTATTTATCTATATTTTACGAAGAAATAATACACAATATTTTCTTAATGGATCCATTGTATTCATTATTAAGGGCAATACTGACCGACCAGCCTGCAAAATCAGCAACAGTACTAATGTCCGACATAAGTGTCAATAGTTTACAATTTTGCCTACACGTCCGCTTCAAGGCCGCGGTATTAGATTTTCAGACTGGACGGTCAGGATACCCCTTTAGTATAGCGATTAATTTAGTCCTACAATGACAATAATTGATCATGCTTGTTTGCGAAAAATATTTAAAAAATTTACCTTAACTTTTTGGGTCAAAATATTATGAAAAAGTTCTCGCATATTGTGCTTTAGGTAGTGAAATAAAACTAATGTAAAAGCAACTTATGAGACAGTATATTAGGGTTTCACAAAATCACTTATATAAACTTTGTGCGCGTATTATTATAGAAAAATATTGGCGAATAGCTAATTCATTATATTAATTTACCTAAACTGGCCCCCAACACGTCATTAAGAGAAAAGTTTAAAGAAACTGGAATCTTAACTGTAGCTTCTCAGTATGTTCCTTCAAATGTATTATATGTTTAAAAAAATTCTTTTTTAAACCTATTCAAAAAGAAAAGTAACAACCACAATAGAAATACCCGAAATAAGCATAAGCTTAATGTACCAGTGACTAGACTTAGTAAAGTAAAGAATTCGTTTAAAGGCCAGTGTATACATCTATACAATAAGATCTCAGAAAGCGTTCAAATTTTTTTAATCAATAAATTTAAAAAAGTAGTTAAAGAACGTTTGTGTGCTAAAGCCTATTTTAAAGTTAATGATTGTATGAATGATAACACACCTTAGGAATGAGGTGACCCTCTGCAAGGCTACTTCTAAATTACATATATTATTGTACTCTTGTTATGTAGTTTTAGTCATAACATTGCTATATATGCCTTTTTTATATTTTTAAAAGAACAATTTTCCATATTTTTGATAAAAGATGGCCCCGCGCGAGTTTCTTACGCCGGTTCTTCTCGCCGGGCTAGTTCCCGAACCGGTGGTAGGCATCATGTAGATCAACGTTCAGAAAGTGTATAAAAATACCTATTTTGAATAAAAAACTTTGACTTTGACTTTGACTTTGACTTCTACGTCTACCATTTGCCTACTTATCGTTAATTATTTCTAAATAATGGGCCATAATTACGATTCTATTGACACCTAGTAGACACCACAGTAGCTTACTGATCTGATTTTAATTAATGAAACATACATTCATAATAAACACATTCATGCTGCTAAAATCATTACCCTTCTTTGTCGCTTAGCCGTAGTCAGGTAAAAATACTCACCGTTAAATATTATGAAGTCTCAAGAATATCTCTTCCACAAAGACCAATCACACTCGCCATGCACGTTCCCTTTGACACAGACAGCCGGAGACCCTGAACAGATAGAATTCACAAGAATGCGATCACATTACGAAGCGCTAGTGGATTTTCTGACATGCAATTTGAGATTTCAAAGACTTGTGACGTAATTTCACGTCGCTTATTTGAATCTTCAGAAACGATAGGTCAAACTGTCCGTTGGGGTGGCGACGTAATGTCTCGTAATGCTAAAAAGTTATAATATATTGCCATACTAATATTATTGTTACAAGTCGTCGCCTTTGGTCACAATTCGACCATGTTTTTACAATACCATTACCATACCATACCAATTCATATTATTTTTTTAGATTTTTTTTGGGTTCATTTGCCTTTTAAATACGCAATAAAATAATGTAACTTTTTTCTATTAAAATATGTGAAAGGAAGATTGACAATTCTGTCAACACTCCTGTTTATATACAAATGCAAGGTAGTGTGTAACATTTTTGAAATTAATTTTATGTATTTCTATGCATTATTTAAAAAAATATTAGCTTTCTGTACACTTTCCTCCACATAAACTTTTACTGTACCAAATTTCACACTTCTCCGTTCGCACAATTGCAGAAAAACTGTACTCAAAGTACTTCACGTATATAATAATTTGATGACGATTATGGGCTAACATTTTTAAACGGCATTATCATCCTTCAATAATATTGTGAACATTAATCGTACAACGACTGATGATACGTCTACATATCAAGCTGGTGCTACCACCAATTTTATGCCGGCAACAAAGACAAGTGTTGATGGCGTCACCTTAATATACCAATGAAAGTTTTTAGCTGTAATATTACCGTTCAAGCTGAAGCGTTCGCGATCGCCGGCAACGTATCATATCCCCACGTATCGCAGTACAGTTTATAGGCACAATAGCTGCGAATTGATTCGTTTACACTTAAATTCAATTCCACTACACTCTCGATGTGCTACGCGGTGAAAGTGGTACCGTTATCGATATTTTATTGAAGAGTTTAAAGTTTTCAACAAAATCTTCTTTTAAACTTAAAACTGACAGTAATTTTAAGCATTTGCCCTTCCTAGTTTTTTTAAACTCTACTTTTTACAATTAAATTATTATCACTATCGAATAAACATTTTCCTGTTTTTTTTTTTTAAATTTGTAAAATATTATGCTTATTTAGGAACATGTTGGTAAAACTTTAAAAAATATGCATAAGCTGTAAAGCGTTAACACAAATTTGTGATTTTTGCTCTAAAATAAAATAACTTTTGCGAATACTGTCAGAGCATTTTTATTTAAGCATAAAAAAAATTGGAATGAAATCTAAATCAAAGTCAATGTATCGCAAAGGTAATTTATACTGTGTTGCCATAGTGAAACCAGTTATTTGATTGGAAGTTTTATTTATACAATTATGCTGCCAGCTTTATTTCAAATGTTTAATTTTGTTTTTGCATGAACTGTAGCAGACATTTTTTGTTATTCTAAATTACGCATGTTTCATTTAACCCTCTTACTCATAATAGTATATAAACAATTTTTTAGCTAATCAGTGACTTCTTCGCCTTCTGTCAAGTGAAGTTTTAATACTTTATAGCAAAATCAATATATTAATACATAAACTTTTGGGTAGAAATATAAATTAAAATTTTATGTTAAAGTACTGTTGGCTAGGAGGGGCAAATTTTATTTTTAATAATATAAAATTAGGTTTGGTAAAGGCATTCATAATGATAAGAAAAAGTGTATTGGGGACTTCACAAGAAGAAATATACGGTCAGATTAACAAAGTATTAGTTTAAGATTGTTGGATAATTAGTATCATTTGCTTGCGGCTCCGTCCTGTACTTTTTCGGGATAAAAAGTAGCCTATGTGTTTATCCAGAGCCTTGACTACTATTTCGCCAAATTTCATCATACGTCCAACCATCCTCGCAACCTTTCACATTTATAATAGTAGTGCTGCATTTATAATGATAGGTGGCAATGAGCTGGTCACATTATTATTATAGCCCGTAAAACCGATGGCCGTTAGGGCTGAAAGGTTCTCGAGTGGAGACCATGATCTGGACGTCAAAGCGTAGGACAGCCTCCCACCAGGTGGACGACCTGAGCAAAGTGGAAAGTGCAAAGTCAGTGCATACAGGCCGCGGGCACTGGAACTCTATGGGGCCTTTGTTCTGCAGTGGACGTCTCCAGAACTCCAAAACTGCGGGACTGATTTTAATGAAATTTGTCACAGACAGAGTAGACAACTGGGAAGGACATAGGCAACTTTTATCGATCCCGCAAGGTTTCCTTTTGCACGCACGAAGTCACGGGGAACGTCTATCTAAATTTAAATATTTTAGGATTTTCTAATGATACAATTTCTTTTTCAGAGAGGGTCCTCTACGCGAGGAACCGGCAGCCAGGGTCGAGACCAGCTGTTGTTGGCGGGAAACCGATAACTGAAGAAGCTGCTTTGGTAAGTTTATGTACGTTTGTAATATAGAATAAATAAACGTTTCTTTTACATTTATAAAGAAAATGTCTGCGGAAACGATCTCCGTTTCTGACAAAAAAAATAATTATCAGACTTAATATTGGCAAGTCTGATCAGATTGCCAAGTGTTTAGCCTGTGATCTGAAAATACTAGTCTGAGTGTATTAGCAGTTGTACTAATGAAGAGTGTCTCTATATTATGAGTGTGTGTTAAATAAACTTCTTCGTAAACTATATAAAAACTACAGAACAATTGCTATAAATTTAAAAATTCCTAATTACCTTCAGGAGTTACGCGTAACCGCCTTCGGCACCGCCGCCTGCCCACCCCGCGGAGAATGGATCCACACTCCTCTTATCATGAGGCCATGTGACCAGCTCGGATATGGCCTCGCTGCGCCTCGCAACGGCACGAGGTCGCTGCTGTCGGCTCTTCAAGCACACATTATCAAGTGGCTGCTGTTCGATTCGCGGCCTATGACGAAGGATAACAAGAGTATTGAGCCGCCAGATAGGTGAGAATTTTCATGAACGTTTTTCGCGAACTCTGACTTAATTTTTTTAACGGGCTATTGGCGAAGCACACATACCTCCACTGCAACTCCTGTGTAGCCAGAATCTACTGTGGTAACCAAAAATCCTTTGATATAATATCTGGGGTGCCCCAGGAACATAGTAAATCTGTCTTGGGACCCGCAACAAAATTAATCAGAAGAATGTAGGAGGAGTAGGAAGTGTTCCAGAACTCTTACTTAATTCTTAACGTTAGTACTATAGTCCACTTGCGTTAGGTGTGGAGTGAGTTCTCGATACAAATGTCGATAGTAATACATGATGCTTAAGCCGTGTTTAAATACCTGAGTGTAAAAGGTGAGTCACCAACGATATACGTTAGGCAATATACGTAATTTTTTCTATACAATTAACAGTTGGGTTCTAGTGTTAGACCATGCTATCGCACTCGTGCACACTCGTTTTGATGAGAAAGTGCGACAACATGCGCTAATACTGAAACCATACTGTGAATTGAACAGAAAAGATTACGTGATTTGAGCTTCTGGTAGCATGAGCAGGTACACATTAAAAGTAAAGTTGAACTCTGCTACAATTAGAACTACGTCATTTATTATTACAATTTATTTAGGGAATTGTATGTACGATTAACGACGACGATAGGACGACCTCCCGCGAGGTGGACCGCCGACCTCAAGAGAGTGGCGGGAAGCGGTTGGATGCGGAAGGCAGAGGACCGGGTATGGTGGCGCGAAATGGGAAAGTCTCGTGTCCAGCAGTGGACGACTACGGGCTGATGATGGTGTACGACTAAATTTATATTTATTATTCCTGGGAAAATGTATTTTACTAACACGTGTTTCGTAATAGTCGGAAATCGAAATTGAAAATCTACCGCATGACATAGTGATTTGAAAGACAATATCCAACAACTCCGTCCGAATTCGTTTGGAAACGTGAAATATTGACTACGATTCTATTTTCCTTGAAAATTCAATGTACATATTACATTTCAAGCTTTCGGCAAGGAAACTACCGAATATTTGAAAACTTCAGCTGTCGTTTTTTTGTTTTTGAACGTACTGTTCTGACCGCGGGAAATAGCACGTGCCGTTCCAACCCGCACTCCGAACCGAACGTGTAAATGCGCGAGGCCAGTCTGATCTGGCATGTCGATGACAGCCCTTTTTCCATAGTTTGAGCCGTGCGCTATGACGCATTATGTTGTACGCCGACAGTCTAAGCCGTAACGCATTTTTACTCGTTATTGGTACGACAGTTCAATCCGCAGCCCAAACCACACTGATTTCTCCGTGGTTTCGAACGCATTCCAATATTTTTAGCAGCATTGCAGAATTTTACGTATGCAAGGAGCTATTGAATTCAAACGTATTGTAAAAATATAAGTTAGATATGGTGTGTGACCTAATTTCGCTTTAATTTGTGTACTTAACATTTATATTTTAGTTCAAGATTTTTCAATCAAGAAAAAAGGATTGTGTGGTTTTATGAAACCACGGTAAAAGTGAAACTTAATAACAAAGTAGCGTGGAGCACTGGCACAAATGAGTATTAGTCCATACACTACACGGTCAGCTGATGCGAACTATAGGCGCCGCCATATTGGCCTCGGCTGCTCTAACGAGCGCCTTTCACTTTATCCCTACTCCGCGGCCGACCGTCACGCGACATGCAACACACAGACGAAAAAGTTTGAGACGATGTAATAAAAGATTCACTTTAAAAAAAAAAAATAGTTATTTATAAAATATATGTCAACGCATTTGACAACTTCTCGTAATGCTCATTGTCGGTGATAATCACTTCCCCTCATGAAAACTACGAGCAAAATAATCACTCACATTAACGTTCCAGCTACCTACGTCCATCAGAGGAACGTCAAGAAGAGGCTCTGTGGCGAGCCTGCAGTGAGGTGGTATGGCGCTGCGGCTCCGGTAACCAGCCCGAACCCAAGGCGGTAGTAGCTCTGCCAGCCACACAGATCCACGTTCTGCACAGCTCGCAGTATTATCAAGATGGGATTACTGAGTTGGTAAGACTTTTAGAGAGGTACAGTACGACGACGACCTTATCTTACGGCAATCGTCGTTTTTAGAGTTCCGTAGTTACTACAAGCTTATAGTTTTGCTCTGTCCGTCTGTCTGTCTTTCTATCCGCCCTTCTAACTTCTGTAATCATGAATGTAAATTGATGAATATTGTATAGTATAGACTTTCCATAGATTGTGTTATGGCTCTCCATAGCGTACATGTGAACTTGGGAGGACTTTTTGTTCATTCTAACCATCGTGTAGGTCATCGAAGAGATATTTTTAATTAAGGCAAAGTTTGGTACAAGCCTTTTTTATGTAGTGAACCAATTTCACTAATCAGTAATCGACCTCCAAATTGGTTCACTAGTCGGTCCCCATCCTGGCATTTCTAAGCTAAAGAGGTAGAAACTTGTAAGTTCTCGTGTTGACAGATGATGCTAATTACCTACTCTTTAGGACAATTATTTTGAACAACCTTTTAAATAACATAATATGTACGCGTTTATTATTTTTCTTTCAGGCCAAGACATAATAAAGCATGTTTTGTTTCAAGCTGCACATTTTTGAGTTCAAAAGTTTGGAGGATATTCAGATATTCATAAAAAGATATCTGTACTTGGTAACCGCTTTCTTTTTTTAATGTGATTTGCTTATTTTCTTATTTATTGGATCCAATGCAAACTATTTTAATATTAAAGACGACTAAATCTCATGCTCTGGGCGACATATAAATATTTAATGCCAGTAATTGAAGGATCGGAAAGGAAGGCGAAAAGCCTTTAAGAAGTTCCCCGCTAAGCCCTGCTCAGACAATTTTACCATTAAAAACATACATTTGCTTAGAGAATCAGAAATAATTTGAAAAATGCCTACCCATCATATATATTTAATTTATAATACTAAACTGAAGGTGGACTCATATAATACGTTTCAATTAAACTTTTAAAAAATTAAACATTTTCAGAAGAACTAACCACTAAAGCACAATTTACACCGAAACGAAGCGATAAGTGACCTGGCATTTTCAAGATAGCAATTTAAAATTTAACTTAATTCATTACGCAAGAAGATACAGGTTTCATTGTAAGAGTTCAAATGTTAGATTGCACCGCGCTGCACAGCGCATGTGCAATGTGTGACTGATGTCACAATATGAAACGTATATATTTTTGTGAAGTGAATATAGTTCAATTTTGAATAGCTATCTTAACAATGCAGCGCCGCGTAGCGCCGCGGTTTGAACTGACACGAAGAGGCGATTTCACAATTCACAATAAAACTTCGTTTGATAAAACTTAGTTCTCACTGATAGCGTTTATGCATCAAACTGGTTTCACCATATTTAGGCTAATAAAAAACTGATTTTATATATGGAAGTAAAATATCTTTACACAAATGTGTTTTTTTGTTCGATTTGTGAGATATACTTTGTACCCGACTGCGCGACGCAAAGGAGTGGTAATGTGTCTATCAGCCTATGTATGTATGTTTGTACCTTTGTGGCACTATTTGTAACAAATGCGTGGGCTGATTTTAATAAATGATAGGTTTCTAATATCGTTTTTCAATCAGAATTGTTGTTTAGGATCTATAAAGTTGGTTAGCAACGATTCCCTTTAAAATATCCGGCTTCCTTATAAAATGGATCCCGATTAATGCAATCGTAATGTTCTCTAATAGAATGTTTTTATTCTGAATGTATCGACCACGAAACTATTTCAATGGTAGGTATAGTTGTTCAATAATATTTGATAACAAAATTCTCGATTACTGGACTTTCTTGTTTTTTCCTTTTCAGTTTTTAAGCAGGCGAGTTTTTTTTAAATTAATTTATGTACAGTATTACAAACACATAAATAATGAATTGTTAAATGCAATCAATACCATCATCTCTTGACATTTTGTACGTGACAATCCTTTAACGCGTTCAACGAAGTTAAACCGACGCAATTCCGGAGTTCAGAACTTAAATTCGGCTTAGCGTAAAACGTGTTTAGCTTATGTTGGGGAAATACAATTAGAATTTTTAAACTTGATTAAACGCGTGAACTGATTTTAGCGTATACTGATCGCGTTTAATTTGATCGGCGAATTCAACACTTAGTGGCATATCGACGCAAAAAAATTACTTACGGGTGTGTGACAGAGTAAAATAATATTATTTTGTTTTTCAATTTAGTTTCAGTCCGAAGAAGGTTCTGGCGCGTTACTTCTGCTTTACGCTTGTATTCTGTCAAGAGGATGTGAAAAGTGAGCATAAGTATTTTTTTGGAACAAAGTTCCTTATCGCGCGTTGCGAAAGGGGGCTAGACGGAAAAAATTAAGACAAAGTTGTAACGACACTTTTTGCTATAGTTGTAAGCCGTTCGGCGTGCGCGTGTTTCTCTGTTTGTCTCTCTCTCTCTCTCTCTCAATTATTACTAAAATTGAGCCTAGTGATTAAGTTTATATTACATTATATTTGTTAATAATAAAAAATATATTATTATAACTTAAAAAAAAATTATTATAATTCCTTCACTAATTAATCGAAAGGAACTTCGTTCCATCCGGGTGTCCCTTGACACCTCTCAAGTATTTTTTTTTTTTAAATTTTAGTCCTTTTTAATGTGACATCGAAAATTTTTACACTTTATTATGAATCTTAGTATATGTACAAAACCCAGAGTCGTTCCTCCGTCTTCAATATACTTAATATAATTCAACTAGTATCATAAACTTGTTCTCATAATATTGTAAAATCTAAAAGCCTATCTTCTAAACTATCGTATCAACTATAATTCCAGTATCATCAAAGACCTGGACGGTAAGCTAACGTATCTGCTGTCGACGGCTGCGGAGGGCTCCCTCAACGTGACCACGTTACTTCTGACGGGCCGAGCCACGCCGTACCTGCACAACGGTGTGCAGTATGTAGGCGACGAGGACCATTACGTAAGAACACTCTAGAGCAGTGACCGTCACAGTCTTTTGGTCAAGGTCATAGAACAATCATATTTTCATAGATAGTTAAATTTGTATAAAGTAAACAAATAGGTTTTTTTTTAATAGAATAGTAACAAAAAAGTTTTTATAGCTGGTGGGCATGTAACATTCATTGTACTCACTGCTATAACTACCATTTTATATATTATTATCAGTAAAAATGTAAGTGACAAATGAAGTCAGGCGGGCATGGAATCTCAGTCTATAAAGTATGGCAGATCTTTGCGATATCGTACACGACCAAGTACATCGCTTACGACCGTCGCGCGTCGTAATCGATTTGCTTTGGATGTAACCAGTTCATTCCAGTTTGGTCATAACGATCCATCGCAAGTCAATGGGTCCCTTAATGGCTGTCGCGATCTTAGTCTATGAGAAATATCAGTGCAATTTTGATTATGCGACATGATTAATATCATAGACTTTAGTAAATATTATATAATTAATTATAAGTGTCTCAAGATTATATTGGTACGTTAAAAGTGTTGTTAAATTAATTTGATATGCTTGAGTCAAAATTAGAGGTCAAAATTAGGTCTTTACTTATGAAATTGCCGTTCTGCAGTACTGGCCATTTCAAATCAAAATAATTTTTGTTTGGCAATTCTAATTTCAAATTAATTTCATTTTAAAAACATGGAATTCTTTTTCCTAAAGTAGTAATTTGTTTATTGATTAGTGTTACATTTTCATCGCATTTCTATCTTTTTCATCATGAATACGTTAAAAATTGGAGTAATAATGGAATATGAGTACCGTCGTGGCAGCAACGCGGCACAAGCGGCACGCAACATCAACGACGTTTACGGAGATAACACTACAAACCAACGCACCACCTGTTATTGTTTTGCTCGCTTCCGTTCTGGAAATTTCGACCTGAAAAATTAACCTCGCGGTCGTCCGAAGAATTTGGGCAACAATGACGATTTAAAGGCGATTGTGGAAGCCGAATTAGCAACAGCTTTCGACGTTAGCGTCAAAACAATATTGGTCCATTTGCGTCGAATTGGCAAGGTAAAAAAGCTTGAAATGGGTGTCCCACGAACTCTATCATCGCCAGCGCGAAGTATGCGTCGAGACGTGCCTTGCACTGCTCAACAGACACAAAAATGAAGGAATTTTGAACCGCATTGTTACCTGCAATGAAAAATGGATTCTGTTTAATAACCTCAAGCGCTCAGCAAGTTGGTTGCATCCTGGTTCAGCACCTAAACAATGCCCTAAACGAAAACTTACCCCTAGAAAAGTGATGGTCACTGTTTGGTGGTCTAGCGCCGGTGTGATTCATCACAGCTTCTTACCAAACGGGGTGAACATTATTGCAGATGTGTACTGTGAAGAACTGAACACAATGATGGAGAAGCTGGCACATCTCCCACCAGCATTGATCAATCGCTCGTCTCCGCTGCTCCTGCACGACAACGCGCGACCTCATACTGCACAGCAGACGGTCTCCAAGTTGCAAGAACTAGGATTGGAAGCTCTCCGCAATCCACCCTACTCACCAGACCTTGCGCCTGTAGACTACTACTTTTTCCAGAATTTGGATAACTTCTTGGCGGGAAAAAATTAAATACCCGAAAGGCAGTACAAAATGCCTTTGTAGAATTTGTTGCCTCCCGTCCAGCTGATTTCTTTAAGAAGGGCATCAATAAACTGCCACTGCGTTGGCAAAGATGCATTGATTGCATGGGTGAATACTTCGATTAATACAAATAAAAAATACATGAAAAAAATTCGTTTAAATTTTTTCATACAAAATGGCAATTTCATAGGTAAAGACTTACGAGTAATATGTAGTAGTTAATACGTGAAGCAAAAACTTTTTACCCCTTTTTACGAAAATTATGCTAACGGAGAAGTATGAAATTTAGCACAATTAATGTTTATATGCAGGTGGAGCAAGTAGCACTAATTATAGAAATCTTTAGGTGTTTAATTACTACTGTACCTACCGCTGCTTTTTTCCACTATTATTCTATAATTTCATTGTCAGTTATTTTCCTTCGGTCTTGGAGAAAACTGTTTCAGCAATAAGGCCGCCAAAGAGCCCACGTGTGCGCAGTACACAAGAGCACTCTCTTTTCTTTTATTCTCATTACCTAGTGGAACAGATAACCGACACGATTAGCGAAAGATCTGGCGCAGGATTACCATGATGCCCATCCGACGCATGGATCATCTTTCTTGTCAGACAATCAGATGATCAGCCTGCATTGTCCTAATCAAAAATGGAAACAACAGTTTTGCTGTTCCAACTAGGGAATCGAACCCACGACCTCCAAGTTGAGAGCCATGCTCCACCACTGGACCGCGGAGGCTGTATAGTAAGGTATATTCCTGTCGTTAATAACATATTTTTTTAATAACAGGCCATGCCGCAATTCGGAATTCTTGGACGGAGTCCTGTAGGTCTTCTGGTCTGGTACGGAGGAGACGATAGTCATGCTCCTAACTTCTCTAATCAGTACCCTGGATCCAGGTTGAAAACTCCAGCTTTGCCTATCTGGGTACGTTCCTTGAATAATGTTCAAAGCGATTAATTGAAGACGATTCTAGTTGATGTAAATATTGATTATATACGTCATAGACAGCGATAAATGCTAAATAACCTAACCTAACCTAACCTAACCAAGAGCATGTCAGGACATGTCCAAGGAGGGTTCCGTAACTATAAGTGCGTAATAGGTTTTTTCCAAATTACTTCAAAAGTTACTGTCCCTATTTCTTTCAATATAATTTTCCTAAATAGTTTTTAGCATGAATTATCATCATGTAAACTAAGAAGTTTCTATATCATATAGTTTAGAAATTCCAGTTAGGGGAACAACTTATTTTGTAGGCTCATTACTCGAAAACGGATGACTTTGTAAAGATGTAATGTAATGTTTTATTAAAAAAAAATCTTTTTACCGTTACCTCATACGATGGTGGAGTAGAATTAAAAATATATTTTTCATCCCCACTACATATTATGTATGGAGAGCCACCCCTAAAATATAAAATTATTATTATTTTATGATGCCAAAACCGAGACCTATACACATTCTATAACTATACCAAATTTCATATTAATATAAATGGATTATATTCATAATTACAGAATCTAGAAGAGCGGACAGACACACAGACAGACAGACAGACAGACGGACGGACAGAGCGAAACTATAAGGGTTCCTTATGTATTACGGAAGCATCAAAAGAGTGTATTCTCTCTGTCACTTAAACTATTGGTTATTACAGTTAGTATGTTTATACTAACTGTATGGAAAAACATGTCACATGTCTAAGGAGGGTTCTGTAACTATCAACGCGCCACCCCTAAAATATAAAACTATTATTGATTTCTTAGGTTTACGTGAATATTGTTCATTGTTTTAAACACTTACGGATTGTAAGGATTGTATAGGATTTACAGTCCTCCCGTGACCACGGCTGCTGGAAAGTAGCCGAAACGTCGGGAAAAAGAAAAGTGCACCGCGACACAATCCGTAAGTGTTTAAAATAATATAAAACAATTATTATTTTATGATACCCAAACCCGAGATCTATACACATCTTTAACTACACCAAATTTAATATATTTGTATTTTAATAACAGAAGTAAAGCCTTTTTCAATTGGCTCAGTAACAGTGATAACACACTATTTTTCGATACAAAATATTATGAACTATAACGTCAAAATAAATATTGTAAAAGTAAGGAATTTTCGTAAAATACTAACTTGTTATCTCAAACAATATTTCAAAGGTCAGAAGCTTGGGCTCATTTTTCTTCATTAGACTCTCGCGTTTTTTAATAAAAAAAACCTTTTGGAACCTCTTAAACGCCTACAAAAGAATTGCGAGCAGATTTTGTACTTAATTTTCAATTTAAATTTGAGTAAGCATAAAAGTATTCTCATGTTACAGTATCCAGGTATGGATTATTCTAATTAAATTATTATTATTTTTCATAGAGGTATAACATTTTTCTATGTTTAAAAGGATAGTATAATATTTTTACGAAATCACAATTTCAAAATTAAAATTTCATTTTATGTAAGCCAAATTGTATGAATTCCGATATTGTTTGTAATTTTTTGTTGGAAAAATCAGCGCTATGCTTCTATCTTTTGACGCGTGGCGTGGCGTGTTTTGCGTCGCCATACCATATGGCGACGCAACACACCCCACGCCATGCCACGGTATAGCCCATACCATTAACTTTTCTATATAAGATCATTTCACAATTGATTCGATTTATGTCTACCACATGACCTACAAATTTAATGTTAGGCCTAATTCTCTTTATTAAAAAATGTTAATTTCGCAGTATAGTTTCAGTCTCAAGTAAAGGTAAACACGTAGTCTAAGGTCATGCTAACTCCCTCGCTTACCCACGTATTCTGTATGGCTTGACCTGAGACTGAAAGCGGACTACATTATTGTAAGAATATTTAATTAGTAGAATCGACATTCCGGTCCCCTGCGATGGCAATGAGCCACATTATTTTTCAGGTAACCAGCTGCTCAGGACATTATGGAGTGCTGTTCAATACGAACAGAGAACTTCTCCGAAATTATCATGCTGAGAGGAGGTATTAGTGTATCCCTTAAATTATTGATGTCATTAAAACATTATTTCAATATTAATTTGAAATTCTCATAAGATTTTAAACATGGAGCACATCTAAGAGCTAATGGAAGCCAAAGCTAGTTCAGAAGAAACATTTTGCCTAAAACCAATTTTTATGAGATTAATAATAATTACTAATTCAGTACCTAATGAGAGGTCAGTAATGCTCATCGAAATCTACTACACAAATTGACGGATAATTGAAAACAACCCAAGAGCGCTCGGTGTACTTATTCCTATACAAACTTTTCCTGGCTTTCTAGGTTCGATATCCACTACTACACGTGCGGCGGCTGCCACGTACTGCTGAACGTGGACACGCGCGCACAGGAGGACCAGGGCCTGCTGCGGAACGACGATATCAGCGCCACGCCGCTGGAGAAGCTCATACTTACCAAGTGAGTTATACTTACCGAGTGTCCATCACTACTACACGACACACGTACTGCTGAATGTGAACACATCAATCAGGTGATCAGCCTGCATTTTCCTAATCAAACTTGAAAACAACATTTTTGTTGTTCCAACGCGGGAACCGAACCCACGATTTTAAGAAATAAAACTATTTGGTGTACCTACACCAAATAGTTTTATTTCTTAAAATGCAACTTACCTATTATATATTATAACTATATTATATTAGGTACCTACCTAATTTAATATATAAGGTTGTTCAAAATCCATGACGGATATTTTGGGCACATAATGCTGCTTAGGTAAAGATGCTTAGGTAGAATAATAATAAAAAAAATGTTATTGTCTATACTAATATAATACAGAGGAAAAGTTAGTTTGCATTGAATAGGTTCCGAAACAACTGGTCCGATTTTGATGAAATTTGGCACAAATGTAGAGTAGACCACGGGGAAGGACATAGGCATCCTTTTGTCGCGGACAAATAGACGGGTTTTCGTAATAATTAACCTTAAGCGCGCACAGGGTCGCGGGCAACATCTAGTACTAAATAAAATTACATTGTGCTCTCTAAGGCGCTGAGGTCATTAACCTACTTAATATTAGTGATACCGCCGTATACAGGGTATATTTTTATCCGAGTGAAATATTTAACCCAACACAATATTTCAGAAGTAATGACATTTGAGTAAAGGACTTAGAATCCAGGTCTTAATTAAAAAAAAACAGTACCCATGCGTTAGTATTTTTTTTCGTAATTTACAGAAAATAGCAAGATTTACATTTCCTGACAATTTGAAGGTCACGCGACCACCGCGCAGTATCGACCGCGCGGTTATGAATCGAAGTTAATTATTTTATAGGTTAATCTGATCAACATGTTTAAAGGTCACATGTTATATAATATATTTTTGGAACGAGAGTTAAATACCGTGACCGGTCTCCCCATATACCTACTATACTTTTGTTTTGAATAAACCCTGTATATTTTAATCACTAGTATATAGACATGTCAGATTTCAACGACGAACGTCGCTGTCAATGCTACAATCAACGAATATTGTAGTTAGTTAATCCGTTAGTAAATCCCTACCATTATGGCTACAGAATAAAGTAGTAAAGTAATCAAAATTCTCTGGTCTTCTATTCGGTACGGTGGCCATTGTTTATACCCATAGTTTAAGTGATCAAGACCATGCATATTATTCAGTCATAATATTATAGCAGCCCAGCAGAAAATCACATCCAGATAAAAATATCCTATACTTAGCGGAAACCTAGCTGTAATATTTCTGTCGCAGGTTCGTTGTAAATCGTTCCATCTTCCAGGTGGCAAGACGCCAAGATCACTTGGTCTGGCCCCGCGCCCTCCGCCGGAGACTCGCCCAACTAAACTTCGCCTATTCCCCGCTTACAACAAGAAGTATGAGGTCTTACTATGCGATTAGTTGGTGTAAGGAAGAATGATATCTTGCAAGTGCGAAAGAATTCAAACGCCGTTTACTGCTACAATATATAGCAGAATGCTAGAATAGAAGAATGTCATATTTTGCGATACTATGATAATACTACAGAAGATACGCTGCTTTATTCATTTCAACAATGATTTCAATCATCATTTGTGACTTATTTCTCTTTAAGCCAAGAAGTATGCGCCTTGGAATAAACATCTTCAAACCAAAAGAGATTAGTTGCTTCACTTTTGATTAGTTTATTCATATTATAGGTAATATGGCATAGTGTAATAAATACATAAACAAATAAATCATTTATTGATACCCAAAAACCTTTATCTATGATACAGAAATACTAATGAATGCAGCACAAAACAAGGTTTAGGGCTTAGGAAACACACTATTAGTAAATATCTGTATAATCTATGAAATACATTTTTTTATAGATAGCGGCAACTTTTTCGTGACTTCATTTATTTTTCAGTCTAGTATCATATTCATTTTTAAAGTAAATTTTCTGTTCAGGTGCATATTTCCTATTGAGTAGGTACATAGTGAAACCAGTGCAAAAGTGCATTTTTTTCAAAATGTACAAAATTAGGAGCAATATTATTAGGAATTAGCATTTATCTAACAATTTAATGAATATTTATCTATTTCAGAATATTTAGTCAAAGTTATTTTTAGTTTCTCTTTTCAATACGAACACTGCTTTTAATTATTATTCCTAGCTTTACACATTTTAAGAAATTTTATGGGTAGAATAATAAGTACTACAATAAATATAAATTTAAATTATTGTAATTTTATTTGTAAAGTTTTCCTTTGAGACTAGGTAAATTTTGATTTTCAAAGCCTAAGCTGAATGACGAAGACCCATAATTTGACCCTGTATTTATTTTTGTCTATTTTTATGCAATGTGTATCGTCTTGAGGCTACGAGATTCTAATAGCATATTAAATATATTATATACTATTAAATAGATAAAATGTTTATTTTTATCGACAAAACAGCCCCATTTTTGGGCTTACAATCCCCAACCCCTCCAGCTACAAGCAATTGATTATATTTTAATGTTTTGGTTACTAGCTTACGTTGAATAAAGCAAAATCAATAATTTTGTTTTTGATCTACAGACATGAAAAGTTAACCTACTAAAATCATTTTATGTCTAGTTAGCGACCCGCCTCGGCTTCGCACGGGTGCGATGTTCAAACATATTATAGGTACATATAAACCTTCCTCTTGAACCACTATCTATTGCTGATAAATTCATTAAAATGCGTTGAGTAGTTTAAAATATCTAAGCAAACAGCTGCTGCTGCTGAAGCGACTTCATTTTATACTAATACTAGCTTTTACCCGCGGCTTCACCCGCGTGAAATTGACTTTTAATAATAAATAGCGACCCACCCTTAATACTATTGATAAATTATGGTTTTAATCTAATTTTACCTAACCTCATGTACTTACTATAAGTGCGGCTTAAAAATTAACCTTAATTAATTTACCGACGTTTTTATTTAGTACCTATAACTTAACGATTTAAATTATTTCTTTAATATAAAAAAGTACTTTTTAACCGACTTACCTAACTGACCGAAAAAAGGAGGCGGTTATGCATTCGGCTGTATATATATATTTTTTTATATGTTCAACGATAAATTATCCGTCTGTGGACCATTTTCAAATATGTTTCGGATTCGGATTTCGGCGTTGTTTAAAGAACTGCAAGTATATGCCATCATACCACTTACAGTAATCATCATTATCATAACCACCATGTTCACAAGAAACAGCAACATAATATTATTATGATGACATAGGTACTACTCATCAGAGTTTTGTGAACCGATATCAATGTGTTCATAATAATATAGATAATAAATTTAAATAAAAAGAGAAAAATTATTATTTCTAACAAAAAAATTAAAATTGACTTCCAAAGTTACTCTTATTGTCTTCTTTGTGGAAATGTCTTTGTAATTTGCTAAATTGTATTTTGTGTAAATTTAGTTGATAATAAATAAATAAATAAAAAAAAGAAAAGTATGTATGAAATTAAACTTATTTAAAATTTAAATTTGCACTAGCAAATTATAACGTGAGTTCCATAAAACATTATAAGATATTGTTTGAGCTGGTACCGACTTCATAATTAAGAAGATTGAGTAGATAAATAGTTAAAATTTTAGCTGAATTTAAAATGGGAATTATTTAGATAATAAGTTTCATTTCATACTTTTTTGTGCCTTTTTACTTTGGAAGGGGGTTTAATTAAACTTATATATAAAAGTTAGACATATGCTGTCGCTGACTTTTTTGTAGGCATTATCAAGCTCTACAACTTTTCTCTAGGACTTGAATCATATATCTCCCATCGGTAAGGTAGCGTTCGTAAGAAACATTTTCGTTCGACCGTCTTTTCTCCGACTTACTTTGCAAATCCGGCTACCAAGAAAAAGTCTTGTCATTTTTCGGGTTAAGATATAATATATATATTTTGAAATTTATGTATTCTTTTAAATTTATGTATTTAAATAAATTAATAATATAATGTATTTAAATAATTTAAATAAATAAACATAGGCCTATGTCGCATATAACGTAGCTTTCTATTGCTAAAAGAATTTTCAAAATCAGTTCAGCAGATCACCCACTACAACCTCACAAACTTTACCTCTTTATAATATTAGTATATTATAAAGATATCTATACTAATATCTAGATATAGATAACGATATATTGTAATTTATTTAAAATACACTAGAATTTCAAAAATAAGACTGTTTTTCATTTTTTTCTTATGTTTGAAATATTTTTAAATCTAGCCCGTTTACCTCAAAATATTATTTATTATCAGCATTCCTGATCATACTACTACTTTCAATTTGACGCACAACATAAACCCCAAAAGTTTATTCATTCTACAGAAAATGTTGTTGATAGAATTAAATTGCATAAAAAATTTACACCCATCTTTTGGGTGTCGACCCCTAAAAGTTAGGTGTTTTGTTGTTAAAATTAAACATAGCATCTGTTTCAAAACTCTTGTAGAGAAGATACACATTCATTTGGATCGAAAAATATAAACTTTTATTGACATTAGAACGGTGTCTTGGATGTAGACACAATGTAAATAATAGTGATAAAAACCCGGCACCTAGATTTTTAGTATGTGTTCCTTATTCATCGCCACTTGTAAAATACCTAGCACCGATATATTAGTAGTCTAGCGCTAGATAATTCCTAGGAGACCTAGGTCGTGCTAATGAATCTTTTACAGATTTAATTAAGATATCACAGTCTGGAGCGCCGCGCCGTAATTATCTCACAGCTGATACATCTTAATTTAGATCACCTTTGTTAGTATATAATTATTTTAAATTTAGTTACTCTACTACTACTAACTACTAACTGGCTACTAAATGGATAAAAATATCGAGTTCAACGAAACTGGAGAGATAGGTCAGTAAGTATATTTTTGTATTACATCATTTGTAACGCATTTTTATATAACTAAATAATAATATGATGAACATGTGTTTTTCTTTAAAATATTGGTATTTTTTAAAGTCATTTCAAATCCTTTAACAATATTATCTGCCAATAGAATTTTTGACGGCCTCTGTGGCTCAGTGGTTAACGCGTTGGTGCTTAAGCCGGCAGTGCCGCATGCCTGCCGTGCCAAGGCCTGTAACAAAATCTATTTTACTACCTAACTAAACATCACACTCTGAAAGACTGTTTGCTATAGAATATACCATTAAATCAACGGTCGTTTCTAGGCTATTGATTAACGACCATTTGTACTAAATAATATAATATGTTCTATAATATGTTAAACGCGAGCGCAAAAAAATTTTTTCTACTTTAAACTTGAAAGAAACTGTGAAGTTCGGAAAAATACAAAAAATAAAAAAAAACGTAACATCGGTACTAAATAATATATTTTTTATGTTAAAAGCGAGCGAGCAAGCAAAATTTTTTCTCTATTTGAACACTAAAAATCAGTTAATACTTTAAACCCTACTTTAGATGTTGTTATGTTCTAAACTTTTTAAACAATTTTTCGGCGAGGCTCCTTTGACTGCCCACATCGCCCACGCCTTGCACCGCATCTATTAATATGGAACTTTAAAAAGCTAGTTAGATACTTTTTTTGTAATCTGAATCTGATTTAAAAAAAAATCGAATCCCGCCGAGAAAAAAAAAGTTTTCAATGTTCTTGACTTATGGATGTGTATTAAATATGTTTATAATTAAATATTATATTATTATAATTACTACGTTATTATTTTATTATATACACGCTATGGTAGAACATAGCCAATCCGTGAAATTCGAGGGGTGAAGACAGATTATATGCACCCCCCTTCCCCTTTTGCATGACTGATATTTGGACAGTTTCTGATACATTCGCCATTTTGTGTAATTTTTTTTGAAAATGGTTTTAATCGTCAAATTAAATTTTCTAGTGCACAAATTAAAAAAAAAAAAAGTTTGCAGGTTAAGCGTTAAAAAAATATTTAAGTAACGCTTTTTCCGCAGATCCGCCCGCGCCCATCGTATCGGGTATTCCACGGAAACACTGTACTTTTTGACATAAAAAATAGCCTGTTTCAATCCAGAGCCTAAATTCACCATACTAAATTTAATAGAAATCTGTTAGTAGTTTTTGCGTGAAAGAGTAACCCATCCACCCATCCATCCATCCATCCATCCATCCTCACAAACTTTCATATTTATAATATTGTACTGACACATCTCAAAAGCCTCTAAAACTCCAAATACAAATACAAAATCAAAGTTAATATTCGTGAATTTGATTGAAATTCGCATTTGCTATCGACCCAGTAATTACAGCCAACACGACTCCCTTATCTAGCACTAGCTCGCAGCTGTCGTACGTGACGTGGTGTAGCTGCCGGGTCACAAAATGGACAGCCAAATCCGCTGAAACTTTATTTTATAACTTGCAATGCGATTCCTCGAGATACTATTTATTGGACTGTTTTCTGTGTATCAATTTAAGTCGTTAGGGATTTCGACTATCACACATTCACCACCACTGAAATTTCTGTGTAGTAGAAGTATTTTGGTACGGGGTAACAACAATAACTAGTCGTGTCTAAATATATTATTAATACCTACTAACGTTAAATAAATCAATGAGATAAAATATGGTTACATTACTGAATTAATCAATGTCTAAAATAGGTAAATTTTGAGAAATGTTGTAACTTATTTTTTAGATAAAATAACACAATTACTTCGTTCTGCGTTATATCATATATAATTAATAAAATAATGTTTATATATATATATATATATATAATATATATATATATATATATATATATATATATATATATATATATATATATATATATATATATATATATATATATATATATATATATATATAACATTATCTAGTAGGGATGTTGCCTAGTGTGGAATATCAAATTTTTATAAATTAAATTTTAAAATTGTTGATTAAGGAAACATAAATCTAAGGCTCGAGTTCACCAAAAGTAACTTCACCATTGATTTTGTAACCGGTCGTTTAAATTTTAAACATGACTTTAAACAAGGTGTCACAATTTAACGCTACAAAATGTGAAAGTTTTTGTTTAATGTTTATTTTGTTTAAAGAGCAATTAATTTTAACTTGGACTTGGTAGACCTTATGTCAATATAGTATCGTGTAGACAAATAAAGTGAACCAAAGTTTGTTGTTTTCTTGTAATAAATATGGATGAGAAGAAAAAGCGAACAACTAATTATAGCAACAATGAGAAGAGTATGTTATCTGAACTTGTAATGAAATACAAGAATATAATTGAGAGTAAACGGACTGACGCAGAGGCAAATTCTCAGAAAGTAGCAGGTTGGATACGACTCTCTGAATAATTTAATAATATATGTACAGAAAGCTACAGAACTCCGAACAATTTAAAAACATGATGAAAATATCAAATGCCATTCGCAAAAAAGAAATGTTTATGACACGTTAGTCCCAGCGTTACCTATGTAAACAGCGATAAATATATTATATAAATTATTTGCAATAACAATAACTATGAATATTCAAGGAATATGAACTAAAATATGTATATTTTAAGTTAATTAATCATTTAATCTAAATGCATTTTATATTACTTTACTGGTAGAGGAAAACCACAGCCACCCTCTACAAATAATAGTGCCAATGTTATCGTAGAAGCTGTACTTGGCCCTGGGTTGAAGGGCTGTATAACATACATGACTGTGATGGACCTGACAATGTATGTTAACTAAGTTTTATAATGCATTTTTAAATTTTGTAATAAGTGTACATTGTCATCCAATTTATTTTTTTATTTAATTTACTTGCACAGACAAATTTAAGTCATTTTGTTATATATTATCCCAGGAAATCAGTACAGCTGCACCAATCACAATAGATATAATAAATTGGGGCCCGGCACAGATTAGTTCACAACAAGACTGACTGAGACTAGTTTTTAATACCACAGGGGATGAAAAGTATTTTTCACTTTTACTTTATTATGGGCAAACATTTTTTTATATCAACTCGAATGCCCAGTGCCAGAACTGGAAAGCGTCTTTTCCAAATCCCAAAAAGTCATTCCACAGGATTTCTGGTTGTTATTTGGGACTCATTGTATAGAGATTCTTCTGCAGTAAAAACTCTATCTAATGGCATCATTATATAGTTTCTGTTTCAAACATAGCATTTCTTCTTGAGCTACTAAAAATACGTTCATCGTGGGCACTTCCAGGCCACCTTGCTACTATGTCTGATATCAGTAAATTGGCATCACAAATTACCTGAACATTGATAGACATGTAGCCCTTTCTGTTCCTAAATGTTTCTGCATGTTCTCCTCCCAGAGAAATAATCTTAACATGAGTACAGTCTAGAGCTCACACTTTGGGAAATTTTAAAATTCCTTTTGTGTTCTCCTAATATCCGATTCGTTTTGGGGGAATTTTATAAAATTTTTGCCCAATGATGTGATTGCGGCAGTTACTCTATGTATGGCTCTATTAGCAGTTGATCTGCTGACTTCACAGAAATCACCCCACGTAAGCTGATAACATCCTGTTGCATAAAACTTCAAAGTTAAGAGTAGCTGGTTTATGGCAGACAGTGAATTATTCCTGAAACAAATATACAAATCAAACTCACACATAAGTATAGTAAATTGATTATAATTATTATGTCTATAAAAATATGTCAAATTCTAATTTAACTTCAATTAATCCAAGAATATGAATTGCACTCGATTTGGATAAGCGAAACCGGGTCTTGAATGAAACTTCATCGTATTTTTCACAGAAATTACGGCGACTTTGAAAAATCCGAGGACTTCTCGTCATCACTTGTAACTCGTCCAAATACACAAGCATGTTGAGATTGTAATCTCCTTCCATTATAAAATTAAAAGGCATCATTTTGTCTCAAATAAATAATTTATATATTATAAATTACTCTTTAGTAAAACTATTAAATTTAAAGCTACAAAAGTTCTGTCAAATCACTATAATCGACGGTTAAACAAGAATCTCGGGCTTGGTTAAGATAATACGATAAAAAATTTTAAGATATACGAAAATGGGTTCTAGATTGTTTATTAACATGTTGTCTAACATCGAATAGACGAAAAAAATGTTTTAGGCAACATGCCTATTAATAGTTTCCAAGTTTCCACCCACTCAACTTTGTGACTTGTTGATAAATAATTTAACAATGCGGTGAACGAGTCGAAGCGAAGCCAATTATATTCAATACAAAATCCAATTTTTGGATTTTGTATTGAATATAATACCAACAACAATTAAAACTTAATGAAAAATAGCATTACTGAAATTACTTTCGGATTGAACTGGTAATGAAATATATCCTGTTGATCCGCGGATTGGCATTTTGGTGGAATAAGACCGATAAACGAGCAGACAGAGCGCATGATAGTAAGCAACTATTGCCACCCATGGACATTAGTCACCAGCTAAACCAGAGAAGGTAAAAGTGTGTTATGTTTATGAAATGGACCAGAAAATGAGCAGACAGATCGCCTGATGGCAAGTGAATTATCGCTGCCGAGGGACACTCGCAACTCGAGGAGTTACACTTGTAACTCCATTGGTGTTGCGTACTTGCGTTCCTGGTCCTTAAAATCCCCAACCCTCCTTGGGCTTCCGGTGACCTCACTAGCTCGGTGAAACACATCGTATGCGTTATTTCCCGTCGGTTTCGTCGCCGGCCCATTCGTGCCGAAGCATGGTTCTCCTACGTTGCTGGTCTCTTAAGCCCTCATCCACCCTCCGAGCCTCCAGTACCCTCACTCACCCAGCAAATTGTCGTAGTCGACTTAGTGATAACACAATATAAACAATGTACAGTAGAACATCTTCATACTAGACCGCCGAATCGGCCCACGCACACATACGCGTCATTTACACGGCCGCTAACGAAACCACAAGTAGCAGAAGCAATATTATGTAGTCTCACGCCGCGCGGTAGGTAAACATTTAATGGACACGCTTTCCGCCACTGAACATTATTTATATTGTGGTGATAGCTGATGCCGATTTTCCTCGAGGCCGTAGAATTTTTCCGGTCTAATAGATATAATAATTAATAAGTTTGTAATTTATAAAATTTAAAGTACTGCTTATGCGAGTGAAAATATGTAAATCAAAATAATATTATCAACTTTTAAAACTAGTTGTCTGTGCGGCACTGAGTTTCCAACTCCGGTCTATTTGTTTACAAAGTATCGTATATTCTTAAGCAACTTGAGTTCAAAGTTTATAGTTACCTTAATATTTTCTTCATTCGAGCCATGTTTAACACGACAAGTTTTATTTCAATATATTCATATCTACGGTCAAAGTGATAAGTTTAAGTGGTTGTTGTTTTTATAATTTGTTTATATCTTATTATGTGTGTTTTATTTATTATACTTTAAATAAGTCTGTGTTTTCTATTTTATGACCAAATTGGTATTCAGAAAAAAATCTTCACTTGAGAAACTTCTCGTATATCCCACGAAATATTTAACAGTTTCAAGCTGTAATATAAGTTACAACTTACAAGTAAAAATCGTAACTTGTTGCCTTTTAAATAATGTCATTGTCTCTCATTTAATTTCATGAAATTTGACTCAAAATGTAAATGATATTCACTCACATTTCTCGGTTTTAACTATAGGTACGTATTATCTCTCTTCAATACGTCGAGTTTCTTACTTATAATTTTGTTTATTTAATATAAGGTTATACATTCCCTTCGTGGCCTGTGGGATATACCTATTATATGAAGCAAAATTTTATATGAAATAATTTTTGGGCTTTAAGATACTTTAGGGTGTTACAGTTGGAAAACCATACATTTATATGTTTGTTCAAAAAGTTGAATTTCAAACTCTAACAGTATGTATTTTAAAGGTTCTTGTGGCACTAATAATAATCATATCGTTACCAATAATATTGAGGCAACCATGCCAAATCGGAGAATAACATTTTTGACAACCAAAAGTTCACCCCATTAGGTGTTGAAATGTATGAAGTCGGAATTAAGCGACTTCGCAGGAATAAATTATTTTTATATTACGTGTTATATCCCTGAAATAAATGTTTGGCAAATACTTTATTTGTCAAACATTTATTAAATTTCATCCAAGCACTTTTTGCAAGCGCTAGGCACTGTGCAAGCGATTAAAAATGGACCAGAATTTCGTCTGATGGATAGCGTTCGGAAAATGCTTCAATTTTCGACATATCTCCATCGGATTTGGTATTTTAGTTATTTTAAAGTTTTCCATTTGAATATTTTATTGACACTGTTGGACAACATGTTAGTGTTTTTCTATAATTGTCAAATGTCAAATATTTTCTGCAGCCTGTAGGCTGTTGCGGTGTTAGTTATTCATGGTACATTGATATTATGTTCTTTGTGTTATACGATTTTATTTTAAACAAAGGTATCTAAATTTTAATCCTAGAAGCCCAATTTTCGTCGACTGATTTCGTTTAGATCTTAGACACTTAATTTCGTTTAGGCCATATGTAACAAATCAAACGGCGGGACGAACGCATTCATCCATCGTTTTTCTTCCTCATTTTTTCTTCTGTTTGTCGTTGTCCTGTATGCTGTGTCACATGTCCGTCGAATTTAAAATATCTTGCACTATAAAATTTCACACTTTTTTTGTTGTTAATATAATACACGCCCTACAGACCACGCCATTTGTATCATGTGTATAGTAATCTGTCAAATGTCACATTGTCAAAATATCCATAGACTATAGACCTTTTGTTTATTGTTTTCTTTTGTTTTTTTATTCTTATTCCTTAGGTAAGGCGCTAAGCCATTGCTCGATTGCGCCGTAATTTCTTATCCCTTTGAGAATACCAGTGCAGCAGGCTTACTTGATAGCTGAGCTAGGGTCAATTGTTGGCATCATACAGTATACATAGTACATAATATAATTTTAGGTTACTCTTTTGTATTTAATTTTGATGTGTGTTGTGTTATGATAAAATAAACGTATTCTATTCTATTCATTATATTCTAATATAATCATTAACTACGTTTTGTTAAAATATTTTTTGTTTAACTTTGCCAACAGTTTTAACCACATACAATCAGGTGACGCCTACTTGTTTAAAAATGCTGATCCCGACATTACATCACGCTAAAAGCCTGCGAACTTCCGTATCCGAATCTTTACCAATTACAAGGGATTATAGTGTTCCAAAGTCCAAAGCAGAGATGGTCGCGGTCTATATCCTAAGAACTTGTTTCTGTTAATTGCCTTGTCCCTTTTACTTGAAATTAAATAATAAATTAAATTTAATGAAGATAAAATTTTATTAATATTATATCTAGCAATATCCAGTGAAAAAAATCGAAAAAAAATAATTTTCGCGGAATTTTGCTAGATATAATATTAATAAAATTTTATTAATATTATATCTAGCAAAGGCCTATAACCTAATAACGCCTGATTCTATTAACTATTTACAAATAAATATTAAGTCTTTTGAAATGACGATTTAAGTTTAGGTAATACGACCGCAAAATAAGCACTTAATGGTAAGTAATTATCATCGCCAGTGGATATCTGGGGGCAATTAATTGTATTCAATCCGCAGTTGGGTTCCAATGTCAGAGCATGCTTCCGCTCTCGTGCACAATCGATATACGCTGACACTGGAACCCAACTGCGGATTGAATACAATTTATTCCGTGAATTGACGATGATAGTCACTGACCATCTTAAGCTTTAATCGGATGCCGCAGCGCCGGCGGTGAAACGCCGCAGCTCCAGCTGCGCTGCCGCCACTTAAGGTTTTACACATCATTGAATAACCACATTTTTTTATAAAAAGCTATAACCCGAGTACGTAAATTATATAGCCTATGTCACCCGGGCTATTTTTACCATTCTTTGAAATCGGAGGAATAAAAGCATGAGGTTAAGTAATAGTCACTTTCTATTTATTTTTTAAAAACCAGCAGCACATTTGCAACTCCTATGGTGTCGCGGGTATTTCTGGGAAACAGTAGTCGCTTTTCATCTGGCGTGTCACGTTCGCTCCCTATTATCATATTGAACAAACGATTTTTCCATACACATTACACTGGAACAATAATAATCTCACTATACAAATTTTTAAAATTTTATATTACTTCAAACGAGCAAATCTTGTAAATGTATATTGAGAATCTCGGAATCGGCTTCCAGTATTTCAGCTACTAAGCGACAGACTTTTTGTTTTGTTGGCAAATTGATCCCGTGTTCGAATCCCGGTCGGGCAATTTTTTTTTTTTTATTAGGCTCCCGTCATACTTGGAGGAACCCTTATAAATTCGCTCTGTCCATCCGTCTGTCTGTCTGTCTGCCCATTGTTCTAGTTTCTGTAATCCTACTAATATTATAAATGCGAATGTTTGTGTGGATGGATGGATGGATGGATGGATGTTTGTTACTCTTTCACGCAAAAACTACTAAACTAATTTCGATGAAATTTGGTACAGTTATGTAATGTGTATAGATCTCGGATCCCCCCCCTGGCATTTTCTAAACTATGGGACTAAGAAACTTGCAATTTTCCATGCTGATAGATCATGCTAAATACTCTTTAGGAAAATTATTTGAACTAAGTCATTTGAAAAAAAAAGACCTATTACGCGTTTATAGTTACGGAACCCTCCTTAGACATGACCTGACATGCTCTTAGGTTATTTCTTTTCTATATTTTTTTTCCGTACTATTATAACTCCGAGCAAAGATCAATCTCCCCGGTCACTCCCGTTTCCCAGGTAGTAAATTATATTATCCGAATCTTTCAGGTTAAAATGTTTTTTATGATTCTATGTCTTATGACATAAGTAATATGGTACACCGGAAGCGCGGGTCTAGGGTCGAAGCACTGACATCTGTCGGTAGCAGTAAATACTATTTGAATACACATAATTGATTATTGTTTATAAGCTATGTATGCTTATGCTAGATGGCGCTTTTGACAATATTTTATTTTCCTCTAAGCTAAATGGATACTGTAAATATTTTGATTTACAAAACCTACAAAGTACATAGGCTGCACTAAAAGTATCGGGAATGGAATATTTCCACTGTTCCTGTCATATTAAAATCTTTTTAATTTAAAACTCCTTGGTTTTAAAAATCGAATACCGTTTATTTATTTAAAAAAAGATTCTCGGTCTTTTCACAAGGTCTTGTCAAACTTGTTTAGTCGTTGAGAAAATGGAATTGACTCGAGAAAATTCTATAGCGTTGATTTATTATGACTTTCGAAGTGGTTTAACACAAAAACAGTGTGTTGACCGGATGATTTCTGCATTTGGTGATGAAGCCCCATCCAAAACCACAATTTATCGATGGTTTTCTGAATTTCAACGTGGACGTGTCAGTGATGATCCCCGTCAAGGTCGTCCAAAAACTGCAGTCACCCAAGAAAACGTTGATGCTGTGCGTAAGCTGATTGAGGAAAATCGACATGTGACATACCGCGAAATTCAGGCAACTTTAGACATTGGCATGAGTCAAATACAAATAATCTTGCATGAACAATTAGGTGTAAAAAAGTTGTTTTCCTGATGGATACCGCATTTGCTCTGTGAAGATCAAAAAGCGGCTCGCGTTACTTGGTGCGTCAGAACTCTCGAAAGATTCCACGCAGTATCCTCAAATTCTGTATACAACATCGTATCAGGCGACGAATCCTGGATATACGCGTACGAACCCGAAACAAAAAACCAGTCACGAGTTTGGGTGTTCGAAAATGAGTTAAAGCCAACAAAAATTGTTCGTTCACGGAGTGTTGCAAAAAAAATGGTGGCCACGTTTGTCTCCAAAACCGGCCATGTTGCGACTATTCCTCTTGAGGGACAAAGAACGTTTAATGCAGAATGGTATGCTAACATTTGTTTGCCACAGGTCGTTTCTGAACTTCGTAAAGAGAACTGCAACCGCCGCATCAACCTCCATCACGACAATGCGAGTTCTCACACCGCGCACAGAACAAAAGAGACCAGAAGAAAATCATAGAATTATTAGACCATCCGCCGTACAGCCCCAACCTAAGCCCTAATGATTTCTATACTTTCCCTAAAATAAAGAATAAATTGCGTGGTCAGAGATTTTCATCATCTGAAGAAGCTGTGGACGCCTACAAAACGGCCATTTTCGAGACCCCAACTTCCGAATGGAATGGTTGCTTCAATGATTGGTTCCATCGTATGGAAATGTGTCAAATTTCGCGGAGAATACTTCTAAAAGCAATAAATACATTTTTAAATAGTAATGTTGTGTCACTTCCTTGATTCCCGAAATTTACAGTGCCGCCCTCGTATGTAACTGTAATTTGATATAATATTGTTTTAATGATGAATTTGAACATTATGAACTATGTTAGATAAGTAGTCGGTCGTCGCTTGGATTGGAAACTAATTGACGTAATATTGAAATAATTATTTCTCGACTATTCCTTAATAATTTGAACGGAAAATTAAACTTAAAGGTAACATTCGTATTATTAAAGGGACGTTCTTACTTCTATTCTATTTAAGATAAAGTACATTGAAATATTACGTCGATAAAGATAAGAAATACTTAGTGTTGTTTATAGTCAATAAAGTGTTACATCGTTATTTTATTACATTTCATTGTTATTATCGGATCCCTACAACAATTTTCAGACCTCTAGCGTCAAAATTTGTGAAAGTCTCGTACCTACATACTTCCATCCCCTAGTTTGAGGGGTTGGAAGTATATATATTATCGACGAAACGCTTCGAAGAAAGGTGGTCTGGTTTGCGCTTGCGCTTCGCTTGGCTCGTCTTGACGGGGGCACTACCGCGCGCCCAGATATGTAGATGTAGGAGAAAATAAGTCAGTATGTTTCTAACTTTTGAAACAACTTGCCAAACTTAAAGCCCTAAAGCCCCTAAATAACAGAACATTTAGGTTAACAAATATGAATTATTTGAATAATTAACCCTTCACATTAAAGCTTTGGATTCCCTACGGATATTATTATAAGCCATTATTAATATTTATATTAATAATGACTTACAATATATTCCGTAACATAACTTACATTGTATATCTTAGGTATGTTAGTTTTAAGTTATAGTTTAACAGTAATAGGTTGTAAAGACCTATTCAGTGTCCATGTATAAAATAAGACTTGAAAATAAGCAGATGGATTGCCTGATGTTAAGTGACTACCACCGTTCATGGACATCCGCAACATCAGAGAGGCTAAAAGCTTAGGCTTTAGAACTCCCATCCCTCATAAGGGTCAGTTTAAGCCGCGAAGATACGCGACATTCGAACTCTTATAATTAAACGTGTATCTGCTTGTGTAATGAATAAAGCTCAATTTCGAATAGCTATCTTAAAAATTCAGCGCCATGTCACGTATCGTTTCAAAATTATGTGTAGTTTTGAAATTACGTGCATTTCAACGATACAATAAGTTGGAATATTTTTTTACATTAATAGTGTTAACCTACATAACCTACATTAGTTTACTTACATCAATTACAAAAAGATTTACTATAGTGAGTATCGACTTAAGCGTGCAAACTTCGGAGATATCAGAAATTCTGTGCATATTATGACTATACAGGCGCGTGACGTCACCTGCCAGTACGGCTTTTGTATGAGGCGTTTTCGCAAAACTGAGAAAAGTGCATCAAACAATCCGCAGTTTCCTTGAAATTATTGATTTTTAGTATAATATTCCTTTTGTAAGTTTTCTTATTTTTCAGACTTATAAAAAAAAACAATCAATCAATTTTTTATTCACAGAATGTAGTATTACATGCAGGTGGTAAAGAAAGTGTGAAAAAAGTACATTCTACCATGAGAAAGTATGGTGTGTGAAATTACGCGTCAATAATCAGATTTTATTAGTAAAGTAGAAAATAAATAATATTTAACAAAAAATCAAGATGATATATTTAAAAAAGGTCAGTATTCATGTATTAATATTAGGTCCTTACATATGAAATTGGCGTTTTGTCTTTACTTTACTTACTTTTACTTTGATCTCAAATATATCTTCTTTGGTTAGGAATTCCAATTTAAAATTTATACCGCTATTGCATTTGCATACTCATGCATTTGTGTTTCAAAAACCGTAATTCATTTGTTTTTTCCACTTTTGGTTTTTTCTTTGCGTCACTCCGTTTAAAAAATGGAAAACTTGAAATATCGTATTATTTTCGAGTCCGAGTTCCACCGTGGCACCAGTGCTGCAGAAACGGCTCGAAAGATAAATGATGTGTGTGGCGGCGGTGTCGCAAAAGAATACACTGAGTTTTTGATTCCAACGTTTTTGTTCTGGAAATTTCGACCTGCAGAACAAGCCCCAACAACTTAGTCATTAAAAATATGTAGAATCAAAAATTTCATAATCATCACAGTATCATTCTTCATAATCATAATTTATCATTTATAAATTCATTAATCGTATTTTCCTGTTAATAATTTTACCAGATTGTTTTTAAATAATGACAATGGTTTATTTTTAATATTATTAGGTATTTTGTTATATATAATTGGTGCCATGCAAAGAAAACTCTTGTTCAGAAGAGCTGTTTTATATCCCCCAGTACAAATAAAAGTTTTTTATTTGGATTTTGAACAATTGGTTCTAATTCTTGTTCCAATTGAAGAAGGAAATAGGTGTTTATTAGTTTTAACAAAAATGGCAATTTCCTATATAATATATATAAACAAGGAAGAGTTTATAGTTTATATGTTTTAAAATAGGACATAACTATCAGTAATCTTTAAACTAAACAAGCTCTGAGGCATCGCTTTTGTGACCAGAAAACACTGTCTTTATCACTACAGTTGCCCCAAAAATTATACCAATCTGTGATATGCCACTAAGATTGTTTAATTATTAAAATTCTTTGATAGAATATACAAAGCATAGGGTGATGTGCAAATTTTTTGGCATAAGTCTTCTGCTTGGGCTTTCCGTGTTAATATACTGTCTATCAAAATACCTAAGAATTTAGCAACGGCAGTTCTATCGATTACTTCTTCATTATACCGTGTTTGAATGTTTTCCGGAAATAATCTTTAATATTTAAATTATTTTTTGAAAGCTAATTTATTATTTTGTGTAGGCTATTCTTGATGTCATGTTCGTATGTACAGACAAATAGGTACCCTATTAATTCAACTTTTCAGGTAATTCCGTTTTTAAAACTAAGTATCAAGAGGACTTCAAACTTATTCGGTGACTGAGTAGCGATCATTCGCCGTCAGGTGTATTATTTCTTTTTTATAAAAGCATTTTGCGTTTTTAAATTTTTTACTGACCTGAAAACTTTGAACAATTGAAGTAAACTGATGGCGCGGCCGCGCTATTGCCAAGTCCATAGTGGCCATACTATATTTTCTCGAAAGCATATCGCGACTTTTTCTTTTCGTTTGTAATAAAGCGAGCAGTCAGAATTTCTTTCGTTATGATATTTTGAATTGGGTTTAAATAGCATAATATTTTAACGGTATGTTGAATAATATTTAAAATTATTTATGTGTAAAGAAAATACTAGTGAAAAGCGAAAATCAACGAGTCAAAAATATTTTGACCTAAAATAATAACCTAAAAATATTACACATGACGAATATTAAACGAAGAATATTTTTGCAAAATTATTAATTGAGCTATTTTATGGAGAATTTTAGCGGATAGAGGATTTGCTGGATAGAGGAACAAAAATAGATACATCACTTCTGTACAAAACTGATAGCTCGTGTATAAGTTCTAATATTCTATATATTACTCCATGATATTGTCCGATAGCTTATAATCAAGTTATATTGGCTCACAGATTGTGATGGCTAACTGTCACTATAATTATTATTATTGAGAACAATTTATAACAACAATCTACCAGTTAAAATATCTAATTCACATTAATCTAAAGCATGTAGGTAGATACTAAAACAGCTTAGTTTTTCTGTTTTTTAATTAATGTTCTTAACCAATTATGATGGCATAATTTACAGATATTCTGATCAAACGAATCAAATATTAAACGAGTAGATAAAATCTGGGTATTAATTAAGATTACACGCCAACATAATTTATACAAAAAGGTATGACAAACTGTTCTGCTCCTGAGGGAGAGACCCAGCCTCAGGGTTTATCATTACAAGTTAAATTTATTGCTACAGACTTGGCATCATCATCTACGTCCATCCAGCACTCAATTATTGTGCAATAGATGTAAATATACTGCCAATGTTTTACTACACTAAAAGCTTGTACTGGCTCGACCGGAGCGACCTGGCTTCAGCGTATGATAATAGTAGTGGCAGCAGCCCACCAGAATGCTAAGTGTAAGTTTTTCTTTTTTCGCATTCGATCGTGAGCGCGTTTGGCATTTACTAGGAATTTGTATGTGATTTGACCTAGTTGTCGCGTTTACAACTAGGTGGTGCTGTACACATTTGTAATTGACTACTGTCAGGTGAACTGTCAGCTAATTATTTCAATAATGAATTCTTTATTCCATAAAATAAAAAACACCACCATCAGCGATTCTCATTCTTATCTCTTCAATGTGAGGAGGAGGCCGTTCAGCAATACGCTAGACTATTGTGGATAACTGGTAAACCTTAGCCTCAGGGCCTTCCCACACGTACCACAACCACTCCACACCGACGCGACAACAGGTGGTCAAGATGTGGCTACGTGTGAACCACATCGCAATCACAACTCCACCAGCGAAACCGAGTATTAATGTCGGTAATTCATAACAAACATGGACAAAGTCAAAGATTTTTTTAATCAAAGTTTTTTTTTATACACTTTCTGAACGTGCCGCAACGCAACGAGAAGAAGCCACAGCTTGACCACATTTTGTCGCGTCGCGTCGTTGTAGTGTGGTAGTGGTACACGTGGGCGGGCTCTTAGAAATCCGGAAGCGTCCACAGTAAATAGGTATAGAGTGTACACGTGTACTCACGTGAGTAAAAATATAACTAAATATTTTGTGATGAAAAATGACCTAAGTAAAAGGCTTACCCCTATAATATTGGGAACCATAAGTCATTTTTAGTGCTATCTATTAATAATTTTCAAAAACATTTTGAGGACGACTTCATGTTATTTCGATGTGGTTCATTCGATTGTTACTAGATGGCGCAGTCTGAGATAGCTGAAAATACCACCTGAGGAAAATGGTTGAATTATTTGGAACCATTCCCTTTTGACGTAGTTAGTATTATGATGTTCAGATGGCGCTGATAATACAAAAGCGTGCGTATAGACTATTTTTTTTTATTTTTAGTCAATTATGTAAGCTAGCTGGGAAGAACTGAGGTTAGCAGCGACCACAATTATAAAAACTAAATTAAAATGGTACTAGTTACAATTTTTAAGAAATTTGGAACTTGTTATTAGGTATACAATATATCCGGGCCAGTCATTAAAACATACCCATCATTACTAACTTAAATAATTGTCTTTCAGAGTTATAGCTAAGTTATAAAGAGATGCCTTATAGTAAATTACATCTCATACATATCATCTCAATGAGGCATGCTGTTCGTGAAAATGTGAGAGTAAGATGCATTGGTGTGACCTATTCTCAGCCACATAATTACACAGCCATTTCTACTGAGTTTAAATTTAATTTCAGTTTTCAAAACATCTTACCTATCCTAAGATGGCGCAATTTAATTACAATACTGTGTCAACCCACAAAATCAATAAAATCAAAATGTTAATACTAATCGCTTTTTTAGGAGAAACTATAATTTTCAAAATAGTGTTAAGTGATTTAAATCATTTTAGTACTGAAAAACTGATAAAAACTTTTGACACATTTGTAGTTGAAATTCTTTTTATAACAAATTTAATTAAGCACGATTTTCTCATAATGGCGATCTTGAGAGTTTACACATTATTGCTTATCGTCGGCCAAATAAATGTAGATACAGAGTGTACGCCTATTTGAAAAAAAGCGGATCGAAATTTGTGGATCAATAAATTGTATTAACTATGTTAGTAGGTACGAATCGTGTTGTTGAAAAAAAGCATTTAGGTTTTAGGTTTTAAGACATTTATTCTCATAATAATTTATATAAATTCACTTCCATGAGAAATACACAAAAGTACATAGGCTGCACTAAAAGTATCGGGAATGCAATATTTCCACTGTTCCTGTCATATTAAAATCTTTTTAATTTAAAACTCCTTGGTTTGAAAATCGATAACCGTTTATTTATTTAAAAAAAGATTCTCGGTCTTGTCACAAGGTCTTGTCAAACTTGTTTAGTCGTTGAGAAAATGGAATTGACTCGAGAAAATTCAAGAGCGATGATTTATTATGACTTTCGAAGTGGTTTAACACAAAAACAGTGTGTTGAACGGATGATTTCTGCATTTGGTGATGAAGCCCCATCCAAAATCACAATTTTTTGCTGAATTTCAACGTGGACGTGTCAAGCTCAGTGATGATCCCCGTCAAGGTCGTCCAAAAACTGCAGACACCCAAGAAAACGTTGATGCTGTGCGTAAACTGATTGAGGAAGATCGACATGTGACATACCGCGAAATTCAGGCAACTTTAGACATTGGTATGAGTCAAATACAAATAATCTTGCATGAACAATTAGGTGTAAAAAAGTTGTTTTCCCGATGGATACCGCATTTGCTCTGTGAAGAGCAAAAAGCGGCTCGCGTTACTTGGTGCGTCAGAACTCTCGAAAGATTCCACGCAGGATCCTCAAATGCTGTATAAAACATCGTATCAGGTGACGAATCCTGGATATACGCGTAAGAACCCGAAACAAAAAACCAGTCACGAATTTGGGTGTTCGAAAATGAGTTAAAGCCAACAAAAATTGTTCGTTCACGGAGTGTTTCAAAAAAAATGGTGGCCACGTTTGTCTCCAAAACCGGCCATATTGCGACTATTCCTCTTGAGCGACAAAGAACGGTTAATGCAGAATGGTATGCTAACATTTGTTTGCCACAGGTCGTTTCTGAACTTCGTAAAGAGAACTGCAACCGCCGCATCATCCTCCATCACGACAATGCGAGTTCTCACACCGCGCACAGAACAAAAGAGTTTTTAGAGCAAGAAATCATAGAATTATTAGACCATCCGCCGTACAGCCCCGACCTAAGCCTAATGATTTCTATACTTTCCCTAAAATAAAGAATAAATTGCGTGGTCAGAGATTTTCATCACCTGAAGAAGCTGTGGACGCCTATAAAACGGCCATTTTGGAGACCCCAACTTCCGAATGGAATGGTTGCTTCAATGATTGGTTCCATCGTATGGAAAAATGTGTCAAATTTCGCGGAGAATACTTCGAAAAGCAATAAATACATTTTTAAATAGTAATGTTGTGTCACTTCCTTGATTCCCGAAATTTTCAGTGCCGCCCTCGTAAGAACAGGATTTAACAAGATAGGTACTAAATTCTTTATCAGGCGCGCTAACTAGGTTAACACGGATAAGTTCATATTATAGGTAATAAATTTAAATATTACACAAAGACAAAAATATTAATCTACGTGAGGGTAGTTGTCATTACGACACGATCGGACACTAGCGATAGGCTGGGTGAATATAAGTAATGTACTAATCTAAAGTTGTGTCTATGACTAGACACGACACCAGTAAATAATTATTGTAATGAATATTATAGCTAAAGAGGTTTTTTTATTCATTTCTCTAAAAAAAAAAGATGAAAGATGAAGATCTATATGGTGCAACTCCTACCACGAATGACTACTCTGTTACATGATGAGAAAATTGGTACTTTTAATCAATATTCAAGGCGTTACATGTTTACAAGTTATTAAATAATGTTTCCTTTTACGAATTATCCCATAATTCTATAAAATAAAAGCGAAAAGAAACACAGTCTCGGGAGATTATTTTCTACGACGCATTTTATAATGATCCAACTAACTTTCCTGCCTATCTGGTTACCATCGTAAACTATTTAGAAGCTGCGTGCTTATAATATCACTAGTACATTTATGTATACTAGATGTTGCCCACGACTTTGTCCGCGCGAAAAGTAATCGTGCGGGAACCGCACATATTTTGCTGCGATATAAGTAGTAGCTTATGTGTTAATCCTGAGTCTAAGCTACTACTAACACACCGAATTTCATTAAAATCTGTACAGTAGGTAGTTACTGCGTGAAAAAGTAACAAACATCCATACATACACCCATTCGTGTTTATAATATTAGAAGCATAAAGATTAAGTGGTAATTTTATGTAGTAAGTAGATAAAATTTACTACACACAAATGTAATAAAATAATGAAATGTAATTTTAGTAGTGTGTTTCAGTTTTTTATTCGCTCACACATAAGGTTATATACCTATAAGGTAGTACAAAATCATTACCGGATATAATATGAACTACTGCTTATGTGAAGACGCTTAGGCGGAAAAACAATTGTCCTACTCGAAAAAAATATAATTTCTCTATATGGGCGAGTTTGCGTTTAACGGAGAGACATACATGCATGAGATGGTTTTCTACTTTGTGTATGGCAAACATTTGTTTGCCTTAACGTCTATACAATGGTCTGTACGAAATAATAAAATATACCTATACCTGGTGTTTTTCCAATCAGTGTTCAAAATTTCAGGAGTGAATATACTTTTGAATATAAGCAACTTTTACTATACGATCAACTTTCCTACTCGAGAAAAAATATCAGGTGTTTTGAAAAAAAAAACTCGTGTCCTACAAAAAGGGCTATGGCATAGATAGCATTTTGTAGGACACGAGTTTTTTTTAAGTAGGATGTTTTATCCCATAGTAAAAGTTGCTTATATTCAAAAGTATATTCACTCCTGAAATTTTGAACACTGACTGGAAAAACACCAGGTACTTATAGGTACTACTTTTATCGCAGCATGCACGATTACTTTTCGCGCGGACAAAGTCGTGGGCAACATCTAGTATACATAAATGTCCTAGTGATATTATAAGCACGCAGCTCCTAAACAGTTTACGATGGTAACAAAAAAGCTGACCAGATAGCCAGGGAAGTTAGTTGGATCATTCTAAAATGCGTCGTAGAAAATAATCTCCCAAGATTATGTAAAGTACTTTCTTTTCGCTTTTATTTTATAGAATTATGGGATAATTCGTAAAAGGACACAATATTTAACAACTTGAAAACATGTAATGCCTTGAATATTGATTAAAACTACCAATTTTCTCATCTAACAGAGTAGTCATTCGTGGTTAGGACTTGCATCATATAGATCTTTTTTTTTAAGAAATGAATAAAAAATTAGTAGAGTAGGGTGGATGACGGAGAGCTTCCAACCCCAGTTCTTGCAACTTGGAGACCGTCTGCTGTGCAGTATGAGGTCGCGCGTTGTCGTGCAGGAGCAGCGGAGACGAGCGATTGACCAATGCTGGTTGGAGATGTGCCAGCTTCTCCATCATTGTATTCAGTTATTCACAGTACACATCTGCAGTAATGCTCACCCCGTTTGGTAAGAAACCGTGATGAATCACACCGGCACTAGACCACCAAACAGTGACCATCACTTTTCTAGGGGTAAGTTTTCGATTAGGGCATTGCTTAGGTGCTGAAGCAGGATCCAACCAACTTGCTGAGCGCTTGCGGTTATGAATCAGAATCCATTTTTAATCGCAGGTAACAATGCGGTTCAAAATTCCTTCATTTGTGTGTCTGTTGAGCAGTGCAAGGCACGTCTTGACGCGTACTTCGCGCTGGCGATCATTGAGTTCGTGGGGCACCCATTTTTCAAGCTTTTTTACTTTGCCAATTTGACGCAAATGGACCAATATTGTTTTGACGCTAACGTCGAAAGCTGCTGCTAAATCAGCCGTAGATTGTGTATCATCAGCTTCCATAATCGCCTTTAATTCGTTATTGTCGACCAAAGTCTTCGGACGACCGCGAGTCTCATTTTTCAGGTCGAAATTTCTAGAACGGAAGCGAGCAAACCAATAACAGGTGGTGCGTTGGTTTATAATGTTATCTCCGTAAACGTTTATAAGGCCTCTGCCTCGAATTTTGCGGGCAGCGGGGCGGCGGCGGCGGCGGCGCGGGAGCGGCAGCATCTTATGCGTAAAATCAAACGGACCGGTTCTCGAAAACAGCGGCGTGGCAGCGGCGCGGGGGCGGGCAACGAGCGGTGCACTCCAGTCAAGCGGTGACCGCCCGCGTTGCGCGTCTGCATTGTAGTATAGTGTTGTATTATTTTGTAACGTATCAAAATGTCCTCGGACGTGCAAGAGCAAATTATTTCGACAATCTTTGAGAGGAGACCCATATGGAACAGCAAAGATGTGAACCATAAAAACAGAAGAATTATTAACCAATTATGGGATGAAATAAAAAACGAACTGAATATTGAAGGTAAATATAAAAATGATTTATTATGTCAAATACAATATTTATTATGTTTTACAAATTAATTAGTAACTAATGCGATTATTTACAAAATATTCTTTGAATTTTTCACGTATATATTGTGCTTGATAAGACGTCCGGGCGTTTGTTTGTAATCGTGTTTGTATTGTTTGTTGATTCGTATTGACAGTAATATAGGCAATATCATTATCACCGTCCTTATCTCGGATAATGTTATGCAGCAAACAGCAAGTTTTGATGAGTAATCTTGCGTGACATTTGTTTGTCTCTATGGGTGATCTGAAAATATGCCACTTGGATCTTAAAATTCCGAAAGCACACTCAATAGTCTTTCGAGCCCGCGATAGTCGCTTATTAAATAACTCATTTTGTGCATTAAGTACGCTTTGAGGATAAGGTCGCATCAAATAGGTTTTGAGTGGATATCCTTCATCTCCAATAAAAACCATTGGTAGAATGATATCTGATCTGGGTAGATATTGTGGACGGGGTATATTGAAGTTATTACTTTGAAGTAAATGGTTCAAATTAGAGTAATGGAATGTCCCTGCATCGCTTTGTTTTCCTCTTCCTCCAACTTCTATACAAATGAATCTTTTGTCAGCATCCGCGACCGCTTGCAAGTGCATCGAAAAGAAATGTTTATAATTATAATGCGATGATCCAGCAAACTTAGGATTTTTGATTCGACAATGTTTGCCATCTATAGCTCCGATGCAATTAGGAAATTGCCATTTTTCATAGTATTTTTCGGTTATTTTTTTCAATAATTCTTCTGTCGGTTTTGGCATATGTAAATGTACCAAATTTTTCCATATAGCTCTACAAGTGCCATAAACTATGTTGGACACCGTTGTTTTTCCCATTCTGAATGACAACGACAGTCTTTTGAAAGGCTGCCCACTCGCCAAAAACCTGAAAAATAAAGCATTGATATGTTAAAGTTATGTATGTAATAAATAGTCTGTTCATTCTTTTGTTTCAGTGACCGATTTAAAGAAAAAATGGAAAAATATAAAAGATCACTATACAAAGGAATTAAAAAAAAATCCTGCTCCTAGATCAGGTGATGCCGGAAATGTTAATCAACCTTCGCATTGGCAATATTATTCTCAATTGTGGTTTTTGCGAGATGAAGTTTTACTAAATGTTACTGAGGGTAATTTAAGCAGTACTGAAGTAAGTAATCAGATAAGTAATGATTCTTTTGAGATAGAAGACATCTCGGAAGAAAACTCTCATGAAAATATAACCGGTCATGATGAAGAATCTTCTATTTATCCACAACAAACTTCTACATCCTCACAAGAGGCTCCTGTTTCTTCTCAAGAAGCTTCTACATCATCGCAAGAGGCTTCTGTTTCTTCTCAAGAAGCTTCTACATCACCGCAAGAAACTTCTACGCTTTCAAGAGAAGCTTCTACTTCACAACGATCAAGGAAAAAGAAAACAGCGAATGACATTAGAATTGAATTTTTAGAATTGGAAAAAAAAAGGATAAGACTGCTGGAAAATGATTTATCAAATCAAAGTAGAAACGAGGCTTCTACCCATGAGAATAAGTCAGAAGACTACTATTTTTTTATGAGTTTACTTCCACAAATGGAAATATTCACGCCAGTACAAAAGTTTAGAGTAAGACAAAAAATAAATCAAGCTCTTCTAGATGAGTTAAGTGTAAATGAAAGCATGTACCCTTCTAATTAATCATATATGTATGGGTATAGTACTCAACACTAGGTATATCAATCTTATAATGAAAAAACTGTCAATAAATAACAAAACTGTGATTCAAATAACTAAATCATCGTACAAATGAGAACTATGATTTTAGAGATAAATGACTGTAGGTAACTGTGATTTTTTTAGTTATAAGATTAGAATATGCGTGGAATAATACTGAACACTAGGTATATCAAACTTATAATAAAAATACTGTCAATGAGTAAAGAAACTGTGATTGTAGAAATAATTAAACATCGTACAAATGAAAACTGTGATTTTAAAAATAAATGACAAACTGTTGTGTTACTTATTTCATACGAAACGTTTTTATATAATAAATATTTTCGTCAAAGATAAATAATTAAGGCTGATTAGTGTGTAGTAGGTATTTAATTAAAATGATTGTATCTTCGAACTTAAGACCAACGCCAAACTATTTACTAAATTAGTGCAACACAATTTCCTTTTTTAAACTATCAATAAATACAATTACAAATTACAATTTCGTTGTTTTACTTACCCAAGCGTCAAGTATAATTTTTCTGCTGATGATATACCTCTAAATCGTTTTGGATTAATTCCAGTCTCTAAATCATTCTTGATAGTTTTAAGGATATAGTCAAAAGTTTCTACACTCATTCTGGTGTAGTCGTAAAATTTGTCGGGATTTTGTCTCTGTTCTTCATAATTTCGATAAAACTCGCCATTTATTTTCCTTGCCCTATAGTAGGGATCCACTTCTTCTTTTGCCCACAGTAAATCGAGCGTTAAGAATAAATTTGAATCAAAAAGATGTTGTCGCCGATTTTCAGACATTTCGTTCGCGAATAAAAACAAATATCTCGACAATACAACCACGAACACAACACTACACCGCTATAGTGCCTCGCGATCTGCCCGCTGGTTTGGAGAACAGGTATGCGTTGCCCGCCCCGCTGCCGCGCCGCCGCCGCCGCCGCCCCGCTGCCCGCTAAATTCGAGGCAGAGTCCTTAATGTTGCGTGCCGCTTGTGCCGCGTTGCTGCCACGACGGTACTCATATTCCATAATTACTCGAATTTTTAACGTATCCATGATGAAGAAAAAGATTGAAATGCGATGAAAATGTAACACTAATCAATAAACAAATGACTACTTTTGGAAAAAGAATTGCATGTTTTAAAATAAAATTAATTTGAAATTAGAATTCTTAGCCTAACAAAAAATATTTTGATTTGAAATGGCCAGTAGTGCAGAACGGCAATTTCGTAGGTAAAGACCTATTATATACCATCGTGGACTTTTTTGTAGAAATTTTAAAGTGTACAAAACTGTAGTCCATTATTTTGATCTATCTCGTAGGGTTTAGCCAGCGTTAGCAATGTAAGCGCAAAAATTGTGTTTATTTACGATATTAGAAACCTCTTAAATTATCAGTGATTCTCTACTATATCATGCATGTTATATACGTACAAACCATCCTCTTGAATCACTTTATCTTTTAAGAAAACCCGCATCAAAATTGCAGTTTTAAAGATCTAAGCATACTGTATCGGGCTATGACCTCTTGATTGTAAGTCCTTCTTGCGCTCGTGTGGTGATGATAATAATACAGCAGCAATTCTTATACTCTCCTTTATTGGTGCTTACCACAAATACGTATTACAATATGTAATGAGATATGCTTAACACAATACATACGTCTACACTATATATAGCCGTTTGGGCTCGAACTCGATAGGCTTTACTTCATGACATCTGTCAATGTCAATAATGACATTGACAGTTACATCTTACTGTTGATATATGTAACATATACCTACATAGGGACAGACAGAAAAAGCTACTTTGTTTTATACTATGTACTGATGGGATTTTATGATTTAGCTCACCAGCTACAATATTATTTCAGCAGCATACTAATAAGCCTCCATCAACACGACTTATTTGGGGTAGTGTAAATTATTATAGTGGACTGTAAGGCTGGTGTCCACAAACTTTGGAACTTAGATTAAACTTTGATTAACTTGAGTACTCTCGAACAAGTTGCCGCTCGATCAAGCATAGGATGAAGAGCGTCGTCGAATTGTGCGCACGCACACATACTCGCTGTCTGCAGTCGTTGCGGTCCCTCGCTTTGTGTTTGAATATTTTGAGGAACACTGTACTAGATTAGGAAGCAAGTGCAATGGAAAATATTTAGAAACTGGTCGAGCAGGAACGTTGTCGATATTGTACCTGCTAGCAAATTACAAATGAAATTAAATAACTTTTATTTCAGGCTGCATAGGCCCATATTAGAAACTATTGACTGGGCGCATAGTGATTAAAATAATAATATGAACATCACAAATACAGTTCCCTGCCCACAATATTTACGCCCTATAATATTTCTGTAATATAAGAGGAGGTAACAAACCTTTTTCTGTACTCCCGTTTAGTTAGAGAGGGAGAAAAGCTATTGGACATTGTTTATTGTTTTCCATTTCATTATATAAAAAAACGAGCGAGCCTTACAGTGAAATATTTTAAAAAACGCAATGCCTAATACGATTTTCTAATATTATAAAAAAAATACGGAAACTTTTCTATAGTGCAGTGTATAGAAATCAACGTCAAAATTTAAAAAGCTAAATACTGAAATATTTTATTCGAATCTGACGGCCAACTCAACCACCGCGCGCTCATTCGTCAAATTAGTTGTTCGCGCGTGGGCTTCTGCAACTTCCTGTTACACACTTCTGTCCCATTTCACGAAATCACTCCCACAAATTGCAAGAAAGCGAGAGGAAAGATGTTACACATCAAACAAAACTTCTTGTGAAATGACCATACTGCAGAACTTTCATGTTGTGTGTAAGTGCCACGAAAAGTATAATATGAAAATACTTTTTGCACTTCCTTGTAAGTAGCCAGTAAGCGGTTATTAAGATAAACTACGGCTATACGTCGATTAAAATCTGGTGAGCACGAGCTTCAGTTAGCCGCTGCGGACAGAACGGATTAATCCTTTTGTACTATAATTTCATACCCGACTTCATTGCATTAGTTTTTTCCGGATTTTATCTGCAATTTGTATCACAAAGGACACATTTGCGGTCAAATTAGTTTCAACGGCTTTAATCTTTAAAATACGACTTTATGCTTTCTTACTTTATGAAATATTGTAATGAGTTTTCGATTTTAATATTTGCTTGTATTTTATTTTTATATTTTAGCAGCGAAAGCCGAATTGACAAGTAATAGTATTTTAGTTTTTTTCTCATTTTAAAAACTACCGACTGGTAAAATAAGTATTCAATTAAAATAAGATTAAAAAATTTATAATTATAATAGATATTTACGTATGTCATGTTAATTCAACTGTACAATACTCTGTTCAGATCAAAAGGACAATAGTACACTACCAATTTAAATATTACTTATTTAAAGTGCCGTGTTAAATTGAAACAAATTAAGGACACATTAATTAAAAAAATGGATTTGAACAAACTATATAAATCAAAATATTATCATATTAAAATCCGATTTTAGACTCAGAACCATAATGCTCTGAATTTCCAATGTTATTGTAATTTGTTCGACATAATCGGCTTTGTATATTCAGAATTATCAGATAAAATCATCGGTTACAAATCAGCTAATTATGTTAAAATATTCTATAGATATAATGCAGGAGATAAATACAAGGTAAATTATGCTTAGCAAGGGAAAGATTTACCCTTGCTAAGCATAATTTCAACACATATTTTCACTTCACAGTCAAAGAAATAAGAATTGGAAAAAGAAGCGAAGTTGTCAAGTAAGCGGAATTTTGTACGCATGTAAGTTAGCACGGATACACACATGCAGGCACGCATACACACATGCAGGCACGCTCTCACATGCATAACAATACACGCACGTCCTACACACCCACGCACGTACCGTACTTACGCGCAAGAACGCAAGCTCGCAAGCACACTGCGTGACACACACACAGTGATTTTGCTGAAATTCAAACACTTGTTTCCAATTACGCTCATATCGATCGACCATTTAGCGGATTGCATTTTTGAACGACCAAATTTGGCATACCTCCCAGCTATGTCACTGTGTCTATTTAAATAGCAAAAACACACAATTTATTAAAGCAATTCGCATTTGTCTGCTGACTTTTTCGTGTTTGATTTGTGTTTCTGTTTGTTTCAGTAATTCTATCAGAGTCAACATAGAAAATGGGTTAGTATTATAAATGCAATTTTTGTAAGGCATGTTTGTTTTTAACATTATGTTTAGATACATAAAATATTTTATGTCTATTTTTTTCATTGTCTAAGCCGCTGATACTTTTCAAATAATTTTGATACACAATCTATAAATATGGTAAAGAAGAAAAGTTTGTTTATTTGCATCAAATAGTCTCCGAAACTACTGGACCGATTATGATGAAATTTTGCAGATATATAGAATACACCACGCAGAAGGACAAAGGCTACTTTTTGTCGTGGGAAAATGTACGTTTTCCGCAAGATTGTCTCTTGCGCGCACATAGTCGCGGGGAACATCCAGAATACTATAATTTAATAATAAAAATATAGTTTATACCTACAGCTACATAAAAAGGATTGTGTGGTTTTATGAAACCACGGTAAAAGTGAAACTTAATAACAATAAAATGCGCTTCTTGTGTCTTCGCGTGAACTACATAACGAGTTAAATGCGGTCTTTATCAATATACAGACTGTTTATGCGTTAGATTTTAAGTTAATTTTCTTAAGGAACTTTGGTTCTCATATGACATACTAGATGGCGCTGATTTGCCGCTAGATCACGGTAAAGCGAACCTATTTGCATAAGATGTTTATGAGGGCCTTACTAATGTTAAGTATTTTTGGGTTGTAAACCAATCAAGAAAAGGATTGTGTGGTTTTATGAAACCACGGTAAAAGTGAAACTTAAACTTAATAACAAAATAGCGCGGAGCACTGGCACAAATGAGTACTAGTCTATACACTACACGGTCAGCTGATGCGAACTATAGGCGCCACCATATTGGCCTCGGCTGCTCTGACGAGCGCCTTTCACTTTATCCCTACTCCGCGGCCGACCGTCACGCGATATGCAACACACAGACGAAAAAGTTTGAGACGATGTAATAAAAGTTTCACTTTAATAAAAAAGTTTCACTTTAATAAAGGCACAGTTTACCTCTAACGATAGACCTACAGGTACGTTTCCTTTAGATAATTAATTCGAAAGTGACACGGGCACAAAAAAAATACGTATTATGTATAATGGGCTTTCAGCCCATTATAAATAATACGGTTTCTCCTTCCCGTCTGAAATATCGTCGAAAAAAAAAGCGTAAAAATTATCCACGTATTATCTGTCTAAAAATTTAGAACATATTTTAGAAAGCGTAAAAATTATCCACATATTATTATCTGTCTAAGAATTTAGAACATTTAGATATCTTTGTACCTACTGAAAACCATTTTAAATTTCTTTTTACATTCCGGCTCAGAGATACGCTCGCTCGGGCTGTCACAGAACTCCGAACTTGGCGGCCATCTTGGATTTAAAATGTCGCACAACTTTTGTGCATAAAGCCTTGTGCATTAAAATGTTTAATTTCGTTTCACAATAGACGGAATATTCAGAGCTTTATGTGGAGTCAAAAACTTTGAGAATATTTTTGGGAATTTAGTTCTACGTAAGTCTTTCAATAGCCTTTTGTAGAATCGAAAAAAAAAGAATTATCCATCTTTTACAATATCTTTCAAAATTACAAGATTGAAGTAAAGGGTCTTACTCGCCGTGCAGCCAGCAATTCCAGCACCGGTACTAATAGCCGTCATTATGACAATCATTTATATTTTTACCCTACAAGTCTGCTTCAAGGCCGCGGCCTTGGATTTGCAAGCTGGACGGTGAGTATGACGCTTATTTATATGAATAAGTAAGTAAGGGAGAAACAACCTAACCAAGGGAACCTTGCCATTATTTTAAAAAACTTATTCAACGATTCCCCACACGGTGGGGTAGAATGCAAAAAAAACACCACTTCACATTTATGGAGAGCAACCCCTAAAATATAAAATTATTATTATTTTATTATGCCGAAATAGAGATCTATACACATTATATGACCATATTCCATTCATTTATATACATAATAACAGAAACTAGAAGGGCGGACTGCCAGCTAGATAAACAGACAGACGGACGGACGGGCAGAGCGAAACTATAAGAGTTCCTTGAGTATTACGGAACCCTAAAAAGAGACAAGGAATAGGAGTTTAAGCTTTTGTTTAATGTGTGGAAATTCTGGACTATCATGTAACATATTATATCCAAAGAGTAACAAATATCCATCCATCAATCCATCTATCCATCCACACAAACTGTCACATTTATAATATTAGTAGGATAAGGTTTGGTAAAATCAATTACGAATATTTCGGGCATATGATCTGCTGCTAAGTGCTATGTCAAGACAAGAAAATAAATATTTAATAAAATTACATCACGTTCTTTACGGCCTTACGGATGTCATTGATCTCACATAGCTGATTGAATTGATATTCTTTAGGTAATTACTCGACTTTCGCTTATTATTATTATTATTTATATTACAATTATTCGAATTTTTCAAATTATTTTTCTGCCTAAATGTCTTTAATAGATAAAAGCAGTAGATTATATGCTCAAAATGTCCGTAATTAATTTAACCAAACCGTATATTATTGTATTTCATTTTCATTCGATTCATTTATTGTCTGTAGCATAAACAAATTACTTTTAAATTAATGTACTTTATTGTGATGAATAATTGTGGGCTGAATTTTCGATGTCTTTAGCACTGTGGAATTTAAATTATGATATGAAAATACAAAAATTCAGCATGACACACACATGAAAGGTATATAAAAAAACTGGCCAAGTGCGAGTTGGACTACCGCACTTAGGGTTCCGTACCATTATACCAATATTTTATAATATTATGTTTACTTAATATTTCGTTATTTTTGTACGAAGTTTTATATAAAGTTATATAAGCCGTTAAGTTTTCATTTAAAGTACATGCACTAAGATCATGATTTTTTTCAGATTTTTCGAGCCAGCTTCTTAAGGGGGGGACACCCTATTTTAACAAAAATAGTTTGAGCATCCCCTCAATGTTTTTAAAAGACCTATCTAATGATACCCCCCACACTATGGGGTAGACGTTAGAAAATATAAATCATCCCTACTTTACGTGTAGGGTAGGTACCCCAAAAAATATATTGTTCGTGATTTTGTTATAGCACATTGTCGACGTCAATACACATTTCCATGCAAAGTTTCATCTTTCTAGCGCTAACCATATGAACGGTAATTTTATCGTGTTTCAATGTACGGTTCCCGCCGTATTTTCTTTTCCGAGGTCGAAGTAGCGGGAAACATCTTGTAAACAATAAGAAAGAGAGCCTGTGACGTCACCCACTGGTACATTTGTCATAAACAATGTAGGTATGGCGATAACAGTTTGTGACGTCACAAATTGTTTTGCGATAAGAAGATGGGCAATATTACTCATTTGTTTATAATTTTTAATCGCGTCAACCTAAATAACTTGTTTTAATTACATATAAGATAGATGGATGTCTATTCAACAATTTATATTTAGTAAATTTGTAATATAAGACACTAGGCAACTTCTTCTTTACTCTTTAAATATATATTCTGGGGTGATTGTACAAAGGCTTGTGCCAGGTATGTTAGGTCAAAGAATATATATTACTAATATAATGAATCGTCATTCGACCGATTTACACGAATGACAGCTCGCGGCTGTGTGTGCGTGGCTGGGCGAATGCGGAGGCGGGCGGGGAGGAATTTTTTCCCTGGACTATGGGGCTGGCCGCTGGTAGTTTTGCGTTTTGACATAATTGGCAGTATAATTTCATAATATCTATGATATATTTGTCTGACGCGACGTTTAAAAATATTTCAGTGTCAACCTTAGGCTTACGTCAACATGGCTGACATTCGCTGGTGCTCGAGCTATCATTTGTAAAGAGTGTTAGGTTGCGAGCTCTCACACACATGCGCAAATTTTTTTAAATAAATTTAACGGACATAAAATTATTGCATAAAGGTCGTCAAAGATGGTGAAATACTAGAATATTAAATCTTAAGATCTTCTTATGCTATTATCTGCTTATGAAAATATATTATAGTATCTTAGCCGTCTGTAATAGTTCTGAATACAAACTGTCAAACTGTAAAGAAAGCTATATTTTATCTTAACATAAAATATTGTAGGTAGTACATTCGCCGTCTGTAATGCCCTTAAATCAGCGGAGAAATACATCTAATTAGTGTGCCTATGTGCTTTGTAATATAGCCCAGTAGGCTATCCTTCCAGGTATTACAAATAACCAAATGATTATATCAATTCAAAGTTTAGATTAGTACGAATGTATTAATTAAAAGACCATTCTTGTATTTTCTTAGGTCTCATAAAATAGTTTTCCATAAAATTGTTTCTCAGCGTAATAATAGCTATAAAAGTTATTTAACATCACAAAGTAAAAAGCAAAACGGTTAAAAGTTTGAAATTAATACCCGTTTTAGATAAAGGCCTGTCTCGTTAGTGGGTTAACTTTTAAATTGAATACGCCTTATTAAAAATCGTTCTAAATTTTTAAATAATTATGAAAGTCTAAAAAGTTAGGTGCCTGAACAAGGGATTTGTGGTTCTATATTTTAATTAAAGCTAATATTTTTTAATACAAAGGCTTTTAATTAAAATTAATTTTAAATATTATATATACAATACAAAAAGTCTCTGCGGTCCAGTGGTTTAGAGCTTGGCTCTAGACTCGGAGGTCGTGGATTCGATTTCCGCATTTCGCAAAAAATTTTGTTTCCAAGTTTGGTTAGGACAATGCAGGCTGATCACCTGATTGTCTGACAAGAAAGGTGATCCATGCGTCAGATGGGCATGTAAAAAGTCGGACCTGCGCCTGATCTCTCGCCAGTCGTGTCGGTCGGTCCGTCCCACTGGGTTTCGAGAGTAAAGGAAGAGAGAGTGCTCTTGTGTACTGCGCACACACTTGGGCACTATAAAATAACTCCTGTGTAGGCCTGGTTTCAATGAAACCGGCCACCGTCACCGAAATCGGTGTGGAGAGCTAATAATTATACAATACAATACAATGAAGTCTTAGGTACGATTTGTAATCAACTTTAAGTTGATTACAAAAGAAATAAATAATAAAATAATAAAAAAGAAAGAAGAAGACAAAAACTTTAGTTCAGCTACCTATAGGTATTATGTACCTGCCTGGTACCTACATAGGCTGCACTAAAAGTATCGAGAATGGAATATTTCCACTGTTCCGCTCATATTAAAATCTTTTTAATTTAAAACTCGTTGGTTTTAAAAATCAAATACCGTTTATTTATTTAAAAAAAGATTCTCGGTCTTGTCACAAGGTCTTGTCAAACTTGTTTAGTCGTCGAGAAAATGGAATTGACTCGAGAAAATTCTAGAGCGATGATTTATTATGACTTTCGAAGTGGTTTAACACAAAAACAGTGTGTTGACCGGATGATTTCTGCATTTGGTGATGAAGCCCCATCCAAAACCACAATTTATCGCTGGTTCGCTGAATTTCAACGTGGACGTGTCAAGCTCAGTGATGATCCCCGTCAAGGTCGTCCAAAAACTGCAGTCACCCAAGAAAACGTTGATGCTGTGCGTAAGCTGATTGAGGAAGATCGACATGTGACATACCGCGAAATTCAGGCAACTTTAGACATTGGCATGAGTCAAATACAAATAATCTTGCATGAACAATTAGGTGTAAAATAGTTGTTTTCCCGATGGATACCGCATTTGCTCTGTGAAGAGCAAAAAGCGGCTCGCGTAACTTGGTGCGTCAGAACTCTCGAAAGATTCCACGCAGGATCCTCAAATGCTGTATACAACATCGTATCAGGTGACGAATCCTGGATATATGCGTACGAACCCGAAACAAAAAACCAGTCACCAGTTTGGGTGTTCGAAAATGAGTTAAAGCCGACAAAAATTGTTCGTTCACGGAGTGTTGCATAAAAATGGTGGCCACGTTTGTCTCCAAAACCGGCCATGTTGCGACTATTCCTCTTGAGGGACAAAGAACGGTTAATGCAGAATGGTATGCTAACATTTGTTTGCCACAGGTCGCTTCTGAACTCCGTAGAGAGAACTGCAACCGCCGCATCATCCTCCATCACGACAATGCGAGTTCTCACACCACGCACAGAACAAAAGAGTTTTTAGAGCAAGAAATCATAGAATTATTAGACCATCCGCCGTACAGCCCCGACCTAAGCCCTAATGATTTCTATACTTTCCCTAAAATAAAGAATAAATTGCATGGTCAGAGATTTTCATCACGTCCTGAAGAAACTGTGGACGCCTACAAAACGGCCATTATGAAGACCCCAACTTCCGAATGGAATGGTTGCTTCAATGATTAGATCCATCGTATGGAAAAATGTGTCAAATTTCGCGGCGAATACTTCGAAAAGCAATAAATACATTTTTAAATAGTAATGTTGTGTCACTTCCTTGATTCCCGAAATTTTCAGTGCCGCCCTCGTACTACAAAATGCATTTTAATAGTTATGTAGAAAGCAATGGTTAAGAAAATTGTTTAGGTGTATTTCTTTAAAAATTTTCGACGTACCAATACAACACAACGAAATATGTCCACACGCGACTTTCCTCACACATATTTTTTGGGTTCGGTTCCCAAAAGGTATAAACGGGACCCTATTACTGAAACTTTGCTGTCTTCTGTTTGTCCGTCCGTCCGTCCGTCTGTCACCAGGCTGTATCATGAACCGTGATAGCAAGACAAGACAAACGATTTTTTTTGCCATTTTGTGCGCAACCCTTCGTGGGCGAGTCCGACTCGCACCTGGTCGGTTATTTCGTTAATAAAGCATGGTGCATTGTCCTAACCAAACATGGAAATAATATTTTTTGTGGTCCAATGCGGGAATCGAACTCACGACCTCCGAGTCGAGAGCCAAGCTCTAACCACTAGACCACGGAGGCTGTTACCTGGCGATACTGCTTTTAGAACCAACATAATCTGAACTATAAAGAAGATAATTTAAAGCTTTATAGTGCGATATTAAAATACCAATTTAAATGTCGCGTATTTACCGCTTATTAAAGAACCTTGACTTATTAATAAGGTCACATTTGATCTTTTCGATTACGATTCAAATGAATAGAGCTACATATAAATATATATAATAGATACATGCATCTGAACAGAGCATACATGCATCTGAACAGAGCATACATGCATCTGAACAGAGCATACATGCATCTGAACAGAGCATACATGCATCTGAACAGAGCATACATGCATCTGAACAGAGCATACATGCATCTGAATAGAGCATACATGCATCTGAACAGAGCATACATGCTGCGGCGGTTATCGAGAACAGTACAACGTCATAAGTGTGCGACCGAAATGGGCTGTTACGATCGCTTTTACAACGCCAGCTTAAATGGAATGTAGCTAGATTTTCCGAATTTCTGAGTTGAGTGCAACTTAGTCAATCCACTGTGGGCTAGCGTGGCGGAATACGGCATGACCCTCACGTAATTTCCTATATTAGTCTTTTATTTTCACATTGTAAAAAAATAGTATAATTTTTAAAAGAATAAATATTCCATCTTTTGGCTGCAATGGCCCCGTGCGAGTTACTTATACCGGTTCATCTCGTAACACCGGAATGGTTCCCGAACCGGTGGTAGTCATCACGTAGGGACAATTCCGTGAGTGCTATTTAATAACCTGATTGGAAATACATTTATTTTGATTTTGATTTTATTATGATCCCGTAATACTAAACCTTAAAAAAGTATTATTGGTTCATGTTCATGACAATTATTGCTCTAGATAACCATCAGGTGACCCGACCGCATGTTTGTCCAAAATCTATTAGATAATTTTGTAAAACTAAGATAAGGGTCGAATGAATTGCCTTTTTTTTCAGTTGTAAATAAAGCTTTCGTTATTATAATATTATTAATTAAAACTAACTATTTGCTACTCAGAAATACCCCATCTCCAGATAACTATTGGGAAATGGGAGTAGAGGTTCGAAAGTTCCCAAACAACATATTGGGCCACACCAATTCACATTTCACAGTTAATGTTGTTCTCTGTGATTAAGCCTCGCGGGGTAAATTGTAAGACTCTTGACTCAGCTGCAGTTTATTTAGGTAATCTAAATGACTGTTCTAAATCCACCGACCTAATTTATCTCTCCCGACGTGATGAGATTTAAGCTTTAGTTTCACCGAAAAACAACTTTATTTCAGCAGTGTCGCACAACAACTTCAAACACTTCAAAAACAACTTTAAATTCTAAAGAAACAACTGCAAATGCGTTTCACCAGCGTTATGTCGATGAAAACTCCAAACACTTTTTATGGAATAGGAGACAAAGATACAAAATATATACCGCCTGACAGTAGCGTGGGGTTTCTATAACTCCATTCCTATCGGCTTCACTTACCACTTATCTTTTGAAGCCTCTCATCCAAATCCTTACCCAATGAAGCAGAACCAGCTTTCACCACTGCCGCCTGATAGATAGCTACCGTTGAGTTGCCTCTGGACAATTGCTACATCGGATACACAAGTACATTTTTGTTCGGGCCTACTTAACAAATGTAAGGGTCAGTTCACACCGCGACGATATGCAACACTACGCGGCGCTGCATATTTAATATATCTATTCAAAATTGAACTATATTTACTACACAAAAAGATACACGATACATATGCCATCAGTAATACACGGCACAGCGATCTGCCACTTTACATTCAAACTCTAACAATGAAACGTGTGTCTTCTAGTGTGATGAATAAAGTTAAGTTTCGAATAGCTATCTTAAAAATGCAGCGCCATGTCGCGTATCATTTCGTTTCGGCGTGATTAGACTATTCTATTCTATCTCTATCTAGGTAGTCTATTCTACACAGATACGTGAAATTGTGACATGATACTCATGCTTTAGAAAAGAGTACAATTTTGTTTTCAACTTTTGGTAAAACCAAAATTCAAAGTTTAATCAAACAAGTTTTAGCCGCAGCGGATCAATGTCTGTAATTACCAGTTGGCCAGTTCGTAACTGTCGAGAGCGGTCCGACATTGTGCGTTCTTTTTTACAGATGTCGTTATGCCGTTAAAGTGTTGTGAGAGACAAGTCATCGATAAAAATATTATCATTACTAATATTATAAACCTGAAAGTTTGTATGTATGAATATGTAGATATATGTTGTTTGGCTGTTTGCTAATATATCTACGTAATGGATTTGAATGAAATTTGAAAATGAGTGTAGTATAAACTCTGGAGTAACCCATTAGGTACTTTTTATCGCAGCGAATGTACGGTTCCCGCAGGATTTTTTTTGTGCGTACGAAGTCGTGGGTGAGTTATAATTTTTACGCGTTTGTTGCGCAATTACAAAGTACATGAGTTCATCCTGTGGCGATGTTCGCCCAAAATAATCTATAAGTGCATATAATAAATTCCTAACATAATTATTAAGTTTGAACTTTATTATTGCTCTGTTGCCTTATACAAGTAAATAAAAAAAAGTGTGTGTCAGCTACGACGCACGACTGGAGTTTACTCTAAAAAGTAAAACACGTCCCTCAGAAGGAACAAAAACTTTAGCGATCGATTTTAGTTCAAAAGTTCGCGCCATGTGAAAAAAAGTGACAGGTGCGCAGAATAGGTTGCGCACGAAAACGTAACGAGGTCATTCGTTTCGTTCGATTTTACTCCTCATATTTTTTTCATACCTGGGGCCTTATATGAAAATCGATTCTTAAGGAGTATACTCCAAAAATAAAAGTCAATGTTGGTACTGATTGACAAACGTCAACGTGTAACATAATTGTATCTATCAAACGCACGCTAGTGTGTGTAAACAATTCGAGGTAGTGCGCGTTGTTTTATATAAGCTTCCCCACACCTTCCTCCACATAAACTTCATGCTTCAGGCATGTGGGGTCACATAAGGCGTGCGCGTTCTTCGGGAGTGTAAGTAAGTGTAAGCGAGAGCAGCGCCCGCATCGCTGACACGCAGCGCGCTCGCGGCGCGCACACAGCGCCCGCATCGCTGACACGCCCGCCTAATGTGGGAAGGCCTTAACTGTGCAAAATATCATATGTCTCCGTTTGCACAATTCTATTAAAACTGTTCTGAAAGTTTTGCTTCACGTATTAATTTATAAACGTGGATAAGGAAAACGAGAGGCAAATGGAACAAAGATAATATTTTGAAGCAAGAAAACAATTTTTCTACATATAAAACTTTCGTTTATTTAAATAAATTAAGAAATAATTAGGTTTTACAGTTTGATAAAAGTAAAAAGAATTAGGATTTTATGTGTGGTTTTGTAATTATATGCATTTCGGAGTCACAAAAAGTTGAAATATTCTTTTTAAACATTAGTCTATAAAAGCTGCATAATTAGTTTACTTACATCAAATACAAAAAGAATTACTACGGTATGTATCAACATAAACGCGCAAAATTACGAGATATCAGAAATTTTGTGCATATGGCCATACATTTCGTAGCAACTTACTAGCGTGTGACGTCACCTGGTGATTGTGTAGTGTACAGTACGTCTTTTATATGGGACGTTTTCACGAGACTAACAAAAATGCTTCAAACAATCCGCAATATCTTTGAAAATTTTGACTTTTAGTTTACAATTCCTTTCTTTATTATATAGTCTTATTTTTCAGAGCACTATTCATTTATGTAATAAAAAATACAGGAAAATACCGTATTACTGTAAAATGTATATAAAGCAACCATAACAACAATGTCTCCACAGTTCATTTCATGAATATATCTTTTATACATTTTATTATTATCTAATATTATACAAATAAAATTGAAGTGTCTGTTTGTAACTTTAAATGTATATTGTAAATGTATTGTCTGTCCGCATGTCTGTTTGTCTATCTATTTGTTCCGGCTAATCTCTGAAACGGCTGGACAGATATATATATGACTTTCACTGGCAGATAGCAGAAGATATAAGGTGTAACTTTTATCTTAGGATTCCGTTCAAAAACATAGGATTCCGTTTCCGTTCCGTAGTTTTTCGCAGACCTAGTAGCGGGCACCAGCTAGTTCGAATATAATTTTAGTAAGTAGCCTAAGGTGTCCCACTGCTGGGCAAACGTCCAATAACCCCCACGTTCCTGAGCCCCCGGTGGCCAGCCTGGCTGGTGTGCGTCCAGCTCGTAGCAACATTTGAATTTGAGACTTCGGAAATATTTTTTTTATCGAAGAAACGTTTCTAATTTGTTAAAATGTGTAAGTGTGCATATATAAATTCCGAATTTGAAATTCTGAATAATTCCGCTATCTTTAGACATTTCTATTTCGACAATCGAGATACGTCCATCAAATGTCACTGTCACATTATAAATGCAACGTTCCTCTCTACACTTTCAATCTTGATTACGATAACTACGCAAGCCTTCGCTAGACAGCTGCCGAGAAACCGGTCTATGATGTTAAAACTCGGCTAGAATGTAAAAGCGGTATAAAGAGTTAGATTTTAGACTTTTAGGAAGTGGCTTTTTAGTTATTTTTGTCATTGATACATTTTATATTTCAATAAATTACTTTGACAGCCACAAAGGTTATATTATTTTTTTAATCAAAAATGTGTCCTATATAAGTTTTTTTTTTGTAATGAACTGAAAGATATTGCTTACTTAATGCTTATAAAAATTATGACAGCAGGTAATAAAATTATTTGTATTTGTTGAAACGATTATAACTACCCAATTAAAACTTCTTCATTACTAACATTTTAGGAATATTTTGCTTAGAATATACTATGCTGTAAATCAAATGTTAAAACAATTGGAATGACGTATTTAATCTTGTATTGTATCGATAATATTATGTTTCCCCATCCCTAAGTTCAGTGACCTCACTATAAAACTTTTTTGATCCATTAACTTGTTTCTTCTAAGTGCCATAAAACTATAATTTTGTTTGAAATCCTTTCGCCGTAGCTGTATTAAATCAAATTGCAGATTTCGCTAAAGGATTTATAATATTGGTTTCTTTGTGTTTTATTTATTTTTCAATACTTTATTTCATCTTAGACCGTTATATTTGAGGGAATGCTTGCGACTGAAATGAATCGAAATACACTTATGACACAAAATAAATTTCACTAAAATATATTAAATATATTAAGATAACCACTATTGCATATTCTTGACGGAAATAATTTGGAACATATTAGAACACAATATAATATTTTCATACAAAAATTGGCTCAGTCTATACTAATATTATAAAGAGGAAAATATTGTTTCTTTGTTTGCATCGAATAGTAGAAAACTACTGGACCAAATTTTATGAAATTTAACACAGAGTAGACCACGGGGAAGAATATAGGCTACTTTTTATCAAAATGCACGGTCCCCGGGCGTCCCTTTTGCACGTACAAAGTCGTGTGGAACATCTAGTAAGCAAAAAAAAAATATAAGAAGCTTAGCAAATATAAGGAGGAAGCCACTGAGCAGAAATTAAGAAATGTTACTAATATAAATGTGTAAATATGAAAGTTTATGAGGACGAATGGATGGATGGTACCAAATCATCCATCCATTCGTCTGATAAGTACTTCCATTTCTGATAAGTACTCTTTCACACAAAAAACTACTAAACGGATTTCGATGAATTTTGGGATAGTAGTAAGTTTAGTCTTTTGATTAACACATTTCACCTTACTACTTATACTTTTCATCCCGAAAAAGAACAGTGTTCCCATGGGTTACTGTATGGGCTATATATATATATATAAAGGCCTTTATATATATATAAAGGCAAAGCTGATTGACTGATGTATTAACGCACAGGCCAAACCCTTAGGGCTAGAAATTTTAAATTTTGCACATGTATTTCTCATATGACGCAGACATCCACTAAGGAAGGATTTTTTTTAAACTCAACCCCTAAGGGGGCAAAATAGGTGATAAAAATTTGAATGAAAATTTTTATTCCTTGATCACATATGCATGACATTTCGCGTGAATTGAGTACGGAGCAATTTATGAGTTACGTATTTCAGAATTTTCTAAAATTCAATCCCTAGGTGGGAAAAAAAAAGGATTGAGTGCTTAAAACCTAATTTCACGCGGGCAATGCCGCGGGCAAGTAATGCTAGAATTATTTATATTTTTCTGCTTTTTCCACAGTAATGACATAATAAGCAGTAAATTTCTCTGAAAATTAAAAACGTCCGTCCATAAATATACAATATCTATGGACGCTTTTACACCACGTTAATCTAGTCCCGTTCTTGTTCTCGAAGAACTTGTTTTGCGGGTACCGGAAAACGGAAATATATTTAAGGCCACAGAGGTCGCCAATGTATACGTATAGTGTAGGCCGTACTTAATTACTATTTCGTAGTTTGGTTACTAATTACGATTAAAGGTACTTAACTACGTCATGTAGTTAAGATTACATTTAACTTAACTACATGGAGTAGGATATTTTGATATGTACATGTAAATGAAAAAAAAAAAATTAAATTTGCAACATAATATTATGCATGGAATCTGGCTGCATTAAAAAGCTTCTACTTATTTCTACTTAAGTTAATTGATATGAATGATTAAATAAAAGGATAGAAGTTATGGATATCTCGTTAAACAATGTTTTGTCCTTGTCAAGCGACTTTTCCAACGTATCAACGTTGGAAAAGTCGCTTGACAGACAAGTACAAACATTATATAGCTTATCAATTGAGTTAATATTTTTATTAGGAAGGGGTCTTAAGCAAATTATATATTATTAATCAGTTATTTATTACTTTTGTATTGATTGAAGTAGTTCGAAACGATACGCGCGTGTTAGAATATTGGTATTTTATAAAAATAATATATGTTATACTTCACAAATTTATATTTTAATCTAAGCAAACTGTCATAAGTCACTTTTATACTTTGACAGTGATGTCAAAATATTTTTTTTTTATTTAATTATTTCCTGTTCTAAAATCAAGAGTATTTTATATACGCAAGTCGCAAAATCATTTAAAAATATTATGTGTACCTAGTAATTATAAGTAGTTATAAAAAGTAATCTTGTAATCGTAACTGCAACTAAAATTAGTAGTTAGTATTCAAAATCTTTAACTACCTGTCACGATTATTTCATGCAATTTGTAATCATGATTACTTATTACTATATTATGTAGTTGTAGTTGGTAATCATTAGTTAGATTTCACGTTGGCCAACTCTGAATCTCTCTGACAGACAGGCGTATTTACTTTTCAATCTCAAATTAATGTTAAAGCTCAAATATAATGTAAAATAAACTCATTTAATAAAATAAATAAATAAATAAATGCAAATATAAAAAAACGATAGGATATTATTTTTGACGTGATAACGTCTTATAAATCGATGGAGCCGGCTGCACGCACGAAAAAACATGAATCATGCGTTACCTGTTACCCGTTATCGTTACCAAGTACCAGCGTTACCTTGCATTGCCGGTACCTTATTATTATTATTATTATTATTATTATTATTATTATTATTATTATTATTATTATTATTATTATTGTTGTTGTTGTTGACGTTGTCACGTTCAACTATCGTCAGTAAACCGACTTTACAGACAACCGATGTTTTTTGCTATATTACAGAACCTACACTAAAATGCGTTTGCCACGCGAAATTCAACTTTATAACATACCGAAACATTGCTAACTGTACGTACCAAATATGGACATCACACGTAACCAACCGCACCTAATCCTGACACTTAAGCCTCCGTCCCACGGAACACAAACACTGAATCGCATTCCTAGCCAGCTTCACTAATGTCTCAATCCAGATTTAAGCTAAAACAAATCCTAGGAACCGCAATTAAAGTCGAATTTTGAACAGCTTAAAATTCGTTGCATACTCGGGATCAAAATTTTAAAATTGAAATTTCAACTTCACTTCCCTGTTTCAAGGTGCATTTTCGTTTGTGGTATGCATGCATTAGTAGCACTAATTGTTCCTTCGCTATTAAGATGTGATCCGTGGGACATTAACCTCAATTTTGTATTTGCATTCACACTAGCCCCTGTTTTGGTGGCGCTTAGAGTTAATGAAGATCTATTCTGAGAGAGATCTGCTCCTTGTTGCTCAACGAATAGGGAAAATGGTAACTGATACTGTTATCTTGTATGACAAATGGTCGACAATTGTTAGACCAAAAATGTTTGCATGGATGTATGTTACTTCTAAGGGAAGGCAAGTTTTAATTGAGATATATTGAAGGTCTGCAGGTAAAAAAACGCACTTTTTACGATGCTACGATACTTAACAAAATGTATTATACTTTAAACGAGACAAACTTGTATATAATCGTAACCTCGGATTCAGCGCAAGTATTACAATGAAATTTAGTATGCAGGGAGTTTTGGAGGAGAATAATTGATCTAGCCAGGTCTTATCCCTGCGAAACTGCACATTTTAAAGTTATACGTGTTTCTTCTTTCGTGCAACAATATATCAATAAATTCAATGAAGTCAGTCCGGTTGGTAGTATTTAAAAGTGTAATTTTTGCGTTGTTCGGAAATTCGGAATAGTTTCGGAATAGGTTCGAACCCCAGTAAAATATTTTTGTTTTTTTTTTTTTATATATACTAGAGGTCTGAGCTGGTACTGAATATTTAAATGATAAAATAAATATTTATTTTCACCACAAATTTGATATGCATTTTAATGGAAATTTTTATCTTATTCTTAAATCTTACTTTTTAATATATTGACGTTATTAAAACTTTGACTATATTATTAATTAGTGAAATTTTAATGCACGTGTAAATTATAAATACAGCGATTATCTCTATTATTATTATTATTATCTAATCTTTTAAAAAATTTAATCTAAAATAGCTTTATAACTATGTAATACTGAAAATATTTGCGCACAAATAATGTTTATTTTAGTTGAACATGTTCTAAAAATATAAATATATATTTGAGAACATGTTGAAAATTAAAATACCTACGATACCATATTCTTAACAAATAAATGAATTTGAATTATAAAATATTATCCCCATTGCACCCGCGTGGGGTATGTATTTCAAAAATCCATTTTTATTGGATTACATTATACATCATAACAGCTATCTGCGTGACAAAATTTCTTATTGTTGATATTTCACTTTACAATTTTTGGACCCATTTCACCCCTTTAGGGGACGAACTTCATAAAACTATAAAATACGTGCTCATTATTTTGTAATTATAAAATCGGATATGGAATTTCACGAAAATCGGACTTTAAAGATTTTTCATACAAACTCTCAACCCTTATTTTACACCCTTAGATGGTGAATTCTAATAAACCCTGATACGTAGATTTAATTCAATGCACTTTAGAACACGAATCTTAATTCTCATCGAAATTTGGTGCAGATTCAAAGATTTTCCATACAAACTTTCAACCACTATTTCACCCCTTATTTTTACTAATAATAATAATGGTTCACTCTAAGCTTATAATAATTTTGAATTCTACTTTTGTATATCTATACAAATACCTTACGCATTAAAAATCATTAAAAATAAAATTATATTCATCTTTTAGTAAATTCTTAGCTAGAATAATACTTTGTAAGCGTTATTTTTACAAAAATAATTAATCTTGTAGATTTTTTTCAAACGTTTGGTAATTAACTTTTAATTGTATACGTGAAAATGCTTAATTGCTTCGAACGCTGCAAAATTTTCTTTGTTATTTTGAAGTGAGATAACATTCAGAGTAACCATAGACTTTAAATGCGACAGACGTATACTAAAATAATACTGATTTAGTGATAAGCATTAGCAGGAAACACACTTTCTATACACTACACCGATCATTGTAAGTTGTCGGATTTGGATTAAGTGGGTAGGTAAAATCTTTAACAAAAGATACATCTACAGCAAAAAGTACATCTAAAGTACATCTAAAGCAAAAAAGAGATACAACTGAGGCTCTATAGCTGTTGCCCGCGGCACTTCCCGCGTAAATGCAGTATTACACGGGAATACTGTACTTTTTCGGATAAAAAGTATCACATGTTTTAATCCGGAGCCTACACTACTATTATACAAAATTTCATTGGAATCCGTTCAGTAGTTTTTGCGTGAAATATTAACAAACATCCATCCATTCATCCATCCATCCACACAAACTTTCACATTTATAATAGTAGTAGGATTAATTGTATGCAATAGGGATATTTCGTTTCTAAAAATTTTTCCATGCTACCATACGTTTTAATATAGCATATCATTTTATTCACTTTTTAAGTAGAGTAGAAAAGGTCCGCAAAAATCTGAAATTTGTACAAAATACAAAATTTTATAGTGTGTATTGTTCACAAATTTCTTCTCACACTGACAACCTTTGTCACTAGAATTCGTATCGGTAATTTACCATTATTGTTTTAAAATAAAATCAATATACTATTTTGTCTCTACTTGGGCATGTGTTTGACGAAGCATGCCATATCTACACCTCTAGCTCAATCGCCAACGTAAATAAACACCAACATAAATGTTACTTTTAATTAGATTGCATCGTTTTGTTTCGTACGAATTTATTCATGATTAAATTCCTGGAGTTTCTGCGACCGAGTCCAACGCACCTTTCATCTCGAATTAATTATTGGGAATCGCAACCAAATTATATATATATATATATATATATATATATGAAAAATGAGAAAAGCAGAAAAGCTAATTAAATAGGAAAAGTGAAGAAAATATATTTTAATAGCGTAGTAACAAACTTTAATAAAAGTAATCGATTTACATTTTTTTAGGTATTAGATACTTACTTGTTGCCATAGATATTGACAAAAAATGTATATTTTCCAATCTATGAAATATTATAAACTCAAATTTCAATTTTCTTATGCAAGAAAAAGTGCTATACGAACCCAAAGAATTCATATTCAAGTATGATTCCGAAACATTGTGTTTGTCGCCCACAATGGAATGAGGTTTGCAATAATTTTACATTTCTATTCACCTACATTCACACACACCCATTCACCCACATCCATTCGCGCACACCTTTTCAACCGCACCTAGGTCTAACGTATGCACTGTATTGTAATATGCATAAAATCTATAACTTAATAAAATTCTTGAATAAAATCATAATCTGGTTTGGTGCAAAGCTGCAGTCCTATAGTTAAATTGAAATAATATTACTATTTAATTAATATAGCTATGAAAAATCAGAATTTACTCGCAATATTTTAAATAGCAAAATGGATAATTAATCCCATATTAATATTGAAAAAACTATAGTTAATGAGAATCAATTGATATTTGGATTTTCCATTGCTAAATATTTCCAATCAAATAATAATTATAAAATTAAGTATTGTTTGTAACCTGCACTGATATTATCGGGGTTTTTGTGCAAAAACAAAATGTTCCAGTCTCTGCACGAAATCCCATGTCCCTGCTAGATATAATTTTGATTCGCAAACTAATAAGCAAACAACAACTGTAAAAACAAACTGATACCGACGACATAATCGTTACGGCCTGTCCCAGCAGATCTTCTTTTTACCCGACTACGGCGAAGCCAAAGGGAAGGGTAATAATTTAGGCAGTCTATGTATGTATGTTTGTTCCACCGTAGCGCCTAAACTACTGGTCCGATTTTGATAAATGAGATTTCAATAGATTCCTCACACCATTCGCGACAGTCCCAACATCGATGTATTTAAAAGACGCTTGAAAGAGCATTACCTCAAATCTGAATCCATAGAGATACCGTTATTATGTATACATATAGTATTTATATAGTATTTATATATATTAGTTATAATAATATATTAGTATTTATATATAGTAACTAGCTATAATTTTTAATTTATTTACTTAGCTTATTTACTATATTTTATTTTATTATAGATATAAATATTTGAATTATTATTTCTACAATAATTGTAGAAATAATATTGTGCACGTCCTAACTGCTATATTTCATCCCATTTCTCTCCGTAGGGCTGCTGGAAAAAATTTCTAATTAGAAATAAGCAGTCCTTTGTGTCATCTTTCTTTGTTAATTCTATTGTCATAATTTTCTGTGTGTACAATAATTTGTTAAATAAATAAATAAATAAAATAAATAGATTCGTTGTAAAAGCCCTGGTAACATAGCTATATAATTTCCGTAGTCGTGTTACAGATTTTTTTTAAAATAAAATTCTAGTTATCATGTTCAATATTACAATGTTTCTTTTATTTTTTTTATGAAATTGACTAGAAACCGAGCAGACGAATGGCCTGATATTAAGCAATTACCACCGCCCCTGGTCACTCGTAACTCACTCGGCGAAACAGAAGGCAAGCGTTATTTCACGACGGTTTCCTATAAGGCCGTGATATTTATCCATTCGAGCAATACGTGCCGAAGCATGGCTCTCCCACGATAATAATAAAATTACTATTAATTATTTGGTAAAAAGCGATAAACTCTCAAACAGCGTATCGCTATAGCTTGTCGCTCGCGCCCGTGTCAACCCTGCTTTGTTCCACCGGGGGACTTATTGTCCAACTTTGATTTACGGCCTCGATGAAAACTCCGATCTTAGATTATACGGAGCGGATCCCTTCACCTTTGATATGTTTGACACAGTTGCCGCTATCTGTTGGGTGAGTGCCATAGAAAGTTTAGCTGTAACATGTTTCTGTCTCTGTAGTTTTTGGTCGCGATATAAGTGTAAAAAAATAACATTTTCTCTTTTGTACTTTACTAGTAAAATATTTAAAAAATAAATAAACAAAAAATGTATTACATTCTTTTTTCTTGGCAACACTGAACAGCGAAAAATGCGACTTGTACTAAGATTTTGGCGTACTATTTTTCATTTATTAGAAAATTAGAAAAAGTGACGAAAACCTAAAAATGAAGTTTAAATCTTTAAATTAATAAACCGCACGTTTACAATGGACTTTTGAAACAACATGATGGCTTTTGAAGCACGTATGACAGTAGAAGAGAATGTTAATTTCATGTTGTCAAGTTTTGTGAGTTACTGATTTATCTCAGTCCAAATTTCGATTAAAAAATAGGTAAAATATTACAATACTTATTAAAATATTGAAAAAAAATATATTATAAAATTTGAATTATGTTTGTATCGAAAAAAATGATGAATATGGTCGATTTTACCAAATAACTATTCTTTTGTTAGTTTAATAGCTCACCCGTGCCCACTTCGTTGGGCGTTAAACATTTTTTGATGTTGATGATGAGGATAAAAAGTATCCTAAGTTACGCCTTATAATATCAGATATCTGCCAGTGAAAGTCCCGTGAACGTGAACAAACAGACATACAGACAGACTGACGGACAGACTAAAATTATTAAATTTATTTTTATATTATTAATACCGTACATATTTCATATGCATTAAGTGACAAGCTGTTAATTTGAAATTACAAACAGACATTTCAATTTTATTTATCTGTATAGATTGCGCTCTATAGCTCTCGTAGCTCTGCTACGTCATAGTATAGTTCTGCGTCGTAGCTGTGCTACGTCGTAGTATAATTCTGCGTGGTAGCTTAACTTCGTCGTAGTAATTAAACGTCGTAGTCCTGCTACGGTTCTAGCTACAGAGCTAGAATGCTACGATGTCGTAGCTATACGTTTCCTTATTAATACGAATATTTACACAGTTGCTGTCGTGTCTATCAAGTGGCTTTTTCAACGTATTAGATAAAGAGAGCAACATGGATTAGCGGCTATTTTTAAAGCTACCGAGTATTAAACGAACGAACTATTCGTTGCCACGTATTATCTAGTAGATAATATATTTCTTTTAAAATAAGCAGTTGTATGACTTAGTTACAATGTGCTATCATCATCATCACGACTGGCATACCGAGTCTCTCAGCAATCTCTATGCATGCAAAAGCTGCAATTTTATATGATTTCAATACAACTTCAAATTATGTAAAACTGGACTTATTGTATCAGTGTATAAATTCAGCGTTCAAACTTGCACGAAGCACACATATCATTTAAATTGCGTTTTAAATCGTGCTCCTACGGCAGCGGAAACTCGGTCAGGTCAATATAAATTATTGTTTTATTTATAAATAAATACAAATTGTGCAGGAGAACTTCTCATACACTTCTCAAACATCTATGAACTATCTCATAAACGCGCTTTTGAAATCTTATCAAATTTAGAATGTTTTTGAGATTATTGATTTAAGGACCCGTTTAACATAAATTTTCTGTTTTTTGTCGGTTGAGTTTGCGACCAAATGACCAAAAGAAACCAAATCCTACAAAACATTTTCAGTATCTAAAATTAGTTTTAAAATATTTTAAAAAGTTTTGATCCATGGCTAGGGAAATTGATTCATCAAAAATCTAATGGTACAGTTTTAGTTTTTATCAAAAACGAGCTCGCCATTCCTTTCAGCATTTTTCGCTATCCATTATAGCTTCGGATTTTGCTTTCGTGCCCAAGTAAAAAATTCACCTGTATAGAATCAGCTATCTACAGAACAGATTGGCCGAGCCCATTTCATGGAACTGAAGCTGCATAAAATTTACGCTCGTTTGACGGTGACATTACTGCGACTAAATAAAGTAGAACGGGGAGAGAATGACGTATAGGTACAGCGTCATCATTTCCAGCTTTACTCTAACACTGAGAGAGGAGAGACCCGTGCCCAAATAATAAATATTACTAACGTAAAGAATTTTCACTCCACCGATTTGCACGAATGACAGCTCGCGGCTGTGTGCGTGGCTGGGCGAATGCGGAGGCGGGCGGGGCGTGAGTTTTTTCCAGCCAGGACTTTCGTTCACGGGGGCTGACCGCTGATCGTTTCGTACTTTGACATAATTGTCAGTATAATTTTATAATATGTATTTATGATAGATTTGTCTGACGCGACGTTTAAAATTATTTCGGTGTTAACCTTAGGCTTACGTCAACATAGCTGACATTCGCCGGTGCTCGAGTCTGAGACATCATTATCGATGATTTAGGGTACTCAGGAGAACCAAGGTTTGCCTGATATCAAGCTCATTCCTATCATCATTATCAAATCAAATCAAATCAAATCAAATATTTTTTATTCAAAATTGGTATTTTTAAATACTCTTTTTGAACGTCGTTACTACGTGATGCCTACCACCGGTTCGGGAACTAACCCAGCGAGAAGAGCCGGCAAGAAACTCGTCTGGGACCATCTTTTACCAAAAAGATGGAAAATTATTCTTTTAAAATCAAAATTATTACAATGTTTGCTTATGTCTATGTAACAAATAATAACATAAGATAAGGAGCCACCTTATTCCCAAGGTGTGCCGTCTTGAATGAAGTCATTAATTTTATAATACGCTTTGGCACACAAACGTTCTTTAACTACTTTTTTAAACTTATTAATGGGAAGGTTTTGAACCTTTTCTGGGATTATATTGTATAAGCGTATACATTGGCCTTTAAAGGATTTACTAACTTTGCTTAGTCTGAACACTGGCATATCTAACTTGTTCTTATTTCTAGTGTTTACACAATGATTATCACATTTCTTTTTGAAGTTGTTTAGATTCTTTCTTACGTATAACACATTTTCCAAAATGTATTGAGATGCGACGGTCAGAACTTTTATTTCTTTAAACTTTTCCCTTAGAGATTCAAAAGTCGACATCTTATAAATAGAACGTATAGCACGTTTCTGCAGCACAAATATTGTATTAATGTCCGCAGCGTTTCCCCACAAGAGGATGCCGTACGACATTATGCTATGAAAATAGCTAAAGTAAACTAATCGCGCGGTCTCTATGTCGGTAATTTCTCTAATTTTTTTAACAGCGTATGCTGCAGAACTCTGCTTATCTGCCAATTTAGCAATATGTGGTCCCCACTGTAACTTACTATCTAAAGTTATACCTAGAAAAACAGTGGTGTCTACTAATTTCATTTTCTCATTATTTAATAGTATATTGGTTTGTGCCTGCGTAACATTTGGCAAGCTGAACTTTAAACATTTTGTTTTATTAGAATTCAAGAGTAAATTATTAGCATTAAACCAATGTACTATTTTTGAGAGAGCACTATTTACCTCGTCATTGTTAGATTGTCGTCGCTTCACATTAAAAATTAGTGAAGTATCATCAGCAAAAAGTGCTATCTCATGCTTATCATTAACTAGATAAGGTAGATCATTTATATAGATGAGAAATAGAAAAGGGCCCAAAATAGACCCCTGTGGTACTCCTAATTTAATTTTAGTACCATTAGACCTTTTGGAATTAACTTCTACAGTCTGTGTTCTATTTATTAGATAAGAGCTTAGAAACTTTAGAGCCGTGCCCCTTACACCATAATGGTATAATTTCCTGAACAGCGTATCATGCTCCACACAGTCAAATGCTTTGGATAAATCACAGAATATACCAAGTGCATCCTGTGACCTCTCCCAAGCTCCAAATATACTGCACAGAAGACTAATGCCTGCATCTGTTGTGGACCGACCTTTAGTAAAACCAAACTGATTACTATGTAACAAATTATTCGAGTTGAAGTGAAAAATTAATTGATTTAGAATAATTTTCTCAAAAATTTTACTTAAAGTCGGTAATATGGATATTGGTCTATAGTTAGCTGGGTCTGCTTTATTCCCAGCTTTAAAGAGAGGCATCACCTTGCTGTGCTTCATCAAGTCAGGGAACACGCCACTTTTAATACAATTATTAAAAACTAATGCTAGGTGAGGGGCAATGATGTCAATTACTGGGTTTATAACTTTTGTGGACATACCCCAGAGATCAGTTGTACTTTTAATATTAAGTAATTTAAATGCCTTGATAATGTCTCTAGAGTCTATTTCTTTGAAAATAAAATTTACATCACATTCCCTCACATTATCTCTAAGTAATTTTTCGGCAACTGTAGGTGATGAATTTAAGTTTTTTGTAGTTGAGATCGGAATGTCTGCAAAAAACTTCTCAAATACTGTCGCAACTTCAATGTCAGAACTAACTTTTTTATCATTAATATAAAGTTCAAATTTAGAGTTGCGACTGGCGACTCTTCCAGTCTCATCTGCAATTATTTTCCATGTGGTTTTCACTTTGTTTTTAGAGTTCTTAATTTTTTCTTTGATGTGAAGAACCTTCGCTGCTTGACATACCTTCTTGAAAATCTTCGAGTATTTCTTGACATATAGTTTAAAAGCTTCACTCCTGTTCATTGACTTCTCGTTATACAAGTCATACAATCTTTGTCTACTAACAATAATACCTGCAGTTGCCCAGTTACTAAAATTATTTCTTTTATTATTAAATTTGACCGATTTAGAAGTAAATACAGAGTCAAATTGGTTTTTTACTAATTTAAATAAATTATTAAAAGTTTCATTTGGATTAATTGACTCATTCAAACATTGAAAACTTGAAAGTAATTTACTTCTAAATTTCTCAATACGTTTTGTGTTAACAGGAATAAACTCAATATTTTCTATCGGATTATTATCACATTTAAGATCAAATGATGCTAGCTGTCCACAGTGATCAGAGTTAAGTACATTAATTATTTCTTTCCTAAAAGTAGTGACATTTGTGAAAATATTATCTATACAAGTAGCTGTTGTTTCACATATTCTTGTTGGTTCGTAAAATAAATTAATTAGATTATACGATTTGAACAAAGATGTGAATCTAACAGTGGTGGAGTTAGAGTCTAATAAATTAATATTAAAATCACCACATACAATAATCTTCTTATTAGAGACACCATATCCATTATATTATACTGCAATGACACTTCGATGCGAATAGCTACAGTTGAAGTATAAAATAAAATAATAATATTTATATTAGTGGTTCGACTATGAACACACTTGCATATTTTCTTTAAAACCTGCACCCCGCGCTACAGGATGCGGTGAAGTGTGAAAATCACTGTTAGCTGCCATTAATATAAAATTCTCTTCTACAACTTTATTAAATGAGAAAAATGTGACATATCTCAGAGCGTTTTCAATTTAAAAACAATGTAGCCAGTAGCGTTCATTTATTAACGTTAATCTAGAGATTTAAAAAGACGTGTATATCAACTCATGCGGAAACTACCCACTGAATTGAGAAGAGTCTCCGGGGATATGCATAATATATGTATACATGCATAGTATTCCTGGATAACAAAAGATTCCATGTAATCATTATTGCTTGCACACAAAACAGCGATCCGGCGCGCTGCATTTGTAACGCAGAAAACTGCAAGGCGAATGCGGTGCTTTGACGACTTTCAATGGTAATAATTATATTTTATAAGCTGAATACTGATATCGGTGATAAGAGTTGCATACTTCTGTTACTCACGAAGTATAAGCAAGAAGAAACAAAGAAGATCGCAGAAATGTGATGAGTCATGCGAGTTCATAGATTTGAACGATGACGTCACATTGCTCTTATCACGACCCACATCAGAACTTACTCAGATTCTCAGACCGAATAAAAAGTGAGGACAAAGCTTTGTCACACATAAACTGGGACGATTTTTTATGCAGCAGCGCACTACATGCAGAAATAACCACACACTGCGAAGCTCGCCTTACGAGGTAAGGCGTAGTTTCGTTACATGTGTTTGCGTGATACGAGGCGTTTAGACCGGCCTCCCTGAGTAGTTCGCAGAGCTCCGTTTGCACATTGTTTAATTGGTCTGATCTAAGATTATAAAAGACTAGTTTTCGATATCTATCAACAGAATGAGTTGAAATCCACACATAGACCATCATCATCATCGTCAGCCCGTAGTCGTCCACTGCTGGACATAAGCCTTTCCCATTTAGCGACACCATACCCAGTCCTCTGCCTTCCGCATCCAACCGCTTCCCGCCACTCTCTTTAGGTCGTCGGTCCACCTCGCGGGAGGTCGTCCTACATAGACCATGTATGCTCTAAATTATGTTCTGTAATTAGCATATTGTATATTCTCAAATATAAGTCACCTTACAAAACCTTAAGAGTAATCTAATTTATCTTTGGCTCAGTCTGTTGTTGATTATGGGCTGAGTAGTTATAGAAGATCGTTTAGAAGTCACTTACTTAATAAACATTCGTAAATGTTACGCATGTTAAAATGATTGTACCTAAATCTGTTAAAAGTAAATATAAAACAAATGAAGAAGGCATTTTTGAGTATTATAATATTATAAACATATTTAATTTGACAAAATTAGCTGTGTTAAATGAAGTAAATGATCCTACTTTATTAATAAAAAAACAAGAGTTAGCAATTTGAGACAAACTGATTGTAAAACAAAAAAAAATATTAAGCCTGACTGTAATAATTATTATGGAAGCAGAATGCTAAGTAACTTAATAATTAGTTTGTAGAAGAGTTGCCGGAAGACTTTCTCAGCTGTACCAGGACAAATGTGAATATAGACGGCAAATAAAAATACCTATTAAAATACCTGTAAATAACGTAGGTAGCTGGCTACGATGCGACGCACGACGCGACTTCTTGTCCAAATAAACTCATGACACGAAACGTTTTGTGGCACGAAACATTTTTGTTTGAATGATTACATTATTTTTGTGAAATATTGAAAAATAAGTAATTAACAATAATAATTGTAGTAAGATGGTATAAGATAGTATGTCGAAGGAATGATCTTCGAAGCAAAACCCGATCGCACCGATTCGCAGTTCGTTGTGAAACTCCTAGTGCTCTAGGTAGAGCAACGTAAAGATCGGAGAACTATAGTACGGATATTGTTTAGATGAACTCATTTTAGTAAGTCTGCACTGGAATAGAAAACTAAATAGAAATATAAAGTATAAAATAGAAAACGGAAATAAAATATGAAATGTTTATAATATGAACCTAGAGTTCAAAACGCTTCGGCTTTTCAAGAAACGCTTCTATTTTTCCAAATATTTTTTTATTCACAAAAATATTTAGGATTGTCCCGTCATATAGTTGAATTGCGTTTTGTTATAGGATTTAAAGTAAGCATGTGTCGGTCGCGAACGAATGAACCAAAAAACCCGGGTCGAGCGGTTAGCTTGGTTCAACAGTTCACTCGTATGAAATTGATTCGGTCCCTAGTTTGGCTCACTGATCTATGGACGAACCTTATGATCGAGCGATCTACTGATTGATCCTGGCCCGGCCCAATCGCGCGCTGAATTTGGCTCGATTGGCTCAGTTGGATCACTGGCTCACTAACGAGCTAATGAACCACGAGAACCATAGGACTCGTGCGAGCCGCGCGCGTAAACCGACTAGTCGTTACTCGCAAGGCAGTGAGTTAACGAATAAAGTATTTTAGGTTGACTGATTTGTTAATGGAATGAGTTGTTATTGTAAGAAATGTTTTAGTTTTGTTGTTAAGCTGTTCTAAATTTTGTTTTACGTATTGTTTAAAAATTTACTTACTCTATAACAAATAGTTGAGTTTTGTGTTTTACATGTTGTAACATATTAAACTAAAAAGCGCATCCCAGTATCAAACTAATTTTGGTCGAGGTAATTTATTATTGAATAGAAGAAGTTAATTTTCATATCTACATAGTTAAATTAACTTATTATAATAAATTAATTTAGTTTACTCAGTTGTATGCACAAATCGTTATTAAAACAAGATGACATACAAATACACGATATCTCTCGCCTCCAACTGAATCAACAGGCCGTCGCACGCTGAGTTTATCTGAATTGCCTTATTTGGGTCACTGGTTCACTGACTCACTAATGAGCTAAACAGCCACGAGAACCATAGAACTCGTGTGAGCCGTGCGCGTGAACCAACAAGTCGCGATTGACACGCAAGTTTTCAGCTCGCTTAGATCTTTCAGTTCATTGAACAGTTCGATCGAACGCATTTTCATATAAAATACTAGCTGTTGCCTGCGGCTCCACCCGCGTAAATACAGTACCCCAAAGGAACACTATACTTTTTCGGGATAGAAAGTATACTATGTTTTAATCCTTAACCGAAACTACTACTATACCACATTTCATCAAAATCCGTTCAGTAGTTAGATTTTGCGTGAAAGAGTAACAAACATCTATCCATCCATCCATCCTCACAAACTTTCACATTTATAATATTAGTAGGATTATTTAAAAAATATTGAATATCTCCACTTCTCCATTGATCTGAATTATATTACGAAAATTGAAATCTGAATGAAAATTGTACAATCTTATAGTATTTTGTTATGTGAACGCGACTTTTTTAAGAAGCGGGTAAAAACGCCCAATGAGTTCTAAATTTAATTGCTCCATTTAAAAATATGATTTAGCTTTATGGATAGAAACTTAGTAGGATTTTTTCCTTATAATTATAATTAGAACTCGCCCAAAAGTTCGAAATATTTTTCACTTTCCTTCCGGCCACTGAGTAATACTTGAAATCGTTTTTCCATTATCATCATTTATTCATACACACCTTTGGGAATTGGATTAAGAGTTTTTTGTTCGTGAAGTCTCATGGGTTTCAACAAATTGAAGGCTACTTTAAAATGTAGGTTACTGAAGGGAGAAGGAAATTAAGTTTTGTTACTTATTCAATTCATACACTTGATTTTTTTAAATTAGATTTTGCCTGCGCATTATTTTATCGAGGACATCAAATTTATTAAATAAATCTAAAAAAAATGCTTAGGTATTTTATGTATATCATTAATTACTGTGACACGAACACCGCTATTCCATATCCCTCTATATCCACATCAACATGACGTATTTTAATAGGTGAAGCAAAACTATGAGTACAGTTTTACGAAGCTTCTAGTTTTTTTTTTTAATTGAATGAGCCAGGAAACGGAGTAAAGTAGTAAGTAAAAAGGAGTACAAAAAGTAAGCTGTAAGTAGAAATTATCTTAGTGTCGGTTTTGACATTGTAGTCTGTTTATGTGACTTACAGTAAATCATCAGTGCATAATATGCGAAAATTGATAATGGCGATAAGCAGTGTTCACATTACCCGATTATAGAAATAAATTGTGATATTTGTACTGGTGATTCACTGCAAACTTACCAAACGTGAAAAGTCTATCGTTATTTCGACTTACATCGAAATATACCATACAATTTTGCCAACAAAATGTGTTGGCAAAATAAACGCGAAAAGTCATGTGAAATAAAATATTACATGACTCGATATAAATCATTAAAATTTTTTCCCAAACGTAAAATTCTCTTACATAAGACAAAGAGCAAGTTTTACTCTTTTATTTTCGTTCCACAGTTTTGAAAGAAATGTATTTTTAGGTTTCAGTCGGCAAATCTCTCTGTAGATTCTGGCACTTTTATTTTATGGATTACCCAGTTTAGATAAATTCTAAAACTACGATGTGACCTTAAAAATATAATCTATAAAGTGTTTTGAAATTATCTTTCTAATTCACAAGCTCCGATTTGATTAACCAAAAAAGTGAGAGCCATGCCTCGGCACGAATGGGCCGGCTTGACTGAATAAATGCTATGGCTTCACAGAAACCCGGCGATAAATAAAGCTTACGTTGTGTTTGTGAGGGTTTGAGTGAGGTTACCGGTGGCCTAAAGGGGTTTGGGATTTTAAGGACCAGGAACGCAAGTGCGCACCACCAAACCTCCTCTGTTGCGAGAGTCCATGGGCGGCGCTCATTGCCATACATCAAGCGATCCGCCTGCACATTTTCTGGTCAATTTTATAAAAAAATCAGAAAGTTAGCATGAATTCTTGTATTGTGTTTGATAAGTAGTACTAAAGGCTTGAGTAATTGGGATTTTTCAACATAAGGAACGTATTTTTAAAATAGTGTTCTGTTAGCAGACGTTGGCAATCGCTTACCATCAGTCGTAGCAGTGCTTGTTTACATTAAAATACTGTTAAGAATTAATAGATTGTCATAAGGTAGGATTTGCAGACGACAAATGTCAAATGTCGTGTACGTAAAAGATAATCTCGTGCGTACGGAACCGTACATTTTTTCCATAATAAAAAGAAGCCTAGTCCTTTCGCTGGATTCGCTTTTCCTCAAAATCGGGCCAGTTGTTTCTGAAAATAAACAATGCAAACAAACAAATCTTTCTCATAAGGTATCTTCTAACAGGCACTAAACCTAGCTTAACAGGAGTGGTGAACTCACACCGTCGGAGGTTGTGGGTGTGTGGAATTCAATAGTTATGTGAGACATAACTATTGACAGTTGACAGTGTAAGCTGTATAATGACAAACATATCAATTAGCTTAGGTTTTTAGTAATAAGTGAAATTTTTACGATTTATTATTCAATAAAGTAGTAGATTAAAGATGCTCAAAACTTGAGACCATAGTTGTTGTAAATGATTATAGAATATAATATATCGAATGTAATGATAGCTGCGACAAATATACGGATAAAAATGTAAATGATAACACTTTATCAACTCCCTACAAAAAACCTAAAACGTGCCTGTACCAAATTCTTAACACGTAGCGAAAGGTAATTAAGCGAGAGCCTTTAAAGCGCCACCTACCGTCAAATGGATCAAACTTAGGCGCAGAACCGCCCTCGTAGATTTTTATAACACTTTTGCGTTTCAGACTTCAGTAGCCCTGCACCCGTCGACGTGTGCGGACGTACGCGGATTTTCATCTCACCGCGTGTTCGGATATTGTTGTAATTTCAAATTTGAATTCGCAAAAAGTGTGTGACTTATAAACTGTGTTATGTTATTCTTCATGTAGACCACGGATGCGAGATGTTAAAAAGGTAAGTTTTAAAACTTAAAGGATTTACTGAGTATGTTTTTAAACGAACCCGTTTTAATTTTTATAACCTAATTTCATTAATCAAGCCTAAGCGAGCTCCAAAATTTAGTTTTTGTTGAACTGAGCATACATAATCAGCACGTACGCTGTACCTCATTAGAGGCAACAATGCCGCGGGTGTGTGCACATTTTTGTTCCATTATGAGCATCTATTATGCTAGACTTATTAGTGTTCCGTTACTTTTTAATTACAACACATAATTTTACTACCAAAAATGTACGCTTTTGTATGTATGGATGTCACTATCGAAAAAGCTTATTCACGTGTAATTCTTGGGGTAGGTATGGTTAACGGTTCTAACTACTAGTTAGTTACCTAGCTTTAATTATCATTTATGATGATTTTTTACCAATTACGCGTGATTTTATAATTACGTGTAAAATATGGGATTCTTATATAACATTCAAATGGGATATTCACATAACACACTTTTCTTTATCTAGACTCTAGAGTATTGAACCCGTAACCGCTATCTCTTATAGCAGCATTTTAACTACTGGACCACGAGGGTAAAAATGATTAGTTATTTTTAGCTCTATGTGAGAACTAAGATGCACAAATTATATTACAATTAACTATTAACGAGAGATACTCGTTAATAGTTAATTGTAAGAAATATTAATTCTGCAAGATTGCAATACTATGTCTAGATATGCAGCGTTTACTAAGGGCTTTGAAATACTTGTCTGAGTTTTTATTGTTTCAGTTCATAGTATTATTGTAAACGGTTTTTTTAGATTTATAACTTATAAGAAAAAAAATGTAATATCCTTGTATAGTATTTGAAGTAGGACCTATTGTTTCTTTTTTTTTTTTGGCTAACATATTTTCTCAACTCCTTTCAATTCCTATTTGCCAAAAAATAATTGGAAACAAGGGTTATTATCTATAAGCGTCTTCAACTTATACCTACCTACACACGAAATAAAGACGAAAATATCGTAAAAAATCTAAAATATTTGCAGAAGTCATGAAGGATAAGCGATACGTTTGTTTATCAGCTCCCGGCCGTTTACGGGGATAAATTTATGCACGCTTCTTTTTGCTTTTCGATATGTTTTTCATAAAAAACATTGCTAATTTGCGTTATTTTCAACGGAAACAGACATTTTTTGGGCCTGTTTCATAATCTTCTAATAAGAATTAGATAGTTATGCTCAATGTTTTATCTTCGTCGCTCAATATAAAGTAAAAGGAGGGTTACGTAGCTATAGGTTTTTCTTAAATTACTTCAAAAGTTACTGTCCGATTTCGCGCAGTATAATTCTCCTGAAGAGTGTTTAGCATGATCTGTCACCATGGAAACTAATAAGTTCCTATCTGCAGATCTAAATTGGCCACATTAAGTGAATCGTGTCGAAATCAATTATCTTTTGAAATTACTTACATGATGTTTCATATACGATTCACACAATGTGGCCATTTTAGACCTACATTTTTGATTGTCCCAAACTCCAAACATTTGTGTGTTTGTTTAGACGAGACAATTATAATTCGATTAAAATAAAATTGAAGTGTAAGATAATTACGAGAATATTACACAGATGTTGTTCAACATACACGCTCCGGTTTACCTGTAATACTCAACTGTACAGGCAAACTTGTACACCCTTAATACGTATATGGCTAGTTAAAATGCGGTTTAAATTTTTAATTCATTTTTAGTGGACACTAGATTTACTTTGACTACTGCCAGCAGCCTCACAAAATTCCTTGAAAGCATCCTTTAAAACTTAGAATGTTTGTTTCTTAGTTTGAGTTCAAAATTTTAACCTGAATTAAGACTTTCCACTTATTATACCAACTTGAAAGTTTCAGTGGTTATTCTCAAAAACTTACTCGGCTGAATTAATTTAAATGGTAGAAGATAAATGTAACTAGCCAGACCTTTGAAACGAGAAATCTATTTTTTCCAGTCTTGTTAATTTTGAAAATTAAATATGGTGAATTGTATCACATAGGGATAACTTTTCACAGGTGGATGCAGTCACACAAAGCACTTATTTTAATTGACTTTAAATTCAAAATAAGTTTTAAGGCCATATGGGTTAACAGGTAAACTTTATTCTTTTTAGGTTCAGAGGAACGAACTTTTAGTATGGCATTCATAGTTTTCACTTAGCCTTTCCATCTAAGGGCCTAGTAAGTGTCGAATAGCTTATCTGGAAGTTTTGTCACTGCTTACGTAAAGTATGTACGTGTTTTTACATATGCACATCTCTATTTATCTCTCATGTATATTTACAAGTTTTATATTTATTATTATTAAGTTTTATTTCTTTCACTATTTCAATACTACTTAGTGACAAAAGTAAACCTTATAAATATACTATATAATAGTTATCAAACTTGCGACTAAGCTTACTTACTGACTTATCAGTAGGTTGTTAACAGGCCCTAACAATAATTTAAAAAAAAGCTTACGTATCATTGTGCACTTATTAATTCATGTATTCTAATCATTTCAACCATCTGTTCCGTTCATTCCGTTCCAAACACAAATTAACCAGTTGATTGTAACTCCCCACACCGATTTCAGTGTCGGTGTGGGGTGTTTTTATAGGATCTGGTGAAAATATAATGTGCTCAGTTCAGAAATTCAGATCAAATTTTACATTAATGTTTATACCAATAAATATATTATTTCTTTTGCAAAAAAAAAACAAAAACATGAAATTCGACCAAATTATTATGTTATTGTATTTTATCTGCAATAAGTGACATTTAAATTGGTAGAATAATAATAATAATAGCCCCATATCGTTTTCGGTGACGGTGGCCAGTTTCATTGGAACCAGGCTAGCAACACAGGAGTTATTTTATAGTGACTAAGTGTGTGCGCAGTACACAAGAGCACTCTCTCTTCCTTTATTCTCGTAACCTAGTGGGACGGATAACCGACACGACTGGCGAGAGATAAGGCCCAGTAACTTTTTACATACCCAACCGGCGCATGGATCATCTTTCTTGTTAGACAATCTGGTGATCAGCCTGCATTGTCCGAACCAAACTTGGAAACAAAATTTTTTGGTTTTCCAACGCGGGAATCGAACCCACGACCGAGTCGAGAGTCAAGCTCTAAGCCACCGGACCACGGAGGCTTTTCGAATTATTGTGTGGTAGAAATATAGTGTACTATTGGCTTTTCTTTTCACGTATAGTATATTATAATGATTTGATAATTATAGAGGGTGCAGATTTAACCCAGAATGGCAATCACAAATCACTCTCATTCCAAAATAATTTGGACCCACAAATTGTTATGGAAAACGTCAAAAAACCTGCGTGTCTCCTTAGAAGGGGTTTGATTTCGTTTCGTTTAAAACGACGAGATCGAAGTCTTTGCCAACATTCATTACAAACTATATGGCGCCCGCAACATCGTTTCTATGGAACTATTAATGGAAACTGGGTACTATTTTTTTAAAACCAGAACCCTAAGACAAAAGGAATTATCGTTATTCCTTATAACATTAGCTATCAGCCTGTAATAGACCGTCAAAATCGGTCCAGCCGTTGAGATTAGCCGGAACAAACAGACAGTAAGCCAAAAAAAATTGATAATTGGTTTTTGTGGTGTAGGTACTGTATGTAACAATTATATTTTTTGGTGAAGTCTGTTAGTTTGAAAATACAAAAAGACACATTTATAATAGTAGTAGGACAACAAGCACTCGTAGAAATAGAATTATTATAAAATATTACCAGCATTAAAAATCCTGCAAATTAAGTAAAGTATTATTTATCTTTGATCATGAGTTGGTATGAAAAATATTATCATCTGATTATTCAGGACGGTTTTATTAATGACACGAGGATTTTAATGTTATCAAAAGCTTTCATAATTAAACATCTTTACAGAATATCATCATTAATTACTGTCTTTGTTCTTGTGAATGGTCATTTTAATAATATTTATATTATATCAGGTTTTAATACAATAACTTTTTTGCGTGCCTTATGTATTGCCCGTGGCGGCTATAATGTATATCACTCCACATCAGCGAAGCTCAGCCTTGGCGCTCCACAATTTTTTTCTTTTGACGTCTCACACCACGTTTATTTGGCCCCGTGCTAAGTACCCGAAGAATTTGTGTTACGAGCAGCTGACAACGGGAAGTATTATAAATACTTCTATACCAAGACATAGTATATCTAAGAATTATTGAGATACATATATTTAACATACACCCACGACTCAGGAACACAGGAAACTTTTTTGTTTCTTCGGCGAGATTCGATCTCGGGACCACCGGCTTCGATGCGAACATGCTAACCACTGAGCCACAGAGGACGGCAAATATAGATGTATACTGTAGATCTTTATTTTATTAGTAGGTCTAATAGCTGGTAGCACCACCATTCGAGTTCACAGTGAATAAGAGCCTAAATAACTCCTCCACACCGATTTCGGTAACAGTGGCCAGTTTCATTGAAACCTAAGTAATTTTATAGTGCCCAAGTGTATGCGCCGTACACAAGAGCATCTCTTCCTTTAGTCTTGAATCCCAGTGGGACGGATAACCGACGCGACTGGCGAGAGATCAGGCGCAGGTCCGACTTTTTACTTGCCCATCCGACGCATGGATCATTTTTCTTGTCAGACAATCAGGTGATCAGCCTGCATGTCCTAACCAAACTTGGAAACGACAATTTTTGTTGTACCAATGCGGGAATTGAACCCACAACCTCCAAATCGAGAGCCAAACTCTAACCAGACCACGGAGGCTGTAAGTTGTAAGAGCCTAGAGACTTAAGAACTAAAAAGTTCTAATTAGTATCTAAAATCTGATACATAGACTGAAAAGGTGCTGATGATGTTTTCCCCGTGGAGATATATAGTTATTTTACTAACCAACACCTAATAACAAAGAACAGCCCTTAAAATGGGTCTATTCAATTGAGGTTTGAATGGACCCTTTTAGAGGGACTTCTTAAGGCCTCAACTGTACTTAAGCCTACACAAGAGAAGTCTCATTGTTTCATGAATAAAATTGAATGAAACAAGCAAAGTAAAAGTGAATTTAATAGAGAAGATTTAACAAAGGTAACGGGTAATCCTTTCACAATTCCCGAGGGACTATAACCCTAAAAGGGTACGGTGTAAAAGAAAATGAAGGCCTAACAATAAGTGATGTAACTCTGCCGAGCTTGCAAGATATATAACTGTTTTATAAATATTTGAATCCATTACCCCTTCACTTCTAATTACTCGTCACAGACCTAGAAAATTGTTAGTTGCGGCATCAACTTAAATAATAGACCGGGCAAGAAATATAGACTTGTATCTTTTGAGCAGCCTATGCCGTTATTCTCGGAAAGACTGCCACAAGTGTGGAGTTATGTGAGACTGGGACGTTTTCTAAGGCTTATTATCACATAATATATACAAGGACGAGCTATTTTAGGCAAAAAATTCTTCATATAAGGAATCTGTACCGCCATCTGGTGAACATTGAACGAACCATGACGTAAACGAACGAACTACACGTTATAGTAGGCCTTTGATAGCCGCCATAGTAAGCATTAATTTCAAAATTATTATGAAATATCTTTTGTTTCTTAATTACAACAATAATTAAAACACCTTTACAAACGGTATGGACGAAATATAAATATTGTTTTAAACACTTACGGATTGTGTCGCGGTGCACTTTTCTTTTTCCTGACGTTTCGGCTACTTTCCAGCCGCTGTGGTTACGGGAGGACTGTCCTCCTGTTTTTAAACAATGAACAATATTCGCGTAAACCTAAGAAATTGAAATATAAATATTATTATATTTCGTCCATATCGTTTGTCATAATTTTGCAGCCTTTTTCAGTACAATCTGTGAGTGTGTGTGTTAACTGTTAATTAATGTGAAACTCGAGTGCACTCAAAGTTTGGCTACTTGTAGACATACCACGTCCTCAAATATCTTTTACTGTATGTATTGTCAGCCAAGATTCTTTAGCTTTACTGTCATGGATCTAGTAGCATTCATGAACATTGTAGTCTAAAAGTCTGAAGCCATAATTAAATGTTTGATAGTTAAACAATAATTAAAACTGTAATGGCATAGTTTTACATTCCTATTTTAGAAAAAAATGTCAGATAGATGAGATCAGATGTCGTGTCGATGTTGTCGAAATGAATCTATGGAATTCGAAAAAATATTGTCGCAGAGCAGCGAGAGAGTCGGGATGATAGAAAAAGGTTACAAAATAAAACTACAACGTTAAATGATAATTATTTTATTCTGAGACTATTATATTATTTTGGCCGTGTCTTCATACGCGTAGATGTGACTAATTTAAGGTGACTAATTTCCTATTATTTTTAGAAAGATACTTTAATTATGCTAAAAATAAATTAAATTAAATGGTATAAGACTATTTTATTATTAGAGTGTATTATGCTATTGCAGGACGCTCTTTATATACAACATTAACTGTAACGCCGTGCGGAACAAGGATCGCCAGACTGCTAGCCGAACTTACTCTGGAACACGCAACATAGAACTGTCCATGTGAGAGACAGTTCTCGCTTAGGTCTATACCAGCCACTTTCAATGACTGCCCCTGAGCTTTATTTATGGTCATGGCGAAGCGTACTTTACCTACTGTACTACCTAAAGGATTCTGCGGTCTTTTAAATACTAATGGATACTCTGATGGGATTAATGGGGTTTTAGATATGAAAAGTTTCCCCTTGAGCACATCTAGTGAGTACAGTAGCTGCGACAATGTTGTGATGGAGAACAGGAGTTCAAGAACAGGAGGGAATCCTGGAGATGTTTGAATTCGTCATCAAGAATTCTCTTACGCAATTAATAAATTAGTATTCCACGTAATATTATCGGAGCCATCAGAGATTGATTATTGATAAAAACCTAAGACATCTGTTTTCCTTAAAAGTACTTATTGTATGTGTGTAAATATATACAAAATGTTTCCGACACTCATACAATGTTTCACATATAATCGATCTGTAGGAGCGCTAAAACAATGCTAGCAAACAAGCGTTACAATAGTGTAAAAGAATTCTTATAGCCGTAAATTTACTTATTAGTTTAATTACAGATACTTTAATTACAGGATACAATATTTATATGCACTGAAATAATTTGACATAACTTAAAATGTAATTAACACAATTGTTAATTTAAGAAAGGTTTAGGGAAAATATTATGATCTATCATGATCATATTTTATTCTAAAATCTTATTAAATAATTATTATTTTGCATTATTATTAATTCTGTAAAATACGAGTAGTAGTATTAGTAGAGTAGTAGTATTAGTAGTACTCTAATACGTTAGTATTAGTGTTTCAATTGACGTATATAATATTAAATGTAATTTGCGAATGTTTAAAATTATATTCTTATAAATAATTGTCAATTATAATGTACTAGATTTAATGTTATGTTGCACACCATCAAGTGGTAGTATGAAAGATCAAATAATATTTATAGAATAAGGCCATATTATTGTAACTTCATTCTGGCTATAATGAATTATGAATTTAACTTTTATCTAGTGTCTGGTGCCAGTACGCAATATTGGAGGCTTAATTTAATATTAAGCTTAAAGAGAACATTCCAAATTTATACAACAAATATAGTCAAATGGTCAAGCATGAGTCTGACTCTGACAAAAATTGTGAAATACATTTTTACTTATTATCTTTTAGGACATTGGAAATGTTCCAAAGTTCCAAGCCGAAATGCTCAATTAATATTTTTTCCCCATACAAAGTATAATACAAGGGGTATTTACCAATTAATAGATCGAATTTTAGAAAATATTGATTAAGAGTTTTAGTAGATCATGTCAAAGAGCAATATCAAGAAATTTCAAACAGATTTGACCACAAATAAAAAAGTTACATACTAACCCCTTTTCACCTCTTTAGGGGATGAGTTTCGCAAAATTCCTTCTTTGTGGACCACAAAAGGAAGCCACGGTCTAAATAAGTATTACGTTTCTTTCTAGCTTTAGTAGTTTTGCCTCGGCGTTGATAAATCAGTCAGTCAGGACATGTTACTATATAATATAATCTAATTTATATATGTTATTATATTTTAAAAAATTAAAGACGTCTTCCAAAGTAAAAATGCATAAAAGAGTATGAAATAAAACTTATTTTCTACATTTTTCCCCTTTTAAATTTGGCTAAAATTTTAACTATTACTTTACTGAATCTTCATAATTTTGAAGTCGGTGGCAGCCTGAACAATATCCTGATTAAACAATATGTACGAGGGCGGGTCAATAAGTCCGTGACTTTTGGAATAAACCACAGATTTTTTGATAAATAAATCATTTTATTTTTCAACGTAGTCCCCCTTGAGCTCTATACACTTTGTCCAACGCTTCTCCAATTTTTTTATCCCTTCCAAAAAATATGATTTGTCGAGGTCCTCAAAATAGGCCTTTGTTTGCGAGATGACTTCATCATTGGAGTCAAATCTTTTTCCACCGAGCCATTTTTTCAGGTTTGGGAACAAGAAGTAGTCACTCGGAGCCAAATCTTGAGAATAGGGTGGATGTGGGAGCAATTCATAGCCCAATTCATGGATTTTTGCCATGGCAACTGCACATGTGTGCACCCTTGCATTGTCTTGGTGAAAAAGAACTTTTTTTCTTGGCCAAATGAGGTCGGTTTTTTTTCAAATCCTCATTGAAGCGGTCCAATAAGTTGGCATAATATTCCCCATTAATTGTTCTTCCCTTTTGAAGATAGTCAATGTGGATTATCCCACGTGCATCCCAAAAAACAGTCGCCATAACTTTATTGGCTGACAAACCCACCTTGGCCTTCTTTGGCGCCGATTCACCCTTAGAAACACACTGTTTTGACTGTTGTTTGGTCTCTGGTGTGTTGTGATGGATCCATGTTTCGTCCACGGTTAAAAAACTCCTCCATATTGTGATTAAACAACGCCAAACCTTCCTGTGAAGTTGTTACACGATTGCGTTTGTGGTCGACTGTGAGCAAACGCGGCACCCATCTTGCGGAAAGCTTTCTCATGCCCAAGTGATCATTCAAAATTGAAACCACTGAGCCATGCGAGATGCCTATGGCTTCCACGATCTCTTGCACTTTAAATCTTCGGTCGGCCAACACCATATCGTGAATTTTTTCGATTGTTTCGGGTGTAGAGACCTCAACTGGGCGTCCAGGACGTTCGGCATCTTCAGTGCTTGTACGGCCACAACGAAATTCAGTAAACCACTTTTTACCATTGAAATCGATGGTGCAGAGTCCCCATAGTATTTATCAAGCTTAGCCTTGGTCTCGGTAATGGTTTTTTTTCGCAAAAAATAATGCTTAATAAGCACACGAAATTCACTTTTTTCCATTGTTTCCTTAAGTTACTGGATAGTCTGATAAAGATAGCTGTAAAACACAAACTAACTGACGCAGCAAGTTCAAATTTTGATAGGAGTCAACTGACAGATGCCTGTTGACAGGAGTAGTGTTGCTTATTCAGTAAGGAGGTTAGAAATTCAAAAAGTCACGGACTTATTGACCCACCTTAGTAAGTAGAACTCACGTTGAAGTTGAAACCTGTTCACACAAATCGCTTAATTTCCACACACGTATCGAATACAGTACCTTGGAGACCGAGATTTTCTCGGAGTCGTAGTAAACGATAATATCGATAATATATATATATATATATATATATATATATATATATATATATATATATATATATATATATATATATATATATATATATATATATATATATATATATAAACGAAAAAAATAAATAAGAATCACAATAAAGATTTATCTGACCGGGATTCTAACCCAACACATCCCAAATTTCCAAACAACGCAAAAATTATACTTAGGCTCGCATACCAAGCTGTCAATCACACATACGTAAGGTAGTCGAAATTATTTATCAATAATTGTTGCACGACATACATATCTCTCACACACTGGTGGCCGGTTTCATTGAAACCAGGCCAGTTACGCAGGAGTTATTTTATAGTGCCCAAGTGTGTGCGCAGTACACAAGAGCACTCTCTCTTCCTTTACTCTTATAACTCAGTAGGACGATTAACCGACACGACTGGTGAGAGATCAGGCGCAGGTCCGACTTATTACATGCCCATCCGACGCATGGATCATCTTTATTGTCAAACAATCAAGTGATCGGCCTGCATTGTCCTGACCAAACTTGAAACCAACATTTTTGTTGTTTCAATGCGAGAATCGAAACCACGACCTCCGAGTCGAGAGCCAAGCTCTAACCACTACACCACGGAAGCTGTTAAACGACACATATATACACACATATATTGCTTAAATATGCGCAGTTTCGAAGGGATAAGACTTAGCTAGATCGTTTTTCTCTCCCGAAACTCACTGCGTACTAAATTTCATGTGGATACTTGTTTAGCCGTTATCGAGATTCTGATTATATACATACAAGATAGTCTCGTTTAAGATATAAGATATTCTTTTTTCAAAAAAGGTTAGGCTACAGGGTAAACCCTTAACCCGATCGTATTTGTTTTAGGCTCAATTTGTAGCTGACTAAACTGTTCAGAGGATTAGTTCTCAAATTTGTCATATCATTCATCGTTTCCAAAATATCGAGCGCCAAAATCGAACATTCCGAAAAAGGTGCTCTTTTTTTCACTATTTCGACCATAACTTTTTTCGTTTTTTACTTTCTCGAATAATTAATTTTGCACCTTTTAGATCTCGTGAGTACACGTCTTTTGAGCCATGAAAGTCATGAACTCGGGTAAACTATCCATTTATTGGCCTTTAATATTGTGGCATGTGTCAAAAGTGGAAGAAAATTTCAAGTTTATAGTACAATTCAATTTTCTTTGTAACAGAAGGACTCTTTGTAATAAGACCTTGGTTGAACCCTCGGGTTACGAGACCTTACAGTACAATTTAAATATGATAATCCGTCGTGGCGAAGGTTTCTCATACTTTAAAGTACTACGGAATAAAATCAACAGATAAGAAATAAATCCAAATCGATCCACTTTATTTCGTGTTCAACCCCTGAATTTTCAGCCCCCGTTCTGCGTAATGGCATTATTAGGACGAGGGTAGAATATGTAGGGCACAGACTCAGGGCCAGATTTAAGGGAGTGCAATTATTGTGGTGGGTGTGGTGGCCCACCACAATAAATAATTCGGATAAAAAAAAAATCAGACAAGTAAAGAAGTTTTCTTAATCATACCGAGAATATAGATGCTAAAAATTTGCACGCTGCAGCGGAGTCATTTGTAAAAGTTTATAAGGATGATTTAGAACCTAGTCTTGGTTTATTACCAAGACTAGGTTAGTTCAATTTATGTCTTTGATCAACTCATACAAAAAGGACTATGAAAAATAGCAATCTCCGGAACTATTTTACATGAACATGGAATAAATCATCGATCCTGTATCAACTTCAATTTTAAATAATAAAGAAATTGTTTGTAGGGGAAAGTGTTTGTACAACGCACAGGTGCTTTGTCCTGTCATAATCCAGTTGGATAGATATCCGACACGACCGATGAAAGGTCTATCGTTATATGCCACGGTTATTTTCTTTTCCTGGTTTATCGAGCTGAAAGAATGCCACTGAGCCAGGCAAATTAAACTGAGTGCGCATCTATACATAGAATAATGTGATTGAGTACGTTATTTGACGACCTCTGTGCTTCACTAAGCGTCGGCGCTTAAGCTGAAGGTCGCGGGTTCAAATCCCGCCGAAGGATTAAAAAGTTGTCTGTTTTCCTGGGTCATTGGATGTGTTTATATTATAATAAAATCTTAAATACATGCAATATCCATAGTTTGAAAGCATTAAATAATATATTCCCGTAACACAAGTACTTCGATATCATAACTCACTGCACGTCAGTGTGAAAGCGTCCATAGCGTCTATTACTATTATTTTTCTTAGACTGTTCTGGAATATAATATACTTATATAAGTTGAGTATTTATTGGAACGAAGTTCCTTATGGCGCGTTGCGAATTGTATTGAGGCTAGGCGGATTGAATTGGCACGACACTTTTTGCCACTCTAAATCACAATGTAATAACGACTATTAAGAATGATACAAAAAACGACCTTATCACCTTAACAATAATGTATAATTTTGCAATTACACATTGCGACTGTTATGACAGTTACATATTGTGACTAGCTAGCTGGGCCTTAGTGGGACGGAAGAGCGCTTGATGTTATTACACAGTACGGAACCGGACTTCGCGGCGGCAACACTGCGAGCAGCAAGCAACCCGCCCCCTGACCCCTGTCCCTACCTAAGGCGCGGCCAACTAGTTTGCGCGCAGTATATATATAGACTTAGTTCAACTATTTGTTTTGTATAATATAATATATTATATCTTTACAGATAAACAAAATTGAAGTGTCTGTTTGTAATTTCAAATTAACAGATTTTATTTTCACTTAATGCATTTAAAAGTATGATCGGTACTTACAATAAAATATAAATTGTTAACATTTTTCTGTCCGTCTGTCAGTCTGTGTATTTGTTCCGGCTTATCTATAATATATTATAACACCTCTCAAGTATTTTATTATTAAGATTTTTGATGTTTAACAACTTTCCTCTCGCTTTCTTGCAATATTCTTTCAATATTTTGTGGGAGTGATTTCGTGAAATGGGATGGAAGTGTGTAACAGTGGGAGTCGCAGAAGAGCGTGCTTTTTGATATGACGAATGAGCGCGCGGTGGCAGAGTTGGCCGACAGATTCGAATAAAATATTTTAGTCTTTAGCTTTTTAAAATTTTGACGTTGATTTCTGTCACTGCTTAGTGGAAAAGTTTCCGTAGTTTTTATCACATTAGAAAATTGTACTAAGCATTGTTTTTTGAATTACGTTCATAAAATGTTACACATCATATCGGACTACTATAAGGCTCGCTCGTTTTTATTTACTATTGACTTACGTTTAAGGTTCTGGGTTACCCTACTTTATGGTATGTAATGTATTAACTAAAGCAATCTTGTCAGTTTCCGGGCGATTATTGCCCAAGGAAGTGCTCGTGCAAGATTATCTCAACATATTTGAATACGAAGTTCGAAGCATAACGTTTGCTTTAATAAATTCAGAGACAAACACGATGGGATCGATGTAATAACATCGGAGTTGGAAACTTATGATTACTGTGATCAAACTGTGCCAGTCATTTACTGGATTGTAAGTTTAAATTGACTACGATGCTGATTTAAATAATCCTTGTATAGTTGGGATTATTTTAAAGACCACTCACGCGATAATATGTAGATAAAAATTTTAATTATAATAATATTAGCTGTACCCGACAGACGTTGTTATGTCTAGACTATGAACTGGAATAAATAACTACCTACGTACACCTACAAATTACAACACCTACACCAACTCCCTACAAATACCACCTGCTCCTGCAACCTACACCTACTACTTACACTTGTAGGTAATATATTAACCTACACCTACAATCTACAGATGTTGTGTGCAGGAGTCATCGGCCACTGAACAGTAATATAGCTATTAAGCGCTATATATTATATATATATATATATATATATTTAGGGTTTCTACTATTTAAGAGATAACAATACACCGGCAAAAATGTATTCACAAAAATGAGTAGGTACACTACTACCTACACATTTTTGTGAATACTTATACTTATAATAATTTGTGAGTACTACCTACTCATACACTTATATGAGTAGGTAGTAGGTGTAGGAGTAGACGGTAGGTATAGTTGTCGGTATAGAAACTGTAGTGAATGTAGGTTGCTATTTACTCCAGTTCATAGTTAAGACAGCGTCTGTTGGGTGCAGCTGGTAATATTAATATCTATGGCCGCTTTCACACCACATCAGTCTGGTCTTGTACTAAGTATTCGAAAACAAGTTCTTCACATGACCTATAGTGCATGTGAAGGTATTTGTATTGTCTCGAGTACTGACGTTACAGATGACAGTTGACGTGACAGTAGACGTCAGTTAGTCATCATGTAGCCGTTGTACTGGATGGGCGCGTGGCGGAGTGTTGGCGAGCCAATATTAAGGTAACGCGTACGATTAGCTTTACGTCCATGTACAAGATAACTAAAAGTATATTTCGTACCTCCTTTTTGTACCGTGAACATATTATTATGATTTTACTGTACCTTCACTTCCATGGATGTGCAGGTATAGTGTAATAAAATATTGGTCATGACGCAGGCACAGAAATTTTTTTGTTCCTTAGCGGGATTTGAATCCGTGACCTCAGGCTTGAGCGCCGACGCGCTAACTCCTAAGTCACAGAGATTAATATTGTGTACATATTTTATTAAATTCTATTACTTTCCATACTTATACGAGCAAGCAATTTTATTGCCTATTGAACTATGAACAATAGACGACTAGTAATCCAGCACAATCGGAATATACAATATTTATCAGTGCGTAAATTTCGTTAAAAGAATGTGTTATCAATTTTTCAAAGTCTATTTTTTGCCTTTGTGCTTACTAGTAAAATAAAAGTCAAATAACGTACGGCATTACTTTTATAGCAAGAAATTCCAAATTTTATACTTTACTAGCTGTACCCAACAGACTTTGTTCTGTCTTTACTATGAACTGGAATAAATAAATAACTTACACCCACTATCTATTTCTACACCTGTAGCCTACGCCTTCACCTATACCTACACCTACTACCAAGTGTTATCGACAATTACTGAGGGTTGAAGATTGTTTTACAATACAATATCGCTAACAAACAATGGTGGTTGGTTTGAAGAAGGGTGAAAATTTAAGGTTACATGTATTTTTTAATGCCAAATAATCTAGACGGGCGTAAAACATTTTTATGTGTAATTTTTTACTTGAAAAAATATTTTTAAAACTTTTAGGGTTGATAAATTGTACAGAAAATGTTTAAAATAATCTGCACCGATGTCTTTTTGTATTTCATGGTTCATAGAATTTACTCCCTAAGGGTGTAGAAATGTTTGAAAGTTAGAATGAAAAAATTTAAAGTCTTCAGCGATTCCCATGAAATTAGGTAAATATCCGGACTAATAAATACATAATAGGATTTAAATATCAACATGCAACAAGCAGATAGTTATTTTGACTAGACATCCGTTACACGATAATAAATTTCAAAAAATCCTTCTTAATTATATTACGCTTAGTAAAAAAAAAAAAAAATAGGTTAAAAAAAATACTTTGGGATGAGTCACTTAGAATATAAAAAATAGTTTACAATCTATTCTCATGCCTATCATATAAACACCTGCTAATTTTCACAATAATCGGTCGAGCCGTTTTGGAGGACTTTCTGTAACAAACACCACACACGAGAATTCTATATAAAAGTTAGTTATACCCACTTGTACGATACGCTTAACACCTAAAAATCTCCGCCCTTGGAAGTTTTTTTGAATTTAAATAACAATTAATCTATTAAAAAGAATGACAGACTAAAAACTTTAAACAATTAAACGTAACACAAGAAGAGAAGTTCAAAACAACTGAAGCTTAAAGTAACATAGTTTGAGCAAAAAATGTTCGACAGCCATTAAAAACCGAAAAAGTAAAACAAAAACTTGCAGTGATTTCATACACGCGGCGCAGAAGCACTTTTTAGGGTTTCGTAATACATAAGGAACCCTTATAGTTTCGCTCTGTCCGTCCGTCCGTCCGTCCGTCTATCTGTCTATCTGTCTTTCTGTCTGTCCGCGCTTCTAGCTTCTGTAGTTATGAATATAAATGGATAAAATTTGGCATAGTTATAGATTGTCATTATATGTCTGTTTTAACATCATAAAAAATTATAATAATTTTATATTTTAGGGGTGGCTCTCCATAAGTCCATATTATATGTGAAGTTTGGATGAAAAATATTTTTTCATTCTACCCCATCGTGTGAGGTATCGTTGAATAGTACTTTTAAAATAAAAGCAAGGTTTCATACATGACTTTTTTAAAAAGTCGATCATTTTCGATTAACCGGCCTCCAAAGTAGTTTATAAGTTAGTAAACTATATGAGATATAAACTCTTTAGTAAAATTATTTTGAACGAAATCGGACAGTAACTTTTGAAGTATTTTGAACAAAACTTTATACGCGTTGATAGTTACGGAACCCTCCTTAGTCATGTTCCGACATGCTCTTGGTTAGGTTATTTATCATATTTCAGGATTTTACCGAACAGCTAGACGATTTGGATACATTTTATTTATGTAACTCGTAACTTTTACTGGCATTTCAGAGCTTCTCCTATCTGTCGACTGTGTTTTTTCTTGTAATTATTGTATTATTGTTGATAGTATAAATTAGTTTTTTTAGTCGCTGGCTCATCAACTACATGTGATCAGCCAGCTAGACACATAGTCATACTTCTGAAATTGTGTACGATATCAACTCTACGATCTCTGTGGCTCAGTGGTTAGCGCGTTGGCACTTAACCCGAAGGGGTTCGCGGGTTCGAATCCCGTCGAAGGGACAAAAAGTTTTTCTACGTCTTAGATGTGTAATAAATAATATAATAATATTATGTATTATATAATAAAAATCGTAAATATGTGTATAATTGTATAAAAGTAATAAGTACCTATATTTCCGTTGTTTGGTACCTGTGATACAAGTTCTTTGGATACTTAGGACAGGACCAGATTGACGTGGTGTGTGAGAGTTCATAGATATTGTGGCGGACCAATACGCGCCATGATCCTGAATCGCGGTATCGAAGTTTCTGTAGTTCGGCGCTGTATAATATATACAACATCTGAAATACTTACAAGTGAGCTTCGGCCTGGCTCTCGCTCGGTGGGAGATCTCCCTTTGGGGCTTGCCACCACCTATTCCCACATTGGTGACCCCGACGTGATATTATGAACACGCAATCTTCTGGATATCTTTATCATCACTGCTCGTCCCACCGCACCACGCCAGCCAGCTTCAGCCTCATCGGGTACCTCGACCTTTCTCGACCTCGGCCTCAACGCACCGTGGCCTAGTCGAACACTCATCGGCTTGAACGGGCACTCTCACTACAACGACCGGTCAGCACATAGCATCGTCCCCGCACTGTAGCACTCTTGACTCACTGGAGCCCGTGCAGCAGCACACAGTTCTGACTCACTGGGACCCTGGCACTGGCGACTCAAGACCTATTCCCACAATATTATTGTTAATATTTGTTTTTTTTTTTTAATTTATTTTCTCTTTAATTTACGGGCAATTAAGGTTATGGGATTGTGGCCAAGCTACTTAAAGTACGCTATAGGATTAATCAATCGATAGGAATTATCTGAGGATTAGGCATGCCGTGTTGAGGATGACTGTTTTTTGCAGTGTGATGAATGTAAGAGAATGGATGTTGAGTGTTTTGAGACGCGTATGTAGTGTTTTTGGAATAATGCCAGTACTTGATATTATGATTATTGGTATGGTTTTACTGTGTTAACTTGCCACTGTGATTTCAGCTCTATCGTCAAGTATGTGTATTTTGTGACTTTGGTTGTGTGTGTGGTAGTCGGGTTGAGTGAGTTAGGTATTGCGATGTCCGTGGGGTAAACGGTTCTATTTAGTTTGTCATGGAGTGTTATGTCAGGTCTAATAAGATGCACGATCTTGTCTGTCAGTATTGTCATGTCCCAGTATAGTTTATATTATATTTTTTTTTTACTATTTACGGACAATAATGACAGACGACAACACCACCGATGTTTGAGTGCGATGAAACTGCTAAACATTTATTTTGTCTTCACTGTAGTACCTTTATACAATACTAGCTGTTTCCCGCGGCTCCGCCCGCGTAAATACAGTATTCCTCGGGAATACTACTTTTTCGGGATAAAAAGTAGTCTATGTTTTAATACAGAGTCTAAACTACTACCATACCGAATTTCATCGAAATCCGTTCAGTAGTTTTTGCGTGAAAGAGTAACAAACATCCACGCTTTCACATTTATAATATTAGTAAGGATTATAGAATATACATCAATTTTTTTATTCCTTCCACACTTCACAATTTACATCTACAGCAAAAAAAAAATCATAAACTATAAACCCGACTACATAAATTATATTAATCCCTATTGTTACCCGGGCTATTATTACGAGTCTATTGACACCTCATTAATTAAAATTCGATCAACACTTTAGGCGCTACGGTAGAACAAACATACATACTTGCTAATATTATAAGCGCGAAAGTCTGTATGTAAGGATGTGTGGATGTTTGTTACTCTCTCACGCAATAATGCACGGATTTTGACGAAATTTGGCATGGTAGTAGTTTAGACTCCCGATTAACATATAGGTTATTTTTCACCGTAGCAAAGTGTACGGTTCCCGCAGAATTTCTCTTCACACGTACAAAGTCGTGGGTGTTAACATATTTGTATATACATATGTATGTATGTACTGCCACAATCAATACCCTTTCTTTGGGTAACGCCGTAGTTGGGTAAAAATGGGTGTAATTGTAGGATTTTATAAAGTACTAAAATTACGCTTTTCATACTATAATACAATTTCATACAATAATGTTTGACGCCAAATTCTGGAACTAAATTACCCTTCGACATTTGACAGTGGAAGATAAATCCCAACTATCTGCGCGTTTTAGGCACTAGAGACGCATAAAGGTCAAGCGACGATTACCATAATTATTCGGGCCGAGTTGAGCCTTGTATTAAATAAATTATCATCCTCCTAAATAAATGCTAATTTTGATTTAATGGAAATTATATGGATCTTCTGATCATTATTTATAATATGTACATGGACCTACTAAAATTCTAATTATTATTTTTTAAATTCGATCTATTAATTGGTAAAAGGGGTATTAAACTTTGTAAAATATTAAATGAGCATTTTGGCTTGGAACTTTGTAAATGTAGTCCTAAAAGAAAATAGGTAAACATGTATTTCACATTTTTTTTTAGAGTCAGACCAATTTCACTACATTTGTTGTATATTTTTTGGATGTTCTCTTCAAGCTCTTTATTTTGATACCCGTAGTACCCAGGGGCACACGAGCGGATGAGGTTAAGTCGTGTTTAAAGTTATCATACATGTGGAGTCACTCACAAAAGCTCGCTTTAATAATAAACTAAGAGTCCATTTGAGAGGTGAACAGTCTGATGAACAGCTTAAGAATTGTTGCTTAAAATAGGCGTTTTCGCTACAATTAATGGTAAAATTACTATTCCACAAAGTTTGGCAACAGTGGTGACATCACGTACAGAATTCACTAGCGCAAATTCTGTACGTGATGTCCCTGATGTCACCAATCTCATGACAAAGTCCATAGAAAGGTTATGTGAACGTGCCATTTTGACTCCAAAAAATGAAAACTCAGCCATAATAAATGAACTTTTACTCAAATTATTTGAAGTTAATGTGACAATATAAGTCAGTGGATTCAATAGTACAAACTGATGATGCAGTAATCTATCACGTGGAGTTCCTTATCATCTCCGTTTGAATGTTGGAGCGGCAGTTATGTTATTAAGAAATATTAAGCCTCCAATATTGTGTAATGGCACCAGACTCCAGATAAAAGTTCATAATTCACAATTCATTATAGCCAGAATGAAGTTATAATAATAGGGCCTTATTCTATAAATATTATTTGATCTTTCATACTACCACTTGATGGTGTGCAACATAACATTAAATCTAGTACATTATAATAGACAATTATTAATAAGAATATAATTTTATACATTCGCAAATTACCTTTAATATTATATACGTCAATTGAAACACTAATATTTTACAGAATTAATAATAGTGCATAATAATAATCATTTAATAAGATTTTACAATATATTATATAGATACAATATCATAATATTTTCCCTAAGCCTTTCCTAAGCTAACAATTGTGTTATTTACATTTTACGTTATGTCAAATTATTTCAGTGCATATAAATATTGTGTCCATAGTATCTGTAATTAAACTAATAAGTAAATTTACGGCTATAGGAATTCTTTTACACTATTGTAACTCTTGTTTCGTAGCATTGTTTTAGCGCTCCTACAGATCGATTATATGTGAAACATTATATGAATGTCGGAACCATATTATTGTATATATTTACACACATACAATAAGTACTTTTAAGGAAAACAGATGTCTTGGGTTTTTATCAATAATCAATCTCTGATGACTTCGATAATATTACGTGGAATACTAATTTATTCATTGCGTCAAAGAATCCTTATTCTTGATGACGAATTTAAACATCTCCAGGATATAAGTACTCTTGTTCTCCATCGCAACATTCTCGCAGCTACTGTACTCACTAGATGTGCTCAAGGGGAAACTATTCATATCTATAATACTATTAATCCCATCAGAGTATCAATTTCTTTTTAAAAGACTCAGAATCCCCTAAAAGTATGCTTCGGCATGACCATCAATAAAGCTCAGGGGCAGTCATTGAAAGTGGCTGGGATAGACATAAGAGAGAACTGTCTCTCACACTGACAGTTCTATGTTGCGTGTTCCAGAGTAAGTTCAGCTAGCAGTCTGGCGATCCTTGTTCCGCACGGCATTACAGTTAATGTTGTATATAAAGAGGTCTTTATAGAGCATAATATACTCTAATAATAAAATAGTCTTAAACCAGTTACCATTTAATATAATTTGTTTTTAGCATAATTAAAGTCTCTTTCTAAAAATAATTGGAAATTAGTCACCTCAACATCTATGCGTACGAAGTCACGGCCATAAGCTAGCCATAACTTTTTTCGTTTTTTACATTCTCGAATAATTCTTTTTTCACCTTATAGCTCTCATGAATACGCGTCTTTTAAGCCTTTTTTGGAAATGAAGATATACACAACTCTCATAAGAGCGAACGAAAAGACATTTCCAATGTCAATAAAACTAACACCCGGAATGGAACCTTACACCTTTTTGAGAGCAGTATCTATATACTACTAAGACTATACTCACAAATAGGTATTGAATAATAAACATCATTATACCGGTGTAGATAGTTTCATGTTCCGTATTATCTCACTGCAGTTTTCTCGTATAAATTGCCAATATAGAACCTACATTTTCTTAGCAAAATAACATTCTTATAAGGAAACATAACTGCATTGGTTTTTCATAGTTTGCTCTCGTGGGAATGGAGCTTCCACGCAGAATGCACGTTATATTAGAAAAATATTTTCGAGTACATAAACCAAGTTAAGTTTACCGAGTCGCTCCTGTAATTTTTTATGCGAACTTTGTACATTAATTTTACTTTAGGCGACTAATTTCAAAGTTTTAAGAGGAACCCTTGTAACTACAAGTAACCCTTAAACTCTCTCTATCTATCCGTCCTTCCGTCTGTTCTCTCGTGATAACTTCTGTAGGTATCTGTATATTAATACCTGAACCAAAAATTTCAAGTACAGTTTTACGAGAATCGTGAGTACGGATGAGTGTGAAATTTGGCACAATTAAAGTTTATGCGCAGGAAGGCGTACCGAAAGCTAAATGACCTTATTTTTGGCATCACAAAATGAGTATAATTTTGTATATAAGGGGTAATAATTGGTATTTTTATACACTTTCTGAACGTCAGTGTACCTGATGCCTACCATCGGTTCGGTATATAGCCCGGCAAGAAGAACCGGTGTAAGAAATTCGCGAGGGTTCTTTCATCTTTTCTTCTTCTTCCATCAAAAAAATGGCAAAATTGTTCTTTTGGAATAAAAAGGTATATAACAATGTTATAACTAAACCTACATAACAAGAGTACAATAGTACCTTGAGTATAGTACCTAGTTACCTAGTACTAGTACTAGTATAGTACCTAGAGTAGCCTTGCAGGGGGCCACCTCATTCCCAAGGTGTGCTATCATTCATGAATTCATTAAGATTATAATAAGCTTTAGCACACAAACGTCAAAGAGCAATATCACGAAATATCAAACAGATTTGACCACAAAAAAAGTTACATACAAACGTTGATACATACCCCTTTTTACGCCTTTAGAGGGTGAGTTTCGCAAAATCCCTTCTTAGTGGACCTATAGTCACAAAAGGAAGCCACGGTCCAAATACATATTAGGTTTCTAGCTTCAGTAGTTTTACCTCGGCGTTGATGAATCAGTCAGTCGGGACATGTTACTATATAATATAATCTTGCTAATATAATTATATAAAAAAAATTTAAAACCGACTTCCAAAGTAAAAATGCACAAAAGAGTATGAAATAAAACTTATTTTCTAAATAATTCCCCTTTTACATTTGGCTAAAATTTTAGGAATTATTAATTAGGTTATTAAGGAAAACAGATGTCTTGGGTTTTTATCAATAATAATCAATCTCTGATGATTCCGATAAATATTATCGGAATCATCAGAGATTCGATATATCGTGGAATACTTATTTATTGATTGCGTAAAATAATCCTTATTCTTGATTAACGAATTTAAACATCTCCGGGATATACTCCTGTTCTCCATCGCAACACTGTCGCAGCTACTGCACTCACTAGATGTTATCAAGGGGAAACTATTCATACCAAAAATACCATTAATCCCATCGAAATATCCATTTGTATTTAAAAGACTGCAGAATCCCTTAAAAGTATGCATCGGCATGACCATCAATAAAGCTTAGGCAGTTATTGAAAGTGGCTGGCCTAAGAGAGAACTGTTTCTCACACTGACAGTTCTATGTTGCGTGTTCCAGAGTAAGTAGAGCTAGCAGTCTGGCGATCTTTGTTCCGCACGGCAATACTGTTGTATATAAAGAGGTCCTTTAATAGCATAATACACTCTAATAATAAAATATTCTTAAACCATTTACCAATTAATTTAATTTATATTTAGCATAATTAAAGTCTCTTTCTTAAAACAATAGGAAATTAGTCACCTCAACATCTACGCGTAAGAAGTCACAGCCAAAGGCTAGTCTTAGATTAAAGTAATCATCATTTAACGTTGTAGTTTTATTTTGTAACCTTTTCCTACTATCCTGACTTTCTCGTCGCTCAACGACAATATTTTTGCGAATTCCGTAGATTCATTTCCAATGTGCTCGATAGTCGTGTGAGGCACGAAATCTGCGAATTTTATTTCTAAAGTACATACAGAACGCTTCACGTTTAAACTCAAGCAACAAGACACCCAAGATGCGACCTGCGGTCGACGGGGGAGTCGTACGACGGCGAACTACAAAAACTACGATAGTGCGATTCAGGACTATGCGCTGATTGGTCCGCCACATGTAAATGAAATATAGTGACGAAACTTGAATGCCTGAGAAGACTTACAACTGAATTCTCACCATTTTAGCAGAAAAATTAGGAGACCTTTTGTCTTCGGAGTCTCTTAACTATATTAAACTAGCTATTGCCCGCGGCTCCTCCCGCGTAAATCCAGCAGTATAAAAAGTAGATAGATAATAGCTCCGTAAAAGCTTGTGAGGATAGCTTTCACAGATAACTTTCACATTTATAATAGTAAGCGGTAGGACGTTTGAATATTTTAATAGCACCGAAGTTCTCTTTCAGTAGGCAAGCAAGGATTACAGCTCTCCATACATCGAGGATAGAAACGTGCTTCTAGCAAGCGACTAGTCTGTGATAATCATGATGCATGAAACTAATTTGTTTGCAATGAATAGGTTCCAAAACTACTGGACCGACTTTGATGAAATTTGGCACATATATAGACTAGACCACGTGGATGGACATAGGCCACTTTTTATCGTGGCAAAATGTACGGTTATGGCGGGATTTTCTTTTGTGCGTACGACGTCGCGGGAAACATCTAGTGCTTAATAAAGAACCGTGATAAAAGTAGTAAGAATACCAGGCAACTACATTCACACGGAATGTATCATTAAAATGCGACAATGGTACGTTGTGTGCATTCGCAAAGGGTTTTGAGGTATGGTGTGACTCGAGGGTGCTCGGGTTAAAATTACGCCCTACCAATTCCCCATAGCTGTTTGTTTAGATTTTACTAGCTTTTCCCCGCGGCTCCGGCCGCGTAAATACAATATCCCATGGAAACGCGATTATTTTTCGGGATAAAAAGTAGCATACATGTTAATCTAGAGCCTTAACTACTGCCATACTAAATTTCATCAAAATCCGTTCAGTAGTTTTTGCGTGAATGTGTAACAAGCATCCATACATCAATCCATAAATCCATTCATCCATCTGTCCTAACAAACTTTCACATATAAAATAGTAGTAAGAAGTATGGGGACGAGCTTATAAGTAGATAAATATATGTCTTGTAAATATAAAATTTACGACCTCTGTGGCTCAGTGACAAACAACAAACAAAAAGTTTTTCTGTGCTCCTGGGTCATGGAAGTGTATTAAATATGTGTATAATAAGCATAAAAATCTTAAATATTTGTAAAATATAAAATTATTATATTATACAGGGTTTAACAAAAGTGTTATGTTGTTGAGTGATAAAAAATTACTAGCGTAATTTTTGGTTTAGGTATTATTCGAAAACAAGTATCAAAAATTTGTAAATCATACAATTTTGGAGAAAAACCAATTTGAAATATCGCGAAAATATTTGAGTCCCCTCAGACACAGCCCTCAGAGGTTATTACATCAAGTTTATAATCAGTTTCTTAACCTTATAACCATTTCAGTTTCTTTCAGACGCACATAAAAACATTCCGGGTGCTATAGGTTTTTTAACAATAAGTGAAATAATCGACATAACTACCTACATAAGTGTGTAACCGTGAGGACAAGGTCTGGGATATTTTAGTATGTTTTCGTTTACCGACAAATAAGTGAAATAAATCGGGACAATAATTACGTGCCGTGTACCGTACCGTTACGTATAAGTGTTTAAGAGTGACGACTACGTCTGTGTTATTTTATTACATTTTCGTTACAAATAAGTGAAATAATCGGAATAATAAGTAATTATTGTAGTATATGTAAGTGACTAAATAAGTATGTAAGTGACGACTACGTCCTTGTTACTTTATTACGTTTTCGTTTACCGACAACTAAGTGAAATAATCGGGATAAGTACCTGCTTAAATGTGTAAGAGTGACGACAACGTCTTAAGGATTCTTAGAGCATCGAACCGATGGATTCGAACTTAGAATTACGTTAACTTACGTAGTAACTAATACCTAATCTATGACGTTAACATTGCACCGACCGGGTTCGTTGTATGTCTTAGCTCGTCGGCATGCGGGGGTCGCGGCGCGGCGGGGGTGCGCTCATACAGCTGGTACGTACGTACACTTTATTTTTAGGGTTGGCAATATTTTTCACGATACGCTAATGAAATAAAAATGTATTGAAGTCAAAAGTAACTCTTTTAGAGCTGCTACTTTCACAGTAAACTCTATTTAAGGGACATATATCAACACTTAAATATTATCATTCATTTATTTGATACGTTGTATACTTTCCGTTTTCTCTCCTCTTCTCCCGTCCTCCCGTCGTCTATTCCCCGTAACAAAAGTCCCCGTAACAAAACTTCGAATACTTAGCACGGGGCCAGATTGACATGGTGTGAAGCGTCCATAAATATTATTAAACTACAAAGAGTATCTGTGGCCTAGTTACTTATAGGACTGGAAAACCTGCAGGTTCGATCCTCGGCTTTGGCGTATACGAATAAAGTATAAGACGAAAATTATAAAATTATGTAACCCTTGAGTTGTCAAGCAGTGAGCGAGCGAGTGAGTGATGATGAATTAAAGCTAAGAACACTCTGGATTGTATCAGCTTTCAAACAAAAAAAAAACTAGATCATTTGCGTGGCATAATGTACCACTCATGTGACCACTTCGAATGTAAATTGTGTACAAAATGATAACCAATTGCCATCACAAAATAACACGTCAATCTTGCCCAAAATGAGTATTTCATTTGCTATATTTAGTAACACAGTGAGTCATCAGTGGGAATATCAAAATGTCTTTCTTCAATAGAGTGAATGTGAACACGGCTTGAGCGTGTGATGGTATCACTGCATTCTTACCGAGAACAATGTAATTATTACCTACTAGCTCCGTCCCGTGGCTTCTCCCGCGTAAATATAGTATCCATTATCCCACGGGAATACTGTACTTTTTCGCTATAAAAGTAGCATATGTTTGAATGCACTCTAAATTTCATCGAAACCAGTTTGGTTCTGTGGAAAGAGTAACAAACATCCATCCATCTATCCATCCATTTATCCATCCATCCTCGCAAAAAATCACATTTATAATATAAATAGGATTTAACATAATTAAGTTTTAAAAATAAGTAAAAAAAAACAATTCTTAAGTACATATTGTAAATACTATCTTCCCACTAATAAAAACCTGATAGCTAATCAAGTTTTTATTAGTGGGAACATTCAATGTTGCTGTCTTTGTCTGTCAAGGGACTTTCCCAACGTATCAAACAAAGGCAGCAAAATTGAATAGCTAATCTACATGTAAATAGCTAGTGTAAATAGTTTTGTTAGTTGGCGGTTTGTAGTTAAATAAGTTCCCATAGAAGTCACAAGTTACACTATAATATTACTGCAAGAAGTAAAGCTAATGATTAGTCTTCAAATCATCCATTGATCCGGCCAATTTATATCCGGGGTAAAAATAACTAATCCTGATTAAGTGAGACGTCTAAGACCCTAGGGGGTAAATATATCCATGGACGAGCTATTACTTACGAGATTAACAGGGTTACACCTGCACGTCACATGCTGTTTGATTTAACCGCGATCAAACTGGTTTGGGGTAAATTCGGCCATAGAGAATATTGTGTTGGATGATTATTATAATATTTTATTTTTTTATTTATTTGAATTTTAATCTGCGATCAGTAAATTACTTTGAAAGTGATATTATCGTTATATGCCACATCATAAAGATTAGATATTTTATTAAATAAATATAAATGTAGGTACCTACCATGCAATAAAGAAATCTTATTACACAAGAAGTAGGTCGAAATTTTTATTTTTGCTACTAAAAACTGAACATAGTATAATGAAAATATCGGACTTAAAATAAAGGAGAAATATATCCGATAGAAGTACATCCATCACGTTTAAAAACCTTTAAAAGTTGCAAAGGACCTCTTGGATAAAAATTTAAAAATGGATGATGCATGTTCCAATTTTAAATTCACGTATCAAAGGACTCAATTTGTTTCTATATCAAAGTCCTTCTTTTGCCAATTTGTCGTTTAATTTTTTAATTTTCTCTAATAATAATGAAAATGTTTTATGTCAGGTTTGGCTCTTGGTTCGTGAACTAGTTTCTGAAAAGAAAGTGTCAATATAAACTAAGTTTAACGTCACTATCAAATTACTAAATCCTACTAATATTATAAATGTGAAAGTTTGTGAGGATGGATGGATGGATGGATGTTTGTTGCTCTTTCACGCAAAAACTACTGAACCGATTTGGATATTATTTGGTATGGTAGTAGTTTAAGCTCTGGATTAAAACATAGGATACTTTTTATCCCGAAAAAGTACAGTGTTCCCATGGGGTACTATATTTACGCGGTTGGAGCCCCGGGCAACCGCTGGCAATAATACTAAATGAATACAGATGATACAGAGAATTTTTTGTAAAAAAATTCCTAAAAACTTTTACAGAAAATGATAGTTTTAGTTAAATAGTTTAAAGCTCAATTGCATCCCAAAAGTTAATTTGCCAAATTATAGCAAAACAAATAAACTTTATCCTGGAGTTCGAAAAAGATTCATCTTGTGACCACTAGATGGATTTTTTGAGATTCGGCGCCAGTAAGTTAAGCTAAGTTTATCTAGAATGTACCTATGTAAAATCTTCAGAAACCGGCCATTCTTGAATTTTTTTGCCGCTAGTTTATCAATTCAAATGCGCTTTTGATTGCATGATGCAAACGCGTAATACGTAATTTACATGCGTCGATTTTGCGCCATACGGCGAGTGCTAGACAATTTTTGACAATTTATCTAGATCCAGATCGTTTATGTATATATGTAACTGTTTATGTGCTGTTGCTGAGTGTATTAAATCTGTCCATCAAACGACAACAATATGGAACCGCATAATACCAGGCACTGTGGTGTTACGCCGCAGTGATACGCCTGAGCGGTCTCCTTTTTGACAGTTAGGCATTACACTACCTACCTTCCTATCCATAATTGTATCTCTTGCGTACCTACTCCTACTCATGATACGTAATTTTTATGTTTTGTGTTGTTTTTCTGTCCTGTTTTTATGACTTTTGTATGTAAGTCTTTGTTTTATTTGTGGTGTATTCGTTCCTCATTCGGTGCGAAATCTTTATAAATGTGCGGCTCCTCTGGCATTGCAGATATTTATAGATGCAAGTTGATTAACAGCTGTATTGATTAATATCTGTGGACGCTTTCACACCGCGTCGTTAGTTCTCGAAGAATTTATGTTACGGGTACCAGACAACATACAACAACGGAAATATATTTAATACTTTTTATACTTATATTTCAGATTTTTACTTCATAATACACATAATATTTAATACACATTACACATCCATGACACAGGAACATAGAAAACTTTTTGTTTCCCGCCGGGCTTCGTACCCGCGACCTCCAGCTCTAGCGTCAATGCGCTAACCACTGAGCCACAGAGATCATATATGAATATACTAGTATTTTTTCAGGTAAAAGACATAAGAAGTTAATTACTGCGTCAAGCGGAAATCTTGTAAAATAGAAGATAACTGCGGCCTGTTTCTATGATTGTGCTATCTACGAACAAAGGTTTTTTGTAGATCTATGTTTTAAAAACCTAAACCTTTTAAAAACCTTTGTTTGTAGATAATATTATTATAATGATCTCGTGTTGTCCTCAGCTAACCGTCAAGAAACAGTATCAAAAACCAATTTTAGAATTTGTAAAACCATTAATTATATGAGTCGCTTCATTCGAAGATAATATTAAATATTGTTATTGCAAGGTAGTCCCTTCATACAGGCAACTTTGCACGTTTTTGAGAATCGATTTCAAATTTAAAAACTAGACTTATCTGTCACGACACCTAAATGTCACTGCACCTAACTGTCACTGCACCTGTCACTACACCGAACTGTAACTACACTTAACTGTCACTACACCTAACTGTCACTATACATTACTGTCACTACACCTAACTGTCACTACACCGAACTGTCACAACACCTAACTGACACTATACCTGATCTATCAACATCATTCCTCAGATCCAGATCGGGATCGGGAATCAGGAAAAATTGGGTAGTTATCGTAAAAATATTAGGAAAATAGAAGAAAAAGAAAAGCGTAAAAAAGAAAAGACTCATCGTCGAATTTTTGGATTCGTCTGATGACGAAAATAATGAAGGTTTGTTACATTTTGCGATCTTTATTAGTTCACAAATGTGTTGTGATGATCGAACTTCAGTTGAGAAGTTCGTTTGATCATCTATAATTGTATCGATGGTAAATACCATATATTAATACTATACCAATATTATACCAATAAAAATTATAGGTACAGTGCGGCCACGATCTCGATGTCTTGGGCTCAAATCACACCGGAATAGCAGCGGAGCGACATATAATTTTAAACTTTAGCTTTATTACTATACAACACAGTTTCGCTTGAGACAATTATGCTGCTGGCCGCTCCGCTGCCATTTCGGGGTGATTTGAGCCTATGAGTCATTTTCCATACATCGTCTGTAATTTCCGAAGAAAAACGATGATTTCCGAGTGCCATTAGCTATTTGGTTTTTGACGTGACAACGTCTTATAATTCGATGGAGCCAGCTGCACGCACGAAAAAACATGACTCATGCGGCGTTACCTTGCTCTGAGGCGTTCCATGGGTTCACATCTATCTCTCTCCTACTTAAGTGAGCGATCCATCAGTATTTTCTTATGACGTTGTCGCGTTCAACTATCGTCAGTAAACCGACTTTACAGACAACCAATTTTTTACCGTAATGGATTGATATAATAATATTACTATTGACAATTGATAATATGAGTTCAAGGATGAAACATTTCAAAATATGTATTTCAAATTACGATACCTACTCGATTTCGAACTGAATCACTCTTACATTTCGGGATTTTTCATGTGTCATGGGTGACATTTTACGATTTCCCGTCTAATTTATCCAGAAGCGGCCATCATTGTTTTGCCTAAATCACGGATTGGAATTAATTTGGACCGCTTGAGTCGGGTTCTCAAAATTAAGGGATTGCTGTTTAATTAAAATACACATACATTTTATGGCAGGGTTTAAAATATAATAATTAAATGTTGGTCTTGTGTATAGTTCAAATAAATTGAATAGTTAACATTGACAAATAAAAATTCGAATGCTAAAAATTCAAAATTAACGGTCTCTAAATTCTAATCCATCATTATGGGTCTGTTTCACAATTTTCTTATAAGTGTTGGATAGCTTATTCGGAAGTTTTGTCGCTGCTAACCTTATATCGAGCGACGGAGACAAAACAAGCAAATAAGTTATCTAACGCTCAGTAGATTGCTAGGTACTGCTAGATAATTGCCATTTCTTTAAAAAAAACGGCATTCCTAGGTATCCTTCTATAATTATAGGACGATATTTTTATAATAATCCGACTAATATAATTAATGTCAAGTTTGTGAGCATTGATGGATGGATAAATGTTTGTGACACTTTCACGCAAAAACTTCTGAATGTATTTTGATGAAATTTGGTACGATAAAAGTTGAGGCTCTGGATTAACACATAAGCTACTTTTTATCCCAAATCAGTACAGTATTCCCTTGGTATGTATTTACGCGGACGGAGCCGCGGGTAAAATCTAGTTAAACATAATTTGTTAAACTAAATACGATAATATGAAGTTTAACAATTATTAATTGAATCAAAATAATAATCTAATAATAATGGTAACATTGGATGTGAATAATCGTATTACTGTTCCGCGTGCAAGTTGATTAACTACTTAATTTAATTTCATATTCATAATGGCTTATAGTTATAGTACTGTGTTAAAATAAGGAATGTTCCAAATTATAAAAAAAATATGCTTAGTTCTCAGAAGCCTTTTAGAAGACTTTATCTGGTTTAAATTTAACATAAAATCAAAGGGAGTTAGTTCCTGGCAGGGTCGCCTTGTGAGGATGGGAAATTAAAAGGTTTACTTTCCTAGTTGAATTTACGTTTATTACTGACTCTTTAAACCTAATACATGTATTATTATCACATACTTGCATACTACGCTCCACGGTCTGCTTTTTACCTGGGCACATTGTAACGGGTGAAATTAAAATAAAAAAAAGATTTTCCGTGACAATATATATTAAACAGAAATATGGGGTCGTGGGCAGAAGGCCTTACGGTCTGATCTAGCCTCTTGATGTCCGAAGGATATCTAAGGGGCTTTAATCCACGTGGGAACTTAGCTGAGGAGTCCGGTCTTTAGTCCAGGAGTCTAGCACGTGGCGAGAGAGTGAGATGGGGCTCCAACTTCTGGTTGCTTCCCTTAACACCGCTGCGTCCGATCGACGTCGATAGATTGTCCAAAAAGGTCCCAGTCCAATATCTACCAGCACTCAGAACTCCAGCTAGGTATAAGTCCTTTGTAATCGGTACCTCGAATGCTGTAGTTGGCGGAGTTTGTGCCCGAAACCAAGTTCCTGAAATATTCACGACATGTCGGTAGGAGTCCGGTCCCACAGCCTGTGGTATTTTAACCCCAAACGATCAAAAATCAAGGGCTGTGTGGTCATTACAATATAAAAAAGATGATATACAGAATAATTAAGGCATGGATACAAATATCCTAATATTTTAACAATGAAAGAATGTGAGATGAAACTACAAATGATAGCACGTGGTATGGCTAATCAAATAATTGACAACTAATTTACCAAAATGATAGTTTACATGAAAGAATAATGTGTTTTAATACAAGCATGATTTTCCAAATATTCACAACACAGATACTTAAAATACTCACCGTGGAACACGGGATTAAAATAAAATTATTATTACGACTACATCTTGAGTATAGAAAATTTTATTCTAAAAGGAAATGTCATTCGAAGAAGTGCCATATATATACCCTTCCTTCCTCTTTTTTAAACTTTTGACAACTATAAACTAAAGCGTAAAGATAAGAAATCCAGAAATCAAAATAAGAAGATATTATATCAATAGTCAATATATGATGTAATATAATATTACAAATCCACTGTATTTTCATTATTCTTCGAAATTAAATTAGTATTTTTTTTAAGATTTAAGACGGAAAAAACGATCTACGAATCAAATATAAAAGCAAGGCTGACGCCGTTTTAGTAAGGACGTGCGCCGATAGATGGCGCTTTAAGCCTCTAAAAATGACTAAATAATTAATTATATTTATACAAATCATAGATGACGCGAGTATCGCCGAAATAATCGATTTTATGGCAAGGAAATGTAACTACGTTACAACATTATCTACACAGATGTATGTGGTGACAAGTGGGTACATAATATGTACATGCTTAGTAGTTACCCAAAATAATATTTTTCTTGACTATGTATTAATAATCTTATCATTACATTAACAATGTTTAAAAACTTTTACTGTACTAAGTTTGTTGATGTGGTATACTTTCGTATGACAAGAGTGTCGAAAAGCCCGCTTCACAATTCCTTCGCGAATCGCGTGCGTCACCGAGAAAGCTCCGTGAATAGGAAGTGTGGATCCGATTCACACATTTTTCTCCTAATGTTTCACTTCATATTCGTGGATCTTTTGTGGTGTGGTGCGCGATTCACGGAGGTTATGTGAAGCGGGCATAATGTCTATGTACAAAACACATACCTTATCTAAATTCCGCTCCACACTTCCTCAGCGAATCGGTTGCGACACTGCGAAAGGTGCGCGAACACGAACGTGTGGAGCCGATTCACATATTTTTCTCGTAATGAGTCCCTTCATTTTCGCGGTTCTTTTTGTAGTATCACGATCGAATCGCAGAGGAAGTGTGAAACGGGCTGTTCGACAAATATAATATAAGCCACTAATTTAGTTCATAGTCCTACTATTTAAAGAATTTACTTAAATTGAAGATTTAAAAATTAAACAACAGAAGACAGCTAACATTTTCCTTAAAACATGTCTCAAAACAAAAAAGAATTATCGTAACATTCGGTGTATTGTTATTTAAGTGAATGGTAACAGAAAATCCTTTCCTTCCTTTGTTTGAAGAATAATGGACCTTTTGTTGAGTTAATCCTGTTTTTTATTTACAAAGAACCTGGAAGCTTCTTTGAATAAAAAGTATCCCTTATAGGGAATAATCAATACGACTTACCGATAGCTTAAGATTTAATGGAGTAAGGATACGTGAAATAACGATTTTCTATCCTGTATAAGCGCATTTATTGCGATGCCGCTCATAGATCATTCTTTCTTATGCTAAAGGAACTTATATTTTATGGCTATATTAACCTAGTAACCATCTTGCCTCATTTGGTAATAAAAACAAGGGTAATCTGGGAATAGTAAGAAAGAAGAAGGTGAGACAACAAACAAATAGCAAACAAAAATGTTTAAAAACTGTTCTTTTTATGTGTAGCTAATGTTTTATTATTCTTAATACCATTATTCTCGTTAACAATAAAAACCGAGTAGAAGATTCAATTTTTTTCTTAAAGTTGCAGAGTAGCTGCCAATTTTTCGCCTAATTCTAGAAAAATATATACACCTATACAGCTATCCAACGAGATAATTAGGTGTTGCAGGTTGTATTAAACAATTAAAATAAAATAAAAAATACGTGTGGCACTCGGGGACTGCCGCGGTAAAGCTATTGCATAGTAAGTCTACACGCATACGTCTAGTCGCACGCACACAACGCCGTGTCGAAGACTGCCGAACTGAAACGACGTTAGACGATGCACGGCCTTCAAGCCACACCTCCGTGCCCGTCGTAGTGGGGAGCGTGAGGTTTTTTCGTTACGGAATTTCTGGATTCGGTCCCCGCGCTCAAGGCCCGCGATAGAAGCTATGCAATAGCTTAATAAATATTAGAAGAGCAAAATATAAAGAATTAATGAAATTATTAATTACTTACTGTTTCATTTTAAATATAACTTCCAAAGATATATTCTACTGATTAAAAGCTATCTACCTGATACGTACTAAACAGGACTTGGTTTTAACGATTTGATATACTTTGAAACTACTCGTAATTGAAAACAAAAATTCATATCGAAATAGTTTAAAATATTTATTTATCTACACAAGCTTAATGAAATCCGATTTAATATTCGAATAAATTTAAATGTTAAAAAATATCGTGACATTTTTATTTTAATATTTTGCGTGGCGTGTGCGAGGCTTAATAGTGATTTCCCCGGAGAATTCAGTGTTAAATGTAAGCCGTAAATCTCCGTATGTACTAGGAAATGAGGATGTGGTTAATTTGCTTAGATTCGCGAATAGAGATAATATCTTTATAGATATTTTTTAGGGGGTTGCTTAAATTTTGTTTTATGTGTATTTACATTGAATAATATAAACTTTTGCATAAATTAAAATTACTACATTACATATGCATATCGAAGGTTTTTGTTACACGTAAGGTAGATATACTAAAAATAATAATATTTTTAGTATATCTACCTTACGTGTAACAAAAACCTTCGATATGCATATGTAATGTAGTAATTTTAATTTATGCAAAAGTTTATATTATTCAATGTAAATACACATAAAACAAAATTTAAGCAACCCCCAAGTTGTCACGAAGTGAGCGAGCTGATGTTAATGAATTATAGCTAAGACTCGATCATTTCAGCTTTCAAACAAGATAAATTACATGTCAGCTTTCAAGCAAAAGAATATCCCCCGGAAACCATGCATTTTGACGCGAAAGAAATAACCTATGTCCTTCCTTGTGGTCTGCTCTATATTTGTGCTAAACTACTACTACACAAAATTTCATCGAAATCCATTCGGTAGTTTTTGCATCCATCCTCGCAAACTTTCACGTCATATTATGTACACATATAATATGTGTCATTTAATAATATAATCAATGGTGAGAGTTCCAACCCATCGTTTACCCACCTTTGGGAAGGAGGAGCTCTGGTCGATTGGAGTCGTCTACAGAAGTTTTAGAGGACGACTCCCGAACACTTCGCGCCCCACGTCGCAGAGAATACGTGTTCATTGGTAGTGTTAGTTTTTTATTTACCAGATGTTTCCCGCAACTTCGTCCGCGCAAAAGTTGTTCTCACGGAAACTGTACATTTTTCCGCGATAAAAACTAGCCTATGTCATTCGCCGTAGTCTACTCTATATAATATATGCCAAATTTAATCAAAATCGGTACTGTATTTTCGGAGCTTATTCAATGCAAACAAACAAACTTTTCCACTTTATAATATTAGTATAGATAGTAATATGTATGTTAGTCTATAAGGTATTTATAATATGGGCCTATGCAGCCTGAAATAAACGGTATTTAATTAATTAATTAATAAGGGCGATGCTGCCATCTTCCTTCGCTAAGGATTCCCCGGACAGTATGAATTGACCTTAGGGATGGTTTTCCGTATCAGGATAAATACGACGTCTAAATATAGACACTGAATGTAACTCTTACCCTTTTTCAGTTGAAGGAGGCACGCTCGTGCGAACTGCAATATACGTTTTCGTTAGACACTTGTGTATTTTTGACGAAATTTCTCACCAGACCTTTTGAATCCAGTGATTCATACAGTCACTGGATTCAAAAGGTCTGGTGAGAAATTTCGTTAAAATACTCTTAATTATATTGCATTGAACATAATATACAGATAATTAGAGGAAATTCACTAGTCCTGCGTCGCAATATATTAAAAAGTAAAAGCGACACTATGAAAAATTCAAAAGGGAGGCTTTTTATGCAAAATATTATAAGCACTTATATTGATGAAATAAAATTATGGCCTTGGGTTTATTTTCAAGTACTCAGTGTAGTGTAGTGTAGTGTTCTATATTGCTTTTAAAAATTTTAACGTGGAAATAAACGTAATTGGATTTAAAAGAAAGCTTTAGTTAACAAAAAACCTTCCACGAGGAATAAGTCAATTGTGTCCCAAATCTAAAATGAGTAAATCAGATTATCAAAAGCGAAAAACACAGGTATCTTGTAAAAAACCAGCCAGGTGCGAGTTGGACTTGCGCACGAAGGGTTCCGCACATAACTGCAAAAAAATCACATTTGCCGTATGGGGGAGCCCCCTTAAATATTTATTTATATTAATATTTAAATATTTATTTTATTCTCTTTTTAGTATTTGCTGCTATAGCGGCAATGAAAATACATCATCTGTGAAAGTGTTAACTGTCATATCTATCACGGTTCATGAGATTTGCCTGGTGAGAGACGGGCAGACAAACGCACAGTGGTCTCAGTAATTGTCCCATTTACCCTTTGGGTATGGACCACTTAAAATTCAGTCAAATTACGTAAATACTTTTTTACGGGATTTGATACGTGAGAGCGTATTAATTCACGTAAATTACGTTGTCTTGTACGCTCCAGATACGAGTCGTCACGGTCTGTTGGTTTATCACCCATTTTAAAACATCAAAGTGGTTCGTCAGGCGTGCTGGACGAAATAGATCAAAGAAACAAAAAAAGTGTGTGTCAGCTCCGACGCACAACTGGAGTTTACTCTAAAAAGTAAAATTTTGTGTGCAATACAAAGCGACCGACACATCTTCGGCTAATATCGTGTGACATCGTGAATTAGATTTTACTCCTATAGATCTTTATACCCCAGGCTTATATTTGAAAATAGTTCCGAGGCTTTTACGAAAGCAACTTGGAAGAAACACCGGACGTGCCGCAGAAGGAACAAAAACTTTAGCGATCGATTTGAGTTCAAAAATTCGCGCCATGTGAAAAAAAGTGAAAGGTGCGCAGAATAGGTTGCGCACGAAAACGTAACGAGGTCATTCGTATACCGGGGGCCTTATATGAAAATCGATTCTTAAGGAGTAAACTCCAAAAAGACACGATGCGATGAAAAAATTACATGTCAAGTCTTTCTTGCGTTTTTATGATAAAAATACTGAAATTGTGATCTACGTGATACGTAAAATAATATAACCTAGCGTATTTTTTAGTCCTCGAAAATCGTAAGCGATTGAGGAAGATTCCGTACCTTCAAAATTGTGTCTCTAACCGCTTAGGTATATGAAATCGTTTATTTTCAAAAATAATATATTATATTGATCATTGATTCAGAGCTGATTTTTCAATCGTCAGATAACTTTTAACCGTTATCTGACGATTGAAAAATCAGCCCTTAGATTGATATTACCTAGATTATAAGTTTGCTTTAGAGGTCAACAAAAAGGAGAATGATAAAAAGAACATGTATGAATCCTCGCTTTTATTGAAAGATACCTAATCGACGATACACGCTAGGTTAGAATGAAAATTTTTATCACCCTCACTTCACATGAATGGGAACCACACCCATAGATAACCTAAAACAACTACAAAATTATAATTATTTTATGATCGCAAAAAAATATATACATCATTATTATATGCAATCTATAACTACACCAAATTTCATCTATTTATATTCATAATACTTGGTTCAGGAAGTTAGCAAGGGAGGACGGACGGACAGACGGACATACGCTCAGACGGAGAGACGTATATGTAGTTTCGCGTATGTCCGTTTGTCCGTCCGTTCTCCCTTGCTAACTGCTACGGTACCCTAAAAAGGGTTTAATTAAAAAATTAAAATTAAGGCACTTGTTATAATAATATTAAGGCAAGTTATAATAATTGTACATGTGGCATGGTAATATCCAAAGTTATGTAACATGAGTAACTTTTAGAAATTGAGGAACAAGTTTTGAAACAGTATGTTTGGATAATATTATAATTCTGTAACTATTCATGCAATATTTATTTCTAGTTTTTGTATTTTTTTTTTTGGTTTGTAGTTATTGTAGACTAGTAGAGAAAATTATAAAGAGGAAATATTTGATTGTTTGTTTGTTTGCAATAAATTGGCTCCATAGGACTATATCTATCCTATCAGATCAGAATATATATAAGGAATATATTTGCTCAATCATCCAAATCGGTCTGATTTGGATGATTTACGGTTATGGCACACTAGGCTACTTTTTATCACGCCAAAATTTCCTTTTGCGTTCATGAAGTCGCTGGAACCATCTAGTTTTCAATAAAATATCACCTTAGTTATGCAACAAACTTTTATGAATTTCTTTAAGTACTCATCTACTACATTTTTGTCATTAATTTAATTGTGATATTTTTGCATGCCATTAGGTGGAATGTATAAGGCTCCAAAATCATTGTAAGATCAATTGTGTTACCTACATTCTATGCAAATAAAAACTATCTATTTACAACTTTTATTTATTTGAGGAGATTAGGCCATAGATATGGCATATCTATTGTTTCATTGATCTGTAGCTTTCTGTCTCATGGGTTGATTTTTTTAATAAAATTTTCGCCTACAAGACCATTTTATGGCAATTTTACGCTAAGATTAAACTAATAAACCAACAGGTATTCAGAATAAATTAGGATTTATTAGCTTTTAATGTGAGGCAACTAACAAGATAAATAGTGATATATTATTTTAACTTCCTCCCTGTAGTCAAAAAATCTCAGAAATTTTAATTATTTGTACGCTACAAGACGAAAATAAAAAAAAACATTCATACAAGAAAATGTACCGCCATCTGTTGAAAATGTCTCGAACTACGACGAAGCGATCGAACTAAGGCGAACTAAAATATCCTGAAATTATTATGTACTTTAATTGTAACAATTAGTATTATGCTAGTTTTACCCTTAATATTTTATCTCGTTTATATTTTTATATTAGTTTGTCGTAATTTCGCATCCTTTTACAGAGCAACACCGACATCTATATTCTCAAACAAATGTGACAGTCGAGTGCCCCAATGGTGCACTCAAAATGTGGACGTTTTTAACCTAGATACTTAAGCCCTGTCTCTAATAAAGTTAATGGAATCACATAATACCAGGCACTGTGGTGTTCACACCGCGGTGATACGCCTGAGTGATCTCCATTTCGGCAATAGGACATTTCACATTACCTATCTTCCTATCCGCACGCATCTTGGCATGCGTTTGTTTTGTTTCTGTTCAATGAGCACCTACTCATTGAACAGAAAACAAAACAAAATACTATTATATAATACCTATTTCTGTTTATGTATATTGTGTAATATCTGTTTTGTTTTTTTTTTCCTTGTATTATATTAGTTTATTTCATGTTATTGTGTTGTATAGCGTAAATCTATGTATGTAATGTAATGTCTTATTTTGTCGAATGAATGTTTTTATTATTATTATTATTATTATTAATATGTAAGTCCATGTACTATGTATTAAGAAACATCATTCTTTAGTTAGTTTGCGAGAAACATAGTTTTTTTTTCATACATAGTTTAATATTTCATACATCTATATAATTATATAAAAGAAAGTCGTGTTAGTTACACTATTTTTAACCCAAGAACGGCTGAACCGATTTGGCTGAAAATTAGTGGGGAGGTACCTTAGACCAGGAGACGGACATAGGATACTTTCATGACGGATGGATGATGGACTACTAGTAGGATTTTATCCCGTTCCCGTGGGACGTGACATAAAACGTGGTATAACAAAACGCAACTGACAGCTAAATGTAACGTTGTCTATGGATAAGTATGGTTGAAAATTTAACAATTAGAAATTTTGAGTTGACCGGTTGATGTGTTTGTTTCGAGTTTCTATTAGCATATTGTGCCGATATTATCATTAACAATGCCGCGACCGAGACGATCGAATATGTCAAAACCGAGATCAATACACATTTTAAAACTATACATTTTAAAATATGTATAGATTTCAAACGAACGGACAGCGCGAAACTATAAGGATTCCTTAAGTATAATGGAACCCTAAAATGGATAGCAATTCCAATGTCTCGCTAAAACTCGAGAACGGCTGGATCGATTTGGCTAATTTTGGTCTTGAAATAATTGTGGAAGTTCAGGGAAGGTTTAAACGGTGAGAAATATTGGAAAAATTGCGGAGAAAAACTGTAGATATAGGTGTACATGTAGGTGTAGGTTATATATAATATAACCGGATAAATATGCCGGAATAAATAAATAACTGTACATACACTTACGTGTATGTATAGTTATTTATTTATTCCAGTTCATAGTTGAGTCAGGACAACGTGTGTCGGGACAGCTAATAGTTTAATAAAGCTTAAGCATTGAGTTTAAATTTTATTAAACTATTAACATTAAACGTTTTATTAAACTATTGAAAGATGTTATGTATATGAATCTCTTCATTGTCTTATTAAGCGATGTAAAGATAGATATACTTTAATAAGTTTTAAGTAATAGCTCAGTGACTTTATGATAATAATGAAAACGGATCAGTCCAAAGATCAGCAGTAAATCTTTTGTTGGTGACATTAGTTTAATTGCCGACAGTAAACGCGGTAACCCCGATAATGGCGTTTGTCTTTATGTCTAGAGTTTAACGTACTTTTTAATTACGAAGATACACTCTGTTCAGATAAAACTTATTAAGAGCTCTCCACACCGATTTCGGTGACGGTGGCCGGTATTGAAACCAGGCCTAGCTACGCAGGAGTTTTTATAGTGCCCAAGTGTGTGCGCAGTACACAAGGGCACTTTCTCTTTCTTTACTCTTGACACCCAGTGGGACAGACAGGCCTTCACAACTGGCGAGAGATAAGGCGCAGGACCGACTTTTTCATGCCCATCCGACGCATGGATCATCTTTCTTGTCAGACAATCAGGTGATCGGTCTGCATTGTCCTAACTATACTTGGAAACAACATTTTTTGTTGTTCCAATGCGGGAATCGAACCCACGACCTCCGAGTCGAGAGCTAAGCTCTAAACCACTGGACCACAGGGGCTGTTAAAGGTACGTATCCTTACCGATATTATAATACAATATATTGAAATGTTACTCAAATTTTAACAGCAGCTCAAATGTTTGAGTAGCCCCTAACTACTCGTTAAAGTCGGGACATAACCTCACAGTGTGACTGAGAGGTAGGTTGTGAGGCCGTAGCATCTGTCCGTCAAGCCCCACTAATTCGTGCTAAAGCATGGCTCTCCCTGGGTTAAGACTGTCCTAAATTTTATATTAACGTACGTAATAAGGCTGACCAATGTTTTTTTCTAGACATGCTAAAGTGACTAAAAAGAAAATACCATACTTAATTATTATTATTTGTTATACAGGTTGTATTTTTATCCGAATGCAATATATTATAACCCAGCACTAGGCTACAATAATTATAATAAAATAACACTGATTTCGGTGACGGTAGCCGGTTTCATTGAAACCAAGCCAATTTTATAGTGCCCAAGTGTGTGCGCAGTACACAAGAGCTACTCTTGTGTACTGCGCACTCTTGTGTACTCTCTCATACTTTACTCTCACAACGAAAGTGTCATAAACAACGATCCATCCGTCCATCCTCACAAAATTTAATATTTAATTCGAAAAATATGTTTTGAATTCTACCTCTTACCGCACGTTACCGGGTTTTCCTAAAACAATAAAGCTAGGTTTCACAAAAAAAAACATTCACTAAAAGTAGGTTAAGATCTTTCAGTCGAAAGTCCACAATGGCAGACATTAATAATTGCTTCATTATGAAATTAAATCTTGGAATTGTTTGCGACGAGATCAAGGATGAACCTTGTAATCAAACCTTGTTTTGTGGTCTCTTTGTACCGACTGATAAATTATTAGTGTTGAAGACACCGCAGTTACTTTTATCAATTAACTAGCTTTTACCCCCCGGCTTTGCCCGCGTGAAAAAAATGAAAGTGGCAAAAAAAACTTTAGCAAATAACTCCACCTACTGCAAATTGCAATATAGTAATAGTCCCGTCCGTTGCGTCGTCGTAACGGCGCGCGGCGAGACGGTCGTGCATGGGACCGCTTGAATATATTTTTTGCGCGTACTTTTTAATTTTATGATATCCTTCTGTGTATAATAAAACATATTATTACGTGGTAGTTACATAGAAAAAAACTGCTGTTATGTAATTAGGTGGAGAAAATACAAAAATTGAAATAAAATGTTAAGTTTTTCTGTTAATCATATTAAGCTGTAGTATTTTTATAGCATTGAAAATAGTATATGAAAATACACACTTATAACTTTGGAAAGGTCACATCTAAAATTATAACGCTCCTTGCACATAGAAACGATCTAGTGGGGCATAAAATGAAGGATTCATGGCATGCCCGGCATAAAAACATAAACTTTTATGATGGTCTCCTAAAAGTGTAAGCTTAACCTTAATAATGGAACGTGCAGTAAATTTATTGATTTCTTATAGCTAAAACAACGGAACAGATTGCGCCAAGGAAACACGCACAGACTTTTTATACAATTTCCCCCTTTTACCCTCCTCTGAAATATTAAAATATTTAGTTTCTACTATCGTTCTGTAATTTTTAGGAATCAGGGGGAAAACTCGACTCCAAATTGATATTACGTCCAGCAATTAATGTGCTGTGGCGGAAACGAAAGCTATACAGTACGACTACGTTGCTAATAATATTATAAGCCCTCGGCAGTGTCTGAATAACCGAGAACATTCCAGCACATGATCTTGGTTATTCATACATTGCCATATATGGAGGGTTCCATAGCTATCAACGTGCAATCAATCAAAACAGTTTTCACTAAGTGTTTTTATTACGATATATCAGCAGGAAAACTTACGAGTTTTCTATCTCCTATAGTTTAGCAATACCAGGCGGGGGCCAACTTATAAGCCACTTTGGAGGCTAATTATTCGAAAATGGTTGACTAAAGGGTTGAAAAGACCTATTCAACGATACACGATGGGGTAGAATGAAAACATATTTTTCATCCCCACATCACATGTTAATAGAGTGACTTGGAAAAAATATTATTATTTCATGATGCCATAACCGTGATCTATACACAGTCTTTAACTTTTGCAAATTTCATCCATTTATATTCCATACTTACAGAAGCTAGAAGAGTGGACAGACAGACAAACAGACAGACGGACGGACAGAGCGAAATCATAAGGGTTCCTTGAGTATTGCGGAACGCTAAAATTACCAGAACCATAACGACGATTCCCGAAAGACATAAGAAACGTGGTTTTACTGTACGTATTCTTACTTTCACAAGAGACGGCTTTGAAATAAACATATTTTCATCCTTTTGTGCATAATATACTCAAGTCGCCTAAGGCCTTTTTTTGTCACATATTTCGCACACACTTAGCACTCCATGATACAAAATTTTCATGCGAATAAAAATGTAATAAACATACCCTTTTTTATTTTTGTGCCCTATCCTAACTGCCTCTAAAACTTTGTTATGTAAAGCTATAGAAAGTAAGGCTGGGACTATATTCTCCGGATTCCGGAACGCTGGAGAAAATTTGGAGCATTGAAAATAGAACTCTGCGTTAATACAGTAGAGTTGAAAATAAAAGTGTCAAGTGTCGAGCTGTCATAAATGACATTGAAATTTGACTCGACACGTGTGTGTTCGATTTTCAGCTCTATTGTATTAGTGCAGGGTTCTATTTTCAATGCTCCGAATTCTCTAGGGCCTTCAGGAGCATAATATATTCCCAGCCTTATAAAAAAATTTACCTAACATGAATATTTGCATTTTTAAAGACTAGATGTTGCCCACGACTTCATGCGTGAAAAAGGGAATAGAAAGCGATAAAAGAAGCTTTTGTCCTGTGGTTCACTCTATATCAGTGCCAAATTACATCGAAATCGGTCCAGTCTTTTTGGAGCCTAATGAACGCAAACAAATGAACTAATATTTCTCCTTTATTTTATAAGTTTAAATAAAATATACTCGCTTAAGCTAGATAAACATTTGCCAGTAAATAATAATTATGTATGTACTGTGTATAATATTAAAGTATATTTAAATACTGTATACTATACCGCGGGAGTTACCACACCTACCCAACCAGGGCTAAATAACGCTTGTCATTTTCGATCGCCCGATTGTAAGCGATTACCGCCACTTGCTGCAACACCAGATGAGCTACGAATGCGTTCCCGACCTTTCAAACGCTCAAACCTCCGCTACCCTGACTCGATACAATACACATTATAATAATTTATCTATAATATTATAATAAAAATATCTATGGGCGAGCTCACACCACGTCTATCTGGTCCCGTGGTTAGTTGACATGTCGAAGAACTTGTGTGACGGGTACCAGACAACGGAAATATATTCAAGACTTTTATATTATATTACACATATTTTAATCTCTGAAAGAAGGTTATGTCCCTATTATTTGGAAGTCAGCCTTTGTCACTCCTGTGCACAAAGGAGGCGACAAGTCCAATATCAAAAACTATAGACCAATATCAAAGCTCTGTACTTTCGCTAAAATTTTCGAGCGAATTGTATATAATCAGGTTTATTCAACGATCAATTATTGGTTTATTCCCGAGCAACATGGATTCTTAAAATCACGATCTACTACCTCAAATTTAATTCTTGCCTATGACTATGTTAGCTCACATATGGATTCTGGTGCTCAGGTTGACGTGTTATTCACTGATTTCTCAAAAGCCTTTGATCGTATAGATCACTCTATCCTACTACAGAAGCTACTTTCTGCGGGAATACACGGAAATCTATTTCGATGGTTTACATCTTATATTAACAATAGGTCGCAGGCTGTCGCCATCAATGGATTTACGTCGAGGTGGGTATCAGTACCCTCAGGCGTTCCTCAAGGCTCGCTATTGGGACCTTTATTATTCGCGATATTTCTGAATGATGTCAGTTCTTGTTTCAACTATTCTAAATTTCTATTATACGCTGATGATACCAAAATAGTGAAAAATGTTTCTTAACTTCGTGACTGTCATCTTTTACAAGAAGACTTGGACAGGTTTAGTGACTACTGTATCGTACATAAATTAAATCTTAATGTAACGAAGTGTTATGCGGTGACCTTTAGCCGTAAGTCTAATTTGATAAAGTTTAATTACAAGATTGAAAATAATGAGATAGTCTTTAAGGATACAATGAAGGATCTTGGAATAATAGTGGATTATAAATTATTATTTGATGAGCACATAAATTATATAGTAAATAAGGCCTCAAAGGCATTAGGATTTGTCATAAGGTCTTCTGCTAATCTCAAATCTATTAAAGCTATTAAAATACTTTACTGTTCGTATGTGCGTAGTATCCTAGAGTACGGGTCAGAGATTTGGAACCCCTACATTTATAAAAATAGAATAGAATCTATACGGAAACGCTTTTTAAGGTTCCTTCAGTATAGGTGCCGCCTGAACCTCCCTAACTACGAATCGAGATGTAATAAATTCCACTCTCTCCCCTTATACTACCGTAGAGACATTTCGGATTTAGTTTATCTAAGTAAAATAATTAATAATGTTATCGATGCTCCTGATTTATTAAGAAAATTTAATTTCAACGTGCCCAGTAGATACTTTCGTTATTACGTTCCATTTCATGTCCCACCATATAAGACATTCTATCGCCGTAATTCATTTGTCTGTAGATCTAGTGCCCATTTCAAACGATTCTATACAGATTATCATGTCGAAGATGTTTTTTCAATAAAAGCACCTAAGATTTGTAGACTTTTATCCGATGCGTATTTTATCCACGGGAAATTATAATTCACATCCAATACCAATCTGTGATGTTAAAGGCTGCAGGCTGTGCGTGTGTGAGTATTTCGGTGCATACGAGAGCAATTGAATATTATACCCGACCTTTTCTGGTGACACCCGGTATTTCTTTTCTTTTTAATTTAATTTTAATCGCAACTCTTGTAGCATGATGTGGTACTTTAAATTATGTTCAAATTAATAATATGTTATTATTTCTTTGTATACTTTCTGTTACAACACCTCATGGTCAAAACTTAAGTCACAACTGTATACTTAATATCTTACCTATCAGTGAAAACTTTTAATTGGCTTTATGGTGTCTATAAATGTATTATTATTGTAATTATCTGTAAGCTGTAAGTTTTCCGAATACAATAAAAATAAATAAATAAAATAATATTTTATATACATCCATGACCCAGGAACACAGCAACCTTTTTGTTCCCTGGCGGGATTCGAACCCGCGATCTCCGACTTGAGCGCCAACGCGCTAACCACTGAACACAGAAATCGTTGTTATATCGTGCCATTTTCTAAAAGCCGTAAGTAAAAGTATTCATCCGTATTTGTAAACAAAATAATATATTTACGAAAATAAACAGATTAATAAACGTAAACAATTCCATGTCTCGGAAATTAGCCAAGCCAAGATTTGGCTTTAGTTTACTACCCCCTTGGCGCTCCCGAATTACGTTTCTCGGGCAAAGGTTTGTTACCTTAATCACAACAATAACTTCTTGTTACTATTGCGTGCCGATGTAAGCTCTAAGATACCGTAAATTTCCGTAAGTTTTTCTGTTTGCAAGGATATTAGTCTTTATGTACTTACACTTTTACGCGCGACTTCGTCCGTGTGGATCTCCATGGCACCCCCGTGGGGTCTATATTTCGAGAATCCTATTTTTGAGGATTTCTACGTCATAATAACTATCTGCGTGCCAAAATTCAACGCCATCCGTTCAGTTGTTTATATTTCACTATACAAGCTTAGGACCCCCATTTCATAATTTTAGGGGACGTATTTCAATAAATAAAACATGTACTCATTAAAGAGCAAATCCTTTAAAGGTCAATGTATACGCCTATACAATATAATCCCAAAACAGTTTCAAAATCTGACTATTAATAAATTTTAAAAAAGTAGTTAAAGTAGTATATATATTTAAAATAACAATTTCCCATCTTTTTGCAAAAATATGGCGCCGTTGGGTTAGTTCCCGAACCGGTGGTAGGTAGCACGTAGGGACAATGGCGTATGAAAATAGGAATCCCTTTTTGAGACCTTATTGCTGCCCTTAGAGCTAAGTTAAGTCGCTTCTTATCTTACCATTTACCCTTGCCCTATCTTACCAGAAACAGTGTAAAACACTTATGTAGGGGCTTACGAAAGATTTTGTTCTAAATGAAAGTCTAAACATAAAATAAATTTATAAATTAACAAATAGATTAGAAAGAAAATTAGAAATTAATGAGTTAAATTAAATACTTTAATAACAAGAGATTCATTACATAGTAGTATCATACTTTTATTAATCGTAATCTTTTTTTTACAGGTAAACAACAGACAGCAGACAAAAATACTTTAACTTCAAAACACGAAAATATAATCCAAATAATCTGGTAAGTAGTGGTAGTGGGATATATAAAGTTTTAGTGCTACTGAATGTGATTTCTAAAGGCCATTCAGACTACCTAAGGCTGGGACTATATGATCCGGAATTCGGTGGGCCGGGGAAAATTCAGAGCAATGAAAACAGAATTCTGCGCATTAGCGAATTAACACTAGATCTGAAAATCGAAGTGTCGAGCTGTCATATAATATGACATTGACATTTGACTCTACATATTTTGTTTTTTCGCCTCTCGAGAGGCGTGGCGGCGTTGCGACGTGGACTTGTGGACAGACCGTTAACCTTATACAGTTTAACGACCTCAGTTTGAGTCAAAAACTAGAACGCTCCAACCAAATAAATACATTACAAGTCATTTTTCCCGACAAAAAATTATCATTATAATTTCTGTCTAAACGACGAAAAGATCACATTTCTATCCCGGTAGTTCTAAAAAAATACTAATAGTGACAAACATTATTAATAATTATATCACAAAGTAGTAAAAACAAATGGCTTTTGTCTCTTTGGTTCGGTATAAAAAGCACCCCAGAACATAAAAGCAAATACAAATGCGGAGAATTTCTTTTCAAAAATATTATATTTTCATTCCCCCAAGAGCAAATAAATGCATTCAACAGCGAAGCCAATCGTCATTTTAAAACTTTCATGGTATTCTCTTGTTTTGCTTCAAAGATACATCACGTTTCTTTAATAAGAACCATCAACACACGATGTTTGTAATTTACAGACGAAACTTGTTGGAAAGTGAAGTTTGTAGGTGTATGTAGTAGGAATAGGAAGTAGGTATTATAGGTAGTAAATGTAGGTTGTAGGCTAACATCTGTCGTATTTAGTGCCTAGTTGCGCGTACAAATATTTATTTTACCTCCAACATGTAACAGAATACTCAATGACTAGATTTCTGGTTCACTAGAACATGATTTCAACGACATAATTAGTAGGAAAGATCCACTTTTAGTAAGAATGCATACTAATTTAAAAGCAGAAGAGTATGAAATTGACCGCGGTCACATCACATATTACTAGTTTAATATTTTTTTTTTTTAGTTTAGTTAGATTATTGAGAAAGTCTTGTAGGTAGGCTATATTCAAACATCACGATACAAATATTATTGTATCATAAAAACACGCTAAGCCAACAGCTATTTTTCGTTATGTGGACTAAAATTGTACTATTCTAATCGCTTATACAGTCTTTTAGAAAAAGTGAATGCAATAAATAAAAAGTTTTGCTTACCTTTGATTAAAAATTAATAAGAACGTTTTTAAAGTCAACAATCTAAATTATTTAACAAAATCGTAAACAAAGTTTATAAACCATTTAACACATTTAACCGGCTGATGTTGTTTAATTGAAAAGTTGGTTTTGTGGTCAGTTTAACCGACCTACTTATTTCAAACTACTTTTTCCTCAGTGAAATGCTAAAAGAATTTAACTGGCTCAATAAACCATATTATTCAGTTTAACCGAGGATTAATTTAATTATTTTAAAATTTTTAGTAACTTGGCAAATTTGTGATGTAATGGGAAATTGCTTGAGCTATTTGCAAAACTCTCCAGTTCATGCCAATGGAATCATTCAGGTGGTCCAAAGTAAAAAAGTCACCAATGGTCGTATATCCTCATTTCGAGGGCACATCTTTAACCATCTCCCCTAGCATTGTTATACTTGGTGTCAACATATCGAGCGAAGTCCAGTTCCGATATCATCTAGATGGTAAGGCCAAGTTAGCCTCGAAGAAGCTTGGTGTTCTTAACAGAGCAAGACATTAATTCAGTCCGGACCAACGCCTACAACTCTACAAGGCGCAGGTTCGGCCTCATATGGAATATTGTTCTCATCTCTGGGCAGGGGCGCCAAAATACCAACTGCTCCCTCTGGATCGTATCCAACGAAGGGCCGCTCGAGTTGTTGACTGCCATAGTGTTTCAAACAGCTTGGACCCCTAGGAATTACGCCGAGATGTAGCTTCACACTGCATCCTCTATCGGTTGTATCACGGGGAGTGCTCTGAGGAATTGTTCGGAATCATACCACCTGCAACTTTTCGGCATCGTCCCACGCGAAAAACATACCATCCTCATCACCTTGATGAGTGGCAGTCTTCCACCGTGCGCTTTTCGCGTAATTTTCTGCCGCGCACTGTAAAACTCTGGAACGAACTGTCACCAGCAGTATTTCCGGACCTATACGACCTGCAAACCTTCAAGAAGAGAGCGTATTCCCTCTTAATAGGCCGGCAACGCACCTGCAGCTCTTCTGATGTTGTGAGTGTCCATGGGCGACGGTAGTTGCTTACCATCAGGTGACCCGTTTGCTCGTTTGCCCCCTTATTTAATAATAAAAAAAAAATAACTATGAGGATAATCAACATCAGTCCCACTCCTGTGGTACGAGACTGTTTGCAATGTGTGGGGGGTTAAATTGTGGTCACTTCTGTGCGTTGGTATACATTAAGTGCCTTAGGGCGAAGCCACAACACTGCGCTGCGTTAACGCAACGCATAAATCGGCGACGCGTAAACGTCACGTACGTTACTTACATGGTGTTGACTATTTTTGCGTTGCGACGCCGCAACGCAGTGTTGTGTCCTCTCCCTTAGGCCCACTTACGCAGATACGGGTTAAAGTTAATCCTGGGTTAAAATATCACGCCTTCTCTTTCATAAATACGAAGAACTAGAGAGATAACATGATATTTAACCCAGTGTTAACTTTAACCCAGATCAACGCAAGTGGGCCTAAAAAGATTATGTCTAATATAATTCTCGTATCCCAGTGTTTGTAATTAAAATCCACTGAAACACCTTGACTGATTGTTACGTTATTCTGTAGGTATGTTCGGTAGGTCTGAGTTGTAAACTATGTTTTCATGCCAACGAGTGATCATTTAGATGGCACAGCAACGTTTGTTGGTTCAGCAGACGTCTGCAGTGTCTGCAGCAGTAGCAGATGTCTTCTGAATGCGCATTATCATATTTTACCGTCACTTCAAACTTCCGAACCGATTTCGAACCGTTTAAACTTGATACAAATTATTATTTAATAATTAATTTCAAGCAAAACTAATTTAATGAAAAGTAATTCATTGTATTATGTTTCTATGTAGTATCGCGTACGTGATTGCCTTATGTTTTATTAGAAATGTATTGAACTAGGTTTTTAAGGTCAAACATTATTTATAACTTGGAACTTATTTACGAAACTGTGAGCAGAAATTATTTTCTTTTGATTAAATAATTTATGGTAACGCTGAAAAAGTTTCCATTCTAAATGAACGCAACTATAATTGAGTCCGGTGGAAGCGGATGCAAATTCTCATTAAACAAATAAAACGTCCATTTCCAAGTGCTTCGTAACTCCACGCTTCGCTCCTCTGACGATTAAAGACTAACGATAAACAAGCAACTATCTGTTTCGTGGCGCTTTTCCGTTTTGAATTTGTGATCGTCATTAAACTCCATTTGAAATCCAGTAAAGAGTATCTGCACCAGTAGGATTAAACAAATAATTGACAGCAATAGTTGCTATATTAATTGTTACATATATCAACAGTAAGATGTAACTGTCAATGTCATTATTGACATTGACAGATGTCATAAGTAAAGCCTATCGAGTTAGTTTATTTTAGTTAGCCAAAAGGCTATACATAGTGTAGACGTATATATTGTGCTAAGCATATCTCATTACATATTGTAATACGTATTTGTGGTAAGCACCAATAAAGGAGAGTATAAGAATTGCTGCTGTATTATTATCGTCACCACACGAGCGCACGAAGGACTTACAATCAAGAGGTCATAGACCAACACATGGTGTCAGGTGTGAAAATTTAAAAGAAAACGAAAATTATGAACAAAAAAGAGGGTACGTCGAAAACTCCGGAAGCTTCGAGACAATCTGAGTGTGGGAACTTAACAATGGCAGGCAACGGAGTACAGAAGCTTGAGATCTCTACAGAAATTATCAACAATAATGCTGAAAATTTCAAGAAATGGACGCAGTCATTCGAGATATTTCTACTGGCGTCGGGCATGGAGAAGACGGAAGACAAAAGAAAAATTGCAATCATGCTGCATTCCATGGGAGAAAAGGGTTTAAACATATACAATTCCTTCAATTTGGACCTAAGCACTGCTACTTTCCAAGAAGTCAAGGCAAAATTCGTCGAGTATTTTGAACCCAAAAAGAATTTGACGGTGGCACGACACAAATTCTTTACGTTGAAACAGCGTGTGAACGAATCCTTGGAAAACTTTCTAATGGAATTAGAAAACGCAAGTCATGCCTGTGAGTTTGGTTCGCTACGTGAGTCCCTTGTAAAGGACATTCTCATTACTAATATGGCCACAAACTTCTCGCAATTTCGTCAAAAGCTACTACAAGAACAAGACCTATCCCTAGAAAGAGCCAAACTCCTCTGTAGAACACTGACGATGGCGCAGAAAAGTGAAGAATCAATCAATGCAGCAGATGGAAGAGAAGCCACAATATACAAGCTACACAAAAGTCGTCGGGCCAGTTCCCCCTCATACCAGAAAATAAAAAACGCAAGATCTTCATCATGCCAAGGTCACCCAAGGTCAGCTACGCCTGGATCAAGAACAACGTCGTGTGTAAAGTGCAACACATCGCATGGTCGCCGCAACTGTCCAGCTTGGAAACACAGATGCAGGTCATGTTTTAAATATGGACATTTTACTCATTTATGTTTCAAGAAAAACAGTGTCAGGACTGTTGTTACTGGGGTAGGTAGCATAAATCTCGATGATGAATCAAGCCCCAAAAGTGCTGAGGCTGAGGCTGAGAGATTTACAATAAAACATTGTTATAACATAACATAACATTGTTCAACATTAAAAACATAAAATCAACGAATGCTAGTACAAATTTGATAAGCACAACAGACAAGTCCTGGTACTGTTCTCTTAATATAAACAACGAAAATGTAGATTGCCTAATTGACACTGGCGCAGACATAAATGTGATGTCTTATCAAGTATTTAAAGAATTGAATCTTAAATTTGACAAGCAGAGTAAAGAAATGTGTAAAAAATATAATATATTTGCCTACAGTGGGCACAGAATACCGATAATTTCAGTATTAAACATTTGTTGTTTAGTTGAAAACAAAACAAAACCAGAAAACATTACTTTTGTTGTAACAAAATTAAATTGTCCAACTGTGATTGGTTTACCCACTTGTATAAAGCTAAATTTAATAACAAAAAACTTTTCTCTATCAATGGAAAATGAAAAAAATGTTGAGCAAAATGTATATAATATGTATCAAAAAACTTGTGACAAAATTGTAACCAGATATAATGATGTGTTTCAGGGTCTAGGCTGCCTCCCATACGAACACAGCATCGTGCTAAAAAAGGATGCTATTCCGTGCGTTGATCCCCCTAGAAAGGTACCCTTCGCGTTGGTTGAACCGTTAAGGAAAGAGCTTCAACTCATGGAGAACATGGGAGTCATACGGAAGGTGAATAAACCTACTCTCTGGGTGAGTAGTTTAGTTATAGCCATGAAAAAGAATGGTGGATTGAGAATTTGCTTAGATCCTAGAAATTTAAATAAAAATTTATTGAGATGTCATTATCCAATTAAAAATATAGATGAAGTCAGGTCTAAATTGTCCAAAGCCTCTTATTTTTCACATTTAGATGCGTTTTCTGGATTCTATAACATAAAATTAACTAAAGAAAGTAGTGATCTATGTACATTTCGAAAATTTTTAAAAGAAAAGAAATTTGTTAAAAAAAGATATGTTATGGTTATGGGATGAAAATTGTCAAAAGTGCTTTGATTTATTAAAAGAAGTCATATCTAAAGCACCTGTGTTAACTAATTATAATTGCAACTTACCTGTGATTTTGTCGGTAGATTCATCAAAGAATGCACTGGGAGCGGTCTTGATGCAAGACAAACGACCCATTGCATATAGTTCAAGAACACTTACCCCCTCTCAACAAAACTACGCCCAGATTGAAAAAGAATTGTTTGCCATACAGTTTGGATGTAATAAATTTCACCAATATATTTATGGCAGTAAAACAACTGTTCATACTGATCACAAACCTTTAATTTACCTTTTAAAAAACCTCTTCATGAAGTACCTGCTAGGCTACAAAGAATGATGTTATCGTTGCAAGGTTATGACCTAGAAGTAGTTTATGTACCTGGTAAATATATGTATATAGCAGATACTTTGTCAAGAGCCTCACTTAGTGATACATACATACCTCAGTATGAGCAAGACTTCCAGTATCATGTTAATTCAGTATTCTCTAATCTCTCAGTAAGTAAATTTAAAATTTATATTATTAGAAAGCAAAAATGATGAATATTTAAATCTGCTCAAGTCTTATATTCAGAATGGTTGGCCAAGAAGCAAAAATAAAGTAAGCTCTCTTGTGAAACCATATTGGAACATTCAAAATGAAGTACATATAATGAATGACTTAATATTTAAAGGCAATAGGCTTATTGTTCCAAAGTCCTTGCAAAGACAGATTTTAGATAAAATACACTGTGGTCATTTAGGTATTAATAAGACACTAAACATCGCTAGAGAAACAGTTTATTGGCCAAACATAAACGCGGATATTAAGAACTTAATTGATCAATGTTCCGTCTGTGCTAAATACAGATCAAATCCACCCCGTGAACCGTTGAAATGCCATGAGATATCTTATCTTCCATGGGAGAAGGTAGGTATAGATTTATTATATTTTGATGGAGAAAATTTCCTTGTCTGCATGGATTATTATTCCAAGTACATAGAGTTAGCTTCTTTGCATAAGAATTACACTGTCGATAATGTTGTTAAAAGTCTAAAATCGTTTTTCGGTCGACATGGTATACCCAAGGCATTGGTGTCTGACAATGGTCCACCATTTAACTCCTGCAAATTCAAGTCTTTTCTTGTTGATTGGGATGTAGAACACATAACCACTAGTCCGTACTGGTCGAGGTCTAATGGCCAAGCTGAAACCGGTGTTAAAATTGTCAAAAACATATTAAGAAAATGCAAAGAAGATGGCTCGGATATACATTTGGCGTTATTACACTATCGCAACGCTGCGAAGGGAGATTTTCCCAGTCCGGCCGCATTATTAATGTCTAGAAACTTGCGAGTAAAATTACCAATTCTTAACAGCAAAATTAAAACCTAAAATTGTAAAATTTTCGACATTTGAAAGATGTCATAGATATAGCAGAGACAAGATGTCTTTTTATTTTGACAGGAATGCGAAGCATACACCTTATGACTTTCAGCCGGGGAATGACATTTACTTCAAAAAAAATCCTAAATCGTTCTGGTCTCCGGGAATAATTAAAGAGAAATTAGGATGTGGTGGATCGTATTATGTTGCGGATCCAAACGGTGTTGTGTATAGGAGGAATAGGGGACACATTAGACCTAGAAAAAAGAATTTAAAAGAAATAAATACTCCACCTTCTTTTTATGGCGATGGCAGCACAATAAATATGCCTCCCATGCAGGAGAGTCGGAAATGGTCCCGTTCAAAATTGCATTAACGATGATAACTGTGTTCCTATGGAGAGTCTAGAAAATACCGGTTACGTAACCAGGTCTGGTAGAAGTGTAAAGCGTCCTAAATTGTACATGCATGAGAAATTTGAGTAGATAAGTAATGTATTTGTTATTAGTTATGTACCTATATTTTTAGTTTGCTTTTATACTCGAAAAGGGAGGTGTTACATATATCAACAGTAAGATGTAACTGTCAATGTCATTATTGCCATTGACAGATGTCATAAGTAAAGCCTATCGAGTTAGTTTATTTTTGTTGGCCAAAAGGCTATACATAGTGTAGACGTATATATTATGCTAAGCATATCTCATTACATATTGTAATACGTATTTGTGGTAAGCACCAATAAAGGAGAGTATAAGAATTGCTGCTGTATTATTATCGTCACCACACGAGCGCACGAAGGACTTACAATCAAGAGGTCATAGACCAACGAATTAATAAGTTTATTTCATATTTTTATCTCTGTCACAATAATAATTATTGTCATAATATAAAAACACCGACATCTTCATAATCTTATTGTTATACATAAACAATTTAACGTGTTTAAGTGAAATTCACGTAAATACCCAATTTACGTAAGTATTCTTACAGTTCAGTGAAATGATAAATAATATACGTAACGTAATACATTTATTCAAGTTCAGAAGTGTCTATAAAGATAACGAAGTCTCGTTTCTAAGTAAGGGTGTTTGATAAGAAAATATTTTTGATTAAATTTTCACCCACCAGCATTAGATGATTAGCCAAAATACAAAGTAACCTTTTACATAAACTAGATTTATTGAAATAATCCATTATACTCGAGTCTTTGTCTCATTTTTATCGGTTTAAAAATTTAAGCCCTAAAAAAATAAGTCATTCACTAGGTCAATGTGTGATTTTATTTATTATTCTTAAGTTCAACTTGTGCTTTTAGTATTTGTCTCAACCAATAATTCATTCATCGTTTCATTTCATTATAGTTATCCACGTTTCAGTATCGAACCGTCAACGAAAAGATTCAGTGAATGCTTACACAGCCTTTCACACAAAACTTACTCGTTGGCTGATGATGATGATATTTTAATATAAAATTATATTATATTCTGCCGGGATCTCGTTACTGGCGCAATCTCTTTTAATGCTGCGATACGGGCATTGACGTAATTGGCCAAAATACGCCGCTGCCGAATCAATCCGAAGGCTTAAGCTTATCTCGAGCCCCGCAGTGTTTTAGGCTGCTGCCTCGAATTTCGCGGTAAGCGGCGCGGCGACGGGCAGTGACAGCAGTGGCTACGCGCGGTGGTGCTGCTGCCACTGACCCCAAAGCACCACGAAACTCAAGGCAGCGGCCTTACGGACTATAGGGTGTTGCAGATAATTTGTCGTACTGGAACTATTTCGAAAATAATTCAAGTACAACATATTATTGGCGTAGCCATTGGGGCTTTGATAATCTAAGTACTGCGAAAAAGCCTTAGATATTGTAACTATAAGGTTAAATTGTTTCATGTTACCCCTTTAAGCCGAATCTTCGCAACCAGGTAGGCAACTCCAACAAGACACCTCGAAAGGTTTCTGTACTTTTATTTGGTTGCGCCACCACTACACGCTTAACATTACCACCGTGAAAATTGTTTCTTTCACGAAATAATAGAGAAATTGACAAATGAAAGCTGTCATTTTGTCCATATTATCTGTCACTATGCCTATTCTTGTGTAGACAAAACGCATTTGTCTGTTCCTTGTAGTTACAACGGAGCCCTAAAAAGGGTCTAATATGAAATTATTTTTAGCATCGGAGTAAATTAAAATGTAATGTCCGAATTCAGGAGTATTGAAGGCAATGAATTCTTATTTATTGCAGAAATGGCTATTAAAGCGTCCACTTGGGTAAATGGTGTAATTACCCGACATTTTATTCATAAAATTGGGTAAATGGAATAAAATGGAGGTTTGAGGGTTCAGTAATTGTAGTTGAATGTAAACTTGAGCACTAACATCTAGATATTATGGCCATGTGCTAGTGCTTGTTACTGTGTTATTTTTAACTATCTTTTGCCCGCCCGTGTTAATACAGTGTCCCACAGGAACACTACTTTTTCGTGATTTAAAGTGGATTATCACATAGGCTATGTGTTAATCCAGAGCTCGAACTACTAGCATACCAAATTTCATCTAGATCTGTTCGGTAGTTTTTTCGTAAAGAGTAACAAACATCCATCCATACATCCATCTATCCCCACAAATTTCACATTTTTAATAGTAGTAGGATACTATCAGTACAGTTTTATGCGGGTTGTGCGAATGGGGGAGTACGATATTTGGCACGGTTAAAGTTAATGTGGAGGAAGGTGTGCAGAAAGCTTATATTTTAAAAATAATGCTTAGAAATACAAGAACTAAGACACAATCACAAGAAGAAATAAGACACACTATCGTGGGATTGACAGACACAATTTTGAAAACATCAAAAAAAAACAACGTGTTACACATTGACGTTTACACATTTCTAAGAGGCAAAACTCTATCGCTTACTGGATAAACGCATAAACTTACCTCTTCCACCTCTACAGACACTTAAACTGTGTCAAATATTACACTCCTTTTATCATAAATCAGTTGTATGAATAAAAGTTTAGTTTTTAACAAAAAAAAATGTTCAAAACTCTTTACTATAAGTATTAATGACTCAATAGTGTACAGCAATTTCGCACCCACACACCCAGCGTAAACAAAACCCTAGCCATTATAAACTCCTTCCAACCCCGTGTAAGCACCGCGTAAATTTTTATATAACTCTTATAACACCCCTGTAACGGCATTATGGACTCAACTGGATATTCACCCAGCTACTGTACCTCTATAGACTTAGCCTGAATAAAATAATCGTTAAGTATATACATTCTTATGAAAATAGGTTCTTTGTATGAAATATTGTGTCCAAAGATTTTCTGATCAGTTGAATATCAAACGTTACGACCGTTTACATATTATAATATAGTGAAATAATATTATGATTATGATAGATTTATTGGACTTTGGCTAGGAAAATAGTTTTTTGTTAGTTTAATCATACTCAAAATTTATTTAATGTATTAATTACTAAATGATGAATCGATGATGCAGTGGTCCGTCTCGACTTCTCGAAGTATAAGACACTATGAGAATATGCTAAAACTTTTGATTTCGTCGACTGTACAACAGCGCGTAAATATAAGAGACACTGTATAATACTTATCCTGTATGAATAAGCATTCTATCAACTATAAAATATCGCTTTGTTATCTGCCTTCTCAAAAGTTGGTACTCATTGGGATGGATAATACTCGTAAAATTATAGACATCCAATTACAGCGGAGAAAGAAAAAAAACATTTGTCGTTCTTATTTTTCATAATAAATTCAAGTAGCCATCTACGCCGAAGGAATTTTTTATTCCGAAATACTTGTATCGGTATCCCTCACTTTGAATAAAATAACCTTCGAATATAAATGATCTCTGGAAATTCTTAATTTGAATATGGAATTATTCTTTTCCTCGTTCCGATTCTTTTTTAAATTCTGCTTACTTCAAGTTTATAATTATTAAATATGCTTAAATTCTTCTTTTGTAATAAAATGTTTTGTTGCGATCATGAAAGTCTTCTAGTGGTGATAGATACACAGGTGTATACCAATCTATGGCCAACTAGCTTTTTCCCACGGCTCCGCCCGCGTAAATATAGTATCCCATATCCTACGGGAAATCTGTACTTCTTCGTGATAAAAAGTCAAGGCAAAGTCAAAAATTTTTATTCAAAATAGGTATTTTTATACACTTTCTGAACGTTGATCTACATGATGCCTACCACCGGTTCGGGAACTAGCCCGGCGAGAAGAACCGGCGTAAGAAACTCGCGCGGGGCCATCTTTTATCAAAAAGATGGAAAATTGTTCTTTTAAAAATATAAAAAAGGCATATATAACAATGTTACGACTAAAACTACATAACAAGAGTACAATAATATATGTAATTTAGAAGTAGCCTTGCAGAGGGTCACCTAATTCCCAAGGTGTGCTATCATTCATAAAATCATTAACTTTATAATAGGCTTTAGCACACAAACGTTCTTTAACTACTTTTTTAAATTTATTGATTGAAAAATTTTGAACGCTTTCTGGGATCTTATTGTATAAGCGTATACACTGGCTTTTAAACGAATTCTTCACTTTACTAAGTCTAGTCACTGGTACATCAAGCTTATGCTTATTTCGGGTATTTCTATTGTGGTTGTCACTTTTCTTTTTGAATAGGTTTAAATTTTTTTTAACATATAATACATTTGATAGAACATACTGAGAAGCTACAGTTAAGATTCCAGTTTTTTTTTAAACTTCTCTCTTAATGAAGTGTTGGGGGCCAGCTTGTAGATTGCCCGAACAGCTCGCTTCTGCAGCACAAATATAGTATTTATATCGGCAGCATTTCCCCACAGTAGAATGCTATAGGACATTATACTGTGGAAGTAACTAAAATATACAAGTCTTGCTGTGTTTTCGTCTGAAAATTGTCTTATCTTACTTACTGCAAATGCTGCTGAACTGAGTCTGTCGGCCAACCTAGCAATATGAGGGCCCCACTGTAATTTTGCGTCTAAAGTTATACCTAAGAAGACAGCTGTATCTACTAGTTCCATATCTTTTCCATTCAATAGAACATTGGTTTCAGTTTGCCTTACATTTGGCAACGTGAACTTTATACATTTAGTTTTTTTGCTATTTAACAAAAGATTATTAACATTAAACCACTACTATTTTGAGAGAGCATTATTTAGTTCGTCATAGCCTGAGTTTTGGCGATTAAAATTAAAAGTAAGTGACGTGTCATCGGCAAATAAGACTATCCCTTTTTTTCCATTAATAAGGTATGGTAGGTCATTTATATATACCAGAAAAAGAAAGGGTCCTAAAATGGATCCTTGTGGGACCCCATCTCAATTTTGGTACCTGTGGATGTTTTTCCATTTATCTCAACCCTCTGAGTCCTATTTGATAAATAAGAGGACGAGTTCTGGTCCCCTTACTCCATAGTGGCATAGTTTCCTGATCAACGTTGTGTGCTGCACGCAATCAAATGCCTTAGAGAGATCGCAAAAAACTCCTAGAGCATCCTGCGATCCCTCCCAAGCATCAAAAATATAACTAATCAGATCAACGCCAGCATCTGTTGTAGAGCGACCCTTCGTAAAACCAAATTGTTTATTATGTAAAATGTTATTTATATTAAAGTGTGCTAGGAACTGAGTAAGTATTATTTGTTCATATATTTTACTTAGTGTTGGTAAAATAGATATAGGTCGGAAGTTAGATGGATCCGACTTACTACCAGACTTAAACAGAGGTAAAACTTGACTATGTTTCATTAGATCAGGAAATACGCCACTTTTTATACAATCATTAAAAATAGTTGCCAAGTAAGGTGCGATAATATAGATTATAGATTTAATAACTTTCATTGATAGACCCCATAAATCTGCAGTATTCTTAATATTTAAATAATTTAAAATTTAATAATGTCTTGCGGTCCTATTTCTTTAAATCTAAATTCGATTTCACACTCTTTTACATTATCTTTAAGAAGTAATTCAGCGTCAGCAGGAGAGGCATACAAATTTTTGGTAGTTGAAACTGGAATGTCAGCAATGAATTTCTCAAAAGCAGTTGCAACTTCACTGTCGGATTTAATTATTTTACTATCTATATTCAATTTAAAATATGTGTTGCGGCTGGTGATTCTTCCAGTTTCATTTGCAATGATTTGCCAAGTTGTTTTAATCTTATTTTTCGAATTCTTAATTTTATTTCTAATGTGAAGAGATTTTGCTGCAAGCAAACTTGCTTAAATGTTTTTGAATATAACCTTACATAATTTTTAAATTCTTCACTTTGATTCATTGTTCTTTCATTATAAAGTTCATACAATTTTAATCTACTTTTTAAAATACCTGCTGTTGCCCAGCCGCCTCTTATGGCTTTTTCTCTGCAGAATGAACTAGCCAGCTGGTGCATACCAAGATTTAACATAATTTCATTTTTCTTAAACCAATGTTCGGTTATACATAAAATGTCTAAATTTATTATTAATAAATTGTTTAAAAACAACTCAATTTCTAATTCCTTACTAGAAATACCTTGTATGTTTTGATGCACCAGCGTAAGTTTACATAATTTATTATCTTTAGTTAAATTATTATTTTAATGAGTACAATGTACAGTACAATCCTACAATGCTAGAGACTTCCTCTGTTGTCTTACAGGCTAATTTAAATTATTATTATTTGGAACATTTTCCAAGGTGTTATAATAAGTCATATTTTTATGAGTAAACTACTCAATAGAAGCAGTTGTTGTCTTACTAGCCAAGTACTTGGCTGAGTTAAAATATAAAAAAGTTAATAGCGTACTTGCTATAAGTCTTGTAAAATCAAAGGATAGATAATATCTATCTAATGTCAATTTACATAATTTATAATTTAAAATATTATTAATGTTGATTCTATTTATTTTATTGTCATATTTATTTAATAATATACAATTGTAATAACAATTGTATATATGCTGTTAATAAACAGCAGTATACAATTGGCTGTTAAGCTTATATCTAATTTTCTTTTCCCGTGGCAACCGTTTTATGTAAGGAAATGTGAATAATATAATCTTATTAATATTTTTTAGTTTGTTTAATGCATCTATATAATATTCTGATTGGTTACTATTTGCATTTCCCCGTCTCCCCACAAATATTATTAGAGTTGTATTGGGACAGTGAGTTGTACTTAAAATCTTTTTTATTATTTGTGAAAATGTTGCACCTGGCATACAGGTGTTGTACACTGACTGTTCCTCGTACAACTTACTCAATTGCACCCCGACTCCCCGACCAAGCTCATCGCTGTATATTGTGACTATGCCCGGACCCGAGGCCAATGGTGCAACCAAATATTCACTATGGGAGGATATAGCATGAGCCTCCACACCTAAATTACAATTATTATTATTAGTTGAATTATTTACCAGACGCTGACATAATGAGTTGAGTCTCAATAAAGAATTAACTCTTTCTTCGTTGTAATAGCTGTCATCCAGTAAAATATTCAACGCAGATATGTGACTATATTATGCGATAGTATAAATATAGCATTAGACTATTTTTATGATGATTTTATTTTTTTCTATAAATTGTGTTTCCCCTCTAAAAGAATTAGCAGAACGATAAAGTATAAAAAACCCGTTTGGTTAACAAACGGTATAAAAACAAGCTGCAAAACCAAAAGAAATCTGAGATATACTTATTATAAAATAAAACTTTAAAAAACAAACCAAAATATCAAATATACTCTAAAATATTGCGGAAAAGCCTCAACGTCTCTCAAAAAATATTTTACAAAAATTTACTAGCAACCGTGAAAAACAAATGTAGAGCATTTTGGAAAATTATAAATAGCCAAGTTACTGATAAATTAAATAATTTTGACATTATTAAAGAAATTAAAAATGAACATAATGACAGTATAATATGTAATCCCACTGACATCGCTAATGAATTCAATAATTATTTAATTAACTTGACAAATAAACCAAATAAAATTATTTTACCGAATACTAATAATACTTATATCCAAAATTCAATTTTTTTGACTCCATGTTGTTACTCTGAAATTAATAGTATAATTGATTCACTTAAAAATACAAAGTCTGAAGGATATGACGGTGTATCTACTAAGGTTATAAAATACTGCAGAAATGAATTAACTCCTATAATTACCCATTTAATAAATCTTTCTTTGGAAACGGGCACATTTACAGAGCTATTCAAATTATCAGTAGTCAAACCTTTATTTAAAAAAGGAGATAAATCGTTATTAAAAATTACCGTCCTATAACGCTTATACCCATTTTATCTAAAATATTTGAAAAGGTAATGTACAAGCGACTTATAAAGTTCGTAGAAAAACATAACATAATTAAACAACAACAGTTTGGCTTCCAAAGTAATAAAAGCACTACCACAGCAGCATCTACATTAGTACGGAATATTGTTAAATATTGAAATGATGTGAAGTCAACCATCTGCATCTTTTTTGATATGTCAAGTGCTTTTGACTTCGTGTCCCACAATTTGCTGCTAAGGAAATTGAGTAACCTGGGTATCAGAGGTACTGCTTTGAACTGGATAGAATCATATTTATTTAATAGAGAACAATATACCGAAGTTATGACTATTACTAAATAAAAATATAATAACCGCCGTGAGATCTAAATGTAGAGTCAATAGAGTAGGAGTACCCCAAGGCAGTGTTCTCGGATCACTCCTTACGAATTCTAATTGCACCCTTTTTGCAGATGACATATCTATACTCATAAAAAATGATAAAAATAACACTGATATTGACATATATAATTTAATCAAAAATGTAATCATCTGGATGACTAATAATAATTTAAATATAAATTTGACTAAAACTAACTTTATTGAATTTAAAAATTATAGGACTAAACAAGGCATCTGTGACAAAATTACGTATGAAAATGAGAGCATTAAAAAGGTCACACATACCAAGTTTCTTGGTCTGTACATTGATGAGAACTTGAACTGGAAAGCCCATATAGAATCAGTCTGTAGTAAAATAAACAGATATTTTGTATTTGTACTTGGAAAACTTAAACAAGTTGCATCGATGTATATAATCATATCAGCCTATCATGGATATGTGGCATCAATACTAAGGTATGGCCTATTACTGTGGGGTAATTCCACGGATGTTAACAAAGTTTTCATTGCGCAGAAAAAATGTATAAGAGCTATTTGTGGTAAGCCGCCGCATGAGTCCTGTAAACCACTTTTTCAAAAACTAAATATAATGACTTTACCGAGCATGTACATTTACGAACTAGTGAATTATGTAAAAATAAATTATAAATCTTTTAAAAAGGCATGTGACGTATACCCTAGGAATAACAGAAATCCTGACAGACTAGTGCTTGACGTCATCCCGAAAAATGCATTGTATCAGAAACAATATTATGCCATGTGTATAAAAGCATATAATTCTATTCCATGTCATATAAAAACACTACCGTATAATAAATTTAAAAAGGAAATAATTAAATAGTTAAAACTAAAAAACTTCTACTCGGTAAAGGAATTATTTAACCTAAAAAATAACAATCGATAACTATTTGTTTTAATATTATTAATTAAACTATTGACATGAAGTAATGATTTTATATGACATTTAGTACTTTAATATGTAATCTTTGCTGACTTTATATTTAACTTGACATTAAGGGCCACATACATGATTATTATTTTTATGGTGGTTTGTATGTTTTCTGTGAATTATTTTTTTACTCATTTATGTCATAATTTAAACAATCCTGACATGTATGATTGTAATTATTTTATAAAACTTATTGAATTGACATTTGAGATGATGATAAAATTACTTTATTTTACATATTTTAATACTGGTTTAATCAATATTATTATCTACTCGATTACTATTACGACATAATGTACCTACTAACTATTATTTTTGCGATTGCTATTATTATTCTAAATGTGTGATGTAAAGTGTATGATTTTCTGTGTTTTTCTGTATTTATGTATTTTTTTTGTTTTTGTTACTTAACCTCTTAAAAGTCTTGACATGTAAGTATTAGTGTAAAGTAAAATGAGATAATTGGAATAGAATATTTGTATAATAATGTTAGTATTTTAGAAGCTTCATAATTTAAATTAATCAATTTATAATACTTTTATTATTAATTTAATTTTTTTTTAATTAATAATAAAAGTGTCAGAACCTATAAATTTTGTACTAACTATTGTACTTACCACTTTTACAGCAAATAAATGAATTGAATTGAATGAATTGAATTGAATTGAATTGACTAGATATTTCTGATTGAGCCAGTTCATATTTTTTTGTTATGGATTTTAAAGTGTCATGTAAAGCAGTAATTTCACTTTGGAGACTGTACACGTCTGCTTCATAGATACATGTGGTATTTTCCAACTTTTTAATATTGTCTAAGTATTTATTTTCAATAACCATTTTTTCTTTTGTCAGCTTGGACAGTTTTAACATATTTGTTTTGTTTTTTATTAACAATTTACTTGTTTTTTTTACATGTTTATTTACTTTTATATATTTTTTAAACTTATTTTTACTTTGAAATGTATGGAAGGGCATAGTATTTTCACCAGTCAAGTCAATTATTGGTATAGTTTTTGTGACATTTTGTCAAGAATACCAGGATCTCTCCCAAACATTTCTTGGAACAAGTTTTGTGTTTGCGAGGAATTATGCTCCTGTATTTGACTTTTCAATATATTAATTTGTGTATGGGCTTCCTCTAGTTTCCGCTTCCAAATACTAGTATTGTTCAGAGCTTCCTCGTACTTATCCCTGCACCGGTCAAAGCTGTCTACAATTTCATGTACTTAATTTTTTTTTTTGGTACAAATCTTCATAATTTACATTTAACTTATTTAACTCCTTTTTTAAGTTACTGTTTTTTTGGATAATTTTTACCATTTCTTTTTCACTATCATCGCGTTCAGATAGTAGTTATATTAGTTCATTCTGTTTCTTATACTGTTTAAGCTCCTGAAGGGTCAGACGGAGTTGCTCCTCAGTCTGACGAGCCAGGTTTCCTCTAGTCATCATGTTGATGTAAAAGAAGTTAAAAACTACGAGATAATTAGTTAATTAATTGACCAATTTGTCTATCAATGAACCAACTACCCAGTTAGCGAGCAAATTTAACACTTTCTGACACCTCCAAGCAGACCCGACCATTCTATATCTATAGATGGTGAGATATTTGCTCGATGTAAAGCGGTCACGCAAGCTGGAGTGGGTTATGTAAGATGGTTAAGAAGATATCAGTCTATGCCAAACCTACAAGCCAACATAACAATGAATTTTATTTGCAAACCAGAAAAAAAATAAGTTTAAAATTCTTAATAAACTACAATGGCAGTGGAATCAATAATACTCCTTATATGATCCTGTCACTCGATATCTATAAAAATATAGCGCGTATAGATGTTGAGATATTTGCTCGGTGTATAGGGATCACGCAAGCTAGAGTGAGGTGAATAAGTTGTTAAAAAGGAGTAACAAGGTCCATTAATCCCAACTGACAACTGACCGGCCTAAGTAACCTATGTCTTAATTAGTTATAAACAGCTGATTTATTGCTTTCTTACAACGTTTATTATCATAGCCTATCGTCAACCTTAATCAGCTTATAATAATTATAGATATTAATAATCTGTTTGCAAAGATTTATTTAGAATTCTAAACGTTTTTATTAAAGAAAATTTGAATTCCCTTGACAGCTGATCGCCGTTGACGTAAGGCACTAACTTTAAATTGCTGATTACACAAATAAACTTGTTCACAGCATCAGTGCTGTGAACAAGTTTATTTGTGCACTTATTATTTGTCTTATTAATAACACTTAAAATAATATAATTATCAACGATTTGAGATAATTATAGTAAAATAATAAATAATTTTCAATTTTTAGTCGGGAGATTTTACAATGTCATGTGAATGGTAGGGTTGCCGGCCCTTGTAGATCTAAAAGTAGCCTATGTTTTAATCCATTGCCGAACTACCTAATACCATACCAAATTTCATCGAAATCCTTTCAGTAGTTTATGCGTGCAAGAGTAACAAACATCCATCCACCCTTTCAAATTTATAATATTAGCAGGACTCATACTGCATAGGTATGAGATAGTAACGTTTTGGATGAACGTTGACATTCTCAGTGTGTGTTGACCTTTAAATAGAGACCAGTATAAAATTAATAATAACATACCCATTTTATTTTGTTTTCTCAAAGCTATAATTTAATGAAACGGCCAATATTTCAATAAAATTTATGTGCAGTTCCCATGCGCTGGGAGTAAAACGAAAAAATACGTCTATATCGCTACGGTACGGTACGGTAGATACATACGGTTATAATTATTCCGTTTCATCGAGTATTAAATCGAAAAAAATTTAAAGAAGTTTGCACTTCACAAATATAACTACTGTCAGACGGGTAAATATGATTAGCTTATGGGTGAATAATACCATGCAATTCTATGCCCTTCCACACCACATCAATCTCGTCCAGTGGTAAGCTCCCAAAGAACTTGTGTTACGGGACACACGGAAATATATTTAATACTTTTTATACTATATAATATTTAAGATTTTTATTATTTAACACATATACATAACCAAGGAACACAGGGAACTTTTTGTTTCCTGGCGGGAAACAAACCGCCTCCGGCTTTAGCGCCAACGCGCTAGCTATTGAGCCACAGATGTCGTCAAATACAAAAATAATGTTTCTGTAGACACGGAAAGAAAAATAAAGTAACGTTCTCGTCCCTTGACTTCACTTTAATTTTTAATTTGGTTCGTCCACATTTATTATTTCATAAAATATTAAAGACCAGACATGTTGTCAAAACTGTCTCCACTTAAATGGCTCCACTGGCCCTTTTGAAGTTTTGGGGCCATTTTGACATTTGAGGTATGGTGAAATCCAAAATGGCGTAACTTTTTCTTGTAGGGAGATTTGTTATGTAAAATGTACACCTATCTTTAGTTTTGAAATCTTTAATTTCAACGAAAAAGGTACAAACTGTAAATTATTACAAAGAAAATGGTCAATGATAATTATTAGATACGTCAGCGTTGCCACCGTCTTGGCCATTTACCAAGTGTACTGTCGCGGACACCCGCGGTTTGGTAAACCGCGGGTGTCCGCGACAGTACACCATTTTCAACCATTGTGCCATTATAGTAATAAGGTTCAAAAGTAATACACCAGCTTGTCGGCGACTGTGCATGGCTGCTAGCCAATAACTCTAATTGTTTTAGCTAAGCACGAACGGTATAACTAATAAAGCAAGGTTTATTGACGAAGTGAAACTATCGTAATTTCCAACTACTATTATAAACTAGCTTTTGCCCGGGGCTCCGCCCGCGAAAATACCGACGAAAACACTGCACTTTAAGGGATAAAAGTAGCCTATGTGTTAATCCAGGGCTTAAACTTCTACCATACCGTAGTAGGATGTGAAACTTTGGGAGGATGGATGTATGGATGGATAAATGTTTGTTACTCTTTCAATCAAAAACTACTAAACAGATTTTGATGATATTTTGCATAGTAGTGGTTTAGGCTCCGGATTAAAACATAGGCTACTTTTTATTCCGTTGAAGTATGCCCGTGGGATACTTTTTTTAAGCGAGCGGAGTCGCGGGAAAACTTTAGTGTTAAATACAAATGCCATCATTTTTCGTTTACTGTAGAAAAGAGACCACGGCGCAAACTCTAGAAACTCTGTTCTGTGCCATACGCGCATACACGCAACTGACAGTTTGATATTGACACTTGACAACTCACATCTGACAGCCCTACCTCTTATGAATATCTGCGGAAGCCTATCATAGACGGCCATAGAGACATTTGTAAACTTTAACGAGTATAGATCTATAATCTCTGACATATATATTTTGAATACTATTAAAATCAATTACCTCTAATTAGTGTCTACAACTATTTCTGAATAAACACAACTTTGATCAAAGATCGTCGAGATGTCCAAACTACCTAACATGTAGTTCAATTCAGGTGTAAAGAGCCGACAGCCTTCAATACATTTTAGGTCAACTGCATATAATGGCTTTGTTTTGTATAAAATGGTGTAGCTATTATTATCTGGCTGGCTTGTTTCATAGACCAGATGGATTTCCATTTTCCTTTTCAAGAAATGGGTACACTGAGTTTGTACTCATTGTGGTTTGAGAGGATATACTTACTGTATAATGTTTGGTTTGAATCTAAGTGTAGTAAGAAATAACATCACACCTGAGAAAACGAGCCCAAACTCGATAGGGTTATGCAGTTTTATAGCGGAGTTCCTCTGGCCATCTTCCAACAGGTCTGATGTTGGACATCAGACCCTGGTAATCATATTTGATCAAAGTTCTCATCAATACAAATCAAATGAGTGTAAACTTGATGGAGTTATGTCGTTTTATAGCAGAGTTCCTATGGCCTTAGAGTTCCAGCATCAGAAAAGCTCCATGTTGCTATAACATTGTATTGTCACACGATATACACATTCATACAAAATTTCCGCTCAATACGAAATTGGGAAGTGAATCAAATTTAGCATGCAAGATTTGGCAACACACAAGTGAAAGTATATATAAACTTGTAAAAAGCAGCCTTAAATATTATGATAATCTGGGATACGAACTATTTTAGTGCATTTGAAACCAAATCATTTCTCGGGATACACATGATAAAATAACACACCTTCATTTATACGACCATAGTCAATAATAAATAAATTTGTAGGATGATATTCTTAGAGGCTGTATTACATAATGACCTCCATGTTAATATTATCAAGATATTTTCCATCGGATACATTTATCTAGTAAGATCCCTGAAAATGATGATTTACTCAGCTACTTTGTTACAACAACAGCCATTACCAAAAGAGAATATGCACACGAGGTATTTAGTTTCCGAACGTCTTCCAAAATCCCCTTTTCAGGTGCAGCTTACCGAACTTTCTCGGCAGAATACCAGGGGATTTGTCTGCACATTGTACTTCTTAGATTTGAGCTTTTGTTCTAAAATTATGGGTGAAATTCTTTATTGAAAGGTTGCTTAGATGTGCGTAAAAGTCTGCAGTAGTTGGTTGATAGGTTTTTGTTTTTAGTATTAGGTCTTTATATATTATTTTGATAATAAGGTATACAGGTGTGACTCTTAATGGTTTCAATCCCTTACTACATACTAAGAGTTTGGCAACCACTAAAACTCCTTCTTAGAGCTCCAATTCATAAAATCTTAATGATTAAGACGCCAGTGATGAATTTCTCCGTCAGACTTTACAGCTCGTACCAGCAGGTGAAATGGCTCCTTTATTATTATCAAGGCTGGTCAGTTTCATACATTGGAAAATGAAGTACATGCTCAGTACGTAAAGATGTCGCTACGAGTAAGCATTGTGAACCATGGAAAAGTAAATCATATTAAAAGCACAATTAAACCGCCATGTAACTCGTTTTATTTTACGTCAGTGATTTATTTAGTTTTATTCTTCAAAATTTTCAATGATTACTGAATAAAATATGAATTTATAACAATATTTAATTCATACAACGCCCTCTTTTTTAAAAATTGCATTGATAAACTACATCGGCACTACGGGACTCTTCAAATTAAATGTCGTCAATTCACGATAGATGGCTAGTTAAAACGACGACGCAACGCGCAGGCGTGGGCGTTAATTTAACAATTTATCTTTATAGCACAGAGATAATAATATACTACGTTAGTATGTAGATAATAATATACTTAGTTATGTTTTCTTATGTTCGTTCTCTGAAGATAGTGTCATTTATAATTTCCACGTAAAGTGCCATCTAGTAAGTTTTCTTAGTAAACATTATACTGACAATCATAGAACTCGTTGTAGTACCAAGCGCCACGGGCGCCCGCGCCGCGCGACTTAGTGTGGGGTCAAATCGACCTATGGGATTGTCCCTCTGTTGTACGTAGTATATTATTATCTCTGTGTAACTTATCTTTAACCAGAGGTCACCCTGCGGTCGAAATTCGACCATAATTAATGTTTCAATTTAAACGTTTCAACTTTTTTAGGTTTCTTTTGCCTCTTAGATACGGATACGGGACTCTTATGGATTGTGAAAGAAAGATTGACACACATTGACAATTGTGTCAAACCTCCCGTAATATATACAAACATGCTAGTATGAGTGAGGTAGTGTGTGTTGCTGATATTTTTAAAAATTTAATGTATTTCTAAGCGTTATTTAAAAAAATATATTAGCTTTTGGCTGGTGTTCCTCCACCTCAACTTCAAATGTGCCAAATTTCACACTGATCCGTATGCACAATTCTCGTAAAACCGTACTTGAAATGTTTGCGTATTAATATAATGATAATATTTTCTTTCACTACAAACTTGTTCCACGTCGGAACCACCACTATGTTTTCCCCGAAAGTTCAACAGATACTCAATTATATCCAATGCTCAAATACTCCAACATGTTGAAGTTAAAAACTTTTATTTTACATCCATTTTTATGGACATTCGAGCTTCAAACTGAACTGTATAAAGCGTTTTCATTTAACAAAATTATGTCAACGATTGCAATTGAAACGAAGTTGAATCATACCCATTTGGCTGTTGGCAATTTAAAAAAAAATCAGGTGATGTAAAAATGTCTACGTGATGCCCAGTTTTTAGTTTCAATACCGCGTATATGCTTGGTTCTGCTTTATAAAAAGTATAATTTGGTTAAAATTATCGAGTAACCATTTACCGGAATATCTAAGCAACAGTAAATATTACTATTTAATAATTATATAGGTACCATTACTAGATAGCTTACTCACTGAGGATTTATTGATTTGTAGTATTTATGGGAATATTATTCACTGGGTAAGTTTTAAGAATTTATGTACTGCCGTAACCAGGGTTTCTGTGTAGTAATTAAGAAATCGTGAATTTGTGGATACAAATGAATTTAGAAACGCGAATTTATTTCACTGATAAAGTAATTTTTCTATGTCTCCGCCGTTAACATAATCTCAAAAGTCCCATTTCCACAAGTACGTGGGTGGAGTTTCAACATTATTGAAAATGCCACCAAAAATTAAAACACAATTATTATGGAGGTACAATTAATTATAAATTTTAAATTAGATGACTGAAATTACAAAACTTCCTAAGGATCGTTTTGAATAAGTTACAAAGTTAATGCTAATCAATCGGATCATGTTATTACCATACCGCCTTTGGATTTTAATTAATATTCAATTATTTTAACGAATGGAAAATATTATTTACATTATGTAGATACGGAACGTATGAAAAATATTGTTGAAGTCAATAAGTTTAAAATATATGTTTAAATATATTATTATATTTACATTTTGTATTGAAACGAGTGTAAAAACTATTATCACGAAAAGCATTTATAACAAAGATTTTTCTAAATTTAACAGTAAAATCTGATATTGTACCTATTGAACATATATTTTCAGCAATCTTCAGCTGTTCACTTCTACGTACAGAAAATGGCAATCAAACTACAACCAAACATCTTGGCTGTGAAATCCGAAGCGGGTGTGAAAGCGTTTAGATTTCAATGGAGACGAACATCTTCATATATTCATCAAGCCCCCTTTGAACTTTCACAATTGTTTCGAGCGAATTCAATTTATATTCTCTAAGGCACACGCTTGACTTTCCTTTGTCTTAAATATTCGTGACACGTAAAGCGAAATTCCTTGTAGCGGGACCGCTAGTACTTTACACCTTAATTCAGACGTTTCTCTTGCATGTATACATGTAAGCTATTTAGTCTCAACTAGCTAATGTCAGCTACCTATCCACAGAGTAGTTTCATTTGTACAGTCAGAAGCACTTATACAAGTGTCAAATATTATAGGAGATATAAGCGACATTGAACCATCAAAGGAACTACTATCGACGTCTTCTTCTTTTCTTACATTTGGCAATCGCGATTGCAATGGTTTCTCACCATACTGCCAGTGTCGAGTATTTATAGAAAACTTTTCGATTTCGTTTAAAATTTTACCATCGACCTTTTCGTCTGCTAATGCACAGACCTCGACTGCCTTAATGTCCGAAGGTTCAATTCTTGTCGTTAATCATATTAACTTCCAGTGGATTGGATAAGCTAAGGACAGCTCTATTGAAAAATGTCTGATTCTAGGAATTATATTACATTTAATACGCATTAAGCTGAAACTTTCGGTATAGTTCAACGAGAATTGTGCGAACAGAGGCGTATGATATTTGGGCACAGTTATGTGATGGAAGGTGTGCAGAGAACTATTTTTTTTAAATTATGCTTGGAAATAAATAAAATTGATAAAAATTCAACACACACTACTTTAGATTATTAACACACACTACTGTGCGTTTGATAAATACAATTTTATAACACGATGACGTTTGTCAATTTGTCACACACGTTGACATTTTTGTTTCTATCATAAATTTGTGTTATCTCGGTTTTTAATGTGTAATATTGGTAGAATATTAACCATTAAATATTCGTTAACATGCACAACTGTAGGCAAGTGGTACAACTTAAAAAAACGTGCTATTTTGTGTTCCCTCCAAAACTCCCTAGGAACTTTCAGTGAAGCTTCTACCACTTTACTGAATCGACTGACTGCACTGACTATTTATTTGGACTTTGACTAGACTTTAGACTTAATGATTTAGGAATACGGTGTTGGAAATTGAAACGAGAATTCTATTTCCCGCCTTTTTAACTTGACACTGGCAAATATATATATATATATATATATATATATATATATATATATATATATATATATATATATATATATATATATATATATATATATATATATATACATATACGAATTATTATGGGCGAAATTCGACCACAGATTTGCGTATAGTTAAACTCGTAACGACCTTCTGCAATTGTCAACATAAAAGATTTGTACATAAAAACCGGCCAAGTGCGAGTCCAATTCGCGTACGAGGGGTTCCGTACCATTATCTATACAACTATTAGTACTAATAGCGAGCACTATAGTATTAATATCTTGAAATATTTATTTTTGAAGAGAATACACAACAATATTAAGTGAATATTTGAATCATTTACTTACTTATTTGAACTACCTTTGGCCATTATTAATATCTACCAAAAAAATGGAAAAAACACGTTTATGGTAATGGGAGCCCCCCCTTAAATATCTATTTTATTGTTTTTACTATTGGTTATTATAACACAAATACGTACATCATCCGGGAAAATTTGACTGTCTAGCTATCACGGTTCACGAGACACATCCTGGCGACAGACAGACTGACAGCGGAATCTCAAGAGCCCTATCGGTCCCGATCTAACCCTTTTTGGAACGGAATCCTAAAAAGATTGAGTTTGAAAGATGATTTTTGTAATTTTTGAACCTTTGGCGCGTAGAAACCGCTTGTGACTGTACTTGAAATGAATAGGTTTGTACCGCAGACTGTGGCATACTCGGGCGCTCTGACTAGCAGAGTCAGTTATTTAAACATGTCTCCCACTTACGTCACTTGCGACAGAATCAAAGTGGAACTGGGGTAAATTCTTCCCAGTGACACAGGATAAAGTTAATAAAGTAAGTTTTTTCAATGTGGCATTAAGGACGCGTTTGCAAAATTTGCTATTTGACAGAAAACCTACTACGAACTGACATTTAATCCAGAAATATTTGGTGCAATAAATCCTGACAGTGACCAAATCAAATAAACCTTATTGCCACGCATTAGGATTCATTCGTAAAAGCTAAACACGTGAAAAGTTTGAGGAGGCTTATTATGCTTTTTCCAACGCAATTTAAATATTAATGGATCATTTTTTATCTAATGTATACATCAAACAAAATTAGCTACATAAAAGCAGAAATTATCCTAAACACGACATGTTTTTGTAAATTTTGGATGATGAGGTTGTAGTTTTTGTTTCTATATTAATAATCATATATTTTTTTAACATTTTAACCATTCAACATATAAAGAAACGCTCTATTCGTGACAATTTTTAGTTTTGTAGGAGTTAGTAGAGCTTAGTCGCAGAAATCGATCGAGAAATAACCAAATAATATGTCAAATTTGCAAACGCTTAAATCTACGGCGCTAATACAGGACTTACGAGATCGAATTGGGTACAATAAATTCTTCATCTAAAGGAAATTATTGGATGCATCTTAAAAGACTTGACAACTCTATGGGCCCCGTTTACGTTTTTAACAATGTCGCAGATGGCATCGTAATTTTTTTTACAATTCAACACATCTAAATACTATCCTAATAATATTATAAATGTGAAAGTTTGTGAGAATGGATAGATTGATGTATGGATGCATGGATGTTTGTTACTCTTTCACGCAAAAACTACTGAACGGATTTCGATGAAATTTGGTATGGTAGTAGTTTAGGCTCTGGATTAAAACAGGCTACTTCTTATCCCGAAAAGTACAGTGTTCCCGTGGGATACTGTATTTACGTGGACAGAGCCGCGGGCAACAGCTAGTAATATTATAAAGAGGAAAAGTTTGTTTGTTTGCATTGAATGAGCTCCAAAACTACTGGACCGATTTTGATGAATTTTGGCAGAGTAGACCACGGGGATGGACATAGGCTACTTTTTATCGCGAAAAAATTTACGGTTTCCGCAAGATTAACTAGAAGTGCTGGTATTATATAAAATGAACATAGATCTGTATCCAATAGATGAAAAAATAGAGCCCACAACCGTTCGATGATCCCAAGGGTCACTCGAAAGAATTTGTATCGATTCTGCGTATCGGTCCTATTCAACAAACATGAATACAAACCAACTGTTTCGATTCACGGGAACATTCCCATTCAAATTTCGAACATGTTAAACGCTTCCATTTTCTTTTTTATTCCAGTCATCACTTTCGGCATCAGAATCACCATTTTTATAATGTAACTAGCTTTTGCCCGCGGCTCCGCCTGCGTGGATTCCCACGGAGACAATGTACTTTTTTGGGATGAAAAGTACCCTATGTTTTAATCCAGAGCCTAAACTATTACCTTACCGTCGTAATATAATTTCGTCGAAATTATATCCTTCCCTCCTTAACAAATTACAAAACCGATGTAATAATATTATAATTATCGCCTTGTGTTTTTTGAAAATTGACTAAGTTAAGATCATAGTTTTTTATAGATGTTATATTACAGAACACAAGTACTTGCTAGGGATAGTAAGACATAGTAAAAACTCTCATATTAAAAGACGAATATACTCAGCCGTCCTATTTGGTTTTTTTTTGAAGTATGCCACTGCACAATTCAAAAAACTCTTTAAGCTAAACTTAAAATTTACTTGACTGAGATAGGTGTAAGCAAAATCTTAAATCTAAGAATGTATTGTGTTTTTTGTGTTTTATAGGCCAGAACTATAAAGTTTAGTGTCTCGTAAAAGTTTGCGGCTCTCGTGATCCGCGTCTATCAATTGAACAACCTTATAAAAATAGCACGTGCCAAAATAAAAGTTGTCTGTTTGTATTTTTAAGATTCCTTCCAAATGGAATTTCCTTTGTACGTCGCAAATCGATTTTATCTACTTTCTCTCACTAATATAAATGTAAGTTTGATTTTTATTTTTACACATTTATTGTTTCAAAATTTTCTCACAATATAGTCGGAGTATTTTCCTCCCTGTGCTTTTACTAGGAGATTGAAAGAAGAAAGAGAGAAAGAGAAACAAAAAAAAACCGCCCAAGTGCTAGAGCGTGCACCAATTGTTCCGTACCGAACATCCGTTAAGTTACATAGTATTATTTTCCAATATACTAAGGCGGGTCAATAAGTCCGTGACTTTTTGAATTTCTAACCTCCTTACTGAAAAAGCAACACTACTCCTGTCAACAGGCATCTGTCAGTTGACTCCTATCAAAATTTAAACTTGCTGCGTCAGTTAGTTTGTGTTTTACAGCTATCTTTATCAGACTATCCAGTAACTTAAGAAAACAATGGAAAAAAGTGAATTTCGTGTGTTTATTAAGCATTATTTTTTGCGAAAAAAAACCATTACCGAGACCAAGGCTAAGCTTGATAAATACTATGGGGACTCTGCACCATCGATTTCAATGGTAAAAAAGTGGTTTACTGAATTTCGTTGTGGCCTTACAAGCACTGAAGATGCCGAACGTCCTGGACGCCCAGTTGAGGTCTCTACACCCGAAACAATCGAAAAAATTCACGATATGGTGTTGGCTGACCGAAGATTGAAAGTGCAAGAGATTGTGGAAGCCATAGGCATCTCGCATGGCTCAGTGGTTTCAATTTTGAATGATCACTTGGGCATGAGAAAGCTTTCCGCAAGATGGGTGCCGCGTTTGCTCACAGTCGACCACAAACGCAATCGTGTAACAACTTCACAGGAAGGTTTGGCGTTGTTTAATCACAATATGGAGGAGTTTTTTAACCGTGGACGAAACATGGATCCATCACAATACACCAGAGACCAAATAACAGTCAAAACAGTGTGTTTCTAAGGGTGAATCGGCGCCAAAGAAGGCCAAGGTGGGTTTGTCAGCCAATAAAGTTATGGCGACTGTTTTTTGGGATGCACGTGGGATAATCCACATTGACTATCTTCAAAAGGGAAGAACAATTAATGGGGAATATTATGCCAACTTATTGGACCGCTTCAATGAGGATTTGAAAAAAAACAGACCTCATTTGGCCAAGAAAAAAGTTCTTTTTCACTAAGACAATGCAAGGGTGCACACATGTGCAGTTGCCATGGCAAAAATCCATGAATTGGGCTATGAATTGCTCCCACATCCACCCTATTCTCAAGATTTGGCTCCGAGTGACTACTTCTTGTTCCCAAACCTGAAAAAATGGCTTGGTGGAAAAAGATTTGACTCCAATGATGAAGTCATCTCGCAAACAAAGGCCTATTTTGAGGACCTCGACAAATCATATTTTTTGGAAGGGATAAAAAAATTGGAGAAGCGTTGGACAAAGTGTATAGAGCTCAAGGGGGACTACGTTGAAAAATAAAATGATTTATTTTTAAAAAAAACTGTGTTTTATTCCAAAAGTCACGGACTTATTGACCCGCCCTCGTATTAGACATAAACTTTGAATTCACGGCCTCGAGCGCGAAGTATGTGCTTTTGCACAGTCGGCCACACAATTATATACATATATTATATACATTTACCGTATATAACACGAAGGTAAAAGTAGTGTAGATTAAATAACTTGTAAAAAACTATTTTCCGGTTTTATGGTGGCGCTTAGAAATATATATTTCTAAACGCCATCGTAAATTCAGTATCCCATGGGTACACTGTGTTTTTTGGGATAAAAAGCAGCCTATGTGTTAACCCAGACCGAAAACTACTACCATTGCAAATTTCATTAAAATCCGTCCCGTAGTTTTTTCGTGAAAGAGTATCAAACATCCATCCGTCCATCTATCTATCGATCCATCTTCACGAACTTTCACATTTATGATAGTAGTAGGGTTGCAGTACATTTTTGCTCATCTCAGAATATTTGTTACCAAGTATTGCCCGCGACTTCGTGCGCATAATTAAAGACCATCGATGAACGTACATTTTAATGCGATAAAAAGTATCCTCTGTCCTTCCCCATGGTCTAGGTATCTCTAGCTATGCCACATTTCATAAAAGTTGGTCCAGCAGTTTTATAACCATTTCTATACAAACAAACAAACAAACACAACGCAAGTGTTTTTCACGCCGGTTTTCTGTGAGGGCGTGATATTCATCAGGTCGGCCAGCCCTCCGTATACTCTATATACGATAATACACGGCGGGCCAGTTAGACGACCTCCTTAGCTCAGGTTAGCGATTTGGCACTCAAGCCGGAGGTCGCGGGTTCGAATCTCTCCAGGGAACAATAACGTATTATATAATACGAGGGCGGGTCAATAAGTCCGTGACTTTTGGAATAAAACACAGATTTTTTGATAAATAAATCATTTTATTTTTCAACGTAGTCCCCCTTGAGCTCTATACACTTTGTCCAACGCTTCTCCAATTTTTTTATCCCTTCCAAAAAATATGATTTGTCGAGGTCCTCAAAATAGGCCTTTGTTTGCGAGATGACTTCATCATTGGAGTCAAATCTTTTTCCACCGAGCCATTTTTTCAGGTTTGGGAACAAGAAGTAGTCACTCGGAGCCAAATCTGGAGAATAGGGTGGATGTGGGAGCAATTCATAGCCCAATTCATGGATTTTTGCCATGGCAACTGCACATGTGTGCACCCTTGCATTGTCTTGGTGAAAAAGAACTTTTTTCTTGGCCAAATGAGGTCGGTTTTTTTTCAAATCCTCATTGAAGCGGTCCAATAAGTTGGCATAATATTCCCCATTAATTGTTCTTCCCTTTTGAAGATAGTCAATGTGGATTATCCCACGTGCATCCCAAAAAACAGTCGCCATAACTTTATTGGCTGACAAACCTACCTTGGCCTTCTTTGGCGCCGATTCACCCTTAGAAACCCACTATTTTGACTGTTGTTTGGTCTCTGGTGTGTTGTGATGGATCCATGTTTCGTCCACGGTTACAAAACGGCGCAAAAACTCCTCCATATTGTGATTAAACAACGCCAAACCTTCCTGTGAAGTTGTTACACGATTGCGTTTGTGGTCGACTTGCGGAAAGCTTTCTCATGCCCAAGTGATCATTCAAAATTGAAACCACTGAGCCACGCGAGATGCCTATGGCTTCCACAATCTTTTGCACTTTCAATCTTCGGTCGGCCAACACTATATCGTGAATTTTTTCGATTGTTTCGGGTGTAGAGACCTCAACTGGGCGTCCAGGACGTTCGGCATCTTCAGTGCTTGTACGGCCACAACGAAATTCAGTAAACCACTTTTTTACCATTGAAATCGATGGTGCAGAGTCCCCATAGTATTTATCAAGCTTAGCCTTGGTCTCGGTAATGGTTTTTTTTCGCAAAAAATAATGCTTAATAAGCACACGAAATTCACTTTTTTCTATTGTTTCCTTAAGTTACTGGATAGTCTGATAAAGATAGCTGTAAAACACAAACTAACTGACGCAGCAAGTTCAAATTTTGATAGGAGTCAACCGACAGATGCCTGTTGACAGGAGTAGTGTTGATTTTTCAGTAAGGAGGTTAGAAATTCAAAAAGTCACGGACTTATTGACCCGCCTTAGTAAAAATCTTAAATATACGTATAGTATAAAAAGTATTTAACATATTTCCGTTGTCTGGTACCCGTAACACAAGTTCTTCGAGAACATACCACGGGACCAGATTGACGTGGTAATAAAGCGTCCATAGATTATTATATTATATATTCGTGCCAAATCATGGCTCTCCCACGTTAAAATGTACAACCTCTACTATTTTATTAATTAACTGTACCTCTTGTTTCAGATGATACACACAGACTGCGACTCCAGAGATGTATCTTACAGATACATAAAGAAAATGATAACATGACAAAACATGGTCCCTATTGGACATTACGGAAAATTTCGAACTAAAGCTGTGATGTGTCAATATAACTATAATTATAAAAATAGAAACGTGAAACATCCAACATTTAATTTTCAAATATTCCTACTGGCAGTTTTTCTATTTGTAAAAAATGTTAATTCGAATACAACAAACATGAATCAAAAAAGTGATAAAAGTGTAAATAATGTACAGAATGATCAATCGAATGATGATTATGAAGAACACGATACTGAACATACTGATGATTATCACGCAAAAGTCAATTTTGATAGCAATCCATATTATAATGAAGATTTTTTACAACCTAACAAATTTTACAATCGTGAAAATACATATAGCAATTACGGTGATTATAAAAGATATTATTTGAATCCATCAAATCCAGTCCCTAAATCGAATGTGAAGTTTAAAATAAGCAGTAGAATAGTGCAAACAAAATATGGAAAATTACAGGGGATAGTTTTGGCAATGGATGAGCACAGATACTTAAGTCCTTTGGAAGTTTTTTTAGGTGTCCCATACGCTACACCACCTGTTGGATCAAATAGGTAAAATCTTTGAACAATTTTTCTACATTTGATATGAATTTTTCAGAACTTTTTATTTACGGCGATTAAATTGCTCTTTGTATTATTCATCCGCCTTTTTTCATTAACTGAAGAAACAATTAATTTAATTAAAACTCTTTGCTTTGTTTGAAAATTATTTTAAAAAAATGTTCCTTCTTTTTTACTACTACATTTGTTGCCTGTTGTTTTGTTTCATCCATTTCTTCTGATTAATTTATGTTCTCCGAGAGCTGCTGTTTCTGTTTAAATTTTGCTGTACTAGACTTCACTTCACTATTATGATTTGAGTCTTAGATAAATAGTATCACCTTTTAATAATACTAGTTCATTACTATCTGGTTTTCAATGCTAAGCTTGTAAAATATTTAAAAAACGTCATAATTTTAGGTTTAGTCCAACGAGGACTCCATCGCCTTGGGATGGTGTACGTGTGTCTGACCGCCCTGGGCCAGCCTGCCTTCAAAAGCTGCCAGATTTGAACGACGAGAGGCTCCTACTAGAAAAAATGCCAAAAGGCAGATTAGATTATATAAAAAGACTGATGCCTTATCTTAAGAACCAAAGCGAAGATTGTCTTTATTTAAACATCTTCGCCCCATTGCAAAGTAAGTGAAATACGACCCGTAAAATGTTCATGTTAAGGTATTGGAGCTCCGAGACATAAAATATATCAACTGCAATGAAATTGGCAATTCTGACATTTTATTAATCAGACATGTTTATGTGCCTGAATGTGATTTTGCAGTGGATTCAATTTTCTCTTTCGTTATAAATCAATGGGATTAAAGATTATCCTGTCGACTGCAAATTCTAATACTCTTGTATTTTATTAGCTTTTTAGTCTAATAATTTAAATTCTTCAACTTTATTTATTTTACTATACTTTAGTTATTTTACTATACTAAAAGTTTTATTAATTGTTCTATCATAATTTATTTTATATGTTTTCAGTGGATGAAACTAAGCTAGCATTACCAGTTCTCGTTTATATACACGGTGATGGGTACTCGTTGAGTTCAGGAACACCTTACGATGGGGCTGTTCTGGCAAGCTACACGGATTTGATAGTAGTCACACTAAACTACCGACTTGGAGTTTTGGGTAAGCAAAATTTAACTTTTTTTTGAGGAGGTTAAAAAGGAAATTAATTTTAATCACGTCAACAAAATATGAATAAATAATAAAAACGATCAAACTACCAGTTTGATCAAACTGGTATAACATTAATTTTACTGCCTATTAACTTGTAACAGTTCCTATTAAGAACTCTTTTTTATAGTAAATTTGGAATTAAATCGTTTCCGATAATTTTCCATTTTGTCTTCAACTATGAGTCCGAACGATGATTCAGTTGTTCCTTTAGGGCAGGACCGTTATCTCTCAAACTATTCGAGTTTACCTGTCGATCTGTCAGTTGCTACTAACGTTCGATTGGTTCTAGATATTAACTAAGTCTTGATAGTTTAAGCTTCCAGGCAAAGTAAACTGTAGAGTTCATTCATCGCCCTTAGTTCCTCTATAACTAAGGCTATAGTTTAATTTTCAGTCAAAGTAAACTGTAGACTTAAATTATTGCCGTAAAACCCATTGGATATCTTAGGCTAAATTTTGAAAAGTAATTTTTTTTAGCTTATTTCACTAGACTAAAATAAAACTCTTTATTTATATTATAAGTATATATTTTTTTACGAAAATAGATAATTTGAATCTTGAAATAAAAACCATTAGCTAATTGCTTTTCTACTTAGCATATTTAATACGTTCTTTGTCAATCGCAATCATCAAATAAAGTAAATGGTATTGTTTCTGTGATTTGTTTGTAAAGGTCATAAAACCTTTTTTTCTTCAGCCAAAATTAATGAAAATATTATATATTTTCGTTTGAGAAATATTATATTTTTCAAAATTAAAAAAAAAAAACGACTCAAAATTAAATACTTTTATTGAGATGATAATAATATACTCATAACGTGACGTATACTATAATTGTCTACTGCAGACAGGAACGAGTGTACCATAATAATTATTAAGTATGAATTCTGCGTTCAATAAACTTTTGTCTGTGTGAGGTTTGTTTACCTCAAAAGCATTGTTTACAAGATCCAAAGTACGTCTGTGCAGACTAATTAAATTTTCTGGCAAATGAACTAAGTCATTTTATTATATTAGATTTGAGCACTTAAAAGATTTGTTTGTGATTGTTTCGTAATAATTTTATTATAAGGAAGTTCCTCATGCGTAAGATATTGTTGAATTTGGGGGGAAACTTGATTGTGAAACGAAACAAAATGAAACGTAAATTGAAACAAATGTAATGAAATTGTTTCCTAACATACTGATGAAACATGTATCGTCAAAGGAAACTAATCAAACGAAATTAAACCGTGAGCAATAAAAGTTGATATTTGCTCCTCGTAATATCCACGTGCATAGGTTTATTTGAAGCTCTTAATTGTATACTCACTATGTGAGGGATTGAGAGGTTTCTCAATATTGATATTTCATAGTATTTTCTATACCGATTTCGATGAAAAATGAGATTCATGCAAATTAACAAGCTTAAATACATATTTTCCTTACACACAACACGTGCGTGTTTCATACACGCGTGTTTCAATGTTTATTACAATAATTCACCCTCTGAAGTTGAAAAATAGGGGTTGAAAGTTTGCATGGAAATATTTTTAAATGTTACGTGTCGATTTTCATGAAATTTAATATCCGAGGTAATACAAATTGAGTATTTAATATTTTTTTCTAATTCGTTCTATGAATTGAGATCTAATGTTTGTATAGTGAAATATAAAAAAAAACTGAACGGATAGGGTTTAATTTTGTCACGTAGAAATATTTAATGATGTTGTAGAAATCCGTTAAAAGAAGGATTTTTCGAAATAGATACCCCCAGGGTTTCATTGGGGATCCACGGGGACGAAGTCACGCACAAGAGATAGTTATAATATATTATTATGATATTTCATATTATTATTTTGATATTAAATATTGATTGATTTGTATATCATTGATTTCTAAGTTAATTTGTGGATATAAAAATGATGTTCATTCCTTTTAACCTTTCAAAAGCATCTTTTAAATGTTTTTAACCTGAATCAAGTGAATATTTAAACTAAACTAGCCCACTTTATGAATATTTTATAATTATTTTACAAAACACTGATAAAAGTTTGAATAGAGCAATTTTTTAATATATATATTTTTTTATTAATTTTGGATTGAATACAAATATGGATTGAATGTTTGAATTTGATTCGAATGTTGGACTAATAGCTGAACTACATTTAGCAAATAATTTCATTAACGTGAAAAATATTTATTATGATTAATGTTCAGTTGAACAAATTGCGCTATCTACCATGATGTTCAGTTTATAAAAAACATGACAGCACAAACGTATCACATACCCTAATACTAATTATTATTAATATTTAGTGATTAAATAAATTATTCATTTGCACAAAATAACGTAGGTACAAAAAGTGTTACGTTATTGTTTCAGTCGCAAAATATGTTTCGTTAAATATTGACATGCCATGAGTGTAAAATCAAAGTCATTAGTACATTAAAAACCGGCAAAGTGCGAGTCGGACTCGCGCTCGAAGGGTTCAATTATATATACAAACGGCAAAAACATCACGTTTGTTGTATGGGATGTTTGTTTGTTGTATCTTTTATTTTTTTCTGTTTTGTAGTATTCATTTCAAATGTCTACAATCACGGTTCATGAGATATCAGTCTGTTTCATACATACGGACAGAGGAATCTTATAAAAGGCCCCGTTTACCATTTGGGTACGGAACCCTAAAACATAGTTGAAGGGCACGTTAAAATTCCGCCCTAGGCACCCATATTTGTATTCTTCAAGAAGCGACAGACTATTTTACTAGGCCTGCCATTATACAGATAAGAGGTACTTACTCTTTCCTTTACTTTTAGACAAAAGCATTACGAAAGTAAGCATTTAGCTCCAACAATGGTCAAGCTAGAATAGAAGAATAGAAAATGCAGTGGTAACTCAGGTTCAAAAGCCGTATTATAAGTGTACCCAGTTTTATGTCACAGAAAATAGTTCTAGCCTAGCTAACAACAAAAGCATAATAAAACCAGCCAAGTGCGAGTCGGAATCCTGCACGTAGGGTTCTGTACTACTATACAAATATTTTCTATGTTTACTTATTTTTAATTTCTCATTTTTGTACGAAATTTTTCAAGTTAGTGCATTTTACAAGTTAAGTCACTATTACTCCTGAACTAACATAGTTATGTGAGCCGTTAAAGTTTTCCTCTATTTTAATAAAAAGCGCTTTAAAGTTCTATCCGTTCTGTTCTATTCAGTTCTAGCGCTATTCGTTAGGTAAGACGAAGACGCACGGACGGACTGACGAATCTAGGGTTCCGAGACGTACGGAACCCTAAAAACTAGATTAAGAAAGGCCATAGAATAATCACAAGGCACTTTTATTACAGATCTTATTTCTATATCCATTTAACTTTTATAAGCTTTTTACCCTGTTTACTATGTAAACATAACAGCTTAAAAACAAAGTCATCATAAAGTTATATTAAAAAGTTTGAAAACCTCTAAACTTCGTTACGTATGGGTTAAGAATTTTGTTTCCAGCGTAGTTTGAATATTTTACACCGAGTACAAGTAAACTGATACATGCAAAATTTAACTTTTATGAAGAGTTTGTGGTTTAATAAATTGTGTCTGATATTCATTAGCAACATCGTTTATGCGCAAAGAACAATTGACAGTCCTAGAAAACGTACATTTTAATGGAAAAAAAAGTAGTTTAAATTGGTTTCAGGCCGAGAAAAAATAGGTAACACACAATCAAATAATAATATCTTCACAAAACTTCACATTTTACTGAACTTCACTTTATATATTGAAGTAATTTTGGAAAGTAGGTCCGAAATTTTGACAAAACACCTCGCAGTCTCTAATATTATTTTCTATTCATACAAATAAGTTTTATCTTTGTGTTACGTTTTCTAAACATAACTTTTTGAACGGAATTGTGTGTCTTGTGTGTGACAACGCCACATACAAAAGTCATACAAGCAGGTGACGTCACACGCTTGTAACTTGCTACGAAATATATGGTCATATGCACAAAACTTCTGATATCTCCGAGGTTTCCGCGTTTATGTTCATACTCATTAATTATCTCACCATGGTAAATATTTTTGTATTTGATGTCAGTAAACGAATTATATTATATTTAGGTTTTCTAAGCTAATGTTGTAAAAAATATTTCAACTTTTTGTAACTTTGAAATGCATTACAAAACATACACATAAAATTTTAATTTATTTTACCTTTATCAAGTTGCAAATTAAATTATTTTTGAACGTTTTTAAAACAAATTTTTTACATGTCATCAAATACCCAATTGCTTAGAGTTTATATTGAGAGAATTATATTGAAGATAGGAAATGAAAACAATTCAGTTATATGTTTCACCTACAGGGTAGGGAAAGAATGATAGCCTACTATGTTATTACAATCAGGTATATATTACTCGCAAGATCCATTTCTCACTGACTGATGAATTACGTTTTAGCAGAAAGTGAAAAAGGTTGAACGAAAGATTGTTCATCTACTTGTTAGATACATGACAAAAAAGGCATTGTGTACTATGTAGATATATTATATGATTATGAAGTGAATGTTATTATGATGATGTATGTTTGTCTGCATCGAATATGCCCCGAAACTACTGGACCGATTTTGATGAAATTAGGCACAGAAATATAGTATAACACGGGAAAGGACATAGGCTACTTTTTACCGTGGCAAAGCCCGTGGGATTTTCTATGCGCGTACGAAGTCACTTACAACATCTAGTTGACAATAAAAGTCAAAGTACGAGTGTTTCAAAATTAAGTTCATCATAGAATTTAAATAATAGGTTCTGCAGTACTGGCCATTTCAAATCAAAATAATTTTTGTTTGGCTAAGAATTCTAATTTCAAATTAATTTTATTTTAAAAACATGAAACTATTTTTCCAAAAGTAGTCATTTGTTTATTGATAAGTGTTACATTTTCAACGCATTTCAATCTTTTTCGTCATCATGGATACGTTAAAAATTCGAGTAATTATGGAATATGAGTACCGTCGTAGCAGCAACGCGGCAACATCAACGACGTTTACTGAGCTAACACAACAAACCAACGCACCACCTGTTGTTGATTTGCTCGCTTCCGTTCTTGAAATTTCGACCTGAAAAATGAACCTCGCGGTCGTCCGAAGACTTTGGTCGACAATGACGAATTAAAGGCGATTGTGGAAGCTGATGATACACAATCTACCTCTGAATTAGCAGTAGCTTTTGACGTTAGCGTCAAAACAATATTGGTCCATTTGCGTTAAATTGGCAAGGTAAAAAAACTTGACGAAATGGGTGCCCAACGAACTCAATGATCGTCAGCACGAGGTACGTGTCGAGACGTGCTTTGCATTGCTCAACAGACACACAAATAAAGGAATTTTGAACCGCATTGTTACCTGCGATGAAAAATGGATTCTGTTTGATAACCGCAAGCGCTCAGCAAGTTGGTTGGATCCTGGTTCAGCACCTAAACAATGCCCTAAACGAAAACTTACCCCTAGAAAAATGATGGTCACTGTTTGGTGTACTAGCGCCGATGTAATTCATCACAGCTTCTTACCAAACGGGGTGAGCATTACTGCAGATGTGTACCTACTGTGAAGAACTGAACACAATGATGGAGAAGCCGGCACATCTCCAACCAGCATTGGTCAATCACTCGTCTCCGCTGCTCCTGCACGACAATGCGCGACCTCATACTGCACAGCAGACGGTCTCCAAGTTGCAAGAACTGGGGTTGGAAGCTCTCCGTTCGTTCGTCTCCGTGCTCTCCGTCTCCGCCGCCCTACAAGCTACTACTACTACAAAACTACAAAACAGGCGCAAGGTCTGGTGAACCTTGCGCCTACAGACTACTACTTTTTCCAGAATTTGGATAACTCTTGGCGGGAAAAAAATTCAATACCCGAGAGGCAGTACAAAATGCCTTTGAAGAATTTGTTGCCTCCCGTCCAGCTGTTTTCTTTAAGAAGGGCATCAATAAACTGCCACTGCGTTGGCAAAGATGTATTGATTGCATGGGTGATTACTTTGATTAATACAAATAAAAAATACATGAAAAAAAAATCGTTTAAATTTTTTTATACAAAACGGCAATTTCATAGGTAAAGACTTAATAATAATAATGCATATTACTATCAAAATTCTTGGGACACCTTAGTTCCTTGGTTTTTATGCAAAACAGGAGGCAATTTAGGCGGGTTATTTTATTACAATATGTCCTCTATATCTTCATACTCAATACCTGAAGATCGATGCTGCTAATTAAATCCTGCAATAATACAGTTACGATCCAATCGCAATAAGTTAAAACTGCAGAATTGTATTCTCACAAACGTCAAATCAATGTCAAACGTTTTTACCCGACTACGGCGAAGCCAAATGGGAGGATTTGGCAGTCTATGTATGTATGTATATAATATGTATGTTTGTTTCATCCTAGTGCCTAAACTACTGATCCGATTTTAATGAGGCTCAGGCCATTATTGGGAATCAATAATGGCCCGGGTAATATAGGTTATGTAATTTAAGTAGTCGTTTTTATAAAAAAAAAGTTATTATAGGTCCAAACTCCAAAAGACGAAACAAAAGACATCAAGACGATTAATTTATAATTCAATGAATTGTAAAATCAAAGTGTGAGTTAATTACGAGAATAGGGGTTTTGTTGTATAAGTAACAGGTATGTGTTCTAGAAATAGATATTATGTATTACTGAGATAAATCATAAAATGGATGACCTAGTGGCACGTATCGGATATAGACCAGACAGACGCTGTTTTAGATTCAATAATGATACGATAAAATATTACTTCCAATGTGAAATATTTTACTAGGTAACTCTTGTAACTCTTTGACAACTGAGGCACAGAAACTTTCTAAAATATTTAAAGGAACTAATCATTCACCAAAACAGCCTACTAAGAATTGGCAAAAATCGGTTGAGTTCAAAGATAGGAGTTTTATGTAAGCCATACACGCTGTGGGCTACCGGAAAGCTTACTTGGACAGGTCCGCTAGTACAGGTTCGGTAGTGTGAATGGGGACATTCCGGTGGAACCAGTGCGGACTTCAGTTCTTTTTGCGTGGGTATACATTGAACACGATGAAGCGGTGGCATTTTTACGCATTTATTAGATCAACAACTCACGCGACTTGTGCCAATGACTGGAGTACATATACACACACATAGGAACACCGTACCAACCTTACGTTTACACCCGAAAGAATTGATTTTCAATCTTGCACCGGTCGTCTGCGCAGGTTTAAAAAACTACGCAGGTCTGTTTCCACATACGTTGTGTCCTACGAGGTCGCCTGGATACGCCTGGTAACTGCTCTGTGACCTCTCCGGTGGACCGTAGCGTGTATAGCCAGCATTACACAAACAAGTTTTTGTACTGTTTTCATCAAAAATAATGACTACTATAATATCGAGTACTATCGAGCTTACTATCAAGTTTCAACCGAGAGATAGCGGTCTAATGATGTAATTCAAGAAATAGACAAACGAATTGGAATTAAGTTAATCCCAACTCCATAAAGGCTTCTCCAAATTTAAGGTGCGAAGTTCACATTTCACAGGTTTTCTAAACGCGAACCCGACACCGAATCTGAAGGCTCGGGTTGCGAATTACGGACTGATGGATCAGATTGCGGCACTGCATTGGGTTCAGCAGAACATCGCGTTGTTTGGAGGCGATCCAAGTAATATCACGCTTATGGGCCACGGATCAGGCGCGGCGTGTATTAACTTCCTCATGATATCGCCAACTGTCATGCCAGGTTTGTTATTATTATGTTATTGTGGGTGCATTCACACTGGATGCCATATTATTTGTATACCAAAAGGCAAATTTGGCAGTGTGCAAGGTGTTGCCATGTCATCAAAATGTGCCTCGTGTCGTTTAATTATTTATTTATTATTTGCTTTGATGCGAAACCTAATATATAATCCTACAAAATTTTAAGGACATAAATTGAGCGCAGAGAACGTACATTAATTAATTTCTGTAACTGCTATTAATTATATCTATAATTCTACTCCAATATCTCATTCATTTTGTATACTTTATCCAGTACAACGATGTCTAGTCACTGATAAAAAAAATTCACAGGTCTCTTTCATCGAGCAATACTTTTATCTGGATCAGCGCTAAGTTCGTGGGCAGTGGTTGATGATCCTGTATACTATTCACTGAAATTGGCGAAATACATGAACTGTTCCATCCCAGAGGACCTCGGAAAAGACCATGAAGTGATAGTAGACTGTCTTCGAGATGCATCTATAGAAGATTTACTATCAATAGACATATCGCCTCCAAACTTCCTTACATCATTTGGTCCATCAGTAGACGGAGTTGTTATAAAAACTGATTTCGCAAAAGATTTTCTGACGCTACATTCGACTGGTGATTTCCCGAGTTTTGGGCCGTTGAACAATATGAATCAGAATAATTATTTCATAAAACGAAGCGACAGCGGTCGAAGGTTGTTCCAGAACAAATACGACCTGTTATTGGGCGTGGCGTCGTGTGAAGCGCTGTGGAAGTTTTCAGCTCACGACGTACAGAACGGCATCGAACCGGAAAAACGAGATCGAATGCTAAGGTAAAATTATTTTCACTACTTTCTCATATTTCTAACTGGATTTTCTCTATTTCATTAGTTTTCCGTATAATACAGCCTGGATTCTATTAGGTGAACTTTACCTGATACAATCCTCTCGGAATCATTTAAATTGTGTTTATGAGAACCACAATAACAGAGGTTTTTAAAAAAATCTCACCTTTTCTGTACTTACCAACGTATCATAATTTTAAAATTTTAATACGCTTTGAAGATTCTGTAAAACGTTTATTTGCATTATCAGTAGTCCGTATTGATGGAATCAGTACATAATCCGAAACAACACACTAAAAGCTTTCTCAGCGACGCGTCCGCGCGAAACATTTCAGCGTATTTTGTAATCAAGTTAAAATGAAATGAAATATCTATAATCCGAGTAACCTTATTAATTGTATTGTTCTTCAAGTTACTAAGTTACATTTGTGAAGAACTTTACGAATATAACCACACTGAAAGACTTCGTGACCAAAACGTTTTCTTGTTCCCTATTTTATTGTACAAATGATAACATAATTACATGTTCATTTTCTAAACATTATAAGTAATTTGTACTAAGCGAGGATTATGCCCGTAACCTCTTCCCGGTAGAATCTACTATCTACTCCTAGAGAACGGTTTATTTTACTGGAATAAAACTTAGAATCCCACTAGTATAATAAATGTGAAAGTTTGTGAGGATGGATGAATGATGTTTCTCTTTCACACAAAAACTATTTTAACCAACGGATTTTAATGAAACTTTGTATGGTAGTAGGTTAAGCTCTGAATTAACACATAGGCTAATTTATATCCCAAAAAAGTACAGTGTTCCCGTGGGATATGTAATTACGCGAGCGGAACCGCGGGCAAAAGCTAGTAATTATGCATTCTTTCTAATCCCTTAAACTATCTTTCTTTTTGATTCTTCAAGAATGCGTTATTTTTTTATCTTTACCTACCTAAATTCTTTTTAGCTTTAATCTCTGGAATTGGCCGTTTTATGCATTTTTTGCAATTTATTTCATTAGGGCCTGTCAGATGAGCGACTAGGCACTAGCAAATAATCTGGTGTAGATAGTCATGTTTCAATAGTGTTACGTTACTGTAGTTCATGGTATTTTAACTCTAGTATTTTAATAACTTTACTGTATTCTTCTTACACATAATAAAATAAAAATATATTATTCTTACACATAATAATATATTTTTCCTTTACATAGAAAAAACTGTTCTGAGGTGAATTTATTAATGACAATTATTGTTACTGCTACTAATTTGGTTACACTTAAAAGCATTCATCAGGCAATATGATTATAAAAGAATACTGATTGATGAACATTAAAAAATATGAAAATTATAGCTGCGATAGTGATAATATTAGCACTGTTGATCAAAGAATTGCGATGAAACAAAAATCAACATATATTATGTTATAAAATTAAATTAATAGGCCCATATTATAAATACCTTACAGACTAACATACACATTATTATTATTATATACTTAAACTACACTTTGTCACGTGTTATCGGCGACGTGATGCGCGCTTCGTTCCGTAGTCTCCCCCGGAACCTCCGATAGACCACACCCGTCGGCCAGTACTTCTCCACCTCGAAGGTCGACAAAAGATGCGTCGGCACTCCAGACGCCCGACCCTCAAGGCGATGGACGTCTTCTTGCGGGTTATTGATTGTACTGTAAGTTCTTGGTGGAAATTCATCGTTCACAAAAATAATACACAGAAGATCTTTCAATATTTCCACTTTAATAAGTATTTTACATTAATTTTAATATATAAATGTGATTTTTTAAAATTAATGCAACACTACTTATTTATGTAAACAGTGCAAGAAGATCTGTGTATTATTACTGTGAAAAACCAACACAGCAAATAAAACCGTTATTTACCGTATTTTTGTAACGTTGAGCAGGTAGAGGTAAACGGTCCGTAAATCTTTGTGTCGTCAGCAAAACGTATATATTATACCTTATATATTTACCTCGTTATTTAAATTTATGTTCAAGTCGTGATAAAATATACTCGCGATCCAAAAATATTTTATCCACAAAACCCCAAAAGGATTTTTAAATAGTTAAAAGTTAAAATACACTCGTTCGTTAAATTGTTAGTTCTGAAGCACCATTAGCGTTTGGTTTACAGGTCCAATGGTCTCTTGTTAGAATGTAGTTTGCATTTTGTGCTGGAATAGAACCATAGGGATGTTGCCTAGTGTGGAATATCACATTTTTATAAATTAAATTTTAAAATTGTTGATTAAAGATACATAAATCTAAAAGAAATAGGTATTTAGATTGACGCGATTAAAAATTATAAGCAAATAAAAAATATTGCTCATCTCTTTCTCGCAAAACGATTTATTACATCACAAGTTGTTACCGACATACATTTTGTAATTAGAAATGTATGGCGGGTGCAACTCGTGACGTCACAGGCAGATATGCCGCTCTCTTTAATATTGTAAATTTAAATTGTTTGTATCTTCGTTGGTTGGTTTTAATATATATGAAAATGGGTTCTGGATTGTTTATTAACATGTTGTCTTACATCAAGAAGACGAGAAAAAGTTTTTTAGGCAACATGCCTCTTACTATGCTTCTATCAATTAAGGCTTATCCAATGTAAAAATCCTTCTCCCTGCCATCGACATGGTTAGTCCGTTTTTTAAATGATGGGTTTTTACGCCAGTTACACCGAACGCAACGCGACGCGGCACACAATTTTAAATAGCGATACAAAATCGAAGCTGCAAATTATTATGTACTAGATTATTCATAGATTATTATTATTCAAGACTCGTAGATTATTCATAGGATCTGCAAGCATCGTCGTGTCATGTCGTGATGTGAACTGACCCTTAAAGTATCTATCGTAAGGTTTGCAAATGTTGTTTTTTATATCATATCGCTGCATAGTAATAGCCTATGTGGTAATTAGATTGTGTTCACTATATACTAAACTTTTATATCAACCAACCAATATAGGAAGACTTATGATATCAAAAAGATTAATTTCAGAAATATCAAATATTACCTACCTATCCGATATTGTAATATTTCCAAGTGAGTTATAAAAACATTAAAATCCACTCTGAAAGTCATTTCAAACTTGACACCTAACGGAAACGCTTGTTATCGAACTCATAAAATGTAACTCAATTTCTTAATGTGAACAATTGCGTTGTTGTGGCTCGAACAGCGATGAGGTTAATTGATTTCGAATGGGGACCATGCATAGTTTTTTTTTTCGCTTTACGAAAAGTACATAATAAGCCGGGAAATATTGTCTTTGCAATGGCATATCTTCGATCAACCGTTGTCACAGTAATCCCAAAAGTTGGAAGGAATTAAAAACGCTATATACAAAAAATGAGCGTACCAGTGACAAAAATGAGTCACAGCAGATGAAGTTGTTTGAAGATAAATATATAATTGATTTTACCAACTTAAATACTGCGTTTATGTTTATCGCTGTCATAACAAAAAATGGCACGAGTAACATAAGGATTTGAACAGTAATTTTCGTTTTTCAATCATAGCAAAACAAATGGTCGATTTTTTTGTCCTGTAACTTTTTAAAATTAGCAACTGATTACAGTATTTTTTGCATTTTTCGATCCATATTTATATCGTTTTCGAAAAATAGAGGTATTTTTCTGATTTTAAAGCAACGCATGTTCCCTATTGCGTTTTTGTGGCTGCAACAACGATGAGGTTAATTGATTTCGAATTATAATAACTTCAGTTATATCAGATCGTTAATAACGAGGCTGATATTGGCTAGCCAAAAAGCACATTGTCATTTAAATCAGGACAAAATATAATGGCCAGTATTTGTTTATTATAATTGACAGTCAACAAGCCTTCAATTTTTATATTAGAAATAGCTTTTGCCCACGGCTCCGCCCGCGTTGTAATGTATAATGCATTTACGCGGGAACACTGTACTTTTTTGGGTTAAAATGTAGCCTATGTTTTAATCCAGTGTCTAAACTACAACCATACCAAATTTCATTAAAATCTGTTCATTACTTTTTGCGTGAAAGAGTAACAAATATCCATCCATCCATACATCCATCAATCTATCCTCACAAAATTTCACATTTATAATAGTAACTAGCTGGATTGGAAATGGAACCCTAAGATAAAAGTAGCCTAAGTTACTCCTTATAACATCAGCTATCTGTCAATGAACGTCCGGAAAAATCGGTCCGGCCGTTTCAAAGATAAGCTGGAACAAACAGACAGACAGACAGACAGAAAAAAATAAAAACAAAAGATTTATTTGTATATCTATACTGTGTTCTCCGATTTATTTCATAGTTTATCTTGCGAAGCCAATTAATTGATCAAACTGAACTGGCGGCGGCCACGACATAAAATTATTATATTTTCTAATATGTGTAAAATAATAATCACTAAGGTTCAAACGAAGTTGGTCTATGGTTATAACGTCATGCACGTTAGCCATAATGACCTTATGTACTTCATGCCTTCATGCCTCATGCCTTCAGTACTATTACTTTATTTGATATATTTTTTCATAATATTATACTTACTTTATATTTCTTAAAAATTTTGAAAAAAAAATGTTTTTAACTGTACAAAGATTATTTTAGGTTGAATGATATATACATGCCTAGGTTTTACTAACTATTTATAAATGAAAATCTAAAGGCGCAGTTGCCTTCCTCGGAGAACTTTCGCGAAATCGTCCGACGCTTGCAAGTTTATAGATTTTTACTATTCATATTGGTGTGTTTTGTTATTAAATAATATTATGAATAACTAGTTTCTGCCCGCGCTGCCCGCTTAAATACAGTATCCCACGCTAATACTGTACTTTTTCGGGATAAGAAGTATATGGCTATGTTTTAATCCAGAGCCTAAACTACTACCATACTAAATTTCACCAAAATCCGTTCAGCTGTTTTTGCGTCAAAGAGTTACAAACATCCATCCATCCATATATCTATCCATTCATTCGACCATCCTCACAATCTTTCAACTTTTAATTAGTTGTAGAATAGTAGGATGGATCTACTGTATATTTTTTCAAACAGTCTTGACTCCTTAGAGCTACGTAGAGATGTACCATTGGTCTGCATCCTCTATCGGTTATATTACGGGGAATGCTTCAAGGAATTGTTCGGACCTATACCCGCTGCAACTTTTCGCCACCGTTCTATGCGACAAAATATTTATCATCATAAAATAGACTCCCCTTCCCTCCTTTCAAAAATAAATTTAAAAGTTCCCCTACGATCTTCTAGAATGTCTTCATATAACACCCTCCATACCCCTTTTTCCCACACAAACTATCGAAAAAATTCTTTTTTTATAAGATCATGTAATTTTTTTAATGATTTGAGTAAAAATTATGACCTTGATATATTCAACTCAACAGTTATTGGCACAAAAAGGCTATTATCTAAGCACTGGTTTGAGGCTGTTCTCTAACTGTTGATTCATTGCTAACTGCTATGTTTAATATGAAAACTATTACGTGTACCGTTTTAAAACTTTTCAATATGTACTTTTTATTATGAATATTTATTTTACTTTGTATTTTAGTTTCACTTGTCAGAAAAGCTTTTGTTGCTACTTAGTTTTTAGATGCGGAAACGTGTAAATAGTGCTAAGACTGTATATAGAATTTAATTTTGAAATAAATCACTGTATGTTTTCCTAAATAAAATAAAATAAAATAAAATAAAATCCTCATCATCTTGACGAGTGGCAGTCCTCCACCGTGCGCTTTACCCGAAGCTTTCTGCCGCGCACAGTAAAACTCTGTAATGAACTGTCACCAGCGGTATTTCCGGACCATTACGACCTGCAAACATTCAAGAAGGGAGCGTATTACCCCCTAAAAGGCCGGCAACGCACTTGCAACTCCTCTGATGTTGCGGGTGTCCATGGGTGACGGTGATCGCTTTCCATCAGGTGATCCGTTAGATCGTTTGCCCCCTAAATAAAAAAAATATATACATATTAAGTTGTGCAAATTTGAGTAAGTATATGAAACACGAATATTATGGTTGACGTATTACAACAGCGTATTCTGTTTCAGGACCTACGTCAGAAACTCCTATACGTACCATCTCAGCGAAATATTCTACACCATCGTCAACGAGTATACCGACTGGGAAAGAACGGTAGAGGTTTGTTTTTACTATGGATAAGTTAGTACCTGGTGGAGGGTGTTCGATGTCGGTTAGAAGCTAGATATAAATTTTTTTCTCAAGTACAACGCAAGCGGTGTGACAAAATCTTGTGAGATTGCGTGACTTAAATACTAAGGCCCGTATTAATAAAGCGTTCTTATCTCTAAGACAATTCTCAAGAAAGTACTTAAGATGTGGTTTTAATTAATAGACCGTACTTAAGTACAGATGTAGGTACGGCGTATCAAGTGAGTGCGAACGTTTTAATAAACGTGACTCGTTACTCAAGTACGCTGTCATTGCTGTCAAACTGTTACTTGAGACGCGGTTTCGTGGGTACAGTCAAACCTTGACTTAAGAACGGCTTGCTTGGGAATTAGGATACAGTACATTATTATTTGTGGTGTTTTTGGGTGTGTTACAATTATATAATTAAAATCTAAATATTTATGATTAAACAAACTCCGAATTTACACTACATACTCAACACAAAATAAAGTTATAAAAAAAGATGCTATATTGATACATGAGTGACACTTATTCTTCTTTTTTTTTGTAATCGCGGTTGCAAAAGTTTTGCACCATTCTGCCAGTGTCGAGTATTTGTAGAAATATTTTCGATTTTATTTATAATTAAAAATTAAATAAAATATATTTATTTATTAATTTATATTAAATGTGTTTTGTAAATACTAATTTTACTGAAAATTTATGTACATACTGTGGTACTGGCCCTAAATTTGTCTGTCTAGGTATTAAATTATTCAACAGACTCCCTCCTGTACACCGTGCCCTTATTTATTCATAAAACCCACCCATAAGGTAGAGTTTTCGTCAACACAACACTGGCGAATCACTAAGGAGCCACTTTAATGAATAAGAAGAAGAAGAACTTTTTTCGAATGGCAATGATCCGCATTCCGTTTTACGTAGTTGTTAAAAAAATATGGATATTAATATCCTAGACAATAATAAATATTAATATCTACGTAAAAATTAATGAAAATCAGATTTTTCAATATAAAAATACAGACTAAACTTTTTTTGGTATTTATATTATTAAATATTACATTTTTAAAAAGAAATATTGATGGAATGTATAATCAATAAATCCGTTATTTGTAGAAGTGTAAACGAAACGTTATTTTATTCGTTCTTTGACTTTTAGATACACGTCAAAGAACGAATAAAATAACGCTTAAAAGTTGAGTAAGTGATCTCAATAACGTTATCAATTGAGACGGTCTATACTATTAATTAAAGACATTCTTGAGAAGCTAATCGTTACTTGAGACCGTCTCAGCCAAGAAAGGTCTTGAGAACGAGTTTGAGAACTGTTTATTAATACGGGCCTAACAGTATTATATAGGGGCGTCCATACATTACTTGAGGCATTTTAGGGGGAAGTGGAACCGAACCTCGGCAAATATTACGTAATTTTTCAGTGGAAAAAATAATTTCAAAATGTGAGAAAATTAGGTCTGTAAAATTCAATTGTGCACGTCTCATATTATGCTCGTTAGAATAATATTAAATACAATACGTTCTTATATTAGAATAATCTCAAATAAAAATAATAGTGTTAGTTATAAGTCTTAATAAAACAAACAGTGTTTTTAGGGTTCCGTAATACTCAAGGAACCCTTATAGTTTCGCTCTGTCCATCTTTCTGTCTGTCTATCTGTCTGTCCACGCATCTAGCTTCTGAATATAAATGAATGAAAATTTATGTAGTTAAAGACTGTCCCCCTTACTAATAAAAAGATTTACACAACGGATAACTTCAAAAACGTTACTGTCTTTGTCTGATGCGTTGGAAAAGTAGATTGTCAGACAAAGAGAGCAACGTTGTGTAAGTTATCCGTAGTGTAAATCTGTTTATTAGTAAGGGGGTGTGTATAGATATTGGTTTTAGCATCATAAAATATGAATAATGTTAAATTTCTACCCCATTGTTTGAGATATTATTGAATAGGTATTTTTTTTAAATAATGGCAAGGTTTCACTTTTGACTTTTTTACAAAGTCAACCATTTCTGAGTAATTGGCCTCCACAGTGGTTTATAAGTTGCCCCCCCTTGCTTTTGGTTGGGGTATTTTAAATAAATGAACTCATTTAATATACAATATTAACAATAGATTAGGAAGACGGGGAGGGAGTCGAGGCAAATCTCACGATATCTCACCAAGGGGGGTAAAAAATACTCAAAAACGCAATTTATGGACGTCCCCTGAGACGCGTGAAGCCTGCCAAACCACCGTAGGTTAGCTTATAAACAACAAGTTTCCTTTTCCCATCCGCGACCTTGGGTTACTGAGATGATGGTATCAGTAACTTTATTAATTTTCGCGCGAAATTAGGTAATATGCTGCCGTGGTTTCCAAGCTCGTTTTAATATGTTTTGGGTGTGGTAATTTTGATATTCATCATATAATAGCAAGGTTCATAACATTGCCGTGTGCTTATTTGCTTACTACTTTATATATCTATGCACAGGCGCCGTATACCGTCTGAAATAAAAATTTAGTCGCTGTTTCATGATGACATAAAAGAGATAAAAAAGTACCGTCCCAATTTTATAGATATCCATTCAGCATCTATATTATAGCAATATATTATATTTATTGTTCTATTACCAACTTAATATATTAAATGAGTGGAGTATCAGATTTCCTTAATCCATTAGGGTAAAAATGCACGATCAAAATAATAACAACGATTTATTGATTTGATACTAATTATATCAGGTACAATTAGTAGTAGGTACAACAAGGTAACAGGTACAAGTACTAAGTACTTTAAGAAGAGCATATTTTGATATTAAATAGTTATAATATTATATTTGGATATTATAATAAACAAAAAATTTGATATAATAAAATATAACTTAAGGTGTGCTGATATAAGTCACTTCTAGATTATATTTTGTACTATCTTTTCCCCGCGGCTCTGCCCGCGTAAATACAGTATCCCACGGGAACACTGTACTTTTTCGGGATAAAATGTAGCATATGAGATGCAGATGATCCAGAGCTGAAACTACTACCACACCAAATTTTATCAACATCTGTTTAGTAGTTTTTGTCTTTCACGCAAAAACTACTTACAAACAAACATCCATGCATCCTCACAAATTTACATAATTATAATAGTAGTAGCATAATATTATGACGACCTTTCAGCGGTTGAGCGCGTCAGAGCTCAAGGCGGAAGTCACGGGCTCGAATCCCGCCAAAGGAACAAAAAAGTTTGCTATGTTTATATAATTTAAAAAAAATATTTACGTTGTCTGGTACCCGTAACACAAGTTCTTCGAGAACTTACCACGGGACCAGATTGACGTGGTGTGATATTATTATAATATAATTATAAGTTCTGCTGCTGGCGCAAGAGGTTTTGTTCTCAATGTAATTAAGTTAAAGAGAATTTAACTGTTATAGTCTACCACGTTTGACGCCCTCTATGGCTCAGTGGTTCAGCGCATTGGTGCTCAAGACGGGGGTCACGGGTTTGAATCCCGCCGAAGGAACCAAAAGTTTTTCTGTGTTCCTGGGTCATGGATGTGTATTAAATATGTGTATAAAATAGTAAAAATCTTATATATTATATGTATAGTATAAAAGTATTAAATATACTTCCCGTTGTCTGGTGCCCGTAACACAAGTTCTTCGGATACTTAACACGGGGCCAGATTGACGTGGCGTGAAGCGTCTATAGATATTATTGACGTGATAACGTCTTATAATTCGATGGAGCCGGCTGCACGCACGAAAAACATGACTCATGCGTTACCGGCGTTACCGGCGTTACCTCGCTAAACATAACTCATTTCTTATGACGTTGTCACGTTCAACTATCGTCAGTAAACCGACTTTACAGACAACCGATTTTTTTTATTACTTAGTCTACTGTGGATTGGCAAACTTTGTACATTGTGTATCTAAGAAATGTTAACAAAAATTTAGGCCTTTATCTAAGGAGAACATTTTATTGATTTTGTATGTAATAAATCTTCATTTGAGTTTATCCTCATTTTATATAATTTTATTTTTTTATAAAACGGGTCTAGTAGTTTCGGAGTCTATTTAATGCAAACAAACAAACAAATCTTTTCTCTAATTATGGAATCCTAAGCATGTAAGCAGCTGACTCCGCAACTCTCTAAGTTTCCCATCGATGATGGCTAGCGAGTTCGCTGAACCCTTACAATAGTTTATTCTTGTAGGTCCCCATTGTTTTATTCCCAGTTATTAATTTAACATATTATTATAACACTTGTTAATCCCACTTCGATTAGAACAGTCGCTTTTAGGATAATTAAATTGTAATTAAAATAAGTTTAAATTTAATAATTAATTAAATATTTTTTGGTGTTTTTTAAGTCCTCCGACTGTCGCAAACGTTTTTGGCGCATTGTTGGGGGTAGGATACTTGTGGGCCGGTTCGCTTGAGTAAATATCGTAATTATCATCACGCCGCGTGACGCCCGGATGGCTATCAAGCACCAGTTCGAGTATACCCCGAATCTAAGTGTGGCAGTCAGAGGAGGAGAATCCAGCAATCGATTCAACCAGAGACCAGAAAATGCAGTATATGTGAGTACACTAGAATGATTCTTGTGTTGCTCATTTCTAGCCCTAAGCCTATTTTAAGTTTCCAAAATTTATCACCCTAGAGCCTCTAGTTCCCGAGAGCCTGAATCTTGACAGGCGCGTCGGACGAGATTAGCAGATAGATTTAGAGATATAGATATTTCATATTTAGATATTTCAGATTTATTCAATTTAAATAATAAAAAAGCACACGATCCAGATACAATATTTAAGGCACTCCGTCTAGAGCCAGAATTTAACGGTAATCCTAATATTATTACGCGATTTATTCAGATTTGCGATCAATTAGTAGTTAAGTACGTTAGTAATGAGCCTGGTAGTGAATTTTCTAACCTTTGCTTGTTAAATGGAATTTAAAAATAAAATAACTAGTTCCTCAGCAAATACTCATAATTCTAACGGAATTTCAGACAGTTGGTTAGGAATTAAAAATTTACTTATTAATAACTTTTCCGACCAAAGAGACAAGACAGCTCTTTATAGTGATCTCTCTTTAGCGACCCAGGTGAACGGGCCACCCCAAGAATTTTATGACTATTGCCAAAATTTATTCCTCAATTTAATGACATATGTTTCATTACACGAACAACTAGTTACGACTATAGAAGCGAAGCGTGATTTATATAAAAAAGTTACAATGTAGGCATATGTCCGCGGTCTTAAGGAACCATTAGGGTCCCGCATACGCTGCTTGCGACCACCTACTATGGAAAAAGCACAGGAAGAGCTAAACACTATGTATATGCATAATCGGTTTGATCCAAAATCATTTAAATTTTTATCTACACCACATACATCTACATAGCGTTTAAACTTTGCTCATGAAATTTTTTCTATGCCTAGTAATAATAATAATTTGCCAGTACCTGTAGGACAGAAACCTTTTACACATATTCCACAGCCTTTTAAATTTAATAATCATCATCAACACAGGCAACCTACACATACACAAAAAAGAAACGAGGTCCGTTGCAAAATCTCGTTTAAAACGGATTCCTAAAGCAGCAAGATTCGTTGCAGGATACTCACGCTGATGCTAATGATAATACTCCTGGCACATCTTCAAGAAATCAAAATTGAAAGTATTGATGATGGACCTGGACTACTACCGTACAGACTTGGACAAATGAAGATTACTTCACATTACCATACGTTTATTCAGTATATAAGACTTGACGAAATAGAAGACAAAATTCATGCTTTACGAGACCAATTACGAAACTTTGGGAACCAATTGACTAATGACACTTATGCAGTTTATGAAATTCAAATAAAATACTTGCTTCAAAAATTAGATGATATATTTATTCAAGTTAAATCATTAGAACCTTCTAGAGCTAAAAGAGGAATCATTGATGGTCTTGCAACAGTTATTAAAAGTATTACGGGAAATTTAGACTATACTGATGCTTTAAAATATAACGAAGCTATAAAACTTTTGGAGGAAAATCGAGATTAAATAAGTAATTAAATAAATAATCAATTAAGTATAAGTTAGGAATGGATAACGAAATATAGTAATATATTAACGCGATTAGTAGATAATCAAAGTAAAATGAATAGTAGTTTAATGTCAATTCTAGATAGAAACATGATTACTGATTTAAGTTTAATTAAATATGCAAAGTTTGCTCAACTTTTAGTAATTTTAACAGAGAATATAGATGATTTATTAAATGAGTTATTAAGAATAGAAAATAGTTTAGCGTTTGTTCATGCATCGAGCATGCATCATTCGATGATTAGTATAGATATTTTAGGTTTAATGGTTAATAAAGTAAAATCTATTTACGGAGAAGATTAAATTTTAAATTTAGAAATAACAAATTACTATGACGTCATAAAACCTGGTTCCTATTATTCTAACAGACAAGTAGTTTTCATACTTAGATTTCCTATTATTTCTAAGGATAGTTTTACTTTATATAGATAAGCAGTAATACCAAATAGGAAGGCTCAGGCTCTCATTCCGCCCTCTCCTTTCATTGCAACTAACGAGATGTCATTCGTGTACATAGAGGCTGAATGCCCGAAGTATAGTAACTGGTATCTCTGTGAAATAGAATTTAATGACCGTCATCGAACAAAAACACATTGTATGCACGACCTTATCATCAACCAAGTTCTAAGGGAACCATGCCACTTAACTACCATAAATCTTATACGAGACTCTATGGAAAAATTGGATGACATGCATAGTCTAGTATCATCCCACGCGACGAAAAAGTACAGATTTCATGCAACAACCAGGAGTTCACAAAGCGGAAAGGACGTTACCTATTCTATTATCTATCCCAGTTAAATGTAAAATAATAACCGAAGATTTCACCATAGTCAATGAGAATAATGAATTGAAAGGACGGCCCCTGAAACTAAAGAAGATTCCAGATAGCATCGATCGCCTAGATACAACTTTAAACATATCTTCAGTAAATCTTCAAGGACTGCATAGAATTAAAGAAAAGGTGATAATGCAACAACCACTAAGAATAGATCATGGACAGAATACAGCTATATACTATACCACTATACCATTATATTTGCTGTTATTAAGTACACGTGTACTTATCATCGTATTATACTTCTACAAAATGAACAAAAAGCCAGAAAAGCCGCATAAAGAAGATAAAATAGAAGATGGCAATAGTGACGAAAGCCCGGAAAGTAAAAATATACCGGCAACATTTTCACACCGCGTTCTCAAATAGTCGCCTTTCTAGGGGTGGAGGAATTACGGAACCCTTAAGTATGGAAGCAGCTGACTCCGCTACTCTCTAAGTTTCCCATCGACGCTGGCCAGCGAGTTCGCTGAACCCTTACAATAGGTTATTCTTTCAGGTCCCCATTGTTTTATTCCCAGTTATTAATTTAACATATTATTGTAAAACCTTCTTAATCCCACTTCGATGAGCACGGTCGCTTTTAGAATGATTAAATTATAATTAAAATAAGTTTAAATTAAAAAAAATAATTAAACATTTTTTGCTTTTTTTTTTAAGTCCTCCGACTGTCGCAAACGTTTTTCTCTTTATAATTTATGTGTAAATTATTATAGAACATGTGGCATTTTACTACGGAACCCATAGCAACCAACGATAAAATTGGGTTAGATATATGCGTAATTACACCTGAATTACAACGGTACAGGTCGCATATCTGCAGGTGGTGGGGTAAATACTGGGATATTTTAAATCATTTTAACAAATATTAATATATAATATGATTAACATTATTATTTATTGATTATCTCTACTTATCCATGGATCTGAATTAAATTAATTACGGAAAATGTGATGTGAATGAAAAATGAACAATCTAAAAGGATTTTGGTTTGTGGTCGCCACATTTGTGAAAAGTTTGTTAAAAAACACCGAATGTTAAGTCATAAGTGAGAACACTGTCTACTTGTACACTTTTCCAGATTCTCGTTTCACAGTAAATACTGTAACCAAACTCATTCGAAGCTTTTTTATTTTTATGAATTTTTTGCGTATATTCGGTAGGTCTGAGAATAGGTCGTAAGCTATTTTCTAACATCGACGGGTTAAAACGAGGACGGAAGAGGAAACGAACAACACCGTTGGTGTTAAAACGAGTGATAATTCAGATAATTGTGGGATTCAGATAAATTAACTGTGGGAGACCCACGCTTCGTCACAAATGGGCCGGCTCGACCGGATAAATACCACGACCTCACAGAAAATCGGCGTGAAATAACGCTTGCACTGTGTTTCGCCAAGTGTGTGGAGGTTACTGGAGGCCCAAGGGGGGTTTCGGGAATTTTAAGGACCAGGAGCGCAAGTCGCAACACCAGAGGAGTTACATGGAGTAACTCCTCTGGTGTTGCGAGTGTCCATGGGCGGCGGTAATCGCTTACCATCAGGCGATCCGTCTGCTCGTTTTCTGGTTCAATTTATAAAAAAAAGCAGAACTACGTTTGTTAGAACAGCTAGCAACACTATATTCTACACGTGATAATTTTGATAGCACGTTTGTGGGAATAGGTAACAACACTATATTTTATTCCAGAACCCTATCAACACGCGCGACGCGACTGTCGCGGCAATATCTGACGCGCAGTACGTCGCCCCGCTCATACAGAGCGGCGACTTGCTGAGCGGCGGGCAGCGCGACACAAGCGACGAGGACGGCCCGCGACGACCGACGAAGACTTACTTTTATGTGTTCGACTATCAGACGAAAGACGGATTCTATCCACAGGTTAGCATTTTGTCGCGACCGGATACTCCACGTGTTGTCGATGACGTCGACTCCTCAAAATTGATTATTTAGGAGGAGGAGTAGCTATAACAGTATATCAATAGGTAACTTGCCTATGTCGTAGCATACGTATGTATCGACGCAGTTCAGCGACTACGCCGCATAACTTCTTTCTTCTATGATTACGTAGCACAGCTACGTGCGGCTACGATACCGTAGAACTTCATTATTCGGCTACTACGCCGTAGCACAGCGATCTTGTACGATGCCGTAGCACGACGGCTATATAGCTACGCCTAATTTTGTATTTTATTGTTATATTGTGGTATTTCGAAAGTATTTTTACATGAAAAAAAAATATTGTTTCAGTGCTAAAAAACAAATTTAATGTAAGTTTTTTACGATCATTGTCATAAACATACAAAGTACTTATAACAAGACTCTTGTTTTATGTTGGCTGGTAGATTTTTGTCGAGGAAAAAATAAGGAAACGCGTGTGTGATACTGATCGTGTTTCGTTAGTGTTGTCACTTTTGCTGACAGCTTCCGATACCAGGGAGAAAGGGACAGGCAGTGTCCGTTACGCCTTTTTCATCTTCTTACTTTTCTTTACCATTTCTAAGTCAATTATCATTTTACTTGATACTTTTTTCGTTACTTGATACTTTTACAAGCGCATATTTTTTTGCTTCACACGTTTTTCCAATGATTCCACAGCGCCTTTTAAATTTTTTGTGTTCCGTAGTTTACGTTTCGTAACCCTTATGGTTTCGTCATGTCCGTCCGTCCGTCCGTTGTGGGCTATCATTAGATAGCTCTTGTAAAAACATTGTAAATATAGTATCCCACGGGACTGCACTTTTTCGACATAAAAAGTGCTTAAATAAATAAATAAATAAGAAATTGTTTCAGATAATTCTAAAATCCATTAAACTACTACCATGCCAAATTTCATCAAAATCTAGTGAGTACTTTTTGCGGAAAAGAGTAAGAAACATCTATCCATCCTTACAAACCTTTAAATTTATAATAATAGTAACATTATGTACACAAGGTTACTTCCGTATACATTTCTGATACTCCTGTCATGTATTTTCTTTAGCGTCTAGGCGCGGTCCACGGCGAGGAACTGCCGTACATATTCGGCGCACCACTGGTCGAAGGTTTTGGCCACTTCCCGCAGAACTACACGCGCGCTGAGATCGCACTCGCCGAGTCCATGATGCTTTATGTCGCCAACTTCGCTAAGACGGGGTGAGTACATAACTGCATACAATCCCCATTTAACCCTGAGAAAGAGAGAGAGAGAGGGGGGTTTTGGCTACTTCTCGCACCACTACGTGCGCGCTAATCGGCGGGCCGAGTCCATGATGATGTATGTGGCTAACTTCTATAAGACTCGGTGAGTACATTACTATGTACAATTACCGTTATTTTAGCCCTGTGAGAGAGAGAGAGTGGTAAAGAGAGAGAGAGAGAGCGGTTTTGACTTCTTCTTTATAACTTACTTATTAGCAATTACTTTTTAGTTGGTATTTATGTTTATATTCGAATTCATAATTGATAATACCAAGCGATAAACATTGAGATCGATGAATTTTGTTTTCAAATTATTAATTAATTCATTCATTTTTTTAGATAATAGCTATCCCGACACACCTTGTTCTGTATTAACTAGGAACTGAAATAAATTAATAACCAAACAAGCTAACAGAACGCACCTATAAATATTAACAGTCAGTGACGTTACCCGTTAGTATGGGAAAATTCAATCGTCGTTTTTTAGTATTTTCTCCGCAATTGTTCCAGTATCAACCTTCCCTGAACTACCACAATATTTTCACTACCAAACATACCCAAATCGGTCCAGCCGTTCACGAGTTTAAGCGAGACATTGGAATTGCAATCCATTTTATAATATATATTTTACTAATTTCTTACAGTAAAGTTCAAGAAACAACCTAATTTAGATATATATTAATATATATAGCTGTAATACAAAACTATAAACGTAAGTAATTTTAATCCTATTAGAGATATTTACAACAAATGAACGGACACAATATTAAACTTAATCCTCAGCTCATTTCATTAGACGCTTAGATTAAATTCCGTTAAACAAGAATTAGCTGGAAATTAAAATAGAAATTGGAAAATTTAAAGTGAATTATTTACTTAATTTAATATATTAGAGCAAGTTTTAATTTAGGATAATTATTAATGAACATTGCGACGTAAAGTTATACGAAGTAGATATTTAGCTATCTGTGATTATAAAGTGTGCTCTATTTAATGTGTGCTTTGATTTTTTTAAGGAATTAGTTATTTTAGGCCAATTATAAGGCAATATTTACCAATATTATTGTTATATAATAATAATTATTATAAAATAATAATTGTACTGGACCAGGAACTGTATTGGTTGGCACACTTAATCCTGGCCGAAACCAACACCTGGTCCTATGTGGACTGTATATTCTTCCTCTTCGATAGCTCAGGGATTTGATTGAAACGACAGATTTAAACGCACGTTCGTTTTTATTCTCCCTGATACATTACATAGAGCACTATTTTCTTCTAGTTTTCTTCCAGAGTTTCTTCCAGATCTTCTTCGTATTCTGGTCATGTGGACTGAAGACCGACTGATTTAACAGTGCATTATGCCGGATCTCGGCGCTATATTTATACCCGCAATCTGGGAGGCTCCGCAGGGTTGCAAGGTCATGACCCCGTGTCATGGTTTTATGCTATCTCGTTTCGCGCAGTGCGTCTCTTTCTTGCACTCACGTATTCGTTCGCGGTAACCTGTTAAGCCCCACAGATTGCCAGGTACGTAAAAAGTTACCTTATACCTAAAGACTCGATACAATACAATGTCTTACAACTATTTACATATTCTAATACATTATATACAAGGTACACACACAGATTAAAGTCTTATTTACATCAATTACAATTCTATCCACAACAATAATAATTACTATTTGTATGCGTATGTATAATTGCGATGTTCACAAATACGGAATGTGATGGGTCCTAATCCCTGTAAAATATTTTACTGGTTCTTTTTTTAATATATTATATTAAAATATATTATAATATTAATATATTATATTATATTAATTAAAATTTTAATATATATACATATATATATATATATATATATATATATATATATATATATATATATATATATATATATATATATATATATATATATATATATATATATATATATATATATATATATATATATATATATAAGTAATAATGATACTGAATTCCGGACAAAGTCACAGAAACATCATCACCAAGTGATAAGTAACAAACAAAGTAACTTACAAAGTTGCATTACAATGCGATGCTAAACACAATGTGGCATGTACAAACTTCACGGGTAATGTTCGATGCAAACGACCATAAGTTTTACACGTGCGCTTCAGTCTAATTGCTAAGAATTCTAGGGGAGTAACGAATTGTATTAACGATTTCTACGAATCTTGAACTTCACTGTTCAAGGTTTGTAGATTTGTACAATTAGGAGATATGTTAAAAGCTCGAAAACAAAATTTATCGGACTCGAACTTTATCGTTCGGTATGTTTCGTCATATTTATGAATTCGAATATAAACGAATGAATTAATACATATTATCAATTAATCACGTAAAAACTGTTTTCCTAAGGTACAGGATAGCTTAATGTCATCAAATACCCTTCTGGCTTCATAATTAGCCCAAGCATGATAAGTTTGCGCAAAAGTATTCATCGAATATATTTTTTTATGAAAATCATGACTGCTATACAAATTTCATTTGATTAGTATACTTATCACTTTTTTGCAAATTGTTTGTGCCTGGGCTATAACTGTTTTCGCTTGTTTTTGACGTAAATAAATATTACAGTTAAACCAATATTTTAATGGTTTTAACAAGCTTTGTTTTTCTATAGAAATTGACACATGGTGTTTGAAAAATTACAGCTATCGAAAACTGATGCTATTTGTAACATATGAAACAAGCTAACTCTAACTTTCTTAAACTGTATTATAAACTTTCCACACTTTTCGTTAGCTACAACAATTTCAAACCGAGGCGTTTTCCATAAATGAGTATTTGTAAGTTGACACAACTGTCACAATAGTACCAACCTAATATTATAAATTTTGTTATATTTATATAGCATTGTCATTTACCATAATATACACAACAAAAACCATTAGAGACATAGTCGCAGTGTACATAAATATAAATTACATTTGTTTACTGTAAGGTTTCGTTTACTTTGCCCACATTGTTTACAATAATTTTGTTATATTTAATTTCTTGCACTGTCCACACTGAGAAACTAGAGAATAAGTGGGGGTAGGAGGGTATTGATGGGGATCAGTCGGGCGGACTGGGGTCGATCTCTGGGAGTGGTACGTCACAGTCGTGGGAGTCTGAATCTAAAAGTCTATAAGTACTGATTGTGTTTTTTATAAGTACAGGTTGATATTATTACTGGTTGGATAAAAAGTGATTTTGGAATAAATAAAGTGTTATTATACCGTTACTGGTTATTTTTATGAGAGGTCTTACATTACAATAATTATCATACGATAGGAAAACATTGTAAATGGTCACTAAATTGTTAGGACATATACCTGCTGCAACTTTTCGCCACGAAAAAACTTCCGTGCTCGTCATCTTGATGAGTAGCAGTCCCCTACAGTGCGCTTTTCTCGGGAGTCTTTTGTTACGCACAACAAAACCCTGGAATGAACTGTAGCCAGTGGTATTTCCGGACCAATGAGACCTTAAAATCTTCAAGAAAAGAGCGTACTCCTTTCTAACAGACCGGTCCATGGGCTACGGTAATCGCTTTCCATAAGGTGATCCGTCTGCTCGTTTTCCGGAGTATCCCACAAAAAAACTAAACGCAAGGAATGTGATATTAGGTTGTTCAAAGTTTTTTTTTTATAGTTATAGAGATTCCAATTCAACATTTTATTCTTACAAGTACTAACATTTTATTCCATTATAGGAACCCCAATGACAATGTGCGCCAGGAAGCCCTGCTCCCGGCGTCTCGCGAGAGGAACAAGTTCCGCGGCATTAATTGGGAGGAGTACGACTCGACGCACCAGAAGTACCTCGAAATAGGTCAGTGCATCTCAAGAGTGTAACTTAAAAAAAATGTGTAGACATGACAAAATATTCAACACCCGAAGACTCTACTGGAACATACGTCTACACATTTTTTTTAATGTGTAGACGTATGTTCCAGTTTGTTGTTTGAGCCAAAAATTTTTGAATCAAATTAAAGCCCAATTCTTACCTTATCCTGTTTCGGTCTGCGCGGTGTCGCATTCACACACGCGTCTAGCGTTAGCGAGTGAGCCAGCGCGCTGACCGATACAAGATTATGATCACAAATAGTTACGAGACTTGGGCTTCAGATTTACAGTACGACCAAGTGTCTATTGTCTTTCGGGTTAGTTATTTTTAATACATCGTCTATCATTGTTATAGAAATACGATGATTGCCGATGACAATTGAGAATTTAGTTTTACTCTATGGGTACAAATGTTTGTTTCAATGTTGCCATCAATTATATTATAATGATTGGTGGCAAAATCACGTTATCTAATAAAATTATAAAATTAGTCGAGATTAAATAACTATTTCGGGGCTGCGAAAAAGATGTCAATTAATTTATATTGCTTTCATGACGAAACTTACCATAATTAATTTTCTTGCAACGTTTGTTGCGGTGTCTAGCTTAATATAAGTCTGTGGCCGCTACTCTGCGCCCTTTCATGTGTCATTCAGGTCGCACCAGAATTGAACATAAAAAGATCTAAAATACGCTTTTGAACTTGGCCTACAAATACCAGGCGGAAAATTTTCATAGAATTAAAGATTTCAACTAAAGCTCCGAGTTTGCTTAGAAAAGAGAGTGAAGTTCAAAGAAATCCTATTAAAAATATTCTACTCACTAGCATCGAAGGTTATATGCAAGAAAACTTTCGGCATTTTCAAAGATTAGCCTGAAGAACCATTAGTAAATATAAAAATGACGATTAAAGGTTTAAAACCTTGAAAAAATCCTTGTATTCTATATTAGACAATTTTTGCCAAAAGCATGATTAAAATTTTATCAACCTAATACTGTAAGTGTAAATACCTAAAACAAAAATTCTTGTTCGCAGGTATGAAACCAAAAATCAAGAACCACTATCGCGCTCATCAACTATCAGTTTGGCTGCGGTTGATCCCGGAACTTCACAGAGCCGGTATGGAAGATGTTGCCTCCCGGCATAATCTCTTCAAGAATCACAACGAACAAGATTTGTACGAAGGAATAGTTAGACCAGATCCACTAGCGAGGAATGTAGACAACGAACAAATGAGACGAAACGGCACTGTATTCTCTGACACTGCACTAACAACGGTAGATACAATACTAGCTACATGCGTAACCGTAATGCCTAATGGAAAAGAATTCGCTTTGAATACAACCGACACGACCTTAGCAAACCTAGAAGCGGCAGGGTACGCCGCCTATTCTACAGCATTGAGTGTGACTATAGCTATTGGATGTTCCCTTTTAATATTAAACGTTCTCATCTTCGCCGGTGTGTATTATCAAAGGGATAAGTCGAGGTCCCGCGGGAAACAACATAGATTTAACGAAAAACACTTCGAAACAATATCAGGAAAACATTCCCATTATCATATTGACCCGACCCTCGCCCCGAGTTTAGTGGTGGACATCGAAAGGCAAAATAGGAAGAAAATGATGACGGATCCGAGCTTAACGAATCTGAACTTTAAGGGTCCTTTGGACGGTCCAAAATCGCCGAGCCCGACGCTGAGCATAGATAACATGATGCTGCCAAGTAAGTTGGGCAGTCGGAACAGTAGTTTTCGGGTGCCAAATGTTAGTTATCCCCAAGGTTACGCGACGCTGCCAAAAAATCTGAACCAATTTAGTAATTCGCCACCTATGCAGGAATTAAAGCAGAATTTCCCGCCAAATGGGTCCGCGTCACCGGGTAGGGAGGACATGTCTCGGGCCCAGCACGCGACCCTGAGGAGGGGGAAGCCATTACACCCCCCCAACCTCCCGCAGGCTGCGATCGACGAGATGCGCGTGTGATGGTAATTGTAGTGGTGATTTGTAAATATTCCGAGAGTGTTGATCTTTTTAGAGGAAGGTTCACTGTAACGTTTATCGATTAAAGTATTGATTGATTACTTTTCCTTTTCTTAAACCATATTGACCATGATATTAACCGTGTTTAACATTTTATAAAAACGAAACCAGGAGAATCCAGAAGTGCCGAGCCTGTAAAAAGGGACTTATTGATTCCACGAATTAGTATGTCAGGATCACACTTAAAATGGATTTGTTATCTCTGCTTAGCGCCTATAATATCTACGGAAAACCAGAATGATAATTTTACTATGAATGTATAATATAGCTTTATATGTTACATTATTACTCGTAATTTGGATGAACCTATTTCCACGAGTTTTAAATTATCATGGTGCATGCAGGTAATATTTCAAATTTTAAAATCCTCCAGAGATTACATACTGTCGAAAATACATTGGAAATTGGATTCGCCAAGTATAATAAGGCTTTAAATCTCGGTAAACATACACGCCGCCGGCCTCGATATGGTAATAAGGGACAAAGTATTGGGATTGAAGTTCTTTGCCGTAAATGTTGGGAAGTATTCTTACAAAATTGTCACGACTTTTCTTGTTGACCCAATAAAACTTCCAAGGAAAATTGTAGAAAGATTATTTACCGATATTACTATTATGCAAATCAGTCCAATAAAGTTCTTCTTACATTACAATATATTATTCAGAGATTGCAAAAACATTTTCCTGAACCTTTGATTTTAGCTATCATAAAGTGACATTTACTATAGTTGATAAGTAATAAAAAATAAATGTAATTTCTTATTTAATCTCCAATTTTGGAAAGTTATTGAATATAAATGTATAAACAATATTTTGTTTATCTTAAAACCACTGAATAGATCTGCTTAAGCTACAAAATATAAGCCCACAAATTCTTTCATCCATGCAAAATGTACGTCCTCAAAGACTCCCATTTTTAAGTCCAGACGAAAACAGTTATAAGTTTGACGTGTCTGTCTGTGTGTATGTCTATCCGTGGCATCGTAGCTCCCAAACGGATGAACCGATTTAGATCGATTTCTTTTTGTTTCAAAGCTGACGTGATCGGGACTGTTCTTATCTATAATTCGTAATCTTCAGCTCATTCAGAGCTTGACAATCCGGGGGTTACTTAATTTTTTTAATTATACTCATCGTTCTATGCGAAGAAATAGCTGGCAAAGTGCTCAGTAAGTGTACCCACGCCTTACAAGTTACTCATTATTTAAGAGGTCTAAGTTCGTGAGTACCCCGCTTTAAGATGATATTAGATGGGAAACCGAAGCAATTAACTATCGGTAAAGCTGACGTCACGACACGGGTACATTACAACATGACGGGTAATATGCTAATATTATACTGAGTTACGTCATTCATGTCATAGAATAGATAAATTATGTACAGAGATAATAATAACTAGAGTACCTCTATAATATTAATAATAATTTCGACCACATAATAATTTATTTATAAGTTTGAACAAGTGTTCTTTTGCCTCTTACATAGAAAAATAAAAATAAATGTTGTGACGGATTCCCAAACGTCAACGTGTGGAAAAATCGTATATATCAACCCGCATGGTAGCGAGTGTTAATAATCTGTGTAGTTTATTAATTTTTTGTATATCCAAGCATTATTTAAAAAAAATGCTTTCTGCAGACTTTCCGCCACAAAAATATTTTTATTATACACAATACACATCCATGAAACCCCAATCCCAGAAACATAGAAAGCGGTTTCTTTGTTCCTTTGGCGGGATTCAAACCCGCGACCTCCAGCTTGCTCCAGCACGCTAAACCACTGAGCCACAGAGGTCGTCAAGAGAAAATGATGCTATGAAATGATGATAGTAGCTTATCGTCGTAATTTGTTGTGTTTCAATGACCTTCGCATTGACACAAGCGAGCAATACGTTCGATTTACAAAATGTCCTGCTTTGAATCTCTGAGAGAAAAGTTTAAAGAAATGGTTCCGACCGTCGCTTCTCAATTCATTTTGGACAATGTGTTGTATGCTAGAAAAAATTTAAGGATGTTCAATACGAAAAGCAATAATCACTGTAGGAACACTCGAAATAAACACAAACTAGATATACCGGTGATTAGACTAAGTAAAGTTAGTAAATCTATTAAAGGTCAATGTATACGCCTATACAATAGAATCCTAGTCAACGTTCAAAATGTGTCTATTAATAAATTTTAAAAAGTATTTAAATAACGTTTAAAAAAGTTTGTATGCTAAAGCTTATTGTAGGGTCAATGATTTTTTTGACGATCGCATACCATGGGAATAGCATGGCCACCTGCAAGGCTACGTGCGAGTTTCTTACGCCGGTTCTTCTCGCCGTGCTAGTTCCCGAACCGGTGCTAGGCATCATGTATAACGACGTTTAAAAAGTGTATAATATACCAACTTTGAAGAAAATGTTTGACTTTGACATGACTTTTACTGTCGAGATATGGTAACGTGACCAATTTCGCCTGCCTGTCGATCAGCAAAACTCTCTGACTCTAATTTCCTCAATGAAATGTATGTATGTATTTATTTTATTTGTATGTATTTTCATTATATCCAGATTACAAAAATTACTCGCTTGATACAGCAAATGAATTCACTATATTTATTTATGCATCAAACACTATACAATCTGTATCAAATTTGTTTTTCGACCCGAGGCTATAAGATTTGATAGCAAATTATAGCGATTCGGACGTTGATGACAATTTTATTATAGTTATTTATAGAATAGGGCCATAAGCTTGATGTAGGCAATTTAGTCCGTAATGGAAGGAGTTCAGAATATGCTTTGCTCTATGTTATAACATCTTGATGATTTATTCGTATGAGTTGTAGAAAATATGGAGCGTATGATATTATGATATGGCCAATTCGCATTAGTCTATTAGCGCGTAATTTTGTATCTAAATTGCTAGCTACTACAAACATCGTGTAGAACATCACAGTTCTTAGAGACTTTTTCTAATCGCTATTGGACTAAACTATTATTAGAATTGCAAACTACAAAATACTTAAGTTGTAGCGAAAAGCATAGTAATTTCATAGCAGCTTCAATATGCTGCGACGTTGTAGTGACTCTACGAGTAGCCTATGCGTAGGTAATGCAGTCGCCGATCTGGCGATCTGGTATGTTACTTTTGAAACTTATTGCCAAATTTATAAGGTCGAAAAGTGATACACCTGATCTGTTGGCGACCTACGTAAGTTCTGGAGAAGGTTTTTTTTTATCATAATTAGTTTTTCATCTCCACGGACCGGATTGATCCTTGTCATTTTTAGATTTGTCATATTGTTATGTTTTATTTTAATGCGTTAAAAATTTTCTTCGTGCTAAATATTTTCTATTAAATCTTATCTACAATTCTGTATGTCCATTTTAGGCTCCCGTACCCAAAGGGTAAAAATCCAACCTAACCAAGAGCATGTCAGGACATGTCTTAGGAGGGATCCGTAACTATCAACGCACAATATGTTTTCTTTGAATTACTCCAAAAGTTTTTATCCGATTTCGCTCAAAGAAATTTTTCTAATTGTTTTTTTGCATGACCTATCAGCATAGAATCTTACAAGTTTATCTGTCTGGTGGTTCACAAATGCGATGGGGACAAACTACTAAACCATTTTGGAGGCCGATTATTCATAAATTGTTTACTTTTAAAAAAGTCGTGTATGAAACTGTCTTTATTTTAAAATACCTACTCAACGATAACCTACACTATGGGGTAGAATGCAAAATATTTTTGTGAGTCTAATGTATAGAGAGCCACCTCTAAAGTATAAAATTATTAATATTATTTTATGATGCCAAAACTGAGATCTATCTATACACATTATATAACTATACCAAATATCATCTATTTATATTCATAATTATAGAAGCTAGAAGGGCGGACAGACTAAGAATACATGTACAACTCAATATTATGGTATATTTCAAGCGTCTACTTGTGGCCGTTATTAATATCTAGCCCCCCTTAAATATTTATTTTATTCTGTTTTTAGTATTTGTTGCTATAGCGGCAACTGAAATACATCATCTGTGAAAATTTCAACTGTCTAGCTGTCACAGTTCACGAGAGTCCGACTCGCACTTGGCCGGGACTTTTCTTCACTATCTGCCTAGGATGTTATGCAGTTTCTTTCATTTACGAGTATAAAAATGTTTTTTTTTTAACTTTGGCCATTGGACGATCGTTTTCTACGCGGTGACGTCATCTCTTCTTACGGCCATTTTGAGGTATAGTCCAAGATTTCTTTTAATGCTCCCTTAATTAGTTTGCCTACCGCGTCATCACTATCTTTTGTGTAGTACGTGTATTCTGCAGCGTGACGTTTACTAAGTACCTAGTAAGTATCCTGCGCCATGATATTATGATACATGAAGACACTGACAGTCGACTCAAGCTTCGACCTTGAGAATTGTGTGAAAACTCTTTCGTACCTAGAGCGTGTGGTCACATATCTTAGCCAAGAGAGAAGGACGTTATTAATAAAAAAGATCAAACGCCATACAATAACTATACCTACTTCAATGCTACATCCGCAAAATTTCGATATTATAGCATCATGGCCGAATCCTTTCAAAAGGTTATATCTATCTAATATCTATCTATTGACGCTTCCGCACCATGTCAATCTGGTCCCGTGGTAAGTTTTCGAAGAACTTGTGTTCGGTACCAGACAACGGAAATATATTTACTTATTTTATTCTATACACATATTTAAGATTTTTATTATAAATACACTTATTTATTACACATCCATGACACAGGAACATAGAAAACTGTTTTGTTCCTTTGGCGGGATTCGAACCCGCGACCTGCGGCTTGAGCACTGATACGTTGAACCACTGAGCCACAAAGGTTGTCTTTGTTCAAAGCAAATAACAAGTAAATTCTGTTCAACAAATTTAAGCGTCTATTATATTATTCTATTCAGTTTATACGTAAATCTTAACTTGAACACTCAAAGAATGTGAATTTCGATTTTCAGGTTGTATTGGAAAATATCTCGGAGAATATAAACTATCGTGTAAACACCCTTTGTGTCCCACTAGTGATGAGGAACCAAACTATCGACATCGACTCGATAAACTACACCGTAAAGTGGGATTGACGGAGTTTTATGATTATGATAAAACGATTTATGATGGTCGTCTACAGATTTATCGAACTTTGTATGCAATATGTTGCTTATATTGAATTACCTCGACGCTAAATATTTATGATTCGATCAAGAAAATATTTGCATACAGTTTTGATATGAAAGTAGAAAAGCGTAGGTAAAACTATAATATCTTTACGATCCTAATCTTTAAAGCAAAATATTAAAGTTCATTTACACTTGCTATTTTACAATAAAAAATAAAAGTGTAGTTTGTAAATAGAAATTAAATAAATATAATTGTGTAATATATTTTTAGCATACTGATATTATTATAATGCATAGTATCATGATATTTCAGCAGTAATTTTACCATATTATTACAGAACAAGATTTAAACTTACGAATATACAAAAATGTGATCCAGTGTTGGTACTATATATATATATATATATATATATATATATATATATATATATATATATATATATATATATATATATATATGTATGTATATATATATATGTGTGTTACAAATATCGCCAACAAACTGATATGCAGTTTGGCGGTTTTTAGAATAAGAAAACAATTATGTAAAATCCTTGAATAAATACATTAAAAAAAAAAAAAACTTTTTGTATACTTACTAAAGATATATTATTATCTTGTAAAATTTTGACGTAGACATGTTAAAGAGTAACAAAATTAAACATAAAATTTATTATATCTATACTCTACACTCCTTCTACAATAGAAACGACAAATATTACGCCTTCGAAATAAATGAATTACAATGAGTTTAATTCTAGAAAAAAATATTTTTAATTCTAACGAAATTTTTATTTTTTTATCGACATTTCATTATCAACATAACTATAACTTCGCACGTAGACTAAGAGCCGTCAACTTTTGCGGGAACAATTATATCTCTCTTTGCCGGGTAAATGTCAAATATACAACTACGAGTACAGCTTTTGAAAATCCTTTGTAGTGTGAGTATGTGTCTATTGTGAATATAATCAAAGAGACTTACGAACACGTATAAAAACGCCTACAAAAATGATTTGAAAAAATATTTTTGGTATTGTATTGTTAAGGTTGGAGGTTTTCTTGGACTTTTTACTGGGATTTATGAAAACTATGCAAACTTTTAACTAATATTAAGATGTATATAATGAAATAAAATAAAAAATGCTGTTCGTTCTTTAATAATGAAAAAAAAACAGTTTGCTTACTTTACTAATAGCATGAAAGAGTTTTTCGAGCTTGTTTGTAAGAGTATGAGGTAATCTCTGGAATTGCGGAACCGATTTCAAAAATTACTTCAACAGCAAAAAGGAAAATATATTACAATATGTATATTTCCATTAATACTAAACTGCGGTCGCGGAGCACGAAGAATTTTGTGCATTGATTCATCGCTACTTGTCTCTTTCACTGGTGCACGAATTTTTTTTTTTTTTTTTCGAAAGGGTCTATGCTAAGGGTCGGGTTAAGACCGCTGTAGCTAAGTCGGACTATAACTAGCCTGGTGGCTAGTTTATTTGGTTAGAGTCGATGGGAGGGTTTGACCCTCCCTAACATCACCCGGGTGATGTTCAGACCGGATTTTGGGGACAGCTACGAGTTGTGAGCTATTATTATGACAGGGGAGACGCGGGTCTCACCTGCTAAGGGGTCCGACCCCTTCCTCACTCGCTGATGAGTGAGGTTGCTCGCGAGCGGTAGCATAAGCTAGCGGCGTGCGAGTTGTCGCGATAGAGGAGCTCTCGTTTTTATCGCTATCGGTACTGAGAGGGCCGTCCCTCTCCCCTTCCGCGTACGGTCGGGATGACTCGCGCGCGTAAGTCCTAATATCGATGAGGTTCGCGGTATTGATAGAGCTCTCTATAACAATATCGCGGTCGCGGGCACTATTTAGGAGTGAACCTAGTCTACTGGGATGCGAACTCGAACTCGGGTTCGGGTCCGGTCCCGTGTTAGGGTCGGTCTGTACGTCTGTACGTGTTGTCGTGTCGGATGTGGGACCTCGGGGTAGGCGCCGGCGTCGACCCCGGTGCGATGATAGTCGCGCGGGTGCGTGTGATTTGTGTTTACGTAACTGTACACAGTACGTTACGTATTTTGTGATCGGGTCTACGGGATCGGCTAAGATATGCTTAGGCCGTTTGTACGGGTGTCGGAAGGTCTGTGCGTCGTGTTCATAGTCCAGTGCCTTTTTGATAAGGGGGTTGGGGTGGTTTTTGCCTTTATCAAAGAATCTCTCTACGAGTTCCTTGATATAGGCTTTAATAGTGACGATTTCGCAGTCCCTATGCAAGTCGATGTTACGCATGTACCAGGGGGCGCCTGTTGCCATGCGTAGAAACCGGTTTTGGACTCTTTGCAAACGGTCCAGTTGAGACTCGCTTATCTGTGCGAAAGAGACGCACGCATAAGTGAGTATCGTTCTAATGCAAACTTTATACAATGTAAGCTTATGTCTTAGGGACATTTTGCTTCGCGGATTAAGTAGCGGATATAATTTGTAGAGTACAAATTTCGCTTTACGTAACGTGTTGCTAATATGACTCGAAAACGACATCGACTTGTTTAGTACTACGCCTAAATATTTCACCTGAGTGACCTGTGGGATTTTGTTGCCGTGCAGGCTTATAGGGCTCATAAGTTTACGGGGGCAAGTACGCCTCATTGCACTTTTAATATCAAATTGGATGGCGTGACTTTTGTCGGGATTGACTTCTATTCTCCATTTGGAGAACCAGTTACCGAGAGCGGTAACTGACTCCTGGAGGGCTTTTGACGCGGTACAGGCTCGTATGTGGGAATAATAAAGGGCTGTGTCGTCCGCGAACATAGCTAATTGCACCTTAGCGTGTTTGGGGATGTCACTAGTGTACAGGTTATATAGGGAGGGCGAGAGGACCGAGCCCTGCGGCACTCCCGCCTCCATATATCTTGGCGACGACAGTGCGCCTTCAACGCGGAAATGAAATTTACGGTTTTTTAAAAAGTTACTAATCAGTAGAACAAGATAATCCGGTAATTCCATTTGATAGAGTTTGTATAACAGTCCGTTATGCCAAATTTTATCAAAAGCTTTTGCAATGTCAAAGAATACGGCGCATGTCGTCTTCCTGTCGTTTTTGCTAGATATTATGTACTCCGTTAAGCGGTGTACTTGAGCGGGACAACTGTGCATTTCGCGGAAGGCGAACTGCTCGTCTGGAAGGAGTTTTTTGTCGGATATGACGTCATTGAGGCGCCTTTTGATAACTCTTTCGTAGACTTTACCGAGGGAGCTAATGAGACTTATTGGACGATAACTACCAGGCACCTTCCGGGGTTTCCCCGGTTTGTGGATACCTATGACAATAGCTACTTTCCAAATGTCTGGGAATGAACATCCTACTAAGAGGGCGTTAAAGATGTTCACTAGGAGTTGAATAAGCTCGGACGGTAGCATTTTAAGTGTTTTGTTTGAAATACCGTCGAGGCCTGGGGCCTTTTTGGCTTTCATACACTTAATAATGTCACTGACCTCCTCCGAGTCCACCATCCTCACCCTATCTACATCAGGTGGCCTCGAGAGTCGGCTGTCGACCTCGCTATTCACTAAGCTAAGGTGCACGGGATCAATCGGGAGAGTACTCGGCCGGCACTGTTGTTCGAAGTTATCAGCTAGGCACTCGGCCTTGTCTATGTCTTCGAATGCAGGAGGACGGTTTGGTCTGTCTAACGGAGGCATATCGCACTCCGTGTCGTTTTTGAGGGCCCTCGCGAGTGGCCAGTATGCCACGTGAGACGGTTCTAGGTCACTAAGAAGTCGATCCCAACTCTCGGCTTTGTGTTGTTTGATCTTAAACTTAACTTCCCTCTCGTAGTGACGGAGGGCTTTCCTCCACTCTTCCGACGGGTAGCGGTCATATGTGCGCTTAGCCGCATTTCGGAGTCTGATGGACTCCCTTATGTCCTCAGGGAGGGGCCAACGGCCCTTGGGGGTCGTTGGCACCTCCCTAGATGATCTCTCTATGGTCGCTACCAGGTGATCGGTCAAGTGGGAGGCGGCCTCTATGGCTATCTCTTTACTATCTATAATATCGGGGATTTTATCTAAGTGACTAGATTGGAGGACTTTGATGTTCTCCGCAAGTGATTTATAATCTACTATCTTCCTAGTACTGCAATTATTGGGGTTAAGACTACCAAGTGTAATCATAACCGGTCTGTGGTCCGAGTTAAGCTCGTGGAGGGTCTCGATATAGATATTTAGGGACACATTTTTAACTAGAGCTATGTCTATAGTACTAGGATTGCGTATGACGCCGTTGATGTTTTCATTGGTGTCATAGCGAGTGGGGTCCGTGGGAGCTAAAAGAGCAAAATTTAATGTGTCGGTTAAGCTACAAAGGATTGAGCCGTTTTTATTGTTATTTATATTGCCCCACTCAGTGTGTTTACAATTTAAGTCGCCGGCAATGATGACAGCGTTGCCTAAATTGAATAGCGCCTGCAGGTCGCTGGAATGTAGTTCATTGTTACATGCCAGGTACGCGCTAACTATAACAATGGGTCCGTGACCGGACATGCTAATGTGACAAACAGATGTTTCTAAACTTAACAATGGCGGTGGCTCTAAGGGAATACAATGTAATGATTTTTTATAGTAGATAAGAGTGCCTCCGAGTCGGGATCGAGTTCTATCATTTCTGATTATTTTGTAGTTAGCTATTTTTGGGCTCCTAATACTAGGTTTTAAAAACGTCTCCTGCACTAGAAGAATATCGACATTTTGGCTGCTTACAAAATCGCGAATTTCGCTTATGTTATTCCTAATGCCGTTCGTGTTGAACGACACTACGCGTAACGAGTGCGGCTTTGTCCTTCCCGAAGGCTCCATTAGATACCGTTTGTGGAGAGAGCCTTGATCTGACGGATCAAGACTTGATGGTCTGACAAAGCTTGGATGCGGTCTGTGGCCGATCCTTTTAGCTTTGTCGCTAAGATGGAAAGCTCCATCGGGTCAATAGGCCCGACGTTGCTTAGGAACTGCTGGACGAAAGAGAGGTCTGCAGTGAAGCTGGGAGTCGGAGGGGGGGTGGCCTTAGGCGCTTTGGGCGCGGAGGGCATGGCCTTGCTGGGGAGAGCGGGGAAAGCCGCTGGCTCCAACCTACTGTTCTGCGCGGGCTTGAACCATGCAGATTGGGAGGGTAGGGGGGCAGGGACGAATCTCTGTTTGGGGGGGGCACCTTTCGTCTGTGGTGCAACGCGTTTTTTAACTTTGGGTGCTTTTTTGCACCCTCTGTAGTTGGCGGGGTGTCCTTGGGACTTGCAGAGAACACAGCTAGGGGGTTCGGACTCCTCAGCTGGGCTCTTGCGGGGGCAGTCAGAGGTGCCGTGGTCTCCGAGGCGCTTGACGCAACGCGGCCGGGCTTGGCAATTCCGTGCCGAGTGCCCGTAGAGTTGGCATCGGTGGCACTGGCCGGGGATGCCCCTTTTACGGGGGGGCTCAACACGGATGCCCGTAATGTGACAGATGGCTCGGATATTGAAGATATCCTTGCTCTCTGGTGTAAGGGGGAGGGTTACGAGTACCATATTGTACTCATGTTTTTTAATCGGGTGGTACATACGATGTACCTCTAGTGCGGGATAACCCTGGGACTTTATGTCCGCAAGTACCTCTTGTGTAGAGAGGCACTTGTCGACTCCGGTAATGACGACGCGCAGAAGGCGCTCGTCTTCAAGGGCATAAGTATGATATCCTATGCCTTTATTACGTAGGAATGCGGTGAGGAGGCGGTGGTCCTCCGAGGTCTTAACCTGTACCTTGATGCCAATTGGGGTCGTGTGTGCGGACGAGTAACGCAGCTTTTGCTCGTTTATCGCCGCTGAGATGAGGTTCCATTTTGCCTTCTCCTGTATGATTACAGGAGGAGGCATTTTAGAACGGACGGCCTGAGGGGCCTGAGAGGCCTGAGGGGCCTGGGAGGCCTGAGGGGCCTGGGGTGCCGGAAGGGCCTGGGGGGCCGGAGGGGCCTGCGAGGTTCGGGGGACCTGGGAGGCCAGAGGGGCCTGGGAAGCCAGAGGGGCCTTGGAGGCCGGAGGGGCCGATGAGGTAGTAGGGGCCGCGGAGCCATGAGCCTGCACGGTTTTCCTATTCTTAATCTTAATGACCGACTTGGTCGGGGAGCTTAGGACTGGAGAGGAGGTGCCCTCTGGACGCTTCCTCTTCTTCGTCTTTTTATGTTGGACCGTAGTGAACTCCCCTTCACTACGGTCGTCTTCTTGCTCTGAGCAAGACATCTCTGAAGGAGATGATGATGATTCATTGTCGGCCGGAATTAACGCGACGTCGCTATCGGGCGACGCCGGTGAGTCAGCTTCGTGCATGCGCACGAAGCGTTCCCACTTGGACGCTACGTCGGGGATCTCTAATTTTAAAAACTCCAGGAACTTTCTGATCATGGCGTCAGTCATGATCGGGAAGTTTATCCCGGGAGTGGGATTCTGCTCTCTTAAATTTTTTGGGGATACAGCCCCTCCCGGCGACCGGGAGGGAAGGTGTGTAGGAGGAGAAACTCCTCGTGTAGTGTGCCTAAACGTGTCACGGTACTTACAATTGTTCCTCGGGCGGGCTGGAACTCACTCACTAACGTTACACTAGACACTAGGGCGCTAGTGTTCGCGAACGAGACGCGGCGGAGCGCGAGCAGAAGGCTCGCGCTAAAACCGAGACAGACGATGCGACCGGTCGCACGCTCGTCCTCACGCGGCGATAACTACACGGCGGGGTGTGCGAGCAGAAGGCTCGCACAAAAGAGCGAGACGGACGATGCGAGCGGTCGCACGAATCGTCCGGTAGGCGGCGGTCGCGGCGCGAGACACGGTACGGCACGGGTCGGGCGGCAAAGGCGGTTGGGTGGCGCCTTGTACTCTTCTTTCTTGCTGTCTTGACTCTTGAGGCTTGACTCTTGCTGTCTTCTTTCTTCGGGCTTCCTTCTTCAGTGGTACACACACACGCGAGAACGCAAAATGCGGAAACGACGGAACGATCGGAGCGAGCGGAGCTGTTCATCGGACGGTGTCCGAGAGCAGAATGACGTGGTGCACGAATCTCTATCGCGTTTATACAGGTGCGCGTACGCGATAGGAGCGTGATAGCAATATTCGTGCGCGAGTGAAAGCGACAAGTAGCGATGAGTCAATGTACGAAATTTGACGTGCTCCGCAACCGCACTTTATAATGATTATCATCATCACAATCTTGGTGAGATACTAATACTTTGATTGAGGAATCGTGTCGTTGTCATGTCCCTAATTTCATCTAGTCAGCTGTAATTGATCCTAATTGTCCGAACGCTTAAATGATACTCTGATCGTTTAATAAACGAGATTTATAAGCGATTCATCTTGTAAGATCTCGAACATGTAGTATACATGTACACAAGAGAAAAATCCCTGTAGTATCCAAGAAATAACTAAAAAAAACACACAGCTTATATAGAACCATTTCTCATCTTATATATGAACCTCAAGCGGCACAAATATGGGAACCTTAGTGGGGATCTCATATTTGTACCATTTGGGTTTGAAACCCTAGGTACAAGGGGTCTGGGTGGGCACAAACTTTTCAGAGAAATCTCCAAAAAACTAATTGAGGCCACCCGAGACCCCAGAGCCGGAACCTACCTGGCCCAGAGAATAAGTATCGCAATCCAGCGAGGAAACTCTTTGAGCCTTCTAGGTACTCTGCCTGGTGAGGATGACCTTTGTAGCATTTTAAGTTTCGGAGTAGTTATTATTTTTTTTAGTACTTACCTACTTTTATAGTTTGTAAATATTTTAAATAGATTTTAGATACTATTGTGAATTGTGAAATAAATAAATAATTTATTTTATATGTAAGTAATATATTGATTTGACTTTCAACAATGTACCAAATGCTGTTCTGATGATGAGTCAATAAAAATAAAAAATAAATATTATATCACATAGGTACAAAAATTGCTCGTTTGATATTTATGAAAAGGTTTTTTAAAAAAACAGTGAATGCGTGTCTGGTGTGTAATATTAGTATCTTAAAAATAATATTTAGACATTAGACTTTCGTAATGCATAACAATGTAATAAATGTTTTAGATAACGATTATAAATAAAAATAATTTTATCCTAAAGTTACTCCATGATAAATATTTACATCCCAATGCATGTTATTTGGAGATACATTAATGCGAATAACCTAAGAGTATCATGAAAAGGTTTTTTTTTTGCAAAATAAAGTACCTAACCAAAGAAAGGTGAAAAACTTAATACTTTACTTATTTCACCCTCAAATGTTTCAATTAAAAAACTTAAGGCTGAAATCGTCTGCAAATTGTAAGCATTAAAGCGGTTCGCATAATGCAAGACTTACAATACCTACTTCAGCTATACAGACACAATGTTCCAATTGTTAAGCTGAGAAGAAAGTTTCTAGTGAGCCGAAGAATTGATACTTGTAGAGCATTTTTAAAAGTTAATACTTACTTTATTATGTAATGTTGCTTTTTAAGTATTTTTTCCTCTTAGAAGTAGACAAAGATTTTTTTTTTAAATAGGGTTGTAAAACAGGGTGTAAGTCGATGTTGAAACTTTAAGGGGCTGTAGTTGTCATCATTTTTAAAATTTTATTCAATGAAACCCATTTTTCAAAATAAATAAATTACGATATTTTGGACTATTAAGTTATTTTCTCTCTATATTTCTTCTCCTTTTTTTTCAAAATATGTGATTTTTATTTCTTTGTTAAAGTTAGTTTTTATGTAGCTAATGAGCTGTTTTATTACGATTAATAACTTTAATGCCGCTGACTATGGAAACTAAGTCGCATTAAAAGATTGAAAAATAGAAAATCTATTTTCTTAATTTTTCGTAGTTTTTATGCGTTGTTGCAAATTGGTGTATTGGGTTCTAATTTTTGTAATTTATTTGTATTTTTTTAGATATTAAAAAAAAAGAAAATTTACTAGATCATTAAATATCTTAGAAAAATATTATAAAGTAACCCTAGTACAATTGCAATTCATTTTTTCCTACTATGTACTAAAACTCGGACTTCCACGTACATAATTATATTAAGTCAGATATTAGAGGCCTACCTAAATAGCGTCAGGTTCATAAAACATTATGGTGAAACTGTTACGTCACGTATTTATATTTCAAAAGAGATCCGGTGTGAAAATATTCGAGATAATTCAATCAAGATGCTCCTAGATGTCCATGTTTTATCTTATTAAACGGATATTAAAAATTTCCTTTCTGGAATTAAACATTCTAAGCGTTGATAGGGATTTTATAGAAATACTAACTTTTGGCCTCAATTTTCTTTTCGTATTTCTTTTCGTCAAGGAATGTCAGTTTTTGTTCGTGACTCTTTAGGGTCAGCTCATACCTCGGCGCTGTATTTTTAAGATAGCCATTCAAAATTGAACTTTATTACTACACAAAAATAATATTAAACACGTTTCATTGCAAGAACGGTGCTGCGCTCCGCGGCCCAGTGAAGCTCGAAACTAGAAGTCTTGCAATGAAACGTTTATTTTCTTGTGCAGTGAATAAGGCACATTTTAAACGCTATCATACAAATGCAGCGCCGCGTCGGGTCGGGTCTTGGTGTGAGCTGACGCTTACGCGTATATTAAATTATATTATGTTAAAAAGTAATTGTGGTGTAAGAGATTCTTACATTCTGACGACCTATGTGGCTGAGTGGTTCAGCGCGTTGGTGCTCAAACCGGGGCTCGCGGGTTCGAATCCTGCCGAAGGAACAAAAAGTTTTTTTGTGTTCCTGGGTCATGGATGTGTATTAAATATGTGTTTAATGTAATAAAAATCTTAAATATATATATAGTGCAAAAGTAAATATGAAATAAATGTACTTCCCGTTTTCTGGTACCTGTAACACGAGTTCTTCAGATACTTAGCACGAGGCCAGATTGACGTGGTGTGAAGCGTCCATAGATATATTTATTTATTGTCCATAGATATATTCGTAACGCGTACTCGCGGCGGCGCTGATTCCGCTTTACCACACGGAGGCGCAGATTTAAATATTGTACGAAATTACGCTTTTAATGACGTAATTTTTACTTATAGTGAAACCGCTCCCCGAGTGGTGGCGCACCATTATGAACTTGTTTATCGTTTTAGTGCATTATAAAAACTGCCACCCGCGCGGTACAGTGTTTGTCTTATTCTGTCTTCTGTTTATTTTTACAAACTCCTTTACTTTAACGATGAATTTAAAAGACTAAATATGTTAACAAAAAGACCTCCGTTTGCGTTATCAGCAAATTCTTGATTGAAAAAGATCCCTGTATCCGAACAGCCTACAAAGCAATAGTTAATAGATGAAAAAAGAAAAGGTTCACTACTTCACATAATCGTTACTTTGTAAGTTGTAAGCTCGATGTTTTCTTTGATTGAGAACATAAGCTGTAATAGTTTTTTAATTTTTAGAATGAGGTAACTACAAGTTTATCTTTGCATTCAAAACTACAGAAGAATAAAAGTTATCGTTAATAGAAGGTCATTATTGTTAACATTATAAGTGAGCTCAGGTTTGGATTATCTGAAAAAGCACATCTCTTACTTGATAAATATAAGGCTCCTGCTATGTATTAAAATTTATTGCCCATTTAAAATAACTTGAATGGATTCCGTTCAAATTATATTTCAAACCAAACGTCAAACGGAATATGAGTTAACTATAAAACTTCTGGGTATATCGGTAAAACGTTCAGTTATAAATACCAATCGATATTAGAGATGAAAAGCTTCGGTTTCGCTTCAATTTTCCCTATTCGTTTCCATTTTCATGACATTTTATAATAGATATAAATTTTAGATATTGATCAATGATCATCTGTCAAAATTAAAATAATTCTTAATTGAATCAACCCAAAGGAGACTGAACATCGTGGGCCCAAATGTAATGGCTTGAGATATGGTTTTAAAAAATATTCATTTTTTTTGTCCTAAAGTATAAAAAATCAGCTCAATTCTCAATCTGGGAGCCGAGCAAAATTAAAAAGACGGTTTAGGTAGATTTCGTGTCATCGTGCATTAAGGCTCGAGTTCACCAAAAGTAACTTCACCATTGATTGTGTAACCGGTCGTTTAAATTTTAAACATGACTTTAAACAAGGAGTCATTTTTTCCTGTTCACCATCGCTTCTCTTTCTCTGATTAATAAATCGAGTCAAAACTGGCCGTTTATGAATAAATGAGTGAGAAATGTAATACAACTAAATAAAAATGAAAGGCTACAACATAAAATGACATTTATGATTCTGACATTTTCATTTGGTTACGTAAAATTTAACGCTACAAAAAATGAAAGTTGTTGTTTATTGTTTCTTTTGTATAAAGAGTAATTCATTTTAACTAGGACGTATATTTACGTATACCTTGTGTCAATATAGTATCGTGTAGACAATTATAGTGAACCAAATTTTGTTGTTTTCTTGTAATAAATATGGATGAGAAGAAAAAGCGAACAACTAATTTTAGCAACAATGGAAAGAGTGTGTTATCTGAACTTGTAATGAAATACAAGAATATAATTGAGAATAAACGGACTGACGCCTCTACAAATTCTCATAAAGTAGCAGGTTGGATACGACTCGCTGAAGAATTTAACTCAAATTCTAATTTATCTTCAATTAATCCATGAATATGAATTGCACTCGATTTGGATAAGCAAAACCGGGTCTTGAATGAAACTTCATCATATACTTCACAGAAATTACGGCGACTTTGAAAAATCCGAGGTCTTTTCGTCATCGCTTCTAACTCGTCCAAATACTCAAGCATGTTGAGATTGTAATCTCCTTCCATTATAACATTAAAAGGCATCATTTTGTCTCAAAAAAATAATATTTAATAAAACTATTAAAGTTAAAGTTACAAAGTTATGTCAAATCACTATAATCGACGGTTAAACAAGGACTTGGTTAAGATAATCGGCCGGTTAACTTCTATAACCAGTGTTTAGGACGTGGTGAACAAGATTTTCTACAAAAACGGCCGATTATTTATTTAAACGGTTGATTAAATGTCGGTGAACACGAGCCTTATTTAATCGATTTAAGTATTACAGTAAACACTTTTTGCACAAGTCATTTATAATTGACAATTTCGTCATAGGCAAAGGTAGGTTGTGACTTATGACTCACTCGTTTCGTGTTTTCTAATGGGTTTCGTGTTGTTGCGTTTTGAGTGCCTTCCTAGATAGTTTTATTTTCAACGACCACTGCTTTAATTAATTATAACAGAAATCGGGTCACAAAACTTCAAAAATTATTTTAGTCTACGACTGTCGTAGAGGAATTGCAGCTCTTCTTATGTACGCCTCTATTGTAGTTGCATAGTAATTAGTAAGCAGACGAACTGTCGGAGCCTGCTGAGTGCTCAATGCTCATGTTGCGTGTATAATATTATGGTACCTTAGCTGGACAAGGTATTGTGATCATATGGCTCCACTTGCATAATTTCTTGACGACATTTTAATCTTTCATCATCATCAGCCCGTAGTCGTCCACCGCTGGACATAAGCATTTCCCATTTCGCGCCACCATACCCGGTCCTCTGCCTTCCGCATCCAACCGCTTCCCGCCACTCTCTTTAGGTCATCATTGCCACTTCAGTTTCTTTATCCTGAAGGCTATGTCGCTGACCTTTGTTCTTTGTCGGATCTCCTGATTCCGGATTCTATCCTTCAGAGAGACTCCGAGCATAGCCCTCCCCATAGCTCGCTGAGCGACCTGAAACTTGTGGACGAGGCCTTTTGTGAGTGTCCGCGTAATCTTTATAAAAGACGAATAAACTACATCAAATTTGTTCTGTTTTCTGTTTCTTATTTATCTATTCCTGTTATATCTTTATTGTTTTTAAGTCATCATAGTAATCAATAATAATAACCTATTATTGTGACTTTTCACGTATTCTCCACCTAATATACTGTGTTAAAAAGTTTATTTCATTGGTATTGAAACATAACCTCACTTTTACTACTGTTTAGTGTAAGTGTAGGTAATCTGAGAACAAAGTCATAACTTTGTTCTCAGATTACCAAAAGTTACCACAAGGCTCTCATTAAATTAAATCTATCTATATATACCAGTTTTATATTATCACATTCTTAGCCCAAGAACGTATGGAATTGTTTCAATGTCCTTTAATGTATTTTGTAGCATAAAATAATGCTAAACGAGATATCAGAAAAATAACTTGGACTACCATGGATTTGGTACAATTTTGTTACACTTTGACGTTTGTCAATTTGACTTTTGCGCTCAATAGACTATTTTTACTTTTTACTAGCTGCCCGATACACGTTGTTCTGTCTCAACTGTGACCTGGAATAAATAGCTACACCTACAACCTACACCTACGCTATACTGCAGTTGTGCTATATAGTATAGCAAAGAAGGACCTAATGCTATACTATATAGCATGGCGTTCACAGTACGCAATATTATTGAAAGCATTTATAGTATATAGCAAGCTCGGTATGGTTGTGTCGCTCGTTTAGCTTGTGGGACGGCCGAGGGTGAGGGAGGAGGAAGAGGGCGGCGCGCGATATAGCACAGCATGAACTCGGCGTATCGCATCATTTTATAGCATATAGTAAGCCAATAATATATAGTACAGTACAGTGTGAACGTGCCCATTACAATGTATGGTGCGCGATATTGTTGTGCTATGAGTTATATACTATATGCTATTATATTATAGCGTAGTCTGAAAGCAGCTTAAACATACACGCTCTGTTTTACCTATACAGGCAAACCTATCAGGTATACCGTTACGTGTATGGCTAGCACAACAGGTAAAAGAATTCTCATAAAGTTCAAACTTAAAAATTACATGATTTACGAGTGAATTTTGTCCGCCGGGCGACCACTGGGCATAACTACATAATGCTCAGATCGCGTTAGATAATTTTCGACACTTTGCATCTCATTCGCACACGGAAATATCATAATATTGCGTCCTTTATTTCTCGCCACACAAAATTCTTTGAGCCGAAGTATTTATGATTGGTCCAAGTAGAAATAAAATCAGTCATCAAAAAACAAAACCAATGCTAGATATAGGTTAATAACACTATTTATGATTACAGCTTATATTTAAGGGGAATCTTAAATCGATTTTTAAAGCTAAGTTCAAAGAAAGAAAATATTTGTTACATCTAATTTTTCATTCGAAATAGAGTATTGCTCTATATAAGATTTGAATTTTTGACACGGGAAAGAAGTATACCAGAATTTGTGAAGATCATCATGCACATTATTATTAATGTGCTCGAATATAAATTACATACAAAAATCGCTTCCAACTTTTACCTTAACCCACTCTCGCATACGTTATACTTGGGGGACATAAATTATTCCCGAATGATACCTAAAACGGTTCGGTGCGGCAAACTGAAATAATTTCATCGAGCAAGCAAATATTATAGTATTGAACTGTTTGTTTAGTCACAAAGTTAGAATCTTTATGATTCATATAACTTATAATTACTTTTAATTGTTATGTTGGCTGGTACCGACTTCAAAATTGTGTAGAGAAATTGTTGAAATTTCAGCCGAATTTAAAAGGGGAATTATTTAGAAAATAATATTTATATCATACTTTTTTGTGTATTTTTACTTTGGAACAAGGTTTAATTTTTTGTGTAAAATAATACTTTTTCCCTTTATAGTGATATTTGTTAAATTATTATTAATGCTCTTTAAGAACGTTTAAAATAAACGATCGAATGTATATTTGAATAAGCGCCATGCTTCCATTAGGTATTATAATTAAGATGGTGATGATGATAATTACTGTAAGTTACATAGTGGCATATACTTGCAGTTTTCAAACAATGCCGAAATTTCCAAACACGCATATTAAAAGACTGAGGAGGTATGTTCAGTGCTTTTGAATTCAGGGTATACCTTGGTGCAAAATCTTATTATTTGGTAGCATATTATGCTTGGGTTACTTCAGAAAAAGTCAAAATCACTATATGTGTCCATATAAATTTCGAGGAGTTCCCTCGATTTCTCATCGATCATTTTTGAGCCCAAGTACGTTTTTTTAAACAACGCCAAAAAAAATAATAATTAAAAAACGACACGTTATGTATAGTTATTAACATTATAAAAACGACATAATATCGAAATATAGTAATTTCTTTCGACATGTTGATAATATTATATTTAAAAATAACGATATAATTATTTAGAATCCCGATATTTTAAAAAAAAGACGTGTGGCACTCGGGGACTGCCGCGGTAAAGCTATTGCATAGCATTTTGTATCAACTTATGCAATTATAATTATTTATTTATTTTATTTATGCAGTATTTCTTTTCTTTCACTATTTTTTCGTGACTTTCTTCATTAATAATAAATGCACTTTGTTCATTCATATTCAAAACACTTTATACACAAATTTTACAAGTACAGCTATTCACTGTTGTACATAAATACCTATACACCTATATACTTTCTCATAAACAGCTGCTTATGTATTCGTCCGATTTCGGAGCAGCTCGTCTCGATTCGTGCGAGTTTCGTGGAGTCGTACAATACGTCTAATCGCACGCACACAACGCCGTGTCGAAGACTGACGAACTGAAACGACGTTAGACGATGCACGGAGCGTGAGGTTTTTTCGTTACGGAATTTCTGGATTCGGTCCCCGCGCTCAAGGCCCGCGATAGAAGCTATGCAATAGCTTAAAAATGTCAACAGCCATAATAACATTAAAATATTTCCTTATAATACGTGTATTTGGATACAGGAAAAATTGTTAAATTGTTAAGAGTTGAGACTTTAGACGATGGCACACAGCGCGGTAGTTTATTGAAAAACTTGATGTGCTATTAATATATACCTTTTCAGTATTGTTAATAGCAATATCCAGAAAATAGTAAAGAAAGCATAATAATTCAAAACAATCAATTATTTCATGAACGTTTCCAAGTAAACATATCACTAATATGCCAATAATAACTTGGATATATAATGTTACTTTAAACAATGCCGAAATCCCTATACGAAAATTAAAATTATTAAAAACTGACGAGTTTTGCTCCTTACCTTGTTGTAATATATATGTATGTATACCTTGGTGCAAAATTTTACTTTTACCAAAAAGTAGCTTAGTTGAAGTAACCCACTTCAGAAAAAGTCGTAATAAATATAATATGTGTTCAAATAAATTTCGCGGACTTTCGTGTAAATGACCAATTTCGGATTGTACACTTTACAATAACAAATAATTTTGTAAATCGGTCCGCAGACGGTGGAGTAATCGTTGAACATACAAAGAGAAAAAAAAACTTCCACAGCCGAACATAATATAACCGCCTTCTTTTTGGAAGTCGGTACAAAATAAATTTATTATTTCATGTTTATTTTCAGGTAAAAATATCACAAATGTAACAAGAATAACTCGGATACATAATATTGTATTCGACAAAAAGTGGGCTTATTTAATAAACTTGGGAGAAAACAGTCAACGAAAACTTATACTGTAGTAATCGAAACTCGCTCTCAGCGACATACTATTAGATTACTCGAAATAAGATAGAAAAAGATATTTTCGGCAAGAATTCTTTTCATACAAAATATCCTAAATAGTTCTGAGAATTTGATTCGACAACAAATAATTTTTAGTTTTAAGTTTAGGTTCAAGGTCAGCCTATAATGTGATTTTCTTTTTTTTTAAACTTAGAAATAAAGAAAATAACATTAAAGGCTGTCCCCGCTCATCGCACCCCATCCATCGAAAAACTGTCATGATATTTTTTTCTTCCTATCACCTGTAAAAATGAATTTAAAAAAGTAGTTAAGGAACGGTTGTGTGCTAAAGCTTATTATAGGGTCAATGATTTTTTTGACGACGACAGCTACTTCTATGGACTATTGTACTCTAGTTATGTAGTTTTAGTCATAACATTGTTATATACCTTTTTTATTCTAAAAGAACAAGTTTCTATCTTTTTGGGTATTAAGGATGGCACCGCGCGAGTTTCTTATGCCGGTTCATCTCGCCGGGCTAGTTCCCGAACCGGTGATAGGCATCACGTACACCGACGTTCAGAAAGTGTATAATAATACCAACTTTAAATTAAAAAGAAAACCTAATCAACGACAAAACTAGACGTCTTATTAGCATCATGGGCTAGAAGTGAAGTATCTTACTTCTATGCAATTATTTGTTTAGTTTAATCAAGTTACAAAATCTAGGTGTGTTTCTCTCTAGAATTAGTTCAGTTAGATACAAACTGATTCCTGTAAATGCAAGTCTTATAATTTAGTTCAAACTTTCACAAAATTATGTCCCTAGTTCTGTAAAGGTGCATTTGCATGAAACGGAAGGAAAACTTTCGTATTTAAATTATTTATGTTAACATGTAAGCAACACGATAAAAATAATATTTAAAAATAGAAAAAATAATTATTTAATTGCAGCCGATTACTCAAATGTTTCTTAAAATAAGAGGCTCTGAAAGCACATTGTGTCCACGTCATTAGGGGACCCCTAACATTAAGAGGCGTTTGAAAATCGGCCGATAGTGTAACATTTTTTGCATATTATTAATTCTATTTTTTAAACTTGGCACAAGTCACCATGACCGTGACTTTGAGGAAGACACTTCTGTAACTTCACACTCATTTCACTTTGATTCAAATAACTTTTATTTACCTACAATGATAATTCTTCCACTAACATTAAAATTTAATAGACACTACCTATAATTTAATTTCTGATTTTAATAAATTTTCTGATTAAAACTGCGCATTATTCTCTTCATTTATACACGATAATAAGTGACGTTTGCCTGCGATTACCACAATTTTACACTCCATCGCTGTTATGCATAATTAATTTTATTTGATTGCTATAATCGGGTTGTAAGAATCGTGTTAAGAGCCGACGCTCCTCCAACAAGGCTTGAAAATTAAGCCGTAATAAAATGCAAATTAGGCCCAACACCTTAACGTTTGGTGTCATTTATGAACTACCAGCGGACGGCTAAAAGATCGGAGTTGTAAATTGAAACCGTAGATAAATGAATGGCTTCGGAGGTCGGCAAGTTAACGCTGGCGTATTTAAAAATGCGTCAATAAATAGTATGTATGCATACTTGAGCGAATAGACCAATCATTTATCTAAGATTGAAATATGTAGATTGTTAAATGACACATGCTCACGCCTATATTATTCAATAGGGATAGGCAGAGACCGCCGAGGACTAAAGGGTTTGGCAAAGACCACGGAGCAAATATTATGTAGCCATCTTCTTACCTTCGCGGGAACTTTTACGTGACGTATGCCACGCCATGTTTTATTATGCAAAAAACACATAGCTTTGATTAAAGTTAAGCAAACAGAAAGTTTTAACTTTTACACCTATTTTATATAACTTATTTGAATAAAAAGGAACTGTGACAAAACTTATTCGGAGAAATTTTTTAAGTAAGTGAGAGACGGAAACCCTTTTCTAAAGGTGGAATTCGATCCGTAAAGCAAGTAACGGGTCGACACGGGACGCCCGTAACGTGAGAGCGGGATCAGAACAATTCTCATATTTAATTTAACTTACGACTCTCAATTTACTTTCTATTAATTATAAATAAATCGTCTTGATATCGTAAACTAATTTTTGGACTTTGAACCAATCAAAACGCGTTTGACGTTGGTTCGACGTTTATAAGGATAGCATTTTGCTGTTTTATCAATACTGCATCGAAACTGTATTATTGTATGATTTAATAAGCAGAATCTACTTTCCTACTGATTTGATGTGGCTACTTATTATTTTCGTCATTAAACAATTATTGTGGCTACTAAATTATTATGTTGCTCATAAATAATATCGTATATCGGGTGTTCGGCGAATACCTACACAGATTCCACATAAAAAGAGATGCAAACATATGTGACTGTGACAATACATCGGAGCAAACCGTATTACACTGCCTGTGCGAATGCGCAAAACATACGCAAAAAATGGGAAACAGCATAAACAGAGCCAAAATCAGAGACATAATGAACAAGGAAAGAGACAGACGGGCATTCCTAGAAGTGGCGAGGAAAATCACCGAACGAGTCACAAGAGACAACAAGACATAGAGACAACAGGAGGAAGGAAGAACAGAAGGCGGAGCGGAACTGGAATTATATTTAAAAAAAAAAACATGATAAGCCAAGCCAAGCCAGGGATCGCGAGTTCGAATCCGCCAAACAAACAAAAAGTTTTTCTGTATTCCTGAGTCATGGATGTGTATTAAATATGACGTGTATAATTTAATAAAAAAAAATAAAAAAAACTTAAACATAATATCATGTAGGTATAATATAAATTATTAAATATATTGCCCGTTGTCTGGTCCCCGTAAACATAAGTTCGTTAGGTACTTAGCACAGGACAAGATTGACGTGGCGTGCAGTGTTCATAGATATTATTATATTATTATTATCGCTTATGATTTGCACCTTACGTCTCATGCAATATTCATAGATTGTAGTTTTAGTTTTATGCCGACGAAACCTGTGAGGGATCGGCGAGTCGGGTTCCGGAGCAACGCGATTAGTAGACCAATTTTAAGGCAATACATTGACTTCGAAATTAGGGATCCGTGACTGGGATCGGGTCGGATTATAACCTGTTTAAATATTACTAACAGGTGCTTGAAGCGTTATTGTTTAAGTTGGGGGCGTTAGTGCAAATTTTACTAGTGTGGGTTGGATTTAGGACATATTGTGTGTTCGTGGCTTTTGACAAGTATTACATTTTCAATGTTGTTGCCGTACATTAAAATATTACCATTGTATGATTGTAAGGGTCAGCTCACATTGAGAAGCGACGTGACGATGTTTGAATTTCGAGCTGCACCGAGCTGCGTATCGCGGCGCCGCTCTTGCGATGAACCGAGTTTCTTCATGTGTAGTGAACAAAGTTTAATTTTGTATCGCTATCTTAAAAATGCAGCGCCGCGTCTCGGTGTGACTGCTAATGTTTCACTGTCGCAAAATCATGATGTTGATTTTTTCTATACTAATATAATAAAGAGGAAAGGTTTTTTGTGTGCATTGAATGTGCTCCAAAACTACTGGACCGATTTTGATGAAATTTGACACAGATATAGAATAGACCACAGGGAAGGACACAGGCTACTTTTTATTGCTGCAAAAATACGGTTTTCTCGAGATTCTCTCTTGCGCGCACGAAGTCGCGGGCAACATCTAGTATTTAATAAAAGCAAACCACAGGCCCATACTATTTTTAGCCAAATATTACAATTATTATGCTCAGGAAAATGTTAATTTACTATGTAGGGGCTACTGCTGCAGCCTCCAGTACATTAATAATATAAAAGATGTATGATAAATATTTGATAAGTCAGAACGATCGGGGATAATAAATAAAACCGTTCCGGTTGAATGCTGAACGATAACTACTTTATTTTAATTGAAAAAAATACAATTTGTAAGCGCGCATATGACACGCGTTGACTAACAAAGAAAATGCTTACTGTGCTAAAATTATTCATGTACGGTTGGCAACAACTCGTACATCCTACGCCCCCCAAAAGAGCGACGAGATTGATTCGGTTCATACAATGATGAGGATAATTAAATCAATTGATATAAAGCAAAAAATGACTTGATACAAAAATATCAAATTAATATATAATATAAAAACAAAATGAAAAAAAACGCAAAAAATGTATAATAAAAACAAAAAATATAAATGTGTGCAACCTGAAATTATCTTATTAACTAATTTTTTTATAATGACGCTAATACATTTAGCCATTCAATGTAAATATATAATTCAATTAGTCAATCGAACGGAACGACTAAACATAGGGGAAGTGCTTTTATCGAGACTCAACAACACTGATTTCCTGATTTCACTAGACACTTTTTGAATATTAGAGACACTCGAAAACACTTCCCTAATTGCGTTTTTATCCGGTACATTCACATGCACATCACTAACACTGCACTGGACCCCTGAGCCAGCGGCGGGGGCGGGGGCGGCGGCGGCCGTGTCGCGCGTGACGCGGGACGCCCCCCCGCCCGCCAGCTGGCGCCTCCGACGAAGCCATCGAAATAAGACGAAACCGCCGATGCTAACAAATACTCGTAAGCTGACTATGACGTATCCCAGAGCATAATTTTGTTGATTGTTCCTTAATTTCTGATATTTCCGTCTTTAAAATATAGGAAGACAAACTTCGTACATGCCGTTGTCCAAGCGTTTTGTATTAGAAGCATATAAGTTGTACTGGACCAGCAAATGTATTGGTTGGCACACTTTGTTACGGGTTAAATTAAAATAAAAAAAAGATTTTCCGTCGTGTCGGGTCGTGGGCAGATGGCCGTACGGTCTGATCTAGCCTCTTGGTGTCTGAAGGGTATCTAAGGGGCTTTAATCCACTTGGGAACTTAGCTGAGGAGTCCGTTCTTTAGTCTAGGAGTCTAGCACGTGGCGAGAGAGCGAGATGGGGCTCCAACTTCTGGTTGCTTCACTTAACACCGCTGCGTCCGATCGACGTCGATAGATCGTCCAAAAAGGTCCCAGTCCAATATCTACCAGCACTCAGAACTCCAGCTAGGTATAAGTCCTTTTTAATCAGTACCTCGAATGCTGTAGTTGGCGGAGTTCCTGAAATATTCACGACATGTGGGTAGGAGTCCGGTCCCACAGCCAGTGTGATTTTAACCCCAAACGATCAAAAATCACGGGCTGTGTGGCCATTACAATATTAAAAAGATGATATTATACAGAATAATTAAGGCATGGATACAAATATCCTAATATTTTAACAATGAAAGAATGTGAGATGAAACTACAAATGATAGCACGTGGTATGGCTAATCAAATAATTGACAACTAATTTACCAAGATGATAGTTTACATGAAAGAATAATGCGTTTTAATACAAGCATGATTTTCCAAATATTCTCAACACAGATATACTAAAATACTCACCGTGGAACACGGGATTAAAATATAATTACTATAACGACTACATCTTGAGTGTAGCGAAAATTTTATTCAAATAGGAAATGTCATTCGAAGAAGTGTCATATATATATACCCTTCCTTCCTCTTTTTTAAACTTTTAACAACTATAAACTAAAGCGTAAAGATAAAAAATCCAGAAATCAAAATAAGAAGATATTATATCAATAATCAATATATTATGTAATCTAATATTACATATTCACTGTATTTTCATTATTATTCAAAATTAAATAAGTATTTTTTAAGATTTAAGACGGAAAAATCGATCTACGAATTTAAGTATTAAAGCAAGCCTGAGGCCGTTTTAGTAAGGACGTGCGCCCATAAATGGCGCTTTAAGCCTCTAAAAATGACTAAATAATTAAATATACAAATCATAGATGACGCGAGTAACGCCGAAGATTTTATGGAAAGGGAATGTAATTACGTTACAACTTAATCCTGGCCGAAACCAACACCTGGTCCTATGTGGACTGTATATTCTTCCTCTTTGATAGCTCAGGGATTTTATTGAAACGACAGATTGAAACGCACGTTCGTTTTTATTCTCCCTGATACTATACATAGAGCACTGTTTTCTTCCAGAGTTTCTTCTAGATCTTCTTCGTATTCTGGTCATGTGGACCGAAGACCGACTGATTTAACAGTGAATATGCCGGATCTTGGCGCTATATTTATACCCGCAATCTGGGAGGCTCCGCAGGGTTGCAAGGTCATGACTCCGTGTCATGGTTTCATGCTATCTCGTTTCGCGCAGTGCGTCTCTTTCTTGCACTCATGTATTCGTTCGTGGTAACCTGTTAAGCCCCACACATTGCCAGGTACGTAAAAAGTTACCTTATACCTAAAGACTCGATACAATACAATGTCTTACAACTATTTACATATTCTAATACATTATATACAAGGTACACACACAGATTAAAGTCTTATTTACATCAATTACAATTCTATCCACAACATCCTCCCCCCGGCGCAGCTTGCGTAGCCTCTTCCTTTGTCAGTATCACGAGCTTGCTCACGGGCTTCTTGAAGGTTCCTGTTCGTGTCCGCACCTCCGCGATGCGAACTCCTCCATTTGGTCCGGCGAACGTCTTCTCAATTACCCCCAGTGGCCACACGTTGCGGGGAAGCGTGTTGTCGACGACCAACACGACGTCTCCTTCGGATATTGTCGCCGTGTCACGCTGCGGCTGTCCTCGAGGTACCAGGGTAGGTAGGTACTCTCGTAGCCAGCGTCGCCAGAAGTTGTCGGCGAGCGCTTGGCTGGCGCGCCATATGCGCCTGTCGTCTTCGCTGCATGGACCCGTTGAGGGTAGGCCCATTGATGAACCCAACAGGAAGTGGTTGGGTGTCAGCGCCTCGGGATCTCGAGAATCAACGCTTACGTGTGCGAGTGGGCGAGCATTGACGCTGAATTCTGCTTCTTGTAGCAGGGTCTGTAGTAGTTCTTCCATGGTGTAGCGTGGCGCTCAGTGCGGTTTTGATGGACCGTACGAACCGCTCCCACGCTCCCCCCTGGTTCGGTGCTCCAGGGGGAATGAAGCGCCACTCCATGTGGTGGCGGAGACCCTCTTCTTGTAGGACGGGTCCCCACTCCTTTTAGGCGCTGCGGAGCTCGTTGTCTGCCCCCCGGAAGTTGGTGGCGTTGTCCGAGTACATAATCTTCGGCCATCCTTTTCTCGCCGCCAAGAATGGCGACTCAACAGACTCTGCGATTATGGCACTAAGAAGAATCTTAGTGCCATAATCGCAGAGTCTGTTGATAGTGATGGCACTAACTCGATGTGTACTGCTCTCGTCGTTAGGCACGTGAATAACGCACCCCATCTCTTCTCTCTTCGTCTTCCGATCTTCACCAGCATGGGCCCAAAGTAGTCCACCCCACAATTGGAGAAGGGGCGGTGGTAAGGCTCCAGGCGAGCTCGGGGCAGGTCTCCGACGGTGGGACGGCGTGGCTGGCCCCAGCGCGCGCGACAGAACATACAGTTCCGTTCCGTCGCTCGCACCGTAGGCCTCAGGTGCAGGATCCAGTATCGCTGCCGCAGGTCGTTGGTCACACGCTCCCGGTTGGCGTGCCCAGCTCTCCGGTGCTCGCGTGCCACGAGCAGTCTCGTGATGTGGTGTCGCACGTCCAGAATGACAGGCCGCTTCGCCGCCTCCGGTGCTGTGGCTGCCCCGATGCGTCCTCGTAGTCGTAGGACGCTAGCCGGGTCTAGCTTCCGGAGACGACTCGTTCTCGGCAGCGGCTGCCCTCGGCGCAGGCGCCCCAGCTCCTCAGCGAAGCTCTCCCCTTGAGACCGCCGTACGAGCAGGGCCTCAGCGCGCTCGAGGTGTGCCACGGTCATGCCCAAGCATCGTTGCCGCAGGCGATTTGTGAACACTAACACATAGGCTATAGTGCGTACGAGTTTGTCATACTTAGAAAACCTGGCCGGGTCGGGCAGCCAATCGAAGTCGTCTTCTTCTTCTCTAGTGACTGCCACGGTTTCTTTATTTTCCCGGTTGTCTATGGCCTTCTCATGGGGCCACGCCTCTTCTTCGCGGCGTAGAAATTCTGAACCATGGAACCATCTGTGGTCTTCGTTCAGTGGTTCCTCGTTGAACCTTGTTGCGTCGTCTGCCACATTTTCCTCCGTCGGTAGCCATTTCCATTATTTTCTGTCGCTGAGTTCATTTATCTCACCGAGTCGATGTGCCACGTACGGTGTGTATCTTCTTGCGTCGTTTTTTATCCAGTGGACCACCATTGTCGAGTCTGACCAGAAGCACGTTTTAAGGTGTAGTCGATGTTCTTTCTTCATATTATCGGCTAACCTAGCTCCTAATACAGCTGCTTGCAACTCAAGCCTAGGTATGGTTTGAGTGCGTTGTGGTGCCACTTTCACCTTAGCCGCTACCAGGACTACGTCTATTTTGTCCCTATACATGATCCGCCAGTATGCCGCCGCCGCGTAGGCCTGTTCGCTCGCATCGCAGAAGACATGTAGCTCCACTTCGAAGTCCTAATTGTCGAAGTAGCATCATCTAATCTGCAAATACTTCACATCTTGCAGCTGCTCAATCCATTGGTTGAACATGTAACCTTCCTCCTCGGGTATGTTTTCGTCCCAAGGAATATGCAGTCTCCATAAACTCTGCAGAATTATCTTTGCTCTGATCGTATAATACGACAGGAGCCCCAGTGGGTCAAACACTGACATGACCGCACTGAGTGCCTGTCTCTTTGTCGGTGCGCAGGTTCCCGTAGCTACGTCCCGTGGTACTCGGCTCATCCTTGTGTTGAATCCAAGTACATCTTCGTCCACGTTCCAATACAATCCCAAAATCTTATTTTCTGGCTGCTTGCCCCCTAAACTTGAGTTTGCAGATTCTTTTAATTCTGCAGGCACGTCACGCAGCGTGTGTTCCTTATTCGAGCTCCATCCTCGTAACGTAAAGCCTGCTGCAGCATGTACCTTGCATACTTCTTCCACTGCCATTCTAGCTTCTTGCTCATCATAGCTCATCACCAGGTCATCCACGTAGTGCCCCTTGGTGATGGCCTCCAGAGCTCTTGGGTACTCCGCCGCATGCTTTTCCGCGTTGTAGTCCCTTACAAAATGTGCCATGAATGGTGAACTGGCCGCCCCGAAGATCATACTTTTCATCTTGAATTTTTGAGGCGGTCGGTCCCGTGCGGCTCCTCTCCATAGGAACTGCTGTGCTGCTTGATCCTCCTTTATTATTTTGATTCTGAGAAACATTTCTTGAATATCCGCTGTTACTGCCACCTGCTTCTCTAGGAACCTGAAAAGTATACCGAGCAGCGATACCAACCTGTCGGGTCCCTCCAGTAACCCATCGTTCAGGCAGGTGCCCCCTGCCTTTGCTGCGGCGTCGAACACTAGGCGGAGCTTCCCCGGCTTGTTGGGATTCTCCACGGCAAAGTGCGGCAGGAACCAGCTTCTCTTGTTATGCTATGCGACTGATGATGTACTGCCAGTGGTCGCTGCCCACCAGTAGCATTGGCTTCGCTGCTTCGTAGCAGATCTCTTCTTTACGTAGATCCTTCAATTGTTGATACGACGAGACGTTCAACGGGATTGCTTGCTGATGCAGGTCCAGGTTTTTCATTGTTCGTGCTCGGATCGCGAGCGATTTGTCTGCGAACAATCCACAAATGTGTAAGTGAACCTCTTTGCTGGTGTTGTCGTTCTTCTGCATGTTCACTCCACACAACCTTAGAGGTTTTGCAGCTCCCTGTGCACCGACGGTCTTTGCCAACTCTTCATCAATGAGTCTGACGGTGGCTCTTTCGTCCAGGAATGCATGCGTGGTGTACTCCCCCCGTGGTCTAGACACGATCACAAGGCACATTTTCAGGAGTACCTTTTCAGCTGACGCTGTCCTTGTCGACATCGCTACTTCTTCTTGCGATTGTTGCTGCCACTGCTGCTGCGGTTCCTGCTGTTGTTGTTGTGACTGCTGCCTTCGTTCCGTATGCAGAGATGGATGGTGGGGTCGGTCGCAGCCGTTGATGTTGCAGCCCTTTGCTTTGCACGCGTTTCTTTGGTGCCTCTTGTCTATGCATTTGAAGCACATCTTTTCTTTTTTCACGACCTGGCATTCGTATTCATGCCTCTATATTTGTGGCAGGTGCTCAGTTTGTGTGGGTTGCTACAGCATGGGCAGGCACTTGCAGCCTTGGTAGTGCTGTAGACCACACTCTTTCTTTTCGGTCCAGCTGCCCCAACTGTTTGTCTTACTTCCTTCTTGGCAGACGCTGCACTGGTTTGCGGTGCATATGAATATCGGAGAGCTCGGTCCGATCCTTTCATGAGAAATCGTGACAGGGTAATGATTTCTGGCTGCACACATCCATCTTGCTCGTGTGCGTAGTCACACCATCTCGATCTAAGGTGTGGACTTAACTTCTCTAAAACTTCCCTGGTCAACATTGGATTGTAGAGATATCCTCGGCGATCGACACTCTGCAATACACATACTATATTTTGCACCTTAATTGCAAAATTGTTCAGTTCGCTGGCCGATGACGTAGGCCGTTGTAATCTTTTAAGGTCTTCCATGGCCTTGTCGATAATTACTTCTGGACGTCCGAAGCACTGTTCTAGTGTCTTCATAATTATTTCCGGATCCGTAGCAGTACTGAGAAGCGCCGATACGACTTCTCTTGCTTCGCCTTTCAGGCATGTTCGCAATCGTTGCAGGTTCTCTGCTGCTGGGATCTTGGTACATGCTTGTACTTTCATTGTAGGCTGCCTTGAATGGTAGCCACTCTGTAATTAGTCTAATACCGAAAAGGTAGATAGATCCACCCGATGAGTCCTTGGCCGCGCCATTTTCTCGATGGCTTCTGCCAGCTTTTCGAAGTTTCCCTTGTCCGTTGGGCTTCGCTGTATTGGTTGGGGCTGCTTCACTTGAACAGCTTCCTCCCGTGGCTCTGCCTCGGTAGACTTCAGCCAATCCGTCACCCTTGTGTGACTGTTGTGATCCTCATCGTGGATGCTTGCCTCGTCTTGTATGGCAGATACTTCAGCCTCCAGTCGCTTCTGCACCAATTTCTTTTCTAGCTCGAGCTCCTTCTTCTGAATCTCGGCTAGCTTCTCTGCAGCTTTTAGTTCTGCCATTCTCACTCGGGTGACCACGCTCGTCGTGGACTTCTGTGATCCTGTTGGCGATTGTATTCTTTGACGTTCTTCCGTGAGCAGCTGCGATGTGCCTGCATCCGTAGGCTCCGTTGTGTATGCCCTTGTGCGTACAGACCGGGATGCTGGCGGATCATGAAATCGTAGACGTTCTATTTCCGTATGATTTCTTTCTACTATCTCTGGTGCATCGGCTTGGCTTCTGGTTACTACCGTTGTCAAGACTTAACCTAATATTTACAATAATAAACACAAACAACAAATAATTTAAAATTAAAATCTAAATTTAAATTTAAATTCAAATTAATATTCACAATGTTTTAAAATATCCTTCCCTTTTGCGAAGGCAAAACACTTAGATTTAAAATTGCTATTAAATTTACACAGTTTACACATTTACGCGTTATACACTACTAACTTAATCCTAGTAGATCTAAAGTCTCTAATACTTAATAGTTCAAATGTTCACTGATCACTTTACTCAGTTTAAAAATGGTCAGTAACTCACGGTTTTACTGTCCTTACTTAGCGACACTGTGCGCTCGACGTATTCGACGTGAAGACACGTGACCCAATGATACGGCTTTCCCCGGTGACCGGCTGCGCACGGCGGAAGCTTCGTGAACCCACTTGGCTCAGTCGGAGAGATCTTCCCGACGTACCACGGCGAATTCTTCCTTCCGAAGACCGACTGATTTAACAGTGAATATCCCAGATCTCGGCGCTATATTTATACCCGCAATCTGGGAGGCTCCGCAGGGTTGCAAGGTCATGACCCCGTGTCATGGTTTCATGCTATCTCGTTTCGCGCAGTGCGTCTCTTTCTTGCACTCATGTATTCGTTCGTGGTAACCTGTTAAGCCCCACACATTGCCAGGTACGTAAAAAGTTACCTTATACCTAAAGACTCGATACAATACAATGTCTTACAACTATTTACATATTCTAATACATTATATACAAGGTACACACACAGATTAAAGTCTTATTTACATCAATTACAATTCTATCCACAATATAAGTCTTCACAAAACTGTTCTCCGGCGAATAGTGATGATGAATTTTGTGTAGATATCTCCTCCATCTCCCAATACTTTGATAAATCTGATACATTATTAAGAACCACGTGGCAGATAAATGTCCTAACATTACCCGACAAAATCCAGCCTAATCTAGTCTGCTGTGCAATAGGAGCCTGAGGAGGCCCTTTGATAATTCCACTCATCAAAATTTGGGAATATACGCTGGCATCTAATAATAAATCAATAGGACGCGAAATATTATAATCTGGATCTGCTAAGTTCACATACTGCAAGTGTGACCATGATTTTTTGATAAAAGAAATATTCGGTAGGTTATTGATAACTCGTGATATGATCATAGCTTGAGTCATAAAACTAAAGTCACCGTAGATGTAGTGACATTCAATATCCACCAATCCTTTACTCTGCGTTGATCCGTAGCCTATACTAGAAACAGATGCATGATATTTATGTCGTGGGAGTCCTAAGATTTGTGCCGCATTTTCTGATATCAAAGATATTTGAGATCCCTAATCTAAAAGCGCTTGAAGAGTGATAGAAGAGCCATCAGTTGATTTAACCTTCATTAAAATCGTTGTCAACAAAATTTCTTTATCTACTCCGGCGACAAAATTAACGTTATGCTGCTTAGTATTTTGCTTGCTGTCATTTTGATAACTTTCAGGACGAACTAATTTGGAATTAGAACTAGCATTATTTACAAAAGCCTCGTGCAATAGGGAATTACGGTACCCTAGCATTCTTTGCAACGTTTGGTTGGCAATTGACATACACGGGTTTTCATAATGTTTATATAAACAATTCCTGCAAACTTGATATTTTGCAACTGTTTTTAACTTTAACGCTGGTGGTGTCGTGTTACTGAATCGCCTGCATTGGAATAAATCATGATTGAATTAATAACATAATGGACATTTTGTGGAATGTGTATGATAAGTTTTGCCCTGATACTTTTCGCGATTAAAATTTCTTGCAGGATGATATGATGATAATAATGGCCTTGGGTTAGTTACATGCTTTGATGTCGTTGATGGAAAAATGTCCCGCTTCTTATTATGAATCGGTTCTAACGCAGTAAACTTCGTTTCTAAAAATGTGATAAATTCTGTCAATTCTGGCAGATCTCGCGGCGACCTCCTTGCTTCCTTGTAATTTTTCAAAGTTTCGATGTCAAGCTTTGTTGATAGTAAATGTACCAGCAAGGGATCCCAGGGATCCCAGGTGTTTGTGTCCACCCCTAGGTTGTGAATGGCGTGGATGCACTTGACGTCTGTCAAGTGCATCCACGTCTGTGTCGTGTAATTTTTTAATTTCATAGGCCGACTGCTTCGAAAGACTGGGTTGATTAAGTAGTGTCTCAATTTGATTTGTACATAGTAATTGCTTATTGTCATACCTATGAACTAAAATATCCCATGCTGTTGTATAATTTTCCGATGATACATGCCGGTGTTGGATCAGCCGCTCAGCTTCTCCTCTTAATTTCCCCTTTAGATGCTGCATTTTCTGCGCGTTAGTCAGCGAGCTATTATTTTGTATAGATTCACTGAATAAATCTTGGAAGGTAGGCCACTGAGAGTATTTATCGGTGAAGGTAGGTATCTCCAGCTGCGGAGTTGATTGCTGGGTATGAGCCGTGGACGATAATTTTCGATGGAGTGCGCGTTTGATATCATTATATTCCTTCTCATATGCGCTAAATTCTTCTTCATATTCTAAGTCTGCACCCCGTAGAAAGTCATCTATTTCTAGATGCTGTGTGTCAATGATATTCCACCGACTCTTCAAGTTTCGGAGCTCATCTTCGATCTCCCACTTCTCCGTCATTTCTTTTATTTTTATGCTGTTGATTAAGCGGCTCAATGCTCTAAAATTAGTGCGCTGCTTTGATAATAATTCCTGAATCCTTTCAGGTGGAGCCACCGTTGCTTTATCTTCTTTAGGCTGATAGGACAACAACGTGTGCTTAAAGGTATGATAAAGATCCTCCATTTTTCCAAAATGGTTTTCCTTAAAATATGGATTAGTTTTGTCTGCGCTCCCTAACAAAAGCTCGTGATTCTGCTCGAATTCTACCCACAGCTCCTCAAGCGTGTCAAGTCTCCTTTGAATATATCCAGGAGTTTGTCTACTCGCCGAATCCTTCCCGAAATTTGTGTTGATACCATTAACCGCCTTGATAATTTCATTTTGACGTTGAAATAGTTCTTCCATTGTGATAAATCAGAAATATAAAAATTATAAAAAAGAAACAATCTTACTTGAGTCAGCTTCGGTCGGGATGCGAAACAGCAAAACTGCGGCGTCGCGATGATGAGCAGACCTCCCGGCCCGCCAAATGATGATAGCACCTCACAAAAAACTCCACTCACACAAAGTACACCACAGTTAAAACTTTGCGAAAAGTCACTAAAACTGATACTATGATAAAGTTCTGATGCAAAGTTAAATAATAAAAGTCTCGATAAAATACTTCAAAAGTTAAAAAAAAAAACCAGTTCGCTGATATGTTATGATAAAAATTCCGATAAATGATAATATTTAAGTTATTCGAAGGACCAAAAAAATCTAATGTAGGGGCTACTGCTGTAGCCTCTAGTACATTAATAATATAAAATATGATGTATGATAAATATTTGATAAGTCAGAACGATCGGGGATGATAAATAAAACCGTTCCGGTTGAATGCTGAATGATAACTACTTTATTTTAAATGAAAAAAATACAATTTGTAAGCGCGCATAAGACACGCGTTGACTAACAAAGAAAATTCTTACTGTGCTAAAATTATTCATGTACGGTTGGCAACAACTCGTACATACTATATTTATACGAATTTCCTATATTTATAATTTTGATTTTACATTTAAAAATTTAACAAAGGTTCCGGTCACGGTTATGGTAAACTAAATTCAATGTCGGTGACCTTCGTTCCCTTGCCCTTTTAATAATTTTATTAATCATTGTTTTATGCCCGTCTGCCCCCGTTTCGAACGTTTTGGTCGAGTACCTCTTCGACTGATGTATTCATCGTTCGCCTGTTATTCTTAGCAATGGCGTACTTAAAGCAGTTAGTATAGTAAACACATGTGGTGCTGTGTCGCGAGAGTGCTACAGCCGCGTCAGGTACGCTGTCGTGAATGCTCACTACTCAGCCTGTCGCTCCTAGTCTGTAATATTATCACCGACGCAAAAGTAAGCCCTTGAGATTCATGAATGGTTTCAGCTCTTATGAGAAGTCTTTTTATCTATAAAATTATTTGTTAAATTATTTAAAAATCGTACCAACTATTGTCCAGTTGGTGAGTCAATAAATACCTTGGTATCGGTTACAAGTTTGATTGTTAAAACTAATTCGTAATTCGTAATTTAAAAATAATACATTTCAAAATTACGAATTTTATATTTGCAGTTCAAATATTTTTCATGAGTTCATTTTAATGTCATTCTTGTGTGTTATTAATTAAAACCTCATAGTGTCATTTTAGTTCCATTTTTCGCATAGCATACTTATATAGTTCTCGCAAAAAAATATACTAAGTTAACGTAAATGTTAAAGTCAGACATATGAATCTCATTCCCGAGGGGGTGGGGTGTGATTAAACTGGGGAGAGGGGAGGGGTTCATATTTCAGCTGAATACGTATGCCTTAGTCATATGAAACTGTGCGACAAATTATTCTTTTTGGACTGCATTTTTGTTGATATCTGTCAGTAGTTTACTAGTTGGAGTAGCGCGTAGGTTCGATATCCGTACATCATTATTGTTTTCCTTGTCCACAGCTTTTTTCCTAGGTGATGTACGAAATATAGAAGAAAATTCTCGTATCACAATTTTTGTAGTCAAAATCCTCCGAAACGGCTAAACCGATTTTCATGTAATGCGTTTGATCGGTAGGTTCTGAGAATAGGTCGTAAACTATTTCTTATACCCCTAGGTGATAATTTATACGTCAGTACACGTTTGCTGGGTCAGCTAGTATAATTGGATAATCTCTGCTGTCACAATGATACGAGAAAGTCAAAAAGAGAAGTGCCAAAGATTGACGGTGACGTTAGGGGAGGTGTCCTTAGTATAATATAGGTAATAGTGAGTCGCTTTTTAATACCTTCTCGACTGACGCCGATCAAAGCGGTTTGTGTTAGAGATTTCCCGATAAGAGAGAATAATATTCATTATCTTCTTTCTTATATATATATATATATATATATAAACGGATTGGAGTTTCTATCTCTCGCTTAAACTCGAGATCGGTTGGACCGATTTGAATAACTTTGATCTAAAAAAATTGATGCAGTTCAGAGAAGGTTTAAACGGTGAGAAATATAACGGTAATAAACGTAAATCAGTCTTGATCGTAGATAATCAAGTGTATACAGTTTACTGCTTAAAGCTGAAATTGGAGAACATTACCGAAGGTCCGTTTCGCGCTACAGCCACAGTTAATCAACGCCCGCACCGACAGGTTGTATAAACGAAACGCTCGCACCGACAGGTTAACTTGTATAAACAAAACGAAACGGTATTAAGTCTGTAGTAATGTTCTAAAGAGGAAAGATTTGTTTGTTTCCTTCGAAAAGGCTCCGAAACCACTGGACCGATTTTGATGAAATTTGGCATAGGTATAGATTCGACTACGGGGAATGATAGATGCTACTTTTTATCGCCAAAATGTACGGTTCTTGCGAGATTTCCTTTAGAGCGCACAAAGTCGGGGCAACATCTAGTCTATTAAGTTATGATAGATTATTCATTATATTTAGTCTATCCAGACATCAGAAACGTCATATAGTTTACAATTGAGCTACTAGCTAATTAAACCAAGGGTACAAATTATAAAGAAATATACTTGTAAGCTTCAACTGTCACTTGAACGCACACACACGAGAGCTTGGCTCTCGGCTCTGAGGTCGTGGGTATGATTCTCTGAGGTCGTGGGTACGATTCCCGCGTTGGAACAACAAAATGTTGCTTCCAAGTTGGGTAAGGACAATGCAGACTGATCACCTGATAGTCTGACAAGAAAGATGACCCATGCGTCGGATGGGCATGTAAAAAATTGGTCCTGCGTCTGACCTCTCGCTAGTCCTGCTGGCCTGGTTTTAATGGAACCGGCCACCATCACTGAAATCGGTGTGGGGAGCTTTTATTATTATTATAGCCGAGGTATGTCGAGGCAAAAAGTGTCTACACCTGAATGGCCCCAAACATGTGGTTCTTTGGGGCCATTCAGGTTTGACATTTGTCATCTTGACATTTTGACATTTGTTTGCCTCAGTATATTCGTTCTTCTGAAATCAAGATGGCGTAACTATGTCTTGTATGAAGATTCTGTCAAATGTATGCCATAGCCGATCCTTAGTTGTAAAATCTTTGATTTTCACTAAATTATTTTAACAGCCATTGCCGTCACGTAACCTATTACCTATATGAATTATCACGGACGCCATATTTTAGACCGCTTTAAATTACTTATAACGTTATAAATTATAATAATTTTGAATTTATAGTTTTTTATTACTAAGAAATATTAATTACAACAATATATATCAATAATAAACTTATAATAATATAATATTAATGAGTGATCATTTTATTGTATTGGGTATAAAGATTTTAGTTAATATTAGATAATAATTATAATCCAAGAAAAAATTAAGACCTTTTAAATTAATTTCACAGACATCAGTTCCCCTAATATTTAATTAAACCCATATTATATTGTAATACGATGAACAGTTTGAATATGAAAAGACAAAATATACCGCCAAGAAAATAAATTGAAAAATTAAATTTATGAAACAGACGCATATTGCATATTCTAACAGGGAGGACGCCGTGTATAAGCGTGCCTCGCACCTGATCCTAAGTGATTACCGCCAATATTTTTAAGCTTCGTGACATTTATATTAGGAAAGGCAAGGATATACCCGACATACACGTTTAGATATCCATAAAACTGTTTGCATTAGGAGTGTTGACTATAATATGTTAAAAATTCAGTTTGAATAAACATATGGAAATATTTTATGAGTTATTATTACTTGATAAATGTAAACATGCGTTTTCTTTAAATTACTTCAAAAGTTATAGTCCAATTTCACATATCCACTAGTTTGCGAGGTGCGCTAATTCTCAGGTACAGGGTGCCAAAGATACAAAAAAATTGTACTAACTTTTCTTACAGCCTTAGAAATAAATCTAATGTATGTTATATATGAAGTATGAATATAATATAACATACATTACAATTATTGTATGAATGACAATTAAATATAATATTAGGTCTTTACCTATGAAATTGCCGTTTTGTATGAAAAAATTTAAACGAATTATTTTCATCTATTTTTTATTTGTATTAACCGAAGTAATCACCCATGCAATCAATGCATCTTTACCAACGCAGTGGCAGTTTATTGATGCCCTTCTTAAATAAATCAGCTGGACGGGAGGCAACAAATTCTTCAAAGGCATTTTGTACTGCCTCTCGGGTATTGAATTTTTTTCCCGCCAAGAAGTTATCCAAATTCTGGAAAAGTACTCACCAGACCTTGCGCCTACAGACTACTAGTCTGTAGGCGCAAGGTCTGGTGAGTAGGGCAGATGACGGAGAGCTTCCGACCCCAGTTCTTGCAACTTGAAGACCGCCTGCTGTGCAGTATGAGGTCGCGCCTTGTCATGCAGGAGCAGCGGAGACGAGCGATTGACCAATGCTGGTTGGAGATGTGCCAGCTTCTCCATCATTGTGTTCAGTTCTTCACAGTATACATCTGCAGTAATGCTCACCCCGTTTGATAGGAAGCTGTGATGAATCACACCGGCGCTAGACCACCAAACAGTGACCGTCACTTTTCTAGGGGTAAGTTTTCGTTTAGGGCATTGTTTAGGTGCTGAACCAGGATCCAACTAATTTACTGAGCGCTTGCGGTTATCAAACAGAATCCATTTTTTATCGCAGGTAACAATGCGGTTCAAAATTCCTTCATTTGTGTGTCTGTTGAGCAGTGCAAGGCACGTCTCGACGCGTACTTCGCGCTAGCGATCAATGAGTTCGTGGGGCACCCATTTGTCAAGCTTTTTTAGCTTGCCAATTTGATGCAAATGGACCAATATTGTTTTGACGCTAATGTCGAAAGCTGCTGCTAATTCAGCCGTATATTGTGTATCATCAGCTTCCACAATCGCCTTTAATTCGTCATTGTCGACCAAAGTCTTCGGACGACTGCGAGGTTCATTTTTTAGGTCGAAATTTCCAGAAAGGAATTGGTTTGTAGTGTTAGCTCCGTAAACGTTGCGATGTTGCGTGCCGCTTGTGCCGCGTTTCTGCCACGACGGTACTCATATTATATAATTACTCGATTTTTTAACGTATCCATGATGACGAAAAAGATTTAAATGCGATGAAAATTTAACACTAATTAATAAACAAATGACTACTTTTAGAAAAAGAATTCCATGTTTTTAAAATAAAATAAATTTGAAATTAGAATTCTTAGCCAAACAAAAATTATTTTGATTTGAAATGTCCAGTACTGCAGAACGGCAATTTCATAGGTAAAGACCTATTATCTTAAAATTGGCCCATGGCACAAACTAGCGGGTATGTATACGGTCGATGTACACACTAATACTACAAAATAATATGCATTTTATCAGTAAGAATATAAGGGTAGTCTGGCGGGCCTGGGATCTCAGTGCATATTTAATTTATTTGCAATTATTTCTGCAATAGACATTAGTGGTTATCCAAACGCAATAGTTCAGTGTGTGGTTGCGAGATTAATGCCAAAAGCCAACAGACGGAATGAGGGACTGAAAGGGTAATAGTCTTAGATATCAAAGATAACATTTATGTGTTTGTTTTTGAAGTCGAGCGGCCCTTTGTGGTTTGCTTAGTAGTGAAATTATTTATGATTGTTTAATTAGGTACGAAGTTATCATATGTGATTAAACTTATCAAAATATGTGTCGTTTTGTCTTATTATAAGCATCTGGTTATTATATTAGTCCCCACTACTGGGGTTCGGGTGTATCCTCAATGAGAGGAAGATAAGCTGCCACTTGGCTAGCAATAGACTACAGGCGACGAAGGCTTTGTTGAGGTGAGGTTAAACGTACAGACGGATTGCCAGAGGATTCGCATGTGCGTTGCCGGTCTTTAATTTTTAATAATATTTTCATAGAATATCAATAGGCATTTCTTGACAAACAATATTAAATATTATAAAACATACTTTAAGCCCTAATAAATACACTAGGGACATACATTATACAGTATGTTAATAACGTTTACTATGTTAATACAGTTCGTGACAATAGCGTCGTGTAGGGACTTCATACAGATTGTGCCGAAACAATAAAAAACCATTGCCTTTTATGTAATTTGCGCTATTCTTTTTGCTTATTTTCATCAATCTTGGAATATTAAACAGACTATGAAGGGACACACTTCTGAATAAAAGTGGATTAGAATGTGACTTGTCAGGCATGTGATGAATTTTATGGCCAGTTCCAAAAAAAAATATGCAGATATTTTACAGACACATAAAATGAATAATCGATTATTATCGCCTATGATACCGAATGAGTAAATAAACTGGAAAATAACAGTGGAAAATGTCAAAAGTAGAGGATTTATAATGTTAGGAAATGGTGTATATAAGATCATTGAAGGAAATACGAGTTCTTGATCTGAGGCAAATGTATAAAATAAACTTTGGAGTAGCTCACCGTTTTATTTAGTGTCATTTTCGAATGCAATCCGAATAGCTTAGTGCTAAAGCGGTAAATGCCAATCTGGATATTTCGACTCCACCTGTGTTCGTTTGGCGACTTGCCAATTTGTAAATCTCATTGCATTCGGAATCTCGGAAAATGTAAGTATTTGTCTTAAATAATAAAAACCTTAAGTACTAACACAAATTACCTAGAATAATTTTAAAGTAATTAGCTGAAAATGAGTTCCTTTCCAACATAGTAAGTATAATATATAATATACCTACCTGTGTACAAAGCACGAACAAATTGCGAAAAAGTATTCGTGTCTTTATCGTATGAAAATTGTATAGGGATTAGACGCTGTTAGAAATTCATATATAATTATTCGTGCTCGTGTTACTGGAAATTTAAAATTATAACTTGCGACATCTTCTGTTATTAAGTGAATCACTTAATCTTATATCACAATTAACTTAACACCAAGATTTTTGTTTAGATTGAAATTCCAAGGCCGCGTCACGTCACGACACGACTTTGGATAAAACACCATCTGTCGGAAGCTACATATACTTCTTACATAACAAATTTAATTACAAAAGTACGGCTCAGCTGCGCGACAAAAAGGAGTGGTAATGTGTTTATCGGCCTATGTTTGTGTGTTTGCACCTGGGGCACTATTAAGACCAAACGCGTTGGCCGATTTTAATAAAAACACAAAAACTTAAAAGTATAAAATATAATAAATATAAAATAAACCCGGCTGCGAAAATGAAATAAAACTGGAAAAAAAAGAGGCCAGTAATCGAGATTTTCGTAATCGAATATTATTAAATAACAATACCTACCGTTGAAATAGTTTCGTAATCGATACATTAAAAAGGAATCATTCTAATAAAGAACATTACGATTTTAACAGTCCGGACCTATAAAAAAGTAATGAGCCCCGAATTCCGATTATTAGAACCACCTACCTAATTTTTGTAAATTAAATATTCTTATTCAAATATAATGTTTTCCTTTTAAATATATATCGATTAATTGTAGGTAGTGAACTACTTTAATGGTAGGTATAGTTATTCAATAACATTCGCTAGCAAAAATCTCGATTAACTTTACTTTCTTGGTTTTTTTTTAGTTTTTACGTAGTTGGTTTTTTAATTAATTTATTTTTTTATTTACGTTAAAGGTAGTAACGTTAAAAGCTTTATACTGTTTGTTAATGCGGCAACGAAATAGGAAATTACTTTTAGTTATGATAATAATATTATGCTTAGAACAATCATTGAGATCAAAGTTATCACCAGTTATCTAAGATTCAATAATATAATATGGTAATTGGCTCTTGTAGCAAATTGAGTCGTATTTAATTCATATAAGCAAGGGGTCATCTGAGTAAATAAGCGGTAGTACCGAATTTGCAATAAGAAATTGCAATATGATTCAAAATATAACACCGGAAAAGAAAAATGAGTCAAGTATCCGCCTTTTCAACTACTTTAAAGAATCACCTTGCCTCATTTTTAATAACATAACGTTATAACTTTGGCGACGTTAAAATATAACAAAATAAAACTATAAACTATCAATAACATTAGTCTTTATTTGGTTACATGCAGCAATATACCCACTATCTCATTTTATTTCGTAATTGCAAAATGAAATGAGCTAGTAGGTGTGTTGCTGCATTAAACCAAATTCAATACCTAAGCAGTTCATAAATTTTTGGACGTCAGTAATCAATCTTCTCTTCTTCTTCAAAATCTTCACACATTGGGTAGGAACTTAATATCTAATTTATTTAGTTTCTTTTACATTTGTTGAAATTTAATATGAAAACCAGATTGTACTAAACATGGTACTAAAAATCGTACTGGACTTTGGTTTTTACATCCAAGCGCATTTGCTATGTTAGTAATCAGAATTGTATTGAATTTTGGTTTTTACGACCAAGTGCATACGTTACGTTTACCTGTTACGTTCATAATACCCCAACAAATCAAATCTACTGTCTTTTTTGTCATTACACCAAATAGTCATATCAATTTACATTTTATTGGTTCTTACATCATAAATTCCAACAAAATCTCTGTCTAGACGCTGAAGTCATCTGGGTCGTAAAAACCATTTTTTTGCGAATTTGAAAGTGTTACATAGACCAATCGATAGAGCGAATTTTTTAAAATAAAACTGCACTCATAACTCATTTTGCAAAAAATGGTTTATACGCCCTTTCTACCCCAAGGTATCGTATATATATATGTATATATATATATATATATATATATATATATATATATATATATATATATATATATATATATATATATATATATATTAGATATATATATATATATATATATATATATATATATATATATATTTGAGATCAAAGTGGCCAGTCCGACAAAACGCCAATTTCATATGTAAGGACCTAATATTACATATTATACCAGATAAGTTACAAATGCAACGCCTCATTACCTCAATTTGGGCCTCCAGTGCCTTCTCACACTCAACACCGGCAGCTTATTTCAGGCAGGTTTTCTGCGAAGTCATTATGTTCCGTCCGAATTATTTGTGTGTAGCTCTCCTTTGGAAAATTAAAAAAAAATCTTGAGTTATTTACACACTTACACAGAAGCTGTCCGAATATACCATACATCTTTGACATCGCACGCACGTACAGCACGTGCGAGCGACGCAGTTAGTAACGTGTAATTATTATTTATTTACAGCCATTGAAAGTGGCTGGGATAGACCTAGGAGAGAACTGATTCTAGCACGGACAGTTCTACGTTGCGTGTTCCACAGTAAATTCGGCTAGCAGTCTGGTGATCCTTGCTGTGCATGGCAATACAGTAAATGTTATATGTAGAGAGAGGTTGTCAATAGCATACACATATACTCTTATAATAAAATAATCATAAACCATTTACCATTTAATTTATTTTTAGCATAATTAAAGTTTCTTTCTAAAAACAATAGGAAATTAGTCACCTCAACATCTACGCGTACGAAGTTGCGGGCAAAAGGTAGTCTAAGAATAAAATAATTATCATTGAACGTTGTAATTTTATTTCGTGTAACCTTTTCCTTATCCCGACTCTCTCGCCGCTTTATAGCGACAATACTTTTTGCGAATTCCGTAGATTCATTTCCAATATGATCGATGGTCGTGTGAGGCACGACATCTGTGAATTTATCTTTTGTTTGAGATTTAGCGTCATAAAGACTGGTATTCGAACGGTTGAAATTAGGATTATTTTCGTTTCAACAGGTTATATTTTTAATGGGACCAGGAATCTCTAAGAAATTGTCTGCAGTTTACCTTAATAGCCTGGTAAACTACAGACTTTGAAGTGAATTTTTTAACATTGAAGTGAGACCAGTGCCCAAGTAGTGATTTTCTTAAATATCATCATCATCAGTTCCCACTGCTGGGGCTGGAGTTTTATCTTAATGCCAGGAGGGCCAGGTCACAGTTAAGTAGTCCAATATATTTGATTACCTACTGCGGGCTAAAAAATTAATATAGCTCAGTACAATATTAAGTTACTACGGACTACGGAACCCTTCTTCATTTATCCGACTATACCTTACCAATTTACAGCTAAGTAATAACTCACTATGGAACTCTTATGTGCTCGCCACCTTGGTTCTTAGATGTCCTTCTTATGTTAGGTTGCTAATACCAATGATACAACAACGCTTCTATTGTATCTTCTTTATTTACGTGTTTCATAATTATACATATCAGAGAAATGCTTAAGACATACACGTCTATATACTAAACAATGTTTTTGGCGGAAAAAAGCGCTTGACAACGCTTGCTAGCGCTGAAAAACGGACATACAGTCGACAAGAACACGCTTACTAACTTCAATAGCGCTGACACAATCCGTCATTTTGCTTATTTATTTTGAAATCAGTTAAAAGTGTTTTGTTCAATTTAAAGTATTATCAAAATTAACAATAATGTCAGTCTAAAAAATAGTGATATAATATATTTCTATGTATAATAACCCCCTTACTAATAAAAAAATTTACACAATGGATAACTTAAACAACGTTGCTGTCTTTGTCTGTTAAGTGACTTTTCCAACCCATCAGACAAAGACAGCGACGTTGTTTAAGTTATCCGCTGTGTAAATATTTTTATTAGTGAGGCGTTAAATATGTAAATCGATTTAAATACTTTATAAACATAAAATATATTTATATTAGATTAGGTTCCCCGGTTAATGCTAACTTAGCGTCCTAGGGGAATATAGCATTTAGTAGTTTTTTTCCGCCAAAGATACCCATAGCCTGCTGGCTAACTAAATTAGACCTTGGGCTTCAAAGTCACTGTCATTTTGACATTTGACATTACATACTTTTTATAATTGCATTAATATGCAACAGGAACCTTTGTGCACCTCCCAGCTTTGCCTTACTCAACTACCGAAAACATAAATGATGTAATAGTTGGCATACAAAGCGGGCGCTCTCAAAACTCAGATAATATTGAATCACCTCTTAATAAAGCTGCACACTTCGTAAACGTTACAGTGCAAACTTCACGTAAAGTAGGCCGTACTAGTGAGGGGCCAAGTTATATCGATAACCGTTTACTTTAATCGATAATACTCTGTTCAGGTCCAATTTAACCTAATCGTAAATAAAGAGAATGAGCATAGTAAAGTTAATGCTACCAAATTAAATGTCACTTATTTACCATGTTTTTGATACAAAACTAGCTTTTGTCTGAGACTCCGCCCACGTAAATACAGTATCCTATGGGAACATTGATCTTTTTTAGAAAAAAAGCCTACCTATGTGTTAATTTGGAGTGTAAGCTCATAACAAATTTTATTAAAATTCATACAGCCTTTTTTTCTGTAAAAGAGTCATATCTACCTATCCTTACAAGTTATCACATTTATAACAGTAGTAAGAAGTAGTAGGAATATACAATTACACATTCATTTAGTCGAATTTTAAAGCCTTTGTTTACTTTTAGATTCAATAGAATCTGCATAGAGTATAAGACTTAATATGACAAATTATAATGAAGGCATGTTAATATTTCTTTATTGTTTATTAAGCATAGCTGTTTTTGAAGTTAAATCATTGTTATGTAATTATTTTAACAAATTTGAAATAGTTTTACTCGCAACAAAAAAAACACTTTTACTCGCAGATTATGATTTTATTAAACCAAGTAATTTTTTTATGTTTGTTATATTATAACAAGTGAATTACTTAATAAATTAACATGCTATTATATTAACAATTACTTAAAACATTTACGCAAAAAGTATCGATATCGATAATTTAACGTCACGTACTCACGTACCTAATTACATCAACGCGAACTGCTGCAGGAAAACGCGAAGTGGGTCACTGACGAAACCCAATGCTTTACCCAAAAAAGATACACCTGCGTCTAACCCTATTATACCTAAGGTACAACACTATCTTAGATACAGATAAGCTATCGTGTTTGCGTTTCAATAACTAATAGCGTCGAATTCGATTTATGTTTGCATAGTGATGACGTGCTTGTTGAACGAAAAGTTTCCATTTCATATTCACCACAGTTAAGGTTTTTTTTTCGTAATAACGATGGTAAAACATAAGATCACTTTTCTTAAAAGTTTATTTTTAAAAACGTGGAGCATAATGTGGAATATACACGGATGACTAAAGCCAAATGATTTCCTCCACATGGCAAAAATCGGCCGATAGTCAACCACGTAAATGGCAATTGGACTGTCAAAATTGCTATTTAGACGGTCGATTTTTGCCGTGTGACAAAAGCCGTACTTTATAGTCGCTTGTGTAAATCCCGCATAGTAAAATTACATATTATTGCGGAAAAATTGGCGTTGTAAAATCTTGTTGTTTTGTCGAAAAGTATCGCGTTGTGCAAGATTTTTATATCGAAATGCTCGGATAAAGCTACCATAGTCAAAAGTCTTGAGTGTGCTACGCATTCTAATAATTAAAATTAATGTATTGGCTTCGCCCGCGTGAAATTAGCTTTTAAATTATTACCCGTGAATTTCAAAGAACGCTGAAATACGTAATTCATTATTTTTTCCGTACTTAATTCATACGAAATATCATGCAAATATATCCAAGGAATAAAAAGTTTCATACTAACTTTTATCACCTATTTTTCCCCCTAGGGGGTTTAATCTTGAAAAATGCTTCCTTGGTGGATGACTACGTCATAATATGAGAATTACGTGTGCAAATTTTCAAATTTCTAGCCTTAAGGCCTGTGCATTAAAAAATCAATCAGCTTTGCCTTTTATATATATATAGATAAATATATATATATATAGATATATTATAAAATGTAGGTCCGTATAATTGCAAAGTTATAATATAGACATAAAGTTGCAGTCGCAAACTATGTCACTGATCTAAATGCTCAAAAGGCCTACTTTGGCAAGTCAACAGATTTTGAGACTGCACTTAGACGCTTAGTTGGCAACAGTCAACAAACTCCCTTTGCCGTCAAACGAATCAAAAACCCGACGCTTATGAAGAGTTCTACATCTTCATGTATCTAATTTAAATTCCTGTTTATGGGAGTAAGAGACTAGCAAAGAAACGCCTAGGAAAAAGTTAATCAAACAAAAAACTGCAGTTAAGCAAGGAAGCATTTATGGTATAGTTCTTAGGCGCATAAGATTTAAAATATCTAAATTGTTTTCGCGCAATTCATAAATGTTATGCCTTACATGGCTGACTAAGGCCGCACTGCGAAAATAGACGGTCTAAATGGTAATTTTGACAGTCGAATTGACATTAACGAGGTCGACTATAGGTTGATTTTCGCCGTGCGGCGGAAATCGTGCGAATTTAGGGTCAATTCACACTTAAACAAAACGATACGTGACAAGGTGCTGCATTTTTAGTGATAGCTATTCAAAATTGAACTTTCACCACGCTGCACAACCATGAGCAGTGAGTGTGTGACGGATGTCATATTGTCTTTTGTAGTGAATAAAGTTCAACGGAGCGCCGCATATCATCGCGGTGTGAAATGACCCTTAGTTACCCTTGTAAATCTCGGATAACACCCCATGCCAGCCAAGCCAAAGGCAATAAGATTCGCTGCGTTCATTTTTCTATGTTAAATTTTAGGTTTCCGTATCCAAAGGGACTTTCTTACTAACACTCCGCTGTCCATTCGTCTATCTATCTGTCTGTCACCAGGCCGAATCTCAGGAACCGTGATAGCGAGACAGCTGAAATTTTCGCAGATGATGTATTTCAGTTGCCGCGGCCGGTATAACAACAAATACATAAAATAAAATAAAATTTTTAGTTGGGCTTACGTACAACAAACATGACTTTTTTTAGCCGTTTTGTACATGGTCCGACTCGCATTTGGCCTGGTTTTTTATTGGATGTGACAAAGATATTTAACATTAATACCAGATATCATAATGATGCTTAAGTACAATAAAAGGGGTTGGTCTGAAATTGACCCAGAATCGATAGAAACGAAATGGCCGCTAATGTGTTCACTTTAAATCATATATATTTTCACTCACACATAAAAGGGCAAACTCGAAAAGCACCGGGTATAGAAGTTATGAGCAAGAATAAAATCCAAGATAGATATAGTAGGTGTATATGTATATGTAGGTGTAGATATATTTTTGGTGTACGCACTGTAGCAGTATGTAGATTAGTTGTTGCTGTATGTAAGTAAGTAAGTGTAGGTAAAGCTCAGAGTTGTAACTGAGCTTCGTTTCCGCCTCCACAAATGCGGGACCATTTTATTGATGTCAATTCTGGGTTTTTTTAGTATGAATTTAGGACCAAGCCCTTTATGAAATTTAATTCCATATTAAAACTACGATAAAAAGATATAAAAATATTATATGGAAATGAAGTATCTATTAGACACTACTTAAATTCCCAACTAGAATCTGTAGGTATCCCCAGTGGAGAAATCTTATAAACGACAAGCTCTTTCGCTGCTGAATCTGAGTACTATAATTTTCAGCTACTCTAAAACGTTTTAGTACTTTCCATTACTCCGTATTACCTAACCTTAGAAGAGAGTAGAGAGTAGTAGTAGTTTAAGTATACATTTTAGGTTTCTACTTCAACTGAAGGTCGATTGTGCTGATTAAAGCCTGCAATAATGCAGTTACGATCCAGTCCCGATATGTTAAAACTGCAAAATGGTATTCTCATCAACGTGAAACCAACGTCAAATTTGTTTTGATTGGTCCAAACTCCAAAAATCAATTTATAACATCTAGATGATTCATTTATAATTCAATAAAAGTAAAATGAAAGTGTAAGTTTATTATGAGAGTTGGGCTTCATGTATCTTAAAATAAATGTATTATTAAAATTGACTAAGGCCCGCTAGGAAAATCTTACGACGAATACGCTCCTTGAAGCTGCTCCTAAGTCTTATGCTGTCACTGGCTCTACATGATAGAATATGACGAGAGCCTTTTGAGTGTTTGAATATTAAACCGAAAGCAGCCGTTTCAATACATGCCTGAAAATGTGTAATTTAAAATTATGGTACCTATGCCATACCGTCATTATGATATCAGCTGGAATATTTTTACAGAGTATACAAAAAAGTCCGTTCCTTTTCTGTTTGCGTAGAAAGAGTGAATCAAAAGGATTTTATTAAAAGGACATTCGGTATTTTATACATTGCAGCCGTGAGGAACTTGAACGGGTTGCTATAACTGATAACCTCCCGAAGTTCCTCACGGCTATTATTTTTACTTAACAGTTACAATAATAGCTCACACACCGATGTCGGTGCGGTAGCTGGTTTTATTGAAACCAGACCAGCTAGCTACGCACGAGTTATTTTGTTGTGCTCAAGTATGTGCGCAGTACATAAGAGCACTCTCTCTTCCTTTACTCTCAAAACCTAGTGGAACAGATAATCATCACGACTGGTGAGAGATCAGGTACAGGACCGACTTTTTACATGCCCATCTGACGCATGGATCATCTTGCCTGCGTTGTCCTAACCAAACTTGAAAACAACATTTTTTTTCCACGGGTTCGATTCCCGCTTTCGACCTCCGAGAGCCAAGCTCTAAGCTACTGGATCACGAAGGCTGTTGAATGTTTATTATATTATTTAAATAATAAAATATAGTATAAAGTTGAATAGGACAAGAGAAACATATTTCGTTATTTGTGGGTTACAAGCAACAAAGTTTTTGTGTGGCATTTGCATTTTTTTTACCATAGGCCATTCACCCCCATTGGAGAATACAATATTATTACATTTACACAATTTATATAATACAATAAATTTACATTTCATAATATTAGGTCATTACAATATATGAAATTGGTGTTTTGTAAAGGAGGAACACCAAGTCGATTTTTGACATTTTAAAACATAATACGTTTATTAATCAAAGTATATTACCATTATACCATTGCTATCTATGCACTTTTGCCATCTCATAGGTAGTTCATTGATTCCTTTACTAAAAAACCATTCAGACAGGAATCAATGAAATCTTTGAAGGCGCTTTGGACTGCTCGATCAGAGTTGAATTTTTTTCCTTGCAAGTAGTTATCCAAATTTAGAAAGAAATGGTAATCTATTGGAGCAAGGTCCGGGGAGTACGGTCGATTTCTTAGACATTCCAATTGAAGCTGTGTAGTGAACGACACAGGCACTAGTCCAGCAAACGCTCACAAGTAACTTTTTTTTGGGTCAATTTTCGCTTGGGGCTTTGGCTGGATCACCAGGGTTCATCCATTGAGATGAGCGTTTCCGATTATCGTAGAGGATCTACTTCATTATAGGCAATAATTCGATTTAAAATCCCTTCAATATTGTGCCGGTTGAGTAATGTAACGCAGCAGTCGACGCGCGTTTGTCGGTTTGCCGCACTCAATTCATGAGGTACCCACGTTTCAAGCTCTTTCACCTTCCCAATTTGCTTCATTTGGATTAAAATAGTTTTATCACTAACACCGCAGCCTGCAGCTAACTCGGACGGGGTTTGCCATGTATCCGCTTCCATACTAACCTTCAATTCTTCAATATCAACTTTGGTCTCCGACCGTCCACGGGACTTGTTCTGCAGGTCGACTTTTCTAGAACGAAAACGTTGGAACCAAGAACGCACTGTGTTTGTTTTCTTTTGCGACACCGCCGCCATACACATCATTAATCCATAGAGTCGTTTCTGCAGTACTGGTGCCACGGTGGAACTCGTACGCGAAAATAATACAATATTTCAAGTTTTCCATTTTGTAAACAGAGTGACGCAAAGAAAAAAACAAAAGAGGAAAAAAGAAATGAATTACGGTTTTTGAAACACAAATGTATGAGTAAATAGCGGTATAAATTTGAAATTGGAATTTCTAACAAAAAAAAGAATATTTGAGATCAAAGTGGCCAGTACGACAAAACGCCAATTTCATATGTTAGGATCTAATATTATTATTATCCTATGATTGCAATCAAATAATTATTGCCTAAATAAGCTTGATAACTAATTACAAATGCAAATATACTAATCACATAATATAATTAGACTATGCTGATGTGAATTGGGAGTAAGATAGGAAACTGGTAAGTAGCTCCCAGCTCCAGTAGACTGTCGACAAACAATGAAGTGCTCAGCTTGTTGGTCTAAAGTACGAGCGAGCGATTTAAACGTCATAATATTATATATTATAATGCCAGCGTATACTATAGTGGATATTTTATTTAAATATTATATTAACTATATATTATACGTATATCCAGTGTTTTAGAGCTTGGCTCTACTCCGGAGGTCGTGGGTTCGATTCCCGCGTTGGAACAGCGAAAAATGTTGTTTTCAAATCTGGTTAGGAAAATGCATGCTGATCCAGGTGATCAAAAATAAGTCCTACATAATTTGTATGTAGTTACAATAATAGTGAAATTTTACAAACAAATAAATAACTTTTAATGACATGACTGTGTGAAAATACAATAAAATAAAACAAAATAGTTTTATTTGTTACTTGTTAGTATTGTACATCTATACTAATATTATTAAAGAGGAGAAGCTTGTTTGTATGTTTGGTTGTTTGCATTGAATAGACTCCGAAATTACTGTATCAAGTTTGATGAAATTTGACAGAGATATAGAGTTGACAACGGGGAAGGATATAGGCTACTTATTAGCGGGAAAATGTATGGTTTCCGCAAGATTAAAATTTGAGCGCACGAGGTTGCGGGCAACACCTAGTAATAATATTATAAACATTCCACTTGAATCTGTAGCGGGCTGCGACCTCTTGATTTGTATGTCCTTCTTACGTCTGAGTTAGTGATGATAATAATACAGCAATAATTATTATTGGAACGAAGTTCCGTATGGCGCGTTGCGAATTGTATTGGAGCTGGACGGATTATAGGCACGACACTTTTTGCCACTCGAAATCACAATGTAATAACGACTATTAAGAATGATACAAAAAACGACCTTATCACCTTGACAATAATGTAGAATTTTGCAATTACACATTGTGACTGTTATGACTGTTACATATTGTGACTAGCTAGCCGGGCCTTAGGTATGTGAGCGGGGTGGGACGGAAGAGCGCTTGATGTTATTACTCAGTACGGAGCCGGACTTCGCGGCGGCAACACTGCGAGTAGCAAGCAACCCGCCCCTTCACCCCTGTCCCTACCTAAGGCGCGGCCAACTAGTTCCGCACGCACTATATATACTTACTTAGTTTAACTATTTGTTTTGTATAATATAATATATTATATCTATACAGATAAACAAAATTGAAGTGTCTGTTTGTAATTTCAAATTAACAGCTTCTATTTTCACTTAATGCATTTAAAAGTATGATCGGTACTTACAATAAAATATAAATTGATAACATTTTTCCGTCCGTCTGTCAGTCTGTGTGTTCCGGCTAATCTCTGTATATATATATTTCTTCCGAAATAGGCTTCAATTCTTCATTATCAACTATATATTTATATTATAATATATATATTATAATTCGTTCCATCCGGGTGTCTCTTGACACCTCTCAAGTTTTTCTCCTTTATTGGTGCTTAACACAGATACGTATTACGTATGAGATATGTCTAACACAAATACGTCTACAGTCTACACTGAGTATGCCTTGTAGCTAATCGAAATCAGACTAAGTAAATAGGCTTTACTCGTGACATCTGTCAATATGACATTGACAATAACATTTCTTAATATCACTGTTGTAATTATGCAACAGAATCAACAGAACGATTCAAGTTTAAATAACTATCGATCAACTCATTTCATTGGAAGCCGGCGTAAAATGAACGGACTAAGCGTCGAATTGGCTGGCAAATTTAACTACATGGCTGCGACATATCCAACCTGATCCTTGCTACTGAGTCACAAAATATTAAGAAAATATTGCCATAGTAGATATATTTCAAATGATGACGGTGAAATATCATGATGATGATTATATTGTGAGAATGTCCGTGTACTTCCGGATACAGATACCTAAAAGCTTTGATCCGTCGCAGATGTAAGGAAGCAGTTTTGGGATAATAGCGATGTATTTTGTTTTACCTTACGGCTACCTTCTCGTTTTACTTACATTATCAGTTTGGCCCACTAGCCCATTCAAGCCTATTATTAAATTTCGTACAATTAATACTCATTTTGACTAATGTGTAACAATCATGATTATTATTCATAAAACTATGCAATGGCGGGCTTATTACCCCACCAACCCCTACTACCCTACCTAATAGAGGAATGGTAGGGGAACTTGATATAAAAGTCGACACCGCATTCGGAACAGGGCCTTTCGTTATAAGCTTTAGGTTAGGGTAACCTATGCCCGGAAATTGTGCGAAGTATTCAATGATTATTATTATAAGTGCAGTGATAAGTGAAATAAAGGTGATTTGTGAAAAGCTTGCTAGCTTGTTTTAAATTCCTCAATAAAAACCTCTTTGGTTTTACATATCAGAAGTGGCATACGATAACAAGGTACGTAATGTGTTGCGCAGCATTTATTATTATTATTATTATTATTATTATTATTATTATTATTATTATTATTTTCTTTTATTTTTTCTCCTGTAATTGTTGAAATTATAGAACATAATTTTTACGTTCAATTTGTAGATGTAAGCATCTATAATTATAATATAACTTTGTCCCTAGATTCCCTGTAGTTCGTCTCGTTTATATTTGTTACTTATTTAAAAGTAAAGTAATACTTGGCATTAAGCATTGCCTACAAATATAATTATTTCACACGATTAGGCTTCTGATTATTTGTAAACGAAATATGAATCATTATGTCTATTATAAATTCGTCATCCTTAAGTTGAACTAAACAAGTACATTGTTATTTCGTCACTACCGGTTTAAAATAAAAATATTTTCTTTCGTATCTATTTTAACACCACAATCACTAGAAAATTTTACTTGTTGATATACCATGTTGTCGTACCTACACACCCACAATGTTTTATTGGTTATTATACTGTATTACAATCATAACAAAAAAAAAACTGCCTATGACTAACATGTTATAAACTGGCTTACATTGTATTATAACCATTATATTGTCAATTATTTTGTATAAAATAAATAAAATTTTCTTTATTCAGTAACCATACAATTGTACAAAAATAGTGGGGATTTCTAATAAGTGTTAAACTTGTGCCAGAAATTTCCGCTCTCTCTTCAGCAATTATAATTAACAATTTATTTAGTACATATCTACTGCAGATATAATCATCAAAATAATAACAATAATTGTTATTAAATCTTAGGATTAATAGTTCAATTTGAAGAGTTTCACATTTAAATATTGGAGTTGAACATTTTAAATTATTTATTTTTGTGTTGTTTCATCTCTTCTTACTTTTAGTAAAAATGCACAGTTCCGTACAAAATATTAATACACAATTTTGAGTTTCAGACCTTAATTGATATGGACATGGATGTAGGCCAGGAACATCCAAATGGTTCAATAAGTCCTATTTTACAATTGACTGGGACTGCTGCTGTAGTACATGAAATACCATCAAGACTTTCTATAACTACGAGAGGTCGTACCCGATCAAAAACTGGTAATCGGGCAAGTAAGCGCCGTAGTCGCACACGAAGCCGTAGTTTATCCAACGACAAACTTCCTGAACAGCTACAACTAGATAGACAGCGTTTGTATATTTTAGAAAAACAGCTAATAAATGAACGCCGAGAACGTGAACTAAGAGATTCGGAGCTTCGTGACTTGAGACGACGCAATGATCGTTATCGGAGCATAGCCCGTGTAGACTACTTGAATCCTGGACGGAGTCGGAGCCCTGGAAGGGACAAGTGTCGGAGCCCTGGAAGGGACAAGTGTCGGAGCCCTGGAAGGGACAAGTATCGGAGCCCTGGAAGGGACAAGTGTCGGAGCCCTGGAAGGGACAAGTGTCGGAGCCCTGGAAGGGACAAGTGTCGGAGCCCTGGAAGGGACAAGTGTCGGAGCCCTGGAAGGGACAAGTGTCGGAGCCCTGGAAGGGACAAGTGTCGGAGCCCTGGAAGGGACAAGTGTCGGAGCCCTGGAAGGGACAAGTGTCGGAGCCCTGGAAGGGACATGTGTCGGAGCCCTGGAAGGGACAAGTGCCGGAGCCCTAGAAGGGACAAGTATTGGAGCCCGGGAAGGGACAAGTATCGGAGCCCTGATAGAGACATATATCGGAGCCCTATACGGAACGTGTATCGGAGCCCTGAGAGGGATAGGTACCGGAACCCCATACGGGACAGAAGAACTCCTGAGAGGAGCGGCTGGCGGCCTGGTGAGTCAACATCTATATTCTTGGAAGAATTTTTAAATGCAATTAAGAATACAAGTAATAACGAACGTTCGAATTTTCCTACTCTAAATAATGTCTTACCAGAATTCGATCCAATGTATAGAGAACAGCCAATTACTATTTGGCTTGGGAAGGTTGATGAATGTGCTGATATATATGGGTGGGATGATCGTCAGACCATTCATTATGCTTTGCCAAAGCTTGGTGGTCACGCTAGGCTGTGGTATCAAGGCTTACCGTCGCTTAAAAGATCATGGTATGAATGGAAAGTATTGTTGAAAGAATCCTTTCCTGATACTGAAAATTATGCAGAGTTATTAACAGAGATGCTTGCCAAAAGGGCTCGTTTCGGAGATTCACTTGAATTATATTATTATTCTAAAATAAATTTATTAAACCGCTGCAAAATTTTCGGTAAGGAAGCTATTGATTGTTTAGTCCACGGTATTGATGATAAGGGTGTTAGGGTAGGTGCTCAAGCAGCAAACTTTCTAAAACCAGAGCAAGTATTAAATTTCTTTAAAACATTTAAAGTTCAGGTTAGGGATAATAGTGTAGATAATAAGAAAGATAAAAGAATTATTGGCAATAATTTTGATGTAACTCGTTTGACGAATAAACCGAATGATCTCACTCATAAGCCGAAACAGGGTCAGTTCTCGGATTCGGTAATATGTTTTAACTGTAAGGAAAAGGGCCATCCTTGCTCTAAATGTCCCAAACCTATTGTGAAGTGTTCCTATTGTCGTTTGATTGGACATGCTCTTCCGGATTGTCCAAAGAAAAAAATTATGAATCCTGAATCGGAAAAGAATAAAAATGTTTTAAGAGTACTTTTAAGTGAACATTCATGCGATGCTTTACCTGCCCCAGTATGTTCTGAACCTATAACAGTGGGTGAAAACAACAATTTTGATGAAGTATTAGATGGTGATTTTAATAAGTAAAAAATAATAGTGAGGATAAATGGGAAGCCAATAGCTTGTCAAGTGGACCTAGGTAGTGAAGCTACCTTAATTCGTAAATCAGATACTGAAAAGTTAGGTCTATCTTGGCTGGCCGTTGAAGGCCCATTATTACGTGGTCTAGGAAATGTACCTTACTTACCATTAGGTAAACTTAAATTGATAATTGAGGTTCAAGGCATAATTGAGAGCGATGTAGATTACTTGGTCGTAGATGATCATTTAATAAACAGTCCAGTACATTTAGGACATACCTTTACCGAGCGCCCGAGTATACGCATAGTGAAAACAGATACAGATTTACAATTTGAAAAAGTAAAATTCAACAACAAGAAGACTTTAAAGTGTGAAAGTGATTTTCACGTAGGTGTAGGGGAAATGAAAACAATTAGAGTTCATGCGGAGGATAAAATTAGTGGAAATGTGTATATCGGAGGCTCAGTAAGGGGATCTTTAGGACAAGAATATTATCTATTACCAGGGGAATACGAAATCCGCTCGGTTAAATGTATCTTGTTAGTACAAAATTTGGGCACAAAGCCTCTTACGTTTTTTAGAAACTCTTTGATTACGCGAGCGAGGTATTTAGGTGAATCAAAACAAATTCTTACTGTAACTAATGTCCAAGCATTTGACAGCTCAAAAATTTCATGTGGAGAGGCTTTGTCTAGTAATGAGAGGCAAAAGTTAAATGATCTTTTAAATGAATTCAAAAATTGTTTTTCAATTGGCATTCATGATTTAGGTTATACTTCCGAAGCTGAAATGGTGATCCAGCTAAAGGATGCTGAACCAGTAGTATATCGGCCTTATAGAATGTCTTATTCAGAAAGGGGTCAAGTCCAAGAAATGGTGAATGAATTGATTGATTGCGGGATAGTTCGCGAGTCAAGTTCACCATATGCTAGCCCAATTATTTTAGTAAATAAAAAGTCAGGTGACAAGCGGCTTTGTGTGGATTATCGCGCACTTAATAGAAAAACTAGAAGGGACCATTACCCTCTTCCTCGTATAGAGGACTTACTTGACCAGTTGTCGGGACAAGTAATTTTCACAACGCTTGACCTTGCGTCGGGCTATCATCAAATCCCTATTGCTGAAGAATCCATTGAAAAGACAGCGTTTGTCACACCTGATGGGCAATACGAATATGTTCGTATGCCTTTCGGGTTGGCAAACGCGCCTGCGGTATTCCAACGTCTTATGCATAAGGTACTTACTAGTGCTAAATACGTAGTAATATATATGGACGACGTGTTAATTCCGGCAGCTTCTTTTGAGGAAGGTTTATCCCGATTAGAAGAAGTACTAATTCTTTTAAAAAAAAGTGGCTTAACCCTTAAAATGAATAAATGTAACTTTTTCCAAAATAACATAGAGTTTATAGGTTACGAAATAAATAAAAATGGTTTAAAACCCGGTTTACAAAAAATACAGGCCGTATCCAAGTTCCCTACCCCAAATAATCTACACGATGTTAGGAGATTTTTAGGTTTGGCTAGTTTCTTTAGAAGGTTCGTCAAGGATTTCGCTATTATCGCTCGACCTTTAACTAGTCTCTTGAAGAAGGATGCAGTTTGGAAATGGACATCTGTGCAAGGTGCATCCTTCGAGACCTTGAAGAATAAATTGACAGAAAGGCCTGTCCTCACCTTGTACAATCACAAGGCCGAGACGCAGTTGCACACAGACGCAAGCAAGGTGGGCGTAGCAGGCATCTTGATGCAGCGTTTAGGTTCAGATGCTTGGAAACCAGTGGCATACTATAGTAGGCAGACTACAATTGACGAGCAAAAGTTGCACTCCTTTGAACTAGAGACTTTAGCCGTGGTTAGTTCATTAAACAAATTTAGGGTTTACCTAGTTGGTATCAGATTCACAATCGTCACAGACTGTAACGCCTTGCGCTCCACCTTTACTAAGCGAGATCTAGTACCGCGCATTTCCAGATGGTGGATACAATTTTTGGAGTACGATTGTGAAATTGAATACCGACCTGGCGAAAGAATGTCCCACGTGGACGCTCTTAGTAGGAATCCGGTATCCACAGAGTTGGAACAACCACATACTCTTGATATCTTATCCGTAAATACGGAAGATTGGATTGCTACAGTCCAGTCTGGGGACTCTGAAATCAGGTGCATTAAGGAAGTGTTAGAAGATCCTGTCACTCGTAAGATTTCCAAAATACATAAAGAATATAAATTAAAGAACAATAAAGTCTTCCGCGTGATAGACGAAAATACAACACGTTGGGTTGTTCCAAGAGGGGTACGCTGGACGTTATTAAAAGCAAATCACGATGACGTAGGGCATTTCGGATTCGAAAAAACGCTACAACGTCTCCGTTCCTACTACTGGTTTCCAAAGATGCGACGATTTACCAAGAAATATGTGTCGGCATGTTTAGAATGTGCCCACCATAAACTCCCATCTGGAGCTAAAGAAGGTGAGCTTCACCCAATTCCTAAAGTTGAAATTCCATTCCATATGGTACATGCCGATCATTGAGGGCCATTTGTACGTAGTAAACGAAAAAACACTTATTTATTGGTAATCGTCGATTCTTTTACAAAATATGTCAACATAACCCCAGTGCGTAGTACAAAAACGAAATCAAGTATAAAAGTTTTTAAGACCTTTTTCAGCTACTTCGGAACGCCTACCCGTCTAATAACTGATAGGGGAACTAGCTTTACAAGTAATAAATTTAAATCGTTCTTGCAAAAATCAGGCGTCAAACATATATTAAATTCAGTAGCTACACCGCGAGCTAATGCAATCAGCAAAAAATCAGCACTTAGCACAATGTCTCACGGGAAAAGTCCAGATAGGTGGGATGAGTTTGTTCAAGATGTTCAAATAGGTATTAACTCCGCTGTACATGATGTTACAAAAAAATCACCATCGGAATTATTATTCGGTAGGAAAGTTAATGCTTCACAAGGTATATTAAATGAGATTATAGAAGATATAGAAAATAGTTCCATAGATTTCAATTTAAAAGATGTTAGGGATCAAGCTGGGGAATTAATTAAAGAGAATCAAAACCGTAGTAAAGAAAGGTTTGATAAAAATAGGAAGAAAAGTACACAATATAAAGAACCTTGTAAGGATAGTAAGGGCTATAGTAGGCAATGCTGGGCAATCTAAGAAACTTGAACCTAAGTGTCAAGGACCCTATAGGATTAAAAAACTTTTACCCAATGACAGATTCGTTATTGAAGATACACCCTTAACTAAGAAAATTGGTAAACGTTATGAGGGAATTGTCTCTATAGACAAAATATTTCCTTGGCTTAGTTTTGACAATAATCCTGAAAGTGATTCCTCTAGTGATGATTCCTCGGAGGAATAGTGATTAATCTGGTAAGAGATCGTTTGGATAAAGGGAATAGATGTTGACCAACCATGTTATGGGTACAATAATAATTGTAAACTACTTTATAATACTTGGTTAATTATTAACATTAATATTAATATTCTGATTATTATTTAAAAGGAATATGAGATTAGATATTTTAGTATTGTAAAAGTCAATTAATTGTTTTAATAATTATATTAGGTAAGTGAGATTATATATATATATATATATATATATATATATATTTTTTATTATCGGTCGATGAGTGTAATTGTGAATTATGTAATAAGTTACGTGATACATATTGTAAACGAGAGGACTCGTTTTGAATCGGATGGCCGACTGTAACAATCATGATTATTATTCATAAAACTATGCAATGGCGGGCTTATTACCCCACCAACCCCTACTACCCTACCTAATAGAGGAATGGTAGGGGAACTTGATATAAAAGTCGACACCGCATTCGGAACAGGGCCTTTCGTTATAAGCTTTAGGTTAGGGTAACCTATGCCCGGAAATTGTGCGAAGTATTCAATGATTATTATTATAAGTGCAGTGATAAGTGAAATAAAGGTGATTTGTGAAAAGCTTGCTAGCTTGTTTTAAATTCCTCAATAAAAACCTCTTTGGTTTTACAAATGGAAAACGAACCTAATATAAATTAATGACGACTATTTTATATACAATATCTTGTATATTTCATAATATAAAATCATCATAAAAAAGGAAAATGCCAATAACAATTAGGGTCAATTCACACCGAAACGAAGCGATACATGATGCGGCACTGCATTTTTAAGATATCTATTCAAAATTGAACTTTATTGATCACACAAGAAGATACACGATGACAGAATATGACATCAGTCATACACTGCACTTGCGTGTCATTGCACATGTCATAATATGAAACATGTTAATTTTTGTGTAGTGAATAAAAGTCAATTTTGAATAGCTATTATAAAAAAGCAGCGCCGCGTTGCATCACATATCATCAAATCAAATAAAATCAAATCAAATCAAATCAAATCAAATCAAAAATTTTTTATTCAAAATTGGTATTTTTAAATACTCTTTTTGAACGTCGTTACTACGTGATGCCTACCACCGGTTCGGGAACTAACCCAGCGAGAAGAGCCGGCAAGAAACTCGTCTGGGACCATCTTTTACCAAAAAGATGGAAAATTATTTTTCAAGTTCATCAAGGTGTAAACTGACTCATATCATTTAAAATTGCGAGTAGCATTAGCAGTCACAAATTGGCATCCGAAATGAAGTATTTTTCCATTATTAATTAATTTTTATTTTCTAGTTTCTTTAGTATTTATTCTTAATACTTAATATTCATCAGCATTGGAAAATTATACTGCATTGAAAAGGTTTCTTCATTATGTCTTCACTAGAAATAAGAACTATTAATGCTCAGATTTTGGTAATAAATATGTTTTACATAAATACGGCGCCTACGTATATTATTGTAACTACAAAATGGTAATTTTTTTATTACTGTTTTAGAGTATAAATAGGTGTCTTTAGTATCACGTTTTCAAAAAATTAAAAAACCCATTGCAAGTGCGTTTCTTTTGAGTCGTATTTTATCGGAACATATAAGTCTGTCCTACCAATGTATGTTAATTTACTCGAGTTAACGTTGCGCACCTGAGTGTGCGAGAAGGCCATAACTGCTACTGACGTGAGTGTTTGCCGTAAAATACGCGCGTCATTTATTTTAGTTTTCAAGCTTCAGGCAGGAAGCTCGATCACATGTTATATAAAAGCCCGAGCCCTTCAAAAGATCACTTGATAGAAAATGACAAAGTCAGCTGACAATTACAGTATTTAATGAATGAGGAAGTTGGAAGCTTATGTCAGTCATTAAGCAAGTAATTTTAAAACTAGTTATATCGGAGATTACAGCAGAATAGTATCATTAATATTCTTACAGTACCCTAATACTACCCATTATCCGATCCACTTAATGCTATCAATTGGATCAGTTTTATATTGACATAAAACAGTATCAATTGTCATGGCAATTTAGGCCTACACATGGTCATTTCTAACTGATGCAATCGGTAGCGCTGATTGGACCATACACGATAGGCAGTATGGTGTATGGCTTCACACAAAAGCTTTTGCCATTAAATATGTGGTGTAATTTATATTAATTCCGAGTTATCGTGGTGTTAATGATAGCCCACTAGTCATATAGTTATTTCTTGAAGAAAAGAATGGAAGAAGACTAATTATTATCATAGCTGTGTAAGATGACTACTATGATGCAAGACCCTACACAAGGATTTCCTAATTTAGAAACCATATCATAATTATTGATATTATTCTCCTATTGAATTAGGTTTTTATCATAATTTTGCCTTTTTGAGGTAATTTCAGAATATCAGCTTAGAAATTCTAGCTTAGTTACTACTTAGCTGTCAAGTTAAAATTTCAGGATATTTCCTTTAATTTTTTAATAATGAACTAAAAGAAATAGAAGTAAAATAATCTTGATTTGGTCTCTATTAATAACTTGTTAATTTCCTCTTCCGCACTTGAAGTCTTAATTGTAGCAAACATTCTGTTGGCCTTTACAGATATTTACAGATTTTTTGTTTTGTGCAATAAAAAGTTATAAAGTTTGTCACACCTTCACTGGCGCCCCTTATATGTTGCCAATTTCAGCAATGGAAATATTAATGGGTACCTAAATCTTGTTATGACGTTATTAGCTCTCTCATCTGACAACGATGATGAAAATATCAATGATGAAAGAAAACTTCTATCTTACATTAAATCTATTTTATTAGTTCAAAAATCTATGATTATGATATTTTTTCTTTATACCTAATTAAACCAAAATAATAACATTATTTTTTTTATTATTTTTTTAATTTTTCGTTTAACAAATAGAATCCATACTATTAATATTATCAACGCAAAAGTAAGTCAGTCTGTAACGCAATCATGCACAAACTACTGAACTGCTTTGACAAAATTTGGGGTAAGTCAGAACTTAGAGAAGGATATAGGTTACTTTTATCGCAATACGTGCCACAAACAAAGGTTCTTAAATTTGTTTGTTGTCCCAGTACCAAATTATACACAAAATACGTATTTCCCGAATAATTTAAGTTTTTTCTGTTACTATAATACAGTGGTTTATAAATAAAGAACAAAAAAACAAGTGCGCCAATCAAAGTACTGTGAATAACCACGATAGTAAAGATATTTTATGTAAATTTTGTTATTATTCAAATATTTATCGTAAGTACAAGCAATGTACGAATTACATAATCGAATGTGACACTTACAATAAAATATTCCTGACAAATACCAACGTAGATTAGTAAATTCAATACATTTTTGTTCATGCAATTCCTACAAAATAATTGGAAGTGCCAGTTACGATTAAGAGAGCAAGCTCATTTACGTAGTATACCATCGTCACTCAATTTTCGCGAAAACTATTTAACATTTTTGATTTTTATATAATGTACAAATTTGTTATCCTAACAATACTATTTATGCATATACTCATAAGGATCTATCTTTTAAGAACAAAGATAACCGAAAAATAAACTTTAAATCGCTCTCCTAAAAAGTAGCATTTTTCAGATACAATAATGTACGTAATGTAGGCACCGTCGAAATTTTCTGAGCATTAATTGATTTGATTGACAAGCACAGTAACTTTATTACATTATACTAATGTGTAAAATCTGACAAAAGAAAACTAGATGACATAATAAAAAAGTTATTTTAAATTTACAAGTGCGATAATTGAATGTGGAATAATATATTATCTAAGTATTATACATAATAAAATAATATTGTAATCTTGCCCACTTTACCATCGCTCGCTGGACAAGAAATATTACGCACATCTATCCCATTTTCACAAAATCAATCTCATACAGCAATATCTAAATCTTCTCTCTTCTTCTCACTTATACCACAGTTAGTCAAAGTCTCAACCACTACAGGTCCGGCTTTGTTTAATTTAGCCATAACTTAAGAGTTCATAGACTTGGGCTGAACCTGGTTTTTGTCTAGATCATTCATTGTCTTGAAACTGTAGAAGCACAATTAGCGAGAGCTTATTGTCAACTCAGTCTTAATAATTATAACGAACTATATTACAATTGAATAAAACTTTGAAAATATGGTTAAAAGGATTCGTCATAGAGGTACGCTGAAAATAACTCTAAAACAAGTAAAACGAAGTCGTATGTGTAGTGTAGTCGTAGTGCGTATTACGTAGTCATTGTAAATCCATTTCACCAAACAGTTTGGATGTGAGTCATTAAGCCAAACAAACCTATTGGAGATAACTTGAGCAAAATAATAAAATAATGTAGTTGAGAAATAAAAAAATACAGGACGTGAAATTTCATTCATCATTTAAAATCCAAAAATACCTCTCATTGTGCCAAAAGAACATAACTTCAAAGTGGTATGTAAAAAAAATTATACATCTATCTATCTGTGTATTGAGCCGTACTTTAAAAAGTTACGTTCATAAGTAAGAAGTATTAGTAGCTTCTGTCGGAACGTCACGGGAAAATCTTGATGCATGTCGTAACGAGACACGACCTTGAAATTTCATTCTCAACGCTGCTAAAGGTTCCACACACGCGCCAACACCTGAATTCGAACCAGATTCCTTCTAAGGTATGCCCTTGTTTTAGCAAAACCTGCGTTCACTGCCATCGCCTGCCACCCATCAACCAACGCACGAGCCCGCATAAGGAAGGTACTGACCGCGGCGGCAAGCAAGTTTGAAATTTTTAGATCAATACCTGGGTATTGTTCCAAAAAATAATCATGTCGAGTTCTGATAAATTTTAAAAAATAAATATAATCACAATAATATTTATCTGAGCGGGATTCAAACCCACCACATTTAGAAATTTCGAACGAATCATAAATTATACACTCGCATACCAAACTGCCAATCGGACTGCCATAACAGAGTCGAAATTATTGATATATTGTTGCACGATGAAAGCAAAAACATACCTATATACTTAGCTTAAAATGCGCAGTTGCATAGGGATAGGACCTATTTAGATCGCTTTTACTCCCCCAAAACTTCCTGTATACATAAATTTCACACTTATACTTGCAGCTGTTTTCGAGAAACCGATTATATATTTAAAAGATTGTCTCGTTTAAAGTATAAGATAATATACCAGATTTTATATTTTGCGGTGTCTGTGGGACTACGTCGTCAGTTGCAAACGTTTTAGCAACAACTCGTTGTTGTACCAACGTTTTAGTACCAGCATCCCAGCAACGCTTAATCGATCTGCCACAAGTGCCTCACTCTTAAAACCTTCACCGTAATAAACTAACAATTAATGTCGACCTTCAGACAACTATAACAAGCAAAACCAAGGGGCGAATCTAGTTTAACACGGCATGCAAATTACAATAATTTAATGTGGTTAAGCGAAATTGCTTTGTGCTTTGACTTCGGACAAATTAGTTTAGGAATTAATACATTTTACTAACATCTTTGGTTTGGTCCCTTACAACGCTTGGGGGAGCAGAGAGGTCGAAATGATTAAATTGTGGGTCCCGGTATCATCCTTAATGCTCAGTCAAGTAAGTAGTTATTGTCGTCCAAGATAAGGTTTTTGAGGGCTTGTTTCACAATTTCCGCTGCAGATAGGGCTTTTATTAATCATTTACTTTTGTTAGACTTTTGATAAGTGTAATAAGATAAAGATAAATATATGGTAACCCATGTAGTAACATTTAAAACTCTTTGAAAGCTGAATGGTTTTGAGCGGGATTATTAGGATTGTTCGGTTAAATGTAATTGTAATATTATATGTAATTATTGTAATGTTATAATCATTATAATATGTATAAGATCTATTATACCTTCTATTAGTTAGTAGAACAAAATATGTTTTGTTTTAGTTAGTTATCTACGCAATATATTTTATACAATCGGTTGGTACTAACTAATTGTTAAATCATGCTTAAATTTAAAAAATAATCTACAAATATAGTAATATTTCTACTTCACTCTAGTGAAAAGTTGGCTTCGCCGTGATTCGGAGTATGTTTTATTGTATTATTTCATAAAATATCATGCTCTTTTAAGCTTAATTGATCACACCAGGGTCACGTATTTAGTCATCGATGAATCTCGTTAGCTTATGACTGATTGTGCGTAATGAAATCATTCTATTGATTGTCATCCGCCTAATTCGGGATTCATACGGATTGATTTTCGCCGTGTGTCTAGTCGCTTCACAAATCGCCTCATCATTTATTTAGGCAAAATTGCCTTGCGACCTGGCCAATTGCCATTTAGACGGTCGATTTCCGCTGTGAAGAAAAAATTTCAGCGAAAATCGACCCGTTTAAATCCCCCATAATTATTATCGAGGACAGTCAAAGCATAGATAGGCACCAAATCATCACATTTCAATGATTGTTTTGATAATTATTAGGTATGATTATTTCCGACTGTGTAATTTACCTACAATCGAACTAGTTACTAGCTAGACCAGGCCCAAGATGAAAATCGCTTAGAAGCGCCGTTGCATTCTGCGCACGCGCACATACTCACGTGTAAATATGCAGCCATGTCGTGCAATCGTTGCGGTCACTTTTTGTTTAAATCTATTGAGGCGTCCTAGTGCAAAGGGAAATGTTTAGAAACTGGTCGAGCAGGAACTTTGTTGATACTGCATTACATACAATTACGTGTTATTGTTAGGTGTTAGATTAACATGTTTAACAATGTCGGTCGTCGCTGGCGCGTTAGAAGCCTTAAATGCCGCTAAGACAAGACTATCCGGAGCCTTCACATCAATTTGTCCACCGGCTATGGACGCACTGGGATACAAAAGTAAAAGTTACTTAGAAATTATTTTTTCAGGGGTCCTAGCTTCCTACTAGGTTAGGTTAGGTTAGGTTTCCTAGCAGGAACATTTGACAGTGGCGTAAACGTAAACTTAACGAATGAAATTCGTATAGGCACTGTCATGATTTTGACAGATTTTCGTATAATTCTCATTCGATAACGTTACGTTTACGCCGATATCAAATGTTCCTGCTAGGCCCTCAGCTAAAAAGTGTGGACAATGAGTGTAGTTTCAATACCTTTCTCGCTCACGGCCGTATACTGAAAAGCTAAACAAAATTAAAAGCCTAGATAATGACAAGGACAGCATGTGACTTGAGCGTCACAGAATTTAACTATCGTTTCAGTGTTCCGCCGTTAGAGGCGCATTAAGTCGTAGGTCGAAGGAATGTCGCCAAGAAACACAAAATTTTCTGTATTCGTGGGGCGAAAACCCACAACGTCCTAGCCCTCGTCGATGAATTTGAGGTGAACCTAAAAGTTTCAGATTGGAAGAACATCGACATCTTACTGATGTTACTAAATATCCAAGTGAGTATTATAAAAAAAGTTTAATTTTCAATCAATCATAATAATAATGATTATTATTATTATATTTATTTCGGACAACTTCGGTCCATTAGTTAAAATGATTATTTTGTATTTTTTTTATCCTATCACGCAAAAAGTTAACCAAAATTAAACACGAACGTTGTCTGGTAGGTCACAACTTGGAGTATTAATTGTTGTATCGGCCACCCTGTATCGGCAAATAGCTAGTAAAAAAAAATAAAACTATTTCATTCTCCTATTCTCCCATTGTACCCCAGTCCGCTATGTTGGCCACACGCCAGCGTTCTGCAACCTCGTATTAGTAGGCGATGTATATAAGAAAATTTGTCATAATACACGACTACAGAGAGTGAGGAAGGGGTCGGACCCCTCACAGGGAGGGACTACGGTCTCTCCAGTCCTTCTAAAAATAGCTTACCCGTAGTCATTCAAAATACTCACCAAAATCAGTACGTACATCACCCGCAGGGGGGTGATGTCAGAGGGGGTCATACTCCCTCTTTGCATTCCCACCTAAACGACTGCTAAATGGCAGCAACTTAGACCGATGAAGCTAAAACGGCTTAAATGCCTACAGCATAGACCCATTCGAAAAAGAAAAAAAAAAAAAAAAAAAAAAAAAAATACACGACTAACCCACATAATATTACTACAAATTTTCTTATGAAATTATTTGCTTTGTTATTGATATTGGGTAAGGAAATGCCTAAATTCTGTGTTTTTTTTAATAAAATGTACCAAAGGAGCGGATGGATTGTCTGATGGCAAGTGATTACCTCCGCTCATGGACACTCGCAACCCCATAGGAGTTGCAACTCCTCTGGTGTTACGCACTTGCATTCTTAGTCCTCAAAATCCCCAACCCCCCTTGGGCTTTGCAAATTGCCAGGCCTGTAAGTATTTTGCACAGATTCAGAGATTCATAACTTTTTATTCCCAAGTCCTAAAAATATAATTTTAAGTACTATAAAACTATTAAACTTTTTAAGTACTATAAAACCAGATATGTTCGAAACTTGGCCGCTCGTGATGGAAAATCAGGCAGGATTAACCAGTGTCCTTAAAATAATGTCATATAAATCATTTAAAAATTCTCAACAGCTTATTAGGGTTTTTATCGACTGCACAAATGAGGAAAATTGAATGTTTAGCAGTTAGACATACTTTTGAAATCGGTCGGTTTACGATTTCCCGATATCCAGCGACTGATAACGACTATTATAATGCGAACCAAATATGAGGGCGATACTTGACTGCACTTTTTAAGTTTCTACGAAATCACTGAAGACTTTACACGACGTGTATTGTGTTTAAATACAAAGGTGAAGTGACAACATTAACACTATTTACTATTTGGGTCAATTGTGTGGAGGTCAATGGGTAATTACGTCCCGGTCCCCAGGGAGTGATTGGGGGAACGTGATCCTGGGCAAAATGGTTACCTCTCAAGTTCGTGAAGCAATTAATTATCATCATCATCTGATGTTTAGAAAAACTACTATAATATTTATATGCGAAAGTTTGTTAGCTTGGATAAATGTATGCCTAAAGAGATGTCGAGTCTGGTTCGTATACCCACAATACTAGAGAAGTTACAACTGCGTTTCTGATTTTGAATCCCCATTAAGCCTCTGGTACTCTTAATTACCTACTTGCGAAACGCAGTTTTAGAAATAAAAATTAAAGCATAAAAAAATCTAAACATCATGAGGAAAAATAATAAAAATATATTTATTATGACGGCGTACAAAAATACTTGTATGACTTGTTTGGTCGCCATTTTGATTTCATTCGAAAAGGGTATCTTTTGCCATTCACATATTTATAATATCATAATATCTGTCAACTTGTTCATGATCAATCGGTTTATGGACATTTTTTTCCATAAAATATTATATTGATTTAATGTCGAGGTTAGAAACAAATAAATATTGGCTTTTTCTTTTCCTCCAGCTCCAGATTCATTTGTTATAATAAGAGCAGATCTTATTTAGGAGGTTAATCGTTCTCATAATTTTATCGCATACTAACGATTTGATATTAAATATTGGCGTGTAATCTATATATAAATAAAAATGAATTACCGAAATGTTTGTACGCGCATAGCTTCCAAACGACTGCACCAAATTCGGTCAAAAGAAGGTTTGTATGAAAAATAAGATAGCAAATATCATTTTCATCGAATGGACAGAAGTACTGTGAGGCGTCTTCAATATATTGACAAAAAATATGGCGGTACGAAGATCGCTGGAACAGTAACAGTTTACAATAATTGCATTGAACCATCATTTAAATTAATATGTGAAGCAAAAGCTTTTGTACCCCGTTTTACGAAAATTATGCAAACGGAGTAGTACGAACTTTGCCACATCTTAAGTTTATATAGAAGAGTAGTGCACTATTTTTTTTATAAAAATACATTAAAATAATAAAAATAATGTTACACACACACTACCTCAGATTAAATAACTCAGACTACCATGCGTTTGATACAATTTTTACACACATTAATATTTTTCTATCCGTCTTTTACATTCAATATATAATATTGTAAATATTTTTCTATAGAACCTTAAGAATGTTCAAAGTTAAAAATTAATTAATTATGCGCGAATTTTGACCACTAGGCACTAGACGACCACTAATGATCACTAATCGGACGGAAAACAATACGTACCGTATGTTAGGTCCGGCCATAGGAATACATCTTATTTGTTGTTGTACATATTTTAATGGAGTTTCGGAGTTCATTAATGATGTCTTAAATATGTTAAACGAGAAATCCCATTAAAAGTTTACGTACAAACTCCCAACTTCCAATATTAGCGGCGCGGATGTGTCTTTGAAATACTTAATCTTCTTTACACTTGTGTGTTACTTCGACGTTCCAACAAAATTTTATATATATTTTTTTCAATACAGTTAAATATTTACTACATTTTTTCTGCTACATTACATTTTTAATCAAAGCAAAGTATTTTTTCCTAACGCGATTAGCCAGGAAAAAACTTCTAACGTTGTAAAGGGTAATGAGAATGCATTTGTAATCTATTATATATAATAATAATAATAACAGCTATGTATATATGTATATAATAATAACCGGTGTGGGGACCGGTTTCAGAGACGGTGGCCCATTTCACTGAAACCAGCCCAGCTACGTAGGATTTATTTTATGGTGCCCAAGTGTGTGCGCCGTATACAAGAGCACTCTCTCTTCCTTTACTCTCGAAACCTAGTGGAACGAATAACCGACACGGCTGGCGAGAGATCAGGCGCAGGACCGACTATTACATGCCCATCCGACGCATGGATCATCTTTCTTGTCGGACAATCAGATCGTCGTTGTCGGAGAATCAGACTCCATAGTCCGAACGAAATTTCGAAACAAAATGTTTTGTTGTTCCAACACGGGGAATCGAACCTACGACCTCCGAGTCGAGAGCCTAGCTGTAAACCACTGGACCACGGAGGCTGTGTAATCTGTATACTTCACTCAATCATAAGAAAATAGGAGCTTTAACATCATATCGAACTCGGATCCAATTGAATCTGGCGTTTTTAGAAATATTGTTATAAAACCTTAATTTTAACATAATTTCTTTGGAAGTCGGGTAAATAAACACCAAATACTAGACATTGGTTGTACAAAGATAAAGTAAAAACAAAATAAATTATAGTTACCTACATTGTAATAATTTATTATATATTATTATTATTATTATTTATTTATTACTATACTTTTTCCTTTACATGGCCCCATTTCTATTGTCTATTCGATAAGTTCGAATTTTAATCAGCAGGCGTGAAATGGGAGCAGCAAATCATGCACGAGAAATTGTTACAATCAATTTTCATGTACACGTGAATGGAAAAGCTCAGTTGCTTTTTATCACAGTTTCAATTCGGAATTCAATCATAACGTCATCATGAAAATCAATTTATGGAAGACCTGGAAGTGAGCAGACGGATCGACAGATGGTAATTACTGTCGCCCATGGACACCCGAGTCGCAAGTGCATTGCTGGTCTTTCTAGGGAGATATTACAGTGCAAGAATTACCTCACGCCGATTTCCAGTGACGAGTCCCGGACCAGCCGGCAAATTTGGGTCGAAGCATCCAAGCTAAAAACTATAAAAAAATCGAAAAAAAAAAATATATATTACCTATAATTTTACCATCTGAACTTTTACTTACAACGCCTTATGTATACATAATAATATTATGTTAATCATAAGATCATGTATATTTAATCGTTTATTCACTCAATTTAGGAGGTACCATAGTATTACATAATACGCAGGTGGTATAGTTTATGATAAGTCCACACATTCAACCATGATAGCATGGTGTGTAAAATTAAATTGTCTTTATAACAAATATTATGTTTAATGGTTATAGTTTTAGAAAGAAAAAATTAAATTGATAAATTAACTAAATGAAAAATCGGACTGCCGGACGTGAAAATTCAACTAATTGTAAAATACTATATTAACATTCGAACCAATCTAAAACATACCTTAACGGACTGTTTACAATACTCCCTGTAGTATACGTAACGATAAACTTTCGCCCTTCGCCTGATCTCTTCGAAAAGTTTGGCAGCGATTAGCTGTTTTATGGGACGAAAATGAATTTGCAATGTATGTAAAAGGCTTTTGAAAGAAATAGAAGGAAATGGCTTTTTTTAAAGAAATAGATATAAGAAAAGGAAGGAGATTTTAAATCAACTAAAACACTAAGGTATGTAAAAATAATTTAAGAAATCAGATTACGTTTGTTGGAGACAAAAGGGCGTACTTATTCGTCTTTCTTCTTTCTTTCTGAAACATAGTATATTTTATGTACGTATAACATAGAGTATGGCGTAGGCTGTTTTAGGGTCAGTTCACACCGAAACGAGATGACACGCGACGCGGCGCTGCATTTTTAAGAGAGCTATTCAAAATTTTACTTTATTAACTACACAAAAAGATTCACTTTTCATATGACATCAATCTTACACTGCACATGCGTTGTGCAGCCCGGTGCGTCTTGACATTCGATCTCTTACAACGGAATGTGTACTTTCTTATGTAATGAAGAAAGTTCAATTTTGCATACCTAATTATTTTAGAAATGCAGTAAATATCGTCGCGGTATGAACTGACCCTTACTCATAGACTGTCCACAACAAATAAACAACTTTAGTTACTTTTAAAAGATGTTAATAAAAATGTAAAAGCTAGTATTGAAGTTCGTAAGCTTTTATTCCTGTTAATTATTCAAAAATACTTAAACCAGCTAAGTGCTCGAGCATTTTTCTGAAATGAATTTCAGTTACGTGCTCAAAAGGTAATGAAAACAGCTTTGAAGAATTTGCTAATGAACATTCATTTTATTTATGAGAACCAATTAAATATAAGATTTTCATATTCCTCTTAATAATTGATTGTCGTTAATAATTGTGATTGCACTTCATTTGAATATACAGACAAAATCAACACTCTTGCAACTCTCATATTCCGGGTGTGCGACATTTGTGAGCTACGCTTTCACTATGTAAATAAATATCATTTTTTTATAGATAATTAGGAAAAATGTTGTTAATTTCGATGCTGACGCTAATCATTCTTATGCTAAAGAAATTTAATTAATGTCATTAATTATACGAGAAGCAATCCATAATACTGAGTTAGAACTTTAATATACAGTTAAAAACGAACCTAATCCTAGTTGACACCCCTATAATAATGTAATCACTTGTACATATTATAACACGCCATTCTGATGGCACAACGTAAGATCTTTTTAATTTTGTAATTTTGTAAAACCTCATGTATCTTGCAATTTTGAAAAATAACTAAACCTTTTGATCCTATCAGGTGAATTTCGTCATGTCCCACCAAAACATATTCAGATGACATAAATAAACGAATAATAAGTGTATTTCGCAAAGTAAACATATTCCATATAATTATTCAAGGATTAAAAATGTTCACAGTAAAATAAACTTTTACCCCATCCATCGAGAGTCCAAATCCGAGGAGACGATTTCGGGGGATGGGACTTAAGACAACAAAGGCACACGTGCGCTACTGAATTTATATTATTGTTGTCACTTCCTTGTCATATTTACTAGAACATGGCTGCTGTAAGATATAATGTGAAGGCATGTGGAACATACAAATACCGTTGACTTACATTGTTGAGGTTAGGATTACTATAATTGGAGGGTTTTGATTTACGCAAGGGACTTGAGACAAACAGCGAATCAACAAACTCAATTACTGTCAAGATCCTTTATCAATAGACCATGTTTTTCACATAGCACGTCAAACACGATAACCTTTTGAGCGGATACATCCTATTGATGGATACCGAGGTTTCACGAGGAATTTTGATGAGCAAAGAAATATTACGATCAAAATGAAAGATGTAATCAACAAACTTCGTTGACAAATTTAACTGTAAAGGGTGTATTTTATCCGATTGATACGTTACGTACATTATTATATAAAATAACATAATTAACATTTCCTGACAACTCTCACTAAGTATGGACACTCTCACATTACCGAATGCCCGCCGGCATTAAAAATTACGCGATCGACGTTAATTATTTTATAGTCTAATCTGGTCAAAATTAAAGGCTGATCATGTTATCTATATAATTTAAGAACGGGAATCATTTACTTATTGAATATCAGCTATATTTGTTTTAATGGGTATAATATTCAGATTTACATTTCCAATAAATTTGAAATTGATGTTGTTTTAAAGAACAACACAGATACTAATAAATTGAAATGCTCCAATGACCTTAGCGAAACTGTTTTACGGTGATTTTACACCCATAATGTCTATAGGTAGTCCACGATTTATACTTGATATTGTGTCCATCATTGTAAAAATATTTTGATAATAGAAATGTATGTGATAATGATTAGGATAACGACAGTAATATACCAAAATATAACCAACTAACAAACACATCAGTTCTCATCACAAAGAATTAGTAGAAACGTAAAAAGCCACAATCTCCATCAGCAGGGAGCTTATCATAATCCACTCAACGATGATACAGTGAAGCTTCACTAATTGGATTAAGCTGTACGTGGATAAAAGTCGGGATTTATGTTATTAAGCGGCGGACATACTCCACTAGCCCACCATTCATTTTATTGTGCTCAACTAAGATCTAGGTAACATTTGAAATCCTAGAAGTCTTCAAACTCTTACCACCTTATGGCTTATAGAAAATTATATTTATGGACGCTTTCACACCACGATAATATGGTTCCCTGCTAAGTTCTCGAAGAACTCGTGTTACGGACAACGGAAATAAAAAAAAATAATACTTTATATTATACACAAATATTTAAGACGCATAGATGATCCACCCTGCTTTCACCAAAACCACACCAATCCATTGGCTGGATTCGAGCTCGCGGCTTGAGCATCGGCTCAAACCCTGAGCCACAGATGTCGTGGAAAAATATAATTGATACGTTATCAGAATGTAAGTAAAATTAGTACAATTGTCAGCCTTTACTATTGCACCAAACTAGCGGGAATGCACGTTCATTGTACACACAAATACTACAATATGAAAATAAGTTTTATCGGTACGGCTGAAGTAAGTGTAGTCTGGTGGGGCTGGGAGCTCAGTCCAGAATGTCTAGAAAATATCACAAGATATCTATCAGTATTCGGAAAACCAATAAATTCCGAAAGACTTCAACATTAAGGGATACAAACAAAAATCACCAGGAAGTTCTAAGGAACTCCATATTGATTCTATCTTCAGTCTTAGAACAAAAGTTTTATCCTTAAGTCACTCATCAAAACCAAAGCTGCCGGAAATTGTTCACTTTTGTCAATTTGTCCGACTAGATTGTTTTCCGATTTGACGAATATCAAGAACTTTGACCACGAATATCGTCAAAAAATGTCCTCAAAAATAAAAATCTTAGTTTCCAACGGAGTGACCGTATTTCCTGGGAATATTTTCAATCTTTTCCGCTGTATGCAAACACTTTCGAAACTAAATCATTCGTTCTTTTATCTTAACGGCTTGCATGGTTGCGGAAAAACTGTACACTAATATTTTGTAGGAGCGTTTCTAACAAATACTGTTAGTAAACAATATATTTAATGGAAATATCGGAGCTTGTGGGTTGTGGCACAATGTTACTCACATTTTAAACATTTGACTGTATGGACTATAATTTGGGCAAATAATATTTTGACAATTTATCCAGTTAAACTTTTAAGTCTTATTACGTAGGTTAGGTTTTTTTACTTTGTGTGGGCAATATTAATATTATGTAAGAGACATAATATTTTGGCTGTAGGTAAAAACGCTGTTGTTGTCTGTAAAGTCGGTTTACTGACGATAGTTGAACGGGACAACGTCAACAACAACAACAACAACAACAACAACAACAACAACAACAACAACAACAACAACATCATCAACAACAACAACAACAATAATAATAATAAAATAATGAGGTACCGGCAATTCGAGGTAACGCTGGTACTTGGTAACAGTAACAGGTAACGGTACTTGGTAACAGGACTTGGTAACGCATGAGTCATGTTTTTTCGTGCGTGCAGCCGGGTCCATTGAATTATAAGTCGTTATCACGTCAAAAATTCACTCAGAGAATAAAATCAAAATGTTTATAGCATGTGCCTAATAACTGTTATAAAATTTTACAACCCTCGCCAAAACCGTCTATTATGGGACGGAATCCAATATTTATTGTACCTACACATAAGTCCCAGTAATAACTCATCATTATCCTTTTCCGCGGCGTTCAATTGAAAATTAGAAAAATTGCTCGAACACGATTCGGTAGAATTAATCGCGAGCAGAAAATAGAGACAGAAAATTGGAGAATTGCATGCTGACGTAAAGGATTTCCTTCAATTTATTGTTAGTGAAATATGTAGCCTTTTGAAAGGATGATTTAAAATTCCGCTATAATTTATTTTCAATTTTATTCTTCCTAGGTTACATGACCTACGTAGAAAATTTTGTGTATTATATAGGATTAAGTACTTCCTATTAATTATTTTTAATTACTTATTTATAATAGTTTCTTTAAAAACAGCGCAGGCTAATAGTGATAACGGTTTTCTAAAAGCGAATGAATTATTACGACCGAAAAACGTTGGCATGCCTTTTGGCACTGACCTGTAAGATTGTTATGTTACTTAGATTTAACTGTGTGTAACATTGTTAATTACGTAAGATTTTAGTGGACTATAGAATACGTTAAAAACGCAAACGATAAAAAAATATATTGGGCTTTAGCACTTTTAATAACTGCTATTTCTACTTTATCTATTTACTGAAATAACTAAGTAACTACCTCAATCTACAATCTACATAAACCTACAGTTTCTATACCAACTATTACTACACCTATAATATACACCTACAAACATCATGATATACTATTTATACCTACTAACCTAACCTATACCAACCTATACGTGCTACCTACACCTACAACTACACCTACACCTACTACCAACACCTATAACAACCTACACCTGCACCTAAACTTGCACCTACATCCTACAGGTGATGCGATATATAAGGTTTAGTAAAATCTATTACGGATATTTTGGGTATATGATCTTCTGCTGTAAAGACATTTAGGCAGAAAAATCATTTCAAAATTTCGAATAAAATATATTAAACTACATAAAATTTAATTGCGCTCCATAAGGGGCTGATGTCATTAACCTCACAAAAACAGCTGACTTTAAAGCAAAATCAAAATCTTTGCCTAAATAATATCAATTCAATCAGCTGTGTGAGGTCAATGACCTCGGTAGCGTCGCAACGAATGTAAAGTAATTTTTTTTAGTATTTTCTTTTTCCAATATTTTTATTATTTTTCTGCTTAAACGTCTTTACACAAGCAGTAGATAATATTATGCCAAAAATATTCGTATTTGATTTTACCAAACCATAAAGAGTTATCGACTACTGAGGGTTATATATTAATACATAACTAATATTGCTACTAAACTATGGGGGTTGCTGTTAGAATCAGAATCAGAATCGTTTATTCCAAGAAATTGGTTACATAGATGTTACATTTTTATAATGGATGACAATTTCGGCCCTTATGAGCATGGAATAATATTAGTACATAGTTTTATAAAAAAATCATATTAGTGAACAAAACATTTCAATTGTCAAAATCCCAGTACGATAACAATCAATTAGTAATAATAATGTAAGCAAATAATTAAACATTAAAATATTCCCCACCGGCCAACAGTCATGAAATATACGATTATATAAACATGAAAAGTAAACTTATAAACTACTTTTACGAGCAATTTTTCTGATTATCAAATATAAGATTTTGGCGAGAATCATGCTACCTTCCGCCTATGGGGTATAAGTGGGATGTTTTGCAGTGGAATTTTGCAGAATACTACCGATCGATCTGCATCGCAGATGGTGGATTCTGTCTACATTGTAAACATTCCATAAATCTCTTCACTGGTGGCTCCAAGTAGCTGTTGTGCATGCAGCGGCCGTATCCCGGTAAACCGTGTCGATCCACGGGCTAAATCCAGTGAAGGGGACTGAGTTTCACAAACTTAGTTTAATGGGCTGATTCCCCCATAAATTGCATAAAGTCTGCAGCGGCTCGGAAGGCGGACACCGTCAGTATGGCTTCAAGCCCGGCGACCGTGGCGCTGCAGCAGGGCACCTGTGACATGCCTGATAGGGCGTATGTCGGGATCCAAGAGATATGCGGCCAGTCACTGCATCTTCTAGTGCTAACCAGTCGTAGCGGACTTCCGCCCCACTGGTAACAAGGACTGGAAGACGAGAGAGTGGGTTCGTGTATGCGCAAATGCTTACCCACTTTAATATATTCCCGCGCTGATGACCCCTGGCTCATTACTGGACGGAGAGTGCAAGTCCTGCGGCGATGAGGACTGGCGGTGGGGACTGAGCAGGTGAGTTTGGTCCGTAGCTAGATCTTTGCACGTACGGCGGTTGGGTGGTGATGGTCGTATTGGAACTCACTAGAGGCGAGAGAACTGGTACGGCAGCTCACCCGACGACAAAGCAGCCCTATTTAGGGATCGCACTGCTTTCCCCAATCCGGGGAGGGGCCTAGAAAAGGTGGCCTAAACAAAGCTCGCCTCAATGCAACCCAGGTGGCTAACCGCGGTCATCTGGTCACCAATTAAAAGCGGTCGAAAGAAACATAATAATAAATTAAATGCATTCTTAAATTTAGCTGCGTGGAACGTAAGAACGTTACTGGACAATGAAAACAACCTCTGTCCTGAGAGGAAAACTGCACTCATAGCGCGTGAATTGTCCCGCTATAACATCGACATAGCCGCAATCAGCGAGGCACATTTAGCGGATAGCGGTGAGCTCCGTGAGGAATTGGGTGGATATACGTATTACTGGGAGGGTAAACCTGCAAGTGAACGAGCCGCAAATGGTGTTGGATTTGCGATCCGAAACAACATCGCTAGATCGCTAGTGGAGCCTCCAAAAGAGATCAATAACAGGCTCATGACACTACGGGACACTACTTCCTGGGAGCCATGTGGAGTCACATGGCTCCCAGGAAATACCTACTATGACAACATCTGATGAGGACAAACATCAATTTTATGAGAATCTGCGTGATGTTTTGCTGGGGATTCCAGATTGTGACAAGTTGATTCTGCTGGGTGACTTTAATGCGCGTGTTGGTACAGAATATACTGCCTGGAAGAACGTACTGGGGAGACATGGAGTAGGTAAGTGCAACACCAACGGTGTAGCTCTCCTGACGTTATGCTCTCTCAGCATAACAAACACATTCTTCAGGCTACCCGATAAATACAAACATCTTGGATGCACCCACGCTCTGGGCACTGGCATCTTCTTGATTACATCATTGTACGCAGGCGAGACCTGAGAGATGTACTTATTATAAGAGCAATGCGTGGTGCCCAAGGCTGGACTGACCATCGTCTTATTAGATCCAGGATGAGGCTTTACTACAAGCCTCCGCGTAGAGCAGAACACAGGATTCCAGCTCGACTTGCTTGTACGCGTTTGGTGCGTGATGAGGGACTGTGTCGTAAGCTAGATGCGGAATTTGAGGCAGCAATGCCCAGCACTGATGACAATACCTCAGTAGATGCCAGATGGCGTATATATTCCAAGGCTCTCTATGGTGTTTCTCAGCGAGTTATTGGCACACCACATAAAAAACATCAAGACCGGTTCGATGATTCTGATGTGGAAACACGGCAGCTTGTTGAAAACTATCGTCTTGCTCTAAGAGGAGTCATCAGTGCAGGGCAGCGCAAGTCTCTTCAGCAGGATCTTAAAGCAAAGATCCGAGAACAAAAGGATAGTTGGTGGCGCCGTCAAGCCGAAGAACTGCAATGGTTAGTTGACACTAGCCAAACAGCAAAATTTTTCGAAGGGCTAAAATCCGTTTACGGACTCCGCGCTAAAAAGACTGCCCCTGTTTACTCGCGAGATAAAGCTAAGAAGTTGACAGATCCAAAAGAGGTTCTTCTTCGTTGGGCTGAACACTTAAATGAAGTGCTGAATCCCGGTAGTCAAGGAGCAGATCTGTCTTACATTAATACACTTGAGAGCCTGCCATCTGCTTCGGGCTTGGATGACCCGCCTTCGTACGCCGAGTTCGTTACTGCGATCAACCGTAAAAAAAATGGTAAATCACCTGGTTCGGACTGTCTGTCTCCTGAAATTTTCAAATACGGTGGACCGAGGTCCAGACTTTTTGAACTTATCAAACTGATTTGGGATGTTGAGATGGATCCACAGGACTGGAAGGATGCTTCTATTAGCAAGCTATATAAAGGCAAAGGGGACCTCTCTGATTGTGGCTCGTTTAGAGGCATTGCATTGCTTTCCACAGCTGGCAAAATTCTGGCGCACATCATCAATAGTCGCCTTAGTAATTTAGCTGAAAGCTTCCTTCCGGAGACCCAGTGTGGGTTCAGACCTAAAAGAGGTACGGTTGATGCCATCTTTGTAGTCAGCAACTTCAAGAAAAAAGTTTTGAACAACACCGCGACCTCTATTTATGTTTTGTGAACCTGGAAAAGGCCTTTGACCGTGTTTCTAGGACCGCCCTCTGGATTGTCCTAGAAAAATGTGGCTGTCCTGCAAAGTTCGTCAATTTAGTGCGCCAGTTCCACGAAGGCATGACAGTCCATGTGCGTCACGAAAACAACTTTACAGACCAGTTCCTGGTCACTAGCGGTGTCACGCAAGGCTGTGTAATGGCTCCGACCCTTTTCGCTACCTACTTCGCTTCAGTAATGAATGACGCTCTTAAAAGCTGTAATGACAAGATTACCATAAATGTTCGCATGGACAAAAGCGTTTTCGACCTCGCACGTCTCAGAGAAAAACGCAAAATAGACTTTGTTTCAGTAATAGATGTTCTGTATGCCGACGATGTCTGCCTTATGGCTGACAGTTCGTACGACCTACAGAGTTTTTTGGACAAATTAGATGAGTCCTGTCGTAAATTCGGCTTAGTAATCAGTGCTTCTAAGACCCAGATTCTAAAACAACCTGCGAAAGGTAAATCTGCGGACGATGGTGTTGTTTACCTACGAGGAAAACCACTGCCAGAAGTAGGTACCTTCCGGTACCTTGGAACTATTTTGAGCAGTGATAATCGTCTCGAGTCTGAGATCTCTGCGAGAGTCGCCAAAGCAGTTGCAGCTTTCAGTGGTCTTAACCGACGAGTTTGGAACTCACATGACCTGAAACTCCACACAAAACTCGCTGTCTACAGGGCCATAATCTTACCATTATTGCTCTATGCCTCGGAGACCTGGTGTCTTTACAAGGGAGATATCAGACGCTTGATACCTTCCACATGACGTGTCTTCGGGCGATTCTTTGGGTGAGATGGCAGGATCGTGTGCCAAACTCGGAGGTTCTACGTCGAGCTAAGCTCGCTGGAATGGAGTGTATGCTAATGAAAGGCCAACTACGCTGGTGTGGACACCTTGTACGCATGGAGTCTTCCAGATTACCAAAAAAGGTATTTTACTCTGAGCTTAGCTCAGGTAAACGAAAGCCTGGAGGACAGTTTCTGCGTTACAGGGATGTCTTAAAACGCCACTTGACTGCAATTGGCATGTCTAGAGAGTCATGGGAGGAGCTTGCAACGCAGAGGTCGGAGTGGCGAACTGCTGTCAACACGGGTATAGAAAACTTTGAGCGTTCCCGTCTTGAAGACCTTGACGCCAAACGCCTGAACCGAAAAACTCGACCCAAGCCCTCCTACAACTATACTCGCAATTCAAGTGGGTCTCTTTACTGCGCTTCTTGCAATAGGACCTTCAAAATAAAATTTGGTTTTGCGAGTCATGCTCGAACTCATGCAAGAGCCCAGGCGAAGACGAGCTAAGGGAGAGACGTCGACGGATACGTCTGGGAAGACATCATCACCTCACCTTCCGCCTAAGGTGCATACATCACAGGTATTTCATATTGTTTTACATTTTCATGTTATATTTGCAGTACCTATAAATACTGTTACTGTGTATATATATATATATATATATATATATATATATATATATAATCGTTATATATTTATATATTTTTTTATTTTTTATTTTAGCACCCAAGGGGTTCGCATGTTTTTCTAGAAGTTACTGGCGAATATAAGACAGTTTCATTATATTCATATTACCACCATATATCATAATTTCAAGCCTAGCAAACAATAAAAATAATCCCTCTTATTCAACATAATTAAAAAGAAATGTCATATTAGTGTACCAATTCAAAATACTTACATACAAGGGTAAAAATTTAGGGTTAAATGTATTTTGAATGCCAAATCATATATTAGGTCATTACATATGAAATTGGCGTTTTGTAAAGGAGGAACTTATAGTCGATTTTTTTAAACATAATATATTTATTTAATCAAAGTATATACCATTGCTATCTATGCACTTTTGCCATCTCATATATAGTTTATTAAATACTTTACTAAAAAAACCATTCGGACAGGAATCAATAAAATCTTGACAGATTATCAAATAAAATTGAAGGCGCTTTGGACTTACCCATCGAAGTTTAATGTATGAAAGGCAAAGGTAAAGGTAAAGGTAAGAAATGGTAACCTATTGGAGCAAGGTCCGGGGATAACGGTCTATGTCTTAGACATTCCAATTGAAGCTCCTCTACTTTGGTAGTCGTCTCTTGTGCAGTGTGTGGTCTAGCGTTGTCCAGAAGCAGAGTGACCTAGAGTGAATGACCAACCTCGGTTGTTTAGCAGCTAGCTTTACCATCATGATTTGCAGTTGCTGGTAATAGACATCTGGCGTAATCGTTTGGCCAGATTTAGGAAACCTGTAGTGAACGACACCGGCACTAGTCCACCAACCGCTCACAAGTAACTTTTTTTGAGTCAATTTTCGCTTGGGGTAGGCTTTGGCAGGTTCGCCAGGGTTCAGCCATTGCGATTATCGTATAGGATCCACTTTTCATCACAGGTAATGATTCGATTTAAAATCCCTTCATTATTGTGCCGGTTGAGTAATGTAACGCAGCAGCCGACGCGCGTTTGTCGGTTTGCTGCAATCAATTCATGAGATACCTCCTTTCTAGCTTTTTCACCTTCCCAATTTGCTTTAAGTGAATTAAAACAGTTTTATCACTAACACCGCAGCCTGCAGCTAACTCGGACGTGGTTGGCGATGGATCCGCTTCCACAATAGCCTTCAATTCTTCATTATCAACTTTGGTCTCCGGCCGTCCACGGGGCTTGTTCTGCAGGTCGAAATTTCCAGAACGAAAACGTTGGAAACAAAAACGCTTTGTGTTTTATTTTGCGACACCGCCGCCATACACATCATTAACCCATCGAGCCATTTCTACAGCACTGGTGCTACGGTGGAACTCCTACTCGAAAATAATACGATATTTCAAGTTTTCCATTTTGTAAACAGAGTAACGCAAAAAAAAAAAAACCAAAAAAGGAAAAAACAAATGACTTACAGTTTTAGAAATTCAAATGCATGAGTAAATAGCGGTATAAATTTGAAATTGGAATTCCTAACCAAAGAAGATATATTTGAGATCAAAGTGGCCAGTACGACAAAACGGCAATTTAATATGTAAGGACCTATTATTTATATAAGTATAAGAAAATTACAGAAAAAAAAAACAAAAATTTTTGAGTGGGCTTACCCTTAACTTTAATAAAGCCTCCCGTAATATGACACAAGTACAAATTCCTTTAGATAAAATAAGGACGCAAAAACGATACACATAAGATATTCGTGTCGAGAAATGAAATATGTAATGCTTGGTTAAACACAGCTGAAATAGAACGCTATATAGTGTAGGAGGTATTAACATGGCTCACTCATTGAGTTTTACTCGAGTTCGCCTTGTGGTCGAATTTCGTTCATAACAATTATTAAGTTTGAACTTTATATGGGTTCTTTTGCCTCTTAATAGATAAAAAATATGTTGTTATTTTATTAATTTTAATTATATGCAATTGTTGCAAAATAGCATGGATTCCAAAAAAAAAAAATAGATTTTTGCGCACCTTCCTGCACATAAACTTTAACTTTACCAAATATCGTACTCCTCCGTTCGCACAATTCTCGTAAAACTGTACTAAAAAGTTTTTCTTCACGTATTATCATAATAATATAACGGAGGAAATTGTTCTATTCATTATTAAAAAAATATTGGTAATAACAATCATATTGTGGATATTTATCATTGAAATGGTAAAAATTAGGACCAAAAAACTCAAATATTCAAATAATTTCAATTTTATTCTCGTACATTTTTTTTTAATATGAATTTACAAACGCATGTGAAAAAATATATGATTACTTATGATCCTGAAGGCGAAATTAAACAAATAAGCAAAACAAAGCCAGGAAACGGAGAAATTATAATTAGATTATATTGCTAGAAGAAATTATTACATACCTATAACTATCAATATTTGGGAAGTTTATGATGAAGATACGGTAATTTGGTGCTGAACGCGAACGCGGTGTTTTCGTAAGGAAAACTTGATTCAGCAAATCGTCATATTTGCTGAACTAGACTCATCTTCTTATATTATTACGTTAGATGTTATCTGACTTTTTAGTTATCTAGCATAATTAGTGGATATTGCATAACAATTAGTGACTACTCAGGTAAACTTACTATTTTTGTTAAATTGTAAAATATAGTTATAAGTAAAGACTAAGACTACCTGGTGTGTTGTAACAATATTATTTAAAGTTGAAAAAAAAACTTCAAAGAACATTATTAAAATCAGCGCTTACACTACGAAGGACTTAGCTCCGAAATACGAGGCTTTAGTCAATTCTTTCGGCCCTAAAAATTTATATTCAGAACGTGTTATGAAATGACTAATGCCTTCAGGATTGTTAGGAACCTTACTCAGAATTTACCCCTTCAAAAGAATTTAGTATTTAGACCTGGAAGATTTGAGTAGGTAGAAAATTTTACTTATTCCACCAAATAATAATAATATTATGTTGAAACTTTTTGTTTGATTGGAACTTTCAGAAGAAAATGCGAAGTTATAAGATATCAGCTTTTCGGTCAAAATTGAAGTGGCTCCCTATTCATCTTCGGCGAAATACCCATATTCCCTCGCTCCTGTACAATATCCTGTATAATTCCATGTCTCCCTCTTACTTCGTATATCGTTTCAATTCCTCGCGACCCTCTGACATCCCTTGTAGGGCTAGTGTCAGGACGAATTATTCCCTCCCCTCCCATCGCTGCAATTTTTTCTGTTCATGCAGTTAGATTGTGGAATTCCCTTCCCCACGTGTCAGTCCCACTATCACTGTCTTTAAAGGGCGCTTGAAAAAGAATTACCTCAAAATTGAATCCCGATAACATTACTAAATATACATACAGTATTTATCTATTTTAGGTGTCTTAATTTGATAATTAGTCATTACATTATTATATATTATTTTGTATTATATAAGTATGTATTGTATATATTATTATATTATAACCATAAGATTATCTTAAATATATACACGAGCGGACCCAATAGACGTTGTCCTGCCGGCCTGATATGTGAATCTAAACCATCCAGGGCGCCACCCAAACGCTTACAATAAAATTCATTCAAATCGGTCCAGCCGTTTAGGAGGAGTTCAGTGACATACACACGTACAGTAGAATTATATAATATATAAAGGTATATAAAGATGTATATAGGTAAGATAATATTATAATATTTCTCATCTAATTTTTCTCCGTAGGACTACTCGTACTGGAAGAAATTTCTTTTAGAGATAAGAAGTACCTTTTGTGTCGTCTTCCTTTCTGTGTATATTTCTCATATATTTATATCTCGTATTTATATCATTTATGTGTGCAATAAACTGTTAAGTAAATAAAATAAAATAGCCTCGGAATGACGAATGAGAAAAGAACAATAAAAAAATGAAAAGAGTAAAGACTGAAAAATGTTTTAAGCATTAACAAGAGCAAAAAAACTTTATCTATTTAAACATTATAAATGAAAGGCTGATACTGATATATAGACTCGGCCCACAGAAAACTTATCGCCATCATAAAACTAGAATGAAAGAGGGTAAAAGGCACTTTACGGTTGGTTTTCTTTACGAAATAATATATTATAGTCAATTTTAAAACCATTATACCTTCCAGAAATTACTGTACATTAAACGCAAGACCTCCTTAAACGTGATTTATTTTTGATGAGGGACAACAATGTGGCAGTGAAAAGGTTGCAATGAAAGGATAGTTTATCAAAGGAACCATTAAAAGGTCTATTGTGTGCAAAATGAGTCGGCGACACGCACTACAAAATTTATATTTGGAACGCCATCTTTCGGTTCGCCATTCTGCTTTTGATTGACTATTTAACTGCAATATAATACGCACGCACGATGAAGCTTGAGTTGGATTCTTAAAGCCAATTACTCACTTCGTACGGCTTATTTTATAAATGGATTTATTTTTCTTAACCCCAATATTTTTTCAATATAGTAAACAGTAATATATAAAATAAAATATACTATAAAATAATGTCTCATTGTGTCAAATAAATGTTTATTATTATTATTATTATCAATTTATCAGACCGCAATAATGATAATTTAAATTTTGTAATAACAGCTAAGGTACAATTAAATAGGTAAAGGTCAAGGAAAAATAAACATACATAATAAATGATATAAAGTCAAGCATTTATTTGAACACATGTAACAGCTGGTCAGAAATTAAAAAGCACAGGTATAAGACAGCATTACTCCTACAACGTAAATTCTGATATCGTTGGCCTAATCCAAAAATAAAGTACCTAAATTAAAACATCTCAGCCAAATAAATAAGCCAGAATTGTAATTGTCTCTAATTAAGTGAGCTGATCCAAAAATATCAGGTCATATTAAAAGACTAGACGATTTGAGATACCGCAAGGACGATCTAAGTTATAATAACATTGGGTAAAAAGGCTGAAGTTATATCTTTATTAGCCAAGACAAATCAAATTACTCGACATTTTTGCCAAAGAATCCTCTCTATTCTGACCACCTGGCAGCCCTGCGTCACATCAATTGTAGTAGGCGGTCTGTGTGGTATGATTTCGAAAGTAAGGATGCGTCTCTGCAAAAGTTTCGCATAAAACTGCTTCTTACATGCGAACTAAAAATTTACAACTTACCTACTTGCGCAACTTATCATGTTGCGCAAGCTCCGTTTTCGAATTTCGAGGACCGTAGATGACAAGTCACTCGTGGCACTCACGGTGGAGACTTTTTAACGCTTAAGCAAGGCCTATCCTTACGACAGCAATATGTCAGGCGGGTGCGATTTATTGCTCTCATATCAAGAGCCGAACAAAAGGCGATGTTTCAATGTCCCCGTAATAGGTGGCATTGTGCGAATGCACGCAGGATTGAGTTAGCATCTAAAATACATCTAATGGATTTGAATGGAAGATATTATATGTCGTGAATTTATAGGTAAGCATTTTCTAGTTTTAGTGTGTTATTATCACAAAATATTTTAAATAGATATTGTTCCTACTTTATTGAATTATTTTAATCTAATTTACACAGTGAACATTGGGAGTTTATTGCATTTAAAAAAAAAACATGTAAATGTGTTTATATTCAACATGTAAATGTGTTTTTATTCAACATGTAAATGTGTTTTTATTCAACATGTAAATATGTTTTTATTTACGATACAGATAATATGTATTCGATACAAATGATACTCAGAGAAGTCGCTAGTAGAATCTAGTAATAGCACGAAACGACTCTACCAGTTCGCTGCTCATTTCATTACCGAGTCGTCGAAACTCTAGCGTGTGCTATCTAGACGGTGACGTGAGTTATGAACTTGTGTTTATTCGAACATAAGGTTTACAAACATAACATTAATATAGTAGAAATTGAAAAAAAAAAACAACTAGGAAAGCTTGAAATTTTTAAACTTAAAAAATATGAATGATGACGACAATGTGAGTAGTAAATAACCAAGAATAGGCTGGATGACAAAAAAAATTTATTGCATAAATGAACAGTACTCTTAAATATGAGTAACTTCTCAGAAGAAACAGTGTCTCATAAGTCAATATTTTCATAGGCACAGCGATTTGTGTACAAAATTTCGCAAGTCTCCTGAAACCGCTCCATACTAAAGTCGTACCTAGATGTGACGTCACGCCTAGGCCGCAGGAACATAATATTTGTAAATATCTCCGATATTTGTGCGTTTAAGTTCATACTTACGATAATAAATGTTTTTGTGTATGATGTAAGTAAACTAATGACGTAGGTTTTGTTTACTAATTAAGCAAAAAAAAAATTAAACATTTTTGTACTTTTTGGATGTATCTAATTACTAACCTACACAAAATATTATTTTTTTTTACATTCACCAACAAGTAGTGCCTCAATATTTCTGAGTATATTCATGAAACTAAATATTTTAGATCTAGTCATCATCCCTATTATTGAAGAAACTTTTTAGCAAAGTGTTAGTTGCTACTAAAATTGGTCATGGTACTGTTTTCTAACGGTAGGCGACTGATGACGATGCCACGTCATATTATAACACCAGATGTTGACCGCGACTTCGTGCGCGCAAAATAAATAAATTTTGCCGCGATAACATGTCGCATATGTCCTTCCCCGTTGTCTATTCTATATATATATTCCAAATTTCATCCAAATCGTTCCAGTAGTATTCGATGCAAATAAGCAAACATTAGAAAAAATACCTCATGCTATTCGATATTGAGACAAATATCGGTTGTCTGTAAAGTCGGTTTACTGATGATAGTTGAACGTGACAACGTCAACAACAACAACAACAATAATAACAACAACAATACCAACAACAACAACAACAACAACAACAACAACAACAACAACAACAACAACAAAAACAACAACAATAATAAAATGCGAGGTAACGCTGGTACTTGGTAACAGTACTTGGTAACGCGTGAGTCATGTTTTTTCGTGCGTGCAGCCGGCTCCATCGAATTATAAAACGTTATCACGTCAAAATTAAATCATTCCTCTTTGTATTATTAGCATGGAAAACAAATTGTAAGGATGCCCCGTAATTTTCCTGGGCTGTGCATGCAACTGGCCACATAAAAAAGTCAATTAGACGTTAAAATATTCAATTACGGAGGTACAAAAAAGCGCACAAAGAAAGCCAAAATAAGAATTTCCATAAAACGCCGACAAACAATATTGAAGTACACAAGTCGTGAAAACAAAAATACTCGCTCGCTCCGTCAGTGTCGTGAACTTTCAAAGGGCCAATTAATTCTTTTGTACGCTACCCGATACAAAAAGGTTCCACGCAATCCTTTTCAGATACTCTAGCAAATGAGATGAAAACCGATAACGAGCTTCTGAATGCATCGGCTTTGTGATATGAAATATTTTGTATCTTGAGGTGAAATTGTACCGTGTACGTTTGGGCCAGAAATCGAGCATGCATATATTATACGTTGAACACGTTGTACGTTGTATTTAGATAATATCTAAATAATAACCTAACCAAGTACATATTATCAGGACATGTCTACCAAGGAATCTGTACTTTTAAGGCGCAATAGCTTTTTGTTTCAAATAACTTCAAAAGTTATTGTCCAATTTTGATGAAAATAATTTTCCTAAAGAGAGTTTAGTAGGCCCTATGAGCATGGAAAGTTACAAGATTCTATATCTAATCGCTTATAAGAATGCCAGGGGGTCGGGACAACTTGTAAACCACTTTGAAGGTCGATTACTAAGAACAGTTTACGTTATAAAAAGTCGCGTATTTTTATCTCATCACAAAGATGGGGTGCGGTACATACAGTGAAAAAAAAATTATAATATATATATATATATATATATACAGCCGAACGAAGGTTGCAGTTAAAATGTGTGCACGCTTACGTGTTTAGGCGAGCATACATGCATGGCTGTAAAATTAATAAAATTGCATGTTTTAAATAAGAATTGCATGTGCAATATAACCATCTAAAACTCAGTGCTTTACTAAAATGAATTTTCTATTGAAACGCTGATAATGTTATTAGAACACCGCTCCCTATTCCAAACCGTGATCAGTGGTCGAGATATTAAGATTAATTAATAATAACTTAGCAAGTTCTAACAAACACTATTTAGTCGTTATGGGTAAAGTTTGATTTATGTTGCAATGCCATTGTTATCGTTAATTGCCCCATTATATCGTCTGTTTACACTTGCACGTGATTTTCTTAGAATTTAGATTTATCGCGTGTTTGCTGTCTTTCTTCAATACTTTGGAAGTCACTTGACAAACAAAGACAGCAACATTGAATGCTAATCAGTTGTGTAAATATTTTATAAAATTGGGGGGGGGGGGGGGAGGGTAAATCTAAATTATACGTAAAATCACGTGCAAATGTAAACAGATGGTATCACAGGACAATTTTCGGGTCTGTAGTTTTCTGTGTTTATAATATTATTATTAAACGACAGTTTATCATGTTTAACTACTTCTTAGCTTCGACTTACCTATTGCAATCCAGAGGTATTTATGGAGATAAATATAGCTTTTATATAACATTTCCGCGACAAATAATAATAATATCTATGGACGCTTCACACCACATCAATCTGGTTCCGTGGTCTTCGAAGAAAGCCCCCCGGGTCGCGGGTACGAATCCCGCCGAAGGAACAAAAAGTTTTTCTGTGTTCCTGGGTAATGGATGTGTATTAAATATGTGTATAATATAATAAAATTCTTAAATATATGTATAGTACTTATAAAAGTATTAATTAATATACTTCCCGTTTTCTGGTACCTGTAAGTTCTTCGGATACTTACCACGGGGCCAGACGGACGCGGTGTAAGGCGTCCATAGATATTATTATTATTATTTTTATAAGTTACGATTCATTATTATCATGTCGCTCACTGCTTAACAATTCAGGGGTAACTTTAATTTTGTTTATTCAAGAGATTTTTTTTTTGTATACCACATTTAAGCTATAATAAGCAACTGAATCTAAATTCATCATCATTATGTAAGCAACGACTATCGATGTCTTACTACTATTATAAATGTGACAGTTTGTAAGGAAAGATAAATGAATGGATATAATATATATGATGATGATGATATAATAGCTTCCCACGCCGATTTCGGTGACGGTGTCCGGTTTCATTGAAACCAGGCCAGCTAAGCAGGAGTTATTTTATAGTTCCCATGTGTGTGCGCAGTACACAAGAGCACTTTCTCTTCCTTTACTCCCGAAATCCAGGGGGACGGACAGACCGACACGACTGGCGGGAGATCAGGCGCAGGTCCGACTTTTTACATGCCCATCGGACGCATGATCATCTTTCTTGTCAGACAATCAGGTGATCAGCCTGTATTGTCCTAACCAAACTTGGAAACAACATTTTTTTTTTGTTCCAATTCGGGGATCGAACCCACGTCCTCCGAGTCGAGAGCCAAGCTCAAGCCACTGGACGACGGAGGCTGTTGATGATGATATAATATAGAGATAGATGGATGGATGTTTGTACATCTTTCAGGTAAAATATACTAAACGGATTTTGATGAAAATTTGCAAGTTTAGGCTTTGGATTAACACATAGGTTGCTTTCACCCCGAAAAGTATTTCCGTGTGTCACAGTATTTACGCGGGCGGAGCCGCGGGAAAAAGCTTGATTTTATAAACCTAAGTATCTTAGAATATTTGCTGTATGAGGTATAACTATGTATCTGTTATCCTAGTAGCGACTAGTGTAGAATGTGAGATCAATTTTCTTTGTATGTAGTTTCCGTTTCCGTTTTGGTTTGTTAGGTGTATCACCGTTGCGAATTCTCAGGTCAGAACTCAGGTCAGGTATAAAGACAATAAAGGCTAGTTTCGAAGCCTCGTGTTTGACAGTCATGCTTCAGCGCCTCAGATATCACATATAGCCTAAATATATGTTAGAGTTTGTTTTCCAAAGGTTAACAAAATAGAGAACCTTTTTTGCCGAGGATATCAATGTGTGACGTTGTTGTTTTTGTATGTCCTCCTTATTTTTGTGTTATTTAAAAAAACAGAGAAAAATCGAGCATTAGTTTTATTTTGTTTTTATTTTCTAAATACATACATAATGGAATACTGTAGTAGTGATGATAGTAATATTTAATTAACTCAAATGATCATAGATGCGATGGAGACAGTGATACCAATAATATCATACAAAAGGAATATAAACCACGTGTGAATTATATTTCGAAATTAAATGATTATGAATTTTCGTATATATTTCGGCTGAATAAAAGTGCTGTGAATCAGTTACTTGTATTAATACAACCACATTTGGTTGTAACTTCTTAAAGGTAAATAGATAAAGTCCTTTTCATGAAAGAATTCCCCTAGACGCCGCGCTGTGATCGCGCAACAAAATATTGCCAGCATTTATGGGTATTAGAATATTTGGATTTTGCTGTTCTGCTTCACAAAACTCCTATAACTTGAGTATTATTTCTCGAGCATTACTTTTTACAACCTCAGGCATTGTAAGTAACAATTTACCAAATTTAGTTTCACTAATTGCCGCAGGACATATTCACTTCTACTAGGTGTTGACCATTGTCGCATTTATAAATTTGAGCTTATCGTAATATTATTAATTTCACAACTGACATTTGGGCTACGTTCCCACGAGCGGTCGGCGGATTTTTGAGGTCGCGCCAGAAAAAACTGTACTTTAAATAGAACTATGCGTTAGTACATTAAAGATAAAAATCGAAGAACGCTCGTAAGAACGTAACCTTACTTTTGTATTTTATTTTCTATAAAATACATTATAAATTCTTGAATTATAGTTGTTTTATTGTTTCTTTACCTTTTTAACCCAATTATTAGTATTAAAATAAAAACCGACAATATTGTCTAGTATTTGTATATTTTTTCTAATTTTAGGCTTAAATCTATTGCACTTTTGATGATAAGACGTAAAAAAGCTTATTCGCAGTGCCGCCTCTTATAACGTAGTCTTAGAACATTCTCTTTGCTTCGAAATTTGATTTTATTTTAAATTTCACATTCCTTTTCACGCGACTCCTAGCGTCAAACTGTCATGTTTTACTATTGAATTTGATAAAAAAAAAACACAATAACTATAGTAAAAACTCATCCCGAGTTTCGATTCTAAATTTTTTTACGCTTTTAACTAACAAATAAATAAATTGTAAATAAACATATAATTGTTTAAAACATGAATTTTTATGTACTTAATCACAAATGAAACGTTTCAAGAGGCTTGGATATGCGAGAAAGAAGGATGCTATCCTTCATTGGACAAGAAGAAATAGGTCCTATCTTTTCAAATCAAATCAAATCAAAAATAATTTATTCAAAATAGGTTTACAAAACACTTTTTGACCTCAATAAAGATTAAAATACAATTCAAGTCGGCAAGAAAATAAATTTTGTGGGGTTAGAAAGCTTAACATATTTTCTATAAAACCTTACGGTCCTACTATCTTAATTATTAGAAACAGCGTTACATAAACACATAACAAGACAATTCGTAATATATAACAAGTCAATCAGTGGATAAAGAGCATGAGCAGAACTACACTCAAATATATTTACAATTTAGATCCAAACATCTTTGTCATTTATGAAATGATCAATTTTGTAGTAAGCTTTTTCGATTAGCACTTCTTTGATACGTCTTTTAAATTTCGTTTCTGGCAAGCAAACTATTTGTTCTGGTATTTTATTATAAAATCTTACACAGTTGCCCATAAAAGACTTATTTGTTTTGCTCAATCTAAATATAGGAATTTGTAGTTTATTTTTATTTCTAGTGTTTTTATTATGGTAGTCACATTTTTGTTTATATAAGTCTATATTCTTTCGAGTGTACATAATAATTTCGTATATGTACAACGCCGGTAAAGTGAGAATTTTAATTTCTTTAAATTTTTCTCTTAGCGATTCACAACATTTCATTTCATAAATTGCCCGTACTGCTCGTTTTTGTAAAATGAAAATAGTATCTAAGTCAGCTGTTGATCCCCATAATAGGAGGCCATATGTCATTAAACTGTGAAAATAAGCGAAGTAAACTAGCCTAGCAGTTTTTACATCTGTCAGTCGACGTATTTTCCTTACAGCAAAGGCATCAGCACTTAGTTTAGATGAAAGATTTTCAATGTGACTATTCCATTGTAGCTTTGAGTCTATATGAATTCCTAAGAAAGTAGTTGAGTCACTTAATTCAATTTTTTCTGTGTCTATAAAAACTTCGAAATTCTCATTTCTTTTTACATTAGGTAAGGAAAATCTGATACATTTTGTTTTTTTTGCATTAAGAACAAGATTATTTGAACTAAACCACATAGAAAGTTTTTTTAATGTGTTATTAACGTACAACAGCTGACCATCCTTCCGATCTACCTTAAACATTATCGAGGTATCATCTGCAAACAATACTACGTCATCACATTCGTCTATCATATATGGAAGATCATTTATATAGACTAAAAATAAAAATGGGCCAAGTATAGAGCCCTGAGGAACACCCATTAGTACTAACGACCCTGACGATATAGCGTCTTCAATACCTACACATTGTTTCCTATTAGATAAGTAAGATTTTATTAGTTCTAATGCTGAGCCACGTATTCCATAAAAACTAAGTTTCTTGAGTAGTATTTGATGGTCAACACAATCAAAGGCTTTAGAAAGATCACAGAATATACCAATGGCATCCTGTGACCCCTCCCATGCCTGCAGTATCAATGATATCAGCGTAGCTCCAGCGTGAGTTGTAGATCTCCCTTTTGTAAAGCCAAACTGTCGGTTATGCAGAATTTTAAATTTGATGAAATGTGCTAATAACTGGACGAACAATATTTTTTCAAATATTTTACTGAGCGAGGGCAATATAGAAACCGGCCTGTAGTTTGAAGGATCTTCTCTACAACCTGTTTTATAGAAGGGAATAATTTTACTTATCTTCAGTGGATATGGAAAATGCCCTTTTACAATATTGTCGTTGAAGACAACCGCCAATAAAGGCGCAATAATATCAATAACAGATTCCAATACTTTGACATATATACCCCATAGATCCGCAGTAGTTTTTATATTTAGTGATTTGAAAGCTTTTTTAATGTCATTTTGATTAACTTGCGTAAAATTGAAATCTTCTGGTACTTTAATATTAATATTATTTTCTAATAACTCTAGTGCATGTTTAGGTGACGCCTGAAGACTTTCGGTTGTTTTGAGGGGTATTTTAGTGAAATACTCCTCAAAGTATTCTGCCACTTCTAATTTATCTGAAATAATGGTATTATCAATTTTCAAGCAAATAGTTTCATTACTATATTGTGGTTTGCCTGTTTCAGTGTTTATAGTTTTCCAGGTGGCTTTAATTTTATTAGAAGATTTTAATATATTTTGTCGAATTTTTAGCTTTAGCTTCTAAAGAACATTTTTTAAAAAATTTCGAGTACCTTTTAACATAATCAGCAAACACCTTATCTGTTCTAAATTCTTTTTCACTGTAAAGTTCATACATCCTGTCACGACTTTTCCTTAATCCTTTAGTTGCCTAATCACTGAAAACTCTTTTTCGAAAGGTGTGTATATTTCTTTTTGTAAATATTGTTTGGAATTCACTATTAATACTATTCCATAAATTATTAAATAATTCGTCAGGATCATTAGCCAAATTGACAATCGAAGAAACATTATCCTCAATAGAAGATTTAAATCTTTTTAATCTTGTTTCAGTTAAGGGTCTTACGCTATGTGTAGATTGCTTCTGACTTATTGTAAGAGGTAATTCAATTTTTAGCCCTTTGTGGTCTGAAATTACACCGTTCATTACTTCTTTTTGTAATACCTTACGGTCAGTCCAAAAGTTGTCGATACAGGTAGCTGATGTTGGTGTAGTTCTTGTTGGCTCTTTGAATACATAATCTAGATTAAAAGAATTAAAAAGTGACAATAGATTATTCCTATGCGTAGATTTTACCAGAACGTCTATATTGATATCTCCACATATGATTAAAGATTTACTACTTATAAAAATTTTACCTAATATATCGTCCATCACAGTCAAAAAATTTAGATGGTCAGCTGATGGAGGTCTGTAAACACATAAAAATAAATAGTCACTAATCTCTGCACATGCTACCTCACACACCCTCTCTACCGAATAATTAACTATGTCATAACGTTCTTTGTATTTAATATTATTTTTAATTAGTATTAAGCAACCCCCACCCTCTGATGAGACCCTATTATATACACTAGTAATCTTGTAACCACATACATTAAAATTCATTCTATCTTGCTTGAGCCACGTCTCCATAATACATATTAAATCAATATTATATTTATCAGTCAATAGTTCAATTTCAAGAATTTTGCCAGAGAAGCGGTTAACATTTTGATGAAAAACAACTAATCGATTCTGCTGCTTCCCTGTTGTCCCATTTATTTTAGAATCATCATTTTTTACTTCTATGACTTGCCGTCTTAGTTTGTTTGTTGTTGAAAAATTGTTTATGTATCTTCCGATGCCGACTGTTAGTTTTTTGATGTTGATGCTGAAGGTGTTGGAACTGATCCACTTCGAGTTACATATTCTAGGATGTTTAGTTTCTTTGGAGCTGATCTGTGTGTTTGGTTCGGTGATTTAGTTGGCGAGTCCATGCTATCTCTTTTTCTTTTATTCTTGTCTTCATGTGGCTCTCTTATAATCAATTTATCTTTAGAATTTGATTGTGAAACGCAAGTTAAAGATAAACAACAGCTTAATGTTTAACAGGAATAGCTATCTTTCTTTAATCTTAGATATGTAATTGAGAACTGGCGTTAAGCGCATGGAGACTAATTTATCACCGCAGCAGCGACGAGTCTCAGCGGTTCGCTATGGCGCGCACAATGGAGTTACGACTTACTTAACCTTAATGAACTATAGCTGTCTTTTAGTACAATGTAAAAATTACGACGCTTTTAATATCTATGGACGCTTTTACACTATGTCAGTCTGATCCCGTGGTAAGTTCTCGAAGAACTTGTTTTACGGGTACAAATGGTGAAAGAGCAATCGAATCGCGTACTGGTAAGCGATTACTGCATATATAAACTATCGCACTGCCTCTAGTACTATCACATTCCCTGAAATAGTTGGTAATTGAAACAAGAATATATAGAAATTTGTATTTTATGCTATAATTGATTCTAAGATAGGTAAAGCAATAAAGACATTTTTCAATTTCCACCATAAACTATATCATCACTAGATTAGTAAAGCCATAAAGACAATTCCACGCCATATCACTAGACTAATAAACCATTACAAGACAATTCCACAGCATATCACTAGATCAGTAAAGCAGTAAAGACGATTCCACGCCATATCACTAGACTAATAAACCATAATAAGACAATTCCACAGCATATCACTAGATCAGTAAAGCAATAAAGACAATTTAACAGCATAACACTAGATCAGTAAAGCAATAAAGACAATTCCACAGCATATCACTAGATCAGTAAAGCAGTGAAGACGATTCCAAGCCATATCACTAGACTAATAAACCATAATAAGACAATTCCACAGCATATCACTAGATCAGTAAAGCAATAAAGACAATTCCACGCCACATCACTAGACTAATAAACTATTACAAGACAATTCCACAGCATATCACTAGATTAGTAAAGCAATAAAGACAATTCCACGCCATATCACTCGACTAATAAACCATTACAAGACAATTCCACAGCATATCACTAGATTTGTAAAGCAATAAAGACAATTCCACAGCATATCACTAGATTAGTAAAGCAATAAAGACGATTCCACGCCATATCACTAGACTAATAAACCATTACAAGACAATTCCACAGCATATCACTAGATTAGTAAAGCAATAAAGACGATTCCACGCCAGATCACTAGACTAATAAACCATTACAAGACAATTCCACAGCATATCACTAGATTTGTAAAGCAATAAAGACGATTCCACGCCACATCACTAGACTAATAAACCATTACAAGACAATTCCACAGCATATCACTAGATTAGTAAAGCAATAAAGACAATTCCACGCCATATCACTAGACTAATAAACCATTACAAGACAATTCCACAGCATATCACTAGATTTGTGAAGCAATAAAGATGATTCCACGCCACATCACTAGACTAATAAACCATTACAAGACAATTCCACAGCATATCACTAGATTAGTAAAGCAATAAAGACAATTCCACGCCATATCACTAGACTAATAAACCATTACAAGAAAATTCCACAGCATATCACTAGATTAGTAAAGCAATAAAGACGATTCCACGCCATATCACTAGACTAATAAACCATTACAAGACAATTCCACTCCATATCACTAGACTAATAAACCATTACAAGACAATTCCACAGCATATCACTAGATCAGTAAAGCAATAAAAGACAAACCTACTCTTAATTCATTTAAAACACGATTCTTCATCATCTCATCGCATTTTTTTAAAAAACTGCACTGTTTACTTACGGTTTTATAAAGATTCCGATTATATTGAACAGAAACAATCCGCACTGAAGTAAATCTTTTCGTAAAAAGAACAAAGCGGTTTCAGTAAAACCCGTGCAGAAACAATTAGATGAGTTAGGGTTTCCTTAGTTTTTAATTAATCTACGTTCTTTTTAATCTAAATTATATGTTCTCTTGCTCTTTTCAGAGCTTTTTGCTCAGACGTTCCCAACCACTGGGACGCGCCTTCCTGGGGAAACGTAGAGAGTTGTTATCAAAAATATTATCGACGCCTCGTCAATCGCTATTAGACAAGTTTCAGCAAGTTACAAAATTTATTTATTTCCGTACAAAAATAGATTGGTATGGAAATATATATATAATGCCTTTTTGCATTTTTTTTGCCATAAGGTATGAAAGTATTATTTATCACCCCAGGAGACGCCGTCAAAAAATTCTGACAAACTTTATCAGAAAAGATATCACTATTATCACCAAGATTAGCTAATTTCCACTGTTCTTGTCGTGACAAAGACTTTTAGTCCCAATTTCTCTAACGCCTATTAGTGTTCATCGTTTGTCTTAATATCGTGCCTTCTCTTTCATTAGAACGAATAACGCGAGAGATAACATGATAATATCTAATCAACGAATGACTTTAACAGGCATGGATGAAATTGGCAGTTATATCCAATTGCACCAAATTCTGTTAGTGGTAATCGTTTGTCTAAATATCATGCATTCTCTTTCATTAATACGAGGTACAATAGAGATAACGAGTATTATTAATCAACGATTAAATTTAACAATCGTTGTTGAAATTGGCACTTAGTTTACTAGCAACTAGATAATATAATTGTGGCCATTACCAAGAACATTTGATTACAAACCACTGTTGCAGGGAAATCGAGTTATGCTGATATATCCTCTAAAGAAAACTATACCGTAAAAATTCTCAATGCATGAAAATGGCGTTTTCGTAATATTTCTTCGAGAGTTTGTCGGCAGCTTTATTAGCTGTTTGTTGAACAATTTAATTATAATAATTCCAACGTTACTTAGACCATTTAATTAATTTACCTCTTTTGATGGCTTAAAATAATTTGAATGAAATATCGGGAATATTTACCTTTCCGCTAATGGTTTTAAAATGTTTAATAACTTTTCATTCCAGTTCTTATCGGCATTTAAATTAAACATTTTTTTAAATAAATATTCGGTATTTTATCACAATAAAATATGTATTTAAAAATTTGATTTTGTTACTGGTGTAGGTACATCGGTGATCGTTTACCATCAGGCAACCCGTCCGTTTGTAGGGAACAAACGGACGGGTTGCCTGATGGTAAACGATCACGATGGTTTATTCAATAAAAAGTGAAATCGAAAACAACGAATCCATTAGCGATAATATTTTACGGTAGTGACATATGAAAAATTTCTCACACATATTGGAAGGGCTTCGGAAATTTGGCGGGCATAAATCAAGAATTTATTAGGAAAGTTCGCACGTCACATAAGTATGTTGCTAAGCTTCTATCCGGAGTCAGAATGATGACAGGTATTGAAAAGTTTGGGAATCAACTGAATTATTCACGCGTGAGATGGATACGTCTAGAGATTTATTATTTGTAGTCTGCGTTAAGTTGCGATTGTTCAATCGGATTTACCGTAGGAGACTTGCTTTGGCATGAATGGAAAAATCAGAGAAAAACCACAACCTCACGGAAAACTAGCGTGAAAATTTTGTTTTGTCTTTCGACGAGTAAATGAGGGTACTGAAGGTCCGGAGGTTGAAAATGATGTCGTCGGGTTGATAATTTTAGAAGTGTGTCATTCAGCTAAATATTCAATTTCCTCTACCGTCGTTCATAGCTCCGCCTGGGTTTATTTTACACGGTAAATAGTTTGTGCATAGCGCTAGGTTAGTACATGCAAAATCTGTGTGGCAAAGTTGGTAAAGAGTGCCACTTTTTCTCGGCATCCATAATATTTAACGTCTTACGATTTCGTCTTTACTTCCAAAACCTAAAACGCTTTACATAAAGAATCAACATATTTTGAAAATAGCATTTTAGTATTCAAAGCGGTGAGTCGTTAAAATCGCCTTTTACGTTTAGGCCATCACTATTACGGATTTCTCACAATCCCCAAATGGATATATTAATCGAAAAGGTCTCTAATCGAATCACGAAAAACGCGCCGTTTTACACCCGCGGTGTGCGCGGTTGCTTGCGGGTCGCGCTGCACCGGCGGCCAACTTGTAGAATCGCGCGGGCCGCGGTCACCCGCAGCCTCGGCGGGTTGCGTCCGTGCGCCGTCCGTGCGAAATTCAGAAATTCTATCTAAATATGTATTTGCAACCGCGCGTCCTACGATTGCGGGCGATAATGTCAACCGTGGCGGCTGCGTCAAGTTATCGTGGTGGGACAAAATAGGATCAGTTGAGGTTTTCATTGCAATAATTTATATGTTGGGTCCACAGATTTATAAATATAAAAGATTGCACAAACCGCCCGGTAACTATATAGGCACAGGGGCAATACTCTCTAATATTAGAGCCTCGGCGAATATCAGCCACGTTAACGTAAGCCTTAGGCTCACACCGATATAATTTCAAACGTCGCGTGAGACAAATCTTTCTAAATATTATGAAATTATATTATTGTTATGTCATAGCAAGAAACGACCAGTGGCCAGCCCCCTGAACGAAAGTCCTGGCTAAAAAAAATCCTACGTCCCGCGCACGCCGCGCGGCCCTTACACACATCTAGCCGCGAGCTGTCATTTGTGTAAGTCTATTGAATTATGATTATTAACGTTAGTTATTTAATATTATAATTATATTATTTGATATAGGTAGGTATGTATTGCGTATGTCACCAGACGAAGTCACGTAACACATCAAAATATTTAAACACAAAAGAAGTGACCGCAAGGATTGCAGACGTGATTAAACTATATATTTACTCATGAATATGTGTGCGTGCGCACGATTCGACGGCGCTGTTAAGCGATATTCATATTATGCCTGGTCGAGCGACAACTTATTCGGAATAAACGACAACGTATACGTATTTTTTTGCATATAGTGTTTGGACTCGCAGTGGCAAGTCGTCATCTCTATAGTACTCTGTGGTCCAATAATTCGCTAGAGATAGCTATTTGAATAGCTATTTTCCTTTTGTGTGTAATGTTGCATTGAATTAGTATGTTTGTAAAGGACCATTGTGTTCAATAGATCGTAACTATATGCTATAATTTTAGACTGCTTTTGTGGTTTACACTGGTTAAATATAAAGCAATTCTATTGTGCTGGGTGTTGACGTATAGCTCTCTTGGCAATCCGAGACCCTTTATCTTCATGTAAATTCTTCTGGATGTTATAATATATACGTAGGTATATAATCTTATACAATTCGCCTATCTCTTTGTTCTGATTAATTTTTTGTCCCAAAACAGCTTAGTATGCCTCCCTTGATCATATCAAAGGCCTGAATCATCGGCCATAATCACAGCATTGTGGTTACCCCTGTCGATCGTTGCTTTGTTCTCAAATGTGTGTTTGGCCAATGCCTAACATACAGAAACTAAATCTCTGTCTGTTTTATTCTATTCGTGCATTCAGACAGCCTCTATGGTACAGTGGTTAGCACGTCGGCGCTCAAGCCGGAAGTCGCGGGACCGAATCCAGCCGAGGGAACTAAAAGTTTTCAACGTTCCTGTGTCGTGGATGTTAATTTAATATGTTTATAATTTATTAAAAATTCTTAAATATGTGTACAGTAAAGTATTAAATATACGTTTCGTTGTCTGGTCCCTGTAATTTATACTAAGAAATTTCTTAGGATGACACGGGGCCAGATTGACGTGGTGTGAAGTGTCCATAGATATTATTATACTATCATTATTTTAGTGCCTGTATACAAACCTTCAATCTAGTTGTAAAGTAGTCATTATTAAACATATAAAACATTTTTAACGAATATTAAATGTATATAGTATACACGGTATGCTATAAGAATTTTGAAATCAGTACATTCTATAATATCTATCGGAATTTTTTACTTATAGTTTATTATTTCACAGAACATATCAAAATAACGTCAAATTAGGCCACAGATCAATTGTTAGATTGAACAAAGGCATCTTGATTTATTGTTTAATGACTGTTTAATGGTTGTAAGATTCAACAAAGGCTTCTTGATTGATTGTTTAATGGCTCGTGTCAATTATAATAGATTTGCTCGTGACGTCACCGACATGACGTATGAAAGGCAAATACCGGTCATGTGGGAATATTCTGGATAGCTCTATTCTGAACATAACTTGAAATAGTCTTTACAATGTAAAAAAATAATATTATAATGATATGTTATGGTAATATTTAGCTAGCTTATGCTAGCTTATAAACCACTTTGGAAGCCGATTACTCGAAAATGGTTGACATTGTCAAAAAGTCATTAATGAAACCTTGCCTTTATTTTAAAAGATCTATTCAACGATACCCCAAGTGATGGTAGAACAAAAAATATTTTTCATACCCACTTCATATGTATGGAGAATCACCCCTAAAATGAAAAATTATTATTATTTTATGATGCCGGAACTGAGATCAATACACAATCTTTAACTTTACCAAATTTCATAAATTTATATTCATAATTACAAAAGCTAGAAGACAGACAGACAGACAGATAGACGGATAGAGCGAAACTATAAGGGTACCTTGATTATTACGGAATCCCAAAAAACAGCATCAATCACTAGGTAATCAATTATTGTAAAACACAACTCATTACAAATAAAACACTAATTTATAATTAGATGTTATTTATTAGTTGTTACAGACCAATTTGTACAAATTGAAAACCATAACAACAATAGCGCCGAAATTAATAAACGAAATACATCAACTATTCAAAACGTAAGGGCAACATTGTAAAATAGAGATGTTAATCTACAAGAGAATATCAATGTTATTATCATCGTGTAAAGGTGAAACTCGCCTGCTAGGATATTTGTATGCTAATTCTTTGTGGCCCATGTCAGTTATTAGTCACATTATGGAAACAGTTTTGTACTAATTTGCGGTATCAAATGTGAAAGCCGAGCTGTATAATATATTATTATATCAGGTGCTCTAATGTTATGTAGTTACATATTTTTAAGAAATAAATCCTTTTCCAAATATAATAATGGGTTGCATTTCCAATGTATCTGAAAACTCGAGAACGGCTAGACCTATTTGGCTAATTTCGAAGTTCAGGAAAGGTTTGAACGGTGAGAAATATTTGATTGGCAATTACTGAAAATGAGGATTAAATTTTCTAATTGTGGATGTTACACTCACCTAACTACTAACATTATATTTTATTATTCACGTTTAACTTTTATGGAACTGTAACTTATATTTTATGTACTTACTTATAATATAATTTGGAAACAAACGTAAACGCCTAGCTAGCACTGCGTTCTTAAACCTACATGGTTTTTTTGTTAGTGTATAATAAAATATTGTAAGTAATTTGTTTTTTTTTATCAATAAAAAAACATACTGCTTACCGTGTTTAATTTGTAACTTGATAGGTGGCGTTCAGTTGACCTGTTTGGTTATATTACAAAAATAAGCCTGCCTTAGGTAGGTGTAAAATATTAGGTCCTTACATAATATGAAATTGGCATTTTGTCGTACTGGCCACTTTGATCTCAAATATATCTTCTTTGGTTAGGAATTCCAGTTTCAAATTTATACCGCTATTGACTCATGCATTTGTGTTTCGAAAACCGTAATTCATTTGCTTTTTGCTCTTTTGGTTTTTTCTTTGCACCACTCTGTTTACAAAATGGAAAACTTGAAATATCGTATTATTTTAGAGTACGGGTTCCACCGTGGCAGCAGTGCTGCAGAAACGGCTCGAAGGATTAATGATGTGTATGGCGGCGGTGTCGCAAAAGAAAACAAAGTGCGTTTTTGGTTCCAACGTTTTCGTTCTGGAAATTTCGACCTGCATAACAAGTCCCGTGGACGGCCGGAGACCAAAGTTGATAATGAAGAATTGAAGGTTATTATGGAAGCGGATACATTGCCAACCACGTCCGTGTTAGCTGCAGGCTGCGGTGTTAGTGATTAAACTGTTTTAATCCAAATGAAGCAAATTGGGAAGGTGAAAGAGCTTGAAAGGTGGGTACCTCATGAATTGAGAGCAGCAAACCGACAAACGCGCGTCGACTGCTGCGTTACTTTACTCAACTGGCACAATAATGAAGGGGTTTTAAATCGAACCATTACCTGTGATGAAAAGTGTATCCTGTACGATAATTGGAAACGCTCATCGCAATGAACCCTGGCGAACCAGCGAAAGCCTGCCCCAAGCGAAATGTTACTCAAAAAAAAGTTACTTGTGGCCATTTGGTGGACTAGTGCCGGTGTCGTTCACTACAAAGTCAAAGTCAAAGTCAAAAATTTTTATTCAAAATAGATATTTTCATACACTTTCTGAACGTCGATCTACATGATGCCTACCACCGGTTCAGAAACTAGCCCGGCGAGAAGAACCGGCGTAAGAAAGTCGCGCGGGGCCATCTTTTATCAAAAAGATGGAAAATTGTTCTTTTAAAATATAAAAAAGGCATATATAACAATGTTATGACTAAAACTACATAACAAGAGTACAATAATATATGTAATTTAGAAGTAGCCTTGCAGGCTCACCTCATTCCCATGGTGTGCTATCATTCATAAAATCATTAACTTTATAATAGGCTTTAGCACACAAACGTTCTTTAACTACTTTTTTAAATTTATTGATTGAAAAATTTTGAACGCTTTCTGGGATCTTATTGTATAGGCGTATACACTGGCCTTTAAACGAGTTCTTTACTTTACTAAGTCTAGTCACTGATACATCAAGCTTATGCTTATTTCGGGTATTTCTATTGTGGTTGTCACTTTTCTTTTTGAATAGATTTAATTTTTTTTTAACATATAATACAATTGATAGAACATACTGAGAAGCTACAGTTAAGATTCCAGTTTCTTTAAACTTCTCTCTTAATGAAGTGTTGGGGGCCAGCTTGTAGATTGCCCGAACAGCTCGCTTCTGCAACACAAATATAGTATTTATATCGGCAGCATTTCCCCACAGTAGAATGCCATAGGACATTATACTGTGGAAGTAACTAAAATATACAAGTCTTGCTGTGTTTTCGTCTGAAAATTGTCTTATTTTACTCACTGCAAATGCTGCTGAACTGAGTCTGTCGGCCAACCCAACAATATGAGGGTCCCACTGTAGTTTTGCGTCTAAAGTTATACCTAAAAAGACAGCTGTATCTACTAGTTCCATACCTTTTCCATTCAATAGAACATTGGTTTCAGTTTGCCTTACATTTGGCAACGTGAACTTTATACATTTAGTTTTTTTGCTATTTAACAAAAGATTATTAACACTAAACCAGTGTACTATTTTTGAGAGAGCATTATTTACTTCGTCATAGCCTGAGGTTTGGCGATTAATATTAAAAGTAAGTGACGTGTCATCGGCAAATAAGACTATCCCGTTTTTTCATTAATAAGGTATGGTAGGTCATTTATATAGACCAGAAAAAGAAAGGGTCCTAAAATGGATCCTTGTGGGACCCCCATCTTAATTTTGGTACCTGTGGATCTTTTTCCATTTATCTCACCCCTCTGAGTCCTATTTGATAAATAAGATTTTAAGAGGACGAGTGCTGGTCCCCTTACTCTATAGTGGCATAGTTTCCTGATCAATGTTGTGTGCTGCACGCAATCAAATGCCTTAGAGAGATCGCAAAAAACTCCTAAAGCATCCTGCGACCTCTCCCAAGCATCAAAAATATAACTAATCAGATCAACGCCAGCATCTGTTGTAGAGCGACCCTTCGTAAAACCAAATTGTTTATTATGTAAAATGTTATTAATATTTAAGTGTGCTAGTAACTGAGTAAGTATTATTTTTTCATATATTTTACTTAGTGTTGGCAAAATAGATATAGGTCGGAAGTTAGATGGATCCGACTTACTACCAGACTTAAACAAAGGTAAAACTTTACTATGTTTCATTAGATCAGGAAATACGCCACTTTTTATACAATCATTAAAAATAGTTACTAAGTAAGGTGCGATAATATCGATTATAGATTTAATAACTTTCATTGATAGACCCCATAAATCTGCAGTATTCTTAATATTTAATAAATTAAAGTTTTTAATAATATCTTGCGGTCCTATTTCTTTAAATCTAAATTCGATTTCACACTCTTTTACATTATCTTTAAGAAGTAATTCAGCATCAGCAGGAGAGGCATACAAATTTTTGGTGGTTGAAACTGGGATGTCAGCAAAGAATTTCTCAAAAGCAGTTGCAACTTCACTGTCGGATTTAATTATTTTATTATCTATATTCAATTTAAAATATGTGTTGCAGCTGGTGACTCTTCCAGTTTCATTTGCAATGATTTGCCAAGTTGTTTTAATCTTATTTTTCGAATTCTTAATTTTATTTCTAATGTGAAGAGATTTTGCTGCAGAGCAAACTTGCTTAAATTTTTTTGAATATAACCTTACATAATTTTTAAATTCTTCACTTTGATTCATTATTCTTTCATTATAAAGTTCATACAATTTTAATCTACTTTTTAAAATACCTGCTGTTGCCCATTCGCTGAATTTACTTTTACTGTTTGTTCTCACTGTCTTAGGGGTGAAAATAGTATCAAATTTATGTTTTATTAATTTAAACAGTTAACCGAACGACATATCCGGGCTACTATGATACTCTAAGTGTCCAATATTAGCTATAATTTCACCTCTAAACTTCTCAATATATTTGACATTTATTGGTATACATGTGTTTCTGTCCTTGTGTAATTGTTTGCAATTATTATCTATAGGGAAAATGGCCCGCTGTCCACAGTGATCAGAGCTTAGTATGTTAATGACTTCCTTATTTAATTGATCTATGTTGGTAAAAATGTTATCAATGCATGTAGCCGAGCTATTACTGATCCTTGTTGGTTCAAAGAATAAATGAGTTAAGTTATATGATTTTAACAATGAAGTAAATCTAACAGTGGTGGAATTACTTTCTAAAATATTTATATTAAAATCACCACACAATAATATATGTTTGTTAGATACACTTATCTTAGTTAATAACGTTTCCATTATTTTTTCAAATAAATCATATAACCCTAAAGGAGGCCTGTATACGCTAACAATAATAAAGTGTCCCACCTCTATACAGGCTATTTCAGTTGTTCGTTCTGTAGAGAGGCTTACTATGTCTTTACGTTCTTTATATTTTAAATTCTTCTTAATTAATATAAGTGAGCCGCCTCTTATGACTCTTACAGCTTTTTTAAATCTGGCCAGACGATTAGGGCAGATGTCTATTGTCAGCAACTGCAAATCATGATGGAAAAGCTAGCTGCTAAACAGCCGAGGTTGGTCATTCGCTCGAGGCCACTACTGTTTCAGGACAACGCCTGCACAAAGACCACACACTGCACAACAGACGGCTACCACCGTATTCCCCGGATCTTGCTCCAACAGATTACCTACCATTTTTTTACAAATTTGGATAACTTCTTGCAAGGAAAAGTTCAACTCCGATGGGGCAAATAAATATATTATGTTTAAAAAAAAAACGGCTTTATGTTCCTCCTTTAAAAAACTCCAATTTCATATGTAATGACCTAATATGTATGTATAGATGTAGATGACGGTGTAGATATTGGTGCAGTTCATAGATAAGATGCTAAGTGATAAATATTTTGTTCGTAAAATGTATACTTATAATATTATTATATTTAGAAACAAAATATTTAGACTATAGCTACTGCTAAATTGTCAAGACGTTTATTCTAAAAATATTTACAAAAAATCGAAAAAATAAATACATTTCGCTCTTTACGGCGCTTTAAGTTAATGACCTGACACAGATGATTGCGTATTGATGTTATTTAGTCAAAACCCTTGCTCCTTCTTTAAATTTTATTTCTGTTAGGTTGATGGCCTCAGTACCTTATGAGCGCACAATGTAATTTTATTTAGTATAATTTTTTTCCATTTTTTTTTAATATTTTTCTGCCTCAACGTCTTTACATGAACAGTAGAATATCCGTCATTGTTTTTGAACAATCATTAAACGCCCTTAGATATAAAAGTTATCACTGAAGTATCATCTTCTCTGGTTACTTAAGTGTAAAAAAGTTTACGTAATTATCCTTCCTATATATCAATACTTTCAGTATATTTGGCACAGTTAAAGTTTTTGTGGCGGAAGGTGTGCAGAAATATAAGATTTTTAATAGTGCTTAGAGATGACCACTAGTAATAATAAATATATAAAGCACAATTAGAGACTTTAATTTTATTTTCATAATAATTATGTATCGTGTATTATTAAACTCATTAACCTTTTACTTTAAAATTATTTACCAAAATTGTTCGCCATTAATTTGCTATGATTAAATGCTGTTTACATCACATTAGGGTGTGGTCTGCGCCCTGCGGCTTGACTAAATTGTATTCACGACTTAAAAATAGATATTTATATACAATTTGATGACCTCTGTGGCTCAGTGGTTAGTGCGGTGGTGCTCAAGCCGGAGGTCGAGGGTTCGAATCCCGCCGAGGGAACAAAAAGCTTTTCATATTCCTGGGTCATTGATATGTATTAAATATGTATATAATATAATAAAAAATCTCGAATATAGGTATTATTGATAGTATAAAAAGAATTTAAGTATAATTTGTTGTCTAATACCTATAACTCAATTTCTTCGGATACTTAGCACGGGGCCAGATTGACGTGGTGGAACTATAACTGACTAATATTATTATATTAATTATTATGTTTCGGCCTGATATTTATTTTTAACCTCACCAAGATTTACATTGTATTATGTATACATATTTTACTTAGCTCTGCCGATTACTAAGACCATTAAAATTACTCGGCAAATTTAATCTTAACGTAAATAAAAGAAAAATATCTCACTATAATACTACTATTTAAATTATCACATATTAACCATGCAATGAAGAAATACAATGACACATTAATGCCCGGTTCCTATGTTGAACTTGTCGGTAGCTTATCTTATCATTATCGCTATTATTTTAAAAGTAATTCAAAGTGTCAGATATAAACTAAGTTTAACTTAAGTGACGATTAGGGTCCGTTTATCGATTCCATTACTCGTAATTGACATAGCTACTGATAGATGGCACTGAAACAGAGAGGATATTAAAAATTTTAAAGAAAAAAATGTTTTTCTTAGTTCAACTAGCATTATTCATTAACAACAAAATAATTTTTTATTTTGTTGCTAATATCCTTGCTTTATCCGTAAATTTAAAAACAGATTAATCTAGTGACCACGTTAGATGTCACTTTTAGGATTCGAATACTCTGCGTCAGTTGAACTTAGTTTATGTAGAGTTTATGTAAAATGTTCAGAAACCGGGTAACCGTAATTTGGTGCAATTTAATATTTTCATTTATGTACAGATTAAATTAGTTTGCATAGTCATTATATAATAAATTATTAACTACGTAATTAACCGGAACAGAATTATTAATTTTCCAATGTATCATTTCAATTATCAGGAAATCAGCAAATGGATAAGGAATAATCAAAATAAAAACAATCAGCTGTATGTGGTCAATGAACTACAACCTGAATACGTTAATTGTATAGCCTATGTTACCTGGGCTATTATTACGAATCTAGTTACAAGAGCCCTCCCCCGGAATAGCATGAATCATGATGACATCAACATTGTCGAAGGGATCAAAGTAAACACATCGGAACATACGACATGTCCGCTATCGATCAGCGGCTTAAGTTGCCAGAGGAACATTTCTTAGCCTTATCGAGCTTACCCAACTATGGCAGATTTATTTTTGGCTCTATGGCATATTAATAATTTAAAAAAAAACTAACTATTCTTAGTTTTTTTTTTAATTATTAATATGGTTGATTTATTAATATTGATGATCGAGCACATGATAATATAAAAAACTTAGGCCTTTTCATCCGTTATTGGATGATTTATACAGTTGTGGCGGACACGCGCCACAATCCTGAATCGCGCTATCTAAGTTTTCTATGATCGGTTATTATATACGACGATAAATAGAACTACGACGTCTTGGTTTTTACATATCCTTCTTACGCTTGAGTGGTGATAATAATAATACAGCCACAATTGTTATATTCTCCTTTATTGGTACTTATGAGAGAGATGCTTAACAGAGACACGTATTACATATGAGATAAGCCTAACACAGATACGTCTACACTATATATAGCCTTTTGGCTAACTAAAATAAACTAACTAGATAGGCTGTGCTTGTGACATCTGTCAATATGACATTGATAGTTCTTCTTTATAATACTGGTATATTATGCAACAATATGACATCTGAAATGCATACAAGTGGTGTATACTGTAGTGCCTGGGACAGTCGGTTTTTAAATGTCGTTTGGTGGCCAAGCACATACGGCATTCTCACAACATAGCCAGTCAGGAATGACTGGTCAATATGTCTGGGGCCAACCATGCACGGGTTTCCTCACGATGATTTCCTTCACCATTAGAGAGACTGTATAATTTACTTCAGATCTGAAAAAGAATTATTGGTACACGCCACAACCTGGAAATCGAACCTGCACTCTCTCGAGTACGAATTAAACGGTCTACCCACTAGGCCACGGAGCTTTTATTATAATATGTATAATATATATCTTATGATAATTTATGACACATTTAAAACCTCTTTAGGACATGTTGAAGCATTTACATAATTATAATTAATATAAATCATTTAATTTTAAATAAAAAATAATTATAAGAAAAGTCAAAAAGTTAGAAATCGGACTGTGCTAACTGAAAATTTATAAAAAAATAGTCGTTTACAAAGTAAAGTCGCTATAGGACATTTATTTTAGCATTCTAGCATAATATCATAAACGAATCAAATCAAATGAATACAACAGAAATCGTCAACCATTGGGTTGACGACTTCCGTTATTTTTAAGTTTCTAGCACTGTAAGAATAGCTTTAGTCTAAGTCTGAAAATACATTTTGTGTCTCGAATATAGTATTACAAATTATATAAAACTAATTCTAATTAACAACATAGGTACTCGACTCGATGTTCATTTTCTATAAAGTCCGTAAATTAAAGTTAGTAAGCATGACCACACAGGCAAGCTTAATTTATTTAAACTGACACAATTTATAGTGAATATCAAAATTGAATATTAATAAATAGGCCCATAAAGAAAGTTTCGGCAGTACGTGAAGACTTTTCTTTACAAAACACCCGTGTTTTTAACCTTAATAATATGGTACTGTCGGCGACTGAATGAACACAAGTCGGTGCCAAAATATAAGTTGTGGACCGCATCTGTTTGAATGAATCTGATATAGGATAGGGGGATTTGTCTTTGTAAATATGAATTGTATCAAATACATATTGAAATCAAGTGCAAAGTTGCATACAAAGAGACAGGTGCAAGAAAAACAGAGGAATGTAATCTATATTTGATGAGATTTCATAAATCTGCTGGGGTAGTATGACTTTTTCTTACAGGAAATTTAAACAAGAAGATCAGGGTAGATAATTTAATAATAATACAGTGTACGTGTACCTACGAAAATGCAGAGGTAGGGCACGCCACCGCGCGCAGCGCATTTTCAGTATTTAAAACTATATTCTGCATATACTATACTAATAACAAAGCATGTCAAACATTACCCAAAAAAAAATTTCATACAAGAAAAGACTCCTGCCATCTGATGAAAACCGATTGAACTACGATGTTTACAATGGAACTACGTACAATTTAAAATGCAAGCCTAGTCACATCAGAAAAAAAAGCGATACGTAACGTCTTTCTTTTGAACAAACGAAGGTTGCTTTAAGGAAAAGTCGCGCAAGGTCCGAGGAAAAAAGGAGACGACGCTGCAAAAAAGATCGACTGTCGTCTTACGATATCTTTAAAACTTTTAGCTGAAAGTACGCTCTTATCAACAGGGAACCCTTTATCATCATCTGATGATCAAAGGTGGGTGTTGGTGGAAGGTGAGTGATAATGTAAGGTAAGTCAGATGTATAAATAACTTATAAGCTTTATGAAATCTATATAAATTCTATACACGACTATAAATTTTAAGGTTTTTTCTCGATGTCCTCGGGTTCCCGTCATCAGATCCTGATTTCTTTCATCACAGAACCCCTAAAAAAAATATATACAAGTTTTGAAAGAAAAAAAAGATTCAACAAAATTCATAAACAACAAAAAAAATCATAAACAAAATAGTAACGGACGATCATAGCAGCAGTCGCGCGTCATTTGGTGTGAGCTGTTGAAGATTTCCAAGGTTTGTCTCCGAAGATCTTCATTAGATATTGATACTTTGTTTGGCAATAAGCCTTCCCTGATAAATGTGCTAATCGATGATCTAAATAGCATCAGAAGTTTTTGAGAAAATCAACAAACAAAAATATATACATACGTACTAGTACATGCATTAAAGTAATGCAAGTATGAGTACATATGTATAATGTAATTAAACTCACAGAAAGAGCTGAATGCGAAAGAAAAAATTGCCTAAATAACATCTATTCATAGTATATTTGCCTATTTATTCATAAGAATAAATAGGTGAAAAAACTACTACACTACAAAACTACATTCACATCTTTCAATCAGTGCACTATGGCACATGGCTAGCGGGTTGTCTCTGAAGCCGACAAGGTCAACAACGATGGTCGCGGGTATATACGATACCGCCAAAGGAACAAAAAGTTTTCTTTGTTCCTGGGTATTGGAGGTATAATCAAATTCTTAAATATATGTATAGCATAAATTCCCGTTATCTGGTACCTGTAACATAAGTTCTTCAGATACTTAGCATGGGACCAGATTGACGTGGTGTGAAGCGTCCGTAGATATTATTATTATTATTAAACAAGCCTAACTAGTTTTCATCCAATCAGAGAAATTAGGCTTAATTATTTGTTTTATTATTATTTTACTGGATTAGCCATGGTTTAGTGGCTAGTTTCTGCGTAATAGTTAATTTATAACGCAATCCCGATATCGAAAGCCAAGTCAATTATCAGGATAATCCAGGGCTATGTTCAGAAATTTGAGCTAATAATCAAACACATTACGCAGGAAAACAATGGAGTTCTGAAAATTCATGAGAATAAAATTCGACATAATATTGTGTGCAAGATAATTGAGTGAAATAAGATATATCTTATTCCGCTCAATTATCTTGCTGCTATAGCAGTCTAAGTAAGCAGTAGCAGAATTGTGATTGATTAAACCTATATGCCATTAGATAAGAGTTGGCGCCTACAAAATGCATACATCTTACTGTCTATGAATAATCGTGCCACGTCGCGTAATGCTTATATTCATAGACAGCACACAACGTAACTTTTACACATGTTGTAGGCATCAACTTTTGTCTAACGGCCCAAGACGTAAGCTTATGAATCATGATTCCTAATGCTTACATAAATCCAGCGTGGATTATGTTAAGTTTTGATTATTATTATAAATGAAACAATTATATGTTTTGTTTCCAATTTAATTTAGAGTTTGAACTGCAGGTAACTTTGAAATTTAACTGATTTTGAAACCTTTTATTCAAATAATGTTACTAACAAATTACATTATTTTGTTTACCTTTATCGGTACTCGCTCTATGTGGTTTATCCAAATTAATATCTACATTAATTAACTAAATATAGTTTTAATTATTGTTTGATCTTGTGTATTTGATCGATGTTAATTTTGTACACGAAATAAAGTTATATAAAATAAATAAATAATTTATTTGGAGATACGATAGGAGAGAATTGTAGGAGATAGGATATTTTATAAAATATTAATAAGGTCTGTCTTCTAAGAAAAAAAATCTTCATTTGTCATAATCATCGACTACTATGGAATCTAAAGGGATACGATAAGTTAGTGAGAGACTTTTAAATAAAGGAGAAAGGTGACGTAATTTACCTTGCTTTGTCGTGGAAAAACGCAAGGGGTACGCTTTTTCTTGTTTGTTGTATAGTTAATTAAGGTAAATTTCAAATCGCTATCCTTGGTACAAGTGAGCCAAGCTCAACTAAGAGTTACCTTGGTTTGAAAAAAAAATCATCCCGAAATAATGCTAAAGATCCATACAAAAAACTAGTTACTTAGCGCTAAGAATACAGAGTGCAATTGTCAAAATGGCTTACTTCAATCGGTCAATATAAACATGGCTTAAGCGTCATTGGTAAATTTTGACAGATAATATTCGCTGCATTCTTAACATATATATACAGTATATTCCTACTAACCATCTTTCACATTTATAATAATAAATGTGAAAGCTTATGAGGATGGATGGATGGATTAATGGATGGATGTTTATTACTCTTTCACGCAATAATCACTGAACGGATTTTGTTGATTTAGCTCTGGATTAACATATAGGCTACTCTTTATCTCGAAAAAGTACAGTGTTCCTGTGGGATACTGTATTTACGCAGCCGGTGCTGCATAAACTAAAACGTCGCTATATCGTCGACCGATACTCAATAAAGTACACAAAGTCCCAATTTGACCGATCTCAGTTTTGTATCGACAACCTAACCCTCGAGAGCCCGATGTTAAAACCGTTAATCTCCAAATCAACGGTCCAACCATTCCGCTGATTAGAGATTACTCTGATCCAATCTTTTTGGGCGATTGACTCGATCGCGCTACAATACTGCCCCATTTGCCATAATGTTTCGGTTCGTCGCCATCTTTGTTTTATTTACGTTTGGCTTTGATAAAAATATTTTTTAATTGTCCTCGTGTTGTATGCAGAAACTATGCATGTCTGTGTGAAACCACTGAATTTGTACTGAAAAACAACAGTATTTTAAGGTCAACATTGTCATTGTGTGCTATCGTAGTTTTCTTTGTATTGTTTACATTTGTGTGTATATGTAACTACAGATTGTACAGAATAAAGAATATTTTCATTTTTTTCATTTCATTTCAGAGTAGGTGCCCAGATGAAGAATAAAAGAACTTTGTATGATAAAATATGACTGTATTCATGGTAATGTGGACTGTATTTTACATATGATTTGTACTGGTTGCTTACGTTGACAAGATCGTAATAAGAACTTAGGTTAAAACCTGCGTTGCGAATTAGGCGCACGCGCAGGCTCCGCGCGCCCCGTTGCGGTGTAGCCATGAAACTTTTTATATAACTCTGTAACCGGCTGCGTGTCAATAAAATAGAATCCAGCTAACGAAACAGGGTTAGCTCACATCGAGACGCGACGCGATGCGGCGTTGCATTTTATGACGGCGATTCAAAGTCTAACTTTATATGACTTTCACTACACAATAAGATTCATGTTTCATTGCAAGAGTGCATGCATGTAAGACTTACAAGTGTGAACTGACGCTTGTAAGTCTTACATCCTGATGTATGACTAAAAATCTAATGATACCCAGACTCAAAGAATTCAAGATTATGTTTCTATCTTTAGCTTTCTTTGTTCACGAAATCATAATAATATGATTTCTTCAACACCGAAAGAATTATCAAAGGAGAATTTGTACATAAATGTATTTTCCCCTTGGAAAATTATATTATGATATAGAAGCTGTATAGAGCTAACGTGTCAGTCTAGACAAATGATTGACTTCGTTAAATAAAATTCCTCCAAAGATCAGCCTGCCGGAATATAGAATTGTTAAACATTTTCTCAAGAAATGTATGATTTCATTTTTTATTATTCCTGAAAGACGTGATAACTTTTCTTATATCTTTTTACCGAAAAAGTCACCTGTTAATAAAATGGGAATTATTTTGTAAAATCTATATGGAATAAAAAAAATTTGCTTTGAATGCTGGAAATAGATATTCCTATTATATTACTATAAATACAAGAAGTATTTATAGTAAGTAGTAAGTAAGTAGTAAGTAAGTATAGTACTTATGTAGTAAGAAGTAATTATATTTCCATCTATTTTCTGTCATAGATAATTTTGTGTATTGAAAAATCTTATACTATAAACGATACAACCTTGTGTATAGATAAGTAATCGGTTTCTCGACGAAAACTGCTGCAAGTATTACCATGAAATTTAGCATGCAGGGCAGTGGCGAAGGGTAGTTTTACTTCAGAGGGAAGCCCTGGTCGCTAGACGTGACATGTGCAAGTTTTTTGAAAGGAAATTTAGCACCATATTATGTGTGATGGTCAAGGTCGATACAAGCGTGTAGAGTTGTGTCATGTCCGAGAGAAATTGAGAAATTGAGAGTACTATTCTTATAGTTATACCTACGGTTCGTATTCCTATAGTTATATATACGGTATTTTATACCTACAATTAGGTATATTTCAAAATACAAAACTACGGTAAGTAGTAAGTACTAAGGTACTTAATAATAAAACGTTTTTCTGTGTATTAATTAACTATTGTAAGATAATCATAACCTTAAAACACTTCCACGGTACTACCGCCTATTAAATATAAGTATTATAATTATTATAATATAATTAATAATATATAATATTATGATCGTTTATTATTATGATAACTACAAATTACAATTGATAGTAGGTACGCATCCAACTTTCCGCTTACCGTAAAAGTCAATTTATTCAAAGGATTTATCACCAACAATAAACACAACACAGGTACTAAGTAGTTTCACATTCAATATTCACATATAAGAACATAAACACGTATTAGTTTAAACTTTAAGATTAATTGTATTAATCACTTCTCGCAGCTCAATATAATTTCAAAAATAATAGTTGAACAATAATGATGATGATGCACTCACGATGCACGCGACATTGTCTAGTGACGGCTCCTCATTGGTGAAAGCTACAAAATAGCGGGTTAATGTCACAGATAAATAGTCCTTAATTACTTCAAACTGTCATCGGACAAATCATATTAATAATATTGTTCTTTAGTTGGCCAGCCGACTATTAATAACAAGTTTGAATTTCAACTTTATTTCTAACGAGATAAGGTTCCTATGATCTTCCACCATAACTCCGAATATATCGGGTTTTAAAGAGATAGTATGTGATTCCAATATTCGTGTCAAAGTTGCAACGACCAGCGCATAGATGTCGGTCTACATCGCGCTATCGCTTGTCCGACCTTGCTTGTATAAGATATTTTTGTTTTCTATATATTAGTTTCCATGGTTCCCCGCCCAAGGCCCCTTTCAAGGGCCCGGCGTAGTAGAAGACGAAGTAGAAATTATATTAGTTTTGGCTGGAGATTTCACGAGGTAATCTGAAAGGAAAACCGATAAGAATGGACTTCCCTAGACCCTTCGCCACTGATGCAGGGACTTTTGGGGGAGAAAATCGATCTAGCTAGGTCGTCCCTGGAATACTGAGCATTTTTAAGCTATAAACGTTTTTTCTTTCGTTGTGCAACAAAACATCAATAATTTCGACTCTATTATATCAACCCCATTGGCAATTTGGTATGCGAATGTATAATTTTCGCTTTGTTCCGAAAGTTCGGATTGTGGTGGGTTCGAATCCTTGTTAGAAATATATTTTTGGGATAATTTTTATTTTTTAAAAACAGTACTTCGAGCAAAGCTCGGTTACCCAGATACTAAAATATAATACTACATAAAGCTATTTAATCGTTTGATTCAATAGTAAATAATTATAAAATAGACATTTTATTATTATTTAATTAATTCAGTACCTTTAAAATAATAAAAAATGGCAAAAATATTTATATTACCGGGATTTGAACCCACCACATTCACAATTTTCGAACAACTCAAAAATTATTCATAAGCATGCCATTCTGCCACTCGGACTGACACTTATTTGGTTGAAATTATACTGCCTCTGCCTCTTCCAGTCTCATCTGAAATTATCTTCCTAGTGGTTTTGACTTCTTTTTTAGCGTTCATTATTTTTTCTTTTATAACCTTTGTGTTGTGTTGTTGACCTTTTCCAAATTTTTTTAAACATTTATTGACATATTGTTTTTAGAGACGCTAGCTGCGCGTTGTGCGTGAACGGAGTGTTAATTACGCAAAAAGTTAATCCACTTTATTATGCAAATTATAATTATCAAATTACTACAACAATGCAATTTTTGTTTATTACAAACAACTTTTTCTTGAAATGTCAGGAAAAAGTAAATTTAACCCGTAAGCGACGAAGCGGTGGTGAATTTTATCGCAGATATTTATGTAATGTGATGGCTAATCTGTCATAGTCTGTCATATATAAAATTTATCTTCCGCCGAATCGTGTTTCATCATATTGATTTATCTATAGATGTACCATATCTACGGACTTATCTGATGGAATAAAAACGTATAAGAGTCAGTTAACACCGAGACGGGATACGACGCGATGTGGCGCTGTCTATTAAAATAGCGATTCAAAAATGATATTTATTTACTACACAATAATATACACGTTTCATTGTAACTTCAAACAGTGGCACTTCGAATCGTTGCAATAAAACGTTTATCTTATTGTGTAGTAAATAAGTTTCAATTTGGAATCGCCGTCTTAATAATGCAGTGCCGCATTTCAGTGTAAACTGACACCTAGTGATAGTTTTTCGCTTTTCGTGGACCTATAATTTGAATAAAGAACTATTTTGCTACTAATACAATATCTCTTCACTGTTAGTCATGTTTTAATATTATATTGTAACAGTTATGATTCCGAAAGACAATTGCTTAGCTTTACAATGACAGATATACGTATCATTAACTGATCCTGATATTATGTGTGATAATGTCCTGAAATTCCTCAAATATTGTAATTTAAATAACGTAATAGTGGTTACTGATAACCTATGTAGTTTTGGAACTACATAGGTTATCAGCGACCAAGCGACCTTAAATAGTTTAAAAAAAAACTCTATTCTTCCCTTGAATAGCTCATCTAGGGACAAACCTAGGGACTCAATAGTAAAGACAGTGATGATGACGATGTTGACTTTTTAAATTACCTATAATTTAACTCTTTTGTCCCTCAATTCTGGAAATTTGTCCAGGTGATATGAAATATGATCGCATGAAATACGGAGAACACTGTTTGAATATTGATAGAGCACCTGTTCTGCCGATAAGCCCGTATAAAGTTGGTCTGTAAAGATTTATTGATAGCGAGTTGGGAAGAAAATTTATAATCCGCCACACTGTTTTGATATAACGTCAGTTATACAAAACTTTAACTGATTGTGGATATTATACATCTAAAACAAGTCTCAAAACAAAATTAATGCTACAATTACTTTCAAGTATCGCTTTAGTCCGCTAGCTTTTGTCCGCGTAAATACAGTATCCCACGGGAACCGTATATCAAATAAAAAGTAGCCTATGTTCTAATCTATATATGCCAAATTTCATGATGATCGGTCGAGTAGTTTTTATGTGAAAGCGTAGCACTAAACAAACAAAATCCCATACACATTTATAATATTAGTAAATTAAATTGTTAGTCCTGAACAGTTTACTTTACTGCAGTATGTGAGTTTGTTTGTTTAGTTGCTTTCACGTTAAAACTACTCAACCGATCATCATGAATAAAATAAACTGTTCAAATTCATTAATATAAAATATTCAATTAGTATTAATTAAAGTGTCATTGTATTTCTTCACCGCACGGTAATTATTGGTTAATAAATTTTAATTGATTAGCATTATTATATATAGTTATTCCAGTCAGTGTCTAAACTTTCAGGAGTAAAATACTCTTGAATATAAGCAACTTTTACTATGCCATCGACTTTCCAACTTGAAAAAAAAATGAGCTGTTTCCTACAAAATGCTATCTATGCTATTATTCAAGTAGGAATATTGATCCCATAGTAAAATTTGCTTATATTCAAGAGTATATTCACTCCTGAAAGTTTGGATACTGACTGGAAGAACACACAATGTTGTTAACAGCCTCCGTGGCTCAGTGGTTTAGAGCTTGGCTCTCAACTCGGAGGTCGTGGGTTTGATTCCCGCATTGGGAAAACAAAAAATTTTATTTCCAATTTTGGCTAGGACAATGCAGGCTGATCACTTGATTGCCTGGCATGTAAAAAAACGGATCTGCGTCTGATCTCTCGCCAGTCGTGTCGGCCTGTCTGTCCCATTGGGTTTCTAGAGTAAAGGAAGAGAGAGTGCTCTTGTGTACTGCGCACACACTAGGGCAATACAAAATAACTCTTGCGTAGCTGGCCTGGTTTCGATGAAACCAGCCACCGTCTGGAGCTATTATTATAGTGTACAGAAAAACCACGTCTAAGTCTATTTTTATAACGCTTTTATTAGTTTCACTTGTATGTTTGCTTGCTTGCTTGATTGTTTGTTTGTAACCGACTCCTTTGGGATTGCAATTTTGTCCTACTTTGAACGATCAGATTTAATTCAAACTTTGCACACCTGTCAAAGACCGATGACAATGCAATAATTCGATTAAAATATCCGATTATCCTGATTAAATTCACCAGGATTCATCAATTTCTTTCCGCATCCTTTGCATGAGAGTAAGAGAGATAGAACTAGTGCGCGAACTACGCATGCATGCAGTTCCAGGCTTACTCTTTGGTCCCCCGGTTAATAGATAGCAAATCGTACTAAAAAGCAAAAAATAAATTATACTTTAAAAAAACTAAAAAAACACGCTTTTATAATATAAAATCTAACTAAAAAATAAAATGTAATAAATTTGGATTAAGAATAGTGTCAATGAAAAATACATGTTTATTATTGTAAAAAAGCGTGGGATGCATAGTATCAATAGTTATAAACATTTTATTGGCAGATATGAGAAGGATCTTCACTTTGATAATATTATCTTAAAAATCACTTTAAAATCTGACCGTTTGAAGTGGACCAAAATCAAATCCACTAGCGTCGGTTACATACAAACAAACGTACAGGTGAAGACACTGCACCCCACGCTTTTTTACAATAATAAACATTTATTTTTCAATTACACAATTCTTAATCCAAATTTAATCAATTTTATTTTTTATTTTTAAGTTACATTTTCTATAAAAGCGTGTTCTTTTAGTTTTTTTAAACTATAATTTTTCCCAAGAAGTTTTAGCATGACCTACCAGCATGGTACCAACTTACGAGTTTCTATTGGTCCAAACGCTAAAAATCAGTGTATCATATCAAGTCGACTGATTTATAATCCAATTAATGTAAAACGATAGTGTGAATTATTGGTTACGAAATTTGGGGTCCAGAAGACGGTATAAAAATAACGCTAACAATAATATAAACGAGTATTATTACCTATAGTATGGAGGGCAAACACACACACAAAGCTTTTAGGTCTAAGAGAACTTCAACAAAAGTGCGGGTATGCTAATGTTTGTTGAGACTTGGTTTTTAATTAAAACTCTATCTAAGTTCTTTCAAAGACAGCCCGTCGGGATCCTTGAAGTTTGCAGTTAACCCTTTCGCTGAACCAACTACTTGAGGGTTATAAGACTTGCTGCTTAGATTAAACTTATGTTTCAAATTATTTTAGCGCAGAAGAGCGAATGGCCGGCTCGACTCGAATATACAGGGGTAATTTTTTAACCCGTTGCGAGAGAAACAGGCATAGGGTATGGTATGTACATGAGGTAGAGTACTGTGGCGAATGGAAGCAAATTTCATAACAAATGTCAAACCTCAACTGCCCCAAACAACCCTAAAAGTAGGGCAGTGTAAATGTGGTCACTTTTTGCCTCGACGTGTCTCGTCTATAGTATACACCTAATAGGTATTGCCTGTTACACAAAACTACACCTATCACAAATTAATAATGTCTTCATTATGTAACAACAGCGTCACGAATTCTAGATCTGTCATAAGTCTGAGGATGCGGTAAACTTCGTCTTTCGCGAGCACTCAAACCGTAATACATATTTTTGTGGAAAATATTATACTTTTGTATCACAAGAGTAAGTGACATTTTGTAATAAACTCTAATGCCTTTATCTTGTGGGTATTGAGTTGTTTTTTTGTTCACTTTTAGCGGCAAGTCACATAATTGCTAAGCGACATCGCACACTATGTACTTTATTTTAAGTGTGCTTTCTAAAACAAAAAGAGAGGAGATATATTCGGTTGCAGTTCTTTTGCATTTACAGCTCTTTTTTTAAATGTTTTTGCTAGAAATATTGTATTATACGTGTCACTTTTTCAATAATTTTATTACTTTTTAAATTCATAACATTGTATTTAGTACGTTAATATTACTTTTTTTGGTATAAAGTTAGAGGTTTCTGAGATTTATAAAGATTAACAAGCTTCGTAGCTTCGTAGGCTTCCACAGTTAATAACATCCCGATTCTTCTCATTCTGCGGAATCCGTAACCCAATAGTGAAGATATTATATATATATATATATATATATATATATATATATATATATATATATATATATATAAGATATTATATGATAGTGGATGATAGTAATATTACCAAGCTTTTGCATATTTAATCTAGTCACACTTATTGTACAGATAACATTATAGTAATTGCTCGCAGTCATATTTGTCTCCATACTAACTACTATACAAAAGACTGTAAAGAACTACAATTAGGCAATGAGCAAACCTACTTAGGGCTCATCATTGATAATACTTGATTGATACAAATTGATAAAGTCTGTGGAAAATTACATGCGATCTTAGCAAATTTCTTTTTATTTAAAGACAGATTACCATATTTTGGTATTCTGTAATATACATATATAAAGTTTTTGCGTGTTACTCTCACTGTACAAGGCTTTAGCTACTCAATCCATAACAGACTATACAGTCTGTTATGGATTGAGTACCTACGGTCGCACATTTCAGACATACTTGGATCAAATTTTTAAGATGCAGTATAGGATTCTTAAAATTATAGTGGCGGAAAAAAAAAAAAATTAAAAATGACAATTCGGTATTGTTTTCAGTGTTGTAAGGTTTTGCCGGTGTATCATAAACGTGATTATGTTATGCGATCAATTATTCAAATATAACTCAAAATACGAAAAGATACCATCAATTGTAACATGAAGCGTTTATAGTAAGAAAATATTAATAATAATACATTCTAGCTTTTATGGTACACGTACTTCAAATTATATAATACCTACTCTAATTAACACATTACCCCCTGAAGTACGAGACAGAATAACACCTCTAAATATAAAAACTGTCCTGATGAATTATTTCTTAAATAAAACGATAACGTAGCATCCTGTATGGTTAAAGCTCGGGGGAGCATAGGACTGTCGGCTGCGCAAGTGCAGTATAGTGTCTCGAGTATCGAGACTGTCGTGGCGTATAGCATGCGCGTATACGTCGTACTCACTGCGCGCTCGGCTGGTAGGTGTCCTACCAGCCATGCGCGTCCGACGTCGTACTCACTGCGCGCTCGGCTGGTAGGTGTCCACCTACCAGCCGAGCGCGTCCTTTTCGTTTAAATTAAATTTTATAACTATGTACTTACTTTGTAACGAGCGTGAACCAGCAGCAAGATAAACCTAACATTTAACCTAACCTAACCTAACTTTTTGTCGCTCCATTCCATCCATGTAAATTTTTTGTTTACAGTAAATAAGTAAAAATAAAATAAAAAAATATATGAATAGAAATCTATGATAAAATTTTGTTCTTTGACGATAATTTGCGCTGACGCTAACGAAAACACGTAAGAGCATCTCACCTTGTATATTTTAATTAACATTTAAGTAACGTAAGCCATTTAAATTTTAATTACAAGCTCCCAAATGCACACGACTTTATATATAAGTCAAGAACGTTAATGTCAAGAGTTTATAAGCATATTATCATTTTAAAAGAGCTTGTTTTCAGTGATTATTACAATATTTTGATTAAAAATTTATTTTAATATGAAATACCTAATGAAAACGTTGAAAATGTCTCGTAAATTTAACTTTAGTAATTAATTTTAACATAAGTATAATTTATTTATATTAATATTTTCTACTTTTTATATTTAAGTTTTTCACCAACTTTTTTTAAAGATTGTCTGTATTTTAAGTCAATTTAACTACGGTAAAAAAAGAAATCCCAACTACGTAAATTAAAAATACCTGGGCTATTGTACATACATATACTGCCAAAATCATTACACTTCCTTTTCTGTCTGGCTTCGCTGTGGTCGGGTAAAAATATAACGTATTTCTAAAATATAAAATATTTTCCTTTTCAAAAATTTCAATCAGGTTGTTTAACAGCCAGAAGTAGAAAGATACCTACCTGCCATATTGTTTGGAATTTTGTATAAATTCGGGGCACATAAAGGCTGTATACAGTAATCATACACGACACTGCGTATCGTCCAATCGGCATGATGCTACACTTTTGGTAGGTGTATGGTGTTCAGTGTCATGTCTTCAGCCCCAGAAATACGTAAGGCTGCAACTATAATACGCTTCGGAATCCGGAACACTGGTGAAAATTCAGAGCAGTAAAATTAGAATTCTGGACTAATACAATAAAGTGTAAAATCGAACACACGAGTGTCGAGTCAAAATAATGTCATATACACACGCACGAATTCGACACTTCAATTTTCAACTCTATTGTATTATAGTAGATTTCTATATTTAGTGCTCTGAATTTTCCCGGGCCCGGAGGATTCGCCGGATCGGTCATATTTTAAACTGATTATTTTTGAACTAAATAATCGGGCAACGAACCGAAATTCTAGATTTTTCCGAATTCTCTTTAGATGCGGAGAGGAAATATTCAAAGAATTATCCGTATTGTGTTGAAAAAATACAATACGGTAAACACAAAAGGTTCACATGAGGCCGCATAATCTTATTATTGGCGACATATGCGGCCGGGACCGGCAATTTATTCACCATTGGTAGGAATTGTCACAATTGTATTATTCTTAAAACTTTTACAAAGGACTTTACTCGAAAAAGACAGTATCGAAAAGCTTTGGGTCACACACATCAATGTCCTGGAATTTAGATGAAATGTAGGCGTGTAACGCGATACGCGTGGCGAATTAATTCGTTGATAGGTTTTACACCTACGTCCCGCGTACTTGCCCTCAATAATTTTGTGCGCTTAAGCTCAATTCACGTTATTATGTCTATTCAATTCGCATTCTAGTTCCAGTGTCAGAGCATGCTGCGCGAACGCGTATCAAATCGAGTGTCCACAAGAACGATATCGTGCTCTGACACTGGAACAAGAATGCGAATTGAATAGAAATAATTACGTGGTTGCAAAACTTGAGGGGATGGAACCCCCTGTCAGATATCCCGCGCTTTATTTAATAAATCTTCAGATTACTGCAAATTATATAACCAGTAACTATTTGGTAGTAATAATTTGGGAATTTATGAGAAAGTGAATTTACCAAACATACAACGGATTTTCTACCGACACGAAGTATTTAAACATATGTGGGTAGTTTACAAAAAACGTTTGTCCAACTTCGCGCTGCGCTTGACAGTGCTGACGGGGGTCAAGCGGAAAATGGCGGCCACTCAATGTATGTGTCTATCACAGGGAGAGCCTCTCAACATAATTAATGTATGGAAGAGATAGGCTTGTTTATGTTATTGTGTAAGACAAGGTGAATTAAATAACATTAATGAAGGTATAGTTTTAAGTCATCTCTTGTAGCCTTCTATAAATAAAAAAATATATTGTAATAATTATGTTAACATATTTTATTATGCTGACTGATCACTGATTGAACACGCCTTAGATGAGGCCGTGATATTTATTTTCCTTTCGTGCTCCAGCATGGCTCTTCCATGGTACAAAAATTTATTATATTTTTTATAGATAATAACAATATCACACCACGTCAGTCTGGCCTCGTGGCATCCAAAGAACTTGTGTTACGGGGACCAGACAACGGGAAGTATATTTAATAATTTTATACAATACAATTGTTTAAGATTTTTGTTTATTATATTTTAAAGATATTTAATGTGTATTAAATATCTTTAAATATTAAATATTATATTAAAAAATTATTTTTAATTAATTTTTATTGAAATAATTAATTATTATATTAAAAAATTATATTTAATATTTAATATTATATTATATTAAATGTTAAATATAATATTTAAATATTCTCTAATCCATGACCACCAGGAACATTGAAAACTTCTTGTTTTCAATGTTTCTGGTGGTTTTTAGGCGGGATTCGAACCCGCCGACGTGCTAAGCACTGAGTCACAGAGGCCGTCGATTAAAAATATTATCGATTTTTGTACAGCTGATTAGATAGCTGAAAATTTCTAAACAAAACATTTTCAAACAGAACTTCTGGGGGTCCAAAAAGGCCATTTTCGGTGTTTCATATTATGTTTCATATATTTTTTTCCGTGAAATGGTAAAATGGCTACATGATTAATCTGATTTCGTCATATTAGAAAACAGCAATTTTGTCAGTTTTCAATAGATATGCGTAAAATGGCGCAAATAATATGAGTTGAAAAAAATATATGAAACATAACATGAAACACCTAAAGTGGCCTTTTTAGACCTCCAGATCTATATAACAATACACACTACAAACAATAACATTATACTATAATTATTATTATAGAATTATTGTGTGTAATTTTGGACATAAATGAATTCAAAATATCTACAGTACTGTGGAGTACTATTTCAAACATTCGCATCTCACATTTGACACTGCGGTCTTACGACAGAACAGAGTATATTTACGACTCAGGATCGAGGATTATACGGATTCTTGGGGTAACTCCTTTACTTTTCAAAATGTATTTGGTGAATGTTCTTTGTATTTAGATTGCTTGACAGCTTAATGTTTGTAATGTTACTCCAGTAATGTTATGTGTTGTTTAGGAATATCAAGTAATTTATTATGTGTAATTTTTCGATGTATTTAATATCATTAGCAACATAAAGTGGCAATGGTCTGGACTACTGCACATATTATAGCCCGTAGAACCGAACGTAGGGACGAAAGGTTCTCGTGTGGAGACCACGAACTGGACGTCGAAGCGAAGGACGGCTTCCCACCAAGTGGACAGACGACCTGAGAATAGTAGCAGGGAGTCGGTGGCTACAGGCCGCGAGCGACCGGTCGCACTGGACATCTATGGGGGAGGCCTATATCCTGCAGTGGACGTCATCAAGCTAAAACAAACGAAAAACGATAAATAATTCCGATGAAGCGTCCGCTGTCTATTCCAAGTAACGTGGCGAGGTTCTGTCGCCTATACTCATCTCACCAATCTTTTTACCCACGTATACCAATGTTATATTACATATTATTATATAAGTTACCATGGAGAAAATGACGGGTCAATGGCCAGAATATTTATTACTAGGTTTTTCCCGCGGCTCCGCCCGTGTAAATATCAATATCCGCGAACAAAAAATGTATCACATTTTTTAATCCAGAGAGTTAACTACTACCATACCAAATTTCATCGAAATCTTTTCAGTAGTTTATGCGTGAAAGATAAAAAACACATCCATCCATACATACATCATATTATATACCTTCATTTATAATAGTAGTACGATACAGTAATTTAAAAATAAATAAATATTTTAAAAATATATAAACCGACTTCCAAAGGTTTCTCTACTCGATCTTCTTATTTTTGAAGTCGGTTCCAGCCAATTTGAACGTAAGTTCTTTAAAATATTGTTTGGATGTATATAAGGACGTAGTTATGTTTTTTACTTATTCTTTATTTAAAGGCTCTTCATCAGATGATTATGTCAGCCTGACGTAGTTCTGTTAAATTTAATGATTTTTTTTTATTAAAGGGTTTTACAATTTTATTCTTTGGGCTGGTACCGTTGAGTAGAAGAATAGTTAAAGTTTTGCAGGATTTAAAAGGGGAACTATTTCGACACTAAGAATTATTTCATACTTTTTAGTGATTTTGAAGAATGTTATTGCTTTTACTTTGGAAGTCGGTTTAAATATTTTTATATATTTATTTATTTTTCTTTTTAGCGATATTATAATATTATTGGAACGAAGTTCCTTATGGCGCGTTGCGAATTGTATGGAGGCTGGACGGATTATAGGCACGACACTTTTTGCCACTCGAAATCACAATGTAATAACGACTATTAAGAATGATACAAAAAACGACCTTATCACCTTGACAATAATGTAGAATTTTGCAATTACACATTGTGACTGTTATGACTGTTACATATTGTGACTAGCTAGCCGGGCCTTAGGTTTGCGAGCGGTAGAACGGAAGAGCGCTTGATGTTATTACTCAGTACGGAGCCGGACTTCGCGGCGGTTACACTGCAAGCGGCAAGCAACCCGCCCTGTCCCTACCTAAGGCGCGGCCAACTAGTTCCGCGCGCACAATATATACTTAGTTCAACTATTTGTTTTGTATAATATAATATATTATATCTATACAGATAAACAAATTGAAGTGTCTGTTTGTAATTTCAAATTAACAGCTTTTATTTTCACTTAATGCATTTAAAAGTATGATCGGTACTTACAATAAAATATAAATTTAACTTAAGTTAACATCTTTCTGTCCGTCTGTCAGTCTGTGTGTTTGTTCCGGCTAATCTGTGTAATAAATAAAAATAAATAAAAATATAAAAGAAAGGAAATAAAAAGAATCACATAAATATTTATCTCACCGGGATTCAAACCCGATACCAATTCGTAAACAACGCACAAATTATCATCTACCATCCAGCTGAGGCTACTTTTTATCGCAGCAAAATGTACGGTTCCTCTTGCGCGCACGAGGTCGCGGGCAACATCTAGTATAAGAAAAAACATGATGTGTTAACGTCGATTTTAAGCACTCATGCACAAAATACCTCCATGAAGTTAGTTGGAGTAAAGTCCCACACTCACGAATTCTAAAATGAAATCATCACTCAAAAGTGCCTAGTGTTGAATCGGTCGGCCGCGTGCTCAGATTAGTTCGTAGTAAGTGATTGTCTTCTTTAATTAAATAAAAGTTATTAATCCCCTTTTTCCTTGGTCATTAATTACATAAACTGATGGATTAATTTTCATTAATCTTTTTTGGAGTGTTGTGTTGACAGGAAAAGTAGCGCGGAAAAATGTGTAAGAAAACTTATCAAGCATTATTTACTTTCCTAATAAGATTTTTTTTTTGTTTTCTTAGAGACGCTAGACGTAGTAGTCTGTAGGCGCAAGGTCTGGTGAGTAGGGCGGATGACGGAGAGCTTCCAACCCCAGTTCTTGCAACTTGGAGAACGTCTGCTGTGCAGTATGAGGTCGCGCGTTGTCGTGCAGGAGCAGCGTAGTCGAGCGATTGACCAATGCTGGTTGGAGATGTGCCAGCTTCTACATCATTGTGTACAGTTCTTCACAGTACACATCTGCAGTAATGCTCACCCAGTTTGGTAAGAAGCTGTGATGAATCATTACCGTACCGTACTATAACACATACCGTACTGAACTGACTGGTTTCGGACCCAGACTGCACCGCCCCTCTCCCGGAAGATCTACGTCGCGGCAAATATACCAGCCTGAACGACAGAAAGACAGAGACGCTACCAGAATTTGAGCTCCTCGCGCCACGTGTTGCCTACATTCTCCGATCCAGCTAAGTGCCCGTGTGGTTAAAGCCCCTCCGATTACCACAGACACCAAGAGGTTAAACCAGATCTTTCGGCCTTCTGCCCACGTCCCCTTTCTTTAAAATATATTTGTCACGTTGGAAATTCCTCGTTTCATTTACTCTTACACGGGTAAGAGGTAACAATACGTAAACTGCAAGCAATACATAACACCATTTGATATTGTTTTAAACACTTACGGATTGTGTCATGGTGCACTTTTCTTTTTCCCGACGTTTCGGATCCCAACTAGATGGCAGCAACCAGCCATCTTCTCGGTTAAAATTAGGGTACTTTTTAATTTCTATAGCCTCGCGTATCATTCTTGGGCGATAACGGTGTTCCTTTGCCAGTACTTGTGGCTTCTCAAATCTTATGTAATGGCGAGGTTGATCCAGTGTGTGTTCGCAAATTGCAGATTTATTGTTGCGACGGTGTTTAACATCTGCGATGTTAACGCAACCTTTACGCGGGTTGTCGAGCTTGTAGACTCCTGTATCTTGAAGGGGAATGTTACATTTCACTGGTGGTAAAAATTAACTTATCTTTTTGGGTGGCTTGAAATATGTTTTTATAGAAGCTTTCCTTAGAATATAGCCAACTTTATCAGTGACTCCTTTCATAAAAGGTAGAACTGCAGGTATTCGTTGCGTGGCTGGTTTCACTCGGTCACTGTGATGCAGGCGTGGGACTCGAAGCTTATTGTCACGTAGAACTTGTGTGACATGATGAAACTCGGTTTCCAAATGCTGCTGCTCACAGATTCCTCGTGTTCTTCTAAACAAAGTTTTGCCAACGGTAGATAGCTGTGAAGGATGGTGGTGGGACTCACCATTTAAATATCTATTAGTATGTGTAGGTTTAGTAGGTAGGTAGGTAGATTAGTGACGTAAGGTGCCATTGGGATTCCTTATTACTAATACAATCCAAGAAAGCTAAAGAGTTATTGGTCTCTAACTCCATAGTGAATTGTATTTTGGGGTTGAGAATGTTCAAATGATTAAGGAATATGGTTACTTTGTCAGATGGTAAAATTGTGAAAGTATCATCCACGTACCGCTTGTAGAACCTGGGTTGTATAGCTGAGGTCTCACAATTGACACCTCAGTCCTCCCGTGACCACGGCTGCTGGAAAGTAGCCGAAACGTCGGGAAAAAGAAAAGTGCACCGCGACACAATCCGTAAGTGTTTAAAACAATGAACAATTTTCGCGTAAATCTAATAAATCACCATTTGATATGTTCCACGAGCTATTTAAAAACGAAGGACTTTCCACTTCCTACACCACGGGTGATGGATAACGATAATTGGCTTTCTTGTCACACGAATTCACTTTTTGGTGGTTGTGAATGTTCAAAGAAATCGATTTCGTTGTAAAAGACTATGAGAAATCAACATAATATCGTGATGTATGGAGTCATGATGGTGATGGTGATGATGATTATTTAATTTTAATAGTGACATATGCTTGCAGTTATATACACAATTCTGAAATTTCCAAACGTGTATCTTCAAAGACTAGGGAATGCCGTTCAGTGCTTTTGGATGCAGGGCACCTATACCTTGGCACAACATTTCACTTTTTGGTGGCATAATTTGCTCGAGTCACTTAAAAAAAGTCAAAATTGCTATGGGTGTCCCTATAAATTTTGGAGACTTCTCTCGATTCCTCATGGATCCCATCTACAGGTCTACCATTTGGTGACGATGGGATCAACTTGGGAGTCAACCCCTTAAAATAAAAAAAGTATTTTGAAAATCGGTCTACAAATAGCGGAGTAATCGTGTAACATACATATAAAAAAATATACACACGAATTGACTTCTCCTGTGTTTTGGAAGTTGGTTGAAAAACCGACTGCGTCAAATAATTTTCATGTACGCAGGGTCACACACGACTAAGACGAATCTATAATACCTCTCCAGCCTCATTCATTCATTCATACATAACTCACCTTCTGGCGCAGTCGGATAAAAAAAACATATTTATGAATCAAGGAAACCGCTTAACATTCCAGGCTTTCCATAATGAAGAAAAATTGTAACCAACACACAAAATATTTTGCACGAAAAATTTTTTTTAAATGCTCAAAAGTAATTGATTTTGAACAACCATATAAAAGTGGACGATTTGGATAATTTTGGTCTTGAAATAATTGTGGAAGCACAGGGAAGGATTAAACGGTGAGTGATATTGGAAATATTTCGGAAAAAATCCTAAAAACGACGTTTGAATATTCCCACACTAACTATAATTAAGTTTGTTCGATTTGTCACTTGACTGTCGAATATTTATAGGTGCGCTCAGTTTTGATTTATTTTTAAAAAATCAGTTGGCCCAAGTAGGTTGATAGGTTAAGTAGGTATAGGTAGGCTGTAAGTGTAGTTATTTATTTATTCGAGTTAATAGTTCAGACAGAACAATGTGTGTCGAGACAGCTGGTTTATTTATAAAAATAGATTTTAAATAAAATTTTGTTTGCTTAAGAGCACCCATATAATTAAATCTATACTCTACTAGGTGTGTCATATAGGTATACATATAAAAACATATTTTAATAACTTCCTGAATGTACGAATGCAAATATGGTAAATGAGAATACATGGGGAGAGTTCTCACTATCCGAAATAATAATTAATTTTCCAACTAGAGCATTAAAATTTAGAAATAAGCACAGAAACGTATGTGCATCAAGTTTTTTTTGACATGATGTATTTACAAGGCATAAGGGCGAGGCTACAACACTGCGACGACGCATCGCACAAAGGACGTCGTACTATCTTTATCTATACGTACTATCTATCTTTACTATCTTCAACCGACTTCCAAAAAATGGAGGCGGTTATACATTCGGCTGTATAAGATATATACTAACTCACCATAAATATAATAAAATAAAATTGCTTACTACGAATATATTAAAAAAATCTGTACGTTGTGGCCTAATCAATAAAGCTCAATTTGTGGTGGCCGCATTGTGATTCTTGTGGTTACATAAACGCGCCCTTATACTTCATCTGAAAAGTTTTAAAACAGTGTGGATGTGGTGTGGGTCCACTACATTATTTTCTGCAGCCGTATGTCTGTTCGCTCTGATTATTCCTTCATACATATTCAAAGACACCGCCGGCGGAGGACCCGTCGACACTATTACGACGAGTTAATATTGTTTTTGCGTTGGTCAAGAACATGTTTTGTCATCATCATGATCATTTTAAGGGCAAGGTTCCTAAATGTATGGTTAAGGGCAATTTATTCTAGCGCAGAGTCAAAATCAAAAGGTTATTAAATAACACTCACGGAATTGTCCCTACATGATGCCTACCACCGGTTCGGTAACCCGGTAACTGTAACAGTAACCCGGGGAGAAGAACCGTAAGAAACTCGCACGGGTGGCCCCGTGCGAGTCTTTTAGCAAAAATATGGTTTTTTCATTTAAGTCGCAGCGCAGCGATCCAAAATTTTGAAATTTTATTTATTTGAATATTCATCCTTATTTACACAACGTAAGGCACATATCCCATATGAGATTAATATTTCTACTGATATAATAAAGAAGAAGGATTTGATTGTTTGTTTGTTTGCATTGAATAGGCTCTGAAATTGCTTAACAGATTTCAATGAAATTTGACACAGATATGTAACAGACCATGGGAATGGACATAGGCTACTTTTTATTAATACAAAATGTACGGTTCCCACGAAATTTCGTTTCGCACGTACGAAGTCAAGGGCAACGTCAAGTAGTATGTATGATGACCCTTAGACTAAACCGTTAACCACTGCCTATAACCAGTCTTTTGTGTTTTGCTTTTCTGGTCAATAACCACCGTCCACTAACGTCTTTTGCTGGGGCTGGGATCTCTTCTCAATGAGAGAAGATAAAATAAATAAGCATTTATTCCACTTTCGAGAACTACACTTCCATATAAAATATTACATAATATAACAAAACATGCGTAGTTCTACAAGAAGTTAAACAATAAATAATCTAACTAAAATCATGTCAGGACATGTCTAAGTAGGGTTCCGTAACTATCAACGCGTAATATTTATTTTATTTCAAATTAATTCAAAAGTTACTGTCCGATTTCGTTCAAAATAATTTTCCTAAAGAGTTTTTAGCATGATCTATTAGCATGTAAAATTGCAAGTTTCTAAGTACCATAGTTTAGAAATTCCAGTGGGGGGGGACCAACTTATAAATCACTTTGGAGGCCGATTACTCGGAAATGGTTGACTACGTAAAAAAGTTATGTATGAAACCTTGCCTTTATTGAAAAAGGCCGATTCAACGATACCCTACACGATGGGGTAGAATTAAAAAAAATCATCCCCACTTCCCATGTATGAAGAGCCACCCCTAAAATATATAATTATTATTATTTTATGATGCCAAAACCGAGATCTATACACAGTCTATAACTATACCAAATTTCATCCATTTAAATTCATAATTACAGAAGCTAGAAGCGAGGACAGACAGACAGACATACAGACGGACGGACAGAGGGAAACTATAAGGGTTTCTTATGTATTACGGAACCCTAATAAAAACAAGAAATAAAATTAAAAAAAAAACTTATTAACAAAACAGAAATAGGATTTAATCAGACAATAAAATAAATAATTAGAAAAATAAAAAAACCCGACTGCAAAAAAAAAAAAAACTTGGACAAAATTTATTATTATTATAGCGTGAGAAACAAAGTAATAATAAATTTATATTAGGATCAGAATATTATTAAGTTTAGCAAGTCGATTTATTTTCCCAAAGTTAACACTATAGCCTTTTTTTTTTTTTTTCGAAAGGGTCTACGCTAAGGGTCGGGTTAAGACCGCTGTAGCTACATCGGACTATAACTAGCCTGGTGGCTAGTTTATTAGGTAAGAGTCGATGGGAGAGTTTGACCCTCCCTAACATCACCCGGGTGATGTTCAGACCGGATATTGGGGACAGCTATGGATTGTGAGCTATTATTATGACAGGGGGACGCGGGTCTCTCCTGCTAAGGGGTCCGACCCCTTCTTCACTCGCTGAGGAGTGAGGTTGCTCGCGCGCGGTAGCGATAGAGGAGCTCTTGTTTTTGACTGTATCGGTACTGAGAGGGCCGACCCTCTCCCCTTCCGCGTACGGTCGGGATGACTCGCGCGCGTAAGTCCTAATGTCGATGAGGTTCGCGGTATTGGTAGAGCTCTCTATATCAATATCGCGGTCGCGGACACTATTTTGGTGTGAACCTAGACTACTAGGATGCGAACTCAAACTCGGATTCGGGTCCGGTCCCGTGTTAGGGTCGGTCTGTACGTCTGTACGTGTTGTCGTGTCGGATGTGGGACCTCGGGTAGGCGCCGGCGTCGACCCCGGTGCGATAATAGTCTCGCGGGTGGTGTGTTTTGTATTTACGTAACTGTACACAGAACGTTACGTATTTTGTGATCGGGTCAACAGGATCGGCTAAGATATGCTTAGGCCGTTTATACGGGTGTCGGAAAGTCTGTGCGTCATGATCATAGTCCAGAGCCTTTTGGATAAGGGGGTTTGAGTGATTTTTGCCTTTATCAAAGAATCTCTCTACGAGTTCCTTGATATAGGCTTTGATAGTGATGAGCTCGCAGTCCCTATGCAAGTCGATGTTACGCATGTACCAGGGGGCGCCTGTTGCCATGCGTAGAAACCGGTTTTGGACTCTTTGGAAACGGTCCAATTGAGACTCGCTTATCTGTGCGTAAGAGACGCACGCATAAGTGAGTATCGTTCTAATGCAAACTTTATACAGTGTAAACTTATGTCTTAGGGACATTTTGCTTCACGAATTACGTACTGTATTACTGATGTGACTCGAAAACGTCATTGACTTGTTTAGTACTACGCCTAAATATTTGACCTGAGTGACCTCTGGGATTATGGTGCCGTGCAGGCTTATATAGGGCTCATTATTTTACGGGAGCAAGTGCGCCTTATTGCACTTTTCCTATCGAATTGGATGGCGTGACTTTTGTCGGGATTAACTTCTATTCTCCATTTGGAGAACCATTTACCGAGAGCGGTAACTGACTCCTGGAGGGCTTCAGACGCGGTACAGACTCGTATGTGGAAATAAATAAGGGCTGTGTCGTCCGCGAATATAGCTAATTGCACCTTACTGTGTTTAGGGATGTCACTAGTGTACAGTTTATATAGGGAGGGCGAGAGAACCGAGCCCTGCGGTACTCCCGCCTCCATATATCTTGGTGACGACAGTGCGCCTTCTACGCGGAAATTAAATTTACGATTTTTTAAGAAGTTACTAATTAGTAAAACAAGATAATCGGGTATTCCCATTTGATAGAGTTTGTATAACAGTCCGTTATGCCAAATTTTATCAAAAGCTTTTGCAATGTCAAAGAATACGGCGCATGCCGCGGGGGGGGGGGGGTCGTGGCCTTAGGCGCTTTGGACGAGAAGGGCATGGCCTTATTGGGGAGAGCGGGGTAAATCGCTAACTCCTAACTACGATTCTGCGCGGGCTTGAACCATGCAGTTTGGGAGGGTAGGGGGGCAGGGACGAATCTCTGTTTGGGGGACCTTTCGTCTGTGGTGCAATGCGCTTTTTTACTTTGGGTGCTTTTTTGCACCCTCTGTAATTGGCGGGGTGTCCTTGGGACTTACAGAGAACACAGCTGGGGGGACTTGGACTCCTCAGCTGGGCTCTTTCGGGGACAGTCAGAGGTGCCGTGGTCACCGAGGCACTTTACGCAACGCGGCCTAGCTTGACAATTCCGTGCCGAGTGCCCGTAAAGTTGGCATCGGTGGCACTAGCCAGGGATGGCCCTTTTACGGGGGGGCTCGACGCGGATGCCCGTAATGTGACAGATGGCTCGGATATTGAAGATATCCTTACCCTCTGGCGTAAGACGAAGTGTTACGAGTACCTATATTGTACCTGTATTTGTTGTATTGTACTCGTGTTTTTTAATTGGATGGTACATACGATGTACTCACTATGAACTCACTCACAAACGTTACGCTAAACACTAGGGCGCTTGTGTTCGCGAACGAGACGCGGCCGAGCGCGAGCTAAAGTCTCGCGCTAAAAACGAGACGGACGATGCGACCGGTCGCACGATCGTCCTAGCGCGGCGGTTACTACGCGGCGGGGTGCGAGCAGAGGGCTCGCACCAAAGAGCGAGACGGACCGCCCGGTAGGCGGTGGTCGCGAGACACGGTACGGCACGGGTCGGGCGGCAAAGGCGGTTGGGTAGCACCTTGTCCTGACTCTCGAGTCTTCATTCTTCCTATTGTTTCTCTTTCGCGAGCAATGGCGCAAGCGAGAGAGAGAGAGAGAGAGAGAGAGAGAGAGAGCGCACAATACTGCGGGCACTATCGACGAAACGACAACGAGCGGAGCTGTTCATCGGACGTTGTGGGACGTTGGATCGAGAGCAGAATGGCACTATAGGCGACACTATGGCCATACATATTAATTGAAATTTGAATAAGTGATAGCGCGTTTTAAACAACATACAGTGTCATCTAGCAGTGAGTAGCGGAATTATTTTCTCAAGTAAACATACTTTAGGCAACACTATGGTCATTGATATTGATTGAACATATTGTGATGGCACGTTTTAAACGGCATACAGCGCCATCTAGCAGTGAGTAGCGGAATAAAATTTTTTAAAACTGATTTGGTGACCGTCGTAAATACAAAATATGATTTACTATACCGGTATAACAAAAATGCGCAATAGGGTCCAACATTTTTATGTATTTAAAGATAAATACGACTATTTGAATCCATTGATTACAAATTTATTCGATAGATTTCATTAAAATGATTGTTATTATTCCCGATTAAATTTAAATACATGACATATTATGTATATTTTTGAAATCTGAATTTAATTTACTTTATTTTGATGCCAATGTCGATAAGTTTGGTTAAAAAAAAAAAAAATTGTACTAGTTACAATTTGGCGCCAAAATTCGCCATTTTGTCATTTTTTTTTAAAAAAAAAAGCTATCTAAGGACACTTGGGTTATTAATACAAATCTAACGATACCTTAATGGTCGAAAGCCATCCAGCCGTTTAGAAGATACGTAGGAATAAAGGAATTTACATACATACATACAAGATACGCGCGAAAAACATGTGACAAACAGAAAACTTTTAAATACTCATTACCGGTAAGTGAGGTCAATTCTGATGTGCCTAATAATTTGTTGGTGTGTAAAACAAAGTTTTCTTACGTCTACATCCAGGCTTTGTATTACTTTGAGTATTACAAGCATCAACATATTTGGCAATGTAATCCCACTGTCTAGTATGGTTACCAAGATTCCAAAATGAATGAAAAATTTGCTCTCGTTTCTGGTGACTTATCTTCTCAAAGCACTTAAGTCGAAATGTTGAAGGACATGGAGGTTTAATCACCTTTCCATCTCTAGCAGTACCGTCTTTTTTACTTATATAAGCCATACCTAAATTTTTAAGATATTTTCGATTAACATCTTTCCAATCATCTCTTCGAATACGCCGTTTCCGATTTATAGTTGGGGTCAGTACCCCTTTCTATCCCCCATTCTTCCGCTTGCTCGTCTGGAGCATTTAACTGACAAACTGGAGGCATTACTATGTTGCGGGGTGACTGGTGTTCTAGTGGTGGCAAATGCACAAGATGGTATTAAGCTGCTATCAAGTGAAATTGCAGAAGTAACATCATCATCACTAGCCTCAAAAAACTCGCTTGTAGATGACGGGACCGTTGTTTTGTAAAAATTATTTAATACTTCTCTTACCTCGTAGGAGCTTAGTCTAGCATCATTATTATAAATTTTACTTATTAGGGATTCTTCGTACGTTGATTCGTACAGATTCCAGTACTGCTCCATTTCAAGTAAATCAGGTGATTCTAAAAAGCAAGTTAAAAATACATTAACAAAGCAATCAATCAGTGTCCAAATATTTTAGCTTTTAACTTTAATTTAACAGAAATCATCAACAATCAAGAAGATTCTGATTTCAGTGACATATAAATCTTAAGGTCCTAACCACAGAGAAATAAAAATCTGATTTTCAGTAAAAATTAGTTAAGACTTTATGCGTGGGAGGTGTCGAAATATTCTTTGTATGAGATATAACGCACTACGCCGCAGCGGAACTACTCGGGCGGCACTCCATTGCGGTATTACTAGTAGGGTAACGCGTCGCGTCACGTCACGCGTCACGTTACGGCAAAATGTACGGTTTCCGCGTGATTTTCTTTTACGCGCACGAAGTCGAGGGCAACAACTTGATATAAAATAAATCTAGCAGCTTTTTCTCTTAATAAACGCCTTTAATAAGCGGAAAAGTCTTCAAGGTCCCTCATTTAAAATTTTGTGTTAATTTCAACTGACCTAGTACTGAAAACTGTGACCTTCTTTGGGTACATTTTTGTCAAAACATTTTTCTTATTTTTAGAGAGTTTCTTTTAGAGAGAGTTTTTATTACTTTTAGAGTAGACATTTTAACCAACACGCTATTGAGTATTTACCTTTTAGATATATCAAACCATCTACTTCTAATAACGTAAATATTTGTTTAAAATGTATGCAAAACATTTTTTTATTATATAAAAAAAGGATGGTTCTGACTTGCGCAAAAAAAATCATATTATCTAGTTCAATAAATGTATTTTCAGTTAGATTGAATTTAGGTGAGGCGCGAATCTATAAATATCCAGGATCCAGTTGCTGCGACTGAACAATCGTCTAGTGAGAGTGAAATTGAGACCCGAAAATATGGATGTGTGGCCCAAGTGACAAGCTACGTTAGATCAAGATTTCCGCACGAACGCTCGAAACGCATCCTGAATCATGTATGCTTAAAATGCAAATAAGCGCACCTGGGCTCACAGTCGCGCGCGATCTATCCGACAAGCGACTTGCCAAAGTGCTCGGTAAAAAGTGTACAAATAATATGTTTATTTTTACACTTCCATTCTAAAATAACATTGAATATCTTGTTTTCGGTAAGTATTCATTTAATCTTCAATATCTTCAAACGTTTTTAGTTAGAATTTATTAAAACTTGATTAATCTCTAGCTATTTAGCAAGCCAGAACTAAAAAGTTTGTAATACAATTAACATTAGAGAAAAAAATTATGCATTCATTACGAGATAAAAATAATAAAAATAATAAAGAAATAAAAATATAATGCTAAATATAACTTGCATGTACTTTGCGCCCATGTTTTCTGTAGGTTTTTATAAGAGTTGTTGTATATTCAAAATAGTTGTGAAAGTGGAAAAAATCCGAATTAAGTTTTTCACAACTTGTCGGAAACTTATGTAGTAAAAACGGAACAAGGCGTATTCTTGATCTACAGCTACGGTTCATGCCCCGTTTCTGAGGTGAATTTGTCGGTAGTTTATCTATTCATTAGCGCTTTTGGTTCGATAATTTGTGTGAATTGCGTTTCCGTAGAAAAAAAAGTTACAATAAACTAAGTTGCAATAAACTGTGGTCCATTTACCGATTTCATTACTAGTAATTGGCACTGACACATTTCAAACATAGAAAATTTACAGAAAATTATAATTTTCAAAGTTTAAATGGTTTAACGCGATCCATTTTACCCCCAAAGTACAAAATGTTTTTCATACAACTACTTAGTAACATTGGCATACCAAAATAACTTCTTTTTGATTTTGAGAAATCGGCAATAGTCAAACTTAATTTATCAAGATTTTATACAAAATCTTAAAAAACCGAGTATTAGAAGCTCCAATTAATAATTATAATGAACTTTTTTCTAGAAAGAGACAAGCAGTAAATGTGCTGCTAGAAATCAGACAAAAACTTTTGAAGTAATTCAAAGAAAACCTTTTGCACGTTGATAGTTCCAGAATCCTCCTTAGACATGTCGTGACATGCTCTTGGTTAGGTTATTTTTTTAACACCAAGAATATTTTTTGTTTTGTACTTGCAGAAGAAAGTGTTGTAAAATAAAGTTTTTTTTACCAAGGAAAAACTGGTAATCACCACGACAATCAAACTGCAATAAAACACGAAATGTAGAATTTCATATAAGGGGAGGTAAATTTAGTCTGACGCTGCCTTGTTGGTTGATTAAAAAATAATGGTAACTTTGAATTATTGTCCTTGAAGCATAAATGTCATAAGTGTATTAATTGAACCTGCATACACTTGTCATCGCAAACGTTTTGTGCCTTAAACCATTAGTAGGACAAATATTTTCTTCGAATTTGTTGGAAAAACAGCAGCAAACAAATTTTGACGGAAAATGTTTGGGAATTATCGTGAACGCGCGAGATATCAAGCGATAAACCAAATATTGTTTGTTACCTATTGTTTCATATATTTTGTTGACTTTGTACACAAACAATATGTTCACAACAATCTACACTCGAAATCTGTGACTACGAATTACGAAATCTTAAAAGGGCCACAGTTGTGGAGAGTCTCGCGAAGGCACCAGAGAAAAAATATTTGCTCGCTTGGCAAGCTGCTTGATAAACGTGTAAATCGTTGTTTAATTCTATTACAACCCACATTCTTTTTTTTTTTTACATCTATGGACGCTTTTACACCACGTCAATCTGATCCCGTGCTAAGTTCTCGAAGAACTTGTGTTACGAGTACCAGACAAAGGAAATCCAACCAAAACATTTTCATGTAAAGTGATGCCAAGATCGCACTGTCAAAAAGTTATCAGATCTCATGTCAAACCAAGCTACTGACTCTACACGTCTTAACTCTACAAGCCTAACGTCACTAACTCTACACCTTAGTCAAGTTATGTGGCTTGGTCATTTCAAAAATTGTTTTGTCGTACTGACCACTTTGATCTCAAATATATCTTCTTTGCTTACGAATTCCAATTTAAAATGTATACCGCTATATACTCATGCATTTGTGTTTCGATAACCGCAATTCATTTTTTTTTTCCTCTTTCGGTTTTTTCTGTGCGTCAAAATAAGGTAATACAAAATGGACAACTTGAAATATCGTATTATTTTCGAGTACGAGTTCCACCGTGGCACCAGTGCTGCAGAAACGGCTCGATGGGTTAATGATGTGTATGGCGTCGGTGTCGCAAAAGAAAACACAGTGCGTTTTTGCTTCCAAAGTTTTCGTTCTGGAAATTTCGACCTGCAGAACAAGCCCCGTGGACGGCTGGAGACCAAAGTTGATAATGAAGAATTGAAGGCTATTGTGGAAGCGGATCCATCGCAAACCACGTCCGAGTTAGCTGCAGGCTGCGGTGTTAGTGATAAAACTATTTTAATCCACTTGAAGCAAATTGAGAAGGTGAAAAAGGCTTGAAAGCTGAGTACCTCATGAATTTAGTGCAGCAAACCGATAAACGCGCGTCGATTGCTGCGTTTCATTACTCAACCGGCACAATAATAAAGGGTTTTAAATCAAATCATTACATGTGATGAAAACTGGATCATGTACAATAATCGGAAACGCTCATCGCAATGGCTGAACCCTGGCGAACCAGCTAAAGCCTGCCCCAAGCGAAAATTGACTCAAAAAAAGTTTCTTGTGAGCGTTTGGTGTACTAGTGCCGGTGTCGTTTTCCGGCTTTCTTAAATCTGGCCAGGCGATTACGACAGATGTCTATTTCCAGCAACTGCAAATCATGGTGGAAAATCTAGCTGCTAAACAACCGAGGTGGTTATTTCGAAATTCGGGTAACTTCTTGCAAGAGAAAAAATTCAACTTCGATGGGGCAGTCCAAAGCGCCTTCAAAGATTTTATTAATTTCTGTCCCAATGGTTTTTTTAGTAAACGAATCAATGAACTACCTATTTGATGGCAAAAGTGCATAAATGGCAAGTGTATATTATACTTTGATTAAATAAATATATTATGTTTAAAAAAAATCGACTTTATGTTATTCCTTTACAAAACGCCAATTTCATATTATCACCTAATATGTCGATAAAGATTAATAATACTTATTGTGTTTTTTGTTGTCAATACAGGGTTACATGGTTATTTTACTACATTTCATTGTTATTATCGGATCCCTACAACAATTTTCAGACCTCTAGCGTCAAAATTTTTGGAAGTCTAATACAAACTTTCATTCCCTACTTTCAGAGGTTAAAGGATAAATGTTTATGAGATGTCCGTTTCATAATTAGAATGTTACCTTTATGTTTAACTAGCTGTCCCGACACACGTTGTTCTGTCGCACCTATAAATATAATGTTTAAATTTTTCCAATATTTCTCACCGTTTAAATTTCACGACCAAAATTAGCCAAGCCGGTTTTTTTAATTAGTCGGTCTCAAGTTTTAGCGAGACATTACAATCGCAATTCATTTTTATTATATTATATAAGATAAGATTTTCCATTACTTTGTACTTTTCCATATCAAATCACACATTTTATAAATATTATGTCACGTCCCATGGGAACGGGATAAAATGTATCCTATATCCGTCTCCTGGTTCTAAGCTACCTCTCCGCCAATTTTCAACTAAATGGGTTAAGCCGTTCTTAAGTAATAAATAGTGTAACTTACACTTTCTTTTATATATATAGATTTCCGTTGAAATTACTACAGAATACTCGGGAAATAATTACTTAAATTTTACATCAATTAGTTTCCAATCCAAGCGTCAAACAACGATATAACTAACATAGTTCATAATATACGCGATAGATAGCGATTTTGAACTTGACTTAAATTTCATCCCCTAGTTTAAGGGGTTGGAGGATAAAAGTTCCAATTTTGACAATTATGCAATTATTATGTTGGTTGTGTACTAATATATCCTTACGTACCAAATTTCATCTTTCCAGGATATTCTGAAGTACCATATAATTTTGTTGATCATCAGTGAGTCAGTGACGAATTCAGGGATTTGTAGATATCAATAAAATCTAAAGTATACCTTTGCAATCAAAACTTTACATGTTTTATAAGTACGCTACTGGGAACATACACTGAAAATTTCATTTATCTCCTTTAATACCATTATACAATACATACATTTAAGATTTTGATTATATTATAATACATATTCATGACCCAGGAACACAGAAAACTATTCGGAGTCAAGTCAGCCGGCTTGAGCGTCAACGCGCTAACCACTGAGCCACAGAGGTCGTCAAATCTTATTTAATATATACCTGTCCTATAAGTTTGAAGTCATTGATATTTAACCTCTTGAGCTACTAAACGTTCTGTCTGTCTGTATTAAGATATTACTCAATATTCACTTTATTCGATAAACGTATTTTTTATCGTATTAAGTGGTGGTATTCCGTGTATGATAAATTGTGTCTGTGGATGAAACTCGCACTTGACTCCCGCGAGGGACATATTTAACATATGGCTATAACGCGACTTGTAATTTATTTTGACTTTTTATCTTTTTTTAACGGCCCCCAGGCGTGGTTTGTTTATGTGCCGGAATACCAATGTGTTTAAAAACATACCATATACAGTTATTTGATGGGTGACGTAATAGCCTATGTATTTGATGGCATTTGATTCCCATGGGGTAACTTTGAACCCCATATCATTCTGAAGAATGTAGTTCTTAGTTATGCCCGCTATACATCATGCCGATTCTGGCGGTCTAGTATGAAAATGTAGTACTGTATACGTCTACTGTGGCCGAACTGTGCAGTTTTATCGTTGTGGTCTGTAGTGGGCAGTAGGTGGAATTATAATAACTATGTTTTAAATCTAAAAGAAGAGAAAATAAAAGGACTTTATAAGGAAGAACGTAAACTACAAACTCTTGAGTATACTTCGGCCTTTCATCCGTTAATGGATGATTTATTCTTTGAGCGAAGTTACCACTCTTGTAATCTTGTAGTGCCTGGGACAGTTGGTTCTAAATGTCGTATGATTACCCAAGCACATAGTCCAAGGAATGACTTTTCTTCACCGTTAATAGTTAACAGTCAGGTACATTATGTGTACGCTTCACATATGTACCTGAATTCTGAAAAAGTCACACCACAATCTGGGAAACGAACCTGCACTCTCTCGAGTGCTAATCAAACGGTCTACCACTAGGCTACGGGGCTCGGGGCAGAACTACAGTCATGTAGTTACCTAAATTCCACGTAAACAAAAATGTTGTCACATACTTACTAGGTTAAGTCTTTGCAGAATCTTCAAACCCTTAAGTCTATGTAACCAGTACCTAAATCTGTCTACATTATAGGTGTATATGGGAATTCCTGAGCGTCTTGAACCTTCGGCACTAAATTGATGTTTGGCGAGCGGAATTTCCCTTACGGCCTGAAATATCGCCGTAGCCCGCCGGAATTCGGTGTCTTTCGCAAGGGCGGGAAATTTTCTATCGCTTGTCTCCTACTTTTTGTATAATATCTTCTAGAAAATTAAGGTTTTATAATAAATTTTGTTACTAAAGTGCGGTCGCGGTGCATGTTGAATTTCAGACTCATCGCTAGTTGCCTTTCCCACTCGCGCACGAATTTATTGCTCCTATCGAGACCTGTGTAAACGCGATAGCAACACATTTGTGCTAATGATGATGATGATATTAATTAAAGAGACAAGTGCAAAATTCTACGCGCATAGCGTCCGCACTTTAGTTAAAACATACCTATTAGAATATTGTTTAGGAAGCACTGCGGCTGAAAAATGGTTAAGACTCCTTATATTTATGATAGTTCTCATACGCATTTAGTTTACTCTCACAACCGTAATTTTGTGGTGATGCTGTTCACTGTGAACGAAATACACATATGATAAGTTGACACTGAGATTGTAAACCATCAACTTACTGAGAGAAAATTGTTAATATTAGTGATAAGAATTAAAAAGTATAATTTTACGCATTTTTTTAAATATAATAATAGTAAATTAAACCATAGGGGCAATTCTCGTAATTATAAACTGTTAAATCTCGCGTATGCGAATGAGAATCTTGTTGACCGAACCGAGAATATATCGAATATAGTAATATAGAATTGGGCTTCTTGTTTCATGTCGCCAATACTCAGAATCACCACTTGATCAATAAAGACATAAGTTGGCAACACTTTAAGTAACTATGTTCAATTTTAGCTGTCAAATTGATACATTATGTATTCGGTGACGAATATTAGGAGTTACCGAACCCTTCTTTCCCCACTAGACCTACAATAGAGGTCATACATAAAAGAAGAAGAAGACAGGAGCGAATACGTGGACAGATAATTGACCGTGATGTGACTATAAATTAAGATAACACGGTATTTTGGTCAACTTAGAATAGAATAGAATATAATCATTTATTTTCCAAGAAATTGGTAATACATGGATGATATTGTAGAATATGGGTCACAATTTCTGCCTCTAGGGCGTGGAAATATTACAATGATTTTAATTATTTTAAATATTACAATTAATCAATAATTTAGACATATCCTTAATTCTAAAAATACAATTGTATTAAATACAATAATATTTATATGGAATTAATTAAAAAAAAACATTAAATAAGAAAAGTAGGTATGTACATCTTACATTCTTTTAAAAAAATATTTAAAAAAATACCCATGCCAATCCAATAGTTACAATTTATGTCAAGAATGTCAACTGTCAAAAGTAAAAAGTCAAAGGACAAAAAGGTTATATTTTGAGCATCGTGGCCCATACCGCATGCGTGGCATATTTTTCGATAGCCATGTGAAGACTGCAGAATATTTTGTTAAGTATTACAATTTTACAATCAAGTACAAGATAATATAAATAAATAGTATGTAATATATCATAATAGCAAGCGAGGGTTAATCGTGGCCGAAAATCTTCCCGCCTCCCGACATTAACTCCATTAACCCGAGGCATACATCAAAGTTAGGGAATTCATAATATTATGTTTTTTGTTACAGCACCCGTTAGTCCAACACAGGGATCATAATGTCAGCAAGGATTTAAAAAAACAATATGAACGAATGAATGAATGAATTATATTTTATTTATTAAAATTACATAGTATCATAATTTTTTAGTAAAAAAAAAATTATTAGGAATGTCAGTAATTTAAAGGTTAATAAAGCAATGTGACAATGAAACAATTTTTTAAATTACATGTATCACTTCTGCACCATGCCGTTAGATATGGCGCAGCAGTGATGAACGTAAGGGCTGTCAAGCCGACCCGCAACCATGATCAGAATACTGTCGGCGCTTCCCCGTACCCTGCGCACCAGAAATGCACATCTTTTGCGCATGGTAGCGTAAAAGCAATCCACTCGTGCTTCTGCAAGCATCCCCGATGCACTGCAGTAGCGAGGTAGCCCCAACAGCATCCTGAACGCATTATTAAACTGTACGTGAAAAGCGTTGTAGGCTCTAAGCGTGTATGAGGCCCACAGGCTGCATGTGTGCAAAGTGGTACAAAACGCTCTGAAAAGAGTAATTTTGACCACCCGTAAACATCGAGCAAATCTGCGGGCCAACATATTCGCACGAACCGACAACGCCTCTTTATGTTCTCTTTCTATGTCGTCATTATCATTAATATATGTATCCTAAAATATAAATCAACATGTCATCGTAGGGAAAAAAGAATCGCCCCGCTGTTCAACATTAACTCCATTATCATTATCAACAATAACTAAGTAAACTAAATATATTTAATTATAAAATCAGTTAAGGTGATTTATTGATCATACATTGACAATCAAAGTTAAATACGATAATTGAGATTCTTAGGTGACGCGAGCAGTCACGAGTAATCACTATGTGAAATATCAATCTTAATGTACTGTAATATGCTGGTCGTGGTCGCGGATCGCGGTCTTGCGTCGCGGTAGCATCTGAAGGCTACCTTCAAGGTAACCTTCAGGTAGCCTTCCGATGCACGTGACGCGCAATGCGAGACTACGACCCGAGACCGAAGTAGAGTCGTGGAGCCACTGCTTAGTATGAATTTATCATCATCATTGAGTGCCATCTTCATACTGGAGTTTGGCGGTCAGTATGCTGAATGTTTTGCAATCCTGAGCTAATTTCTTCTTATAATAAATATCCGCAATTGAAGAAATTATATATTATATAGTGGATAATAATTGAAAATTGCTAATTTAGTCCATTTCTTCACATCATCCATCCATTTTCGTCTTTGTCTACCTGGTGCTCTTTTTCCAGGTAACCTACCCTCTACGATCAACCGTACAAATTCGTATTGGGATCCTCTTTGTAGGTGATCAAAAAAAGCGACCTTTCTTTGAATTATGAAATTCATGAGATGGTGTATGCCATTAGCTCTTTTTAAAAGTTCTTTATTGGATATAAATTGGCACCAAAAAATTTTTTACATTCTTCGCAGTGATCATATTTCATATGCCTGTATCCGCCGACAACATTCTTAATTTAAAACCCACGCTTCACAAATACATAGGAGAATGGACCAGATATAGCACTCGAGTACCTACATGATATCTTGTTGAGAATATGAATTTGTATGGAGCCCTCAACAACCCCCGCGACGCGGGTCGCGCGCCACGTGGGCGTGGCCAGAGAACCTTATTAGCTGGTTTGCTGGTCGCGGTCGCGAGTCGCGGTCTCGCGTCGCGGTCGCATAGATCGGAAGGCAATCTAAGATACAAATATCAATTTGCCATTATCTATATCTTGTTTCTGAGTTAATCAACGTTATTGAAATTAATACATCACGGACAATTATTACGGTATAATAGCGGCCATAAATACGACTATATCTGTTGATTGCTGTCCGTAACATTATCATTAGATCACAAATCAATTTAGATTAGGAGTATGTACCTGTATTGATAGAACTACAAAATTATATTGTAAGTAAATTATGTAAATAATTGAAACAAATACCCCTTTATTACGAAAATTATGCAAACGGTTTAAGTTAATGTGGAGGAAGGTGTGTAGAAAGCTTATGTTTTTTTAAATAATAATAATATTAGCAGAAATACATAAAATTAATTTTAAAAAAGTTACTACCTCAGATTGATTATTCATACTGCCGTGCGTTTAATAGGTATAATGTTGTTACAGGTTGACGTTTGTCAATCTGTTACAACATTTACTTTTTTTCCATCTAATAGGCAAATGAACCCTTTTGAAGTTCAAATTAATTAAAATTAATGAAATAAAATTAAATGAATTATTATGGCGAATTTCGAATGTCGAAAAAACCACAGGGCTATCTCTAGTATGTATAATTTTATGATTAACGCCTACCCAGATATCATTTAGCAACCTTTGTCTGACGTCATAATCAGACTCAATCATCCCGGGGATTGTACTGAACAATCAATCAAATATAATTGAAGCGTCTACAGCACGCCTTAGTATTACGTCACGTAAGTGACGAATTTCTTTCTTCATCGTTTATTTTTTTTTCTTCCGCAACAACGCAGAATTTATTAACAATCACTTTGATCCCTTGTTAATTATTTTTACTTTGTCAAACGTTAATTGTTTTTTAAATTATCTTTTCCATCATCATCATTGTCGACGTGAAAATGTATATCGTTAAATTGCTTTCAAAGCATTTAGATATAAACAACACTGCAAGTTTAGGTTTTAACAATATATTATGTTCCTTGTTGGTGTCACAATTAAATAAATAAATACTTAGCTGATGGAAAAATTGCGAGCTTCAGAGCTGATTATTCAATCGTCAGATAACTCCTACCTGAGGAATATGTTCATACAAAATCTGTCAAAATCACATAATTTAATTCTCAGTTAAGAGTTATCTGACAATTGAAAAATCAGTCCTGAGATAATATTGAGTTCGACCAATAGCGAATATTTACAACTACCGTATACTTTTTAATGCCAAAAAGGTAAAATTATATGTAATAGTTATGAACTTGTATCGAAACAGTCTGCTGTATTCTTTTATATTTACTATGGTAGTAGTTGAAGCTCTGGATTAACACATAGTTCTTCTTTTTGTCCGGAAAAAGTACAGTGTTCCCGTATGATATTATATTTACGCGGGCGGAGCCGCGGAAAAATGCTAGTCTATCTTTTATCGTGATATCATCTCGATCCAAAATTCAATTTAGCCACTGTAAAGATAAAGGGTCAGAGAATTCATTGCGTTAAGTGAACACTGTGACGTATCGCGCGCTGTCTATTGTGTATGGGGTGCCGCCATTTTGACATAATTTTACGTAGTTCTTTTTGTATATTGGCTTTATGTAATGTTTCATGTTCATAATCATTTACTGCTTAAAATATTTGTTTCTATTCTCATACTTTGAAATGAACATTTCTAAAAGGTATAAACTCCCCAAAATATGTCCAGTTCTCCGAGACTAATATCAAACTGTCGTGTGTCGACAGAACACAATGTTTCGAACATGTGCTTTAAGTATGTAGAATAAAATTGGTCGTGCTTAGAACTTAATGCATGTATACTGTGCCTCCATCCTACTACTATTATAAATGTGAACATTTGTGAGGATGGATGGATGTTTGTTACTCTTTCACACAAACACTACTGAACGGATTTCGATGTAATTTGGTATGGTAGTAGTTTAGGGTCTGAATTAAAATATAGGCTACTCTTCATCCTAAAAAAAGTTCAGTATTCCTGTGGAATACCCGATACTATATTTCCGCGGGAGGAGCCACGGGAAATAGCTAGTAGAGTAGTAATTAATTTATCATATTATAATATAATATACTAGCTTTTCCTTTTTTTTCACGGGAATACTGTGCTTTTTAGACATTAAAAGTAGACTGTTTTAATCCAGAGCCTAAAATACTACCGTACGAAATTTAAGTGAAATCCGTTCAGTAATTTTCACAAACATCCATAAATCCATCCATCCTCACAAATTTTCACACTTATAATAGTATGGTATGATGTACCTATATTGTATACAATTATTTTATACAATCCCCACTATAACGCGAAGAACGTGTAACTATTAAAACGTGAAGCAAACACCTTATAATTAGGTAATTAAAAAATTACGCAAACGGAGGAGTATTAAATTTGGCACAGTGGAGAAGGTCGAGAGAGCAGCACAACAGGCCCTGTTATAATTAACAGGCTATTTAATAGACAATATCAATCCGAAAAACAGGAACAAGAACCAAAACGTAACAATTCTGACATTCTCGTACACATTGAGATAGCAGCCATTACCGCGAAGCTTCCCCAGGCATTTGCGCTGTTTGCTATCGGCTTAGTATTTCATCTGTTATCAACCATAGTTTGGCGATTTATGTAATTGCAGTAAAATGTGTTTTTGTGTGTTAATAAATAATAAAAAAAAACCCAAGGTATAGTAATGCCCGCTACACAAGTAACGATAGAACTGCACAGTTCGAATAAACCAGTGGTCGAGAACGCGCGGCCTGCGAGCCAACGTCACTCATTTTTGTTTCATTATTTTAATATTTAAATATAAAAATATTCTGTGCGTGTTTTTGTTATTGAACTCATCCTGAGCATTTTTCATTACATTCTAATTTTGATGAAATTTTGTGTGTGTGTTCAACTGGATACAAGCGTGGCTTACCTTACCTATTTTTTTCTGTTAAATCAAACCGAACTGCAAAGTTTTATCGTTGTGTGTGTGGTGGGACTAAATGTCACAATCAGTAAATATAGGCTTTGTTATCACGATGTTAAACGGTGAAGAATCTTCAAAAAAAAAGAATCTTCAATAATATTTATTTATCCAAATATGAGTCACATAATCAGTAATGGATATAATGACATAATTTTAATTTGTCTTCATAATAGCAAAGCGATTGAAATTATACTTACATTAGAATAATAATTACATTTTCATGGAAAATCTTATTTATACATCCTAATCATGATACTCGTATTAATCGAAAAAATAAAAAAGTTATCAAGTATGTCTGTGTGTAAGTAGATTATAGATACACAAAAGGTTGTTATGTATCGGGTTCTATCACGCAAATCTTGAGCTCGAATAGCCTTCATTCAACGCTCGGAATTAGTTAATACGAGTATTTCAGCAAACGAAGTCGCGAGCGATGCTAAGTTCATTTCATTAAATCCTTCTTAATTCTTAACCCTGAAATGTTTACAAAACCCACGCCACTCGTTATTCCCATTCAATAAGACTAAGGAAGTAATTAAGTTCAAACTTTGACTTTAATCGCCGCAACTTGTGTTCGAGTGTTAAAAATGAGAAATGCGAGGAAACTTTTAACTCTACTTAGCTGTAATTGTTGATTTTTGGGAACAATGGGGTAATTATTACCCTTCCCCTAAATCTTCATTAGCTCGTGAATATGCTGATGGACGATTTTGCACCATTCGTGCGGATTACGTTCGTTTTGCGAGTGGGTTGAAACGTTGAAAAATATTTTTATTTCATTTCGTATTTGTGAATATTTATATAATATTTGTATTGCAATACAGCAAATATTATTATAGCTTTGATCATCGCGAGCCAGATAGGCAAAATCGCTACCGTATGAATAAACTTATTTCTGACGTTCGAAATCTTTATAATTTGTGTTACTGGACCATTTTTTATTCAGTTTCGAGATAAATAGGTACATCTAATAGAGGGCAAACCAGAAGCATCAAGTGACCATATTTTAAGTTGCTGCCACACCATCTGTAAAAACATGATGAAAGATGATATTTTAATATTAGAATCAGGAAGTAACAACACAAACGCTTTTACTTTGTACACAATATTATGTAAAATACTATTTAAATTTCAAACCAAAAAAATTTATTTGATAAATGTTAAATTAAACAAGTTCATAGGCACAAGACTAATGAATTATCAAATTAAAAGATTATGCGAAAATTATAAAAATTGCACGTTTGTTGATATCTATAATTATGACTATTACTACTTAAGCAAAACGAGAAATATGAACGAAAATACATGAATGCATTAGTCTTTAAATTAAATATAGAAATAAATAGTGACAACTATACCAAAACTTACCTTTGTAATAAGCACACCTTAAAATATAACACAACTGACAAATTATCTTTAAAAATAATAAAACAATACTTAGTAACAAAATAGGTACCATTCCGTATTAGTTTGGAAAAATTTAAAAAAAATTAAAAAAAAAAAATCTCGACAGTAGTAATCAACAGTAACTTCTTGATTACTACTGTAGAGAATACATAAATTATACATCAAATTGCTGGCATATAAAGCAAAAAAGATTTGCTACAGGCTTCTTTAGAAGAAATCAATAAAAGCTTTTACCAAATCTATCTGTAATCTCAAAAATTGAATAACTATAAATATATTCTACATTCAAAAAAACCTCGTGAAAGCTACGTGGAATATAATAAAAAGATGCAACGGCAACTCAGACAGTTATACTGACAATATATCAATAGTCAAAGACGATAATTGACATTGCTATGACCTTTAATTAATTTTTTATCGATATGAGAAATAATAATTATAATATAAATAATAATATAATATAACAAAAATAATAATAATAAAAATCATACAAAATTATATAATAACGTTAATTTTAACAACTACAGACCAATAACACTTATACCAATATTCTCAAAAATGTTTGAAAAGTGTATGTTTGAAAAATAATACGGTTTTTTTACAGCATATAATATATTAAAGCCGGAACAATTTGGATTTAGGAAAAAGACTTCAACCATACGTGCTTGTTTCTCACTTATTAAAAAAGTCACAGAATGTTATAATTCTAAATCATTACTAGTAACAACATTTTTAGACATGATAAAAGCATTTGACTTCGTATCACATAATATTCTACTTAATAATAATTGATTTGCCAAGCATTGCCAAGGTATTAGAGAAGTAGCTTATAAATGGATCGAAAGTTATCTATCAAATTGCCAACAGTGTGTTGAAATAATTGATTTTAGCACAATCTTTAATAAAATTTGTATATTACATAACAAATGATGTCGGTGAGCCACAGGGTTCATATTAGGGCCTTTATTGTTCCTGAATTACATAAACGACCTACCAGATGCTTTAGAACACCAATCCATTTTATATGCTGACGACACCACAGTACTCGTCGAAGGGAAGAATTTACTTCATATTGAGACTGAACTAAATAAAACAATTGTCAGTGCAATGAATTGGCTGTAACTAAAAAACCTTAAAGCTAATATATCCAAAACAAAAATTGTAAACTTCAAAAGTAGAAAACAATCACATAGAAAATTTAAAGTATGTTATGAAAATTCTGATATAGAGGTAGTAGAATCTTTGTATTTCTTGGTATCACTGTCGACGATTTATGTAACTGGAAAGAACATATAAAAAAAATTAGTATAAAACTGAAAGATATGTGTATGTACTTAAAACTATAAAAAATACTGTAAGTACGGCGGCAGCACTCTTTTCATATCATGGTTATATCGCCTCCGTACTACGATACGATTTGATTATATGGGGAAATTCGGTAGACCTAATAAGAGTATTTAGACTACAAAAGAAGTGCATTAGATGTATTTCCAACGGCAGTTACATCGAACCCTGTAAACCCTTACGAACTGTATAACATACTACCTCTACCCTGTCTGTACATCTATGAAATGTGTTTATTCGTAAACAAAAATCTAGATATTTATTTTATAAAGAAGACAGAAGTAGCCACCAAGAGCTCTAGACATGAATATAAACTAGTTGTGCCCAATCAAAGACTAGGCATTTGTAGTAGAAATGCTTACTGTATTGCCGTGTCGATATACAATAAACTGCCTGATTACTTCAAAAGCCTTTCTGAGAGAAAACTTAAAAGAGAGTTACATGGACGGCTACTTAACAAAACATATTATACAATCAATGAATATTTTAATGATCGAATAGATATCATGTAACATTCAAACGTTAAAAATGACACTACATTATATTTTATTAATTTAATTTGCATCTTATTGTTAAATCTGACCTTTTATTTTGACGTTTTTATAATTTTGACTATATTATTCATTAGTGTAATTTTATCAACCATTTCTAATCTATTTAATATTATAATCTAAAATAACTTTTAATAACTATGAAAAACTGAAAATATTTGCACACTATTTATGTAGTAGAATATGTCGAACTCAATAAAATATGTAAACACCTACTGTAACATATTCTTGGCAAATAAATGAATTTGAATTTGAGTAATATAGCATAGTTAGTTCATTTGTTTCTAACTCGGTGAACATTTGTTTTACAACATCACACTACTAATTATGAGCCCTATTACAAATCTGCAGTCTGCGAGATTAGGTATTTGAAGCGTTCCTGACATTTCGCATTTTGCAGTAATTTTGCAGTTGTATTTATCGTTTTTATCGAAATAGGTTAATAAATGCATGGTTTAAAATTATAAAATCTTTATTCCTCATGAAGTACCAATTGTTCTGGTATACATTTTGCTTGATAATATTATCGTAGATTTTTTGGCATAGAATAAGATTTTTTTTCTATATTAAATCAAAGATATTTCAAAATTCGAAGGCCGCTACGAACTATACGACTATAAAGGAGATAACATCTCATTTTATTAATTAATTTGCTTAGAACAGTAGTTTGTGTTGCCTTCGCGCATTTTATGAAAATCTTTCTCTGCAATTAAACCCATTTAATCAAAAGTTAAGCCAAATTTACAAAAAGTGAGGCCGCTACGAACTGGCTATTCTGCACTATTAAATATGTCAAAACTATTAATGTATCTTTGTTTCTGAGATCAAGAACGCCATAATTAGCCATTTTACGCAAAAATCAAGGTCGAGATGTAATATGCCTTTTAAATCATTATTTACTAATTTAAACATTAAAAAATATTTCAGAATTGTGATTGACTTAACAACGGCGCGCGGCGCGTGAGGTGGTGCCCAGGATGACAAATTCATGATCCATGATTTTTCAACTTTCAAATATTGGCTGTTGACTTAGCTTAAACATGTTTTTGTATATAAATTCAATTTTTAAATACAAAACATTTCTCTCGAATTGGAATAAAAATCACCCAGGATATCATTAACGTAGTATTTACCTGAGTCCAAGGGAACCAACACTCTTCCTTAATCATTTTGGTCCATTATCGCAGGAGATAGAAATGTCCTGATGTACAAAGATATAGCTAAGCAATCTACATTCCTCGTTCTACTACTATTATAGACGTGAAAGCTTGTGAGGATGTACGGATGGATGTTTGTTATTCTTTCACGCAAAAACTACTGAACAGATTTTGATGAAATTTGGTATGGTATTAGTTTAAGCTATGGATTAATACATATGCTACTTTTATCCCGAGAAAGTACAGTGTTCCCGTGGAATACTGTGCTTACACGGACGGAGCCGCTCGAAAAATTTAGAATTTTATAAAAAAACTACAAAAGAGACTACAAAGTTTCGCTCTTCTACGTTTTTCGATGGCGAAACAACAATAATACCCTAGTATCAACTATTAATAGCTCGTAAAGTCATTCGAAAATCCGAATAAAAACTCTTAATTGGCATACAAGCTGCGAGTTATCCGGCGTAATCCCAGAATAGCCGCAGTTAATAGCGCACATTCGCAATGAATTTATACCAATAAATTAATTCATTTTCATGGAATGAATTATTACATATATTTCAGACTTTTACGGTGTTGCTGTGTATGGTACTATAGTACGAAATGTACCTACAACTGAGTGTTGAATAATTATTATTTTTACTTATGAAATAAAATTTATCAACAGTAACGTGGACATCTGTGGCCCAATGGTTAGTACTTAAGTAATGGTTAGTACTCAAGCCGAAGGTCGAGGACTCAAATCCCGGCGAAGGAACAAAAAGCTTTCTGTGTTCCTATGTCATGGATATGTATTAAATATGTGTATAATATTCATAGTATAAATCTTAAATACGTGTATAATATAAAAGTATTTCCGTTGTCTGGTATCCGGAACACAAGTTCTTCGAGAACTCACTACGGGACCAGATTGACGTGGTGTGAAGCGTCCATAGATATTATATTAATATATTTCGGTTGTCTGGTAGCCGGGCCGTAACACAACTACTTCGCGAACTTACACACACACAGATCGACGTGGTGTGAAAACGTCCATAGCTGATATGATTAATATTATTATTTTATTATACTAGAATTCAATTGAATAGGTTCACTCGTTTTATCCGGGGTAGGTATAGTATAGGAGTGAGTACATACGTGTTACACATTGTTTATTTGTTATAACTATCATCAAAATTGATATGCCCAAGAAATTAAAATGCGGTGCTCCCCCACAGTAATACAATTTATAAATACTTATAATTACGTTATATCCGTCCTCTGTTTATTTTCTAAACGGTTAGTGCTAGAAAAATGAAAATTTGTTATTTGTATTTACCACGTCGACAACGTGATAAAATAAAATCACGAAAAATATATTTTATGCGGTACCTCCCCTACACGTAAATTGGGGATGACTTTTTTCTCCCGTGTAGACCTACTTAACGATCATATGGAGTAGTCCGTAGAATCGTTACATTAAGCGAAGTAACCACTCTGGAAATACTGTAGTGCCTTGGACAGGCAGTTTTTAAATGTCATATGGTTGCCCAAGTGCATACGGCATTCTCACAACATAGTCAGTCGGGAATTACTGGTCAATACGTCTGGGGCCAACCATGTGCGGGTTTCATCACGATATTTTCCTTCACCGTTGGAGCGTCCGTATAATGTAATTGAGATATGAAAAAGGCTCATTGGTACACGCCACAACCTGGGAATCGAACCTGCACTCTCTCGAGTGCGAATCAAATGGTCTACCCGCTAGGCCACGGAGCTCTCGGCATACAATTTAATCAACATTATATTAGGTCTTTACCTATGAAATTGTCGTTTTGTAGGAAAAAATTTAAACGATTTTTTTTTCATGTATTTTTTATTTGTCGAAGTAATCACCCATGCAATCAATGCATCTTTGCCAACGCAGTGGCAGTTTATTGATGCCCTTCTTAAAGAAATCAGCTGGACGGGAGGCAACAAATTCTTCAAAGGCATTTTGTACTGACTCTCGGGTATTGAATATTTTTCCCGCCAAAAAGTTATCCAAATTCTGGAAAAAGTAGTAGTCTGTAGGCGCAAAGTCTGGTGAGTAGAGCGGATGACGGAGAGCTTCCAACCCCAGTTCTTGCAACTTGGAGACCGTCTGCTGTACAGTATGAGGTCGCGCGTTGTCATGCAGGAGCAGCAGAGACGAGCGATTGACCAAAGCTGGTTAGAGATGTGCCAGATTTTCCATCATTGTGTTCAGTTCTTCACAGTACACATCTGCAGTAATGCTCACCCCGTTTGGTAAGAAGCTGTGATGAATCACACCGGCGCTAGACCACCAAACAGTGACCATTACCTTTCTAGGGGTAAGTTTTCGTTTAGGTCAGTGTTTAGGTGCTGAACCAGGATCCAACCAACTTGCTGAGTGCTTGCAGTTATCAAACAAAATACATTTTTTATCGCAGGTAACAATGCGGTTCAAAATTCCTTCTCGACGCGTACTTCGCGCTGGCGATCATTGAGTTCATGGGGCACATATTTGTCAAGCTTTTTTACCTTGCCAATTTGACCCAAATGGACCAATATTTTTTTGACGCTAACGTCGAAAGCTGCTGCTAATTCAGCCGTAGATTGTGTATCATCAGCATCTACAATCGCCTTTTATTCGTCATTGTCTACCAAAGTCTTCGGACGACCGCGAGGTTCATTTTTCAGGTCGAAATTTCCAGAACGGAAGCGAGCAAACCAATAACAGGTGGTGCGTTGGTTTGTAGTGTTAGCTCCGTAAACTTCGTTGATGTTGCGTGCCGCTTGTGCCGCGTTGCTGCCACGACGGTACTCATATTCCATAATTACTGGAATTTTTAACGTATCCATGATGACGAAAAAAATTGAAATGCGATGAAAATGTAACACTAATCAATAAACAAATGACTACTCTTGGAAAAAGAATTCCATGTTTTTAAAATAAAATTAATTTGAAATTAGAATTCTTGGCTAATCAAAAATTATTTTGATTTGAAATGGCCTTTACTGCAGAACGCCAATTTTATAGGTTATGAGACCTATAAGACCTATAATTATCTAGCAATATATGCTCTGGGTTCAGGCGAAACGCGCGTCGAGTTTTGCAACCTGCATGGTGGTGGTGCCTTTTGTTTGTTTCTCATTGTACATTACGCATGCTTATGCGTTCACTCACACATCTACTTGCAGGTGTTAGGTATATTTTTTTTGTCGCGGGATATTGCTAGATATAATGTTGATTAAATTGTGTTTCATTATATCTAGTTTAAGATATATTTTTGTTATTTTCTAGAAAGCGCACTAGCGCTTAACGCTATGTTCTTATGTTCTCACTAGCTATAATAATAACACTATTGTATACGACAAGATATTTTTGGCTATTTCAGTTCTACTTTTTTCCTAGTGAGACACAGAGATAGAGAGCAATAGAGACGGCGACATATACCTAATATGCTTAGACAGGTAGCAAAGTAGTTACGTAAAAAAATTTATCATAATAGGCATCCCTTCATAGTTCTTACATTAACATAGTTAATATAATTGGATAATAATCTACTTTTAACTAGTTTTAGTTTAATCTTTATATTAGAAGTTCAAACTAAGCTATTACAATAGTTAATTTTAATAGTAACACCGTTTAAAGTTTGACATTGAAATAATATTCCAGTTAGCTAGTTTCACTAACAATGATTCTAAAATGGAAATTAATGGCTTTTATTATGGTTCTAATATGCGTTCTACGTGTAGTGTAGTAAAGTAACAGAGAATATTGATATTTTACTCGTGAACCTAATAATATTATACTGTTTTATAAGTATTATAAACACTAACAACATAAAAATAATATACGCGCCATGATCGTAGCGCGTAGCTGTGGCGCGTGTGTGAACGTACTTTCAGGCCTTACAACATACTAAAAAAAATGTTAATGGGATTCGAACTTTATTCTATATCACACAAAGATGTTATTATAGTGGACCCCCACATCAAATAAATAACGATTTGCAAAATCAATTACAGAAACTTTGGGGAATGATTGATTGCCTATGTAAACAAATGTAAGCAGAAGGTCAGTGTCATAAAGAGTGTAATGTAATTATAATTTGTATATATCATTTTCATCGCGTTTTATAATTATTTTTCCGTCATTTTACATAAGCAGGAAATCATGTGCTCAAAAGATTCTGCAATTGTTTTTGCAAAACGTTATATAACGTTTTATAATATTGTTTAGCACGATTAAATTATTTTATTTAATGTATTACGTTTACATACACCACACACACATAGGTAGATAGAATCTTATCCAACATCTAGATTTTGCCCGCGACTTCGTGCGCGCAAAAGGAAATCGCGCGGTAACCGCACATTTTTCCGCGATAAAAGTAGCCTATCTCCTTTCCCGTGGTCTTCACTACACCTGTGCCAAATTTCATCAAAATCGGTGAATTACTTTCGGTGCCTATTTAATGCAAACAAACAAACAAACAATATTTACTCTTTATAATATTAAGTATAGGTGTAATATTTTAACGTTACGTAACTACTGTGTTAGAACACTCTAAACTTGCAATTTTGCAAGCTCTGTAACACCATTTCTCTATGGTAACGTATAAATTCACTAATTAAAAACAAATTTGCCTTAAATAAGACGTTCGCGTTATGTCGCTGCAGCATTATTCAATTTCGTTTCCTTCGGGGGCTTGGGAATAGATGTGTAATTTTTATACTAGAATTTGAGTTTTGGCTGCGTCTCCGCTCGCATTAATAATGTAAAAGCAGCCTATGTTTTAATCCCGAGCCTAAACTGCTACCACACCCAATTTCATCAAAATTTATTTATAACAGTCATCAATGTATCCAAACATTGATCCTGACTAAGTTTCATATTTAAAATCGTAGGTGTGGCTATGTAAAGGCCCCTAAGTGGGGCTATAAAACACGTCACTTAACTTGATTAAAGTATATTTTTGCTGGGCATCTATATTTTGTATGTGCCTCCGTGGCCTAGTGGGTAAACTCAGCACTCCTCGTTTTCGGCTTGTACTTGTGAGATCATTTTGATTTTTTTCAAATAACTTCAAAAGTTACTGTCCAATTTCTTAAAAAAAATATTTTTTAATGGGTATTTAGAAACTCCAGGGGTACCATTTTGGAGGTCGATTACTCGAAAATAGTTTACATTATAAAAAAGTAATGTATGAAAAACTTAACTTTATTTAAAAATACCTATTCGACAATACCCCACACGAAAGGGGAGTATGAAAAAATATTTTTCATCCCCACTTTACATGTAGGTATGGAGAGCCACCCCTAAAATAAAAAAAATAAAAAATATTCGATGATGCCAAATCTGAGATCTATTCACAACATATATATGAATAATAACAGAAGTTAGAAGAGCGGACATACAGCCAGACAGACAGACGGACCGAGCGAAACTATAAGAATTACGGGACTCTGACACTGGCGTGAAATAATCGCTTGCCTTGTCTTTCGTCGAGAAAGCGAGGGACTGGAGCTTTCCTGGCGATCCGTCAACTCGTTTCATGATGAGCATGATGATGAATGTGCAACAACATAGGATTAATACGACAATACCTGTTTGTTCACATCAGCGGATGAACCGCCAACATTAGTGTTTGCCGTTGATACGAGGTTTCAGATTGCGGATTTGCTGCGGCTTTCGTAAGTGTATGCAAAGGCGCGTCTCCTGCGCGTGTATTTTCGAAATATTACACAATACATCGAAACATTGGGGCGTGGCTATACACTTTTGTGTAGTAATATACAATGTTTTGTCTTCCGAGACGGACGGAAAACATTACCTGCGCGGGTAGAGAGGGGAAGGGATGTTTCATTTCTTATTAACTGTTACACCACTCACATGACCATTAAATATAGAAATACGGAAGAAATTCTTTATCAATCCCAATAATCAACCACCAATCATTCATTCAATTAATTCAATCATTACCAATCGGTCTTCTATTCGTAACTCCTAATAAATACTAAAATTACGGACCAGTAAATATGGCCTATATCGAAATCTGGGGGTCTAAAAAGGCCACTTTAGATGTTTCATATATTTTTTTCCATTCAAAAATCGTGAAATGGTAAAATTGGTACATGATTCATCTGATTTCATCATATTATTAGAAAACGTCAATTTTGACAGTTTGCAATAGAAACGCGTAAAATATCGCACATACCTAAAATGAGTTGAATAAAATATATTAAACACCTAAAATGGCAATTTAAGACCCCCTGTGTTTTCTCCTAGATTCTGCATCTGCAATCGCTAAAACTGCAAATGCTTACGTCTTCCTCATCGGAACTCATGATTATCTACACAAAATGTTTTGTTTCAATCAAAAACATTTTCTATAGCTGGAGACAGCTTGTGTATGAAAACAAATGTTTTTGTTTTATGTTTTCTGTGTAATGTTTCGAAAAAACATGAGCAGGACATGCGCCTTAAGATTAATTATATAATATAGTCTTTTATAGTAATTAGCCACAGAATATTATATGCAGGGCTAGCGAAAATGATTAAAGTAGTTAAAAGCAATTTTGATAAGAACTAAAACTGCATCATTCTATTTTTTATAAATCAATTTACCTAGCCAGGAATCGAACCGACTGATTTTGGACAAAAAAATATACACATCCTGTACTAATACACCATTCGATAGTGTTGTAAGGAACAAATTCCGGAAAGTAATGACATATCAGGAATGCATTCCTGTCACAGGGGCGAATGCCAATGTTAGCTCGAGCACAGATGAATGTCAGCTATGCTAAGGCGAAGGTTGACACCGAAATAGTATCAAACGTTCCGTGAGGCAATTAATCTATATATATATAAATATAAAAGAAAGTCGTGTTAGTTACACTATTTATAACTCAAGAACGGCTTAACCGATTTGGCTGAAAATTTGTGGAGAGGTAGCTAAGAACCAGGAGACGAGACATAGGATACTTAAGTGCCCCGCCGAGTCTATCTGTCTGTATGTTCGCGATCGTCTCAAAAACTACTGAAAGGATTTTCATGCTGTTTACATTTACCGACAGAGTGATTCCTTAGAATGGTTTAGGTCGATAATAATTTGTTAAGATTTTTTGGAAATTGTTTGATTCATGACGATAATTGTTGTAAGTGTCGGAAAAATCAAGCCGAACTTTTATCGAAAACGCTGCCTAACCTAACCCGTTGGAAATAAATATCAAAACAAGGTATGGGGGGATTGTTTCTCTTTTATAGGTCTACAAAACAGTCCGCGATAGCATATATATGTCTATCTTTTAAGGATAGGTTACTATACCCATTCAAATTTTAGAAAATTATCAGAAATAATGTGGTATTTTCAGAAGCTATTTAGACGGATACAATTTAATTATCCTTATCTAGGAGATTATATCTAGGAGATATCTGAAAATTAAAAAATACGTGTGAAAATTTATTATAAGGTATATATTTTTACTCTGTGCTATTACTATATTGCAGGTACATTTGCTACAAAAAAATTGTACAAAAAAGTTATTGATTTTTTTTGCCATGAACGCTCGCGGGCGCGTGGGCGAAGCTGCGGGCAAAAGCTAGTCTATCATAAATATATATGGATTTATATTTATGCCCGCCGCCGCGCCGCGCCGCTCACCGCAAAATTCGAGGCAGTGGCCTTATTAAGTGTATTGACACCGATGAAATATTAAAATTCTAGTATCTATGTACTATCGAACAAGCTGCCGCTCGACCAGGCATAAGATGAAAATCGCTTAGCAGCGCAGTCAAATCGTGAGCACGCACACGTACTCACATGTAAATTCTTAGTTCAACCACAGATTAAGGAAAGAAGTATAGAAATATAGCTTTCGATTCGCTGGCACTACTACAAGCATACGGCGTATCCACGATTGTGCAAAAAATTGTGGGCCGTTGAAGGGGACGTCAAAATTTTAAAATTTGGATCGATGGATCGTTCTATTAAAGCTGTTTCTCTGTACGTAAGTATATATGTATTCTACTCTTTGGTTCAACCACGTGTGCGTCATAATGCAATGCAAGATGAATCTGATAGAATCCGGCATAGCAGGCACTATTAATAATAATAATAACATTTATTCGACAAAATAAGACATTAAATACAATATAAATTTACACTACAGTAACGCCAAAACATAAGATATAATTTATATAAAACAAGAAAAAATAAATAAAAAAAAACATAACGTTTGCCAAGATGTGTGCAGACAGGAAGGTAGGTAGTGTAATGTCCTATTGCCGAAAGGAGATCACTCAGGCGTATCGCAGCGGCGTGAACACCACAGTGCCTGGTATTATGTGGTTCTATTAGTAGTGTGGTTCAACTAGTCGATATCGTACATAATCTTCGCGACTGTACCGTAATATTACACAATATCCTCCATATTTATATTAGTACAGGATATCCAGACTAGTCTACATTTCAAAATACGCTATCGCCTATTTTCGGCCGTGTTGGACACTTATGACGGGCACTGTACTATCCTTGATAACTGCCGGAGCATGTTGTGCACATGACTATACTGTATGTATATTGTGCGCCATGTTAGACCTACCCGCCTTTCCATAAAGTTTATTAGACTAAGGCGGTTGTTTGTTAGAGGCAACTCTCGTAAGTGTACAACAAAATATACTGGAAACGATTTTACGATTTCAAAATGGAGGTTTGAATATTCCAGAACTTGAATTTTGTTTAAATTTTAGATGTTTTTTTTTTATTATCATACTACTATTATCAATTCTAAAGTTTGTGATGATGGATGGATGGATGTTTATTACTCCTTCGCGCAAAAACTACGTGCCAGCGTATGGCACTAACAAAAACTAACTGGCACGGATTTTGATTATTTGTTATGGTAGGTAGTTTAAGCTCTGGATTAACCCATAGGCTACTTTTTATTCCGAAAAAGTACATTGTTCCCGTGGGATACTGTATTTCCGCGGACGGAGCCGCGGGTAAAAGCTAATATTATAATATTTTACTATTGGGGCGTGTTTCATAATTCAATAAGTGTCGGAATGCTTCATCGGAAGTTTTGTCTTTTTGCTGCATAATTTATATCGAGCTACAGACATACAAATAAGCAACATATTTGACACATCAATAGATTCGAAAACTGACATTTAGAATGGTAGTAGTTTGGGCTCAGCATCAACATATAGGTTACTTTATATGCGGAAAAAGTCCAGTGTTTGCGTTACTGTATATAATGCGTAGGATAAAAATATTATTTGCAAGCCGCGGGCAAAAACTAGTCTAAGTATAATATATGATTGGAAAACAAAAGCTAGTCTATTTCTTTATATGCGCTTATCGCTAAACCAGGATTTGACTAGATTTGATCTCTCTCTCTCTCTCTCTCTCTCTCTCTCTCTCTCTCTCTCATTCAATGTTAAAACGTTACGGGACACACATACCTTAAACTGAAGCTCAGCGTTAAACGTCGTTTCGAAACGTTGGTGAAATTGGGGCTAAGTATAATGTGTGGATGGAAAATTGTTGTTTTATTGCCAAGTTGTATGGAGACCAAGTTTTACCGCGAGTCTAACTCTCAGAGCGGTTTGTATAAATGAGTTTTATAATACTTTAGATTCTTGGAGCTTATAATTATATCATTATTATCGTAGGTAAATGAATATTTTAATGAAAACAAACGAGCATACAGAACGTTGAACGGAGTGATTACCGCCGCTCATGGAGCAATGCAATATCAGAGCAGTTACAAGTGCGTTACGCGAGTCTCATATTCAAATGTTTGAAGTGTGAATGAGCGATGGTAAACACCTACTATCAGGCTACTGTCTACGCATTTTCCATCAAAATCTGTTTATGGATGAATCTCAAAGAAAATTTATTAATAATGACATTAGGTTTTTTGTGCGCTACACAGAATTTTATCGTCTGGCAGCCAATTTTTGACACAAAATGCCTTATCAGTATATACATAGGTCGTTAAAGGTAAAAACTTGGTTGCCAGTCAACAAAATTCCGTGCAGTGCACAAAAAACCTAACGTCATTATTCGTAACAAAATAAAATTTCTTGGAGATGAACCGTTATATTACCAACTGTTCATAATAAAATCAACATAACAACAATAACATCACGTCAATCAAGATTTGTATAGCTTCATAACATAACATTGTGAAGGAAAAAAACACAATGGTTTTGTAGGGTTAGAAATCCCTTTATCCGCTTAACATAGCTGTTGGACTAGCAAAGCATTAACGTGTGAAAAACTTTACTACACGGAAATAAATTAAGGGCGAGAGCTCACTGAGGACATGACAATCTTTCGAAGACAGTCTATTGCCCTACAAAATTTCTGTACACTATAGCGAATTATTGTGATGGTACCTAAAGCAGTGAATTATCATCACACTTTTTTGAGAAAGGGACACAGATATGTGTGTTCAGTTGGGGGACGTAAACAAATTACGTCTCACAAAATTACGACTTTTTGAACCCCCCTATGTCACGCTTCTTTAAGATCCCTTTTACATGTAGTATCACGTTTTGTATGATCCCCCCTTCCCTTGCACTGAGATTTAATATGTGGATGACCCCTTGGACATGGTTAATTTTCCACTCCAGGTCAAGAGAAACATATTTTTTGTAAGTACTGTCCATCATTACATACCTTATAGCACAGGGCGACACTCTACAAATGACAGCCTAAGCACCGGCGAATGTCAGTCATGTTGGTGTAAGCCTTGAACACTGAAATAATTTCAAACGTCGCGTCAGACTATTGTCAATTATGTCAAAGCACGAAACGAACTTATAATGCTTAGTCCTGGCCTAAGAAACCCACGTCCCGCGCGCACCTCGCTGCCCCTGCATACTAGCAACAACATACTATAAATGTCTATTCGCGCATACAATGACATAGCCGCGAGCTGTTCGTGTAAATTGTCGAATGACGGTTATTTACGTTAGTAATTTATTTTATTCTTTGCCTATAGACCACTTTGATCCATCTGACTTTTTACGTATACAGTAATAAAAAATTATACCGTCTAGTCGTATGTCAGATCTGTGGGAAGGACATAGATGAATTTTTATGGATGAAAATTCTAAATTTCTGCGCAAAAAATAATATTTTATGCATATGCAGTGTATGACTGATGCCATAAAAAAGCTGCGGGTAATATAATATTATTCTTATTATTTTTACTAATATCCTTATAATATATATTTAATAAATAAAAAGTAATTCAATCAGTGACTAAGCTGAAAAGAAGAACATTTTAAAATTCCAAAAGGATTTCTTTTATAATCAAGTTCGAACTGAAATTTGCATATTCCAGCACTAATTTATCTTTACAAAGAATGTAAGAATGTAAAAGTAAAAGAAGATTTTAAGTATTTTTTTTTAAATAAAAGATAATATACTGAGATGTTAAACCGCATAAAATTGCCTCGGCACGAATCGGCCGGCTTACGCTAAGTTACGTGGGGATTTTTAGCGGACTTCCAAGAAGGAGGAGGTTATATATTGATAAGATGTTGCGTTTCGGATGCACTTGTAACTATTATGGTGTTGCAGGTTTGCTCGCCATCGTGCGAAACATCTACTCGTTTCCTATTTAATTTAAAACCTATTTAATTAATTCAATTGATATTATTTATGCTTGCAATTGCTAAAATTAAATTCGAAGTAATGATTTCGTTTGTTACAACTTTCTGGTTTTTATTGGCACAGAAATCTTTCATAGTTTCATAAACTCAATAAATGAAACAAAATTAAAATTCAATAAATAAAACTATAGAGTGTTCTTACTATAATTTACCATTATCAGCACGCTCACTACTTGATAATTCGGGGGTTACAAATACTTTGTAATTTTGTTTTTTTTTTTAAAGTGGGATAACCATTCGGCACGAACGGGCTGGCTGGCACTACAAGTGCCATCCCGGTCCTTAAAATCTCCTCTCTGGTATTGTGCTTGTCCATGTGTAGCTGTAATTACTTACCATCAGGCGATCCATCTGCTCGTTTTCTGGTTCACGCTATTAGAAAAACATTTTATATAGATATTTAGACAATGCGTGTACGCGACTTTACAGCTGCAGCCATACACCATACTGCCTATCAGTTCTTATCGTATTGGATAATTAGTAATTAGAAGTTGACATAAAGAGCATAAGGCTGGAAATATATGTCCGGAATGTCTGAATTTTCTCCGGCCGGGGAAATTCCGGACAATACACTCCCAGCCTAAGCTGTCATGCCAATCCGCATACATACACGCTCAGCTCTAACAGATTCAATCGATAGCGTCATGCCGATTGGACGATAGGCAGTAGGCATGGTGTATCCGCTACACTTACTATAATAATATTATCTCAGCCGCCAGTAACATTTAAACCGATATAATATTGTCAATGATTAAATCTATTCATAACAGACTTACATATTCTTACCTCATCTTGTACTTTAAACGAGACGATCTTGTATATATATCGTCATTACATAATATGAAGTTGGCGTTTTGTAAAGTAGGAACATAAAGTCGATTTTTTTTTAAAATAATATATTTATTTATCAAAGTATATACCATTGCTATCTATGCACTTTTGCCATCTCATAGGTAGTTCATTGATTCCTGTACTAAAAAAAACCATTCGGACAGGAATCAATAAAAACTTTGAAGGCGCTTTGGACTGCCCCATCGGAGTTGATTTTTTTCCCTTGCAAGAAGTTATTCAAATTTCGAAAAAAATGGTAATCTGTTGGAGCAAGGTCCGGGGAGTACGGAGGATGTCTTAGACATTCCAATTGAAGCATCTCTAATTTGGCAGCCGTCTGATGTGCAGTGTGTGGTCTAGCGTAGTCCTGAAGCAGCAGTGGCCTAGAGCGAATGACTGACCTCAGTTGTTTAGCAGCTAACTTGTCATCATGATTTGCAGTTGCTGGCAAAAGACATCTGCCGTAATCGTTTGGCCAGATTTAAGAAAGCTGTAGTGAACACATCGGCACTAGTCCACTAAACGCTCACAAGTAACATTTTTTGAGTCAATTTTCACTTGGGGCAGGCTTTGGCTGGTTGGCCAGGGTTCAGCCATTGCGATGAGCATTTCCGATTATCGTACAGGATCCACTTTTCATCACAGGTAATGATTCAATTTAAAATCAATTAATTATTGTGCCGGTTGAGTAATGTAACGCAGCAGTCGACGCGCGTTTGTCGGTTTGCTGCACTCAATTCATGAGGTACCCACCTTTCAAGCTTTTACACCTTCCCAATTTGCTTCAAGTGGATTAAAACAGTTTTATCACTAATACCGCAGCCTGCACTTAACTCAGGCGTGGTTTTCGATGAATCGATTCGATGGACGCTTCCACAATAGGCTTCAATTCTTCATTGAAGTCTATTGTGGATGTGGATATGTGTGTGTTTTTTTGCGACACCGCCGCCATATACACCATTAATACTTTTAGCTGTTTCTGCAGCACTGGTGCCACGGTGGAACTCGTACTCGAAAATAATATTATGATATTTCAAGTATTCCATTTTGTAAATAGAGTGACGCAAAGAAAAACCAAAAGAGGAAAAAAACAAATGAATTACGGTTTTCGAAACACAAATGCATGAGTAAATAGCGAGTAAATATAAATAGTGAGTAGTAATAGTGCGTAAATATAAATTTGAAATTGTCATTCCTGACCAAAGAAGATATATTTGAGATCAAAGCCAGTACGACAAAATGCCAATTTCATATGTAAGGACCTAATATATAATCGGTATCTCGACAACGGCTACAAGTATAGTAGTAAAATAAATAAAAAAATATGGTAAAATAAAATTTAATATGCAGAGAGTTTTAGGGGAGAAAAATCGATCTAGCTAGGTCTTATCCCTTACAAACTGCTCATTTTTAAGCAATATATTATGGTTTATTATTTTGTCGTGCAACAATATATCAATGATTTCGACTGTAATATAATATGTTAGTCCGATTGGCATTTTGGGATGTGCAATTTTTACGTTGTTCGGAAATTCGGAATGTGGTGGATTCGAAACCCGGTAAAATATTTTTTTGATTCTTTTTATTTCTTTTTAAATCTACTAAAGCTCGGTTGTCCAAGTACTATAATATTTTTTTAAATGAAATGGACCAGGTAACGAACAGACGGATGCTAAGAGATTATCGCCGCCCATGGACACTCGCAACACCAGAGGAGTTATACTTGTAACTCCTCTGGTGTTGCGACTTGCGTTAATCCCCAATCCCCCGTTGGGTCTCCGGTAACCTCACTCACTCGACGAACCACTACGCAAGCGTTATTTCACGCCAGTTTTCTGTGAGGTCGTGGTATTTATCCGGTCGAGCCGGCCCATTCGTGCCGAAGCGTGGCTCTCCCACAGTTAATAAATAAAAAGCATCATGCAATATTGTTTGACAGATTGTGGTCACTAAATTAATCTACAATCTGTACCTTGGTTTAAATCCGTGGGCGATGGTAATAGAAATTCATCAGGCCATCCATGTGATAGTTTGCCATAAAACATGATCTGATGTTAGTTTTAGGGTCAATCAAAAATTCACACAAAAACGAAACTATACGCGACATGGCGCTGAATTTTTAAGATAGCTATGCAAAATTGAACTTTACTCATTACACAAGAAGATACACATTTCATTGTAAAAGTTTGAATGTCAAGTTCCACCGCGCTGCAGAGCGCATGTGCAGTGCGTTTCATATGACTGATGTCATATGAAACGTGTGCCATTTTGTGTAGTTAATTAAGTTTAATTTCGACAACTATCTTAAAAATGCAGCGCCGCGTAACGTCTCGTATCGTCGTGGTGTGAACTGACACTAAAGGTAGCCTTCCAATGCTCGCAACGCGCGATACGAGATCGCGACCCGAGACTGAAATAGGGTCGCGGAAACACTGCTGAGTATATATGGAGCCCTAAACAATCCCCGCGACCGGTGAGTGTGGCCGGAGAACCTGATTCGCCGGTGTGCTAGTCGCGGGCGCGGGTTGCGGTCGCTTAAATAGAAAGGCTACCTTCAGTCTTATAACTTATAAGAATAAGAATAAGAATAAGAATAAGAATAAGAATAAGAATAAGAATAAGAAACATTTATTTGCAGCTCTACTAAAAACTAAAATTAATAATTAAGCTTATATTTAAATATAATAAGAAAAATACATAAATGAAAAACGTCTAAAACTAAAACAGCGTAGGTAGCCGCAAATTGGATCAAGCTCGGCATTGCTGGCACACCTTGGTATGTCCAGCACCAGTCTTCCGCTTGACCCATTCCGTGACCTCACAGCCGTCCAAACACTTACACACTACTTTAAACAAAAATAATAATAATAAAAAAAGAGAATTAAAAAAGAAACAATAATTCTGTAACAAGTGTCAAATGTCTTGATTCATGACCAAAATCGCAATTAAAAATTTAAATTGTACATTTCAGAATTTTAGTCTTTAATTATTTTAAAAATTAATGTGAAATGTGAATACTACCCATAACCCAACACCAAAGAAAATATTTTATGAAAACCACTAATTAAGGATGCCAATCGAATCAGTAAAATTTTAATACAGGAAGCAAAGTGCAAAACAAGTAACCTGAAACATACACCTATAATACACTTACATCATGTCGCAAGCTTTCCTGTGCTTTCTGTTCGCGTAAAATAAATTGTCGGAGTTGCTTTTTAAAAGAAGCTAGACTTTTTAGATTTCTAATCGGCGGCGGTATGTTATTCCAGCATTTGGATGCCGAATAACGAAAGCTGCCCCTGAACGACGCTGTATGATGTTTCTCGATGGCTAGCTGGACAGAACATTGCCTTGACCCACAAGACCTAAGGCTAGCAGTTCTTGAGAGTTTATCATATAGATATCTAGGCTCCCTATATTTTAATACGTCAAACAAAAGACAAGCAAAATGAAGTTTTCGCCGATTCTTCATTTTCAACATAAAATGCTCATTCAAGAAGGGGGTCACATGGCTTCTAGGTGGGATATCAAAACAGTAACGGGCACAGGCATTCTGAACTCTTTGTATGAGCTTTTTAGTTCCAGATGTTAAACGTGGGCCAAAAACAACATCTGTATAGTTCAACTTTGACAGCACCAAAGACTCTACAAGACGAACACGCATTTCCACTGACAGAAACGGTCTCACTCTGTATAGTATCTTCAGTCTGTAAAAGGAGTTGTTGACTAGACTAGTTATATGTTCTTGGAACCGCAGATTACAATCAAGCAAAAGACCCAGATTACGTGCCGCATAAATGTGTTCAATTGGTTCACCCATTAAGTTAACGTCACTTTTTAGGCTCAGATGTTTGAGTTGATTAATGGAGCCACAGATTAAGTATTTGGATTTAGCAGGATTAAGACACAAGCTGTTTTTTTGGGCCCATAGCATTATACGATTAAGGTCCTCATTGAGCAAAGCAACTGCTTTTTCTATATCACTTGGCCTACAAGATATATAAATTTGGGTATCAGCGTAGAAGTGAAATTTACAGTGTCTAATATGGGTTCTTAAGTCTGCTATGTATAAAATGAATAATATTGGTCCCAAAATAGAACCCTGTGGTACTCCATTTTCAACATCCAACCAGTCAGATAACAAGAAAGACCCGTCACTAAGGGAGAGCTGCACACGCTGGCGACGATCACTGAGGTAGCTATTAAACCATTTCAATGTTGCATCATCAAATCCGTAGTATCTTAGTTTTGATAATAGGATATTTATATTTATTGTGTCGAAAGCCCTGGAAAAGTCCAATAGGACAAGTAGGGTACAATGACCTCTATCTTGTGAAGTTAAAATATTGTCAGTGACATCAAGTAGTGCAGTCACAGTACTCCGACCCTTCCTAAAGCCAGATTGTGTCTCAGGTAACAAATTATTATTTTCCAGGTAGCCTGTAATTTGCTCACACACCACCTTTTCCAGTATTTTTGAGAAGCAAGGCAAGATACTTATAGGCCTGAGATCTTTTGTCTCAATAGGGTTGGTGATTTTAGGTAGAGGCCTCACTACAGACTGCTTCCAGAGAAGGGGGTAAACACCAGTCCGGATAGAAGTATTTATGATACATTTAATTACATCTAAGGAATTTGGCAGAGACAATAACAAAATGTCTAAACCGATGCCATCAGAACCTATAGCTTTGGATTTTAATATTTTTATAGTTTTGACTAGTGTATTGGTGGATACTGTCTCAAGGTGGAAGGTACTGTCACAAAATTTATGGTATTCAAAAAATGTAATATAAGATAGTTGAGTGATTGGAACCGTAGGTGTTTCTAAGAAATGTTTATTAATTAGATTTGGGTTATTAAATTGTGATGGTAGATCATTTTCATATTAACTAAAAATAGTTTTCTTTATATTTTTCCACAGCTGTTTAGGTTCTTTGATTTTATGATTAATATTGTGTTCAAAGTATGTAACTTTTTCATTATACAGTGACTTATTTACTAGAGTTTTTAGGCTTTTATAATATTCCCTTTTACTTTGTAACTTTGTTTTATGATAGTCCTGCAATGCTCTGTCCCGCAGTGTCATCATTAATTTGATGGTGTCTGTAATCCAAGGGTAAGAGCATGTTTTTTTACGGACAGTTCTTACCGGTGCATGTACGTCAAAAAGTTTCAATATTTGTGTTGTACCGTAACTTCTTACGGTACAACAACGCCCTTAATGTTTTTCGGGATCCTCGTTTTACATACATCGTCTGTCGCTACCAGAGAAAAACGATGATTGCCGAGCGATAGTACGGTACGTGTGGATCGACACCCACACGTACCTCATAACACCGCCCGCCCAAATGTGGTCAAGCTGTGGTTACGTGTGATTAGTATCGCTAAAAGGATGGAAAATTGTTCTTTTAGAATAAAAAAGGTTTTTATATAAACAGATTTGTATTCTTACTTAGTAAACTCGAGTGGCATCGATGCATACAGTCCTATCAGCCTATCATGAATATGTCCTTAGGTATAGCCTATCACTGTGGGGTAATCCCACGGATGTGAACAAAGTTTTCAACGCCCAAAAAAGAGCTATTTGTTGTAAGTCGCCATATGAGTCTGGTACTCTGGTAATCACTTTTTCTAAAACTAAATATATGACTTAGCCGATAATATACATTTACGAATTAGAGAATTTTGTAAAATTAAATTACAAAACTTTTAAAAAGGTATGTGACATATACAAATAGAAATCCTGATAGACTAGTGCTTGACTTCATCCCGAAAAATGCATTGTATCAGAGACATTATAATGCCATGTGCATAAAAGCGTATAATCCCATGTCATATAAAAAGGATACCGTATAGTAAATTTAAAAAGGAAATAAATAAATGGTTTAAACTTAAAAACTTCTACTCGGTAGAGAAATTATTTAAACAAAAAAATAATAATCAATAGCATTTTTCATATAATAATAATAAATAATCTATGCTGAATTATTCATTACATCAACTTCAATAATTATTATGACATATTTTAAATAAAACACATTGTGATTTGTTTGTATTATTGTTTTTTGCTACTGAATTATGACATCTAATAAACAGTCCTGACATGTAATTGTAAATAACCAATTATATAATGAATTTAATTATTGTAATGACATAGCTAATAATGAATTAATTTTACATAATATACTACCGATTTACTAAATATCTAGTCGATTGACATCATGATATATCATTATGTTATGTCCCTTCAAATGTTTTGCGAATTTTATTATTAATTTAAATGTGTTATGTATTTATTTTTGTTACCTAGTTAACTTCCTATCATTTTTGATAATGTTAATAATTTAGAAACTTAATCATTTTAAACTAACATTTCACAGATAATTCTATTGTGATTTGTGACTGTCACTCGTCGTTATAATACAAATAAATTATGCGAACACAATTTAGAATAATTATTATAGCTAAAATGAATGTAATAAATACTTGCAAGCTATTTATATATACCTAGTTAAAAGTTCCCGAACCTACAAATTTTGTTACGAACTATTGTTACTTACCACTTTGAGCTTACTTTTACTGAGCAAATAAACGAATTGAATTGAATTGATAAAATCACACGCTAAGGTATTCAATTTAAAATTAAATTGTTAACAGACTATTATTGTCTTATAATTATATTATTGTTCGCTTTAGATACTTCTTACTTAATATATAAAGTTAGACCTTGCCGATGATATTTCAATTGTAGATTCGTATGCTCGCGTTGGATATCAATATAAATTGGAAATAATATTTCAATATTAAATAATAATAATATTATAATCTGTTTGCAATGCCGCATATTGCCGTAAATTGTAATTCCAAAAGTTTTGTTATATGTATGTTTGTATGTCACACTGGCACACAGAGACATAGTTTAATCATTGATAACATAATGCACTAAAACAAAAGCCAAAAAATAGGCAGATATTCCCTTTTAATATAAAATTTCTCGTGTCGCAGTGTTTGTTTGAGAACTCCTCCGAAAGGGCTGAATCTTAGGTTGTAGCCAGGGGGATAGTTATAGGTGAAGGCTGTAGGTGTAATTGTTGGTGTAGTTACTTATTTACTCCAGTTGATTGTTACGACATCTGTTGAGTACAGCTAGTTAATATATAGAAGATATTATCAATCATAGCTTTATGAGAGAGAAATAAAGGCATATCTACAACACAATATCCTTGTCGTATATGTTACATATATCAACAGTAAGATGTAACTGTCAATGTCATTATTGACATACATAGTGTAGTGTGCTAAGCATATCTCATTACATATTGTAATACGTATTTGTGGTAAGCACCAATAAAGGAGAGTATAAGAATTGCTGCTGTATTATTATCGTCACCACACGAGCGCACGAAGGACTTACAATCAAGAGGTCATAGACCAACACAGTATATTCGTCTGGGATAATTCGCTTACACAATATTTTGGTAATTGGCTGGCAGCTGTGTTAACTCCACAAAGGAGTTCTGAGTAAGGCGTTTATGTTCGTTAATTGTATAATATTAAATAATAAAATTATATGAATTTTACCTACTAGTAAAAGTTCTTATTATCTTTATTATACTATTATAAAGAAGAAAGATTTGATTATTTCTTTGTTTGGTTGCATTATATGGATGGATAACTACTGGACTAAAATTAAGATGAATTTGGCACAGAGAGGAAGAAGGTCTATGTTGGTGCCAAAAAGGGGAGAAAGGATAGGACAAGGCTAATTTTATCATGCCAAAATGTACGGTTTCCTCATGATTTGTTGTTGTGCTCACGAAGTCGCGGGCGACATCTAGTAATTAGGAAAGAAGTCACGAAAAATGTACTAGTTTGTCGTTAGTAGGTCCTTACATAGGAAGGCGTTGGAAAATGGTGACAATTTCTTATAGTTTTTCTAGGACTAAAGGTTGGCTATCGGTCGAAATGGTAGTGTGAGTGGGGTAATGTCTGTATCTTTATTTAATTTTTTTTGATATAGGTATTTCTAAGCATTATAAAAAAAAATATATTAGCACACCTTTCTCCACATAAACTTTAACTGTACCAAATTTCATACTCCTCCGTTCGTGGAATTGTCGTAAAATTTAGTGCAGTCCCACTGCTCAGTGCGGCACCTTAAGTCTCAATTTCAGCCTGTCAGTAATCATCGTTTGTCTAATTATCATGCTTTCTCTTTCATTATTATGAATAAAGGGAGATACATGATGTTTAACCTACGATTAACTTTAATAGGCGTTGGTGAAATTGACTCTAAGACTCGATAAAACTTAACCGTTGTTTACACGGCCTTTATGAGTATCTTCATAATTAGAGTAAGGGAATTCTTAATTACGCCGTTGCGGGCTTTGTCACTCGTTTTTGTAAATTAATTTTTACAAGACGTTCGTTGTTGTGGCCTTTAAGTGTGTTATTTAAAAGGAATACTATTATTATGTTTACTATAAACACGGAATAGGCCTTAGCTTTATCTATTTTATAATTGCAAGTGTCTTTCTGTCAGTTATGTCATCACGCCTAAACAGTAAACTACTCAACTGATTTTGATACGTTCCGGCGATAAAAAGAGACTAGACCGACTGTTTAGTCTATTTTTGCGCTTCACTTACTAATAAAATATATTACGCAACAATAGACTAGACTGCGGTTCCCTAACAGAAACACGTAATATGCACTTTTATCGTGCATAAGTGCTTCTGAGCAAAAAAGGTTCCAAGCAAGTTTTAAATATAATTTTATTTTGAAGAAACTATTGTTACCAATAAAAATATATTTACACAACGAATAATTTAAACAACGTTGCTGTCTTTGTCTGATACGTTGGAAAAATCACATGAGAGACAAATACATCGACATTGTATATATTATCCGTTGTGTAAATATTTTTTTTAGTATGTCCCACTTGCGCAGATCCGGGTTAAAGTTGACCATGGGTTAAAATATCATACATCCTCTTTCGTGAACACGAAGAACGCGAGAGATAACCTGATATTTAACCCAGGGTTAACATTAACCTAGGTAGGTCTAGGGACATTTGGGTTAGGGGGATTTGGGTTCATGTTGACTCTTCGTATTTATGAAAGAGGAGATATGAAATTTTAACCCAGGATTAACTTTAACCCAGATCTAAGCAGTTGGGCCTAAGGGGGTAAACAGAAAAGTGGTTTTACGTGTAAATTTCGCGTCACCACGTACTAGGGCACTAAAGTTTGTTTCGAAAAAAGATGTTGTATGGTTTGTAACATGAATTTCCGAAGTATGTTATTCAACAGCCCCTGGCTTTACATGTTGGGGGCATAAAATCTGACTTATCGTTGTTTACGGCCAGCCATATATCGACATGCAACGGCCCACTGGAGATCAATGCAAGTTCGACACTGAGTTATAAATGCAGCTCAGAATATGTATACATTATATAGTCTTTAGTATATTCTATACTATCCTACTTATACTATTAAAAATGTGAAAGTTTGTGAGGATGGATGGATGGAAGTTTGTTACTCTTTCACGCAAAAACTACTGAACGGATTTTGATAAAATATGGTATGTTAGTAGTTAGAGCTGCGAGGGTCTATTCTGCTAAATAAAACCTGCAATAGTACAATTACAATCAAGTCCCGACACGCTAAAACCAACCAGTATTCTCGTAAACGTTAAATCAGCGTCTAACGCCTCCTAATTGGTCCAAACGTCACAAAATCAGTTTATGGTAACAAGTCACTTCACTTTAATAGTACAATCAAAGTGCAATGAACGGCTACTTTAAATACGAGAATTGAGGTTCTGAATTAACACATAGGCTACTTTTTATCCTTTTTATCCCGAAAAAGTAAAGTGTCACCGTGGGATACTGTTATGTTACGTAATACACGTAAAACAATACCCATCGAGGATATCTTATTTGTTCGTTCGTCACTTCTTGGATGTATGAACAGATATTTTTTAACTACGTTACTTATTTTGTACGGCTTGAGCCAAACGATGGTGTAATTTATGCTTAAGCGCTCCCATATTATGAAAATATAAAATGACGGAATTCTTCACTTAATTGGAAATGTGAAGCGTAAAATCGAAAATTTGTTTATTACATTATCCACAAGTTAATTAAATTGCTCTACAGATCGTTCAGAGGAATTTTACCGACATGACCTTTACACCAACGACATAAGGATCAATCTCATAGAAAATAAGAGGTAACTCTGAAAGTACTTTACACTTGAACCCCACACGAATTTTCTCGGCCAGCGTCAATGTTAGCTTTACGTTACGTGTTAAAACAATCTATACTTAACTTGTGCGGGTTTGTGATAATATTCGTAGGGAGTATAAAACCGGCCAAGTGCGAGTCAGAGTCGTGCACGAAGGGTTCCGTACCATTAAACCAATATTTTACATGTTAACCTTTTTTTAGTTATTTTTGCACGTAGTTCTCTCCAAGTAAGCGCATTTTATAAGTTAGGCCTCTATGACTCCTGAACTAACAAAGTTATCTAAGCCGTTATAGTTTTCCTTCAAAGTTCATTACACGGACTATCTTTTTTCAGCGTTAAGCTTGTAGAGTGGGGGGGAAGCCCTATTTATCAAAAAAAATGTGCTTTAAATTAAAGAAATACAAACGGATATCTTAATTAAAAAATCGTCTAAGCAACCTCTCAGTGTTCCTAAAATACCTATCTAATGATATACCACACTATAGGGTAGACGTGAGAAAATAAATCACTTGACTTGTAGGGGAGGTACCTAATAAAAAAATAATTTTCATAATTTTATTTTAGCTTTTTGTCGGCCTAGTAATTACACATATCCACCAAAGTTTCATCTTTATAAAACTAGCCCTTTGGACGCTAAGCCAAAGACGGACGGACGGACTTAACGAAACTATAAAGGTTCCAAAAAAAAACCCTTATTATAATTAAAATAAAACGAAAGTTATTTGAATATACCTAAATGTGTTTGGAGATATTGAAATAACACTGCGGATTAAGTTACTTTCAGAAATATCACTCGTGCGAAAACACAAAGGTTTATTTAAAAAAATAATTTGAAAGTTCATTGTGTATATTAATATTACTTCTCCATAAAAATAACAGTTATTTAGAACCAAATACTTAGTTTCAAACTTGCATCAATTGTAATCAATCAATGTTTAAAGAGGAAAGATTAGATTGTTTGTATGTTTGCTTGCAATGAATTTGCTCTGTGATAACTACACCAATTTTGATGAAATTTGCCACAGATATAGATTAGATACAGAGAAGGACATAAACTACTTATTATCGCAGCAAATGTACGGTCCCAGCGCGATTTCCTTTAGCGCGTACGAAGTCGCGGGCAATATCTAGTAGTTTCATAATTAGAGAGACGGATCAAATGAAAACACGCAACAACGCGTGCTGGTACGGAATGCATGCACAAATGAAGTTTCGTAGCTCGAAGCTCGTAGCACTCGTAGCACTCGTAGCGCTCGCGGATAGTTGTAGCGGTATCTACGAGCGCTACGAAATACTGCATTGTTATCTGTGCACTTTACGTGCTTTGCTAATGCTAGTTAAGTTACGTTTGTAATAATTTAAACTAGAGGTCGCCCTTAGGTCGAGTTTCACCCATAATAATTCATAAAATTTTTAAGTTTGCACTATGTTAAGGGCGTCACAGACAGCGAAGTTACTATAATATTTTATGTTAAGAGTGCTCATAATATAGTCAATGAGTCAGTGGTTTGAAATCAGTGTAGCACGCGGGGAAAATGCTTGTTTTGTTTTTCCACTTAACATCGGGAAAAAAATGTACCCACAAAATAGTAACCTATACTTATAAGAGAAGCTATAGTGCACACGTATATACCGCTTTGTAAAATATTATAGAAAAAGCGTCCACAAATTACGCAAATCGATACGATGGCGGCACTGAAAATTTCGGGAATCAAGGAAGTGACATAACATTACTATTTAAAAATGTATTTATTGCTTTTCGAAGTATTCTCCGCGAAATTTGACACATTTTTCCATACGATGGAACCAATCATTGAAGCAACCATTCCATTCGGAAGTTGGGGTCTCCAAAATGGCCGTTTTGTAGGCGTTCACAGCTTCTTCAGGTGATGAAAATCTCTGACCACGCAATTTATTCTTTATTTTAGGGAAAGTATAGAAATCATTAGGGCTTAAGTCGGGGCTATACTCCACCGTACGTGGTCTAATGATTCTACGATTTCTTGCTCTAAAAACTCCTTTGTTCTGTGCGCGGTGTGAGAACTCGCATTGTCGTGATGGAGGATGATGCGGCGGTTGCAGTCCTCTTTACGGAGTTCAGAAACGACCTGTGTCAAACAAATGTTAGCATACCATTCTGCATTAACCGTTCTTTGTCCCTCAAGAGGAATAGTCGCAACATGGCCGGTTTTGGAGACAAACGTGGCCACCATTTTTTTTTCAACACTCCGTGAACGAAAAATTTTTGTTGGCTTTAGCTCATTTTCGAACACCCAAACTCGTGACTGGTTTTTTATTTCGGGTTCGTACGCGTATATCCAGGATTCGTCACCTGATACGATGTTGTATACTGCATTTGAGGATCCTGCGTGGAATCTTTCGAGAGTTCTGACGCACCAAGTAACGCGAGCCGCTTTTTGCCGCTTGCTCTGTGAAGAGCAAATGCGGTATCCATCGGGAAAACAACTTTTTTACACCTAATTGTTCATGCAAGATTATTTGTATTTGACTCATGTCAATGTCTAAAGTTGCCTGAATTTCGCGATATGTCACATCTTCCTCAATCAGCTTACGAACAACATCAACGTTTTCTTGGGTGACTGCAGTTTTTGGATGAAATTGACGGTGATCATCACTGAGCTTGACACGTCTACGTTGAAATTCAGCAAACCAGCGATACATTGTGGTTATAGATGGGGCTTCATCACCAAATGCAGAAATTATCCGGTCAACACACTGTTTTTGTGTTAAACCACTTCGAAAGTCATAATAAATCATCGCTCTAGAATTTTCTCGAGTCAATTCCATTTTCTCAACGACTAAACAAGTTTGACAAGACCGAGAATCTTGTTTTAAATAAATAAACGGTATGCGATTTTTAAAACCAAGGAGTTTTAAATTAAAAAGATTTTAATATGACAGGAACAGTGGAAATATTCCATTCCCGATACTTTTAGTGCAGCCTATGTACTAAGATGTGGGTGTTTTATAAAAAAACCGTAGGTACAATATTTTAATTCTGAAGTAAAGTTATCTTAATTTCTAAATAATCAAACTGTGTCGGTATGTTTTGCTTTATTATTTTCTTTCTTAGTTTGTTTTTATTTACCTTCAAAGTTGCGCTAAAACTCCGATATTTGGAAAATAATTTAAACTACAGAAATATAAGCACATACCGACCTACATAAGTGTAATAAAATCGATATTAATCTAAAATTTGGATCTACTATGTTTGACTTTAGTGTAAATCACCAACAGCGTATGTATGGAGAAAAAACCGACTAGTGCAGCCTTTTAACGCTCGATATACAGTTTGTATGAACTATCACAGTCGATTAAGATACTATATATTTTCATATTACGTACTTAATAATATGAAATTTATCCAGGCAACTTAAGATTGCCTCTTAGATAGAAATAATAGAAACGTCAACGTGTAACAAAACGCTCGGTAGTGTGTGTTGATAATCTGAGGTAGTGTGTGTTGATAATCTGAGGTAGTGTGTGTTGATAATCTGAGGTAGTGTGTGTTGATAATCTGAGGTAGTGTGTGTTGACAATCTGAGGTAGTGTGTGTTGATAATCTGAGGTAGTGTGTGTTGATAATCTGAGGTAGTGTGTGTTGATAATCTGAGGTAGTGTGTGTTGATAATCTGAGGTAGTGTGTGTTGATAATCTGAGGTAGTGTGTGTTGATAATCTGAGGTAGTGTGTGTTGATAATCTGAGATAGTGTGTGTTGATAATCTGAGGTAGTGTGTGTTGATAATCTGAGGTAGTGTGTGTTGATAATCTGAGGTAGTGTGTGTTGATAATCTGAGGTAGTGTGTGTTGATAATCTGAGGTAGTGTGTGTTGATAATCTGAGGTAGTGTGTGTTGACAATCTGAGGTAGTGTGTGTTGATAATCTGAGGTAGTGTGTGTTGACAATCTGAGGTAGTGTGTGTTGTTGTTATTTCATATATTTCTGAGCATTATTTGAAAATATTAGCTTTCTGCACACCTTCCTCCACATACATTTTAAATGTGACAAATGTCATGCTCCTCCGTTCCACAATTCTCGCGAAACTATACTTAAAGTTATTGTTTCACATATGAATATAATATAATTATGATGATATTAATTGGTTAAAGTCTTGATTTTTTTTTTAAGATAATCGGTGTTACTTTTTTTCATATAAAGGAAACTAATGTTACGTGGATCTTTTGACATTAATTCATTAGCCTCTTAAGGTTTCCAATACTAACTCAGTGAAACAACGAAAGCGATTAATTGTTCATCTACATTATAATTTTTTACGTCATGAGTAAATATATAATAATAATATCTATCGGTCGCTTCACACCACATCAATCTGGTCCCGTGTTAAGTATCCGAAGAACTTGCGTATACGAACCAGACAACGGGAATTATATTGAATACTTTTATAACATATAATATTTAATTCTTGTATTACTTTATATAAATAATACATTTTAATACACCTTCATGACCCAGGAACACAGAAAACTTTTGTTCCCCTGGGCAGGATTCGAACCTGTGGTCTCCGGCCTGAGTGCCAACCCGCTAACCATTGAGCCGCAGAGGTCGTTAATGAATTTGTGTACCTCGCTATGACTTGCTACATTGGCATAACATTCCGTGCAAAATTTTAAAGCGCCCCGTCACTGTTCGCGTATTATAATGTAAGTGCCTCTCATATTTTATGCAGACACACGTCGAATAAGGCTCTATTATAACGCTAAAAAAGCTTACGGGAGAGTTGTTATATGTTGTAAGACAAATTTTATACAGTCATAAACGGTCGCATATAAACGAGATTAATATTTCCTTTTATCTTACACCTATAAATGTGCAAACTTGCTAGGATGGATGGATAGAAGTGTTAGAAGTATAACTCCTTTGGTGTTGCGTACCGGTGCTTAAAATCCCCAACCCCCTTGGGCCTCCGATAACCTCACTCACTCGACGAAACACAAGGCAAGCGTTATTTAGTTAATTCGTTAATTCCTAAACGAATTCTATAGAATGTATACATTATACAATTTTAAAGTAAATATAAATAAATAATACAAGGAAATTAAGTAAACATTTGCGTAGAATGTTTATTTAATTTCTTTGTAGATGTTTGTGCTTAGAGTGTTCGGAATATCATGCAAACAGAATTTTTTGCCATCAGTATACGGGAATTTTTGATATTCTATTCATAAATTCGCGAGATATGTACAGTCGTCGTCGTTGTGACATTTTTCGACCTAATATCTTGGCAATAAGGTTCAAATATGATACGCCGTATCCACCGACGACCGTACAGTCGCCCACAAAAATTGCACGTCATTGAGAATTTACTGCGTACGTAATTTTGTATGTGTTTTATGGAAACACGAGCGTAGCGTATATTTTGGGAAATTTAGTTTAATTTTGTCGATTAGTATAAATTTTTATAATAACTGAACTGTGGTGCCTATTGGCGGAGAAAAAACGCATTTTGTTTATTTTTTGACAAAAATTTGCTATAAAGCTATTTATGGGAAATAGACAGGCAAATAATTTACAGAAATCTACACTTTATAATATCTTAATACTAGCAGGTGGTCACCGATGGGGCACACACGTGTTGAGGTGGTTAAGCCCGATCACAATAATTTTAACACCTTCGGTGCTGCGCCTGAACTAGTAGACTTTCCCAAAATGCCATACGAGTCAGATCTGATTCATCATAGACTTTCCATTCCGACTGCATGCACGCATCACTTCTGACTCGTAGTAAGTACCATGTTTGAAAGTCAATATCTCTTTGAAAATTCTATAATTCTTTCGTTTTAAGCAAAAATGGATTTTACATGAATTACACAAGTATGTTTATCCGTAGCCCGGGGTTCATTAAATTATTTTACGAGATATTACGTATCTAATTCGTATATCATAATATGTGATTAGTATAGCACGTCCGTTGGAGACATCTTCCTAGGTTACGGGTCAGAAATAACACACAAATTACAATTCTATCGACAAATGACTAGGCATGTGAAAATAAATTATCGATTACATACGAAATATTTACTTTTTATGCTTTAGTGTTAATACCGAATGACAGATTTTACAAAATATTGAACTATTAGCCTGTACTGGGGCTATTGTGAACTAAGACCTGGTAATTTTTTATTGTTTTTCTTATCATGGATATATGTTTTCCAATTCGAATATCTTCTAAAATTGTGATTGATAGGTTCATGCTTTGCATATTCGGTGCATGGTGTATCGTTATTCTCTTGATGAAAAAATTGCACACATTACCATTCTTATCGCAATATTGGCCATCACTTGTGACAAATCGGCATGATAAGTACACGTGATACGTACGACCAGAAATGATACCGCACTGTATAACCAAAATTGATATCTAGTGCGTTAGTATCATATTTGACTCGTACTTTTTAAATTATCCAGTGCTAGTATAGGCTAGTATTTGACATAACCAACAAAACAATATAATATTTTTCTTACCATACTTTTAATTACATTATGAGATATCAGCATAGCAAGATGGGAAAGAACAACATATTCGACGCCGCATTTGCGGAAAGTACGCGATCGCTCAGGTCTGATACGTATACACAATACGTGACGTGTTAATTTACAATATAGCATACATTTATGCGTTCTTTTGTGTATTTCCCTTTATAAATCCACTTATTGTATCAACGTTTTAATGCTCCCTTTCCTGTTCCTCGAACAATGGAAGTTATGATTTTTGCTAGTTTAATTTCTACTTTCAGGGTATAAATTAGTTTTCCTTTATGAAGCGTTAAGGATAGGACAAATGATTTCTGTTTAATTTGTTTTATTTTGAAAGGTTCCAAACTCAAAGGGATATAACTTAACAGAGATCAGAACAGTTTATGACCTCTCTCTGACTGGCATGAAATCTCTGTTAGGTTATTATGTCTAAGGAGAGTTATGTAACTATATTATTATGTAGGTTTTCTTTGATTTTACTTCCAACACTGACAGATAGACGGAAACACAGACAGATAAAAGACAGACAGACAAACAGACAGACAGACAGATAGGTGAATGGACGGACGTACTGATTATAATAATGTCCCGTTTCGAATAAACCTAAAAGCTTATTGCCCGACAAACGGTACATTTTGCTGGAAAAAGCTCAAGTATTATTTATATCGTACTAACAATTTCCAAGTATTCCAAAATCCTATAAATAATATTTATTTATTTAACAAAATATTATTTAAGCTTTCACATTTAAATATGAGTAGTACATGGAAGCAACACTAGTAGGGTAAAACCGATTTTAATTACTCTAGTTAACGAATTAATTGTATACTGTTTTAATTATTTTACGAAAGACTTTTCAGCTACCACTAATGGCTGCTACAGGCCACAACGATAAAACTTCACAGTTCGGTGAAAGTATTAGTATATTTAGTATTTGTGCGTGCGCTGACTTAGAGCCGTCTAGTATGAAGATGTAGTACTGTACCTATACGTCTACTGTGACCGAGCTGTGCAATTTTATCGTTGTGGTGTGTAGAATAATTTGACTAAGCATAAGTTGACTGTGTCACAAGTCTGTTTAGTTGCATAAGAGCCGAAAATGCGATCAATTTTTTTTTATATTTATTAAAATATTTATAATATATAGATAGTTTCGGGGAATGGCGTCTATCCTATACGATATTTATAATACGGGTAAAGGCAACTATCACTCACATGGGATAGATATGTTACAAAATGAAGAGGTCCGCTGGGTAACTGAGCTGTGCTCGGTGTTCAAGTGAATTTTAAAAAGTAAAAGGAATCACAAAAATGTGTATGTGACAGTATTTCGAAGATCGAATCCACCACATTCCGATTTTCCGAACAACGCAAAAATTATACATACACATACCGAACTGCCAATCAGACTGACATTAATAGAGTCGAAATTATTGATTTATAATGTTGCACAACGAAAGAAAAAACATATAGATTAGCAGCTCATGACGTTGTTATTTAACTAAACATAGCTTGTAGTAATACGCATTTTCCTAAGGATAAGACCTGGCTATTGATATATCTCCTCCAAAACTCCCTGGATACTATATTTTATGATCATACTTGCAGCCGTTTCCGAGATTCTGGAGCACACGGATACACAGTGAGCTACTGCACAGCTCCTTAAACATTATAAGATCCGTGCTCAATATGGGCACGTTTGTGGTTGATAATAGGGCATTTTCACTTTAAATGGTGCAGGCTCTTTTTGGCTTGTCGCATGGAAACAAACTGAAGAAAAAAATAGTAAGAATCATATTTAATAATACGGAGCTTATTATATGGATAGTTTATTTATAAACCTGCATGGATTTTATATTGTTGCTTTAGAAAAAGATATCTACAAATTTATTTTTACTAAAAATGATTCGAAAATGTGGCAATTTATACTGACCCAATGATAGTCCGCCAAATTGCACACGGATGTTTATAAAAAAAATATATGGCGGCTCACATTGCGATGATTTACTTTTATTGCTAGATAATTGTGTTTGCATTTAGTGAGTATTTAATTTCGATAATTGAATAGGTTTATTAAATAAACTAATAAAAAACTTGTCTCACGAATTCGCTACTCACGGACATGTCTGGATAGTCACGCAAGTTTTCCCGTTAAAATATCCAATTTTGCCAGATATCTGTTTTTAATGGCAACCCTAAGTTCATATGTCAGAGTTTGAAACGCCATCTTGAAGTTACTCGCAAAAGAGATTCGGATTGTGAGTCACGCTGTCTTCGCGAAAAGTGTGGATAGAAAATATCTATTGAGGTTAGTAACGATTTTTGCTGTAAAAGTAAAGTTTGTAGGTATTTTCTCCTTGATCTCTGAATAAATAAAACCCTGTATAAAACATACCAAGAAACATTTAGAAAGATTGAGTCATATTTATTTAGTATTTTAATTTTATTGTATATGAAAGAACATTCGTCACGTCCTGTTAGCAACCGTTTCTATAGGATGGACCAACAATGTTACGAAACAGACTTCTAAAGCTTGGTACATATGCAAAGGAATTTATTTATACCCTGTGACCGTTTAGATAGAAAACTGTTTGGACCAGGTTTTTACACAATATGGTACTTACAGGTTTTTTTCTTAACACGCATGGAGCAATATTTAAGCAACAAAGGAACTGATTTAACTTATTTTTTATGAAGTAAAAAGTTATTTTTTTAAGTTAACTTATATAACGGGTAAATGCATTCCGAAAACTGGTGTTCATATTTTTAATTCTATATTAAATTACAGGTAATGGTGAAATCATTTTTCAAAATGGTGGTATATTTTGACATAGATAAATTTTTGACGAAAAACGATTTTTATGATTGTCTGCATGACAATCTCAACTGGCCCTGGCAATCAACTCATTTCATAGTATCAGACCGCTGCCATGGCTGCGGTTATATGAATATTTTACAAAACAATCTATTGCATTTTGTAATGCCCATGACTGGAGGAGATATAAGATTGTTGTTAGATAGTCCATTTTTCTGGTGTCATTTATGCAATTTGTTTGCTGTATATGATCATTATCCACTAGATGAGTGTTTCTATTGTACTTAATAAATTAGAAACATGTTTTTGTTATACATCATTTTAACGTTTAATTACATGATACTTCAATTTATCATATCAAAGACGGTTTGAGTTTTTTATTTGAATAAAGTCTATGACTAACGGTAGTTATTGTTTTAGGCTATGCTATGTTTACATTTCGTTAGCTCTTTAGTTAAATATATTTTTCTAAGAAGACGTGTCTGTTCTGTACTCAGCGATTAATTTGTCATGATTGTTCTTTCTTAAAATTTCGCTATCTTTTTCGATTTCTTGCAGAGTTCATTTAACCATATTTTTTATGATTTACAAAATCTTAATTAAAATTTGGTAATAAAAATTAATTTTATCATTTTTAATATAAAAACTAATTTTGTCATTTAGATAACAATGGCGTTATCAGCCGCTGAAAGGGCCAAAAGGTATAGAAATAAATTAAAAGAAAACCCTGACAAGGCCGAAGAAGTGAGAAGAAAGCAACTAGCGCGAATGAAAGCCAAAAGAAAAAAAGTATCTGAAATGAGCGAAGAGGAAAAGATTAGTCATAGAAATAAATGGAAACAAGAAAAAATAAAACAGAGAGCTAATACATCAAAGAAAACAGCCCCAATTAATGAAACACCAAACAAAGAAGTGACTAAAATTACGTTAGCTCTTAAACGAAGGCGGATATTTAGAAATCTTAGTAAACAACTTCAAGAAAAGCAGGATAAGATTGTACTGTTGAAGAGACAAATCAATACACAACGAAAACGTTGCTATAGAATGCAGCAGAAATGTAACGAAAAGATAGAAAAACAACAAAATATAATAAATAAATATAAAGCCAGAGAAGAATTTTTGGAATTTACGATGAAGAAGACATATGAAAATTGTGAGAAGAGAATTGAAAAGGAAATCTTGAAACGCATAATTACTAACTGCAAAACCGGAAGTAAAACCTATGTCGCAAGACTATTGGGACTTCAAAGAACGACGCGAGCAAAACAGAAAAAAGTAAGGTTCAGGTGTTCAGTAGAAATTGAAACGTTTTGGTTAAGAGAAGACGTTAGCAGGCCAACAGCAGGTAAAAAGGAGTGCAGGGTTCGCGGTAAAGAAAAACGTCAAATAAGGTATACAGTCGACACGTTACAAAATTTATACAAAAAATATAAAGAATTGGGAGGGAAATATGGAATTACAACGCTGTGGAAGTATAAGCCATTTTACGTCATCTATCCAAAACTTAGTTCCAGGGATACATGTTTATGCATCAAACACGCTAATATTCTTCTAAAGTATAAAGCCTTGCAATTATATGGACCATTAAAAGAAAAATCTATGGATGAAATAATTAATAACATTACTTGTGACAGACAATCTTACTCTTGCGCGGCCAATCTATGTAGTCAATGTAAAAATTACAAAGTACAATATAACGAAAGTTGTCATGATGATAAACAAAATGCAACCTGGTGGCAGTGGGAATGTGTTGATCATGAATATGTAAAAAAAGAAGGAACTGAAACAAAGACAATTAAGACGAAAAAGACAGTTAAAGCTTTAAAAAGAACATCGATTGAAGAACTGAAGCGTGAATTCGATCTTGCGGTTATAAAATTTAAAAAGCATGTGTTTGTCATGAAGCACCAACACCATCAGTATCAAACTATCGTTAACGATTTACAAGAAAATGAAGCTGTAGTCATATGTGACTTTAGTGAAAATTACCAATGTAAAATGAGAGAAGAGGTGCAAGCTCTTCACTTTGGAGCGTCTCAGAATCAAGTGTGTTTACATACTGGAGCCATTTTTTATAAAGATTATATGCAATCATTTTGCACAATCTCCGATAACACCAGCCATAGGCCTGAAAATATATGGACACATTTAAATCCCATTTTGAATGAAATAAAATCAAATAATCATAATGTCAAAATTCTGCACTTTTACTCTGATGGGCCCACATCACAATACCGACAAAAGGGAAACTTTCATTTACTCAATACTTTACCAAAAGAAAAAGGATTCGAATACTGCACATGGTCGTTTTCTGAAAGCGGACATGGGAAGAGTATTGCAGATGGCATTGGAGGATCGGTGAAACGTACTATTGATAAACACGTTGCTTATGGCGTTGATGCGACAAATGCATCTCAAATATATCACCTTCTTACCCAATGTTTTAAGACTACAAAGTTTTTTCTTGTAGACGACAGTTATATCGAAGACTATACAGAAAAACTACAAAATTTGAAACCATTGCCCGGCACTTTAAATGTTCATCAAATAATCACATTAAAGGGTAATTGGTCAAATGAAATAAAATATAGAGACTTAAGTTGTTATTGTGGTGCTCTAAAAGGGCAGTGTTTATGTTTTTCACCGCGATTTCATTCATTAATAAATAATACACGTGTTCATCAACCTACTAATCTTCATTCCATTCGCCGTTATAGACCCAAAGAATCAAAAAATTATAGAGCATCAAAACCAGAATCTTATTCAACGAAGAACTTACCTTTTGAAAAAACTATTTATCCAAACAATGTCGAGGAAGTGATACACCAACAGAAGCAAACTTCAATTTCCTGTATGAATATGGAGGGCGTCGTAGATTGTGGTACTCCCAAACAGCTAGCTTTATCAGAAAATGACGATACGAACTCTATAACTTTTCCAACTGAAAATCTAAAGACTCCCAGTCCAACACCTGAAAATTTGAAAACTCCCAGTCCAATTATTGAATTTATAGATTTGACTCAATCTGTTCAAAGTACCGTGTCACAACAATCTGTGGTATGTCTTGAGACTTTTTATTTGGACGACCCAATTTTGTCTAACACTAATCTAGAAAACGAAAAAGAGAATATTGAAAAAGGGAAGAGCATTACTGGTGAAGAATTGGATGAAGAAAATGAAATTAAGATTCCGTTAAAAAGAAAACTAGAAGAAAGAAGAGATAACCTAACTAGACAAGCCAAATTTCTAAGAAACAATAAGCCTAAGCACTCTGAACGGGGTTTGAAATGTTCTGCCTGTGACAGCCAATCAAATCAGATAGCGAAATGTATAATTTGTAAATTATGGTATTGCCCGAAATGCTCAGGAAGCCAGATCGCAATAGATTTAATTTGCGATAATTGTTTAAATAATTACGTCGGTCCATAGAATACAATGTCAGCTTTAATATTTTACTTGTATTACCTTAAATATTAAGATTTGAATAAAGAAAGGCTGTTGTATTTAACTGTAAGCTTACTGCATTATAAATATTTTTTGTATTACGTCGGTCCATAGAATATAATTAACATTTTACTTGTATTGCCAAAAATATTAAGACTTATATAAAGAAAGACTGAGGACTTTAAGTGTTAGTAACTGAATGATAATTTATTTTTATGTAACTGATAATTTAAAAAATTTGAGGCTGGTATGCAGATAGTGAGTTAAAATATTATTTTTATTCAAATAACATTTATAGGATTATATTAATATTCTGCGCGAAAGTGCTGCCACTTCCGAAATAAATAATGATATGAAAATTGGATATGCATTTAAAAATTCCGACCGGTTAAAACTTTGGACAAGTGTTCAAACTATTTTTTAACACCTATCTTTTTGTTTTGTATAATATAATATCCGTCTAGCTTTTCTCGACGTTAATCCCAAAAACCGCCACTTATGTTGTTAGCGTTGAGAAAAGCTAGACGGATATTATGTAAAACTACAAATTACATGTCAAAAAATTGTTTAAACACTTGTTTTTAACCAGCCAGAATTTTTAAATACATCTCCGTTTTTCTTTAAATGTATGTCTAGTGGGGGCAGTAATTTGTTGAAAATATTAAAAATAAAACTAGAATTAAGAGTTAAAAATTTAAGGCAGTATACGACGCGAAATTGCTGCACTCAAAGAAAAAACAATGTTTTCAGGAAAATGAGATTATATTATTTTAAAATTTGGAAAAAGTGGTCCCTTAGATAGATTTCAATATAGTTTTTTGAAGCACAAATTATCATATTAGTATTAACCGTTTAGTTTTAGTCAGTGTTCTGCTAAAAACGGCCAGTTTTGGCGTAACTGCCAACTGAAACTATATAACTAGTCTGATAAATTGTACTTCAATATTGTACCTTATCTAGGGGACCACCTTTTCCAAATTTTAAATCAAATTGTAAATAACATCTTCGTTTTCTTGAACACATTTTTTTTTAGTTTTGACAGGTTTTGCTTCGTATTCCACCTTAATTGAGAGATTTAATTTTAAGAGATTATACTAATTAAAAGTTGATTTTGTTTTGATTTTATTATACTTGTTTCCCAATGGAAAGAATAGTTGTTAGTTTATCAGAATTTTGTTTTTGTTACTTTATAATATTAAATTAAAACAGTTGAAACGATACAACCTATGATTGTTTTTTTTTTTAGAGATACTATTTGTACCAAATAAATACTTTAAAGATCATACTTTTACGTTTTATTTTAATACATTCGTATTGTGTAATATATTTATATTTAAAACCTATTCACACAAAAAAGTAAGAATTTTGTCGAGTAGTGAATACTATTCCTAATAATTCTGTTTCGTCACATCACATGTCTAGTTAGTAACAGTTCCTCAATATTTTTGACTTTATTTCTTTAAAAACATGTTGAATATTTAAGGTAAATATTAATATTTATATTCATAGATAAAGGAAAATAATCTAAAATCATCTTAATGATATAATTTTATAAATATTTTACCCGATTGAAATGTTATTCCAAAAGTTAACATTGCATTTGGACAATATGTTACGAAACTGACAAAAATGTTGAATTTTAAATAATATAAAAAATGTTATTTCTAGGTATTAATTCCTAATTTAATTAAATATTAACTCAGAAGCCAGTGCCCAGAAATTTATTAATTTTTATTTTAATAGTTTCTTTTTCATCGCGATTCCAATTTTGTTACTAACAAGACAACTTTTTTCTATGCCGCTACGAAAAAACTAAATTAAAAGTAAAAATACGCATTTATTTATAGAACTTTTATGAAAATTACATAAATTATAACATTATTTAAAATAATACATAGTTTTTTTGCCATAAAATAAAAAGTGAAATTTTCAAGGCCGTTTTAAAACTTGCATCATTTAAAATGAAAATCTTCAATAATGTTGATGAATATGATGGGCTAATTGAAAATGCCCATCGGTGAGCTCGTCACAACGCCATATCGCCGCCGCAAACTGAATACATGATCATCGTCATACGATCTGTCTACGGATTTACGCGTATAAATTTTTATTTTCAACTGAAAAACATGCCTGGTACATTCAACAGAAGGTGAATTATGCCAATTAAATCCATCAATAATACATTTACAATCGAGTCCCGATATTTTTAAACGGCAAAATTGTATTCTCATAAACGACAAACCAACGTCAACCCGTTTTGATTGGTCCCAACTCCGAGTATCAGTTGATGATATCAAGACGATTAATTTATATTTCAACAAAAGTATTATGCTAATTACGAGAATGGGGGTTCAGATTTCTTTAGTCAAGAATAATTGAAAATGATTGCTACGAGGTAACTTTTTATTCCTCAATATGAGAAGGATTAGGCCATAATATCATGCTAGCTTAAATACCTTTGAATTTTGATGATCTTCTCGGACGCTATTTTTATTGAACTAGCAAAGCAATCCATTTTGTCCGCGTGGACTCCCATGATCCCCCACGATGGTATGAATTTCGAAAAATTATGTTCTAATAGATATAACTATCAATAACTATCTGCTTGCTAAATAACTGCTGCTCATTTCATCCATATATTTCACTATATAAACTTTGGACCCCGATTTTGCCACATAATGGAGCAATTTTTTTTTTATTTACAATCATATTTTGTATTTATGAGCTCGGATATTTAATTTAAATTAAAAATATTCAAAATTTTTACCATACGAACTTTCAAGCCTTATTTTAAGCCCTCATTTCTAATTAATCCTGAAAGACGTATATTATAATTAAAATATGTATTGAAAAGAGTGATTCTTTCATCTAAACCAGTGCAAATCAATGGCCCGTTTAAATAATCTATCTACCAATAACTATTTGTTAGAAACGCCACATTTTTATCGCAAAAAACCGGCAAATGATTGAATGACGACGTTTTAACAAATACTTATTAGTAGATAGGTTATTGAAACCGGCCGTTAAAGGTTTTCCATACAAACTTTTTCTTAACATAAAATATTAAAGTATTTTCGCCGTCTGTGATGCCCCTCAGATAAAATTGGACAGGATTGGAATAATGTGTACTTGACAAATCAGACAAGTATCACAACTATCTTTTAAAAGCAAAACGCCGTTTTATATGCTTCAATCATGTGCATGTTTATCTTTACCCGCCGCATCTTGTTTATCTATTCTAAACCCGCTAGTTTAGAATAGAATAAAAGCATTCTGCCGTATTTACACCAGCAAACAGAATTTGTAGCTCGGTCTGAATGCCGGGTACGTTGCCCGTAGGCCGGATGAACGTAGACTACGTAACATGTTTTAGCTATTATAATAGAGTATATAAAAGTGTATTATAATAATTTATACGAGTGTTTATATGTTATAAAAATTGCTTATTTTTTTTTATGTTCTGCGTTTATATTAAAGGAAAATATTGTTAGAAAATCTGCGTGAAAGCCGAATAATATTAGTACAAAGATGTCAAAACCAAATATGGGCTATGACGTACATTTGACAGAAAAAATTCTCACACAAGAAAAAGTTACGCCATCCAGATTTTATCATACCTCAAATGTCACAATAGCCCGAACAACAACAAAAGTGGGGCCTTTAAAGTATGGTTTTTGCCTCGACATGCTTCGTCTATGTATTAGTCGCGAAAAATTTGCCAAACCACTGCTGTAGATGAGCGAGGAAATTTTGAAGAGGCCTTTAACAAAATAATTTAAATTACACCATTATACTCAGGGCCTTATTCACAATCTACTGCTAAGTGTTAGATAGTTTATTTGTACGTTTTGATTCTGTCGCTCTATATGAAGAAAGCAGCGACAAAACTATCCCACCCTTATTAGAATATTGTCAATCAGGCCTAATATCTAATTGAAAGACGACCTCTGTGGCTCAGTGATTCAGGGCGTTGGTGCTCAAGCCGTGGGTCACGGGTTCGAATCCTGCCGAAGGAACAAAAAGTTTTTCTGTTCCTGGGTCATGGATGTGTATAATATAATAAAAATCTTAAATATATTATGTATAGTATAAAATATAAAAGTATAAAATATACTTTCCGTTTTCTAACACAAGTTCTTCGGATACTTACCACGGTGCCAGACTGGTGTGAGGCGTCCATAGATATTATTAGATATTAAAGAGGCAAATTAGTAGCAGTATTTAAATACGTTTAGGACTTGTTTCCAAATCGCCTAGTAAGTGTCGAAGAGCTTGTTCGAATGTTTTGTCGTTGACAAAACATGCAAATAAGCTATCTGACGACTATCAGTAGATTGTAAAACAGACTCTCATTATAAAAACATGACTTAGGTACCATCTCACAGATCAGCTCAATCATCTATAACCAATTGCACATTTCCACTCGATGGTACATCGAACTTCGGCAATAACAATTTTAGCGCATTAATATTGCAACGGGGCTGTCCATTAAAGCTTTTAGCGCGGAGTGCTCCCGGCGATAATGTGAGCCACAGAGGGTAGCGGGCGTCACAAGTGGTAAAAATTTATTAAACACCTTCAAGTATGGTTATAATCACTGGAATAGGCACGACGAAGTCGTCAAGGAAAGTAAAACCGTGCAAAGTGGGTGTAAATATAATGTACGATCGACGAATTTTCTTTTGCACTAGGACGCCTCATAATATTTAAGCACAATAGAAGTGACCACAACGACTGCAGACATGGTTTCACTACGTATTTACACGTGCTGTTATACCTTCATCAATGTAAGTAGTTGGGCTGACTAGACCTTAAGTCAAGTCAGCATATCTTAACATTATATTAGGTCGCCCGTCGGCCGGACAGTCAGTCTTCCTTCAGTCTTATTGCGGAGCACCTTCTTGTTGTACTATTTCTTTTATTTCTAAATCCTATTTCTAAATAATTATTGTAAGGTGTGTTAATAAAGAACCCTTTTTTTAAAACGCGATCCGCGAGGCCCCGCATAACATTGGTGGCAGCTTAAGGGATTTTAAAAGTGAAAATCATCGGTACCGTCTCCGAAAAACTAGTGAAAACTGTGAAGATATGTGCTAAAACCAGTGAAAAACTAGTGAAAATATTTAAAAAGTGTTGTTCAAAAGTAGTAAACTGTAAAATCTGTGAATAAAAGCTGAAAAACTGTGAAAATTCACAATAAGTGTTGTGTAAAAGTGAGTTCCTGAAAGCATAAATCCTGTGGCGAGAATAACGCCATATCCTGTCGCAGTCCTCACAGTATCCTGTATCGCAGTCATCAGCCAGCTAAGTGGATAAACTCATTACCGAAACATAATAAATCTAAATATTCAGAAAATAATATAGGTACAAGGCATTCCGAATAACCCATTCGAAATCGGATGTTAGACGTGCTATGTAGTGAGAGATTATATACACTACATCGGTGTTTCGCTGAGTCGCTGAGTCTACGTCCGTCATGCTTCTTATCTTCACCTCCGTGATCGCCAGTTCACTGTAAGTCTTTAGTCACTGTTTCTCAAACATTAAAAGTTCTCTGTTTTCCAAACTTTATTTTATATCAGGTAAAATTATTATTTGTAACCGTTAGATTTATTTAGGCATATTATTATAGTGATATTACTGTACTGTAATCCTCCTCGTCTAACGTTAATGTCGGCACCAGGAACCAGTAAACCAGCTGAGCCTATTAATCTTCCAATAATGCCAGCTGTAGAATTAAATATTTTAATTAAATTTATCGGAAAGTTTGATGGGAGTAGATATAAATTAAATCCTTTTTTAAGTAATTGCAACAATGCACTAGGGTTAGCTAACGACGAACAAAAGAAAATAATTTTTAAATATATATTAAGTCGGCTAGAAGGTCGCGCAGAGTCCGCCGCTAATATTAAAGAATTCGACGACTGGAACCAATTAGAAGAGTTTTTAAAAACACAGTTTGGAGAAAGAAAGCATTATACACATCTCCTAACCGAACTCCAAAACAGTAAACAGGGTGTTAGTGAGTCAGTTAATCAGTTCTCTCTCAGAGTTGAAAACTGTCTTAGTAAATTACTCACCGAAATTAATGTCTCAATTCCTACTAAGAAAAAAGGCGAACTGACTGGCCGGGTCGCTGCAATGGAAGATTTGGCGCTTCACACTTTTTTAACAGGATTAAATCCAAATATATCCACAGTTGTAAGATGCCGCGAACCCAATGACTTAAATGAAGCTATAAATATAGCCATATCCGAAGAAAAGATTTACCATGCTACTAAGAGATCAAATACAAACTTAAATAATAACCATCATAATAATTACGCATCTAATAATAGGAATAACTTTCAACCCCGGAACTCGTTTAATAATAATAACAAGAAGGATCAATACCCGTCGCGTCATAATTCAAGTAATTTTACTACACCTGTATGTAGATATTGTAAATACCCAGGACATACGATTGAAAATTGTCGTAAACGTCAGTATAATAACAATCGGATGAAGAATAATAATTATAATAATAATTCGAGGCCGTCTAGACCAAATCCAATTCACTATACTCAAGATTTTACTAATTCTCACAGGACTGACGATAATAATATCATCCAAGACAACTCTTATGACGAAGTTGATAATTTAAAAAACTAAATCACGTCTCATTTGGGCGTCGTGTGAGACACAAAAGTGTTAAAATCGACACCGACCAACGTAATAAATTTTTGATTTCTGCTAAATCATTAAATACTATATCCTCTGAATCTTTTAATACTAAATCCTCTGAATCTTTTAATACTAAATCCATTGAATCTTTTAAAAATACCAAATCCTCTGAATCTTTTAAAAATACTATATCCGCTGAATCTTTTAATACTAAATCCTCTGAATCCTTTAATACTAAGTCCACTGAATCTAATAACACTGAGTCTTTAAATAGTAATAATTCTAAGTCCACTGTGCCCACTAAACATAGTATACCCTCTGAATCTATAAATAATGCCATATCCACTGCGTCTATTAAAATTACTAACCCTGCTAAAAAACCCACCGAGTCTTTTGGAAATTCTAGATCTACTAAGTCCTTTATTACCAAATCCGATGGATCTTCAAAAAATTCCGAAACTACTAAACCCGAAATAAGTGAAGCCGATCTCTTAGAAATATATGAGATTAATACTAACCATACAAATAAAACATTGCCGCATGTATTACTTTATACTCAAGTCTCTGACATTCCCCTAGCTCTCCTAGTCGACTCTGGTTCTGCTATTAGCCTATTAAAGAAAAATGCTGTAATGAAACCACAAAAACTCATACCAGAACAAATTAAAATAAAGGGCATAGATCCTGGAAAGGAAGTAACACATACACTTGGTCATTTCAATCTAAATTTATACATATCTCATAATTCGAATCAATTTATCTCTAGTAAATTCCATGTAGTAGAACATATTGACTTACCTTATGACGGCATTATTGGCAGTGACCTCATGAATTTGTTTCGTTGTAATATTGACTACAATCGCGATATCCTAAAAATAAAAAAATATGAAATTAAATTAAATTTTAACGAACCAACTTACCTTATCCCAGCTCGTACAGAGACAATCATCGAATGTTCTGTTGTCAACCCTGAACTGAAAGAGGGTTTAATAGTAGACCAAAAATTATCTAAGGATTTATTAATTGCTAATTGCCTCGTAAAAGTGAAATCCAATAAAAGAATAAATTTATCCGTTGCAAACATCTCTGAATCTCCAATACATATCAAATCAAATTTAAACTTAGTACTTTTACCTTATAAACCTAATGACCTTAATAATGAGAATTCTCCGATATCTGTTAATTCTGTTCACACTGTATCATACACAAATAGTTTTCGACGCACCCAAGAGGTTTTAAATCAATTACGAATATCTCACCTGAATAAAGAGGAAATAAACGCTCTTTACAAACTATGTTCTGACTATTCTGACATCTTTCATCTTCCCGGAGAACAACTAACTTACATGAATGCAATCCAACATGAAATTAAAACTGTATCCAACATCCCAATCCACACTAAAACTTACCGTTTTCCGGAAGTTCATAAAGAGGAGGTAAATAGACAAATTAACGAAATGTTACAACAAGGAATTATAGAACCTTCATCATCTCCATGGTCGGCACCCATATGGGTAGCCCCAAAAAAATTAGACGCATCCGGTAACCGCAAATGGCGAGTTGTTATTGATTATAGGAAATTGAATGATGTCACGATTGGAGACTCCTACCCTATTCCAAATATCACCGAAATCCTAGACCAATTAGGCAAAAGTAGATATTTTAGCACCCTCGACCTTGCTTCTGGCTTCCATCAAATTAAAGTTTCCCCTGAAGACTCGGTCAAAACCGCATTTTCCGTCCCTCAAGGGCACTACCAATTTAAACGCATGCCATTCGGGTTAAAGAACGTGCCCTCAACATTTCAACGTCTTATAAACACCGCACTTTCTGGGCTTCAGGGCTTGCGCTGTTTTGTATATCTTGACGACGTAGTAATATATTCCTCTGACCTTACCTCCCAAATCCAAAATTTAACCGCAATATTTGATAGGCTCAGGAAATACAATTTAAAATTACAGCCAGATAAGTGCGAATTTCTTCGACGAGAAGTCGCCTATCTTGGCCACATTATAACCGAGAATGGTGTAAAACCTAACCCGGATAAAATTGAAGCAGTCACTCAATTCCCTACGCCACAATCTCCTAAAGACATAAAATCGTTTCTAGGTCTAGTCTCTTACTATCGCAGATTCATACCCGATTTCTCAATGACAGCAAAACCTCTAACCTCTCTGCTAAAAAAGGACGTAATATTTAAATGGGAAAATCAACAACAAGTAGCTTTCGATACACTAAAACACAAACTTACCACTGCTCCCGTTCTCTGTTACCCCGACTTCAACCTGCCTTTCATCCTTACTTGCGATGCTTCCGATCACGCCATTGGCGCTGTACTATCGCAGGGTCAAGTGGGTAAGGATCGTCCCGTCGCATTTGCCTCACGCACACTTAATAAAAGTGAAAATTATTATACGGTAACAGAAAAGGAACTTTTAGCAATAATATTTGGCTGTAAAACGTTTCGTCCCTATATATATGGTCGGAAATTCATAATAGTCACTGATCACCAACCCTTAAAATGGCTTTTTAACCTTTCTAATCATAATAGCAAACTCCAAAGATGGCGCTTACAACTAGAAGAGTACGAGTATGAAATAGTCTACCGCAAGGGTAGGTTAAATTCGGCAGCCGATGCTCTATCGCGCTATCCAGTCAACCCTATCTTTCCTGACGACTATGATGCACAATTATTCCCTGAACTAATACCTCTGAACCCTGTTGAAGATCCTTTTGACTCTGTCCCTTCTCCAAATAATATATTAGAAGAAATAGGTACAACCCTTCCGAATCCCGAACAAACACATAACGAAACTACTCATCAAGATAATAATAATGTCGACAATAACGTCATCCCTGAAAATCCTAATACGTTACCTCAAATTACAACATCACCAATACCTAATTTGTCATTTGAAGACATTCTATCTCCGTACCCTCCGTATGCTGGCGTTGATCCCGAAAATATTATTCCATTACCCAACGATAATCTCTCGGACATCGGTTCTTTAGGTCCTAATCCACGAAGTTCTGATATAGACTTAGATTTTGATAATATATCCTTACCTTCACCTACCAGGATCTCTATACCTACGGCTTCGAAAGAACCGCAACCACCACCTGTAAATATAAATAGTAACGAAAAATATTCTCAATTCCTGAAAATAATCGCGGATAAAAATATAAGTTTTAACACTAATATTATTGAACATAATGAAGCATTACTTAAAACCTTCTGTTCACACATTCTTGTTCCAACTTCCATCGATCTCGATGAAGCTAATCCTTATATAAATGATATCTTATCGTACTTTCCTAATAAAGATGAAATACTACAGAGTGAAAAAGAATTACATTCGTATAAGAAAATAGAACATAATACCAAGAATTACTACTTACTCTTTACTAAGGTACATCACTTTGAAGAAAGTTCTTACCGCGATATTTTTCAGTCTCTGGAAAAAATAAAAAATGTATTAGTTAATTCGTCTATCATAACAGAAATTGCTATATCCGATTTTAGAAATCCTTTTGATAAACATGCATTTAGTAAAATATATAACATGATTACTTACCTATTTCACGACTCCAGTATTGCTATTCACATATATCATAATAATATAATGTATCCCTCGCTTAGCGAAATTAAAACTATATTACGAGAAAATCATGACTTACCCATTTCTGGACACCTCGGTTCCGTCAGAATGCTGAATAGAATTAAGGAAAAATATTACTGGAAAGGAATGCGTTCAGACATTGAAACATACGTTAAGAATTGTACACAGTGCCAGAAGAATAAAGCATTTAGGCAAATTAATCGAGCACCTATGCAGATAAGTACAACGTCCACTGCTCCCTTTCAACGAATAGCTATCGACGTCGTAGGTCCCTTGCCAGAGGCAGGTACTGCTAAACTTAAATACATCATGACTTTCCAAGACGATCTCACGAAATTCTCAACAGCTTATCCTATTCGATCAACAACTGCGGAAGAAACAAGCGACTGTTTGATCCATTTTATTTCTCTATTCGGCATCCCTAAAACTATTTTATCAGATCAAGGTACTAATTTCACAGCGGACTTATTTAAGAAAACTTGTAGTTTTTTTAAAAATTAAACAAATTTGGTCAACTCCGTATCACCCGCAGACTCAGGGAGCGCTAGAACGCAGCCATTCGACCTTAAAAGAATATCTAAAATCATTTACTAATCAATGTCAAGATAATTGGCCTCGCTACGTCTACACAGCCATGCTCACTTACAACACTAATGTACACTGCACAACGAAATACTCACCTTATGAACTTCTATTCGGACATAAACCTTTTCTCCCAGATTCGATTTATAATCCTCCCCAAGACGCTACCTATCCCGAATATCTTAAAATGCTCCAACATAGATTAAAACTATCTCGTGATAAAGCAATCCAAAACATAGTCCAATCAAAACAAACCTCGAAAACATATTATGATAACCGTTCTCGACCAATTACGTATAAAGTAGGTGACTATGTGTACCTTAAAAATCACCTAAGACTCAGAAAAGCTTTGTCACCCCAGTGGAAAGGTCCCTACAAAATAGTTAAAATACATGGCTATAATACACTATCTTTACTAATAAATCGTAGGCATGTGAAACATCACTTCGACGAAGTTAAACCTGCAAATATCCCAATAACATAAATAATTCACTAATGAAGTAGTATCAACTTAATTCTTTATAAATCCACATATTAAATAATTTAAATTAAATATATACAAAAGTTATCGACTAGTTCTTATGATGGCATTACTAATATTAATTACATCTAATTATTAAACATACATATACTATAATTAATTCCTTATAAAAATAAATATTATATACGACATTTATTTTTCAGCGTTATTGCACTAGCGCAACAGGATTATGTCCAAGCAATTACGTCGAGTCCCGGAATATATTTTGATTATTTAGGACAACTCAAAATAAGAAGAGCTTACCTCGATACCATGATACCAGTCGACACATCTTATATCGGGCCACACATTGAAAACGCTAACTCTATTTTAGGAATTGTTAGATATTTATGTAAACAATATGAAGCGTTAAATGATATCGAATGTCATAGCATGTTAGAACCTATAACAGCACGGTATTACGACATAGTCAAGGAATATGATTCAATATCACATCTTATGTCTAAGGGTAGCAAACGGTCAGCTTGGTTTGGTGGCATTGGAACTGCTTTCAAACATATTTTTGGAACTTTAAACGAGGACGATGGAATTAAATACGATCAGGCGATTGAAATTGTAAAAAATAACCAAGGAAAACTGGCTTCCTTAATAAAACAAAATATATTAGTTACTAAATCTACATTAAATTCATATAAAAAAACTTTTCATGAAATGAAAATTAATGAAGCTCGTTTAAATGATGCTATCGACAACCTCTCGGTAAACATCCGTAATTTAAGTAATGTGTCAAATCATTTAGTTATTATAACTAATATTAACTCTATCCTTAACAGTTTAGAATCAACGCTTTTAACTTTGTCTTTTCGTTTAGAGGACTTATCAAACGCTATCGCATTCAGTAGTCAAAACATCCTGCATCCATCGGTTATAACGCCGAGTCAATTATACCGAGAACTTGCCGAGAATCACATTCACCTAAACAATGATGTCGAGTTTCCTGTAAATTTAGAATTAGATTATATGTATCACTTAATGAAAATTTCAAAAGTATTTTGCTATTACATAAATAGGAAAATTATATTTGTACTCAGAATTCCTCTAGTCGCTCCAGGCGTATTTAATTTAAATCATAGCATAGCTTTTCCAATACCCTATGACCCGGAAAATCCGGACACTTATACTACCATTATACCTAGCACTAAGTATATCGCAGTGACTAAAGACAAACAACATTTTTGTAACTTGAGTGACTTGGACGAGTGTATCACTATCGATCCCCAGACCTTAATATGTGACGTGATGAATATATACTCTATAAGTGAATATCCAACCTGTGCAAGTGAACTATTATTAAAGGTTATGAGAAAACCTCCCACACAGTGTGAAACTAAGTTCATTCATGGACATTTAAAAATTTGGAAAGCATTAGCTAATAATCAATGGATTTATATACATTCTGCTCCGACACAATTATCCTCTTGCCTCGCAGCGCTTGTACGTAGTGGACGTGTCACCTGTGCTTTTGAATTTTTAAATTTAAATTGAAATAAGTTGTGCTGTGCCTCGGACTTCGCCCTGTGGATCCTGGAGCCGCCGGTGTTCGCGCTGACCCCTTCAATGTAAGTTAAAGAAACTTACAAGAAATACAAAAAGTGCCAGGCGAGATTTGAACGCGGGACCACTGGCGTTGCAGCCGGGGTGACTTAACCGTTGCACCAACGAGTAGTTACCGGCCACTTCTGAAACTTAGCAATACCTTGCTACGCTTACCACGCTACAAGTGTCAACACTAAATTATTGACATGCAACGCACCCCACCTTCAACCGATGGAGAGAGACAGCATCAGTCCGCCGCTAGTCGGTCTGAAACTGACCAAGAATCGGACTCGGGCAAAGTAACTCGTCGCCGTTTAAAGAGAATGCGTAGCCCCGAATTGGACTTGGATGCGACACTGACGTTTAAATTAAACACATTTAAACATGACATTACAGAGCATATTACTAACCTATTTACTAGCCTCCAAGAAAGTCAGGACAAGAAATTATCTGCAATATCATCAGATATGAGTGACCTGAAAAAGGAAATCAAGGACCTCAAAAAATGTCACTTTGACCTAGAACAACAGGTGTCTACACTCACGTTGAATTTTGAAATGTGTATGGAAAAAAACTCCAATACATTAAAAAAAGTTCAGCAGCTTGAACAACAACAAGTAAAATATCGAGAATACATTACATTAATGGAGGACAAGCTTGAGGACATGCAGAGGAGCTGTCGCAAAACTTCCATCGAAATAAAAAATGTTCCCAAACATATCACGGAAAACAAGGAAGATCTCGTTAACATGATGCTGCATCTTGGCAAAACAATTCACTGTAACATCAGCAAGAATGACATCAGGGACATATATAGAGTACGCGAAACCCGTAATGGTCAGACAAGAACTCCCATTATTGCTGAATTATCCTCCACAATGGTAAAAACTGATATTTTGAAAAAAGCGAAGTCGTTCAACTCTGAGAATAAGGATAAACTACGAGCCAAACACTTGGGACACAAAAAGGACGAAGAAACTCCCATTTTTGTTTCAGAGCAGCTTACTTTAAGGGGCTCACGTCTTTTCTTCCTTGCTCGGGATCTTGTTAAGTCTCAAAAGTACAAATACTGCTGGACGTCTTTCGGTAAAATTTATCTAAGACAAGCGGACAATACACCGGTTATACAAATTAAAACTGAAAATCAAGTTCAAAGTCTGTTTCAGGCATCATGACTATTTTACACTGTAAGAAAATGTTTAACTTATTTACCAAATATAAAAATAATAGTCCTATTTTGTATACAAAGCGCAAACATAACACACACCACATTCAAACAACATAGTACTTACAATAATCAACCTATAACACATATCTACATCACACATTATTACCATGAAATGACAATCTATCAGTTTACTATGCCACACTTTGTATACTCGTACAATAAAACGATATACTCATCCATATTTTTACATAATGCTCAATGCACCCTGACACATCTTGATAATACTGTAATTCCTATAAAATATCTTAATGACAAATAAAAATATAAGTGAATTAGATTGTTCCGAAATAGCCCACTCTTTTGGGTGCTCGGTTGAAGACTTACCCGTCAGTTTTCCTAAAAAACACTCCGACATTAGTATTTTTACACAGAATATACGAAGTATTTATAAGAATTTTCCCGATCTAGAGTCTAACCTTACCTTACTGAATATTAATTTTGATGTTATAGTTTTGACGGAGTGCAGATTATCAGAACATAAAAATATCCCCAAATTAACAGATTATAACTCTTTTGTAACTACATCTCACCTTAACCAAAATGACGGAGTTACAACATACATTAAAAAATGTCATACCGTCCGGGTAGAAGAAATAATATTAATTAATGCATCTTGTCTCCAAGTTCTCATCCAAAATATTATAATTCTTTGTATCTACCGCTCACCATCAAACAAAAATGCTGACAATTTTATGGACTCCCTAAATCAACATTTAGAAACGATTAAAAATTATGAAACCATACTAGTAGTTGGGGATATCAATATAAATACTTTACCTAGAGACTCTGAAATAACTTATGAGATAAACAACAGACAAAATTACTTAAATGTACTATCAATGCATGGACTCCTGTCTGGTCATAATCTTCCAACAAGAGAAAACGCATGCCTAGACCATGTTATCTTAAAACTAAATAAACATAAAAACGCTGCAACTATTGCTGTAGTTGATACGTCGATTACGGACCATCTAACAGTGTTAATTAATATATCTAAAATACAAATCAATAATTCTTTAACCTATAGGACAAAAACAGACTATGAAAAATCACTCGAAGACTTAAAAGAATTTAGTTTTGTAGACTTCCTTCAAAATGATGATCCAAATTATTTATGTGATAAATTAATAACTACTATACAGCAAATTCTCACTAAGCATACAAAAAAAATCCGTGTACCTAGAAGTAAACAATTGATCAAACCATGGATTACCCCGGGCATATTACGCTGTATTAAAAATAGAAATAATATGCAAAAAAAGCTACGGAACAATCCTAATGATGAAATACTTAATATAACATATAGAAGATATAGAAACTTTTGCAACAATTTAATTAAAAAACTAAAACGTAAATATAATAGAGATCAATTAAACAAAAATGCTAAGAATAGTAAAAATCTTTGGAAAACGATAAATGATATCACTCAGTACAAACCTACAAAAACACCAAATAGCCAACTCCTTGAAATTAAGCCAACACCTAATGAGTCAGTTAACATGGTAAACAAGGTTTTTGCTAATATTGGAAAAAATCTTGCTCAATCTATTGGAAACTGCAATACGAATCAGTCGTTAAGAAATACCTCTACATTTGTAACACACAAACAAACATCTTCATTTGTCTTGCTAGAAACAGACCCAATTGAGGTGAAGAGAGTCATAATGAGTCTGAAATCTGAAAGTGCGCCTGGCCTTGACAACATACCTACGACTTTCCTGAAGTTTGCTAAGGATACTCTTACACCAATCTTATGCCATCTAGTAAATGTCTGTTTTAATAAAGGTGTATTCCCAAGACAACTTAAAAAGGCTATTATTACACCGGTATTTAAGAATGGGAATAGAGACGACATTAATAACTATAGGCCAATTTCAGTTCTTTCTTCAATTTCTAAAATACTAGAGAAACTTATAAACATTAGATTACTCTCCTACTTTGAAAAATTTAATTTATTCTCAAACTCACAATACGGTTTTAGGAATGGCCGTTCAACTGAAGACGCTATTGCTGCTCTAACCAAGCACATTGTTGATCAAGTAGATCGTAAACAGAAATGCCTAGCCGTTTTCCTTGATTTGAAGAAAGCGTTCGACACCGTCTCTATTCCCATTCTTATCAAAAAACTAGAAAATAAAGGTATACGGGGAAGGCCCCTAGATTTGTTGTCTGACTATCTTCAAGAGCGAAAGCAAAGGATAAAGATTGGTGAGGTCGTTAGTGAGGACGAGGATATTTGCTATGGGGTTCCACAAGGCAGCGTACTCGGTCCAACCCTGTTCCTCGTCTACATTGACAAACTCTGCCGACTCGAACTCAACAACGCCAAAATCTTCTCCTATGCAGATGATACTGCTATTGTTTTCACTGGCAAATCATGGGAAGAAGTTAAACAAAAGGCTGAAGCTGGGCTTAGACTAATATCTGAATGGCTCAATAACAATTTTCTTACCCTCAATGTTACTAAAACCAACTTTATGACTTTTACAAAGTACAATAACACACAGCCCCCCACTAACTACAGTGTAAAAATTCACTCATGCAATCGTAATGCTCCTGTATGCCCCTGTCCTGAAATAACTAAAGTTAAGACAACCAAGTACTTGGGCATAATGATTGATCAGCGATTGTCATGGCATGCACAAATAGAACTGCTGGCGGGTAGAGTAAGGAAACTTATCTGGATATTTAAAGGTTTGAGACATTCCGCTACAAAACCTCTACTAAACCAAATTTATACTTCCTTAGCAGAATCAGTTATAAGCTACTGTATAACCGTTTGGGGGGGAGCCATAAAGAGTAAATTAATAGAAGTGGAAAGAGCATAAAGGTCTCTCATTAAAGTAATGTACTCTAAACCATACAGATATCCAACTCACCTGCTTTATACTGAATCAAAATTGCTTACAATCAGAAAATTATATACCTTACACACAGTCCTAAAAGTTCATAAACAATTAAATTATAATAATAGCAAAACAACACAGCGAAGAAATAAAAACATTATCAATAAAGTCATAGTAAGATCCAACTTTGCTGCAAGACAATATGCATCTCAATCCACCCACATTTACAACCTAATTAATAAAAAACAGAATATTTATGGCTTAAGAAAATATAAATTGAAACAGATACTAAATAAATGGCTACTACACTTAAGCTACGACGAAACGGAAGCACTGTTTGATAGGTTATGTTAGGTTTTCCTTATCCAAAACTAAATAGTTTCAACCCAGAATGAATATTGCTCATTTATTAACATACAAATATACCGAACATCGTCACACACAACACAGACACACACGCACATCACCCACACCCACAACACTCACACCTACAACACACACACACACCCAACACAACACACACACACACACACACACACACACACACACACACACCCAACACAACACACACACACACACCCACCCATATTCACCTACAGACGTACATACGCGCTCGCTTTCCAAATATAGTAAACTCTATATTTCTCCTTGTAATAATAGTTACTAGCCTCACTTAATATACTTCCCAAATTTTATTGTTTACGGCAGAGCGAGTCTCCCCTAACACAGGTAAACTTTACTTAAAAGGGGGTCTCAAACACTGTTATTATATTGTATTTTAAGTTTGTGAATAAAGATTTTGTTTGTTTGTTTGTTTGAATTATCCATAGATTGCCAAGATCAGTCTGAAAAGGTTGTCACCCTACTGGGCACTGGGATTGTGTCGCTTCCCGGCAATTGTGTCGCATTTACTTCTAGTACTAGATTAATTCCTAATAGTAATAATTTTGTGAATTTAACTATAACCCCTATGTCGTCTGATTACAATTTAATCAATGACTCTTGTTGTAACGTAAACAAAATTTTACAATTACTATCATCGAATAATGTGCCCCCTATATCTTTAATAAACACTGATTTAGACGATTTAAACTTAAATGATCAAATTTCAAATTCTTTAATTAACAAAGCTGACAAAATAATCGATCAGCCACATATCATTAAATACGGGACACACTATTCTAGTATAACTCTATTTTTAATTGTTTTAGTTAGTAGCTTTATATCTTACAAGATCTGTAGATACACTTTTATTAATAAATTTATTAACTCTTGCAAGAAGACGGAAGGTCCAAAATCACCAGTCGAAATAGAACTGGATGAAGATATAATTACTACCCCGCCTAGAATTAGAATTCATTAAATTTGGTAAAGTTCGATTTTTAACCCCGAACTTTACACTCAACCGGGGGGTTGTTATACCTTCATCAATGTAAGTAGTTGGGCTGACTAGACCTTAAGTCAAGTCAGCATATCTTAACATTATATTAGGTTGCCCGTCGGCCGGACAGTCAGTCTTCCTTCGGTCTTATTGCGGAGCACCTTCTTGTTGTACTATTTCTTTTATTTCTAAATCCTATTTCTAAATAATTATTGTAAGGTGTGTTAATAAAGAACCCTTTTTTTAAAACGCGATCCGCGAGGCCCCGCATAACAGTGCGCACGATTCAACGGCACTGTTAAGAATGGTCATGGTTTATGATCCTGTCCTGATTGTCCCTGACAGATCAGGTGTACCACTTTTCGTTCTTATTGCTATAGATAAAGTTCAAATGTGGTACACTGGATTTGGTAGCGACTGTACTTAGATTATTGTACAGTCGCCGGCAAATTCAGTGTATCTACTACTACATGTTTACACAAATTGTCAATAGTGCACAAACTTAGTCAAAAAAATGTAAACAGAACGGTGCAATATATTTTGTTTCAAAAAATGCAACCAGTATCTTAATAAGCTATTGTGATCATTGTGGAATTAATATTTTTGTCTAAAATTGTTAAACAACAAAAACCAAAATTTAATAAAATTAAGTTATCGTGGTCATAACTTATATTTTTATATTTTTCCCGTGGTGCATCCCGTTCTACTTCTGACATTTTTGGGCATTACAATTTGGCTGTATCCCGCTTTGCTTGGGGAGGGAAACTGGAATGCTTCCTACTGTTTCTTTCTTTCTTCTGATTATTTTTTTGCGGATCCTAAGACAGATTTAGCATGTCCCTCGGGCACCCCTGAGGGACACCCATATCAAAGGGTTTTTGTGGTTGGTTACCGCTGTCGATCCTGGCTACACAGGAGTCGCAGAGGCGGAAATGTGTGGTGGGCCATTTGCCCGTTAAAAAAACCGCCGCCATTGTCAAGCAGTAAGCGAGCTGATGATGATGAATTTTAGCTAAGAACACTCATGATCATGTCAGATTTCAAACAAAAAACTAGATCAAATCAATTTATCCGTTTGGGAGCTACGATGCCTCGGATAGACACACACGCACACATAATAATATTATAGACTCGTAAACTGTGATCCCTATATCCCAAGCAATGAGTCACATACACAAATTTAATATTTAATTACGTAATAAATTTTCTTTGCCCATACAGCATATTTATTTATGGATGTGCTGTATGGGCAATTAATTTCATATTTATTTATACTAGCTTGCTTGGTCGGTTGTACGTCATACGGTTTGCGGCCACGGAAGACCAGGTACCGCGGCGAGCCGTGGTGTTACACCTTAGTGTTCTCCATTTCGGGTTTTGGTCATTACACTGCTTACGTGCCCAAAATTTTTATTATTATATAATTATTTTTTTTTTGTATTTTCTATGTTTTTTTCACCGTGTTATTCTTATATGTATGATGCCACTGTTTTTTTGCTGACCTGTAATGTCTAAAATTTTCGAATATAGATTTATTTACTTATTTAAAATTATAAAAACCCCTCTTTTTTGTCGGTGGTTAAAAACAGGTCACCAAACTCAAAAGCACCGACATAACATTGATATTATGACATGATTTTTATCAATGCCGAAAAAGGGGTATTCCGTAACGCTTTTTTATACTAAATTACAGAAATGAATAGAGGCATGCGATAAACAATAAAAAAGAAGGGAAGGCGATGAGTAACAACAATAATAAACAAGTAACGCTTTATGTCTTAAGAAAACTAGATAATAATAAATCCAAAAATGTATTTCTTATCTTTTCTATAGAAACAGGTAAGGAAGTCGACACATGGATAGCTAAAAGATTCATATATTTAAAATGCTAAGTGAAGATTGTGACGCATCGCGCGGTAGAGGGAAAAGCTCCGCCATTTTGATGTGTCATCATGCTGTTTATGTACTATATATTACTACTGTTGCCCGAGGCTCCGCCCGCGTAAATACAGTATCCCTCGGGAACACTACTTTGTCGGGATAAAAAGTAGCCTATGTTTTAATGCAGAGTCTAAACTACTACCATACCGAATTTCATTGAAATCCGTTTTAGTAGTTTTTGCGTGAAAGAGTAACAAACATCCACGCTTTCACATTTATAATATTAAGTAAGGATAGGAATCTAATTCATAAGTAGGTTGACTGTTTTCATACTATGTTGTGCCTGGTAAACCGAGATATGTTCGGAGTTTTGACAGGACGATAAAATAATTAAAAATAAATAAAAAATTAAAAAAGAAAAATAATTACAAGAATATTCTTCTGGCTGGCATTCGAAACCGAGACACCATTTCGCCAACAAGTACCAACGCAAAAAGGCCAATGTTAACCAAGTCACCAACTGCATCTGACACTTAGCAATCGAAATCATTCATCTATATATTAATACGTGAAGCGAAAATTTCTTAAAATAATGCTAAGAAATACATTAAAATAATGAAAATATCAGCAACACGCGTAGTGTGCTTTGGTTCACACATACACATACACATTCATTATTGTCAATGCCTATGAGTTTTGACGTTCGGTTTCATCGTGAAAAACATGAGTGAAATTTTATTTTTCGTAATTATAATAGAACTGGACTGATATTCTTTTAATTATTATAGTTTAAAATTAAAATTATTATTGCTACCTCAGCTCACACTACCTACCGTGCGTTTGATTTTTTTTTATTACAGGTTGGTTTATTACAGGTTGGCGTTTGTCAATCTGTCACAACATTATTTTTTTTTACTTTTTTCTATTTATGAGGCAAAATTATAAATAAGAAGGTATATATTTCAATATAAAAAAAATACCCGTCTCTCACATTATCGAGCGCGATAAGGGACATCGTATCGTATAATGTGAAAACGCTCTAATACGTGAAGTAAAAATCACGTTTACACGGTTTTGGATTTTAAGGTCCTAACGGTCCAGTCTGCAAATCCAGCAGCCTGTCAATAATTTGTTTATATCTTTTCATCTGTTATCTGTAAATAGTAGTAAATATTCAGGCGGATTTACCAGAAGGCTGAGTAGGCTGAAGCCTCAGGCGGCAAATTTTAGGGGACGGTAAATGTGGCCTAAACATTTTTTGTCTTACAGAAATATAAAAAACATTATTATTTGCATACAAAGAATACTCTCGAAAATTTAACAAAAAATTCACAGATTTCGTTCCTCACACGGCTATAGAATCTACGGAATTCGTAAAATTATGGTCGTTGAGCGACGAGAAAGTCGGGATAGTAGGGAAAGGTTACAAAATAAAACTACAACGCAACATCAAGCAGGCCTGTAAGAGTTACTATAGTGTAAAATAATTCTTACACTGGTAAATTTACTTATTTTTATTCTTATCTCTATTATATCTTTTTTTATTTAATTTTGACGACCTCTGTGGCTCAGTGGTTAGCGCATTGGCGCTCAAGCCGGAGGTCGCGGGTTCGAATCCCGCCAGGGAATAAAAAAAAGTTTTCTATGTTCCTGGGTCATGGATGTTTATTAAATATGTGTATAATATAATAAAAATCTTAAATATAAGTACAGTAGAAAAAGTATTAAATATATTTCCGTTGTCTGGTACCCGTAACACAAGTTCTTCGGATACTTACCACGGGACCAGACTGACGTGGTGTGAAGCGTCCATAGATATTATTATATTTTTTTATATTACTTATAGTTTAATTACAAATACAATGATACAATATTTATATGCACTAAAATAATTTGACATGATGTAAAAATTTAAAACAATTGTTAGTTTCGGGAAAATATTATGACATGATATCTAGATAATTTATTGTAAAATCTTATTATTTAATTATTATTATGCATTATTATTAATTCTGTAAAACATTAGTGTTTCAATTGACGTATATAATATTAAATGTAATTTGCGAATGTATAAAATTATAGATAGTCTTATAAATAATTGTCAATTATAATGTATTTGATTTAATTTTATGATGCACACCATCAAGTGGTAGTATGAAAGATCAAATAATATTTATAGAATAAGGCCATATTATTGTAACTTCATTCTGGCAATAAATGAATTATGAATTATGTACTTTTATCTGGAGTCTGGTGCCATTGCACAATATTGGAGGCTTATTATTTAATATGCTAACTGGTGCTCTAATATTCAAACGGAGATTATGTGTTGGAAGACCTGTTGGGTTTAGAGCAGTAAGGAACTCCACGGGATAGTTTACTGCATCATCAGTTTGTACTACTGAATCCACTGACTTATATTGTACTTCATCTACTTCAAATGACTTGAGTAAAAGTTCATTTATTGTGGCTGCGTTTTCATTTTTGGGAGGGAGAGAGGCTCCTTCAAAGGAGAGAGGGAGGAGAACAAAATGGCACGTTCACATAACCTTTCTATCGGTTTTGCTATGAGATTGGTGACATCAGGGTAAACTGCGTTAGTGAATTCTGTAAGTGATGTCACCACTGTTGCCAAACTTTAAGGAATAGTAATTTCACCATTAATTGTAGGGAAAATGCCTTTTCCTATTTTATGCACAATTCTTAAACTGTTCATCAGACTGTTCACCTCTCAAATGGACTCTTATGTTTATTGTTAAAGCGAATTTGTGTGTGACACACAAAAGCTCTGATGACTTTAAATACGACTTTACCTCATCCGCTCGTCTGCCCCTGGGTACTACGGGTATCAGCTTGAAGATAACATTCCAAAAATAAACAACAAATATAGAAAAATGGTCAAGCATGAGTCTGACTCTGAAAAAAATTGTGAAATACGTGTTTACTTATTTTCTTTTAGGACTACATTTACAAAGTTCCAAGCCGAAATGCTCATGTAATATTTTTCCCCATATACGGCTTAATACCCCTTTTTACCAAATAATAGATCACATTTTAAAAATATTGAATTAGAGTTTTAGTAGATCATGTCTACTACAAACGTTGATACGTATAGTTTCTAGCTTCAGTAGTTTTGTCTCGGCGTTGATGAATCAGTCAGCTAGGACATGTTACTATATAATATAATTAAAAAATATATTATAAGAAAAAGAAAAAATAAGAATCATAATAATATTTATCTCACCGGGATTCGAACCCGAATTTTTCCCCGACCCGGCACCCATTCCGAATTTTCGAACAATGCGAAAATTATACGTAGGTACGCCTAGTACGCTGCCAATCAGACTGACGTAAGAGAGTATGATTGATTATATTGTTGCACGACATACATCTTATATTGCAAAAAAATGCGCATTTATAAGGGATAAGAGCTGGCTAGATCAATTTTTCTCCCCTAAAACTCACTGTGTACTAAATTACATGTAAATGCTTGTAGCCGTTATCGAAATTCTGATTATATATATACAAGATAGTCTCATTTAAAGTATAAGATATTAAAAAAAAAAATTAAAAAGGTTAGGCTACAGCGCAAACACTTAATCCGATCGTATTAATTTTAAGCTCAAATTGTAGCTGACTAAACTGTCCAGAGGAGTTTTACTAAAATTTTTGATATCATTCTTCGTTTCCAAAATATCGAGCGCCATAATCGAATATTCGGAAAAATATATTTTTTTCACTATTTCGGCCATTACTTTTTCGTTTTTTACTTTCTCGGATAAATATTTTTACACCTAATAGCTCTCGTGAATACGCGCCTTTTGAGTCTTATCGCATCTTATATGAATATCATATCTTCACAACTCTCCGAGATAGAAGGGGATCGCTCTTTTTCGTGAAATAGTAATACTGGTGAATGAAATGACATTTCCAATGTCAAAAATAATATTTTAGTACAGTAAGTGTATAGTGTATAAGTATACCTACTTTACACTCTAATGTCTGAATCCAAAAAATACTAGACGCTCTGTAAACTGTATATGATGCATGATATTGTAAAAGCGTTTCAATAATATAAAATACAATTTAAGGCGAAGTGAGTCGCCAACTATGAAGCATTCGAAGGGGTGAAGGAGATGAGTGGGGGACGTGGCGCCCCCGTAACTGCGGGGTGCTTCGCGCGAATTACGTCAAAGTGATGTGTCCAAAACTCCCTGCATACTAAATTTCATGGAAACACGTGCAGCCGTTTCAGAGAATACGATTAGACAAGATTTGCTCGTATAAAGTATAAAATTTGATATCAAACTGGCATTGCCAATTGTATAGTGAGTTTTGACAGTTTAGTGATTGCATGTCGTCATTAGAATACAAATAAATTATGAGAACACTCTACCTGTTTATGAATTAGATTCCCTGACAGTTCAACATGCGACCATGCATAAGCCACATTTTTAGATAAAGAATTTGCTTTAGCCAAAAAGTAAAAACAATTAAACCGACTTCAAATGAAACCACGGAACGAAAAGACTTACTCTTGGCATCAAAATGTTTGTTGTTCGGATAATCCTAACCCTTCGAGTGGCCATAATCCATATTTATTTACTCGTGTAAGTGTGCTTTACAATTTTTCAACTTTTAAGCTTGAAATGGTTACCACGCGTTTGGTTTTTGTCGGATTTTAACAACTATTTAGAAAATATTTTCAGTGGATTATTAAAGTATTCTTAGTGGTACTAAATTGTATGACGAAAGAGAATGCCATAAGGCATTAATTCAAGGCACAAGGCATAAAGTCAACCCATGCACGAGGTGCATGGGTTGACTTTATGCCTTATGCTCATGCAAAAATTGATAAAAAAGACAGTTTTGTTAAGTATTTTTTTAGATTGAGACAGTGCGTGGGCCGATACAGGATTAGAGTCACAAATATAGTAATTGTATACCGAATATTACTAGGAATTATCTTCATAAATATTACAAGATAGTCACCCTACCGTCTCCAACTTTGACGACGACCACACAAATGTTTCTCTTACTTTGCCTTTTGTTCCTTCATTTCACGCCTGGCGATTGTTGATAGATCAAAGAGACATAAGTGTAAGTTTAAAACTTATACTGACTTGATGCATGTAAATAATAATTTATCGGCAAAATAATTTAACTTTACTTAAGTTAGAGGCACTCAATTTACATGCTGAAAATTATTCTAAAAACCAGAGAGTCAGCATGTTATTTAGACAGATGGACCCTTAAAGTAAGCAGTGTTTAATAATTATTCGGCCATGTACATATAATCTATTCTACGACTAAATTCCACGGGCAGCGAGTTTGTGCGCGCGATAAAAGTAGCCTATCTATGACCTTCTCTTTATCTGTACCAAATTTCATCAAATTTGGTCCTGTAGTTTCAAAGCCTATTCAATACAAACAAACGAACAAATCTTTCATGTTTATAATATTTGTAGATGGACAAAGATTAGTTATGTGGTCACTGAAGAAGTTATGCAAGGTGCTTTTCAGTCAGTGTCCAAACCTTCAGGAATAAATATACTCTTGAACGAATATACCTTTTGTAGATAACAGCTGATTTTTTTTCAAGTAGGAAAGTTGATTCTATAGTAAAGTTACTTATATTCAAGAGTATATTCACACCTGAAAGTTTGGACACTGACTGAAATAACATTCTGTATACGCGTCGCCTTAGACATTTATTGCCAGTTCTAATCAGGCAGGGAACGTTTTCCTGCTTGGTAGGTAGGGTAGGTAGTTCGGTATATTTCATGAAAGTTTTATTGTCCTTTAATGGAGAATGCTAATAGGTACTTATGTTTTTATCACTTGAAACTTAAGTTAAAGTGAAGCTATTTTTGTAACTTGAAACTTTGTTAAAGTAAAGCTATTATTGTAAAGTGAAAATTTGTTAAAGTAAATCTATTATTGTAAAGTGAAAATTTGTTAAAGTAAAGCTATTATTGTAACTTGAAACTTTGTTAAAGTAAAGCTATTATTGTAACTTGAAACTTTGCTAAAGTAAAACTATTACTGTAACTTAAAACTTCGTTAAAGTAAAACTATTATTGTAACTTGAAACTTTGCTAAAGTAAAACTATTACTGTAACTTAAAACTTCGTTAAAGTAAAGCTATTATTGTAACTTGAATCTTTGTTAAAGTAAAGCTATTATTGTAACTTGAAACATTGTTAAAGTAAAGCAATTATTATAACTTGAAACTTTGCTAAAGTAAAGCTATTATTGTAACTTGAAACTTTGTTAAACTAAAGCTATTATAGGAGTCTCGTCACTATAAGTTTTTTAAATAAAACAGTTTCTACATAGCCACACATTTATTCAGTTACACTCATACGATATTTGCTATTACACAGTAGGTACGCTTCAGACATATATTTTATACAATTAATAGTTTCTTTATCAAAGTATTCCTTTACAGGAAAACGCGCTGTACTGAACGAAGGATGCGAGCGGACCCTCAGCGCCTCAGCTTCGCGCCGTACGTAAACTGACGTATCGTATCTATACTATAACGTGTATTTTTTACTCACGCGGAGAATACAGTAAGCTCACATTTAAAACTAGTGAACATTCATTACAGCCTTTCGAACGTGTATATTTTGAATAAATTCTGTTCTATATTTATATCACCAATAAGATTGATTCCCAAAACACCAAACTGACGTACAAGTGTCCCGTGTCCCAAAACTTCCAATCACCGCTTACCATACGTATGTATTATAGACGAGGCATGTCGAGGCAAAAACTGTCCCCACTTAAATGGCCCCACTTTTTGGGTTGTTTGGGGCCATTTGAGGTATGATGAACTCAAGATGGCTGACATTTAAGGTATGGTGAAATAAAGATATTTTTTTATGGCGTAACTTGTATAAAGATATTTTTTTCTGTCAAATGTACATCATTTTGAAATCTTTGCCCATTAAACTAATTTAAAGAGATGTCATAATAACAGAGCATAAATTCACTCACAAACTATGAATAAACTCAAGAAAAACTTATCAAGCGTGCATCTTCTGAGGATTGGATGAGACTTCAAATCATGATACTAATTTCCCACGAGACGAAGACTCATAAAAGATATTATGGAGCAGATCAAAATTTCATAAACTCCTATACAGCTGATGGTAAGTGAGAAAAACTCACGCTTCAGTTGATTAGTCTATACTAATATTATAAAGAGAAAAGGTTTGTATGTTTGTTTGTTAGTTTGCATCGAATAGGCTCCGAAACTACACCGATTTTGACGAAATTTGGCATAGATATAGAGTAGACCACTGGGAAGGACATAGGCTACTTTTTATCGCAGCAAATTGCACGGTTACCGTGAGATTTTCTTTTGCGCGTACAAAGTCACGGAAAACATCTAATATTGAAATAAAATTCGGTTTGTGATGACTGATGATATTTATTAAGGTAGCCTTCCGATTTATGCGACCGCGACCAGCAAACCAGCGAATCAGGTTCTCTGGCCACGCTCACCGGTCGCGCGACGCGGGTTGCGGGGATTGTTTAGTGCTTCATATAAATTCATACTAAGCAGTGGCTCCGCGACCCTATTACGGTCACGGGTCGCGCGTCGCGTGCATCGGAAGTGTTCAATTTACACCGCAGATGCGACGAATATTGAAGATGTTGACGCAGCGCGCATTTAGTATCGCTATTGAAATGTGCGCGCGGCGTGGTGTCTCCTCTCGTTGTGTACTGCCCCTTATTTTAATAACACGAATGTCCAATATATTATGTTAGATACGTTTCTGGATCCGTATAACATTTGGCTGAAATTTCTCTGACAGCCAAGGTTTAATAAAATTGTAAATTGATTTTGTAGTAGTTATAATTGTAATTATTGATACTGAGTAAGATTATGAATGAATTAATAATTATTTTCGCATAGATTTAATGCAATTGTAATTTAATTATTTTTATATAATTTTCGGTGCCGCCATCTCTACACTTCCGGTGCAACGTAAAAATAGAGATGGCGGCTGCTATAAAAAACGATTGCCGACTGAGCATCGAAGAGTAAAGTACTAGTGGATAAAAGTGTACTGGCAATCGAATAAAAGTTTTACCAGAAGATATTATAGTGCTTGTTTTCTTTGGCCAACTCCTATAATTACAATTTAATAATTTTGCGATGCTCAAAGATGTCGTTTAATATTGCTTCTAAGTATTTTGAATTACACTTGAAATATTATGTATAAAAACCGTTCGTCCGAAGTGCGAGTCCGTTTTCAAAATATGATGTATATTACGTCAAAATGTAAAAACTTCGATAGCGCGATTCATGATTGTGGCACTAATTGATCCGCCATTAAACGATTATTATAAACATTTCAAAATAATCTTCATAGCCTTTTATTACGTCGATAAAATGTCACAATATGATATTATTAAGTCTCGATCAGCTTACTTTTGCAACTTTGTAACGGCGCGGGCGCGGGCGCGGGCGCGTGAACCACTTGAAGAGACGGTTCGTTTCACCGACAATTTGCCGCTCGGTTGTACTTTTGATGGACGTTTTTTAAAATTCATTGTTAATTCACCCTGATTGCTGTCCAGCGTCCATGTCGGAAGGGTTGAAAAATGGTGAAAAAGTTATTCCCGGCGCGAAATTCTTTTAAATGTTTGAATTTTTTGGCTATTCAGTTATTACGTTCGATAGCTAATGGGTGAACACTGAATACTCATTTAAATCCCCATTTCACCGTCACCCTACGGTGAAAATTGGTAAAAGATAAATATCATGACGTGTAGAGTTCACACGCTATAGAAATAAAAGCTTAAAAAATATATATTTTATTTAATTCTCTGGCGCATTCCATTTATGTGTTAGATCTCTTGTAATGTCGCATTTGGTTCTTAGAGTTTTAACCGACGACCTCTGTGGCTCAGTGAATTAGTTCAACGATAATTCCGCCGTCTGTGGACCGATTCTCAAAATTCTTTTTTTAAGTAAAGGGTATAATCTCAAGTTGGTCTCATTCTCACCAAAGTGGTGACCTAATGATCCATGAGGAATCGAGGGAACTCCTCGAAATTTATATGGACACTTATTATGGTGATTTCGACTTTTTCTAAGTAGTCTAAGCATATGCTACCAAAAAGTAAAGACTTTGCACCGAAGTATACCCTGGATCCAAAAGTACTGAACAGAACTCCTGACTCCTTATAGTACATGTTTGGGGATTTTGGCGTTGTTTAACGAGCTGCAAGCATACATGCCACTATGTCAATTACGGTAATCATCATTATCAACACCATCGTCACACAAAACATTATCACATTATGATTATATAATAGGTACTTCTCATAATATTTTACACCGACACGGATATCTTTGAACATTACTCTGCCGTTTATGGGCCGATTTTCAAAATTCTTTTTTTGATGTATTGGGTATAATTCGAAATTCGTTGTCACCAAAGTGGAGACCTGATAAATCGAGGGAACTCTTCGAAATTTATATGGACGCATACTGATTTCGACTATATCTGAAGTAGTCTAAGCATATGGTACCAAAAAGTAAGCTTTTGTACCAATGTATACCCTGGATCCAAAAGTACTGAACAGAACTTCTGAGTCCTTATAGATACTTGTTTGGGGATTCCGGCGTTGTTTAAAGAACTGCAAGCATATGTCATCATACAACTTACCATAATCATCATCATCATTACCACCATCTTCACAGGGAACACCAACATATTATTATGATGACATGGGTACTAATCATCACAGTTTTGTGCAGTGATATCAATGTGTTCACAATAATTTAGATAATAAATTTAACTAAAAAGAGAAAAAGAGAGAAATTTGTAAATAAAAATTTAAAAACAGACTTCCAAAGTAAAATGCAAAAAAAGTATGAAATAAAACTTATTTTCTAAATAGTTCCCCTTTAAAATTCGCCAAAAATGTTAACTATTTCTCTACTCAATTTTTCTAATTTTGAAGTTGGTAGCAGCAAATTTGAACGTGCGTACTATAAAATATTATAGGATATTGTTTGGGCTTCACCACTAAAATATAAAATTATTATTATTTTATGATGCTTAAACCGAGACCTATATATACCAAATTTCATCAATATATATTCAAAATTACAGAAGCTATAAGCGCGGACAGATAGACAGACGAGCGGACAGAACAAAGCTATAAGGGTTCCTTATGTATTGCGGTCCCCTAAAAACCTCAATGCATTAGATAAAGTAAGTCATAATCCGTAGTATAAGAGAATGCACTTGGCTGGGGATAAAATGGAGTGTCGAGAAAGTCGGGATTCGAACAGAATTTCAATGAGCTGGTGCACTGTAACAAGTATTTATATTTCTCATTGCGCTTTTCACCTTCACAATGATTGATAGAAAAAATACACAGCAATTCTTTTACCGAATAGCTCTACCTGCTACAATACTTGGTATTTTTTCAGCCAAAAATAAAGTTTGCAGAATAGAAAGCCACGCAAGCAAATATCTATTATAATACAGAATAACTAGACTTAGTTTTTATTGCGCTTAGCGCTATACGAGTCTTATTTTTATATTATCTTATTAACATGCTGATTTTGCGTATATTTAGGTGAGGGTATTACTACTTGTATTACTACGGAATCCTAAAAGCACCAGCTTTCAAATAAAAAAGATTCATCAAAACTTTTCGGGGTTCCTGGGTCATGGATGTGTATTATTTAATATTATGTGTTTAATATTATAAAAATCTTCAATATAATATTATGTATAAAATTAATAAATACACTGCCCGTTGTCTGGTCCCCGTAACACAAGTTCTTCGGATACTTAAAACGGGGCCAAATTGACGCGGTGTGAAAGCGTACATAGATATTATTATTATAACTAACACTCTAATACATACATATTATAATTACTGAATGGTTTACCTTATATATAATATGAACGATAGAACTTTCAGATTGGTTTTGATTGAAGTAGCGAGCGCTGAATATTATGAACGGTAATAGAATTCGGTCAACCGATAACTATTTCCCTCCTTGAAACTAATCCTGGAGTACCGTATTTAATAACATTATGTTTGGAGCTTGGACCAACTAGCTACTCGTAGGTAGTAGGTAGATTTGCGATTTTAAATTAATATATTAATTATATTATTCGTATATAATATATAAATTAATGAAATGGGAGTGTCTGGTTGTAGTTTTAAATTAATAGCTTTTCAGTAAACGCGTATTATGGATTAATTAATGGATAACCCTGAAATGTATATTTATTGATTTATTTATAGTAGAACTTATGGCCGTTCAAAAAATATACAAAAAAAATCTATCATAAGTAGTACTTCAGATAAGTTTTATTTAGAGAAAAGTCTATTTTTTTTAGTTTATTTTAGTTTTTTTAACACTATAACCAGAAATTAATGAATTACATCTGTTTTTATTGTTTTGATATTATACACTAACTATGCTGATAAAAAACAGTAAATAGTATGACTAGCTATTGCACTTTTTTTTTTAAATATGCAAAAGTTCATTTATTTTAGAAAAAAATGCTCATTATATTTTTTAATAGAAGTTTAAACATTTCGTATATAAATATATTATGTCCCATGAATAGTAAATTATTACTAGTAATGTAAAAACTAGAAAAGGAGAAAAAGTTACTAAAGAAAGAAATTTGCAATTGAAAAAAAAATGACCATTGGGGGTTAATAAAAAACAACGTGTTACATTAAGGATACTTTCTTTTACACGTATTTACAGTAAATGTTCAAATTGTTGGGCTCCCATTCTTATGCAGGCCATACATCTAGGGATTAATGATATTCTTAGCAATCTAGTATATCGTCCATCACTTAATTTTGCTGCGGTTGCTCTGACACGGCTACGTAGTCCTTCCAAATACTGTATAGGCTTACGGTACACCTTTTCTTTGAGGCAGCCTAAAAAAAAACCGATGGATTTAGATCCGGTGAACGCGGAGGCCACAAAATTGGCCCTAGACCCCGATCCATCAGTTTGGGTACGTATTTAAATATTTAAAGGCCACGAACGGGTACAGCATAATGCGCAGGACAGCCATTATTTTGTAACCAATAAGAGTCCCTCAGCTCCTTGGGCACTTTTTCTAATAAATTGGGGAGATGATTTTGGAGAAACTCCAAATAACTTTGCCTAGTTAGATTCCCTGGTAATTCAAATGGTCCAATTGTCATTCCTTTTAATATTCCAGTCCAATAGTTAATTTAAAATTGATATTGTATTCTGACCTCACGCATAAGATGGGGATTTTCTAGTTGCCAACTGTGTAAATTGTGAAGTTACATTAGTACTTTTTTCTCCTTTTCTACATTAATAGCAATAATTCACTATTCATGGTAGATACAATGATGAATCGTACCATTATAAAATCCACCTTAAGCCGACTTAAAAAATATTGGTCACTCATGCCTTTATACATTTTTTTAATACCCAAAATGTTTAAACTTCGATTATAAAATAAATAATGCAATTTTTTTTTTTTAAATAAATGAACTTGCATATTTAAAAAAAAATACAATAGCTAGTCATACTACTTTCTATCTATTTATCAGCAAAGTTAGTGTTTAATATCAAAACAATAAAAAACCGATGTAATTCATTTCTGGTCATAGTGTACAAAAAACTAAAATAAACTAAAAAAAATAGTCTTAATAACTTATCTTAGTACTTAGGATAATTTTTCTTATATTTTTTTTGAACGGCCATAAATTCTACTATAAGTCATTTCAGGGTTATCCATTAACTACCGGACATTCTGTTTGTAGTATATACATTGCTTACAATTTTTTTATTAGGTCTTTTTTGCGAATTGTTTCTTCAAATTTTTTAAAATATAATTCAAAACGTTGCATTTCAGCACACTTAGTATGGTCAGTCACCATAAAAATGGTTTGTTTCCACGGAAAAATAGACACAATGACAAGTTGATAAAGGAAATCTGTCATTTTGTCTATGCAATTAGTCAGTATGTCTATTTTTTTGTTGACAAAACGTGTTTCTATGGTGGTCAAGCTACGCGTGCAGAAGTCTAAATTAAGAGAAGTTTTATGTAGTGATAATATTAATAATTTTATATGCTGAATAGTAGCTTAACGATAAAATAAACTAGATTTTCGAAGTACGTATAACTCTATAAGTGCAAAAACATTTGACCGAAATCTATGAATAAGAGATCTTCAAAGACAAAGCGAAGTTCTGAAGTTCTGTTCAGTGGACGAGAAGTGTTAATTATGCTGCAGATTGTGTTTACTGCGATCTTCTACGAACACTGCAATGTATACAGCAAATTGTCGTTAGCATGTACACGAGCCCAATTTCTATTCACATAGTCAAACTCAAGATTCGAAGGCAACAAAAACATTTTATTTATGCGTTGTATCGTCGAACGCGACGTTTCGACGACGAAGAGGGAGGGTAGATGGTGCCCTGCAATATCACCCTCTTGCATTGTGATGTCGTGCGTCGAGGCAACGCATACAATTCGTTAATCCGTAAAAATTGAGAAGACGCGACACAACGCAATGCAACGAACTAATGGGGCCTCAACTTAAGCACGCACTTTTTAATAGCGGTACAAAAGCGAAATTGTGCGTGTCGTCGCGCCACGTATTGCTGCATCGACACGACGCGTCTCGGTGTGACCTGGAGGTCTAGCAGGAACATTTGACAAAGGCGTCAACCTAACGTTATCGAATGAAATTAAAAGTATGGAAAATATTTGTGCAATTTACACACTGAGTGTACGGTGCATTGTTTTGTAGTCTCAACGCACCATTAAGGTGTCATGGCGCTAAAAATATATCAAAATTTGTCTATTCTTTTCGAACTACGATACCACACATACTTATAACCTGTGGGCGCGCTTGCGCTTGGGGCTAAATAATACCCCTCTTACGTCGTGGGCTACTTATCGCTAATACAAATAGATGGCCGCGCCTATCTTCAGTATGCGAAAAGCTTTCATGAACCGGGTACAGATGCGCCGCTTTTTGAGTGATTCCAATCATTGGGAATACTTTAAACTTTATAGCTGACCAAAAACAGTCTCATTCACTCTTTCATCTATACCTGCTTGAAAATATTGACTGTCTTCTGAGAAGTTAATTGTATTTCAGAGTACTATTCATATACGCAATAAAAAATTCTGTCAACTAGTTATTATGTTTGGTCTAAGGATTTCATGTTTCCATTTCATTTTCCACCTTTTATACCTACGCAACAATTTCTTGAAAGTATTTGACACAGTTCTTTATTAAGTCGATAGAAATAGTTTTGAGTTCAAGGAAAATAGTTCGCATCCACTATCCGAGGCAGGAAAGTGTTATTTTTGTGAGAATCAATATTAGATAGCAATTCGGTCGGTTACGAAAGTTGTGAGAGCTTCTAGTAAGTTTTATATTATCAAGGTTTGAACATTCATTGTTCACTTTAGAACCTACTAGCTCTTTCCCACAGCTCCGGCTGCATAAATATAGGGTTGGCTATCCCACTGGAAAACTGTACTTTTTCAGTATAAAAAGTAGCTTATGTTTTAATCCAGAGCCTAAATTACTACCATACCAAATTTCATCAAAATCCGTTAAGTAGTTTTTGCGTCAAAGAGTAACAAACATACATCCATCCATGCTCACAGACTTTCACATTTGTAATAGTAGTAGAATATAAAATGTGTGAACTCTAAAAACTGGGGTTGTTGAATAGAAGAATTTCCCAAAAGTGATAAAAATATTTTTGAAGTGAAACTACTTTAGCGGAGTTGAATGTGAAAATTCAAGATCGCAACACGTCACGACTCGATTTTGAATATAATGCCAACAATATAACGCCACCTGTCGAAGGCTACTTATATTTCTTACATAACAACTTCATTTTCTAAGGTACAAATTTCAAAGTACTGTTCTTTAGACATGAGAGGTTTTTTTTGGATTTTAGATGATAATGAGGTTTAATTTCTGCCACGTGCATCTCCATCACAAAAAACTCATCAACATTCATCACTCATCTCTTCTCTCATTTGAGAGCATCCAACACAAAAAACTACCTTATTCTCATATTTTGCTACAATGTCATTAAAACAAGTTACAAAGAACCAAATTAAAAAAGTCATGTTAATGATACGGAAGCGACACAAAACAGGCAAATTTGACCACGTGACGTGGTCACATAACGTAAGACCCTATAATATATATATATGTTATAAACCCGAACACCTGCCATGAATCACTTTAACAGCACCTTATGAATCGTCTATTTAAATATCTTTATCTATCATCTTTGTAAACAACTTTCAATGTCATTAATTTTTTTCATCCCAGCAAGAAAAATAAATGAGATTTTTAAATGTTTACCGTCGACTCTTTTCGTAGCAAATATTTGAGATCTTCAATTTAGATTTATTTCCTTTTAAAGATAGATCTTTTTATCATTTATTAGACTAACAAGTTTTTTAGACAATATTCATTTTGATCATCAGCATGTAATAAATTGTATTACTGCACAATATCGATAAACTTCCTGCTCGACCACTATCTCAACATTTTTCTTTTAAATAGGATGCCTCAAAATATTTTAACACAAATGAAGTGACCGCAACGACTGCAGAGGTGGTTGAATACGTATTCACACGTGTGTATGTGTACGTGACCACGATTCAATGGCGTTGTTAAGCGATTTTCATCTTATGTCTGGTCGAACGGCAGCTTGTCGTACTTAATCCCATTAATATTATAAATGTGATAGTTTGAGAGGATGGATAGATGGATGTATGGATGGATGTTTGTTACTCTTTCACGCCAAAACTATTGAACCGATATCGATGAAATTTGGTATGTAGTTGTTTAGGCTCTGGATTAAAACATAGGCTACTTTTTATCCCGAAAAAGTACAGTGTTCCCGTGGGATTCTATATTTACGCGGGCGGAGCTGCGGGCAACAGCTAGTAATATTAAAACAGGGAGCTCGATATGAAAACTTCTTTTTAAACCGTGACGAAAACAGAGGAGTGTTAGATGTCACACGCGTCTGTATGTGTATGTATCTGTCCGTAGTATCGTAGCTCCCAAACGAACCAACCAATTTTGATCCAGTTTATTTTTTGTTAGAAAGCTGACATGATCGAGAGTTTTCCTAGCTACACTTCATCATCAGCTCACTTACTGCTTGACAATTCAGAGGTTACTTAAATTTTTCAATTTTGTCTAGACATCTTGATGTGATTGTAAACTTCGATATCATCTTGTAACATTTTTAAGTAGCCGCCAAATTGTCAAGCTGTGATCAAACTGAGGATGTTGAATTATAGCTAAGAACACTCTCGATAACGTCAGCTTTAGAAAAAAAAGTGCAGCTTTAGAAAAAAAATACTAGATCATAATCGGTTCATCCGTTTGGGAGCTACGATGCCACGGAGAGACACATATACAGAGAGGGAGAGAAATAAGCACGTAAAATTAATGGTTAAACAAACTTACCATAAGTGAAGTTTGACCATAATTATTAGAGTCGCTGCATCCGAAGAGACTTTATAATTAACATGGTAGTCCGCCCCTAGCTTCCGGCATCGAACACGTTTTAGAGTTTCCTGAAAAAATAAAATAGGTGGCGCGGCAATGGCGCGCGCGTAATATCTCGGCGGGAACAACTTACGTCACCCTCCACTCCCCACCAGTCTGCCTCAGAGGTTTTCTGGGGATCGATCCTCATTCATTTTAGAGTACTATCCCCCTACGATTTTCCCGAGATACGTAAGGGTAAGATTTTTATAGGAAATCTTTATGGGTGGGTGGGTAATAAAGTCTCTTCGGATGCAGCGACTCTAATAATTATGGTCAAACTTCACTTATGGTAAGTTTGTTTAACCATTAATTATAATTCGTCGCTGCATCCTCGAGACTTTATAATTAACATGGTAGATGTTTAGAGTTTTAGGAAAATCGTTATTTTAAATAAAATAAATTAATAAATTAATCGCAACATTATGATTTATTATTATAATTTCCAAAAATCAATTTAGTAACCCAGGTCATGATCAAAAATCGTATTTGCAAATGTTGTATTAATATTAGTAGGTAAAATAGATCGATTGTAAAATTTACCAAAAACAAGAGAGCTTCCTGACCAACCTGCGACCTTATTTATAGTCTCAATGGAAACGCCGCCGCGACAAGCCGCCGAAGTAGATGCATGACGAGTGCTATGTGCCGAGAACTGGCGTGTATCTATACCACTTTCTTCTAGTACTTGTTTAATCCAGCGGCTTATCGTGGATGCGCTTGCATTGTGATGAGGCTTTTTCGTTGTTAAAATTAATCTATCAGTATTCTCTCTATTCCTGAATGACTGAGTTTTTTGTATATAGACTTCTAATGTATTCGCTGGACATATTTCTTTTTTATGATGATAAAACGGAATGATTAAATGTGGTTGAGTTTTATTAGGATTAGATGTTTTAAGTAATTCGTCAATGGATATTTGAATGGTCGAGTTATAATTATTGATATTTGAAACTTTGATGAGAGATAGAGTCTGTACTCGTTGAGCAGTTGCCAGAGCAAGAAGTGCTACTAATTTTTTAGTTATAATCGAAAGTGATAAACTTTCATTTGGATACCAATTACTCACAAAATCAAGAACCAAATTAGTGTCCCAGGTATTTTGATATTTAGGAAAACATGGTCGTGATTTAAAGACACCTTTGAGTAATCTGCTGACATTACTATCTGCGCTGAACCTTTTACCTAAAATGAGGGAAAGAGCTGAACGTATAGTATTAATACTTGAATAACTAGAGCCTAATCTAAATTGTTCAGTTATAAATTGTAGTGCTATTTGATTTGGAATATTTAAACAATCAGTAATACTGTTCTCTGTATAAAATTTCCAAATTTTTTTTTTTATGCAGTATCGTATTGTTTAAGCGTGTTACGAGATAAAGAGGAAATCATTAGGTCAATCGTCTCTAAAATTCAGCGACTGTCTTGAGAATGCTTCCCTGATAAACGGCACGATACCAGGGTAAGGCTTCGCCATAAGGGGTGCACGGTCCTGAAAGGTGATTTTAAAAGACTATAATCCGGCCTAAAATAAGTAACATCTGAGGATATCATTTTTAAAAATAACGGATACCATGCCTGACTAGGCCAATAAGGGAAAACAATAATGCCAGATGCCTGGTCATTAATTATTTTCCGTAAACATTTTAGTATTAGAGAAAATGGGGGAAAGCAGTAAAAGTAGTAATTATTCCAATTTAAGGTAAAGGCATCAATATTGTATGCATTTGGATCTCTTTTCCAAGAAACATATTTTGGACATTTAGCGTTTATACGGGATGCAAATATATCAATGTCTGGGGAACCAAATTTGTAAGTTATCTTGTTAAAAGCTTCAATAGATAAACTCCATTCCGTATCAATATTACTGCATCGTGATTCCACGTCCGCATCTATATTCTCTTTAGAATTGATATAGGATGCAAAAATAAATAAGTGGCGTTTTTCACACCACTTCCAAATTTGCTGAGCTTCATTATTAAGATGTTCATATTGAACTCCTCCCATTCTGTTGATGTAGGAGATTGCAGTCGTATTATCAATTCTCAAGAGAATTTCTTTATTATGTAAAGAATTTGCAAAACATTTTAGTCCTATAAACGCTGCCCATAACTCTAATAAATTAATGTGATATTTCGACTCTACTTCATTCCAAAATCCATTTGATGTTTCCCCATCACAAGCTATTTCCCATCCTGTAAGGGAGGCATCCGAGAATATCTCCAGATGGTATTGGTCATAACGAAGCGGTTTGATAGTAGACATTATATTGTTTTGCCACCATAAAAAATTGGACTTTAAAGCCGGTATTAAAGGCATTAACTTATCATAATTATCATTTGATGCTCTGAGAGCCAAAAACTTCTCTCTTTCAAACTGCTTCGTATATAACCATCCATAATCTACAGCTGGGCATACTGAAGTAAGTAAACCTACAAATTTTGCAAAGTCTCTAATAAAAATTGAATGTTTACTGGAAAGCTTTTTAACTAATTTAAGGATTTTTAGTCTCTTAATAACTGGTAATTCTAGAGTCATCTTCGCAGTGTCTATTTCAAAGGCCAGAAATCCTTTTCTTGTACTTGGGAATATGTCACTTTTTTGTTCGTAAATGATAAATCATAAATTTTGCAGTAACTTTAGTAATTTTGAATTATTTTTGCACTACAGGTATCGTAAGAACTCTCTATACATAAAATGTCGTCTAAATAGCATACTAGACGATGACCCCGGTTTCTTAAGTATGTTATAACAGGTTTCATAATTTTGGTGAAAACAAAAGGCGCAGAATTTAGACCAAAGGGCAAGCATTGAAATTCATAAGTTTGGTTTTGAAATTTAAACCTTAAAAACCGTCTACTAGCTTCGTGTATGGGAATACAGAAATAGGCTTCCTTTAAGTCAATATTTGCCATATAGTCTTTTTTGGATAGTAATTTTGTAGCCGTTCTTATATCTTCCATTTTAAAATGATTAGTTTTAACAAATAAATTTAGCTTTTTAAGGTTGAGAATAAATCTATGACTTCCGTCATTCTTAGGGATAAGAAAAATATTAGAAATAAATTGTCCAGTAACATCTTGACATTTCACAATAGCGCCTAATTTTAATAGTCTAGAGATTTCAACGTTTATGTGAAATATTTCAGTGCTTGAAAAATATTGATGTGGCTCGTGGTTTTGTGTTACGTCGTGAGAAAATGGAATTCTATATCCAGTAATATATTCGTGAATGACTGGATCATTAGTTATAAGTTTCCAATTATTATAATAATGTTTAAGTCTGCCTGCTAGGGTTACCTTAATTACCTTATCTAATTCCTGTAGTTCTGTCTGAACGTCTTGTTCCGATCGGTGTTCGTCGTTATGGTGCGCGAGCGTTTGTGCGTCTGAGTTGGTTCCAAATTCCTGGGCCCACCCTTCCTGCCTCTCTGCGGTTTGGGTGGGCCCCGGGAGTTTACCTGTTGTGGCAAAGGCTGGTTGGGCTGATATGAGGAGGTGGAAGGTTGTGGATCATAAGCCCTTTTATACTTAATTTGTAGACCAGAACGCTCAGCCAATTTTTTAGCCTTAATTTTATCTCCCAAGTTCTCACCAAATAAAAAAGAATCCCTTTTGGATCCTTGAATAATAGGAATAAACTTTTTATCTAGGCTGTAAGAGACAAGTTTTCTCCTAGCATAAGTATTTTGACAATGTAAATCTAGAAGTAACTGGCCTATTTCAGAAACTTTCTTGATGATATCAATTTTTTCTAAGTTACCGTCAATTAGAGATGACGTAAGATTAGCAATCGCCGCAATACATTGTCCTAAATGGTTTTGTGCTTTTTCTAAACGTTTATCCCTGTTTTTCACTGTATCGGTTAAAACTGACGCGAGTTCCGGATTAAGAACTGGAGCTTTAAGTAAATTAAAATTTTCAGGTATGTGGATATTTTCTATTAACTTCTGCATACAATCTTTACTCAGTCCGTCTACAATTATTTGGCCCCAACGTTCAGAGATCTCATCTCTAATTTTCGGCGCAAAAACCTCGGCTTTGTTTTTAGAATTCCATAACGCCTCCAAAATATAATTTGGTAAAGTTGGGATAGACTCGATCGCATTGGGCGTGTCCTCGTCACCTTGAGAGGTCAAGGCAGATGAAATTTCATTTGGTTGCTCTCGTGGAGCGTTTACGTCAAACAAATCATTACAAGATTTATTGGTTTCTAATGGTTCACGCACTATAGATTGAACACTCCGATCGGATGAAATTAAATACTCGCATTCGCTGTCTGGAAGAATAAATAATAAAACTTCCACCAGGCAGTAAAAAGATAAAAATTTATGGTACGAGGGCGGGTCAATAAGTCCGTGACTTTTGGAATAAAACACAGATTTTTTGATAAATAAATCATTTTATTTTTCAACGTAGTCCCCCTTGAGCTCTATACACTTTGTCCAACGCTTCTCCAATTTTTTTATCCCTTCCAAAAAATATGATTTGTCGAGGTCCTCAAAATAGGCCATTGTTTGCGAGATGACTTCATCATTGGAGTCAAATCTTTTTCCACCGAGCCATTTTTTCAGGTTTGGGAACAAGAAGTAGTCACTCGGAGCCAAATCTTGAGAATAGGGTGGATGTGGGAGCAATTCATAGCCCAATTCATGGATTTTTGCCATGGCAACTGCACATGCATTGTATTGGTGAAAAAGAACTTTTTTCTTGGCCAAATGAGGTCTTTTTTTTTTCAAATCCTCATTGAAGCGATCCAATAAGTTGGCATAATATTCCCCATTAATTTTTATTCCCTTTTGAAGATAGTCAATGTGGATTATCCCACGTGCATCCCAAAAAACAGTCGCCATAACTTTATTGGCTGACAAACCCACCTTGGCCTTCTTTGGCGCCGATTCACCCTTAGAAACACACTGTTTTGACTGTTGTTTGGTCTCTGGTGTGTTGTGATGGATCCATGTTTCGTCCACGGTTAAAAAACTCCCCCATATTGTGATTAAACAACGCCAAACCTTCCTGTGAAGTTGTTACACGATTGCGTTTGTGGTCGACTGTGAGCAAACGCGGCACCCATCTTGCGGAAAGCTTTCTCATGCCCAAGTGATCATTCAATATTGAAATAACTGAGCCATGCGAGATGCCTATGGCTTCCACAATCTCTTGCACTTTTAATCTTCGGTCGGCCAACACCATATCGTGAATTTTTTCGATTGTTTCGGGTGTAGAGACCTCAACTGGGCGCCAGGACGTTCGGCATCTTCAGTGCTTGTACGGCCACAACGAAATTCAGTAACCACTTTTTTACTATTGAAATCGATGGTGCAGAGTCCCCATAGTATTTATCAAGCTTAGCCTTGGTCTCGTTAATGGTTTTTTTTCGCAAAAAATAATTCTAAATAAGCACACGAAATTCACTTTTTTCCATTGTTTCCTTAAGTTACTGGATAGTCTGATAAAGATAGCTGTAAAACACAAACTAACTGACGCAGCAAGTTCAAATTTTGATAGGAGTCAACTGACAGATGCTTGTTGACAGGAGTAGTGTTGCTTTTTCAGTAAGGAGGTTAGAAATTCAAAAAGTCACGGACTTATTGACCCGCCTTAGTATATATGGTCAAGATCGCATCAAGACTCTTTAAATATACCTTTGAAAAAAAAAAAAAAAAAAAAAAAAAAAAAAAACAGCCTCCGTGGTCTAGTGGTTAGAGCTTGGCTTAGCTTCGATTCCCGCATTGGAACTAAAAAAAAAATGTTGTTTCCAACTTTGGTTAGGACAATTCAGGCTGATCACCTGATTGTCTGACAAGAAAGATGATCCATGCGTCGGATGGGCATGTAAAAAGTCGGACCTGCGCCTAATCTCTCGCCAGTCGTGTCGGTTATCCGTCCCACTGGGTTATGAGAGTAAAAGGAGGAGAGAGTGCTCTTGTGTACTGCGTACACACTTGGGCACTATAACATAACTCCTGCGTAGCTGGCCTGGTTTCAATGAAACAGGCCACCGTCACCGAAATCGGTGGGGGAGCTATTACTATTATACCTTTGAAATAAGTATGTGTGGTCAAAACCGCATTATGACTCTCTAAACATACTCCTAAATATAGTATATATGGTCATTTTCGAAAAATAACTCCCTACATATACTTCAAAAACGTTTCATATGATGTAATATCATGTTTTGGTTATAGTTATTATGATAAGGATAAATTATCTACAAATATAAACAATTAGCCAAAGAGTGAAAAGAAAACACTTGACTAACCTTCCTCACAAGTTTCTGACTCCAGTCGCTTCTCTAAACGGCGTTCTAAGCGACGAATTTTCCTCCGTATTTCTTCTTCTGATTTACGATGTTTTCGCTTACCCATGATTTTAAATCACTAAACACCTTTATCAGTTTAATTTCTACGAATAATAATAAAAAAAAAAAATACACTATTAATTGAGTATGAGAGATGTTTCGATGCCCGAACACTAGAAACGAATGAGGATCGATCCCCAGAAAACCTCTGAGGCAGACTGGTGGGGAGTGGAGGGTGACGTAAGTTGTTCCCGCCGAGATATTACGCGCGCGCCATTGCCGCGCCACCTATTTTATTTTTTCAGGAAACTCTAAAACGTGTTCGATGCCGGAAGCTAGGGGCGGACTACCATGTTAATTATAAAGTCTCGAGGATGCAGCGACGAATTATAACTTATATCATCCCTCTGGTTTCGTCGGGGGTTAAAAAGAGACAGGGCCACATTTATCCATAGAGGACGTACAAGAGAATGCTGCCAACATTATAAACGAAGCTGTTAGCGTTAGCACTTTTTACTAAAAACGCAGTATCTATCCAGCGATTACGCAATATGTATGCATGGTTGCCGTCAAGCCGATGTACCGCTTGTCGACCATATTTCTATGGCAATAAGGTCAAAAAGTGGTACAATGTATATATATTGTACATGTTGAGTGTACAAATACGCATCATGAGACACAGCTGTTGCGCTCATTAGTGATATAAATTACTGTTTACGGATTACAAATGGATCCGCATACTGTTTTTAACCCCCGACGCAAAAAGAGGGGTGTTATAAGTTTGCCATCTCTCTCTAACTGCCAAACGGATGAACCGACTTGGATCGAGTTTATTTTTTGTTTGAAAGCTGACATGATCGAGTGTTCTTAGCTATAATTTGTCATGACAAATCTCCTATTGTAGTGCATTAATGCTGCATAGATTAATACTTGCACATTTTTATGACGCCGCCCTACGTATGAATAGGTAGGTAAATAAACACTACTTATTATTTTATGAAATGGACGAGGAAACGAGATCGGAAACGGATCGCCTGATGGTAGGTAAGCGATGGTGTTGAGTGAGTTGAGTTTTTACCCGATTGCGTCAGAAGAAGGGTTATGTTTTTCGAATCTGATACCGCGATCTCCGACTTATGCCCGGTTTCTAAAGTGAATTTGTCGTTAGCTTATACCTAATCATCATTCGTGCTATTGGTTCGATAACTTGTTTCTAAACACAAAAATATAATAATAGCTTTTGCCCGCGGCTTCGCCTGCGTAGTATAGTGTTCTTGAAGAAAAAACTACTTCGGCGAATAACTCTCTATTTACAGCAATATACCTACCTCTGATACAATATTGAAAATGTTTATAGGTTTACCGAATACGAATGGTTAAAAATGGGACCCTATCACCTCGACGCGACATGCGCGACCGCTTGATATACATTATATTATTATATCTATCGCGCTTGAGTATAAAAAGACTATTTAAAAAAACCGCATCAAAATCCATTGCGTAGATTTAAAGATCTAAGCATACAATATAGGTACATAGGGACAGATCACAGACATATAAAGCGACTTGTTGTATACTACGTAGTGAATAATCATTTAATTTGCCATTCAAATATAATTTGACATTCCAACAAAACTGGCATCTACCTCTATGGATATTCCATAAGAACTGCAGTACAGAATATTCGTTGAGCGAGCACCGAGTCGCGACTCGCGAGTGCCGCCGAGACATGTCCCTGCATTGTAAATCTGTAATATTTTCGAAAATATTCATATAAATTACATGCTATAAAGGGCCATATTGATCAATATTAAATGCACAATGTATTTAAGGTACTAAATTGGATAAGGATTAATGCTGTGTTGCTTAAAATCGCTTCGTAAATAAGCTTTTAAATTTAAATCAAAGTAAAGGATAAAAAATGGTTATTGTGGGTTATCCCTAAGAGATAGATATATGCTATCGCGGGCATTTTTGTAGGCTTTTTTATGATGAACAAAACTGTAGTACATTATTTTGATCTATCTCGTAGGGTTCAGCCACCGTTTGCAATGTAAGCGAAAAAATGTAATTATTTACGACATCACATTAGAAACCTCAAAAATATCAGTATTCTTAAAACAACAATATTATCAAAATAACTTACTTGTTACTTTGTAATTTGTAAATTGTAACTTACTTGTTACTTAAAAATAACAATATCTTAAGTCTGAATGCTGTAATAGGATGAATATCATCAAAATTTTATCGTCAAAAAGTTGGGGTTCAGATAGTAAATGTATTAAAAATACCTACAATGCATTAATAAGACTAAAATTGGATTATGGCTCAGTTATTTACGATTCAGCTTCTAGTAATATTTTAAAAATTTTAAAAAGTGTACAAATTCTCAGATTAAGTTTAGGAGCATTTAGAACCAGTCCAGTTGATAGCATTCTTGTTGAATCTGATGAAATACCTTTAGTTTTTAGAAGGAAGGAACAATGTCTAACGTACGCTGTAAAACATATAGTAAACAATAAACAATCTCCCTTTTTAAACCCCCCGTTACCGTCAGATCTAGAATATAGCCTGCGTCCTTCTCTTTCTATGCCTTTAAGAGTAAGAGTAAGAAATTATCTAAAAGAAATTGGTTTTGATTTTCCTGAAATAATTACTCGTCAAATACCTTGTTCAATTCCACCATGGAATAAAACTGAATTTAAAATTAATTTAGCTATAGCAAATAAATATCCCCGAGAAAGTACTCCTGATTATGTTTATAAAAATTTATTTTTTGAACTTACTGAGAAATATAATGATTGTGTATTGTATTTTACTGATGGTTCTGTTTTAAATAATAGAACGGGTTGTGCGATTGTATCGGATTTTAACAATTACAAGTACAGACTACCAGACTTTTCATCAATTTTCACATGTGAGGCCTTAGCTATATTAAAGTGCTCAGAAATCATTAAAAACGATCCTAGAAATTCCAAAAAATACATTATCTTTTCAGATTCTTTATCATGTCTAACTGCCTTATCAAATAGTCAAAATATTGATCCATTAATTAACAATATAAAAGAAAACTTAGTTGATTTGATAAATAATAACTTTTTCATAGAAATAATTTGGATTCCCAGCCACCAAGGCATTCCAGACAATGAAAAAGCTGATGTGCTAGCCAAAGAAGCTACAAACATTGATGAATGTAATCTTAAAATTTCTAGTATGACTGATATTAAAAAATACCTAAAATTTAAAGTAAAGAATATTTGGAACGACTATTGGGTAAGTAACAATACTAGTGCATTGTACAATATAAGAAAATCTGTTTTTGAAAAAAGAAAATTAAAGTTTAGCAATAGAAAAGACGAAACTGTTATAAATAGGTTAAGAATAGGTCACTGTAATGTCACACATATTCATCTTATCACTAAAGCCCCTGTAAATAAATGCACAAGGTGTAATAGTAATTTAAGTATAAAACATTTACTAATTGATTGTCCATTGTTTACTTCAGAAAGATGTATTGTTAATTTGCATAAAACGCTTAAAGATTGTTTAAGTGATTACGAAAATACTGTAAAATTTTTAAAATTGATTAGTTATTATTCTTTGATTTAATATTGTATTTACTGTAAATTCTTGTGGTCGCTAATGACCATAGTTGTTACAAGCGACCTTTAAATAAATAAATAAAAAAAAAAAAAAAAATAGCCGTTGTCGCGATACCGATTATATATATACAAAATCGTCTTGTTTAAAGTATAAGAATTATCCAAGTACCGGGATAACAAAAGACGGTAAGAAATCAATTCGCAATTCTCTTATCACGCGTGATAACAGCTGTCCTGGCGGCGAGCCAACGTCACTCTCTCGGATAAACCCGGATATAATATACAAAAGTTTAGAAATGTTTTTAGGTTTGGTTCAAGACATTGGGTAGAAGTTTAAAAGCCTTGTGTAGACTTTTGATTTTATTTCTTGGGAATGGAGTCATTCTGATGATCTACATTTAGTTCCTGTTATATTTTTAAAACAATGCTTTTTGCTTCGGGTCAGTTCACACAATGACGATACGCGACGCCTTGCAGCGTTTCATTTGTAAGATAGCTATTCAAATTTGAACTTTTATCACCACACAAAAAGATACACGTTTTATATGACATCCGTCGTACAGTGCACATGCGCTGTGCAGTGCGATGCAACTTGACATTCAAACTCTTATAATGAAACATGGATCTTCTTGTGTAATGAATAAAGTTGAATTGTAAATAGCTATCTTAAAAATGCGGTGCCACGTCGTGTAACTTTTGGTTTTGGGGTGAGTTGAATCTTAGACTAAAAAGATGTTGATTTGGTTTTTACAGTAAAATTGTGAAACAGGAGATGGATAGGTATAAAAGTATAAATATATTATAATACTTATCATTTTAACTTGTACATAAACATTATAATATAATTCGGATAGAAGGAAAAGGGGAGGAATCAAAATACTACAGTGACTAAAAGGAATGTCTAAAATGTAAGCTGAATTTTTATCTTCACTTATATTATAATTAATTGTTAATTTGTTTACATTGATTATTCTCCAAAACTACTGGACTGATTTTTATGAAATTTGATACAGTTACACAGTAGAACACTAGAAAGGATATAGGCTTCTTTTTATACCAATAAAATGTACGCTTTCCGCGGGATTTCCTTTTTTGCGTACGTAGTTACGGGAGTTATTAGTATTTTATAGTTTGGTTTACTTTACATTTACTTCACATTTCCACCTTCTAGTAATGGTCACAGTGTTCTCAGTCTCGGGCTACTTATCTAGAATCTCACCGTCTGGGAACAAACAGCACTGACAAAAGAATTCTGCGCTTATACAATAAAGTTGAAAATCTAACACACGGCAACGCATGGCAGCAACCTTGACGTTACTAGTGTTCGGATTTCAGCTCTATTGTATTAATGCAGAGTTCTATTTTCAGCGCGGTTTTTTTTTGGCCGGAGATTTTCCAGATAGTGTATGAGATTTAGCTGTATCTAACAATCCGCAAAGCCACGTCCACACAGCAACGAAACAGTACAGAATAATTATTAATTGTTGCGCTACCGCCGTTTGATCTGCCAGCGTTTCGGAGTATAAAACCCAGCTGCCGTTTTGATTTCGTTTCAGGGATGCCATAAGGCGTAAAATTGAATGCAATGCAAATGCAAAACCTTATCTTAAAATAAAACCGGCCAAGTGCGAGTCTTGCGTACGAAGGGTTCAATGCATATAAAGCACAACAGTCAGCTATAGTCGAATATAATAACCTAAGAGCCATGAATCACCCTGATCTGTCACTTATTTAAATAGTAAGCCAACAAAGAAAAAAAGACAAAGATAGCAAGTGGGCTCCAAAAAGCGCCTTTGTTGTGAAAAAAATATATATTAAAAAAAAATGTCATACACAACTTACAAATAGAAGTGAAAGCCCACCAAAAACATTTTCATGTAAAGTGAGCCAAGACAAAACCATATTACTGTCAAAAAGTTATCAGATTTCATGTAAAACCAAGCTTCTGGCTCTACACGCTCTAACTCTACATGACTAACTTTACAGACTCTACACCTTAGTCAAGATATGTGGCTTGGCCGTTTCTTTTTTACATGAGTAGTATAACAGAAAAACAGTCAAACTTTTCACCTTACGTCCAAGTAGCTAAATGTAGCAAAATGGCCAGACCACATAACTTGACTAAGGGGTAGAGTCTGTGAAGTTAGACATAAATAGTTAGGGCGTGTAGAGTCAGAAGCTTGGTTTTACATGAGATCTGATAACTTTTTGACAGTGCGAGTCATATGGTTTTGTCTTGTCTCACTTTACATGAAAATGGTTTTGGTGGGATTATGACTTCTAGAGCCCCCGATATTCTTTTATCATTTAGACGAAGTTTATTAGTACTCCCATGCATCCTACTAATATTACAAATGTGAAAGTTTGTGAGAAAGGACAAATGGATGTATGGATGTATGGATGGATGGATGTTTGTTACGAGGGCGGGTCAATAAGTCCGTGACTTTTGGAATAAAACACAGATTTTTTGATAAATAAATCATTTTATTTTTCAACGTAGTCCCCCTTGAGCTCTATACACTTTGTCCAACGCTTCTCCAATTTTTTTATCCCTTCCAAAAAATATAATTTGTCGAGGTCCTCAAAATAGGCCTTTGTTTGCGAGATGACTTCATCATTGGAGTCAAATCTTTTTCCACCGAGCCATTTTTTCAGGTTTGGGAACAAGAAGTAGTCACTCGGAGCCAAATCTGGAGAATAGGGTGGATGTGGGAGCAATTCATAGCCCAATTCATGGATTTTTGCCATGGCAACTGCACATGTCTGCACCCTTGCATTGTCTTGGTGAAAAAGAACTTTTTTCTTGGCCAAATGAGGTCGGTTTTTTTTCAAATCCTCATTGAAGCGGTCCAATAAGTTGGCATAATATTCCCCATTAATTGTTCTTCCCTTTTGAAGATAGTCAATGTGGATTATCCCACGTGCATCCCAAAAAACAGTCGCTATAACTTTATTGGGTGACAAACCCACCTTGGCCTTCTTTGGCGCCGATTCACCCTTAGAAACCCACTGTTTTGACTGTTGTTTGGTCTCTGGTGTGCTGTGATGGATCCATGTTTCGTCCACGATTACAAAACGGCGCAAAAACTCCTCCATATTGTGATTAAACAACGCCAAACCTTCCTGTGAAGTTGTTACACGATTGCGTTTGTGGTCGACTGTGAGCAAACGCGGCACCCATCTTGCGGAAAGCTTTATCATGCCCAAGTGATCATTCAAAATTGAAACCACTGAGCCATGCGAGATGCCTATGGCTTCCACAATCTCTTACACTTTCAATCTTCGGTCGGCCAACACCATATCGTGATTTTTTTCGATTGTTTCGGGTGTAGAGACCTCAACTGGGCGTCCAGGACGTTCGGCATCTTCAGTGCTTGTACGGCCACAACGAAATTCAGTAAACCACTTTTTTACAATTGAAATCGATGGTGCAGAGTCTCCATAGTATTTATCAAGCTTAGCCTTGGTCTCGGTAATGGTTTTTCGCAAAAAATAATGCTTAATAAGCACACGAAATTCACTTTTTTCCATTGTTTCCTTAAGTTACTGGATAGTCTGATAAAGATAGCTGTAAAACACAAACTAACTGACGCAGCAATTTCAAATTTTGATAGGAGTCAACTGACAGATGCCTGTTGACAGGAGTAGTGTTGCTTTTTCAGTAAGGAGGTTAGAAATTCAAAAAGTCACGGACTTATTGAGCCGCCTTAGTACTCTTTCACGCATAAACTACAGAACGGATTTAGATGAAATTTGGTATGGTAGTATTTTGGGCTCTGGGTTAAAATATAGACTGCTTTTTATCCCGAAAAAGTACAGTGTACCCGTGGGACACTTTATTTACGCGAACGGAGCCGCGGCTAAAAGCTATCTTAGAATACGCTTAAGCTAATTACGACTTAGTACTACTCGTAAATACCCAATAAACATATCTAAAACCCGACTATGATAAATTATTCTCTTCATAAATCAAAGCGTGGGTCGTTGGCGCGGCTCCAGGTGCCAGAATTGACTTATGGACTCCGCTCGTGTCAGAATATGGACCATATTTGGGAAAAACTGGGTGACGTTATGTGTATGACGTCATATGAACGTATTACACGTTCATCCTGGACTTAGATAATACCACTTAGATCAAGATAAAATATTCGTTCTGAAAATAAATAAGGGCATGTTAATGAAATAATGGTATTCTTTGTGGTATCTATCTACCTTTCGTCTTTTTTGCTAGAAGTAACATTGGTTCTTGTAAAAAAAAATGATTTTTCTTGCAAATTTAAATCATTATCTAACTAAAAGTTGAAAAATATTTCAAAGCAACAGCAAAATATATACAAATAAATAAAACTGAAGCACCAAATGCATCTGATAGTACATAAGGTACCTACATAAAAAAATTCTTTTTACTTTTTATTTTTGTCTGTACGTCTGTCTCTTTGTTCCGGCTACTCTCTGAAATAGCCTGACCGATTTAGACCGGACTTTCACCGGCGACCACATAGCTGATGTTATGAGGAGTAACTTAGGCTACTTTCAATTTAGGGTTGCGTTTAAAAAAATAGGGTTCCGATTAAATTAATAGTTCTGCGCAAACGAAGTTGCTGGCACCAGGTAGTTAAGTATAAAATTGGGTAAATAGATGATTCTATTATTTAGTTAATAAAATACAGGTTCGAGAGTGTAACAAAAATTTAAGTAGCATATAAATTAAATGTATTTCAGGATTTGGATGATAAGTTTTTTTCAATGCTTTTCCTTTTTTTCCTTTTCCTTTCAAACATTTGACAGATCAAATCTTCATACAAGAAAAAGTTACGCCATCTTGGTTTTCACCATACTTCAAATGTCGGCCATGTTGTTTTCACCATACTTCAAATGTCAAACTTTCTGCCTCAAGATGCCTCGTCTATAATATATACGTCTATGATTTAACCACTAAACCATAGACGAATATAATAAAGACGAGGCATGTTAAATGAAATATGGTGAAAACCAAGATGTCGTAATTTTTTCTTGTATGAAGATTTGTTCTGTCTGTGGGAATATAGTGGCAAGCCCCAAAGGGAGATCTCCGACCGAGCGAGGTGCTATGCTCGGTCAGGCCGAAGCCAAGTGGGCTGATGAATATGAATTTCAGATGTCTATATATAGTGCCGATCATAGAAAACTTCGATAGCGCGATTCAGGATTATGGTGCTAATTGGTCCGCCGGTCCGCTAATTGAGTTTGAAATCTTTGCACTATAGTGTAATTATTTCACGTACAATATATTATTGTTTAATACAAAACGCTCCTGTTCGCTAAAGCAAATTTCATCTGAATTTTTATACAAAATGTTACAACGGTTACAAATGACTAAAACGAGAATAAAACACAGCAAGACTTGTATATTTTAGTTACTTCCACAGTATAATGTCCTATGGCATTCTACTGTGGGGAAATGCTGCGGATATAAATACTATATTTGTGCTGCAGAAGCGAGCTGTTCGGGCAATCTACAAGCTGGCCCCCAACACTTCATTAAGAGAGAAGTTTAAAGAAACTGGAATCTTAACTGTAGCTTCTCAGTATGTTCTATCAAATGTATTATATGTTAAAAAAAATTTAAATCTATTCAAAAAGAAAAGTGATAACCACAATAGAAATACCCGAAATAAGCATAAGCTTGATGTACCAGTGACTAGACTTAGTAAAGTAAAGAACTCATTTAAAGGCCAGTGTATACGCCTATACAATAAGATCCCAGAAAGCGTTCAAAATTTTTCAATCAATAAATTTAAAAAAGTAGTTAAAGAACGTTTGTGTGCTAAAGCCTATTATAAAGTTAATGATTTTATGAATGATAGCACACCATGGGAATGAGGTGAGCCTGCAAGGCTACTTCTAAATTATATATATTATTGTACTCTTGTTATGTAGTTTTAGTCATAACATTGTTATATATGCCTTTTTTATATTTTAAAAGAACAATTTTCCATCTTTTTGATAAAAGATGGCCCCGCGCGAGTTTCTTACGCCGGTTCTTCTCGCCGGGCTAGTTCCCGAACCGGTGGTAGGCATCATGTAGATCGACGTTCAGAAAGTGTATGAAAATACCTATTTTGAATAAAAAATTTTTGACTTTGACTTTGAAAAAAACAAAACTTTTAACGAACTAACATTTTAACTGTGTCAATTGGAATTCAATAAACTATTTAATCATCCAATAGGGAAGTTTTCCACAAAATGCACACGTATTCAAACTTGGCATAATTAGTTCAATTCAATAGTGGCACATTCTCCAAGAACGGGAAAAAGTATATCGAAGAAAATGAAGGACGTCATATGCAAACTCTAATAATTTAATTTGAGCTTCAGTAACTTTCACTAGTTTTTGACTTCCTCGGAGTCTTTTGTTTCACAAAGTTCTGTCTTCACTTTTTCATTCAGTCTGAGAAGCCAACTATAAAACAGTACAATAGCGGCGTAAAAACATCACACGTTTTATAAAGATGAATTACTATAATTTTTATGAAAATCTATAACTACAACGTAAACGATCTCTGTGGGTGAGTGGTTAGCATATTGGCGCTCAAGTCGGATGTCGCGGGTTGGAATCCCGGCAGGAAACAAAAAGTTTTTTGTGTTCTTAGATGTGCATTAAATTTAACGTGTATAATACACGTTAAATTTAATGATAAAAGTATACAGTATAGTATAAAAAGCATCGAAGGTATTTCCGTATGGTTCCGTACCCGTAACACAAGTTCTTCGAGAACTTACCACGACTGGACCAAATTGACGTGGTGTGAATGCATCCATAGATATTATTATTATTATCATTAAAATGATTTTATTTACTAACGAAAACCATAGCCCCTAACGATATGTTACATGTCTATGTTCACACATCCTAGTGTTCCATTATTGGGATGGTTGCTAAACTAAAAATCTAAATGAGATATATATTTTTTTGTATGCAGATATCATTACATCTATAAACATACCCTAATCCGATTTTCATAAAAATTTAACTTGTATCACTATGGTTGGGATGATACGAGTTAATATAGCTTCAGTTACCCGGGATTTTAGTGCGAATCTATTGACACCTCATCAGATCAGTAGTTTAGGCGCTACCGTGGAATATACATACACCATACACACATAGACTACCAAAATTACCTGTCGTTTGACCTCGCCGTAGTCGAGCAAAAAGAGAGAAACAATATATTTAGGTGTCTAAACGCCGATACATCAGCGCCATAGCTAATGGCCTCAGTGCTTAAACTGTAGCTCGATACTTTGTCAGCTTCGGCTAAAATCTGTTGGATATTTTTAAAGTATCAAGACTAGTTGTTTCGATATAAAATCGAAATCGCTTTTTAATAGTCGCTATACAATTTGTATCCCTATAACGTTGAAGCTTCACGCGGTTTTAGTGATAAAACAATATTTTTATCGTATAGGAGGAACTTTAAAATACTTATTTCTAGACTTTTAGCCAAGATTGTGCATGTGTACCATTTTGGATTCCAGCTCAATTGTTTCAATTCATTTGTGTCATCATCCTATTCATATATATATTGATTATTAAATTGAATGTTGCCGGTTAGCATGGGTCAAAAATGCTTACACCACATTTTTTAAAACCACACATTGTATTTTACTATTCTTTAGTGAAAAACTAATAAATTGGTAATAGGACTTGTCTCGCTAAAATTAATGTTTTTGGAGATGTGAACGTTTAAAGTTTCGAGAAATCGTAAATGGGGGTACTTTTGGGGCATTTATATAATCAGTTTTATAAAAGTTATTATTTTAGGGCCATATGAATAGAATCATTAAAAAAAAAATTTGAGATGGAATCCAAAACTGCACAAATGAGCCACACAGCCACATAATCAGACTACTGTGTATTGATTAATCTCACAGAAACAGGTGGTTTAAAGAGAAAGCAAAGACTTTGGCTAAATAACATCAATACAATCAGTAGTGTGTGCCGTTTTGTAGTATTCGGACCTTAGAAGACAGTAAGTTTTCTCAAACACTCTGAAGTATATACATATATATACATGGCCTATAATTATTAGGTACCTTTGTTATATTATATTTTACATTGTAAAATTATTTAACTTCGTAAAAAAATCATCAACTTACTTCGTAAAAAAAACAAAGACACAGTAGGTCGCTATGATATTAGCAGTTTAAATGTCACTTAAATTAGTAGGCTTATTTACTGCGCAATCAATTCCCACATTTATAATAGTAGTATCTAGTATTATAAATGTGGGAATTTGTGAGAATGAATGAATGGATAGATAGATGTTTGTATTTCTTTCACGCAAAAACTATTTCACGGTTTTTGATTTAATTTTGTATAGTAGTAGTTTAGGCTCTGGATAAAAACAATGGCTATATTTTATCCCGAAAAAATACAGTGTTCTCGTGGGATACTGCATTAACGTGGGTGGAGCCGCGGGCAATAGCTAGTAGAAATACAATGAGTTGCACATTAATTTGGTCGAAAAACCTTATTGTCTACGTTTACATACGATATTAATAGAGTACAGTCAATTTATCCAGCCGTTTAGTGGGGAATATTTCTAACCTCATACATCACTAACGGCCTCGTACTGACGACACCCATCTGACAGGTCACTGACCCGGTGGCCCGTTTAAATGCAAATACGTGAAATATTAGAGCGAAATGTGCCGTGAAATGAGAATACCCCCGTCATATTACCACACAGTTGAGTATCGATGTATAGGGGTTACAAGCCCCGTCTTTTGAACTTAATATTTCAAAGTTCAAAAGTCCAATCCAAACAGCAATCAGTTCACGAAATATCCAATCGTAAATACAACTTGTGAAATGTTGGAAAATGTGAAAATCTGTAAATTCCTGTCCAGTTCTAATATTTTCTAAACTAAAAGCACAACCAATATATAACGCAATAAGGCAAGATTGAAAACGTTGTAGATAAAATAAATATTGCTGCCTCACTTCTGTTTGGATAACAATCTAGTTCTTTTCTTTTTGAAGAATCTTAATGAAAACTTTCCAGTCGTAAGTTTGTCTTTACCTGGTTATTCTGAAACTTATTGATATTACGGTTTTTACTCTGGCACATTTTCTGGCAATATTCGAAATTAAATATGTACTTTAAAACTTACGGCGGTAAATATTTGCATGTTATTACGTGAAATTGTTTTTACGAATGCTTAAAACGAATTTAATATACAATGTCGCAGATATTATATTGAGTAAAAGTAATGGGAGATTTACACGGCTCGATTTTCGCCACATGATTTTTTATTTTAGTGACAAATTTTGGCTAGGTCGCAAGGCAATTATGCATAAATAAATGGTGGAGGGATTTGTGAATCGACTAGCTGCACGGCGAATATGACTGTGTAAATCCCTAATGAAGCGACTGTGATATAATTTAAAGTACTAATGATTATCAGCTGTCTGGAAGAAATGGAATACAGATCGAAAAATTAATGATTTTAAGTATTTTTTTTGAATGCTAAATTTAAATATTGCCGACTCACGAATACTAAAATAATATACGTTATGCTTTTATTTTAAATCAAATATTAATTGGAATTATATTTAATAACACATCTAGGCACCTAATTATCATAACGGTTCATTTGTTGCGTTTAGTTACCTGCGCTCACCCGGATAAAAAAATTATCCGCCAAAGGTTTGTACATTCTCCATTCATCCAATTTCACTTCATGATATTCTTGCATTGAAAAGTTTTAAAATTTGTTAGTATGTCAAATAAAATAAATAAAAAAATTGTTATTAGTATCATGACTGTACAGACATACTAATCAGTAGCACACATCACAATTCTAAATCTAACATGACATCAAAAATCAACCACAAAATTTCAAAATTTCGACGTCCTTTCGACGGTCCTCAAACTTTACCGGATTTTCTACTACAATTGCCGTACCGCGTACGCGATAGATTTGTGGGCTGTATGCTAGTAATAGTGCAAGCAAATGGCGAGCTTACAATGTAGCTGTTTACATATTCCTCTTTAATATGTGCTACTAGTGTCAGTTTATAATTTTCAAATATTCCACACTATCTAAAGCTAAACCAAGACACCGCAAGCAGGTCGCAATCTCGTCTCAGGTCAATTCAATTATGCGGCGAGTAAGACGCAATTTTAACTACGGCTAATCTTCATAACCGCGGTGCAATTTTTAGGGCTCCATAATACTCATATTACCCTTATCGTTTCGCTCTGTCCGTCCGTCTGTCTGTCTGTCCGCCCTTGTAGCTTCTGTAATTATGAATATAAATGCATGAAATTTAGTATAGTCTTATAATGTGTATAGATCTTGTCACCATAAAATAATAATAATTTTATATTCTCTACTACCACACACTAGAGCCACATGTAAAGTGGGCCTGAATTTTTTTTTTTTCATTCTTCCCCATCGTGTGGAGTATCGTTGAATCACACCCAGTTTCTGAAAGACTAATCAAATAGTCGATGAACTAACACGTTGTAGAGTTAACAGGCTTGTTAAATCAATTTGCGTTTCTGAAACGCTAATTAGTGAATAATTTACTTATCATTGATCAAATTGACATGATACATACAAGTCTTAAATAGCTTTCCAGAAACCGAAAACAGCGCTTGACATGTTGTTTGACCATTCGTTTGACATTAGATTTTTTAACTAACACGTTGATCAAAACAAACGACTGATCAAGCTTTTTGCAACTCAATTTACACTTGACAAGAGATTTGACCGCTGATTAGTTGATGACCCGGTTTCTGAAAGGCTAATCAAATAGTTGATCAACTAACACGTATTTTGAGTTAACAGAGTTGTTAAATCAATTTGCGTTTCTGAAACACTAATAAGTGAAAAATTTACTAATCATTGATCATCTTGACATGACACGAAGTTTGATTTTTAAGATGGTCACACAGTGTGTGGCGTCTAGTTTGTCGTTCAATATTTCGTTGAAAAGTGTGAAATTAATGTAAATTGTCTAATGCCATTTCGAAAAAAAACAATTTGTCAAGCAGATAGCTGTCGAATGTCCAGAGTGAGGTATTTTTCAACTTAAGTCGTTAATAAGTAAGTACTTAGTAAGGTTTTCGATATTCCGCGAATTTCGAATTTTTCTTGACAAATATTACAATAGAAGTATTTCAGAATGAGTTCTCGAGGCAAAAATTTTACCGAAAGAGAAAAATGTCAGCTTATGGAAATAATTTCCAAGTAAGTGCCTACTGAAAAGTATTATGTTATTTTAATATTAAGTACATTACCTTCACTTGTTTGAATAATGAAGCATCTGTTGTTGTATTTTTTTTTTGATATAAACACATAATTGAAAACAAAATATGTACCAACTCGGGGAGCATGGTACAAAAACGTGAAGCTTGGGAGTATATTGCTTTAGAATTAGAATTCATAAAAGAAAAAAAGTCTCTTCAATGAGATCAATCAAGATTGATTTGAATATATATATATATATATATATATATATATATATATATATATATATATATATATATATATATATATATATATATATATATATATATATATATATAGGGGAGGTCCAAGATAAACACTTATTTTTGCTCGTTACAAAATTTATTTTATCACCCAAAATTACACAGCAGTTTTCGTTATAGCGTCGTGCGAGAGAGAGCGATATAGACAAGAATTATCCATAGATATCAGATCATATCATAGACTATACACAGACTAAATAAAGTTATTTGTTTATGGATTAGGCTAAGTGCATACTACTAAAAAAAAACCTACAACTCGGCTATCCTACCTGTCAGTCTGTCCCCAGACTGATTACATTCTGTATTATAATAATTACAATAAATCTAGAATGGTACAACTTGCTTACAATACATCTGCAATAAATCTACAATGGTATAACATAGCAAAATTAACTTAGTTTTAACTTAATTATCTTGTTTCCCTATACCCAAAAATCTTATACAAAAGAAAAACATCTTAACATACCTTTACAACTATAATCTTTAAACTCTATATTCTTACTAAAAGATATGTTTTTGTTAAAAAGTAACAAATTAATAAGCTTAACTACTAATTAACACAATACCATACATCAACCTTTAACTTATAGAATATCAAAAAAAAAACATTATCTTAAAAAAACAGTTAATATCAAACTAAGGCCATCTTTTCATAAAATCTACAGCATATTGGTATTAAAAGGACCTTCCTTACCTCTATCAATTTTTTCAACTTCATATCTGTCCTTTCCAAGATTTTTTTCCACTCGGTATGGCCCAAAATATTTCGGTTTCAGTTTTAAGGCATTACCGAACTGAGTTCGCTGGATAGCTACAAGATCACCTTCTTTGTACCTAGCTCCTTCTTTTCGTTTTTTATCATAAGTCCTTCTGTTTTCTTCTTGAATTCTGAATATTTGAGATTTAGCTTCTTTTCTTATTTCATCTCGTTTCTGCATAAAATCTATCCTGTTTTCTTCTTCTAAAAACTCTAAAATGTCCATGTCTTCTTTTGACTTTATTTTTACTCCGGTTACCAGTTCGAACGGAGTTGTGTTTATAGATCTCTGATAAGTACCATTGATAACACATTGAAGCTTGCTAACATACTTGTACCAGTGGCCAGGTTCTTCAATGCACATCTTTGTTAGCGTCGAAATGATACGATTCAGGCGTTCAACTTGACCATTTCCTCGAGGTATTCCAGTGGTAATAGTTAAATGTTCAATTTGTTCCTCCTGGCAATATTCATCAAACTCTTTCCCTGTAAATGCTGTGCCTCTATCGGTTATTATTCTTCTTGGGTTACCATAGTCCTTTTGGTGTAACTTTAGTTTTTCAACAGTTTCTTTTGCTGTCACTGATTTCACTGGATATATCCACACAAATTTGGTAAAGCCATCAACAATACTAAGAATGTAATTATACATTTTTTTCATGGCATCTAGCGGACCTAAATGATCACAGTGAAGAGTATCAAATGGCAATTCTCCTTTACAAATTGGATTTAAGAGTCCTTCTTTCTTGCCCAATTTTCTATTGGCTAGTATACAAGGTACACAGGTAGAAATTATTCTTTGTAATTTAGTTTCTAAGTTAGGAATAAAGTATTCTTTTTCAACTATATCCTTCACCTTCTTATATCCAAAATGTCCCATATCATGAGCTTTTTTAATAATTTTTAAGTCTCTTATTTCAGGAACTGCTAATTTCTTTTCCATGCCTTTGTAAATTACATCATTTTCTAAAAAATAATCTTCATAATCTTTTTCTTTTAAAATTTCCTTTATGGTTCTCAATTTATCATCTTCATCTTGAGCCTTCTTAATTCTAGCGTGAAGCTCTACATTCATCAAGCATATGTTTCTACTAAGAGCATCCACATGCTGCATCTTATCACCTGCTCTATGTTCTATAGAGTAATCAAAATCCTGTTGGTAGAGTACCCAACGAGCAATTTTAGCTGGCACATCTCTCCTGTTCAAAGTTTTTTGAAATGATTGACAATCCCTAACAATTTTAAAATTTATTCCCAAAAGATATCTTCTAAATTTTTTAACTCCTTCAATAACTGCTAAGGCTTCCAGCTCATGCCGAAAAATTACTTAGAGATAATGTGAGGGAATGTGATGTAAATTTTATTTTCAAAGAAATAGACTCTAGAGACATTATCAAGGCATTTAAATTACTTAATATTAAAAGTACAACTGATCTCTGGGGTATGTCCACAAAAGTTATAAACCCAGTAATTGACATCATTGCCCCTCACCTAGCATTAGTTTTTAATAATTGTATTAAAAGTGGCGTGTTCCCTGACTTGATGAAGCACAGCAAGGTGATGCCTCTCTTTAAAGCTGGGAATAAAGCACACCCAGCTAACTATAGACCAATATCCATATTACCGACTTTAAGTAAAATTTTTGAGAAAATTATTCTAAATCAATTAATTTTTCACTTCAACTCGAATAATTTGTTACATAGTAATCAGTTTGGTTTTACTAAAGGTCGGTCCACAACAGATGCAGGCATTAGTCTTCTGTGCAGTATATTTGGAGCTTGGGAGAGGTCACAGGATGCACTTGGTATATTCTGTGATTTATCCAAAGCATTTGACTGTGTGGAGCATGATACGCTGTTCAGGAAATTATACCATTATGGTGTAAGGGGCACGGCTCCAAAGTTTCTAAGCTCTTATCTAATAAATAGAACACAGACTGTAGAAGTTAATTCCAAAAGGTCTAATGGTACTAAAATTAAATTAGGAGTACCACAGGGGTCTATTTTGGGCCCTTTTCTATTTCTCATCTATATAAATGATCTACCTTATCTAGTTAATGATAAGCATGAGATAGCACTTTTTGCTGATGATACTTCACTAATTTTTAATGTGAAGCGACGACAATCTAACAATGACGAGGTAAATAGTGCTCTCTCAAAAATAGTACATTGGTTTAATGCTAATAATTTACTCTTGAATTCTAATAAAACAAAATGTTTAAAGTTCAGCTTGCCAAATGTCACGCAGGCACAAACCAATATACTATTAAATAATGAGAAAATGAAATTAGTAGACACCACTGTTTTTCTAGGTATAACATTAGATAGTAAGTTACAGTGGGGACCACATATTGCTAAATTGGCAGATAAGCTGAGTTCTGCAGCATACGCTGTTAAAAAAATTAGAGAAATTACCGACATAGAGACCGCGCGATTAGTTTACTTTAGCTATTTTCATAGCATAATGTCGTACGGCATCCTCTTGTGGGGAAACGCTGCGGACATTAATACAATATTTGTGCTGCAGAAACGTGCTATACGTTCTATTTATAAGATGTCGACTTTTGAATCTCTAAGGGAAAAGTTTAAAGAAATAAAAGTTCTGACCGTCGCATCTCAATACATTTTGGAAAATGTGTTATACGTAAGAAAGAATCTAAACAACTTCAAAAAGAAATGTGATAATCATTGTGTAAACACTAGAAATAAGAACAAGTTAGATATGCCAGTGTTCAGACTAAGCAAAGTAAGTAAATCCTTTAAAGGCCAATGTATACGCTTATACAATATAATCCCAGAAAAGGTTCAAAACCTTCCCATTAATAAGTTTAAAAAAGTAGTTAAAGAACGTTTGTGTGCCAAAGCGTATTATAAAATTAATGACTTCATTCAAGACGGCACACCTTGGGAATAAGGTGGCTCCTTATCTTATGTTATTATTTGTTACATAGACATAAGCAAACATTGTAATAATTTTGATTTTAAAAGAATAATTTTCCATCTTTTTGGTAAAAGATGGCCCCAGACGAGTTTCTTGCCGGCTCTTCTCGCTGGGTTAGTTCCCGAACCGGTGGTAGGCATCACGTAGTAACGACGTTAAAAAAGAGTATTTAAAAATACCAATTTTGAATAAAAATTTTTTGATTTGATTTGATTTGATCATAGCTGCTGCACTTCTGCTGAGGTTCAGTAGTTTCCCTACTCATATAATGTACTGGATGTAGCTGAACCATCATAAGAATGTCTCTGCATTAACACAGCTGCATATCCATATTTTGATGCATCCGTGTAAAGTTCAGTATCTAGGTGGATATCAAAAATCTTTAAAACTGGATCACAGCACAGTCTATTTTTTAATTCTTCAAATGCCTTCATATGCTCTTCTCTAAAAATAAATTCACCAGACTTCTTTAGCAAATCGCTTAATGGTTTTGCAATCAGTGCATAATTTTGAATAAATTTTCTGAAATATGAGGTGAGACCAATAAAACTATGTACTTCCTTAATATTCTTAGGTACTGGATAGTTCTTGACTGCCTTAATCTTTTCCGTTGAAGGTCTTACTGTTCCATTGGAAATATTGTGGCCTAAATATTCAACGGATGTTCGTAATGTCTGCGATTTTTTCCAATTTATTTCCAATCCATATTCAGTGGTGTGGCAGACTTTCAATACTTCTTGGAGTCTTACAATACCTTCTTTTTCATTGTTGGATAAGATAATTAAGTCATCGATGAATATCAGAATTATCTCCCGTCTTATCAAATCTGAAAAAATGATATTTATATACCTGGTAAAGTACTTCGGACACACAGATAAACCAAATGGAGCTTTCAAGAACTCGTATTGTCCTTGCGGGTTGCTCGTAACAAATGCTGTGTACTTAATAGAATTTTCTTCAATCGGCAAATGGAAAAACCCATTTTTTAAATCTAAAGTGCTAAAGAATTTCACATTACTTAATTTATCAATATGATCATCTATGATAGGGAGAGGATATTCATCCTTTACCATCTTTTGATTAATTTTTCTATAATCTACACACACTCGGGTTCCCCCATCTTTTTTCTTTACTAAAACCTTGCTTGCATACTCAGAAAAACTTGGTCGAATAATGTTTATTACTAACCACTCATTGGTCTGTTCTTGAACAATCTTTTCTTCTGTTAAAGCCAATCTTCTTGGACGCTGCGCAATCAGTATATCATCTTTTAAAACAATTTTCAACTTAATGGGTGCATCTTTGATTTTTTAGAGGTTTATATTTGTTAACCACCAATCGCGATTTCGAATGGTGCGAATTTCCAGAAACCGAAAACAGCGCTTGACATGTTGTTTGACCATTCGTTTGACATTAATTTTGTTAACTAACACGTTGGTCAAATCAAACGACTGATCAAGCTTTTTGCAACTCAATTTACACTTGACAAGAGATTTGACCGCTGATTAGTTGATTTTGGCGTTGATTAGCCTTTCAGAAACCGGGGGATAGTCTTTTTAAATAAAGCAAGGTTTGATACATGACTTTTTAAAAAAATCAACCATTTTCCAGTAATCGGCCTCCAAAGTGGAGGCCGGTTACTCGAACCTCCCTCCCCCCCGGCATTTTTAAACTATAGGAGATATACATAATGCTAAAAAGTCTTTAGGAAAATTATTTTGAGCGAAATCGGACCATAACTTTTGAATTTTGTGAAATCGGATCATAAATGTTGACTTAGGATGGTACATGCAAGGCTGCTTCTATATACTATAATATGTATCTGACTTTTATTAATATTATTTGTGTTACACCCTGTGTTGTATCTGCGATTGGGTAACTAAAAATGAGTGCTTATAATAAAAATCCTTTTTGCTGGATCACGTTTATTACGCTAGCGACCGGAGTCACTGCGCCAAGAACACTGGGGAAATAAGTGCAATATGATATCCGATGCTACATGCATCGAACGTATACAATATGTCCCCACAGTATTCCGCTCCTTTAAAAAAAAGGAATAACAAAACAACATTACAATTTTGACATACAAAATAAAAGTGTAGACAAAAATATCAATTTTCACAAAAAATAACGATTGACAAAAAAAAAAATAATTGACAAAAAAGAAAAAAATTAATAATAACAATTTCGACCGTTTACAGTTTAGATAACACGCTTTTCACTTATTATTTTTCACCATAGTGACTTTCATCACAAACACAAAAACTATACATAGCTAGCTGCTGATACAGTCGGAACAGACGCTGGGGCGCCGGGCGCTGCCGCTGCGGCGCGCATCTGCAAACTCTGGTTTGCCTTAAGAGTTTCCTTGCGCAACCACAGTCTTATTTTCTGATGTAAATAGTAGTTAAAAACAAATACCATGCATATAGTCAGGATAACGCCCAAGGCTAAAATCATGTAGCCATAGTTGTCCAATTTATTCTGCACCTCTGCTACTTGGCTTTGATGGGCCACGACAGTGGCTACAGCCACATTGTCTTGATTCTTGGTAGACTGGTTGCCCATTATAAATATTGAAACACAATTAAAGGACTACTTCGTAACTTCGCATAAGTACCTATTAAAATTGTGGTTGCGCAACTTACAACAATATGCTATACCTATTGCTAAAATATAGTTACAAATAAGAAATTATGTCTATAAAACATATTATAAAAGTCCAGTTTCACTATTCATGTTAAAGTTAATCGTCGGTTACAAAATGAATATCTACTAAAACGAAAGATCTAAGTCGAGATTTAATCGACCGTTAACTTAAACCTGTGTTGGTGAGACTGGCGCTTAAAACTGAAAATCAAGAAAACGTAAAGCCCCCTTACTCCCGACACAATCGAAAATCGAATCAGTTCGATCTCAATAGCTTTTGATACTACCGACACCTACACTAGCGCACGATCGTGCGGTGGCTCAATTTGTAACTAACCTGGATCGAGAAGTTCGTTAGATCGTAACTTTTGGTACTCCCGACGAAATCAATCGACTGAGGATCGAATGGCAGGATCGAAAACAAACGTCAAATTATACGATAGCTAAAGAGGTCTCATTTACAGTATCGAGTTTGCTTGTTTTAGTGTATTTGAACTAAATTACGTGATTTTTACTGTAAATGATTTATTTGACGTATGAGTCGCAGATTTAACTACTCATATGAAGAAACCGACTCACTAAAATTATATCACCGTTATGTGTAAAGTTATTTAATACCTTTAAGCATTTGTTTACACATTTGGGCGTTAATTCATGAATTATATTTTCACTTAAGACAGGGACTGAGATAAATGAATTCTATATAATATGATCTATATTAACGTATCATATTATGAAGTCTTCGTTTTTCGCTATCTGTCTTTGAATAAACAAAGTCAATAAATAGTAGTACGTTGATATTGGTACTATGCTCGGGTTTTCTAAGTGTAAACACTAAACACGAATTTGTTATTGTATCATTTACATACATTATATATACCACTTATATTTTCACCAAAATTAACAATGAACTACCTTTTTACAATACTACGAATTACCTATTTATGGCCAGTTATTGTAGTTATTAAATGTGTTTTGTGCACAACACTTGAGTTTTGCTGACAAAATAAATCAAAATATGACAGAATGTTAAAGATTATAAACAGGAATTTCGAAACTATTATTTACTGTCACAGTTTTTTTTATAAAACTAACTTTTTAAAACCTACCATTAACCTAACATTAACCAAGGCTGATTAATTTTGAATACAGCTAACGACGCTGATAAGACACGATCTCAACGCGATCTTGATTTCGATTCGATTTTGTTCGGGAGTACAGATCAGGATCGAAACTGAATCAAAATCGACATCGGATCAGCCTCGTAAATCGAAATCGTATCAGTTTCGGGCGTAAGGCCCCTGGTCTCCTGGTAACACGACCTGATCGTGTCGTCATAGTACGTAAGTCGGTGTCATATTCCTTGTCACGTTTGTCTGTTTCACTTGCAGTTTGTAAGAAATATGCAGGTTTCAATCGGTCGATAGTAACTTGCACATTTCTGTTAGGAAACTCTACCTTATACACCTTTGGTTTACGACTTAACAGACGGTACGGACCATCATACTATTACTACGCACAAGGATTTTGGCTTTTAAAAAAAAACAATTTTTGATTTTTGATGCACACGTCTAGCGCGGTTGGAAACTGGATGGAGAGTGTGGGACTGGGAATGCAACCGAAGCTGCTACACAAAGAAAATGCTGGATAGGTAGGAAAGGGACTGACTAAGGGATGTTACATACATACCATAGCTATAACACCTCCCCGGGGTAGAATAAACTTCAGGGGCTTTTGTGCCTGAAGTTTAGAAAAAAAAAAAAAAAAAAAAATTAAACATTGATTCTAATGCTCAGTGAAGGTATTTCGCGTGAAGAAGTTTTCGAATTGCTAGGTGTGACTATAGAAATTTCATTAATATTTCTTTTTGAATCAATTGCATCGGGAGGAGCTGAATCTGGTATTATAGCATTAATAGTATTTTGAGGTGATTGAAAGGGCCTAGCAAAACGATAGGATAGCTCTTTAATGTAAAAATATAATCTAATTACAAAATATTAAGTACACATTAAAATTAACATTATAATTAAAACAATTGAATAATAGGTCCCATATTTTATTATTGGTTGCTGATTTAAAATTTCATCTGTTTCTTTCAATAAGGAATTAAATTTAGAATTGGCGTCTGATGTTAGAATGTCTAAGTCAATATTCTTAAGTTTAATAGGGGACTCATCACGGACTTTAGGGATCTTATCTAAAATACAACATGGATCCTTAACTATATTAAAAGTAGGGTGAAAAACTGTAACATTAAGTTTAACATCAGCGTATCTAGGTATTAATTTTGTATTTTTACAGAATGCTACACAATTTTGCGGTACTTTCAAGATGCCTGTACCAATTACATCTAGCTCTATGATCTTTTGGTCAATACAGTCTAAATACACTTTAATGTTTTCGGATTGTACATATATCCAATTATTATCGGAGATCGGTTTCCATACGTTGAGTATTCCACTAATAGAATCGGTTCGACACTGCACTGGTAATGCACTGATAACTTTTGACATTAACTCACTTTCACAGCTGGGGTTTGCACTTGTTGGGGAGACGGTCATCACATTGCAGATGTAGTCGTCGACGTCGATTGCCAGACAGTCCATGAGTGAATCGAGTTTACAATATTCTGATTTATCTCTGGTCATTGCGATAAATTTACTACTGGGCCTAATAAGATTAAAAATGTCTGGTTTAACATCATCATGTGGCGTTGGTAATGCTACATTATGGTATAGATCATACAGTTTAGGGGACACCAAAGGTAATCTTATTACAAATACTATCTTAGTGTTTAGGCTAAAACAACTTATATTAGACACATTTAATAGTTTATGAATGTTTCTTAATTCTAAACTTAAAGGTAATATAACGTCAGCTGGTAGGTGCCTATAGTTGTCGACGAGCTCTTTATACAACTGTTTTGGGGGACAAATAGCTGGATGTAAAATGTTTCGGCTACCAAAAAGAATGGCATTTGTTATATCTTCCATTTGGAAAGATAGTGTTAGTAATGATGCTTCCAGATTTGTTAGTATAGAATCAATGCTAGTTTTAAAGTTTAGTTCTATAGAGTTTTTTGAAATATTTTTCATCTTTAGTGAGAGGTCGTCGATAGCCTCAGTAAGACTAATTTCATTGAGCTTTATTTTAAAAAAGTGTATCGTTAAATTTTGACAAAACTGAAGTTGTAATCAATATGTTTTCTTTTATCAATAAACTTAGTCTTTTTTCGCTATCCTGTACATCTCGTATGGCGTTATCGTATCTGATAGCGTCATCTTCGTTTAAAGTACCAAATACTGTTTTAGACAAAGATCCTACGGCACCTATCCAAGCACGTTTAAATCTCTTATTACTAATAAGATGTGAAATGGAAGAATATTCCGAAACAACATCATTGTATCTTACACTCAGTGGCTCCGGAACATTATGGCATTCCAGGTCTTTTATTGTTTCAATTTGAATTTGATTACACAAAAACCATTCTGTACCTAAAATTGAGTTAATGGTCACATTGACCTTGAGTTCGCCAATTGGATCAAAATTGGGCATATAGCCCGGACTCGTGTCGATTCGACGAGTAAACTCCTGAAGAGCGTGAGCCAGTATGCTGTAAGGGAAGATGATTGCTTCCGTTAGGTATTTCCTTATCGACTAAGGTAAGTATGTATAATGTATAATAGGTAAGTAAAATATATTATTTACTTTTGTATAAAGTGTAATTTAAATATGTAAATAGTATAACCCTTTTCTTTTCTTTTTCAGGTTTTCAAATTGGAGTATCTCCTTGGATCTCTGCGAGTTTTACCTCGTCATAATGGTGTTTAACTCATGTTAAACACCATTAGGACGAGGTAAAAACGAAAAGACGTCATCGTCTATTAATAAGTAGCGACAATGTGTGATTGCCGTGTATTTTAACTACTTTGTACGGCCCTTTCCAAACAGGTGATAGAGCTTTTCTTGATCTTAAATGATTTTTGAGATAATATACTAAATCTCCGACTTTGTATTCTACTGGGCGAGTATGCGAGTCATAGTGATCTTTTGATGTTTGTTTGGATTTTCTAATATGCTCTAAAGCATTTTCGTGGGAATATTTTAAACGGTGTTGCAACATTCTAACGTATTCGGGGTAGGTCGTGGATGATGTATCATCGTAAACTGACGTCGGGGTGTGGGTTTTGTGTCCAAATAATAATTCATAAGGTGAGTAATGCGTAGTGGAATGTATAGCGGTGTTATATGATAATACAGCTGTATATACGTAGCGAGCCCAATTGTCCTGATTTTCGTTAATATATGATTTAAGATATTCTTTTAAAGTGGAGTGCGATCTCTCCAAGGCACCTTGAGTTTGGGGATGATAAGGAGATGAGAAAAGATGTTTGATTTTGAATAGTTCGCATGTTTTACTAAATAACTCTGCAGTGAAATTCGTGCCTTGATCTGTGAGTATGCGCTTGGGTATTCCGAATAATGAAATGCAGTGTACGAGGCACTCACTGGTTTCTTCAGCGGTGATGCTCCGCATCGGATATGCTAAGCTAAATTTTGTGAGGTCGTCTTGCATCGTTAAAATGTATTTCAATTTTGCAGGGCCGCATTCGGGAAGAGGTACAATAGGAGGTAGAGATACAATATCTATTGCCAACCTTTCGAAAGGAGATGTTGAAGTAGACGTGATAACCATGGGTGCGCGATTAATTTTTCTTATGGTCTTATTTGTTTGGCATGATGAACAATTTTTTACATAATTTTCGATATCAATACGCATGTTTGTCCAGAAATACTTTTCTTTGATGCGACTAAGCATTCTGTTCTGCCCTAAATGTCCAGCAATAGGAATATCGTGATTTTCTTTAGGAATTTTTCTGATTTTAGATGGAACAGGATAAATCAAGCTATTATGGTAAATGTGAATGGAAATATTTGTTTCGTCGAAAATATGACCAAGTATATTATAGATTTTTACAAACGATATTCTATCAAAAGGGTTCCGAAAGTCTGTTATACTGATATCGTTTACGGTTGGGTGGTTTATCATTATTTGATCTCTTATACTTTTAAGCGATTTGAATATGTCCGGGTAAGTGCAAGAATCGAAATGGTGTACTTTTGTAAACAGGAAAATGAATATTTTATTATTGTATTGGAGTGACAAGTGTTCAAATAATGTCTTTTCGAGTTTTTCAAATTCGTTGCGTATAGATGCAGGACAATTGTTGATAATTTAATATTTAGATAAGATTATTAAGATTAGATAAGAATATTTAAACGTAAGGTATATTTTCGTCCATGTCTATTGAAGTTGGTATAATTATGATTCTATAATTGCTTTTCAGGATGCTGCTGTTATGTTCTAAAATTCGGGTATTAAAAGATCTAGAAGGTGATTTAAGAATGCACCTGACCCTAATCAATTCGCCCGATTCTATACCGCTGCACCTCGCTCCCCTTTCCTACACTACGCGCGCAAGATCGCCGCGGTCAGCGCGCTAGGCGGCAACACGCGTAAACCTGCCGTCATCGCTCCGCACAGCGAACAGCGAAACAATGGAGTAGACATTTTAGGAGTAGTAAGATATAATTTAAAATTATAAAAGTTGACTTTACATTCTGTATTATGCATTTTATAGTTAAATATTGATTTTGTATTATACATAATATATTATAATTTAAAATGATATTTTATATTGAGTAAATGGTTGACTGTCTATACTGTACTCGGTGAAACATGGCGGTAGCGGTCATTGACTCCCTGTCAAAAACTTGTCATTTTCTATACAAAGCCGCGATTGAGAACATCTGACACTTTATGACAATAAAGTGTCAGATGTTGTCAATCGCGGCTTTGTATAGAAAATGACAAGTTTTTGACAGGCAGTCAATGACCGCTACCGCCATGTTTCGCCGAGTACAGTATAGTAAATCTAGTTTAATAATTAATATGTCACTAACAATTATTAAGACAAAGTTCTTAATTTTTTTTTTATTTTACATTTAATTATTTTTTGTGAGAATTGATCTAAGGTGTGGATGGTGAGCTGAGTGGATGGGATGGATAGATTTTTAGAAGGAAAAAAACAACAGTAACAGGTTTTATTATTTATTATAAAGCACAACAAATATTAGTTCCCATGGATCTATATTTCATACAGGATGTAACAAAAAGGTGAAATAATATTTAAGGAGGTGAAAGTATGTACCAATAAAAATAAATTAATTAGTTCAAAAAACACAGTTTTGTTTCATTCTGTATATAAAGTTAAAAGTTTTCAAAAGAGATAACACTTTGCGGGACATCATTCATTTCCTCAATCTTTTTAATTTTGGTGGAATTATTATTATTGGCTCGTGTTTCGTCTTTTTTTCTTTTCAAGGCATTGTTTTTATATTTTCTTGCACCTCCAATGAATGCTATGAAAATAGCCTGAGAGCAATATTTTCATTCATTTTACCATGTCTAATTGAAGCAACTTCCGACAAATCTTTTTTATATAACAAAGCTTTCACTATGCTCCCTGATGTTGAAGTCCTTTTATTCAAAATTTTACCAAAATTAGATGCTGTGATTAAATTTCTTCGCATTTCCAACCACTTGCTGCTTTCAGTTTGAAGAATGGTCTCTCTTTCTATATTTTCTAGTTCTTCATCGCTCTTCACCAGATTCTTTAAGAACGTTTGTTTTAATCTTTCTAAGTCATCACTAAGCAAATCAGGTTTCTGGCAATTTTCACCATAATTTTCATCTCCTGTTCGTTTCTCGCCCTGCTTAAAAAAAAAAAAAAAAAAAATAAGTTGTGATCGGTCAACATTTGTTTCTTTTATGTGTCGTATGGACAAGCAAATAACTTTTCTAATAGCCAAAATTCTTTGTGTGTTCAAGTATTTTCGGTGTTGTAGTTTATATTTCGTATCTTTAATGAGTGCTTGTAATTTGTTACATAAGTTTCGGAGTAGGTGATTTTTACACTCTATCTTTTCAACTGTGTAATTTGCATAAGGTCAGGCTTCCAAAATTTTTTTATATGTTGATGCGTCACATCTGCAATCATTTTGCCGTAAATTATCCCATACATACTTATAGACTGTCTAAATCCCTCCACTAAAATTTCTGATTCCATATTAGTGGATGACCCAGAATAGTTTTTGAAGCATAGATGCTCGTTTGGTGGATTTTTTTTTTTCTGCACGTGCACATACAAAACAGTATTTGTTTTTTACACCAAGATACAATACTTCACCGAATTTTTTTCCAATAATGGCAGCAGCGCCTGATAGAGATGAATAATTTTTCTTATAAGACCTTTTTGCCCACTAACCATCTACGACTACATCTATAGTAGGGATTCCTTCGGCATTTACTCTGCCTTCATCAATAGCACACTGTTTTTCACGTGCTGCAGCTGCTTCCATTTTTAATGTGGCTACTTTTTCCCACTCATCACTGACTTGGTTATCTGTTTTTTTATATAACCGCTCTGATAAAAACGGAACATTTATTGACGCAAATATTTCTTGTAATTGTGTGTACCCCACCCCAGTAGCGGCGGCACTTGTTACTATAGCAGTATTTAAATTTAAATTTTCTTTAGGATTGGGTTCAGATGTATTGATATATAATTTAATATTACACATATTGCACTTAAATGTGAGTTTCGAAATTAGGCCATGTCTTTTTTCTCCTATTAGTTCCAAATTATTGAGAGTACAACCAAATGCTTTTGAGTGAGAACTGATTTCTTTTAGCTGGGCTAGAAAATTTTGTAAATCTACGATTCTTCTTTCATTTGCACTTTCAATAAAAATATGATCTTGTTCTGTAAACCTGAAAACTAGAAAGATAAAATATTTAAAAAACCATATGTATAAATATGAAATATGTATATATATTATGTATGTACCTATATACCTATATTATGTATGCACCTAAATACTTTTGAAAGTATCAACGAATCTAAACAAAATATGCCATCAATAGGGTTGTATAAACTTACTCGTTATCTAAATTTTCAGGAGATTGTGACGATTTACTTTGTTGGCTGATTGTGTCTTGTTTCCCGTTATGAATTTCACTGTTATCAGTGTTAATTTTTAGGATAGGTGGTGTTGAATTCCTGTAAATTTATTAAACATTGTATATTAGATAACCTGTTCTTTTGTACTCGGTTTTTGTTGCAAGTAATTATTTAAAGGGTCCTACAAAAATAGGTATATTTTAAGAGGGTATTTAGAACATTGTATACATTGGGCTTAAAACTCGCTGATCTTGAAAGATCATGAGCCCTAGATAGGATTCCACCCACTTCCCGGTAACGCAACCATTTACAAGTACGGGTGCAAGTACGGCGCGGTGCTATATAGATAAATTCGTTACTATAAAGATAAATTCGTTTAAAGCGCGCGCGCGCTAACGTGACTGATAAGTGATATAAGTGAACATAAATAGTACCTAAGTGTTAAATTAATTACTTATTTTTTCTAGAGATGTGCCGATCATAACTTTGGCCGACTAGCCGACAAGCCGATTAGTCGGTTGCAAAGAAGCCGACTATTCGGCCGACTAGTCGGCCAAGCCGATCATGGTTCCGGAAGTTTCCGTAACGCTTTTTTTACTGCTGATTCGCGGGTAGCTCGCACACGACGCCTGCAAACGTATCAAATCGTGTTATGCTTACTTCGCGTACGCATCGCGTACGTAATTTTTTTAACCGACTTCAAAAAAGGAGGTTCTCAATTCGACCCGTATGTATTTAATATTTCCAGAATCGCCTAATTTCCGTTTATGTTAGTCCATATCAGCGTCTGAACAAATGTGCCTTTCAAAAGTGTATGTATGTATGTATGTTTTTATGTTTGTGTTCGCATATCTCCGGAACTATAAGTCCGATTTGAGTAATTCTTTTTTGTTGTACTAGGTATTGTTTAACTTAGGGAACACTGCAAGTTTTATCAAAATCGGTTCAGTAGTTTTTGAGATAGGGAATTTTAATTCTCAATTACGTACAATTTTGAAGTCGGTTTTATCTTTTTAATTTGTTTCTATGATACAGTTGATGGTTTGGATGGCTTTTTGCCAACTATTCACCGACTAGTCGCCGATTACAAAAGTGGCCGGATAGTCGGCTTTACCGACTAGTCGGCACATCTCTAAATTTTTTTCGCATTAACTCAATGTATACAATGTTCTTACTAGCGGTTTAAAATATTTCGACCTAATTTGTAGTACCCTATATATTATTTCACATTTAAATTCATATAGGATTAAGTTAATAAAAATATTTTCACCACGACAAAAAATTTAAAAACTTACAGCGTGTCCAAATTTATAAATGAACAAGACGACTCCATTGTACTTTGTTCCCGAACAGACTCAGTGCTTGTACTGGCGGCATTGTCTTTTGTATTTCTCTTGTTGCTGTAAGTAAAGTAAGTTTTTTAAAATGATTGTATAGGTAGGTACATATAATATAATTGTGAAAGTTTGTTGGACTAACTAAAGAAACATTTATAAAAAAAAATTGTAACGTAAAATAATAAACAAGCCCAATAAATTGATTTTACATTTTAAATAATTAATACAATGTACAAGATACTTATAATTAAAAAAAAATGTAAACGTATAATAATTACTTACTTACATTGTTTTATTTCGCATTCTAAAGGCGACTTCTTGTAAATATTTTTTACGTGCATTTTTAATCATTTTTTTGGGCTTCATATTTATTTACACTTATATAGATCTAATCTTATTTATCTACTATTTACACTATTATACAAACAAAATAATATCCTAGTAATATGCAATTAATATTTACACAACTAAAATGTTCGCAATTCAAAAATTCAAATAATCTTCTTTTGGATTCTCTGAGGGCGCGATCAAGGCGCGATCGAACATAGGTCCACTTCCTAACAGGCGCTCAGCCAGACTAAAATTTGTCGGAAACGACAAAATAAAAACTAGGAATAAAAGACGAACTATAATGATTATGAAAAAAGTATTTTGAGCAAATTTAGGTTTTATCAATGCCTTTTTAGATATTAAAAAATATTAAAGAAAAGACAACAAACTTCGAAGATCCAAGCAAAAATGTGTCTAAAACAAGGTTTTTTGTAAAAAAAAACTATCGAGCATTTTTTCAGTAATCGTGTTTTCGTCTTAAGCATTTAATCTTCATGAACTGAAGTTACTTGTGTAAAAAAATCAGTTTTCTAGACCTTACAGATTTTGAGATCTAGGTTTAAGTATGTAGTCAAGTTAGGGTCAGGTGCATTCTTAAGGAAATTATTATAGGTTTCATCCGGTGTTGTTGACCGTTCTTGAGGCGCCAAAGGCTGTTCCGACTGATCGGTTGGTACCAAGGGAGCGTGACTAATTACAGGGCTGTCGATTTCGGGTCGTACAGTAGTTTTTCTACTAGTTGAAGGTTGTGGATCAAATGTCAAATTCAAGTCAGGGTTAAGATTGTCAGTTACAGGATTTTGAAATTGCTGATTTAGAGGATCGGATTCAACCGGAGGATTTAGTGGTGAGAAGTCTAAGTCTTTTTCGTCTATTGGGCTAAACGTTATTGTGGTCCATTCGTTATCGTCGAAAACGTCAGAATATGGCTCTGAAGGGGGTATAGGATTGTTATTTTCAGTTGGTGTAGGATTTTCAGGATATATGGGATTAACTGGATATCTTGATAGGGCGTCCGCTGCTGAATTGAGCTTTCCCTTCCTATACATAGTCGTATTCTTCGAGCTTGAGACGCCATCTCTGTAATTTGCTGGACGGATCTTTATGATTGAAAAGCCATTTTAAAGGCCTGTGGTCAGTGACTATCTAGAATTTTTGTCCATACAGATACGGTCTAAGCTGTTTACAATCAAATAGGATGGCTAGCAACTCCCTCTCTGTCGTACTATAATTACTCTCGCTCCTGTTAAGGGTTCGAGAGGCATAGGCTATGGGGCGCTCTTGACCTAAGGGGCCTTGGGAAAGGACAGCTCCGAGAGCGTAGTTTGAAGCGTCTGTTGTTAATATAAAGGGTTTGGCAAAGTCGGGATAACATAGGACGGGTGCGGAGGTAAGTTTATTTTTAAGTGCTTCTTGGGCTAGTTGCTGTTGGTTTTCCCAAATAAAGGGCTGATCCTTCTTTAAAAGGCTGGTTAGAGGTTTAGCTAGTTTCGAAAAATCTGGGATAAATCTTCGGTAATAGGATACTAAATTGAGGAAGGATTTGATGTCTTTAGGACTTTGCGGGATAGGAAATTCGACAACAGATTTGATATTATCCGGGTTTGGCCTAACGCCATCTTCTGTGATAATGTGGACTAAATATAAAACTTCACGACGCAGGAATTCGCACTTGCCGGGTTGCAACTTCAGGTTAAATTTTCTTATTCTTTGGAAAATGAGTTCAAAATTTTTAATATGTGATAACAAGTCGTGAGAATAACAGATAATATCGTCTAAATAAATAAAGCAACGTAAGCCTTGCAATCCGGAAAGTGCGTTATTCATTAGTCTTTGAAAGGTTGCCGGTGCGTTTTTCAGTCCAAACGGCATCCTTAGAAATTGATAGTGACCTTCTGGTACAGTGAATGCAGTTTTGGATTTGTCTTCTTCATTTAAAGGGAAGGGAATCTGATGGAAGCCTGATGCTAGATCTAACGTGGAAAAGTAAGTACTTTGACCCAGTTGGTCCAGGATTTCAGTAATTTGAGGAATAGGATATGTGTCACCAATAGTCACGTCGTTTAGCTTCCTGTAATCTATCACGACTCTCCACTTTTGAACGTTTGACATGTCTAGTTTCTTTGGTACCACCCAAATCGGGGAAGACCATGGTGAATTAGATGGTTTAATTATGTTTTGATCCAACATCTTGTTGATCTGGTTACGGACTTCTGCTTTATGCACCTCAGGAAACCGGTAAGTTTTCGTGTGGATCGGGATGTCGGTAGTAGTTTTAATTTCATGTTTAAGAGCATTTGTATATGTAAGCTTTTCATCGGGTAAGTGAAATATGTCTGAATAATCGGAACAAAGCTCTATTAATGCATTAGCCTCTTCTTCATTAAGGTGTGTAATACGTAATTGTTGTAGAACTTTTTTAGTGCGTTTTGTAAAATTAGGAGGTGAGCTACTTAAATAATTTACAGAGGCAGTATGATAACAGTTTAAATTATTGGATTCTATCGGTATTATTTTTAAATTAAGGTTTGAATTTAGAGTAACTTTTTCTTCTGAAAGATTGACGACGGACAAATTTATTCTGTTATTTTGCTTTACACTATCAACACAGTTTGCAATTAATAAAGAGTCAGAAATTTTTTGATCTAAAATAAAACCTTCCTTTATTTCAGGATTCGATACTGAACACTCAATAATTTGTTCGGTCCTGGGTGGAATTAGATATATATAACGATTCATTGAATTTTAGTTTTAGTGATGATTCTCCTATATAAAGTAGGTCCTTGTTGTAGTCTATGTTACAGTTAAGAGCATTGAGCATATCTGACTCGATAATACCATCATAGGGTAAATGGATTTTATCAACAACGTGAAATATGTGTGATACGGAGGATTTTTGGAGTTTTAGCTTAAGTTCAAAATGTCCATTAGTAAGAATAGGATTTTCTGAGGAGTCAATGCCTTTGAGTTGGATAAATTCTTTTTTAAGGGATGGATGAATTTGTAGGCAGGAATGTTTAATTAGGCTTACGGATGAACTAGTAATGAGTCTACAAGCAAGGATATAGGAAGTTTGGATATAGAACTTTCGACGAGTACATAAGGTAAGAGCATAATGCTTGGGTCGTTAGTAATTTCGAATGTTGACAATATTTTATTTTTTTGATTCAGCGAATTATCAGTAATCAAGGAGACTTCAGTTTGGGGCTGGTTACCCTGTCGCGTGTCTCTAGAGGATACAGTGGATGATTTAGTACTTTTACTAGTTAAAGAGTCTTCGGTTTGGGGCTGGTTACCCTGTTGTGTGACTCTAGAGGAAACAGAGGATAATTTATTATTTTTATTAATTAAAGAGTCTTCAGTTTGGGGCTGGTTACCCTGTTGCGTGACTCTAGAGGAAACAGAGGATAATTTTGTGCCGATTTGAAGTTTTTTTGGTCCCGCACGGCAACAGGACGAGACGCTTATACGTTTTTTGGTCCGATATCGACAGTGTCGTAGCCTTCAGTCGGGTTAGTGTCTTCGACGGAATCAATCTCGGTAGGTTCAGATATAAAATTCACCCGTTGTGATCTCGGATTTTGATTGAGCCTAAATCTTTCATTATTAAATTGACGCTTTCTACATTCTTCTAGGGTGTGCCCGGGTGCCTTGCAGTATCTGCATATGACCTCTGACCCACTGCTTGTTTGATTAGGTTGTGAAGATCGCGACTGCATAATATTATTACGACTGAATCTAAAGGCTGGTTGGTTGCTAACGAAATTACCGGGGTTTGGCTTAATCATTCGCGGTCTTTCCGGTCGCGGTTGCGATTGAGAGTTTATAAATAAATCGTTGGAGTTTTTCCTCGGATATGGCAAAATTCACTGCTTCGTTAAGAGTACGTGGTGCTTTGCACCGGACGATGTTTGAAATTCTCGGCGTAAGATCCATCTGGAAGTGATGGAGTGCTAGTTCCTCCATCGCAGCTGTACGACCTATCATTTCCCTACTTTTATTTCCATGGGCAATTGAAATTTCTGTTAATAGTTGTGACAAACACGTTTCTACCCTTAGGGCATACTGGCTCACGGGTTCGTTAGTTTGCTGTCTACCTTCTTGCAGATCGGTTAGTAAGTGGGCGTAATGTTTGCGCTCACTAAATTGCGTCTTCAAGAATTCTTTAAGTTGGGCCCAATTTACGAATTCCTTAATAGAACATGCAGTTTGTGCTCTCCCTTGTAATTGGCATAAAATGTATTTAAATATAATATCTTTTTGATTATCTGTGGCGAGATCGTGGGCATTGCTACAATTTACTAGAAAATAATTTAGTGATTCCCTAGCACCGTCGTAAGGCTTTATAAATTTTAATAATGTTGATAAATCCAACTCTACCTTAGGTGCAGCAGTGTTTTTAGTTTTTTTCTGGGACCTAGTGACCGGTCCCGGTTGGGAGGACGGACCTGTTTCGTCATCCATGTTATTCACATTTATTTCAGGTCTTTCAAATTTAGGGCTAGGGGCTCTAGATTCCGAGATCTTAAATTATATTTAATAGAAGTTAGCTGTAATTTCTTTAAAACAAAACAAAAATATTTCTTAATATTAAATTGCAATGACCAGAAATAGAATAGTAAATCACTCACAGGAATCTGGCTGCGGCGATGCACCTTATCATGTTTAGGCTGGAGCTCGGCTTATCTCGATGCAGTCGTCGGGCTCGGCGGATCAGGTTACTTCGGCGAAATGCACGACGTACTTAAGTACGATTAAAATTCGAATGTTTAACTAGACTTAAAGTGTGCAAGAATAAGAATGATTTTTTTTTTTTCTACGTAAGATTTCCACTTGTGGTTGATTGGAATTAGCACTTTTCACGAAACTATTCTCACTGGCTATAGAAGATTTAGGATACTGAGGAATAGAAGAATTTTCGGAAGACGTTTTCCAGGGACTTTTAAAATCCCCTTTCGCTGCCACCAATGTTACAACGCACAAGGATTTTGGCTTTTTAAAAAAAAAACAATTTTTGATTTTTGATGCACACGTCTAGCGCGGTTGGAAACTGGATGGAGAGTGTGGGACTGGGAATGCAACCGAAGCTGCTACACAAAGGAAATGCTGGATAGGTAGGAAAGGGACTGACTAAGGGATGTTACATACATACCAAAGCTATAACAGTACGTTGGCTTTAATGGTTTATGTACCTCGTTACGAACGAAAACATATTCACAATCCTTTAGATCGGAATGAACAAAAAATGATGAACTACTGTGAGACTTAGAACTAGATCTAAAACTGTTCAAAATGCCCTGCAACTTTTGAACGTAAGTGAAATCATCACTTGTAGTGATTTCTTCTTTATTAAAAATATCGGACGGCAGGCGAAGTGTCTGACCGTACGTCATCTCGGCTGCACTTAGCTTACTGTCCGTGCGAATAGCTGCCCTAAGACCAATACGGATGATAATTCGTCAACCCAGGATGATGAACTTTGAGTTAAACGTGCTGTTAACGAAACTTTTAAACACCTGTGCCATCTTTCTATGGCGCCATTGCTTTGTGGGTGGTATGAAGTTGTTCGGATTTTATTGATACCTAGCAAGACCATAAGCTTAGCAAATAAATCGCTCTCAAACTGGCGTCCCTGATCGCTAGTTATCCTTAAAGGACAACCGAAGCGCGATATCCAACCATCATACACATACTTGGCTACCGTTTCCGCTGTAATGTCCTTGAGAGGAAATGCTTCCGGCCAATGTGTACGTCGGTCTATCATAGTCAGGCAGTACCTGAACCCTTCTGCCGTCATTGGAAGAGGCCCAACGAGATCAATGTGCACATGTTCGAATCTTCCGCAAGATGGAAAAGCTTGCACGGCTGAATTAGTGTGTCTAACTACTTTAGTGCGTTGACATGCTAAACAGTTCTTAGACCAAATCCCAATGTCACGATTCATACACAGCCAAAAAATTTACTAGACACCATTTTTCTAGATGAGCGTATACCTGGATGTCCTAAATTACGAGTATGTATTAAGTACGAGTATGTATCGTATCAAAAGCTAATCTACGAAAATGCTTAGGTAAATATGGCCTAATATTGTTCGTCGATATTTCACAGAAAATAGATTTGCTACACATGGGCATAACTATTTTCTTGAATTGAGTACGACTATTAACGTCATTCAGGAGATGCGAGAGCTCCTCATCCGCAGCTTGAGCGTCTGCCAACTCCTCATAATTAATAGAGGTAGGACAGCTTATCGTCTCTATGCGTGATAAAGAATCTGCTACCACGTTGTCGGACCCTGTGATATGTCGAACGTCGGTAGTATACTCGCTGATAAATGCTAACTGTCTTATCCGTCTAGGGGTTTCTTTTTCGCACCTAGTTTTTGTAAAGGCGTAAATTAGGGGCTTATGATCGGTGTAAATATGTAACTTACGGCCTTCTATTAAATCTTTAAAATGACGAATCGTTAAATAGATTGCCAGTAACTCGCGATCATAAGTGGAATACTTGGTTTGAGCATCCGAAATTTTTTGCGAAAAATAACCTAATGGTTGCCACTTATTATCTACGTACCGCTGCAAGACCGCCCCGACGCACGAATTTGAAGCGTCAGTCATGAATGAAATAGGAACTTCGCAACGTGGGGCAGCCAAAATGACCGCGTCTTGTAAACACGCCTTGCACCGATCAAAAGCTTCGTCAGCATCAGGTGTCCATAAAATGGGAGTTTTGTCTCTTTTATTCGCGCCACGTAAATAATTAGTTAAAACTATTTGGTATTTAACGGCGTTGGGAATGTGAGAACGGTAAAAATTCACCATTCCTAGAAAGCGACGTAACTCATCAACTGTTTTAGGCTTAGGATAATTTTTGATTATTTCAATTTTACTGTCTAAAGGTCGAATGCCATTCTTAGATACTGTATGCCCTAAATATTCAATTTCTGACTTTCCGAAACAACATTTACTTAGATTAATGGATATTCCGAATTGGCTAAAACGTTCAAAAACTTTATAACTATATTAACAACAGAAGGAACATTTGTTCCTTCTGTTGCTCTACAGACTCTGAAGCTATAATTACGTCATCAACGAAAGTAAATAAAAAATCAAAACCTTGAAGTACCGAATGACCATTCGGTACTATAAAACGTTGATAAGTTTGACTCGCGTTACGTATACTGAAAGTCATCATCGAGAATTCAAAAAGTCCGAAAGGTGTCGTAATCGCGGTCTTTTCAATGTCATCTGGAAAAATAGGTATACAATGGTATGCTCTAATAACGTCGAGTCTAGTAAAAATTGTCTTACCATCCAACAGATAAGTAAAATCGTGTAACCGCGGCACGGGATAGCGGTCCGGCTTTGTTATCGCGTTTAATCGCCTGTAGTCTCCGCACGGCTTTATTTCGCCGTTTTTCTTAGGAATTACGTGGAGCGGACTAGACCATGGGCTTTTCGAAGGTCGACATATTCCCATCTCCTGCATTACCTTGAATTCCTTCTTTTTCTCGTCTAATTCTCGTCCTTTACACGTTTGTACTTATCTGGTGGAAGTTGTCGAGCACAAGCGTGAACTGGAGAACCTGTCGTTTTGATGTGGTGATACACATTATGCTTAGGACTATTCTTATAATTAACCGGCTTAGTGATATCCGGGTACCTACAAATAACATCCCAGTATGGGTGACTTTTGTCAATAGTGCTCACAGGGGCTACGTTACAGTTCACAACGGATGCTGATATATTTAAATTAGTCACCTTATTAATTAATTTGCGTGACCTTAAATCCACTAACAAACCATATGCACTTAAAAAATCAGCTCCGAGAATGGGCTGTTTTACATCAGCTATTATAAAATCCCATCGATACGGACGACGTAAATGCAAATTCAACTCTAATGACTTAATACCGAAGGTCCGAATTTCTGTACCATTAGCTGCATATAGTTTGTAATCGGATAACATAGAATAATTATTACAATAGCGTTTTCTTACCGGAATAACTGAAACGTTCGCACCTGTGTCCACCAAAAAATTGTAACCACTGTTGTAGTCCATAACACGAAGGCGATGCGTTGGGGAAACTGCACAGATATCCGCCTCACGTACCTGCGCACATTCTAGTTTTCCTTCTTCCAGGAATAGGGCTGCACGCACTTGTTGGCGCGCTCCTTGAAACGGAAGTAGTAGAAACAGAGCCAATCTTCGCTCTGAGGGCTGCGACGGGGCTGGCTGTGATTGCGAGACCGGGAACGTTGACGGAAACGATTGGAGTCTCTCCTCCGAGAAGTGCTGCGAGATCTCTTCATGTTGGCTATCCTGGCGCTCAGTTTCGCAGTTTCGGTCAAAATTTTAAAATCCCCTCTAACAGGCTGAGATGTGGATAACTCGGAGATCTGTGGCTGCTGCGAAGTCTCCATGATTTTGTCGGCCACAGTGGCCAGGTTATCCATGTCTTTAGCTTCTGTGACGGCGATCACGGCTCGCACGGCAGTGGGGAGATGGCTCTGCCACAATATCCTGAGTGTATCATCAGGAATCTTCTCTCGGCCTAGATCGCGCATGCGGAGAAGAAGTTGCGACGGCTTTTGGTCGCCCAACTCCATTTCGCCAATAAGTTTCTGAATCTGGCCATTCTCTGACTCCTCATAAATAGTCAGAAGCCTACTTTTGAGGGCGTCATATTTTTTTGTGTCAGGGGGCTTAATCAGCAAATCGGTTACCTGCTGAATCGCTTCTTTGCCCAGTTTTGACACGACGATCTGAAACTGAGTTACGTCAGCGACCTTTTGGGGACCCAATACTGCTTCCGCTCTGATGAACCATACTCTTGGCTGGTCAGTCCAAAATTCGGGGATACGATACGATAGTGACGGAAATTGCCGACACATCACTAAACTCCGGCTTGGCATGCGCTGGCCCCTGCTTGGCGGCGGGCTGAGACGAATGTCCTGGTATCGTATTCATCACAAAAAATGTGCACTTAATTTGTCCCGAAAATAATTCACAAAAGTCACTTGCACTGTGCACCATCAAAAAAGATCACGTCGGGGTCACCAATGTTACACCCTGTGTTGTATCTGCGATTGGGTAACTAAGAATGAGTGTTCATAATAAAAATTCTTTTTGCTGGATCACGTTTATTACGCTAGCGACCGGAGTCACTGCGCCAAGAACACTGGGGAAATAAGTGCAATATGATATCCGATGCATCGAACGTATATAATATGTCCCCACATTTGCAAAAGAAATGTATATTGTAAAAATATACATTTCATTTGCAACGAACAATTTTCCATCTTTTTGCTAAAAGATGGCCGTGCGAGTTTTTTACGCCGGTTGTTCTCGCCGGGCTAGTTATCGAACCGGTGGTAGGCATCATGTAGACCGACGTTCAGAAAGTGTAAGTATAAGAATTTTTTTAGTGCTAACTTTTTTTTTTTTTTTTTTAACCAATTTTAATAGTGCTAACAGACACTCGGACTTGGTCCGTGGACCATACCCGCGTATCGAATCCGGTGTCGCTACAGACGCACGGATTTGGTCCGGCAGAGCGAATTGAAAACTCGACATTCGTGCGTTAAATTTTCAGCTCTATGTATTATTAGTGCAGAGTTCTATTTACAGTGCTGTTTTTCGACGACGACTATGAATCCAGCAATCCATTGAAATCGTTCTGTGATACCAACTCTCAAAAATATTTCTATCCAAACTTAACCCTTAATTCGACCCTGATTGCCGGACTACTCCATACAAGGTCGGATTAGATACAGAGCGGACCAGATCCTTGGTCAGCTCCGTACCGAATTCGTACGTGTGTTAGCACTTTGAATAAAAAAAATTGACTTGACTTGTAGTAATTTAAAGAAAACCTATTGCGCGTTGATAGTTATGGAATCCTCCTTAGACATGTCCTGACATGCTCTTGGTTAGGTTATTAGAGTTCCGTGCTGGAAAAGAGCAAACGAAAGCAAAGAGTAGTTACATAAAATTAAAGAAAAGATTTTAAACGCAATTTGTGTCCATTAAAAACTGTTCATACTTTACCTTTTATATTAAACCGCATTAAATTATTGCAAAACAAAACCGACCAACAAAGGACTAATTTAATTAAAAAAACTTTTGGTAGGTTATACTAAAATCTCCTATCTAACAACGAGAAACAAAATTTTAGGTCAGTATTTTTATTTAAAAGTTGAAAACGCTTACCCTATTCGTGCTTAAGCTTGTATAATATTTCATACAATTGTAAATCATAGTTTAATCCTCGTTTAGAATTGAGTAAGCCGATCTTAGAATATTAAATGAAAGCGTATGCAAGTCAACAATACAGTTCAGAACTTGGTCCATTTTGTTCGTGAGATACTCAAGGAGTTCCCGCTTTGTTGTACAAACACTGACTATATAACACAGACATGCATCATTTAGGGAAGTCGCATTATACACATACGAAAAAGTGAAATATCACGTACAGAGAGTAATACGAAGTTGAGCTGAAGGTAGGCAGAAGTTGATTGTAATTTAAGATATTTGACGTTTTTTGGTTTTAAGGGTTCTACCACAGTATATATAGTGTAGAGTAGACCATCTTCATAATAGACATCGTCATTTACACAGTCGCTAACGAAACCTCAAATTAAAATAAAAATTTCAAGGACACGCTGCTACTACCGTATTTATATTGTGGTTATACTTAAATAGTTAGTTATGTGCTTAAAAATAAAGCGATTTTAGTTCACTTAGATTGTACAGGTTGTGGCGAGTACTTGTCTATTATTATGTACAGATGACCAAACGGTGAACAAAATCAACGTGCGGAAACCTGCATTTTAATTACTATTTTGCGTAGCCTGTTCAATAGAGCAGGTGGAAAAACCATAATTGACCCCAAGTATTATCCTATAATCAAAAAAGGCGATATGTATCTTCCCTAGAAACAGCCTACAGAGACAGGGGCGACATTCTCTACAAATAACAGCTTCAGCTCGCGTCAGACAAAATTATCATAAATATTATGCAATTATATTGTCAGTTAAGTCAAAGCATGAAACGACCAGCGGCCTGCCCCGTGAACGAAAGTCCTGGCTTGAAAACTCACGTCCCGTATACGTTTAGCCATGCACACATAGCTGCGATCTGTCATTCGTGTATATTGAATGACGGTTGTTTACGTTAGTAATATATATTCTTTGCTACAGGTTAAGTCAACTAACCCTCAGCAGACAAGCGTGGTAGACCACAGCTCACTCCTCACAATGAGGACGCAAACCCCAGTTAGTGTTCGGTGACGGTGTCTTTAGGGTATGGTATGTCTATGACACGGAAATAACACGTCAGTGCAAAAGTGGTTGTCGCCGTCTACTTCGGTCATGTACACAGTGATTTGAAGATTAGTTGATGTAAAGTAAGACGGGAGATGTTGCTATCTCTTTTTGAAATGAAAACTCCAATTGTATTTTAATTTGAAACACGATGTAACGAAAGGGCACCTACAGAATGATATAAAATGGGATCGAATGAGATAGAAGGCATATTATTATCATTTTAAGTCTCACTTCTGTTGTGATTGAACTGCATACGTTTTTAGGGTTCTGTAGTTCACGTCTCGAAACCCTTATGGTTTCGTCATGTCCGTCCGTCCGTCCGTTCGGCTTACCGTTCAAACGGTTAGTGCTAATAATGTAAAACTTTCCATAGATATGACGTGTATTTACTACGTTGCTGTATACGTGAAAGAGAAGTGTTTTTTTCTCGCGTGTATACTGTATAGGGTTTTAGTGTTGGATATCATTATATAGGTATAATAAAATATTGAGAGGTCGCTAAAACAGTTTTTTATTCAGTTTTGTTAAAATAGGATTCCCCACACCCTGTAAAATATAAAGGGCTGTTTCGAAAAATATGACAAAATTCATGGTGTTAGTCCATGAGATGAACTTTGAAAAAAAAACTATAACATCATATATAACTTATTAGTTCAGCTGGTGTTACAGATACTTAACTACTACTACTAAAAAACTTCGTACAAAAATAACTAAATAATAAGTAATCATGTAAAATATTAGTATTAGGTCCTTACATATGAAATTGGCGTTTTGTCGTACTGGCCACTTCCATCTCAAATATATCTTCTTTGGTTAGGAATTCCAATTTCAAATTTATACCGCTATTTTACTCATGCGTTTGTTTCGAAAAACGTAATTCATTTGTTTTTTCCTCTTTTGGTGGAGTTTACTCCTTAAGAATCGATTTTCATATAAGGCCCCCGGTATGAAAAAATATGAGGAGTAAAATCTACTGAACGAATGACCTCGTTACGTTTTCGTGCGCAACCTATTCTGCGCACCTTTCACTTTTTTTCACATGCCGCGAATTTTTGAACTCAAATCGATCGCTAAAGTTTTTGTTCCTTCTGAGGCACGTCCGGTGTTTCTTCCAAGTTGCTTTCGTAAAAGTCTCGGCTGTTACGACTATAAAATAAATTTCCTTTAAAGGAACATCCGGTCTTTAGAGGTTAAGAGGCATATTACATCTCGACTGATTTTTGTGTAAAATGGCCAATTATGGCGTTCTTCATCACAGAAACAAAGATACATTAACAATTTTGACTTGAATTGAATAGTGCAGAATAGCTATTAGCCTAGTTTATCAATGAGTCTTATCAAAAATAGTGTGTACCAATTCTAGTTATAAATTATTTAAAAAGTAACATTAGAAATAGTTTATAACCATTGAAAAGTTAAAACGTTTTAATGTTTTGAGCTTGAAGTTTATCAGTATCCCTTTTTAATAGAAATGGATTTCCAAATGGAGAAACATGATTATAAATTATAAATATAATGGAAGATCATGATAAAATAGCAACAGACAACATATTAATTTAAAAAACTTGGACTACTAACTACTAGATAATTGGAGTTTACTCCATAAGAACTATTTTCAAATATAAGCCTGGGGTATAAAGATCTATAGGAGTAAATCTAATTCACGATGTCACACGATATTAGCCGAAGATGTGTCGGTCGCTTTGTATTGCACACAAAATTTAACTTTTTAGAGTAAACTCCAGTCGTGCGTCGGAGCTGACACACACTTTTCTTTTTTCTTTGCGTCACTCTGTTTAGAAAATGAAAAACTTGAAATATCGTATTATATTCAAGTACGAGTTCCACCGTGGCACCAGTGCTGCAGAAACGGCTCGAAGGATTAATGATGTGTATGGCGGCGGTGTCGCAAAAGAAAACACAGTGCGTTTTTGGTTCCAACGTTTTCGTTCTGGAAATTTTGACCTGCAGAGCAAGCCCCGTGGACGGCCGGAGAAGAAAGTTGATAATGAAAAATTGAAAGACTATTGTGGAAGCGGATCCATCGCACACCACGTTCGAGTTAGCTGCAGACTGCGGTGTTAGTGATAAAACTGTTTTAATCCACTTGAAGTAATTTGGGAACGTGAAAAAGCTTGCAATGTGGGTACCTCATGAAATGAGTGCAGCAAACCACCAAACGCGCGTCGACTGCTGCGTTACATTACTCAACCGGCAACATAATGAAGGGATTTTAAATCAAATCATTACCTGTGATCAAAAGTGGATCCTGTACAATAATCGGAAACGCTCATCGCAATGGCTGAACCCTGGCGAACCAGCCAAAGCCTGCCCCAAGCGAAAATCGACTCAAAAAAAGTTACTTGTGAGCGTTTGGTGGACTAGTGCCGGTGTTTTCACTACAGTATTCTTAAATCTGGCCAGACGATTATGGCAGATATCTATTGCCAGCAACTGCAAATCATGATGGAAAAGCTAGCTGCTAAACAACCTGTGTTGGTCGTTCGCTCTAGGCCACTGCTGCTTCAAGACAACGCTACACCACACACCGCACAACAGAGGGCTACCAAATCAGAGGAGCTTTAATTGTCTAAGACATCTACCGTTCTCCCCGGACTTGCTCCAACTGATTAGCATTTTTTGGGAAATTTGGATAAAAATTCTTGCAAGGGAAAAATTCAACTCCGATGGGGCAGTCCCAAGCGACTTCAAAGATTTTATTGATTCCTGTCCGAATGGTTTTTTTTAGTAACGGAATCAATGAACTACATATGAGATGGGAAAAGTGCATAGATATCAATGGTAAATACTTTGATTAAATAAATATATTATGATAAAAAAAATCGATTTTATGTTCTTCCTTTACAAAACGCCAATTTCATATTATGTAATAACCAACATAATGATACGAAATCCTACGTATGCGAATCCGACTTGCACTTGGTTGGTTTTTAATTAAGTTTCATTCAAGAACAACGACAATGATTGAACAATGATCATTAGAGGAATTGTCCCAAATACTGGAATTTCATTGTTCTAAAAGTCTTTTAAGATATAATACATTTTTCTCTACAGAAAAGTTGGAAAAGAAATAAAATATTTTCCTTAGTTGCATCAAACTCGATGCCATGAGACACCGACTTTGTATTTTGTTCGTTTAAAATAAAAACTATACCAGTTCAAGTGGTATCCAGTGAACACCATACAAAGGATGAAAGGATGTTTTTGACACTTTAGAAAATTATTTTATCTTTTTATCTTATCTTAACAGAGTATAGGTATATAACAATGGTGCTATGAAGCTATTGCATGAAGATGTTCTGCTGTTTCTTAGAATTAAATTTATTTCAAATTGAAAAAGAAAACTATAACACAGACATAAAATATTTTTCTGTGCCTTAGACTTGGTCTAATTATTCATAAAATAACCTCTTTATTAAACACTCTATAGTTATAGTGTAATATTGCTTACACACGAACAGATTGAGTCTGGAGCGGACCATTATGACAGCACGACACTCGTGTGTTTGACTTTCAGATGTATTAAAACAGAGTACTATTTACTGTGCATTCCGATTTTTATGCAGTGTTCCAACTCTCTAAAATTTTTGTTACCAAATATAAATAAAATGATTAATAAATAATAAAAAATAATGTTTATTCTGTCCTTTTTACATTAAAATATACTTCCAAAAGTTTATTTTCTACAGGTTGATTTTTCAAATCGCTTGATGATAATTATAACTATTCAATAACTTAATTTAATTAAAAACAAGAAAATACAAACTACAAAAAATAACCCTAAAATATCCTTGAGGGTTCATTCTCAAATTTTAGGGAGAAACTCGTTAGTTCGCAACCAAATCCGTGGTTTGCTCCGGACCAAATCCTTACGTGTGTTAATGCTAATATATAATCTTATAAAGAGCAGAAGCCTTAATTTTTTTTAGTACAGACTAGACATTAATTCATGCCTCAGGGTCAATTCACATCGAAACGAAACGATACGTGACATGATTCAAAATTTAACTTTGTTAATAACACAAGAGGATACACTATTCATTGTAAGAATTGGAATGTGAAGTTGCACCACGCTGCATAGCGCATGGGCAGTGTTTGACTGATCTCATATGAAACGTGTATTTTTTGTGTAGTGAATGTTAAATTTTTCAAAGCTATCTTAAAAATGCAGCGCCGCGTAGCGTCGCGTATCATCGCGGTGTAAACTGACCCTTAGCGAAAAATATTAACCGACACGTAGTAGTATTTATGTAGGTATGGCAGCCAAAGGGTTATGCGAAAATTTACACATACCATGAGCAAAATGTGATGCTTAAATTAATTGCAAAACACAAACGAGGCAAGTTTGATGTGTTTCGAATATGAAACATTGTATGCTGTAGAGTGAACTTCTTAAATAGTTCACGTTTAAGTTGAGGAGGTCGTAATTAACGAGTTTAGATATTGAGATAAACCATTGATCAGGCAAACAGAATGATGGTTAAATCTAATTGTCTTGTCTATACTTCTTATTCTGTTATTGGATTGATTTATACAGTACTCTCCGAGCGAAGTTATCACTCTTGAAATACTGCAGTGCCTAGGACAGACAGATTAAAATGTCGTATGGTTGCCCAAGCACATACGGCATTCTCACAACACAGTCGGTCTAGTCCAGAGGAATGACTGGTCAATATGTCTGGGGCCAAATATTTGCGGGTTTCCTCACGATGATTGGTCACCGTTCGAGCGTGCTTATAATGATGATAATCTCATTGGTACACGCCACAACCTGGAAAGTTGATCCTGCACTTTCTTGAGTGCGAATAAAACGATCTGTACCAGTCTGAACGAGTGAGAATATTTGTAGAGTTGGAAATATAATGATTGTAACAACAGTCATAAACTGTACCATGCATAATATTCTCAAATACACATCGTAATCAGGATTATAAGCTTAGTCGATGTTGATTGTTGGTCCTTGGTTGGGGTTGTAGTTCCCACCATTTCCAATAATTTTCCAATAGTACCCGGGACAACTCTGGTACTACTCAACACTCCCGAAGTGTAATTTTAGCGTTGTTCGCAATTGGGAATGGTTCAAACCCACCAGGTTTGAACCATGGTAAGATATTATTGTGATTCTTTTTATTTATTTCTTTATTTACTACAGCTTCGAGCGAAGCTGTTACCTAGGTAGGTACTATATATTATAAAAGGCAAAGCTAATGGACTGATGTATCAACGCACAAGCCAAACCCTTAACCCAACTTTCGAAGTTGAAATTTTGCACACGTATTTCTCGTAATATGTACGACACAACGACGACGTGTAAACACGTATATGACGTAGACATCCACTAAGGAAGAATTTATAAAAATTCAACCCCCTAGAGGGTAAAATAGGAGATAAAAGTTTGTATGAGACTTTTTATTCCTTGGACGTATTTGCATGAAATTTCGTATGAATTGAGTACGGAAAAAATAATGAGTTTTGAATTTCAGCGTTTAAAACCTTATTTCACGCGGGCGAAGCCGCGGGCAATTAATAAAATAAATAAATAAAATAAAAAAATAAAAAAAAAATCAGACAAAGAAGTCCATATTTTAAATGATTTTGTAACAGCAAAATTATATTAATATACTAACAATTAATGCTAGTATATTATATTTTTCTTTACTTTTTGCTTATTTCTACTTATTTATGGTAAATTATAAAAGTAATGTTTGTTATTAATTCATTTTGATTATTTTTAGAATGGTATATCATTATGAAATGCAGAAGAATGTTGGGAATATGAGATATAGTATTTTAATGTACAAAAAATTTTAAGGGGCGGATGATGGCTGTAACATCGAGATGGAAGACCTCAGTAAGTGATGACCATACGACCATAGTCAGTAAGTTTTTTAACACTAACTCTGATGATATGCTTGATTGTAGCGAGATATATATCGTACGCGCGTCGCGCTTGTACAATGCGCGTAGCCGCCAGTTCGATCTAGCATGTTGATGACAGCGCATTTTTACGTAATAAGTAAGAAACCGGCAATCCAAACCATGATGCATTTTTAGTGATTATTAGCACGACAGCTTAATCCGCAGCCCACACCACCCAGATGCTTCCGCGGTTTGGAACGCAATCCGATCCGGGGTCCGAACTTAACGCGTGCAGGATCCTATGACTATGCCTAGAATTTGCGTTTCGTTAGAATGTAACACCATAGATAGCCTTATCTGGCATTTATGTAGGTATTTTTTATTTTTCAGGTCATGAAATCACTCCATTTTAAAGCTAAATTAAAATTCCATCTTTTTTTGATCCAATTGAATAATGCCGATTCTTAGTTTTTGTCGGTAGTTCATCTTTTCAATAGCGTTTTTTATTCGTTAAAGCGTTTGCGTCATTCAATCAAAAACGCTATTGAATACATAAACTACTGATAAAAAACCTCAGAAACCATGGTATATGTGGTGTTGGCAACACACAATTTCTTAACGGATTATAATCAGGCAAAAGGGTGACCCGTATCCCCGATTATGTTTACGACAAATTCCAGTTGGAAAGTAAACAAAAATATTAAATTATATCCTTTGTAACTTGTGTAATATCTCTCTCTGTTTGTTCTGAATTCGGGGAGGACATTTTAATTACTAATTCTTGTTTTGTATACAAAGAAATGTCTTGTGCTTGTGGAGAGACCGTACACCTCCGAGCAAATAAAATTATAATAATAACTATGGACGCTTTTACACCACATCAATCTGTTATGAGTACAACGGAAATATATTTTCATTGTCTTTATACAAAACAAGTATACACAATACATATTATACTATAACATGTTTTGTTTTCTAAAAAAATATAAAATTATAATTTATGGTAATGATTGTGAAAATCTAATTAAATTTAATAATTTATTCTTTAAATAAGTATCTGGAGTCGTACATACTTTTAAAGTGGTTACTTTGTGCAATTCGGATCAAATTTGAATGGACGCAAAGAGTTTATTAAGTTTATAGCCTAACCAGAAAAATAAAAATACCTGAGATATTATTTCGACGATAGACACTAAACATTGTTACAATTACAACAAGTAGTTAATTAGTAATTTATCATTAGTTATATACAATGTTGCCATTTTATGCCATCATAATATTTGGATGGGTTAATCTCAAAGCTTTACGTTCATACCATTTCACTTTAGTTCCCCGAATTTCCGCATTATGACGAAGTTTTTTTTTATTTTTCGTGTAACGCTACATTATTTCCTAACAATTATTTAGTGCAAGCGAGTGTAGTCACATCGTAAAACAAAAAGGCGACGCGTCCGCACCGGCATTGCTTCCGGAAGCCTGGGTGAACTACACGACTAATTATTAGCATTTTAATGGTATTTTTCTTTTGTAGAATGAAATTATTTTATAAGAATTGGATTGTTTAAAGGTTATCTACACTAATAAAATAAATGTTAGATTTGTTTGTTTGCATTGAATAGGTTCCGAAACTACTGGACCGATTTTAACGCAATTTGGAACAGACATAGATTAAACCAAAAGGACGTAGGCTACTATTTATGGCGTCAAAATGTACGGTTCACACGCGATTACTTTTTGAGCGCACGAAGTAGCGGGCAACATCTAGTTTACCTAATACCTATAAATACTATGTCACCGTCACGTCACTATGTCACCTATAAATACAAGTCATTCGCATAAGATGAAAATCTTAATAAGAATATTCACTACCATTATAATATGTAACCATGGATCAAAAATGATACCAGAGACACATTTCTTCCATCAACTTCTATAATCTTCGTTCTTACAACCTTTGTCGGTGACTTAAAAAATATGGTAACAGTAAATTATAATTAATCATTAAACATATTCATACTCCAACAACAATTATTATATAAAATACTTTTTGCTGACACGTAGTCTACCTTAACCCCTAAAAACCCCATTAAATTCTACGTCACGGAGACAAACAAGGGTCTTAACTGCGACGGAGTGACGTCATTAAACATTGTTTGAGATTGCATACATCAGTGTCACGGTACAAGATAGCTTTACTCAGAACACTACATGATAATATCATTGACATACAATAACGAGTGGAACGTCGCAATCTTGTGCACTAAACTGAAGAAAATATTGTTTAAGGTACTAACAAGTTGCCACTCGACCAGGCATAACATGGTAATTGCTTTTATACGCTTTGATACATGTATACGGCCAAGAGCATATTATGGCTACGCGCATACGGCTATGCTCATACAGCTACGTGCATAATATGACGACGAGCATAATATTATTATGGCTACGCGCTTACGGCTAGGCACATATAGCTTAGTGTATACGGCTACGAGCGTATTATAGCTACGCGCATACGGCTACGCTCATACAGCTACGTGCATAATATGACGACAAGCATAATATTATTATGGCTACGCGCTTACGGCTAGGCTCATATAGCTTAGTGTATACGGCTACGAGTGTATTATAGCTACGCGAATACGGCTACGCTCATACAGCTACGTGCATAATATGACGACGAGCATAATATTATTATGGCTACGCGCTTACGGATAGGCACATAATATAGCTTACTGTATACGGCTACGAGCGTATTATAGCTACGCGCATACGGCTACGCTCATACAGCTACGTGCATAATATGACGACGAGCATAACATTATTATGGCTACGCGCTTACGGCTATGCTCATACACGTAAGTGCATATGATCACGAGCATAATATTATTATGACTACGCGCTTACAGCTATGCTCATACAGCTACGTGCATATGACTACGAGCATAATATTATTATGGCTACGCGCTTACGGCTAGGATCATACAGCTACGGGCATATGACTACGAGCATAATATTATTATGACTACGCGCTTACGGCTAGGCTCATACAGCTACGTGCATATGACTACGAGCATAATATTATTATAGCTACGCGCTTACGGCTATTGCTCATACAGCTACGTGCATATGACTACGAGCATAATATTATAATAGCTACGCGCTTACGGCTATGCTCATACAGCTACGTACATATAACTACGAGCATAATAATATTATGGCTACGCGCTTACGGCTAGGCTCATATAGCTTAGTGTATACGGCTACGGGCGTATTATAGCTACGCGCTTATGGCTATGCTCATACAGCTACGTGCATATGACTACGAGCATAATATTATTATGGCTACGCGCTTACGACTAGGCTCATATAGCTTAGTGTATACGGCTACGGGCGTATTATAGCTACGCGCTTACGACTATGCTCATACACGTACGTGTATATGATCACGAGCATAATATTATTATAGCTACGCGCTTACGGCTATGCTCATACAGCTACGTGCATATGACTACGAGCATAATATTATTATGGCTACGCGCTTACGGCTAGGCTCATATAGCTTAGTGTGTACGGCTACGAGCGTATTATAGCTACGCGCTTACGGCTATGCTCATACACGTAAGTGCATATGATCACGAGCATAATATTATTATGACTACGCGCTTACGGCTATGCTCATACAGCTACGTGCATATGACTACGAGCATAATATTATTATGGCTACGCGCTTACGGCTAGGCTCATACAGCTACGTGCATATGACTACGAGCATAATATTGTTATAGCTACGCGCTTACGACTATGCTCATACGGGTACGTGTATATAGCTACGGGCATATTATGGCAAGGAGCATATTATGGTTACATGCTCACTGCTACGCTCATACAGCTACTTCGACTCACAAGACATCTCTTTTGCGGTTAACCGTCTTTTTCTTTATACGAGGTTCTTTGATATGGTACTTCAACGAGTAATAATTTACACTTGCAGTTTGAAACTTATTATTATATAAGATAGTTTATGATAGCGGTAATGAATAGTGTTTAACATAACGTCTTACTTTCAGTTGAGGGTTATCACTTGATAAAATAGGTAATTAAGTGACATTAAAATACTTACATAATATTGTTATGACGCATTGTATAATATATTAATTTGTGTATTTATTATAAAATGTTCCTAAATAGGTATCTTTCTCATCCTTCACTTTCGAAACCTAGTGGGACGGATAACTAACACGACTGCCGCGAGATCAGGCACAGGACCGATTATATACATTTTTATAAACATATTGCGGCTACTTAGCGTATCTTTGTATATTTGCTTTTATTGAGTAACAGGTCTGTGTACATTTTCGACCACCCGGATATAATATTGCTTCCTCACGCTTAAAACTTTAGTTTCCGCATAAAGGCTTTATGTAGGATACCTTTCTGGTTTGCCATTGCTAAGGTTAGAAGAGGAAGATCCGACGCATGGATTATCTTTTTTATCAGACAGCCTGTATTGTATTAATTAAACTTGGACACAACATTTTTTGTTGTTCCGACGCGGGAATCGCACACACGACCCCCGAGTCGAGAGCCAAGCTCTAAATCACTGGACCACGGAGGCTGTTAATAATAATAAGTAGCATAATAACGGTTATTTCACACTATTGGATTAATCATAATAACAAAATAAAAAAAAATCATAATAACGCTGATGCCAGAATTGAGCTTACCCAGGGTTCGAATCCTTATTTTATGAGTGTATCTAGTCCTACTCCTATTTTAAATGTGATGGAAGTTTGTGAGGATGGATGGATGGATATTTGTTACTCTTTCTCGCAAAAACTACTGAACAGATAGTTATGAAATTTGGTATAGTAGTATTTGAAGCTCTGGATAAACACATAGGCTACTTTTTATCCCAAAAAAGTACAATGTTCCCGTGGTATACTGTATCTAAGCGGGCTAAAGCTAGTCTTCCATATAGATCAAGTGTCCCTCTTCGAGGAGGTAAGAGCAAATGAATTTAGTAATTAAATTAATAAATAATATAAAAGTATAAATAATAATAAGTTAAAAATTCGTTTTAAATAACTACGTAATAGCTTTATGACATGCTTGTTCAGAATGGTTGCTAATATTCAGGATTTTAATTCTTCTTAGAGTCAAAAAATATTTCGAAATTCGGAGTTAAACGCAGCAGGTGAGATTCAATTTGTATTTTTTAAACTCGTTTAAATGCGTAAATCGAGTTTTGTGTTTACTGATCGTGTTCAATTTCGTTGGTGAAATAAGTATCTTGGACGATTCAATTTTCGCCGTGCGGCAAAAATCGTGCGGCTATAGTCGCTTCACAAATCGCCTCATCATTTATATTGGCAAAATTTACTTGCAACCTAGCCGCATTGACATTTAGAAATGCTGCACAGCGAAAATTGACCCGTGTAAATCCCTCATTAGGTTCCTAAACTACAATATCACGAGTTGCACACATCCCTAACCTTTGGTTCAAGTGTAAATATCAAAACACGTATAGTTAACGTGTCTCTAACGATGTGAGCACTCAAGAATAGGGTGGCTATGATCTGTTTTCTTGCAGACTTGTTTTTCTTCGAAGTTGTTTTCTTTGTTGATAAGACGAAGCGACCTGAATGTTAAATGAATTGAAATATTTAGAGATTCTTTTTCCGTTTGCTTTTGTTTATTTAAAAGGTTTTGAAAATTGTATTTGCAAAAAAATATTATACTTCTGAAAAGTATATTTCTTTAACGTTAGACCCTAGGAGTCTCCTGCATAATTTCAATCTGTTCCTTACATTTTAACACATAAGCCTCGTGGCCTAGTGGCACAAAGTTTTACATTACATTGGTTATGAACAGAGTATAGCAGGGTCGACTTAGGTGGTCGGTGATAATGATGATACTAAGCGTCTATTCACCTAATAGTTTCTATATAATATGCAGTTGCGTTCCAGTGTCACAGCATCCTGTCGATCTCGTGCACGCTAGATTTGATGCGTGGTAAATGCGGCAGCGTGCGCTGACACAGGAACCAAAGGGAATTGAAGAAAAATAATAAGGATATAACTTTATTCTACCGAACATGGTCATCCTACGCTCTTGAGCCAACGACAAGTACAGCGTCTTTTACACAGCTAATGATATACAGAGAGCCAACATGTTTCTATACACTCAGAATTTTAATTTCAAATTCAATTTAAAAATTCAGGCTCGAATAAATTTGTAACACGAGTGAGGGTAATTTATAAACATATTATGTTTTATTTGTACAAATGTGATATTTTATATGAAGGTATCTTCGTTGTAAAGAAATTTAAATGCTATGTACGTCACATAATACCCATTATGAGATATTATTTAAAATTATTAAATTATTTTGTTTTTCTATTTATATAATAACAATGTTTTATTGTGTTTGGACCCTAAGTACGTATCCTGTTTTTATACATAGTGTTTTGAATACATAATGTAAGATAATCTTCTCTATGATTAATATATTATTAATTAATATTGATGTCCTGCCCAAATAAATACATTATATGAGTCGTCAACGCTCTTGTATCATTGCAGATAATAGATAATAACCTCATTTTATTTTTCAATGGTTACAATCTATACATGTTGTCAATGGGTCACAGTAATATCTGCAGGCAATAGGTTATGCATGAGCCACAGAACTGGATGTATTGTTGGCTTGACAATACACAATGTAGCAGAATAAACAATGTGACCTAATCTATTATACAGTATGGACCGTTCATAATAAGAAAATAGTGTGTAGCCACTGTCACTAGGAAGTTTAAAGATAAACATAATAATAATATCTATGGACTCTTTCACGCCATGTCGATCTGGTCCCTTTGGTAACTTCTCGAAGAATTTGTATTACGGGTACCAGGTAACGGAAATATTTTATTACTTTTTATACAATAGTTTGAATTAAGATTTCTCCATGACCCAGGAACATTGAAAAGCTTTTGCTCCCTCGGCAGGATTCAAACCAGAACATCCGGCTTGAGCGCCAACGCTCTAACTACTGAGCCACAGAGGTCAGAAGCATAAAATACGTAAACATTTTTAGAAATATGTAACTAGCGCGGTTGTTTTATAGGCACACTGTTCAGATCGAAATTTTACCACCGACGAAAAAAGAGGGAACCAATTTTGATCTTGTTTTATTGTTCAAAAGCTAACGTGATCGAGATTATTTTTAGCTATAGTCATCATCAACGCGCTTACTGCTTGACAATAAAATCTTAAAATCTACTTAAATTTTTTAATTTTGTTTTGTAGGGATGTTTGAAGTGAAACACCGGTAATTTGATACTGTCGTATATTACACAACACTGCCCTAATTTCCTAACAGGCGTCGGAGTGGACTGCAGGGGCTATCACATTCCTAGCCTAGGTAGCTAATTTCCTAGCTAGTAGAGAGGCGGACTACAGAGGCTATCGCACCTCCTACTCACTTCGGAATACCACTACTCAATTCGGCACGATACTAGGGGACTACTCCGGTTGCGCACTGGGACTTATATACGCCGCTGCATATTAATCCATCGTGTTACAGTTTTAGTCAACCAAATTAATGTGTAAATGAAAATGACGTGACATTTAAATTGGTAGTATTCAGTTGGATCTGAATACTGAACAGAGCATACGAAGAGAACATGACGTTAAAATTCCTTATTTAAAGGTAGCCTTCCCATGCATGCGACGCGAGACCCGAGACCGAAATAGGGTCGCGGAGCCACTGCTTAGTATGAATTTATATGGAGCATTAAACAATCCCCCAAGATGATCAGATCAGGAGTTTTAAAATGTTGGACACACAATGGCTAGTAAATATAAACAGTAATTGTAATTAATCCTGATGGCTCCAAAGTCCGTACCCACAGCATGGCTGAACTTGATGCCATTTCTGGGCCTTCTTCTCCTGACACGCCAACCGTGACGACTGAAAGATCCATTCCGGTAACTAGAGGTAGAAACGCAGCTGCAACAAAGACAAAATAATCAGCCAAAAAGTAACACACTTCTATTAGCTTTCTTTTCATATTTTCTCTTATTACCTTAAGTTATATGTGTGTTAGTTTTCTGTTACCTTCCATCAACTTGTTACAGCCTACCGGGCTTTAAACTGATTCGTAATGACCGAATTGGGAAAAGTGGTGGTGGTGTTGCAATCTATTTACGTTCTGATATTCCTTTTACAGTCATTAGTTTGTCAGCATAGCCTCCGCCATCGCACTTATTGGATATCATATTTGCTCATTAAGATCGAAGTGTCTTACTGCAGTAAGTACTGCAGTAAAATACTTCTTGGTATATTCTATTGTCTATCGATGCATCATAACTACTTTCCATCTTTTGAGACTATACTGGAGTCGTAGAAACCTAATTACATTAATTCAATTATAATGGTGACTTTAATACATGTATGCTGAAGGACGATAGAAGATCTAAAAATCTTAAGTCTATTTTAGATACCTGTGATATGAGTTTATTGCCACTTAATGCTACACACTGCTCTCCAGGTTGCAGTCCTTCCTTGCTTGATCTCCTCATTGTATCTTCGCCAAACTCTATAGTTACTAATGGTCAGAGTCCCGCGGAGGTTTTTTCCTACCACGACCTGATTTAAGTTGCTTATAATGTTCGCATATCTAAACCAAAACGCAAAACACTTCTGCAACGTACTTTTTCTTTCATGGATGTGGACACCTTGAGGGACGACGCGCCTCAGCACTGACTGGACAGCACTATACGCAGCGGAAACGGTCGATTCCAAGGTCGATATGTTTAATGGCCTAATTTAATCTTTGTACGACAAGCATGCCCCGATTAAGCCCATTATAATTAAGCATCTGCCTGCTCCATGGCTGTCAGATGATATTAAATCGATTATTAATGCCAAACATACAGCCAAAGCTAAATACAAAAGAAGTAACACCAATGAACATCGCGATAAATACATTAAATTACGTAACCGGTGCAATACTATGTGTCGAGATGCTCAACAGCGATATATCCATGCATCGGTCGAGAATGGTGATCCAGCGAAATCCTGGAAATTCCTAAAATCGCTTGGTATTTGTAAAAATATAAATCAAAATGACCACTGCAAAATCGACAGTACCCTTCTCCAGCAATTTAATCCTTTCTTTCAAAGGTTGTCTGGAGGAAATTGCTGTTTAGTAATAAGGCCGCCTTTGCATACTTTCGTCTTGTTCTGTGTATAGTTTATATTGTATATGTGTGTGTGTAACTATTGATTGTGCGCAATAAAGTATATTTCAATTTCATTAAATATTATGTATACAACCATTTTGTTAATAATAGACCTAAAGGTTCATAACTAAGTAACTAAGATACATATATTATCATGTAGTTTGTTACCGGAGCGTGGATCCCAGCTCGATTTATATATATATATATATATATATATATATATATATATATATATATATATATATTTCATTTCTTTTATATTATATTATTTTATAATGAAAATAATTTCATATAAAAAAGATGTTTTATTTACCAGGTACTCCAGCACCCCTGGGTCCTGTTACTGAAAGTCTAATATGGGTACGGTATTAGGGTTAACTAACCAATTCGTGCATTGCAAAAATATAAAAATGGTTTAAATTAAAAATATATTTAAAACTCCTGCCATGTTTCTGCTATAAAGTAATAAACGAAATGAATAGTCGAACAAATTGTAACTATCGGTTCTTAATGAATCGGCGAAATTCGTGGCGAAATCAATTTGCATGCAACGCAATCTTTTGTGTATAATTAAACAATAAATTGTAAAGCTGAAACCTCTCTGGTGCAACATCAGCTTTTATATATGAATCGAGAAAAGTATTACGCTGTAATAGTAGTTATAATATTATGTATAAATTAACGCTGTTGGTAATATTGTTGATACGTTCTGGACGCCTAGCAGGAAAATTTGACAGCGGCGTAAACGTAATGTAAACGAATGAAGTCATTATGGGGTCTGTCATGATTTTGACAGATTTTCATACATAAATACGAACCCTAGTGGAACTAGTTTCTGAACCAAATACTTGTCGTAGATCTAGGGTGCTTAACAGATATATATATATATATATATATATATATATATATATATATATTTCATTTATTAAAGTTTAACCGTACATAGTCTTTTAAGGCACTTATTTCAGTCTCACATTTTGAGCTTAATTTTAAAGAAAATAAACATATTCTAACAGTTTTGGCAAATCTTTTTTTGGTGTTCTAAGCATATAGATTTTTGGCACTTCTCACATCGAGTGCGTGATTTACCGTCTTTTGACCTCGGACAAAACAAACAGATTTGAATCTTCCAGATTTGGATTCTGAAGGGGCTGAAGCATCATAAGACCACTTTTTCCCTAACATATTGCCAATAATTATTTGGAGATGCGTTGGCAAAGTTTTGTATGAAAATCGTTCCTCCAAATGAGGTTTTATGAGGTCAAACGCTAAAGTCATCAGATAAGTTCTTTTATTCTTGAAAACTTGTTTATCGGTGGGATGTTAGTAATATCATTGTATTTATTCCAACAATATTCAAAATTCCGTAGAAGACACAAAGGCCCCAGCGACGTGTTTTACGAGAAACACTGACATGACTATGACAAAGTTGGTCAAATGTGTCCACACCTCCCTTCGTTTGGTTATAGAAACTTATTATTTCTTCATCTGGTTTGTAGTGAATAGTGGAAAGCATCAGCACGTTTTTTTTCCCTTTGCTTTGGAGACACATATGACAACAAAGTAAGTTCGTTATGATTAAGCAAACATTGAAGTGTTCTTGGGGCGGTCTTTTGTTTCCAAGAAATGAGTAGATATTTCTGTCTTTTTTTTCAGTGTTCAGACTGTAGTGATATTTTTTGACAGTAGTTTTTCTGCAGTAGGTATTGAAGTGAACCAATTATCATACGTAATATTCGTTAGTTCCATGAATAGAAGTAGAAAGTTACAATGCATAATGTTCAGCAACAGGTAATCCTTGTGGTGTAGAATCATTCCCTGTATATATTATACTATTTATCATATAATATGATTTTGAATCGCAAAACATTAATAATTTTACACCGTATTTATCCGGTTTTGACGGTATATAATATTCGAAATGGGGATCTACCGAGAAATCCAAGTAATTGCTCGTCAATTGTTGTACCTACAATCAGAAGGTGAATAGAGATTTTTTGATGTTTCAACAATGTGATCAAACAGTTCGTTTACTGGCGCCAATTTATTATGTCTCTCATCTCTGGTTGAACGATCGTCAAATCTAAGACAATTTGTTAAAAATTCGAATCGTTTTTCACTCATAGTAGATCGAAAATCTACTTTTATCATATATTTCTTTGATAGACAAATATTAATTTTTAATGCGCCAGCTAAATAGTATAAGCCAAATAGAGCGTTCAACTCAGTAACCGTCACATCTTTTACAAAAGAAGGCCGGATGTTCGTAAGAACAGGATCATCATCATCTTCATTTTGAGATGTTGTTGGCCTGTCTGACTTATATTTCAAACGCTGTTCAAAAATCTCTTTATTGGTGTTGGTTACTATAGTCTACAGAATCTTATCCGTAAAAAATAATTTCCAACTATCTAATGTGCTTGTAATGTATTTAGCAGGACCTTTGTTTCCTGGTGCATGAAATATTATATTTTTTTGTGGAGTACGCGATGAACGAGGACGAGACCCATACCATGCAAATTTTTCGCTAATTCTCTGCTTTTTTGTCCCCCTGCCTCGCAAAACTTCAGGTACTGAAAGAACTGTTACTGAAGTATTTGTAATTCTCACCTGGACATTATCCTCTGCATGTTCTCTAATGCATCCCCAAGAACTACCTCTTCTTCATCATTGGTGTCCAGAAGAAGGTTTTGAATTTCGTTTGGTGTCGGATTTCGACGTAAAGCCATCTAAAAAAAGAAAATTTAAGATATATCTAACACAATGAAAAAAAACACTAATTGTTACAAAAAGGTATAAATAAAATACAAAAAAATAATTGATTTTTTTCAAACAAAGTTTGATTGTATAAGGCAATTAATTAAGTAAATAAAATATTTAAATAAAAGCCATGTAATAAACAATACAATAACATGTATTATTTCGGGATAGCATTCAAACGATAATTGTAATGAATATTTTACCTTAACTATACCCAGGGGTGCTGGAGTACCCCACGCACGTCTTACCGCGACCACGCACTAGCCCGACTGATGCTTCGAGGCGACCCCCCGCCCCACGAAAATACACGGGAGAGCGAAAAAATCTGGCGTAAAACAAAAAATTTATCGCTCATTATCATATTTTTTTTTTAATTTGTACCTCATGGTACGGTTCTAGGGTTAAATACGCAAAAGGTGAAGAAAAACACCATTTCTGCGTGTCTGAGAATACAAACAATCTTCAAAGATCTATTAGGTATACCAGCCTTCGTTGGTCCAAATTAAAGAGAGAATCTAGTAGCAGCACCTACTAACTTAGCACCTACTTACTTTCTAGTATCTTCTATATACAGACTGTTTCATGATAGAACGTAGTCAATCCGTAAATTTGTGCCCCCTTTTGAACCTTTACCTAAATTTTATCCCCTCTTTGTAAGTAAATACCTGTAGGTTATAAGTTATACACTTATTTTGTAAGTTAAGAGTTACATAAAATGTATACTTCTCTTCTTACAAGGAAATTAAACATTGACTGTTGAAACCGTTATCTGTGTTTTATTTTGTCCCAATTAGTTTTATGTCAGAGCACCCACATTTAAAAAAAAAAATACAAAATGGCAAATATCTCAGAAACAGTGCAATATCGGTCATATAAAGGGGATTACAAATTATTTATCTTCACCCCCTGCATCTACATTTCATGGATGGACTAAGTTCTACCAAACAACCTGTGTACGTAATATTTTCTTTCTCCGAGGAATAAAATCCAACTACAATTTTATAAAACTAGTTTTTTAAAGTTAAAACGATATGCATAGCCTTCCAATGTGTCCCATGTTTTGAACTTTTTGTGCGCTTATAATTGAATTAAAGTTGCTGGAAGTTTCGAGGCGGATGAACTAATTTCTTGCAAGTTTCATTGGCGAGCGACTTTCAAAGACTTTTATAAGGAAATAATTCAAGCTGCACAGTGATATGAAATCGAATCAATAATTGCATGGAATAAGACACTGAGAGTGAGCTAATGTAGAGGGAAACCTCAAATTAGCAAACTGTTTGTTACGGAGCTTAAAAGCTTATCAAAAGTTTTGGATCTAAATGAAAGTCGGTAGTACTTGTCGTAAATAACGTTTTGTTGATGTAACTAGATTTCAGGTTCACTTCTAAGGTCTATCTACCTTAGAAGGTATTGAATATATAAATATATTATCTCTTAAATATGTCCCTCACATATTGGTCAGTAGAACTTGTATTACTGCGGGAAACTAGGTAAAATTTAGCTTCAAAAACTACATTTTTAAGACATTGTAACACATAACTTATATGCACCTAAATATTTAATAGATACAAGGATCTAATAATAATGAAACACACATTAAAGTATGTTATATAAAGCACGAGTTTAAGAAATATAAACTTTATAAACCTGTAACTAAAATATAAATATCGACAAAGTTACCATAGATATTTTCCTTTTCACTAGGACATTTCAGAATATTTAAACACAAAGGAAGTGACCGCAACGGCTGCAGTCGTGGTTGAATTACGTATTTACACTTGAGTATTTACGTGACATATTACAGTTTTATTATTAATATGTTAACATATTAACATATTGTTGCACGACTAAAGAAATAATCTAAAAATGCGTAGTTTTCTGGATACGACCTAGCTAGATATCGATTTTTCTCCCCAAAACCCGCTGCTTACTAAACTTCATGGAAATACTTTTGCTGTTTCCGACATTCTGAATTTATAAATACAAGAATTGCTCCTTTCAAGAAAAATATGTAGTTTGAAGGCAAGCGGCAAATCATTTATTTATTTACAATTATAAATAGCTAGCTTTAGTCCGCGGCTTCACCCGCGTTAATACGGTATCCCACGGGAATACTGTACTTTTTCAAGAAATAAAATGTAGTATACGTTTTAATCCAGAGCCTAAACTACCAAATTTCATCAAAATCCGTTCAGTAACTTTTGCATGAAAGAGTGTCAAACATCCATCCGTCCATCCATCCATCCTCATATTTATAATTGTATAGTAAGATTATTTCTTATTATAATTGTGATTTAGATAATTTTGCGTAAATTACGTGTTGTAAATTGTTATATTTAGATTTTCAGGCCAAATATGAATCAAATCACGGCGTAAGGATTTTAATCATTCAGCGAAGCCTCGGGCGCGTAATAAAGCCTCAGTTAGTAGTTAATTCGTTCATTACGGGTCCGGATATTGTCGCAGGTTGTTTGTTACTTTATTACGTTTCCATTGTCTCACATGTGTGAGCACCAGTATTTTGTTCAGATTTTGCGTTATTCTTGAAGCCGAAGTAGGTAAACTTAAGCCAAAATCCGCAGATGGGTTTAAGTTAGCCCTGCGTTAAAATATCATGACTTTCTTTTTAAATTCTTTATTTATAGGCTCTTCATCATATGATTATGTCAGCCTTAATTTAACAATGGTAACAACTTAATTCTAATTCCCTTAAATGTAACGAATTAATTACATAACTTAGAAATATATCACTAAAATCCGTTTTAAAATTTGACGATGCAACGCTATGTACGAACAAATACAAGTGGGTACATTTAGTGTGTTGAACAAATTCACGTCTTAAACTTTCGTTCCTCTCGCATTCCATAAACACGTGATATGATCATGACTTCTTTTTCATAAATACGAATATCGAGAGAAATATTAACATGATATTGAACCCATTGTTAACATTAAACCTAGAACTGCACAAGTGGGCCTTATATAGTAAATGCCACGGAGTTATTTAAACAAAGTTCTAACGTTGATATATAGGCACATCCGTCGCATTTTTTTTGCGCCTATTGGGATGTGGTGTGGTGAATTACGCGCCGCTATGCTCTATCAGTTAAATATCTATCACAATTACACTAGCGTTATGTAGTCGACGTTTCAAAACTCGACAAAGTCATTACAATTCCAATATCAAACCACCTTCTCGAGTTTCGCTATCGTACAAAAAATATTTTTGTTTACACTGATACAATAAAAAGGGAAACACTTGTCTGTTTGCATTGAATAGGCTCCGAAACTACTGGACCGATTTTGATAAAATTTGCCCGAGATATAGAATAGACCACAGGAAAGGACATAGTGAACTTTTTATCGCGGAAAAATGTACGGTTTCCGCAAGATTAACTTTTGCGCGCACGAAGTCGCGGGCAACATCTGCTAATTATAATAAAAAGGAAAGAAAGCAAACAAACATGATATAGTTTGTTTGCATTGAACAGGCTCCGAAATTACTAGACTGATTTTGAAAAAACTTGGCACAGACATAGAGTAGACAACGCGGAAGGTCACAAAATGTACGGTTCCCGTACTATACTGTACCGTACAAAATAATTTCGTTGTTTAACATAACTACCAGGCAAGGTGGATTCAAACTTTTACGATGTTATACTTTAATTATTTTTAGAGGCATTATTTAAAAAAAAAACATACGTTTATTTTACAATACAGTACATATACAACTATACAACTTTTATAATTGTAGCAAATTAACCGAAAGTCACTACAAAACAATAGAAAACCTAAATGCGTTGAAAGCTTAACGGTAAGACTGTTGAAATCCTCGAGATATTTTTAATGAGGGGTCACGGGGCGTACGTCACGTAGCTAATGTGAATCCTTGAGTGAAAAACGTGACTCAGATACTAGAACTCTTAAAACATTCCCCGTCAAGATAAAAATGAGGGCTTGAAAATCAAAAAACGAAATGTTATTCGCCTTTTTTAATTAGCTCTTGAGGAATTGAAGTTGTCAAAAAGATATTCAAGCTTCTCGAAATAAGAGACTTTTACAGGATATAGAGTTAAAACTATCGTGCATTGTTTTTAATTTTAAAACTTTCGGCCCTTTACTGGTCGCAGAAAATGTTTTGAAGTTTGTCTACATAAAATGTTCGCATTATAACTTGTTTTAAGCTATTGCATAGCTTTTATCGCGGGCTTTGAGCGCGGCGACCGAATCAAGAAATTCCGTAACGGAAAAAAACTTAACACCCCCCCCTCCGACTGGCACAGCGGTGCGGCGTTGAAAGCCGTGCATCGTCTAACGTCGTTTCAGTTCGGCAGACTTCGGCACGGTGTTTGCCTAAGTGCGTGCGTGCGACTAGACGTATGCATGTAGACTAGCTGCTAACTGCTCATACCTGATTCTATCTCTTTTAGACACAATGCTAGGTGAGACAGCGTGCTTTTTGGCCGCGTCCACGAGTGAGTTCGAGCCCGCGACTAGTTGAACCTTAACGTGTATGTATATGGTATGACTGTACGAAGCTCGCACGGATCGAGACGAGCTGCTCCGAAATCGGACGAATACGTAAGCAGCTGTTTGTGAGAAAGTATAAAAAATGCTATGCAATAGCTTTACCGCAGCAGTCCCCGAGTGCTACACGTATTAATCAATGTGAGTATACCTACACACACACACACACACCTAGCAGTGCCGGCTGTGAGCACCATACAAAATCTGGAGTTGCGACCCGCTCGCGTTGCGATCAGCATGCGTTAATCCGTTAAAATCAAAAATTTTCAAACCTTCAACAGTTTAGATTCAAAACTAAGGATGGGCGTAGTGGGCATATATTTAACAGAACAAATCTCCACACAAGAAAAAGTTGCGCCATCTTGATGTCCTCAAATATCAGCCAAATTGACTCGACATGCCTCGTCTATAAAATATATAGTCTATGGGCAAAATTGTACGCGACGCAACGCACTAATGGGGCTCACTAAGGTAACCTGACCGATTTCAAAATTATGTAAAGTATGCAAAGTATGTAATTTTTCTCAGCCACTTTGCTTCACGGCACAATACACTTTTGCAATCGCAAGTCCTTGATAAAATCTTGTGACAAATCCCAGAATACACTGATCAAAGTTGGTGTTGGTCTATTTAGAATAAAGTTATGCTAAATATACCAATAGGCTAATACAATTAACACTTGTATTCGAAGAATTAATTTGACCTCTAAATAAGTGAAAATCAAAGGAAAATAAAAAGGAAAATTGTGTTAATGTTGTGTCAGAAAACCGAGACTTTTGTGGCCTTCGTGGAAATATCCCTATTCGTCGCGGTTAGGGTTAAACCTTTTTTATGAAATGGATCAGAAAACGAGCAGGCGAATCGCCTGATGGTAAGTGATTACCGCCGTAGCGTTTAGACATTCGCAACACCAGAGAAGGATAGGAAAGTACCAAAAGGAAGATCTCCGTCCGAGCGAGGTGGTAATTATGCTCGTTCATTGGCGACTGGGCCTGGTTTGGACGTTTTGTGTATTTCGCAAATTGGTGTCTCAGGTTCGAATTCCGGTCAGACGAATATTTGTGTCATGCCTTTTATTTATTTTAATTTTTTCGTTCTACTAAAACTCCGAGCAAAGCTCTATCTCCCAGTTAATATATTTTGTTAAAATTTTTAGATATTGGTACGGAAATACAGTTACATATTTGTAGAATGAAGCATAACAAACGACAAAATAGTTAGGGTAAGTTCACGCCGCGACGCGACATAGTTTCTGTGAATTGACCCTTAGGAACCATAAAACGAAATACTTTAAATCATTAAATTGAAAATGGAAACGTACAACCCAGTCGCATTGATCAACGTCCTCTCAAATGGAAGTACTTAATAGACCTTACCAAATGTTACCAAATCTAAAGGGCTAAAACGGTTGTAAGTGAAAGGGCATAAGGGGTATAAGTGAAATACTTTAAACGTAAATACACGTTTTATTGCGGACCGTACCGCAAATCTCCGTGGAAGTCGGGATAAGAGCGTTTATTTGTCCAGACTAATGCACATTTTATGCGGACACGTTTCTTATGACTGACGTGACGTAATAGAGCGGTGTAAGTCATGGGAGTTTTGGTGGTTTTTACCCGACTGCGTCGCGTCAGAAGGAGGGCTATGTTTATATGTATGAGAGAGTATTTATGTATATTTAATTATTTGGCACGCACTAGAGCCTAAACGGCTTGTCGCATTTGAGCTTGAGTGATATCATTAGATTCGTCTTAGTCGTGAGATTGACACTGGGTACATCAATGTTTTTTGACGCAGTCGGGGTTTTTCTTTTTTCTTTTTTATAATTTCGTCTTTCATCGCTGGTCGCTGGGTATTGGTCACAGGCAATCACTTAACGACAAATTCAAGTCAAGTCAATTCGGCTTTGCGTTACTTACGATATTAAACTTGTATGCGTCAGCTCACACCGAAACGAGACGCGATTCGACGCACCGCTATTGATATGAAATGTATATCTTATTTTTTAGCAAATAAAGTTAAATTTTGAATCGCTATCTATATATATGTATATAAAAGGCAAAGCTGATTGACTAATGTATCAACGCACAGGCCAAACCCTTAAGGCTAGAAATATGAAATTTTTCACACGTATTTCTCATATGACGTAGGCATCTACTAAGGAAGGATTTATCAACCCCCCGGGGGTAAAAAAAGGGGATAAATGTTTGTATGAAACTTTTTATTCCTTGGACATATTTACATGAAATTTCTCAAGAAATGAGTACTTACCAAAAAATAATGAGTCACGTGTTTCAGCGTTTTCTAAAATTCAACCCCTAAAAGGGTAGAATAGAGAATGAAAGTTTTTATTATAAATATAGCGTTTAAAAACCAATTTCACGCGGGCGAAGCCGTGGGTAAAATACGCTAGTCTAACAATAGACCACCGCGTCGCGTCACATAAGTCTCGGTGTGATCTGACCCTAACAAAAAATTTTTGGTTCACACACCCGCTTATTCCTTAAACCAAACGTCTCTCGACCGGGGCACAGAATAGACCTACTCGTAAACTTCGAGTCGTAAATATGAGAAAGGAAAGGTTTTCGTCACAAAAAGGATTTTTTCTTAACAATTGATGAGAGGCAAGACGCGACTTGAGCCATATTTAGAAGAACAAAATGAAACAATTTTCCAGCAGTAAAACTTCGCGTCTAATGTTTCCTTTATGATTAAATGTCCTTTTATGTTCTTTGCAGATGAAATCATTTGACTCAACAAAGAAACAGGAGGCTTTAAGAAGGATTAAAGTATTGTGTACGGGATAATAGTAGCTATAGCTGTACTGTGAAGGCTCAAAGTGGAATGGGATGGATTGGTGGCGCTTTGAGTTGATTGGACCGATTAATGGAGTAAAAGTGTTTTGACGATTTCGTGACATTGAATCAGAGATTTTATGCATTATTTCGTAGATTTCAAATGATTCCGTGGATCAGAGGTGACGGGGATCTTACCAGAGGATCATTCAACATTGTTAATGTGAGCAAAATAAGGCCAGAAGGATTATAATCAACCCTATAATAGTCGAGATCATGAGAAAAATGTAAGCAAACATTGAGGGGTTCTCAACCGAAAAAATAGATTCGTTACTTCGTCTTTAACTTGAATAACAAATATGTCAAATTTACTTAAAAATGGCGCCTTACCGATGGTCGATTCAAGCAAATTTTTCACATTTTGAAAGCTGTCCAATACTTAAAAAACATAAAGGCAATGACACACCGATTCTTATTAAAATTTAATAAGGGTTGCGAGATGAGAAGGTGGCCAGATGGAAAGGAGCCAACAATTTATGTATCAGGCGCTAGATTATAATCCAACCAAGAAAAAAGCTTATTAGTTTCGAATGACGCCTGTGTTGCTTTGGGTTCATTGACAACCTGCGGTTTAGTGGTTTGAATCCCACTAAGGGAACTAAAATAGTTTTCCTGTGTTCCTGGGTCAAGGATTATGTATTAAATATGTGCATAATATATTAAAAATATTAAATATGTGTATAGTATAAAAGTATTATATATAAAACCCGATGTCTAGTCCCCCGTAACACAAGCACGGGCACAACTTAGCACGGGGCCAGACTAACGTGATGTGAATCGTTTATAGATATTAATATTATTATTATTAAACACATATTTTATTTTAACAGCACCTAGTCAGACTTTTGTGGTTTTAGTAGAGTCTATTTCACAGCATTCGAGATTATATTTTACTAAGAAACGTATATACTTGATACATATCGAAACGTATGTATATGTATAATATTAACGTATCATAACAGATCTTCCATTTGAAATTGACTGAATAGGTTTTACGTTAAAAATATACACAACAACTCTACAAGGCGCAGGTTCGGCCTCATATGGAATATTGTTCTCATCTCTGGGCAGGGGCGCCAAAATACCAACTGCTCCCTCTGGATCGTATCCAACGAAGGGCCGCTCGAGTGACTGCCATAGTGTTTCAAACAGCTTGGACCCCTTGGAATTACGCCGAGATGTAGCTTCACTCTGCATCCTCTATCGGTTGTATCACGGGGAGTGCTCTGAGGAATTGTTCGGAATCATACCACCTGCAACTTTTCACCATCGTCCCATGCGAAAAACATACCATCCTCATCACCTTGATGAGTGGCAGTCTTCCACCGTGCGCTTTTCGCGTAACTTTCTGCCGCGCACTGTAAAACTCTGGAACGAACTGTCACCAGCAGTATTTCCGGACCTATACGACCTGCAAACCTTCAAGAAGAGAGCGCATTCCCTCTTAAAAGGCCAGCAACGCACCTGCAGCTCTTCTGATGTTGCGAGTGTCCATGGGCGACGGTAGTTGCTTATCATCAGGTGACCCGTTTGCTCGTTTGCCCCCTTATTTAATAAAAAAAAAAAAACACACTACCTGAAACCAAACCTGCACCAAATATATAAGTTTATCATATAATGGTATCTACCATTATAGTATATTTATATATATTATAGTTTATTATAGTTTTCAGTTCATCATTGCAAATGTGAATGACCTATGACGCTCAAGCCATTATTTATATTATTATATTAACCAATTAAAGTAAGCCATTTTGACATTTGCACTGATGACTCGCTGCAAAAAAGTCAACGCGAATTCACTATAAATATTATGACCAATATGGCAAATGGCTTAATTTATCAAAGCCAGTTTTAATTAAATAATTAATATTATTATTGTTTGACCGCATTCCACGACTCATGCTATTAATTTTTACCCGAATATTATCTTCCGGCATTACATTAAACATTTTGGAATCATTATTTAATTATTACATCATCATTCCCGTTTATTAAATACATGAGTCAATTAAAATAATACGGCTTCAGAAAATAATAACAGCATTTAAATTTCTCACGAAAATTAGTAATGATTGAATGCAGGTAATTGTAATTTAATTGATTAATTAATTTAATTTTAATTCATTAATAATTGAATTAAATTAATTTAATTAATTCAATCCTTTTGCATTGTGCAAAAAAAAACGAAGGCCTATTCATCCGTTATTTGGTCATTTATACAGTATTCTGTATACAGTATTAGTGCCTGGGACAGTTGGTTTTTAAATGTCGTATGGTTGCCCAAGCACACACGGCATTCTCACAACACAGTCGGGTCACAACACAGTCGGGTGACTGTGTTGTGAGAATGCCGTATGTGCTTAGTCCAGAGGAATGACTGGTCAATTCGTCTGGGGCCAACCATGTGCGAGTTTCCTCACGATGTCTTCCTTTACCATTAGAGCGTCCGTATAATGTACTTGAGATCTGAGAAAAAGTCTCATTGGTAATCACCTAGCAATCGAACCTGCACTCTCTCGAGTGCGAATCAAACGGTCTACCTACTAGGCCACGGAGCTCTTCAATTGAATAATTTGTTCATAGGCAGTTAATGTCTATGGGCCATAATTTTAAAAAGACATATTTCATCAAAATCCGTTTGGTAGTTTTTGCGTGTAAGAGTAACAAACATTCATCCATCCATCATCATTGTCGCGGCGACAAAATTTTGTTACCAGTTTCCTGCAGCCTTATAAAAAATATATTTACAGGCTCGACTCGAATCGCGTGCTGGCCCATTAGCATACATATTGCCCGAGCCCCCATCTGAAGCGATGAATTTTAAAATTGTACTCCTTTCTGTTATGACGTAACCCGGACATGATGGGATTTTGCAAGTTTCTTTTGACTGCGACTTTACCCGCAAAGATCACACTCTGCACGTATATAATACTAGCTTTTACCCGCGGCTCAGCCCGCGTAAACATAGTGTCGTGTATCCCACGAGAATACTGTACTTTTTCTTGATAAAAAGTAGCCTATGTTTCAATCTGTTGTGTGCAGTGACGTCTTGATTCTTGCAAATCCTTCTTATGTTAGTGTATTATCTCGATAGGCTTTGCATGTGACATCTGTCAATAAGATATTGACATCATCTACTTTTTATAACTTCTTTAACATGCAACACAATCCAGAGCCTAAACTACTACCATACCAAATTTCATTGAGATCCGTTCGGTAGTATTTGCGTGAAAGAGTAACAGACATCCATCCACCCATCCTCACACTTTCACATTTATAATAGTACTAGCATTATAACATTATCTAACATCATAATATTTTGTAAGACTACATCTTTGTAACGTGTTAAAGTCAAAAAATGTTAAGTAACATCCTTAACAGCTGTAACCTATACAATTAACATAATATTTACGGGAGCACCTTGCTTTTACTCCATAATTTAACAATGTCGCTTTATTTTAGTCATAATTTATCGTAATTTTGCGTTTACGTTTGCAGTTCTGGACTTATGTCCCCCTAAAAGATTGCTTCATATGTTTTCAACTTTTTAATATTATACAAATTGCTAATACATAGGCTGCACTAAAAGTATCGGGAATGGAATATTTCCACTGTTCCTGTCATATTAAAATCTTTTTAATTTAAACTCCTTGGTTTTTAAAATCGAATACCGTTTGTTTATTTAAAAAAAGATTCTCGGTCTTGTCACAAGGTCTTGTCAAACTTGTTTAGTCGTTGAGAAAATGGAATTGACTCGAGAAAATTCTAGAGCGATGATTTATTATGACTTTCGAAGTGGTTTAACACAAAAACAGTGTGTTGACCGGATGATTTCTGCATTTGGTGATGAAGCCCCATCCAAAACCACAATTTGTCGCTGGTTTGCGGATTACAACGTGGACGTGTCAAGCTCAGTGATGATCCCAATCAAGGTCGTCCAAAAACTGCAGTCACCCAAGAAAACGTTGGTGCTGTGCGTAAGCTGATTGAGGAAGATCGACATGTGACATACCGCGAAATTCAGGCAACTTTAGACATTGGCATGAGTCAAATACAAATAATCTTGCATGAAAAATTATGGGTAAAAAAGTTGTTTTCCCGATGGATACCGCATTTGCTCTGTGAAGAACAAAAAGCGGCTCGCGTTACTTGGTGCGTCAGAACTCTCGAAAGATTCCACGCAGGATCCTCAAATGCTGTATACAACATCGTATCAGGTGACGAATCCTGGATATACGCGTACGAACCCGAAACAAAAAACCAGTCACGAGTTTGGGTGTTCGAAAATGAGTTAAAGCCAACAAAAATTGTTCGTTCACGGAGTGTTGCAAAAAAAATGGTGGCCACGTTTGTCTTCAAAACCGGCCATGTTGCGACTATTCTTCTTAAGGGACAAAGAACGGTTAATGCAGAATGGTATGCTAACATTTGTTTGCCACAGGTCGTTTCTGAACTCCGTAAAGAGAACTGCAACCACCTCATCATCCTCGTTCACGACAATGCGAGTTCTCACACCGCGCACAGAACAAAAGAGTTTTTAGAGCAAGAAATCATAGAATTATTAGACCATCCGCCGTACAGCCCCGACCTAAGCCCTAATGATTTCTATACTTTCCCTAAAATAAAGAATAAATTGCGTGGTCAGAGATTTTCATCACCTGAAGAAGCTGTGGACGCCTACAAAACGGCCATTTTGGAGACCCCAACTTCCGAATGGAATGGTTGCTTCAATGATTGGTTCCATCGTATGGAAAAATGTGTCAAATTTCGCGGAGAATACTTCGAAAAGCAATAAATACATTTTTAAATAGTAATGTTGTGTCACTTCCTTGATTCCCGAAATTTTCAGTGCTCGTATAATAAACGCGAAAGTTAAGTATGTGTGGATGTTTATTACTCTTTCACGCAATAACCACTGAACGGATTGTAACGAAATTTGGCATGGTTTAGACTCCGGATTATAGCATAGGCTACTTTTATCGCAGCAAAATGTACTCTTCCTGCGAGATTTCGTTTTGTGCGTACGAAGTAGCGGGTAACATCTAGTCGAACAATAAGAAAACACAGAAGGCAAAACGAAAATTGCGTTCCGCTGTATAGTAAATCGGGCTAATATTTTACGGCAATTCCCGTAAAGAACCGATGTGACTAGTTTGTAACGTTAACCGGAATTTATGAGGTGCATGCATTGTACACAAATGAAATGTAGGCAGAGTAACGGAACGTGCCACTTAGATACTTTTGTTTCTCTACTTTTACTACTTTAGTGCATATTTAACTAAGGCTACGTTCCCGCGAGCGTTCCTTGTGGTTGTGACAGAAAAACTGTAAATATAACTTGCGCTACTACGATACAGCTGAAAATCAGGTACAGCTGTCAAATCTGTCATTTGACACTTGACAATTCATTTTTGTTCCATTTACAGTGCAGTTTTTTTTGTCGCGACTATTAAAAAACACTCGTACGTAGCCTTAGGATCAATTGACACCACAGCGAAGCCTTTTTAAAGATTTTGATGATTGAATTTTATTCACTACACAAAAAGACGTTACACTAGAGAACGTTTCATATTAAGACATCAGTCGTACACTGCGCATGCGCTGTGCAGCGCGGTGCAACCTGACATTTGAACTCTTACAATGAAACGAGTATATTCTTGTGTAATGAATAAAGTTCAATTTTGAAAAGCTATCTTAAAAAAGCAGCGCTATATTACATATCTTTTCGTTTCGGTGTGAATTGACCCTAACGGCCGAATGCTCAAAGGCTTCTTAATTTATTTGCTCAAGCCGAAAGCTGTTACTGTCATTTCGCCAAACAGAAACCGTAATGCCGGTGATTAGGGGCGTCTCAAACTTCAAGTGGTGTTTGAGAATTTCGATTTACATATTTCAAAATTCACTTTTTAACCCCTGACGCAGGAGGGTGTTATAAGTTTGACGTTTCAGTCTGTCTGTGTGTCTGTCTGCCCGTGGCATAGTATCTCCAAAACGGATGTACCGATTTTGATCTAGTTTTTTCTGGTTTAAATATGACATAATTGAGAGTGTTCTTAGCTATAATGCATCATCATCACTTACTGCTTGACAAATTGCTTACTATTTTTAGTTTTTATTTACACAGTTCCCAAGTGTATATAGCAATACACAAGAGCACTTAATCTTCCTTTGCTCTCTTGACCTCGGACGGATAACCGACACGACTGGTGAGTGGATCAAGGGATATTACATATAGTATTTATTTATTATAGACATATTACTTATTGTATCATCTATCATCATCTAGGTATTGTATTTCACATTATTAATTATTTTGATAGTGTATACATTATTTCCGTTCTGCAGTACTGGCCATTTCAAATCAAAATAATTTTTGTTTGGCTAAGAATTCTAATTTCAAATTAATTTTATTTTAGAAACATGGAATTCTTTTTCCAAAAGTAGTCATTTGTTTATTGATTAGTGTTACATTTTCATCGCATTTAAATTTTTTTCGTCATCATGGATACGTTAAAAATTCGAGTAATTATGGTATATGAGTACCGTCGTGGCAGCAACGCGGCACAAGCGGCACGCAACATCAACGACGTTTATGGAGCTAACACTACAAACCAACGCACCGTCTGTTATTGGTTTGCTCGCTTCCGTTCTGGAAATTTCGACCTGAAAAATGAACCTCGCGGTCGTCCGAAGACTTTGGTCGACATTGACGAATTAAAGGCGATTGTGGAAGCTGATGATACACAATCTACGGCTGAATTATCAGCAGCTTTCCACGTTAGCGTCAAAACAATATTGGTCCATTTGCGTCAAATTGGCAAGGTAAAAAAGCTTGACAAATGGGTGCCCCACGAACTCAATGATCGCCAGCGCGAAGTAAGCGTCGAGACGTGCCTTGTACTGCTCAACAGACACACAAATGAAGGAATTTTGAACCGCATTGTTACCTGCGATGAAAAATGGATTCTGTTTGATAACCGCAAGCGCTCAGTAAGTTGGTTGGATCCTGGTTCAGCACCTAAACAATGCCCTAAACGAAAACTTACCCCTAGAAAAGTGATGGTCACTGTTTGGTCATCTAGCGCCGGTGTGATTCATCACAGCTTCTTACCAAACGAGATGAGCATTACTGCAGATATGTACTGTGAAGAACTAAACACAATGATGGAGAAGCTGGCACATCTCCAACCAGCATTGGTCAATCGCTCGTCTCCGCTGCTCCTGCACGACAACGCGGGACCTCATACTGCACAGCAGCCGGTCTCCAAGTTGCAAGAACTGGGGTTGGAAGCTCTCCGCCATCCGCCCTACTCACCAAACCTTGCGCCTACAGACGACTACTTTTTCCAGAATTTAGATAACTTCTTGGCGGGAAAAAAATTCAATACCCGAGAGGCAGTACAAAATGCCTTTGATGAATTTGTTGCCTCCCGTCCAGCTGATTTCTTTAAGAAGGGCATCAATAAACTGCTACTGCGTTGGCAAAGATGCATTGATTGCATGGGTGATTACTTCGATTAATAGAAATAAAAAATACATGAAAAAAATTCGTTTAATTTTTTTCATACAAAACGCCAATTTCATTGGTAAAGACCTAATATTTATATTCTAGTATAGATAGATATTAATGTATTTGTAATTGTGCACGTTCTCTCTGCTGTCTTTTATCCCATCTCTCTCCGTAGGGCTGCTGGCGGAAATTTCTTTTAAGAAATAAGAATAAACTTTGTGTCGTTTTTGCATGTAAATTGCAATGCTATAAATATTTCTTGTGTACAATAAATTGGTAAATAAATAAATAAATGATATTATTTACATATTAAAGGAACTACGTAGCCAAAAGATAATGTTTTCCTTTTCGTACCAAATACACTATTTTTATCTCGAAATTGATAATATTAGAATGTAAATTCAAATAAAAGTTTCACAAAGAATTTAGCAACAGAGAAAATTGGAAACGATTAAGCGGGTGTTCAACTTCGGAGACGGTATTGAATTAATAATTGTAATCCGATCTTTTATCTGAGCGACCTTGAGCTTTTGTATTGTTTTGTAACCAGCTGATGTCCTCTTTGATGACTTTTTTTGGAAAGGAAATCCCTTAATAAATGTAATATGACCTATCACAGACGAAGTTCTTGGAATAGAACGATGACGTGTTCCTGAAATTAGCACGTTCCTATCGCCTTTGACATACCTACATTTTCTTAAAAATATTTCTTCAGCCGAAGCGATTAAGTGTCAAAATACTTGCGACCACGCTCAAAATTTGTCATTTCTTTACAATATTATGTTCTCGCCTTTATAGGATCAAATTAAGCCTGGGTGAAGGTATATATTACCAAGGTTGAGCTAGAGGCTACAGTTTTATATTTATACACCAAGTAAGTACCAAAAGATATTAACTAACATATACTGAATAGACTGCACATGAATTATTTTATTCCCCGCATAACTTCCAAGTGGCGTATTTACTCCGCGTATAACTTACTAAGGCACCCGCCAAGTCCGTGACTTTTTGAATTTCTAACCTCCTTACTGAAAAAGCAACACTACTCCTGTCAACAGGCATCTGTCAGTTGACTCCTATCAAAATTTGAACTTGCTGCGTCAGTTAGTTTGTGTTTTACAGCTATCTTTATCAGACTATCCAATAACTTAAGGAAACAATGGAAAAAAGTGAATTTCGTGTGCTTATTAAGCATTATTTTTTGCGAAAAAAAACCATTACCGAGACCAAGGCTAAGCTTGATAAATACTATGGGGACTCTGCACCATCGATTTCAGTGGTAAAAAAGTGGTTTACTGAATTTCGTTGTGGCCGTACAAGCACTGAAGATGCCGAACGTCCTGGACGCCCAGTTGAGGTCTCTACACCCGAAACAATCGAAAAAATTCACGATATGGTGTTGGCCGACCGAAGATTGAAAGTGCAAGAGATTGTGGAAGCCATAGGCATCTCGCATGGCTCAGTGGTTTCAATTTTGAATGATCACTTGGGCATGAGAAAGCTTTCCGCAAGATGGGTGCCGCGTTTGCTCACAGTCGACCACAAACGCAATCGTGTAACAACTTCACAGGAAGGTTTGGCGTTGTTTAATCACAATATGGAGGAGTTTTTGCGCCATTTTGTAACCGTGGACGAAACATGGATCCATCACAACACACCAGAGACCAAACAACAGTCAAAACAGTGGGTTTCTAAGGGTGAATCGGCGCCAAAGAAGGCCAAGGTGGGTTTGTCAGCCAATAAAGTTATGGCGACTGTTTTTTGGGATGCACGTGGGATAATCCACATTGACTATCTTCAAAAGCGAAGAACAATTAATGGGGAATATTATGCCAACTTATTGGACCGCTTCAATGAGGATTTGAAAAAAAACCGACCTCATTTGGCCAAGAAAAAAGTTCTTTTTCACCAAGACAATGCAAGGGTGCACACATGTGCAGTTGCCATGGCAAAAATCCATGAATTGGGCTATGAATTGCTCCCACATCCACCCTATTCTCCAGTGGCTCGGTGGAAAAAGATTTGACTCCAATGATGAAGTCATCTCGCAAACAAAGGCCTATTTTGAGGACCTCGCCAAATCATATTTTTTGGAAGGGATAAAAAAATTGGAGAAGCGTTGGACAAAGTGTATAGAGCTCAAGGGGGACTACGTTGAAAAATAAAATGATTTATTTATCAAAAAATCTGTGTTTTATTCCAAAAGTCACGGACTTATTGACCCGCCCTCGTAGTACGGCCGCCGTAGCTCGGTTACAGTTGGTAGTATTTATTTTGTTTATGTATAAAACTACTGTATATAATGTTTTCAATTCTGTTTCGTGCATTTTTGATGTGAAAACTGCTTTAGCCGCGTTGAGCTCTCTTTGGTAGGGAAATATCTTATGAGTTCGCATCACCGACATGCTCATGACAAGCGCATGCGCAGCGGCCGTGTGCTGTGCGCGTTAGATTTTGGATACGTAAAATCTCGTGCGATCGCGTCATCGACATACTTATAGCAGAATATCTGTAACTATAGAGCTGACGTGTTGTGCAACATAAGTGTATATGAGTGAAATTGAATGGATTTAGAGAAAAGTTCAATGTATACATACTGTACATTGTTGATATAGTGTTTTCGTTTTCACTTCTATCGGCAGTCCCTATGACTGCTAATATTTTTTATTCTATATCCAATTCTATTAGCTAATCAAACAGATATCAAGTGCGCGTAAGTAATTTTATTCCCCGCATAACGTCTAAGCAAGTGACAGATTTACGTTTAACTTCTGCGCGGAAATAGCCGTAGCTTGGCGATAGTAGATTGTATTTATTGGAACGTAGTTCCTCATGGCACGTTGCGAATTTTATGGAAACTTGGCGGATTGACTAGGCACGACACTTTTTGCCACTCGAAATCACAATGTAATAACTATTAAGAATGATTATGAACTACTGAGACTATTTAGAATGATACAAAAAACGACCTTATCACCTTGACAATAATGTAGAATTTTGCAATTACACATTGTGACTGTTACATATTATGACTGGCTAGCTAGTAAGTAATAACAACAAGCGCTCGGCTGAGCGCTTGATGTTATTACATATTACAGAGCCGGACTTCACGGCGGCAACACTGCGAGCAGCAAGCAACCCTCACCCTCACCCCTGTCCCTACCGAAGGCGCTAGTTCCGCGCGCACTATATATACTTAGTTCAGCTATTTATTTTATATAATATAATATATTATATCTATACAGATAAACAAAATTGAAGTGTCTGTTTGTAATTTCAAATTAACAGTACTTACAATAAAATATTAATTAACAATTCATTTTTCTGTCCGTCTGTCAGTCTGTGTGTTTGTTCCGGCTAATCTAATCTATATTATAAAATAATGTATGTATAAAGTAATGTATGTAGCTACGCAGGAGTTATTTTATAGTGCCCACTTGTGTGCGCCGTACACAAGAGCTCTTTCTCCACTTTCGAAACCTAGTGGGACGGATAACGGACACAACTGGCGAGGGATCATGCGCAGGTCCGACTTTTTACATGCCCATCCGACGCATGAATCATCTCTCTTGTCAGACAATCGGGTGATCAGCCTGTATTGTCCTAACCAAACTTGGAAATAACATTTTTTGCTGTCCCAACGCGGAAATCGAACCCTCGACCTCCGAGTCAAGAGCATAGCTCTAAACCACTGGACCACAGGGGCTGTAAATGTGTTTTACCATTTTACTACAGTATTAACTTAAGAGCTAAAAGTAGTATAGAAAACAGAAATCAAAATTATGAAAAAAAAAATATAATTCAGAGAAAGTTTTTTTTTTTCATTAAAACGTTGGCAGAATGACTAGCCAAGATTATATCTGTCAGAATAGCCGCAAGCTGGAGATTTTTCCTTTGGAGGTTCACTGGTGTTCACTTCCCATCGAAACGAATCAAATTAATCCAAAAGTCATTGCCGGAATTTTGCAGCTTAGTAAGCCAGGGCTGACAGCCAAAAGTTAATATATTTTAGAGGTGTGGTCAATGACATGAAAAACGGTTTTGCATTTCGACGGACTTCTGAAATTGGACGTCGAAGATGTCACCACGTGATCATAATAATATTATGGATAGCTAGATGTTGTCTTCAAATTCGTGCGCACAAAAGAAAATCCCACGGGAAGCGTAAAATTTTCCGAGATGCTTATGTCCTTTGTCGTGATCTACTCTATATGTGTGCTAAATTTCATTGAAATCGGTCCAGTACTTATGGAGCATATTCAAAGCTAACAAACAAACAAACGGATGTGATTTAAAAGGTGATCACTATCGAACTATAGATATATTTTAGTGCGGTAACCCCGGGTGATGAACGCACCCGGGGTTACCGCACTAAAACCCCAAGGTGCCTCCTCCTCCGCTTGTTGTCGAGCCGCCGGACCCGCCTAAGATAACAACGCGATAACAGCATCTGCTTTCAGCAGCAGAACCATCGCAGCAGCCTGTCGACGACAGCTGCTTTTCCTGCTGGAGAGCAGTCCGAAGCAAGAGTTACGCTCTTCTTCCAGATGGGACTCGTACAATGGGCGACGGATTCCCCAATCCGTCACCCGAGTGCGAGCCTAATCTAACCTAACATTTCTGCTAGAACGAAGGTTGGAGGCCTGGTGTCCTGAAACACTAGCGGGAAACTTAGTTTAAGACTCCACTCTCCCCGCAAAAACACGAGGTATATTGTAAATGTTAAAATTGTATTTTTCAATTATTGTGAAGAGATAGATAATTTTAAATCATTTTTATCATTATTTAAAACTTATTTTTATATAAATATATAGTAGTTAATAATAAAATAAGATTTAAATAATAATAAAAATAGGACTACGACGTAGGTAGCATTGTAGGTGTAGTTATTTATTCATTCCAGTTCATATTTGAGACAGAACAACGTGTGTCGGGACAGGTAGTAAATTATATATTATGATTTTTCATAGCTGTATTAAATATGTAGTATTTAATACAGTTATGAAAAATCATAATATATAATTTACTAGCTACAACTACTACTACTACAACGTGTGTCGGGACAGGTAGTAAATTATATATTATGATTTTTCATAGCTGTATTAAATATGTAGTATTTAATACAGTTATGAAAAATCATAATATATAATTTACTACCTGTCCCGACACACGTTGTAGTAGTAGTAGTTGTAGCTAGTAAATTATATATTATGATTTTTCATAGCTGTATTAAATATGTAGTATTTAATACAGTTATGAAAAATCATAATATATAATTTACTAGCTGTCCCGACACACGTTGTTCTGTCTTAAAAAATAAATAACTACACCTACAATGCCACCTATGTCTTAGTCCTACACCTACACCTACTCCTACAACCTACAGCTTTTCCAATATTTCTCACCGTTTAAACCTTTCCTGAACATCCACAATTATTCCAAGACCAAAATTAGCCAAATCGGTCCAGCCATACTCGAGTTTTAGCGAGACATTTGAACTGAAATCCATTTTTACGTCCCTCGGGAACGGGATAAAAAGTATCTTATATGCGTCTCCTGGTTCTAAGCTACCTCCCCAGCAATTTTCAGGCAAATCGGTTTAGTATTTGTTATAAATAGTGTAACTGACACGACTTTCTTTTATATATAGATATACCTACATTTAGCCAAGCATAGTGCAAGAATTCCAAATATAAAAAAAATTACTACACTGTTACAATACAGTTCTAACCAATAATTTTGTTCTACCAAATCTTTATTTGATAAAATACTTTTATATCATTCAAGAAGTTAAATGGATATTTTTTCACACCTGGGTCAGCCCTACTTGTAATTCGCCAAAAGCTGTCAAACTTTGACAGTCGAATAAAACAGGGCGAAACTTTTACGAATGTACCGAACTCAGCGCACGCAATATTCTCCCACACCACATACATAGTCTATGCTTTAAGGTCTATAATTGGATACTGATGCTTTTAATAACTTTAATCGCCTAAAATGGTGATGTAAAATAGGTTAAATCAAAATTAGTGTATCTTTAAAATGGAATTTGGGTTAGCAGCAAAATAATTTACGTGCGCACAGTTTTAGACATATTTTATGAAGTAATTTGATATTTTTTTGTAGCTATATAATTACTTATTGAAATAAAATCTTGCCGCCATATTAAATTCGGATATAATTTGGTTGCTCAATAATATACATATATATATTTAACACATGTAGAATGTGCCTGGTTAGAAAAGTATTTTTATGGCACCATACATATTTCGGGCAATAAACACAAACTTACACCACCGTTGATGATTATAAATAAAAGAAATACTAATCCTCCTACTTTTATAAATGTGAAAGTTTGTGAGGATAGATGGATGTTTGTTACTCGTTCACGCTAAAACCACTGAACGGATTTCGATGAAAATTGCCTCTAGATTAAAACATAGGCAACTTTTCATCCCGAAAAAATACAGTGTACCCGTGATAAACTGTATCGCGGGCGGAGCTAGTAAAACATAAATTTATTGAATGTCCGCACGTGTTCAGAAATACACAACAACGAAAACTCAATTAACATCGATAATGTACGAATGATGCACTATGTAATTACATTTACAGTTACATAGAGCATTTACAGTTACATTTACATCATTTACAGTTCCGGTGAAGTATTGGCTCGGAATCGAATTGAGGCATTTCGTTTATTCCGGGCATTTGTGTTAAGCCGAATCGGAGGCCAGTGGAAAATTTATCTACACATTGAGCTGTTTTTGTTTGAATTCAATTTTACAAAACAAAAGGATTCGCCCGCCAAATTAAACCTATCGAAACACGAAAGTGTATTACACTGACATTACAGTATTTAATAAACAAAATTAAAAACAAATAAGTAGCCCCCGAATCGTCAAGCAAGTGAGATGATGATGAATTGTAGCTAAAAGCCTGTCGATCATATTGTCAGCTTTAAAACAAAGAAAACTAGATCGAAATCGGTGCATCCGTTTGGGAGTTACGATGCCACGGACAGACACACAGTCTGACACGTCGTTTGCGTGCGCGAAATCGCGGGCAATATCTAGTGTCTTAGATAAGTTTTTAACTTGTAGTCGTTGCAGAATTTTTAAGGTAGCTATTCAAAATTAAACTTTATTCACTACACAAAAAGATACACATTTTACATGACATCAGTCATGCACTGCACATGTCGGTGCAACGTGTATCTTCTTGTGTTATGAATAAAGTTAAATTTTGAATAGCTATCATAAAAATTAATCGAAATGTCGCGTATCGTTTCATTTCGGTGTGACCCTAAGCAAAGATGTTAGTAAAATATCACAAGCATAATATTACCAAATGCTTTGAAGTCACAGGTCTCAATTTCAAATGCGTCTTTATGAGAATTTATCATCATTTGTCATGATAAATGATTGAAGAGACTGCATCCAGTCCTAAATTCTGGAATATATCTCTGTGCAGCGACTGTTGAGCTCAAAACATTTGCCATAATATCCAGCCGTTAGATGTGAGGTAGATGGGAGATGAGTACTTATTTTAAAACAGAAGTGAATACCTTCAAATAAAGGAATTCGGTGTTGTATATTCATTCGCCTCCAGCAAAATATCATAAAACAATATTTGTATCTCTTTATAAGTCTTGTAAATTTATTAAACTACAAATTAATTACAAGTAAACTTATGAGTTATGACTTGTCTATAAGTTTACTTGTAATATAGTGAAAAACGATGTATGGTATGAAAATATTGACTAAATTTGTGCCAGTCCCTATCTTACTACTAGTAGTACTTATATTATACCTATTGCCCATTGAAGACTACATTACGTAGTTAACGTCGACAAAATCTTCTACCTAAATTGCCACCTAGCAGTCTTGCCACCGCTCTCTAGCAGTTGTTTAGGCTTACTCTTTTCTCAGCATGCACTTAAGCAAACACCTTAACACTTAAAAAACCATTTTTAAAAGTGAAGAAAACTTTAAGAGCTATTCTTTATCGAAGTTGTAAGGATTTAAGAAGTTGCTGCTACCTTTTCTCCAGAAGTTGAGTTTGCTAACAATATTTCTTATCAACTCCGTGTGAAATTATTAAGTAACGCATCCAAGTTTTTGCTGATCGATCGAATCGACAGGAACATTTATCAGAATTGAAATTTATACACAAATAATAGCTTCACACACCGATTTCTATAACCGACAATATTATAAAGAGGAAAGATATTTTAATTGTTTGTTTGTATTGAATAGGCTTCAAAAGTACCGGACTGATTTTAATGACATTTACACAGATATAAAATAGACCATGGGGAAGGACATAGGCTACTTTTAATTGCGGAAAAATGTACGGTATCAACAGGATTTTCCTTTGCGCGTACGAAGTCGCGCGCTACATATAAGTAGGCGTCACGGCCCAAATTATTGGGTTTTGAGTCATTAATTACCAAACGGTAACTGATAACTTTGATCACAGTTATTACAAGAAGACATCTTTATTTTTCGCCTACAACCAAAGATTTTAAAACTCAAGCCTTAACCAATTAAATTAAGCCGTTTCAGCGTGAATTGACCCATATAGTTATATATAATAGCATTAATTGCCCGCGGCTTCGCCCGCGTGAAATGAGGTTTTAACTTCATCCTCTATTTTATCCACCTAGGGGCTGAATTTTAGAAAACGTTGAAATTCGTAACTTGTTAATTTTTCCGTGCTCAATTCATACGAAATATCATGTATATATGTCCAAGGAGTAAAAAGTTTCATACAAACTTTTATCACCTATTTTACCCCCTTGAAGGTAGAATTTTGAAATACGTCTGCAAAATTTCAAATTTCTAGCTTTAAGGTTTTGGCCTGTGAGTTGACATACGAGGGCGGGTCAATAAGTCCGTGACTTTTGGAATAAAACACAGATTTTTTGATAAATAAATCATTTTGTTTTTCAACGTAGTCCCCCTTGAGCTCTATACACTTTGTCCAACGCTTCTCCAATTTTTTTATCCCTTCCAAAAAATATGATTTGTCGAGGTCCTCAAAATAGGCCTTTGTTTGCGAGATGACTTCATCATTGGAGTCAAATCTTTTTCTCCGAGCCATTTTTTCAGGTTTGGGAACAAGAAGTAGTCACTCGGAGCCAAATCTTGAGAATAGGGTGGATGTGGGAGCAATTCATAGCCCAATTCATGGATTTTTGCCATGGCAACTGCACATGCATTGTCTTGGTGAAAAAGAACTTTTTTCTTGGCCAAATGAGGTCGGTTTTTTTTCAAATCCTCATTGAAGCGGTCCAATAAGTTGGCATAATATTCCCCATTAATTGTTCTTCCCTTTTGAAGATAGTCAATGTGGATTATCCCACGTGCATCCCAAAAAACAGTCGCCATAACTTTATTGGCTGACAAACCCACCTTGGCCTTCTTTGGCGCTGATTCACCCTTAGAAACACACTGTTTTGACTGTTGTTTGGTCTCTGGTGTATTGTGATGGATCCATGTTTCGTCCACGGTTGAAAAACTCCTCCATATTGTGATTAAACAACGCCAAACCTTCCTGTGAAGTTGTTACACGATTGCGTTTGTGGTCGACTGTGAGCAAACGCGGCACCCATCTTGCGGAAAGCTTTCTCATGCCCAAGTGATCATTCAAAATTGAAATCACTGAGCCATGCGAGATGCCTATGGCTTCCACAATCTCTTGCACTTTTAATCTTCGGTCGGCCAACACCATATCGTGAATTTTTTCGATTGTTTCGGGTGTAGAGACCTCAACTGGGCGTCCAGGACGTTCGGCATCTTCAGTGCTTGTACGGCCACAACGAAATTCAGTAACCACTTTTTTACCATTGAAATCGATGGTGCAGAGTCTCCATAGTATTTATCAAGCTTAGCCTTGGTCTCGGTAATGGTTATTTTCGCAAAAAATAATGCTTAATAAGCACACGAAATTCACTTTTTTCCATTGTTTCCTTAAGTTACTGGATAGTCTGATAAAGATAGCTGTAAAACACAAACTAACTGACGCAGCAAGTTCAAATTTTGATAGGAGTCAACTGACAGATGCCTGTTGACAGGAGTAGTGTTGCTTTTTCAGTAAGGAGGTTAGAAATTCAAAAAGTCACGGTCTTATTGACCCGCCTTAGTATCAGCCAATCAGCTTTGTCTTTTATACATATACAGATAGATAGAAGATACAAAGATTCTCAGACGTGCAAATTGCCACGCGATGTTTTCTTTCACTGCGTTAATATTATAAAGTTTTTCAAAATCAATTACGGTTATTTTGGGTATATGATCTACTTAAATATTTGGTTATTATGCCAAGATGCTTAGGTTAAAAAACAATAAAACATGTCGACATAAAAAATTATTATACTAATTGAATATTCGATTTCGATTTCGAAATTAGTCTATTTTTGAAACATTGCACTTTCTAAGGCGCTGAGGTCATTAACTTCACAGAAATAGGTAATTAAAGTGGATGCAAATAATTTACCTTAATAAAATCAATAGTATCAGCTGTGTGAGGTCAATGACGTTATCGGCGCCGTAAAGAGCGTAGTGTAATTTTTTGTAGTATACATTTTTTTCGATTTTTTTTTTACCCTAAACGTCTTGACATAAGCAGTAGATCATAATATGCCCATAATATCCGTAATTGATGTGACCACCCCATAATGTGAATCGTGTCTCTGGCTAAGTTTCCTTGGATCATCTTTTTTTCTTTAAGCACCTAATCGATCAAATTTTGCTTATAAGTTTCCGAAGTTAAAATATTTCTTATTGCGGTATCTTTTCAATAAATTTTAATGAAGACAACGAAAGATAGACTTCTATTGATTGATTGTTGCGTTGACAAATTCATCGGAGTTTTCTGACGCCACAACAAAAGATGCTTTGATTAACGGTATCCATAATGACCGTTGAAAGGGAGAAATAAATTACTTTTGCGTTGAAAATCAATAAAGTAGTGTGGACGTTTTCAAGGACGAGAATTGAAAGTGTTTGATGTTTCGAGGAGTTTAAAATCAAAGCTGTTTTTGCAACGTAATTAACCATATGTATAAAATGTGAGTTGTTTCCTTCCTTTTTACGCAATAAGATCGTAAAGTAAAGTAAAGTAAGATCGTACGAGCAAATAGATTGCCTGATGGTAAGCGATTGCCGCACACAGGCATTTATGGCAAACCGCACTACACGCGACCAGATTTCTATGAGATTGGTAACTCGATCCGATCCGGTCGAGCCGTCCTATTCATACCAAAGTGTGACTCTTCTAAAATAGTTCTTATTTACAAAAAGTTACTAAATAAATAAATGAAACACCAGAACGTAAGATATTTTACAGCGTTTAGAAAATGGAACTTGTTGAGAAAATTATAAAAATGAAACTTCTAGAAGATGTTACTTTTATAGCCTTTTAGAAAACTCCGGGTGTAGCGTCTCCTGGCTTTATTATAGCAAAAACTTCGTAATCCAGTTAAGAAAACGTTAACTATTATTGTTATTGCGATCTTCCCTGGGATTAGAGTCGTTATAGGGGCGCGGAATGAAGAAAAAATGTTAAATAATTGACCATTTGTTTGTGACATTGTGAAGAGATGTTTAACTTTGAGACGAAGTTTACAAATGTATTAATTTATCTTTCTTTTTTTACATGTATCTAAAAAGGTTTTTCCAAATTCGTCTAATCTAATCCCAAAGTGGTCAAACCTTAGTTAGGAAGTTATTATTGCTGCGTAAGCTGACGTTAGTCAGCTGTTTTTTTATTCCAGTCAAATCTAAAAAGTTGGTATGGTATTCCAACTGACAATTGATGCCAAAAAAATGAAACTAGTGAAAATTTTCATAAAAGTAGATAATATTAAATAATATATAATACAGCTAGTTAAAAATTTAACTAGCTGTTTCCAGCGGCTCCGCCCGCGTAAATGTACTATCGAGTATCCCGCGGGGACACTGTACTTTTCCGTTATAAAAAGTAGCCTATATTTTAATCCAGAGACTAAACTACTACCATACCAAATTTCATCAAAATCCGTTCAGTAGTTTTTGCGTGAAAGAGTAACAAACATCCATCTATACTCACAAACTTTCACATTTATAATATTAGTAGGATAACGCATCTTCCGAAAGTGAAACAAATAACTATAATAGATTGCGTATTTCCGTCTGTTCATTAATATAAATGAGAGCTGGAACACACATTAATTTACTTTGATTAATAAAGGTAGGACGTTATCTATCATACTGTAGTGCATAATATACTGCACTGTACATAATATACTGCCTGTCTCCCGGCTTCTCTGTTTGTAACTAAAAATGTTATTCAATAAAAATATAGTAAACAAAAAATATGAGATCTAATGTACCAATAACTGAAACTAAAAATAAATGAAAGGTTTTGTGTCAAAGCTCAAGTATTTGTAACTTGGGAAATATTTTACCTGCTTTAGTTTTGTGCGTAAATAAAGATACTCGACTAGCAGAGCGGGTTGTGGGGTGCACAAAGCTCATTCGCGGGCTCCGCATCGCCAATTCGTTGAAGTAGTACGAGAATAGACTACAACTTTAATTTTAAATAATTTTTTTGATACATTATATTTTTATAAATTGTTATTTTCTTTGTTTATATTATTGCGGCGCTTCAATTTGTAGAGTGTTCTAGCATGTTACGGCCGCGGCGCTCAAATGTGTAGTGTTCTAGAAGCTAGTATGGAAAGTACTAGAACGTTCTCGAACGTGCACTGTACCATTCTCACCCCTACTCGAAAGTTCGAGATTTCCCTATGTAGAAAGATCTAGATCTAGATCTAATTAAAAACCTACCAGTGCAACCTTCTAATATCGCCTGGGGCCTGTCGGAGTGGCAGCCCTCTTGCCACCCCGTCGCCTCCTTGGTGCACCTTTCCCCCCCGACACAAAAAGTCGGGGCTCAGAAGCTTATTCCCACCCTTTCCCCAGGACGCTCTAGTGCTCGGTCCGGCAATCGCAGCGCGTGAGGGAGTGGACCTCTAACACTTTTCTCGGCCCCACGCGTCGTTTAGAGCCGACCGCCGGTCCTGGTCGTGCCTGGTTTTGGCAATCGACATTCCAATTTGTTAATTTGCTTCCCCGCGGGTTTCCCCCGCGTTCTACCGCGGGGGGTCTTCCCCTAAAATCATTGACAAAATGCGTCCAGTACTCGTACTGGGCGCGTCATCCCCACCCCAAATAGAAGGGCTTTTGCCCTTGGTTTTGGGTTCCCGCCCAAGTTGTCGGTATATAAAGGGGCCGCTGCCGATGATAGCCACCAGGCTATAGTCCGATTTAGCTACAGCGGTCTTAGCCCGACCCTTAGCATAGACCCGTTCGAAAAAAAAGATCGTAGTCAGTTCAGTTAACCCCGAGTGTTCTTCGAGTTAATTTCAAGCGATACCTAGTGATTAGTGCGATTGCTCTCTGCGACTCCAGCTACGAATTACGATTACGACAGCTTACGATTTCGACATTTTGACGTGTTGGAAGACCAGGCGCCGATTCTCGTACTTCGAATCTCGGTTCGATTAACGCGCTGTTATATTTGCATGGACGCCAAATCCTGCGCGCGCTTGCGCTTGCTTGCTTGTTTTACTCTGAATATCGGACCATAATCTCGTAAAAAATAATAATTTATATATAAATAATTTATATCAAAAATTATAATAGTGGCTCCTCAATTGTGTTTCTCGGAGTTTTCTGCCGTGCAATAAATTGTCGCAAGCAGTATTCCGAACCAAGGTAACTTTCAAACCTTCAAGAAAAGAGGGTTCTCCTTTCTAAAAGGCCGGCAACTTGCGACTCCGCTGGTGTCCATGGGCGACGGCAATCGGTTTCCATCAGGTGATCCCGCTGATCGTTTGCCCCCTATTAATAAAAAAACATTAATATTGAACAATAAAATTGAAGAGACACCCTAACACCAGCAGGGAAGTATTGATGGTGTTTGAATGAATAAATAAATAAATGTTAAAAGTGTATGAGAATATCTATTATTTTCAATCACATATTTTCAGAATATATGAAAATGAATTCATAAATATTTTCACAGTCACAAAAGCTAACAAGGTGAATGAATAATATTTTGGTTTGCGGCCGGCTTACGGCAAGCAGCGGAATTATGACTGTAGCCACCTGAGGTATTAATGTGTGAATTTATTCACTTTATTCAAGACCCAAGGGTCGTATTTTAATCCTAATTTAGAAACGAATGTCATGTTGTTACTAAAATTACTTATTCTACGTCACAAAGTTATGTTTGAAAGATAGTTTTGTCGTAATATTGTCGAAATTTTTTTGACAAATAAAGATTTCAACATTGAGAATTCCAGTGATGATATAGATTAGGAAAAGGAAATCTTTGTTCCTTGGTGGTATTCAAATAGCTGTTTAAGCTTAAATGTTTTTCTACGTATCTGCCATACTTTTTTTTTTATGCCTCAAAGAAAAAATTAAGAAAATTATTTTTTTATTTTTCAATCTTCTAACACGACTTACTTTTCGTAGTTAGCTGCATTAATGGTAATATTTATAATAAAACAGCTCGTTACCTACATTAAAACTATAAAAACTAATTAGAAGCACAAATTTTGAAAAAAAAATGGTGAAGAGAGATATTTCTCTCCTCTCCTTTTTTTTCGACAATTTAAAGAACCTAATAACTCCAAAATACATATTATACTACTCTCTTAAAATACAAAGTTTGGAATATGGATTTCTACAACCCCTTAGGCTGGTTATCGTGTCGCGCTGACCGTCAGCGCCAACACCGAAATGTATGAAATGTCCGCGCTGACCGTTACGCGTCATTCGAAGACACTTCATAGAATTGCATATATTTCAACCTGTCGGCGCTGACGATCAGCGCGTGGTCAGGGCGACACTAGTAAATGTCAGTTCACACCGCGACGATAGCTATTCAAAATACAACTCTATTCACTAACAAGTCAATGAAAGTTAATCTTAAAGGATCAACATCGGATTATCCTATAACCTTATATATATAATATGTGCCAAATTTCAACAAAATCAGTCCCGTTGTTACCATAGCCTCTATTCAATGCAAACAAACAAACAAATATTTCCGCTTTGTAATATTATTATAGATATAGTACCTATAGATAAGTAAGTGCATTGTCAATTTAAAGTAAACATTTCATAGAGGTTTCAACTTGGGAATGAGAGAACAATATTAAGTAAATAATGCCTAAATCTGTAGTCTAGTTTTAGGTCATTACTCTCAGTCTGGTGCTGTGATGAATTACCTGTGTTTTGGCCTTAGTGACTGGCAGATTAATTATCGTGGCATATCAGACCTAAGTGCTCGAGGGTATTGAAAATAATTTTCGTAAGTAATGAAAAATAATAAAAGCAACTCTGTATATCCATTAGTACTAATATCGAGCACTACTCATAATTTCGACCAAACAAAAGAGAAAACTCAAATTTCTGTATGGGGACCCCCGTCAAATATTTATTTTATTTTATTATTTGTCCCGTATCCCCATCAGTCGAACATTAATAGATGATGATGTTGATGATGACACTGTAGCACAACTACATAACAATACTTGTAAGTTAGGTCCCGGGGGACGTATCTATATACGACTTAACTGCGAGGCAAAGGGCTGGATGAATTAATAACGCGGCGGTTTGCCAAAGAGTGGGTTCAAATCTCTGAAGTGTTTTTAACGTCATCATCATCACCTCGAGAATTGAATTTAAAATGAAATAACTCGACCATTTTTAGAAGCATGTCAAACTGATAACCAGTCAATTTCCTCCTACCCATGTATACATAGAAAAAATATCGACGTCACTACCCAATAACAAGTCAATGACCGTAAATAATGTTCTATAATTTAGGTTAATTTTACGATCTCATCTCGGATTTCGCGGTCCTGTAAGTAGGTCATGGACGCTCAGTGGAGACGGCCCACAAGCTACCGCGACATGTAGCCAGCTACAGTATGTTGATACGCCTTCATAATATTATGTTTCGTCTGGGGTTTATATTATTACGTCCGCCATCGGAGATCTGCTAGCAGCATCCGCGATTTACTACAGGCGATCCAAAACGACAACTTGAGATTTAACTATATAGGGAATATAGTAATATAGTATGCTTCGGAATCTAAAACGCCGGAGACAATAATTCAAAGCACTGAAAATAGAATTCGGGGCTAATACAATATTGAGTTGAAAATCGAACACACTAGCGTCGAGTCAAATGTCAATTTCAAATTTGAAAATTCTGTCGAATGTCAATGTTTGAAAATGGACTCGAGTGTTCGATTTTCAGCTCTATATACTATCGCAGAGTTCTATTTTCAGCGCTCTAATTCTTCTCCCGTCTTCCAGATTCCGCATCATACAGTCCCAGTCTTAGTCAGCTAGTGTCAAGCTTTTCAACAGGGCGCACCTTCGAACAATACAAATTGATCACGTATAATTTTTTGGGCGTAGCGTTGATCTAAATTCTAGTTGTATTGTTGATCGAATCCATCTGCACCGGTCGCCTTTTACTGAATTGACATATTATGTTACGGTCACATGCTTCAACTGATCGCGATAGTCCGTCTGCGCCGAGCTAAGCCACGCATATTCAGCATGAAGCTTAGCGGATAATACTTTGTGATGTATATTGTACTTACACTGAAATATGGCGTTGGATTTTTGGACTACAGTCATAATGAATTTCTAACTTTGACTAGGCTGGGATTATTTTTGCTGGTATTAATTTTTGGTTTAAGATTGACTTCAATGTGATACTCTGATTAATAATGCGCAGATAATTCGCCATAGTGGAATACCTTCTCCCTTACCTTTCCTCTGATTAATTTCGTTGCTGTCCCAAGACAGTTTACCATGGTCCTTGACCATCCCTGAGATCTTATCAAAGGTTTTTTGTGGTTGGTTACCGCTGTCGATCCTGGCTACAGCTGGAGTTGTAGTGAATATTATGTACCAGATTTTAAAACTTATCTAAATATCATGCAATATTTGAGTATTGTAACGAATAACTATACTTTTTATTCAAACTATAATCCGACTACGTAAATTATATAGCCTGTGTTAGCCGGGCTACTATTACAAATCTATTGACACCTAATTTATTAAAATCGGATCGGTATATTGTGTATAGTGCAGGCGCTACGGTGGAACAAACATAGACTGCCCGTAATAATTATTAGCTACCCTTCCTTTTGGCTTGGCCGTAGTCGGGTAGAAAACGTCATGTCATTTGCGTATAATTTCAGCCACGTTTTAAAAACTTTGCCTTCTTGCATCGTGCAGTATGTTTTTTATCAGCTAGTGATTGATTATGATAAGAAGTATAATAAAAGCCCAGAAGCACAACCCTAGTATTTAACTAACACTTTCAATTTTCAAACTTTCAAATAATTATAAACGAACTGTATTAGTACACTTTTGACGTTTGTACAACATTTGACGTTTGTTTGACGTTTATAATAAGAGTACCATTTTGCTGATAAATGAGATCAAAACTGTATTATTATAAAAATGAAAAAAAGGATTGTGTGGTTTTATGAAACCACGGTAAAAGTGAAACTTAATAACAAAATAGCGTGGAGCACTGGCACAAATGAGTACTAGTCTATACACTACACGGTCAGCTGATGCGAACTATAGGCGCCGCCATATTGGCCTCGGCTGCTCTGACGAGCGCCTTTCACTTTATTCCTACTCCGCGGCCGACCGTCACGCGACATGCAACACACAGACGAAAAAGTTTGAGACGATGTTGATGACGATGTGAAGCGAATCGACCTTCCAGGTCATGGTCAACACAGTCAGTTACTTTTGTGGAGTATGTTGTAGATATGAATAATTAAGTGTAGGTAACATTTCTAGTGATAATTACTTTATAACGCCTATAAATTTAAGAGACTACATTATTTTATTACATAAACGCACAGTCTGTTAATCTACGGCAGCCAGAAAAAGTAGGTAAAATAATCTCATAGGGGAAAATAACTTTTTCCGCTATTAATGTCTATGCAAAATTGATGAATTAAAAGTTTTTTATAAAAAATACACAATTATACTTTTTATTTTATTATATTATATTATACTATTTTTATATATATATATATATATATATATATAAATAAAAAATTACAATTATGAATATACGATTAAGAAGTTGAATAACCAAAATTTACATCTGTAGAGCACAACACTGTGGTATGAAGTTGTAAAGTTATTATTTCAGATAAAATAAGCTGCGAAAACTCTTCATTTCTTTTATCAACTAAAACAATAAAATAAAACCAAAATCAATATCAAAATTTATACTTCATATGAGACGATCTTGGATGTATATAATCGGTATCTCGGCAACGGCTACAAGTATTATCATGAAATTTAGAATGCAGAGAGTTTGGGTAAGAAAAATTGATTTAGCTAGATCTTATTTCTTAGATTCTGCACATTATTAAGCAATATAATTATGTTTTTTTCTGTCATCGCGCTGCAATATATCATTTCGACTCGACTTCGACTCTCTTACGTCAGTCTGATTGGCAGCTTAGTACGTACCTACGTACGTAATGTTTGTATTGTTTGGAAATTTGGAATGTGGTGGCTTCAAATCCCGCAATTTTTTTTATTCTTTTTTTTTTGGCTTAAATTTTGTTTATTTATTTTTAATTATTTTATCGTTGTACTGAAACTCCGAGCAGTTTTCCCAGGTACTAATATTTAAACAGCAACCGCGTCTTATTTGGTGCTGAAACTATCCATTCATCGGAATGCAAGACATGTCAAAACAATTTTGTCATCCCTGAATGACGGCGTCGCGTCGCTGAACCCAGCACGTACTATGAAACGCGTCACGCTGCGTAAAATTCTTGACACCGCCTAAAGGAATGTATGAAGAGCGACACATATCGCTGTCTATTGACGATAACATAATACTTTGGGTCAGTTATCTTTTTTCCACCTGCCATAGAAAAAGACTATAGACGTATGCAGTTTAGAAATATAATATTCTTATTGCTAGATTCTAACTAAAAAAGTATATTACTAGATACCATAAAAATAAAGTGTACACTGTGACCTGTCATGGCTTAAATAGAAAAGCATTTCCTATCAACCCTAAAACGGTAGCTGAGTATCAAATATCACTTATACAATATCCTTTCGCTCACAAATACAGCTCACAAGATACATGACGGAAATCTGTTTTGCAATCGTCTAATGTATAATTTTGTATATCTACCCGCAGGGTGTACCTTTGGCCATTACTCACTCCCTCCTCCCCTCCACCCTGCCCCCTCCCTCCCTTCTCTGTTCATTATGAGCGGAGATAATATAGTGTTGGATGTACTGGAATTAACGCGTATTTTATGCCCAGTGCCTGTATCCTGTATCCACTAGCATCACTGCAGTTTGCAGAGGCCACAGATGGCTGACGTTTAGTGTATTCTTGCTAATATCATGAACGATATGTGATTCTGTTTGTGTGAACAAATTTTAATGTAATTTAGCATGCGTAGTTTGTATCCTGGATTATCACACAGGCTACTTATTACTCATATCCCAAAAAGTTACAATTCTTTCCGGTTTTGATATCTTATAATATCTTAAGCTGAAGTCGCGGGCAATACCTAGTTGTTTAATAATAATAACTGGAGGTCGAAATTCGGCCACAATTTATATTTTAATTTATAAGTTTCAACTAAGGTTTTTTGCCTGATACACAATAAAATATTTATTTTTGTCTATGGAATGTAAAAAAAGATTGACAATTGTGTCAAACCAACACCTACTGTCATTATACAAACTCATGGTAGTGTGAGCGAAATACTGTTTGTTGATGTGTAACATCTTTCCTCTCGCTTTCTTGCAATTTGTGGGAGTGATTTCTTGATATGGCTCGGTAGTGTGTAACAGGATGTTGCGGAAGCACGCGCCATTTAAATTGATGAATGAGCGCGCAGTGGTAGGGTTGGCCGTCGGATTCGAATAAAATATTTCAGTATTTAGCTTTTTAAATTTTACGTTGATTTCTGTCACTGCTTAGTGGAAAAGTTTCCGTATTTTTTAACATATTAAAAATTCGTACTAAGCATTGTGTTTTTTTGAATTATTTTCATAAAATGTTACACATCTTAAGCGACTACTGTAAGGCTCGCTTGTTTTATTTTTATTAATTTTATAAAGTTTGAAGCATTTTTTTAAATATTAGCTTTCAGCGCATCTTTCTCCACATAAACTATGCCAAATTTCATACTTCTCCATTCGAGATTCTCGTAAAAATAATCAAAGTTTTTGCTTTACGTATTAATATAATAATAATAATAATAAAAGATAGTATATAGTAAACGATGTCATTAAACAATAAAAATTTCAGATAAAACAATAATTCATTGATATCAATATTTTTATGTCCAGTAAAGATATCGCACACTATTCACATATATATATAAGAACAAAACTTTCTTCAACGTATAATGTAAGCTTTACGTCGTTTTACAGGAAGATATAAATCGTGACGGATACATGAACAATAAATTACCAAGTTTCAACTAAAATAGAGTAAATACTAAGAGAAACACAAGAATTGTTTACGTTGTCAGATTATACAATTTTATCTCCTATCTCCTGTATGTATCTCCTGTATATGTATTATCTACTGTTTGTTGACCTTGGGTGTGTAAGCGTTCAACTCAATCTGACTAGTCTTTAGCACAATATAAATAATGTACGGAAGACCATCTTCATACCAGACCGCCCAAATCGGCGGACACACACATACGCGTCATTTACACGGCCGCTAACGAAATCTCAAATAGCAGAAGTATGTAGTGTCATGACACCGCGCTCCTCGCCGCCGGCAAGACTTGTCGCTGCATTGAACGACTAACGAGTTTTAGTTAGCTCGCGCACCGTCAACGCCTTCTTTGTAGACGTACCAGCCCTAGCGGCCACGCTTAATCGTAGGTAAAAATTTCAAGGACATGTCTGAGTTCTGCTACTGTACATTATTTTTATTGTGTCTTTACCCTTGACTGTCTGAATTTATTTTGTATGTTATCACTGGCGATGCGTGCATACAAGCCCTTCTTCCTTATGCACATTACTTATCTATAATATCTATTAATTTTTGAAATACGGTACTCAACTAAAACCATAATTACACCCAAAAAAATACTTATAAACCGGCCGTTTCTCGTTGTAGTTAATGATTATCATTCCACCTATAATTATGCAATATCTAACGTTTCTCAAGGATCTCACCTTGTTTAATTTTTTTATTAATGATATTACAGAATCTTTTCATTCATCAGAAGTATAGACTTACATATAGATGTACGCTGATGACCTAAACTTTTATAAAATAATTGCGTGCTCAAATGATTGTATTCGATATCGATTATATTATATTATATATACAAGATCGTCTCGTTTAAAGTATAAGATATACTAGCTCAAAAAACTATGCGTAATGCTGCTCGTGTATATTCAAGAATATCTAACCTAAATAATTTTAAGATTTTAATTTCTCTTTAACTGATATAAATAATTGATTTTAAACAATTTAAACGTTTTATAGCAAATTTTATACGCTTTCTACAAATTATAAAGAAACTCATAAAAGTTTATTATTAATTTATTAATATTAAAAGTTTTTTATTTAAAATATTTTAAAAATAATATTCTAGAGGCTTATTTATATATTTTATAAAAAAAGTATATATAATATATTTTAACTTAGTTTTTCAGGCCCTATGTTTTGCTAACGTGAAGACAGTGTCTATGTTTGTACGGACACATTTACAATTTCCACAACAGTTTTAGAAGTATATCAATTTGTAGTTCTAAACATTACAGAGAAATTAGAGGTATTACATTTTAAATACTATATATATATAATAAATGACAGTTATAGAAAACGCAACCTTTGACGTCTTTATATATAACGGTCTGTTTGTTTATTCCAGCTAATTTTAACCTTGTTTTAAACACTTACAGATTGTGTCGCGGTGCACTTTTCTTTTTCCCGACGTTTCGGAACACAAACAATAATTGAAGAATCTTGGGGTAGTTTGAACAACTTCAACAAATAGGACAATTGACACCTCAGTCCTCCCGTGACCACGGCTGTTGGAAAGTAGCCGAAACGTCGGGAAAAAGAAAAGTGCACCGCGACACAATCCGTAAGTGTTTAAAACAATGAACAATATTCGCGTAAACCTAAGAAATCAATAATTTTAACCTGATGTTAACGGGACGTCTCAGAGATTTTCACTGGCAGATAGCTGCTGATGTTAGAAGTAGTAACTTAGGCCACTTTTATCTCAGGGTTCCGTTTAAAAAATAGGACTACGTTTCTGTTAGTTCTGCGTAAATGAAGTAGCACCAGCTAGTATTTAATATATTATGGCATTTTTTGTCACTTACCAGCCTGGCAACGGCACAGCGATGACACATGTCATCGCCGTGCCGTTGCACCTGACACATGTTATCGACCGCCACGGCGACGGACCGGTGCCGGGCTGGTAAGTGGAAAAACAGCCAATCTCAGCAACAACTTGTCAAGAAATATGCAATATGCAACGCATACACCACACCCCGCCGCGAACTGGCGCGATACGGGAATACGTAATAAGATGTTCCAAATTTATTCAAAACAACTGTGACTGTAATACGATATAATGTAGATATATTGTGATGGAATTGGCAGAGTAACAAACGGCACAGTTAGCCAATTATATTATACTAGTTGTCCCGACACACGTTGTTTTGTCTTAATAATTTTAATATTTCTCACCGTTTAAACCTTCCCTGAACTTCCACAATTATTTCAATACCAAAATTAACTAAATCAGTCCATCCTTCTCGAGTTTTAGCGATACATTGCAATTGCAATCCCTTTTTATATAAAAGAAAATATATCGTAGGTATATTATATCGGCAAAGTTCCCGCTGAACCAGATTTTAAACATTCTCCTTTGCATTAGGACGGCTCAAAATATTTAAACACAAAGGAAGTGACCGCTTTGACTGCAGACGTAGTAAAAATACGTATTTCCAGGCGTGTAGAAACGTTACCCGAAATAACGATTGAACTTTAAGGTTAACTTTGAGAAATATTATAGTTAACATTTTTATATCCTGCATACGCACGTTACGTCTGGGAAGTTTCAAAATAAAATAGCTGAAAAACCTCTTCATTTTGTTCAAAAGGCATCACGGGTCATTGCCATGGTAATATTTGTGAAAATGTCTTCAATTATTATAAAAAGAATTTTTTTTCGCGAAAAAGAAAGTCATAGTAATAAACGTTTACGGCTATTACATCTCAAGGGGCCGTTACTTGGCTTTGGAAAATTATTGAGCTCTTCATTTCGGGAGTTCATTGCATTTTTAAGATAGTCTTGAGTATTTTTATTATTCTTCATGATATTATTATTTATGTGTTTCTTTCAGATTAGATATTGTCCATGACTTCGTGCGCGCAACAGGAAATTAAGAGGAAACCGCACATTGTGCCGCAATGAAAAGTTGAGGAAATTCCGCGGAAAGGAAAAATTTTGCTACAATAATAGCCTGTCCTATACGTCCTTCCCTGTATGTCCTTCCTCGTAGTCTACTTTTTATGTGCCAAATTTTATCAAACTCGGTCCAGTAGTTTCGGAGCTAATTCTTATTATTTTTAAAATATTTTAAATAAATAAAAAAATATTAATAATAAACTATTATTAGTTAATAAACTTTTATCAGTTACTTTAAAATTTGTAGAAAGCGTATAAAATTTGTTAAAAATTATTAAAAATCTTTATATATTTATATCAGTTAAAGATAAATTAAAATCTTAAAAGTATTTAGGTTAGATCTTCTTGATTATATACAAGCATGCAGAACTACGCATAGTTTTTTAAGCTAGTATATCTTATACTTTAAAAGAAACGATCATGCATATATAATATATAATCGGTATCTCGACAACGACGAATTACCATGAAATATATATAGTATGCAGGGAGTTTTGGGGAAAAAAATCGATCTAGCTAGGTCTTATCCCTTAGAAACTGCGCATTTTAAGCAATATATGTTTCTTTATTTCGTTGTGTAATAAATTATAACAATAATTTTGACTCTCTTACGTCAGTCTGATTGACAGCTTGCGTACTACGAATAACTTTTGCACTGTTTGGAAATTCGGAATGTGGTGGGTTTGAATCCCGGTAAGATAAATATTTTTGTGATTCTTATTATTTCTTTTTCATTTATATATTTCTTTTATTTATTTCTCGTTCTACTAAAACACCGAGCAAAGCTCGGTCAATCAGGTACTATTATTAAAGTGAGCTAATATGCCATCAAACTTTTGGATCAAACCGAAAAAAGATGAATTAAAATCGTGGTTCTTACTTACCGTTTCCTAACTCTACACACTATGTCCTGTCTGATAATTTCTCATATCTATGTAACACATCTAATCGCTCACAGGATGACGGGTCTTACCCTGGCACAAGATGGATCCTGGGCCAGGATTAGCGTAGTGCAGTATCACTCTAATAAACGTCAAGTAGGCTACATAAAATTTCCGAAGCAACGTTTATGAGTTTTAGTTAAGTATTACAAGCTGCTGTGTTCGGGTTCTTTGGGTTCTTTCACTTGGGGTTCGTTTTGGTCACAATTAGCAAAAATTTAAAAACTAAAGATAGGCTATGATATACATTTGACAGATCAAATCTTCATACAAGAAAAAGTTACTTCATCTTGGTTTTCACCATACTTCAAATGTCAGCCATCTTGTTTTCACCATACTTCAAATATCAAAATGGTCCCAAAAATATCAAATCCGAATCCGATTTTGATGAAATTTGGCACTGATATAGAGTAGCCGGGGAAGGGCATAGGCTACCTATTATTGCAGCAAAATGAAAACGTTACCGTGAGATTTCCTTAAGCGCGTGAAGTCGCGGAAAACAACTTGTGATAAAATATCTACAAGGACAAGGATTCATGATCATACATATTTAAGCTATTTTATAAAGGAAGTTAACTTACACAACGCACGGCATTAGGTTCTATGTCAATAAAATTCAGATTTACCGTTTATGAGTTATAAAAGTCGTAAAAATGTCCAGAGCACGAATTTATCTGCCAAAAACAATCTTCGGCGTATTGATTCGAATAACCGACGCAGGTCACGCCATGCGAATGGTTTTATATATGGCTCCATTAGGATTTGGTTAGAATAGTCTTGTCGATAGCTTATTTACGGCCAATAGCTATAAAGTGGCTAAAAGTTATGTTGCGTATCTTTTTGTCTAGCAACTGCGAGGCGACGAGATAACACGCCCTCCCGATAAAGCGGTATTTAGAAGATATGAATTGGACATCGCTTTGGAAAAAGATTTTTTTAGAAAGTACGAGCTAAGTGGACGTTAGGCATTATGGTTTACCTTTAAGTTAATGTTTTTTGGATTTAAATTTTGAAGTTACCTAATATTTAACAACGTTGACATTTTGATCTGAATTTGGTAATACGTTAATCATAATTATATAGAGATAATAAGTACCTAATAAGAAATTAAAATATAAGTCAATATTATGCAACTTTGTAGCAACTAGCACTGCAGGCAATAATTAAATGAGCTCCCATAATCCGCGTCACTCGACAACGCTTCTTATAAAATGAGCCCTATCATCGGCTCTCGACAACAAAGGTTTTTTTTCATAAAGTGTAAGGACGCGTGGTGGCCGTGCGGTGACTGCTCGAAAGCCGAACACTTATTTCATAAATTGAGCTTTCAGTGTAGGTCACAACGTACAAACTAATATTAATCGCACAACCACGACAACGTGGTGGACAACACACGCGGTGGTTAAGTTGTTGATAAGAACACTTGTTGATAAGAAGACTTTCGTCAGTCGTCGACTTTTCGTTTCGTCGTCGACAGTCGCCGCCACCGTGGCGGCCGCGTTGTGATTCTTGTGGTCATGTAAACGCGCCCTGAGTACGGCTTTTCATCAGATGATCACATGACCTGTAAAATATTGACAGTGGTTATGGTGCAGCCTGCAAAATACTGGTTGCACTCGATAACGATTTAACTCCCGTAGCTGAAACGAAAAAAGTGAATTTCCCTTCTTATTCGAGCAAAAAACTTTTTTTATTTAATTTCCAACAAGTAATTATGCAACTAAAGCCACTCTTTAAGTCGGATTACCAATGGCGCTTTACTCAATTAGACATAATTATTTTAAATTTTTTTCCTGACTCACAAACTCAAGAGATCGAGATATTGTAGTAAGGTAAATTGCCATTAATTTACTCAATATTAAGTTCAACGCCTTCGCACTAACGAAGTGCCTTGAAATTATAAGCCCAGACTTAAGAGCTCTGTGACATTTACATTATTTATGGAGAGTTTATACTGATTGTGCTACATTTCAAATAGGTGATAACCGAAAATATTACTTTTACACTTCAGTTAACAGTATGACAAAATATCAGGCAATTTGTCAGCTATTTTGATTATATTTCATAATCATATTACATTATAAATAAATAAAATACCTAACATATTATGTAGCCTATGTATATTTCACATGCGATAGAAGTGAAATATTCACTGACAGTTTTCAAAATAAAATAACATTTATTTCGGGCGGCATAGGCCCATATTATAAATACCTTACAGACTAACATACATATTATTATTATATACCTAAAAACTACACTTTATCACGTATTGTCGACGACGTGATGCGCGCTTCGTTCCGGAGTCTCTCCCGGAACCTCCGGTAGACCACACTCGTCGGCCAGATCTCCACTACCTCGAAGGTCGACAAAAGATACGTCGGCATTCTCACAAAGGAACTGAAGTTAACCTTATGGCGAGACTCCAGACGTTCGACCCTTAAGGCGATGGACGTCTTTTTGCGAATGTAGTCCATGACGTCCTCGACCTCCATTGACCAGTGCAGGTGGGATACGTACAACGGGGTCGCGGGTACCTCGCACCGCAGGTGCGGTTCCGGTACGTAAGGTGCGGTGCCGCAATGGTTGCGGGCGGCGAGCATCCTCTTCTTTCTTCTTTCCACCAGTATGAAGCCCTCCTCATCGCACCTTCAGCTCTCGTCCTTACCAAGTCGGGGAGGCTCAGCTTTGCGGCTCTCCACAGCCACGTGGCTCTCTTTCTCCCCCTTTGTCTTCGCCCGCGGGGGAGGTGCGGGGCGACCGGCGACAGCCGCAAAAGTTTTCTGCTGAGTCGCGTGTTGACTCAGCGTCTGCACGATCCGAAGGAGAAGGCGGGCGGGGCGGCGGCGATCGCTGACTCGTTGGATTCCGCTGACACGCAAAACGATGTGTCAGCTCGCACGCCGCTGCGACGTGTGTTGACAAAGGCGGTTGAATGATCGGGTGACCTATTTACTGAATTATTACATTTTAACTGTAGTAATTCACTACAGTCGTTTTGGATAACTTTGAATTGCTGTAAATAAAATTATGAAAAAGAATTATTAATTAATTTCATCTATCCTTTTTGTTGTTTCAATAACGTTATTTAGCAAACGTAAAAAAATAAATAAACTGTGTATGTCAAAATTAAAAAAAAATACTATTTTATTATTATATTTATTTTAAAGTGTTTGTTGCTGTGATTTGGAATCGCAATTAAATATACAAAACCTATTGTAAAGAGGTATGTTTTGGTGTTTATTTTTAAAATGTAGTTTATTTATTATTTTTTTCAAATTAGTCATCCGTATTTAATGGTAAAAATTGAGTAATATTAATAAAGTTACGAAACGTAATTTTACAAAATACCCGCAGTGACCCTTTTTACAAATTGAAAAGTAAACATAATAAGCCAATTGGTAAGCCTATTACTTTTAGTAAAGACGAAGAAACTAGCTTCAAGATACATTTGTTGATACTCACCGATTTGGGCATACCTATAAGCATGATGGACTTCAGATATGTAGTAAAAAATTACTTAGACAGCAACAATATAACATAGCCCCAATTTAAAAATAACCTGTCAGGTTACGAATGTGGTGTTTTGCTTTTAGAAAGACAGCAAAATTATATGGAAAGATAACTCACAACAAATCCCGAAAGAGGGCTCAAATCACACGGAAAATGGTCAAGAATTTCTTCGAAAACATCAAAACGAAACTAGAAAGAGTCCCACCAGAAAAACCATATAACATGGATGAGTCGGGATTCCATGATGACATTGGAAAGAAGAAATTACTTATTCGAAGAGACTCTCGACATCCCAAAGTCATAAAAAAATATGAGTAAATCTTGTTACACTGTGGTCTTCTGTGCAAATACTGATGGTGAAGTTATGATTCCCTTTTTTATATTCGAAGAAAAAAAATTCTGATCAGATTGGATTTTCAAGCTCCTTCAGGGTCGAGAATGGCAGTGTCCGACTCTAGATGAATAGATTCCTTTCTTTGAAGAGTGGTCGGAAAGACATTTTATCCCACACGTTGATAAACAGGGTGGCAAGAAGGTGTTATTGTGTGATAATCTCTGTACCCACATATCACCAAAAGCACTGCATCTTTGCAGCGAACATAACATCGCATTCATTTGTTTGATTCTCAATTCAACCCATCTGTTACAACCACTGAATGTGGGTTATTTTGCGGGCTTAAAAACTGCCTGGTGAAATGTCCTCAATAAATATCGATGTACCAGTAAATAAAAAAAAGGTACAAGCACTTCTGAAGCCTCTATTTGCCCAGCTGTTAAAAAAATCCCTCGATAGAATTGAAGGCACGTCTTCTGATAATTTCCTCTGATAAGCCGGATTTCAGACAATTGATTTTTATCCATTTTACCCATCTATAGTTTTAGATAAACTACCCACGTAAATCTCTCAGGCAGAAGTTTGTGACTCAGTACAACTTTCATCAATTACATGGAAGAAATAAGGAGACTTAAATGTGAAGAAAGGAGCAAAATACCAATTGCCAGTCACGGCGGGGAAAAGTGTTTCGGTTGAGGAGGTTGAAAAATATTATGAAGAAAGAGACAATACAAACAAAAGTAAAGTTCAAACGGGAGATGAAAGTTGCGCGCAAATCAAAAAACGAGGACGATCCCAGGGTTCTAAGAACAAAAAAAAAAGAAGGTTACTAATGATAATGAAAGAATATAGACTTATATAAACAAAAATGTGACTACCATAATAAAAACACTAGAAATAAAAATAAACTACAAATTCCTATATTTAGATTGAGCAAAACAAATAAGTCTTTTATGGGCAACTGTGTAAGATTTTATAATAAAATACCAGAACAAATAGTTTGCTTGCCAGAAACGAAATTTAAAAGACGTATCAAAGAAGTGCTAATCGAAAAAGCTTACTACAAAATTGATCATTTCATAAATGACAAAGATGTTTGGATCTAAATTGTAAATATATTTGAGTGTAGTTCTGCTCATGCTCTTTATCCACTGATTGACTTGTTATATATTACGAATTGTCTTGTTATGTTGTTAATGTAACGCTGTTTCTAATAATTAAGATAGTAGGACCGTAAGGTTTTATAGAAAATATGTTAAGCTTTCTAACTCCACAAAATTTATTTTCTTGCCGACTTGAATTGTATTTTAATCTTTATTGACGTCAAAAAGTGTTTTGTAAACCTATTTTGAATAAATTATTTTTGATTTGATTTGATTTGATTTGATAAAGAAGAAGAAAAAATAAAGATTATCAGAGTGACCAGGTTAAAAGTGAAGTATTAGATTAGATACAATTACTGAAAAAAATATGATGGTGAGTAGCAAGAAATTGAAAAAGAAGTAATAGTGGTAGAAGCTTTAGTTCACCAATCTCCTCCTCCAAAACTTGCTAAGAGATCTGATGGTGAAATAAGCAACTGTTTTGAAACTCAAGTCTCGGCAGAACAGGAAACAGAAGTTATAAATGAAGAAATTCCTGACATAGACATAGCAAGTGAAGTTATTTTTATGGATGAAGAAATTATTGAAGAATATACAGTAGATGAGACAACTGGGGAGTTACAGGTTGTGACGAATGAGAAGTGTCTAGGTAAGGGAGTCGTCGAAGTCCCGAAAATTAAAGAGGGTACATATTGTGTATTAAGAGAAGATGGTAGTTTGTTCTCAGGAGTAATATGAAAAGTTAGACCCTTACAAGTCTCTGTGCTCCAAAAACCTTTTTAGGGGAAGGTCTTGGCCTTCTAAAACTGAAATATGTCGAATCGATGAGGCCAATATAATCAGTATCCTAAAAGAACAACAAATATCCAGAAAATGCAGCCATATTTATATTGACGATGACAGTTTGTTCAGTTGTCAGTTGTCAGTTCAGAATAAATGACTTAAGAGATTTTTTTTTTAAAGAAAATGTTATTAGAATTTAAGATTTTAATCTCATACGATAGCCATCGAATGATCTTTTTCTCCCACAAACCTTGATTCACATGGCAAGACTGAGCTATCTATCATGAAAATATACGTCAATTAGATGTCATTTTGCTATTTAGGGTTTTTTTAATAAAAAACGTCATATAATGTTATCAAAACTTAAAATATTGAATAAAAAAGGTTTTTAATATATTTTACAGACAAATGTCATATTCAAAGTTACCCAATATGCATGATAACAGTGAGTTTGTAAAATCAGTCCTGTTGTTTTTTCTTTAAATTTATTATGTTAGCTAAATAAATCAACTCTATAGAACAATCTATAAAATAAATAAAAAATGTTCAGTCAGTAAAATAAACTTGTAATGAATATTAAATCAGATTTTAACATAAAAACTGTCAAAATGTTCAAAGATACCCAAATAGACTGTATGTAAGTCACGGATGGTAGATTCCGATGCATCCAATCTACCTCTAATCTCACCCAGCTCTGCCTTCATACTGTTGAAGTTCTTCAGCAGGCTAGAGACGTTGACGTGATCTATCGTTACCACCGGCACCTTGTGGAGATCTTTCGCCACAAAGACCGGCACGTCTGGATCCGTCTACTTCAGCAGGGAAATTATGTCCTGCACGCTTTGTTCGCCGCCATCTCGCCTCCGTGATGGCATGTTCGCGCTCTGGCCGAGCGTCTCGTAGACCAGCTGCTTGCCCGTGCAAATCTTCTCGCTGGTGAAGGAACATTTGCATATCTGCAAGATGCTGACCTGGTCTATAGTGTCGATGTCGTGCTGGATGAACGCCAGCAACTCGTTGGCCACCAACGCCATGGTGCAAGTGCACCGGCACAGCCACGCGACTCGAACAATTAAATTTGCTTCGTGTGTAATGCGGAGCGTGACCGTTCTATAGCGCTCAACGCACGGCACGACAAAAATGTATAAATGTTTAATCCACATAAAAACAATGATAGATTTTTATGAGCAAAAACGATATTATTTTAATACAGAAACAAATCTACAATACGACAGATTTGAGATGCAAGAAAATTGTGTTACTATTGTGTTGAAAATGCATTCTCGGAGGCCATTTTCAATCAGAAAGTCAATATGGTGTAAACCAGCTGCGTCCGTATCCGTGCTCGATGTTCGTTTGAATCGATTTTTGATATAACAAGGTTTGTGACAAGTCACTTTGGCTTGTAAAAATAGTGTGGTTATCATTATTTATTCAGATTCTAAGATGATTCATCATTCACTAGGCAGCCATTTTATGTTTTTTTTTGCCCGGACGCACTAAGGGTCAATTCACACCGAAATGAAATGATACGTGATATGGCGCTGCATTTTTTAGATAGCTTTTAAAAATTGAACTTTAATTTTTAAAATTTTTAAAATTAATTGAACACAAGAAGATATACGTTAATTTCATTGTAAAAGTTCAAAAATTCGAACTGACCCTTAGGTTATTATAAAGGAGCCCGGACGCACTAAGCAGCCACAAATGTTTTATGGTTGACACAGCCATGCTGCCTGGTGCGCGCAGCTCAGTTGGTCGAAAGTCTTACACACACTTTTCCCAACAGTCTAACAATACTTAAATTCCAAAACTTATAGTTTCATTATTTTAAACTCAATTAAACGTGGATTTTAAAACTAAAAAGTAGAAATTCTATAAAATTTATATACCTACCTCTAGTCTTATAGTCCTCAGATAGGTTAACCTAAAGATTCCTAAGAATTTTCGCGATCACCATGACCTTCAATTAATTAATGTACTAAGTAATAAAAACCTTGTTTTTTTTATAAAAACTATAATTCGAGTACGTAAAATATAATATATAGCCTATGTTACCGGACCTTATTACGAATCTATTGACACCTCATTCATTAAAATCGGATCAGTAGTTTAGGCGCTACGGTGGAAAAACATTACCCTTCCTTGTGGCCTCGCCGTAGTCGGGAAAAAGCTTCAAGGTACTCAATTATTGGAATTCTTAGAAGACCTGATCGCAAATATCCCTTTAGTATAAATTATGATAATTATAATATATTTTATACTAATTATTTTTTTAGTGACATACTTTGTAATGACAAAATAGTGTGTTCTTCAATAGTCTCCACTGTGGCTTACTTTAAGCCCTTAAGCGTCAAAATAGCTCAGCTTAGTTTTTCAATTTGAATACACAATTTTCAATCACCATAAACGGATATTCGGTACAAAGCGGCGTAGATTGTTAGCATTAGATCTGCTATTACCAATAAGCGAATTCGCTTTCGTAGCCGCTTTGTAAATTGCAGTTGGAACCGGCTGACACCAGTTCTATCCGGCGGAATCTAGTTTCGGCCGGGTCTCGCAGGGCGCGCGTGACGTGAATGCGTTTGATAAATCCAAGTATCGTACGTAATATGGGTTATATTTTAACACGTAACTTTGAACATAATCCGTAATGAGATTTTCACATGATACCTAGACAATACATAAACAATTCGTTCAGTTCCTTCCTGTTGTGGAGGGGATCTATACAAGATTAAAGTTAAAAACAATAGATGGAAAATAATGTATTGATCGGTAGCTTGAATTTCATGTATCTTCTTACTTTATCCCATTCAATGGGGTGATTATTTGAGCTTGAACATTTTATAAGTAAACAGACTCAGGCTGATAATGATATTATAAACAATAAAACGTGTCATATTTAATTGGATCCCTAAATTTCAATCTAAATCTGCCGAGCTTTTAATTAAATGACTCGTCCGTCACGAAATTAATGAACTCACAATGTTTGAAAAACGTGCACCAAATTTTAGATTGCGATATCGTTTGGAACACGTACGCAATTAATTTCAATTATTATGTGGCTGGTTTCTAAGGGCTCTTTGATACTATGTGGAAAGTATTGAAAGTTCTAAGCCGAATGGATACTGCTTTAAATTTCGCTACGATAGGATCGTAGCGAAATTTAAAGTCTAAGAATTCACAGAAGTTTTTTATTAAATTAACATAAATTACAATTAAAAAATACAGAATACATCATAATTGCTTATTTCAGACTAAGCACATAAGTTTAAAGTCTCATAGTTTTGGTAATGGTAATGTAACAACTTTTGCGCAAACGTGTTTCAACGATAAGAGGGTCACCTTCTAATAATCTTATTCGCACCAAAACTAGCTGTCACAGAGAACGCAATTTTATAATATTATCCTTTTGTGTTCATATAAAATGAATGAACTAGCTAAATAAAAACTTAAATCATGTAATAAAGTGTAAAATAGATGCCACGAATGAGTAGCGTTTTTTATTTTATTTTAATCAATTGTTGGATTTACTGAAAGATCAGAAATGTATTCTACAGAATGGACATTACTTACCCAGGAAAATCCGCCCCTCTTATCCTCAACTTCGGTATGATTCGATTGTGAAGTGGCAATACTATGGCTGTGTTTCAATTTGAAGAGACGCACTTCAAATATTTGAATATCAGATCTTTATAACCATTCTGCTGATCCAAAAATTATTCTACCAATATTTGGAGAATGGAAACGGAAATACGCTTTATTTTAAATAAGATTCTAGTGCGCTTCATTCAAGAATATAAGAAAAAATATCCGAAAAATAATAGTCTAACACAATGTTACTGCCAACCTAAATATTTTACAAGACAATGTAAAATCTTATTTGAGATTACGTTGGGCTACTTTTTCATCAATTTTGGCTTCAGCAAGACAGTTTAAGATTTATCAAGCGTCCCAGTCTTCGCTATCTGTGATAAATGCACAGACCAAATTACCTTCTGTAAATTAAGCAAGTATTAATTAATAAATGATCTTAATTTGTCCGTTCTACTCTGGGGATACGTCAATCGGGCTTAAGTCATTAATTCTGGAGCTTAGCTATTAATGTTCCTATAAAGTACAAGCCCTAGCTCGTGCCAAGTACAACGAAACGAGAGTTCCGACGCCAACTACATGGACGAATTATGCAAAAGCTTCTATTAATTCCGCTTTGTCAAGCACGCTTATATCTAGATGAGTTCGTGTATTGTCTTATTGGACTAGAATAGTATTAACTAATATTTTATTGTCATTATCGTTGTTTACATAACTATCATCATATTTTTTATAACTATATCATCATTTTCTGTATCAAAATCATCATTGCAATCTTCATTATCACCACGAATTTTAAGGTATATTTTTATTATCACACCTAAATTATATTCATGTACAGGATTATTTAATTAACATTAATTCTCAAACAACAGAGGTTAAAATTTTATAAAGATATCATAATCCACTAAGTAGAAGTTTGCATGCTGTTAAAGTTTACCGAAATTCCCTCGCTAAATTACATACACCCAAACCCATTGCGCAGAAAAATACACCTCGTTAGCTTCATCGGTATTTTCCTCGAGCACGTGTTACACAATAACATTAAATTAAAAATGGAAACTCGCAAAATCCTTTCATAAAATACTCCCTACGCGACAAGTAAAATTATCGTTCGGAATAAACCCAAGACTTTGCCATGGAAAATTAACCTCTATATACACATTATGAGGTATTGTGTTTTTATAAATGATTCTCATTTCGTCTCAGAAAAACTGAGAATATTTTCTCGGCCTCAGTTATTTATCAAACAAATGCGGGTCTGATGTTTATTATTTGATATACTATGCTAAAATTGTATTACAATGTTTAACTTGTGAAAAATTGCTCGGTATTAAGTCATCAGCGCCACCTTTTGTTACTGTGATTATTGTGATAAATAATAATAGATCGTGCTAGCTTCATATTTTAATTTTATAAGCGTACATATTTAGACATATATTATATTTTTTAATTCTTCCAGCCAACCACGCATATCAAATTAAGACACGACACGCTAAAGTTGTTAATATATCGCAATATAGCAATAAAGTTGTTTATATAACGCAATACGAGTATTACTAACTACTACTAATTAACTCGTAGCAGGTCAAGAGACATGATCAAATATTGATTTTTGCCTTAAAAATAAAAAAAACTGAAATCGTTTCAAGCATCATTCTTTACGATTCGTCGTTTTAATTGCACTCACACTGGAGAGCTTTGAGCTTGTGGAGTGAACACTTGAAGTTTATGTTAAAGTGCTAATTATACTAAAAGTGTTTCTAAGCAGAAATTATGAGATAGCATGTGACCTTATCTTATTATACAAAAAGCACTTACACCTCATAAACTACGCAACAGCTTTTAATGCGTTTTTTGTCAATAGACAAATCGAAATATCCAATAACATTACATATTTAAAAGCAATAAAAAATGCCATAAGCAATCGAAGCAGCCCGAGGCAGGCAAAATCTAGTGTAAAGTGATAAAAAAGCAAATTTACACACAAGTTATCTGTGGCATAATTAATTATACAAAACCAATTTTAAAACTCCTAGGAGCTTAGTTAGTAAAATTAGTAAAACTGATTTGGAATAATATCCTGGAGGCAGTCTTTAGTTGTATTGCGATTTTGGCAGATAAACTGCTGTGTGACTGTTTATATCAAAATAGATTTGGAAACATCTCTTTGCAAAAAAGGGTCCATATTTCGAGGGATAATTTGTGGTTTTCCCCTTTTACTACACGCTAGGGAGCCCTCACGGAAAGTAGGAAATATTTGCGCGAAATGCGAAATACCCTGCCCGAACTAAGGGAGTCACATATTTGAGAATCTATGCAAATATCTACTTTTATTGATAGGACATCGAGATAGGAGATAGAAATTAATTTAACAAATAACTTCCCCACACTGATTTCGGTACAGGAGTAATTTTATAGTGCCCAAGTGTGTGCGCAGTATACAAGAGCACTCTCTCTTCCTTTACTCTCATAACCCAGTGGGACGAATAACCGACACGACTGGCGAGAGATCAGGCACAGGTCCGACTTTTTACATGCCCATCCGACACATGGATCATCTTTCTTGTTTGACATTCATCATGTCATCATCATCAATCAGGTGATCAGCCTGCATTGTTCTAACCAAACTTGGAACCAACACTTTTGTTGTTCCAATGCGGGAATCGAACCCACCACCTCCGAGTCGAAAGCCAAGCTCTAATCACTAATACATGGAGGAAGAAATTAATTATTAGACCGAAAATGGAGCAGATGATAATAATACTAAATAATCCCCAATGGGTAACCCGTTGGTTGGTTGGTTAACCACGACACATGGGTTAATTTTTAACAAAATATGCTTTTACCATATTTTATTTTATTTGGTTTATTAGGAGGAAGTTATAGTTTACATGGAGAGAAGTCCCTATAAGAAAGTCTAAAGAGTTACGTGTGATTAATCTTGGATAGGTATAATTGACCTGAATAGAAGTTACTTTGGCACCAAGATTTAAATTTTCGTCTGTAAATAAACATTAGTTTCATATTATATTTCTTCAAAATAATAATATATTATATCATTACTTTGAAGATTTTTTCATGAAATATCGAATCAGCATGTTCATTTTTTTCCAAAATCGGTCGATCCGATTTCTAGGCTAGGATTATCAAAAATCTATGAATTATGCAGTTTCAGTTTTTGTCAGAAGCGTGCTCGCAACTCCTTCCATCATTTTTCGTTATTCCTTGTAGTTTCGGATTTCGCGTACTGCCCACTTGAAAAATTCATTCTGAATAATAGAATAAAGACTTTATGGTACTTTTAACCTTTGTTAGCAAAATTTCACCAAGTCTCATTATGTTTCTTTTGATTTCAATGTCAAAACCCTCCGGACTTACAAATCCGATTAAAATTCTCAATTATATGTTGATGGAGATATAAAGTATGAGATAAATTATGGGAAATTGAATTTGTCAAAGCTGGAATGGAATAATAATAATTTATTCAGTTATTAGAATGATGACTGAAATTAATTATATTGTAATTGTCTCAAGGGTAACCGCCGTGAAATAAAAGTTGCATAGTTGTTGGCCTACGATACGCGACGCTACGCGGCGCTGCATTTTTAAGATAGGGTATTCAAAATCGAACTTTATTCACGACACAAAAAGGTACATGTTTAATATGACATCAATACACTGCACATGCGCTAAAACATTCGAACTCTTACAAAGAAACGTGTATCTTGTTGTGTAATGAAAAAATTTCAATTTAATAATAATTGTACGGTCAACATTGTGTCGACTGTACCGTACTTCACGTTTCACACTATCAGCGTGTACGTCGCCATGCGACATAAAAATTAAATATTTTAACCAGTTCGCGTCAAGCCGCCAATCGGTTCGCGTGCACTCTTAACCATTTCACCGTTTTACCATTTAGTATAAGTTAAGCGTTCAATAAACCCATTGAGCTTAACTTGTCTTTTACTCCTGTACGGACACCAAACCACCGTACATTATGGTCCTTCGAGCCTTTAACCAGTGACCAGTTAATTTACCATTTAACCAATCGAGGATCATTGCGATTTTTCGAGTATTTAACCAATGATCAGTAACTTACCCCCGTACTTCGCGTGTGAAGTGAAACCAGTGGACCAGAACCAAACCAGTGTACCAATTTCAACCAAAGTGCTTGTGTGTGGAAATTAGCCAGTTCACCAGACCAGCGACTTCACCAGCTATTACCACCAGGGAGACTTCAGATTACATACCAGGTCGCCACGTACCAGTCTTCAAGTAAGATCTTTCCTTTTTTCAACTTTTTTACCACTCTCTATAGGCCATTTTAATGCCCTCAACCATGGAGGCTCTATTAAACACCCAGAACCAGATCATGTCCGCGATTAACAATATGTGTGTTAATTTCAAGAAGGACGGGCCGGATCGTAAGACGGCCGCCTATATAGAAAAACGTCTTGACATGTTGGACTCGTACTGGAATGAATTCCAAACCAACCATACCAGGCTATGTGCTGAATTCCAAGATCTTAACCACCACTATTTTACGGAAAACCATTACCAACGGACAAAAGATTTTTACCACGAGGTTAGGAGTATGATCTCTAAATACGTAACCAGCGAACCCAGCAAACCATTTCTGAGACCAGCTACACCATTATCGCAGGGCTCAGATAGGCGCGATTTTTCCTCTCCCGCCCAGGAAGGTAGCTCTCTTAGTTTTCCTGCGCCTAAACTTTCGAACCAAGGTAATTCCAGTAGGGTAGAAGAAATGCTTTGAAAGCAAAAGAGCAACTTCAAGGCGCTTTCTCGAACCATAGAGGCGGTTGACCTTGAAAGCTGCTCCGAACGCTGGGAGTTAAAAGATATTTTAAGAAGTATTCAATTTTCTCTTCTTCATTGGGATATTGACAGCGAGGGATTGTTAGAGAACGAGGACTATGAGACAGCCTTCGTTGAGATGGACAGAAAGTACTACACCATGAAGAAAGCCGTGAACAAACAGATGTGGTCGTCATCTTACAGGGAACGTTCAACGCCACAAATGGACATTCCTACGTTCAGCGGAAATTACCAAGATTGGATATATTTTAAAGATTTGTTCTCCGAAACTATTCACAATAATAAATCCTTACCAAATGCGCAAAAGATGCAGTTTTTGAAATGTAAGCTCCGCGGGGAGGCTGAAAAATTAGTTCACCATTTACGCATTAATTCAGAAAATTATGAACTGTGCTGGGAAATATTAAACTATCGTTACCATAATACTAGGTTAATATTTAATTCCCACATACAATTATTATTAACCATGCCTACCATTCAACAACAATCTGCAGTGGTCATCAAAAAGTTACATGACACCACCAACGAGTGTCTTAACTCTATAAAGGCAATGGGAATCGACATCTCTAATTGGGACCCATTGATTGTATACATTATATGCCAAAAGTTAGATACCGAAACCCATCACGACTACATAGAGTCGCTAAAGAATCCTAAGGAACTGCCGTCTTTGTCTGAATTTTTGAAATTTTTAGAAATGAAGTTTACGTCTTTAGAAAGCTCTCGTCGTAAGCAAGATTTCAACAAAACAGGTCCACCGCAAGTATATCAAAACCAATACCAAAAACCATAGGTCGATAAGCAACAAACTAATCTTTACATAACTTTATGAACAGAAACTTTAAATCAAGGCAAGCTGTAATAAACCATGTCAATACGAAGCCAATAAACATTGCGACACAACGGAAATGCATACTCTGTAAAAACTTTTGCCATGAATTGTTTAAATGCAAACAATTTCTGGAATCGTCACCGCTGAATAGAGTTAAAGTAATAGAAACAAATAAATTATGTAAAAACTGCTTAATTAACCATTATGACAAGGAATGTTCTTCGAAAAAATTAGCCGTTTTTATAACCAACAGGTGGTGGGAGTTGGTGCGAAAGCCAACAATAGTCGGGGAGTTGTTCAGATTGCAGTATCTTCGATTCATAATAATTTTACATTTAAGACCGAAGCCTATGTTTTGAAACATGTCGTCGGGAATTTACCAAGCGAATCCTTTGAAAAACCAGCGTGGCCGTATTTACAAAACTTACCACTAGCCGAACCGGATTTTTATAAAAGTAGACCAATAGATTTAATTTTAAATGTCGATGTTTACGAATTAATAATTTTACCAGGTTTAATTCGTAATAACACATCACTACCAATCGCGCAAAATACCAAGCTCGGTTGGATTTTAAGTGGAACCCATCCCAAAAATCTTGCAACATCATCATGATCGATTTGCAAGATATACAGCGGTTCTGGGAGATTGAAGATGTCTCAGACAACTCTATAAATATATCTGATGAAGATAACTATTGCCTTCATCATTACCAGCAGCATACGACGCGTCAACCAGATGGACATTACGTCGTAAGATTACCACTCAAACCAGAGATTACCGAAAAATTGGATGACTCTAAAACTAAAGCTGTGGCCCAATTTCATCAGTTAGAACGAAGATTTTCTAAAAATGTAATTATTGAACAAAACTACAAACAATTTATACATGAATATATTAATTTAAACCGTATGAAGAAATGCAACGGAAACCCGATACTTTAATGTTATTTGCCGCACCATTGTGTAATACGAACGGATTCAACGACCACTGCCACGCGAGTTGTTTTTAATGCGTCAGCGAAAGCTGCGACTGGATTTTCGTTGAATGACCTTATGTACAGCGGACCAATTTTGCAAGAAGATTTATTTGCACTCATTTAAAGGTGGAGGCAGTACCAAATAGCCTTCACAGCTGATATAGAGAAGATGTTCAGGTTTATAAATGTCCATAAGGATGACCAGCCGCTCCAGAAGATTATGTGGAGAGACTCAGAAGGGCAACCATTAGAAGAATACTAACTTACCACTGTCACATACGGCACCAAGGTCGCACCATTCCTAGCCATGATGACATTGAAGCGTCTGGCTAATGATGAGGGTCACCGTTATCCAGAAGCAACCGAAGCTCTGGCTACCAGGTTCTATATGGATGACCTGCTTCATGGACAGAATGACCTGGAATCTGCTAAAAAGTTAATTTCTGACCTCATAAATCTCCTTAAACTAGGTGGATTTAATTTAAGGAAATGGTCGTCTAACAAACCAGATGTATTACCTGATAACCAGTCATCGTGTGAAGACCAAGCATATTATGTTTTTAAATACCAGGAATCAACCAAAGCATTAGGACTTAAATGGCATTCTAACGAAGATTATTTTACATTCCAATTAAAATCCGAACCAGTCTGTAAGCTAACCAAAAGAAGTTTACTCTCGAATATATCGAAAATATTCGATCCGCTTGGATGGCTTTCTCCCATAACCACAAAATTGAAATTACTTATCCAAGAAGTTTGGGTTTTAAACCTTCAATGGGACGACGACCTTCCAGCTAATATAAACAAAAAATGGAAAATCATGGGAGCTGATATCATCAATGTTAATCATGTAAACATACCGAGATGGATACAGTGTTCTAAGAACGATACCATAGAATTACATGAGTTTTGTGATTCATCGCAAAATGCCTACGCTTGTGTTGTGTACTGCAGAGTCAACAATATTCACAGCAACCAATCTTCTGTAGTCCTAGTGGCTGCTAAGTCTCGTCTCGTACCGGTAAAGAAAAATGTTTCATTACCGAGATTAGAATTATGTACCGCTGTTCTACTTACCAAGGTCATGAAAATCACCTGTAATTGCCTAACAGATTAAAACATCATAGTCTACGGTTGGTCCGACTCGACAGTAGTTTTGGGTTGGCTAAATGGCGATCCAATTAAGTGTAAACCATTCGTCGCGAATAGGGTGAAGTAGGTGATAAGACGTTATACCACCAAGTAGCTGGCATTATGTATCAACCAAAGATAACCCAGCTGACTTCGCGAGTAGAGGTATCACCACAGAACAGCTGATTAACCATTCCATGTGGTGGACAGGACCCCACTGGCTACAATCATTCGAAGAGTCAAAATTAACCAACTCATCATATACTACCAGCAAAGAGCTTAAAAAAACAGTATTAAATATAAACGTCACAACGATTAAATGTGAAAACAAAGTCATACAAAATATTATTAGCAGATACGGCGATTTTACGTGAGCTTCCATGCTTGCGTGGGTGTTGCGATTTACACCTAAATCATATAAATAACCACGTTACCTAACTATATTTGAAATAAGAAAAGCTAAATACTTAATTATAAAATATGTACGGCAAATAGATTTTTTAGAAGATATGCAATATATTAAAAATCATAACCAATCTAACCCTAAGCACAGAATAGATAATAGTACAAGGTACAGAAGTCTCTCTGTTTTGATCTTTACAAATGCCGCCTTTTTATGTGCCTATATAATTATTATTAACAAACGGACCGCACGCGAGCAGCCGAAATTGAGCTCTCTGGCGCCGCGCGAAGGTCGACATTATTCCAAACCTTGTCAGATATTCCGAAAATAGGGTTGTCACTTGTCAATACTTTAATTAAATATCTTAGATTATACTATCAGATTTATACTAGACGACGATATAATATATAATAATGATATAATACATATTATATAGATACCATACAACATACCGACCGAACATAAATACCACGCAAGGTATACAAGCGGACTGTTATACCTATGTACCTATTAGATAAATGAATACCGAACATATAAATCAGTTTACACAGACACGACACGTGATTTTCTTTTGATGTAGGTATGGATTATATGTATGTATATGCAGCTACCTACCACCTATTTTAAATAAGCATATAATATAAAACTATTGTGTGTATATTTAATAATTATTGTTATAGATTTAGGTACCATGACCGTAGATATAAATGAGTAATGATTATCGTACCATTCGCTATCTTTCTCACTTGACGGAACCGAGAAAAACTGACAATTGCTATATTTTTCATTGTCCCGACAATCGGCTGCAATGCAGTATTTTTTTGGATACATATTTTTGACAATTAAAATATGACACGCGTTTGCGACGTAAAGTGAGTCGTACTGCGTAAGAGGCGCGCGCGTGCGCCACGGCCGGTCAGTGCGTGGCAAGTAGCAACCATTGAATCGCCCCAACGTTGGGGAGTCTCGGTATGTACTTGTAGCTCGGCGGCGGAACGGCGTAGTGACACCCCCCTGCCCTAAGAGTAATTTACTAAAATTAAAACTATTTATTGATGACCAAGGACTTTTAGGGTGGGGGGCGATTGACCAACGCCAAAATAGTAGATAGGATGAAACATCCGTGCATTTTACCACATAACCATCAACTTACCGACATGCTTATTGACCAGGCGCATAAAATGACCTTCCATGGGGGTGCACGATTAACCTTAGCTTGGTTGCGTCAAACATATTGGATTTTAGGAGGAAACAATGCTGTAAAGAAGAGGCTGCGTAGATGTGTGCTGTGTAGAAGGCACGACCCCCTGAAACATGACCAGTTGATGGGAGATTTACCACCAGCCAGGATCAACAGAACCCGTCCTTTCTACCATACAGGGGTTGATTTCACTGGTTTTGTTGACGTCAAGTCTGCAAAGGGAAGAGGCGTGAGATGTACCAAGGGATATATCGCCGTCTTCGTGTGTATGGTAACCAAGGCCGTGCTCTTGGAGTTGGTCTCTTATCTCACTGCTTCATCATTCTTGGCAGCCCTACGAAGGCTTGCGGCCAGGAGAGCATCGCCCGGTCACATTTATAGTGACAACGGGACGAATTTCATAAAGGCGAATAGAGTTTTGCAAGAAGAGATAATTAATTTAAAATCTATATTAAATAACGATTTTTATGCAGAAATAGCTGATATGTCAATAGAATGGCACTTCAACGCGCCTTCTTGGCCTAGCGCAGGTGGTCTGTGGGAGGCGGCCGTAAAGAGTCTGAAATACCATCTGAAGAGAGTGATAGGCGAGCAAAAGCTCACCTACGAGGAGTTCTCTACCTTGTTAGCTCAGCTAGAGGGCTGCCACAACTCTAAACCTCTATGCCCGTTGAGTGAAGACGTTGAAGACTTAGATTTCCTCACTCCGTCTCATTTTCTTTTTAGTGGACAAACATTAACCATTATTGAGCCATAACACGATTTACGAACCAGATGGCAGCTAGTGCAAAAAAATACCAAGATGTGTGGAAGAGATTGAGAACTGAATATCTTACACAATTGAACACAAGGTCTAAGTGGCAACATTCACAACCTAGATAAATAAATCTAGGTGATATTGTTATTATACACGACGCTAACCTGCCACCGGGTAAATGGGCTCTCGGTCGAATCGTGCAGCTACATCTGGGGCAAGATGGGCTAGTAATAGTAGTTTCCGTAAAAAAAAATGGCGGTGTGAAAAGACCAGTTGTGAAATTATCGCTTTTACCAATTAACCATTCCAAGGACGAGGACATAAACCAAATTCCCCCAAAAACTGATTGTAACCAGCCGAATAACCAGTCTAATAATAATTTACCAAAACCAAATCGGCGAGATAGAAAAGGCATTTACCATTTATTTACCATGACACTTATGTTATTTACGTTTTTATTTTCACCAGCCGCATGTGCATATAACACAATAAACTTTAACGGCACTCAAAGTATATACTTTGATAAAATATCTACCATGCGATTAGTTCAAGTCGAATAGAAACTGATAGTATATTATGATTTAGAACCATATTGGCAAGGCAGTAAATTATGAGATAATATATTAGATTAATATTACATGCTATATATAGGCTATAAAATAAAACAAATGCGTTCAGAGAGTGGTCTAAAGAGTGGTGGATATCCTATCACGACGTTCACCATTACGTCGCGATATACGTGGTGGCGGGTGTGTTGGTGGCCGGGACAGCCGCGCACGCCCTGCGGCGATGGCGCTCGCGCTGCTGCTGTCACCAGGACTCCAGCACACTGGCAGCTGCTAGCGTAGCGCCGGCGCTTGCCGCGTCGGTCCCGCTGCGCCCTGAGCCGGGGGGGTTGGCGAAATCAGCGTTTGTGTATAGTGTTAGTGATCAGTGTGTAAGTGTAGTAAATCATTGGCAATCAAGTGTTGAAAGTAGTGATAGGTGTAGTGATAAAGTGAAAGACCAGCCCACTTCTCCTATAGTGCATAAGCATCATTTTAGTGATTATTGTGATATAGACATTAGGGTACCATTAGATTAAGCAAATATTGTTTATCACCTTGTCTCACGTCACTCACTAACCATTAAACCATTAATTTTTTGATACCATTATCACCACCATTCTTTATTCTCACGCGGTGGCAGCATGTACGATCAACAGTGTGTCGACTGTACCGTACATCACGTTTCACATGGTCAGCGTGTACCTCGCCACGCGACATACAAATTAAATATTTTAACCAGTTCGCGTCAAGCCGCCAATCGGTTCGCGTGCACTCTTAACCATTTCACCGTTTTACCATTTAGTATAAGTTAAGCGTTCAATAAACCCATTGAGCTTAACTTGTCTTTTACTCCTGTACGGACACCAAACCACCGTACAATAATCTTTATTCAGGTTAAACACTATAAAACCTCAATCTACGGCATACAGCCTTACAGTGTGGCGTAAATATGGTTTTATAGTAGGTACAAATGTGGTTGGATCGCAACCGGCATCTTAGGTAGGTTACAGTGCAAGTGTGATAAAGCCACCACTCGCTTTCCCAACACCAGATAAATACATAATAACCAGCATGTTATCGTGTGACGTTCAGTACCGTACATTTGAAAGGTTCTATATTAACTAGGTAGAAAACATTAAGTAACTAATCTCAATACACTATACGAATTGAATAAATCAAAATTAAAAACAAATAAAATAATAAAAATTGCATTAAATTAGTATTGTGTTCGTTAAAACTAGTGAGATAATTTCAATATCATTTCATCGAATATAAGTAAAAAGTAACACAATTAAAGAATCAACTTAACTAAAACAATTAAATTGTGTGAGTTAGAATATTGCATTAAAAATTAGATGTTATGTTAAATTAAAATCACGTGAAGTAAAAACGAAAGTATTAGTGAATCTATATTATAATAATTATTATTATTGGCAACAGGTTGTGTGTGCCTTAATAGACACACACAACTTCACACCTCAATTACCTCTCACACACTAACGTGTGTGAGGTAATTGAGGTGTGAGTAAGTAAACAAGAGTAAGTGATACAACTGCTACCTGCGTTGACAATATTTTTACTAGTATTACTCCTTATAAAAAAGAAAAAATTAATATGCTTAGCTCAGATCACTGTGGATAGCTGGCTTCATTTAATAATAATTGTGACAATAATCCGAAAGAAAAGATTGTGTTTATCCCTATAAATAAAAAACGTATAGAGAAATTTAGAAGTAAATTAGCTGAAAATATTCAGTACTGGAATGAGTCCAGCAGCTCAGATGAATCTTTTAATAGTGTATTTATGTTAGTAAGAATATAATTAAATTCAGTATTTACTTATAAAACGACCAGACTCTACAATAAAAAAATAAATTTTAATGACTGGACAACTGCAGGAATTTAAAAAAGTAGGCAAAGATTATACGAATTATATAACGAAAAATTGATAAATAATACTAAAAGATTTAAAACATATTTAAAAAGTTATTCAAAAATTTTTAGAAAAGTATGTAAAGCTGCTAATGTTCTTAATATAAAATATTCTAATAACAAACTAAAAGTCGCATGGAAAATAATTGCTAGTGAGACTCGAAAAGCCACCTGTGTGACTCTGACTTTGAATTTTGTATTTTTAATAAAAATATTACTTCTGACTTTGAAGTTTCGACAGTCTTTGAGAAGTTTTTTGCTGACAATCCGGTCTCAACTACCTAATTCCTAAATTCTTCGCCTGCAGCTGCTGAAAAGATACTCAGAGAAGGAAGGAATGTAATGGCAATTTTAAATTTAGAGAAATTGATTCCAGAGATATTATAAATATATTTCAGTTGTTAAATATTAAAAATATTACCGATCTCTGGGGTATGTCTACCAGAAATATCAAATCAATAATTGACATTGTAGCTCCTTACCTAGCCATAATATATAACAATTATATAAAAAGTGGTGTATTTCCTGACTTAATGAAGCATAGACTTAAGGTTATGCCTCTTTTCAAAGCTACTAAGGCGGGTCAATAAGTCCGTGACTTTTTGAATTTCTAACCTCCTTACTGAAAAAGCAACACTACTCCTGTCAACAGGCATCTGTCAGTTGACTCCTATCAAAATTTGAACTTGCTGCGTCAGTTAGTTTGTGTTTTACAGCTATCTTTATCAGACTATCCAGTAACTTAAGGAAACAATGGAAAAAAGTGAATTTCGTGTGCTTATTAAGCATTATTTTTTGCGAAAAAAAAACCATTACCGAGACCAAGGCTAAGCTTGATAAATACTATGGGGACTCTGCACCATCGATTTCAATGGTAAAAAAGTGGTTTACTGAATTTCGTTGTGGCCGTACAAGCACTGAAGATGCCGAACGTCCTGGACGCCCAGTTGAGGTCTCTACACCTGAAACAATCGAAAAAATTCACGATATGGTGTTGGCCGACCGAAGATTGAAAGTGCAAGAGATTGTGGAAGCCATAGGCATCTCGCATGGCTCAGTGGTTTCAATTTTGAATGATCACTTGGGCATGAGAAAGCTTTCCGCAAGATGGGTGCCGCGTTTGCTCACAGTCGACCACAAACGCAATCGTGTAACAACTTCACAGGAAGGTTTGGCGTTGTTTAATCACAATATGGAGGAATTTTTTAACCGTGGACGAAACATGGATCCATCACAACACACCAGAGACCAAACAACAGTCAAAACAGTGTGTTTCTAAGGGTGAATCGGCGCCAAAGAAGGCCAAGGTGGGTTTGTCAGCCAATAAAGTTATGGCGACTGTTTTTTGGGATGCACGTGGGATAATCCACATTGACTATCTTCAAAAGGGAAGAACAATTAATGGGGAATATTATGCCAACTTATTGGACCGCTTCAATGAGGATTTGAAAACAAAACCGACCTCATTTGGCCAAGAAAAAAGTTCTTTTTCACCAAGACAATGCAAGGGTGCACACATGTGCAGTTGCCATGGCAAAATCCATGAATTGGGCTATGAATTGCTCCCACATCCACCCTATTCTCAAGATTTGGCTCCGAGTGACTACTTCTTGTTCCCAAACCTGAAAAAATGGCTCGGTGGAAAAAGATTTGACTCCAATGATGAAGTCATCTCGCAAACAAAGGCCTATTTTGAGGATCTCGACAAATCATATTTTTTGGAAGGGATAAAAAAGTTGGAGAAGCGTTGGACAAAGTGTATAGAGCTCAAGGGGGACTACGTTGAAAAATAAATGATTTATTTATCAAAAAATCTGTGTTTTATTCCAAAAGTCACGGACTTATTGACCCGCCCTCGTACAATTAGGTCTGACCCAGCAAATTATAGACCGATATCGATACTACCGACTTTTAGTAAAATATTTGAAAAAATATCTTAAATCAACTAACAGTACACTTAAATACACATAATTAATTGCATATTACACAATTCAGTTTTACTAAAGGTCGGTCTACTACAAATGCAGGTATCAAGCTTGTTTGTAGTATATTCGAGGCATGGGAAGAGGTGCAGGATGCATTAGGGGTTTTTCGCGACCTTTCCAAGGCATTTCATTGTATAGACCATGCTACAATAGTCAGAAAATTACACCACTATAGCATAAGGGACTCGGCTCTTAATCTTTTGAGTTCTTATCTTAAAAATAGGGCTCAAAGGGTATAAGGGTATTGTGAAAAGTCCGCTAGGACTTAAATAGAATTAGGTGTCCCACAGCCATCTATTTTAGGTTTTTCTCATCTACATAAATGACTTGCCTTATCTAGTTCAAGATAGACACGAGATAGTACTCTTTGCCGATGACACTTCACTAATATTTAAAGTGAAGCGACAACTAGCAAAAACAACGCGGTAAACAGTGCTCTCTCAAATATAGTAAACTGGTTAAGTGTCAATAATTTAGTTTTAAATGCAAATAAAACAAAGTGTTTGAAGTTTAGCTTGCCAAATTTTAGACAAATACAAACCAATCTACTACTTAATGATATGAAAATTAACTTTGTAGACTCCACTGTATTCCTAGATTATTCCTATATTACGCTAGATTGTAAATTACAGTGGGGTCCACATATTGCTAACCTATCAAATAGGCTCAGTTCTGCAGCATATGCAGTCAGAAAAATTAGAGAAATTTCAGATGAAGAAACGGCACGCCTGGTTTATTTCAGCTACGCCGACATAAATTCAATATTTATGCTGCAGAAGCGAGCTATTCGTGCTATTTATAAAATGTCCCCTATTGAATCTCTGAGAGAAAAGTTTAAAGATATAGGTGTACTGACCGTAGCTTCTCAGTATATTTTGGATAATTTTTATACGTTAGAAAAAACTTAAGCAATTTCAAGAAGAAAAGTGATAATCATTGTATAAACACTAGAAATAAGCATAAGCTAGATGTACCAGTAATAAGGCTTAGCAAAGTAAGTAAATATTTTAAGAGCCAATGTATATGCCTATACAATAGGATCCCAGAAAACGTTAAAAACCTTTATAATAATAAATTAAAAAAGTAGTCAAATAACGTTTCTATGCTAAGCTTATAGTAAATGACTTTGTTAACGATTGCACACCTTACTTATGTACTTTTGATTTTTTTTTATATTTAACATAGATTAAAGTTTACAATGTAAGATATATATTTCTTTCACGTCACTCTGATTTAGCAATCAGAGTGACGTAAGAGAAATTAATTAATGAAATTATTTTTTTATTTCTAAATGGCTCTAACAAGCTTTTTTAGGAAAGTCAACAGAAAAAGCTACCACCGGTTCAACCCTAACCTGCCGAGAAGAACCGGCGTAAGAAACTCGCATGGCAACAAACATCTTTTAGCAAAAAGATTTTATAAATATATATATAAATATATATAAATATATATATATATATATATATATATATATAAAATAACTCTAAGATAAAAGTAGACTAAGTTACGCCTTCTAACATCAGTTAACTATCAGTGAAAATCGGTCCTGCCGATTCAGAGATTAGCCGGAATAAATAGACAGACAGATATATATTTCTATGGATATTTATTGTAAATTTTTTTTTAGTTGTACTAAAACTCCGAGCAAAGCTCGGTCTCCCACGTACTCTTACACTTTAAACGAGACAATATTGTATCTTGTATATTATATATAATAGTTATCTCGGCAACGGCTGCAATAGTCTGTCCCTCAATAGTTCTTGTAACCTAATACACGGTAAATATTCAAATAAAATATGGAAGAAAACAAAATTTAAATACTTAGTTGTAAAATTACAAAATTCAAAGTATAGGAAGTTCCTTAAATCAGTGTACGTTGATAAATGACAAGTAAAACAGAACCACTTTTGAATAACTATTACACAACAATCAACAATTACTTTTTTATATGGCCATAAATAAAATTCCATATAGGTTAAAATTATTGTTATCAATGTACCAAGTAATAATACCTACAGAAAACAAGGAATTCCGTCAAATACAAACCCTTGCACTTTTTGTGAAGTATAAAATTAATAAATATAAGAATCAGATTTACAGGGCCTATAAATAAAAAGCGCATTATAAACAATCGAAGTTGCAAATTTATAAAATGTATCAAGCAAAGTTAGCAAAGAGTAGCAAGGCACGTAGACGTTAATATCTGTACTGGTTAAAGAGTCCATAAGCGGCAGCAGGTGCGAGCGAGACAAATATAGTAGCGATTATAGACTTATATTATACTGTCGTATAGACCACCTGTCAGCCCGAAAATGCGTGACGATTTTCGATTTGTCAATGTGTGCGTGTGCTAGTGATGTATGGTAAAAGACCATCGATAGTACAGCCCGTTGGAGTTAGTTTACCTCGGAGTTATACTATGAGAAATAAATATGTAACTTTGACATCATATTTATTTGACAGGAAAAAGTTATCTCACAATTATAAAGTACCTACACATTGTTGTTTGGGGTGATTTTTCAATCGTCAGATATGTTATGGTTTTGTAAGGGTACTTAATATACATATTATAAAGTTACATAATCTATACTAATATTATAAAGCTGAAGAGTTTGTTTGTTTGTTTGTTTGAACGCGCTAATCTCAGGAAATACTGGTTCGAATTGAAAAATTATTTTTTTGTTGGATAGTACATTTATCGAGGAAGGCTTTAGACTATAAAACATCACGCTGCGAACAATAGAACCGAAGAATCAGTGAAAAATGTGGAAAAAACGGGGAAAATTATTCATCTTTGAGGGTTTCCGTTGTTTGTTTGAACGCGCTGATCTCAGGAACTGCTATATCGAATTGAAAAATTATTTTTGTGTTGGATAGTCCATTTGTTGAGGAAGGTTTTAAACTATATAACATTACGCTGCGACCAATAGTAGCGAAGCATCAGTGAAAAATGTTTGCAAAAACGGGGAAAATTATTCAAATTGGACAAATTATTATGAATTTTTTTGTGTGTTCAAGTGGATTCGAGAATGGTTTAGATTTTCAATTAGACCCGGTAGGTGGCGCTGCAGTCGTACGTCAACATTATTTTTTTTTAATTTAATTTTAAGGCGGTACGAAGTTCGCCGGGACAGCTAGAAGGTAATATGCACGTATTTTTTTGTTATATAGATCTTGTTTGGTAAACCGTAAGGTAAAATCAGTTTTTTGATATCATTAAAAATAACAAAGATATGAACGCTTAAAGTAGTCTATTAGACAGAGAGATCGGATGTGTAACGTGACGTCTCATAACACGTGTCATAGAAAGTTCATAAATAATTTCGTTTTGCTAGAAAGAGATAGATTAAAAACTTTGACCGCTCATATTTTGCTCATTTATCAACAGATATTGAAAATATCATATTATTATGTTTTAAGTTATTTTTATGTTTTATGCATTCTCTATCATACTGTCAGTAAGGAATAAGGGTAAAGGGTAAACTCCATAGTCCTCAGGTAAAAGTTATCTGAAAAATTAGCCCTTAAATTATTTGAAATGTAAACATAATACATATTGAAACTAAACAACACACATATAATATTATTTATTCTTAAATTAAATACAAATCATAGTACTCTTACACATTAATTTTTTTTATGATTACTTCGTTACTGTCCTTTAAACAAAATAATCTTATTCAGATGGTTTCTTACTGTCTCCCTACTCAAATTAAGTAGCTTACATTCATATTTAAGCCGAATATCAAAATAGGTTTCTATAATATACTTCATTATTAAGTATCTGTGCCCACTTAAAACAAAATTTTGGTCTAAATTTTGACTTGTCAAGCACAAAAACAAGTCAGAATTATTTTATATTTTATATTATCTTCCAATATTAGGATCGTCGCTTTGCTAATTGTAGATTTATTTTTTAGTATTTTTTTTTATTTTGACGTATAAATTTTTCAATTTTTAGACAAAGTTTAATTACATCTTTTGAAGGGTATGTTTAATAGCCTTCACTCTTAGACGAATAGTCTTATTTAATTTATAAATGATGTTGGATTACTCAATTGATGGGAGGTCTGTATGGCATTATAACACTCTTCACAGTGAATTTTAATTTTAATTTTTTTTACCACAAAACCGGCTATATATTCTACTGTACACTGTATTACATCTGATAAGCGTTCTTCATTATGAGGTAGACATAAGTAAAAAAATGATTTTCTTCCTCTATTGCTTTAGATAAAGAAAACATCTTAGTTATTTTATTATATGTTAAAGATGTATTAATTTGATCATAGGTAGTTAATTTAGAATTAGATAAAATTGTTATATTATCTAAAGCCAGACAGTTGCCACATTCAGAAGATTTTATTTCAGTATGATAAAGCAAACGCTTGTAAGCAGACATAAAATTTCTTATTGTTGGGATATTATTAAATCCACCCTGAGACCTTATAGTACTGAAAAATGTTTCAAGCTAAGATCATCTTGAGATAATTTATAATAATATAATAGTTTAAAAAAACTAAAAAAACACGCATAGAATTTTTTTATCGGGTTATTGCATTGTCATCGGCCCTTAAGACGTGTGCAAAGTTTCAAGTTGATCAGATGTCTAGAAACCGGTGAAAATTAAGCTCAAAGATTCCGTTACATACATAGATACATACAACCCGAGCTAATAAAAGCGTGTTAAAAAGGGATAAATTTCAATGTATCTTTTTCAATATAGGTATCATAAAGACATTTACATATTTAAAAATCCCAGAAGCGCTAATTTTCTCGGTGACTCAATAATTTTAGAACCATTTTCAAATTTTAAATTTAAAAATAATCGTAAGCTAGATTAAGAGATTGAGAAGAGATTAAGATTAAGAGCTAAATTTCTAGAATTAAATATGTCGAATAGATCATTTTCATGTGAAATAAAAGTTGCTTTGGAATTTTTTAATTGTGGCAATTTTATATGATTATCACAATAGTCAATTGCTGTTGCTACAGAGCGAGATAATAATTGAGATGCTAGTTTTACCTTCATTTTTTATTTTATATAGTTAACATGACGAAAGGTTAATTTATTCGCTAAATGGAGGCCCATTTCTTTCTGTAATTGATGAAGAGCCTCAACATAACCAAAATCTATTTTGTTATGCATTCTGTCGAAAAGAACTCTTTTTTCGCCGAAGAAATTGCAGAACAGTTTTAATAAATGACAAGCATCAAGAAACAATAAATATTTACGACCTTTATACGTAAAATGTGATTTCATTCTCGAAAAATTGGCACCTAATTGATGGGCCATATTAAGATTTGAATCAATGCCATCAAATATAATAGAAATTACCTCACATTCCATCGCATGTAATAAATCCAGACATAATTTTAAAAGATTAGCTTTAGGCCGTTAGCCTATAGGAATTTTCCAATAAGTATTTAATGCTACAACCATAAAAACTAAAACCTGGTTCGCAATTTCAGAACCATGCATCGCCAAATCATTGCCAAAATTTACAAACCCATAATGTCTCTGACCTACCCATTCTGTATGCTCACGTATGCTCATTTCATCAAACGTAAGACACAATTTTAAATCAGGTTTTTTTTTCTCATTTCCTTAATAGTATTAATTATTATTGATTCCTGTGTGAAACCAGGTTCACATTTTAGTCTAGCATACCAATTACGCAATGTGTTAACGTGCGGAAGGCACAAGTCAAATTTTTGTCGTAAATAATTATACGCTCTTGGACTATAAAAATGTATAGTCAGAGCAAACTTACGTAACTCTTTGTTATATTTTGTTGTAGCGCTTAATTTTCTACATTTTTTATTATTTACCCTCTTGATTAAGCTTTGAATTAAATCATTGTTACATGCCATAGTGACATCTTTACGATGGTCTTTTAATTCTGGCCTTGTGTTAATTTCTTTTAGCACGTCTTGCAAAGTCACAATTTTCACTGCTTGCCTTTTATTTTTTGCAACTTAACACCAAATTCTTTTTTGTTTTTCTTGCAATTTTTTTTTCAATTTATCGTTTTTTTTTAAGTTTTTTATTTCTTGGTGATAATGAAACTTCTTCTTGAACAATGAAATGTTCTTGAACAATCGAAGATGTCGACGGTATGTCCCACATAACATATGACGTCGGAATCCTCTCTCTTAATGTTCCCTAAAAATCTTAAAAAATTGTGATTTTTATAACACAATTTATAAAAAAGGTAAGTAAGTAAAAATAATCATGCTAACCATTCAAAACTAAGTTTGAAATTTTAAAAAGGAATTGCGAGCTCGATTTTAATAAAAACTAAATCAGCATCAATGATGCTGATCTAATGAGGAATCTAATGAGATTCCTAGCCAGGAATCGAACCAACTAATTTTGAAAAAAATGTTAAAATATCTTAATACTAATTTTGAAAAAAATGTTAAAATATCTTAATAGCTAGTATACCATTCAATAGTGTTGCTAATTAAGGAATAATTTATGGAAATTAATGATATACGACAAACTTAAGGAAAATATTTTATTTCAAATTTTCAGGTTTATTTTCTTTTGAAATTAAAATAAATGTGTAACTTATCCTCTCGGGCGCTCTAGAAATCTTAAATACCTATATGTAAAGAACAAAAGTAATTAATTTATTTCCGTTGTCTGGTATCCGTAACACAAGTTCTTAAACGTTGTTCTGTCCTAACCATGAACTGGAATAATTAATAACTACCAACAGTTACACCCACTACCTACACTATTATAACCTAGCCCTACAACATAGCTTACCTATTCTTATTTATTATTATGCAAAATTTTCAAAAATCAGTCAAGCCATTTTGGAGAACTTCTCCAACAAACACTGAAGCTCAAGAATTGTATATATAAGACAAAAATAACTGCTTCAGTACCTAACAAAACCGTATGTCATACTTTCTGGTACAAATAAAGTTGGGAAGGCCCCTTTAACAAAAATTTAATTTATTCTACTTTTTCTTTTAAAATTATCACTAAAATGTTTGCTGCATATTGTAGAATTTTTGTTGGGCGACGAGGATACATACCTATTCGCGTGCGGAATAAAATAATAAATTCATAATGCCTATCGGTCGCATAGAACCATTTGTCGTCGAAAACAATAACTGGGACGCTTATATTCGTCGCGTAAATCAGTTTATAGCATTAAATAATATCCCTAACGAGTTAAAAGTAGCAACTTTAGTAACGGTAGTTGGTGCGCAGTGCTATGAATTGATGTGTGATTTGTGTGCTCCTGCGACTCCAGAGTCAAAAAATTTCGAGCAATTAGTGGCGCTGATGAAGGAACATTTCGAGCCTGAACGGTCGGAAATAGCCGAGAGGCATATATTTCGCCAAAGAGTGCAACGCCAAGGGGAAAATATTCGAGAATACCTACAATCACTGAAACATTTAGCAAAAACTTGCAATTTTAGCTCCTGTCTGGAGGTGTGTTTGCGAGATCAATTTGTGTCAGGACTACTCAATGAAGACATGAGGTCGAGAATTTTCGCCGAGAGGGGTGTGGACTACAAGCGCGCCGTGGAGTTGGCGCTAGCGCTGGAGGCGGCGGAGCGGCACGCGGCAACGGCGTGCGCCTCAGGCAGCTCGAGCAGCACGAAGGTCAGCATGAGGCAAGTCGCGGCCCCCTCGGACGACGACGGCTTGCATCGGATCGGAACAGCAGCGGGCAACGCGCGGGAAACAACTAGGGGCGCGCGTGGCGGCGGCGGCGCGGGCGCAGGCCGGGTGCAACGCACATGTTCGCGATGTGGTAAATTAGGTCATTCTGAAGGCAAATGTCGGTTTCGTAATTATAATTGTGATTCATGTGGTGAAAAAGGCCACTTGAAGTTAATGTGCAGAAAGAACAGAAGTGAAAAAGGATATAAAGGTCAGTTCTTTTTAAATGATTCGGACTCTGACGAAGATAGTTGTAATTTTTATAATTTAGTGCTTAGTAATGACGGCGATGGACCGTATTATGTTAATTTAAAAGTTGAAAATATCGAGTGCCGATTCGAGATCGACACGGGTAGTAAAATCTCTGTTATTTCAAAAAAATATTATGAGAAATATTTTTCAAATATTCCTATACAGAATAAATTATTAGCTTTGAAATCGTATACGGGTGACGTCATCGAAACCATCGGGTACATAGTAGTCAATGTTATTTGTGGTAAACATAGCGCTAAACTTAACCTTTTGTTATCGATAACGGAGGTCCGCCCTTGATGGGTCGCATTTGGATAAAACATTTAAAACTTGCAGTGGTGGAATGCTATAACTTAACCGACGATGATTCGATGGCGTCGTCGTTGCGTAACGAATTTCCGAAAGTATTTTCGGAAGGCCTAGGTACTTTTAAAACTAAATTTCAACTGTTTTTAAAAGATGATACACCCATTTTTATTAAGGCGAGGACGTTACCGCTGGCGTTACGGCAACCCGTTGAACAGGAACTCGACCGATTACAGCGTGAGGGTATCATATATAAAGTAGAAAGATCTGATTATGGTACACCTATTGTTCCTGTAATTAAAGCTAATGGTTCTATTAGGTTGTGTGGTGATTATAAAATCACCATCAACCCTTTGTTAAAAGATTACCACTACCCGCTGCCTCGGATCGAGGATCTGTTTGCTGTACTCGGCGGTGGTGAACAGTACACTAAATTAGACTTGACTAATGCATTTCAACAGTGTATTTTACACGAGGAGTCTCAACCGATGACGGCTATCACTACACATATTGGTACGTTTGTGTACCGGCGAGTACCGTTTGGAATTAAATGTATACCTGAAAACTTTCAGAAGATAATGGAGGAAACTTTAAGCGGGTTGCCGTCGACCACCGTATTCGCGGACGATATATGTGTAACCGGAAAAGATAAGTCTACACATCTAGAAAATTTAAAAGCTGTGTTACGTAGGCTACAAGAGAACGGTTTAATAATTAATTTTGCTGTGTCAATTTTTCAAAAATAGTGTTACCTACCTAGGTTATAAAATTGATAAATTCGGATTACATACAGATAGTAAAAAAATAGAAGCTATTGTAACTGCGCCCGAACCCACGAACATAACTCAGCTTAAAAGTTTCATGGGACTCGTTAACTTTTATTCTAAGTTTTGTGTTAATATGAGTGATATATTAAAGCCACTTTACGGCTTATTAAAGAAAAGTGTAAGATGGGAATGGTCAAATGAATGTCGTAAATCTTTCACTAAAATAAAAAATGTGTTAAGCAACGCTCCTGTTCTAGCTCATTACGATCCTAGGCTACCGTTAATATTATCAGTGGACAGTAGTGCGTACGGCGTGGGCGCGGTGTTGACGCAGCGGCACACAGACGGTACCGAGCGGCCGGTGTGTTGCGCGTCGAGAACTCTCAACGCGGCCGAAGTCAATTACTCGCAGTTAGATAAAGAAGCGTTGGCTATTATATTCGGTGTCACAAAGCATCACCAGTATGTGTACGGGAGGCACTTTACGCTGCGCAGTGATCACCGCCCTTTGAGTTACATTTTTGGTAATCGCAAAGGGATACCGGTGACTGCCGCGAGTCGGTTACAGCGATACGCGGTGAAGTTGGCTGCATATAATTTTAATATCGAATTTATTTCATCATCTGAAAATTGTTTTGCTGACGCTCTTTCTCGTCTTCCTCTAAAGTTGACGTCCAGTCAACTCAGAGGTAACGATGAGAAATGTAGCTACCTAAACTTCGTGCAAGATAATTTCCCGATCAGTTTTAAAGACATCAAAATTGAAACCAGGAGAGATGCGTTATTAAGTAAAATATATGGGTATATAATGTATAGTTGGCCTGAAACGATAAATGACAAAGTGGAAAAAATGTACTGTGATAGGAGACATAACTTGCATATCGATCAAGGTTGTATACTCTGGGGTTATAGGATAGTTGTACCTAGCTCGTTGAGGTCGTCCGTACTGAGGGAAGTTCACGACGGGCATCCGGGAGTAGTCAAAATGAAACAAATCGCGCGTAACTACGTATGGTGGGAGAACCTAGACGCGGATATTGAGCAAGTGGCGCGGGAGTGCGTGGCGTGTAGGCAGCTGCGGCCCGCGCCCCCCGCGGCGCCATTGCACTCGTGGCCCTGGCCGGCCGAGCCGTGGTCGCGGCTGCATATTGACTTTCTTGGCGCGTTCAATAATATGTACTTTCTTGTAATCATAGATGCACACTCGAAGTGGATAGAGGTAGAAAGAGTCACTACGACGTCGGCGAGTGTAGTTATAGGGTGCCTAAGAAAATTGTTTGCCCGGTTCGGACTACCCAAACGAATAGTCAGCGACAATGGCCCACCCTTTTCGTCGTCGGAGTTTTCACAATATCTGGAACGTAACGGCATTAGACATACGTTAATACCACCTTATCACCCTTCCAGTAACGGGGCTGCCGAAAATGCGGTAAGGTCAGTCAAGCGCGTGCTTAAAAAGGCACAACTCGAGAGGGAGGATTACAATACGGCATTAAATAGATTTTTATTTACATACAGAAATACTGAACAAAGTACGACGGGGCGCGAACCGGCAGTCGCATTGTTAGGTAGACGACTACGGGGACGTCTGGACTTGCTGCGGCCCGACGTTTCTGAACGCGTGCGCAGTGGCCAGCTGCAGTGCGAACTAAGCGACGCCGGTGCCCGCCCGGTGCGGGTGCTGGCGTGCGACGAGCCGATCATGCTACGAGATTACACCAAGTCCGATCGTAAGTGGACCGAGGGCGTGGTGATTGAGAGGAAGGGTCCACTTTCCTACACGGTTAAAGCGAGCGACGGCCAAATTCACAAACGGCACATTGATCAATTGCAAACACGTAAGCCGCGTCATTCTTTAAGTAAAATTAATACACCGCCGTTGGATCAAAGTCTGGTTGTGGATAACGAAAGTAATGCAGAATTGTCGGCCGATAGGGGAGATGCGGACGGAAAAGATGAATTCTTTGATAGTGTGGGGGAGGGTGAGAACAGCGCGCAGTCGCGATCGACGCCGCCTTCGCCCGACTCACCGTCTGCGCCCACTGATAATAACAATCGCGTGCGCAGGAGAGCTGCTATGCGTTGTGAGGAAATAATAAAAAGTAATAAATATAAGTAAATATAGGTAAACTGTTCGATGAGGATTGCTTTATGTTTAGTCTACTAATAACATGTTATGTTCATACCTATGTATAACAGTTGTAGTTGAATGTTTTCGATTTTATAGCTTTGAGTTTTACTTTGTAAGTTTCGCTTATAAATTTAAGAATGTTAGTTTATCCTACTAAAAATTAAAGAGGGAAAAGTGTTGTGTATTGCGTATTGACATCTAATGCAATAAACCAGTTTACGTTCGACTCTCGCCTTTCATTGACGTGTCCCGAGACACAACACCTTCCTCTTGAGTCACTCTATACTATACTGAAAGCTGCATTCAATGAGTAGTTTATTAGATTCATGTGAATAGTCAATGAAACCTTAATTTTATACTATGTCAAGAAAAGATGTTAATAAAACATATACTTTTTTTAGGTGATAAATATAAAGGTAAAGGGTTTTTTACATGAGTTTCATGTTAATGATATATACCGATAAGCATATCGATAAATTTGATTCAAGCACTAGCGTATATGGAAAAAATATTGATGAAAAATTTATATTCAAAAATTGTGTAATTTAAGAACAATTGTAGCATAGCTACATTTTAACGCATTATTATAACGACGCTCCTAGCGTCATCTATTGGCTGTTATTGCTAACTTTAATAACTAATTTATGTTAGACGACGCCACCTATTGGCAAAGGTTTCTAACTAGAGCTTCATCTCCAATATTCCTTTATTGTGGCAGTTGGATTATGCGTTACCGCTAGTTGTCAGTTAAAAAAAAACATTATGTCAGTAGGAGTATATAAGGGCTGTCGCGAGATGACAGGGCCTTTTTCCTCCTGCTGAATTTTTATTGTTGAAGTTTTTCCAGTATCTTATATTTCTTAATCCCGTGTATCACGATGAGTATTTTAAGTATCTGTGTTGTGAATATTTGGAAAATCATGCTTGTATTAAAACGCATTATTCTTTCATGTAAACTATCATCTTGGTAAATTAGTTGTCAATTATTTGATTAGCCATACCACGTGCTATCATTTGTAGTTTCATCTCACGTTCTTTCATTGTTAAAATATTAGGATATTTGTATCCATGCCTTAATTATTCTGTATATCTTTTTAATATTGTAATGGCCACACAGCCCGTGATTTTTGATCGTTTGGGGTTAAAATCACACTGGCTGTAGGACCGGACTCCTACCCACACGTTCATCGTGAATTTTTCAGGAACTTAGTTTCGGGCACAAACTCCGCCAACTACAGCATTCGAGGTACCGATTACAAAGGACTTATACCTAGCTGGAGTTCTGAGTGCTGGTAGATATTGGACTGGGAACTTTTTGGACGTCGATCGGACGCAGCGGTGTTAAGTGAAGCAACCAGAAGTTGGAGCCCCATCTCTCTCTCTCGCCACGTGCTAGACTCCTGGACTAAAGACCGGACTCCTCAGCTAAGTTCCACGTGGATTAAAGCCCCTTAGATACCCTTCAGACACCAAGAGGCTAGATCAGACCGTACGGCCTTCTGCCCACGACCCCTATTTTTTAAATATATATATATTATTGTCACGGGAAATCTCTCTTTCATTTAAATTCACCCGTAACAATTGGCGCCCATAAACGTGGTTTTGTCTGGTTTGGCATCTGGTGTCTCTTCTTGGGTCTGTGTGTCCAGTATTTGGTGTTTGTTTTGTGCCGTATTTCATATCCAACTCTCTCAGTACTTTTACCCGTCTGGGCCCGGGGTAGAATTGATTCAGGTTACGTAACGGACACGTGTAAGAGGCAGATAACATTACAGCACACACCCACTGTTTTTTTTTAGGGTTCCGTGATACATAAGGAGCCCTGTGTTTTTTTTCACAGTGGACATAATATTAAATTTATAAAAACTATTAAATTAATTTTTATTATTAAATATATTTATTATTCTATTTTTATGGTCCTGTCTTTTTGGCAGGATATTGTAATCATTTTATATTGTAAATTATTTATTTTAATATACATATATTTTATTTTACACATACCCACACTATACATGCACACACATCAACATCATCTTCAATGATGCTTATGTGATCTTTTTGGCCTTAACTTTGTTTTACTTTATTTTAATTTAACGTTTTTACTTCTTCAACATAAATATTTACATATAACCTTAAATTCGTATTCTAAATTATTTTGCTACTAACTTATCACTTTAACTTTTACTTAACTTTATTTTAATCTTAACTTACTATGAGCGTTCGATATACTTAGTGTAGTCACTAGTAACCATATTGTTGTTGTGTAAAGTTTAAAATTGTTAATAAACTTTATACTGTTTTTTTCATTTTACTCTATATGGTCTGTACCATATAGTCTGTAGAAGTTGTTGTTTTTGTAGTTAGCTAAATAGTACTGATTACAAATTATATTATTTTGTGTATTTTTTTTAGAGAATACATCTGATTATTTTTGTATTTTCTCAACACAGATATACTCACCGATAGGGTTGTGAATATTTTTTCTTGAATTTACTTGTTAACTTAATTTTTAAAATTGAATTTAACTTCTGATAAATTCATTGACTTATTTTGGAAAAACTTAATTCTTTTTAAACTTTTGAATTTACTTAGTTACTTAACTTCTTAATAAATTTTACTTCTGACAACTTAACTTAACATTTCATTATGCCGGAGAAAATTAATTTTTTTTTTCTCTTCAAAAATCGGAATTGGAGTATGAAGTTTTGCTTAGAAATGAAACACCAGCTTCCACCGTTATGGAGTTAAGAAAGCAAATAGTTAAATGAGCTGAGCTTTACCCGTCTGAGGATATTTTAGACTCTTGTCTTTCTATAAAAGATAATTTGTCGGGGATTGAGGAAACCCTAACAAAAATAAAATTACAATTAGATTCTCACTCCGATGGTAACTCATTGCTTAGAGCTGAGAATAATTTAAACCACATTGAGTATAGGAATAATAGAATTTCTACTAATAATATAGAACCGTTTGCCGTACAATATAATAGTTGCTTACAAAAATTTCAAAATTATTTGGGTTTATTACATCAACTTAAGGGGTCTAGTATTTGTTCCGTGATGCCAGCTCCTGCTGTAGCACCACCTATGCCTCCTTTAAATATTATAGTTCAATGTAAAAAAAATAATCTAGCTGATTTACAAAAATTTAAATTTGATGGCAAGTCTTGTATCCGCGCGTTTATTTCTAGAGTGAATGAGTACTGTACACAGCATAACGTTAGCGATTCAAAGATTCTCTCTCACGCTTTTGATCTTTTTACTGGTGATGCCTTACATTGGTATAGAAGTGTTTATCAAAATGTTAACAGTTGGTCAGAACTTTTAAATATTTTGTATTGTGACTTTGACAAACGGAGTTTTGATTATCGGTTTATGTCGGAAATCCGTAGTAGAACTCAGGGCGAAAAAGAAACCATTACAATTTATATTGCTATAATGGAAGGAATGTTCAACCGTCTTGTTAAACCTGTCCCAGAGAGTGAGAAGTTGGAAATCTTATTACACAACATTAAACCTTGCTATGCAAACATTTTGGCTTCTTCTCCTACGGTCAACTCTATTGAACAACTAAAGTCTCTTTGTAAGAACTATGAGGATGTACAATCTCGACTAACTTTATATCATGAACCGCCTAGGATAACGTCAGGTACCTTGGCACCGGACCTAGCTTATACTTGTAATAGTAATAAAACTGAGAACAAACAAACTTTTAATAAAACTTTTAGTAGACCATTTCAGAACAATATTTTTTCTAATAACCCACCTAATAATAATAATAATAGTTTTGCTTTTAAACATTCACATAATCATGTTAATAGTTTGCATTCGAATATCCCTAAATTTTGTTTACGTTGTAAGGTTAACTCGCACAGCTATTATGAGTGCACAGCTGATAAGTTGAAATTTTTTTGTTTTGGCTGTGGCAATCCTGGCGTGCGCCGGCCCGATTGTACTCGTTGTCTTAGTAAATATCGTTCAAAAAACTAGTTTTATCGGATCGTGTTATACCTAACCATACCGACCTTGATGATCGGAAACAATGGGTTAAAAATGTAGGCACATTTTTTAAATATTACACCATTAATACGGTCCGATGTATTAACAACACTTTAGATTCTCGACCTTATGTCAATATACACATAGACGCAAAAGCAACCGACGACAACGCAAGACCGCGCGCTAAAAAGCATGCGCGGTCTTTTAGACTCGGGTTCTTGCATTTCTTTGTTAGGTAATAATGCTCATTAAAACATTATTGAGCTAGGCTATCCTATCAATAATGATGATAATAATATTTCAATTTTCGCCGCGGGCGGTCAATGCTTAAAGTCTATAGGTTATATAAATTTACCTATTCGTTTTGAAGATCAATTTCATATTTTAAAATTATACGTAGTTCCTCAGGTTACTTCTAACCTTATTTTAGGTATTGACTTCTGGCGTATTTTTAAACTTTGTCCTAAATATTTAAATTCTATTAATTCTAGTACGGCTACCGAACAAATCACTTCTCATCAGGTGACCCAGCCGGCCATTAACGGCTATGAAAATTTGAGTTCGTCTGAGCGCTCGGTAGCCGACGACATAATAAAACAATTTCGTTCTATTTCTTTTGAAGAGAAAGGTTTAGGTTTAACTTCTCTTATCACTCATAAAATTGATACAGGCGATGCGTTACCTATCCGTCAACGTTATTATAGGATGTCGCCTAAAAAACAACGTACTTTAGTTGAACAGGTTGACGAAATGTTGGCTATGGACGTAATCGAGCCGTGCCAATCTGCTTGGAGCTCTCCTGTATTAGTTGTGCCTAAGAAAAATACTGGCGAATTTAGATTTTGTTTAGATAGTCGTAAGTTAAACTCTGTAACTAAAAAAGATGCTTATAGTTTCTTATATGCTTATAATTTCGGAAATTTTAGACAGCTTACGCGACGCTCGTTACCTAAGTACTATTGACCTTTCTAACAGCTTCTGGCAGACTGCTATTAATGAGTCTGATCGCGATAAGACTGCTTTTTATGTTCCGGGTCGTGGAATGTTTCGTTTTAAACGCATGGCTTTTGGTTTGACGAATGCACCTGCTACGCAGCAGCGTTTAGTAGATGCCTTATTTGGTAACTTTGGTCATAAAACATTTTGTTATTTAGACGATATAGTTATTATTAGTGAGGATTATAATTAACACGTAGCTACTCTTTTGAGGGTTCTTCAAGTCCTCAAGGAAGCTAATTTAACTGTAAAATTTGAAAAGTGTAAATTTTTTCGGCCTCAACTTAAATATTTAGGTTATGTAATCGACGGCAACGGTCTTCGTACTGATCTTGATAAGGTCGCCGCGATCATAAATTTTCCTACACTTACTTGTCTGGGTACTGCCACTTGGTACAGAAGGTTTGTGCCTAATTTTAGTACTCTGGCAGGGCCCTTAAATAAACTAACGTCTACACGTAAGAATGCCCCTCCTTTCGAGTGGACTCCTGAGGTGGACTTGGCGTTCAATAAACTTAAGGAGAGCTTGGTCTCCGCGCCAGTACTGCGCTGTCCCGATTACAATGAACCCTTTGAGGTTCATACGGACGCCAGTAGCTATGGTATTGGGGCCATGCTCACCCAGAAGTTCGAAGGTAAAGAACACCCTGTCGCGTACATAAGTCGCTCCTTAACTAAACAAGAGAAAGTTTATGGGATTACTGAGCGTGAGACGTTAGCAGTTTTAGTAGCTTTAGAACACTGTCGTTGTTATTGAGAGAACAGTAAAAAGTTTACAGTTTATACTGATCACAGTGCTCTTAAAAGGTTCTTGTCTTTGTCCAACCCCACTGGTAGGCTAGCTCGCTGGTGTGTCAGACTTTCCGAATTTAATTTTGAAATTAAACATAGGAAAGGCTGTGATAACGTTATACCAGACGCTTTGTCTCGAGCGGTTAACATCAACGCAATGTTTACTTGGACAAACTATACCGGCGCTGATACCTGGTATCTTAATATTTTTAACGGTTGCAATAACACGCCATCTTCTTTTCAAAATTTTACGATTAAATATAATAGATTGTTTAGGCTTTCTAAAAATAAACATAACTTAACTTCTGAATTTGCTTGGAAAGAGGTAGTTCCTAAAGATTTTCGCGAAGAAATTATTCGTGCTAACCATGATGAGCCCACTGCTGGTCACATGGGAATTTTTAACACTTATAGACGGCTCGCACTTAATTACTTTTGGCCTAATATGTATCGCGATGTCGTCACTTACATTTCTAAGTGTTCTAAATGTCTACAGTATAAGTCATAAAATCATAAAGTTTTAGGTGAAATGGGTCGCCCTAAAGAATGCTCTCGACCATTTCAAGTCATCTTTGTCGACATAATGGGACCATTACCTACTACTAGAAAACGTAATAATTTTATTTTAGTTGTAACTTGTTGCTTTTCAAAATTTTGCCTTATCTTTCCTATGAAACGTGCTACATCCGATATCATAATTAAAATTTTAGAAGATAGTGTTTTCTTGGTGCATGGTGTACCACAAACTATTATAAAAGATAATGGCCCTCAGTTCGTTAGTAACGAAACTAATAGGTTTTTAAAAAAATATAATATACCTAAAGTTTACTTAACACCGCGTTATACTCCTCAGGTAAATACGGTCGAACGCTACAATAGGACTATTATCACGTGTATTTCGATCTACGTGGAAGAGGACCATAGGTCATGGGATGTACATATACCTGAAATACAATTCGCCATCAACAACTCGGTAAATGAGGCAACCGGTTTAACACCATCTTTCTTAGTTTATGGTAGGGAACTAGAGTCTTGCGGTACTCACTACCTAGATACCGACAGTATAAAAGACCTCGTGTTTTCGCCTCGTGACGCCTACGCCGAAAATTTGGGGTGTATGTCATCTTTGTTTGACAGCGTTCAGATGCGTCTTTGCCAAGCTCATGTTAAGAGCACTGCTCAATATAGTTTGAGACGAAAGCCTGCTGAATTTAACGTTGATGATGTCGTTTTTAAGAGAACTTATTTTCTCAGCGACAAGGAGAAACATTTTAGCAAAAAGTTGGCTCCTAAATTTGTAAGATGTAAAATTGTAGGTTCGTTCGTTCGGTGCAGAACGTAAACTAACGTTCTCCGTTAGTTTACGTTCTGCAAGACATGCAAGGCAAAGATCTTGGTGCCTGGCATTTGAAAGACCTTAAGCTACCAATTTTATCAAAATAGTTGGTTAACTATTGTAGGAAGGCTAGTAGTTTAGCGCTTTATTTAGGCGCTGTTCGTTATCTTGTTGTATAACGTTATAGCTGTGTACATTATTATCTTCGACTTGTGTTGTTTTCCTCTTTATGGAAAACAATACTTGCATGTTAGGGCGTCTCGGATCATATTATTTGGTTCGGGATGCAATAATGAAAGTGGATGTATGGGATGTATGACTATAATGTGAATCGCGAGATGACAGGGCCTTTTTCCTCCTGCTGAATTTTTATTGTTGAAGTTTTTCCAGTATCTTATATATTTTAATCCCGTGTATCACGGTGAGTATTTTAAGTATTAGGATATTTGTATCCATGCCTTAATTATTCTGTATATCTTTTTAATATCGTAATGGCCACACAGCCCGTGATTTTTGATCGTTTGGGGTTAAAATCACACTGGCTGTAGGACCGGACTCCTACCCACACGTTCATCGTGAATTTTTCAGGAACTTGGTTTCGGGCACAAACTCTGCCAACTATAGGATTCGAGGTACCGATTACAAAGGACTTATACCTAGCTGGAGTTCTGAGTGCTGGTAGATATTGGACTGGGACCTTTTTGGACGTCGATCGGACGCAGCGGTGTTAAGTGAAGCAACCAGAAGTTGGGGCCCCATCTCTCTCTCTCGCCACGTGCTAGACTCCTGGACTAAATACCGGACTCCTCAGCTAAGTTCCCACGTGGATTGAAGCCCCTTAGATACCCTTCAGACACCAAGAGGCGAGATCAGGCCGTACGGCCTTCTGCCCACGACCCCTAATTTTTAAATATATATATTATTGTCACGGGAAATCTCTCTTTCATTTAATTTCACCCGTAACACAATTATACCTTTAATTACGCAAAATATGAAAGTAATAAGGAAGATTGAACTTATTTTATATGAAATAGAGAAGTAAAGACAGAACATAACAAAAAATAAACATATCGTAGCAATTAGGACATGAAGATTAATTACTCGTACCTGTGAAATGTATGTTTTTCAGGATTGTTCCTATGATTTACACTGCAATCACTCACAGAACAAGTTACCATTGTTATGTGTAATACTTGTGGGAATATGGTGGCAAGCCCCAAAGGGAGATCTCCAACCGAGCGAGGTGCTATGCTCGGTCAGGCCGAAGCCCACTTGTATGGTTTTTTTTTCGAAAGGGTCTACGCTAAAGGTCTAGGTCTAGGACTATAACTAGCCTGGTGGCTAGTTTATTAGGTAAGAGACGATGGAAGGGTTTGACCCTCCCTAACATCACCCGGGTGATGTTCAGACCGGATATTGGGGACAGCTACGCTGCCCCCGATAGTAAGAAGGGCGCATCTAACAAATTTGTCAAAATTGAGTTATATATATTGCCGGAATCAAGAAGAAAAGGCGCATCTTTCTGTATTTTTACTTCTTTTCTATCTAGTGCCATTTCTATTTTACAATAACGAAATAGGTCGCTTCTGTATGCATGTTTATACCTGTTTTAAGATGAAAAGACGTTTTTATATAAAACTTAATTAAATAGTCGTATTTACACAAATATGTCTATTTCCGTTATGATTCCTCTAGGAGTTCGGTAATTAAAAAGTCGTATATTATATTGTAAGTTTCACACGCAATTGAAAAACGCGCAAGTAACCATTTGTGCTTTTATACTCTTTTTGGAAACTTATCTTTCACTAAGTAGGTACGTCTACATCTACCATAAGCGTCCTTTCTATTTCGAATGATTATTATGGTCGAGGCACATTTGCCATATGCGTCCTTATAACTTATTAAAATATATAAAAGTAATAAACATACTAAATAAATAAGAAGTAAATGTACAGAAACGCCCTATTTATTAAGTTTCGTGAAAACAGTGCGGAGTGCGGGGGGGAGGCATAGTTAATATCGGAGCCGTGTTTTTGAGTCAGTTGCGCCTGAGTGGCGAGTGTGTGTGGGTGGGTGCGCGCGCATTTCATACGACGGATATTTCGGTAAGTATAATTTTATAGCATTTAATAAACGGTATTCTCAGTTTGCATGATATTGTGATTTTTTTGATGTTATCCTATTTCATAATACTAAATTATTGAAAACGTTTTATTAACTTAATTATATGTATTAGGGATTTATAATTATATGTGGATGTTGTGCTCTAAAATATTTGTTGTTATGTTTTTCTATTACTTAGCAAGCAAATATTTTTTACAAGTATAGGTCAATCATGTATTTATGTACGTACAATTAATAATTAATGGATGTTTTTTTCATTTATTATGTCCTCAAGAAGACGTAACGGATGTAGCTAAATAATTTATATTTTTTATTAAATTAGATTATTAAAGCCTGGAATGACAAAACTACTTTTCGTACTAATAAATAATACGTGGGCACAAGTCTATATAATTATCGCTTACACTCTGTTGCTATATTTTTGTTTCAGAAAAGAATAACATGAAGTCAGGTCGAAGTTTTGATTTAATAACCAGAGCTTTAGCTTCTAGCGATATGCAAAGCACACCACGTAATAATTCCGTCCCAAATACAGAGACGTCAGTTTGTCACACTATTGACAACGACAGGCATGAGGACAGCACCATGACCACAGAAGCAGCTGCTGTAAGCGATAGGATTGATATTATCAATTATAATAAAAAAAATAATGACGGTGAAGATTGTCTTCAAATTTCTACTTTAAATATGAATGATAATAGTGTGTCAAATAGTACTTACCTTGCTTTTAACAGCACTGTGATAAACAATAATACTCGTAGCTGTAGTAGCTCAACGACAGGTGATTTTGACTCTGACGATTCAGTATTTGACAAGGATTATGATTATAGCCGACAAAGCTTGATAGTCTCTGATTCAGAATCCTCCGATATAATTGAAAATTCACAAACGTTTAATACAATTATAAGCATCCCAGAGTCACCTGAACGAGAAGAGACTGAGTCAGCTTCTCAGTTTACCAAGAAGGGAACTATACGTAAACTTAGACACTACGATGTTCCTCTAAAAGAACGGAGGCAAATTAAAAAAGTTTTAAAAAATAATACAGCATATGTTGTTAAACCAGGCTGTGGAGAGAAATGCACAAAAAAATGTTCTACACTTATAAATGCTCAGCAGCGGGAGCTATTAAATAAGCAGTTTCGTAATTTTTCCTGGAGAGAATAGCATATTTTCATCACTAATAATACATCTCAAAGTACACCAGTCAGACGAACCAAAAAAACAAACCCAAATTCAAAAACAATTAACCGAAATAAAACTGTTACTTACTTTTTGTCGAATGATGATGGCCAAAAGATTAATGTATGTAAGACCTTTTTTTTGACAACTCTTGGATTCAACAAGAAAAATGACAAAGTTATTAGAAATATATTAAACCAAAATCAAGCAGAAATAATTACAGATATGCGAGGTTCTAATCCTAACCCTAAAAAGATTGATAATACTCTTATCATTGAACATATCAATTCTTTCCACCCTGCCATTTCACATTACCGAAGAGTGCATGCACCTAACCGTAAATATTTACCATCAGATCTGAATGTTCGTGTTATGTATAAAGACTTTTGCGAGAAAATAAGTATGACTGCGCATTCCTCTACCGAAGATTATGTAGTATCTTACGATCATTATCGAAGAGTTGTTGAACAACTTAATATATCTTTTGCAAAGCTAGGCAACGAGGAGTGTGAAATGTGCGAAACATATAAAATACATAATCCCAATCAAGAAATCCGACATCGTAAGTGTAGTAAGTGTAAGGAATACAAAGTACATCATGCAAGATATATTTTAGCTCGACAGAAATACAATGAGGATAAAACTCTTCAGTCAGATATACAAAATGAGAATAATGACACTATATTACATTGTTCAGCAGACCTTGAAAAGGTTATAAAGTGCCCTAGACTAGACGAATTTAAGGTTGTGATGTTTTGTCCGAGACTGCTATTATTTAATGAGAGTTTTGTACCTCTAGGGGATAAAAAATGTCAAAATGCAAGGGACACCTTTGCTTGTATATGGCACGAAGCTATTTCAGGCAGAAAAAAAGAAGATAGCTGTTTCAGGGCTTTTATTTTAAACTACCGGGATTTAAAACATATCATACTTTGGCTTGACAACTGCGCCGCTCAGAACAAAAATTGGGCATTATTTTCTTATTTGATTTACGTCATTAACTCAACCGAAGTGAAATTAGAAACAATTACACTAAAATATTTAGAAGTAGAACATACTTATATGTCAGCTGATGAGTTTCATCATCAAGTTGAGCTCTCACTCAAAAGGAAGAAAAGAATTTATGATTTTGAAGACTTTTATCGAGCTGTCTCTGATACCAATCGTAGTATTACGGTAAAGAGTATGAATGTCAACGACTTTTATCATTTCGAAGATTGCTCTTCTTTGTATAAACTACATAATACTACACCACGAGTCTACCTAAACAAGATATGTGAAATTAGATTTAAAAGAGGATTTACTACATTAACTTACAAAACTGATTTTGATGGAATAGAGACACATTTGGATTTTTTAAGAGTAAAAAACATTAAAAATGGCATTCCTAGACCAGTGGCTAAAACTGAGTACCGAGGAATTAATGAAAAACGGAAGTCTGAAATAATTAATAAGTTACTTTCTTTAATGCCAGAGAATCGTAGAGCATTCTGGTACAATTTACCATGTAATGACTTATCTGCGGATTTAATAAATGAATGTGATGATTAGTTTTATATTTTGCAACTTTTTTTACAATTTTATATTTTAAACTGTTACTAATTAAATTAGTACTGTCACCAAATTTTTTTTAGAAATATTTGAGTTTGTTTAATTATATTTTTTGAGACTGATATTTGATTTATGGTTCCTAAAAAAGTTGGTATAGAACCTACGTTTTAAGATATAATATTATTCTGTGATTCTACAATGATAGATAGTTTCTAAGAATACATAACTGAATAAAACAAAGTTGTTATATTTTGTTATGATTAAAAATAGTTTTTTATGAACATTCAAGGACTATTTTATAAGACTAATTGTTTTTAATTTTATATAAGGATTACTTTGTTAAGTTTAGAGCATTTTTTTATTTCAATATCATAGTCACATAGGAAGAAAACTAAGTGGCATGTTTTGCTGCATTTAGTTTAGCTTTAAATGAATATTGTGCCATAGATAAGCACTTTTTAAGTTTTTTAAAAATAAATGTTGATTTAATGTTGGTGTCTGGTTTTATTTAATAGTAATTTACACAGAGGTATAAAATTACGTACACGTTATTAGGAATATTTAATTAAAAGAGGCTTACAGAATATCATTAAGTATACCAGAGCTACTTTTAAACTTAAAGATATTTAATATATTTTGCTATGAATACTTATAAAAATAGGCACATATAACCATATGCGCCCTTTTTTTATAAAAACATTTAAAAATATAATTACGAGTTATAACAAAAAAAGTAGAAAAAAAGGCATTTGAGGATGAAAGGGCACATATGGCTAGATGCGTTTATTCAACCTAGGTTGTAAAATTTATTATAATGGTTTTTGCTAAAAAGAAAACGTTTTTTCGAGTTTTTAATTAAATAAATTAAAAATATTATTAATTTTATTAATTAGTATTAAAGACAATCAATATGGCCACAATTTCCAATTTGATTTTTTAAATTATCTTAATAAACTCAAAGACAGCAAACGATTACTCGTTTCGTTCACTTAAATGCGTTTTTATCGGTTTTAACTTTGTGTTAGATGCGCCCTTCTTACTATCGGGGGCAGAACGGATTGTGAGCTATTATTATGACAGGGGAGACGCGGGTCTCTCCTGCTAAGGGGTCCGACCCCTTCCTCACTCGCTGAGGAGTGAGGTTGCTCGCGCGCGGTAGCTAAACCTAACGGCGTGCGAGTTAGCGCAATAGAGGAGCTCTTGTGTTTGTCGGTATCGGTACTGAGAGGGCCGTCCCTCTCCCCTTCCACGTACGGTCGGGATGACTCGCGCGCGTAAGTCCTAATGTCGATGAGGTTCGCGGTATTGGTAGAGCTCTCTATATCAATATTGCGGTTGCGTACACTATTTTGAAGTGTACCTAGACTACTAGGATGCGAACTCGAACTCGGGTTCGGGTCCGGTCCCGTGTTAGGGTCGGTCTGTACGTCTGTACGTGTTGTCGTGTCGGATGTGGGACCTCGAGGTAGTCGCCGGCGTCAACCCCGGTGCGATACTAACCTCGCGGGTGGGTGTGAGTTGTGTTTACGTAACTGTACACAGTACGTTACATATTTTGTGATCGAGTCAATGGGATTGGCTAAGATATGCTTAGGCCGTTTGTACGGGTGTCGGAAAGTCTGTGCGTCGTGGTTATAGTATTATATATAGGCCTTTTGGATAAGTACTACGCCTAAATATTTGACCTGAGTGACCTCTGGGATTATATTGCCGTGCAGGCTTATAGGGCTCATTACTTTACGGGGGCAAGTACGCCTCATTGCACTTTTAATATCGAATTGGATGGCGTGATTTTTGTCGGGATTAACTTCTATTCTCCATTTGGAGAACTATTTACCGAGAGCAGTAACAGACTCCTGGAGGGCTTTAGATGCGGTACAGGCTCGTATGTCGAAATAACAAAGGACTGTGTCGTCCGCGAACATAGCTAATTGCACCTTAGCGTGTTTAGGGATGTTATAGATATTACAGGTTATAGAGGGAGGGCGAGAGGACCGAGCCCTGCGGTACTCCCGCTTCCATGCATCTTGGCGACGACAGTGCGCCTTCTACGCAGAAATGAAAATTACGATTTTATAGGAAGTTACTAATTAGTAAAACAAGATAATCGGGTATTCCCATTTGATAGAGTCACCGTCACCTCCCTAGATGAGTTCTCTATGGTCGCTACCAGATGATCGGTCAAGTGGGAGGCGGCCTCTATGGCTGTCTCTTTACTATCTATACTATCGGGGATTTTATCGAGGTGACTAGATTGGAGGATTTGGATATTCTCCGCTAATAATTATAAATTATTAGCGGAGAATATCAAAGTATTATAGTAAAATTAAATATTATAGTATAATATTATCTTCCTAGTACTAGAATTGTGGGGGTTAAGACTACCAAGTGTAATTGTAACCGGTCTGTGGTCCGAGTTAAGCTCGTGGAGAGTCTCAATATAAATATTGAGAGAAACATTTTTGACTAAAGCTATGTTTATCGTACTAGTATCGCGTATGACACCGTTGATGTTTTTATTGGTGTCATAGCGAGTAGGGTCAGTGGGAGCTAATAGAGCAAAATTTAGAGTATCGGTTAAACTACAAAGAATGATGCCGTTTCTATTGTTACGTACGTTGCACCACTCAGTGTGCTTGCAATTTAGGTCGCCGGCAGTGATGACGGCGTTGCCTAAGTTAAATAGCGACTGCAGGTCGCTAGAATATAGTTTGTTGCACGCTAAGTACGCGCTTATTATTACAATTGGTCCGTGGCCAAACATACTAATGTGGCAAATAGATGCCTCTAAAGTTAATAATGGTGGTGACTCTAAGGGAATACAATGTAAGGATTTTTTATCGTAGATAAGAGTAACTCCGAGTCGGGATCGAGTTCTATCGTTTCTGACTATTTTGTAGTTTGCTATTTTGAGTCTCTATTTTTTTTTTATGTTCGTATTGAACGACACTACGCGTAACGAGTGCGGCTTTGTCCTTCCCGAAGTCTCCATTAATTACTGTCGGGGGAGAGCGCCTTGATCTGACGGATCAAGGCCTGATGGTCTGACAAAGCTTGGATCAAGAGGACATGGCCTTATTGAGGAGAGCGGGGAAAACCGCTAACTCTGAACTACGATTCTGCGTGGGCTTGAACCATGCAGATTGGGAGGGAAGGGGGGCAGGGACGAATCTCTGTTTGAAGCGGGCACCTTTCGTATGTGGGGTGCAACGCGCTTTTTAACTTTGGGTGCTTTTTTTCACCTCTGTAATTGGCGGGGTGTCCTTGGGACTTGCAGAGAACACAGCTGGGGGGTTCGGACTCCTCAGCTGGGCTCTTACGGGGACAGTCAGAGGTGCCGTGGTCACCGAGGCACTTAACACAACGCGTTAAGCCAAAGAATTTGGAATTGGCACGGAATTGCCAAGCTAGGTCGCGACCTAGCTTGGCAATTCCGTGCCAAGTGCCCGTAAATTTGGCATCGGTGGCACTGGTCAGGGATGCCCCTTTTACGGGGGGGCACGACACGGATGCCCGTAATGTGACAGATGGCTCGGATATTGAAGATATCCTTGCCCTCTGGCGTAAGAGGAAGGGTTACGATTACCATATTGTACTCGTGTTTTTTATTCGGATGGTACATACGATATACCTCAGTGGCGGGATAGCCCTCGGACTGGATGTCCATGAGTACCTCTTTTGTGGAGAGGCACTTATCGACACCGGTTATGACGACGCGCAGAACGCGCTTGTCCTCGAGAGCATAGGTGTGGTAACCTATGTTTTTGGTGCGTAGAAACGCGGTGAGGAGGCGGCGATCCTCCGAAGTCTTAACTTGGACTTACCCCATAGGTATTAACCTATAGGGTCGTATGGGCAGAAGAGTAACGAAGCTTATGCTCGTTAATCGCTGCGGAGATAGGTTCCATTTGGCCTTCTCCTGTATGATTACAGTAGGAGGCATTTTTGGAGTACTGACGGCCTGAGGGGCCTGGGAGGCCTCGGCTCTTCTTTGTCTTCTTATATTTGACGATAGTGAACTCGCCTTGTTCACTACGGTCGGATTCTTGCTCTGAGCAAGACATCTCTGAAGGAGATGATAGGGATTCGGCATCAGCCGGTACTAACGGAACGTCGCTATCGTCGCTCGACGCCGGTGAGTCTGCTTCGTGCATACGCACTTGGACGCTATATCGGGAATTTCAAGTTTTAAAAACTCCAGGAACTTTCTGATTATGGCGTCAGACATAATCAGAAAGTTTATCCCGGGAGTGGGATTCTGCTCTCTATTGATTAATTACTAGGGATGCAGCCCCTCCCGGCGACCGGGAGGGGAGGTGTGTAGGGAGGAAAACTCCTCGTGTAGTGTGCTTAAACTTGTCACGGTACTTACAATTGTTCCTCGGGCGGCTAGAACTCACTCACAAACGTTACGCTAAACACTAAACGCTAGTGTTCGCGAACGAGATGCGGCGGAGCGCGAGCAGAAGGCTCGTGCTAAAAACGAGACGGACGATACGACCGGTTGCATGCTCGTCCGGTACGTGGCGGTCGCGGCGCGGCGCGAGACACGGTACGGCACTGGTCGGGCGGCAAAGGCTGTTGGGTGGCACCTTGTCTTCACTCTTGAGTCTTGACTCTTAAGGCTTGACTCTTGAGTCTTCGGTCTTCTGTCTTCTTTCTTCCTGTTGTTTCTCTTTCGCGAGCGATGCCACACGCGAGAGAAAGAGAGCGCGATACTGCGAGATCTATCGACGGAACGACGACAACGAGGGAAGCTGTTCATCGGACGGTGTCCGAGAGCAGAATGCCTGAATTTCAGATGTCGTATATATAGTGCCGATCATAGAAAACTTCGATAGCGCGATTCAGGATTGTGGCGCTAATTGGTCCGCCACATACTATTTGTTGAAAATATGAAACGAATTAAACAATTAATTGCAAATATCGAAAAGTCTTTTCAACGCGTGTCGACTTGTGACGACCTGTCAAATAAAAGTGGTTACAGTTGACATGAGATTGCCTCCCTCTTTTCATCTTGAAAAAATTCCATAAAGGATTTTCTTTTCTCTCGCACTCTTTGTTGGTCAATGCATTATATAGGTTTATGGTAGCGATCTATGGATCATTACTGGTTTTGGTGATCCGACATTGTACGAACAGTGACGAAGCGAGACTCCGATTGCAAATCAAGCGGTTCTCAACCTTTTCTTGTAGTTCGGTATTAGATTTATGTGTAAAGCATGAAAAAATAATAATGTAAATATTAAGCTAAGAAATAAAGCATTACGTTCTAATGAATACATATGAAGGTCAACTGTAATACAATAAAATAAATATAAGCAGTAAAAGTAAGACTTAAAAATGAAAGAGTTATACTATAATATAATATAGCAAATCTATCTACATAATATGATAAACAATGTAAGAGGCATACTATGCTAATTTGTTCAAATTTTTTGCATTTGATATGATAAAGACGGGCGATTTATCATTTTTGCGAACGTGTATTTTACAAAACTTAACCCATACATACTGAAATCCTTTAAGCTTTGAATGTTTTTTCTTTCGTCGTGCAACAACATTTCAATAATATGGACTCTATAATGTCAGTCCGATTGGCAGCTTGGTTAATTTAATCTACTAGATCTCCGACCAAAGCCGGTTACCAAGGTACTCTTCTATTATATAAAGTAGCATGTCCTGACTGACTGATTCATCAACGCTGAGGCAAAACTACTGAAACTAGAAACGTAATAATTGGACGGTGGCTTCCTTTTGTGACGTATAGGTTCACTAAGAGGGTATTTTTTGAAACTCACCCCCTAAAGGGGTAAAAAGAGGTCACAGTAATAACACACAGGACTTCTTGCACTATTTCCACTTTAATAAGTATTTTACATTAATTTTAATATATTACACGACCGGTTTCGACAAAGTCATCATCAGGTGTAGGTAGATTAAAATAAAAAAAAATTGTAAACATTATGCAAAGGGTTGCCAGCATCATGAATTTTTTACAATTTTGTGCAACGTAATGTGGTGACATACAATGGGTGGGAAGATAGTGAGGTTCAATCAATCTCATATCTTCCCTCTCATCGTAATATATGCTGTCTCACACCACACACGTCACACATGTTCCGTCTCAATTTTTATCTCTGTCGTTTTGTTTATGTTTGTCTCTATCGTGTTAATATGTATCGTCTCTTTCTATTCTGTAAATTTTTGTATATATATCCGTAAGTTTCCTAAATAAAACACACATTTCTGCTCTCGGACACCGTCCGATGAACAGCTCCGCTCGTTCCGATCGTTGCCGTCGTTCCCGCAGTATTGCGCTCTCGCGTGTGAAAGTGTACCACCTGAACAAGGAAGACAGAAGAAAGAAGAGTCAAGACAGCAAGTGTGACGAGCCAGAGAAAAGGCGCCATGCAACTGCCTTTGCCGCCCGACCCGTGAAGTACCGTGTCTCGCGCCGCACCGCGACCGCCGCCTAATGGACGATTCGTGCGACCGCTCGCATCGTCCGTCTCGCTCTTCAGTGTGAGCCTTCTGCTCGCACACCCGCCGCGTAGTTATCGCCGCGTTAGGACGAGCGTGCGACCGGTCGCATCGTCCGTCTCGTTTTTAGCGCGAGCCTTCTGCTCGCGCTCCGCCGCGTCTCATTCGCGAACACTAGCGCCCTAGTGTTTAGCGTAACGTTAGTGAGTGAGTTCCAGCCGACCAAAGAACAATTGTAAGTACCGTGACACGTTTAGGCACAATACACGAGGAGTTTTTCCTCCCTACACACCTCCCCTCCCGGTCGCCGGGAGGGGCTGTATCCCCAATAATAAATTAGAGAGCAGAATCCCACTCCCGTGATAAACTTTCTAATTATGTCTGACGCCATGATTAAAAAGTTCCTGGAGTTCCTGAAACTCGAATCCCCCGATGTCGCGTCCAAGTGGGAACGCTTCGTGCGCATGCATGAAGCAGACTCACCGGCGTCGCCCGATAGCGACGTAGTAGAGATACAGGTAGAAGACCAATCATCTCCCTCAGAGATGTCTTGCTCGGAGCAAGAATCCGACCGTAGTGAACAAGGCGAGTTCACTACAGTCAAATATAAGAAGACGAAGAAGAGGAAGCGTCCAGAGGGCACCTCCTCTCCAGTCTTATCTTCCCCGACCAAATCGGTCCCAAAGACTAGGAAAACCGTGCAGGCTCATGGCTCCGCAGCCCCCGTTACCCCATAGGCCCCCCGGCCCCTCTGGCCTCCCAGGCCCCTCTGGCCACCCAGGCCCCTCTGGCCTCCCAGGTCCCCGAACCACTCAGGCCCCTCCGGCCTCCCAGGCCTTTCCGGCGTCCCAGGCCCCTCAGGCCTCCCAGGCCCCTCAGGCCTCCCAGGCCCCACAGGCCGTCCGTTCCCCTAAAATGCCTCCTCCGGTAATCATACAGGAGAAGGCTAAATGGAACCTAATCTCCGCAGTGATTAACGAGCATAAGCTTCGTTACTCTTCTGCACATACGACCCCCATCGGCAAAAAAGTGCAGGTTAAGACTTCGGAGGACCACCGCCTCCTCACCGCGTTCCTACGCACAAAGAACATAGGTTACCATACTTATGCCCTTGAAGACGAGCGCCTTCTGCGCGTCGTCATTACCGGAGTCGATAAGTGCCTCTCCACACAAGAGGAACTCATGGACATCCAGTCCCAGGGTTATCCTGCCTTAGAGGTACATCGTATGTATCATCCTATTAAAAAACACGAGTACAATATATTACTCGTAACCCTCCCTCTTACGCCAGAGGGCAAGGATATCTTCAATATCCGAGCCATCTGTCACATTACGGGCATCCGCGTCGAGCCCCCCCCGTAAAAGGAGCATCCCTGGCCAGTGCCACCGATGCCAACTTTACTGGCACTCGGCACGGAATTGCCAAGCTAGGCCGCGTTGTGTTAAGTGCCTCGATGACCACGGCACCTCTGACTGTCTCCGTAAGAGCCCAACTGAGGAGTCCGAACCCCCCAGCTGTGTTCTCTGCAAGTACCAAGGACACCCCGCCAATTACAAAGGGTGCAAAAAAGCACCCAAAGTTAAAAAGCGCGTTGCACCACAGACGAAAGGTGCCCCCCTCCAAACAGAGATTCGTCCCTGTCCCCCTACCCTCCCAATCTGCATGGTTCAAGCCCGCGCAGAATCGTAGTTCGGAGTTAGCGGCTTTCCCCGCTCTCCCCAGTAAGGCCATGCCCAAAGCGCCTAAGGCCACGCCCCCCCCGCGACTCCCAGCTTCACTGCAGACCTCTCTTTCGTTCAGCAGTTCCTAAGCAACATCGGGCCTATTGACCCGATGGAGCTTTCTATTTTAGCGACAAAGCTAAAAGGATCGGCAACAGACCGCATCCAAGCTTTGTCAGACCATCAGGTCTTGATCCGTTAGATCAAGGCTCTCTCCACCAACGGTAATTAATGGAGCCTTCGGGAAGGACAAAGTCGCACTCGTTACGCGTAGTGTCGTTCAATACGAACGGTATTAGGAATAACATATGCGAAATTCACGATTTTGTAAGCAGCCAAAATGTCGATATTCTTCTAGTGCAGGAGACGTTTTTAAAACCTAGTATGAGGAGCCCTAAAATAGCTAACTACAAAATAGTCAGAAACGATAGAACTCGATCCCGACTCGGAGGTACTCTTATCTACTATAAAAAATCATTACATTGTATTCCTCTAGAGCCACCGCCATTGTTAACCTTAGAGACAACTGTTTGCCATATTAGTATGTCCGGTCACGGACCCATTATTATAGTAAGCGCGTACTTAGCGTGCAACAAAGAACTACATTCCAGCGACCTACAGGCGCTATTCAATTTAGGCAACGCTGTCATCATTGCCGGCGACGTAAGTTGCAAACACACCGAGTGGGGCAATGTATATAACAATATAAACAGCACCATCCTCTGTAGTTTAACCGACACATTAAATTTTGCACTATTAGCTCCCACTGACCCCACTCGCTATGACACCAATGAAAACATCAACGGTGTCATACGCGATACTAATACGATAGACATAGACTTAGTTAAAAATGTTTCTCTCAATATCTATATTGAGACTCTCCACGAGCTTAACTCGCACCACAGACCGGTTACGATTACACTTGGTAGTCTTAACCCCAATAATTCTAGTACTAGGAAGATAGTAGATTATAAACCATTAGCGGAGAACATCAGTCAAGTCCTCCAATCTAGCCACCTAGATAAAATCCCCGATATTATAGATGGTAAAGAGTCAGCCATAGAGGCCGCCTCCCACTTGACTGATCACCTGGTAGCGACTATAGAGAATTCATCTAGGGAGGTGCCAACGACCCCCAAGGGCCGTTGGCCCCTCCCTGAGGACATAAGGGAGTCCATCAGAATCCGAAATGTGGCTAAGCGCACATATGATCGCTACCCGTCGTAAGAGTGGAGGAAAGCCCTCCGTCACTACGAGAGGGAAGTTAAGTTTAAAATTAAACAGCACAAAGCCGAGAGTTGGGATCGACTTCTCAGTGATTTAGAACCGTCTCACGTGGCGTACTGGCCACTCGCGAAGGCCCCCAAAAACAACACGGAGAGCGATATGCCTCCGTTCGACAGACCTAACCGTCCTCCTGAATTCGAATACATAGACAAGGCCGAGTGCCTAGCTGATAATTTCGAACAACAGTGCCGGCCGAGTACTCTCCCGATTGATCCCGTGCACCTTAGCTTAGTAAATAGCGAGGTCGACAGCTGACTCTCGAGGCCACCTGATGTAGATAGAGTGAGGATGGTAGACTCGGAGGAAGTCAGTGACATTATTAAGTGTATGAATGCCAAAAAGGCCCCAGGCCTCGACGGTATTTCAAACAAAACACTTAAAATGTTACCGTCCGAGCTAATTCAACTCCTAGTGAACATCTTTAACGCCCTCTTAGTAGGATGTTCATTTCCAGACATTTGGAAAGTAGCTATTGTCAAAGGTATCCACAAACCGGGGAAACCCCGGAAAGTGCCTGGTAGCTACCGTCCAATAAGTCTCATTAGCTCCCTCGGTAAAGTCTACGAAAGAGTTATTAAAAGGCGCCTCGATGACGTCATAACCGACAAAAAACTCCTTCCAGACGAGCAGTTTGCCTTCCGCGAAATGAACAGCTGTCCCGCTCAAGTACACCGCTTAACGGAGTACATAATATCTAGCAAAAACGACAGGAAGACGATATGCGCTGTATTCTTTGACATTGCAAAAGCTTTTGATAAAATTTGGCATAACGGACTGTTATACAAACTCTATCAAATGGAAATACCCGATTATCTTGTTTTACTAATTAGTAACTTTTTAAAAAATCGTAAATTTCATTTCCGCGTAGAAGGAGCACTGTCGTCGCCAAGATATATGGAGGCGGGAGTACTGCAGGGCTCGGTCCTCTCGCTCTCCCTTTATAACCTGTATACTAATGACATCCCTAAACACGCTAAGGTGCAATTAGCTATGTTCGCGGATAACACAGCCCTTTATTATTCCCACACACGAGCCTGTAACGCGTCTAAAGCCCTCGAGGAGTCAGTTACCGCCCTCGGTAATTGGTTCTCCAAATAGTGAATAGAAGTTAATCCCAACAAAAGTCACGCCATCCAATTCAACAGTAAAAGGGCAGTGAAGCGTAACTGCCCCCGTTAACTAATGAGCCCAACTAGCCTGCACGGCAACATAATCCCTGAGGTCACTCAGGTCAAATATTAAGGCATAGTACTAAACAAGTCGATGACGTTTTCGAGTCACATTAGTTATTCTTTACTTAAAGCGAAATTTATACTTTTCAAATTATATCCGCTAATTAATTCGCGAATCAAAATGTCCCTAAGACATAAGCTTACATTGTATAAAACTTCCATTAGAACGATACTCACTTATGCGTGCGTCTCTTTCGCACAGATAAGCGAGTCTCAACTGGACCGTTTGCAAAGAGTCCAAAACCGGTTCCTACGCATGGCAACAGGCGCCCCCTGGTACATGCGTAACATCGACTTGCATAGGGACTGCGAGCTCGTCACTATCAAAACTCGTAGAGAGATTCTTTGATAAAGGCAAAAATCGCCCAAACCCCCTTATCCAAAAGGCCCTGGACTATGATCATGACGCACAGACTTTCCGAAACCCGTATAAACAGCTTAAGCATATCTTAGCCGATCCCGTTGACCCGATCACAAAATACGTAACGTACTGTGTACAGTTACGTAAACACAAAACACACGCACCCGCGAGGCTAGTATCGTACCGGGGTCAACGCCGGCGTCTACCCCGAGGTCCTACATCCGACACGACAACACGTACAGACGTACAGACCGACCCTAACACGGGACCGGACCCGAACCCGAGTTCGAGTTCGCATCCTAGTAGACTAGGTATACTTCCAAATAGTGTCCGCGATCGCGATATTGATATAGAGAGCTCTACGAATACTGCGAACCTCATCGACATTAGGACTAACGCGCGCGAGTCATCCCGACCGTACGTGGAAGGGGAGAGGGACGGCCCTCTCAGTACCGATACCAACCAAAACGAGAGCTCCTCTATCGCGATAACTCGCACGCCACTAGTTTCTGCTACCGCGCGCGAGCAACCTCACTCATCAGCGAGTGAGAAAGGGGTCGGACCTCTTAGCAGGAGAGACCCGCGTCTCCCCTGTCATAATAATAGCTCACAATCCGTAGCTGTCCCCAATATCCGATCTGAACATCACCCGGGTGATGTTAGGGAGGGTCAAACCCTCCCATCGACTCTTACCAAATAAACTAGCCACCAGGCTAGTTATAGTCCGATTCAGCTACAGCGGTCTTAACCCGACCCTTAGCATAGACCCTTTCGAAAAAAAAAAAAAAAACAAAAAACACACTTCTGATCTAACAGTTGAGTTATCATTTACTCCTGTACCGAAAATCTCAACATTGGTGACCCCGACCCCGCCTGCCAAACGCGCCGACCGTCCGGCCACGTACGCCGCAGCGGCTACTGCTGCTCCGACCGGATCTCCATCGGACCCGACCTCGAGGGCCACATCGCCGATGGACACCACCACGGCGACTACCGCGACTCATGCACCGAACGTGTCATCGATGCCAGCAGTTCTGGCACTCCAGCCGGAACTGCCTCCGTAAGCTGGCGTGCGTCAGGTGTGGCGAAGAATACTTCGCAACTGACTGCCCCCGTCCGACCACCGAACAGCCCACCTGCATTAATTGCAAGGGGGCCCATCCAGCTAATAGTAAGCACTGCCCGGTCTTCAAACGGGAGGCCCGGAACCACCGCGCCTCGAACACGAACATCTGCAATTTAGAGTTATCCAAAACCAAAGACTGTAATCGAACTACGACGATTTCTAGGCATGATCAACTACTACCGTGATTGTCTACCACGACCAGCGAATCTTCAACATGAACTCAACAAATATCTGCACAACGGAAACAAAAATGACAAGACATCAATAGACTGGACGCCCGCCACCGAAGAGAGTTTTGAAAAATGCCGCCAAAGCATTTTACAAGCTACAACACTCAGTCATCCGGCGACTGTCTACCTACCTACTTTCCATTGTGCAGATATTTGTCGAGTTCCTGTTGAAGATTCGCTTGTCGTGGTAGGCAATCACGGTAGTAGTTGATCATGCCTAGAAAGCGTCGTAATTCGGCTTCGAATTGAATGAACCATGCTCGTGGAATTTCGCGCCAAAATGGTAGGAGTCTTGACTGTACGGATACGGCGGAGAGTTCGTGACATGGTTGAGATTCTTCGGAATTTCTCGATCATCCGGTATCCAGCTGCCCGCTCGCCGACCGATGCCTCCCACCATAGTATCGGCGCCGTTTCCGCCGGCGTAGTTTCGAAGAATAATAGAGGGCTGCGAAGTAACAGTATACACGAATCACAAGCCTCTCGTGTACGCGCTTACAAAGAGTGCGAGCAGTAGCGACACACCGCGAAGAGAGAGACAGACGCATTTCATAAGTCAGTTCTGTTCAGCGATAAAATACATACAAGGAGAAGACAACAAGTCGCCAACGCGTTATACGATACGCGTATAGTTATATATAGTACGATCGACTTCAATCAACTTTCCATCGACCAGAGCAGCGACAAACAATTACAGAAGCTAAGAAGTCAGGAAAACTTAAAATTCGTCAAAATAAGTCTGCCGGGACTCGAACGACAGATAACATGCGAGTTATCTACTTCGTCGCCTCACCCGTACCTGCCGCAAGTGTATCGCTACGCCGTATTTAAGTCACAACACGACTTAAGTCATCCCGGCGTGCGAGCAACAAGAAGATTAATTCAATAAAAATATTTTTGGCCGTCGATGAATAAAGAAGTCACAGAATGGGCGAGAACATGCATCAGCTGTCAGCGCGCTAAAATTCAGCGACACGTCATCACGCCGCTACAGAGTTTTCCGCAGTCGCAGTGTTTTGAACATTTACACATCGACATCGTGGGCCCGCTGCGCTTGTCTCGAGACTACCGATACTGCGTCACGATGACAGATCGATGTACGAAATGGCTAGAAGCAATACCAGTACAAGAAATCACAGCTGAAATCGTAGCCAAGGCATTCTACGACAACTGGATCGCTCGTTTTGGTGTTCCCTTGCGTATCACTACAGAACAAGGACGCCAGTTCGAGTCGTCGCTATTCAGAGCTCTACTACAGAAATTTGGAATAACAAAAATACGAACTACGGCATTTCATCCACAATCGAATGGTCAAATAGACACCGCACTATGAAGACAGCACTAGTGGCCCGCGGAGCATCGACGCAGTGGACAGACGAGTTGCCGACTGTACTTCTCAGCCTCCGCATGGCGCTCCGCGAAGACGCCAAAGTGAGGCCTGCGCTGATGACATACGGAACTACGCTACGAGTGCCATCCGATTTCTTCGTACCGTCAACGTCAAGAATCGAAGATGCAGAGTTTGTACGAAAACTAACTACTACTGGGCGTACTAAATACTGGGCGCATTTAGTCGCGTTTTAAGGGAAGACCCCCCGCGGCAGAAAGCGGGGGAAACCCGTGGTGGAGCAAATTAAGCAAAGGGAATGTCGATTTGCCAACCAGGCACGACTAGGGCCGGCGGTCGGCTCCAAACGACGCGTGGGGGTCCCGACCCGGGGGCCGAGAAACGTGTTTGGGTCCACTCTCTCACGCGCCGCGTTTGCCGGACCGTGGACACGAGCGACCTGGGGAAAGGGTGGGAGTTTATAAAAACTTCCAGGCCCCGACTTTTTGTGTCGGGGGGGAAGGTACGCCATGGGGACGACGGGTGGCAATAGGGCTGCCACTCGTCAGTCCCCGGACGAGGTTAATCCCACGATGGGTGGGGGTGCATCATTACGTTTGGGTGTGGCGCATCAATGCGTCAGGGCTCCTCCTCTTCGGGGGCGGTGGGGCGGGCTGCATGGCTCCGCTGAGTCCTCTGGAGGGACGGCATCTCTTGGCAGGCGGTAGCGGTCAGGCGGGCGGGCATTCCACGGTGCCAGGTCGGTCGGTCAGCTCGACCAGGCTCGAGGCATCCGCTCGCGCGAACAGCTTCGCGGAGAGCTGGGCCACAAAGGCCTCCACGCTCTCCACCCTGAGGTCCCTTGCTATGGTGGTGTTGCGGACGTTCCACAGTGCGCCCGCGATTCGGCGCAGCCGGTTTTGGGCTTTCTGCAGCAACCCTTTCTGGTGTGCAGAGAGCAAGTGGCTCCACGCAGGTGCCGCGTACATAAGGCGGGACCGTACGTACGTCCGGTAGAGGGCGATGCGCATCCTCAGGGGGATCTGCGGGGACGCGTAGGCCGGACGCAGCTGGGCTACCGCCGAGTTCGCCTTCGCCACCGCCGATGAGCACTGGGCGGCCATAGAGAGTCGGCGGTCCAGGGTGACCCCGACTTAGCTGTCATCCCCCACGGGATTACAGCATCACTAATCTTCAGGGGCGCTGGAAGGGAACACTTCTTGCTGACGGCGAGCGCCTGGGTCTTGCCTGACAGATAGTCGCCAGTTGCTCAGCCAGTCAGGGAGGAGATCCAGCATCCTCTGAAGCTTGATGGCAGCATGTTCGGTGGTCAGTGAGGAGGTGAAGTACGCCGTGTCGTCGGCGTATAGCGCCACGGTGGTGCCCTGGTCCGCGGGCACGTCGCTGGCGTAGAAGTTGTAGAGCCCTGGAGAAAGAACACTACCTTGCGGGATGCCAGCGGTGATGGGACGCTCGCCGGAGAAGACTCCGTCAACGCGCACCCTGAAGGACCTGCCGGAGAGGAAAGAGGCTAATAGCCTAACCAGAGGCGAAGGTACGTTGGCCCGGATGAGCTTACAGAGCAGGCCCTCATGCCAGACTCTGTCGAACGCCTTCTCCATGTCTAGGAAGACAGCGACCGACGATTCCTTTTTGTTTGTCGCAACGGACAGATGATGGACAACACGTACCAGCTGGAGAGTGGTACTCAGTTGGGACCTGAACCCGAATTGTTCCTCACGAGTAGGGAGGTAAGGAGAGAGATGTTTAAGGAGGAGAAGTTCGAAAACTTTGAATAGGGTTGAAAGGAGGGTAATGGACCGGTAGCCCTCGGCCTTCCTTAAGTTTTTATGGGGTTTGGGGGTGGTTATGACCAGGCCCATTTTCCAGGGGGAGGGAAAGTGGCCGGTCCTGACAATGCCGTTATAGAGGCGAGTCAGGGCGGCCACTGTCCTGAAGAGAAGGTACGGAATTTGGGATGCCATCTGCACACAGGGATTGGCGCGTATGGCATGTTTGGTATTTTAACCCACATGTTTCTTGTTTTTTCTTTCTCTTCCGTCTGATTGTACAGCATTTTTTCTGTCATTTTCTTTCTCGCTCTTCTTAAAATTGTGTCAATCAACTCGATTTTGTAGCCAATAGTAGTAGTAATATTTACGGCAATATGTTTAAAGGCAGCCACAGACGAGAGGCCGATCGTTTCAGTTAGAACTGACGCCTGAACGGATTCGAGCCCAAACACGGAAAAAATCGCATCCGACCCAACTGACGTCAGTTCGGCCTGAACGGATTCGAGCACACACACGACACGATTTTACATTCGTTCAGGCCGATCTGAAGGCAGACCGGACCATGTATGGGCCCCTTTATGTTGCTTAGTTCTTCCCTGAAATCGTTTGCGTCTAGGGGTACATTCAGTAATCGATGTACAAAAGCATGAAACGAAGCGTGTTTATGTTGGTGTGGATGACATGAGTTCGGAATACATGGAGCGAATACAGCGAATACATGGAGAATGTATTCGCTGTATGTGGGTTTCCTATCAAATTCCTTTATTCCTTTATTTCCTACAAATCAATAAGTTATTAATTTATCAATCTAATGTGTTATAATATTATACTAATATTAATTTGTGATATACAGTAGAAAATAGAATAAGTTGGTATAAAAATTTAAATTACGTTGCACAAAATTGTAAAAAATTCATGATGCTGGCAACCCTTTGCACAATGTTTACAAATTTAAAAAAAAAATTTAATCTACCTACACCTGATGATGACTTTGTCGAAACCGGTCGTGTAATATATTAAAATTAATGTAAAATACTTATTAAAGAGGAAATAGTGCAAGAAGTCCTGTGTGTTATTACTGTGAAACATGAATTTCCACCAAGAACCTACAGTACAATCAATAACATATGTAAAAAGAGGTATCAACGTTTGTATGTAACTTTTTTGTTTGTTGTCAGATATGTTTGAAACTTCGTGATATAGCTCTTTGACATGATCTACTAAAACTCTCATTCAATATATTTTTTAATTCGATCTGTTAAGAAATATTAAGCCTCCAAAATTGTACAAAAAAAGACTCCAGGTGAAAGTTCTTCATCGCAACATTGTCGAGGCTTACTGTACTCACTAGATGTGCTCAAAGGGAAACTGTATTCATACCTAAAATATTATTGATCCCATCAGAGTATCCATTTGGATTTAAAAGACTGCAGTTTCCACTAATAGTATGTTTCGCCATTAATAAAGCTCAGGGGCAGCCGTTGAAAGTGACTGGGATAGACCTAAGAGAGAACTGTTTCTCACATGGACAGTTCTATATGTTTCAGAGTAAGTTCGGTTAGCAGTCTGGTGATCCTTGCTCCGCACGGCAATACAGTTAATGTTGTATAATATAGAGAGGTCCTTCAATAGTATAATACACGCTAATAATAAAATAATCTTAAAACATTTACCATTTAATTTTTCAGCATTTACCATTTTCAGCATAATTAAAGCCTCTTTCTAAAAATAATTGAAAATTAGTCACTTCAACATCTATGCGTGCGAAGTCGCGGGCAAAAGTTAGTATAATAATAAAATAATTATACTTCATCGTTGTAGTTTAATTTTGTAATATTTTTCTTATCCCGACTTTCTCGTCGCTCAGTGACAATATTTTTTCAAATTCCGTAGATTCATTTCCAATGTGCTCGATAGTCGGGTAAGGCATGAACTCTGTAAATTTTTGTTTAAAAATTATATTTTTTCCCTTTTTAGTCTTCATTGTTATATTCTTATTAATACAATATTTTAAGAACTTTTAAAGTAAACTATCGAATGTATAATTGAATACGCGCCAAGCTTTCATTAGGTATTGTATATAAGATGATTATAATGATTACTATAAGTTACATAATGGCATATGCTGGCAGTTCTTGAAACAATGTCGAAATTTCCAAACGCGTATCTTTAGACTGATGAGAGGCCGTTAGGGAACAAATTCAACCAAAATCTACCTATACAAAAATATAATAACTCCATTTCGGTATCAGAACCATTTAAACATCTCGGGATAACGCGGAAGTTTCTATTGAAAGGAACCGCATTCGCATACGGAATCTATTCTCGCGTCGCGAAGATTGTGTTTATGGCATCATATTTCAACGTTTAATGCGAAATAGGAACGTTTGAACCTAACTTAGCTCACCATCTTATATTGTTACTAGCATACGATGGATTTAATAAATAATGTACTTAAAAGAAGCAAAAATCTTTTTAAACATATTATTAAATTAAATTAAATAACGTTTATTTCGGGCAGTACTTCATTTATTTGCATTAAGAGGCAAGAAATATCAATGTCTCGTGTCTTTTCATCCTACTGTAAGAAGAAATCGTAGTAGTAAGATCTACAATCAGCGCACTATCTACCTATATAAAGTAATGCTAGTCCAAATAATTTCCCCTGGACTGGAGTGAGTACAGCTGTTCGGATTTATGTGCCCGCTGTTTTATGTTCTATCTCTCAGGTGCGGGAGAACACTTCATTTGAGAAGAGTACAGTCTTGAGCACAAACACATAATTTTTCATAGAAAATTTAGCAAGTACAGACAATAACAAACCGGTTATTTTCAATATGTATGATAATCGCATACAGAAATCATTTAACTTTGAGGTGCTAACCTATAAAGGGTGCTCGTTTATCCGAACGATAACTTTAACCCAACAATAGGCTACAATAATATTACATATTAGGTAATGTCAGTATGCAGAGCTAAGAAAAAGATTCGCAATTTACAGAAAAATAACATGATTAACATTTCCTTACTAAATATGGACACTCTCACACTGCCGCACGTCGGCTTTAAAGGTCGCGCAACCACTGTGCCGACGCAGTGCTCGACAGCGCGGCTATGAATTGACGTAAATTATTTTATATGATAATTTGGTTAAAATTTAAGGTCACATGTTATATATTTTTGAAACAAAAATCGAACACTGTTCAGCGTGAACCTTCAATATCAATTTTTGTTTTGATTGCACGCTTTAGAATACACGATGTCTGCCAACCCGCAGTGTAAAGGGTTGTAGACTACAACTTAACACAGAAGAAACTGGTGCCCAACAAGACTACACAGGAGAGATGCTAATTAGTAGATGATGATGATGACGATTAACGTCATAAATAACTTCGATATAACTTTTTGACGTAATGTGTACACGTAAAAGGACCTTCGGAAAAACACAGTCATTACATCCAAAGAACATTATAAAGAAATCATATCCAGACATGGCAAGCTGCACTTTTTAGATGAAGATTGGAAATGTTATGACCTGAAAAGCTTGGAGAAATATTTCAGAAAGGTTGATGGTATTCGAGACTTAAAACGTATATTCATTCAGAGATAGTCAGAAATAAAGTTGATTGTGTTGTCAAAACATTTCTGAACTATAAATTTGAAAATCCAGACGAAGAGAAGCCCAAAAGTTTATTGAAACGGGGAATCACATTCAGTAAGGTGAAAATAATGGAAAAAAAAAACTGGGCCACTTCATCAAAGGTAAGAAGAAAAAAGACGTAGAAGGATTACTAGAAAAACAATTCGAGGAAAAATGGAAAGAGGAACCACAGTTAAAATACTGGTTAAGTTAAGGTACTTGGAACTTTTATATGACACAAATGATAATGAAGAAAGTGATGATAATGAGGAATGTGACTGCCTAGAAGGAGACTGTGGAGACTTACATGTTTAACATTAATATATTTTAATTCAATTTAATTTTCCATAATCATGTAATCTTTAGCATCAAAAGGTAACATTTTACTGGTAGTCAGTTTCTTAAAGTGACTTTTTATTATCAAATTGAATCAAATGGTGACATTTACATTGCATAGGATCAAAAGGTGCCATTTAAAAAATATTTTTGTATATATTTGGTATATTTATCAATATATTTTAGTATAAATTAATACATCATTTAGTTCAATTAAACTGTTACTGGCCCTAAAGAAGAAAATTAGTATATATTCCATGTGCACAGCCATTTTGCATTTTTCTCATTTCCTGAAAAAAAAAGAAAAAGTGTAAATGTCATCTTTTGTTTCTAACCTCCTCATTTATTTATGTGTCGAAATATGTTATTGCTCGTGACTGTACTTAGGTTTTATGTTTAGGATTATTTTTATTCCGGCCGTGCTTGTTATTATTTTGGTAGAAATTAGAGCATGCTTTCATCGTGATGGTTATTTAACTAAAATATTTTACCGAAAAATAATAGCTACTATACGATAGACGAGAAGGCACCAAACATATTATAGATAGACGTCCAAACATATTATAAAAACATATTAAAGATAGTCCTTTTAGTTCGCTCTTTGATTCTCTCGTACTTTCGAATAGTGAGAGGAAAGCGCTTTTAACAATTTTTACCACTGGAAAATAATGTCTTTATGATACATAAACCAAAGAAAAAATGTCACTGTTGAAAAATGTCAAAAAACCTGTCACTTTCCTCACGCGGGATTCACACGGAATTTCCGCCACTGTAAATGACAATTCGGTTAGGTCGCAACGTAATTTTGCCAAAAAAATGACGAGGCGATTTGTAAAGCGACTCGCCGCACGACGAAAATCGACAAAAATAAATCCTCTATCAAGATTTCACTGTAAAAAAACTGTCATATTCCTCAATTGTTTGACAGTGGGATTGCCAATGTGTGAATATTTGACAGTCCGTTGTTACGCCAGTGCAGGCTATAAGCCCTGAAATTTACGAGCAACGTAAGTCGAGTGGAAATTTATTGACTAGTCTATGTGCGCTGGAACTACGATTGTCAGATTCCAGTCTAGGCCTTAGTTTATTTGTTTTGTTGGTACCGACGGAATTAAATAGTTTGTTTTGAAGTGAAAACCGTAACCATGGAAGAGCCAGCGCACAATTAATGGACCGACTCGACCGAAGAAATGCCACAGCTTTACAGAAAATCAGAGTGAAAATATAACACTTGTATTTTGTCGAGTCAGGGAGAATACAGCCGCGGTTGGGGCTTAAAAAATTCGGAACGCCCTTTTACCTCACTCGGCGGACACTCGGTAATCATCGTATTTCTATAGCTTTACGAGTAACAGACGATGTATATAAAATGAAATTTCCCGAAAGACATTCAGAACGAAGTTGTACTGTACGTCAGATAGAGTAGGTAAGCAAAATTATACTCAGGCAAAACATTTACTTAAACACTCACATAGCAATGAAAGTCATAATTTTCTCTTTTGAAAGTAAAAGTTCAATTATTTTACAGGGTATAATAAATTTCACGGTATGATATTATGCCAATTTTTTTCCATACGTTAAGGATTTCGTTTTGGGAAATAAGACCTTATGTTTAAAAGCATTATAGTTAAAATTTCAGCGTTGCGTTAAAAAATTTTTTTGTCACATAAGTGATAAGAAATTAGCACTTATTTGATTGTAATAAGGTTGTCATTGTCACGTGGCAAAAGTTCAGACGATAAGTTTTAATGAGATCTGAGCTTTCTATAATTTGGACAACTTTTTCCGTTCGAAAGCTTCGGGCGACGGAAATTGGATCGAAGTTTAAGACATATAAATCAATTTTCTCAGAATAATAATATTATTATCATACAATATAATATACAATAGTGTACAAATACAATAATGTAGATATGATTACATTAATTAGTATGTATATAATATAATAAAAAATTTAAATATATGTATAGTATATGTACGGGCATTAAACCAATCCTCAAATGTTCCTATCGTTAAAACTAAAATATTTAAAATATAATAACTTTGCTAAAAGTTTACTGACTGAATTGTGCTCAATCTATTCGGCTTTATAGTGGTAAATGTGCAGCAGTGTTAACAGACGGAACTTCAAGAGTTTTGCTAGCCGGCCGACAGCAGCCCCGACGTTGGCGATTCCTTTCTGTTCCTGTCTTTTCCAGGTTAGTGCTGGTATTATTTAGCCCCCTTGATGGCCATAGGGATAGATCGCGCAACCTTCAGGTAAATGCAGTTACTTTTTCAGCGAAGTATCATACATTTCTTACGGTGCCTCCTGTGAGGAATGATTTCGTCACCAAGTAGGGACGATCAATCAAGTACCTCATATAATTTAAATTAAATTAATTAAAAATGAGTGATTTGCAGTCGTTTATCAAAAGACGTGAATATGAATTCAAAAACGTGCAGATTATTTATGATTTGATAAGTATAGCTCAGAAAGATTCTACTAAAATCGCGTCATTTAAGGCGAGGTACAAAAGTATCGAAAAAACTCGTGCTAATTCGAATCGAATCACATGAAAACATAAATAGACTGCAATCAAGTTCGAAAATCAAAATCAAATCAAAATCAAATCAAAAGTTCGAATATGACAATAGCGCGTTGTTTTCTTTTGACGAGTTGTATTACGCCGCGGTCGAGTTTGCCGACTCGCTCGGTTCGAGTACAACCTCAACGCCTACGAAACCTGGACATCAGTCTTCTTCCATTACCCGAGTTACGTTGCCGAAGTTGCAAATTCCCAAATTCGATGGTCTTATTGAAAACTGGCAGACATTTAAAGTTATGTTCCACTAGTCCATAATAATATGTCTCTGTCGGATGTCGAGAAATTTCATTACCTACTTTCATGCTTGTCGGGATCTGCGTTGACACTCGCCAAGGGTGTTCCGGTCACTGTGGCGAATTATAATATTGTGTTTAGCGCGCTTTTAGATAGATATGATAACAAACGCATCTTAGCTACGGCTTATTTAGAAAAAATATTCAAATTAACGCCGATTCAAAAGCCGTCTCTTGCAAATTTATCTGAATTTACGAATACTTTATACGAAAATGTTCATGCGTTGCGAGCCTTAAATATTAAAGATTTATCCGAATTTATTTTATTTTATGTTGCTTCTCGACCTCTCGACATCAAGACTAAAAAACTGTTTGAGCTACAAAATACTAACGAAATACCAACATTTAATGACCTGGCTACTTATTTACAAAATTATGTAAAAGTTCTGGAGGTAAGTAAACCTAATGTTTAAAGTTGTCTTGGGAGGAAGATGTTCCTCGAGGGCTCGCCAAAAAATGGCATTTAATTGCTGCAAATTTGACCGATTTACAGAAAATTATTCTTCCGAGGCTTGTAGTACCTTCAAATCCGATTGAAGTCCTTTTAGAAGGATTCTGCGACGGGTCGTTGAAAGGATATGGTTTTTGTGTTTATCTATGTGTGGTTGCTGATGATGCACGCAGTTCTGCAGTCGTAAGCTTATTGATAGGGAAATCCCGAGTAGCTCCTTTAAAGCTAACAACATTGAACAGACTCGAGCTAAGCGCAGCTGTACTTCTGGCAAAGGTTTTTTCTCATATTAACCTTCTCAAGGACAAGGTTCATATCAGTTCCATTCGTGCTTACTCCGACAGTACGACTACGTTGTCGTGGCTAAACACAGCACCTCACTTACTTAAAATGTATGTCGCCAATCGTGTGGTTCAAGCTACTGATTTAATCAGCCCTGATCAGTGATATCACGTATCTACTGAGGACAACCCCGCTGATTGCTGCAGTCGCGGTGTCTCTTATCTAGATGTTATTGACCATCCACTTTGGTAGAACGGCCCGTTTTGGCTACAATTGCCGCCTCACGCTTGGTCATCCAAACGAGTGCTTCTCACCAAGGAGGAGTTATCAGAATTAAAAACTCAAGTAACAGAGAGCTTTCACACTGTTCAAACCGAAAACGTACTTCTGGCTTTAACTGCAAGGTTTTCCTCGCTTATCAAAGTTCAAAGAACATTAGCTTGGTATTTACGCTTCATTTCAAATACTCGGAGCAATAAGTCTGACCGTAATATTTCTGCGCTCACAAGTGCTGAGCTCGATAAGTCTATGAAGGCCTTAGTTAAATTCACTCAAAGTCACTTTATGACTTCCCAAGTCAGTCAAGTACAAAGGCATGAACAATGTGAGAAATCAATTCAAAAACTATCTCCATTTTTAGTTAAGGATGGTCTATTGCGAGTGGGGGGACGGATAGATGAGGCGAACCTATCTCCGTCAATTCTACACCCTCTACTTTTACCAAAGACTTGCACTCTTTCTCGACTTATTGTCGATCATTTTCACTTAAAATATTTTCATTGTGGTCCCCGTACCCTGTACTTAATCCAAAGAAAATTCTGGATAATTGGATTAAGGCTTCTTATCCGTACTGTACTTTCAAAGAGCGTACGATGTTTCAAGGTTAACCCGGCTTCTAGATAACCAGTGATGGGTAAGCTGCCCGCTGCTCGACTTCAGCTCTCACGGTGTTTTCAAACCACCGGGATTGATTATGGTGGTCCATTTTGTTTAAAAGAAAGCCGTCGTCGTGTCGTGGAGCTAAAACTTATAAGGCTTACCTTTGCCTATTTGTCTGTTTGAGCTCTAAGGCCATTCACTTAGAAGCAGTGACGGAACTTAGCTCAGAAGCATTTTTCGCTGCATTGGATCGGTTTGTTTCGCGTGGAGGAATGTGTCAAACCATTATTACTGATTGCGGAACCAATTTCGTAGGAGAAAATCGATATCTTAATGAAATTATCGACGAACTTCGTAAACATTATCCAGAAATTTCCGATGGCTTAGCCAATCGTCAAATAAAGTGGAATATTATTCCTACGGGTGCACCTCATTTCGGAGGCATTTTCGAAAGAGGCATCAAATCTACAAAATATCATCTCAAACGGGTTGTTGGTACCCAGGTGCTCACTTTAGAAGAGTTTTTCACTGTTCTTACTAAAGTGTGGTATTAAATTCTCGGCCACTTTGCACGTTGTCGCGTGTCGCGTGTGGTGGCGCGGCTCCACGAGTCGAGCGATATCGTACAAGAGAAAAAATATGGCCTCCTGAAGCGTGTGTTGTGCGCATCGTTAAAACTAAAATATTTAAAATCTAATAAATTTACTAAAAGTTTACTGACTGAATTGTGCTCAATCTATCCGGCTTTATAGTGGTAAATGTGCAGCAGTGTTAACAGACGGAACTTCAAGAGTTTTGCTAGCCGGCCGGCAGCAGCCCCGACGTTGGCGATTCCTTTCTGTTCCTGTCTTTTTCAGGTTAGTGCTGGTATTAATTAGCCCCCTTGATGGCCATAGGGATAGATCGCGCAACCTTCAGGTAAATGCAGTTACTTTTTCAGAGAAGTATCATACAGTATAAAAGTATTGAATATACTTCCTGTTGTGTGCTACCTGTAACACAACTTCTTCAGATACTTGGCACGGGACAGGATTGACGTGGTGCGTAATGTTCATAGATATGAATATTTTTTCCTAGGTAAATATATAATATTATTATTATTTTTGCACATTACACATTAAAATCATTACATATTAATAGTTATTGCTAATACAATTTTTGAGCTCAATCGTAACGTAACAATCGTATGCATGTATCTAAACAGTAATAATAATTAGGCAATAATTGTTCTATATGATATAATCATAGACGTATATATTAGGTCCTTACATATGAAATTGGCGTTTTGTTGTATTCGCCACTTTGATCTCAAATATATCTTCTTTGGTTAAGAATTCCAATTTCAAATTTAAAGCGCTATTTAATCATGCATTTATGTTTCGAAAAGCGTAATTCATTTGTTTTTTTCTCTTTTTATTTTTTCTTTGCGTCACTCTGTTAACAAAATGGAAAACATGAAATATCGTATTATTTTCGAGTACGAGTTCCACCGTGGCACCAGTGCTACAGAAACGGCTCGAAGGATTCATGATGTGTATGGCGGCAGTGTTGCAAAAGAAAACACAATACGTTTTTGGTTCCAACGTTTTCGTTCTGGAAATTTCGACCTGCAGAACAAGCCCCGTGGACGGCCGGAGACCAAAGTTGATAAAGAAGTCTATTGTGGAAGCGGATCCATCGCAAACCACGTTCGAGTTAGCTGCTGGCTGCGGTGTTAGTGATAAAACTGTTTCAATCCACTTGAAGCAAATTGGGAAGGTGAAAAAGCTTGAAAGAAATCCGACAAACGCGCGTCGACTGCTGCGTTACATTACTTAACCGGCACAATAATGAAGGGATTTTAAATCGAATCATTACCTGTGATGAAAAGTGGATCCTGTATGACAATCGGAAACGATCATCGCACTGGCTAAACCCTGGCGAACAAGCGAAAAATTGACACAAAAAAGTTACCTGTGAGCGTTTGGTGGACTAGTGCCGATGTCGTTCCCTACATCTTTCTTAAATCTGGCTAGACGATTACGGCAGATGTCTATTGTCAGCAACTTCAAACATGATGGAAAAGCTAGCTGCTAAACAACCGAGGTTGGTCATTCGCTCTGGGCCACTGCTGCTTCAGGACAACGCTAGACCACACACTGCACAACAGACAGCTACAAAATTAGCGGAGCTTCAATTAGAATGTCTAAGACATCCACCGTACTCTCCGGACCTTGCTCCAAGAGATTACCATTTTTGTTCGAAATTTGGATTAGGGAAAAAATTCAACTCCGATGGGGCAGTCCAAAGCGGCTACAAAGATTTTATTGATTCCTGTCTGAATGGTTCTTTTAGTAAAGGAATCAATGAACTGCCTATGAGATGGCAAAAGTGCATAGATAGCATTGGTATATACTTTGATAAAATAAATATATTATGTATAAAAAAATCGAATTTATGTTCCTTCTTTACAAAACGCCAATTTCATAAGTAATGACGTAATATTATAGACGAGGAATATTAAGGCAAAAAAAGACTCCAGTTAAATGGCCCCAATTTTGAGATTATATATAATTATATAATTTAATAACGAGCTACAATTTTTAGTTTTGACGTCTATTTGTAGTTTTCGTGACTTGACAATTTTTGTTTTACTTACAATCTTAACTTTCATTTAAATGCCTTACTTCACAGATTCAATCATACAAAACAATTTTAAAAACATTATTCAATAATTTAAATCCAAAACAATTTTTTACCATTTTCTATATACATTCAGTTAATACGTTACATTTGATTTTTACAATAAAAATTTTCAAAATACGATCAATTAATACAAAAAAAAACTTCAGAGGTGTTAAGGGACACCCGGATGGAACGAAGTTCTAATATATATATATATACATTTCTAATATATGTATATATTATAATATAAATATATAGTTGATAATGAATATATATATACAGAGATTAGCCGGAACAAATACACAGACTGACAGACGGACAGAAAAATGTTAACAATTTATATTTTATTGTAAGTACCGATCATACTTTTAAATGCATTATGTGAAAATAAAAGCTGTTAATTTGAAATTACAAACAGACACTTCAATTTTGTTTATCTGTATAGACATAATATATTATATTATACAAAACAAATAGCTGAACTAAGTATAATGCCTTAGGTAGGGACAGGGGTGAGGGGGCGGTTGCTTGTTCCTCGCAGTGTTGCCGCCGCGAAGTCCGGCTCCGTACTGAGTAATAACATCAAGCGCTCTTCCGTCCCACCGCTCGCATACCTAAGGCCCGGCTACACAATATGCAACAGTCATAACAGTCACAATGTGTAATTGCAAAATTCTACATTATTGTCAAGGTGATAAGGTCGTTTTTTGTATCATTCTTAATAGTCGTTACATTGTGATTTCGAGTGGCAAAAAGTGACGTGCCAATTTAATCCGCCTAGCCCCAATTCGCAACGCGCCATAAGGAACTTCGTTCCAAAAATAAAATTTCTCTAATTACAATAATTATTACTTACAGTCTAATATCACAGTTTGTAAAATTTGCACTACACACCACTATTGTTTCTTTTGGAAACTATTTCCACAATTTTAGTGCAATACTTATGAAATCCCTCTCTATTTTTCCCCCGCAGAATGCTAGGCACACCCTCACCCGATATCGCGATGCCCAAATTCGGTTCCATATCGTATCTATCGGAAGCGAAAATTGGGTACTAGAGAAGCAGGTGAGGGACTGACTCCGCTACTCTGGGCTGACAGAGACACGACAGGTCCTCCTTCAATTTGAATCTATTCAAATAGAAGGCGAACCCGCCGTGGCCCGTCAGTGCTTGTGTTGTGTGGTGTGCAATGTATATTTTCCTCACTATTCCCCATGGCCGCCGCGGCCATGGGGAAGAAGAGCTTTGTGATTCCGGCCGTCCCGCCGGACACATATCTCCTGTCCCATTCCTCAATAGTATCCTGTCTTAAGATACGCTTGACAAAAGAAACAGGACACCGGTCGTAATCGGATTTCTTCTTCGCTCTCAGAGCGGCTTCTTTGGCTAATTGGTCAACCCTTTCATTCCCCCTAAGCCCTGCGTGTGCCTTGATCCAAAACAGGGAGACCTCCCGCTCCTGCAATGCGGCTTTTCGGAGGGCCTCCCTGGTTTGCACTGCCAGGAGATGGGGGGAATCAAGGGTGACCGCCTGAAGGGCCGCTTTGGATTCGCTGAAGATATATACCTTATTCACTCCGCCCTCAATGACAGTTTTTACGGCCTTGCTCAGCGCCAGGAGTTCGGCCTGGTAGACGGTGCAGTACATCGGCAATGCAAGTTTGACGGCCCTGGTCATCACTTCATCTTTCCAAACGGAAAGTGCGGCTCCGACCCGGCCCTCAATCTTAGTGCCGTCCGTGTATATTCTGTGTACGTGGTTACCAACCACGTCAGAATATGTGCCCTCGTCTACCAGTCCGAATCCTAGTGCCTTCTTCTCTGCCGGATGGGGGGCCTCGATCGCTGGGGTCATCCGTTCTACCTCCCTGTCCTTGAGCACCGGGTGCGACACTCCCTTCTTGATCGCATAAAGTCTCGCTACTTCGAGTATTCTCAAATCAGAGGGAGTGTCCCAGCCAACAGTAGAGCAGAGTTAAGGGAGACAGTTCGGTAGGCGTTACAGATCTTCTGGGCAAAACCCCGTTCATGTAACGGGTTATCCATGGGTTTTCAAGAATATTTTAAAGTAAATAAAGTAATATTATGTTATGGAGGATGTCTTTCACAGTTTTTGTGTATGATTGAATATTGTTAACAAAAATCTTATTCTGAATTCTGAATTCTGAGTTTATCATTTACGAAATCATTGTATTGCCGGGTCAATGGGTGGAAATAAAACTTGTTGTTTTTATAAACTTGTAGGGGAAATATATTTGTGCGATTAGCTTAACTTGCACTACATTTAATATTAAAGTTAAAATTAGAGCGTAATTCCGGAGAATCTACAAAACAATATATATATTAATATAGTTTTGTATAAGTATTACAAATCTAAATATTTACAACGGCTTTCGAGAGTCTGTATTCCGAAGTCTGTAAGTCTATCGTAGTGTTCTAAATATGAACTACCAGGGCTTTGACGATAGCAAATAATTTTGAGAAATTTTCTCTGAACGCGCTCTATATCCTCTATATGTCCACTATGTGCCTGATAATTCGACGACCACACGGGTCTCCCGTATTCTAAAATAGTTTTCGCCAGGCCTGAATATAAATACAACGTACTTCTAGGTTTTCTGAAGTCTTTAGTTGTTCTCAAAACGAATCCTTGTAATTGATTTGCCTTGCAAATTATACGAACGTAATAGATACGAAAGAGAGTTTTTCATTAAAGAGGATGCCTAAGTCTTTCACTATTTGCGAAAATCTTTCACTATTTGTTCGCGGCTACTTTGCGTGGCCATTAAAATTATAGTTCCTGCATGTCAATGGGGCAAAAGGACGTATACGGGGTACAGGTATGTCCTGGGACATATAAAAAGCGTGTGTCTCTGACGCGAAAAATAACTCTTGCGCCAACTAACATTAAAGCTATGTACTTTTACAAACTTTGAAAATTAAAATTATTTTTTGATGAGTTGACACAGTGCAGTGACATTCATCTGACCTATTTGATACAAAAAGTAATTATTAATGTCACCGGTAGCGATGATTATAATTCTAAAAGCTTTTTCAATGTATTCATCAAAATAATTTACCTATATCTTTAAACTTCAAAGGAAATGGGTCATTTTACTATGGAATAATAAGCGTAAGCGTGATTGAATCTGGATTACAACAGCATAGCTGCATATCTGCAGGACGTGGCGTAAATACTGTGATATTTTGAGAGGTGTCAAGGGACACCCGGATGGAACGTAGTTATAATATATATATATATATATATATATATATATATATATATATATATATATATATATATATATATATATATATATATATATTGTAAGGAGAGCCGAGGCAGGTGTCGTCGGGCTTCGGTTTCGGCGGCCAGCGTCATAGGAACTCGGTGCGGGATAGACGTGTGCGCGTGCGCGAGCTCAGATTTGGTGCATTTGTTTAGGCTTGTAGAATTGTAGAATTGTAATCGCATTTAATAAAAGACTTTTGTAATATTAGGCTTCTTAGTTTCACTTCTAATACCTCTTTCCTTAAATCAGAAGTGGGATTATGAAAGAAAAGCTCACGGCCTCAGTACGTTTAGAGCCATCTAAGTTTTCTACGGATCTTAGATTTTTGATCTGTGAAAGTGTAAAATTAGTGACATTCCTGACAATTGTTATTCTAGTGACTTGTTAAATTAGTGAGTAAAATCTAGTGCGTAGTAACAAAAGGTGGACTATTACGCAATCCTTTGTTATATTTCGTGGCACCGAGTCGCGCTATCGGTCATGTCGGCTAGTAATCCGAGCTCGCAGCGCCGGCGGTCGCGCGGAATTCCCCGAACTCGAAGTAGATCTCGGTCTCGTTGTCGTTCGCATGAAAGAGATCGTTGTTCTTCTCGTAGACTTCGCTCACCGTCTACGACTCGTAGCGTTCGTAGCGCAGATAGGGTTCGTAACGTTGATTCGCTACGAGATATGTTAGGTGCTATCTTAACGCGTTTAAACGACTTTGGTCACGAATTTAACAGCGAAAATAATTTGTCTAAGATACCGTCTTCTAATATTCCGGTCATAAAAACTAGGGACGATATCCGTGTAACGCGGGACGCATATACACCACCCGGTACCCCACCCCGAAAAAATGAATCCACGAGTGATTATCATTGCCAGTCAAGCGGGTGTAATAAAATAGGCGCGGTAACGGGACCGGGCGTTCAACCAAAAGTGCAGCCCGCGAGTAGTGCGTCTACGTCATCGGAACAAATACTAAAAAACGCTTTGGGTGACGCGTTACGTTCAATTAATACTGCTGTACGGTCTAATCAGCCGTATTATATTTCTAGCTTCGACCCATCTCTTCATAACATTGAAGTTTGGTGTCAAGAGGTTGACCGGGCCAAAACGATTAATAATTGGAGTGATAACGAATGTTTTTCTAGAATCGGTAATTGTTTGAAAGGTGATGCTCGAACATGGCTCAATGATTGGGTCACAAATGATCGTAGTTGGAGCAATTTTAAAAGGGAGGTCAAGCCTCTGTGTCCGAAAAACGTAAACGTAGCTGATATATTGTTTGAAGTAATGATTACCAACTCAGATCAATATTCAACTTACGCGGACTACGCGCGTCGCTCACTACTTCGTTTACGTATAGTGGCAGGTTTGAGTGAGGAGTTAATTTCCGCCATAATTATTCGTGGTATTACTCACCCACAAATCAGAGCAGCTGCAATTAATGCCAGCTTATTACCAAGTGATCTAGTAAAGTTCTTTTCGATTTATATTAAAAATAGCTTCAGTACTTCGACAATCAGGTTCAGTCAGATTTATTTAAACGGCATCGTAAATCTAAAGAAAAGCGCACCAACATTGCGAGGAAACGCCGATTTGACAACAATTTGTGTTTTTCGTGTGGACAACCCGGACACATTTTAGCTAACTGTTATAAGAGAGCGAAACCTAATTCAAATATTGATAACTTCCCTATGGCGACTCAAGTACCCAGTACTCAAACGACGGCTCAATTTAGAGCAGAACCCTGTTCTTTTTGTAAGAAACCAGGTCATAAAGTGGATACTTGCTTCGCTAAAATAAGATCTGAGTCTCGTAATAAAAACAATGTGAATTTCTGTCATGAAATGAAAGACTTTCCTAAAAGTGTAGACATCGTAGTCGCAGTAATACAGGGCATTCCTGTGGATATTTTAATCGATAGTGGTTCTTCTATATCACTTATTTCCTCATCACTAATAAAACACTTTAAATGCTCATGTAAAGCCGCATTTAGAGTTTTAAAAGGTATTGGAAGTCAAGAAATAGAGTCCACCAGTTACGTAACCTTACCTATAGAATTTGACAATATCACCCTAGAAGTTGATCTCTTCGTAGTAGAATCGGAGTATATGAACACTCCGGTCATAATAGGTACTGATGTTCTAAACCGTGACGACATTACATATGTACGAACTCGAGAACGACAACGTATCACGCGCAACAGAAACAAGCACGATTATGTTTTCACTATTAATTGCGACTACAGAACGTCAATAAAAACAAAACTTGTTGACAACGCGTTAAACAAATTGCTGGTTATTATAGACGAATTCTCTGACTTTTTTATCACGGGAACAGCCAGCTCTACTGTAAAAACCGGAAGTATGTCGATTAAACTTAACAGCAATACCCTTGTTAATTATAAACCGTACCGTCTTTCGCAATCTGAAAATTTACGCGTTCGCGAAATTGTGAAAGAGTTGTTAGATAAAGGCATTATACGAGAATCTGAATCTGAATATTCTAGTCCTATTCTCCTTGTAAAGAAAAAGAACGGTAAAGACCGTATGTGCGTAGATTTTAGAAAATTAAATGAAATCACAGTCAAAGATCGTTTTCCATTGCCTTTAATAGATGATCACATTGATCGCTTAGGTCATCATAAGTTTTTTACGAGCCTTGATATGGCAACAGGATTTCAGCAGATTCCAATGGAAAAAGAGTCGATTCCACTCACAGCTTTTGTTACACCGGAAGGACATTATGAGTATTTAAAAATGCCTTATGGTTTGGCAAATGCACCAGTGGTATACCAACGTATTATTTCAAATACTCTTCGGAACCTCATTGATTCCGGTAAAGTCCTTGTTTATATTGATGACGTCCTTATATTAAGTAATTCCGAAAACGAGGGTTTTAAAACTTTACACAAGGTACTCAAAACTTTGACTGAAGCTGAGTTTTCTCTTAATTTGAGTAAATGTTCTTTTTTATCAACTGAAATTGAGTATTTGGGTCGTTCTATCAGTCAGGGTCAAGTAAGACCAAGCCCACACAAAGTAAAAGCTCTAGTTGAAGCTCCTATACCAAAAAAATGTAAAACAAATACGTCAGTTTTTGGGTTTGGCTGGGTACTTTCGAAAGTACATTGCCGGTTTTGCATCTAAAATAGCTTGCATTGCACACCTCACAAAGAAAGGCATAACATTCGATTGGGGATCTGAGCAAGAAGCAGCTAGGAAAAGTATAATTGAGTGTTTAATTAATGAGCCCGTACTTGCTATTTATGACCCAGCACTGCCCATTGAAGTACACACAGACGCAAGCGCGATCGGTTACGGGGCTGTTTTGATTCAAATTCATAACGTTGTACATAAGAGGGTAGTAGCTTATTTTAGTAGACTAACACAAGGTGCCGAATCAAACTACCATTCGTATGAATTAGAGACTATGGCAGTCGTTAAGGCATTACAAAATCTCAGGCATTATCTGATTGGCGCGCATTTTAAAGTTGTCACTGATTGCAATGCTTTTAAATTAACACAAAAAAAGAAAGATTTAATGCCTAGGGTTGCCAGATGGTTGATGTATTTGCAGGATTTTGATTTTTCTCTTGAATACCGCAAAGGTAGTGCTATGTCTCATGCTGATTATTTAAGCCGAAATCCTGTAAACGTAGTCCAAATTCAGAAGCCTCGAAGTTGGGCTCAAATAGCACAAGCCGCAGACGAGGAAACACAGATTCTAATCGAAAAATTAAATGATGGAAAATTAGACCCTAAACATTACGTCAAAAGGAATGACCTTCTATATTACAATTTTACACCAGCTGGCGAGCAGCCACATCTGTTGTGTTTCATTCCAAAGGGTCAACGATTAAGCTTACTTCGTGTATTCCACGATGAGCACGATCATTGTGGTGTAGACAAAACCCTTGATCTCATAATAAAACATTTTTGGTTTCCTGGTCTGAGGCCATTTGTCCAAAAATATATTTCTTATTGTATTGTATGCATGTCACAAAAGAAATTACCTCGTGCACCACTTCAACCTATTAATTCTTGGGAGAAACCAGATTGTCCCTTTACTGTTGTACATGCTGATGCATTAGGTCCACTTCCCGAATCAAATGGGCATCGCTATGTCCTAATCATTGTGGACGCTTTTACAAAATTTTGCCTTTTGTATCCAATGATAAGGCAGGATGCGAGCGAGTTGAAGCGTCACTTTTTAAATGCCATTTCATTATTCGGTTCTCCTAAATTAATTGTCGCTGATCGAGGCCGAATGTTTCAAAGCTCCGAATTTTTACAATGGACAAATGAAATTGGCAGTGATGTCCACCTTATTACGCCTGAAATGCACCAGTCTAATGACCCAGTTGAGCGTTACTGTCGCACTTTATTAAACATGATCCGCATCCATTCTAATTATCGTCAAGAAGAATGGTCCAGTGTACTTTGGAGGTTACAACTGGTATTAAACATAACAAAGCAGAAGACAACTCAATACTCACCTCACAGTTGTATTATGTGAGCAGACCTTACAGTTGTATTATGTGAGCAGACCTCACAGTTGTATTATGTGAGCAGACCTCACAGTTGAATTATGTGAGCAGACCTCACAATTGTATTATATAAGCAGACCTCATAGTTGTGTTAAATGAGTAGACCTTATAATTGTCTTATATGAACATACCTAACAGTTGTGTTACATGAGCAGACCTCATAGTTGTATATCATGTGGGCAGACCTCACACTTGCTAAAGGGAGCAGACCTCACAAGTGCATTTCGTGATTGAGTAAATCTAACACTTGATATGAACGTTGTTATAATTGAGAGAGCAAGCCTCTCAGTGATACAGTCGAGAGCAGACCTCACAGTGACTGCATAATATGAGCAGACCTCAAGGTTGTATCCCTTAAAGACTCTGTTAAGTGAGCAGACCTCACGATCCTATCTTGGATATTTTAGCTTCGTTTTCCATACAGACGCAGAACAAGACGATTCTGAGCTCATGGGAGTCCTGGAGCCGACACCTAGTACGTCGAGCGATGGAGCCCAAAAGTCGTCAGAAGTCGTACCACAGGAGAACGAGAACGTTCTTCCGTCAGGAGAGGCCGTGTAAGGAGAGCCGAGGCAGGTGTCGTCGGGCTTCGGTTGCGGCGGCCAGCGTCATAGGGACTCGGTGCGGGATACACGTGTGCGCGTGCGCGAGCTCAGATTTGGTGCATTTTTTTAGGCTTGTAAAATTGTAATCGCATTAAATAAAAGACTTTTGTAATATTAGGCTTCTTAGTTTCACTTCTGATACTTCTTATAAGACAGAGATTAGCCGGAACAAACACACAGACTGACAAACGGCCAGAAAATTGTTAACGATTTATATTTTATTGTAAGTACCGATCATACTTTTAAATGCATTAAGTGAAAATAAAAGCTGTTAATTTGAAATTACAAGCAGACACTTCAATTTTGTTTCTCTGTATAGATATAATATATTATATTATATAAAACAAATAGTTGGACTAAGTATATATAGTGCGCGCGGAACTAGCGCTCTTAGGTAGGGACAGGGGTGAGGGGGCGGGTTGCTTGCTGCTCACAGTGATGCCGCCGCGAAGTCCAGCTCCGTACTGAGTAATAACATGAAGCGCTCGGCTAGCTAGTCACAATATATTATAACAGTCATAACAGTCACAATGTGTAATTGCAAAATTCTACATTATTGTCAATGTGATAAGGTTGTTTTTTGTATCATTCTTAATAGTCGTTATTACATTGTGATTTCGAGTGGCAAAAAGTGTCGTGCCTAAATCAATCCGTCTAGCTTCCATACAATCCGCAACGCGCCACACAATCTAATTGTGAACGCCACTGTATTAAACAGCGTGTCAAAAACTCCCAATGTCTTTTAATCCGAAATTCTCTGTCTATTAAAATTTAACTTTTCAGTGTAATGTATATCCTTACATTACGTACAGCTACAAGAGTATTATAAAGAGAAAAAGTTTGAATGTTTGTTTGTTTACATTGAATAGGCTCCGAAACTACTAGACCGATTTTGATGAAATTTGGCAATATAAAGAATAGACCACGGGGAAGGTTATAGGCCACTATTAATTTATTGAACGGTTTCGGCAAGTTTAACTTTTGCGTGCACGAAGTCGATCACGGGCAAAATCTAGTATTATTATAAACGCGAAAGTAACTTCTACGCAATTTATGAAATGGATCAGCAAACGAGCAGACGGATCGCCTGATGGTAAGCAATTACCGCCGCCCATGGACACTCGCAACACTAGTTACGAGTGTCCATTGGCAATTTTACACTTGTGGCTTCTCTGATGTTGCGCACTTGCGTTCAGCGTCCCTGGTCCATAAAATCCTCAACTCCCTTAGGCCTCCGGTAACCTCACACGGCGAATCGAAAACAAGCGTAATTTCACGCCGGTTTTCTGTGAGGCCGTGGTATTCTTCCGGTCGAGCCGACACATTCGTTCCGAAACATGGCTCTCCCACGCCTAAATCACTTTTTTTTATCTACTCATAAATTGAGGACTAGACGCTGACAGCGACTTCATCCGCGCAAAAGGAAATTATCGCGGGAATCGTACATTTTTCTACGATAAAAGTAACCTTTCCCGTGGTCTACTCAAATAAGGGTGGGTTGGGGTTTTAGAGATCGGTAACGCACTCGTAACTACTCTGGTGTTGCGATCCGTCTGCTCGATTCCTGGTCCATATCATAAAAAAATTAAACGAATAAAATATATTGCATAAAATATATCCATGATAATGTATTAATTACACAAACGAAGCTCCGTCTTTGAATTTTGTGTTACATGCATTTTGCATATAACACCAAATTTTTAATTTTACAAAATTATTAATATTATATTTCATCGGAGATTATATCTAGCAACATCCCGCGAAAAAATACCCAAAACCTCAAACCTTTTTTGGTCTTATATTTTAGTATAATAATATCAATATGGATTTCCGCAAGTAACACCTGATTCTATTAACTATTTGATTTTAATCGTGGAGATCTGGTAATATTATGACTTATTTTGCTGTGCGGGTATTTGGATTTAGGCCCGTATTAATAAAGCGTTCTCAAACTCGTTCTCAAGACCTTTCTTGGCTGAGACAGTCTCAAGTAACGATTAGCTTCTCAATATGGTCTTTAATTCATAGTATGATCTCAAGACCGTCTCAGTTGATAACGTTATTGAGATCACTTACTCAACTTTCAAGCGTCATCTACACGACAAAGAACGAATAAAATAACGTTTCGTTTACACTTCTACAAAGAACGGATTTATTGATTATATTATATTCCTTCAATATTTATTTTTAAAAATGTAATATTTAATAATATAAATACCAAAAAAAGTTTAGTATGTATTTTTTATATTGAAAAATCTGATTTTCATGAATTTTTACGTAGATATTAATATTTATTATTGTCTATCATAATAATATCCTCTTGTCCTACTACAAAAAATGATGTAGCGATAATAAAATACGCCTGAACGTTATTAAATGCGCTCATATAAAATTTTCCCGCAAAAAAAAAAAAACTTCACACGTGTTATTCTATCCAAGGGCAGCAGCTCCAAGAAGTCTCAGCAATTAAAGATCTGGGTGTCATGCTAGATAGCAAGCTATCTTTCTTGGAACACCAAAACCAGGTACTTGCTAAATCATGGATGCTCTTGGGATTCATTAAACGTAACACGAAGGATTTCAAGAAAACAGACTGCATTATGACAATATTCAACGCAATAGCACGCAGTACCCTGGAATATGCATCTGTGGTCCGGAATCCTCATTACAAAGTGCACATCCAAAAAATTGAGAGAGTCCAAGATATGATATGAATGTTACGGCAATATGTTGTTGGTGCATCTTGTCAATAAAATAAAAGGTTCCCGCCATTTCTGCGCGCGAAAGGGAATCACTCAGGAATCGTACATTTTGCCAGAAGCACAAGCAGTACAAGAAGCTTATGTCCTTCTCTGTGGTCTACTGTATACCTTTGCCAAATTTTAACAATATTGGTCCTGTAGTTTCGGAGTCTATTCATTGCAAACAAAGAAACAATCAAATATTTCCTATATTATATTAATTGTATTCACTAATATATTGATAGATTAATGTTGTAACTAGCTATTACCCGCAAATTTGTTTCCGTTAGTTACCTACGTAATCCTATTGGTTTTAAAGTAATTTTATAAAATAGTAGATGTTATTTACAATATAAACCTTATGCCCGTCAAAGATCCATTAAATAGGGTAGCTATTAGAGAGAAGAGCCAGAACAAACAGACAAATTCAAAATTAACACGGCATTTTATTGTTCAATTTGTGAAGTTGGGACTTAATCTTCAGATCTTCAAAGGCGTGTGAAGACTACCTTGCCGGCTGTGAGTAGCAGGTGAGTTTAAATCTTAAGGTTCAATTCACACCGAGACGCGACGCAGCGCTGCATTTTTAAGATACCTTTATTCACTACACATATACGTTTCATTACAAGAGTTCGAATTTGAGCTGCACCGTGCTGCGTAGCGTGGCGCCGGTCATGTAATGGGGCGTGTATCTTCTTGTGTAGTGCATACAGTTCGCAACACAACAACAAGTTCGCACTCGGTGTGAGCTGATGCTTATGCGACTTTAAACGCGGTGCAGAACCAATTTAGTTTAAATGTAAACAAAGATACAATAGCGCCCTATAATCCTACCATTTTAAATGTTACTTATTTACTGTGCAATTGTAGAGAAATACAATGAAACTGAATGTATTGCTTCTGAACAGAGTATAGTTGTAGATACTATTCTATATAGACTTTACTGCATTTATTATCGTAGTTTATTAAATAGTTCCTCATTTATTTTAGTTTGTTACGTTCATGTATAAATTATGTATGTAGTTAATAGAATGAGGCGTTACTTTACTGAAATCCATAGCATACAATTTAATTAATATTATTATCTAGCAATATCCCGTAAAAAAATACCGACAAACTGCAAGCAAATGTGTGAGTGCACGCATAAGGACGCGTAAAGCACCTCCCTCCTCCCACATTACTCATGCGTACACTCCGAAACAAGATCGTGCAAACACCACCACCACACACGCAACAATGTCAGTAAGATCATGCAAGACCCACACCACGATGCAGGTTGCAAAACTCGACGCGCGTTTCGCCCCAAACCCGGAGCAACCTCAGGAAGTGGACCTGCGAAAGTTCGTAGTTAACTTGCAAGTTGTGGGTATTTTTTCGCGGGATATTATATAATATTAATTAAATTGTAAATTCAGTAGGTATCAGTAGCGACAATTTAATTAAAACAATAACCATAAAATTTCAGTTTGCAACATCGTAACCTAAAACATTGATTTATAAATCAGAAATACTTACTTGCACTTATTTACGGATACGGATTTTATTTACGGATATTATTACTACTAAATTTCTTAAGATAGGTATTAAAATAAGTTATCCATCTGATCTTTCATCAACAGGCTACGGCGACCCTATGATAGAGAATCAGGCTTCGCTACTGGTAGGTATAAACAATATTCCCACGACTCTAACGATTCTAAAGGTAAGGCAAAGGCAAGGTATGGAAAATAGGGCAACATACCACTAATTATACTTAACGCCGATTCATGCACGTTAACGAGGTGAGATTCGTAAGTCATGAGTATAAATAATTAAATTACAAGCAAAACTTTTGTTTCAAATATTATTAAGTAGATACCTTCAATTTAGCTTAGTCAAAGTCAAAGTCAAAAAAATTTATTCAAAGTTGGTATTATTATACACTTTCTGAACGTCGATCTACATGATGCCTACCACCGGTTCGGGAACTAGCCCGGCGAGAAGAACCGGCGTAAGAAACTCGCGCGGGGCCATCTTTTACCAAAAAGATGGAAAATTGTTCTTTTAGAATAAAAAAGGTTTATAACAATGTAATGACTAAAACTACAAGAGTACAATTTAGTACATTGAAGTAGTCTTGCAGGTAGCCATCCTATTCCCTTAAGGAACATACTTATGGTCCAGCCTGCACATCCAATATGGTAATTATATGGCCGCCATTATGGGCATCCTGACCAACCAGGCTGGAAATTCAGCAGCCTGTCATAGTTTAAGTTTAAATGACAGCCATATCACAGACAGGTCGGTATGGCCCTTTAGAGCTCGCACCCACGAGAGTTTGAGTCGCCACAGAAAAAAACTACACTGTAAATAGAAATCTACGCTATTACAATAGAGCTGAAAATCGAAATGTCTAGTGTCAAGTTTAAGATTTGACACCTGTAAACGATTTTCAGCCATATTGCAGCAGCGCAGAGTTCTGTTTACAGTGCAGTTTTTTCTGTGGCGACCACAAAAAAAACGCTCGTCGGAACGTAACCTTAGTGTCAATCAATAATCATTTTTGCCTACTACTCTGCTTCAAGGTCTCGGCGCTGGATTTGTAAGCTGGACCGTGACATTGGTTCATGTGATTTTCTTCGTAACTTTCACTGCTTTTATTATACTTGGCACCACGATATGAAAAAAAATTCTGAAAAAAAAAACTGTCAAAATTCGTAATGAAAAAACAAAAGTATAATATTCTAAGCCAATAAACAACAACGCTTGGTTGAATTATTATTTAAAGTCTGACACATGGAATGTAAATACGCCGGCATTCAAGATGCGGTTTATTTATTTATTTGCAATAATATTATGTGTATTATTACAGATATAGAATACATTAAGACAACAATAGAATCAGCACATTTGCCAAATTGGAAATTTGAAAAAAAATATAATAATAGCTCCCCACACCGATTTCGGTGACGGTGGCCTGTTTCATTGAAACCAGGTCAGCTACGCAGGAGTTATGTTATAGTGCCCAAGTGTGTGCGCAGTACACAAGAGCACTCTCTCCTCCTTTTACTCTCGTAACCCAGTGGGACGGATAACCGACACGACTGGCGAGAGATTAGGCGCAGGTCCGACTTTTTACATGCCCATCCGACGCATAGATCATCTTTCTTGCCAGACAATCAGGTGATCAGCCTGAATTGTCCTAACCAAACTTGGAAACAACATTTTTTTGTTCCAATGCGGGAATCGAACCCACGACCTCCGAGTCGAGAGCCAAGCTCTAACCATTAGACCACGGAGGCTGTCTTGTAAAAAAAATATATTGATTTTTTAAAATATATTTTATAACTTTAATTATAATAATACTTTTTTATTTAATGTGAAAAACTTGAAAACAAAATTGTTTCAATTAACTATAAAAAAATAAAATTAAAAAAAAATCACGTGACTGAACGCGCCACGATCGGTCACAATAGTTGTGACGTCATAATGTTAAAGCTATATATGAAACTTATATTAGAAATTGGCGTTTTGTAAAGGAGGAACATAAAGTCGATTTTTTAAACATAATATATTTATTTAATCAAAGTATATACCATTGCTATATAAGCACTTTTGGCATCTCATAGGTAGTTCATTGATTCCTTTACTAAAAAAAACCATTCGGACAGGAATCAATAAAATCTTTGAAGGCGCTTTGGACTGCCCCATCGGAGTTGAATCTTTTTCCCTTGCAAGAAGTTATGCAAATTAAAAAAAAATGTAATCTGTTGGAGCAAAGTCCGGGGAGTACGGTGGATATCTTAGACATTCTAATTGATGCTCCTCTAATTTTATAGCCGTCTGTTGTGCAGTGTGTGGTCTAGCGTTGTCCTGAACCAGCAGAAGAGCGAATGACCAACCTCGGTTGTTTAGCAGGTAGCTTTCCATCATGATTTACAGTTGCTGGCAATGGCAAAATGGCAATGAATGGCAACATCTGCCGTAATCGTCTGGAAAGATTTAAGAAAACTGTAGTGAACAACACCGGCACTAGTTTACCAAACATTCACAAGTAAATTTTTTTGAGTCAATTTTCGCTTGGGGCAGGGTTTGGGTGGTTCGCCAGGGTTCAGCCATTGCAATGAAGATGAGCGTACAGTATCCACTTTTCATCACAGGATGATGATTGATTGATTTAAAATCCCTTCATTATTGTGCCAGTTAAGTAATGTAACGCCGACGCACGTTTGTCGGTTTGCTGCACTTACTTTCAAGCTTTTTCACCTTCCCAATTTGCTTGAAGTGCATTAAAATAGTTTTATCACTAACACCGCAGCCTGCAGCTAGCTCGGACGTGGTTTGCGATAGATCCGCTTCCACAATAGCCTTCCATTCTTCATTATCAACTTTGGTCGGCCGGCTGGCTGTCCACGGGGCTTGTTCTGCAGGTCAAAATTTCCAGAACGAAAACGTTAGAACCAAAACTGCACTGTGTTTTCTTTTGAGACACCGCCGCCATACACATCATTAATCCTTCGAGCCGTTTCTGCAGCACTGGTGCCATGGTGGAACTCGTACTCGAAAATAATACGATATTCCAAGTTTTCTATTTTGTAAACAGAGTGACACAAAGAAAAAACCAAAAGAGTAAAACCAAATGAATTACGGTTTTTGAAACACAAATGCATAAGGTATAATTTGAAATTATAATTCGTAACTAAATAACTAACTAACTAACTAACATATATTTGAGATCAAAGTGGCCAGTACGACAAAACGCCAATTTCATATATAAGGACCTAATATAATATAATGATCTTTCATCTTTCCATTTAACACAAAAAAAACCCCCGCCTGGGTATGCAAATAAAAAACTCAAGATATAAATCTAAACATTAATAAATAACATAATATGCTTTAGTATGTAATAATAATTATAATTATAATAATTATCATTACATACATCAATGCATATTATGTTATTTATTACTGAGGTCAAAGTTACATAATATAAAAAAATATTTAATACAGTCTAAGAATGTCCAACTTGCATAAAATTAGCAAATAATTAACATGATGTGATTTCTAATTTATACTTAAATTAGACATCAAAATCCATTATTATTTCTCTTTAATCGTCGTTAAAATTGTTTGTAATAATTATATTAAAAGAATTTATTTAATATGTCGATTTTATTATGTCTTATTTACTACATAGTACTTAAATTCATTACATTTCATTAAGATATCGTTAAGATATACGGATAGACATTTCTTGTGTTAACATTTAATATTTCATTATGTTTGAATTTGTCTCGCTCGCCGTTTAATTAAAAAAGGGGTAAGCACGAATAATTGAGTACGCACTTGACGTGTTCGTAACGTTATAGAATGTCAATCATATATTATAGGCGCTGTCATAATTTTATTCAGTTCACTTTCGATAACGTATTACGTAACTAATACGTACTTGTAAATTGTTCGTACTTACCCCTCAGTACTAAATAGAATACCGAAATATGCTTCGTAAAATTTATTATCTACCTTATGATTACGCTTGTAAAATAAGGCTCTATTTTACGTCCTGCGAACTATGCTAGTGAATATTTCATGCAGTTTTCGTTCGGAACTTGGTGCCTCATGAAAGTATTATTACGGTTTGGTTATTGTTTGTGTGCCATCCAGAAAATTGTTGGATTGTTTACTTTGATGAAAGCAGTATGTTTTGAACAATATCGTCGTTTTATGTTTACTATAATATTGTGTTGAGAACCACGTCAATCTGGTCCCGTATTATGCATCCGCAGAACTTGTGTCACAGAAAACGGCAATATATTAATAAATGTATTAAATACAATTTATACCATACACATTAATTACTACCCACAAAATATACTCACTTAATATACATCCATAATCCAGGATAATAGGGAACTTTTTGTTCCTTGTAGGGATTCGAATGATTTTTGGCATAAGCATCAACGTGCTAACCACTGAGGCACGTCATATATGTATATAAAACGTAATGTACATACTATGTTCATAATGCACTTATCGGATTCTCATAGGGCTAGACAGAGACCACATTTCCATCATCTTATACTTTAACAGCCTCCGTGGTCTAGTGGTTAGAGCTTGGCTCTCGACTCGGAGGTCGTGGGTTCGATTCCCGCATTGGAACAAAAAAATGTTGTTTCCAAGTTTGGTTAGGACAATTCAGGCTGATCACCTGATTGTCTGACAAGAAAGATGATCCATGCGTCGGATGGGCATGTAAAAAGTCGGACCTGCGCCTAATCTCTCGCCAGTCGTGTTGGTTATCCGTCCCACTGGGTTACGAGAGTAAAGGAGGAGAGAGTGCTCTTGTGTACTGCGCACACACTTGGGCACTATAACATAACTCCTGCGTAGCTGGCCTGGTTTCAATGAAATAGGCCACCGTCACCGAAATCGGTGTGCTAGCGGAGCTATTACTTTAAATGAGCAAATCTTGTATAATCGTAATCTCGGAAACGGCTGCAAGTATTTCTATTAGTTGGAATTTAGTAAGCAGGGAGTTTTGAGGAGGAAAATTAATCTAGCCAGGTCTCATCCTGCGCATGGAAAGCGATATAATGTGTTTCTTCTTTCACTTGTTTTGTGATTGTTGCACGAACAATCTATCAATAATGTCGACTCTATTATGTCAGGCCGATTGGCAGTTTGGTATGCGTGTATATATCGTTTGCTTTGATTGAGCGAAGCTCGGTTACTCGAGTTACATAATATGTTGAGAAAATATACTATCTTATATTGATTTTTGTGATAGTGACTTCCTAGTCATTATGACAGAAATCAATATTAGGTAATATATTTTTGTAGTCCTATACATACTACTAAGGCGGGTCAATAAGTCCGTGACTTTTTGAATTTCTAACCTCCTTACTGAAAAAGCAACATTACTCCTGTCAACAGGCATCTGTCAGTTGACTCCTATCAAAATTTGAATTTGCTGCGTCAGTTAGTTTGTGTTTTACAGCTATCTTTATCAGACTATCCAGTAACTTAAGGAAACAATGGAAAAAAGTGAATTTCGTGTGCTTATTAAGCATTATTTTTTGCGAAAAAAAACCATTACCGAGACCAAGGCTAAGCTTGATAAATACTATGGGGACTCTGCACCATCGATTTCAATGGTAAAAAAGTGGTTACTGAATTTCATTGTGGCCGTACAAGCACTGAAGATGCCGAACGTCCTGGACGCCCAGTTGAGGTCTCTACACCCGAAACAATCGAAAAAATTCACGATATGGTATTGGCCGACCGAAGATTAAAAGTGCAAGAGATTGTGGAAGCCATAGGCATCTCGCATGGCTCAGTGGTTTCAATTTTGAATGATCACTTGGGCATGAGAAAGCTTTCCGCAAGATGGGTGCCACGTTTGCTCACAGTCGACCACAAACGCAATCGTGTAACAACTTCACAGGAAGGTTTGGCGTTGTTTAATCACAATATGGAGGAGTTTTTTAACCGTGGACGAAACATGGATCCATCACAACACATCAGAGACAAAACAACAGTCAAAACAGTGTGTTTCTAAGGGTGAATCGGCGCCAAAGAAGGCCAAGGTGGGTTTGTCAGCCAATAAAGTTATGGCGACTGTTTTTTGGGATGCACGTGGGATAATCCACATTGACTATCTTCAAAAGGGAAGAACAATTAATGGGGAATATTATGCCAACTTATTGGACGGCTTCAATGAGGATTTGAAAACAAAACCGACCTCATTTGGCCAAGAAAAAAGTTCTTTTTCACCAAGACAATGCAAGGGTGCACACATGTGCAGTTGCCATGGCAAAAATCCATGAATTGGGCTATGAATTGCTCCCACATCCACCCTATTCTCAAGATTTGGCTCCGAGTGACTACTTCTTGTTCCCAAACCTGAAAAAATGGCTCGGTGGAAAAAGATTTGACTCCAATGATGAAGTCATCTCGCAAACAAAGGCCTATTTTGAGAACCTCGACAAATCATATTTTTTGGAAGGGATAAAAAAAATTGGAGAAGCGTTGGACAAAGTGTATAGAGCTCAAGGGGGACTACGTTGAAAAATAAAATGATTTGTTTATCAAAAAATCTGTGTTTTATTCCAAAAGTCACGGACTTATTGACCCGCCCTCGTATATTGTGTAAAACTTAATGGTAGATGTAATATGAAAGTCGCATTGAATGTTCCATGGAAATAAGATTTGTAATTATGCAATAATTAAAAATAAAAAAGTATCAGGAACATGAATATTTTATTTTCATGTTCTACCAAGTTCTTTAATTTAGATACTGAAAATGGAAGGAAAGGATTCAGTGGCCTCCCTCATTAATAACCTACGATCCACTTCACAATGACGTAGGTACTCCTGGGGACTATTAGGGTTGCCAATTGCAAAATCATTATAATTCTCGACGAAATATACAGTTATTCACTTATTATTTTATAGTAATTTGTAACAAGCCGACCTTCGAAATTTCCCCATCGAATTGGATTACCGAATTATAAGCAAGCATACAATAATATTACGTATTTTTTATGAAAACAATAATTTTTGCATCTGTTACATATTATTGTTTGGCAATCAAGAACAGCTAAAAAATGTAAAAGGAAGAAGGAAACATGAAATATGAAGAAAAACAATCAACATTTACATTTTGAGCATAACTTTTTTAAGAAAAAAGTTTAAAATGTTATTCTCCCAATCACAACATTTCCTTCAGTTGGTAACCCTATAATAAGTAGATACAATTAATCTTATGGTTTTTTATATCATTATTCAAATGTGAGCTAAGGGCTTTTTGAGATCAGTCGCAAATTGTGGTTTAAATAAAGACTTTTTCAGGGCCTTCGGCTCGTAATTAAGTTCTTAAATGTCCGCCCTTAGACCAATAACTTATCCAAAAACATACACCGGTTACTCCGTTCCGATTTAATGTATTCTAAATGTAAACAAAGCTCAATATGGGCGGCTAAAAGGCTGGAACTATATCTGGAATCCATAAGACCAGGGAAAATTCAAAGCACTGAAAATAGAACTCTGCGCTAATACAGTACAGCTGAAAATCGAAAGTCAAGTCAAACGTCAACGTCAAATCTGACAACTCGACACTCAGGTGTTCCATTTTCAACTTTATTGTATTATTCCAGAGTTTCATTTTCAATACCCTTAATTTTCCCCGGCATTCCGGATTCCTTATCATAAAGTTCCAGCCTAATGCTTACAATAAATGTCACTTATTCACCGCACGATTAAGAAATATAATGACACATTAATTTGTTCGAATTACATATTTTTGTTTGCATTTATATTGCATTGAATCGGAACGAAGTATATATACGAGTGGGCGGATCGCGTACCTTATGCTAAGCGATCACCACCGCCCGTGAACATTGAAACACGCAACACCAGAAATATTACAGTTTATAAAGTCCCAACTCTCTTGAGCTGCGGGCTATTCACAATTTCTGTATTCGGCCAGCGCGGTTATTGGTCAACGCTTAGCGCGGCAAGCGATTACTGTGTTTTTCTATATAATAACCCAGCACCTGCGTGGCATCGGCCCGATGCCGCCACCGACCATTGCCTAGCTGCCGGCGTGGGGGTGCAAAAATGTATGGCATGTTTTTTTACTTACCGGCCTGGGAACAGGATGGCGATGTAGAAGTCCCAGGCGATGTGATAAGCACATGTCACCGGCCACACGCCGCTGGGCTGGTGCTGGGACGGTAAGTAGTAAAACTACATAGTGGTAAAATATCTATTTACGTACAGAAGATCAACATTCATAAAACGATCCCAATGATCCAAATTTGAAAATTAATTTTGATGTTTTAATTTTAATTTCAACGAACCACGATTTTTCCACACGATCGTGGACACACCGTTTGCTTGTAGTAGTGCAATCATATCGATAGATAACTATGTAGCTGTTTATCTGTTCCTCTTTAAGCTGGCGTAAAAGAGCCAATGGGTGCCGCATAGGAAAGATATCGAATCCAAGTCAAATTAAGCATTATAAATAGACTTACTGGTAAAATAAAATGAGAATCGGTCCACAAGTGGCGGAGTAAGCTTGAAACACACATAAAAGAATTCACAGCCGAACGTAAAACCGCCTCCTTTTTGGAAGGCGGTCAAAAATGTGCGCCGCGTCGTAACTCGATGTGAGCTGGCCCAAAAATTAAAACCGAATAATGAATATATTCATCATTATAGTTTCACATTACCCACTTAAAAGTTTTAATTGTCATTATAACGGCGCAGAAACGCCATTAAGCACAAGCCTGTGTATTTATAGTCCCCTCAGTGTCGTGTCTCCCTAATTACGCCACCTGTAACTAATAGCTCACTTATGTTTTATACCAACGGTGTGGTTACGTGATACTTTTCATGTGTTACTGGCATATTATGTCCTTATTAACATAGATGTTATTTTTTAAATTACAATACGAACGTACGGATCACCTGATGGAGAGTGAGAGAGTGATACCGTCGCCCATGGACACCCGCAACACCGGGGGAGTCGCAAGTGCGTTTTATAATGGATTACGCTCTTTTGTTAAGATTTCCTAAGACTTTAAGATGAAAGTTATTATCAACTAGCAACCTCATTTCTAATGTCTTTAATTTGCGTCTCGTATACCTATCAGGGGGCCTAGCAGAAACATTTGACAGCGGCGTTACGAAATTAACGTTATCAAATGAGGATTGTATCATAAAATCTGTCAAAATCATGTCAGCGCCTATACAAATTTCATTCCATAACGTTACATTTATGCCGCTGTCAAATGTTTCTGCTAGGTCCCCCGATTACGACAAAAATTTTTGACACCTGACCCCTTGAAACCGCAGATCCATCGTCGTAACATATTTGACATCAATAGCGGACTGATTAGGCTTAGTACATTCTTCACTCCAACTCCACAATTGTAAATCACATAAAGAGCCGTTTAATAATTCGTTTAAACTAAAATAGCGTATCTCGTAGTAATACGAATCCCACCTCAGCGTCCACACAAAGTTTATATTGAAAATTAAGTTTGTCCAGTGTCACAGTAGCAAAACTAAATCTAATAACTTTATTCACTACAATGTTGCACAAACTGTTTTCAGTCACATTGTACGTGTGCAGTAGCTACAGACATAGACTAGTATTTTTAACAGACTTCAAAAAAGGAGGAGGTTCACAATTCGACTTTATTTTTCTATGTTTGTTACTAATAATATCACACAACTTTTTTATAGATACACATTTCCACTTTATTTAGGTTTTTACAATAAAATATATATAAACACGACTGGTTTCGATTAACTCATCATCAGGTGTAAATTGTAGGTAGATTGAACGTAGGAATTGAAAGTAGGTAGATAAAAATTATTCAAAAACATTGTGCAGATTAATGTTGCCCGCTTCATGAAGAATTTCAATATTTTGGGAAAATATAATATTATAAATTATACCATATTAATAATTGTTATTCTAATTATTATTTACACCACAATATGAAATTGATAAATTAATGTGACAATAAGTTACAATGTCCTAAAACAGAATCATAATGCAAATGTAGAGTATAAAATTAAATTAGGTACAATAATTCGTCACTGAAATTCATTAAAATTTTTGTCCATAATAAATTAAAATTTCATAACATCGATATATAAATAATATAAATATGTCAACAAAATATTAGGTCATTAGGTACATATGAAATTGACGTTTTGTAAAGGAGGAACATAAAGACGATTTCTTTAAACATAATATATTTATTTAATCAAAGTATATACCATTGCTATATAAGCACTTTTGCTATCTCATAGGTAGTTCATTGATTCCTTTACTAAAAAAACTATTCGGACAGGAATTAATAAAATCTTTGAAGGCGCTTTAGACTGACCCATCGGAGTTGAATTTTTCCCTTGCAAGAAGTATCCAAATTTAAAAAAAAGGTAATCTATTGAAGCAAGGTCCGGGGAGTACTGTGGATGTCTTAGACATTCCAATTGAAGCTCCTCTATGATAGCCGTCTGTTGTGCAGTGTGTGGTCTAGCGTTGTCCTGAAGAGGCAGTGGCCTAAAGCGAATGACCAACCTCGGTTGTTTAGCATCTAGCTTTTCTATCATGATTTGCAGTTGCTGGCAATAGACATCTGCCGTAATCATCTGGCCAGATATAAGAAAGCTGTAGTGAACGACACCGGAACTAGTCCACCAAACGCTCACAAGTAACTTTTTTTGAGTCAATTTTCGCTTGAGGATGCTTTGGCTGGTTCGCCAGGGTTCAGCCATTGCGATGAGCATTTCCGATTATCGTACAGGATCTACTTTTTATCACAGGTAATGATTCTATTTAAAATCCCTACATTATTGTGTCGGTTGAGTAATATAACGCAGCAGACGACGCGCGTTTATCGGTTTGCTGCACTCAATTCATGAGCTCCTCCTTTCAAGATTTTTCACCTTCTCAATTTGCTGTAAGTGGATTAAAACAGTTTTATCACTAACACCGCAGCCTGCAGATAACTCGGACGTGGTTTGCGATAGATCCACTTCCACAATTGCATTTAATTCTTCATTATCAACTTTGGTCTTCGGCCGTCCACGGGGCTTGTTCTGCAGGCCGAAATTTCCAGAACGAAAACGTTGGAACTAAAAACGCACTGTGTTTTCTTTTGTGGACACCGCCGCCATACGCATCATTAATCCTTCGAGCCGTTTCTGCATCACTGGTGCCACGGTGGAACTCGTACTCGAAAATAATACGATATTTCAAGTTTTCCATTTTGTAAACAGAGTGATGCAAAGGAAAAACCAAAAGGGGACTAAACAAATGAATTACGCTTTTAGAAACACAAATGCATGAGTAAATAACGGTATGAATTTGAAATTGGAATTTCTAACGAAAGAGATATATTTGAGATACAAGTGGCCAGTAGGACAAAACGCCTTGATCTCATATCTAACCTAATAAATTAAAATAAATTTCTCAATAAAATAAATAAATAAAACTAAAATATTATTTCACTGCATTCGTTAAAGGTTAAATTGAAATAAAAATAATTTAAACAATAAAATGAGATGTCCAAAAAAATAGAATGCGAAAGACATGATTGGTCATTTTGTAATTTCCTCGCTTTTTGATACCTCTTTATTACTAAAGCTTCTAATGCATCCATTTTCCCACTTCTTGGTAGTATATGCAAATATTTTATATCTTTATCTGGGTCAAAATGATTACCATTATTATTGTTAAGATGTCCCGCAAACGTCGATCTATCGGTTTTTATTGTATAAAAGTTGTGTGATATTAATATTATGAACATGAATTTCCACCAAGAACCAACAATACACTCAATCAGTTATGTTTCTTACCTCAAAACTTTCGACTGAGTGAATTTATTTTAATGAATCTTTTTAGGGTTCCTTAGTCTACGTCTCGGAACTCTTATGGTTTTGTTATGCCCGTCCGTCCGTCATTCCATCTTCGGCTTACCGTCCAAACGATTAGTGCTAGAATAAATATTACATATCCATGCAAAGTTTCATCTTTGATGGTTTATAGTTGACATGACGGACATGACAGAACCATAGCAGTACCGAGACGTAAACTACGGAACTCTAAAAAACGGCGTCTTGGTTAAATTACTTAGAACATCCCCAAATTAATATTTAGTCATTCAACTATTTAGGTCGACAAGGTCATGGACAAAACATAATTACATTCCCGGCAGCTACTTTCCTCGCATTAGATTTATCTCACAGAAGTTTTCAACTTGTAGCACTCGACCATCAGTAGCCCCGCGCAATCTAACTTAAAACAAACATCGTTCTTTTTAATTAAAAAAAAAGTCGACTTCCAAAAAAAGGAGGCGGTTATTAACGTTTAACTAAAGGTTTTTGGATATAAACATTCGAAAAAAGTGGAGTAATATTGTTTAGATTGTTTATTTTTTTAGTTTCAAAAATAAGAATAATTGAACACTACTGATTTTCATTTTTTTTCATCAATATACTATTTAACTTAAGCATCATCCGGTTAACCATTGCGCTCAATGAATTAGCTTGTTGTAATCATCCATTTCATGGATATCGGCGTATAGTGAACGGCACAGGCGTCGCATTGTCTTGTGAAATAACAAGATGGCTGCGACACATATATTTTGCCAGAACCTGTCTATGTCTGAGTGATAGATTTTTGCCACTACTTGATCTATTCTCGCCATCTCGCCAATATTCTGATCTCGTACATTGTATATATTTTAAGCCCATCTTATTGTCTCATATATTTTGTCCCTAAGAAATTGAACGCATGAATTCTGACACAATTTATCTTTCTCACTCTATGGTGTTTTTCCATTTGTATGCGATACACGGTCAGATATCATAACAAACTTTTCTTCAGTTTTACGATTAATGTAGCTTCTTAAAGTTAAGGGGCTCTCAGGTTACATGCTGTTCTTGTAATTCTAGCAAGCAGAGACGATTACAGTGTATGATTTGAGAACCTCCTTAATTTAACTGTCACAAATAGAGTACTTCTTTATCTGTTAAATGTTTTAAAAATGTTATAATTTTTAGTTTAACAAAATTAATTTACCTAAACATTTCACTTAAAATAAACAACAAGACGTCCTGTTTAGGATCATTTTTCTTATCTATTGTAAAGCTACATTAGAGCATTTGTTTGTTTGAAAATACCTTAAGATAGTGGATATAATCACTTTAAAATTAGAAAAAAAATCCAACAATATTAAAAATTGATTTGGAAAAAGCAAAAAAGTCTGCTCAATATTTTCATGTGTTTTGCTGTTTTGGCATGAATCTTAATGCCACTATCTGGATTTATTGCACAAAACATTTCTAAAGAAATGCCAGTCTGTACTTGGCCTCTGTCGGTAACACATTTTGCAAATGCATCCTTAATATAAGATCATGCTATCGCAATACACACACATATCAAACAGCGCACACAGAACAGAAAATAACCTGCTGTTTTGTGTGAGTTTTACGCACAATGTCGTGTGCGTAAACTCACCTTTTAAGACTTTTAATTACGAAAATCTTTGTATTTCGCTCGCGGACCTATTCATCAGTATGTCACTGTTATGCTATCGAATTCGTCGGATGGCAAATATATCTTATTACTCCGTTCGGCGGATAGATAGATACAGTTTTTTGACAGCGGACTGTGTAAATATCGGGGCCTTGGGATGACATAGGGAAGACGTTTTCTATGTACCTACGTAACCCTAAATGTATATACACCCTGAATTTATTATTCAAAGTTGGCTCGAATAATTTTGTGAATAAACATACGATACGATAGATTGATAAAACAAAATGATGCACACCTTTAATTTAAGCATTTTCGAGTCAAAATACCCTAATGGGTCCAAGTATTTATAAGCATTCTACCTATCTATCTACAAAGTAGTTTAATGCGTCCAGTTTGATAAAATGTCATTAAAGTCAACTTTTTAGCGAAAGCTTTTGGATTTCATTTTAATAAATAAAGATTTATTTTGAAATCGAATAGCAATTTATCCTGCATGTAATGTTTTCTCTTTTGCTCTTAAAATCATAGATGCAGAGTAAAAGAGACGGAAAACTTCAATATCGGTAGTCAACATTTGCTCCGTGTAACATACCAACAATTTTCCTACATTGTATTCGACACGTTCGTAAGGATTTTTCAAAGTTGTAAATGTTTAACACGTTCGCCATTTTCACGAAAAGATTGTGCAAAAATCGTATGTTATATTATGTAAACAGTTCAGAGTTCAATTTTAATATTTATGAATATATACCATACAAAATATTGGTTTCGTATTGAAAAATTACAAATAGAGGTTGAAGTCAAATATTATGCATATACAAGATTTTGCAGTATTTTATTTTATACCCAGCTAACAATAATTAAGGTTACAATGCAGTTTATACCAAGCCCGTGCTAACGAAAAAATTTTTTAAACGACAAAATATGGTAATACGTCCAAAATCACGATGATCAACGAAAAATTCAACGACCACAGTGGCCCAGTAGTTAGCGCATCGGCGTTCAAGCCGGAGGTTGCGGGTTCTAATCCCGCCGAAGGAAGATAAAGTATTCTGTGTTTCTAGGTTATGGATGTGTGTTAAAAATGACGTATATAATGTACCTAATCAAAATCTGAAATATATGTTATCTGGTATCCGTAACACACCACGTAACCAGATAGACGTGGTGTAAAAGCATCCATAGATGCTATTATAATTAATAGTAGTAGCTTTATTTCGTGTTGAATAACTAATAGATTTTCAACCCTCGTTCAACGAGACGTCGTAATAAAGTCTAGCGTAAACCTAAGTATGTTACAATTAAATGTATAATATTAGGTCTTTACCTATGAAATTGCCTTTCTGCAGTACTGGCCATTTCAAATCAAAATAATTTTTGTTTAGCTAAGAATTCATATTTCAAATTAATTTTATTTTAAAACCATGGAATTCTTTTTCCAAAAGTAGTCATTTGTTTATTGATTAGTGTTACATCTTTATCGCATTTCAATCTTTTTCGTCATCATGGATACGTTAAAAAATCGAGTAATTATGGAATATGAGTACCGTCGTGGCAGCAACGCGGCACAAGCGGCATGCAACATCAACGACGTTTACGGAGCTAACACTACAAACCAACGCACCACCTGTTATTGGTTTGCTCGCTTCCGTTCTGGAAATTTCAACCTGAAAAATGAACCTCGCGGTCGTCCCAAGACTTTGGTCGACAATAACGAATTAAAGGCGATTGTGGAAGCTGATGATACACAATCTACGGCTGAATTAGCAGTAGCTTTCGACGATAGCGTCAAAACAATATTGGTCCATTTGCGTCAAATTGACATGGTAAAAAAGCTTGACAAATGGGTGCCCCACGAACTCAATGATCGCCAGCGCAAAGTACGCGTCGAGACATGCCTTGCACTGCTCAACAGACACACAAATAGAGGAATTTGAACCGCATTGTTACCTGCGATGAAAAACGCCATCTGTTTGATAACCGCAAGCGCTCAGCAAGTTGGTTGGATCCTGGTTCAGCACCTAAACAATGCCCTAAACGAAAACTTACCCGTAGAAAAGTGATGGTCACTGTTTGGTGGTCTAGCGCCGTTGTGATTCATCACAGCTTCTTACCAAATGGGGTGATCATTACGGCAGATGTGTACTGTGAAGAACTAAACACAATGATGGAGAAGCTGGCACATATCCAACTAGCATTGCTCAATCGCTCGTCTCCGCTGCTCCTACACGACAACGCACGGCATCATACTGTACAGCAGACGGTCTCCAAGTTGCAAGAACTGGGGTTGGAAGCTCTCCTTCATCCGCCCTACTCACCACCTTGCGCCTACAGACTACTACTTTTTCGAGAATTTGGATAACTTCTTGGTGGGAAAAAAATTCAATACCCGAAAGGCAGTACAAAATGCCTTTGAAGAATTTGTTGCCTCCCGTCCAGCTGATTTCTTTAAGAAGAGCATCAATAAACTGCCACTGCGTTGGCAAAGATGCATTGATTGCATGGGTGATTACTTCGATTAATACAAATAAAAATACATGAAATAAAATCGTGTAAATTTTTTCATATAAAACGGCAATTTCGTAGGTAAATACCTAATAATAACCTCTGTGGCTCAGTGGTTGTATTCCTGGGTCATGAATGTGTATTAAATATTTTATGTCTAATATAATAAAATCTTAAATATAATACTATGTATAGTATTAAATATTATTCCGTTGTCTGGTACCTGTAACAAAAGTTCTTCGGATACTTAGAGCGGGGCCAGATTGACGTGGTGTCAAGCGTCCATAGAAATAATTATTATTATTCTATTTCAATAAATTACCATGATATTGTCAGTTAGGGCAAGACAGTCTATGGATAAATATTCCTCCCAACCCGGAAATAAATAAAAAGTATAATAGCTCCCTACACTGATTTCGGTGACGGTGGCTGGTTTCATTGAAAACAGCCAGCAGGAGTTATTTTATAGTGGCCAAGTGTGTGCGGAGTACACAGGAGCACTCTCTCCTCCTTTACTCTCGAAACCTAGTGGGACGAATAACCGACACGACTGGCGAGAGATCAGGCGCAGGAACAACAACCAACAGGAAACAACATGTTTTGTTGTTCCACCGCGGGAATCGAACCTACGACCGCCTTGTCGACTTCCAAGCTCTAAACCACTGGACCGCGGAGGCTGTTATATTTAATATAAAGTATGTGTATCATGAGTACCGTATGCCCCAAATATACTCATAATAATTTAATTCCTTTGAAATAGTCTTACTGGTATAAAATGGATCCTTGGTGGCCGGAATAATACTGCACACTTAGTAAAATCACTTCATATTTATTCACCTTAACACTAAATATAATAATTCAAACACTTAGCATTTAACTGCTATAATATACGAGTAAAACACTCAATATGAATTCAGACAACTTAACAGCTTGGCTGTCCGAAAAACGAATGAGCTCGTCCCAGAAACCCAGCCCGCCATCAATTAAAACCCCTAATATTCTTGACTTCTGGTATAAATATTATTCATCAACATTGTGGACTTCCGGGACTAAAATAATTATTAATATTATGCATTTCCTCTCTAATCTGTTAAATTCTATGCCGTCTAGGTCTACGCCGGATGCCTGGTATCCAAATAATGTTAATAAATACTATATATCTGTAACAATTTTAATAATTCCTAACAACTCGGCCATCCGTTCTGAGACGAGTCCTCTCGTATCTCTTATAATTCACTTTACTCAAAAACATTAACTAGTTTAATTACAAACAATTAAGAATACAATTTATATAGAAATTTTACTAAAATTATACATAAATCCTTATTCAGGGCTTGTATATATATAAAAAAAATGTACTAGGCTTTAAGCCTGTAATTATAATCACTGTAATGAAAACTGTAAACTGTCTGATCTATTCTGTATTCTGTACGTAAACCGTAAACTGTAAACTGTAAACGTAATTTAATTGTTTTTTGGTACTATTACTCAACTGCCGAATCAACCGTACAACGGCGCTTAACGGGGGTAAAGCATATAAACATACAACGGTGATGGGACGCCCGAGATTAATTACTGGGTTAGATGTGATCTATTATATAATATGTATAGCAGCCCGTGACCTGGCTGAGCCCGTATCATGGCACTATACAGTTATACTTGACAAATAGCCCGTGACCTGGCAGTGTATAAACATACTTATTAAATAGCCCGTAACCTGGCTTAGCCCGTAACAGGCGTAACTTTAATCACATTCCGATGTACAAGCCCCAGTACTGATCCCAGCTTATTTATAATTCAATACATCCATTACTAATTATTGTAACATGTAACATGTAACACTGTTCTCATCGTACAAAACTCTCCCGTGCAGTCTTACTTGCTGCTGTATCCCTATATAGTGTATATAGTGACTCCCTAGAAAAACCTAAGTCACTCAGTCCCTTGGAAAAACACATAGGGCACTTATCAAGTATGTTTCTTAATATAGCTCTCTACTGTTGCGATAAATTATTACTACATTTTATGATTGATTCAACAGCTAACCTGTCCCGAGAACTATGAACGTCAATTTTACGAATGTCTAAAGAAATACTTTTATCTATTGTATAACTAAGCGTTATCAGCGTATCCAGGCCAAATTTAATAACATCATTGTTAATATTTTGATTTATTCAAAATATTAGCAATGATGTTATTAAATTTGGCTTTAACAAAATGGATTTGTATTTAACAAAACATATACCGTCTATTAAAATATATTCACCAAATAGTACTCTTTACCTTTACGACCTCTCAAGCTACCCTGCACATAAACGCGTCCGGTGTAAACTGGATTACACTTTACTGGAAATGCCTTAATCTCACCAGAATTAACAATAATATTAGTAGAACAAATAAGAGGAAGCTTAATTGTGTCATTAGGTTGAATTCTTTGGAATATGACATCGGATCCAGTCTTAATTATTTTAATTTGTGGCCTTTCAGTGAACGTGGGTCCAATTCACAACGACGCGTTTAATAAATTATCATCTACAATAAGTATATCTACGTCCTCTTCTTCAATGCCTTAAAGTTTTAGTGTACATAATGTTTTTCCAATCGGACAGTAAGGGTTTCCACCAAAACCCTTTAACATAGGTCCCGCTGTAGAGTCCCAATGCAGTTTCAGTTGCTGAGCATTACTTAGACGGATCAAGGCGCCTTCACTACCTAAATCCAAATAACCATCCAATATAGCGTCGTTAATTTTTTAAGGCATTTTATATTTTGAGCTAGTATCCCCGAGACCTTCAACCTTTAATATATTTTTACTGGTACTTCTCTCTTTGTTACATTGAGTCGTCTTATAACATTCAGCAGCCGAATGTCCAATTAATTTACAATTATTACATCGCAACCTAGGCTTAGTACAACGGTAGAAGGTATGCCCCTTTTCGTTGCAATTATAACACGTTACATTATCAAATTTAGTATCTTTCTGCAATTTATTTTGATTAGTTGAATTCACATTAGATATTATTTTAATAGTAAAATAATATCTAAGGATAGGCATAGGCCTATCCTTACTATTTGTAGTTTTACTTGATGTCTTGTCCTGACCGACTTTGACAGACTTTAGAAAATGTAGTACTTGTTCCTATTCTTTACATTCCGCTGCCTGTGCTCCTAACCTAACACCTCTGTCATCTATTCCAAACACTAACAATCAACAGTTCTTTTACCATTTATTTCGCATCTATTAAGTAGATTCATTTTTGCATAATAGTAAAGTTCGAGTGATTCACCAAACCGGACTCTCTTTTGTAACATTTCCGTCAACAACTCTGCGTAATTTTGACGAGATGGAAAAGATTCCCTAAGCTTTATTTTCCATTCTGCTCAGGAGTAAAGTAAAGTTGAAAGGCCCTGGTACCAGGTCTTAGCAACTCCGGTTAATTTTGGTAGGGCGTAATGAATAATATGCTTATCGTCCCAGTTATATATTTTAGCACACTCTTCTACTTTATTCAACCAGGAATCAATCGATTGCTCTTTACCTAGTGGGTCAACCTCAGGGTCAACCTCAGGTATAACATTGAGAACTGGAAAATTTTTGCGTTCAAAACCACTCTTAAAATTGTTAATCGCGTTGATGAATTTATGAAGAAAATCAAGCTATGACTCTGCATACCTCGGAGCAACAGTTGGAGAGTGTCTTTCACCGGAAGCCGATGAACTGCGGCGTATGCGGCGCCGACTTGACCTCGACTCTCAATCGATGAGATCTCTCGTTGTCTGGACTCACGGTAGCTGTCGTCTCTTGTGTTTGTCTACTCATGTCTTCTGCGTCGCGTACCCCGTGACCCTTCGGACTCTCGGGAGCGACCTTGGGGCACACTTGGGGTTTTGTCATGACGTTTGCGCTTTGGCATTTCGGGATTATCTTTTATCGTAGGTCTATCCCACTTCTGAGATATAAAAAGGATCCTTGGTGGCCGGAATAATACTGCACACTTAGTAAAATCACTTCATATATATTCACCTGAACACTCAATATAATAATTCAAACACTTAGCATTTAACTGCTATAATATACGAGTGAAACACTCAATATGAATTCACACAACTTAACAGCTTGGCTGTCCGATAAACGAATGAGCTCGTCCCAGAAACCCAGCCCGCTATCAATTAAAACACCCAATATTCTTGACTTCCGGTATAAATATTATTCATCAATATTGTCGACTTCCGGAACTAAAATAATTAATAATATTATTCATTTCGTGTCTAATCTGTTAAAGTAATGACATCCGGTCTACGCCTGATGCCTAGTGTCCAAATAATGTTAATAAATACTATATATCTGTAATAATTTTAATAATTGGTTACACTGGTGTTACATTACTTGGCTCCAGGTACATTTCCCGCTATAAAGTTTCTTATAACTTTTGACGGCGTAAAAAATTACAAGCCAGATTTTAAGATGTAAATTTCATCTCGGCAGATGTTTTTATGATCGTTTTATTAGTGAATAAATTTGATTAAATACCGTCCGAGTACTTTAAAGCGACATTTTAAGTGCCAAACTTTATGAGACTTTTTTCCTCTCAGGCAATGATTATGTCGCAAATTACGGAGATTTTAATAATTTTCATCATTTTGATAGCTGGATATTATTTTTTTACTGGTTCCAGAGGCTTCACTGAAAAAATTAAAATTATATTTTAAGCTCTAGGGTTTAATTTTCAGGCACTTTTATCAGACACGTTTGATTTTTAAGTTCTTTCATAAATTTGTATTTTTTTCTTTTTTTTTAATTATCGAAGTTTTTGTTGTTATAAAACAACCACAAATTATGAAGACTATCATATACTGCCAATAAAGGTATTGTTTATGATATCAGGTTGTTTCATTCTTATTGGTCAGAATGGTGGGTGGTTTACATTGTTACAATAGCTGTTACAACACTAGTTACACTAGTGACTACCTCAACAGTTATACTGTAATACTATTTCTACGATATACCTAGTTGTTGGAATTCAGAACGGTTAAAGCGGTGGATTCCTGCATGTTGTTGATTTGGACATAATATTGAATATCTATCGTTATAATATGTCGTATCGTAGATTAATATGTCGAGGTCCTCAAAATAGGCCTTTGTTTGCGAGATGACTTCATCATTGGAGTCAAATCTTTTTCCACCGAGCCATTTTTTCAGGTTTGGGAACAAGAAGTAGTCACTCGGAGCCAAATCTGGAGAATAGGGTGGATGTGGGAGCAATTCATAGCCCAATTCATGGATTTTTGCCATGGCAACTGCACATGTGTGCACCCTTGCATTGTCTTGGTGAAAAAGAACTTTTTTCTTGGCCAAATGAGGTCGGTTTTGTTTTCAAATCCTCATTGAAGCCGTCCAATAAGTTGGCATAATATTCCCCATTAATTGTTCTTCCCTTTTGAAGATAGTCAATGTGGATTATCCCACGTGCATCCCAAAAAACAGTCGCCATAACTTTATTGCCTGACAAACCCACCTTGGCCTTCTTTGGCGCCGATTCACCCTTAGAAACCCACTTTTTTGACTGTTGTTTGGTCTCTGGTGTGTTGTGATGGATCCATGTTTCGTCCACGGTTACAAAACGGCGCAAAAACTCCTCCATATTGTGATTAAACAAAACCTTCCTGTGAAGTTGTTACACGATTGCGTTTGTGGTCGACTGTGAGCAAACGCGGCACCCATCTTGCGGAAAGCTTTCTCATGCCCAAGTGATCATTCAAAATTGAAATCACTGAGCCATGCGAGATGCCTATGGCTTCCACAATCTCTTGCACTTTAAATCTTCGGTCGGCCAACACCATATCGTGATTTTTTTCGATTGTTTCGGGTGTAGAGACCTCAACTGGGCGTCCAGGACGTTCGGCATCTTCAGTGCTTGTACGGCCACAACGAAATTCAGTAAACCACTTTTTTACCATTGAAATCGATGGTGCAGAGTCCCCATAGTATTTATCAAGCTTAGCCTTGGTCTCGGTAATGGTTTTTTTTTCGCAAAAAATAATGCTTAATAAGCACACGAAATTAACTTTTTTCCATTGTTTCCTTAAGTTACTGGATAGTCTGATAAAGATAGCTGTCAAACACAAACTAACTGACGCAGCAAGTTCAAATTTTGATAGGAGTCAACTGACAGATGCCTGTTGACAGGAGTAGTGTTGCTTTTTCAGTAAGGAGGTTAGAAATTCAAAAAGTCACGGACTTATTGACCCGCCTTAGTAATATATATTTTTTAAGATAGTATATTTAGTTTATCTTTTTATACTCTAGAGACTTAATTATGTTTCTTTTTCTTCTTTATTTGTGTATGAATGAAGGGTGGCCTACACAAAGTATGTACTTTAATGTTTGGGGCAAATTTGAAGATATTACCCTTTATCCTCTCTTCTGTCCCTCCGGTATAATGCATTCTAAATGGGCACTATCGTAACAATGTGCGGCGCGGCACACAGGTTGGCGGCACCTGCATATGATAATCCGAACAGAAATCTCATTTGGTTCGAACGTTAGCGAATAAAGCCTTCAAGATTCAATTTTTCAGCAGGCGCCCTTGGGAAATCATAATGTCCTATGTCGCTTAGTGTTCTTTCTTTATTTAAAACATAATTTCAGGGTTGACAAAACCTTGTGAAATTAATCGAACTTTACTATAGTAAAATTCGAATCCGTGTTTACATTCACCAATCGAAGTAAGCCATTTTGATATTTGCACTAATGACTCAATGTAATCGACATGAATGAATAATATTAAGGAATGCCATATTGTCTTCAATCTTTACTGATTTTTAAAAGAAACCCAGAGTTTTCCGCAAGAAATGATTAACTTTTAAAGAACTTGAAAAGGTTGCCGAACGAAATAATATGGACCAATTTGGTGATTTCGTAGAAAAAGTCATGAAGAACCGGGACCTACATCGTGAATAAGCTTTTGAATGTGAATGAAGCAAGATTGTCCCAAAAGAAGGTTCGTACTCCATCGTTTGTGGAGCCCCTTTTAGGATAAGTAACTTATTTTTTTATTGAATAGATCCCCTGAGCAGATGGATCACCTGATGGTTAGCGATTACCTCTACCCATACCGCAACACCAGAGGAGCTACAATTTCACGTCGATTGTCTGCTAGGCCGTGGTTATCCTGTCAAGCTAAGCCATTCGTACCGAAGCACAAATTTCCCATGGCAAAATTAATTTTCAATCAAAATCATTAGTTGAAAATTAATGTTGAATTGGTGCCAACCCTATTTGAAAGTATCGTGGAAAGCAATTTAATTGTTTATTGCGGTACACGAGACTCGATGACAAGAAACACCCCACAGTTATTTCAGCAAGGACAAAACAGTACTGATGAAAATTCACCAAAATATTATTTTAGACACCCCATTATAATTGTTACAAAAGCTCCTTTTCAAATTATTACTAAATTATACCCACGACGTCGTAGTATATAGTAAAAATGTAGCCTATGTTTTAATACACAGTCTAAACTACTAGCATACTATATATATACATATTTCATAAAAGTCTGGTCAGTCGTTTTTACGTGAAAGAGTCCTAAAAATCCATCTATCCATCCATCAATCCACACAAATTTTCACACTTATAATAGTAGTAGGATATAAAATTGAACCATTAAAATGACTAATCTAAAGATATTAAATTATGATTAGCTGTTTGTTGTCGAATAAAAATCGATACATGTTTATTAAGAAAGCCTCCTAAGATTCCGAACAAGTTTTGACTTTCCCGTAGCCGGGTTAAGAGTAAGTACTTCATAACTTTAAATGGCGTGCAAAATGTAAAGGTGAAGTTGGTAAATATTAAATTTCTAAGGCCCACATTCGCAGATCTGGGTTAAAGTTAACCCTGGGTTAAAATTCCATGCCTTCTCTTTCATAGATATGAAGAACGAGAGAGTTAACATGATATTTATCCTAGTGTTGACATTAACCTAGATCTGCGCAAGTAGGCCTTAGGAAACACTTTTTCAACTAAGGTTTCTCTTCATCAAACTTGTTCTACCATGTATGGAAAATATGGATTTGGTTTGGTTGAGGGGCATCACAGACGGCGAAGATACTATACATTCTCTTAGTACGTTAAATGAAATATCTTATAATAAAATAATATAATATACTGTTGTGGAAATAGTACTGTTGTGGACCAATTAGCGCCACAATCTTGAATCGTGCTATCGATGTTTTTTAAGATCGGCGGTATATATACAACACCTGAAATGTATACAAGTGGACTTCGGCCTGACCGAGCGGTATGCTTCTATCGTAGCGGTATCTTGCTCGGTCGGAGATCTGGATTTGGGCCATATTGGTGGCTTTCGACAGAACACGCCTCCTTCTGGATATTATCATCACTCCCCACCTCCTCCACACTACGCCAGCCAGCTTCAGCCTCATTGGGTACCTCGACCACCAACCTCAACGCACAGCGGCCTGGTCGAACCCGCATCGGCTTCATCGTGGAATCTCACTACAACGACCAGTCAGCAAGCAGAGCACATCTCTACTGGTCAGCACGTAGCATCGGCCTCGCACGGCAGCACTCCGACTCACTGGACCCTGAGCAGCAGCAGCACAGTTCCAACTCACTGGGACTCTCTGGCACTGGCGACTCAAGCAGAACATATTCAAGATTCGACGTCCAGTCTTCGCGGGGAGTGATGTGGAGGACCAATTAGCACCACAATCCTGAATCGCGCTAGCGAAGTATTCTAAGATCGGCAGTGGCGTGCCGGATCACAGGATTATGACACCGGGTATGCGGCGAAGTACTCGGTCACAAAAACTTTTTCGTTTATGGATTTTTAGGATAGCTACAGCCAAGCGACGGATCTCTAAGTCAAAACCATGCCAACAGAGCAAGTCTTAGATGTACTACTATTCATGTACATCTTCTACGGCAACGCAGACAAAACAGCGATCGATCGTCGCGGTGGAATAAATTCTAATAAGTAAAATAATAAGCATATTTAAAAATATTATAACTACTCACCAGTCAGTCAGCTTCAATTTTCACATATTCAAGGTTTCGGTTACTTGAGATTACTATATCCCGATGTAAATAAACGCAAGATTTCGGCCACCTCAAATATCTTATCCAAGTGAGTGAGGCCGCGTAATAGAAATTATTTAAATCTGAATATCCCGAATCAGTCCACACTGTACTAGAATTACTAAATAATATGCAAGGAAAACAATATAATTTAATCGTGTGTACACAATCACACAGCCAGTTAAACGTTTCATAACTTTTAACATGAAATTTTCGAGTTACATTATTTTTTTGCTGGTTTAATTGTTGTAACTCGGGTACACACCTACCTTTAGACAAAATTTGAATCTTTTCACTGAATGACAATTGTGAGAACTTGTTATTTTTAATTTTTAGTAAACACTCATTATCAACGCAAACCTCACAATCAAATAACATTTTATGAAATCAACAATAGCGCCTTGTAAAAGCAAATCACAACAATTATTATAGAAACTCAGTAAGAAACTGTTAAATGTACACACTTTCAAATGTTAAAATGAAAAATCTTTTAAGAAAACTATAAATAAACAGGAGCGATTAAATTGTAAACAACGCTTATCACATGAAATATGCAATATGGCCGCCGAAAACACAAAACATTTCTTCTATTTAAACAAATATAACCTTACTAAAAAAATGTATTTTGTGTATAGATAATTTATTAGATTCAAGTCATTTTGTTTTTAGTCGGATTATAGGCAACGAATAACTTCCGACAAGCCACTTCGGTGGTTTTCGTTAGCCATCGGATACTTCGGATAGCCTGCCGCAGGAGTTATTGCTATATTATCATGTCGATATTCCTGGATGTGTGCGTTTGCGAAGTATGAAAATTTCACACACATGCGAAGATTTGTCCTGCAGCACGCATCGGCATTAGTTGCTATTTATAAAATATTTATTATAGTTTTTAAGTTATTATATTTTTTAAATTAATTTATTTACTATTAATTAAAGTCATCTAAAACATACGAACGTTTTATTAAAATATCTGTGAATGACAAGTAAAGCACTACATTTCTGCCTATATGGAGCGCACACCCCTGAAGATCGGCGGTATATATACAACACCTGAAATTACTACAAGTGGGCTTCGGCCTGACCGGGCATACCACCTCGCTCTATCGGATGTCTCCCTTTGGGGCTTTCACTATTCCCACAGTATTTTCGCCGTATGTGACGCCCTTAAAATTCTGAAGACTTACTCATTTTATTAAGAAATCAAAAATTTTATCCTCATTTTACAGTAGATACACAAAATATGATATGTTTCCTGTAATTTTATGTAAGAGAGGAAATATTTTAGAATTTGTTAATTTTTATGAGGGCTCTTTAATTCTCAAAACAAATTAAAAAAGTGAAGACTGAGTTCCGCGATCCACACAGTGAGTCCTACACCTCGCCGAGTAATTACACAGAGTCACGCACACACATTTAACGCAACTACGCCTTACCTTGTAAGGCTGGCTGTCGCGGTGTGTGTTTTTATGTATGTAGTGCGCTATTATGCTATTATGTAGTATGCTATTACACGCGCAATACGTAGTACATACACAAAAAATCGGCTTCAGTTTTTGTTTGACAAAGCTCTGTCTTCACTTTTTTATTTGATCTGAGCTTTAATTGTAATATTTAAAATTAATTTAGCAAATAATCTCTTCTTTAAAATAAGCAGCTAATCATTATTTCGTTCAGGAAAAATTGTAACTAACTTTATTGTTCAAATAAAAATGTTAATGAAAAGTATAATGGATGCAGGCGTGGTATTTTAATCCTACTCTGCAAAAGACGATGGAAGAATTTCTAAACAGGCGTCAGAACGCCAGTCACGATTCTAAAATATTTTCTATAGCTGAACGCAACAGAAATAGTTTCAAGCCGAGGTCAATAATTCATCATGATGTAGTTTAGGTAATACTAGCTGTCCCGACAGACGTTGTTCTGTCTTAACTATACACTGGAAAAAATAATAACTACCCCTACATCATCATCAACACCTACACCTACATCTACACCTAGATCCACACCTACACCTAAATATACACCTACCAACCTATTGGATCGGCCGATTTTTTAAACGACTTCCAAAAAAGGAGGCTGTTATACGGTTTTTTTTTATAATTAAATTATAAAAAAAAAAGTATTTTTTTTAATTTGTTCAACGATTACTCCGCCGTCTGTGGACCGATTTTCACAATTTTATTTTGATGTAAAGGTATAATCCCATTGTCATCAAAGTGGTGACCTGATTGAGCCAACTTGAACGTAAGTTCTATAAAATATTGTCTTATCAGGATATTGTTCGGGCTGGTACCGACTTCAAAATTATGAAGATGGTTAAAATTTTTGCCGAATTTAAATGGGGAATTATTGAGAAAATAAGTTTTATTTCATACTTTTTTGTGCATTTTTACTTTGGAAGTCGGTTTGAATTTTTTGATTTAATTTCTGGTTTACAAAAAAGAAAAAAGTCGAGTGACAAATTGGCCACAGTGAACTGGTAGTATGGGAAAATTCTATTTTCGTTTTTATTATTTTTCCCGCATTTTTTCCAATATTTCCCACCGTTTAAGCCTTCCATGAACTTCCACAAACATTTCAAGACCAAAAGTAGCCAAATCGGTCCAGCCGTTCTCGAGTTAACATTGGAATTGCAATCCATTTTTATAATAGGTCTTTACCTATGAAATTGCCGTTCTGCAATACTGGCCATTTCAAATCAAAATAATTTTTGTTTGGCTAAGAATTCTAATTTCAAATTAATTTTATTTAAAAAAAATGGATTTTTTTTTTCCAAAAGTAGTCATTTGTTTATTGATTAGTGTTACATTTTCATCGCATTTCAATCTTTTTCGTCATCATGGATACGTTAAAAATTCGAGTAATTATGGAATATGAGTACCGTCGTGGCAGCAACGCGGCACAAGCGGCACGCAACATCAACGACGTTTACGGAGCTAGCACTACAAACCAACGCACCACCTGTTATTGGTTTGCTCGCTTCCGTTCTGGAAATTTCGACCTGAAAAATGAACCTCGCGGTCGTCCGAAGACTTTGGTCGACAATGACGAATTAAAGGTGATCGTGGAATCTGATGATATACAATCTACGGCTGAATTAGCAGCAGCTTTCGACGATAGCGTCAAAACAATATTGGTCCATTTGCGTCAAATTGGCAAGGTAAGGACATATGGGTGCCCCACGAACTCAATGATCGCCAGCGCGAAGTACGCGTTGAGACTTGTCTTGCACTGCTCAACAGACACACAAATGAAGGAAATTTGAACCGCATTGTTACCTGCGATGAAAAATGGATTCTGTTTGATAACCGCAAGAGCTCAGCAAGTTGGTTGGATTCTGGTTCAGCACCTAAACAATGCCCTAAACGAAAATTTACCCGTAGAAAAGTGATGGCCACTGTTTGGTGGTCTAACGCCGGTGTGATTCATCACAGCTTCTTACCAAATGAGGTGAGCATTACTGCAGACGTGTACTGTGAAGAACTGAACACAATGATGGAGAAGCTGGCACATCTCCAACCAGCATAGGTCAATCGCTCGTCTCCGCTGCTCCTGCACGACAACGCGCGACCTCATACTGCACAGCAGACGGTCTCCAAGTTGCAAGAACTGAGGTTGAAAGCTCTCCATCATCTGCCCTGCTCACCAGACCTTGCGCCTACAAACTACTACTTTTTCGAGAATTTGGATAACTTCTTGGCGGAAAAAAAATTCAATACCCGAGAGGCAGTACAAAATGCCTTTGATGAATTTGTTGCCTCCCGTCCAGCTGATTTCTTTAAGAAGGGCATCAATAAACTGCCACTGCGTTGGCAAAGACGCATTGATTGCATGGGTGATTACTTCGATTAATACAAATAAAAAATACATGAAAAAAATTCGTTTAAATTTTTTCATACAAAACGCCAATTTCATAGGTAAAGACCTAATATATAAGAATAAGAAGTACTAGTCTAGGTCGCCGTGTTGTTGAAATTCGCCTACAATAATTCATATAATTTTTAATTTTGTACTTTACAGATCCACTGTGCAAGAAGTCCTTGAATTGGTAGCATAATATACTTTGTTACTATAATAATTTGTTTACTCAATGCTAAGCTAGTGAACTTTTTCTTTATAAGAAGACTAGATGTTGCTCACGACTTCGTGCACGCAAAACCTGTAAACTTTTCCGCTATAAAAAGTACCTTACGACCTGGTACTATAATGTGGACTGTAGTATAAAAATTTGTGATAGTCTGGTCGCCGCCGCGCATTGTAAGGCGCATTGTAATTGTAATGGGAATAAGGCGCACGCGCAGGACCGGGCCCGGGCGACCCGGGCGCCCCGTTGCGGTGTAGCCGTAACAATAATACCTAACTAATAATATAGATGGAATACTTAGAGCATCAAACCATGCTCTAAGATGAAATAGCACCAGAATATAGTGTTATTTTATCTATACTAATATTATAAATAGGAAAGGTATGTTTGTTTGTTTGCATCGAATAGGCTCCGAAACTAATGGACTGATTTTGACGAAATTTGGCACAGATTTAGATTAGTCCACTGGGAAGGACAAATGCTACTTTTTGTCGCGGAAAAATGTACCGTTCCAACTAGAATTTAGCGCGCACGAAGTCGCGGGCATCATCTAGTAAAGTATACTCATCGTCATCGTCAAGTTTTCGTAAGGAATAGACATTTTTTTTATAGTAAGCGTTTGTTCACACGGTAACGCGGCGCGACGCGGTATGCAATGTATTCTAATTGTCACTATAAGATATGTATATTTTTGTGTAGTGATTAAAGTTAAATTTTGAATGGATATTTTGAAAATGCATCGCCGCGCCACGTTGCGGTGTGAACTGACCCTAAGATTAAAGGTACTTCGTTCCGTAAGGTAAGCATAAAGTGTTCGAATGCTGACCCCCAATTCTCGTTACTAACTTAAACTTTAATTTTACTTTTACTGACTTTTAAATAAATCGTCGATATCATAAACTGATTTTCGAAGTTTGGGCCAATCAAAACGCGTTAAATATTGGTTTGACGTTTATGACAATACCATTTTTCAGTTTTAACATATCGAGGCTGGCTCATAACTGTATTATTGCAAGATTTAATTAGTAGTATCGACCTTCAGGTTGTCTGAAAATCGGTAAGTCCGCCATTTTTTACAATTTTTGTTTAAACATCCCGAATGTTTTATTTTTTTGTAAATATATAAGTATTTCAGCTGAGTACCAAATTCTAGTACAAATATTATCGATAAATGTTTCCCGCGACTGTGTTCGCGCAAAATAACTCTCGCTTCGTTCACTTTCCCTTGATAGAAAGTAGCGTATGTCCATCCCCGTGATCTAATCTATATCTGTGCGAAATTTCATCAAAATCGGTCTATTCGTTTCGGAGCCTATTCAATGCAAACAAACGAATAAATCACTCCTCATTATAATATTAGTCTCTTATTATAGATATTCAGTTCATGAGATGTACGGAGTACCATTCCATTGCTCGCTTTGTGTTTGACAAAATCAAGCATAGACAATAGACATGGCAAAAGCAATCGTGTAGTGGGCATGTCTATTGCAGCAAATTGATAATCCTTTGGCTGCTAAACGTATTTGCTACACAATTCCTGGTAGTCAGCTGCGAGTAATTACTGTAGGGTTTTGTAGATAGCTGTGATGAGTTTTGTCTATATTAATATTAAAATACTAGCCTCTGCCCGCGGCTTCGCTCGCGTAAGTAAAGTATCCTATATGAACACTTTACATTTTTAGGAGAAAAAGTAGCCTATGTTTCAATTCAAAGAACTTTCACTTCTCTGACGTGCCACGTGTCTTTTGTTTCTAGAAAAGATTATTACAGTTAATTAACTAATACACTTTAGAAACTTCTACAAAATATAACAATCACAGATCCATTTGCTTATTATTGTAATTATTATTTATCAGTTCATAATAATCGGCGAATAATCTGACAATTCATCAAGCGAAATGATGTTTTACATCGAACTGATAATATTGCTGATTCATTGGCTTTGATATTGCGGGTTTTAATCATTTTTATCTGAATATTAGCACGTCAATGTTAGAAGGGTTGATTTGTTGATTGTGTATCGTTGGGCTAATGAAATTTTTATTGCTCTACAAAATTAAAATTGGTTTGGTGTAGGGATATGCTGGCCCCACCTAGATGATTTTACCCTACTATAATAAAAGTACCTATATATATATACCTATATAGCAAACGCTACCTATATGCCAAAACCATTAAAAAAACTGTTTAACATGATTATTGAAACTACATGCACTCCCCAGCAATGGTTTGAATCAAACAATCTTGTTATAAAAAAGGAGACCTAAATGATATTTCTAACTACCGACCTATAAGATTGTTACTAACGCTATACAAACTATTTTCTTCAATCATAGAGAAAAATATTCGTCAAGTACTCGATAGTAAGCAACCCATAGAGCAAGCAGGATTTAAAATAGGCTATAGAACTACGGACCATATCCATACAGTCGAACAAATTATAGAGATGTATCATGAATTCCAAAGACCACTCTACATGACTTTCATCGATTATCAAAAAGCATTCGACACAATATCACACTCAGCGATTTGGAAAACTCTAAAAACTCAGAATGTCAATCAAAGAAATATAAACATATTGAAACATTTTTATGCGAAGAGTCAGAGTAGAGTACAATTGGAAAACGTTGGATCGCCTATAAAAATAAATAGAGGAGTCAGACATGGCGACCCTCTTTCACCTCGCCTCTTCATAGCAGTGCTAGAGACGGTCCTGCGTAATCTGAAGTGGCAAAAATTGGAAATTAATATAAAAGGAAAGTAGCTGTCACATTTAAGATTTGCTGACGACATAGTACTTTTGTGTGACGATCATAAAGAATTTCAATAAATGTTATCCTTTTTGCATAAAGCTGGCACAGAGGTTGGCCTGAAAATAAACCTAACAAAAACTAAAGTAATGGCAAACAGCATTCAAGAACCTATAAAGCTCGAAGACTTCCAACTGAAATACGTGAATAACTATATTTATCTAGGTAAACAAGTTTCATTCAGTGCTCAAAACAACCAACAAGAAATAGAAAAGTTCAAAAAACATGGAACAAATTTTGGAGCTACAAGGAAGTACTGAAAGGCAACTTTCCTATTAAATTAAAAAAGAAAGTAATGAATACATGTCTCTTACCTTTCTTGACATACGCATGCCAAACATGGAAGTTTACCCATAAGACTAAAAACAAAATCAAGACGAGTCAAAGAAGTATGGAGAGGAGCATGATGAAAATTAGCAAAATAAAGAAAATACCAAACAAAATTATACGTGAAAAGACAGACATTACTGACGCACTTAGTCATGCCCAGAAATTAAAATGGCGATGGGCAGGTCATGTAGCCAGAATGACCGATGATAGGTGGACTATACGGATTACACTATGGCCAGGCCCAGTCGGCTACAGAAAAAGAGGCAGACCGCAAACAAGGTAGCCGACATCACACATACAGCAGGCAGAGACTGGGTAGTAACAGTAGCGCGCGACAGACATCTCTGGAGGAGGCCTTCACCTGAGGAGGGGTTCTTGCTCACTAACATATTGTACAAATTTATATATTTAATTGTTATTAAATTGCATATAACTGACATTGAAGTATATACTTCTACTAAGTATATGTATATACATAAAATATATTATAAAAATGTAAAATGAATATTATAATATCCTATCGTCCTAACCTAAACATTAGAATGAAAATAATAATGAATAAATAAATAAAAATGAAACTAAAATTGAAAACAAAATATGAAAACTTATGGTATTGTAATTATATTTGTTCAACACAATTGTAATGTAATTTAATTGAATTTGTAATTGGCAAGAAATAAAAGGCTTTCTTTTTTTTAGTTTATAATAAAAGTACATTGTACTGAAACGTATTAGCATGGCAAGTGCTGTCAGTCAACTCGTGGGAGTAAAATGAAGATAACAATTTAATTATCAAAAGATAAAATTTTAAAAGAGACAATCTTGTACATAAATAATCGATTTCTCGAAAACGGCTGCAAGTATTACCTTTAAATTTAGTCAACAGGGAGTTATGGAGGAAAAAAATGAGAAACCCTGAGAAACTGCGCATTTTAAGGTGTATAGGTATTATGTTTTTTCTTTCATCGTGCAATAATAAACCAATAATTCCGAGTCTATTTTGCCAGTCCAATTGGCAGTTTTATATGCGTATCTATATATGATTTTTGCTTTATTTAAAAATTCGGCATGTCATGAGTTCTAATCCCGGTGACATAAATTATTTTGTTACGCAGGTACTTTAAAACCGGTAACGGTAAAGAACGACATTTTCGTGGGATGATTGATGCTCGATTTCTATGGTATAGTTTGGTTTTCGTTCTAAACAAGAATACTGGGCAAAAGTAAGCTAAGTAATGAGAAATGAACTGAAATTATTACATATCCAACAAGAATGATATCCATGATGAGGATAAATTTTCTAACCGAGAAACGGTATCTTGGTAATTACATAAAGTATTGATTTCCTATAAGAGAAAGACAGGTAAAATGGCGGATTAAACTCAATATAAATCCTCTTTGGATCGAAAAAAAGTCTAACGAACCCTTATTACTTAAATCCAATGAGAATCCCAGGAACGATCTTATATTACAGACGATACTGTGTGAAAATCAAAAAGCTTCGGTGAAATACGATAATAGGACTTCAGTGGCTAATAGGATGTTATTTCCTGTGATTTTACTGCCGGCGAAACCCACTTTTTGCACCATTTACGCCGAGTGAATTGACCCTCTTTGTTTGAAGCTAGTTCTTGGTAGCTTATTTATACTCACTTTTGTCCGCATATGTGTTTAAGTACCTATAATTTCAAACATCTCCAAATTTATCTTTAAAATTTTCGTTGCCACTACCTGATTTTAACTAGACTAGATAAAGTAACTGATAAGTATTTTATTTCCCCCTAAATAAAATTTATATTTTAGTATCCCTAAATAGATAATATTTAAATAGATTCTGGACAAGTTTTGTTTTAGATACTACTTAATCAGAAAATAAAATTACCTAACTAAAACCAGGTAGAAATTTCAAAGGCAAATCATCGCGTTTTTTAAAACACAAAACGTGGGAAACCCGAGGCGGTGGCCTCAAATATTTTGCTTAAAATGGAATACGAGCCCGTACACAAGTAGTCTACAAGTTTTTCTCATTTCCCTAAAAAGATTAGCACGTTACGCGGCAGACGTGATCGGAATTCATCGGGAAACTTCGGGTTTACACCTCGTAACACTGCTTGTAAATAGGCCGAGATTTTGGAATGCTCCTACAAAATTCAAGAAACTGCAATTCTGTATAAAGCGCGAAAGAAAAAGCTGAAAATAGCTTATGCTATTTTCAGCTTTTTCTTTCGCGCTTAAATTTTTTTTAAATAGAAACTGAAAGTTTAATTATTCTACTAATCCTGCCACTAAACTTAAGCTAGCCTTACATAAGAGTTTACTTAACAGGTTTGCCTGCACATATATACCTGTCAGGTAAGCTTGAGCTGATACTGTATGTTAACCTGCACAGTTGTGCAACATACACGCTTCCGGCTTACCTGTAGAGGTAAACTTGTCAGGTATATCGTTATGTTTATCACTAGCACTATACGCTTGCAAGAAATGCGTTTTTATGACTTTGCGAGAGACCAATGAGGTAACTAAACTAAATAAATATTTGGTATAGTGGCAGATGTCCATAGGAACAATTGTATACACACCATATCAGATGATATATCTACTCGTTAACTCCCTTAAAAATTGGAACAATCTGGAGCATAATATTAGCTAGGTAAAATCTCAATTTTTAGTGAAAGTGACACATCCAAAGCGCCCTACATAAATTTTCCACCTCGGAGAGCGTAAACGCTGAAATCGTCTAGCTAGTTATAGCTGTTTCTGAACGCACTGCTCCATAGATAAGGAAAGTTATTCAGACCATACGATATGTTGTATAGATAGACTGACGTACGAAATAAAATACTCAAACCATAGACCTATGTGTGTAATCTGTGTATATTGTAGTAGAGGCATGTCGAGGCAAACAGTATTTACACTCAAACCCCAAAAGTGGGGTAGTTTGTAGCAGCTGAGATCAGACATTTGCTTTCCGCAGTCCGCAGCATAAGTAAGTCCACATTTAATGAGGGGTTTTTGATATTTTTTCTGCCGTTAGGGTAGCAGAACCAACTCACACGAAGAGTGATCTGGTGGCGTAAGTGGTATCAAAACGGTCAATAAGAATTTTCGATTCTTTTTCTGTCACCAGGCAGGGCTTAGTAGCATGACCGTCCTTGTCGTGTCAAAAAGCTGTCAGATGTCATGAATTTAAAAGCCCTCATTGACAAAATCTTCTGAAATCAAGTCAACTTATACACAACTAACTAATAACACAACTTATAAATTACTTTGCAGGCCGAATACGCAAAACTAATTGACTATAAAAATAAGTCACGTATAAAACATATTATAAAAGTAATGGGGTAGAATAGGAAAAAATGTTTCTTCCTCACATGTTTGGAAAGCCACGTCTGAAATAAAAAAATATTGGCAGGTATAGGGACTGCCGATAAAAGTGAAAATTTCACTTATAAGATATATACAGCAGTTATGATGCACAATATATACAGCTGTTTAGCTACAGATACACTGATATAAGCGACATTTCATCTACCTATCCAAAAAGCGTCTAACGCGCACAGCACACGGCCGCTGCGCATGCGCCAGTCACGAGCATGTCGGTGACGCGAACCTATAACATTTTCTCCTACTAAAAAGTGCCCAACGTGGCTAAAGTAGTTTTCACTTCAAAAATATTTTTATTTTATGACGCTAAAACCGAGATCTATATACAATCTATAAGTATTGTGGGAATAGGGTGGCAAGTCCCAAAGGGAGATCTCCGACCGAGCGAGGTGGTATGCCCGGTCAGGCCGAAGCTCACTTGTAGTAATTTCAGGTGTTGTATATATACCGTCGATCTTAGAATACTTCGATATTCGATATTGAGTCGCCTTGCTTGAGTCGCCAGTGCCAGAGAGTCCCAGTGAGTTGAAACTGTGCTGCTGCTGCACGGGCTCCAGTGAGTCGGAGTGCTGCCGTGCGGGGCCGATGCTACGCGCTGACCAGGAGAGATGTGCTCTGCTTGCTGACTGGTCGTTGTAGTGAAAGTGCCCGTTGAAGCCGATGAGTGTTCGACCAGGCCGCGGTGCGTTGAGGCTGGTGGTCGAGGTACCCGATGAGGCTGAAGCTGGCTGGCGTGGTGCGGAGGGGTGGGGAGTGATGATGATGATGTCCAGAAGGTGGCGTGTTCTGTCGAGGGTCACCAATGTGGGAATAGGGTGGCAAGCCCCAAAGGAAGATCTCCGACCGAGCGAGGTGGTATACTCGGTCAGGCCGAAGCCCACTTGTAGTAATTTCAGGTGTTGTATATATACCGTCGATCTAAGAAAACTTCGATAGCGCGATTCAGGATTGTGGCAATGGTCTTGTGCCTTTGGCTGATATATGATATATGGTAGCCTAAGAAGTTAACCTCCGACACTCCAAATATACACTTCGAACTGTTGATGACCATACCGTAATCTCGGAGCCTAGCGAAAAGTTGACGCAGATGGAGTTTGAGGGTCTTCTGGTCTTTTGAGTAGACCAAAAAATCGTCCAAATAAGCGTACGTGAAGTCCAGACCCCTAAGCATTTCATCCACGAAGCGTTGGAACGTCTGTCCGGCGTTTCGAAGTCCGAACGTCATGTAAGGAAATTCGAAAAGACCGAACGCGGCGTCGTGATCGCAGTCTTCTGGACGTCATCTGGGTTTACGGGAATCTGGTTATAAGCTTTCACCAAATCGATCTGAGAGAACACGGTACAGCCGGACAGGCAGTGTACGTATGTATGTAACATTCTTAAAGAAGACTGCCAAAATCATTACCTACATACATATAATTTTATGTCTGTTCCGTCGTAGCACCTAAGCTACTAATCCGATGATTTTAATCAATGAGGTGTCAATAGATTCGTAATGACCAGAGTGACATAGTCTGTATAATTTGCGTAGTCGGGTTATAGTTTTTAACTTCAAATTATATCCCACCTAGTCATATAATATTTCTTTTTCTTAATCAAACCGATTGTCAAACATTTTTATGTAGTTCGTTTGTACATAAAAATGAAACGAATATTATGATGAATGTAAATAAATATCGTATCGTACTCTTGAAATAGATTTCAATAGAGTGATTTTCCTGGTGACATTAGTCTAAATCGCAGATCGTGGGAGGCGCAGATAAGGCAGTGGATATAATGCAAATCGAAAACCCATCATATGACATCTCAGGAAATATGTGCTATAAAATGTGGCATTATGACAAATTATTGCTTTTTACTATGTAGTTTATGAAAAGAAAAAGTTGAATGATGCAATGATTTATAGTGATCATTATTTCCTTAATGGGTATTTCTTCGATTAGAAGAAGAATATACATGAAATGAACATTAAAGTGAAAACTAAAGGTTTTTGTACTTTGGTGGTGATTTTTGTGGTTTTACTAATACGACGAATTGCAATGTAAATAAGGACTTAAATTGAAGAATATAAATGTTATTTGTGTACGGGAAACTTCAACAAAAATGGGATATGGATGGATTGACTAATTATTAATAGACATCTGTTTCTTGCGCATTCGCACAATTATTGTTTCGTAAAGAGAATAAGGAACTATACCTTTATTAGGTATGTCTTCTTCGGCTGATGATAGCCCGGTATCTATACTATTTATAGTTATTAATGCATCTGTGGATATTTAATATATGAGTAAAGAAGTTGATAAAAAAGAAGTTGCGATGTCTTATGATCATTCATCATTTAAGCAGCCTCCGTGGTTAGAGCTTAGCCATTGACTCGGAGATCATGGGTTCGATCCCCGCATTGGACCAACGAAAAAAATTATGTTTCCAAGTTTGGTTAGGACAATGCAGGCTGATCACTTGATTGTCTGACAAGAAAGATGATCCATGCGTCGGAAGGGCATGTAAAAAGTCTGCGACCTGCGCCTGATCTCTCGCCAGTCATGTCGGTTATCCATCCCAATGTGTTATGAGAGTAAAAGAAGAGAGAGTGTACTGCCCGCACACTTGGGCACTATAAAATTCCTCGTGCGTAACTAGCCTCGTTCGTTTCAATGAAACCGGCCACCGTCACAGAAATCGGTGTGGGGAGTTATATCAAACAACAATTTTACTGCCATCAAAATATTATTATGATAGTAAAAATTGCATCCTGGAAATTCAAGAACGTATGTTTCCATTTCAAATGCAATTAAGTAAAAAGGCCTGTGTTAAATGGGGCATGAGAGGGAAAATATGTTGAATTTCCATGTTAAAGTATGTAAATCAGGTGCCAGGTGCAAATGCACAGCCTCTTAGGTATGCGCATAATTCGAGTGGAGGCTTCCTTTGACGGAACGCTAAAAATTGAAAATTATCTCTTTATTTGCACACATCATTAAATAAAACACACAACAATAATTTCTGAAATAAATAGTTTCTTCCATAACCTAACAATATTCTTTTACAAAAGAATTCTAAGTTATGTATGCTCTATCCAATAAATCCATGATGATACTCCTACTGAGTACACTTTTTTTTGCAATAGCAATAATTTTCAATGTGTTTGTTATTATTCTATGCTAAATTGAATTTTATTTCTGTAATGAAAGTTGTATGTTAAATAATAATAATAATCATTTAACAAAAATTTACGTAACATAATATTCAACAATTACACGTAAGATGTAAGATGACTAATGAAATATAAAAAATATTAAAAAATGTGAGGGTAAGTACAAATTACTTTGTAGATATTTGCTGGGACAGTTGCTTATCGAGATTTTGCTTGTGGTCCAAGTTATAAGCTGCTCGCTTCAGCTCAAAATATAATAATTTGAAGTAGATGTTTTATACATATATTAATTAGTGTTGTGTTATGTAAACATGTATTTACTTATTCGTTAAAACTAAAGTGAATGTATACAGTGTTGCTAGATTAGTGATGTAAGATTTATTAGTGTAAGTGTTAGAATGGTTTTTATCCAAAATTGCCTACGTTAATTTAGATAAGATATTTTCAGTTTGTATATAATTAAGTGACAGAAGAGATTGTTTTATTGACAATTTAAGGCGAGATTTATTCAATTTGACGATTTCATTGTGATAGTTGAAATATCTGTATAGATAGGGGCCCATATAAATTAATTGACGTCTTGCAAACATTGTGTTAATTGAAGTAGTCGGAGTCCTAATGCGTCTTTTATGTAGGGGTAATTGTGTGAGGTCTACATATTTATGGTGTCGGACAAGTGCGTTCTGCATAAATAATTGCCGCACAGTCAGAAGTTGGGTCTCACGATAGAGTAATTCTGTAGAATATTTCCTGGGCTTATGGGTCATAACCTTAATAATTGCTCGTTGGGCTCGTTCTAGCTCCAAGAGGTGACTGGCAGCGGCTCCACCCCATACGGTAACACAATATGTCAAAAGCGATTGGCAAAGGGCAATATAGACGTTTTTTATAAGAGAGAAATCAGCAGCATTCCGAAGATTTCTGAATATAGGTAAAAGCTTACGTAAACGCTTGCTAAAAAAATATATTTTGTTTTAGGTATATTAATAGTTAGTAAGTTTTGATCTAGCCATTTTGTTACTGTTCTGAGACCTTCCTCTGCATATTTTTCAACATCCGGCCATGATGATCCTTTAAATATTAAGACGGTATCATCCGCAAATGCGAGGATATTTCCACTGACCATATTAAGATTACATAATTCGTTCACGTAAACTAAGAAAAGAGTAGTCCCGAGGGTGTTTCCCTGAGGTATTCCATAGGTTATTTTGGCATCGGAACTATAGACATTCTCCACTCTTACAATTTGATTTCTCAAAGATAGATAGTCTCGGAGCCATTCTAGCGATAACCCACGTATACCCATCTTCTCCAGCTTTGCCAGGAGTAGCGGTATCGAAACTGTGTCGAACGCTTTTTTGAGCTCCAAAAATATTGCTACACATCTTTGGCCTCTATCAAGAGATTGTGTAAGTATTTCTGAGAACTTTGAGACCGCATCCTCTGTACATTTGCCCGATCGAAAGCCAATTTGAGAACTTGCTAACAGATTTTTACTATCTAAGAATTTTATGAGTCTTGTATTAAATACTTTTTCTATAATTTTACTGATAGTACTAAGTAATGATATCGGCCTATAATTCGACACAGAATCGATATCGCCACCCTTGTACACTGGAATTACGACAGTTAAGATATCAGAAGCTAGTTTTTCACCAATAGATGCGAAATAATTGTTAACAAGGTCAAGTGATTCAGTTGGAGATGGTGCTAGTTTCAGCAGGGAGGAAGCAGCTGTTCGTGTAGTTTTTAAATTGCATAATTCTTTTACAGTTTCCCAGGTACCTTTTAAATTTTTAGTATTTTTATTAAATTTGTCTCTATAATAGTTTGCCTCGCTTTTTACTAAAACATACGGATCACCTTGCTTCTTACGTAGATATAAAAGACCATTTGATGTCCAACAATACGCATAATTCGTGTTTTTGCGAAACTCTCTCGCGAGGAAGTATAGCTGAGATGCAGTCGGGGTTAGATGTTCCGAGAGATATATTTCCACCTTTGATCCTTCGAAACCCATGTGCGATGAATTTAATTGTTCCGTTTTTAGCTTGAGGGAGTTCAGTTTGTGATTCTTAGCTGCCATTAAAATTCTATCCTTCTCAAGGGTGGAGAAAAATTCGGCCACTATGACCGTATTAATTCGGTCTGATTTTGATGGCATTCGATACACATCGCGCAGTGTAGTGCTATTAACCCCTAGGGATATCGAAAGCTTTTTAACTGCGTCAAACAAACTTTCCTTTGTTTCACTAGTTTGTTTTGGCACATTCCTAATTTGTATGCATGTCTTGCGTGAAATCCTTTCCAAGGTGTCACATTTATATTCAATATTAGCAATTTGCTTAGTAAATTGCTTACGCTGGGTTTCTAAATTCTGGATTGTGGATTGTAGGTCATCTAGTTTCGTGTTCACGAATTCGATAGATTTTTCAATATCAAGATTCGTTTTCAGAGTAGTATCATTCTGAGCTTTAATTTCAGCGATATGTTGTTCAATTATATCTAGACGGGCATTTTGTTGCTGTTATATAGCAGTCATCATGTCCCGCAATTCTTCTTGAATAATTGCTCGGAAGTCTGTACTTTCGATTAGCGAACATTCGCCAGAAATTTGACGCCGTTTGTTGTCTCTTTGAGTGACATGGCCAAACGACGTTAAATACATGGACGTAGAAGTCGATGCCAAATTATTTATGTCAGACTCTGACAGGCTTAATGATTTATTCAAAGGCGGGGAGCGTTCCAGTGGCATTGTGTTACGTTTACGAAAACGCTACCGCTTGTGGACTACAGCAAACAAGGTAAGTGACGTATACGCACGTTAATGTGACGTTTACTGTGAACAGACCGCAGCAGCTCGCAGAATTATGGTGGGCTCCTGTCGCTGTCCTTTTCGCACACGCGTTTATACACCTCCTGAACTTTATGCGCGCCTCGTACTTCACTGAATTTGTTTAGTAGATATTTTAATTAAAATTGTTTAAAAATTAAAAAACTTGCACAAATTACACGTCTAATCACGTCCACAGCCCGGGGGGGAGGCTTCAGGGGCGGGGGGGAGGAGGATATTCATCATATGATGATGAATAAACTACATAAATGAATATGGCTATCACCGTCCACGTTGAACGTAGGCCTCCCCAATGTAATTAAACTTTGGGGATAAAGAGATTTATTTAATTCTCATTGTATAGCATACTCAAAATATCTTTGAAAGTATTTTCAGAATACACTCTTAGTTTGAGCCAAGAAATATCTGCATTGTGAGAGTCCCACAAGAGCGTTAATAATTGACATCCAGTTATTTTTTCGCTGTAAGAAGGTACCACATATTTTTAAAAATACAGATAGTTTTACAAGATTAATCGTAATTATATATAGTTCCTACCTACATAATTCGTATAAACACACAACAGTACAGGAATATAGCCTTTTTGGGTTGTCACAACTCATATCAAACCATCGTAGAAATGCATTTTATCTGCACAATAATTATAGACGTAAGCGCCCTGTTCACAAGCTCGGACCGCGAATCGACCTGTGCGGTTTTGGACTGTCGATATCGACATTCGACATTGACTGTCGTGATAAAAACGACTAAAATTTCGTCATGCTTAGAGTGTCGGCGTCCTAAATAAAACATCAAAATACGTCATAGCGTGCGCTTTAAACTACAGAGTAAATAGTGGTTTAACTATGGAAAATGCGCTGTCATCAAAATGCTAGATTGGTCTGTGGGCCCCGTGCAATTACACGTTCGTTTCGGAGCGCGGATTGGAAATTGGCGCGTCTCACGGTCCGAACTGTACTTTGCACGGGCGATAATGTTACATTTTATACGTTTTACAAAGGCGGATTTCAATTTCGTTTAGAAATAATGTTTAGTCAGGCGCAAATTTTGATTTCTTTAATTTTACGAGAAGAATTCATTGCTGCGATAGGGAAATAAATTTTACGGCTATGTTTAACGACCTATGCTTTATGGACTACGGTCTGCGCAGTATCTCAATATACCACCAAACAATTTTCATGTAAAATTATGCCAAGACGAGACTAGCACTGTAAAAAAGTTACCAGATCTTATGTAGAGCCAAGCTTCTGACTCTACACGCCCCACTCTATAAGGTCTAACTACACCTTATTCAAAATATGTGGCTTGCTTACCAAATTTGAGCTTTGTAGGACATTAGGAAGTGCCCATATAATTTTGTTGATCACCAGTGAAACAGTGGAGATATCAACTGTTTTACATATCTATGCAAATACATTTTATTGATATGTAAAAACTCCTGATTTCGCTGCCGAACGTTGCTGTCTTTATTTGTTACGTTAGAAAAGTCACTTGACAGACAAAGTTGTATAAGTTATCCGTTGTGTAAATATTTTTACCCGACTACAGCGACGCCAAAAGGAAGGGTAAAAATTTTGGCAGCTTATACGTATATATATATTATGTGTTTGTTCTGTTATAGCCTTCGTGTTCTAGTGATTAGAGCTTGGCTCTCGACTGGAACAACAAAAAAAATGTTGTTTCCAAGTTTGGTTAGGATAATGCAGGCTGATCACCTGATTGTCTGACAAGAAAGATGATACATGCGTCGGATGGGCATGTAAAAAGTCGGACCTGCACCTAAATTTCCGCCAGTCGTGTCGATTATCCGTCCCACTGGGTATGAGAGTAAAGGAAGAGACAGTGCTCTTGTGTAATGCGCACACAATTGGGCACTATAAAATGACACCTGCGTAACTGGCATGGTTTTATTGAAACCGACCACCGTCACCGAAACCGGTGTGAGGAGTTATTATTTATTATGTGTGATTTTATTATATGTGGTGTCAATATATTCGCAAAAATAGCCATGGGCAGGGCAGGGCATAGCCATTAAACATGGGCATTAATTTACGTAGTCGGTTTATAGTTTTTTTATAAAAAATTGTAGGTTTTCGTATGAGTATTTACATTGCCGAATTAAAACAAAACAAAGTAGCTTTATCCTCGAATTAAACAAATATTTATCTAGTGACCACTAGATGACACTTTCGGAATTCGGCAACTCTATGCGAGATTAACTCCTAGTAAAGTATTATATATAAAATGTACAGAAACCGGCCAGAAGTAATTATAAATGAATGTTCAATAAGTCCACTACTGGCGACATATCCCAAATTCGTTTATCTGGTTTAATCCAAACTCAAGTCATGAGGGTTCAAATGATTGACACGAAGCCTTTCGACAAAAGGTATTCTGGTACAAGTGCCCTTGCCCTTCGCTTGGCTCGTCTTGGCGTACACTACCCATATTTGCATGGTTTTTAGACTTTTCGAGAGCAAATATTTTTAACTGTATAAAACTCCATGATGTGTTGCTTAAGATGCGTGCCACCCCGAGAAACAAAAAAGGCCAGTGCAAAATGGCAAAAATAGAGTCGATAATATAAATTAGTACCTGTTACGTGTACGCTGGTCCGTGTACGCGTCCGTACGCGTGTAACCTTGATACATATTGCACTGGAAGACTGTACGTTTTCGGGATAAAAGAATTTTGTCTGTGAATGTATTAGTCCAGAGTCCTCAACTATTACCATAGCAAATTTCATCAAAATCCACTCAGTAGTTTTAGCGTGAAAGAGTAACAAACATCCACCCAACTTCACAAACTTTCACATTTATATTAGTAGTAGGATAATAATAATATCTATGGACGCTTTCACACCCCGTCAATCAGGTCCCGTGGTAAGTTCTCGAAGAACTCGGGTTAAGGGTAACAGACAACGGAGATATATTTAATGCTCTTATACTACATAACATATTTAAGACTTTTGTTATAATATTATACTCAATATATTTAATACACATCCATGACCCAGGAACACAGAAAACTTTTTGTTCCTTTCGGTATTCGAGCCCGCGGCCGCCGACTTGAGCGCCGACGCGCTAACCACTGAGCCACAGAGGTCTTCAATATCTCGTAGTTAGTCATTAATCATCGATCGATATCCAAAGGGCTTCAACAAATATGGGGACCAATAATATTGGTTTAGCGAGTTTTTAAATATTCCATGAATTTTCAACGCATCGGCGATATTTTTTATCCGACTACGATAAAGCCAAAAAGAAGGGTAATGATTTAGCAGTCTATGTATATGTGTATATTTTATGTATGTTTGTTTCATCGTAGCGCCTAAACTACTTATTCGATTGTAATGGAAGAGCTTTCAATAGATTCGTAGTAACGGGTAACATAGGCTCTATAATTTGCATAGGCGGTTAACTTTTCGTACAAGTAGTACTTGTAAAGTTCGATTCGTTGAATCATTTTTTAGTACTGCAGCGCCGCGTCTAGGGTTGCCAGGCGTCCGGATAAAGCCGGACACAGTTAGGCTTTTTGATTGCGTGTCCGGCCAAAATAAACGGTGTCCGGCTTATCCGGATTTTATAAGGCTTTTTAGTATTTAAAAATGTTGATAAGTGTTTATTTAGTAATTAATTTTAACTTGACTTTATAACAATAATTGGACTGATTAATAATAAAGTAATTAGATTGACTTGGCCTTCGATTTTTTTTATATTTCATTAGAATTTAAGAATATTTATGGTAAATATCATAAAGCTTGTTTTTAGTAAATATTTTACTGTCGTATTTTTATTAATACTGAGACAAAATCGTCAATAATGTTGGGTGTCCGGCCTTTTTACCCAAATGTCCGGCCAAACTAGTTCGTCTGTCCGGCTATTAGGTTTGGCGACCTGGCAACCCTAGCCGCGTCACGTATTTCTTCTTTCGGTGAGAGCTGACCGTAAAGAGTATTCCGTAACTATGAACGCGCAATAGGTTTCTTTATTGCTTCAAAAGTTATTGTCCGATTTCATTCAAAATATTTTTCCTAAAAGTATTTAGCAAGACCTACAGATGTAGCCATCCTTCCCCGCGGTCTACTCTTTAACTACGAGTATATACCAGTGGCGCGGGGTTATTACAACTCCATTCCTACCGGCTTTTCTTACCACTTACCTTTCGAAGACCGTCATCCAAATTCCTACCTTATTATACACGTAGTATAGTATGTGTTATTATATCAATTATTATATATATCTACTTTTATTATATCTGTACAAATGTGTGTTGTTTATTCATTGTTGTTATAATGTGTAATATATGTTAGTTTTAAGTATACACTACTAATATTCATATTTTTCTTTTATTGCAACAATGGTTGTCTGGAAGATACGGCGGGTTCTTCCAGATTTATTTTGCACATATTTTTTTTTGGAGTTCACTCCTTAAGAAACGTTTATCATTTATAAGCCCGGGGTATAAAAAACTATGGGTCCTTAATCATTCTAATATATTTACTAATGGGTAGAAGAATTTAAATTTAGTCGGCGCCGCTTTTTTTGATCGCCATAGTCAAGTCAATGTGCAATGATCTATGGAGTGAATATTTTGAAGAAAGGTCTCGAACCGAGGGAATCTGGTACAGGACTATCCAGCGTACGTTGTGCAGATCTCCTTGGTTCGAGGACATAAAATTAAGTCGACATGACCTCATCTCGCCTTTTATTGCCTTTCGGTTTCATTATAAACAAGACAACCAGGCCTGTGTAGTATGTGACGAAGTGGAGGACGTGTATCACGTATTGACGGAGTGTATAAATAGTTAAAATTTAATAGTGAAGTTGGTTTTTGTTACTCTATTTTATCGTCCCCCTATTCAACAGCTGCTCTTTATAAAGTATTTAAGTGTTGTGTTGGTCGACGTTATATAATTGATCGTTTATGTTTTTGATAAATTATGTTATTATGTGTGTTGTCTGTCTGATTGTACCATGGGGGTGATATTTTTCATTTGGAAAAAACTCCCATTAAAAATAATAAATAAGAAATAAAAAAAAACCAAAATGTAACTTTTTAGTGTTTACTCCAGTCGTGCGTCGGAGCTGAAACCATATTTTTTTATGTTATACTTACCGTACTGTGTTTTATTTTTGTGCAATAAAGAATTTTATTATTATTATTATCTGTGCTAAATTTCAACATACAAATGTACAAACAAACAAATCTTTCCCCCTAATATTAGTTTAGACAATACGAAGCAACTTTACATTATGGAAGTTACATTATACCATCACATGACATTCTAAGCTTTGAGTAAAACTTTTCTGCATTGAAATCACTCGTAGCACTCCAATTTCGAGAAATCTCCACAAAGTTTCACGCTACAATTTTAAAGTCTTTTGGATTTTCTAAGCCTCCGATAGCCTATCCCATTTTCGAATGGAGGCACATGGAAATCTTTTCAGGCTTTCAGTTTTGGTTTATAGGGACTGACGTTTTACAGTTAAATGGACGTCAGATGTGATACGAATTTTACTCTAAAGAACAGTCAAGGAATGTTCAGCAGACTGATATGGTTCTGAAATTGGTTGTTTTACTGCTTCCCTATTTTGTAACCGCTTTTTAAAAAAGTCGCGACCACATACAAAAAATACAATTAGATTATACGATTTTCATTCACATATTATCACTTTCCGTAATTATTTTAGTTCGGAACCTGAATTCTCGTAATTATCTTAGAAATTCAGTTTATTTTACATCTAGTTATAAATACTTTTTATCCGTCATGATATCATAAACTGATTTTTGGAGTTTGGACCAATCAAAACGAGTTTGACATATTAACGTCATTCATTTTGCAGTTTTTATCATACTGAACTGGATTGTAACTGTGTTATTGAAGCATTTAATTAGTAGAATCGACTTTCAGTTCCATGGAGAAGTGAAGATAACAATAAATTTAATAATGGTTAATCATATTTTATATGAATATTTGTTGGAATGAGTTAAAATATCACAGTATTTAGCCCACCTCTTGCAGATATGCCACCTATGCCTTTGTAATAAAGGTGTAATTACGCTTACATCTAACCTAATTTTAACTTTGGTCCCCCGCGCCGTGGATTGTTCATTTCGTAAATTAAAAAAAAAAGTTCATTAATTTGAAAATAATCTCCAATTAAAAGCTCAATTATTTTCTTCAAAATTCTCATTTTTGTTAACCTTAAGTAACACGGGAAAATCAAATTATTTCCCCCAAATTAAGTAAGTTTCTTAAAGAACGTTTTCTATTTGATAAAAAATATGTATTTAATGAATTTCCAAACCAAATATGTTTTATTATTATTATGTTATTTTATTATTATGTAATTGAAAACACTGATTTTATTTCCAAATGATAAAGTAACGTATTTTCTAATAACTATATTTTTTACAAAAACCTATAACTCTACTACGTAAATTATATAGCCTATGTCAACCGGGGTATTATTACGAGTCTATTGACTGATTGTCATCGGATCAGTAGTTTAGGCGCTACTGTGGAACAAACATACAAACATACATACATACATAGACTGCCAAGATCATAAACCTTTTTTTCCTCTCCTCTCTCTCTTTTCGCTGTAGTCGGGTAAAAATCAAATATGTAACGAAAACGTTTTCAAATTGACAATTGTATGAGTGGCGGTTAGATATGGTTAGATATGATTAGATATGGGTTACTAAATGGGGGTTAATGGATTGGGTCGCCCAACATTTTTTAACGTGGAGACGCTAAACAGGTCATATAAAACGATATTTTATTGGGACGATATATTATGTCGATATATGGATAGACCTTGCAGGGCTTGTTTAAAGGGAATGAGGGCTACTGTGAGTGTATTCGCGCGCAGAGGCGATGTAGAGGTAGTAATACCAGCGCCTCTGGCGGTGCAAACGTGACGTCTCCGAAATATCAAGTTACATTGTTTTTGATAATTATGGTATGTATGGTTAATTTGGGAGTTTATTCCCGAATGAAAATTAAATAATTCTGCGAATATTTTTCCATATGCGACATTAATACTAGAAAATACGAGTTACGGCTCAATGAATGCGAATCGCTACCAACCACTGTTTTGAGAGAGGTTATCTTTCGGAAACTTCTAGATGTCTTCCATTTTTACCGAGCATAACGGGACTGCGCAACACTGCGTCATGCTTCTTTATATTTTTTCAATACAGTTTTTAGGTAAGTATTATAAATTATTATTACGTGCTTAATAAGTTATTAACAAACTTTGACAGCTATGCCTCGCCCGTTGGTCCCGCCCCCTGGCATTTCATAACTATGAGACTTAGAAACTTCCAATTTTTCATGCTGGTAGATAGTGCTAAATACTCATTAAGAAAACTATTGCATTACATTATTTGAACGAAATCGGACAGTAACTTTTGTAGTAATTTGAAAAAAAAACTTTTACGCGTTTGTAATTACGGAACCCTCCTTAGACATGTGCTGAGATAATATGCATACGTATTCGTAACTTTATTGAATGTCGATTGTATTGGCGCTGTCATAATTTTCATACAATTCTCTTTCAATAACGGTACGAATACGTACTTGCCAATTATTCGTGCTTACCCCTGTGATCGCCACAGCTACGGTCCGCGTGTGTACGCATAATATTAAGTTTAGTTTAGGGCTCTTGCCCACGGTGACTTTGTGTAGCGATGCGGTCCCTAGCTTTGTGCCCTCGCCCACATAAACACGATGCAGTGGTGATGCAAACGCGATACTGTCGCGCTTCTGTCGCGATGCAAACGCGTCAGTAACGGCACAAAAATGGCTGCGATCGTCACAGGTTATAAGATGAACTCCGTTGAGGCAACATTAGTCATTTTGTCTTTTGTGCTGCTTTTATTTAAGCAGCCGAAGCGAAAGCAGTGTCAATATTGGACGCACCCATTTAACTAAAGAAAGACTACTTGGCGGTCTTTATATGACAATGCTTAAAATATCGATACAGTCACACGTTGCGACTAAACTAACGCGCGTTAGTGGCAATGCTGTCGATCGCTTACGAATCGCGCGACAGCATCACCACAAAAAGTCGCCGTGGGCGAGGGGCCTTAGACATAAATATTCGTGACAAAGTTCAGACTTAAAAAACTTAATTATTACCTTCAACGTGAGGTTGGAAAAATAGGAAAGGCAAATTCAACAATTCGCAGTAGGCATATAGGCATTTTCAGTGACATTACCTTCTGAAAGTAAATGTTAAAGAATCTATAAAACATCTATATAATGTCAGTTTACAGGAAGTCTAAAATCAGAAACAATTTCGTCCCCAATAAAACTTTTAGCTACCAAGCCGATCTCTGAATTCAAGATTAAGATACTTAAAGGATACCCTTCATCTTAATTTAATATTCTATTGAATTGGTATCATCGGATAACTTTAATACTTGACCTACTCCGTGCTATCTTTGATAGAAAATTTAAATACCGATAAGTTAACTTTTGTTAAGTGTTCGTAATTTGACTACTTATTTAGGGAAATAATCATGATATTGTGATGTAGGACTCATCAATGACTAGTTTTATTATAAATTAATAAAACGAATTTATTTAGGTACACGAATTATGCTTATTACAAATTAAAAGTATTATCCATTTGGAGACAAAGGGAAAAGTGTGCGGTGATCACAGTTTTAACAGGGAACACACTAATAATTTTGCCAAGTTTCTAATTAAATGGAGGTGTTTATCTTCTTTAATTACAACGAGTGCGTCCGGTGTTAGTCCTCCAGCATCCTCTCCCCATTTTGTCCTCCTCTGTAGTTCGGATACATATTCCTTCGACCATCGCTGCCAGAAATGGTGACGAATCTGCTCGACTCGGTCTTATCGGGTCAAACGTGTAGATAGCGTTGAGGTCATGTCTTCATACGTCAGTGCAGTCAAAGGTCGGCCAATCAAAAAGTGACCTGGAGTAAGGGTTTGGTAATCATCTGGATCTGTGGACATAGGATGCATGGGACGGGAGTTCAGGACGGCTTCAATTTCAATCAAAACCGTGCTCAACTCCTCGTATGTTTGTTATTTTATTATGTTAGTTTCGTACCTCCCACAACGCGACGCAGGTTGTACTTGCATTACTTCACCCCCGCCTCCCACAACCCGCCAAAATAGGTAGGTAACAGTATTTAGCCTATAAACGCTCAAGGAATCGCTCTGATTCGACCGCCACAGTATAAATTGTAAATTTCGTTGATCTTTATGTAAATAAATATTTCCGAAACATTTTCTTAATATCCGAACAAACGTATATATACTGTCTAAAACGAAATAAAATTGAAAAAATATCATTTTGTAGAACTGGGACGACATATTATTGTATGTCATTTAATGAATAATTAGAAGTAGTAGCCGCACTAGCATTAAAAACAACACGTAATCGCGTAGTAAGGCTGCTCTCTCGATACACTCCACGATGGGGCAAAAATGAATAAGTTTTTTTTATATTATCTAAATCTCCGGTCCTTATGGACATGTATCCCAATGCTTCGTATTCTTGCATAAAATCGCAATATAATTTTCTATATTGTGGGTTATGATTTAACTTGTTTCTAACGAAATAAAAAGGTTTCTCGCCATTATATGTATAAAACGTTTGGAGATTCTCGAAAAGGCATTCGAACGTAAAACCTACCATTTTCGCCACGCACGGTGGTTTCTGTGAAAAGTATCTCACAAAATTGTTCATCACTAGAAAGAATTTTCGTAGAACTAGGTATTTCTTCTAATTCCCAAAATTTTCGTAATTGAGAATCGATAGTGCTAGCAAAATTACATTCAATTTCCCTCTGAATATTATTATTATAAACAGGCCCAGATATGATCCAGCCCGCATGAGTATCTTGTAGGTACGGACCACTTTTGAGTTTAATTTTATTAATCTTTAACAAATACCAAAAAATATCTGCACTTAGTAAAGATCTATATTTGATTGAATATTAAACGTATGATCGGCAAGTTTTACATAAGTAGGTATTTTAAAGCATTGTAATTAATTTTAATGGAGGGCAATTTTGAGGCAATACTAGGCAACACTATGCATTTTAACTTTGTGTTAAAATTATTAGAACGAATTTTTGAACGTATATTAATTTCACATGTATTGTTACTCTGTGGAATAACTTGTCCTACACCACAAACGCTTACAGTGGACTGTATTTATTCAACGTTTAAACGTTTACACAAATCTTCTGTAATAATACTGTGCCGGCTGCCGTTGTCGAGTAGAGCGCGCACCGTGTAAAAATTATTACATGAATCAGCTATATCTATAAGTATCGTAGATAACAAAACTTTGTAAAGACGTATTCGACGCAAGTATCTGGTTAGTGTGATTGGTATCAATGCTTCTGCTATGTTGTAAATGAAACGAAGTAACCTGGCTATTCTGAGGTATCGTATCACTTCCAACTTTATTACCAATATGCAGCAACGAATTGTTTCTTTTGATACATTTTACAGGAACGAAGAAACAATTTTCTTCTGAGTGGCCGCCACGTAAGCAGTTATTACAAACGGATTTATCTTTAACTAACTTAACCCTATTTGAGACGGACAAAGTCAGAAATTTTGGACACACAATCTCGTCCAATATATTTTTTTTATTTTCGAATAGTTGGCGTTTTTTGATGTTACATAACTGAACTTAAATATTTATTATGCTCACTATTTTTTAAGTATTCATGGCTAGATTTATTCGGAAAATGATTAGAAATAGTAGGCTGCTTATGATTGTTATTTTGAATCACTTCTAACATGTCTGCCCTATTCTTTAAAAAAGTAATAAAATCGTTTAACTTTAGAGACCTGGAACTATCAGAATTGGTATATAAGATACCTTTGTTCTTCTCCCACTCGCGTTCTGTAATCACGTCAAGCTTCGACACCACTATATAAATTATGATAGTATCCCAGCTGTCTGTAGGTTCATTTAAGCTACTTAAAGCACGTAAGTTTCTTAAAGTCACATCAATTATTTTTCTAATCTGATCTGGCGATTATTTGGGCATAGACGGTATAAAACAATGTTTTAATATGATTCTGAACCAACAAACGGTAATTGTGAAATCTGTTATGTAGTAATTCCCATGCAATTATACTTTAAAACTTAAAGGGCAGAACCGCTCACTGACGATATATATATATATAATATATTATATCTATACAGATAAACAAAATTGAAGTGTCTGTTTGTAATTTCAAATTAACAGCTTTTATTTTCAATTAATGCATTTAAAAGTATGATCGGTACTTACAATAAAATAAAATTGTTAACATTTTTCTGTCCGTCTATCAGTCTGTGTGTTTGTTCCGGCTAATCTCTATATAATATATATATATTACAAACACACAGACTGATAGACGGACATATATATATATATATATATATATATATATATATATATATATATATATATATATATATATATATATATATATATATATATATATTATATAGAGATTAGCCGGAACAAACACACAGACTGATAGACGGACAGAAAAATGTTAACAATTTTATTTTATTGTAAGTACCGATCATACTTTTAAATGCATTAGTTGAAAATAAAATCTGTCAATTTGAAATTACAAACAGACACTTCAATTTTGTTTATCTGTATAGATATAATATATTATATTACACAAAACAAATATTTGAACTAAGTATATATATTGCGCGCGGAACTAGCGTCTTAGGTAGGGACAGGGGTTGCTTGCTGCTCGCAGTGTTGCCGCCGCGAAGTCCGGCTCCGTACTGAGTAATAACATCAAGCGCTTGGCTAGCTAGTCACAATATGTAACAGTCATAACAGTCACAATGTGTAATTGCAAAATTCTACATTATTGTCAAGGTGATAAGGTCGTTTTTTGTATCATTCTTAATAGTCATTATTACATTGTGATTTCGAGTGGCAAAAAGTGTCGTGCCAATATAATCCGCCTAGCCTCAATATCGCAACGCGCCATAAGGAACTTCGTTCCAATAAATCTACAATAAAACCTCCAGCTTTCAATTTAAGTACTTAAAACAAAAAAATATACCACTAAAACACAATATTTCATTTATCTCAGTTTGAAGTCAATGTGGACTGGATCGTTTTTGCATAACTACGTTCATTATTGGAGAAATACCTTTACGAACCCACAGAAAATCGGAGTTAAAAATAATAACAATAGCTCCCACACCGATTCCAGCGACGGTGGCTAGTTTCTCGGAAACCAGCTCGACTACACAGAAGTTATTTTAATCGTGCCCAAGTATGTGTGCAGTGCACAAGAGCGCGCTCTCTTCCTTCACTCTCATAACCCAGTGAGATGGAATAACCAACACGACTGTCCCATCCGTCCGAAGTTGGATCATCTTTCTTGTCAGACAATCGAGTGATCAGTGTGAATTGTCCTAACTAGACTTGAAAACAACATTCTTTGTTGATACAACGCGGGAATCGAACCCACAACCTCCGAAGTCAAGAGCCAAGCTCTAAACCGCTGGACCACGGAGACGATAAATAGGCTTAAAATAAGAGCAACTTATAATTCAGAGAGAGTTTAAACGCTCTGGAACTGATGACCCGTCTTCACTTGCCGATCTTATTCCATAGAAATTGTCCACAAACATACATGATTTAACCAAATCGTAAAAACGATCAAATTGCGAACATAATCAATTGACAAACGGCGCTAATGGGGGTATCAATCAAACGCCTCAGAGCGATCTATCATTCATATTATTTTTTAGACGCGCTCTTACACGGTATCTATTGGTCCTTCTGATACGCAATTACAGCGACAATTTATCATTCGAGTGCTTTGACAGCGAAACCCTAATGTGGATTACAAAAAATATCGTGTAACCATAGACTTACGCAAAAGGACAGGTTTACACTAATTGACCCAAAATTTTCTTCTTACAACGAAAAAGTGACGTCATCTGTTGAAAATCGATCAGACTACGATGTTAGCGATAGAACTAGGCTTATAATGGCTTCAGTAACCTGTGATAATTGTATAATACTATACATTTTATGTGTTAATTATTATATATTGTAATAACTTGAAATGGCGATGATTAATATGAAGTTAAACTACCTATATATTATTCTTTCCCCCTTACTAATAAAAAGATTTACACAGTGGATAACTTAAACAACGTTGCTATCTTTGTCTGTCAAGTGACTTTTCAAACGCATCAGACAAAGACTGCAACGTTGTTTCAGTTATCCGTTTTGTAAATATTTTTATTAGTAAAGGGGTTTTGTGTTTAGTATAATTATTGACATAATGTGTGAAGTAATCTGACAAGGATATAAGCAATAAACTTATTAACAGATATAAACTTAGTAAAATAGACACTAAAAATATTAAGTACCTAATACAAATAATGTCTCTAAAAATTGTCCCTAAATTATGTTGATACTGCTAGTATTAGTTTGAATGTATGTTCTATTTTATAATGTATTCTAAGTTCTAACATTCAATTATTGCATGCCCCAACTGGCAAACAGTTGATACTATTCCATACACTGTAACTGTGTCTTAATTCTTAACTATTAAAGGCTAGACGACAGTTTTTTTATTGCATAAACTGTAGATAATATTAAAAAATCTTAATAATATTAAAAAACATATTTTCATAAACACAGAGATTCGTTAACAAAATTTTGCAAGTCTCGTGAAAACACTCCATACAAAAGTCGTACTTAACTGTGACGTGAAATATAAGGCCGCAGGCACATATTTTTAAATATCTTCGAAACTTGTGTGTTTAAGTTCATACTTACTATTGTGAATATTTTTGTTTTTAGCAAAAAAAATATTTTTTTTGCTAAATTAGTAACCTCAAGTAAAGTATCTAATTAGGTATTAAACTACACATATAATATTGGTGCCTAGAGGCCGTGCTTAGCTCGGTGTTTTAGTAGAACGATAAAAAAAAAAAAAGAAATAAATAAAAGAATACATACATATAGTACATAAATTAAAACTTAATGAAACCAAGTGTTATGCGGTGACCTTTAGCCGTAAGTCTAATTTGATAAAGTTTAATTACATGATTGAAAATAATAAGGAAAAAGTGATAAATAATAAGTCTTTAAGGATACAATGAAGTACATTGGAATAATAGTGGATTATAAATAATTATTTGATGAGCACATACATTATATAGTAAATAAGGCCTCAAAGGCATTAGGATTTGTCATAAGGTCTTCTGCTAATTTCGAATCTATAATAGATATTAAAATACTTACTGTTCGTATGTGCGTAGTATCCTAGAGTACGGGTCAAAGATTTGGAACCCCTCTTATGACATTTATAAAAATAGAATAGAATCTTTACAGAAACGCTTTTTAAGGTTCCTTCAGTATAGGTGCCGCCTGAACCTTCCTAACTACTAATCGAGATGTAATAAATTTCACTTTCTCCCCTTATACTACCGTAGAGACATTTCGGATTTAGTTTATTTAAGTAGAATAAATAATAATATCATCGATGCTCCTGATTTATTAAGTAAATTTAATTTCAACGTGCCCAGTAGATACTTTTGTAATTACATTCCATTACATGTCCCACCATATAAGACATTCTATCGCCGTAATTCATATGTTTGTAGATCTAGTGCCCATTTCAATCGATTCTATACAGATTATCGTGTCGAAGATGTTTTTTCAATAAAAGCATCAGATTTGTAGACTTTTATCCGATGCGTATTTTATCCATGGTAAATTATAATTCTCATCCAATACCAATTTGTGATGGTAAAGCAGGCTGTGCGTGTGTGAGTATTTCGGTGCATACGAGAGCAATATAATATTATACCCGACCTTTTCTGGTGACACCCGGTATTTCTTTTTAATTTAATTTTAATCGCAACTCTCGTAGCATGATGTGGCACTTGAAATTAAGTTCAAATCAATAATGTGTTATTATTTATTTTTATACTTTCTGTTACAACACCTCATGGTTAAAACTTGAGTCACAACTGTATACTTAATCTCTTACCTATCAGTGAAAACTTTTAATTGGCTTTATGGTGTCTATAAATGTATTATTATTGTAATTATCTGTAAGCTGTAAGTTTTCTGAATACAATAAAATAAAATAAAATAAAGAAAATGAAATAATAAGAATCACAAAAATACTTATCTTACCGGGATTCGAACCCACCACATTCCGAATTTGTAAACAATGCAAAAAATATACGTAGGTACGCATACCAAGCTGCCAATCAGACTAACGTTAGAGAGTCGTAATTAATAATATAATAATAATGCACGATGAATTAAAAAACATATATTGCTTAAAACTACGCAGTTTCTAAGGGATAAGACCTAGCTAGATCGATTTTTGTCCCGCAAAACTCCCTGCATACTAAATTTCATGGCAATACTTGAAGCCGTTGTCCAGCAGTGATACCTCAATATTTCTGAGTAACGTAATATTTTACAAGTAGTCGTGTCCCAAATTGTACACAGTTTGAAGTCTCTCACACAGTCTCTAATATTAGGTATTTACCTATGAAATTGCCGTTTTGTATGAAAAAATTTAAACGATTTTTTTTCATGTATTTTTTATTTGTATTAATTGAAGTAATCATCCATGTAATCAATGCATCTTTGCTAACGCAGTGGCAGTTTATTGATGCCCTTCTTAAAGAAATCAGCTGAACGGGAGGCGACAAATTCTTCAAAGGCATTTTGTACTACCTCTCGGGTATTGAATTTTTTTCCCGCCAAGAAGTTATCCAAATTCTGGAAAAAGTAGTAGTCTGTAGGCGCAAGGTCTGGTGAGTAGGGCGGATGACGGAGAGCTTCCAACCCCAGTTCTTGCAACTTGGAGACCGTCTGCTGTGCAGTATGAGGTCGCGCGTTGTCGTGCGGGAGCAGCGGAGACGAGCGATTGACCAATGCTGGTTGGAGATGTGCCAGCTTCTCCATCATTGTGTTCAGTTCTTCACAGTACACATCTGCAGTAATGCTCACCCCGTTTCGTAAGAAGCTGTGATGAATCACACCGGCGCTAGACCACCAAATAGTGACCATCACTTTTCTAGGGGTAAGTTTTCGTTTAGGGCATTGTTTAGGTGCTGAACCAGGATCCAACCAACTTATTGAGCGCTTGCGGTTATCAAATAGAATCCATTTTTCATCGCAGGTAACCAAAAATTCCTTCATTTGTGTGTCTGTTGAGCAGTGCAAGGCACGTCTCGACGCGTACTTCGCGCTGGCGATCATTGAGTTCGTGGGGCACCCACTTGTCAAGCTTTTTTACCTTGCCAATTTAACGCAAATGGACCAATATTGTTTTGACGCTAACGTCGAAAGCTGCTACTAATTCAGCCGTAGATTGTGTATCATCAGCTTCCACAATTGCCTTTAATTCGTCATTGTCGATCAAAGTCTTCGGACGACCGCGAGGTTCATTTTTCAGATGGAAATTTCCAGAACGGAAGCGATCAAACCAATAACAGGTGGTGCGTTGGTTTTTAGTGTTATCTCTGTAAACGTCGTTGATGTTGCGTGCCGCTTGTGCCGCGTTGCTGCCACGACGATACTCATATTCCATAATTACTCGAATTTTTGGATACGTTATCCATGATGACGAAAAAGATTGAAATGCGATGAAAATGTAACACTAATCAATGAACAAATGACTACTTTTAGAAAAAGAATTTAATTTTTTTAAAATAAAATTAATTTGAAATTAGAATTATTAGCCAAACAAAAATTATTTTGATTTGAAATGGCAAGTACTGCAAAACGGCAATTTCATAGGTAAAGACCTATTATAATATAAATCTAGGCGTCTAACAAATTGGAAGTTAAACCTATAATTACATTTCAGTCCCTTCTGTTTCTTTTTCTCATGTTAATGGAATTGCGGACAATCTTTTTACTCATTCACTTGTAAAAATCCTCTAGATGTAGCATTATGTATTTTGTTTCTATTTTCTTGGAACAATATACTTATGTACAAAAAAGAAATCAGCTCAGGTAGCATAATCTAAAATAGTATGATGAGAAGTGAAAATATCTTTACTGTGTTGCGCTTGTGTGTAGGCGTTTTCATTACATTATTCTAAGGTTTCGAACTTTAAATGATATGTTTATAAAGTAGCTTATATTGAAATACTAGCTTTCGCAGCTTCGCCCGCGTGGGAGTGTTCGTGGCAAAACAATTCTTTAGCAAATATACCTGCAATATAGTAGTAGCACAGAGTAAAAATAAATACTATAACCTATCTTTAAAATATAGACATATCTATGCTATCGCGGACTTTTTTGTAGATCTATAGAAGAGAAACGATCCCACCATAGTTTACATTGTTTTGTTATTTACTTCCAACGGGTTAGGTTAGACAGAGTTTTCGATTTAAGTTCCCAGACGACTTGATTTTCACCTTCAACAATTATCGTCATAAATCAAACAATTTCCACAAAATCTTAACAAATGATTATCAACCTAAACCTTCCTAAGAAACCGTCGGTAAATGAGAACGGCATGAAAATCCTTTCAGTAGTTTTTGAGATTATCGCGAACATACAGACAGACAGACTCGACAGGGCACTTAAGTATCCTATATCCGTCTCCTGGTTTTAAGCTCCCTACCAATTTTCAGCCAATTCCGTTCAGCCATTCTTGAGTTATAAATAGCGTAACTAACACGAGTTTCTTTTATATAATATAAAGATTGTTGTTATCATTTTAAATATTTTTGATTGGTATACATTGGTAGACATATTATAAGATTGGTTTTTACTGTTATCGCCTTATACTAGAGTACATTATTGTTGTAACTCGAGCGATTTAGGTCAAGATAGTAAGTGTTGTGGGCTGCGACGTCTTGGTTCCTACAGATCCTTCTTACGCTTGAGTGGTGATAATGATAATACAGCTACAATTGTGATATTCTTCTTTAGTGGTACATATGAGAGAGATTAGATGCTTAACACAGATACGTCTACACTATATACCTTTTGACCGACATAAACTAACTAGATAGGCTGTTATTGTGACATCTGTCAATAAGACATTGTTGTTTACTTTTTATTACTAGTATATTATGCAACAGTAAGCTGGTGTCCATGTCTCGAGTAACTAAGGTACGGAAATCAGTTCATTTGCTTGTGGCATTAAAAAAGTTAAAAAAAAGCTATTTAATGTGATCCGTCAGATTAAGATAAGTGAGGAGATGTAAAGTAGTCCTTATAGAAGTTACAACTTAAAGAGCTACGATTAGAATGTAGAGTAAGCTCGTAGGAACTTATTTAAAATTTTAAAAGTAAAGCACTATATTTAAATAACTAAGCTTCTCAGATACTTTAGATTGGACTCAGCGTAAAGGTCTAGTCCGTTATGACTAAAATCTAAAGCAATTTTGTTCGTTATTTTCATTTAGAGCGCACGCCAGAAGTGAAAACTTCATTGGAAATCGTGATCAATTTACGTGTATAACACCTTAGAGCGTGACGGATCAGCTTCACTCACAGCCTACGAAGAAATGTGTGTGCGGTGCTTTCTCGCCCGGGTACATTCGGCGGTCCCGAGTTCACCCGATCGAGCCTTTCACCTCAGAGCGTGACGGATCAGTCTCACTTACAGCCTACGAAAATGTGTGTGCGGTGCGCCAATAGAAGTTTACACTGAGACTAAGTTTACACTAAGACTTCACAAACCCTAATAGGTCTCCACAACTTACGTAGTAACTGTGCCACAAACCTCGAGTAAGTATCATTTAAATCATTAAACCAATATTAATTAATCTTCGGTCGAATAGATACGGAAACGTCAAAAGTTAAAGTATTCGCCAGTAAAACAAATACTGTTTAAGGAGTTATACCGGAGAATTCAATGTGTGACGTTGTTGTTGTTGTATTCCTTCCAGAACATGTGTAAATTCGGTACATAATTAACACATAATATATATAACTATTATGTAATATTGGTAGAATATTAACCATTAGATATTCGTTGATGTGCACAACTGTGGGCAAGTGGTACAACTACAAAAAGCGTGCTATTTTATGTCTCCTCTAAAACTCCCTGAGAACTTTCAGTAAAGCTTCTACCACTTTACTGAATCGACTGACTTGACTCATTGACTGCACTGACTATTTATTTGGACTTTGACTAGACTTTGGACTTGACAGTTTAGAAATACGGTGTTGAAAATTTAAACGAAAATTCTATTTCCCGCCTTTTTAACTTAACACTGACAAATGGTTATAAGACGACGCCATTTATTTAAATTAAAAAAAAAACACTGTTTAAGCCCGCTTACTTCTGCAAACAATCAATATTTCTGTTTAAAACAATAAACGTGTATCCTAAGCCTCTTAAAACAATGAGTATAAAGTACACGATACAAGAGGAACTACGAGTTTCGCTCTTGTAATTTAATTTTGTTGAGAGAGGCGATATAAAAGTAAAAATTGGCCGTAAAAAGTAATGGGTGAAATGATGTTTGGTGCAAGAGATATACTGGTTTTTAGGGTACCGTAGTACGTACTGTTATGAGGGATTTTAATTTTTTTTAAATAAAGAACTTACACTGAAAAGCTAATTGAATACAAAATAAAAGTTTACTGGCAAAAGGCAAATGTCGCGCGCGGATACTCAAAACTGAGGAATTGTCTTTATGAGGACTGGAGATGAACTAACTGGCAATGCCGATTACAGGGATTATAATATATCAGTAGAAAGGCTGACTCTAGGCACTATTATATACAGGACTAGTATATAACAGCCCTCGGGGTTGGAACTAAACTTATCCCATATGGGTTAAGTTTATGGGAGAGTAGAGCGGATTTTAGGAAGTGGAATTTCATTTATAGTTTCGAGTGGGATTTTAATATGGGATTCAGGTGGGATTTCAGAAAATTCTTCAGTCTTATTTATTTTAATATCACGTTTATTTAAAATTAATCGACATGTGCCTGGCCTTACAAATTTACGATATGTAATAATTAAAATAAAAATTATTATAAGGCAAATTGTTACAACAATTGTCGAATAAGAGTAATACTGCCCATATAAAACAATATGGAGTTTTTCAATTATTTTATTTAAATTCTTTATAATATCCTGATTTATTTCTATATTTTTATGTGTTTTAATTAAGTCAATATTAACATTAGTTAGGTTTATGTTGGGACAAATGGTTTTATTTTATTTAACATTTCTGAATTACAGCAGGTATCATTTAACAAACTAAAGTCGATAATAATTGGTTGTATTTGAATTGTTTGAGAATTTTTTGGTATTAATTTAAGGTCTCTTATAAAGGCTACACAGTTTTCCGGTAAATTAAATATGCCTGTTCCAAATAAAATGATTTCGGAAGTAACAGAATCTTTGCAATCTATGGATAATTTTGTTGGATTTGTATTGACATATAAAAATTTATTATTCGATAAACGGTGAAAGATGTCTAGAAAACCCACAAAAAACTTTGTTTCACAGATAGAGGGCACGGCCTTTAAAGGTTTTACACTGATTTCCGTTTCGCAGATGGGGGATGTTGAGCTAGAATAAACATCAACATCGTTACAGATATAATAGTTTAAATCATACAGAGACTTACAACTACTTAAACTATCCAGCTTACAAAAAAAAGTCCTATCTCTACTTAATGCTATGTATTTAGTAGTTGGTACTATTGTACTATATTATGTATCGTTAACCACTACTACAGGGTAGGGAATATTATGATATAGATAAAAGTTCCTTAAATTCATAAGCTGTATACTTAACACAAATACTATCTTATTATTACTGTAGTAAGAAGCAATTTCGCATATACTTAACAATGTATATATATTTTCTATAGATAGGGTTACAGGGAGCTGATGGTAGTCAGCTAAAAATCTGTAATGATAATGTTAACATACTACTCTCTAAAGTATTTAATAGTTGATTAAAATAAGACTGTACTACTAAATTATTTGCCACAATTGTTATGTTTTGTTGAGCAAGAGTGAGAACCTGAACAACCTTACTTATATGTTGTTCGTTGACGCTCATTTTCTTTATAACATCATTTAAAGATGAAAGGGTCGAGGTAGTGACCAGAATATTTTGTTTTACAAATTGAGATAATTTGGTTTGATCGCGTTCAATAATTTAAATAGCTGTATTATAACGAAGAGCATCGTCCTCGTCCATGGTACCGAATAAGTGTTTGAATATTGTGCCAATTCCGCCAAACCACGCGGATCTTTTAGATCTAATTTCTATTAAATGAGAAATTGAATCAAAGTCGCGAATTATATCGTTTAGTCTAACAGACAACGGTTCTAGTAAGTTATGACATTCAATATCTGCATAGAGAGTACTTTGTTTACATAACGTCACTGAGCCACCTATTACACCGTTCAAGTTTTTGGTATGTGGCTGTATGAAGGAAATATCTATGGGTATCACAACGTTAAGGTGTCCGTCTATGATTCTGAGTGACCCGATTGGATCAAAATAATATATCCCAGAAGAATTCATTGAGGTATCGATGAATGTCTCCTGTGCAGAGCTTTTGAAACTGTAAAGAACAAGTAATAATACCGTAAATATCTAAATCTTATTATTTGCTTAAGTTGGCAAATTTATATTTTGCCAACTTGTCGATGGCTGCGGTTCTGGCTCTACATCAGGTAAGGGTTCGGTAAGTAAAGGGTCTGCCGAATTAAATTGCAAGTCATCTAGATTTATAAGTTCATCAGAATGAAAGGAAGGAGGAGATATGAGAAGATCTATAAAGTCTTTATCTATGTTATCTGGATCGATTTCGGTAGGATTCGGATGCAATGAATCAGCGTTTTCGGGTTGAACGGGATTTACAGGATACCTGGATAATGCGTCTGCTGCTGAATTTAATTTTCCTTTTCGATATACAATATCATACTCATATTCTAGGAGTCGGAGACGCCAACGTTGCAATTTGCTGCTTCGATCAGTATGATTAAATAACCACTTTAATGGACGGTGATCGGTTATGATGGTGAATTTTCGACCGAACAAATATGGTCTGAAAGTTTTGCAACCCCAGACTATAGCCAACAATTCTTTTTCTGTTGTACTATAATTAGTTTTACATTTATTCAGGGTCCTTGAGGAGTAGGCTATAGGATGCTCTTTGCCAACAGGACCTTGAGACAGAATAGAAGATATTGCGCAATTAGAGGCGTCACAAGTGAGATTGAAAGGTTTTGTTCAATCTGGATATATAAGAACACGAGCAGTTAAAAGTATATTTTTTAATGTTTCAAAGGATAACTGATGTTCGTTGGTCCATTCAAATGGACCAACTTCCCTTGACCAAATTCCTTTAGAAGTGAAGTAAGGGGTTTTGAAGTTATAGAAAAATCGGGAATAAAGCGTCTATAGTAAGAAATAAGTCCTAAAAAGGATTTAATATCTTTTGGACATTTAGGAATTGGAAATTCTTGTACAGATTTCACTTTATTAGGATCTGGTTTCAGACCATTTTCAGTGATGATATGTCCTAAATACCCGACTTCCTTCCTCAGGAATTCACACTTGTCCGGCTGTAACCTGAGGTTGAAAGTGCGAAGTCTTTCGAAGATGGAGGTTAAATTTTGTATGTGAGTGGGTAGATCGCGGGAATAGATGACTATGTCATCAAGGTTAACAAAACAACGTTCTCCCTGGATCCCAGTAAGGACGTTATTCATTAGTCTTTAGAAGGTTGCCGGTGCATTTTTTAAGCCGAATGGCATTCAACTCGAAATGTCCTTGTGGGATGCTGAAGGCTGTTTTGCACGCGTCTTTGGGCGACATATGGATTTGGTGGAAACCAGACGCTAAGTCAAGGGTAGAGAAATATTTTGAGTTTCCTAGTTGGTCAAGGATTTCGACTATATTAGGAATAGGGTAGGTTTCTCCTATTGTGATGTCATTAAGGCGCCGATAATCGATTACAATTCTCCATTTTTTCTGACCTGAGGCATCAGTTTTCTTTGGAACTATCCATATTGGTGAGGACCATGGGGAAAGTGAAGGTTGGATAATTTTTTGGTTAAGCATTTTATTGATTTGGGAATTCACTTCTTGTTTGTGCACTTCAGGAAATCTATAGGATTTAACATTAATAGGTTGGTCAGAAGAAGTTCGTATATCATGCTGGATGGCATCGGTTGAGGTAAGTATATCATTGGGTAAGTGGAAAATATCAGAGTATTTGGAGAACGTGTCATACAGGGCGTTGCATTCTTCATAATTTAAATGTGAGACTCGGAGTAATTTTGAAACTTCATTAGTACTATCTAAGCAAGGTTTGTTAGAATAATTAATTTGGTAGGATGTATTATCAATTGGGTGTAGAATAAGTTGAAGATCTGAATTTAGAGTAGCTAAGTTTTCAGAGGTATTGAGTACTGTCAAATTAATTCGATTATCTTCTTTTACTTTAGCTAAACAGTTAGCGACAAATAAGTTTTCACGCAAATGTTGATCTAAGATAGCGCCTTCTTTTAATTCTGGGTTTTTTACAGTACATTCTATAGTGATTTCAGACCGAGGAGGGACTTCATAAATAGGTTTTGAGAATTTTAGTTTAATTTTATTTTTACTAAGATTTAATATTTGCCTATTATAATCTATGGAACATTGATATTTGCTGAATAGAACAGTTCCTATTATGCCATGATACGCAATGTTGATGTTTTCTACTATGTGAAATGTAAAAGGTATTGATTCTTTGCCAAATATGAGGTTGATATCCAGGCTTCCTATAGTGGGAACAAAATATTCAGTATTGTCAATGCCTTTGAGACTAATATTATTATTTTTCAGTTTTTGCTTAGAAAATTATTGAACTGCAGACTTTCGAAGAAGACAAATTGAAGATCCAGTATCAATAAGTAGTGAAAGTGGTTTATTGGAAACAGAAGTTTGCAACGAGATATGAGGTAAGGATATTTTATTAGGAGCACAGTGTATTTCATATACTGAACTAATTTTTTCATTTATATTTTCATTAGGAATTGAGGATTTGTGGATTCTTGCTTGGGGCTGGTTACCCGTGTGATCCTTGGATTTAGAAGATTGGACACTTGCTTGGGGCTGGTTACCCGAGTAGTCCTTGGATTTAGAAGATTGGACACTTGCTTGAGGCTGGTTACCCGTGTGGTCCTTGGATTTAGAAGATTGGACACTTGCTTGGGGCTGGTTACCCGTGTGGTCCTTGGATTTAGAAGATTGGACACTTGCTTGGGGCTGGTTACCCGTGTGGTCCTTGGATTTAGAAGATTGGACACTTGCTTGGGGCTGGTTACCCGTGTGGTCCTTGGATTTAGAAGATTGGACGCTTGCTTGGGGCTGGTTACCAGTGTGGTCCTTAGATTTAGAAGATTGGACACTTGCTTGGGGCTGGTTACCCGTGTGGTCCTTGGATTTAGAAGATTTAGAAGTGGTGCCATTGTTGCATAAGGATATTGTTGGTTGTTGGTTGGGTCTCACGAGACACCTTCGTGAGTACCTTATTCGTTTAAAGTATCGTTTTCGTTATAATTATTCTGAGCGTCAAAGCTTGTGGATGGTTGAGATTCATCATAATTTGTGTTGTTGTTCTCAACATAATTGATACGCGCGGGCCTAGGTTTATAGTGTTCCTGGTTAGATCGTTGATGTGAATGGTTGATTAATTCTATATCTGATGTTATTAAACTTACGTTTTCTACGTTGTTCAGTGGTGTGTCCCTGGGTTTTGCAATATCGATAAAATAGGCTGTGTACATTTTGCTCATTAAATTTTGGTATCTGAGGCCTATAAAATGGGTTAGGATTTGAAGGTTTGGGGATGAAGCGATTCGATGGGGATTGACGCTGAGACGAGGATGATGGATGCGGAATACGCTTGTTGAACAGATTTATAATTGCTTCTTCAGAAAGCGCTACGTTAATGGCTTGATTGAGATTAGCCGGACTTTTACTGCGCACTAAATTAGAAACTTCAGGCTTAAGGCCTATTAAAAATGTGTGTAGGGCTAAATCTTCCATAGCACTTATAGGACCCTGCAATTCAGATTTCTTTTTATTTGATTGAGTTATTTCTGTTAATAATTTAGACAAACAAGTCTCTACACGCAAAGCAAATTTATCAACTGATTCATTATTTAATTGTCTACATTCTTGTAAATCTGTCAACAAATGGGCATAATGTTTTCTTCCCCAAATTGAGTATTAAGAAAAATATTTAATTGATCCCATGATTCAAATTCTTTGATGTTGCATGTGGACTCAGCTTTTCCTTCTAATTGTGGGAGATTAAAAATTAAACAAAATATGTTTTTGGTCTTCTGACGCTAATTTCATTGCATTATCACAGTTTGCTATGAATGAGTTTAATTTTTCCCTTGTTCAATGAAAGGGTTTTATGAATTTGAACAAGATTCCTATATCGAGGTCTACTCTCACGATTTGGATTTGTGTTTGTGGTTGTGGTTGCGGTTGTGGTTGCGATTGTGGTTGCGATTGTGGTTGCGGTGAAGCCATTTTTCAGTTAGTTACTATCTAGTACTAACATTTAATTTTGTAATTATCTAATTACAAAATTAAATGTTATAAATGAATGTTTTGGTGTAATAGGCGGCCACACTGCAGCGAATGCGATATGCTTCTTGGCTAATTCTAAGAATTATCTTAAAGCGATAACAACACTCGTGAGACTAACTTAACTAAACTTAATCGTTACACGCACTTTTTTCAGGATTTCGTATTTTCACTCACACTCGCGGTCGCCAACAAAGGATGATTATAGTTATTATATTCTAGGACTTACAGCAACTTGCAGGATACAAATAGGAACAAGAACAGGAACATCACTGGATCACTTCGATCGATGATTTTAATTATGCACAATTTAACACAGGATAGCACTGAATATTATATATAATTCCACTTAATTTGGAATTTAGAATACACAAAGAAACACTGGATACGGAGACGTTTTCCAAGGATACCTTTCTCGGTATCCCACCGCTGCCACCAATTTGTTATGGGGTATTTAAAAAAATCACTTTTTAAAAAAGAACTTTTATTACACTGAAAAGTTAATTGAATACAAAATAAAAGTTTACTGGCAAAAGGCAATTGTCGCGCGCGGATACTCAAAACTGAGGAATAGTCTTTATGAGGACTGGAGATGAACTAACTGGCAGTGCCGATTACAAGGATTATCAGTAGGAAAGGCTGACTCTAGGCACTTTTATAAACAGGACTAGTATATAATAGTACGTAAGGAACCCTTAAGATTTCGCTCTGTCCGTCCGTCTGTCTATTTGTCTATCCAGTGTCCACCCTTCTAACTTCAGTTAATTATGAATGTAAATTGATGAAGTATAGTTATAGATTGCGATAGATCTCGGTTTTGGGGTCATTAAATAATAGTAATTTTATATATTAGGGTGGCACAATACACATGATAAACGGGGATGAATTATATTTTTTACCCTATCGTGTGGGGTATCGACAAATAGGTATTTTTAAAATAAAAGGAAAGTTTTCATACATAACTTTTTTACAAAATCAACAATACCAAAATAAATGATTGTTATCCCTACTAATATTATAAATGTGAATGTAAGTTGGTTTGTTACGCTTTCACGCGAAAACTACTGAACGGATTTTTATGAAATTTGGTATGGTAGTAGTTTAGGCTTTAGTAGTTTTTTAATCCCGAAAAAGTACCGTGTCGCCGATGGATAGGTACTATATTTACGCAGGCGGAGCCGCGGGCAACAGCTAGTAAAAATATAATCGGCCTCCAAAGTGGTTTATAAGTTGCCACGTATTTTTAAACTATGACAGATTTAAAATATGACAGAGAAACTTGTAAGTTTCCATGCTGATAGATTATGCTAAAAACTCTTTAAGGAAATCATTTCCAGCTAAATCAGACAATAACCATTCCTCCTTAGACGTGTCCTGAGCAGTCTTGGTTAGGATTTTTTAAGTAAAATATCTTCATCTCGCTCCAGTTCATGACTTGTACAGATTTTATTTACAGAAGAATTTATGTCGCTGGATGTAATAATTCTGACATTTGTGTTAAGGTTTACATCAGTGGGAGTAGATTGTACTGTAAGGTACTTTTAACATTGAAATTGTAAAATATTTTATATTTTACACTGAATGAAACGTAAAAACAATATAGCTCTTTTACGAGCAAAAATATAATTGTAACTATTTTTCAATTGTAAATTATGACTAGATACTTTTTTATGTCCATTCTAGAAAGTGATAAAATCTATAAAACTATCTATATATCTATAAAATAACAATTTTGGCAATCCTTTTAACTTAAGGTGGCATCCGCGCGAGTTTCTTACGCCGCTTCTCGCCCGGCTAGGGTTCCGAAGCGGTGGTAATCGTAATCCTTTTTTTTCTTTCCTTCTTTGTATAACGTTCAAAAAAAAACCTTGTTTTTACCTATATTTTAATTTTATATCATAAATGCTCTGCAGTTAAACAATTATAATAATGATTTTGTAAATTCATTGCCTTGGGGTTCCAATTTTTCAAGAATTCCTAGAGCTCTATATTGGGTATATAGAAAGTTTTATTTTTTTAGTCACCACTGTTTTTAAGACAAAATTATGCAAATATGATTACAATTTAGTTAGGGTCTGTTTCACAACCGCATAATAATAATTAACGAATAGCTTATCCGGATATTTTGTCGCAGCTTACTTTATATCGAGCGAAAGCGAAAGCTACTCGTCACTTATTATGCGATTGTAAAACAGACTCTTAGTATTATACTATTTTATCCCTTGATACCCAATACCCAAGCTTTAAGGTAGTCAATGGAGACGATACGTAAAACAAGTTTATCTAAAAAACCTAGTTCTAAATAAAACTTTCAGTAAATACCTCTAATGGATTATAAATTAATGAACATAAAGTGGGTGATCGACTTACGAAATTACTAAATTCGCGTCGATTTCTACTAAATACTACTAAAATAAAACTGAAAACTGTCAAAAAGCTACTCAACTTAGGAATTCCTAAAGCCCCAAAATAATACTGCATTTTAGGTTTTGTTATATTAAAATTTTATTATTTATTGAATCATATTATAAATTTTATCGTTAAATATAAAATATACTAGTAAATATTACGTATATAGTAACTAAACGGGTACTTTTAAGCAAATTGCAGATGAATGCTACAATGTATTATTATGATAAAGTGTTTTTTTTTGTTTTTTTTTTGTGTTTAACCAGGAAGTAATCATTTTGCATATGATTACTTCCTGGCACTTTCCTACTAACTCTCTCGCTCTAAAACACTACTAACAAATAAATTCCTACTAAGGAGGGAATAAAATACTTAATTGAGTAGTAAAATAACTAACTTAGCAACATTAATTCTGGACTGTACGGACGGACTGAACGGACCATGTGTGACTAATCGCTTCAGTTCTCGCCAGAGCCGCGGTCGTGCGGGCGTGTATCGTATACCAGCGTAATGAGTTTACAATTAATAAACACGACCGTAGCTCGCGGCAAACCAGAACGAACTGATGCGATTTTTCCGTGTGTGTGTTCGAATCCGTTCATGCCGAAAAGACGTCAGTTCTAACTGCAACGATTGGCCTCTCGTCTGTCTACGTCTACGATGTAATGTAGTCTGCAAGTATGTGAACTAGATAAAAATAGTGGCGAGCTTCAGGCAGCTCTGATCTTTTTTTTTTTAATAAATAAATTTGATATTTTAGGTACATAAAAAACTGACAAAAAATAAAGTATAGTGTCATATAGTATATATTGCCATCAAATATATCTTTAATCTTATATATAAATGTACTCAAGCTGTGCGAGCGGCGCGTGTAACCGCTGCTGCCGCCGCGCCGCTCACCGCGAAGTTCGAGGCAGCGGCCATACCGACGAGCCGAATACTCTATTCATATCATAATCAATATGACGTCCGTAAACAAAAATATCAAAGACCGATTTTCTTAAATGCACGCTCAAGTGTCTTCAATTATTGAAACGAAGTTCTTATCGCGCGTTGCGAAAGGGGGCTAGACGGAAAAAAATAAGACTGGCACGACACTTTTTGCCACTCGAAAACACAATATAATAACGACTGTTAAGAATGATACAAAAACGACCCTATCACCTTGACAATAATGTAGAATTTAGCAATTACACATTGTGACTGTTATCGGCATTCCTTCGACGTGCTTTCGGCCATCTTTGACTACATTTACTACTACTTTCTGCTACTCAAATAGGGATGTAATCATATGAATGTTTATGATGTTGGAAAATCGATAGATTCTGAAATCTATCGATGTAAATATGTAAAAAGGGTTATAATTATTGATCGTGCTAACAAAAATAGTTTGCGACTGCACATGAGCATACTGTGAATTTGGCAGATAATGGGTTGGTGTCAGAATCAAAATTATCTGTTTTAGAAGTTCAAGAAAAATTAGTTCGTCATTTTCTTGGGCCAGCAGCGACAACTACGGAATCTAACGTGCCTCCAAGACCTTCCTTCTCTCTGACTCCAAGATATATATATATGCTACACCTTATAATATCAGCTATATATGCCAGTGAAAGTCCCGTGAAAATCTAGGTCTAGCCTTTTCAGAGATTAGCCGGAAAAAACCGAAAACCGAAAAAAACCGGATAAATATATATATATATATATATATATATGCGAGGCCTATTCCAAAATAGGCTTCAATTCTTCATTATCAACTATATATTTATATTATAATATATATATATTATACCTTCGTTCCATCCAGGTGTCCCTTGACACCTCTCAAGTTTAAATTGTTATTATTTAAAGTTTAAGTTAGCATTAAGAGTGCACTTACTGTCTTTTTGTTTACAAAAATATTAAATTTGATCTGAACTGATTATCCGCCTTTTTGTTAGTAGATCACCCACATAACCTTTTATTACGTGCAGACAATCCATTACAGTGCGCCAAATTAAGATGAATGGCGGTTCGTGTTCCGGAATCTCAGGTGATTCGTAGATAAAATTATTGGAGATACTTCTGTTAGATCGCTTGATTACACTGCCTAATTTTGTAAACATACCTTCGTTAGGCTCAATATTTACGAAACTAATATTGTTATAAGTATATATTGTAAATGCGAAACTTTACACCAATATTATAAATGGGAAAGTTCGTATGTATAAAAATGAAAAAATTTAAATATATTATCTTATACTTTTAACGAGACGATCTTGTATATATAATCTGTATCTCGACAACGGCTGCAAGTATTACCATGAAATTTAGTATGCAGGGAATTTTGGGGAAGAAAACTCGATCTAGCTAGGTCTTATCCCTTAGAAACTGCGCATTTTTAAGCGATATATGTTTTCTTTTATGTTGTCGTGCAACTATACATATATCAATAATTTCGATTATCTTACGTCAGTCTGATTGGCAGAATGGTATGCGTACCTACGTATAATTTCTGCATTTTTTTTCTAAATCCCGGTAAGATAAATATTTTAGTTATTCTTTCTTTTTTTCTCTTTTAGGTAATAAAAAATAAAACGATACTATTTTACTACAGTTAAAATGCGGTTTGTCTAATGCTGCATACAGCCTTATTCGCAATTCTAGTTTAAATACCTACACAGTTGCTTACATTTTAACATAATTTTTTTATGAATATTAAAACAGTTTTAAACCAGATATAATTTCTTTACATGTTTTAGGCTTTCTACATTAGTGTTTTAGTTTTAGATAGTTAAGGAATATGTTTTTAATTTGCATTGTATATTTTTTTCAGTTAAATTATTTATTACATCAGTCTGTAAGTAAATCATTAATAAGACGAGGAGCTATATAGCTAGTCATTCGCACGCCGTATATGTTGCAAGCTCGAGTCGTGACTAGCCTAAAGGTTATTATTTATTTTTCTTTAATATTTTTTGATTTATTTTTAATTATTTTATCATTCTACTAAAACACCGAGCTAAGCTCGGTCTCCCAGGTACTGTATATTAAACACATAAATGGTTACTTATATATTATTTATGTGTGCATTTGTTCACGCAAAAACCCCTAAATAGATTTGAAACATGGCACAAAGATAGTTTGTAGACTAGAACACAGCCTTTTAGACATAATTACTGTAGGCGCGACACGGGCTATAATATGTCTAGCGCCGTCGTCAAAGCTAACTTGCTGCAATAGAGTTTGGCATGAGAAATCTTTATCGATAGCACGCGGCGCGGTGTAGATATATTGCGTCGCGTTGCGTCTTAGGGAATGTGCTGAAAAATTTTTGAAAAATATTTTAGACATAATAACGAATCCCTTTTACATTTTGCACCGTATCTATTTTCCACGTGGCATTATCCTTTAATTATTCCGGAAGCCCGTTGTCCTTCGTAATTTAGGTGTTCCGAGCATTTATTTATGTACAAGGAAGTACAGTCGGAAACATTAACTACCAGAATAGCAAGATATCGCTTCTACGCGATTGTTGAGTTATTTCTAGGGAATAATAGATAAAATAGTCAACATCGTCAATATTTCTTGGCTGCCATATTTTACTGTCTACTTTTGACAGAAACGAACAAATTTTGACATAAATATTTTAAGCGGGACTATTCACAATTCTCGTTCGATGACTTTACTGCGTGGCTACGAATAAACGCTTGCTGAGTGTAATGTTTAGCGTAGGCGAACAATTATTGTTGTTGTTCGATGACTTTCCCACACGGCTATTATAGCCGTGTGGGAAAGTCATCGAACAGGAACTGTGAATAGCACCGCTAAAAATATTTTTGCTATATGGGGCTGTCTTAAGGCCTAGGTGAATAGCCCCGCAAAACGGATTTAAACTGTTTTGAACCCGCACCATGATGAAACATACACGTCGTACACGTAGTAACACGTATTTGTCTAAAAAGTAAACAATAAATGGCTGTCGAACGACGTCGTACTTGATCGTCGGTGGAAGAAAGGAGTATTGTCTTCTCTTGATGACAATGCTTGAAACTTGTCTTACAATAAGAACTATTTTGGTGGTAAGCATCATGTAGACCGACGTTCAGAAAATGTATAAAAATACCAATTTTGAATAAAAGTCAAATGAAAAAAATTGACATTTGACTTTTGCTATGAACGTTATTAATGTTTTTACAATCTATCATTTCGTCTATTCTTCCGTTAAATAGACTCATTTTTAGGGTGGTCATGCGAGAGCTGGGTCAGAAATTGCGCGCAAATAAGACGGAAGACGGCTATGCGTAACCTGCCGGTCAAGCGAGCGGAACACAATACTGCCTTTACCAGTAGCAATATCGTGCTTTATAATAATATTTAATTATTTATAAACGCATTCATCGTCATATTAAAATAAAAAGTATCCATCGACTTCATGCTTATTGTATTTTATTACACCTATAATTATTATTACCCTCCTTTTTTTCTGTCAGATTAAATAAGGTCAAAATGTGGTTCGCCGGGTTTGTCGGCGACTGTACCATTACTCTCGTGCCAGTAATTACGACGTGACTCATCCTTATACCATAATTAATTATTAATGAAATATTTTGTCATTTAATATCATTGTCCGTCACATTTTGGAACGTAGTTCCTTATGGCGCGTTGCGAATTGTATGGAAGATTATAGGTACGACACTTTTTGCCACTCGAAATCACAATGTAATAACGACTATTAAGAATGATACAAAAAACTACCTTATCACCTTGACAATAATGTAGAATTTTGCAGTTATACATTGTGACTGTTATGACTGTTACATATTGTGACTAGCTAGCCGAGCGCTTGATGATATTACTCAGTACGGAGCCGGACTTCGCGGCGGCAACACTGCGAGCTGCAAGCAACCGGCCCCCTCACCCTTGTCCCTACCTAAGGCGCTAGTTCCGCGCGCACTATATATACTTAGTTCAACTATTTGTTTTGTATAATATAATATATTATATCTATACAGATAAACAAAATAGAAGTGTCTGTTTGTAATTTGAAATTAACAGCTTTTATTTTCACTTAATGCATTTAAAAGTACGTTCCCACTGTTGTGACGACTGTAGTTCACCACGTTAGGGTCAGTTCACACCGCGACCATAGGCAACGCTACAAAATTGAACCTTTTTGAAAAAGATACACGTTTCATCTGACATCAGTCACTGCATATGCGCTGTGCAAATGTAAATATATTCTTCTTGTGTAATGAATAAAGTTCAATTTTAAAAGTGCAGCGCCGCGTCTGACCCTAGCCTATATTGTGCTTACATGGTGGCAGTTTAAATGTATAGTATTTTAGAAACTGACCTAACTAAGAGCATGATTATCAGGACATGTCTAAGGAGGGTTCCGTAACTATCAACGCGTAATAGGTTTTCTTTGAATTACTTAAAATGTTATTGTCCTATTTCGATTAAAATATTTTTCCTAAAAAGTGTTTAGCATGATCTATCACCATGGAAACTAAAACGAGTTTCTATCTCCTATAGTTTAGAAATTCCAGGGCTCCCACTGACAAACAAATTTGGAGACCAATTACTTGAAAATGGCCAACTTTTTAAAAAGTTATGTGTTTACTTTTAAAAAACCTTGCATTTATTTAAAAATACCTATTTAACGATACCCCACATGTTGGGGTAGAATGAAAAAATTTTTTTCATCCCCACCTCACATGTATAGAGAGCTACCACTAAAATATAAAATTATTATTATTTTATGATGCCATCACCGAGATCTATACACAATCTATAACACATACCTACATATATATATATATTCATAATTACAGAAGCTAGAAGCGCGGACAGACAGACAGACAGACCGACGGATAGAGCGAAACTATGTGGGTTCCTTGTGTATTACGGAACCCTAAAGAGGCAAGATCGCATGATGGTAGGCAGTTACCAGTGTCCAAATCCATAGACAACCGCAATATCAGAAGTAGGTAGTTTTAAATGCATCGGTCTCTTGGACCTCGCATATCCTTACTGACTCAATATAACGCTATTTCACACCGGTTTTCTGTGATACCGCGGTATCGATCCGAGTCAGCCGTCTTTTTCAAGATTATTATGTATAATATGTGCACGAGTATATAGGATTTTTTCTATAAAGGCCAGTTCACACACAAATGCGACGCGGCGCGGACTTTTCAAGATAGCGATTCGAAATTGAACTTTATTCACTACTCCGCCGCTACATAAATATCTTTTTGTGTAGTAAATAAAGTTCAAATTTGAAAATGTTTTAAAAAGTGCGCGCCGCGTCGCCTCTCAATGTGAACTCACGCTATCAGGTGATATATTTTCTCCCCTCTCCTCACGTATAGTAATATAATTTAACTTGGTGAAACATTTATCTTGTTTTATAACATCTGGAGTGTCCAAGAAAAATGTTGATAAAAGACAAAGAAAAGTTGCGATATAAATCAACCAAAGGTTAACTAAATAGTTATTGATATTACCATAAAGCCCTTTTTAGGGTTCCGTAATACTTAAGGAACCCTTATAGTTTGTCTCTGTCCGTCCGTCTGTCTGTCTGTCTGTCCGTCTGTCCGCGCTTCTAGCATCTCTAGTAATTATGAATATAAATTGATGAAATTTGTTCTAGTTAATGACTGTGTTATAGATCTCAATTTTGGAATCATAAAATAATAATAATTTTACATTTTAGGGGTGGCTCGGAGATACATTTGAAGTGGGGATGGAAAATATTTTTTCATTCAACCCCATCGCGTGGGGTATCGTTAAATAGGTATTTTAAAATAAAGGCAAGGTTTCATACATGCCTTTTCTACTAAGTCAACCATTTTCGAGTAATCGGCCTTACAAGGTGGCTTATAAGTTAGTCCCTACCCTGGCATTTCTAAACTATAGGAGATAGAAACTTGCAACTTGTAAGTTTCCATGCTGATAGATCATGCTAAAAACTCTTAAGGAAAATTATTTTGAATAAAATCGAACAGTAACTTTTGAAGTGATTTGAAAAAAAAAAACTTATTACGCGATGATAGATACGGAACCCTACTTAGACATGTCCTGACATGCTCTTGGTTAGGTAATTAATATAATAGTAATAGCTCCCACACCGATTTCGGTGACGGTGGCCTGTTTCATTGAAACCAGGCCAGCTACGCAGGAGTTATGTTATAGTGCCCAAGTGTGTGCGCAGTACACAAGAGCACTCTCTCCTCCTTTTACTCTCGTAACCCAGTGGGACAGATAACCGACACGACTGGCGAGAGATTAGGCGCAGGTCCGACTTTTTACATGCCCATCCGACGCATGGATCATCTTTCTTGTCAGACAATCAGGTGATCAGCCTGAATTGTCCTAACCAAACTTGGAAACAACATTTTTTTGTTCCAATGCGGGAATCGAACCCACGACCTCCGAGTCGAGAGCCAAGCTCTAACCACTAGACCACGGAGGCTGTTAAGATTTAGGTTTGATTTTGGAAGAGATAAGGTTAGGTTATTAAGATTATTACGTATACTTGAGTGCGAGCGTATGTGTGCATGCGATCGTGTGTGCGTGTGTTTTAAAAAGTCAAAAGTGGAATATCTATACGATTTATTTTTAATCTTCATGTAATGAAATGATTACGATAATTTCATTAAAATCGCATAATCATTTCAAAATGTTCCAACAATTGTATGAATAGAAATATGATAATTCCGCTTGAATTTATACCGTCCATGCAATTCCTGTTCCACAGGATATTTTAAACTCTACCACAGTTAGGTTAAGGTTAGTTTTAGCATAGAATATGATTCGACGTGTGATATTACACTAATGATGTTAGAACTGTGTAATCCTTATGAAAATTGTCGGTGAATTTTAAAATGGAAATGCTAAGTGTATTTAAAAATGTTTCACTGTTCAAGCACTTATGATTTTATACGTGGTTGGTTTAAGTTAAACGTTAAATATTAGAGATAGCTCTGCATTTATTCATTCAAAATCTTTTGAATTATAGGGCTACGCGGACGGGAATATTCATTATTGTGGTGGTTTTAAATGAAAAATCGTTAGTAATTTGCTACAGGCCTACGTTCGTGGCTTTACTGGTAGATCGAGCTATTAAGAGGATGCAGGTGAGATTCTGGTATAAGGCTTATGCGAGCAAGTAATAATGCTACCAATTAAAATGCCACTCATCTATCTATACTAATGTAATATTATAAAGAGGAAAAGTTTGTTATGTATGTATGTTGTTTGCATTGAATAGGCTCCGAAACTACTGGGCCAATGTTGATGAAATTTGGCACGGATATAGAGTAGACCACGGATAAGATAAATGAGGTTGGATTGGCGACCGTGATACTTTTACTTGAAAACCAGCGTCGCCGCCTGTCTCCCACCAATGCACTCCACTACATAAGAAATAATAATACATACACGAATTACGCACACTAATTAACTAATCACACCTAGAACAGAGGGCCGCGATTTGGTACTCACACTACGTTGAGTCGGTAACGTTACGACACAACCACATGCTCAAAATTCACACGCACGCTAGGGCTTGCTATGGTCGATAGGAATTTTCGATAATGAAAATGGTCAAACTTGAATCTTGAAATCATCTTAGTTTCAGTTACATTTACGATTTATGAGCCCTAACTTTTGAATGCGACGGGGGGAGTAGCGGGGCAAGTATGGTTGCGCGTGTACAATATGTGCATCCCCACTATTTTTGCCGAGGGCTCATCGTAAATCGTAAACCGTCCTGTAGCTATTGGTAATTGAATGAAAAATTTTAATAACGGGAGCACTAGTAATTTTATACTAACTAAAACATTGTGTCAAAGGCGAATTTAATTGGTATTGGGATAGAAAATGAAAAAAAATATCAACATGTATTACCTTTATTTGTAATCAAAAATAATAAGAAAATCAAAGCAAAAAAAGAAGTCGATGATCGATAAATATTATGTAGCAAAAAAAAGACTAGCAAAATTTTACTACCGAGAACAGTAGTAACTCATTCTGAAGAAAAATAATTTGTCGATAAATCATCGATCACTGACTGCACTATCCAGGCAACCGAAGCGGACGTGACGCGAACGAGTCGAAAGGCGCGGTAATTTGGCTCGCTTCGCAACCCATTGCGCGTCAGATGTGTCTTCTCGCGAAATATTTGCGTACTTCACCAGCAATGTAAATTTTCTGTGATTCTTGGCTTAATTGTCGTTTCTACTTAGAATTTCATAATTCGAACTAGTTTTTTGGGAAAAATACTAAAAAACTAAGGTTTTTATGCTTACCGATGAAAAGATATTCCTCCTTGTTTCATATTTGATGTCTGACTCTTTAATTTACACATAACAATCGCACAACACGGCATTTTCAAAGGATTTTAGCGCTGCTCCGTACTGCGAGGCAATCAACAAGCGACTAAAAAGTATGATCGCGTGGTTCGGTTGAAGTATGATTGTTTAATCATACTTGTGGAGCGTCTGCCCCGCGCACATTGCCAATCCAACCTCATTTATCTTATCCGTGGAGTAGACCACGGGGACACGGTACTTATAAAACGGGAAAATGTATGGTACGAAGTGGCGGGTAACTCTAGTTTATAATAAGAAAATACAATGACACATTGATTTGCTTTTTTGTGATAACAATAAAAATTAACTGAATCTGAACACTTATTACTTACGTAGTAACTATATTTTATTAATATGTGGTATTACATAACTCTAAACGTAGCTTAGGTAGAACGGAAAAAATTTCTAAAACTTGTAATCTTTTTAAATATAAATATGGATTACAACTCCAATGTCTCGCTAAAACTCGAGAACGGCTCGACTTGGCTAGTTTGGACTTGAAATGATTGTGGTAGTTCGGGGAAGGTTTAAACGGTGAAATATATTGGAACAATTGTGAGGAAAATACTAAAAACGACGATTGAATTTTCGCATACTAATACCTAGATCATAGTTGAGACCGTAGACGTATATATTATAGACATCATGTTGCGGCAAAAACTGTCTCCACTTAAATGGTCCCACTTTTGGAGTTTTTGGGGCCATTTTGACATTTAAAGTATGGTGATATCAAGATGGCTGACATATGAGGTATGGTGAAAACCGAGATGGCGTAACTTTTTTTTGTATGAAGATTTGTTCTGTCAAATATAAGTCATAGCCTATCTTTAGTTTTGAAATCTTTTGTTGAGACAGAACAACGTGTGTAAGGGTATCTAGTGAGTCATCAATCAATCAATCAATAAAACAATAAAAAAGTAATACTACTCTGCTAATATTTAATCGTAAAGCATAAAATACATTTAAATAATATTGACGAGGCATTAATATTCTGATCACGTTCCTAGAGCGTGAACTTAGATCGAGCTAATAAAACTAGTCGAGTGTTTGTGGTCGGAATGCGGACACATATATGTAGATACCGTTAATAAGATCAAGAAGAATCAAACAGTCGAGCAAATCATGAGCCATGTTACTATTTCCCTACGTTATCGTAGGCATATGAGGACTACACAACACTAAACATTTACTTTTGCGCACAAAAAGGCTCACGAACATTCTTTATCTAGTGCACACCCAGGTAGATAAGAAATCTCTTTTTAGCCAGGGATACGGGACTGGCTCAAACTCCTCTCTCTCAAAATCTCAAGGGCTTACTTTTGCGTCGGCGATAATTTTACAGACAAGGAGCGACAGGCTGAGCAGTGAGCATTCACGACAGCGTACCTGACGCGGCTGTAGCACTCTCGCGACACACCACCACCTGTGTTTACTATACTAACTGCTTTGAGAACGCCATTGCCAAGATCAGACGAATGATGAATGCGTCAGTCGACGAGGTATTCGACCAAAACATTCGAAACGGGGGCAGACGGGCATAAAACAATGATTGATAAAATTAATAAAAAGGCAAGGAGCGAAGGTCACCGACCTTGAATTTAGTTTACCAAAACCGTAATGGACTTCATAAGCTATTATACACAATATAAAATAACTGTAGGAAGTTTATAAATGTCCTGGTCTATACAGATTTTTGTGTCAGTGCTGTGATAATATGTGATTGCTATTAAATTCAACTTAAAAAATAACGAGTAAAATATTACAAAAAAGCTGATAAAGTTTGACTTTGAGAAAGCGAAAATGTTCAAAGATTTCGTCGAAACCTAGTAACGAGAAAAAATGGATAGGTGACTTCAAAAGCCTAATTGCATAGATGTCAATATCAGGGCTGAAAAGGGTCGCACTTACATGAACTTTCAAGTAAAAGGACTCCTTAAAATATTAAGTACTAAAACGCTGTCAATCAGTTCAAATAAAAAACTATTAGTGCCAAAAAGGTTTCAGACTTGTAGGAGAGAGTACGTGCGTAGTTAGGTTATGTGCTAGGGAATGCAGGATTTTTAATAAAAAAAAACTACAGGGGCCCATACTCCTTTTAGCCTTAATATAATAGGTATTTACCTATGAAATTGCCGTTTTGCAGTACTGGCCATTTCAAATCGAAATAATTTTTGTTTGGGTAAGAATTCTAATTTCAAATTAATTTTATTTTAAAAACATGGAATTCTTTTTCTAAAAGTAGTCATTTCTTAATTGATTAGTGTTACATTTTCAACGTATTTCAATCTTTTTCGTCATCATGGATACGTTAAGAATTCGAGTAATTATGGAATATGAGTACCGTCGTGGCAGCAACGCGGCACAAGCGGAACGCAACATCAACGACGTTTACGGAGCTAACACTACAAACCAACGCACCACCTGTTATTGGTTTGTTCGCTTCCGTTCTGGAAATTTCGACATGAAAAATGAACCTAGCGGTCGTCCGAAGACTTTGGTCGACAATGACGAATTAATGGCGATTGTGGAAGCTGATGATACACAATCTACGGCTGAATTAGCAGCAGCTTTCGACGTTAGCGTCAAAACAATATTAGTCTATTTGCGTCAAATTGGCAACACAAAAATGAAGGAATTTTGAACCGCATTGTTACCTGCAATGAAAAATGAATTCTGTTTGATAACCGCAAGCGCTCGGCAAGTTGGTTGGATCCTGGTTCTTTACCCCTAGAACTTACCCCTAGAAAAATGATGGTCACTGTTTGGTGGTCTAGCGCCGGTGTGATTAATCACAGCTTTCTACCAAACGGGGTGAGCATTACTGCAGATGTGTACTGTGAAGAACTGAACACAATGATGGAGAAGCTGGCACATCTCCAACCAGCATTGGTCAATCGCTCGTCTCCGCTGCTCCTGCACGACAACGCGCAAAACTCATACTGCACAGCAGACGGTCTCCAAGTTTCAAGAACTGATCTTGCGCCTACAGACTACTACTTTTTCCAGAATTTGGATAACTTCCTGGCGGGAACAAAAATTCAATACCCGAGAGGCAGTACAAAATGCCTTTGAAGAATTTGTTGCCTCCCGTCCAGCTGATTTCTTTAAGAAGGGCATCAATAAACTGCCACTGCGTTGGCAAAGATGCATTGATAGCATGGGTTACTTCGATTAATACAAATAAAAAATACATGAAAAAAATTAGTTTAAATTTTTTCATACAAAACGGCAATTCATAGGTAAAGACGCAGGTCTAAAATTCCACATCGTGTAAATCGTATTATAAAACATCATCTATTGAAATTCAATAGCTGGTGATGTTTCTTAATAAGATTCACATTTTAGACCATCAGGATATTTATTACATTTCCTACAATTATTTAATAAATTAATTATTTAATATTTAATTTCATACGTTGAAGGAGTACTTCCTTTAGTACTTGACTTAGGAAAACGTATTCTAGCGATATCATAAATTAGAAACTTAAGATTAATAAATAAAGTTGATTTAAAAATATGTATTTTTGTTTTTTAATTTCTACTGATGAAAACACCTCGAATTAACTTCCGGCAAGGATGTGACGACACAAGCACACTAAACACATATGTGAAGATTTTCATTTTAAATGATGCAAGTTTTAAAACGGCCTTGAAAATTTCACTTTTTATTTTATGGCAAAAAAACTATGTATTATTTTAAATAATGTTATAATTTATGTAATTTTCATAAAAGTTCTATAAATAAATGCGTATTTTTACTTTTAATTTAGTTTTTTCGTAGCGGCATAGAAAAAAGTTGTCTTGTTAGTAACAAAATTGGAATCGCGATGAAAAAGAAACTATTAAAATAAAAATTAATAAATTTCTGGGCACTGGCTTCTGAGTTAATATTTAATTAAATTAGGAATTAATACCTAGAAATAACATTTTTTATATTATTTAAAATTCAACATTTTTGTCAGTTTCGTAACATATTGTCCAAATGCAATGTTAACTTTTGGAATAACATTTCAATCGGGTAAAATATTTATAAAATTATATCATTAAGATGATTTTAGATTATTTTCCTTTATCTATGAATATAAATATTAATATTTACCTTAAATATTCAACATGTTTTTAAAGAAATAAAGTCAAAAATATTGAGGAACTGTTACTAACTAGACATGTGATGTGACGAAACAGAATTATTAGGAATAGTATTCACTACTCGACAAAATTCTTACTTTTTTGTGTGAATAGGTTTTAAATATAAATATATTACACAATACGAATGTATTAAAATAAAACGTAAAAGTATGATCTTTAAAGTATTTATTTGGTACAAATAGTATCTCTAAAAAAAAAAACAATCATAGGTTGTATCGTTTCAACTGTTTTAATTTAATATTATAAAGTAACAAAAACAAAATTCTGATAAACTAACAACTATTCTTTCCATTGGGAAACAAGTATAATAAAATCAAAACAAAATCAACTTTTAATTAGTATAATCTCTTAAAATTAAATCTCTCAATTAAGGTGGAATACGAAGCAAAACCTGTCAAAACTAAAAAAAAATGTGTTCAAGAAAACGAAGATGTTATTTACAATTTGATTTAAAATTTGGAAAAGGTGGTCCCCTAGATAAGGTACAATATTGAAGTACAATTTATCAGACTAGTTATATAGTTTCAGTTGGCAGTTACGCCAAAACTGGCCGTTTTTAGCAGAACACTGACTAAAACTAAACGGTTAATACTAATATGATAATTTGTGCTTCAAAAAACTATATTGAAATCTATCTAAGGGACCACTTTTTCCAAATTTTAAAATAATATAATCTCATTTTCCTGAAAACATTGTTTTTTCTTTGAGTGCAGCAATTTCGCGTCGTATACTGCCTTAAATTTTTAACTCTTAATTCTAGTTTTATTTTTAATATTTTCAACAAATTACTGCCCCCACTAGACATACATTTAAAGAAAAACGGAGATGTATTTAAAAATTCTGGCTGGTTAAAAACAAGTGTTTAAACAATTTTTTGACATGTAATTTGTAGTTTTACATAATATCCGTCTAGCTTTTCTCAACGCTAACAACATAAGTGGCGGTTTTTGGGATTAACGTCGAGAAAAGCTAGACGGATATTATATTATACAAAACAAAAAGATAGGTGTTAAAAAATAGTTTGAACACTTGTCCAAAGTTTTAACCGGTCGGAATTTTTAAATGCATATCCAATTTTCATATCATTATTTATTTCGGAAGTGGCAGCACTTTCGCGCAGAATATTAATATAATCCTATAAATGTTATTTGAATAAAAAATAATATTTTAACTCACTATCTGCATACCAGCCTCAAATTTTTTAAATTATCAGTTACATAAAAATAAATTATCATTCAGTTACTAACACTTAAAGTCCTCAGTCTTTCTTTATATAAGTCTTAATATTTTTGGCAATACAAGTAAAATGTTAATTATATTCTATGGACCGACGTAATACAAAAAATATTTATAATGCAGTAAGCTTACAGTTAAATACAACAGCCTTTCTTTATTCAAATCTTAATATTTAAGGTAATACAAGTAAAATATTAAAGCTGACATTGTATTCTATGGACCGACGTAATTATTTAAACAATTATCGCAAATTAAATCTATTGCGATCTGGCTTCCTGAGCATTTCGGGCAATACCATAATTTACAAATTATACATTTCGCTATCTGATTTGATTGGCTGTCACAGGCAGAACATTTCAAACCCCGTTCAGAGTGCTTAGGCTTATTGTTTCTTAGAAATTTGGCTTGTCTAGTTAGGTTATCTCTTCTTTCTTCTAGTTTTCTTTTTAACGGAATCTTAATTTCATTTTCTTCATCCAATTCTTCACCAGTAATGCTCTTCCCTTTTTCAATATTCTCTTTTTCGTTTTCTAGATTAGTGTTAGACAAAATTGGGTCGTCCAAATAAAAAGTCTCAAGACATACCACAGATTGTTGTGACACGGTACTTTGAACAGATTGAGTCAAATCTATAAATTCAATAATTGGACTGGGAGTTTTCAAATTTTCAGGTGTTGGACTGGGAGTCTTTAGATTTTCAGTTGGAAAAGTTATAGAGTTCGTATCGTCATTTTCTGATAAAGCTAGCTGTTTGGGAGTACCACAATCTACGACGCCCTCCATATTCATACAGGAAATTGAAGTTTGCTTCTGTTGGTGTATCACTTCCTCGACATTGTTTGGATAAATAGTTTTTTCAAAAGGTAAGTTCTTCGTTGAATAAGATTCTGGTTTTGATGCTCTATAATTTTTTGATTCTTTGGGTCTATAACGGCGAATGGAATGAAGATTAGTAGGTTGATGAACACGTGTATTATTTATTAATGAATGAAATCGCGGTGAAAAACATAAACACTGCCCTTTTAGAGCACCACAATAACAACTTAAGTCTCTATATTTTATTTCATTTGACCAATTACCCTTTAATGTGATTATTTGATGAACATTTAAAGTGCCGGGCAATGGTTTCAAATTTTGTAGTTTTTCTGTATAGTCTTCGATATAACTGTCGTCTACAAGAAAAAACTTTGTAGTCTTAAAACATTGGGTAAGAAGGTGATATATTTGAGATGCATTTGTCGCATCAACGCCATAAGCAACGTGTTTATCAATAGTACGTTTCACCGATCCTCCAATGCCATCTGCAATACTCTTCCCATGTCCGCTTTCAGAAAACGACCATGTGCAGTATTCGAATCCTTTTTCTTTTGGTAAAGTATTGAGTAAATGAAAGTTTCCCTTTTGTCGGTATTGTGATGTGGGCCCATCAGAGTAAAAGTGCAGAATTTTGACATTATGATTATTTGATTTTATTTCATTCAAAATGGGATTTAAATGTGTCCATATATTTTCAGGCCTATGGCTGGTGTTATCGGAGATTGTGCAAAATGATTGCATATAATCTTTATAAAAAATGGCTCCAGTATGTAAACACACTTGATTCTGAGACGCTCCAAAGTGAAGAGCTTGCACCTCTTCTCTCATTTTACATTGGTAATTTTCACTAAAGTCACATATGACTACAGCTTCATTTTCTTGTAAATCGTTAACGATAGTTTGATACTGATGGTGTTGGTGCTTCATGACAAACACATGCTTTTTAAATTTTATAACCGCAAGATCGAATTCACGCTTCAGTTCTTCAATCGATGTTCTTTTTAAAGCTTTAACTGTCTTTTTCGTCTTAATTGTCTTTGTTTCAGTTCCTTCTTTTTTTACATATTCATGATCAACACATTCCCACTGCCACCAGGTTGCATTTTGTTTATCATCATGACAACTTTCGTTATATTGTACTTTGTAATTTTTACATTGACTACATAGATTGGCCGCGCAAGAGTAAGATTGTCTGTCACAAGTAATGTTATTAATTATTTCATCCATAGATTTTTCTTTTAATGGTCCATATAATTGCAAGGCTTTATACTTTAGATGAATATTAGCGTGTTTGATGCATAAACATGTATCCCTGGAACTAAGTTTTGGATAGATGACGTAAAATGGCTTATACTTCCACAGCGTTGTAATTCCATATTTCCCTCCCAATTCTTTATATTTTTTGTATAAATTTTGTAACGTGTCGACTGTATACCTTATTTGACGTTTTTCTTTACCGCGAACCCTGCACTCCTTTTTACCTGCTGTTGGCCTGCTAACGTCTTCTCTTAACCAAAACGTTTCAATTTCTACTGAACACCTGAACCTTACTTTTTTCTGTTTTGCTCGCGTCGTTCTTTGAAGTCCCAATAGTCTTGCGACATAGGTTTTACTTCCGGTTTTGCAGTTAGTAATTATGCGTTTCAAGATTTCCTTTTCAATTCTCTTCTCACAATTTTCATATGTCTTCTTCATCGTAAATTCCAAAAATTCTTCTCTGGCTTTATATTTATTTATTATATTTTGTTGTTTTTCTATCTTTTCGTTACATTTCTGCTGCATTCTATAGCAACGTTTTCGTTGTGTATTGATTTGTCTCTTCAACAGTACAATCTTATCCTGCTTTTCTTGAAGTTGTTTACTAAGATTTCTAAATATCCGCCTTCGTTTAAGAGCTAACGTAATTTTAGTCACTTCTTTGTTTGGTGTTTCATTAATTGGGGCTGTTTTCTTTGATGTATTAGCTCTCTGTTTTATTTTTTCTTGTTTCCATTTATTTCTATGACTAATCTTTTCCTCTTCGCTCATTTCAGATACTTTTTTTCTTTTGGCTTTCATTCGCGCTAGTTGCTTTCTTCTCACTTCTTCGGCCTTGTCAGGGTTTTCTTTTAATTTATTTCTATACCTTTTGGCCCTTTCAGCGGCTGATAACGCCATTGTTATCTAAATGACAAAATTAGTTTTTATATTAAAAATGATAAAATTAATTTTTATTACCAAATTTTAATTAAGATTTTGTAAATCATAAAAAATATGGTTAAATGAACTCTGCAAGAAATCGAAAAAGATAGCGAAATTTTAAGAAAGAACAATCATGACAAATTAATCGCTGAGTACAGAACAGACACGTCTTCTTAGAAAAATATATTTAACTAAAGAGCTAACGAAATGTAAACATAGCATAGCCTAAAACAATAACTACCGTTAGTCATAGACTTTATTCAAATAAAAAACTCAAACCGTCTTTGATATGATAAATTGAAGTATCATGTAATTAAACGTTAAAATGATGTATAACAAAAACATGTTTCTAATTTATTAAGTACAATAGAAACACTCATCTAGTGGATAATGATCATATACAGCAAACAAATTGCATAAATGACACCAGAAAAATGGACTATCTAACAACAATCTTATATCTCCTCCAGTCATGGGCATTACAAAATGCAATAGATTGTTTTGTAAAATATTCATATAACCGCAGCCATGGCAGCGGTCTGATACTATGAAATGAGTTGATTGCCAGGGCCAGTTGAGATTGTCATGCAGACAATCATAAAAATCGTTTTTCGTCAAAAATTTATCTATGTCAAAATATACCACCATTTTGAAAAATGATTTCACCATTACCTGTAATTTAATATAGAATTAAAAATATGAACACCAGTTTTCGGAATGCATTTACCCGTTATATAAGTTAACTTAAAAAAATAACTTTTTACTTCATAAAAAATAAGTTAAATCAGTTCCTTTGTTGCTTAAATATTGCTCCATGCGTGTTAAGAAAAAAACCTGTAAGTACCATATTGTGTAAAAACCTGGTCCAAACAGTTTTCTATCTAAACGGTCACAGGGTATAAATAAATTCCTTTGCATATGTACCAAGCTTTAGAAGTCTGTTTCGTAACATTGTTGGTCCATCCTATAGAAACGGTTGCTAACAGGACGTGACGAATGTTCTTTCATATACAATAAAATTAAAATACTAAATAAATATGACTCAATCTTTCTAAATGTTTCTTGGTATGTTTTATACAGGGTTTTATTTATTCAGAGATCAAGGAGAAAATACCTACAAACTTTACTTTTACAGCAAAAATCGTTACTAACCTCAATAGATATTTTCTATCCACACTTTTCGCGAAGACAGCGTGACTCACAATCCGAATCTCTTTTGCGAGTAACTTCAAGATGGCGTTTCAAACTCTGACATATGAACTTAGGGTTGCCATTAAAAACAGATATCTGGCAAAATTGGATATTTTAACGGGAAAACTTGCGTGACTATCCAGACATGTCCGTGAGTAGCGAATTCGTGAGACAAGTTTTTTATTAGTTTATTTAATAAACCTATTCAATTATCGAAATTAAATACTCACTAAATGCAAACACAATTATCTAGCAATAAAAGTAAATCATCGCAATGTGAGCCGCCATATATTTTTTTTATAAACATCCGTGTGCAATTTGGCGGACTATCATTGGGTCAGTATAAATTGCCACATTTTCGAATCATTTTTAGTAAAAATAAATTTGTAGATATCTTTTTCTAAAGCAACAATATAAAATCCATGCAGGTTTATAAATAAACTATCCATATAATAAGCTCCGTATTATTAAATATGATTCTTACTATTTTTTTCTTCAGTTTGTTTCCATGCGACAAGCCAAAAAGAGCCTGCACCATTTAAAGTGAAAATGCCCATGTAGTAGTGAAACGGAACGATTCTGTTAATAAATAGTTCATGACATCTTAAAAAGTTATTAATGTCAAAACGTAAGACGGAACGTAACACCGCCATTTTACTATTACGGACTATAGCACATATTACAAATAGTACTAGTATGACGTACACAGCACAGATAATGTATCAACCAACATGGCGAATAGTGTTTTCGGCAGTTTTAAAAACTACATTTTTAAATATTTTTTTTTGTAGGTTTTTAGGTTTCATAATAATATAATATTTTTTTTTGTAATGTAACAATTATGAAGCGAACATAAATAAAAACAAGGTCAAGTAGCCTATTGTTTACAAAGTCCATCACGGTTTTGGTTAACTAAAATTAAGGTTGCTGGTCACCGTCATTCCCTTGCCCATTAGTATTCGGCACCAAAAAATATTTCATAAAGAAGGTATATTTATATTTATATTATATAATATTATATTTCCTTATATTTCCAATAAACATTTTTGTTGGAACGCGTTGGAACAAAAAAATATGTTATTTTCAAGTCCAGTTGGACAATTCAGGCTGATTACATGATTTACTAAATGACAAGAAAGATGATCCATGCGTCGGATGGGCATGTAAAAAGTCGGTCTCTCGCCTGTCGTGTTGGTCTTCCATCTCACTGGACAGTAACGAAAGAGAATGCTCTTTTATATTGCGAACACATTTGGGCACTATAAAAAATAACAACTGCGTAGTTGGTCTGATTTCAATGAAACCAGCCACTGGCACCAAAAACCGTGCTATAACTAATTATAGCACGGTTTTTGGTGCCAGTGGCTGGGATTAAGATGATTACTTTTTATGATAAACGTCAAAAAAAGTATTTCTCAGCCTCAGGCACATTATGTAGTTTATTTCGTAAATCAGGACCCAGGCGCTCCTCGTTGAACCTAGTTCGGAAACTCATGTCTTGAAAGTAAAAGTTATGCTGGCAAAAAAATTGCCAAAATTTTTATATTCATATTTAAATAATTATAGTTATTTGGAAAGTTACATTGTTTGCTTGTGAAACAAATCTGTTCGGTCGATCTACTACCCAAGGACTATCATTTGAAGATGCGGCGTGATGCGACAAAAGTTTCTCTCGGGCGTATTTAAGTATGTGCGGCAGATCAGCTCGTGACGGACTAATCAGCGCACAGACCCTGGATCACATACTGGTGCAACGTTTCTGAAGCTTACGCGTTATTGTGCTTGTAAGGGTTACTTAGACTACCTTGTTAGCCGTCAACATTTTTGATTGTAAGGAAGTGTTTCAAAAAGGTTTTCCCAAAGTAAGTAAGGAACCCTTATACTGTGTTAGGGCAAACTTCTACATGGAGTTATCCTAAAATCAAGCAACTAATTTCAACCAGTCAATACTATTTCAAACTCGCTGCCACAAAGTTTTGAAACGAGGCCAGAAGTTAGGACAGAGTGTATTTTTTACTTCATTTATATCTTGCATGTTAAGTAGACCGGCTATGTAATGAAATATCGGTAGTCTGCCACAAAAATATATTTTCTGATCTTCTTCATAACTTATTCGTCTTAGTATGTGTGTTTAACGTGGCGTTGTCATCGGTTCCAGCCATCAGCATGCTTAGCGATGCTATGGGGTTCCTATAACTCTATTGCTATCGGCTTCACTTACCACTAACCCATTGAAGACCTGGGCCTATACGTATAACGTATGGGATTTGACATCTAGTAATCGCTAAGTGACATGTTGTTTGCGATGCCTTATGTCAAATCCCAAACATTTTGTTTTCGAACTTCGCCGTCAAAATTATCGAATGCATCTTGAATAAAGGCCCTGAATATTTACCTATAATATAGGCTAGGGCATCCTATGAACGAGAACCAGCCTTCGCCACTGATGCATAGCGTAACTTCTATCTAAGTAAATGGGTTCGGTCTATGGAAAAATAGACAAAATGAAAAACTTCTAAATAAAATATGTGAAACTGTGTGAAAAATATATGAACGACGCGGTAGAACCATGCTTTGGCTAGAATAGATCGGCTCGACCGGATAAATACCACGGCCTCAGACAAAACCTGCGTGAACGCTTGCGTTGTGTTTCGCCGTCGGAGTAACAAGTGTAACTCCTCTTGTGTTTATCTGGTGTTCATTTGCGAGTGTTCATGGCCGGCGGTTATCGCTTACCATCAGGTGATACATCTGCTCGTTTGCTTGCTGGTCCATTGCTTTTTTTTGTCTAAGTCTATTAATTATTTTAAGTGCATTTTTTTTATCTCAAACTGCTGAGTAAAATTTCTTTTGACAGTACATCCCACTAGTAAATTCTTTGGTGAAATACAATTTTCATTCAACTGAAAAACAACGCTATATTGTAAATTACATGGAGCTATTTAAACCAACTACATCAGTTACCAAATCTGGGGCATTTATTACGGGATACAGATTGGCCAGGACCGAGGTGACAATTAAAACGGGATAAAAACATTACCCCGGGGCTAATTTATCCCAGAAAATACGATGTGTAAGGTGAATTGCTGACGTCATCAGAGTTTTTTATAGCAATTATGTGATCTTACGTCAATGAGGATTTTTGATATGTTTTATTCCGTTAGGTTGCAGACCCAACTCACACAAAGCGTCATCTGGTGGCGTATGTGGTATCAAAAACGGTCAATAAGAATTTTCGATTATTTTTCTGTCACCAGGCGGCGCTTGATAGCACTGCTGTCAGATGTCACGTATTTAAAAACCCTCATTATAATGAAATTCGCAGAATGATATGTACGTATAATCTGATGTTTAATGTCAGTCATAACATGACAGCCGAAGTCTATAATATCTACTTATAAAAAAGAGGAAGTGGAAAATAATGTATTATAAATGTAGGAAATTGATCTCTATATATAAGATAAGTCCTTTCTGTTATCTTTTATCCCATTTCTATTTCTCTCTGTAGGGCTGCTGCACGCTTAGTATGACCATCGTAGAAAAAAACCGACAAGATATGAGAACTGACAGATTGTATGGACAAAATGACAGATTTCCTTCATCAATCTGTCATTCTGTCTATTCTTCCGTTCCTCACACTGCGCGTGCTGGAAGAAATTTCCTTTCAGAAATAAGCTTCTGTTGTCTCTTTTTGTAAATTGTAATGTTATAAATTTTCGTCTGTGCAATATAAATTGTTAAAAAAAAAACCTGCCGTATGTTTCCGTGGTGCAGCAACCTAGACCTTCTAACATTTAGGGCCTTCCAGTGGCGAAGGCTAGTTCTCCTTCATAGGGAAGCCCTAGCCTGTATAATAGGTTATGCCTGTATAATATTTTGGATGAGGGTCTTCAAAGGATAAGTGGTAAGCGAAGCCGATAAAAATGGATTTATAGGAACCCCACGCCACTGGGGCCTTCACACGTGCACCAAAACCACCCCATACAGACAAAATGTGGGCTCAAGCTGTGGGCTCTTGTTGTTGAGTTGTGATATCGATAAAATGACGATTTTTGTTATGAATTACCGGTATAAATACTCGGTGTTACTGGTGCAGTTGTGGTTGCGATGTGGTTCATACATAGTCTTAACTTGACCACCTTTTGTCACGTCGGTGGAGTGTGGTTGTGGTTAGTGAGAGAAGACCCTTAGGGGGAACCTGAACCCCAGCAGTATAGCCGTTAGTGGTAGCTGATGTTGGAAAAGTCGCTGTCGTCGGTAGCCAGTTTGCATCAAGCCGTGGTGGACTTTAATTTAATTATGATGTAGCGGACCAATTAGCGCCACAGTCCTGAATCACGCTATCGAAGTTTTCTAATATCGGCGCTATATAATATATTATGATAACATTTGAAATGCATACAAGTGGGCTTCGGGCTGACCGAGCATACCATCTTGCTCGGTCGGAGATCTGGATTTGGGCCATATTGGTGGCTCTCGATAGAACACGCCTCCTTCTGGATATTATCATCGCTCCCCACCCCCTCCACACTACGCCAGCCAGCTTCAGCCTCATTGGGTACCTCGACCACCAGCCGCAACGCATAACGCATTGCGGCCTGGTCAAGCACTCATCGGCTTCAACGGGCATTCTCACTACAACGACCGGTCAGCAAGAAGAGCACATATCTTCTGGTCAGCATGTAGCATCGGTCCCGCACGGCAGCACTCCGACTCACTGGAGCCTATGCAGCAGCACCGCAGTTCTGACTCACTGGCACTCTCTAGCACTGGCAGAGGCACAGGCAACTCAAGCAGAAGAATCAAGATTCGACCTCCAGTTTTCGGGGGGGAGAGTGATGTGGCGGACCAATTAGCGCCACAATCCTGAATATATAACATTGGCGCTATATAATATATTATGATAACATTTGAAATGCATACAAGTGGGCTTCGGCCTGACCGAGCATATACCACCTCGCTCGGTTGGAGATCTCCCTTTAGGGCTTCCACTAATCCCATGATGATAATGATGTTAAATCCTACTAGCCAAATGTAAAACAAATAAATTACTTTACCGCAATTTGAATTAAATTAAAACTGTGTAATAAATTATTTCGCATGTTTACCCGATGTGTTTGTAAATGTTTAATCGCCCGTGTAATCTGTCGCTTAGTTTGCAGTTTTGTGAAAAAGTCAATTATTGAGTCTCTGATGGAAGAGAGAATCCTACTACTATTATAAACGTGAAAGTTTGTGAGAATGGATGGAGGTTTATTACTCTTTCACGCAAAAACTACTGAACGGATTTAGATGAAATTTTGTATGGCAGTAGTTTGGATTAACACAAAAGCTATTTTTTATCCCTAAAAATGACAGTGTGCCTGTTTACGCGGGCGGAGCCGCGAGCAAAATCTAGTTAATTGATAAGCTTAGATAGAAAATAGGTGGATTTAATTAGACAAAGTTGGTGTTGTTTTAAGTACTATTGTTTTTACAGTATAATTATGTTATTAAGAAATTTAAAAAGCAATAGTTATTAGATTATTCATATCAATTTACACCGAAACGAATCGATACGCGACGCGGCACTGCATATTTTAAGATATATATGTATATATTATAAAACAATTATTTATTTTTATTATTATTTTATTATTCTATTATTAACTTTTTACTACCCCGCTATTTATCTATTAGATTTACCTCTCCTGTCCTGCAGGGTTGCCTGGAAGAGATCGCTTATAGCGATAAGGCCGCCCTTGCCCACATTTAGGTTATAATTTAAACTAATTTTAGTAATCTCATTGTACGTACTTTATAATGTGAGCAATAAAGTGTTATAATATATATATATATATATATATATATATATATATATATATATATATATATATATATACACATATATATATATATATATATATATATATATATATATATATATATATATATATATATATATAATCATGTTACGTTGCACCGCGCTGCACAGCGCAAGTGCAGGGTATGAGTAATGACTGATGTCATATGAAACGTGTTTCTTTTTGTGTAGTGAATAGTTTAATTTTGAATTGCTATCTTAAAAATGCAGCGCTTCATTGCGTCGCGTATCGTCGCGGTGTGAACAGGCCCTTAGGTCGATACACTAAACAAACATAGGCGTACTTTAAAATAATGACGTTCTTCAAAATACAATTTACATAAGATAAAGGAAATTTTGCAATAGGCCGAGTCACTGCAAAAAATCGCGATTCTGTCCAACTTTGCCGTAATTTACTTGCGACCAATAAAATATGACTCAAATTCGGTACAAATTCTCATTTTATTTCTTGTTTGCGCCACACGAAAACGTATTTTCAAGAACTAAAATATTAATCGCGTATATCGCTTGCTTTGAAAGAAATATGATAAATCCCCAGCAGCTGGTTTTGAACATTTAATAGCGAGTGCGGATGTCCCAGCCATATCTTATACCGATAAATTTCCAGAAAAACATGGCTAACGATTTCTTGTAGCATTTTAGAATGTACGACTTTGATGCGAAGGGAACCCGCATCGAGCACTTACAATCTATTCGCGTTAAGAAGTCAGTGAGTCATGTGTACATAATATGTCAATATGGCTTACATGAATTGTTTGGCCTATGCGTTATTGGTCAATTTTGACAATTGTACGCACGATTCACTGGCTTAAATTAACGCGAAACGAATATTTAAATAGCTCGACAGGAGGAATACTACGGCTGCTCAGAAACGCGAAGTGCTGCGTGTGTTTTGTGTGTGGGTATTAAATACTGGTAACTCACTTGTAATGGGTCAAAAGTATCCGCAACACTAGAGTGTTGCGGATACTTTTGAACTGTAGCCACAGAAAACATAATAAGTAGTACAAGTACTGTAGCGAAGGCGAGCAGGCAATCCGTCTGTTCGTTTTGGTACTCGTTGTTGGTATGTCGACTCAACATTCTTGCAAATAAATGATTTATTATTAATATACATTAAACCTTGCACATTAATCCGTACCTACCTTACGCGGCCATGCTACAACGAATGCTAAAATGTGGCGCGTACGGTGCGTACGGTGCTGACAAATGTACGTTCATCTTAAGCCGCCGATATCCTCGCTCGGTGGAAATCAACACCAGCGGGCAGTTGTCAGTAAAGGCGGGACTGCACTAGGTGTGACTACGCGGTAGCGGAAGTACGCGACACGGCACTCTATTGCGGCATCGCCAGTAGGGACGCATCGTGTCGCTCTGCTGCCGCCTAGTCCGGTCTTACCTTGAGGCGATAGTATCACTCCTGTCTAGTAAGCCGGAGCTTAGATCGTTACAGGAACGCGGTTCGTAATAATATATGTCGCGCGCTGTCGACAAAACTATCTCGCGTCGATAGATTTTTTTGGCCTGCGGAATCTTTTTCGACGGATCGTGACATAATATTATGTATCACGTCAAAGTGCATCTACTGCAAAGTGCTGGATAAAATAAATATTAGGTATTTACTTACCTATGAAATTGCCGTTTTGTATGAAAAAATTTAAACGAATTTTGTTCATGTATTTTTTATTTGTATTAAGCGAAGTAATCACCCATGTAATCAATGCATCTTTGCCAACGCAGTGGCAGTTTATTGATGCCCTTCTTAAAGAAATCAGCTGGACGGGAGGCAACAAATTCTTCAAAGGCATTTTGTACTGCCTCTCGGGTATTGAATTTTTTTCTCGTTCATATCTAAATTCTGGAAAAAGTAGTAGTCTGTAGGTGCAAGGTCTGGTAAGTAGTGCGGATGACGGAGAGCTTCCAACCTCAGTTCTTGCAACTTGGAGACCGTCTGCTGTGCAGTATGAGGTCGCGCATTGTCGTGCAGGAGCAGCGGAGACGAGCGATTGACCAATGCTGGTTGGAGATGTGTCTCCAACATTGTGTTCAGTTCTTCACAGTACAAATCTGCAGTAATGCTCACCCCGTTTGGTAAGAAGCTGTGATGAATCACACCGCCGCTAGACCACCAAACAGTGACCATCACTTTTCTAGGGGTAAGTTTTCGTTTAGGGCATTGTTTAGGTGCTGAACCTGGATCCAAACAACTTGCTGAGCGCTTGCGGTTATCAAACAGAATCTATTTTTCATCGCAGGTAACAATGCGGTTCAAGATTCCTTCATTTGTGTGTCTGTTGAGCAGTGCAAGGCACGTCTCGACGCGTACTTCGCGCTGGCGATCATTGAGTTCGTAGGGCACCCATTTGTCAAGTTTTTTTATCTTGCCAATTTGATGCAAATGGACCAACATTGTATTGACGCTAACGTCGAAAGCTGCTGCTAATTCAGCCGTAGATTGTGTGTCATCAGCTTCCACAATCGCCTTTAATTCGTCATTGTCGACCAAAGTCTTCGGACGACCGCGAGGTTCATTTTTCAGGTCAAAATTTCCAGAACGGAAGCGAGCAAACCAATAACAGGTGGTGCGTTGGTTTGTAGTGTTAGCTCCGTAAACGTCGTTGATGTTGCGTGCCGCTTATGCCGCGTTGCTGCCACGACGGTACTCATATTCGATAATTACTCGAATTTTTAACGTATCCATGATGACGAAAAAGATTGAAATGCGATGAAAATGTAACACTAATCAATAAACAAATGACTACTTTTGGAAAAACAATTCCATGTTTTTAAAATAAAATTAATTTGAAATTAGAATTCTTAGCCAAACAAAAATTATTTTGATTTGAAATGGCCAGTACTGCAGAACGGCAATTTCATAGGTAAAGACCTATTATAAATAATAGCATTATACGATAAATCGTATCGTGGGATATGAAGTGAAATCCGAAATCCACACAGGAGTCGTTTAGAACGCTGTTTAAAAGAAATATGATACGATTATTGTAATTTTCCATACGTAATATTTTAGAATAACAACACCATGGAGCCATATTTTATTAATCAAAAACAATAAGTAGGAAATGTACAAAATTATTGTACTTCCAACGTTCCAGAGAGAGACTAGATTAATTTTGACATTGAAGTTTTGTGAGACAGACAGCTTTGATTTTAGTGTATACTTCTTCCAAGTATACATATATTTCTTCTAAGCAGGAACTCTTCAAAACTTCAGTTTTAACTTTAAAAAATTAGCCACAAAATTATAGGATAGACGACAATTTTTTTTTTACATGAATAGTGCTCTTAAATATGAGTAACTTCTAAGAAGAAACAGTATACTAGATATCAATATTTTTATAGTAACAGTGATTTGTTTACAAAATTTCACAACTCTCGTGTAAATGCTTCATACATACATTTTTTGTTTAAAATAAAAATATTTTTCCCTTTTTAGTGATATTTGTTAAATTATTATTAATACATTTTAAGAACGTTTAAAATAAACGATCGAATGTATAATTGAATACGCGCCAAGTTTCCATTAGATATTGTATATAAGATGATGATGACTAAGTTATATAATGGCATATGCTAGTAGTTCTTTAAACAATGCCGAAATTTCCAAACGCGTATCTTTAAAGACTGAGGAGTTCTCTTCAGTGCTTATGGATCCAGGGTATACCTTGGTGCAGAATCTTACTTTTTGGTAGCATATGCTACCAAAAAGTAAGTAAGTATGCAGGGTTACTTCAGAAAAAGTATAAGTCACTATATGTGTTCATATCAATTTTGAGGAGTTCCTTCGATTCCTGATGGATCCCATCATCAGGTCACCACTGTGTGAAAACGGGACCAATTTCGGAGCCTTTACATCAAAATTTTGAAAATCGGTCAACAGACGGCGGAGTTATCGTTGAACATACAAAATAATACAGCTGAACGTCTAACCGCCTCCTTTTTTAGAAGTCAGTTAAAAACTGTGACTACACTATCAGGTATAAAAGTGGAATAATAATAATAATTATAAGGCCGCAGGAACATTTTATATTTGTAAATATCTCCGAAATTTGTGCGTTTAAGTTCATACTTAACATGATGATGATGATATTTTTGTATATGATGTAAGTAAACTAATGAGGTAGGTTTTTTTCTTCTAATTTAGAAAAAAAAATTGAAACCCTTTTGTATTTTGTAGGTGTATTTAATTACCAAACTACACAAATTTATATTTTTTAACGTTTTTCAAGTAGTAATTATAATACCACAATATTACTGAATATATAAATTAAACGAAATATTTTACATGTAGTCGTCTCCCCAATTGAGAATGACTTAAAATGTCTGGTCAAGAGAGGCACATGGGATTCGGTGGACAACATGTCAATCAAGAGTCTACCGATTCCATCAAAATTAATGCATTGCGGAGACAGGCACATTTATCAATTTCAAATATCAAATTCAAGTTTTCAATTACGCTGACGGTGAATTGGGACGACGTTCGGACAATTTGATAACCGAACTGACAGCTATTAATATTATAAATTAATTATCCTCGCAGTCTTGTATGATAGCTTCTTAAGTTTTCGTGATTTACGGCTATATTCTGAAACGAAGCTTGAAATTGAGGGCTTCTTAAATTACTAATCAGTGTATCTACTATCTAATGATAATTTAATATTATATAAATGACATTACTATAACTAATACAACGTAACATTTTGAAAAGGGATATCATACAAAAACAGTTTCACTGTAAAATATCGCGCCAAGTACACATTTAACTATTGTTATATACAACAAAAATCCGATTTTTACAAAAAATAAGGAAATTAAAAAACAACCCAAGTACTAAAAACGTTTCAGACTCGGAGAAAAATTATCTAAATAAATAATACTAACATAAAATGATTACAAAAAATAAGGAAATCAAAAAAACAACTCAAGTACTAAAAACGTTTCAGATTCGGAGAAAAATTTGCTAAATAAATAATATTAACATAAAATTTTGTGTAACCCTGTGATTAATTATTATTAATCGAAGAAAAATCGACTTAATCAAGTCGAGTCGAGTACAAATTATTCAAATATGAATGATAAGGTTCGTTACAAAAAAAAAAGTAATTATTTTATGACAAATATTACTTTCAATTATTGAAATGTAGCCCGTGAAAAAGATAATATCTGATATAATAAAACGAATCATTGCTTTAGCTAGAAATATATCAGGTCATTTAAATACATTGTATTTTTTAGTAAATAAGTTTTTGAAAAAATCCGCAATAATTGACAAAAACAAAAAAAAATTATCATCGAAAATTAGGAAAAAATGTACTTGGTGCGTCACTTTGTATAGTTATATTTCGTAACCACTTGATTAATGAGAAATGAATCGTTACAATTTTGTAATTTTTATCTTCTTTTCGTTATGTAAATAGATAATTAATGAATCGTTATAATTTTGTACCTTTTTATGTTTACTTAACTATGTATATTGACACCAATTACTTGCAAACAAAAGCAAGAATTGTGATTTAAGTCATATATGTATCGAGATAAAAATATGAATTTTCATGCCATGGTTGTTGTACTCTCGACTAATGCACTATAAACTATGAACCAGTATTTTTTATAAGTTTGAGTATCAGAAGTTAATGTCGTTCCTGCAGCCTTTTTGTTTTATGTCTATTTGGTTGTTTGAGCTGTAGAATTTTTGAGTGATTGCAACACACGAAGCACTTAATGTATACAGTAATTCTAAAAGTGACCCGCCAAGTACATTTTTTCTTAATTTTCGAAGATATTTTTTTTTTGTTTTTGTCAATTATTGCGGATTTTTTCAAAAACTTCTTAACTAATAAATACAATGTATTTAAATGACCTGATATATTTCTAGCTAAAGCAATGATTCGTTTTATTATGAGTATATCAGATATTATCTTTTTCACGGGCTACATTTCAATAATTGAAAGTAATATTTGTCATAAAATAATTACTTTTTTTTTGTAACGAACCTTATCATTCATATTTGAATATGTACTCGACTCGACTTGATTAAGTCGATTTTTCTTCGATTAATAATAATTAATCACAGGGTTACACAAAATTTTATGTTTGTATTATTTATTTAGCTAATTTTTCTCCGAGTCTGAAACGTTTTTAGTACTTGGGTTGTTTTTTTGATTTCCTTATTTTTTGTAATCACTTTATGTTAGTATTATTTATTTAGCTAATTTTTCTCCGAGTCTGAAACGTTTTTAGTACTTGGATTGTTTTTTTGATTTTCTTATTTTTTGTAAAAATCGGATTTTTGTTGTATATAACAATAGTTAAATGTATACTTGGCGCGATATTTTACAGTGAAACTGTTTTTGTATGATATCATTATTTTTTTTAAGACATAATAATTAATCACAGGGTTACACAAAATTTTATGTTAGTATTATTTATTTAGCTAATTTTTCTCTGAGTCTGAAACGTTTTTAGTACTTGGGTTGATTTTTTTATTTCCTTATTTTTTGTAATCATTTTATGTTAGTATTATTTTTTTAGCTAATTTTTCTCCGAGTTTTTTTGATTTCCTTATTTTTTGTAATCATTTTATGTTAGTATTATTTATTTAGATAATTTTTCTCCGAGTCTGAAACGTCTTTAGTACTTGGGTTGTTTTTTTGATTTTCTTATTTTTTGTAAAAATCGGATTTTTGTTGTATATAACAATAGTTAAATGTATACTTGGCGCGATATTTTACAGTGAAACTGTTTTAGTATGATATCATTATTTTTTGTAAGACATAATAATTAATACCAGGGTTACACAAAATTTTATGTTAGTATTATTTATTTAGCTAATTTTTCTCCGAGTCTGAAATGTTTTTAGTACTTGGGTTGTTTTTTTGATTTCCTTATTTTTTGTAGAAATCGAATTTTTGTTGTATTTAACAATAATAAAATATGTACTTGGCGCGATATTTTACAGTGAAACTGTTTTTGTATGATATCATTATTTTTTGTAAGATTAGTTGTTTACTCTAATTATATTTGATAACATAGTAAAATACTCATTTAATAAATGCAAACAATTAAGAATAAAGTATAGGTATTTATTTGCCGACTTTCTTTTTACTTTCTTACAGTAACAAAACCAATGAATAACGAAACGCAACAGACCTTGACATTTGACAATGACTTGCCATTCATCTCCATTTTTTACTCGCTCGCAAATTAACTGCACCATGTTCTTTCTCTTTGGATTCTTTCTCGTTCGGATTGCGTTTTAGGATTATTACTTTTAAAAACGACCATTGCTATTCGTATACGGACTGATCTATTTACTTACACGATTACTTACCAGTTACCAGTGCGATATTTGTGGACTTGATTTAAGTTTCGGTTGCTGTTTGTAGTAAAATATGATGAGGTGTATTAATTGTGGAATAGCTACGACACGCTTTGTTACATGCACGATCTTTAAAAGACTTTTTTTTAAAAATCCTTTTATTAAAACAATACAATACTAGTTTTACTTTACATAGACTTAACTTATTGTCTATCTTAAATAAATAGGAGACACGATCCCTAGTAAAGAGTCAAGACTACTGTGTTATAGTGACTACTGTTTTATCACGACTACTGCTACGTTTCTAGGCGGACAGGGTGTATTTATTAAAAAGGTATGGTTATTTGTGAGGGTGTTGTAAGTACAGTGGCATCATATGTGTGCGCAACTAGATAACAAGGAATACTATGGGACATTGTATAAGTTTTTGGAATCCATTAAATATCTAATCAATGTCCCTTGTTATAAACAATGAGTTCCTTGTTATATTCTTGGAAGAATAGATAAGTAAATATAATTATTATTAATTATTATTTATCTTATGCAATAAAAAAGTTAAGGGAAGTATACATCTTTTACACCCCCCGTCTTAGATTGGAAATTATACTCAAAAAGGACCTGAGTATTTTCCAATAACAATTACTTTAAAGGCAAGTATATGGAAATTCGAAAAGTAAGTAAAATTTTCAATTATTTATAAAAAAAATAGGGATTTCGTGGTTCCTTTACATGAGGTATAAATTTTTTTTATTTTTAAGAAAAAAGAATATAAACTATGAGTACACAGTTAAAATTTAAAAGGATACATAATCAATTATTTGTCGTTAAGAAGAAATAATTAAATAACAAATATTTAAAAGAAATTACTACTATTCAGAATAATTGATTATATATATATATATATTATTCTTAAAAATAATGGTTAAATGAGTTAATATATCAAAGTTTTAATTAATTCTAATATTACATAACATAAAAATAAACATTTTAGTTCTACTTAAAAACAGATCTACTTAATTTTGTGCAAATATTGAACATTTAATCATTTGATTAAATATAAATTGTATAAAATAAAAGAAAAATTATTTGTAATCGTTTGCAACTAAATTTAAGAAATAAAAATGATTTAATTTTCAAAGCGTGACACTATTGTTTACAGGTTTTCAGGGATTCTATGAGTGACAGTAGAATAATGGGGTTCACAGGGAGCTTCTCTGCTTTCCTGGTGTTGCTGCATCTCGATGTCTTCACTGCGATGACGTCGTCTACCAGGACATCTCAAGGAGTGACAAAATCCAGGTACAAATTCTTCTTGGGCTATGCAGTAGCAGCGATATATTACGTAGCCAATTACACAAACGGCAATTATATATAATAAAAAAATACGTGTGTAAACAAAACTCTATGTTTTGTTGCAACTCGGTTTAATTCTTCTTTTATATCTGTCATTTGCTGGGCTTCCACTTTGAGGTCGTCTAATTTTGCATGGTTGTAGTTTACTGGTTTTATTTCGACTACAGGTAATTTATTCACAAGAGGATGCTTGTACAATTCTTCTATTATATCTATTTTTATTTCAGGTAATTCCAATTGCGTTTTTACTACGCCTTCGCCGTGGAGTTTGGTGCTTTGCAGAGTAGCGGTGCAGTATTCATTTAAGGTGAGGATACCGGCACCTTGGAAGTTGACTGTAGTAAAGTTCGATTGACATCCCTCGACAATATTGATGGGGTTTGTGAATAGTAATAACCATTTGTTTTTCGCTAGCCGATGTATAATTTTAAAGTTTCCTTTTGTTGACATGATATTACATAATTCGCTGTATTTTGATTTATCTTGATGTAAAATACTAGTTTCGCAAATTGGATCAGCATTTTCGTCTTGAATGATTAGTGATTTGCAAACGTATTTATTCTCGTCGTAATGTTTGCAAGTCGATAGTTCATCTAGGGTTACATAGAACCTTCTATCTCTGGTTAAGCCTACATACTTGCTCTGAACTAATAGGGTGTGATATAAGGAGGATTGGTTATCTTTTTTGGGGAGGGATAGTACTTGGTAACCCACAAAACAATCCTCGTCTACAAGAGGTATTTCTAGAATCGAAACTAAAGTTAAATCTTCTAAATACGCGTTAAGATTACTGATTTTAATTAAATTATGAATATTGCTAAAACTTGGTATTTCTATAAATTTACCAGAATCTGGACTTTTATTTAATTCCTTTACTAAATTACTGTAATTTATTATATTTGCAGGTAATGTTCCACACAAAGCGGATTCGATGGCGTTCATCAGTTCATCAACTTTAGAATTAATTAACATTAAATTATCTATGACAAATTCATATAATTCGAAAATTGTTTCATGTTGTTTTATTTCCTGAATTTCATTCCTATTTTCCTGTACGTATTTCTGTATTTTAAGCAGTATTGTATTGCAGTATTGTACTGTATTAAATTTATTAACATTTATTACGCGTTCATTATATAATATTGAGTTAATAGTTTTATTAAAGGAAGCGATAACCGACGTTGTTACTTGTATTTGTTTAGTGACGAGATTTTTAACAGTTTCGCCATTATTAAATACGAATTTCTTATCATGAAAGATGTAAGACAGTAATTGTTTCGCTAGGTCTACGTCGAACTCGCGTTCGTAGCGCGTCGTAGCGGGAATGTTTATATAAAGGTTATTGTTCTCTAAGTCTTGGTCTATCAATTGAAATTTTAAATTTATTAAAGATGTATAAAAATTTAATATATCTTCGCAATCTATGTGGTTATTTCTGTTATAACAGAAATAAAAAGTTATATCTTTAGTGTAAGGATCTGTAAAAATTTCGACTTTATTTAATTCGGGTTTAAGGTCATTTAAGGACGATCCGAAATATGTAGAAAGTAACTTAAAGGTTTCATCTTGTTCATTTAAATTACACGGTAAAAATAATATAATATGTTTATGTTCATTATAAAAAATAGATTTTGTGAGCTCGTTGATGTCTATTGGTTTGATAGACCCTGCTCGTAGCTGTTGACGAAAGTTCTCCATGATATCACTATCGTCGATAAGGTTTATACACGGTCGAGATAAAGCGTCCGCGTTTTAATTTGTTTTACCGGGTTTATAAACTATTTTATATTCATATTGTTCTAATTCTAATCGCCATCTTATTAATCGTGAGCCTGGGTCTTTTACTGAAAAGAGCCAAGTCAACGGTTGATGATCGGTAACTATAGTAAATTTTCTACCAAATACGAGTAGGTATGGTCTAAAATGTTTTATTGACCATTTAATAGCCAAAAGTTCTCTTTCAATGGTAGAATAGCGTTGCTCTGTGTCGCTTAAGGTCCTAGAGGCGTACGCGACAGGTTTATCTTCGCCTAATTTACCTTGTGAAAGGATACTACCTATAGCATATTGAGATGCGTCAGTTGTTAATGTAAATTCTTTATTAAAATCAGGGTATTGTAGTATAGGAGCTGACGTTAATAATGTTTTACAGGTTTCCATTGCTTCATCGCATTCAGGAGTCCATATAAATTTTTCATTTTTCTTTAAAAGTTTAGTTAAAGGTTTAGTGATATTTGAAAAGTTTGGTATAAAACGTCTGTAATAACCTGCTAAGCCTAAAAATGCTTTAATTGACTTAGTATTTTTTGGTTGAGGAAATATTTTGACGGCTTTAATTTTATCAGATGGCTTTATGCCTTCGTCCGATATTATGTGGCCAAGATAAGCTACTTCCTTTCTGAGGAATTCGCACTTATCCGGTTGTAATTTTAAATTGTATTCGCGTAATTTTTTCAATACGTTTCTTAACTTTAAATCATGTTCTTCTAAGGAGGATGCGTAAATTATTATGTCATCTAAATAGACAAGACAGTGATCGCCACTGAGACCACTAAGTATATTATCCATGACTCTTTGAAATGTGGCAGGCGCATTTTTCAAACCGAAGGGCATCCGAGTGAACTCAAAATGAACTTCTTCTGTTGAAAAAGCTGTTTTCTCAGTGTCTTCCGGGTCGATTTCAATCTGATGGAACCCGCTCGCTAAATCGAGTGTTGAAAAATATTTGCTTTTCCCTAATTTATCTAGAATGTCTACTATTTTAGGTATAGGGTATTTATCACTTTTAGTAACTTCGTTGAGCTTACGGTAATCGATAACCATGCGCCACTTTATCTTACCGCTGGAGTCGGCTTTTTTGGGGACTATCCAAATCGGTGAATTATACGGGCTATGGCTAGGTCTAATTATTTTTTGTGCTAATAAATTTTTTATTTGAGTTTTGACTTCCTCTTTGTGTACCTGAGGATACCGATAATTTTTCATATACACTGGCGGTGAATCTCCTGTGTTTATGTTATGTTTTACTACATTGGAAAATGTAAATTTATCACCATCGAGGTAAAATATGTCCTTAAAATCTTTACAAATTTGCAAAATGTTTTCGCGTTCTTCTTTATTCATATGTGCCGTACGAATTAATTCTTTAATTTTTTGATCGCGATTTATACTAGTATTTTGTTTTGTAGTAAATAAAAGTTCTTTTATCTCAACGTTTGAACCGTTCATTTCGGGTATCTTTATCTCAATATCCTTGAATGAAGTATTAATAAGTATAAAAGAATAAGTAAAACCGATAAAGTTCTCGACTTTAATCAGTGACTCTGGAATTAATAATTTATTGGAGTGTAAAGAGCATTTTTCTATGATTACGTCTCCGTTTTCAATGTTAGATATTTTAACTGGAATTTTTTGTTCCGTGCGGGCTTTAATTAAGACAAAATTTTCGCGTGTGACTTGAATGTTATCTGGTAAAGATAATTTAATTTTGTTATCGTGCGTGTTTATCGACGCTTTGAATCTTTTTAGGAAATCAATGCCCATTATTCCGTCGTATGGAATATCTATTTGAACAACGTAAAATTTATGCGAAAGATTATTTGTTATAGGCAACTCCACGTATTCTGAGATTTCTAGTTTTTGTTCGCATATTCCCTTTATTAGAATTTTTTTCTTAAATGTTTTTAAGTTTTTAATTTGCGATGTTATTTTAGGAGAAATAGTACTGACGGCGGCGCCAGTGTCTACTAAAAATTTCATTGAGACATCGCCTACAAAATGTTTTATAAATATTAATTTATTTAATTTTTCGCCTACAATATTATTTATGGCATATTTATTTTTATTTAAATTTCGAGCAGATTCATGAGCACTTCGGCCTCGTCTTCGGAGGACGGCTGCTCGGTCGTGTCCTCCGGCTCCTCGTTTAAAGAATTTATTATTTTTTTATCATTAAAATTATTTTTAGGTTTATTATTGTTACTGGGGCCCGGATGCAATTTTCTACAGAAGTCGATTGTATGCCCCTGCATTTTGCAATGCGTACAAAATCTGTCACTTTTATTCGATATTCTATTATTATCGTATGATTTATTATTTTGCACGTAACTCGAAGATTTTTGGGCTGAATTACGATAATTAGATGTTTGTCTATTCGTATTATACGTCTCAGAATTCCTACGTATATTATTGTTTTTATTGTAGAATTCGAGGGCTCGTTCCTCTTCTAGTGCAAATTTGAAAGCTTCGTCGGTCGTAGTAGGCCTACGGGATCTTATGACATTATAAAAATGCGGATCTAACCCGACTAAGAAGTTATTCATTAGAAGTTTATCATATTCATTACATAAAATACCAGATTTGTCATTAATAATTTCTGTGTTTGATAAAAGCTCATTCTTTAAATTTTCATAATATTCGACGAAACGCGCAACGGATCCTCTTTGCTTTGCATGCTGAGATTCCAATAAGATTACACTAAGGGTTCGACATTTATTAAAATGCGCATCTAATTCGTCTAAAAATTGATTTAGATCAGAGAAATTGCGTCTGTTAGCAAAACTAGCTGCTTTACCTTCTAATTGCGATATAGCTGCTGGCAATAATAATAATTTTTGTATACTGTTCGCCCAATTTTGTGCTTGGCGACAGTTTCTTATAAAAATGTTTAAATTATTTGTATTTTCGCTAAATTTTGGTATAAGACTAAATAATTGATTTGTAGGTACCAAGGGATCTAGCTTGATGTCCAGGGCCTTTTGATGATGGCTGGCAGAGTCGTGGGCACCTGGTTTGGGATCGCTCGACATATTTTTGACTGTCTTGGATCGTAGCAAAATTTTATTTAAAAAAATGGATACAAGGACGGTAAAAGAGAGCGAGGGAGATCCACACCCTAAAAGCACGAGAAAATATGAAAGACTTACAGTGTCAATATCGACGTCTTCATTTGCCCCTCGTTGTATGCTGCAACGTTCGGATGGCTCCTCGGCTGGGCTGCGGCTCACGCGGCGACGATGATTCTCTGAGAGTTTTATCGGAGAATTTTTCGCGACGCGGGTGGGCGCAAGGGATCTTTCTGAAGCGATTCAAAAATGTCCTTTTTTGCAACTTTGCGTATCCTACCGACTGCGCCAAAATGTTACATGCACGATCTTTAAAAGACTTTTTAAAAAAAATCCTTTTATTAAAACAATACAATACTAGTTTTACTTTACATAGACTTAACTTATTGTCTATCTTAAATAAATAGGAGACACGATCCCTAGTAAAGAGTCAAGACTACTGTGTTATAGTGACTACTGTTTTATCACGACTACTGCTACGTTCCTAGGCGGACAGGGTGTATTTATTAAAAAGGTATGGTTATTTGTGAGGGTGTTGTAAGTACAGTGGCATCATATGTGTGCGCAACTAGATAACAAGGAATACTATGGGACATTGTATAAGTTTTTGAAATCCATTAAATATCTAATCAATGTCCCTTGTTATAAACAATGAGTTCCTTGTTATATTCTTGGAAGAATAGATAAGTAAATATAATTATTATTAATTATTATTTATCTTATGCAATAAAAAAGTTAAGGGAAGTATACATCTTTTACAGCTTGAGACGACATGATGTACCCTTACTACCACTGCCTGCTCGAAGGTAGGAAGGAACGAGGTATGTACTTTGTTAAGAAAATCAATTATTTTCATCATCTTATTTTCTTGTCGAATATTTTCTTTTGTGTGAGGCATGAAGAAAATTAATATTAAGTATTTATTTAGATATAGCCGTGATAGCCTAGTGTATGTATAATTATGAACTTTTAATATAAGTTTTAAAAAGTTTTAATATAAGTAAGTTTTATTTTCCAGCTGCCAGAAAATGACCATATATGTCACCCATGCTTCTTGATCTTATCTACGGGCACTGCCAACGTATGTGTACTGGGCCATACCATGGTTTGTCTTGGGTGTGGCAAATCAGTCAGAGATCTAAGATATCACATAATTGAATCGGAGAGCCCACTTTTAATGGGTTTTCCTTATGCTGCCAGACTTCAGCTATGTATTATTTCTTACTTATTATTTTAATATTGAATAAGGAATAATTAATTATAATATAATAATATCCTACAATAGTTTTGTAAAGTTCTGATTTCCTAAAAAGCATTGCTGCCATTATTTTTCAGGCCATATTTTTTACCTCTTTCTCTTAATGTTTTATTTAAATAAGTATAGAGTTATTAGAAATTAGAGGTTAATATAATTATTTATGTATTAAATATTAATCAGGTTACTTTTTTTGTAGGGGATAACAAACAATTATATTACCAAATTATAAGCGAGCATCAAACACTTCTTCGCACTGCATACTCATTCATTACTGGACAGGATGAACAGTAGCGGAATTTTTAATTCTTTTAAATACTTTGCCTGACCTTAATGTAAAAAAGCCCAAAGTTGTCCTGGCTATATATTTAGCAAAGTTAAGGACGGGTGAAAGTAATAGGAGACTTGAAACAATTTTAAATATGCCTAGATCAACCCTAGAATTATTAATGAAGAAAGTTAGAAATTGTATGTATCAGTATTTTGTACCACAACATTTAGGAACAACTCACATCAATCATGCTGACATTGTTGCCAGGAATTTAAGGATACCTTATGCGTTATTTGGAGATCCAGAAGCAGCACCTGAAAACAGGCCAGCTATTGCTATTTTCGATGGCACCTATATTTTCTTACAAAAGAGTGCTAATGTTTCAAAAAAAAAACATACAGCTTACATAAATATGATAATTTAGTAAAACCATTTCTAATTGTTTGTAGGCCCCTTTCCAGCTACTCAGACTGATGCTGAAATAATGATCAGTTTGTTTCAAAATGAAAATGGTCCACATCGTACAGTATTTAGACCTAATGATATATTTATCCTAGATCGTGGGTTCCGTGAATCTTTGCCTGCTTTAGAAAGTTATCATTACAGAGTTTATAAACCAGAGTCACTTCAGACAGTCGGGACAGACCCAACTCACCTATCTGCAAGCAAACAAAAGTAGGAAAGTTACTCTTTGCAGATGGGTAGTTGAAGTTGTTAATGGGTGGTTCAAAAGGGTCTTTAAGCTATTCAGACAACGTTATTTTAATCTGGCTGCCAAACATTCAATGATAGATTTTAAGATAGCAGCAGCAATTATAAATAAATACCACCCTGTCCTCACAGATAATCCTCATTGTGAACAAATTATTGAACGGGCACTGTATTTTATGAATGAACCCAATCATCTAGGCCAATTTGTAAATGATCATAGTTTGAATAGGAGACGAGTAATGTTTACTTGAATCAATGGGGATCTACCACAGTTAGAGCATTTTCCAAGATTTTCATATGATCAATTATTATTAATTTCATTGGGCCCTTACCAGATAAAACAGTCTGTCTTATTATGGAGAACACATCAGGGCGAATGGAGTGTACGAGGTTGAAGTGTGTCCAGAACTTGACAATTCTGAGGAAATGGTTTTACGCATTGGTGGGACCACTCCTTATATTTTATTGAGAGGATGTATAAGGTCCAGGCATATTAGCCAAAGAATATATTACACATATATTTCATTTGATGTTGAACCTAACAATGATCCATTAAGCTCATTGTTAGGATACTACTGCAGCTGCGTGGTGGGTAACAGGACAGTAGGATGCTGTTGTCATGTAATGACTATGATATGGTATTTAGGTTGGGCAAGATATCAGACAAATATTACACCACCAGCATCATTTTTGGATGATATTTTATTTCGAATTGCAGAATACTAGATGTTTTTTTTATCTTATAAATAATTTTATGTTAGTAAAATGTTTTTTTTCTTACCCATAATTTAACTCTAAGGATATTATACGAGTATCTACATATAAGTACATCAATCTGATGGAAACTTGATTATAGTTAATTGCTTGCTTGTAGAATTAACTAATAGGGTTCATATAAGACAGCAATACCTTCGCTTTACTCATGTTTTACTCCACTACTATACCCTAGTTAAATGCACATTAGTAATTAGTACATACTTAACATTAATACCTTGAATCTTTTTTTTAATAGTGTAACCATTGGAAATTAATGATTTAATAAAATACTCTAGCAAGTTACTTATGCGCAAAAAATCTATTTTTCTCAAAACGACCATTTTGAATTTTACGCGCCAAAAATTATATGCGCAGATCTTCTGCGCGTGTGCAGACCATCAAAATTTTTTTTTTCTAAAGGAAACAGTCATTGCATAATAAAGCATATATAGTCCTTTTATGACAATTTTTTTTTATTTGCGCTTAACGAATTATTTTTTGACACTGGTAAATCTATAATTGAGAATCATAATTCACTGACCATCGAAATATTGATCGGTAACTTCAATTTAATACAAACATGAATTTTTAATATCTTTTATCGTATATGATGTTTATTTATCATTACCATGTGTTTTCGATAAATATAAGTTTACGTTAAGGTACTAAATTTTAATTTTCGTCTGTATATTTCGAGATATCGACTTTCGATATTAACTATGATTTTGTCGCTCTTTTTTCTATAATTAAACGCTGGGAATGTTTGTATTCATTTCAGCTAGATGGAGCTCTAATTTGACGATTATTTGAATGTGTACACTAACTTTTGTACCGGGAAGTGTCGCTTGTACACCATGTGTACATAAGCGATGAGCTCTCATTGGGCGTCGATTTGACCGTCTAAGGTGACCTTTATTTACTTTATGCTTTGTTATTTTGTATTTGTGTACACTTAAATTTTGTAATGATGCCGAAACCTAAGCCTCAGAACAAAATAATAAAAAAAATTGAAGAAGAAGAAGAACAAGAAATTCGACCGAAATTAGTAGTAAAATCCTTGTTTTCCTTAAGTAGTAAAATCCTTGTTTTTGTGTTAAATTTTTTTCGCCGGTTTTTTCGCTGGTAATAGCGCCGGTTTTCGGCGCAGGTGAAAATTTATAAATAAAAAAACGCATAAATAATTAATAAAAGAAAATAATTTTAAGCATAATATGTGAGTGGGGTATAAAAAAAAGGATTGTCATCAATGAAAGGATTAAATAACGCTGTGATATGGAGAAATAGGTAACTAAATATTAAAATAAGGTTATGTTGACATATTATAACAACAGTATAGAGACACTGTAGTCTCACGCCTATTAAATGTGTACTTGGCGCGAGACACTACCGTGTCTCCGGATAATTAATCTTGCGAACAAAAATTAAGATGGCGACTGCACATGAGCATACTGTATTACTGAATTTGGGAGCGAATTAATATGTTGGCGATTAAATTACTAAACAGGCGAAAACACTAAATACAAAAATCGGCAGATTAAATATGGCGAAATTTTATCACAACTGGCACCGAAATTTATTATTTGATTGAACCACCCAAAATTTTATTGTTTTGTCGTAAGTTTAAATACATGTCTTTTGAAAAATAGACTTTAAAAATACATATATCTATATAATATATATAAGCATTAAAAATTGATTAATGATAATGTATAAATTGAATTTATATTTTCTATATAATATTAAAATTACTTGTTGACATTCACACACCATTGTTACAGTTGACCACAATCTGTGAAATAAAATGATTGATTGATTGATCATATCAACTTCAATAATTCAGTTTCAAATATTTGTGTGAATGTAGTATAAATGATCCTCAAATTAAAAACACTGTTTCTGTTCATTCCACCATTCCTCAGGCAGGTCGTACTCAGCTTAGCCTAACAACTAGGGCACTAGTGATCTGAGGGCCTCTTAACTTTAAGAAGCGATTGAGAATTGGGGTCATATAAGTTAAGTATAAGTTTAAGTAAATCTTTCTGGCTATCTTTTATTTTATAGTTTGAAAATTTAATTTTCACAACAAAGCTGAGATTTTAATACAACTTTGTGGACCTGTTTCAAAAAACCAGCCAAGTGCCAGTCGGACTCGCGCACGAAGGGTTCTATAAATGGCAAAAAACAGGTTTGTTTTATGGAAGACCCACTTGAATATTTATTGTATTTGTTTTATTGTAATTTGTATTTGTTTTTAGTATATTTTATTGTTACAGCGGCAACAGAAATTCATCGTCTATGAAAATTATAAACGTGTAGGTGTCACGGTTCATGAGATACAGCCTGGTGATAGACAGACAGACGGACAGACGGATAGACGGACAGACGGATAGACAGCGGAGTCTGGCTCTTCTCAGGAAAACGTATTTCTATGCTTAACGCATTGTGTTCTCGTAAATTGATATAGTAATATGGGTCCCGTTTTACCCTTTGGGTACGGAGCGCTAAAAACTATGCACACGGCAGAATATGACTATAAGTAAATTATTTTAAGAGGTTTGACCTCAATAGCTCTAAAAGTTAAGCCCCAAACAGATAACATTTCTATAACAATTTGGCAAGTATCGTACACTCGTCAACGTCAAAAAAAAAAGAGAGCTCCATCAAAAAACCATGTTATCGCGGTCAAATAATTTCGAAGTCCCGTAAGTGCTGATTCTCGCGTTGAAATTGTTATTGTTGCCAAACATAATAAAGACGGGTACATTCAACTAATTGGTGTGAGTTGTCGAGGAGAAAGTCCCTTAAAGATTCCGACTGTGTTAAAGGAGTTTGACACTTATTTGTGTCCCAAGTTATGAGCGCTAGATATTTATTTTAATTTTAATGGTATACTACCTGGTGCCCGCAAGTTTCTTCTGCAAGCTTCGTTTGCTTAGAACTAACGGAAACAGAACACTATTTTTTAAACGGAACCCTAAGATAGAATTGTCACTGTTAATTGTCTGCCAGTGAAGGTTCCGTGAAAATCGGTGCAGCAGTTTCAGAGATTAGCCGGGACAAACAGACAGACTCACAGATAGACAGACTGACAGATAATTTATTGTAAGAACCATATTTACTTTCATGTGCATTAAGTGATTGCTATTGATGGATATTTTAAAAAAGCGTGAAGTCTACCTATTTAGAATTCTAATCTTGTTTTAAAAATATAAGTTAGTAATGTGGTTAGTAATATGGTTCTTTGATATGGCTATAATTACAAAAGTTCACATAATCGTGAAGATACCATGGGATCGTTTTCTTAGTCTTCAAAAAAATGAATAATATGTTGATGCACTATATTCTACTTTTGTGTAACGTACTTCCCTCGTTTTTTACATTATGTCCACGCACACCCATATTCCATAGGCACATATAAACCAAAGTCCTGCTTCGTCCCATTACTAAGTACGGCTAACAAAATATTATCATTAATTAAGACCCAATGGCTTGCCTCTTGTCACTTGGACCACACAACATAAGTCGTAAGATGAAATTTTTTTAAAGTCATAGCGCTTAAAAAGATTCCCAGAGATTTTAGATTAGTAACAATATATTATTTTAGAACTACTTTGGTAAAAATATTTTTATTATTTACTTTATATTTTGTAAAATATTATTATCCCATAAAAACATTACCTAAATGAAAACAGCCAAGTATTTCCTTTGCAATGAGATATAAAGTTATGAGATATCGTAGAGACCACGTGAAATTCAAGATAGTTCATTTATGTGGAATGTGGAATTTTTTTATAATAGTGACTTGCTACTATTAAACAGTGAATGCTCGTGTCCAGATCTTTTCCATAATTAAAACGTTTACCGCCGCTCATGGACTCCGCAACACTAGAAGAGTTACAAGTGCATTTGTATAGGAAGGTACCGGTCTTCCTGCAGTGAGACACAACGCAAGTGGTATTTTCCATCGGTTTTCTGTGAGGCCGTCTTATTTATCCGGTCGAGTGGATTCATCCCGTAGCATCTACTGTAACTTAAAATAACCTACCACTTCTCAATTTATGAGATTTGTTAAATAACTATTACAAAGTTATCAGTGAACTTGTATTCATACATTTTGTTCCAGTGAATTCGTAAAATGAAAAATTTTAAAATCATTATATTTTTTTTATTCTGAATTTTTACTTTTTCTATATTTTCTCTTTATATGTAGCATACCTATATCTCCTATCCATATCTTTCAAAATCGCGTTTTTTGCCGCTTAATATCTCCTAAACTATGCACTCGATTTTTATATAATTTAAAACAAAAACTTGTGCCGCTAACGACTTCTCTGCCATAAAAATTTAGACCGCTAGCTTTGTTACAAATGAAAATATGGAGGCACGAGAAAGCCGCGAAATGCTGCGAAAAGGTTAAGTTTAGTTTGTTACACGTCAGGTGGTAGAATACATTCCAATGGTGTATATTGAAATCAGTTTATATCAGATAGATAGATTTTAGAACTACAGAAAAGAATCAACAAATATTTCACTCAAACTACATCCGATAAAATATTGTCAGGAACTGAAAAACAACAGTAACGGAGCTAAAATTTCACACAAGCGGAAACTTAGATATCTGCGCTTGCCAAAAACATTGTCTGCTAATATAGTTTTTGCTGAGTGCATTTGCTTTTATCTTTTCCATGAGTGACTACGGAAAATATTACTCACAAATTTCCCCTTTCTGGATAAGCTTACATTGTTCAAAAACTAAAAAATTAACGCTGGTGAGTAGAATTCTCTTCTTTCTCGGAAGTCTTTTAAGCTGCGATTATCAGTATCCATCAGCATCGAACATTTACGTACTAACGCCCGAAATTAATATTCAATCTCAATCTAATTTTAGCTATCTAAAATCAAGATTTCAATACATTTCAACGATCCTAGGATTGACTTCTCGTCAATTTACGTCAATTTTTGTTTGAGAATCTAAGATTGAAGTTAATCTAAGATTTTAGATACGTTATTAATTTTAGCTGTAAGTCACGTAAGGTATGGTTTGTCTCAACTTAAAAATTATGTAATGGAAAAATAAATGAAACGTTATCAAAGTAAATATTTTATTTGTCTAAATGCTTTCGATGCTAGTCGATTTACATCATTATATTATACTTTCGATAAAATGCACTTCATATTTACAATTATCCTATGGAATAAAAATACTAATAAATATAGATATCACCAAGCAAAAATATTTTTTCATAGTTTATGAAAACAGTTAATACAGTAAAACTAACGTTAACAAGTTAGTCTGACGTGAACTTGTTATCTCCAAGCGTAGCACTTGAAAAGTTTCAATCTTGTTTGTTTGTTCAACTAAAGTTTTGTTGTACACCCTACTTCTGTAGATCTACCTTGCGCACAGTACCTGTACTACATTCTGTATCATTAGAAGATCCAGAATTAGAATGTTCCAATTTGTTGTCATCCTTACTTCGACTTCTAAGGTTTTTATTCAAAATTGCAGGCTTGATTGATCTTCTCTGTATCACTTTCACCGCTTTTTCCGGCGGTCTATGTATGCTTTCACTTCTATCTTTTAATTTATTTAAACCGAAGTTTGGTTTTATTTTGGCCGTTTGTTCCGAATGAGTCGAATCTGGTAATAGCAAGTTTGTAACACATACATAGTCATCTGTATTTTTTTTTGGTACAGTTGTGTTTATCTTTACTGGTACTATTTCAACCTTCTTCTCAAATATTGTTTCTGGTCCTTTTGAATCTAAAACATCTTCACCAATAGGAGACTGTGCTCCACCAACTAGTTCTTTTATAAGTTGATCTTCTGCTAGATCTTCTAAGAAATCTTCATCATCGTCATCATAATCATCGTCATTTGACATGTCATATGTTGAAAATGAAGTGATAGAACCTGAAGCATGTGAATGAAAATCATCTGGCAGTTTGACTCTTGGTATATTTGAATGTAATCCAATGTGACTTACTGACGGTGTAATAATAATTTTAGATTCGTTTAATGATGGCTTATCACTAGACGCTATAATCACTTTCGGAAATTCTCTTCTTTGGGAATGATAAATTTTATTTTGATAGCTGTCACTTAAATCGGAACACTTCTCAGTTGATCTATTATAGGACTTATCCAGTTGCGTGTAAGGTGATACCTCGTCTATATTTTCATAGTTTTGATTCCTATTCACTTCAAATGAAGACAAAGGTTTTGAATTCTTATATGCAAGTCGCCGCTCCAAAGTTGTTGTACGCGGAGGAGGTTGGGGTGGAACTCTCGGTCGATCCGTTTGACTTTCAGTACTACTGCTAAAGCCACGGAAAGTTTGGAATGAAGTTGGTTGCAAAGAAAGTCTCTTTTCCGCTTTAGGAAGGTCGGGCAATACCTTAGGAAAATTCCTCCTTTTTATTATCATCAACGCATCTTCTGCAGATTGAGTAGGAATTTTGGTATCTTCGTCTCTTGATGTAACGTTTATGTCGTTTCTGAATGTAACTGGAGGAAGTATATTTATTATATCCGCCATTTTTTCTTTCATTAGATGCTCATAGTTTACATCTGTAACTGGATCGGATGTTGAATGCTTATGAGAAATTCTCAAAGGTTTAATTTTTTCTAATGCTAATGTAATTTCATTTGTGTATACCTTATTTCCTTCATTATTTTTATTTGAAATAAGTATTTCAGTACTTTGTGACTCAATGCGTGTTTCAGTCTCTGATTTTACTTTTATTTCGGTCTTGGAATGTTTATCGACAATTGAATCAAAAGATTTGGATAACTCTATTGGTTCTTGACTAAGGATAGAAGTAGTACGTGCTGCAGGCGTCGCATCTATTGCTACAGATACTTTCTTAGATTTCATACTATCAGTTCCTTTACTTTTTAAGGAATCATTTGATTTACCTGTGCGTCTATCAAGTGATTGCTTATTACTTGACAGTGAAGAATGAGAATCTAGGGCAGAGGTAGATGTTGTTTTTTCAGATGTTTTATTTTTGTAACTTTTTTGAAGAGTATTATTTGGGCGAAGAGTATCCGTTGTTTTGGTAGCTGTATCTTGGACTTTTTTTGTGTCAGATAAAATCTCTTCTGATCTTGTGAATGGTTTAATAGATTTTTCATTGACATCAAAGTTAGACTTTCTCAGTATATTTGGCGAACATCTGTGCAATACCCCGTTAGCTATCCAGTCTCTTACTTTAGTTTGTGCATCCAAAGTACTCGTAGATAAATGTCGCCTCAGTTGAAACCTTTCACGAAAACCTCCAGAATCATCTGATTTTGGTGTTTTGCAAACTTCTTTTTTCTTTGTTTTTTTACTATTTTGCCGTACTTTGTTCATACTCATAGATTTTATAACACTGCATCCATTTTTTAGCGTTTTGAGAGCGCTTTTATCATCCTTTGAACTTTTTTGACCAATCAAATCCACCTCGCCGATTTCAGCTCGCGATTGTCGAGTATCAAAAGGCCTGTCCCGCTTTCGCGACTTTCGTTTTTTAAAGTACAGTACGGCGCAGATGCTAATATTTGCCGTTACAAATAAAACTCCCAGGGATACGATTAGAGTGATCGTTGCACTGGAAGTTTTAACGGGCATGTTGACTGTTGGTTTTGGAGTGGTGTGCGAAACTTTCTCAATTAATCCGGATGGTATTGGTCGTGCCGGTGTTTTTATCGCTTGTATCTCTTTGTATACATCCGGCTCAGCTCTGCGTTCTGGGGAAGAGTACGGCCTCAATTTCCCGTACGACGAAACTGATCCATAAGACGAGGGTGAACCATATGACGACGACGATCCGTATGATGTAGCTGAACTATAATGAGGGGAGTTGAACACGGGTTGAGACCAAATCTTCCTTATTGGATCTGAAATCATATTTTACATAATTGAAAAATAATATTTCTAGAAACAATTTTCTTTTATTGGACTACTATTATAAAACTGTATAAAATAAAATTAATTTGTCTAGTTCAAAGTTAAACAAGGACAATAACCTTTGACGGCGCCGGCGGAATTAGTATGGGTTTCGTTCACACCCAGCGCTGCGGTAAAAAATTACATAATATTATAATTTACAAATCCTCGGTCAGCGCTGGAGCTGCGGTGCGTGTGTAAAGAACAGCTGCCGTACCTATCTAATACAAACTGGGATTATTAATTTTTCATTAAATAGCTTTATGATCCTCGAAAAATAAGATAAAAGTCTTTCGCGGTCAGAGAAATGATTTATAAAGATAATTTCTTAATCATACTAATTGACTTTTAATTTTCACTTAAAGGCCTTATCTTCGCCAAAGTATTTTCTTGTAATTAGATAAGTAAAACCCTTATAATATCATTAAATATTATTTTCTTAATAACAGATATTATATCGAAATATTATCCTTATAATATAATTTGGATAATTTAATTTTGGTAATCTAGTCAAAGATTACAGAGAAATTTTAGCCCGATAAGTACCTACGAGGTATATTTAGTCTCTTTATTTATTATTAAGTCTCCCAAACAGGCAAATTTCTAATTCTAATCTTAAAAGTGACCTCTATAGCATTTGCTTTGCCTTTATTTGCAGGAAATACTCAGTGTATTTGCAGTTTTCGCTGGCCTCTAGAGGATGTTTTCTTCTTCAGAAATTCCAAGACATGTCCCAATAGTATCTAAGTGCTGCTTTGATGAGATTGTCGTGAGATGAGATCTCACATTATGAAGATAAACATTTCAATGGCTATTTGCTTCATTTATCGAAACAGGTCAAGTATAATTTCTTAGACGTTTTTATAAAGTATTCTCTTTTATATATTATATTAAAGAGTAAAAACTCTATAAACTTTTTTCTAAGCTATTCTTCAGAATACCTACCTATCTTAAACAATAGTAAAATAAAGAGATTGAATCAGGTAGTAATTATTATTAATTATTGCAATACAACATTACGAACAATTTCCATATTAATTATTTTTATGATAGGTATCAGTGAATCGGTTTAGTCTGAAAAATTCCTTGGAGCCATCTTCATAAAAGTTGAAAATAAAGCAGATGCAAAGTGAGATTTAATAATGTAAGCTAGACATTGCCCGCCATTTGTTCACAGATGTTTAAAAAAAGGCTTAAATTTTATCAGGAAAAAAAATTACCTTATTCTATTTTAATCAATCATGCGATTATCCGCGTTTGCAGCTAATCTTCCTAAAAATATTACTACCATTACTACTTACTCCTGCAACATAAAAATACAATCACCTGCAGTAGTCCTGTGTGTCGGTTTCGGCTTAGCGGTAGTCGGTGGTGTGAACTCGAACAGCGGGTCTATCAGGAAACGCTTCACCTTAACTGGCAGAGTATCAATCCAGAAGCTGCTGTAGTTGGACCGGTAGAGACTGTTTATGGAGGGCGGGATATCTGGAAGAAAAGTGGTCGTATGAAATCTCTGATAGTATAAGCATCATCAACCTAACTTATTATAAAACTAGATGTCCCCCGCGACTTCGTTCGCGCAAGGGGAAATATTCCAATTGCGTGGGATTCGTCCATCTGTCTGTGATTAGATGTCACCTATATGTTATTCCAGGCTGCAGGCCACCGGTGTGCCGAACTTCGTTGATATACCTACCATTTATGCGTAATGGTCAGGTAAGCATACATAGTACATACAAACATACAAGTTATCGTATTAATAATATTAGTAGGATTAAGCAATATTACAAGGTATACCTTACAATTATTAACTGCAATTTTAATTTACAAAAAACAATAGTATTAATAAAAACAAATAACAAAAATACAAAATTAAATAACAAATATCTCATAAGTCAGGGGGTAGTGAGTTTACACTTGGGCCATATTAAAAATGAAACCATCGTAATATTTTGGGTAAGGGTATACAAACATATAAATAAAACATATAAATGTTTTATAACTATGACGTGTGAATTGTATTATACATTATATTATGATAACATTCTTAGTATTTATTTATTTGTAATACCTAATAATTATTATACGTCTCTTATAAACTGTGCTCACCTAAAAAGTTATGCTATGACAGTGGAAATTAGATTATATTATTTTGCACTAATAGTATATATTAAGGTAGATTATTATACTTGTATATATGTATATGTCTCACGGCTTCACTTTACATTTACATTTGTTTTATGTTTATTGCTTACAAATTAACATTAAACTTATTCTGATGTTATCCCGATACTTATTGTTTTTTGCTCATAATGGCTTGCTGTAATGCTAGTATTTACCTACTACCAAAACACTCGAGGCCTGCGAACGAAAATACACGAACTTAAAAGAAATGTACTGCTCAGTTCTTATGACATGATCTCACTAACGGAGACATGGCTGCTCGACGGTGTGAGCGACGCCGAGCTGTTTGACGGGCGTTATGTGGTTTATCGCAGAGACAGGGACTACAACGTCACGCGCGAAAAATACGGTGGTGGCGTACTCTTTGCGATAAAAAGGGAGCTCACCGCCATCGACCGCCCGGAATGGTCAACCTCAGCCGAAGACCTATGGGTTACGGTCACATCAAACGCAACTTCTCATAAAAGTGAAAAAATCCATTTATGCACAATTTATTTATGTAAAGCAAACTTTGGAAACTCGTTTAATACGCAGCTTATAAATTTTGTACAAAATTTATCTCTTATCGTCAATTCATGTCCCAACGATTTATTTGTCATAATGGGCGACTTTAATCTCGGCAATATTACCTGGCGGCCGGAGGACGACGAGGGGAGTATTCCGAGTGGCGCAGCAGGTGAAGCACAGTTATATTTCCTGGACACTTTACTTCAATGCAATTTGTCGCAATTTAATTTTTATAACAATACTAATGGGAGAGTTTTAGATTTAGTTTTATCAAATTTAACTTGTTCAGTTATATGTATATCCTGTGACTCTCCATTAGTACCAGAAGACATCCATCATAAATCACTAAAAATTAATTTAAAAGTTGAGAATCTTAAATCACTCGAGATTAGTTCGCGAAAAAAATATTTTTACTCATCTGGAGATTTTGACAAAATTAACACTGAACTAAATGAAAGAAACTGGCATGAATGTCTTAATAAAACTACATTTGAGGAGGCAGTTACAACCTTTTACGAATGTTTATATAGCGTCATGGACAGACATATTCCCCAAAAAACAGTCAATAGTCGAACAAATTTCCCAGTTTGGTATAGTTCCGTTCTTAGAAAAGTTCTTAAAGAAAAATTTAAATATCTTCGTAAATATAGAACATATGGTAATACATCAGACTATCACACTTTTTCATTACTTCGAAAAAGAGCCAAGACTTTAGAAGAAATTGTTACAAATCTTATATTAAAAAATGCGAAAACTCAATAGTTACTAACACTAAATTTTTCCGGTCTTTTATTAAAAATAGTAAAAATACTCACGCTCTACCCTCTTCGCTCACGTACGAAGGTCGCACTTCTACATCGGGAGCAGACGCTTGCTCCATGTTTGCTACTTATTTCAATAGTACTTTTCTCCCGCCAACCATTGACGCTAATCGAATGCCTCAGAACTTTCACAATCCCAACAATATTACTATAAATGATATTGAAATATTGTCCGAGTATGTAAATCATCTCCTAAAGACCGTTGATCGCACTAAGGGTGCGGGCCCAGATAATATTTCCGCCATATTTATATCTCGCTGTACAGATTCCCTTACGAAACCCATCACTGCTCTTTTTAAACGCTCTATTAAGGAAGGTATCGTACCGAAAATTTGGAAGTCTGCCTTCGTATCTCCTATTCATAAATGTAAAAGTAGAAATGAAATCAAAAATTATAGGCCCATCTCCAAACTATGCATATTTGCCAAACTATTAGAAAAAATTGTCTATAAACAACTCTACAGCTCTCTTTCAACCTCCTTTATTACCGAGCAGCATGGATTTCTACAGAATCGTTCAACCATATCTAACCTCTTCACTTTTGTAGATTATGTCACGGAGAGTTCCATACTCTCAGGTGGTCAAGTAGACGCCATATTCACCGACTACAGTAAAGCTTTTGACCGTTTAGATCATTCTCTGCTCCTTGAGAAGCTTTATAAATCAGGAATACATGGTAATCTATTTAGATGGTTTACTTCCTACGTTGAAAATAGGTCCCAAGCTGTAATTGTCAATGGTTTTACATCTTCATGGTATGTCGTGCCTTCAGGCGTCCCTCAGGGCTCATTGTTAGGACCGTTGTAGTTCAACATATTTGTTAACGACATATCTACATGTTTTCGGCATTCACGATTTCTTTTGTATGCTGATGACATGAAGATATTCAAAAAAATCAAAAGTCTGCACGATTGTCATCTACTGCAACAAGATCTCGGCAGACTTGAGATATACTGTCATCTCAACAAACTTGACCTAAATGTCACCAAATGCTATTCCATATCTTTTAGCCGAGCCCGTCATGCCATTGACAATACCTATTTACTTATGCCCGGTTCCTATAATCAACGGATCGTCATGGTATAAAAGTTACTATCCGTTTTTCTACAACTGACTACGAGTCGTAAGTACTGTTCCACAATTAACTTTCTATACCTGCTATCGACGAGCGTCCGTCGGTCGTTCAAATACCGAGCTCTCCTCACTCTCAGTTGTGCATTTCGTTATAGGCAAAATTGAAACCGAAAATGGCACAAAATTCAAGACATAATAAATTAAATTCACATATGATTGATAGTAATTAATTTTTTTATCGTAATAATATTATTATTATCGTACAATCGCAGGTATCTGCGTGTTATTTTATTTTTTTCTTACCAAATACAGTAGAATGCATACACATAACAAGAACGGGAACGGAACGTAAGCGCCTTTTTGTTTTGTTTGACTGATGACATCCATCATCTTTGCAAAATAAAAGTACGTATATAGTCTCTGTTATTACGACTTTTACAGAAGAAAGTATAATAAAGTTTCTATTAGTGTTTTACGTACAACTTTTGAAATGGATATTACGCCGGTGAGTACAGATAACATCTATAATTTGACATTTTTCTAAAAAACTGTACCTACATGTTTGCCGCTTAAAATATTGCAACGTTTTTGAAGATTTACTTTATTTAGGTATATTTCTGTTACAGAAAACAAAGAAGCCTATAAGCAAGGATGATGTTGCCCTGCTTGTGGATTTCATACAAAGCAACCCAATACTTACAACAAAAGAGGCCAATGCGGCCACAAACAAACTAAAAGAGGAATGTTGGACTACTTTGACCAACACATTTAATTCAAAATGTGGTCAAATACCACGGCAGCGAGAGCAACTTAAATTGAAATAGGACAATTTGAAAAAGGCTGCTCGTAAAAGAGCAGCGAATATCAGAGTGAAAAATTTGAAACTAATTTTTTATTAAATTAAATTAAATTAAATTAAATTAAATATCGTTTTATTCAGGCTGCATAGGCCAATATTATACCTTATAGACTAACATACATAATATAATGTAATAAACACTAACATTAAACACGTATTGTCTGCGACGTGGGGCGCGAATTGTTTGGGAGTCCTCTAAATCTTCTGTAGACGACTCCAATCGGCAAGAACTCCTTCTTCTCAAAGGTCGGTAAATGATGGGTTAGAACTCTCACCACAAAAGAACTAAAGTTCACTTTATGACGAGATTCCAAACGCTCGACCCTCAAGGCGAAGTTGGTTCTTCTCCTGATGTAGCAACATTGTTACTAAAGCATAGAACCTTAATGTCAACAATACCTGATGTAGTGGAGATATCCCATGATTTCTGAAATAACATCAATAATTTATTTCACTATAATGGAGTTTTTACTCTTATTTTAGGTAGGTATGAGGTTATGTTTTCATAGTATATATTTTGACGGTGTACAAATGCCTCCAACATACTAACCTGGCTCCTGTTACTCTTAAGTGTGGATAAACTTCAAGTAGTAACTGTTCAACAGATTCTTTATCAAGTCGAAATCTCCTTTGAAATTCGTACGAATCCAGCGTCGTTAAATAATTCACTCTTTCTTTATATACTCGATCACGCCTAGTATCTTCTGAAGTCTCACTGGAGTCCGTGGTGATAATATCGAACACTTCCCTATCACTGTCTGAACTCAACATTTCTTCAAATTTCTTGCAGCTTGCAGCGAAAACAGTGAAATAGACACTAACCGACCGAAATTGACAGGTAACCGTATGGCATTACGAATGGTAATCTTGACAAACTACTGACGTTTAAAATATTTATAGGAACGGCCTAAACTGTCTTCTTCGTACATTACGCTTACCGTCCGTTACTATGTAACCCTCCCTTCCGTTAGTAGCAAGACAACGGTAAGTTGCTTAACGAGACGTTTTTTATAGGAACGGTTTGAGCTTACGCCTCGTATAATATTCCACCATTCGTAACTAGAACGGATCGTTTTTCAAATATAGGAACCGGGCATTAAAAATCAAGATTTAAAAAGAGTAAATGAGGTCCGCGATCTAGGTATCATTCATGACTCAATGATGACGTATAACAAGCACTTTGATCACTTAATCACTAGAGCTAATAGATCTCTGGGCTTTGTTATATGAATGAGCTCTCAATTTAAAAATATAAAAGCAGTAAAAGTTCTTTATTGCTCGTTTGTTCGCAGTGTCTTCGAGTATTGTTCTCAAATATGGAACCCACAGTATGATGTTCATATTAATCGGCTAGAGACTTCAAAGAAGGTTCACGAGATTTCTGCAATTTAAGTGCAACACGTCGGACAATAACTATGAGTCTAGGTGCAGAAGATACCATCTCCTGCCTCTACACTTGAGACGTCGAATAGCCGACATCTCGATGCTGCTCAAAATCACCCAGCATAAAATAGACTCCCCTTCCCTCCTTTCAAAAATAAATTTAAAAGTTCCCCTACGATCTTCTAGAATGTCTTCATATAACACCCTCCATACCCCTTTTTCCCACATAAACTATCGAAAAAATTCTTTTTTTATAAGATCATGTAATTTTTTTAATGATTTGAGTAAAAATTATTATGACCTTGATATATTCAACTCATCAGTTACTGGCACAAAAAGGCTATTATGTAAGCACTGGTTTGAGGCTGTTCTCTAACTGTTGATTCATTGCTAACTGCTATGTTTAATATGAAAACATTACGTGTACCGTTTTAAAACTTTTCAATATGTACTTTTTATTATGTATATTAACTTTGTATTTTAGTTTCACTTGTCAGAAAAGCTTTTGTTGCTACTTAGTTTTTAGATGCGGAAACGTGTAAATAGTGCTAAGACTGTATATAGCATTTAATTTTGTAATAAATCACTGTATGTTTTCCTAAATAAAATAAAATAAAATAAAATCATAAATATGTATAGTATAAGCATCAAACTCTATTATTATTTGCATGTGCATATTTTCAGGATTTTTGGACGCTCATAGATTTTGGTATCAAATGAAAAAAAGCATGTCTGAGGATATTTTTACCATAAGAGGAATGTATTTTTCTTCTTATGCGCAATTTTACTGTCTTAACAGGCTGACACACTAACTACTAACATCGGATTTTGCTCAAAATATTTTTTCTAAAGAGTTTTTAGGATGAGCTATCAGCATGGAAACTTGCAAGTTTCTATCTCTTATAGTTGAGAAATGCCAGGGGGGAAAGCAACTTACAAACAACTTTGGTGGCCGATTACTTAAAACTGGTTGACTTTGTGAAAGAGTAACGTATGAAACTTTGCCTGTATTTAAAAATATATTTTAGTCAATACCCGACACGATGAGGTAGAATTAAAAAAAAAAATCCCACTTCACATTTTTTTATGATACCAAAATTGAGATCTATATACAATCTATGACTATACCAAATTTCACCTTTGAGATATTCATAAATACAGAAGTTAGAAGGGCCGACAGGCAGACTGACGGACAGCTGGCCAGACAGACAGAGCGCAACAAGTTTCCTTGGCTTGGCTTGGCTTAACTACTAAGGAATCCTTAAAATACAAAATACAAATACAAAAGCTTTATTTTCGAAAAATACATTTACACAGCAGTTATGACGGATCCCCACACTAGGCGTAGCCTGTCCTGTGGGGCCATTCAAAACAAATTTTCCAGAAAGGGGATTGACATACAGTGTAATTTTTGCTTATTAACAGTCTTAAGTATTTGAAAGTTAAGTTTACATTGATGTTACAGATAATATACAATTAGGTACACATAGAATCTTAATACTAAAGTGGTGAGAGAGTTTGTGTGTGTGTGTGTGTGTGTGTGTGTGTGTGTGTTATCTCAGGCAGTAACCCTTAATATGTTTTCGGCTTCCTCATATGAACCACTGAGAAGTGATACTAAATAGATACTATATATTTCTCGTTTATTATAACAATACACATTACTCACCGATTCTCAAATACGGTTGGTGCTGCACGTTGTACTCCGGCCACTCGACATTGTACGCCGCCCACTGCTTCCTCTCCAGCGTGTAGTACTCACTGACACTCTGTGTGTTCGGAGACCTAGAATCGTTAGGAATATCGTGTTGAGAAATGTGTACGGTGTGATGGGAACAGATTCAGAAGTATAGTCAGTGTGCTGAGTGCAAGACTTTGTCACCACTTGCCGTAAAGAAGTTACTTAATTACAATTTGTAGGGCATCGAAATAGTTACCATTGTTTGCCACTAGGCGTTAACTTCTTCACGGTGAACAGTGAACAACTCGCGCTCGGCTTACAGATACCTATACGACCTCTAATCTGTACGACCGGCCGTATAAAACAAGGCTTTGACCGAACCTACTGAAAAATGCAGGGTTTTAACTCTGCCTTGTTCTTATTCCGTGCTTTAGCACGCCACCAATAAAGGATTGACGCGCTTAGCGAACTTGATATGCCGTAATGTCATTAGCTGGAATTGCTATTAAGTTTTAGAATGGAAACTTCACATGATGGACAGGAACTCTTCAATTCAGCTAGAAGACGGTATTTTCCTGTATTTTTTTACATAAATGAATAGTGCTCTGAAAAATAAGACAGCTTACAAAAGGAAAAGTATACTAAAATCAAAATTTTCAAAGATATTGCGGATTATTTGAAGCACTTTTGTGAGTTTCGTGAAAACGCCCCATATAAAAGTCGTACTAGTAGGTGACGTCACACGCTTCTAATGTTGCTACTTAAAATATGGCCATATACACAAAATATCTGATATCTCGTAATTTTGCGTGTTTGTGTTGATACACACCACAGTAAATCGTTTTGTATTTGATGTAAGTGAACTAATTATGTAGCGTTTTTACACTAATGTTGGAAAAAAGTATTCAACTTTGTGACATTGTGACTTCGAAATGCATATAATTACAAAACTACACAAAAAATCTCATTCTTTTTACTTTTATCAAGTTATAATATATATCTTAATTTATTTAAAAAACTAAATTTTACATGTAGGAAAATACCCAATTGAGGAGTTCTTGTCCTTAATGTTAAGTTGCTTTCGATGGAAAAAATACTAAACCTGGCCCAACTATATCAACTCTTTAATAATAACATCTATGGACACTTTCACACCACCTCAATCTGGTTCGGTGCTAAGTTCTCGATGAACTTGTGTTACGGGTTACCAGACTACGGAAATAAATTAAATAATTTCATACTATACACATATAAAAGATTTTTATTAAATTATACACATATTTAATATACATACATGATTGAGGAACATAGAAAACTTTTAGTACTTTGGCCTTGGGATTCGAACCCGCGACCTCCGGCTTGAGTACTGACGCTCTCAACTACTGAGCCACAGAAGACGTCAAATATTCGTCTATATTAAATTTAGCATGTACTTAAAAAAATCATACAAATCTTTTCCAGAAGTTAAGTTTCCAATAGAGTTTCGGCTTGCAGATAATTATGATCTCAATTACAGGGATAGCGCAGACGAACGGTCTTTGTTTATTTGATTATAGAAACATTAAAAAAAAAACCTTTTAAATCCTTCTTCTAAAACTAGAACTGTAATAACAGGAACTGCCATTGATTGTTGCGTAAGTGTAGATGATTAACCAACGAAAATACAAATTCAATGCAATGCAATCCGGCCGTAGTTTTAAGACATAGACGCAAGGGCGTTTTATAATTTATTTAGAGGTGTCTTAGAAAAACTTAAAAGAATCGAAACATTATGTAAATATAAAAACAAAAACATATTATTTAAGTTAATATGTAAAAAGCATCGCGATTTGGCTACGATTTATAAGCGCCCGTCCACAACACAAAAAAAAGTTTTTTTTGGTGCTCTAAAAATTCTAAAGAAAGAGAGAGCTGCCTGAATAATGTAGGAGATTGTAAAAATGTATACACGGACCGAGGAGTGGATGTAAATATTTACATTTTTATAATTTAATAGATAGCAGCTTCGATTGGTTCGAGATAAAAAGGGATTTGGGAAATCTTATTGCAATTTCCTTAAAAACGTTTGAGAACCACAGTCCACAGTATTGTATACTATGCAACATAAGGTAAGAATACCTAGTATGCATCTAAGTATTATATATAGTATAGCGTATTAAGTAGTAGATGCGCGACCTGATGTTTTCTGCAGGGCACGATCACGGACCTTAAGATGGCCTTAAGATTAAATAATTTAATTTATTGGAAAAAAATGTGTAATGATCTTAAACCGCAATATTAAGTAGACAAAACTGATTTCTTTGATGGTCATGTTAAGCGTGCTCGACGCTGGTTGTGCAGATTTCTAAATTGTCGTAGAGGTCGTGTGTGTGGCGGACCAATTAGCGATGTGGCTGACTAATTAGCGCCACGATCCTGAATTGCGCTATCAAAGTTTTCACAGTGCGGCGCTATATATACAACATCTGAAATGCTTACAAGTGGGCATATCACCTCGCTCGGTCGGAGATCTCCCTTTGGGGCTTCCACTATTCCCACATTTGTGACCCTCGACAGAACACGCCCCGCTTCTGATTCCCAAATTCGCATAGCGACGACCTCTGTAGTTGTTGTGGTAGTTGAGCGCGTTGGTGCTCAAGCCCGGAGGTCGCGGGTTCAAATCTCGCCGAAGGAACAAAACGTTTTTTTGTGTTCCTGGGTCATATATGTGTCTTTAAATATGTGTATAAAATAGTAAAAATATTAATGCTTAGTATAAAAGTATTAAATATAATTCCGTTGTCTGGTCCCCATACACAAGCTCTTACCCGAAGAAGCACAAGTAGTATATGTACCCACTTAGCACGGGGTCAGATTGACGTGGTGTGAAGTGTATATACGATACTATACATTCGGCTGTAGTAAACTTATGCGACTATATTACTCACCCATTCTTAACGAAATTCGTCCACAGCCTCATAACAACTTCACTCAGCAATTTCTCCTCCTTCGTATACTCGGAGTGAAGATGTGTGTGGGCGCCACCTAGCGGTATACCGAGGACGTACGGCATCTCTTCACCGTGGACGCTTTTGTTTAGCTTAAAGAAAAAAAGAAGGAAGAAATAAATAAATAACTAGGTCAAAATATTAATGAGCTAATGATAAGTAGTTTGGTTAAGAACAATTCGTTCGTCTCTCTGTTCGTCATTTTGGTTTCGGTTTCGGAGCTCCTATGCTACAAAGGGACACATACACGAAAAATTACAACACCCCTTTTTTACGTCGGAGGCTTAAAAGTTAATGTGTTGTATGTTTTTTCTTTGTTATTTTGATACGATTATATGTAAAAGTGACTTATAGGTTTATGTACTAGATCTTACTCAGTAAAATAGATTGGCGAAGAACGTAAACATCTCACATCTTCATTTGTCTTAGTATTTTACTAAAGAAACACCAAATAGAAAATACCTACAATCCTTTTTGGGCTCAAATAAAATCTTGTAAGTCAAATATTAAATCAAATCGTATTTTATTTCTTTACAGAGACATGAATGGAAACGGACACAAAGAAACTTCTATCTCTGCTAATTTAGAAATTGGTGTCGAAACGATGACCAACGACCTATTTGATAAAGACTTAGCATTAGATAGAAGCCTTTGTACCTAGTATTTGTATTAAATGTGATTTAAAACTGCACTGGACTTTCTTTATCTATAGAATAAGAAAAAAACTTTTATTTTAACAAAGAAAGTATGGTGCATTTGAAAATGAAAATCTTTACTATAAGCGCGAATTGATGGCTCAACCGGAGCGATACCACGACCGGGCACAAAACAGGCGTAAAATTTTATACTTGCACTGTCTCACCGAGTGAGCAAAGGCTACAGGAGGCGATCAGAAGATCGGCAACTATTTTACTTGTGTTTTCGCGAGTGTAAATTGGCGGTAATCACTTACGATTAAACGATCGGTCTGCTCGTTTGCCGATCTTATTCCCTGAAAAATCCTACATTGATACGTTCTAAATTGTCACGGACATTAATAAAGTCTTTAAACAGAAGCTATCACTAACAAAGTGTATCCAGTAGGTCCGATTACTGAGCACAAAGCTTTGTGCGACAATACGGATTATCGCAGATATTTCTTTATACGTTCTGATGATATTGATTGTCCATTTTAGCGGTGGTCCTAATCGCAGTCCAATGAATTTCTTTGTTTCATGATTGATTTTTCATTGTTTTGCTCACCGAAGCGACTTCGCTATAACTCACCGATAATCCTTACATGTTCCCTGTGGTGCTGCTGTTGTGCGCGAACACGTGAAAGAATATCTATCGGTTGGTGCTGGCGTGGTACGACTTCGCCGTTACTCACCGAAGCGTAATGCGTTGTGCGCTTACACGTGAAAGAATATCTATCGGTTGGTGCTGGCGTGGTACGACTTCGCCGTTACTCACCGAAGCGTAATGCGTTGTGCGCTTACACGTGAAAGAATATCTATCGGTTGGTGCTGGCGTGGTACGACTTCGCCGTTACTCACCGAAGCGTAATGCGTTGTGCGCTTACACGTGAAAGAATATCTATCGGTTGGTGCTGGCGTGGTACGACTTCGCCGTTACTCACCGAAGCGTAATGCGTTGTGCGCTTACACGTGAAAGAATATCTATCGGTTGGTGCTGGCGTGGTACGACTTTGCCGTTACTCACCGAAGCGAAAACCGCGCTAATTAAGGATGACCTCGCTATAGCTCACCGAAGCATAATCTGTGCTGACGCTGTTGTGCGCGAACACGTAGAAGTATGCCTGTCGGTTGGCACTGGCGTGGTAGTTGGCAGTGCGCACCACTGACGCCAGCGTGCGCGCGTCGCTGAGCAGGTTAAGGACAACTTCGCGGTTGGCTTCCACCGTCCAGCGTTGCGGGTCTAACTTAGTAGGGGCGTATCTGGAAAAGAAATAGTGGAAGCTTTAAACGCTCTGGCATACACACGGTGACCGACACAGTATATTATTCATTTTTGCGTTGGAGTAAAAAGTAAGGATTACGGTTAAGTTCGCAGTGTATCATGCAAATGTCAATTTTGAAAGATTGACTCTTAAGCATCGTGACGCGACGCGCTGTATTCACTACATAAGTATATGCAATTAAACATGTATCTTCTTGTGTGTTAAAATAGTGATTCAAAGTTAAATTTTAAATCACTATTTTAAAAATGCAGCGCGTCGCATATTGTCTCGTTTCGGTGGGAGCTAACACTTCTCGATGTTCACATTAACCAATAAAAGTAAGTTGTTTTGACATTTGCACTGTCATTTTGACATTTGCAGTGTAGACTCACTACTGTAAACTTAACGTAAATAACGTAAATGTACCATAGATCATCCAAAATAAGTGACCACATTAAAACTAAATTTTGCTCTTCACTTACTGTTTTAAAATCTCCTTCAATGCTTCATTTTCGGCACCTTGCAGGACTATTTTGGTGTACTTCCTTATAAACTCGTCCCTCTGGTTCTCCAAGATTCCATGGTCCAGCTCAATCACACCAAAGTCATGATAGCTCTCCAATTCTGTGACACCGCTTAGTAGTTGATATCTGAAATATGAGTACATATCTTTAACTAAGGGTCTGTTTCCAATGATTACAAAACCAAGAAAAAATTTTCATTCAAGAAAAAGTTAAGCCACCTTGATTAATTAATAAGATTTTTTCAATTGAATTCGGGCCAATTAAACTGCGGAAAACAAATGTCGCAATGAAAGATGACATATTTTAATGTCAAACCTTACTTCCCCAAACAACCACAAAAGCGGGGGACGTAAGTTTAAGTGTGGACAATTTTTGCCTGGACATACCTCGTCTATATACGTGGGTAACACTGAAAATGTTTAGAACTGGCCAGTTAGAAACATTGCTAATGAAAACTTTTTTTGAATTTCAATTTTAGAACTCTTTGGTAACCTAATATAGTATATTGCATTCATTTGTCATTTGTTTTTGTAAATTGGCGGCAAATCTAAAAGTCTTGTACATGTGAAAATGAACCTAACGCGAGAAAATTTTCGGTCAATGATTTATTATGACTTTCGTTGTGGGCTTACTCAACAACAAAGCTATGATAGGCTACGATTAGCATTTCTTAATGAAGCCCCATCTCGTGCTACTATTTACAATTGGTTTAACGAGTTTAAGCGTGGACGTAGCAATCTCAATGATGATCCGCGTGAGGGACGTTCTTTAACAGCGACTACTGAAGATAACATCAGTGCTGTGCGACGCATGATAGAAGAAGATAAGAGAGTGACCTATCAGCAGATACGGGCAAGCCTAGGCATTGGTATGAGTCAAGTTCAAAAAATATTACACGAACACTTAGGCGTCAGGAAGCTTTGTACCAGATGGATTCCCCATACTTTAACCGACGACCAGAAACACCTTCGCATGGACTGGTGCGAAACGTTTATAATCCATAAACATAATGAAATAAAAAAAAACTGAAAGGAAGTATTTTTAGCGAACTTCCTCAACATTTAAGTTCACTCGTGCAATTAAATAACTGTTTTCAAACATAAGATTTAAAAGCATAATTTGACTAAAGTTTTGAAGAAAAATTTTTAGAGCAAAGTTTAAAAGTTAAATCATATTTCTGCAGATATAAATTTAAGGTAAAATGTTGGAAGGGATCAAAATCTTGTCCAAATAAATTGGTTGCATTGAAACTTTTGTAAGGTATGCATATTGCATGGAACATTTTTGAACATTTCATTCGTACATGCAACGGGATTTTCTTTATGTCTTCTGTACGATTCATGCATGCATTAGTGACTTTAAAGCTTAAACTGTAGCCCCGACTCCTGAATACTAACATACGTACAATATCGTCAAAGTTCCTACTCGCCCAGTTTCTTAACATTTTCCTTTGCACTAAGACGCTTCAAGATAATTAAACACAAAGGAAGTGATCGCAACGACTGCAGACGTGATTGAAGTACGTACGAGTATATGTGCGTACTAACAATTCAACGGCGCTGTTAAGCGATTTTCATCTTAAGCCTGGTACATACCAACTCAAATATATATATATATATATATATATATATATATATATATATATATATATATATATATATATATATATATATATATATATATATATATATATATATATATATATAATTTATTTTAAAGACCATAATATTGTAAATATATGGTGTTTGACGTTTGTTACACTTTCACACAAAAACCGAATAAAAGGATAAAAGGCACAAAGTTTGTGAGCTTTACTTAACAGGCCACTTTTTTCTTGGCAATAGATTTTCCTAACCAAATACATTTTCCTGACCAAATATATTTACTTCCTACGCGATTAGAATAGGTGGGAAAATCTTCATTTTTTAAAATCTCACTTGCTTAGTAGGTTTGGGAATGACTCCATGGTCCGCGCTGGCTCGCTTGGTATGAAGGAGCCGGCTACAGCGGGACCCAAAGGCGTCTCGAACTCTCGCGCTAATATCTGCACCTTTTTGATCTCTGATAACCTGAAATCGAAATTAATTCGTAATGCAATTATTCAATTAACGATGAACGTACTTTTAACTTCTCCGGTATTGTACATGTCTATTGTCGACGGTTATCGTTCTTTTATCAAGCGATCCATCTGTCTGTGTGTTTGCAGTTTTTAAAAAGTTGAGGGTAGAAATGATATTTTTTTTAGCTGAACTCGGTCAATCCAAACCAAACTTTTAACTAAGAAGTTTAGAGTTTTCGAGTTTTTGTTTGGGATTTTAGCTTTGTTCAGCTTTGAATTTATTAGCTGCTTACAAGCACTGGCACAGTTCATAATAAATGAATGCAGCTTGCAACTGAGGTATGAGAGACTGATATTCTCGTAAAAAGCAGAACGTGTTGAATTTGGAATATTTTTCTATAAACAATTTGACCCGACAGATGTTGTTCTGTCTTTACTGTGAACATGAAAAAATAAATTAAACCGACTTTCAAAGTAAAAATGCACACAAAAGTATGAAATAAATCTTATTTTCTAAATAAATCTTCTTTTAAATTTGGCTTAAGTTTATTTCTTATTTCTCTACTCAATCTTCATAATTTTGTAGTCGGTATCAGACAACGTGAACGTGTGTTCTATTTTCAATATTGTTCAGCCGAACGTATAACCGCTTCCTTTTTTTGGAAGTCGGTTAATAAATACAGTAAAATTACGTTTTTAAAGCCTTTCGCGAATCGACGTTTTTAAGCATCGTCTGTAATTTTCTTCTAGAAAAATGATGATTTTGGAGGGCTATAATTATCAACGCACTGACCCTACATACACCTACAGTTTGTACACCAACAGATGCACCTACTACCTACAAAAACCTACTCCATACAACCTAAGCTACAATTACTACCTACCTAGAACCTACAAGCTATGTGTGATAGAGTACACATACAGTCGCTAATGAAAACTGGTGATTAGTGTTTTGGAGGGTGAAAATTTAGGATTGTATTATGTATATTTAATGCCAAATGAAAAAATGGAAAAATTATATGAAAATCATGACAACCCCTATACAATAAGTACTCATACGATAACCTTAAGTGACCTATTCACTTTGTACGATTACTGTTGCCACTCATTCCCTATAAATGTGCGTGTAATTGTAGAAAGGGTAAAAGTAATTATGTACTTATTTCTTGCTGAGTATTATTAGCAATATATGAAACTTGCCGCGTATGTAAATATTAAAATTAAGATTATTTTATCATCAAGTATAATCAAATCTGTTCACAACATATAAATACCCAAGCCGCAGACCGTAAAACTTCAAAGTATTCCCGTACGCCGGAAATAGTTGGCAATTTCCAGGTGAACAGTTTGATGAATTACAAATATTTGGCATCATAGGACGGTTAATGTGGCAAGGGTTAGACTTCTATCCGCTTCCAAAATTGAGAATATTTTTGTCCAAATATTATTATTATATAGAGAAAAGGAGTGAATATTAGTTTGATCGTAATCATTTGTAGTCATGATATAGTATCATCAGTCGCTTACCATCAGGAATTTAGTAATATGGCTAATTATTTCAGAAGTATGAGATCTAGTAAAGGTTCTTTAACTATACATATCCATAACAATTAAATTCTAAATTCCAAAACAACAAACATATTTAAATAAAGATAGGGGTTGAAACAAATGAAGTCCACATACGATACGCGGTACCCCATCTGATCACATGTGTGGACGTCGCGTATACCGCGTCATCGCCCAGTCCGATAGCGCCGAGCGAGAGATGAGCCTCACACAAGAAGTTCTGTAGAGACAATACTTACTGTCGGTTCTGTAGGCACGTCATCATATTCCTCGAGGTGGGGCTGCAGCCGAGGCTCTGGGCGACCTGCAGCGTGTACTGCGCAGGGTCGCGCGTCATCGCCCAGTCCGATAGCGCCGATCCTGACATCAGGATCGCGCGGTGGAAGAGACCTGAAAATATAATTTTTAGGTATTATAAAAAATCCTGGTTGACTATAGATCTTATCACATGAAGGAGAGACCTTGACTTAGTAAGATAAATTAATAATTTACCATACTAATTACTATAATATATTTTTTATAAAAACTATAACCTAACTACGTAAATGATATTGTATCTTATGTTACCCTGGCTATTATTACTAAACTATTGATGCCTAATTTATTAAAATCAGATCAGTAGTTTAGGATCTACGGTGGAACAAACAAACAAACATACATACATACATAGACTGCCAAAATCATTAACCCTTTCTTTTTGCTTCGCCGTAGTCAGGTAAAAAGAGGAAGAAAGAGCTGCTCAAACACGTCTTGTTTTCAAACTGATTACTTTCAAACTTATTAGATACATAATAATAATATTAAATATTATGTTTTCACTGCAAACTTACCTTTATAATTAAACACAAACCTACAAAAAGCGCCTACTAGCGCCATCTCTTACTTAAATCGTGTAAACATTTTAAATTACAAAATACAACATTGTATCCAAATTGTGCCAGATACGGTATACCTGACCCATTTTCACGTTCTAAAGAACGATTCTTAAAAGTAATACTTCAAATCTAACTCATACTTCAATCAAACACAGTTCACTCTAAAACTTACCATTAGATATCGGAGACAACATCAAATAATTGACGCAGGCTGCGCCCGTACCCTGGCCCATGATGGTCACAGAATGTGGGTCTCCGTTCAGGTCCTCTATGTTGTCTTTGATCCACTGCAGCGCTGCCAGCTGGTCGAGCAGACCGTTGTTGCCGTACACATGTTCGGTAAGACTGGGCTTCATAAAGCCTGAAATAAAAAGAAATTATACAAGTTACTAATAACTCGCGTCTAAGCAGAAACCGGCCAAGTGTGACTCGTGCACGAAACATTCCGTACGAAACGGGAAAGCAATACGTTTGTTGTATAGGAGGCAAATTCAATTTTTATTTTATTCTGTTTTTAGTATGTGTTGACATAGCGCCAACAGAAATAAATCATCTGTGAAATTATCTAGCTATCACGGTTTATGAGATTTGTATGAGACAGACAGACGGATAGACGAACAGCAAAGTCTATGTAATAGGGTCCGTTTAGGTTTAGACCTAAAATATTTTAATAAAACTGTAAAACCCGAAATCATTTTTCACTCAAAACTGCCATCTATGTTTGTATCAGTAAACGAATTACTTACCCAGAATACCAAGGCGAAAGTTGACTGTGATAACCATGACGTTGCCATAAGAAGCGAGTATTCTGCCATCGTACGGATTGCCGGAACTCCACTCAAAAGAGTCGCCATGAATAAACACCAACACGGGAAACTTCTTGGATTTTTGTTCTGGAATTTTTTTTACAACATTGAGTTGAATTCAATACAGATGTCGCTTTTTTCAACAAATGAATTAATACATAATTATTAGCACCGTGTAGAATATTTTGGACGTCTTATTAGGCTTTAGTAGTTAGTCGCGTAGAAGAAATATTTTCTTATATAGAACCGAAGAAGATCCTAAAATTTAAGTCTCCGATTAAATTTTGACGCTTTACAGTTCACACCCTAGCCACGCGACGGAAGCGCCACTCCCTATTTAACGCTCTCTTATGGAAAATTTTTCATGTATGGAGATGGCATTCCTTACTCTAGTCTCCTTATTTTAACACGTTCAAAAAGCTCCTCAGTTCATAAATTGCAACATAGATGTCGCTTCTTACCGTGGTGAATTACTTATGCTTAGGAAGTGTAAATATCGACTTCCAAACAATATAAGGACCATCTCGTACAAACTTTTGTGATTGTTTATACGTTACGTACGTTAATTCTTTACGTTCTTTGTAGATCGTAGGAGTATATTATAATTATATAGATACCTATTATAATCATATTTTTACCAACTAAACATCATTTCATTTCATATTATGAAATTAGGCCGATAAATTAAAGTTTATGTGAAGGAAGGTGTGCAGAAAGATTTTTTAAAAAATAATATTTAGAAATACAATAAATCGATGTATTTTGACAAATTATGTAGGACGCAGTGAGTCCAAATTGTGGTAAATTTGACGTCATAATCAGCACGACAATTCGATCCGCAGTCCAAACCGCACTGTTCCCGCCGCGGTTAGGAACGCAGGCCGAACTGTACGTCATGTACGTGGTGGGTATTACGTGCGTTCAGTTGTAATAGATTTTCTAAGCAAACGAATACACGGGCTGCTCCTAGTGCTATAAGGTAGTCAATTGAATTAACTGAATTCCAATCTCTCGCCTTCAGTTATCAAATTACAGAAGTTAGCGCTGAAGGGTAAAAGACTGGCGTGTTATTTTGGTTAACCAGAATAGACATGTTTTCAAAAAAAAAATTTTTCGTCTATTTGATTTTAAAAACATGATAATAAACAATCTGTAACCCATTTTCGTATATCTCAAAAAATATCGAAGATACAAATAATTTACGTTTACAAGATGAAATAGAGCGATATATCGGCCTGTGACGTCACGAGTTGCACCCGCCATACATTTGTCATTACAAAATGTGTGGTGGCAGCAACTTGTGACGTAACGTCGTTTTGCGAGAAAGAGATGGGCAATATTTTTTAATTGCTTATAATTCTTAATCGCGTCAATCTAAATACCTATTTCTTTTAGATTTATGTATCTTTAATCAACAATTTTGAAAGTTAATATATAAACATGTGATATTACACCCTAGGCAACTTCCCTATTCAAAATGATGAAAATTATTTTAAAGTGCATTCTCTTAGTACTATCAAGGAATCTTATTCATAAGCAGGTAGAGTTTTCTCATAAGTTGTTTGTGTTATTATTATATTACTAGCTGACCCGTGCCCACTTCGTTGGGCGTTAAACATTTTTTGATGTTGATGATGAGGATAAATAGTATCCCAAGTTACGCCTTATAACATTAGCTATCTGCCAGTGAAAGTCCCGTGAAAATCGGTCCAGATTTTCCAGAGATTAAGCGGAACAAACAGATAGACAGACAGAAGGACAGTAAAAATATTTTTTTTTTTTTTTATTGTTTATACTGTATATACATTCAGATGCAATAAGTAAAAATCTATTCATTTGAAATTACAAACAGACACTTTAATTTTATCTATTTGTATTTGTATAGATGTATATGATAATGACGACATGCAGTCACTATACAATTATCAATGACATGTTAGTTTGATGTAATAGTTAATACAAAACGAACAAATTATAATAACTGACAACCTGCTCATTAAGACAGAGCTATGTCAGACAAAAACAGGCCGGTTTTTAACACGCTTTTATTAGCTCGGGTTGTACGAGGGCGGGTCAATAAGTCCGTGACTTTTGGAATAAAACACAGATTTTTTGATAAATAAATCATTTTATTTTTCAACGTGGACTACGTTGACCCTTGAGCTCTATACACTTTGTCCAACGCTTCTCAAATTTTTTTATCCCTTCCAAAAAATATGATATGTCGAGGTCCTCAAAATAGGCCTTTGTTTGCGAGATGACTTCATCATTGGAGTCAAATCTTTTTCCACCGAGCCATTTTTTCAGGTTTGGGAACAAGAAGTAGTCACTCGGAGCCAAATCTGGAGAATAGGGTGGATGTGGGAGCAATTCATAGCCCAATTCATGGATTTTTGCCATGGCAACTGCACATGTGTGCACCCTTGCATTGTCTTGGTGAAAAAGAACTTTTTTCTTGGCCAAATGAGGTCGGTTTTTTTTCAAATCCTCATTGAAGCGGTCCAATAAGTTGGCATAATATTCCCCATTAATTGTTCTTCCCTTTTGAAGATAGTCAATGTGGATTATCCCACGTGCATCCCAAAAAACAGTCGCCATAACTTTATTGGCTGACAAACCCACCTTGGCCTTCTTTGGCGCCGATGTATCTATGTATGTAACGAAATCTTTGAGCTTAATTTTCACCGGTTTCTAGACGACTGATCAACTTGAAACTTTACATACGTCTTAAGCAATGCAATAACCCGATAAAAATTTTCTAAGCGTGTTTTTTTAGTTTTTTTTTAAACTATTATATTTTTGGAGTTTACTCCTTAAGAATCGATTTTCATATAAGGCCCCCGGTATGACAAAAATATGATGTGTAAAATCTACTGAACGAATGACCTCGTTACGTTTTCGTGCGCAACCTATTCTGCGCACCTGTCACTTTTTTTCACATGGCGCGAATTTTTGAACTCAAATCGATCGCTAAAGTTTTTGTTCCTTCTGAGGGACGTGTTTTACTTTTTAGAGTAAACTCCAGTCGTGCGTCGGAGCTGACACACACTTTTTATTAATGTAGTGTGCGTGTAGCTACGCACTACATACATAAAAAACCACACACTGCAACAGTTCGCCATAAAGCGTAGTTTCGTTACATGTGTGTGCGTGACACTGTGTAATCACACGACGAGGTGAAGTTTAGAGAGGCCTCACAGAGTGGTTCGCATTACTCAGTTCGCAGTCTTCACTTATTTACTTGGTCTGAGAAATAAAGATTGAGCTCTTGCTAGTTTCACTATTTTAAACTATCTTATGAAACTGTTCATTCAAATTCAAGTATTCAAATTCTTTATTCTCACACACACACACACATAAATATATTATATACAAGGACATGATTAATACATAATTAAATAATAGTACCTGGGAGACCGAGCTTTGCTCGGTGTTTTAGTAGAACGATAAAATAATAAAATAAAAATAAATAAATAAAACAAACAATAAGAATCACAAAAATATTTATCTTACCGGGGTTCGAACTCACCACATTCCGAATTTCCAAACAATGCAAAAATTATACGTAGGTACGCATATCGAGCTGCCAATCAGACTGACGAAAGAGAGTCGAAATTATTGATATTATATTGTTGCACGACGAAATAAAAAAAAACATATTATATTGCTTAAGAATGCGCAGTTTCTATGGATAAGACCTAGCTAGATCGATTTTTCTCCCCCAAAACTCCCTGCATACTAAATTTCATGGAAATACTTGTAGCCGTTGACGAGATACCGATTATATATATACAAGATCCTCTCGCTCAAAGTATATCACGTCAATCTAATCCCGTGCTAGAACTTGTGTTACGGGTATCAGACAACGGATATATATTTTATACAATAACGCATAATTTTATAATAATAAAAATATACAAAATAATAGTAATAATATACTTATTTATATTAATACACACCACGTCTATCTAGTCCCGTGCTAAGTTTAACTTGTGTCGCGAGTACCAGATATATCGGATGTATATTTTTTATATTATAAGTATGTACTACTATACTTGCAACCACTTTTAAAATTCCAGTTAGAATAAAATCCATTAGAATAAAATCTCATTTCCAATTATTTTTTTTAAATAAAAAAAATAAAAAATTTAATTCCAATTAGAATAAAATCTCAGTTTTAAGAAATAATTCTGAAAAAAAAAACTAAAATTTGGAAGTAGGCCAGTAGAGAATTCCTTCCTTGTCAGTTTTTGGAGACGACCATGGCGGGTTCATGCCCCGTCTCAAGCGATGCGGGCGCCAAAAAAATCAAGAGCTGTCCTACTGATATTATAAGTGTGAACGTTTGTGAGGATGCATGTTTGTTACTGCTTTACTCAAAAACAGCCTCCGTGGTCTAGTGGTTAGAGCTTGGCTCTCGACTCGGAGGTCGTGGGTTCGATTCCCGCATTGGAACAAAAAAAAAATGTTGTTTCCAAGTTTGGTTAGGACAATTCAGGCTGATCACCTGATTGTCTGACAAGAAAGATGATCCATGCGTCGGATGGGCATGTAAAAAGTCGGACCTGCGCCTAATCTCTCGCCAGTCGTGTCGGTTATCCGTCCCACTGGGTTATGAGAGTAAAAGGAGGAGAGAGTGCTCTTGTGTACTGCGCACACACTTGGGCACTATAACATAACTCCTGCGTAGCTGGCCTGGTTTCAATGAAACAGGCCACCGTCACCGAAATCGGTGGGGGAGCTATTATTATTATTACTCAAAAACTACAGTATGGTATAGTAGTAGTTTAGGGTCTGGATTTAAACAGGCTACTTTTTATCCAGTGGGATGCTGTTTTTTAAACAAACAGCTAGTTTAAAAGATCATACTTGTATGGTATATATATAGGCATATAGTAAATAGAAATATTTTTAATCAATAGCCATTTAATAATAATTACTAGAGGTGGCTCTGTGGTCGAAATTAAATAATAAATCATATTATTGTAATTTTTAAGTTTCAGCCCTTTAAGGGTTCTTTTGCCTGTCAGATAGAAAAAAATATAAATGTTGTGAGTTGTGACCGATTGACAAACTTCAACGTGTAACAAAGTTACATCTTTCAAACGTACGGTAGTGTGTGTTAGTAATCTGAGATAGGACGCGTTTTTTGTTGTTATTTTTATTAATTTTATGTAAGTTTAAGAGTTAATTAAATAATATTAGCTTTCTTCACAATGTCTTCCACATAAACTTTAATTTACCCGCCAAATTTCATACTCCTCCGGTTGCACAATTCTCGCAAAACTATACTGAAGGTTTTTGCTCAACGTGTTATAATAATAATAACATTTCTATATTTCAATAATGACGCTTCACACCACGTTAATCTGATCCCGGTGGTATGTTATCGAAGAACTTGGTTACGGGTACCAGACAACGGAAATATATTCAATACTTATATATGATACACATCCCATCACACCGACACGCTCAACCACAAAGCCACGAAGGTCGCCAAAGGTGTAATATAACCATTACAAGTAGATTAATGATGACTGTATCGGCTTTCTGCTATCTATCTGAATGTTATCCGACATTTATAAGAAGATTCTGAAACAGGCCCTCAGTAATAGGGTCCCGTTTTTACTTACCCCTTTGGGTACGGAAACTTAAAACGTAGCGAGGCCCATTCGTGCCATAATCAGGTGTCGCTGGTTATCAATGTAATTATGAATTCCTTTCGACGCTTCAAATTGGGCCAAATTGATGGCATAGTGCCAGCGATATTGGCTTTGAGAGCCGCTGCTATATTGAAAAATCATACTTACTCGTAGGTCGACAGAAAACCGCGACAGAAAACAACTAGCTGTTGTCCGCGACTTTTTGCGTGAAACACACAATAATATTATCTATACAAATAAATAAATTAACGTGTCTGTTTGAAATTATTAATTAACAGCTTTTCGCTAAATGCATTTGAAAGCATACATGGTATATAAAATAAAATATATATATATTTTTTTAATTTTGTCTGTCGTTAGTTCCGGCTAATCTCTAAAATGGCTGGACCAACATTCACGGGACGGCAGATGGCTGATGTTATAAGGACTAAGAGTAACTTAGGCTACTTTAATCTTAGGGTTGCGTTTAAAAATTGGGTTCCGTTTCCGTTAGTTTTACGCAAACGAAGATGTGTGCTTCAGCTAGACTATATAAGTATACATATAAAAGGATATGTCCCCACGAACTGACTGACATATAGCCAGTCGCATAGCCGTAACCGCTAACGATAGAACGCTTCATGACGTAAATATACACTAAGAAGGGATTTTAAACAATTATGTGTGCGTGAGTCACTGCCCATCAGACGTTCCGTTTGCTCGTTTGCCCCCAAATCAAAGTGGAAATAACCATAGCGAATGGCCCGCAAACCTCGTAACACCATTAATAACCATCAGAGAACACATCAAAGCTAGTAGCGGAAACACTTCCCCGTAATTTTGGACGTTGTAACTTTTCCTGGGGTTCCGTCCGCAATTCTGCCGATTCCAAAATTCTAAAAATACGATACCTGTTTAGTGGCTTAAATGAATACGCCAGGTTTAGGAAATTCTATTGGCTATTGCGGCAATCGGTATAAATCTTGACGTAGGCTACATTTGATGTCAAACTAGCTTTTGCCCACGGCTGACGCCTGCGTAAATAGAGTAGGTATCCCACTGAAACACTGTACTAGCTCGGGATAAAAAGAGTGCCTGCCTATGTGTTAATCCAGAGTCTACACTACTACCGTATCAAATTTCTTCAAAATCCGTTCAGTGGTTTTTGCGTGAAAATGCCGTCCATCCATCCTCACAAACTTTCACAGTTATAATAGTAGTAGGATTGTCATAGAATCGAAAACATAAAAACGCGCAAAATAATCAAGCTTACGTACGATGTATTTATATGATCAGAAAATGAGAAGACGGATCGCCTGATGGTAAGCTATTACCTTCGCCCATGGACACCCACAACGTTCAAAGTGTAAATCCTCTGTTGTTGTGCACTTGCGTTCCTGGTCCTCAAAATCCCTCCGGTAACCTCATTCACACTGCGAAACACAATTCAAGTGTTATTTCATTCCGGTTTTCTATGTGGCCGTAATATATTTTATCCGATCGTGCCGGCCTATTCGTACCGAAGCATGGCTTCCTGACGTTCAAATTCCACCATAGATGGGAAGTTATACACTAAACTCCCAAAAAATTAGTTTCGAAATTCATACTTAAACTATTTCTGCATTTTATAAGAATAAAGGACACTAGCAAATTCTGCCTGATTTTCCATCAAGAGCCGGCAAGTTTCGAACATATGTGGTTTTATAGTACTTAAAAAGTCATCATACAAAAAAATATATTATATTTTTAGGACTTGGGAATAAAAAGTTATGAATCTCCGAATATAATTCAGATTCATCAGATAATTATTGATGTTCAAAATACGTACTTATCTGTGGTAATCGTTGTCATCATGTCTATATAGTCTATGCTTATCATGCTGTAAATTGTCAATTTGAGGCGTAAAACTCCATCTAGTGGCCCAGTAGATAGATTTATATTAATTGGAGTATAAAGTTTTTTTTTCTATAGCTCAGCAGTTTCGTACTAGTTTTATGAAAAAATGTTACTTGGGGTGTGAAACAGATCTCTCTATACTATTTATATTTATATACTATGAAAAATAATTATTGTTTTTGGTTTTCATAACGTTAAAGCGACGTCTGTTGTTTATCTGTTAGAATATTGGGTTTCCAAACAAACTAGTTATTCATTTCATAATTCATTATGTAATTGACATCGCAAATAATAGATGTCGCTTTTCCGCAAACCGCCACTAGAGCAACATATTGAACAATAGGTAAGGTTATATTTAATCAATTATCTTTATCCTCCGAGTTGTTTGATGTATAATATTATAGCTTTTTTTAGTCTCTTTTTTTTTTAGTTTTAGTAACTTTTTGTAGCCTCGTATTTTAATTACCAGGCAGTTACATGGCGACTTGCCGATCTCCTTTGTATTGCTCTGAAAGCGGCATTCAAAATAAATTTTTTGTAAATTTTAAAACATTAGAATATATATATTATATATATATATATATATCTTTCATATCTTTGGAATATTTTTGGAATTCCGGACTTCGTCGTTATTTTTATATTCATATACATTTTAATTGTTCCGTACAGTCGCTAATCCGTGTTCGCGCAGCTGTTCCAAACGAATTCTAAATATATGTTGGCTTTACCATATCAAGATAATTTCCATGAGACCCAAATATTCTTAATGTTGCTCTAAACTCTTATTCTTAAAATTGTTAATACATATAATTTAGGGATAGTAGGGCACAATAATTCTGATACATCCAACGTCAGGGCAGGTAGATAGTGAAAACTTTTAGCTTCTAGTAGAAAATTATAAAAAAAGGGCGTATTTTTATCGGAACGAAATATTTTACCCGATATAAGGCTACAATATTACGTATGTAATGACATTATGCATGACTGAAACATACATACGTACATACAACGTAACATGATCAATTTTTATGATGTGAACAACAAGTAATTTACTGCCAAATATCCAACGTTATTCAGGCCCCATACTGTCGCTATTTCGCGCCCTCTCGACTCCTTCACACCTAGTAAATTGTGCTGAGTAACTTAAGTTACATAAAACACGTGAAAACATGAGAAGATCATAACGCAACGAAACCACAAAAAGCGTCCACGCAGTAACAAAAGCTATAGATGCGTGTAAACCGTACAATGTCGTTATTAACACCTGTAATTTACGACACGAAGCCCACGAAGTACAACAACAAGTTTTCATTTTTTATTAAGACTCCCTAATAGCCAATCCAAGTTTTGTACAGGAGAGCTTTCTATTAAGTAAAGGTGCGAGCACTCTGCACTACTCATCTTCAGGAATAAAGATATGTAATTAGGGCACCTACTGAAATTGTTTTAACCCAGACTACTTGTACTATTATGTACTCTGTGCCCAGACCAAAACCTGCCTGTGCGCACAATATTATAATTTTTTGAGATGAACACTTCTACAGGTTAGACAGATTATGGATTTTATCTTGTATAAGACCAAAAGTATGTCTGACCAACAACAGGAACACTACATTTATTTGGCATTTAAAAAAATTGTACCTAAGTAACCTAGCTTTGCTCGGAGCTCTAGTAGATTAAAAAAAAAGAATCACAAAAATAGATTACCTGAATTCGAACCCACCACATTCCCAATTTCAGAATAAAGAAAAAAACCAATCCAAGTATCGGACTGATATAATAGTGTCGAAATTTTTGATGATATTGGTGCACGACGAAAGAAAAAACATAATATGTAGCTTAAAAATGCGCAGTTTCCCAGGAGTAAAACCTAGCTAGACCGATTTTCTACCTGAAAACTCTCTGCATACAAAATTTCATGTTTCAAATACTTGCAGCCGTTGCCGAGATTACGATTTTATAATATATAATAATATATTATATAAAACGTAAATCTTGTATTTTGAAATGGAGAAATTACAATTTAAATTTACTACCAGGAAACGACGGAAAGTCAAATAAAATCTCTATAACGTCGATAACCACGCAATGCAATAGAGAGTATTCAATACCTGAGGAATACAAGCGGTAAGCTACTGCAGTGAAATTATAAATACCAATAACAAAGTCAGAAATAGCCTAAAAAAATATACCAAACCAGAAGAGTTTGTATAAATATGACATAGGACCTAACGAAAATTTATGTAGATGAAGATGGCAATTTGCAATTTGGAGAGCAATATCTGGAAGAATTAATTGTTGAACAGGTAGCACAAAAAGGCGAAAAAAATAGTTTTCAAGATTTATTTCAAAATGTAGTAGTAAATGCACAAGAAAATAGACAAAGCAACCTTAGGTACATTGCAGAAAAATTTATTATTGAAAAGTTTACAACCAAAAATTCGAATGCAAACTTATGGATTGACACGTTTGAAAGATACTAAGGCGGGTAAATAAGTCCGTGACTTTTTGAATTTCTAACCTCCTTACTGAAAAAGCAACACTACTCCTGTCAACAGGCATCTGTCAGTTGACTCCTATCAAAATTTGAACTTGCTGCGTCAGTTAGTTTGTGTTTTACAGCTATCTTTATCAGACTATCCAGTAACTTAAGGAAACAATGGAAAAAAGTGAATTTCGTGTGCTTATTAAGCATTATTTTTTGCGAAAAAAAACCATTACCGAGACCAAGGCTAAGCTTGATAAATACTATGGGGACTCTGCACCATCGATTTCAATGGTAAAAAAGTGGTTTACTGAATTTCGTTGTGGCCGTACAAGCACTGAAGATGCCGAACGTCCTGGACGCCTAGTTGAGGTCTCTACACCCGAAACAATCGAAAAAATTCACGATATGGTGTTGGCCGACCGAAGATTGAAAGTGCAAGAGATTGTGGAAGCCATAGGCATCTCGCATGGCTCAGTGGTTTCAATTTTGAATGATCACTTGGGCATGAGAAAGCTTTCCGCAAGATGGGTGCCGCGTTTGCTCACAGTCGACCACAAACGCAATCGTGTAACAACTTCACAGGAAGGTTTGGCGTTGTTTAATCACAATACGGAGGAGTTTTTTAACCGTGGACGAAACATGGATCCATCACAACACACCAGAGACCAAACAACAGTCAAAACAGTGTGTTTCTAAGGGTGAATCGGCGCCAAAGAAGGCCAAGGTGGGTTTGTCAGCCAATAAAGTTATGGCGACTGTTTTTTGGGATGCACGTGGGATAATCCACATTGACTATCTTCAAAAGGGAAGAACAATTAATGGGGAATATTATGCCAACTTATTGGACCGCTTCAATGAGGATTTGAAAAAAAACCGACCTCATTTGGCCATGAAAAAAGTTCTTTTTCACCAAGACAATGCAAGGGTGCACACATGTGCAGATGCCATGGCAAAAATCCATGAATTGGGCTATGAATTGCTCCCACATCCACCCTATTCTCAAGATTTGGCTCCGAGTGACTACTTCTTGTTCCCAAACCTGAAAAAATGGCTCGGTGGAAAAAGATTTGACTCCAATGATGAAGTCATCTCGCAAACAAAGGCCTATTTTGAGGACCTCGACAAATCATATTTTTTGGAAGGGATAAAAAAATTGGCGAAGCGTTGGACAAAGTGTATAGAGCTCAAGGGGGACTACGTTGAAAAATAAAATGATTTATTTATCAAAAAATCTGTGTTTTATTCCAAAAGTCACGGACTTATTGACCCGCCCTCGTAATGTGAGCGTTTTGATGTGACATCTGATGAAAAGAAAATAGAGATTATTAGATTATTTATGGATAAGAGTAACATCGATTGGTATAACTCAATGATTATGAAGCTAACATTAAACTCTGAATGGTCTGTCTGAAAATCAAAATTTTGCGAAACCTTTGCGAACAAAGGGTGGAATCCAGTTAATTTTGCTTTATCATATAAATATAAAGACGGTTCTCTACTAGATTACGCTATAAGAAAAAAAAAACTTCTACTTGAAATGAGAACATCAATTGACGCAGGCACCTTAATAGACCTGATAGCAGTAGGCTTACCAGAAAATATATTGCATAAGATTGATAGAGATATCTTAACAGATACAATTGATTTGTTTAATGAGGTAAGAAGGTATGAACATATGGTACAAAAAAGAATATTCACTGCAAAGAGAACCTATAGATCTACCTACCGAGCCGAAGCTACAAGAAATGCATGTAAAATTTTCGAAAACTTAAATAAGGGGTTACGATATCACCCTGAAGCTTCATGCTGGTTTAGAACAAAAGATTAAGATAATTTCAAAAGAAATTTGATTAGACATGTAAACAATTCTGTAATTGAGTAACGCGCGGGTTGTTCCAGCGGACGCACGTATTGATCTGCGGCGCTCGACTTGTACGTAATCGAGTTATTAGAATAGATACCTATCGCAGTTGTTTTTACACGAGTGTTTACAAACAAGTCATAAGGGCACTCCTGGCAACAGGAGTCCCTTAGTATCATAATGTTTGAACCCCAACAAGATCTTCAACCCACCGTCATGTCTACAACCACCGTATCATCTCAACCCACCGTGTTACCGCAGCTGGTACCTAAACATACAAGTTATGCCAATGTGACCTCTTCACTGTCATTTCCAAGAAAAGACCAAGCAATTATATTAGACTCCATCGATGGGATAGCAATAAGGGAATATCTCGTTTCGTTGACAGCCTTGATACCTGCTTCGTCGATAAGATTTGTATCGAGAATATCGAATGCTAGAATTTGTATTTACCTAGACTCCAAAAAAACAGCGGATGATCTTATTGACGTTAAAAAGAAAATAACGGTTAAAAATATATTGTTGGATATAAAATCATTAATTACTAGGAATAAACGCATAGTTTTATCAAATGTTTGCCCAGTGATTCCAAATTTTGTCATAGAAGAAAAGTTTAAAGAATTAAAAATTCAAATTTTGTCACCTATTTCTTTTGTTAAAATTGGTGTTCCATATCCTGGATTCTCACATATCTTGAGCTTTAGGAGACAAATATACATCAATCCAGAGGATGAAAGGCATCTTCCAGAATCCTTCCAAGTAAACTTTGATGGTACAAATTATTGGAATTACCTATCATCTAATTTTCTTAAATGTTTTTCATGCAATACGACCGGTCACATCGCAAAAAATTGCCCAAAGACTAAGTAAAGAGCACAATTACACACCAAGACGCTGAAGTAGGAAAAACAATAACCATTCAGGACAGAATTTTTGACTATAACAATTTAGAAACAACGCCTATTGTTAACCCTAAAGTAGATGTAATATATGAGCCTCAAACTGACCAGAAACGAATAAAACGCACCCATTCACCAAGCACCAGTGAGTCTTCAAAAGCGGAAATTATTAAACCTACCAACGTACTGAAAAAGTCAATGGAAATTTTGGAGACTGATGATGACTCATACAGCACTACATCACTTGAAGAAACAGAAATAAGGAAAAAATCAAAAAAGAAACTTAAAAAGACAGACACAAGATCTGACGAAGACACCTGGAGAGAAATAAAAGATAATATTATGAACTCAGAAAAAGAAGTTTTTCCAATAGATATTGATAGGCTTATAAGTTTGTTAGATAACACCAAAGGAAAGAAGAATATAAAAGAAATAGTTTATACTTACACAGATAACATTAAAGACTTAATCAAAATGTGCAATATACTACATGGAAAATTAAATATTAGTTTAAAAAATAGATGTTCGCGATTGTCTAGTAAGTTACATGGAATTTTGGATCCTATTTCTACGTTAAAAACTTAATTTACTTCAACACTATTAAATTTTTTTATATATTATAGTATTATTATATATTACTTAGAAACAAAAATATGAACATTTTACAATGGAATGTCAATAGTTATTATAAAACACTAGAAAATATTAAATTAATTATGAATGAGTTAAATCCATTCTGCATTTGTATACAGGAAACAAATTTCTCTTCCGATTTCAGTGCATCCATGAAAGGATTTAACTGCTTTTATAAAAATCGTATACATGGCAACAGAGCAAGGGGTGGCGTAGCCATTTATACTAAACCATATACCCTTCCTGAGAAAATAAATATTAACACAAATTTAGAAGCATTGAAAATTAAATTTCCGTTTAGGTTTACTTTATGCAATGTGTATCTTCCAATCAGTACTTCATTTAGTAAAAATGATCTCAATCACCTTATGAACCAATTACCATCTCCGTTTTTCATTCTAGGCGATTTTAACAGTCATCATTATTACTGGGGCTCTGATAAATGCGATACTCGAGGCAATATCATAGTAGATTGGCTAGAAGATCATAATAATATAATAATTTTAAATACTGGTAAACCAACACATTTTAATAGTAACACTGGTCGCACAAGTAACATAGATCTAATTATAGCTTCACAAAATATTGCAGCGTATTTTGAATGGAATGCTTTAGAAGACTTGTACGATAGTGACCATTTCCCTATTCTCATAAAAACATTTACAAGACAAAATATTCCAAAAAAGATTCAAGTCCCCAAAAAATGGAAATTTGATAAAGCCGACTGGTCTTTATTTCAGGATGTAATTGACAAAAATATTTCAAATTTATTTGACTTAGATAATGTGTGTAATGATACTCCCATAGACGAAATAGTCCTTAAATTTAGTAATTCAATTATTGATGCAGCAAATAAGACTATACCGATAAATTCAGGGGTGTTAAAAACAAATAATGTGCCCTGGTGGAATGACGACTGTAGAGTGGCTATAAAAGAAGCCAAAAAGGCTTACAGAAATTTTAAAAAATATGCTAGGGATGATCATGATTCTAAGTATAAAATAGAGTATAAAAAGAAGAGGGCGTTTTGTAGGAAAGTTCTTAAAGAAAATAAAAATAGATACTGGCAAAGGTGGACGTCTTCAATTAACACTAATGTACCTGTCAGCGAAATATGGAAAAAAATAAAAATAATTAATAATACTAATTGTGGCCCTAATACTATCGTACTTAATAATGGCGATGGTTCTTTATCAGTGAGCTCAAAAGAAACTTCAAACTTACTAGCAAATACTTTTGCAGCAAATTCTAGTAGTGATAATTACGATCATGAATTTATGATTTACAAATTGGCCAAGGAAAATGATAATATAAGATATGAATTACATAACAACTCGGATCCAATTAACAAAGATATTCTAATGCATGAATTAATGTCAGTACTCTCTCAAAGCAGTAGCTCTAGTCCTGGACCAGACAATATTCCTAAAAACATAATAAAAAATCTTCCTAATAGCGGACTTAAATATTTATTAAAACTTTACAATTATATGTGGCAAAAACAGTTGTTTCCAGATTGTTGGAGAGAAGCTCTGGTGATCCCAATACTTAAACCTGGCAAAAAATCTAGTGCACCATCAAGTTACAGACCTATAGCATTAACCTGTAATCTGTGTAAACTATTAGAAAAGATTATTAGCAACATAATTAAATGGCATACAGAGATAAATAATTATCTATCAAATTATCAGTACGGATTTCGACAATTTAGATCGACTTATGACCAAATAATGAATATAGAAGGCGAAATTTTAGATTCTTTAGCAGATAATAATTATTTGGTTCACGTAGCACTTGACATTGAAAAGGCATATGAAATGGTATGGAAGCATAGAGTAATCGAAATTTTGCAAGGCTTGGGTATTAAAGGAAACACACTTGCTTTTGTTAAAAACTTTTTAACTAATAGGTCTATTAAAGTGAGAATTAATAATACACTATCTGATCAAGTAATTATTGAAAATGGTTTGCCACAAGGATCGGTTATAAGTGTAATTTTATTTTTACTTGCCATCAATGACGTAATTTCATATATCGATAAACCCTTGAAGGGTTTTTTATTTGCAGACGACTTGACAATTACTTGTTGTGGTAAAACTTTAGATCCTACGTTAACACTTATTCAAAACACTATAAATAAGCTTCAAGACTGGTCCAAAAAGTCCGGATTTAAGTTCTCTAAAACAAAAACAGAATTCATAATATTTACAAAGAAAAAGAAAATAAATAGACATTTACAGCTATCTCTAAATGACCACAATATAAAAAAAGTAACTAACATAAAAATATTGGGGTTAACTTTGGACTCTAAAATGACTTGGAACATGCATTTAAATAAATTAAAACTCGAATGTAACAAAATATTAAATGTGATTAAAGTTTTATCATCACTGTCTTGGGGTGCCGATAAAAATTGTTTGATTAATACCTATAAGGCTCTTATTAGACAAAAATTAGATTATGGTTCAATTTTCTATGATTCTGCCAAACCTAGTAATCCAGAATGTTTAGAAAGCATCCAAAACACTGCTCTTAGATTAAGTATGGGTGCCTTTAAGACAAGTCCCGTTATGAGTATATTAGCAGAATCAGGGGAAATGCCACTTTCTTACAGTAGAAAACAACTTGTTCTAATATATGCTACTAATATAATTTCACAACCATCCTGTCCAATTTATGATTATTTTACAAAGTTTTCGTATAGCACAGAGTATGAGCTTCGCCCAAACCTGACTCAACTATTACGCATTCGAGTTAGGAAATATTTAAATGAAATTCAGTTTTGTTTTCCGTCTGTTTTTCCAAAAAAAATACCTGCTTATGGCCCATGGGCCACTTATGAATTACCTATTAACCTTGAATTAACTAAAAATCTTAAAGATAAAACCCCACAAATCATCTATAAAAGTTTATTTAATGAAATTAAATTTAAAAATCAAGATTGTATACAATTTTACACAGATGGATCAGTAATAGATAATAAATCAGGATGTGCTATAGGTACTCAAGATAATAGTTATTGTTATAAACTTACACATCTCAGACTTACAGATCTCCACAACAACAACAACACAACACAACAACAACACAACAACAACAACAAACACAACTTACAGATCTCCACACAATTTTTAGCTGTGAGGCTATCGCTATTTATAAAGCTTTAGAAATAATACAAGGTAGTAGTAATGTAGATAAATTTGTAATATTTTCAGATTCTAAATCGTGCTTGCAAGCCCTACAAAATATTAATAATAACGAACCACTTATATTAGCTATTCGAGAAAAAATTATAAATTTAATAGAAAATAATTTCAAATTTGAAGTATTGTGGATCCCTAGTCATCAAGGTATTGAAGGTAATGAGAAGGCTGATATAGAAGCTAAAAATGCTGCAAATTTAAATTCAATAGACCATTCCATTAACTCAAATGCAACGGATGTTAAAAACCACATTAAACGTAGAATAAAAAAAATATGGGATACTGTTTGGCAGGATAAAAATATAAATAGTAAATTATATGCCATAAGAAATTCTATTTTTGACAAAGCCCCAACTTCGTTTACTTCTCGAAAAGATCAGACCTTCATCACTAGACTCCGTATTGGTCACACAAATATGACACATGTACACATTATGAAAAAGATAGATAAACCAAAGTGTAAATGCAGGATGGATCTAACTATACAACATCTGTTAGTAGAATGTCAGGCTTATGCTAGTGAAAAACTATCATGTAACTTACCTAACAATATAAAGGACTGTTTAAATAATAATGGATATATACAGACAATTAACTTCGTTAAAAATATAAATATGTATCGGAATATATGGATGTAAATATAGTAGTCGCTAATGACCTTAGCTGTTAAAAAGCGACTTTAAATAAATAAATTTAAAAAAAAAAAAAAACTGTAATTGAGGCAGAGTTAAATGAAACTGAGCAAACAAACGAATAGTGACACCATTAATAACTATCAAACTAAAGGTAAATCGAAAACTACAAATAAATGGAGTTTAAGAACACTGTGGGTTTTAGAAAATCGCGTTCTTGTTTAGATGCTCTTTTTCGATTGGTTTCCCAAATTCAACTAGGTTTTAGCAGGGATTTATTTACTTTAGGATGTTTTATAGATATAAAAAATGCGTACAATAATGTTGACATTTCGATTTTGTTAAACACTTTGGATAACATTGGGGTGGGTTCAAAAATTTGCCATTACTTATGGTATTTCTTGAGTTCTAGACAATTAAATTTAAAGTATTCAGATAATTGTACCTTATCCAGAACGACAGGGCGTGGTCTCCCACAGGGTGATCCTTTATCCCCTTTATTGTTTAATGTAGATACTATGCACATTTGTAAAAGTATCGTTAATGTGTTTACCTCGCAATATGCTGATGATTTTGTTTTATACGGTTCATACAAAGTTGTTGCGGATGGTTGTCGAAATATGGAGTTAGCGCTAAAAACCTTTTCAAAATTGATAGAAAATCTTGGTCTAGAGGTATCTGAAAGGAAAACTAAACTTTGTTTATTTAGTAAAGGATGTAAAAGACAGGACGTTAATGTGTCCATTCAAGGGTCTAGACTGCAGGTTGTGGATTCTGTAAAATATCTAGGCATTTGGATTGACCGGTCTCTTAAGTGGGGTAAACACATAAACGAGATTACTCACAAAGCTGTTAAATTTGTCAATGTACTCAAAGTGTTGTCTGGATCTGGCTGGGGCGTGCACCCTATACATTTGAGAAAGTTATACATATCCATAGTTCGTAGTCGTTTAGATTATGGGAGTTTTCTATATGATACGGGTGTTAAATCTCATGTGGTTAAAATTGATAAAGTGCAAAATCAGTGTATGCGAGTTATAGGGGGATTTATAAAGAGCACTCCAATCCACGTTATGCAAAATGAACTTTGTTTGCAGCCTTTGCATTTGCGCAGGTATTATCTGGGTGGAAAATTTTGGCTACGATGTTTTAGTATTCGTAATAGTGTGATTGTAGAACTTGTTGACCGACTTTTTGATCACTGTAGTAGACCAGGTTATTGGAGTCGTAAGAAAAAGCCACTCATTACTGTCATATATGATTTATTTAAATCGACCCCTATTTATGTGTCGTCTCAGTTAGAAATGTTTAGTCTTGATACCTATGTGCAGAATATTAATTTAGACAACATAGTTTCTTGTTTTATAGATGTAATTACTAGACCTAAAAGGTATTTGGATAGTACGTATTTAAAATTTAAATGCAAGGAATGGATTAACACAAAATTTAATGGTTTTTATAATATTTATACAGACGGCTCCAAAGGTAAAGATGGTTCAGGAGCGGCAGTGTTTGACCCCCAGACTAATACTAAAATTAAATTTAAAGTAAACAGTAATGTTTCCATAATTTACACAGAATTAGTTGCGATGTCAGAAGCCCTTGCTTATATAAGTTGTGTCAATTACAATAAATTTGTTATTTTAACTGATGCTAGAAGTGCTCTTCAACACTTAGCTCGGTGCACCTCGTGTTTTCGAGGAGTACCGATAGCTTATACATTTTTAGACACTATTAGAAAGTTAGTGAAGTCTGGGGTAACCGTTCACCTTCAGTGGATACCGTCTCATATAGGGCTGGAGGGCAATGAAGAAGCGGATAGGTTGGCCAATGAAGCTGTTATGGATGGCATATCTTACAATATTGTTCCCTTTTATTCTGATGTAATACCTAAGTTGAAAGACAATGTACATAAGCTTTGGTCTGAATACTTTGAATACATGTCTGTAACCAAAGGTATCTGGTATAGAACGTTACGATCAGCACCTTGTCGATTTCCGTGGTTCAGTCCACGTAGGTTAAGTAATAGGAATATTTTAGTTATTGCATTTAGAATACGATCTGGACACATCCCACTTAATAAGTTTGCATTGTTAATGGGGAAGGCTACTTCCTCAAATTGCGCCGTGTGAGGGACTATCGAAAATGTCTACCACATCTTGGTGGAATGTGTCCGGAATGAATCATTTAGGAATTGTATACCTAATAAATATATGTTTAATAGTGTGGGAGGATGTAATATTGCGTTATCGGACCCTATGTCTAGTGACGCAATAATCTTGTATAGATTGGTTAAGTTTGGGCTAGACGTAAGAATTTTTTAATACTAATTTTTTAAGACTATCTATTGTTGTAGACTTATGAGGACGACATGGTCGCTTTCTGTTTGTGAACCAAGTCCTTAATAAAGATTTAAAAAAAAAAAAAAACGGAGTTTATGATTCAGGTTCTAATGTATCCTTAATAAACTGAAAAATACTTCAATTAAAAAATAAAAGAAGACATAATATAAATGAGGCAAGTCTATTAACGATTAATGGTGTCCAAAAGACGACTGGTTCGACAAAGTTATGGATTAAGATTTTTGAAATGGAAAAAGAGGTGGATGTGTACATTATCGATGAAAAGAATTTCAAGTATGATTTTCTAATAGGATTAGATTTCATTAAAATATTTAGATTAATTCAAACTGAAGATCTAACTATTATTCAGATTTTTTTTTATGATTATAGTAAGTAGTAGTAAGTAGTAAGATATAAGTATAGAAAAATATAGAAATGATATTAAAGATATTAAAATAAATTTCAATGAACACGTAAAAGAAGATGATATTGAAATGAAAATGATTCATTTAAAAGAAGATGAGAAATATAAAATAAATAAACTGATTGATACATATTACAAATCTGTTTTTGCCAAAGATAAATATGATATTGGCACTGTAAGTGGATATGAAGTTAGAATAGACGTATTAGTAGATATATACTGCAGCAAGAGGCCTTATAGATGCACTATAGAAGACAAAAAGGATATAGAACAGCAGATTTCAAAATTGCTAGATAATAAGCTAATAGAAGAATCTTATAGTCCATTTGCAGCACCGGTAACATTTGCATTTAAAAAAGAAGATAATAAAAAAACAAGATTATGACAACAAGATTATAGACAAGTTTAACCTTTCCCGTTAATTGAAGATTTAGTGATAAAGACTAGGAACTGCAAGTATTTTACAACTTTAGATGTAAATTCAGCTTTTTGGTCTATACCGTTACGAGTCGAAGACAGAAAAAAACTGGGTTTGTAACACAAGAATTAACATAATTAACGTAACACAAGAAGGACATGCCTTCCCTTTGTATTAAAAATGTCATGTCATGTCATGTCATGTCAATGTCATCAGCAATTTTTCAAAGGGCACTGAGCAACATATTAAGAAAATATAAACTTACTGACTTTACGGTTAATTACATTGATGACATTTTAATTTTTTCAAAGGATTTCGATGAACATATCAATCACTTAAAGCAGTTAATAAAAGGCCATAATAAAAGAAAGGATTCCGTCTAAAATTTACAAAGTGTACTTTTGCCTCAGGTTCTGTAAAATATTTAGGACACATAATTCAGAACAACTCCGTACAACCCTTAAAGGATGATATAATTTCAGTGCAAAATTTTCCAATTCCTAAAAATCAGAAGAATGTTAGACAATTTTTAGGAAAGATAAATTTTTATCATGAATACATCCCAAGAAAAGCAATAATTTTAGATCCTTTACATCAGTTACTAAGAAAAGGGCAGAAATTTTTTTGGTCTAATGAATGCCAAAAATCTTTTGAGATGATAAAAAACTTACTATGCTCAAAACCAATATTGGAGATTTTCGATCAAATTCTACCTATTAATGTTTATACAGACGCATCTATAGAAGGAGTTGGCGCTGTTTTAAAACAGGTACAGCCAGATGGTAAAGAAAAACCTGTAGCTTATTTTCCGAAGAAATTAACCGAAACTCAAAAGAAAAAGAAAGCTATTTATTTAGAACTGTTGGCAATAAAAGAAGAGGTAACGTATTGGCAATATAATAATTAATAGGAAAGGTTAATAGGAAAACCATTTACATTTTTTTCAGATCACAAACCTTTGGAAAACATGAATTTAAAATCGAAAACCGAGGAAGAACTAGGTGACCTATCTTATTATCTTTCACAATATGAATTTAAAATAATATACTCTCCTGGGAATAATAATTTTGAGGCAGACTGTTTAAGTAGGAACCCAGTACTGAATCCTGATGAAAACACAGATGAACAACTAAGGGTAGTAATATGATAAAAATTGAAGACATTTTAAAAGATCAAGAAAGAAATGAAGAAATACAAGAAAATTAGATAAATTTATGAATAAACAAAACGTATACTTCAAAAAGGTTGGAAAACGAGATAAAATAATTTTATCAGAGGAACTAAGTTTAAAAGTTTTGAAAAATATCTATGAAAATATGTGTCATATTGGAATCAACCAAATGCAGAAGACTGTTGGTAAATTTTATTCAATTAGAAATTTATCCAATAATATAAAGAAGATTTGCAGAAATAGCGAAATTTGTATAAGAAATAAGTCAAGAGGATATGATAAATTTGGATACATGTCTCATCTAGGACTAGCCACTGAACCTTTTGATATAATGTCTATTGACACAATAGGAGGATTTGGAGGTTCGAGATCTTTAAAGAAATATCTACATTTATTAGTGGACCATGTTACATGATTTGCATTCATTCTTACATCAAAAACTCAAACCGCTAATGATTTCATTAAACTATTATCGAATATAACGGAAACGGATGAAATTGGTATGATTTTGACAATATCCGGGAACTAATTCAAGTACTTTCAAAACATTTTTAAATGACAGAAATATACCCGTGGTATTTACAGCAGTTAACTGTCCGTTCTCTAATAGCTTAAATGAACGTCTTAATCAAACATTGGTAAATAATATCAGGTGTAAAATTAATGAAAAAGGCAAGAAAAAAGCTTGGACAAACGTAGCTAAAGAGTGTGTTAATAAATATAATGAGACCATTCACACAGTTACAGGATTTTCACCAAAATATATTTTATATGGAACAAATGACGTAACAATTTTACCAAAGGAATTGAGGAGCAGCACATCAAAGGATAATATAAATGGATAAACGATAAGAAAATTTATTTTGTTAATACAATAAAATCTCATAATTATAACAAACACCTATTTGATAGAAATCGGAAACAATAGAATATTAATTAAGGAGATTTAGTTTATGTTGAAAATGGGAATAGATTAAATAGATCAAAATTAGATGAATTAAATATTGGACCATATCGAATAATCGAAAAAGTGTCTAATTCTATATATAGGATAGATACAGGTCATAAAAAAACTGAATCAAATCTCTTTCATGTTACTAAACTGATTCCTGTACCTGTATTCGATTTAGAGAAATCTTAAAAAAAGAGGATTTTACTTTAGATAGTGAGATTTAAAAAAAATGATTTTTTTTCTCTTGGAGGGGGGAGATATAAATAATAAACTAAGTTTTTATTTAAAGTAGTGTTATGTGCTAGATATTTAAATATTTTTAGAAGAAATTATTTTGAAGTCTGATTGAGATTGTCAAATTTTATTGTGAAAATTATAAAATGGAAAAATGTTAAAAGCAAAGAATATAAAGATGTACAAAAGATTTTTATTTAATACCATACTGGAGGAATAACAATAAACATAATTGTCGTTTCTCGTATTTACAGGTTAGTTAATTTGTTATTTAATGTAGTTTTTAGTTTGTTTAAAAGTACATAATGTTTTTGATATCGACTTATAATAAACTCGTATTTACAGAGAAACAAAATAGTTTATTTTTCCTCCAAGATATTATCTTATGTATATATACAAGATTGTCTCTTTTAAAGTATAAGATGAATCATATTCGTTGTTTATGCTATTTAAGACCTTATAATTATTATTATGTCTATTCCTTTACCTAGTGCATGAATACTATTTTTACCTCCTGAAATAGACTCGACCCAACGACATATTTTTACAATAAAAAAAACCTTATAGCTATTGTAATGCTCACATGTTAAAATCTTAAGGAGAAAACGCGATTTTTTTTCCTAATTGTGTAGCCTCCTTTACACTGAAAGTTGGCGGCTATAAAAAAAAACATTATGAAGTTTTCAAAATCATAATTCTCGCGCACCTTGATGAATATTCATTTCTTTTGGGAGTGTAAATGATATTGAGGTGTAAAAAACAAATAACAAAAGTAACTACATACTTTTGTTATTTGTTACATAGACTTTATTATAGTTGAAACTTCATATCATTTTTATTTTATCTTCGTGTTTTATATAGAATTTCCACCTTTAGATTTGACTACGTAAACCGTAAAAAAATTGTCTAACTACTTAACCACTTATGGCCGCTGCAGACTACAACGATAAAACTGCACAGTTCGATTACAGTTGAGTGTTGACATATTTAGTTTGTGCACAGAATAGAAAATATAATAAAATAATATACTTACGTGCAGCTTTCATAGAATGATCCAAAAAAAAGTCTCTTGGGAAGGGACACAATTTTTGCCCACAATTTTTTCACACAATTGTGGATACGCCGAATGCTTGTAGTACCTAGTGAAATGAAATTGAAAGCTAACTATGAAACTGTTTATCTGTTCCTCTTTCTTAGTCTGTGGTATGCATGCGTGCTGTTAGGCGGCGTTTCACTATTGTATTTTAGAGAAACACAGAAGTCAAGAACACAATTTTATTTCGTAACTTAAAAAATAAAATTACTAACAGCGCTTCACTTTTTCGATAGGAAGGAGCAGGGCTCACTATACCACAATCGTACCACTTAACTACTAAACAACGCGACGATATGGTTTTATACTTTTATTGTAATAACTAAGCAGTTTATCTAAATTAAACGTGCATATAAGCTAGTCAATTTATCTAAGCCGATCGTGGTTATAATAATATCTTTTCCCTTAGTCTGGCTCAGCATTATGGTGCACGGACATAACAGTGAGCCATATCGGACGGTCTAGTATGAAGATGTAATACTGTATAGTGTCTACGTCCACAGTGACCGAACTGTGCAGTTTTATAGTTGTGGTGTGTAGCGGGCTTTAAGAGGTTACACAGTTTTTTTTTTTAATGTACTTAATAAATAATTTGGGGTTGAAGTTTGACTAAACACCTATTTTATTAAAATATTAATATGATTGTATGTTGTCATATAACAAGTAAGTCTGAAATGACTTAAGTATTTTAAAGTCTAGTCAAAATTGACCTTTATTCAGTAAACAAAAAGATACACATTTTATTGCAAGAGCTGTGCCGCGCTGCGCAGCGTGATTAACTCGCAATTCGAACTATTGCAATGAAACGTGTACCTTTTCGTGTAGTGAATAAAGATAAATTTAAATTGATATCTTAGAAAGTGCTCGTCGCGTCTTGTATCGGTGTGAACGGACGCTAACAAACTAAAACTAATTTCTAATGACACCATAGCGACTCTACAACTTCTATAAGTCCTTTTTAAAACATTTATGTTCCTTGTGTCGAATCCACTTGACTCGATTTTTTTCTGAGATGCCCCAAATTCTACGAAATTCGGGCCACGCAAACATGTGTCTTTCTGACTCATGTCACGTCAAAATGTTTAGGCGCCCGCGTCAATCGCTGATGGATGACTCATCGAATAGATCTATAAGCGTCAGTTCACAGCGAGTTGCGACGCGGCGTGGCATTTTTAATATGGCGATTCAAATTTGAACTTTATTCACTACACACGAAGATACACGTTTCATTGTAAGAGTTTCGAGTTCACGCTTTTACAGTGAAACGTCTTCACTGTTACAACGAAAATCTTCTTGTGTAGTAAATAAAGATCCATTTTAAACGCTATCTTAAAACTTCGTCTCGGAGTGAGCTGATCCTTACGTGCGTTTTGTAACGGGTATTAAATTAAGATTAGTTCAGATATTGCTCGCGACTTCGTTCGCGCAAAAAGTAAATCTCACGATTTAGGATAACTACTTTTTTACCCGACTCTAAAAAAGGAGGTGGTTATACGTTTGGCTGTATGTATGTTCAATGATAATTTCGCCATCTTTGGACCGACTTTCAAAATATTTTTTTTTTTAATGTAAAGGGTATTATCCGAAGTTGGTCCCGTTTTCACCAAAGTGGTGACCTGATGATGGGATCCATGAGGAATCGAGGGAATTCCTCGAAATTTATATGGACACATAATTATAGTGATTTTGACTTTTTCTGAAGTAACCCTTCTACCAAAATATGCTACCAAAAAGTAAGATTTTGCACCGAAGTATCCTGGATCCAAAAGTATTGAACAGAACTCCTGACTCCTTATAGATATAATAATTCCCCTTTTTAATTCGGCTAAAATTTTATTAAGATTTAAATTTTAAGATTTAAGGAATGTTACTTCTAGCATAAGATACAATATTGTACTCGCTACAAATGTGTGTTAAAAATTTAAATCCGTTGCTTAAATTTGACATAAATTGGCTGTTTTTCGGTCTATTTTGCGACCAAATGAAACCTGATCCTACAAAACTAACAATTGTTACATAAAGAGTACTTTTTTATCTAAAACAGGATTAAAGACTATTATTAAAAATTATGATTTTTAGCATAGCAAAAACAATTTTCCTGAATCTCTTCCACAGTCGAAACCGTAGGTGAATTTTAATTCGCTATTAGCACGACAGTTTTATCCGCAGTCCAAACCGCATAGACCCATCCGCGGTTTGGAATGCAGTCTCAAATGCGCGCACCGAACTGTATCGTGTGGAGGGCGCAAATGCAACATTGAGAAGAAAAAAAATGACAGCAAATTAAACAATCTAAAATCTTTGAAGGCACGAATTATGTCGAGGAACTAAGCATCTCGGTAGCGGCCTGCTCCTAGAATTCAAATGTTTTTTTATCATTTTTAGATGATTATTATTATGTAAGTTGTAGTAAATGACAGCCTGGCCTAGTGGTTAGAGCTTGGCTCTCGACTCGGAGGTCGTGGGTTTTATTCCCGCATTGGAACAACAAAAAATGTCGTTTCCAAGTTTGGTTAGGGCTTAAGACAATGCAAGCTGATCACCTGATTGTCCGACAAGAAAGATGATCCATGCGTCGGATGGGCATGTAAAAAGTCGGACCTGCGCCTGATCTCTCGCCAGTCGTGTCGGTTATCCGTCCCACCGGGCTATGAGAGTAAAGGAAGAGAGAGTGTTACGCACACACTTGTGCGCTATAAAATTACTCCTGCATAACTGGCCTGATTTCAATGAAACCGGCCACCGTCACAGAAATTGGTGTGGGGGAGTTATTATTTTATTTTTTATTAGTAAATGATTTTTTTGTCACAGAAGTCATCCATCCTACGGCAACCTAGACCAACGCTGCACGCGTCTTTTTGCGTAAAATCTTGATTTTATTCGTTCCTCATACTATAATTATTCATGGAAAAATATTATAACATCTAGAGTTCATGTTTCGAACATGCTTACGCCCGAGCTTATACATATTCGTTCGGATTTAGTGCGTATGGTTGAAATATAAAATTTGATGCGTCGTCCCGGGACCCACTTCCATGTAATAACCGCAGTAAGTGCCGCTAAGTATTTTCGATCAAGGACACAAGACCTCAGGGAAATTAACGCGAAGGGTGTACGCGAACCATGTCGGGAACTATTTATGTACGCGAACCATGTCGGGAACTATTTATGTACGCGAACCATGTACGGGAACTATTTATGTACGCGAACCATGTCGGGAACTATTTATGTACGCGAACCATGTCGGGAACTATTTATGTACGCGAACCATGTACGGGAACTATTTATGTACGCGAACCATGTCGGGAACTATTTATGTACGCGAACCATGTCGGGAACTATTTATGTACGCGAACCATGTCGGGAACTATTTATGTACGCGAACCATGTCGGGAACTATTTATGTACGCGAACCATGTACGGGAACTATTTATGTACGCGAACCATGTCGGGAACTATTTATGTACGCGAACCATGTACGGGAACTATTTATGTACGCGAACCATGTGTGCATCGAAATTTTACTTCCTGTTATGTTTTGAGATCCACAATTCATAGTCAACAACCATAGGAATACATGGTATTAAGTTATTAAATTTTGACATATACGACTAGCTGGTGCCCGCAACCTCGTTTGCGTGGAACTATTAATGGAAACGGTACCATAATTTTCATACAAAACTTAACTTAAAGTAGCTTAAATTACTCCTTATAACATCAGCTATCTACAATTGCAAATCTGGTCAAAATCGGCCCGGCCGTTTCAGAGATGAGCCGGAATAAATAGACAGCTGATGGACATACAAAAATTTAAAAAATGATTTTTTGGTGTGGGTATAGTAGTATATACTATAATATTATGCATTTAGTGCTAAGCTGTTAATTTGAAATTACAAACAGACACTTCAAATATTATTTATTTGTATATAGATACCAGATAAAGGTAAATAAACAACATACAGTACCTACTCATGTTTATCGCTGCTACTCCATAGTTGGGCGGGGAAAATATCAGAAAATCTTTACATTTTTAATTCTATTAGGTATCTTATACTTTAAACGAGACAATCTTGTATAATATACAATATATTATAATATATAAATCGGTTTCTCGAAAACGGCTGCAAGTATTACCATGAAATTTAGTATGCAGGGAGTTTTGGGGGAGAAAAATTGATCCTTGGGAGACTGTGCATTTTCAAGGTGTATAATTATGTTTTCCTTTCGTCGTGCAACAATATATCAATAATTTCGACTAAATTATTTCAGTCCGATTGGTAGTTTAGTATGCGTATGTATAATTTTTGCTTTGTTCGAAAATTTATAATGTGGTGAGTTCAAATACTTTTGTGATTATTTTTGTTTTTTCAAAGCTCGGTTACCTAACCTTTAAGCCAGTGTACGATTTTTTTTTTAATGAATTTAATACTATCCGTATGCGGTTTAATCAAGTAATTTATTAGTAATGTAGCAATGTGATTATTATCTATAATTTACTTCTTATTACTAATAAATAACAGCTGAGGGGAATACATTTCTTATAACGTATCTCATACAAAATTATAAGTTTAAAAAAAAAACATGCAAAGGTAAGTAAGTATCATTTTGTATATCAATTAATTTTTTTTATAATATTATATCAATTAGATTTCGACCACTGTGTGACCTCTAGTAATTGTACATTATTATCTTTTACTAATACATACAGGGTTTTATTAATACCTTTTCTTACAGATTATACCTACCTACATGAGTCACCGTTGTATTTAGGTCAGAAATAGAGAATTTCTTTTAATCGCTCAAATCTATTTTGGGTGGTTTGTGTTGGAAATAATTGAAGGATGATCTCATATATAATGAAACACTTATTTGGGTAATAATTAAGGTGAATAATATTCAATACTAATATATGGTAATTAATGGTTTCGTAGCTTTACGCGCCTGCTATTTTATATTAATAATATTAATATCTATGGACGCTTCCATCACGTCAATCTGTTCCCGTGGTAATCCAAGTAACAATTTATCGTCGTAGAATAGTTTAGTAAACGTCATTAAATTACCACAGCTAAGTCACACTAACGTTTATTAAACGCGAAAAGGGCCTCATTTATACGACCAACGTTTTTGTGTAATCGTCATACAAAAGTCACAAGTGTCTTCGTTGAAGTCATACAAAAGTCGTGTGAACGTTAAGAAATTACCACTTTCATCGCACAGTACCTAGTTGCTCGTTTTGCCATATTGTGGCCGTACAGGTGATTTGAATGACTAAAACGGTTTATTTGTGTCAAGTAACAACACCTGTACGACTGTTTTTTTTTTCTCTTGTTAGTGACTTGGTTACTTGTGGTTTTTGCCAAGAGACTTGAGTGCAAGAGAAGTATTTCCAAGAAAATAAATGATGATTGTTATCATTTTAATTAATTTTCATATCTTGAGATCTGTAACTAATACCATTTAGTTCTACTGGAAATTTAAGTTTTATGATAATATACCTATGTTAATGCTATTCAAACTACGCCCCTTCGTAGTTTTGTGTTTGAAACATTATAATATTAATAATAAAAATATGTTTTTTTTTCTTAAAATGGACGACTTGTTTCTTCTGTCGCATACTTACCTCTTTATGACGCTATAATGACAGTAAGTTGTTTTAAGGTTACTTCAAGACCATGAAATACGCCATCCGCCATTAATATTAGGGTTCCTCAAAAAAAAATCGTTGTTAATTTGTCAATATTCCCACAATATAAATTATCTTTAAATTTATTTCAGGCAAAAGCTGATCGTAGTAAAAGCGCAGTGCAGATTGCAAAACATTTTATTACCAATATTATGTTTATAATTTTAGTATATAATATAATTTTTAGAATTAAATATATATCAATCTTTTCATTAATATGGCGTTTAAAAGTAAAAATTTGGCTCAAATGCGTCAACAAGTTTGGGCATGAGTCAAGGCATGACTTTTAATCGACAACATGTAAAATAAAAGGTATATATAAGTCGCAAATGAAAAACCAAGTAACTCAAGTGTCTCAAATTGACTGCTGTAAAACAATATGGGGTTCGTTTTACAAACGTCATTATGAAAACGTGTATACAACTGCTTCATTATATTATACTTCATATTATATAAGTTTTTCAATCACCCAATTTGGTCAGTTGAAGTCGTTTATTAGACTGCGACGTCAGTATGACTATTGCTTTGTTGTACAAACGTTTAAGCTAAAACTATAATATAACGTCATGTAGTTATGTCTTGTCGACGCGCGTTGCTATGACCTGTTTATTATGACATATTGGTCGCACGATTAAAAAGTTAAATTAAAGACCTCTAAAGGACCTATTAGTCACCTCATTTCTATTATAAAACTGCAATACAACTGGAAGTTATACAATCCTTGACTTCTATGACGTTTTTGTTTGTTGGGAAGTTCTCGAAGAACTTGTGTTACGGGTACCAGACAACGGAAATATATGTAATACTTTTATATTATTCACATATTTATGATTTTTATTATATTATTTAATACAATATATATAAACATATTTATAAAGATATTATTTAATACACATCCATGATCCAGGAACACGGAAAACTTTTTGTTCCTTCGGCGAGATTCGAACCCGCGAACCCCGGCTTGAGCACCAACACGATTAAACACTGAGCCACAGAGGTCGTCGAATTTTATATTTTATGCCTTTGTCAATTATTTTTTAGTCTCCGACGAAAACAGAGTGGCGGTATATGTCCGACGCGTGTGTGTGTGTCTGTCCGTGGCATATTAGCTCCCAAACTGATGAACCGATATTGATCTAGTTTTTTTGTTTGAAATCTGACATGATCAAGATATAATAATATAGAAATACTTGCCACCTACACCTACTTAAGTATTTTTGTAATACCTAATCTTATATATAAAAATGGATTGCAAATCCAATGTCTCGCTATAACTGGCGAACGGCTGGACCGACTTGGCTCATTTTGGTCTTAAAAATAATAATATTTAACAATTAAATCATTTGTTTAAACTAACTCACCTCTATAAGGAACATAGACATTTAAATAAAGACAGTCTTCTGATTCTTGTGTGAGGAATGGTTTGATGCGACCCAGGTAGTGCTGTCTGCCCATAGACGGGGGGTTCCCCTTCTTGATTGCAGGCAGAGACTGGGGGCAGACTGGTGCGAACCTGGTCGCCATTTTCACGCCAGACCATGGTGGCGCGTTGACTGAAACAAGGAATGATAATAATGAATTTTGTGATATCTACAATAATTGTTAATGACACTTCGACAGGACTAAGTGTCAACTCACACCGAAACGAAACGATACGTTACATGGCGCTGCGTTTTTTAGATAGCTCATAAAAATTTAACTTTATTCATTACACAAGAAGATACATGTATCAATTACTATAGTCCATTTTATTGGCGCTGACATTTATTTCAAGAGGAATGCGTTTGAACGTAAACAATCAAAATATAACTTTGTATGAAGAAATGTAGGGCATTTCTAATAACTATCTCAAATGAGTAAAGAGTAAGCGTCAGCTCACGCTGAGATGCGACGCGGCGCTGCATTTTGAGATAGCGATTCAATATTGAACTCTATTTACTACACAAGAAGATACACGTTTCATTGCAAGAGTTCGAATTTACAATGAAACGTGTATCTTATTGTCTATTAAATAAAGTTAAATATGGAATAGATATCTTAATAATAATTTTTACTCATATCGACTCTAAAAAAAATCATTATAGTTCTTATCATATAAACAAAATTAAAAATTTTAAGTTACCCCCGAATTAATAAGCGGTGAGCAAGCTCATGATGATGAATCATAGTTAAAAACACTTTCAATCATATTAGCTTTTAAACAAAAAAAAAACTAGATCAATATCGTTTCATGCATTTGGGCCATGAACAGACACACACATGACAGACAGAGACATCAAACTTATGACTTCCCTCTGTTATTTGGGGGATTAAAAATAGAGCGTCGCGTCGTGTCACGTTTCGGTGTGAACTGACCTTATGTACTAGGTATAGTTCAAATTTTCGAAAAATGACTATTCGTTTCTTTACCTTTCAAGTTTATATGTACGACAGGAAAGATTTGTTTGTTTGCATTGAATAGGCTCACGAACTACAGGAGCGATTTTAGTGAAATTTGACACAGATATAGAGTAGGCCCCGTGGCCTATTTCCTACTTCCTTCTTCCCCGTGGAAGGCTATAGGCTACTTTTTATCGCGCCAAAATGTACGGTTCCTGCGGGCATTTCTTTCGCGCGGACGAAGTCGCGGGTAACATGCTACTACTATTATAATAGTGAAAGTTTGTGAGGATATTTGGGTCCGCGGATGGATATTTGTTACACTTTCACACAAAAACTATGCAACTGATTTTGATAACATTTGGCAATTTGATCAACGCAAATGCTTTTTATCCCGATAAAGCACAGTTCCCGTGGGATACTGTATGTATCTAAACGGGCGAAGCCGCGGGCAAAAGCTAGTCTAGTATAAAATAATATACCGCAGAATGAAGGAGAATAAACAATTTTTCTGCATTTATAATATCGCCATGCTACGCTTGTTATTTTATGAAAACTCAGTCTCATAAGAAATACAATCTTCTTAAGTTCACGTGTTCTTTTGCGCCAGAATAACTCAATGTATAATATCTACCTTATAGTGTTTTTATGCAAAAACACTTTGAAATTAAGTGTATTTATTTAAAATATTTAAATATTTAAAGTGGATTTGAAGCAATAACTGTTTAAATCAGGATAACCATTTTAGATTCATCATTAGTAGTCAACTTTGAGTACAGGCTTACGAGAATTGTGTGAACGGAGGAGCAATAAATTTGTAGCAATTGTAGCGGACTAGGGTAGAATTTTGAGTTGAACACACGATGAAGAGGTAATAAATGATTTAAAGGAAATCCTCGCAATTATTCATACCCAATAGCAACCTCTGGTTTGGTGTCTTTGATTGACGTTAGGCGGTACTTTGATAAGTGATAATCAATGTATAAATACTAGAAATAAGCATAAGCTAGATGTTCCAGTGATAAGACTTAGCAAAGTAAGTAAATCTTTTAATGATTTTGTTAACGATTGCACACCTTGGGAATAACATTTCCCTGTAAGGCTGTCTCTATGTTCTTGTGTACTTTTGTCTTTTTTTATATTTAACATAGATTTAAGTTTACAATGTAAAATATGATAATAATAAGAACAATGTAAAATACATATTCGTTTTAAAAGAACTATATTCTATCTTTTTGCTAATACATGGCCCCGTGCGAGTTTCTTACGCCGGATCTTCTCGGCGGGTTAGGGTTGAACCGGTGGTAGCTTTTTCTGTTGACTTTCCGGAAAATGCTTGTTAAATTAAGTCTCATGGAAATGAAATGTTTCAATTCATTCCGAGAATTGTGGCGCTTTGACATCTTCTTTTTAATTTTATTAATAATCTTTTTAGTCAATAGTTCATATTATGTGGATTTTGTATACATTATAATGAATGAATCAACATACTTGAATTTAATTAAAATACGTTTGTTTTGTGTTATATTATGTTTTAATGACTGTTGGGTTATGTAATGTTATTATTTCTTTGCATGAATTTTTTATTATTAATAATTAATAATATGATTATTATATACTACTATTAATGTTATTATTTCCATGCCCTAAGATATGAAACTGTGATCAAATTATTAAATAAACACCTATGTAACGATTCTCATTCTAAACAGTCCATCATATGTTGATGTTTTGATTGGTCTCGACGCTCAACTAGATACCGCTGGCATATTTGAAACATGCGGCAACAAATAGTATGCCGAAGTCAGCATGCCCAAACTCGTCACATTGAAATCTTCGTGTCAGTATGTACTGTATTCACGCACACTAGAAATTGTCTTACACATAATGATGATAAATCTACAATAATGAGTTGCCGCATTCACAGAGCTGTTGTTGCTAGATAGCACGGTATCTTGTCGAGCGCCGAGACCAATCATTTATCTATGTGGAGTCCAAACAAATCTTCAATGATAACGTTAATTACGCGGCTATATATTTGGAGCACATCGTTTAGGCAAAGTGTTGCCAACACGTCAGTTTGAGACGTGAACAAATGATTCGGATGCTTTTTACTTTTAGGGTTCCCTTGGTTTTATACAAAACTAAGTATTAGAATCAACTAAGAATCCTCACCAGAACTCTAACTTGGTAATGCAAACTTCACAAACACCTCAACAAAATTGGAGTCGGTGATACAACGATGCAGATTCTGCGGGGAAAAGGACGAGACTCCCCTCCACGACTGTCCAGCACTTCAACAGAACAGAAACAGGCACGAATACTCAACCACAGAGGAAATTATTAGCACCAACCCCAACCATATCGTTCAGTTTATGAGCAGAGCAGGCCTGGGGCTTGATTTTGACATGCCTTTGATTAAAAAAAAGTAGATGTTGCCCACGACTTAGTGCGCGCAAAAGAAAACCTGCATGCTTCCCCGTGGTCTATTCTATACCTGTGCCAAATTCCATCAAAATCGATCCATTAGTTTCACAACCTATTCAATGCAAACAAACATACAAATCTTTTATCTTTACAAAATTAGTAGAGATTTGATTTAAAAAAACTCTGTAGATTTACAACTCACACATCTACAGATACCTTCCTAAAATAATACGAACTTGGTTTCTTTTTTTTTTTCAATCCGCATTCCGCGGTAATTAAGAGCTGCTTCTCTTACAAGATGGGCTAGTTTTTCCAATTATTTTTATTGTTTCCTGAATTCCTAAAGTAAACCTTGCAGCCAATATTGCTGGCGTATAAATAACATTAAATCATCTATATTGTAATTTTTCTCGTGACTGTCATAAGAAATATAATAGTCCAAAGCGTTCTACGACACGTTGCCACTTTGGTGAAAATAATGGTAAATTAGGCCATGCAGATTTATTTTAGTCATTCTATTTCTTAGGATTCCATAGTAGGTACAAGGAACACTTATAGTTTCGCTCTATCCGTCCGTCTGTCCGTCTGTCCAATTAACTTCTTTAACGATAAATTAGCACAATTATAGATTAATGATAGACTGTACTTTTGGCAGCATTCAGTAATAAAAAATATATTTTAGGGGTACTACGCTACACATACAAGAAGATGTGGGTATGGGTAGCCCTGTTACCCATACCAGGCTAGATACGCAGGAGTAATTTTATAGTGCCCAAGTGTGTGCGCAGTACACAAGAGCACTCTTTCTTCCTTTACTCTCGTAACCCTGACTGGAGAGAGATCAGGCGCAGGTCCGACTTTTTACATTTCCATCCGACGCATGGATCATCTTTCTTGTCAGGCAATCAGGTGATCAGCCTGCTTTGTCCTAACCAAACTTGGAAACAACAATATTTTTTTTGTTCAAATGCGGGAATCGAACCCACCACCTCCCGAGTCGAAAGCCAAGCTCTAACCACTAGACCACGGAGGCTATTTTAGTAAACAGTATAGATATAGATTGCACCTAAATGGCCCCAAACATTGTTATTATACATAATATTCAGTGCAGTGCAGTTATGAAATCACGAGTGCGTAACTTTTTCTCGTATGAAGATTTTTTTCTGTCAAATGTACGTCATAGCCCATCCTTAGTTTTGATATCTTTGCCTATTAGAGGTGGAAACTTGTCACTTTCTACCCTGATACATCATGCTAAATACTCTTTAGGAAAATTATTTTAAAAGAAACCGGACAATAAATTTGGAAGTAATTTAAAGAAACATAACCTATTGCACATTGATAGTAACGGAACCCTCGTCAGACATGTCCTGACATGCTTGTTACGGGTGAAATTAAAAATAAAATAAGATTCTCCGTGACAATATATATATTTAAAAAAAGGAAAAAATAGGGGTCGTGGGCAGAAGGCCGTATGGTCTGGACTAGCCTCTTGGTGTCAAGGTAGTGGTAAGGAGCTTTAATCCAAGTGGGAACTTAGCTGAGGATCCAGCTGTCTAGCACGTGGCGGATGCGAGCTAGGGCTACAACTCCTGGAAGCTTCTCCGTCACCGCTGCGTCCGTTCGTCGTAGATAGATCGTCTCAGAAAAAAAAAAAATCCCCGTCCAATGACTATCAGCACTCTGAACTCCAGCTAGATATAAGTCCTTTTAATTGGTGCCTCGAATGCTGTAGTTGGCGGTGTTTCGTGCCCCAAACCAAGTTCCGTGATACACGGGATTAAGAATTAAAAGAAACTGGAAAAACTTCAACAATAAAAATTCTACTTCGTCTTCTAGCAGGAGGAAAAAAGGCCCTGTCATCTCGCGACAGCCCTTATATACTCCTACAGACATAATGTTTTTTTTTTAACTGACAACTAGCGGTAATGCAAATTCCAACCGCCACAATAAAGAGATATTGGAGATGAAGCTCTAGTTACAAAATCTTTGCCAATAGATGGCGTCGTCTAACATAATTTAGTTATTAAAGTTAACAATAACAGCCAATAGATGACGCTAGGAGCGTCGTTATAAGTTATATTAATGCGTTAAAATGTAGCTATGCTACATATCCCCCCCTGTTACCGAAGGATTTTGACTGATCACAGGAAAAAATCCAGAAACAACTACAAAAGAAGTAAACTTGTTAAAAAAAAAAATTGAAAAAAGAAAAAACTACGACGATGGAGGTTAAATGCTAGTCTTGTGTCTAACGCGCAAACAACCGACAACCTTTCATACTACGATTCACACTATAGTCATACATCCCATACATACATCCACTTACATTATTGCATCCCGAACCAAATAATATGATCCGAGACGCCCTAACATGCGAGTATTGTTTTCCATAAAGAGGAAAACAACACAAGTCGAAGATAATAATGTACACAGCTATAACGTTATACGACAAGATAACGAACAGCGTCTGAATAAAGCGCGAAACTACTAGCCTTCCTACAATAGTTAACCAACTATTTTGATAAAATTGGTAGCTTAAGGTCTTTCAAATGCCAGGCACCAAGATCTTTGCCTTGCATGTCTTGCAGAACGTAAACTAACGGAGAACGTTTACCTACAATTTTACATTTTATAAATTTAGGAGCCAACTTTTTGCTAAAATGTTTCTCCTTGTCGCTGAGAAAATAAGTTCTCTTAAAAACGACATCACCAACGTTAAATTCAGCAGGCTTTCGTCTCAAATTATATTGAGCAGTGCTCTTAACATGAGCTTGCCAAAGACGCATCTGAACGCTGTCAAACAAAGATGACATACACCTCAAATTTTCGGCGTAGGCGTCACGAGGCGAAAACACGAGGTCTTTTATACTGTCGGTATCTAGGTAGTGAGTACCGCAAGACACTAGTTCCCTACCATAAACTAAAAAAGATGGTGTAAAACCGGTTGCCTCATTCACCGAGTTGTTGATGGCGAATTGTATTTCGGGTATATGTACATCCCATGACCTATGGTCTTCTTCCACGTAAGTCGAAATACAAGTGATAATGGTCCTATTGTAGCGTTCGACCGTATTTACCTGAGGGGTATAACGCGGTGTTAAGTAAACTTTAGGTATATTATATTTTTTTTAAAAACCTATTAGTTTCGTTACTAACGAACTGAGGGCCATTATCCATTATAATAGTTTGTGGTACACCATGCACCAAGAAAACACTATCTTCTAAAATTTTAATTATAATATCGGATGTAGCACGTTTCATAGGAAAGATAAGGCAAAATTTTGAAAAGCAACAAGTTACAACTAAAATAAAATTATTACGTTTTCTAGTAGTAGGTAATGGTCCCATTATGTCAACTGAGATGACATGAAATGGTCGAGAGCATTCTTTTGGGCGACCCATTTCACCTAAAACTTTATGATTTTGAGACTTATACTGTAGACATTTAGAACACTTAGAAATGTAAGTGACGACATCGCGATACATATTAGGCCAAAAGTAGTTAAGTGCGAGCCGTCTATAAGTTTTAAAAATTCCCATGTGACCAGCAGTGGGCTCATCATGGTTAGCACGAATAATTTCTTCGCGAAAATCTTTAGGAACTACCTCTTTCCAAGAAAATTCAGAAGTTAAGTTATGTTTATTTTTAGAAAGCCTAAACAATCTATTATCTTTAATCGTAAAATTTGGAAAAGAAGATGGCGTGTTATTGCAACCGTTAAAAATATTAAGATACCAGGTATCAGCGCCGGTATAGTTTGTCCAAGTAGAAATTGCGTTGATGTTAACCGCTCGAGACAAAGCGTCTGGTATAACGTTATCACAGCCTTTCCTATGTTTAATTTCAAAATTAAATTCGGAAAGTCTGACACACCAGCGAGCTAGCCTACCAGTGGGGTTGGACAAAGACAAGAACCATTTAAGAGCACTGTGATCAGTATAAACTGTAAACTTTTTACCGTTTTCTAAATAACAACGCCAGTGTTCTAAAGCTACTAAAACTGCTAACGTCTCACGCTCCGTAATCCCATAAACTTTCTCCTGTTTAGTTAAGGAGCGACTCATGTACGCGACAGGGTGTTCTTTACCTTCGAACTTCTGGGTGAGTATGGCCCCAATACCATAGCTACTGGCATCTGTATGAACCTCAAAGGGTTCATTGTAATCGGGACAGCGCAGTACTGGCGCGGAGACCAAGCTCTCCTTAAGTTTATTGAACGCCAAGTCCGCCTCAGGAGTCCACTCGAAAGGAGGGGCATTCTTACGTGTAGACGTTAGTTTATTTAAGGGCCCTGCCAGAGTACTAAAATTAGGCACAAACCTTCTGTACCAAGTGGCAGTACCAAGAAAACGTTTTACACTTTTCCTACAAGTAGGTGTAGGAAAATTTATGATCGCGGCGACCTTATCAGGATCAGTACGAAGACCGTTGCCGTCGATTACATAACCTAAATATTTAAGTTGAGGCCGAAAAAATTTACACTTTTCAAATTTTACAGTCAAATTAGCTTCCTTGAGGACTTGAAGAACCCTCAAAAGAGTAGCTACGTGTTCATTATAATCCTCACTAATAATAACTATATCGTCTAAATAACAAAATGTTTTATGACCAAAGTTACGAAATAAAGCATCTACTAAACGCTGCTGCGTAGCAGGTGCATTCGTCAAACCGAAAGCCATGCGTTTAAAACGAAACATTCCACGACCCGGAACATAAAAAGCAGTCTTATCGCGATCGGACTCATTAATAGCAGTCTGCCAGAAGCTGTTAGAAAGGTCAATAGTACTTAGGTAACGAGCGTCGCGTAAGCTGTCTAAAATTTCCGAAATGTACGGTAAACTATAAGCGTCTTTTTTAGTGACAGAGTTTAACTTACGACTATCTAAACAAAATCTAAATTCGCCAGTATTTTTCTTAGGCACCACTAATACAGGAGAGCTCCAAGCAGATTGGCACGGCTCGATGACGTCCATAGCCAACATTTCGTCAACTTGTTCAACTAAAATACGTTGTTTTTCAGGCGACATCCTATAATAACGTTGACGGATAGGTAACGCATCGCCTGTATCAATTTTATGAGTGATAAGAGAAGTTAAACCTAAACCTTTCTCTTCAAAAGAAATAGAACGAAATTGTTTTATTATGTCGTCGGCTACCGAGCGCTCAGACGAACTCAAATTTTCATAGCCGTTAATGGCCGGCTGGGTCACCTGATGAGAAGTGATTTGTTCGGTAGCCGTACTAGAATTAATAGAATTTAAATATTTAGGACAAAGTTTAAAAATACGCCAGAAGTCAATACCTAAAATGAGGTTAGAAGTAACCTGAGGTACTACGTATAATTTTAAAATATGAAATTGATCTTCAAAACGAATAGGTAAATTTATATAACCTATAGACTTTAAGCATTGACCGCCCGCGGCGAAAATTGAAATATTATTATCATCATTATTGATAGGATAGCCTAGCTCAATAATGTTTAAATGAGAATTATTACCTAACAAAGAAATGCAAGAACCCGAGTCTAAAAGACCGCGCATGCTAAAAGCGTCTATGTGTATATTGACATAAGGTCGAGAATCTAAATTGTTGTTAATACATCGGACCGTATTAATGGTGTAATATTTAAAAAATGTGCCTACAGTTTTAACCCATTGTTTCCGATCATCAAGGTCGGTATGGTTAGGTATAACACGATCCGGTAAAACTAGTTTTTTGAACGATATTTACCAAGACAACGAGTACAATCGGGCCGGCGCACGCCTGGATTGCCACAGCCAAAACAAAAAAATTTCGACTTATCCGCTGTGCACTCATAAGATCTGTGCGAGTTAACCTTACAACGTAAACCAAATTTAGGGTTATTCGAATGCAAACTATTAACATGATTATGTGAATGTTTAAAAGCAAAACTATTATTATTATTAGGTGGGTTATTAGAAAAATTATTATTCCGAAATGGTCTACTAAAAGTTTTATTAATAGTTTGTTTGTTCTCAGTTTTATTACTATTACAAGTATAAGCTAGGTCCGGTGCTAAGGTATCCGACGTTATCCTAGGCGGTTCATGATATAAAGTTAGTCGAGATTGTACATCCTCATAGTTCTTACAAAGAGACTGTAGTTGTTCAATAGAGTTGACCGTAGGAGAAGAAGCCAAAATGTTTGCATAGCAAGGTTTAATGTTGTGTAATAAGATTTCCAACTTCTCACTCTCTGGGACAGGTTTAACGAGACGGTTGAACATTCCTTCCATTATAGCAATATAAATTATAATGGCTTCTTTTTCGCCCTGAGTTCTACTACGGATTTCCGACATAAACCGATAATCAAAACTCGGTTTGTCAAAGTCACGATACAAAAGATTTAAAAGTTCTGACCAACTGTTAACATTTTGATAAACACTTCTATACCAATGTAAGGCATCACCAGTAAAAAGATCAAAAGCGTGAGAGAGAATCTTTGAATCGCTAACGTTATGCTGTGTACAGTACTCATTCACTCTAGAAATAAACGCGCGGACACAAGACTTGCCATCAAATTTAAATTTTTGTAAATCAGCTAGATTATTTTTTTCACATTGAACTGTAATATTTAAAGGAGGCATAGGTGGTGCTACAGCAGGAGCTGGCATCACGGAACAACTACTAGACCCCTTAAGTTGATGTAATAAACCCAAATAATTTTGAAATTTTTGTAAGCAACTATTATATTGTACAGCAAACGGTTCTATATTATTAGTAGAAATTCTATTAATCCTATACTCAATGTGGTTTAAATTATTCTCAACTCTAAGCAATGAGTTACCATCGGAGTGAGAATCTAATTGTAATTTTATTTTTGTTAGGGTTTCCTCAATCCCCGACAAATCATCTTTTATAGAAAGACAAGAGTCTAAAATATCTTCAGACGGGTAAAGCTCAGCTAATTTAACTATTTGCTTTCTTAACTCCACAACGGTGGAAGCTGGTGTTTCATTTCTAACCAAAACTTCATACTCCAATTCTGATTTTTGAAGAGAAAAAAATTTAATTTTCTCCGGCATAATGAGAAGTTAAGTTGTCAGAAGTAAAATTTATTAAGAAGTTAAGTAACTTATTAAATTCAAAAGCTTAAAAAGAAATTAAGTTTTTCCAAAATAAATCAATTAATGAATTTATCAGAAGTTAAATTCAATTTTAAAAGTTAAATTACCAAGTAAATTCAAGAAAAATATTCACAAGCCTAACGGTGAGTATATCTGTGTTGAGAAAATACAAAAATAATCAGATGTATTCTCTAAAAAAAAATACACAAAAGAAATATAATTTGTAATCAGTACTATATAAGATAACTAACTAGAAAACAACAAGTTCTACAGACTATATGGTACAGACCATATACACTAAGATGAAAAAACAAACAGTATAAAGTTTATTAACAATTTTAAACTTTACACAACAACAATATGATTACTAGTTACTAATAAGTATATCCAACGCTCATTGTAAGTTAAGATTAAAATAAAGTTAAGTTAAGTTAAAGTGATAAGTCAATAGCAAAATAATTTAGAAAAACAATTTAAAGTTATATGTAAATATTTATGTTGAAGTAAAAAGTTAAATTAAAGTTTAATTAAAACAAGGTTAAGGCCAAAAAGATCACATAAGCATCATTGAAGATGATGCTGATGTGTGTGCATGTATAGTGTGGGTATGTGTAAAATGTATACATTTTACATATATGTATGATAAAATAGATAATATACAATATAAAATGAATATCAATATCCTGCCAAAAAGACAGGACCAAAAAAAAATAGAATAATAATAAATATGTTTAATAATAAAGAATAAATTTAATAGTTTTTATAAATTTAATATTATGTCCACTGAGAAAAAAAAACAGGGTTCCTTATGTATCACGGAACCCTAAGAAAAAAAACAGTGGGTGTGTGCTTGTAACGTTACCTGCCTCTTACACGTGTCCGTTACGTAACCTGAACCAATTCTACCCCGGGCCCAGACGGGTAAAAGTACTGAGAGAGTTGGATATGAAAGACGGCACAAGACAAACACCAAATACTGGACACACAGACCCAAGAAGAGACACCAGATGCCAGACCAGACAAAACCACGTTTATGGGCGCCAATTGTTACGGGTGAAATTAAAAATAAAATAAGATTCTCCGTGACAATATATATATTTAAAAAAAGGAAAAAATAGGGGTCGTGGGCAGAAGGCCTGATGGTCTGGACTAGCCTCTTGGTGTCAAGGTAGTGGTAAGGAGCTTTAATCCAAGTGGGAACTTAGCTGAGGATCCAGCTGTCTAGCACGTGGCGGATGCGAGCTAGGGCTACAACTCCTGGAAGCTTCTCCGTCACCGCTGCGTCCGTTCGTCGTAGATAGATCGTCTCAGAAAAAAAAAAAATCCCCGTCCAATGACTATCAGCACTCTGAACTCCAGCTAGATATAAGTCCTTTTAATTGGTGCCTCGCATGCTGTAGTTGGCGGTGTTTCGTGCCCCAAACCAAGTTCCGTGATACACGGGATTAAGAATTAAAAGAAACTGGAAAAACTTCAACAATAAAAATTCTACTTCGTCTTCTAGCAGGAGGAAAAAAGGCCCTGTCATCTCGCGACAGCCCTTATATACTCCTACAGACATAATGTTTTTTTTTTAACTGACAACTAGCGGTAATGCATAATCCAACCGCCACAATAAAGAGATATTGGAGATGAAGCTCTAGTTACAAAACCTTTGCCAATAGATGGCGTCGTCTAACATAATTTAGTTATTAAAGTTAACAATAACAGCCAATATATGACGCTAGGAGCGTCGTTATAAGTTATATTAATGCGTTAAAATGTAGCTATGCTACATGCTCTAGGTTAAGTTTTGGAACGAAGTTCCTTATGGCGCGTTGCGAATGGTATTGGGGCTGGACGGATTATAGGCACGACACTTTTTGCCACTCGAAATCACAATGCAATAACGACTATTAAGAATGATACAAAAAACGACCTTATCACCTTGACAATAATGAAGAATTTTGCAATTACACATTGTGCCTGTTATGACTGTTACATATTTTGACTAGCTAGCCGGGCCTTAGGTATGCGAGCGGGGTGGGACGGAAGAGCGCTTGATGTTCGCGCGCACTATATATACTTAGTTCAACTATTTGTTTTGTAAACAAAATTGAAGTATATATATATATATATATATATATATATATATATATATATATATATATATATATATATATATATATATATATATATATATATATATATATATATATATATATATATATATATATATATATATATATATATATATATATATATATATATATATATAATATATATACATAATATATAATATATTATAACTTCGTATATATATATATATATATATATATATATATATATATATATATATATATATATATATATATATATATATATAATATATATACATAATATATTATAACTTCGTTCCATCCGTTAAAAATAATCCTTAGTACATATATTAATTATACAAAATATGGATGCTAATAATTATAATAATATCCTTATTATAATTATTAGCATCCATATTTTGTTATTTTTTTTATCAGTACTTTACAGGGCGAAATCTTACCTGGAGGCATGAACCTGAGGCTGCCAACAGGAGGAGCAGCATACGGCACCCCAAGATACATCTCCACAGGCTGCAGATCATAATTACGACCAGGTTTTACTATCAACCCCCTGATAGCACCCTGTCTCAGATGGTATTCCCTTGTCAAACGCTTCTCCTCCTTCGGGAAACTTCGAGGGTCATCGTACACCCTCGCCTCATCCGTCATCGGGAGTAAGAGCGAGATGGCAATGCAAATAAACAAATTATGAGTGAATACAGTCGCGTGCGCTGCCATTTTGTACTTTGATTTGCTTTCATTGCTCTCAAAATATCCTCCGCTTTATGGCTTGTTTATTTTTTTGTTTGTTGTGACTCATTTCATTGCGATTCAAAGAAAAATCAATTTAAGTCACTGTTTTATTATTGTTTAAACAATAGGCACTGTATTAACAATAGTCACATATTGTCACACATCATGTTTTTCGCGAAAATTCCGCATTCAATTCACTACCCACAAAACAGTTAAAAAAACACAATTTCATGAACACTTTTATTATTCAAAATCCATATGTATCAAACACGATCGACATTCACAAATATTTGAATATTTTAACGTGAGCCGAAAACATTTGGATATGACGATGCGATCCGCGCTGCGCGGGCGCACAACTGGATCCCGCCCAAAACTGTCCCCACTGTAGTGTGATACAGAAATATCACGGAATGTGGCTCGGGCGGGCGGGCTTTTCCGGGATATATCCTGAGATATTATGATGAAATAATATAATAAGCTTTAGTCATATAATAGTCTATTAACTTATACTGTATGAACTACATTTATTTTTTTTATCAAGACGTACATAGTTTATACATAAATAATATATGATATTATATAACATTATTTGAATAGGCACACATTAATTTGCAGATTTTTAATTCTATGCCTATATCTTAACTATATTAAAAAGATGATATATTTGTTTGTTTGTATATTTGCATGTATGGATTGAATAAGCTTCGTAACTACCGGACCGATTATGGTGGAATTTTCCATGGATATAGAGTTGACCACAAGGGAGGCCATAGGCTACATTTTACAGCGGAAAAATGTACGGTTCCCGCAGGATTTCCTTTTAATGCCGTGTTGTAGATTTTCCTTCTTCGCAAAGTTGTTGTTAAACAGCTTCGAACTTTTGGAGTGTATGATATTTTCATTACATGTGTACCGACCGCGTCAGTTTTTTGTAAAGATAATAAAATTACTGATTTTAACACTGAAAAGTTTTTAAGGGACGTTTTGATGTCACGAAGCTGATGTGATTAATGATTGGTAAATCGAACTTTTGATGTCTAAATAAAATAAAAAATAAAAATCTTTTTATTCGAACAAAAAACAAGGTTTTGTTTTCTGAACGTTAAACAAAGAAAAAAAAAGGATTATAATTACCACTATACATAGTTTTGTGTATCTAGCTGGATTTAGTCACTGAAAGATGTTCTTGGAATACTGTTGGTTTATTTGCTTGTTGATACAATTTACAAACTTGTTAATTTTGCGAAGATGTTAGATGCGAGAGAGCGAAGAAAAATTGCAGAGTAAAAAATGAGAGCTGTCAACAACGGATTTCCGGGTTTTTTTTTTTTTTTTTATTATTATTATAAGTCATTAGTCTCAAAGATTATCAACACATAGAATCTATACTCTAGAGATCTCGACCGAGCTTTCGATGTATCCTCAGATGTGTATCACGTGTGTACCGCGGCAGTTGACCACGGTGCAGAAACCGGGGATATTTCGGTCGCGCCACGTGCGGTAAACATCCGGACCGACCACTTTTGAACATTACTGATAAGTGATTAGCAGGTGATAAAGTTTCCGAGTTTTTGATGAGTTAAGCCCACTCATCAGAAACTTGTAACGACCCTGTAATAATTAAGGGTATAACCCTTAAATGCTTTGAAATTTTGGCAGACTTTTAAGTCTGTACTTATTTACGAAGCTGATAAATGTATCATCGGAGAAAAACGTCGGATGTAGAAGTTATGAGCAAAAATATAATAATTAGTTTTTGTATGGAAATTACAGACGTTAGACAATGTATAAATAACCTAACCTAACCTAACCAAGAGCATGTCAGAACATGTCTAAGGAGGGTTCACGGAACCCTTGATAGTTACGGAACTATCAACGCGCAATAGGTTTTCTTTGTACTTATCTATCTATATATATATATACATAAAATATGTATATTTATATGTATATATAAAAGGCAAAGCTAATTAACTGTCTATCAATGTACAGGCCCTTAAGGCAAAAAAATTGAAATTTTGCACACGTATTTCTCATATAACGTAGGCATCCATCCACTAAGGAAGGATTTTTCAAAATTCAATCCCCAATGTGATGAAATAGGGGATAAACGTATGTTTGAAACTTTGAGTCTACTATATGTTGATAATATTAAGATCGTAGTGCATAAAATGACCGATAGATGTCAGAAAATCATGAATTGCTTCATCCAATTTACTTTTACACTGGAATGTAAAGGTTAAAACCCCGACTAAATGTTCTGGCTTCATTTTTCTCCAACTTCTTAAACATTAAACAAACACTATATCAAAATTTAAAATTGCCTCAAAAATATTTTTTGGAATAAAAAGAAACACCGTCAACGATAAAAAAAAAACACTACTCTTATTGAGTGATCCACCTACTTATTGAGTGAAGCTCAATAGTAGGTGCATTGTAAATAAGATTTCTTTTATATTATTTTAATATACCCGGAAGCTATTACTTTTGAGAGCTAGTTAATTATATTTTGGTCTTTGAACTCATCGTGTAAATACTACCATCTGTTAAATGTTAACGAATTAAATAAACTTAATTATAAACGGTTACATTAACGTGCGCTGTACTTTTAGAACTAAACGGTTTTAAAAATAAACGCACGATTTTGTGTGCTATTCTCGTAATGCGTTTAGCACAGAAACTACAACAAACTAAAATGCATCTATCTGGATGTAGATTCATTTGGTTGTTTAATTCCTCAATTATTATCAATAAGGAAAATTATTTTGTCTAAAATATAATCTCAATAGTTATCATATTATTTGGTTTATAACATTTATAAAAATAAAAAAATATTATATCATATATTTTCCTTTGGTCACGGCACTGCCACCGCCAAGACGAGTTAAGCGAAGCGCGAAGGCACTACCAGACTGTCTTTTCTCGATGCGCTTCGTCCAACATGAGGGTTGGGTTTGTATTAGAATACCAAATGAACGAAATTTTTGGAATATTAACCCAGTAGCGGAATTATAAAACATATAAATTATAAAGTTTTGATTGCATAGCTACACTTTAGATTTCATTTATATAATATGACGATAAAACCTACAGGATACTTTGGAATGTCCTAGAAAGCTGAAATTTGGTATAAAAGCTAGTCTTAGTGAATTGGCAACATAAAATAGTAAAACTTGGAACTTTTATCCTCCAGCGACTTAAACTAGGGGATGGAAGTTTGTATGAGACTGACGCAAATTTTTATGCTATAGGTCTGAAAATTAATATTAGGATCCTTCTTAAAAACAATAAAATATTGTCATAAGCAAATCACAACAGGGATTGAAATCCCCCAAAAAAAACATAAAATGATGCCAAGACTATAGCTAAGCTTCTGACTCTACACGCCCTGACTCTACATGGCCTAGCTTTACAAACTTTACAAATCTTTGTCAAAATATGTGGCCAGGCCATTTAGTTAGTGAACTATATTAGCAAGCTATTTTATAACGAAAAAGTAATTAACAGTGAATAAATATATTATTTTTTTATCTTACGGCCAAGTGAATATAGCGTAATGGCCAAGCCACACATTTTAACTAAGATTTAGAGATTGTGAAGTTTTATGTGGGATAGTTCAATTCTTAAAAAGCTATATTTTGTACAATACTAACAAAATTGCACAAAGCCATTGACCGAAACAAAATATTATTTATTTTGTTTCAAGTCTATGTTTTCTAACGATTTTCGTATGTATAAAAAGACGAAAATATGATAATTAATTGTAGGATTTGTCATAATATTAACATATACCGCTACATAATATATCTGGGACTAGTCACCCCGCAAACCAAGTTAAGAAACTCTACAAGAATGTGAACGTTAGCGATTCGAAAACGAAAAACGAAATGGCGTCTCTAAAATAAACCGCCGAGCCAAGTCACGAGCAGCTGCCGAGTTCCCGAGATATCGATTGCAAAAACAGACAAACACAAACAGCGTTGGATTACTGTAACTATGTGACGTCGTTATGTAAACAGATTTTCTTATTATGTTTTTTTTCTCCTTTTATTTTGCCAAAATAATTTTGAGGACATAAAAATAATGATATATAGTAGATATGGTAGAGGAGGCGGAGGGGTGTTATGAGTTTGACGTGTCTTTATGTATGTGCGTGCGCGCGTGTGTGTGAATGTGAGTGTCTGTATACGAGCGAATACCGCCGTCTATGGACACTAACTAAATATCCTCCCTGAATGGGCGAGTCACAACAGTAAACAAATAATTAATTACCGTTACTGAACGGTACGTGTAGTAGTGGTTTCGACCCTAGGATTCCCTATAAGTATGTCTGTCTCCACGAGAGACCAGTCACGATGTCCAAAGTATTGAATTGAATTGCATTAAGGTACAATTTACACCGAAACTAAACGATATTGAAAATTTAACTTTATTAATTACACAAGAAGATACACGTTTTATTGTAAGAGTTTGAATGTCAAGCTGCACCGCGTTGCACCGCGCATGTGCAGTGTATGACTGATCTCATATGAAACGTGAATCTTTTTGTGTCGTGAATAAAGTTCACTTTTGAATAGCTATCTTAAAAATGCAGCGCCGTGTCGCGTTTATTTTGCGCCGGTTATTGTGAAGCCACGGTATCAATCTAGTCTGAGCTCATGATAATTCACTGGACCCATTTGTGACATGGCGCTTATTTTGGTATAGTATGCACTGTTCTAATCATCTCGATAAATATTTGCGTCGAGATTGGAACAGATGCGTCGTGGGCGGTTGTGTTTGAGGAACAAGTTACAAGAATAACACAACTCAATTACTGAGAAGCTTATATATAACTAGCTGGTGCCAGCAACTCCACTCACGTAAATACAGTATCCCACGGGAATACTGTACTTTTTCAGGATAAAAAGTGGCCTATGTTTTAACCCTGAGCCTGAAAATTAAACCGACTTCCCAAGTAAAAATGCACAAAAAAGTAGTATGCCAAATTTAAAAGGGGAATTATTTAGAAAATAAGTTTTATTTCATACTTTTTTGTGCATTTTAACTTTTTTTTATTATGAAAAGCTTGTTCACTATACGTATATTTAACATTCCGAATCTTGCTACTTTTCTATAAGTTTTGAAGACATAATTAATATATATGTCACATTGCTTTACGGTTGAAGCGTTCATAAACAAACTCAAGAAAATTCTCATTTGTAGGTCGTCCTGCGTCGAAACTTTAGTACGTTTAGGTCGCAGATGCAGAAACATAATATTAACTATGTTATTAGTAAAGAAGATTAAAAACAAAAAAACAATTTTCTTTATGTAAAACGGATATTCAGTACTTAATATAAAACTCCAGCAGCAAAATTGAGATATATGCCGCGTCAAATAAAAATTCGATTAATAATTCAAATGCGTATAAAATGCTCGTTTTGATTTGAATAACATCGCTTGATCGTTAATGCGAACTTAATATCATTTTGGCACCTCAGCGATATCACATTAAAAATGCCGTCTGAGGACAGAATAATGATGTGTGAAGAGAAGATAAAAAATATTGAGATTTATACTACACTTATAATAACATATAGTATCAAATACTCAATGTATTTGATACTATATGTTATTATAAGACACCTGATGGACTCCTGCTCCAAAGAAGTTACAAGTTCGTTTCCAATCTTGAAACGCTCCTTTGTCTTTGTAGGTTCAGAATCTATTTTCTATCCTCACTAGGCGAAACACAACGTAATCGTCATTTCACGCTAGTTTTCCGTGAAGCAGTGGCGAAGGATCTAATGAACTCCATTCTTATTGGCTTCCCTTTCAGAGTACCTCATGAAGACCTACAGCCAAAACAAGTATATGTTTTTTTTTTTCGAAATGGTCTACGCTAACGGTCGGGTTAAGACCGCTGTAGCTACGTCGGACTATAACTAGCCTGGTGGTTAAGAAGTATATGGAAAACAATAATATCTTACACAAGTCAGGTCGGACAAGCGATAGTGCGATGTAGACCGATTCGCCGCGATGCTACGTCTATGCGCTGCACGTTGCAACTTTGACACGAATTTTGCAATCACTATAATACTGGATCTCTATAAAACCCGATATATTGATAGTTATGATGGGTGATCAAAGGAACCTTATCTCGTTAGAAATAAAGTTGAAATTTAAACTTGTTTTTAATAGCCGGCTGACCAACTAAATAACAATATTATTAATATGATTTGTCCGATGACAGTTCGAAGTTATTAAGGGCTATTTTTCTGTGACATTAACCCGCAATTTTGTAGCTTTCACCAATGAGGAGCCGTTATTAGATAATATCACGTGCATCATAAGACTAATGGATTTTGAAAACTAGCTAGGTGGTACCTCAGTTGCGCGTCATTTGATGTAAAATCATGTTATTACGTTATTAATAATTATTTTTGAAATTATATTGAGCAGTGAGAAGTGATAAATATAATTCGTCTTAAAGTTTAAACTAATTCGTGTTTGTTCTTATATGTGAATATTGAATGTGAGACTACTTGTATTGTGCTTTTTGTTGGTGATAAATCGTTTGAATAAATCTACTTTTACGGTAAGCGGAAAGTTGGGTACGTACCTACTATCAGTTTTAATTTGTAGGTATCATAATAATAGACGATCATATTAATACATATTATGCATTATTATTTAATAGGCGGTTGTACTGTGGAATTATTTTAATATTATGATTATCTTACAATAGTTAATTAATACACAGAAAAAAGTTTTATTATTTATTTTATTTTATTTGGGTAGCTTACTAATTCATATGTCAACAGTAAGATGTAACTGTCAATGTCATTATTGACATTGACAGATGTCATGAAGTAAAGCCTATCGAGTTAGTTTATTTGAGTTGGCCAAAAGGCTATACATAGTGTAAACGTATTAGACGTATATTTTATGTTAAGCATATCTCATAATATGTAATACGTATCTGTGATAAGCACTAATAAAGGAGAGTATAAGAATTGTTGCTGTATTATTATCATCACCACTCAAGCGCAAGAAGGACATACAAATCAAGAGGTCGTAGCCCGTTACATGGTGTCAGAAGAAAAAGTTGAAAAGAAAACGAAAATTATGAACGCAAAAGAGGGTACATCGAAAACTCCGGAAGCTTCGAGACAATCTAAGTGTGGGAACTTAACAATGGCAGGAAACGGAGTACAGAAACTTGAGATCTCTACAGAAATTATCAACAATAATGCTGAAAATTTTAAGAAATGGACGCAGTCATTCGAGATATTCCTACTGGCGTCGGGCATGGAGAAAACGGAAGACAAAAGAAAAATTGCAATCCTGCTGCATTCCATGGGAGAAAAGGGCTTAAATATCTACAATTCCTTCAATTTGGACCTAAGCACTGCTACATTCTAGGAAGTCAAGGCAAAATTCTTCGAGTATTTTGAACACAAAAAGAATTTGACGGTGACGCGGCACAAATTCTTTACGTTGAAACAACGTGTGAACGAATCCTTGGAAAATTTTCTAATGGAATTAGAAAACGCAAGTCATGCCTGTGAGTTTGGTTCGCTACGCGATTCCTTTGTAAATGACATTCTCATTGCTAATATGGCCACAAACTTCTCGCAATTTCGTCAAAAGCTCCTAAAAGAGCAAGATCTATCCCTAGAAAGAGCCAAACTCCTCTGTAGAATACTCACGATGGCGCAGAAAAGTGAAGAATCAATCAATGCAGCAGATGGAAGAGAAGAAGCCACAATATACATGCTACACAAAAGTCTTCTGGCCAGTTCTCCCCCATACCAGAAAAGAAAAAACCCAAGTTCCCCATCACGCCAAGGTCACCCAAGGTCAGCTACACCTGGATCAAGAACAACTTCGTGTGTAAAATGCAACACATAGCATCGTCGCCCCAACTGTCCAGCGTGGAAACACAGATGCAGGTCATGTTTTAAATATGGACATTTTACTCATTTATATTTTAAGAAAAATAGTGTCAGGACTATTGTTACTGGGGTAGGTAGCATAAATCTCGATGATGAATCAAGCCCCAAAGGTGCTGAGGCTGAGAGATTTACAATAGGGGCATTGTTCAACATTAAAAATATAAAGTCACAAAATGCTAGTACAAATTTGATTAACACAGGCAAATTCCTGGCATTATTCTCTTAAAATATGCAACAAAAATGTAGATTGCCTAATTGACACTGGCGCAGACGTAAATGTGATGTCTTATCAAGTATTTAAAGAATTGAATCTTAAATTTGACAAACAGAGTAAAGAAATGTAAAAATATAATATCTTTGCCTACAGTGGGCACAGAATTCCGATAATTTCAGTGTCAAACATTTGTTGTTTAGTTGAAAACAAAACAAAACCAGAAAACATTACTTTTGTTGTAACAAAATTAAATTGTCCAACTGTGATTGGTTTACCCACTTGTATAAAGCTAAATTTAATAACAAAAAACTTTTCTGTAACAATGGAAAATAAAAAAAACTGTTGAGCAAAGTGTATATAATATGTATCAAAAAACTTGGGACAAAATTGTGACCAGATATAATGATGTGTTTCAGGGTCTAGGCTGCCTCCCATACGAACACAGCATCGTGCTAAAGAAGGATGCTATTCCGTGCGTTGATCCCCCTAGAAAGGTACCTTTCGCGTTGGTTGAACCGTTAAGGAAAGAGCTTCAACCCATGGAAAACATGGGAGTCATACGGAAGGTGAACAAACCTACTCTCTGGGTGAGTAGTTTGGTTATAGCCATGAAAAAGAATGGTGGATTGAGAATTTGCTTAGATCCTAGAAATTTAAATAAAAAATTATTGAGATGTCATTATCCAATTAAAAACATAGACGAAGTCAGGTCTCAATTGTCCAAAGCCTCTTATTTTTCACATTTAGATGCGTTTTCTGGGTTTTATAACATACAATTAACTAAAGAAAGTAGTGATCTATGTACATTTCAAACTCCTTTTGGCAGATACAAATTTTTAAGATTACCTTTTGGAATAAACACGGCTACAGAAATTTTCTATAAAACCATGATAGATCTTTTCGGAGACATTGAAGGTATAATAATTTGGTGTGATGACATTTTAATATACGGTGTAACAATTGAAGTACACAATAAAAGGTTAGAAATGTTTTTGGAGAGGGCTAGGCAAGTTAATTTAAAATTAAATAAAGCCAAGTGCCAGTTTCTTCTAGAAGAAATAGCATATTTGGGCTATATTTTTAGTAAAGAAGGTGTAAAAATTGATCCAGAGAAAGTTAAATCCTTAAAAGATATGCCCATACCTAAAACTATCAAAGATTTGCAGAGATTTCTAGGCATGATTAATTTTTTAGCACCGTTTATAGAAAATCTAGTAGAAAAAACTAATACCTTAAGAAATTTGTTAAAAAAAGATATGTTATGGTTATGGGATGAAAATTGTCAAAAGTACTTTGATTTGTTAAAAGAAGTCGTATCTAAAGCACTTGTATTAATTAATTATAATTGCAACATACCTGTGATTTTGTCGGTAGATTCATCAAAGAATGCACTAGGAAGGTATTGATGCAAAACAAACGACCCATTGCATATAGTTCAAGAACAGTTACCTCCTCTCAACAAAACTATGCTCAGATTGAAAAAGAATTGTTTGCCATACAGTTTGGATGTAATAAATTTCACCAATATATTTATGGCAGTAAAACAACTGTTCATACTGATCACAAACCTTCAATTTACCTTTTTAAAAATCCTCTTCATGAAGTACCTGCTAGGCTACAAAGAATGATGTTGTCGTTGCAGGGTTATGACCTAGAAGTAGTTTATGTACCTGGTAAATATATGTATATAGCAGATACTTTGTCAAGAGCCTCACTTAGTGATACATACATACCTAAGTATGAGCAAGACTTACAATATCATGTTAATTCAGTATTTTCTAATCTCTCAGTGAGTAAGCCTTATTTAAAATTTATATTATTAGAAAGCAAAAATGATGAATCTTTAAATCTGCTCAAGTCTTATATTCAGAATGGTTGGCCAAGAAGCAAAGAGAAAGTAAGCTCTCTTGTGAAACCATATTGGAACATTCAAAATGAAATACATATAATGAACGACTTAATATTTAAAGGCAATAGGCTTATTGTTCCAAAGTCCACATATTGTCCATAAATGGATGATATTTGACATCACAAAATAATAACAATGTAATATTTTAGGGGTCTCCATACATATGAAGTGGGGATGATTTTTTTTTCCTTCTACTCCATCGTGTGGGGTATCGTTGAATAGGTATTATAAAATAAAGACAAGGTTTCAGACATGACTTTTTTAAGAAGAAATGTATGAAACCTTGCCTTTAACATTATTTACTAATTTATACGTTAAAAAAATATTTCAGATATTCCCTATTGATTCCTGTTGACAGATGACGTTGCGCGTGATTGGATCGCACAACTGCGCGCGACACGTGAGGTAGCACCCATCGCCCCCGCATTAGGGTGCCCCCAGTTAATGACCTTTTTAAGATTTTACAACTTTCAAATACTTGAGCTTTGACACCAATGCTTTTGTATACATATTTTATTTTCGATACAAAACATGCCCTGTTTCTCTCAAAACTGAATAAAAAATTACCCAGTAGTGTAAAACATGATTATGATAAAATTTTTAAAAGTTATACCAGAACAATACCAAAGAATATAATATATTACCGTTAAAGAAGCGTTATTCAATAGACTTACACGAATGACGGCTCGTAGCTATGTGTGCGTGGCTAGTCGTATGCGGGGGTGGGCGCGGCGAGCGCGATGTGTTTTTTTTCAAGCTAGAACTGTCGCCCCTGTGCTAATAGATTGTTCGCAACACATACGAATATTACACATAGGTACAAAACATCAACAAAATCCGGTTAATATGAAATGTAACCTGATAATTAATAAGTGTACCATGGCAATATTTATTTAATAACCCGCCGATGGGAGTGTATCGGTGTAATGAAAAACGAAAAATAATTATTTTGTGTCGTCCGGGGAGTGGCACTGACGTTTCATTTACAGATAGCTTCAAACAAACGATGAGAGTGGATAAGCTTCTGTCTGTCTGTCTGTGTATTGTGTATGTCTGAAGACCGAGTTCTTTTTGTAAACATAACGCTTAGGTGCGTCAAATAATTTTCAATGTTTTACTTTAATCCATTATGACAATAAATACAATAAGATGCCAAGGGTCAGGGAACGAGTTATTGTTATATATTAAAATGTTTCCATAGTGGGTATAAGATATAATCTAGATCAGTTTGACATATGAGTCGATTACTTCATTCAGACTGTAAACAGTTTAGGGGATAATATGTTAAAACTGCAAAATGGGATTCTCATAAACGTCAAACCAATGTCAAACCCGTTTTGAACTCCAAAAATCAGTTAATATATCAAGTTAATTGATATCAAGACAATTTATTTAAAATTCAATAAAAGTAACATGATAGTTAATTACGACTAAAGGAGTAAAGGGCCTAAAAATTAATTACGATAACTGAGGACTATATGATGCTACACGCGTGGCTGCGTAGTGATTGGTCCAGTGCCATCATTGTGGGATTATTTTACTGCAGTATATACATTACATACACATATAACCGTGTCCATGAGAACCACATACCAACCTATATAAATAAGCTTTATAATATCCTCCATCAGTCGTCCTCCTCATGTCTGAGGGTCGTGACCATCACCTTCCATGGTCTTTGTCCTCACGATGTTTCCCCACTTTTTCTCTGTCCCCTGCTACTCGAAGTGCATCTTGTATTGTGCTATTGAGTGTATTGCCGATCAGATATCGGACTAACACATCGGGTTTCCACGGAATATTTTGCCTTCCACTTTACCAGCGACATTTAGTTTTTCTAGATTATCTCCGTCTTTTCTGGCAATATTACCTATGTCCGAAGTTTTTAAGAGCTCTTTGAAAGCCTAAATTTGAAATTGATTCTCCTTATTATGAATGAGTTAGCTTTATAATATAGTAGAGGGACAAACGGTGATTTTATATTTTTATAGAAAGTCGTATCCATATAATTATATCAACTTTCATACGCCTCTGTACCTGTGTACGCACTTCCAATTTGTATCATACAGCTTGGATACTCGTATGCATGGAACAATCAACATTTATTCCTTCATTAAACTAAATAGGAATCGCGAGACTGGACTTTGCACCATCACTTTTTGAACTCCTTTTTAAAATGCGTTTTTCAAGTGAAAACTTCGTAATCATTGTGTTTTGTAACCTGACGAAACGATGTAGCGACATAAAGAAATAGCTCAAATACACATAATATAGGATAACCTTTGAAAGTATAAGGGCCGATTCACATGGAAATGGCAGCCGAGCGGCCAGCAGCATAGCTGCGCTCACGGCCGCCGATGCTGTGAAACTGTGATTTATAGTAATGAAGATAAAGTTTAAAATTATATGACAGATATGCTGCTCGCCGCTCCGCTGCCGTTTCGGTGTGAATTGACCCTAAGATAGAATTAATAAGAGATAATTTCCATCGCGTATGAGCTGCATATACGTACTATTAGTTAAAATAAGTTTACCATGGGTACTAGACCCATACGCTTTTTATTTTGTTACTAGTGCTCAATAAAAATCTTATGTTTTAAGGTTTTTAATACTTTCTTTGAAATGCGAAGTTAATATTCTACTACTATTATAAACTAGCTGTCCCGACACACGTTGTTTTGTCGCACCTATAAATATAGTGTTAATATTTTTCCCGCAATTTTTCCAATATTTCTCACCGTTTAAATATTAAGACCAAAATTATCCAAATCGGTCCAACCGGTCTCAAGTTTTAGCGAGACATTGGAATTGCAATCCATTTTAATTATATATAACATAAGATTTTCCATTACCTTGTAATTTTCCATATCAAATTACACATTTTATAAATTTATGTCATGTCCCACGGGAACGGGATAAAAATAAAAATCCTATGTCCGTCTCCTGGTTCTAAGGTACCTCCCCACCAATTTTCAGCCAAATCGGTTGAGCCGGTTTTGAGTAATAAATTATGTAACTTACACGATTTTCTTTTATACATATAGATATGAAAGTTTGTGAGGATGGATGGATGGATGGATATTTGTTAATTTTTCACGCATAGGCTACTTTTTATAGTGTCCCCGTGGGATTCTATATTTACGCGGACGTAGCGCGAGCAAAAGCTAGTATATCAATAATTTAACAAAATACTGTGATTTTATATAAATTTAAATATCACCGACAACTTTGTGCGCGCAAAAGGAAATATAAACTTTGCCGCAATAAAAAGGAGCCTATGTCCTACTCATTTCTTTTTAATAATATTAGTATAGATTATAGATTGAATGCATCAATCAGTTTGGATGAATCCCTAATCGCGGGTAAATATGTAACATTCTCGGTTAAGTTCATTTGCCAGCGGATGCACCAGGTGAGGTGCAAGTTATAAGCGTATGATCCAGATGAAAGCTTCGCTAGCAATGAAAAGCAACAATTACTTATTCTAGCCATACATGTAAGGGTATACCTGACAGATTTTCCTGTGTGCTGAGTGCGAGTTTTTGTCACTGCTCGCCTTGAAGAAGTTACCTACAATTTTTATGGCATCGGATTAGTTAGCATTGTATGCCACTAGGGGCGATGATTCGATGCCATACAAATTATAGTTAACTTCTTCACGGCGAGTAGTGACAAAAACTCGCACATAGCCCACAGAACAGTCGAGTTTTACAGGTAACTAAGCAGGTTTCCACACTACTAAGCTGAAGCTTACCTCACAGGTAACTGTGCAGGAAAACCTGTCAGGCACACCGATACGTCAGCCACACACCATATTGCCTATCCTACAATCGGCATGTCCCTGCCGATTCAGTCAGTTGCAAATAACCATGTATGGGCGTGGCTTGTAGTGTATATAGACGAACTGGATATTGGATCAAGCCTGTAGCGTCATGACGATTGTATGAATGGCGTTATAGTGTACGGCTACTGTAAATTCCAGTCTCGAACTCTCTAACAACATCTCATTATCAACGCATATCAAATATTATCATATTGTAATTAGTACAAAAATATATAATAATTGTCTGTCTTTCACTTACCAGCAACTTACAAAATTGTACGAATATTAAAGTCGGCTTTACATGTCGGCCAAGCGTTGCCGAGTGATGGCTCGGTGTCTCTCGCCTAGTTTGCCGAGTGTAGCTCAGCGCCAACACGTAGAGCTCATTTTCCGCAACTTGCCTTCGCTCGCCGTCACTCGTGATCACATGGCTTACTTCGGACAGGTGTCGGTTTTTGTGCACAAATAAAAGGCGCTCGTCTACGCTCGGCCAAGCGGGTAGCTCGACAAACACTCGTCCTCATCATCTGCTTACATTGGCATTCGACGAACTTGTCCAACGAGTGGGCACTAGCACTTGCCGTATAGCACAGATTAATAAATAGTTACTAACTACGTAACTTATACCTATTCACCGACGTTCGCATTGGAATACACTAGGCCAACATGTACAGCCGACTGGGACTGGGCCGACACTGGACCAGCATCTTTTTTCACTTACCGGCCCGGAAACGGCACGGCGATGACGCCTAAGTCCCAAATAACACAGTATAATGTCATCGGCCGCTAAGCGGAAAAACAAGCAACGCTTTAAGCTTGTTCCAAACTAACGCTGCGGTTTTCACTCTTATATTAACATTATAAAATTACAGTTTGTCCGCTGTCGGTTTTTCGCAATAAATAATAATTACACGTAATTAACTGCGTCGCTCGCACGTGCTATACGTGCATGCGATGCCAAAAATGTATGGTATATTCGGACAGCTTCTGTATAAGTATGTAAATAACTCAAGATTTTTTAAAATTTTCCAAAGGAGAGCTACACACATATAATTCGGACGGAACATAATGGCTTCGCAGAAAACCTGCCAGAAATAACGCTGCCGGTGTTGAGTGTCAGAAGGCACTGGAGGCCCAAATTGAGGTAATGAGGCGTTGCATTGGTAACTTATCTGGTGTAATAACGGCGGTTATCGCTTACTATATGGAAAATATTTAATTTATAATATTAGATCCTTACATATGAAATTGGCGTTTTGTCGTACTGGCTACTTTGATCTCAAATATATCTTCTTTGATTTAGGAATTCCTATTTCAAATTTATACCGCTATTTACTCATGCATTCGTGTTTCGAAAACCGTAATTCATTTGTTTTTTCCACTTTTGGTTTTTTTCTTTGCGTTACTCTGTTTACAAAATGGAAAACTTGAAATATCGTATTATTTTCGAGTACAAGTTCCACCGTGGCACCAGTGCTGCAGAAACGGCTCTAAGGATTAATGATGTTTATAGCGGCGGTGTCGCAAAAGAAAACACAGTCTTTTTAGTTCCAACGTTTTTGTTCTGGAAATTTCGACCTGCAGGACAAGCCCCGTGGATGGCCGGAGACCATACTTGAAGGCTATTGTGGAATCGGAACCATCGCAAACCACACTTTGTCACCATTTACACCTATTGTCTACATCTACAACCAACACTTACTACCTATTCATACTACCTACTCCTGCAATCTGCACCTACTGCATACACTTACAACCTACACCTACCGCCTATACCTAAATTCTACTCCTACTGCCTACACCTACAACCTACACCTACCGCCTATATCTAAAACCTACACCTACTGCCTACACCTACATCCTACACCTATTGTCTACATCTACAACCAACACCTACTACCTATTCATACTACCTACTCCAACAATCTGCACCTACTGCATACACCTACAACCTACACCTTCCGCCTATACCTAAATCCTACACTTACTTCCTACACCTACTGCCTTAACCTACTGCCTAGACCTACTGCCTACACCTTCATCCTACACCTACTGCCATTTCTACAAATAACACCGAGTACCTACACATACTACCTACTCCTACAACCTGAACCTACTGCCTACACCTAAAACCTACACCTACTGCCCACAGCTACAACCTACACGTCCTACTGTCTACACCTACAATCTATACCCACTACCTACCCCTACAACCTACAGGTAATGTCTAAAAGAGTTTTCGACCACTGTGTGTTGAAGATTATTACAGTAGGTACTAATATCGCTATTAAATAAAGGGAGTTGGCGTTATAAGAGTTAAAATTGGAGATTATATAATTTTAATACCAAATCATAAAAATAAAAAAATAAACCATAATTTAGGATATTTCTTTTGGAGTGGGTCACCCTTATCACTTAGGGGTGTGAAAATAGCTTACAACATATTCTCATACCTACCGAATATACTTGCATAAATAAATAAAAATCGGTTATGCCGTTTCGCAGTACTTCTTTAACGAACACTGTGACACGAGAATTTTATATATAAGATATACAATTTTCACAAGCATTCGTGGCCAAAGTCATAAAACTGTTTAGAGTACGTGAAACCAAAACGCTACAGAATCACTTTCCTTACTGGTTGTGGTTACGCCGTCACCACGTACCAAAATCCCGAAACCCATTACAGGAAGTGATAGCTCAATATTCAGATAATGGTTATGTCCGCCGCAGCACGTCTTGTTGGACGCCTTCCAAGACTAAGTCCTTACACATGGAAATTCTAGGAAAATCTAAGGTAGAAATTAGATCAGAACTAAGTACCTAGGTGACTTGATTGAGCTCATAATTTTAGTTACAAAATACCAAAGAACCAATACGAGATGCTCATGTAAAATATTGCTAATTATGTACAAATCCCGGCATTGACGATTGTTTGATTTTTCGCTGTTTTACGCCTGTGAAAAGTTATAACCTATTTTCTGAACATTTATTTTCATTATACATTTTTCCAATCAATGCAGGTAATCAAAATTCACGTACGAAATTAAAAATGAACACAAAAATAGCAACCTTTGATGCGCCAAAGTCGAACAAAGCAATCCTTCCGAAAGGTTGGAACTCCGGAAAAAACCGAAACATCTCAGTAATATCACAGCCTCCTGAGAAATAAGCGGGAGTGATAATAGAGACTACGTAACCAATGATTTCGAACGTAAGCAAAAGCCCACATAGCCTGTCGTGAGTGCTAATAGTGTCAAAAATAATCACACATAGTTTTACGTGCACTCGCACGCACGAGCATGGAACTTAGAAGTCGTTATTTTCCGTTGCACATTCTTTGATGTGTACGTAACTTTGACTGCCGAATGGCGAAACATGCATTGCATCGTTTTTTTCCCACTAGGTCTTCCCAAAAAGTAAAATAAAAGGAAAAATATTGATTCACTGTATAATGAAGTAGCTTCTACGTCCCTCTCACAATTGTATAATCTAACTTAATATGTCACATATCTTGACATTTAATAATATTGTCTAAAATACCTGAGCTCCTTGCTCTGAAACGCTACAACACATAGTGAACAAGGCTTGCCGGCACGAATAAGAAATATACCTATACTAATATTATAAAGATGAAAGGTTTGTTTGTTTTCATTGAATAGTCTCCGAAACTACTAGACCGATTTAGATAAAATTTGGCAGAGTACTCCACGGGGAAGGACATCGGCTGTATTTCACCGCGGCACAATGTACGGTTCCCGTGATATTTTCTTTTGCGCGCATGAAGTTGCGGGTAACATCTAGTCTCTTATGTTTAAATTTTACATATTATGCACGAGCCCCTGCATAAACCAACTTAATACAAGTAAACTGATATTATTTTGTTCACTATGGTGCATGCGCAGCGTTCTATAATCTCGCGAACTTTATGGGACATTGCTTTGGCCCCAATGGATATTCTCACTCACTTTGGAGATATTTTAACGCATAGACTAGTGCTTAGGTCCCTGTCCTTACGACAGAAATATACAAGTCAACGTTCGAATCAGAGATATTCTGATCTTCAAAGTGAATTGAAGGTATCTATTTCTGATTAATAATGAAATCTTTTGTGATTTCGAACGGAATATTTTGAATAAAATCTAGCTATATATATCGAACACTCCTTAATTACACAGTGTAACTTATAAAGTAATTAATAACCTGATTTTAGTTTATTCGTGGAAGAGCAATGCTTCGGAACGAATGGTCCGGCTCGATTGGAAAAATATCATGATACCTCATAGAAAACCGGTGTGAAATAACGCTTGCATTGTATTTCGCCAAGTGGATGAGGTTACCGGAGGCCCACGGAAGTGGGGAATTTTAAATGTTAAGGGCAAGGAACGCAAGCACGCAACACCAGAGGAGTTACAAGTGTAACTTCTCTGCAGGTGTTGCGAGTGTCCTGCAGTGACTGCAGTATCGCTTACCATTCTTATAAAATGATTTTTATCTATGTAAAACAAAATGAATTATAATGTTGATGAATTTATTAATGATAAAAAAGTTAATATGACATTAAAATTTTGACATTTATTAATTTTCAATATTGACATATCAAACTTTTGACGGATACTGACATTTTATTTAATAATTTTTATTTAACTATTTTTTATTTAATTTAATTAATTAATCGTTCATAACATGTGATCATTATAATATAATCTTGACTTTACAATAATTTGCCCTTAATTTGTCCTTAATCTGATGGTAACCATTATTATTAGATATATTAAATTCAATTTCACGAAACATTTGCACGTCGAGGTAAATCTGACAAAATATGAGTGTCATTTGACATTGTATCATCTTATTGTACCATAGTTTTGCAAATAAAATATTCTTATTCTTATTTAAAAAAGTCTGAATAACCAGATGTATTGGTAACAATTGGGTTACTTTACCATAAGATTATGAACAAGAACTAGTGGTATTGCGCGTATTTCGCCTCTAAATTCAGACGTCCTAATTTGAATCAAAAAAGAAAGAAAGCTAGTAGAAAAAAAGAAAGCTAATTAGAATTAAGTCAGTCAAAAGCCACACTTCTAGCGATTCAGGATGCTAATCAGTCTTATCATCCGTACTTCCTAAATGCTATTCTACTGGACTGAATTTAGTTACTAAATCATTTAGGTCGTCTGAATTTAGATATGTAGAATACGCACTTATGAGTACGACCCATCCACGATTTTATGTTCTGAAATTAAAAAATTTTATATTTTTTGTAGGGATATATTTTGTTTACGAGTGGTTCTAACGCTTTTTACTTTTTAGTAATACGTGTTGATATATTTATACCGAGGTCAAAATTGTATCTATTTAGATGTTTAAAATTAGTATAATGTAGTAAAAAATTAAATTAATTTTGCACAAAATTGTAAAAATATCATGGAGCTTGCAACATTGACGTCAATCTGCACAAAGTTTATAAATCATTTATAATTTTCAATATACCTACACCTGATGAAGACTTTTCTAAACCGGTTGTGTAATTAATTAATTTTAATGTCCCAAAGAGTGTAAGAATTTTTTGTTTACTTACACAGTTGTCAATGAAAGTAGGAATATAATTATAATAACTAGCTTTGCCCCAGTTGCGTGCGAGCTTTCGTACGAGACGCACGGTAATAGGTCGATAAGCGTACGCTTTGTCGAATACCGGTTAATATTTCCAACTACCCTCACGGTTAAAATAATTCAAGAAAATGGCTAGTTTTGGACAACCATTAAGTTTTAGTTCTGACACAACGGATATGAGAGATAAGGTCGAAGAAAGTGACATAAAGAGTGTAGAAATAGTGTTAAATGACTCCCTGAGTGTTCCAGAAAAAAGAATGAGACAAGAAAGTGTAGAGGAGGATGAAGATAACAAAGGTTATATTACCGTAAACAGAACATCAAAGCGTTTGTTACGCAATTATTCTGTTAATAATGAGTATGTAAGTCCAGAAAATAATAATAATGGAGAAGACATAGGTATTTGTGTGCGATTAACCAGTAAACAAGTGTTACCTAAGAAATTTGGGCTAGCGAAGCTTTTAAAAACAGAAAATACTGAAAATGTTATATTGATTAAGTATAGAAGCCCGTATAAAGTTTTTATTACATTTAAATCCAAATAAAGTGCCGAAAAGTTAGTTAATTGCCAACGATTTAATGATTTTGAGTTTAACTGTCAATATTTGGATGAAATAAACCTGTCGTATGGAGTAGTAAGGGATGTTGATTTAGACATGAGCGCAAACGAAATACTTGAGCAGTTTAACTGTAAATGTGAGATTGTGGCTATCAGAAGACTTATGCGCTTAGCAAGTGACGGTAAATGGATAGACAGCACGGTGATTCGTTTAGCATTTAAAGGTTCTAATTTACCCCCGTATATATTTGGATATGAATGTCGATTCAAAGTCGAGCCCTATATATTTCCAGTGACACAATGCTCAGGATGCTGGGGATATGGCCATACTAGGAAAGTATGCCCAATACAAAAAATTAAATGCCCTAAATGTGGCAAGAATCATGAAAATTGTGAGACCAAGAAATTCATGTGCCTCAACTGTAAGAGAGATCATATTATGGCACTTGATAAAACTTGTCCGGTTTTTACAAAAGAAAAACATATTAAGAAAATTATGAGTAAAAATAATTGTACATATAAAATAGGTGTGGAATTTTATTACCTACAAAATAATGCGGAATCTTATGTTTAGAAGTCGGAGCAAAATGCCACTTCAAGTCAAATTACAAACATGATCCAGTCTGATTATCCGGGTCGTAATATGTATAAGGATGTTTTATTAAACAACAATAGTAATGATGATATTATAATGGATGACATAATTGAGGAGGATACGAATACTGAAAAGGTACACATCAATAAGCAAAATACTTTAAGCATACAAAAAAGAAAATCAAGGGACCCAAGATCGAGACAGAATTTTGAAGAAGTGGGAAGAGGAAAAGAACATGGAAAGAACAGGCATATGAACAGCAAGGAGAGTGAAGGAGAGGAAACGAATAGTAGTGGTGATGCACAAAGTAATAATAATTTAGGTTTCTTCGCGATATTGAAGATTTTGTATGAGAAAATTAAAGAGATTATTATGTCAAATATCTCTTTAGAGGAAAAGATAGTTTTGTGTATAAAAATACTAATAAAAGAGGTTTCGTTACGTGTATGTGAAAGATTTCAGGGCACAGATTTCCTTGATTTAATTTTTAAACAAAATAATGGCTAGTTTTGATTCTAAAATAAATATAGCAGATTGGAATGCCCAGGGCTTGTAACCTAAGTTAGCAGTATTTGAATCTTTTCTTGATAGAGAAAAAATACATATCGCTTTAATAAGTGAAACATGGTTAAAAAAAGTCACATCTATAAAATTTACAGGTTATAATACATACAGACAAGATAGACTCGATGGTTATGGAGGGTAGCTATTGTTTGCCACAAATCATTTCGTAGTTTTAAAATCCAAGTCTTAACTAATAATTCAGTCATAGAAGTTGAAGGCATTAAAATTCTTAATTGTAAACTTTTACACTATATTCTTTTTCGATTTATTGCCCGACATATGTATGTTCGAACGTCACCATCTGATTGGGATTCCTTTTTTTCTCAGTTTCCTAGAAACTCGTTGATTCTAGGGGATTTTAACGGACATCACAGTAACTGGTCCAACAGGTCGAACACACGAGGTAACCAACTGTTTGACTCTTGTATAGATATAATGGGTATATTTCTCTTAACAATGGTCAGGCTACTAGAATTAAACTTGTTAGTGGTATACTTCAGAAAACGTCTCAGGATATTTCATTTTCATCTGGGGATATTGCTGTAAACTCAGAGTGGTGTTTGAGTAATGAATGTTTAGGCAGTGACCACATAACCATAAAAATATTTTTAAAATTTCGAGACAATTTACACTTAAAAGAAACTTTAAATTAGCTGATTGGTCAAAATATAAAGATATTGTCGAATATTTATTTTTAGAATGTGATAGATCTTTTTCTTGTGTACAAGAAATATATGACAATTTTTAAAAAATAATTACTAAGGCTGCAGAAGAGGCCATTCCAAACAAGAAAAATTGTATAAGCCCGGAACGTAATTTTGTTCGTTCCCAAAGTCTATTGGAGTCTAGAGCTATCTAACGCTGTAGCTCAACGTAGACTGGCATTAAAACATTTTAGGAGAAATCCTACCCCACAAAACCTTTCAATTTTAAAATTTGCTATTTTAAGGGCTCAACGTTCAATAAGAAAAGCTAAATCACAGAATTTTCATAATTTTTGTAATAGTATTAGCGAGTAAATAAATGTCACTGATATGTGGCGCAAGATGAGGTGATGAAAAGGAATTAAACAGGCAAGACACTACATTTCAGATAGGGATAAACTAGATCTTCTGTCCTCTTTAACACCTGATTACGTGTGTGATTCGCCACTGTCATTTTATTCAAATAATCCTTGTCTAAAAGCTGATTTTACTTTTTATGAATTGGACAGCTCTATGAAGAAAAAGGATTCGTCACCTGGTCGAGACGGGATTTATTATACGATGATTGATGATGATGATTTTTAATTTGCCACTTGTAGGCAAACATAGATTACTTACCTTATACAATTCTATATTTGGTACTGGCTGCATTCCTATATAGTGGAGAAAGATTCAGATTGTACCAATCCCTAAATATAATAGAAATATCGACTGTAAACTTAGACCAATTGCGTTAATGTCATGTTTATGTAAAATTTTTCACTTGATGCTGCGTAATCGCCTTAAATGGTAAATAGAGCATAACGAAACATTATCAGTTGTCACCCAATACTTTAGGTTTTAGAAGAGGACAATCCTATCTGGACTGCTTGTGTCGTCTTGTGTCGAATATTCAAATTGGTTTCTCACAAAATATTTCAACTGCTGCTTGTTTTTTAGATATAGAGGGGGCATATAATAATGTTTCAATACGTAATGTAATATTAGTTTAGATGAGTTAAATGTGGGTTCTAGAATGTGCACTTACTTGTAGGAGTTTTTAAAAGAGAGGCATCTTGAAATTAAATGTGACGAAGAAGATAAGTTCCTGGTTCGGTGGACAAATAATGGGATTTCACGAGCACATTTTAATATTGTCACTTCTAGAATTTGTCAACTGATAAATTTTGTGTATAGTTTTCAATATGCAGAGGATTTTGTTATTTTTGCAAATCACAATAGGATCAACGACAGTGTTATTAATTTACAAAGTGCTCTGAATCGGTTTCACTCGAGCGTTTCGAAGGCAAGATTTACAACTTCATATTAAAAATGTACAGTTAGAGTCGGTTGATAGTGAGGTGTGGGGAGCTGGTGCAAATAAGTAACACGACCGTCTTGGTTGAACTTATGATTTATTCTGACTAACTAAGTTACAAGTATAATACGAGTACAATATAACATAGATACTATACCACTACACCTCCGGGGCAAAATAAAGAAAAAAAAAGAATAATATAATTACAAACTATTATTTTTTTTCTAATTATAATATTAATTATCAATAAATAACTGAAATTTTCTTAAAGTAAACATTAATTATCCTTAACAAAAGGTTTCGTTCTATCTTTGTGAACAACATCAATTTTTCCATTTTTCATAATTTTTACATTTGGTTCCTGTTCTTCCATTACAATATATGGTCCATTAAACAAAATTTCTAATTTATTTCCTGTCTCATTTTTCACTAATAATAAATCGTTTGGATTGTATTTTACTTTATTAACATTCTTATCATACTTTAGTTTTCGTTTTTCTTTACACTTTAACAAATTTTCTCGTGCGTCTCTATTAGCTACTTGCAACCTGTATTTTAACTCTAAACTATAGTTATCTGGATTATACAATGGTTCTATATGAGAAGAAATTCTACTCGGAATTTCGCATGGTTTGCCAAAAACTAATTCATATGGGGCATATTTTGTACTTGAATGAACAGTATTATTGTACGAGAAACACCAAAATGGTAGCCAGTGGCTCCATATTTCAGGATGACTATCGCATTGTATACGTAAAAATTAACCTAGATGTTTATGCGTATTTTCAAGTGAACCAATAGCTTGGTGATGGTATGCTGTAGAGCTTAGTTTTTCTATGTTAAGTAATTTACATACCTCTTCCATCGTCTCCGAAATGAACTCTGTTCCACGATCTGTAGTGATGACTTTGGGAATGCCAAACCTTAAAATGAAATTGTTCACAAAACTCCTAGCACACTTACCGTATCTTTATTTCTAAGAGGATAAGCCTCGACAAATTTGCTTAACTCGCACTGAATTGTTAAGATATACTTATTATGTTCTAAATCTAAATCTAAGGGGCCTACTATATCTAAAAATACATTTTTACAAAAGCAAAACTTGCCGTGGTTGTTATAACCATAGGTTCTCTTATATACCTAGAGTGTTTAATTTTTTGACACTTTTCACATTTATGAACAAAATTCTTGACGTCATTTTCAATCCCTGGCCAGTAAAATTTACGTTTTATATTATTAATCATTCTGCGTACCCCAGCATGTCCGCTTGTTGGCAGCAGATGAAAGTCATTTAAAATAAATTGTTTTTCTTCGTCATTATCTATTCTTTTTATTCCTCTTAAAATACAAATGCGTGGTCCGGACCACTTTTCAATACTCTTTATTTCTTCTATCATATTTTTAATGAATAACGCGTTATCTTCACTTTTTATTATACAAATCTCTTTTATTTCTAACTTTTCACATAATTTTCTCAATTTTTCCACAAAAACGTCTCGCGTGTATTGTGCTTTAAAATCGAGATTTACATATAATACATTTTTATTAGCAATAAATGCGAAGCATTCAGGTTCTAAATCTATGCTTTTATTCTTTCTCATCTTTAATAATTCTCCCTCAATCAAACATAACTCAACTGATCCGTTCGGTATTCTAAGTATCTCCACAACTTTTGGTTGATCAGGCCAATCGTTAGGGTTGATACTTGGTATACCGCTTTTTTCACTATCATTACCACTTTCATTCTTATTTTCATTCATCTCTTTCATTTTTCTAGCTTGAGCTCTTGTTGTTACTGCTACTATTTTATCATTCATGTCCTTTAAATCTTGTGACGTTATAACTATTCGTGACAAAGCATCTGCTAGTACATTTTCTTTGCCTTCAACATAAGATATTTTAAAATTATACTCTTCTAATGCTAACCGAAATTTCAAAAGTCTACTTGATGGATCCTTCATTCCAAATAGATAAATAAGTGGCTTATGGTCAGTTACTATGGTAAAACTACGTCCGTATAGATATGGTCGAAAATATTTAACACTCCAGACAATAGCAAGAAGTTCTTTCTGAATAGTAGGGTAATTTAACTCTGCCTTATTCAAAGGTCTACTAGCATAAGCTACTGGTTTCATATTAATGTTACAAAGTACTGAACCTATCGCTGTTCCAGAAGCATCTGTTTGTAATACGAATTCGTTAGAAAAATCTGGATATTGTAGAATGGGTGGTGAAATAAGAGCATTTTTCAATATTTTAAATGAATTTTCGCACTGTTCTGTCCAATCAAATTTAGTATTTTTTTCTACATAATTTATTTAAACAATTAGTTATTTGCAAAATTTTCTATGAACTTTCTGTAATAATTACACATAGCGACAAAACGTCTGACTTCATCAATATTCGACGGCCTAGGATAATTTTGAATACACTTAATTTTTTCTTTGTCAGGTCGAACCCCATCAGACGATATAGTATGACCTAAATATAATAATTCAGTTTTTAAAAATTGACATTTATTTGGATTTAGTTTAAGATTAACTTTACGTAAACGTTCAAAAATTTCGATTAAATTTTTGTTATGGGACTCTAAATTTCTACCAAAGCAAATAAGGTCATCTAAATAGATAAAACAATTTATAAAGCTAAGTCCAGACATAGCTATAGACATGACTAGAGAAAGCACTGGGACTCGTCTTCAATCCCATTGGTAGGCGTTTCATTTGATATTATCCTGTACTGGTAGTAAACGCTGTAATTGGTCTCGAATCTGGTTTTAATGAACATTGATAATATGATTGACTGAGATCTAAATGTGAATAATAAATAGCACCAGACAACGAATCTAAAATTTCTGTAATGTTTGGTAGTGCAAATTTGTCATCTTGTATTATCTCGTTTAATTTTCTGTAATCAATCACTAAACGCCAATTTTTATTATTTGTAGTATCTGATTTTTTAGGCACCAATAAAATCGGACTGGACCATTCGCTTTGAGATGGTTCAATCATGTCATCATCTAACATTTGTTTAATTTGTTTCTCTATTTCTGGTTTTAAACTATGTGGTAATCTATATGGTTTAACATATACCGGATTAACATTTTGTTTCAATTGAATTGTTTGTTCACCTAAGTTCGTGGTAGTCAGTTTATCGCCGGGCAAATGAAATATGTCAGCATACTTTGAACAAATGATTTCTATGCTATGCCGTTCACTTGTACCTAAGTGATCAAGTTTCAAAGATTGCAACAATGTTTTTGCACGTGTAGAATTAGAAGTACACTTGTCAAATGTACGTATATTATAATAATTTAAAGACACTAATTCGGGCTCAAATACAGAAATGACTATTTCCTTGTCACTAGTATTCATTAATCTAATAGGGATTATGTTATTTTTAGGTTTTACTATTAATCCAGCTAAAAATAAATTTTCTTGCAACTCTTTTGGTATAATCATCTTCTTTCATATCTGAATTTAATTTTATGTAATGAATAGATTCACATCTGGCTGGTATTGATATATAATCGGCACATAGTTTAGGTGAAGTATATAAAGGCTATAAAGAAAACTAAACTAAACTAAACATAAAGAAACTTTGTTTTTCACTATTTAAGATTAAAATATTTTTTTCTAAGTCGATAGTAGAATTAAAATTATTTAGAAAATCTAACCCAATTATTCCGTCTGATTTACAAGGTAAACTGTCAAATAAATAAAATTTACGTTCAAAAATAGTTCCATCGGATGCTTGTAAAGTTAAATAAACATAACCTTCTGAATAAGTCTTACCGCCTATACCATTTATAACTATAGGGTCTCGATGTATTGGTATCCGTTCCGATAAAGAGTTACTACGAATCGCTGATAATGAAGCGCCGGTGTCTAATAACCATGAACATTTTTGAGTACCTATATTTAAGTATATATATTTGACATTATTGTCACAAGTTAAAATATTATATTGTTTAGGTCCGAAAAAACTGATTCCGTTCATGGGATTCTATTTCTTGGGGATTTTCGACTTGTACTGAACAAATATTTCGATTATTATTACTATTACCCCTACCAGTATTAAATCGACTACGATTCGAAGTCACAAAATTATTATGGTAATTATTACCACGTGTTTGACGGGCGTTATTAAATGTCCAATTATAATTATTATTGTTTACAAACCTGCCTCTCGTATTATAGGTGTAATAATTCCGTCCTCGATTCGAATAAAAATTACCTCTAGTCAATTGACCTATTCAATCTATAGAGGTGGTCGGCTTTTGCGCAGGAACCTAGAGTAATTATTAAAATGGTTACCTCTTTTTTGTACGTTAAAAACGTTATTGGATGACGAAGGTTGTCTGAGCTCCTCATCCTCGGCCGCACGCACCGCGTCCTTCAGCTGCGAATAGTCCCTGGCTGACATGATGGTACTCAGCCGCCTATTACGCAAACCATCTGCAAACCTTTTAATTGCAAGTTTTTCATTTATAGGTCTCAGTATCTCACAAGCTTTCGGGTTTCCGTCACTTTGAGCGATAGTGAGGCCTACGAATAAATCTGACAATTTATCACCAAACTCATTGATTGACATATTATTTTGTGCCAAATTATTTAATTGGCTAAGTATAGAGTTAGCCGATTTCTTAGTTAGTAAATAATTCTTAATGTCTTGAATAAGACTCGTTACATCACTATACTCACTTTTTAACTTTAACATAGCAGATTTTGACAACCTTGTTTTTAACACAAATGAAATTAACATTTTTTTCTGATTATAATCTACAAGATATTCATTATACATTTCAATACCATCTATAATTTTATCAATAGTTTGTTCTGAATTATCCATTACTGGAATTAAAGAAGTAGCGGTTTTTATATCAAATTTTTCCATTTTTGCAATTGTACTTTCACCACTACTAATTTTATATGTTAAAATTTGCTTATATGCTAGTTCTATATGGTCTATTAATATTTCAGAGACATATTCTGAAAGATCTAAACTACTTTCCTTACTTTTAAAAATATTAATTATATTTTTATACGCTAAATATAATTCATTAGCTTCTAAAATTTTTTCCTTAACATTACATGCATATTTTTCCCTTCTAGTAGGACCTAACTTTCTTAAATTATTACGAATGTCATTCAACTTACTCAGAATTAATTCCAAATTATGTTCCATAAACTATGTCACTTAAAGTCACTTAAATAATATTGTTCATTTTCTTTTCTTGAAACTAAACTTGAAACTGAAGAGCGACGCTCCAAAATTGTACGTAATATGCGAAAAGAGAGAAAGAGGAGGGTTTTCACAGGGGCAAGAGGGCAAAATTACGTTAAAATAATTTGGACGAAAGAAAAAATAATTAAAATAATTTGGGGAAGGGGCCGCGCACTTTTATTTTAGCTTCTATCATCAGGCTGGATCAGCTCCCTCGTCTGCTCCGCCAAATCTTCCAGATAGCCGTTGCCGCATCCGTGAGAAAAACTGCTGCTGCATTTTCCTCTGCATCCACTTTCTTTCACTTCGCCTCCACTTGGTTAGCAAAAAGTAGATCACGGCAGCAATAACCATGAATAAAATCACAGCCAATCCAATCACAGCCAAATCAATAGGATATTATTTGTTAAGACCTGGTGCTGGACATCATTTTCTTCAAAAATTTGTGCTCTGTTGGAGCCTGCCGCATTTTGGTTGATCTGAATTTCCTTATCTTCAGTTTTGGAGTAGGATTTTCCCATTATTAATTGTTCAAGCGCTTTTACAGTTTTTTTACACACGTTTGTAACCACGAGGTTCCAGAGTTTTTTGTAACGCACTAAAAGTTTTTATAACACCAACTTTTAAACTCGACTCACTATGAGCACCCAGGCACACAGGAATCCGCCGCGTCGGCGAATTTCGCCGGGTCCCCGGTCACCCGACACTCGCCCACGCCACGGCATGGCAGGGTCGCCATGAGGTGTGGGGAGCTGGTGCAAATAAGTAACACGACCATCTTGGTTGAACTTATGATTTATTCTGACTAACTAAGTTACAAGTATAATACGAGTACAATATAACATAGATACTATACCACTACAATAGTTTTAGGTATTTCGGATTCTACTTAGATAAGTCGCTAAGATGGTCTAAGCACATTAACGAATTATGTGAAAAAGCATCAACATTTTTGAGCATGTTAAAAGTTCTAGCAGGTTCAAGTTGGGGGGTCCACCCTGTCATTTACGTAGACTGTATATCTCTGTAATTAGAAGTCGTCCGGATTACGGTAGTTACTTATAAGATAATGCAGCTAGTTGACACTTAACTAAAGTTGATAAGATACAAAACCAAGCTCTCAGGGTTATTCGTGGTTTCATTAAAACAACACCCATACACGTAATGGAAATCGAGTTAGATGTTCCATCGTTGTCGATCCGAAGAGCGTACATATGCTATAAATACTGCTTAAAGGCTAATTCTATATCTAATAATATAAGTCAACAATTATTTGGTAAATTATATGGCTTGCTTAATAATCGATTTTCGTTACATAAGAAGAAACCCTTGGTGCCAACATGTTTTAATGAAATCAAGATACTATGTCCACGTCTAACCCTCTTCAAATGTTTAAATCTAATACTTGGTTAGCTAGTCTTAACGTAAAAAGTGTAATTTGTGAATCTCTGAAATCTGGGGTTGGTTCAAAAGCGCAATATTTTGATAGTAGTAATCTAAAACATGAAGTATTGTATGAGATTCGATCTAAATATTTTGGATTCCATAAGATTTACACAGACGGGTCTAAAACGTCTACTGGTATTGGAGCGGCTTTTTATGACCCAATTAACAATTTTTACAAAACATTTAAGATTAAGATCAAATGTATATCAATCATAACTGCGGAGCTTCTTGCGTTGTCACAGGCCTTAAATTATGTTTCTAGTATAGTCGCTCGCAAAATTGTAATTTTTACAGATAGCCAAAGTGCCCTCATGCATATTGTCAAGTGCACCTCCGATTACAGAGGTACAACAATATCTTAAATCAATTAAATAGCATTTGTGGCAACGGTATAATTGTGACATTGCAATGGGTTCCGTCTCATATTGGACTTTCGGGAAACGAAAAGGCTGATAGATTGGCAAAATCAGCTATAACAGAAGGTGAAGAATTTAACGTATTACCAAGCTTTACGGAAATTTTGATTAAATATAGATCCAAGTGTCGATTAATGTTAAAGGAATATGTTGAGGAACGATCGAAAACAAGCGGTATTTGGTATAAATGTATCCAATGTGAGCCTCTTCGTACTCCGTGGTTTTACGTTTCTAGATTTAACAGGCAGCAAATTGTTTCTTTATGTAGATTAAGATCTGGCCACGTTCCTAGTAGAAGTTTTTTTTTATTTTTGATGAGAATAGCTGATTCTCCCATTTGTGAGCAATGTAATAAGAGAGATGACTTATATCATCGCTTGATGGAATATACCAGAAACAGTGACAAAAGAGATCGACTGGTTACTACATTTAATATAAATTTATATAATGTTGGTGCTCTACACAGTATTCTAGCCGATCCAGATTCTGATGCGTCTAGTATTCTGGTAGCTTTCGATGTTAGTGGATAGTTTTTATACTAGTTCTAATATGTACTTAATTAGTGTTATTATCTAAGTTCGTTCTTTTTTATAAATGTGTTGTGTTTACTGTTAAGAGTACAATAGGATTGGCATAGTCATTTCATGTACTACTTAAAATCCTTAAAATAAAGAATTAATAATAAGCTTTTGCCCGCGCCTCCGCTTCACGGCGGACAAAATGAACCTATATTTTAATCCAGGGCATAAACTGCTACCACACCAAATTTCATCGAAATCCGATCAAAATTTTTCCATAAAAGGGAAACAAACATCCATCCATTTTTACAAACTTTCACATTTATAATAGTAGTAGGATTTATAATAATTATGCCACTTCGGCGTCGTTGACACTCACACGGCACTCATTTCAATAGTATGATGCTCTTCAACCTCTCCTCCTACTAGCTTATACAAAGCCTCCTCATAATCTGAGGAGTGAGTTATCTATATCTAAACTAATATAATAAAGAGAAAATATTTGTTTATTTGTTGGTTTGTTTCCATTGAATAGGCTCCAAAAACCAGGATCGATTTTGATGAAATCTGGCACAGATACAGACTAGACCACGGTGAAGGACAAAGGGTTCTTTTTATTGCGGCAAAATGTACGGTTCCTGCGGAATTTCGTAATTTTTTCGCAGTAAGTCGCGGGCGACATCTAGTCCATAAGTAAAATCATAATATTTACAACAAAACCAGGTCTCATAATAAAATTATAATCTATTAAGCCACGTCTGTTGACACTCGGCAGTCGGCACTCGGCACTCACAAGCATTTCCTGGGGGACTGCAGCCGTGTGTTACGGTTTTCAGCGTGATTGCTTTTATATTGATTAGGTTGTGATTTTAAAATTGAGACTTGGCTTTGTTCCAGTTCAATTGATAATTCGATTATACGGTTTTGATAATCGAAATAGGTATATAAGCGTCAGTTCACACCAAGACGCGGCGCTGCGTTTTTAAGATTTCGAGAAGCGATTAAAAATTGAAGTTTATTCACTACACGAGAAGACACTCGTTTGATTGCAAGAGTTCAAACTTCAAGCTGCACTGCGCTGCGTGTCGCGGCGCCGCTCTTGCAATGAAACGTGTAAAATCTTCTTGTGTAGAAATAAAGGTGAATTTTAAAAATGCAGCGCCGCTTCTCGTCGCGTAGCGTTTCAGTGTGAGCTGACCCTATCTACGATAAATTAAAGTGGTTAATATGTCATTATGCTTTTCTTTCTTTTTTTACTAATGGTGGGTCATACTGATGGGTAAGAACTTCGTTAGTTTAGTTACCGCGATTTTGTTGCATTGCAATTTGCAACTGTCATGCTTCAAAATTGCTTATAATATCATCAAGTTAGGGTCGCCATATAGTCGCCTGGCTAAATATTATTCTGAATAAAATGCCTTTAAAATATAGTTACACTAGTTGTTTCGACACACGTTGTGCTGTCTGAACTATGAACTGGAATGAATAAATAACTACACCTACACCTCTAATGTCTCTCACCGCTTAAACATTCCATGTACTTCCAAATTTATTTCATAACCAAAATCAACCAAATCGGTCCACCCGTTCTCGAGTTTTAGCGAGACATTGGAACTGCAATCCATTTTATATAATAACGGTTAGGTATTCCCATTAGGGCCAGTTCACACCCCTACGATACACGACGCTACGCGGCGCTGCATTTTTAAGATAGCTATTGAAAATTGAACTTTGTTCACTACGCAAAAATATACACGTTTCATATGACATCAGTCCCACACTGCACAATGCACATGCGCTGTGCAGCGCGGTGCAACATAACATTTGAAGTCTTACTATGAAAGTTGTATCTTCTTGTGTGATTCAATTTGCAACAGCTATCTTAAAAATGCAGCGCCAAGTCCCGTATCGTTTCGTTTCGGTGCGAATTGACCCTTAGTGTTGCCGAAGGATAAGTGCGTATGCGCTTCAAAAAGGCAAAGGTGAATTTATTTTAAAAACTGAACGGCAAATATCCTTTTGCCTACATTGAATTTACGCGAAGACGTTATGATTTATCTGATGCATGTACTAAAGTGATAAGTAGTTGGTATCTACTATGAAGTGGTAAAGTTGAGACATTCCCCGGGTTTCGGTATCACACCATGTGGAACTAATACCGGTACTACGAGTTCTCGACTGTGCATTCAAGTTTTGAGCTTTCACGAATTTGTAGAGTAAAATCGGGCGATCGGACGTTTATCGCGGAAAATTTAAGCGGTGATATTGTATTTTGTATTTGTGGTTATATACAAAACATAAAAAATATAATTTAATCAAAAGTTCTAATAAATAAATCAAAAATTGTAATTCGTCAAAACTATGCAATACGAAATACCTTTTATTTCAGATTCGTTCAGCTGTCTGCACCTATGGGGTGTGGTGGGTAAATAAGTGTAAAATTTTATTACTACAGATATATAATTATATAAAATCAATAGAAGATCCAATCTAAAAATAAAATGTTATAACATTAAAAATATTAAACAAAAATTAAAACCGACTTCCAAAGTAAAAATGCACAAATAAGTATGAAATAAAACTTATGTCCTAAATAATTCCCATTTTTATTCGTCTATAATTTCTCTACTCAATCTTTAGAATTTTGATGTTGGTACCAGCCCCGACAACATCCTGATAAGACAATATTTTATAGAACTCATGTTCAAGTTGGCTGGTACCGACTTCTCAATTATGAAGATTGAGTAGAGAAATAGTTAAAATTATATTATTATATATTATTATCACCACATTTAAGGAATATATAAAAGCGATTTTTTATGATAGTTTTCTGAGAGGCCGTGGTATTTCCCCAAATAAGCATTACCGATCTGTGGATCTACTAAACAATCACCAGTGATGATATTGATTAGATGCTATATTATTAAATTATTATTATTTTATCTATTGTAGTATTCGGCAGGAAAAATGTAGCAGTAAGCATTAAATAATATATTAAAGTGATGATGATGATAACGAATATAATTTTAGCAATAGCAAAATTTCAAAGACATTGATATCGGTGCACAAAACTCTCATGAGTAATGAGTACCTATATCATCATAATAATATGTTGGTGTTTACAATTTAATTAATATTATATCTAGAAATATCGCGCAAAAAGCTACCACAGCCTGCAAGCAAATGTGTGAGTGCACGCGTAAGCATATGCGTAAAGCATGTTTCTTGTGAAAATGGTGGCGATGATGATGATGATTACTGTAAGTGATATGATGGCATATGCTTGCAGTTCTTTAAACAACGCCTAAATCCTTAAACATGTATCTAAAAGGAGTCAGGATTTCTGTTCAGTACTTTTGGATATACCTTGGTGCAAAATCTTACTTTTTGGTAGCATATGCTTGGACTACTTCAGAAAAAGTTGAAATCACCATAATATATATCTGTTGCATAATGACAACAGTAGTTTTAAGACTTATAATTGTCAATGTCATATTGACAATGTCACTGCCTATTTACTAAGGTTTATTTCGGATAGCTAAATCAGTGTAGACTGTAGACGTATATGTGTTAGACATATCTCATATGTAATACGTATCTGTGGTAAGCACCAATAAAGGAGAATATAAGAATTGTTGCTGTATTATTATCATCACCACTCAAGCGTAAGAAGGACATACAAATCAAGAGGTCGTAGCCCACTACAGTATCCATATAAGTTTCGGGGAGTTCCCTCGATTCCTCATGGATCCCATTATCAGGTCACCATTTAGGTGAAAACGGGACTAAGTTGGAATTATACCCTTCATATCCAAAAAAAAATTTGGAAATCGATCCACAGACGGCGGAATTATCGTTGAACATATTAAAAAAAAAATTAGGTCTTTACCTATGAAATTGGCGATTTGTATGAAAAAATTTAAACGATTATCTTTTATGACTTTTTTATTTGTATTAATCGAAGTAATCACCCATGTAATCAATGCATCTTTGCCAACGCAGTGGAAGTTTATTGATGCCCTTCTAAAAGAAATCAGCTGGACGGGAGGCAACATATTCTTCAAAGGCATTTTGTACTGCCTCTCGGGTATTGAATTTGTTTCTCGCCAAGAAGTTATCCAAATTCTGGAAAAAGTAGGTAGTCTGTAGGCGCAAGGTCTGGTGAGTAGAGCGGATGACGGAGAGCTTCCAACCAAAGTTCTTGTAACTTGGAGACCGTCTGCTGTGCAATATGAGGTCGCGCGTTGTCGTGCAGGAGCAGCGGAGACGAGCGATTGACCAATGCTGGTTGGAGATGTGCCAGCTTCTCCATCATTGTGTTCAGTTCTTCACAGTACACATCTGCAGTAATGTTCACCCCATTTGGCAAGAAGCTATGATGAATCACACCGGCGCTAGACCACCAAACAGTGACCATCACTTTTCTAGGGGTAAGTTTTCGTTTAGAGCATTGTTTAGGTGCTGAACCAGGATCCAACCAACTTGCTGAGCACTTGCGGTTATCAAACAGAATCCATTTTTCACCGCAGGTATCAACGTGTTTCAAAATTCCTTCATTTGTGTGTGTGTTGAGCAGTGCAAGGCACGTCTCGACGCTTACTTCGCGCTGGCGATCATTGAGTTCGTGGGGCACCGATTTGTCAAGCTTTGACAAATTGGTTTTGACAAAAATTTGACGCAAATGGACCAATATTGTTTTGACGCTAACGTCGAAAGCTGCTGCTAATTCAGCCGTAGAATGTGTATCATCAGCTTCCACAATCGCCATTAATTCGTCATTGTCGACCAAAGTCTTCGGACGACCGCGAGGTTAATTTTTCAGGTCGAAATTTCCAGAACGAAAGCGAGCAAATCAATAACAGGTGGTGCGTTGGTTTGTAGTGTTAGCTCCGTAAACGTCGTTGATGTTGCGTGCCGCTTGTGCCGCGTTGCTGCCACGACGGTACTCATATTTCATAATTACTAATTACAATTTTTAACGTATCCATGATGACGACAAAGATTGAAATGCGATAAAAATGTAACACTAATCAATAAATAAATGACTACTTTTGGAAAAAGAATTCCATGTTTTTAAAATAAAATTAATTTGAAATTAGAATTCTGAGCCAAACAAAAATTATTTTGATTTGAAATGGCAAGTGCATGCATGTTATCTTTTCTTGTTCTTGTTATAGTTAAATATATAGATCACGGAACCTATAATTGCAAGCCTTAGTTCGTATCACTTACATCGTTGTACGATAAATTCTCAACAGATGTCGTTACTTGTATCATGGAGAAATTATTACTATTATTCGCTTATGCGTATTGTATGAAGAATTTTTAGGATAGTATATTAGGATAATGTATGCGTTACCTGTCCTTATGTAATAAGTTTATGGTGACAAATCTGTCGACAATGTAATATTATAAATGAACAAGACACTTGGGTACATAATTAGTAAGCAGGCGCCTTAATTATTCTAAATGTTATACGATGGTAGGGTCCAGTCAGAGTAAGTTTCAATGAACCCTGAGCGTGCGGTTAAACTTCGTATCTCGAGTCGGAGTTTTTGGGTTCCGCTCTTGTTAACTTGGCACAGATACATGGAAATCTATAATATGGAATTAGTTGTAAAAAAAGCTGTTGTTGTCTGTAAAGTCGGTTTACTGACGATAGTTGAACGTGACAACGTCAACAACAACAACAACAACAACAACAACAATAATAATAATAATAATAATGAGGTACCGGCAATGCGAGGTAACGCTGGTACTTGGTAACAGTAACAGGTAACGGTACTTGGTAACAGTACATGGTAACGCATGAGTCACGTTATTTCGTGCGTGCAGCCAGCTCCATCGAATTATAAGACGTTATCACGTCAATAAAATATTGCTTAACATATATTTTCTACTAGTCATGTTTATATAAGATAGTTCCATGAAAACATTTGATTACCATGAATGAAAAAATAAAAATTTATGTAAATATTTTTTCTGAAATACATAATCATCGTCAGTCATCATATTATTATTATGATGATGATTATGTATCTCAGAAAAATATTTACATTCATTTTTAAATTCATTTAAAATAATTAGTACCTGGGAGACCGAGCTCTTGTCGGTGTTTTAGTAGAACGATAAAATAATTTAAAAAATATATTTATAAAGAAAAAGAAATAATAAGAATCACAAAATATTTATCTTACCAGGATTCGAACCCACCACAATCCGAATTTCCAAAAAATGCAAAAATCATACGTAGTACGCATACCGAGCTGCCAGTCAGACTGACGTGAGAATCGAAATTATTGATATATTGTTGCACGACGAAATAAAATAAAAAATATAGCTTAAAATGCGGAATTTCTAAGGGATAACGCCTAGCTAGATCGATTTGTCTCCCCCAAAACTCCCTGCATACTAAATTTCATGGTGATACTTGTAGCCGTTGTCGAGATACCGATTATATATATACAAGGTCGACTCGATTAAATTAAAAGATAAGAATATTATATTATCACATCTTTCGGGGTCTGTCTTATTGCAAGCATTTTATAGCAGGTCACACTAGTATTAATACGAGAAGCAATAACTTTCCGTACAGTAATATGAGAATTGTGCGAATGGAGGATTATGGAATTTGGTACAGTTAAAGTTTATGTGGAAGAAATATATGTATAGGTATGCAGAAATATATTTTTTTATTTTATATTATGCTTAGAAATACATAAAATTAATGAACATAACAGCAACGCAGTGCCACAGATTACTAACACACACTACCGTACGCTTGATATACACAATTTCGTTACACGTTTATCAATCTGTCACAATATTTATATTTTTTTTCTATCCAAGAGGCAAAAGTTCAAACAAATTAGTAATAATGTTCAAACTATAATATAGACCACCGGGCGACCGCTAGTACCTAATTGATTAATGTGAAAGTAAAGACTTGCCTATAATTAACACATTACATAGTTAATGGAATCATGTGTTACTTTAAGTAATACATTACACATTAACATATAATGTGTTAAAAGGCACGTATTTTTATGTGATTAATTATTTTCCATCAACTATTAAAATGTGACTTGTCTTATGCAAATGAAATTTGCACTCCGTCAATGATTCAATACAGTCTACTTTAATCATAATAAATATACATTGTACATCTGATCGCTTTAAAGGATTGCTATTTTAAACCCACAGGCGCTCTGAGGGGATTCTTGTAATATTTTACCCCGTAACAAGATACAAATAATACGATTAATCCACTCTAGGCGTGGTTCGATCCAGCGATTTATTAAGGTTAACAACGCTCTTGGCTCTGGATTATTAATAATCCTATTATTAAGTTATTAGTGAATAGTTTATTAGATTCACTATTAGTAGAATACCTCCAATATGGATTTATTTCATTGAAATATGAGCTTGAGTATGGCAATTAATTTCCTGTATAATAAATTGCAGACATTGAGCAAAATTTATGAATCTAAGCGTTATATACATCAGTTGATTTTAAAGATGAAACTAAACTTGTTTTAAGGATACGAGTATACAGGGTTATAAGTAAAGTCGATGTTTATCTATTGAGGGGTTGTTATTCACATCATTTCTGTTATTTTTGTCTAAGAAACCCAAATACAAAGGAATGCAAAATTTTGGACTTTAAGTTTTTTTTTTAAATGGCGGCTATTTTCGCTCTAGTTAATTTTTTTCAAAATTTGAATACATCTATAGAATCAAAAGTACCCATCAATAAAGACGAATAGAAAATTTTAGATCTTAATTCTAAATCTAACTCCGTGGCAACCGAAACAGCGTTGTTTTATATACACGAAACCGATGCAACAGTTTCCAGACACATCTCGGTTCTGTCTACTTAATTATTTAAGTTCTATCTATGTTCGACGATCGAAGTTGCTGATTTATTATTCGACAACCATACAATATACACAAAGACATGCTATTGCATAATATATTCAGCCAAAACATTTCTTAAACGCCGTCTATTTAATATCGATCAAATACATTGTAAGTGATCGAACAAAGGCTTATGATAGCGTCCGTAATTTGTGATAACAAGCTTTAATTTTGAAACTATTACATTACAACAATTAATAGGTATTATGCTAGTTTTACCTACAATATTATATATCTACCATCTTTTATTCTTTATCCGTCATAATTTTGCAGCTTTTACAGAGCAACAATGACATCTATATTGTTAAAATATGTAAAACCCGAGTGTCCCAATGGGGCACTCAAAGTGAGGATATTTTAGCCTCGATATGCCCCGTCTCTAATCTAATAAGCCTATGTAGAAGTGTGTAGAAGTGTATGTCGACAACATATTGCTATGTGTGAAGCGTTTAGTAGCAATGATAGAAGGTGCAGGTTTCCCCTAAGCTTTGACAAGTTCGATGACTTCAACATAACATGCTTGTCAAGATTCCTATGGACAGACAATCTAAAACACGTCGATTGGAGTCTAGAAAACTATTACGGAGGCCTATGGTCTACTGTTAATGCTGTGTGGCTGAAACGATGAAACAAATAGTTTGTTAACTGACAGAATCTAAGGGACTCATACCAGCGCATAGTTCAAGAGCAGAGAAACGACAAAATCTGAAATTTAATAGAGGAACTTAAATTTTTTGTCCGATGTAATAAGTCTGACGTACGGTCTAGCCATCGTGTGTTAAGAAATTGGACCAAATTAACTAAAAGTCTGATGCCCAGTGCGTCTGCCTGAATAAATCAAGAATAATAATAAAAAAAAAATAATCGTTTATTTGCATAGAATGTAGGTTACAAAAGTTCGTATATTTAAATAAAGTGTCACAACATTCTGCTTTAAGAAGCGTGCAAATGCCCTTTTAACAATTATTTAAAAGAAATACAAACTGAAATAAGTGATTCATTATTATACTAATAACATACAATTTTAAACCATTTCATCGCATAGGTACTTAAATTAATCATAATCAATTTTGTCAGTCTCATAACCATTATTTAATATGTCAAACTTAATTTCACAATTACACTACATTTTGTTTGTTTGTTCGGTTAGATGAAATTTTTTTGAAAATTTGAATGAATTTCAAGAATAGCAAAGGCCCTAATACGCTACCTTGTGGTACGGCATAAGGATTATTTTTCCTATGTTTCGAAACAATGCTATTTACACGATGACCTTCTGTTTTAATTATTTCTACTCCTTGTTTCCCATCTTTTAGATAACTGTTAATCCAGTCAAGTCCTTTACCCCTGATTCCATATTTTTATACTTTATTCAATAACCTTTTGTGACATACTAGATCAAAAGCTTTTCACATGTCTAGAAATAAAGCCACCACTGAATTACCCATGTTAATATTTTCGGTTATGTCTTTGTTTAGGCAAAAACTTGTCAAACTAGTGCTACTATCTTTTCTATATCCAAATTGAGACGAGTTAAAAATATTTTTAGACATTAAAAAACTATAAATTTCATTGTGCATTAATTTTTCAAAAATTTTTGATATGTTGGATTTTAATGTTACATGACAGTAATTATTCATTTTATCCTTAGCGTTCTTCTTAAATAAAGGTTTAACTATTGAGTATTTCAAAATATCTGGCAATTTGCCTTCAAGAAATGACAAATTTATTATATGGCCTTACGGTTTACCAACTTCATTACTTATTTTCTTTATTATTTTCGTTGCTACATGGTCTTATGACCATGTAGGTTTGAGGAACACAAATTCAACAGGTTATCCTTGTTGAATTTGTGTTCCTCAAACGATTAATTACTTTAATGACCTCATCTTTAGTGATTGGAGATAGAAATAATGTTGTGTCGTTAAATGGTATTAAATTATTATTTAATTAATTAAAATTATTATAATTAGAGTAATTTAACCGACTTATAGAAATAAAATATTTATTAAATTCATCTGATATTTTTTCAGGATTACGATATGTCAATTCATTCACTTTGATACATTCAATTTCGTTCAAAATCTTAGCTTTATTGTCAACGTTTGAGTGTATCACTTCCCAGGCTGCCTTACTTTTATTTTTAGTTTTGTTAATATATTTCATGTTACCTATGGCCTGTGATTTAGAGATGCATTTTTTTAGTAATTTGGAATAGTTTGCGTGGGTATTTAATTTTAATATATTTGGTGTCTTTCGAATATAAATATTGTAAATATTACTTTCTTTTAACTATATTTTATTATTATTATTATTATTATTATTATTATTATTATTATTATTATTATTATTATTATTATATATGACCTTTTTAGACCTCTCGTTACCCATTTATTTTTAAGTTTTTTACTTACTACTTTTGATGTTATCATAGTGAAGCATAACTCATAAAATGAAATAAGTTCATTGTGAAAGATAATATATGCAATATTAGTTTCACTTTGTTCTAAAACTTAAACCTAACAGATAACAGATAACCTAAAAGATAACGCTGATATTATGCAATCCTTAAATTTATTTATGTTACTTTCAGAATAATCCCTATTTTTTTTAAATAGTATTCTAATATATTGCTATTTTTGGAGTTTGCTTGTGGAACTGTAAATGAAAGTGTTTGGGCTGTCTCATGATCTGATAAGCCTAGGTGTTTTTGATGAAGTGTCCCTAATATTGCTTACTATTAGATCTATACATGTCCTTTCTTGTTGATTTTAATATGTGATTGGGAAGGTTGTGATTAGATAACATTGAAATCAGTTCTTGAGAAAATTTAGTTTTTTTCATTAAATTTATATTGCAATCCCCATAAAAAAATATTTTCATTTTGGAAGTTATTTTTAATTTAAGTAATAGTAAATCTAACTATTTAAAAATATGTTTATGTCAGCTGTTGGAGTTCTATATATACAAATAATAAATTAATTAATGTCTGGTATTTTTACTGCACAGTATTCAAAGTGAATTTCAACAGGTTGCACCTCACTAATTAAATTATCTAATTTTATGAAGTTAAATTTATTTTTTAATATAATACAAACCCCTCCCATTTTTTTATTAGCTCTTGTAAATTGAGCAGCAATATTATAGTTTTTTAGTTTTAGGTTTTGTTCAGAACCCCGTTTTATAAATGTTTCTGTCAAGCATAGGAATTGGCCCAATGAGAGTTTTTGATATTTTTTCTGCCGTTGGGGGCAGACCCAATTCACACAAAGCGTTATCTGGTGGCGTAAGTGGTATCAAAAACAGTCAATAAGAATTTTCGATTCCTTTTCTGTAGTGTGGCGCTTAGTAGCACGACAGTCCTTGTCGTAACAAAAAGCTGTCAGATGTGACGAATTTAAAAACCCTCATTATATTATACTAGCTATTTCCCGCGGCTCCGCCCGCGTAAATATACTATCGAGTATCCCGCAGGAACACTGTACTTTTCCGGGATAAAAATTAGCCTATGTTTTAATCCAGAGTCTAAACTACTACCAATTTCATCAAAATCCGTTCAGTAGTTTTCGCATGAAAGCGTAACAAACAAACTTACATTCACATTTATAATATTAGTAGGGATTTATTTAGAAAGGGCCTGACTATACCCTATATATAGAATAATAATTGGTCCAATTGTTTGAACAAAATGTCTGTCGAAGGGTCTGACTGTATTTCCACTGCATCTCGATTCCACACGTTGTTCCCCAGCACCGAACCAAGCGCGGTCACGTACTAGGGATGTCACTTTTGAATTTCAAAGTCTGCATAATTTAAATTTTATTTCTCAAAGAACAATTTGAAGACTTAAAGTTCTGCGAAGAATAGTGGAAATTGCATTAAAATAGCTTTTGTCATTGAAAGATTTACGTGAAATATCTTAGTTTTTAGCTCAGAAGTAGAAAATGATTTTCTTTTTCTTTAGAGTAATATTTATTCATCAAACTAAGTACTATCTAACAATTTTACACTTTAAATTAAGTACGAGTAGTCACCGAGTGGTTGAAATTCAACCATAATTAATTAAATTTTTAACTTTGAACTTTATGAGGCTCTTAGATACGAAAAAAGTAAATGTCTATTGAATGTGAAATATATTGACAAACGTCAACTTGTGACAAAATTGTATCATATGTATGGTAGTGTAAGTGGTAGTGTAAGTGGTAGTAAAAAAAAATAAATAAAAAAATATTATTTATTTTATTAATTTTTTAAGCATTATTATCATAAATATTATATATTATGTGCAGCTCGCTCTTCCTCCATATAAACTTTGACTGTGACAAATTTCATACTCTTCCGCTTCCATACTTTTTGTAAAACAGAGCAAAAAGGTTTTGCTGACGTATTAATTTAATATAATATTATGATGATAATAATAACAATAATTAAATATGAGGGGCTGAGCTAGATAGTTAGGCTCTGAGAATATAAGCATTCAATTAAGCAGGTCAATCATTTTGAAAATGTAGGACGAGAAGTAGCTTCACTTACTGCATACAAATTATAATTTTTAGATTCAACGCTAAAAACCACAAGCGACACTTCGCGATCACAAAATTGCTACTAGATTTTTTGGACGTTTTGGAAAATTATAAATATCAGAACAATTACAACTAATTGCCATGTTTGTTCATCTTTCTATTGTGCTAACTGCTAACCCTGTCACAAACAAGCTCACAAGTCCACATAATTGCAGTACCTTTTTCATTCTTGTACTTTATTCTTTGAAGAAACAAAGCGTTGGGTTTGGCTTTGTTAAAATAGGTACAGTTAAGATGGACATTTTTTTCAAAGTGCCTTACTACGAATCTTCACCTTAATAAACAAAGATGTGGTTTTAAAAATATATATAGGTATATTTCTCGTTTTATTTTGTAGACTTATAATTTTTAAAAGAAAGTGTTAATGAAGAATTCGAAAAAAAAATGTGATACTACGAGGGCGGGTCAATAAGTCCGTGACTTTTGGAATAAAACACAGATTTTTTTGATAAATAAATCATTTTATTTTTCAACGTAGTCCCCCTTGAGCTCTATACACTTTGTCCAACGCTTCTCCAATTTTTTTATCCCTTCCAAAAAATATGATTTGTCGAGGTCCTCAAAATAGGCCTTTGTTTGCGAGATGACTTCATCATTGGAGTCAAATCTTTTTCCACCGAGCCATTTTTTCAGGTTTGGGAACAAGAAGTAGTCACTCGGAGCCAAATCTGGAGAATAGGGTGGATGTGGGAGCAATTCATAGCCCAATTCATGGATTTTTGCCATGGCAACTGCACATGTGTGCACCCTTGCATTGTCTTGGTGAAAAAGAACTTTTTTCTTGGCCAAATGAGGTCGGTTTTTTTTCAAATCCTCATTGAAGCGGTCCAATAAGTTGGCAAAATATTCCCCATTAATTGTTCTTCCCTTTTGAAGATAGTCAATGTGGATTATCCCACGTGCATCCCAAAAAACAGTCGCCATAACTTTATTGGCTGACAAACCCACCTTGGCCTTCTTTGGCGCCGATTCACCCTTAGAAACCCACTGTTTTGACTGTTGTTTGGTCTCTGGTGTGTTGTGATGGATCCATGTTTCGTCCACGGTTACAAAACGGCGCAAAAACTCCTCCATATTGTGATTAAACAACGCCAAACCTTCCTGTGAAGTTGTTACACGATTGCGTTTGTGGTCGACTTGCGGAAAGCTTTCTCATGCCCAAGTGATCATTCAAAATTGAAACCACTGAGCCATGCGAGATGCCTATGGCTTCCACAATCTCTTGCACTTTCAATCTTCGGTCGGCCAACACCATATCGTGAATTTTTTCGATTGTTTCGGGTGTAGAGACCTCAACTGGGCGTCCAAGACGTTCGGCATCTTCAGTGCTTGTACGGCCACAACGAAATTCAGTAAACCACTTTTTTACCATTGAAATCGATGGTGCAGAGTCCCCATAGTATTTATCAAGCTTAGCCTTGGTCTCGGTAATGGTTTTTTTTCGCAAAAAATAATGCTTATGCATACACATACGTGCACACGAAATTCACTTTTTTCCATTGTTTCCTTAAGTTACTGGATAGTCTGATAAAGATAGCTGTAAAACACAAACTAACTGACGCAGCAAGTTCAAATTTTGATAGGAGTCAACTGACAGATGCCTGTTGACAGGAGTAGTGTTGCTTTTTCAGTTAGGAGGTTAGAAATTCAAAAAGTCACGGACTTATTGACCCGCCTTAGTATCTTGGATGTAGCTACTAACGCACTTGTAACTCCTCTGGTATTGCGGGTGTTCTGGGCCACGTCAGTAATTGCTAAACATCAGTTTGTCTCACTTAACATAACGTTTATTAAAACTACTTTTTACCCAACTAGGGGGAAGGGTAATGATTTTGGCAGTCTATGTTACAAATATGTATGTATGTTTGTACCACAGTAGCGCCTAAGCTATTGATCCGATTTAAATGAATGGGGTGTCAATAGATGCGTAATAATAGCTATATAATTTACGTAGGCGGATTATAGTTTTTAACCTTTGATTATTATTTATTTCTAATCGACTCTGGTTCAGGAGTGTTGCAACATTATCAAAAAATGCATTATAGATATTCGAAGGCGCATAATACTTTATTACATCAGCCAATTATAATACATCTATTAGTATTTTAGGAGTTACCTTTACCCTTCCCGGAGGTTCATGTATAAAATATTAAGCGAATATCAGAAGGGTCAAGTATCCAACTTAATATATCATACTTCGATGAATTTCTTACGTTATAACTTTCAATCTTCATAATATTACATAGGTAAAAAGAATATTTTGTTTACTTGTAGACAAAATATTGTTTTTACATTTCTTTTTATATTTTATTTCATCCACTGAGGCTCAGTGGCCACATGAAATAAAATATATTTGAATTAAGTTTAAGTTAGCGCGTTGGTGCTCCGGAGGATATATATTATAATATGGAATTATGGACGCTTTCACATTACGTCAATGAGAATCTCAATTCTCGTATTTAAAGTAGACTTTCATTTTACTTTGATTTGACGACCTCTGTAGCTCAGTGGTTAGAGCGTTGGCGCTCAAGCCAGAGGCCGCGGGATGAATCCCGCCGATGGAATAAAAAAGTTTTCTGTGTTCCTGGGTCATGAATGTGTATTAAAAATGTGTATAATATGATAAAAATCTTAAGTGTATCTATTGTATAAAAGTATTAAATATACTTCCCGTTGCCTGGTACCTGTAACACAAGTTCTTCGGATACTCATCACAGGGCCAGATTGACGTCGTGTAAAGCGTCCATAAATATTATTTTAATTATTATAAGCGACTTGCTATCAGTATAAATATAATTTTGTGATGTTTAGACCAATCAGAAGGCGTTATGAGGTGAGACCCTGTTTTAACGTTTACGAGAATACCGGTTTGACATTTTTAGCGTGTCGGGAATTGTATTATTGCATGTTTTATTTAGCAAAATATGATCCTCTGGTCCCGTGCTAAGTATCCAAAAAACTTGGATGGAAGGTATACATATATTTAAGATTTTTACTATATTATACACATATTTAATACACATCCATGACCCAGGTACACAGAAAATTTTTCGTTCCTTTGGCGGGATTCGGACTCATGACCACAACTCTAAACCACTGGACCATGGAAGCTGATACCTATTTGGCTATTGCGTAACAATGGGCGGGCGGTATCTTTTACCAGCCGGCGTCAGCCGTTTGTTTTTTTACCATCTATCAGTGAAAAATTCATTTCATAGTCCAACAACATATATTTAAAACAGTCCAAAACAGAGCCAAGTAAAGACTAACAATAATAAAATGAAATTATTCATAACAGAAATACGTGCATTTAAAATATTTGGTCACGAAAATGATAACATTTTTCGTATGAGCGTAAAATTTTTCTCGTTTAAACATTTTTAGGAATGTACACCACGCTTTATTTAACTGTTATGACTTTATACAAAGCATAAAAAGGTAGATTTTTCAAATATTATTTTGAAGATATTTTTAATCGGAATTATCATGCTCTGTGCACACCTACTTTTTAATTATTTATTATTGGCTAAATATACCTAATTTTAATTATTATTGGTAAATTCTTTAAAATTCTAATTATTCTAAAATTTACATCATAAGAATGTCATGTATGAAACCTAGTCTTTATTTAAACTTTAACTATTCGACGATACCCCATACGATGGGATGGAATGAAAAAAAAATCATCTCCACTTCACATTTATAGTACCACTAAAATACAAAATAATATAATACATATTATACGGCATCAGCCAAACTACAATTTTTATAAAAAAAATAATCGGTTGTCTGTAAAGTCGGTTTACTGACGATAGTTGAACGTGACAACGTCATAAGAAAATACTGATGCATCGCTCACTCAAGTAGGAGAGAGACAGATGTCGAACGCTGCCGAACACGGAGGCCGATTGTGCCACTTTGTCGCTCGTTCCGCGCTCTCACTTGCACTAATGGAACGCCTCAGAGCGAGGTAACGCCACATGAGTCATGCGTGCAGCTGGCTCCATCGAATTATAAGACGTTGTCACATCAAAAACAACTACCCGACTACGTAAATTATTTAGTCTTTCTTACCCGCCGGGTCATTATTACGAATCTAATGACACCTCATTTATTAAAATCGGATCAGATCAGCTTAGGAGCTACGTTGGAACAAACATACATTCATTAATACATACATACATAATTACATACATAGATAGACCGCAAAAAGCATTACCCTTCTTTTTGGCTTCGCACTAGTTAGGTAAAAATTATCTATGTAGGAATAGACGGATGGACGAACGGACCGACAGAGAGAAACTATAAGGGTTTACTACCTTGTAGTTACTATGGAACCCTAAAAATGAACTGATTCCTGATCCTAATCTTTTTCAACTTTAAATAATGGCATAAAATTAGTTTAGAAGGAATAAAAGGGAATAAAAGGGAATAAATTTAAAAAAAAAAAAAAAAATTTGAAAATAAATTAAAACTTTAATATAAATAAAATAAAAAAAAACTCCCTCTTGCCCCAATTAGCAACATTTTATTTATCTTAGCTGTTGCCTCTTATCCCGCGTATCCCACGGCAACACTACAGTTTTTTCAGTATAAAATGTAGCCTATATTTTATTCCAGATACTAAACTACTACCATACCAAAATCCCTTCAGTAGTTTTTCCGTGAAAGAGTAATAAACATCCATCCATCCTCGCAAACTTTCATATTTATAATAGTAGTAGGATCTGTGGTGGCTGATGATGATGAAACTCGACAGGAGTCGAGTTGATTGCTTTATACATTTATAACTCCTACCAAATGTTTTCGAATGCATCTCTAAGTCGGACTCATCAAGTTTACCCATTCAAAATTAGTTCCTACGCTTTTAGCAATAGGGTTTAATATCGTTCGTATGTTATACTCTCCCCTAAATCACTACTTCATTATTTACCAGTAGTTTGGGTCCACAAATCGTGAGTTTTCTCGTATCTCTTATTCCCAAATCTATACATTATTATTGACGTCTGCAATCACGGCGGGGATATATCGTGGCACGTGAGCTGAAAAGCTATGCGTAAAAACACGGACTTTAAATTACAGCGGTAGCGCTGCGATTTTAGAGACGGATTTTTATTATTAAGCGAACTTGGCTCTTTAATGGATGTTTGTCATTAAGGAACGTTTTACAATATTAAGGCTCCCACAGACAAGAGGCCGATCGTTTCAGTTAGAACTGACGTCAGTTCGGACTTCGGCCTGAACGGATTCTAGTACACACACGGAAAAATCGCATCAGTTCGTTCTGGTTTGCCGCGAGCTACGGTCTGTTTATTAATTGTAAACTCACTATGCTTATACACGATACACGCCCGCACGGCCGCGGCTCTGGCGAGAACTGAAGAGATTTGTCCACACATGGTCCATTCAGTTCAAAATTAATGTTGCCAACTTGGTTATTTTACAAAGTTTTAAAGTTACTAAATTTGATTCCCTCCGTAGTAGGAATTTAGTTGTAAGTACTGCTTTAGTAGAAAAGAGCCAGACAGTAGTCAATCATAATATGCAAAATAGCCTAGGTTGGGCACAAAAAAAAATTTATACCATAACATCGTAGCATTCGTCCGTAATTTGCTTTAAACTACCCGTTTAACTACTAAATACGTAATAATTCCTAGTGTACTTTATTATTACGGTAAAATTAATAATATAATTCAATGAAAATATAATATAACAAAACCTAAAATGCAGTGGTTGTAGGGGATTTAGGGATTTCTAAAATGACTAGCTTTTTATGCTAGTTTTCAGTATTTTTTTTAGTAGTTTTTAGTAGAAAGCTATGCGAGTTTAGTAGTTTCGCAAAAACAGAGCTGGCAACATTGGAACGAATCGCTTCAGTCCATCCGGCCGACTGATGCGATCACGAAATTGCACACAGACGATACGATTTTGAACGGACGACGGATGAAAACCGGACCATATAAAGTAATAATACCGTTAAGTAATTTCGTCTTTAGGACCTATATAAGATTATATTTAACTTTACAATTGTTGGTAAAAAGAGACTAAATGGAAAAAAGCCTTTACTACCTAAATGCTTACTAAGTTCTTCGGTACGGATTTTTTTTTATTTCTTTGTTAAAAACATATTTTGTTATTGTAGTAAAAATAATAAAATAATATTAGTAATTTTGGAATACAAAAATACTGTTTTTCGTTATTGTCAATATTAGCGCGGACTATAGTAGTGAATTTTTATTATCAGCTTTCAGCTCTCCTGTAACACGATGGATTACACGCGTCTGTTGTAAATACATTTTTCGACCTGTATGTTTCATTTTTCTCATTCAACTGGATCATCTTTTGTTTGATCAGATTATCTATATATATCAAATCAGTACAAGAAATTTGACTTTCTGCTCACAGAAGACTGTAATATAGACTTGGCGATAACCAACAGATATTAATAATACGACCTCCGTGGCTCAGTGGTTCAGCGCGTTGCGGTCGCGGGTTCGAATTCCGCCGCAGGAACAAAAAAGTTTTTCTATGTTCCTGGGTCATGGATGTGTATTAAATATGTGTATAATATAATAAAAATCTTAAATATATGTATAGTATAAAAGTATTAAATATACTTTCCGTAACACAAGTTCTTCGGATACTTAGCACGGGGCCAGATTGACGTGGTGTGAAGCGTCCATAGATACTTATTTATTTATTTATTATTAATAATAATAATATCTATGGACGCTTTTTACACCACGTCAATCTGGTCCCGTGGTAAGTTCTCGATCTCGGTAAGAACTTGTGTTACGGGTTCCAGACAACGGAAATATATTTAATACTTTTATACTTTACAAATACTGAAGATTTTTGTTATATAATACACATATTTAATACACATCCATGACCCAGGAACACAGAAAACTTTTGTCCCTGGCGGGATTCGAACCCGCGACGTTCTCCGTTTTGAGAACGTGCTAACCACTGAGCCACAGAGGTGTCGATATTGGCACCTGGTTTAATATTATGATAATATTTTGTGGCAGCATAGACACAGATTATAGAAAGACGAACAGATGTTTATCTGTTCGTCTACACGTCTACAGCTACATAGTCAATTTTAAGCAACTATTTCAAATGTTGTTTTTCTTTCTTTGTCCAATACTTAAACAAAAATATGAACTCCGCAAGTTCTATGATAAAATCTAAATTAAGTTACTCTTACCCTATACCTACTATAACTGGAACTTACAAAACCTTAATATGTATATATATATATGTATTTTAAGAATGATTGTTAAATCCTTGAAAAAATCCTTATTAATATTATAAAATTATAACTATTTTTAACTTTTATTCTTTACCTGACATAATATATATTTAAATGAGTACCTATACGGTCAGTTTTAACTGATCCAATCAGCCGCGTCATGCTGATTGAACGATAGGCAGTATGGTGTATGGTCACCTTAACACACTATATCTTGCTTCACAGCCGAATCCCATTAAAGTGGCAATAACGTAGACCTGGGAAAAAGGCTTACAGGCGAAATAAGAGGCTTAACTATTTAAACGGAGTGAATATAACGCAAACGATAGAGGAGAAAAATGTTGCAAACGCTTTTCATTCAGAGCCGCGCAAACATTGGCGGGCTGACTTTGTGACACACGGCCGTGAGGGATGGCGAGCCGGGATTGAGGAAAGTAATGAACTGCGGAGAATGTAATGAAATTAATGTCTTAGGCAGTAATACTAAGGCGGGTCAATAAGTCCGTGACTTTTTGAATTTCTAACCTCCTCACTGAAAAAGCAACACTACTCCTGTCAACAGGCATCTGTCAGTTCTCCTATCAAAATTTGAACTTGCTGCGTCAGTTAGTTTGTGTTTTACAGCTATCTTTATCAGACTATCCAGTAACTTAGGAAACAATGGAAAAAAGTGAATTTCGTGTGCTTATTAAGCATTATTTTTTGCGAAAAAAAACCATTACCGAGACCAAGGCTAAGCTTGATAAATACTATGGGGACTCTGCACCATCGATTACAATGGTAAAAAAGTGGTTTACTGAATTTCGTTGTGACCTTACAAGCACTGAAGATGCCGAACGTCCTGGACGCCCAGTTGAGGTCTCTACACCCGAAACAATCGAAAAAATTCACGATATGGTGTTGGCCGACCGAAGATTGAAAGTGCAAGAGATTGTGGAAGCCATAGGCATCTCGCATGGCTCAGTGGTTTCAATTTTGAATGATCACTTGGGCATGAGAAAGCTTTCCGCAAGTCGACCACAAACGCAATCGTGTAACAACTTCACAGGAAGGTTTGGCGTTGTTTAATCACAATATGGAGGAGTTTTTGCGCCATTTTATAACCGTGGATGAAACATGGATCCATCACAACACACCAGAGACCAAACAACAGTCAAAACAGTGGGTTTCTAAGGGTGAATCGGCGCCAAAGAAGGCCAAGGTGGGTTTGTCAGCCAATAAAGTTATGGCGACTGTTTTTTGGGATGCACGTGGGATAATCCACATTGACTTTCTTCAAAAGGGAAGAACAATTAATGGGGAATATTATGCCAACTTATTGGACCACTTCAATGAGGATTTGAAAAAAAACCGACCTCATTTGGCCAAGAAAAAAGTTCTTTTTCACAAAGACAATGCAAGGGTGCACACATGTGCAGTTGCCATGGTAAAAATCCATGAATTGGGCTATGAATTGCTCCCACATCCACCCTATTCTCCAGATTTGGCTCCGAGTGACTACTTCTTGTTCCCAAACCTGAAAAAATGGCTCGGTGGAAAAAGATTTGACTCCAATGATGAAGTCATCTCGCAAACAAAGGCCTATTTTGAGGACCTCGACAAATCATATTTTTTGGAAGGGATAAAAAAATTGGAGAAGCGTTGGAAGTGTATAGAGCTCAAGGGGGACTACGTTGAAAAATAAAATGATTTATTTATCAAAAAATCTGTGTTTTATTCCAAAAGTCACGGACTTATTGACCCGCCCTTGTAGTATGAGCACTTCCGATCGAAGAAGACAACTTTGGAGATCTTAATGCTTAATCCCAATATTATTATCATTTAAGATATTATGCGACATAAATACTTATGACACATTGTTAAACAGTAGGTTTTGTCGCCCTTTGAATTTGTAGATATAACATAATCATTTACTATTAGGGACTAATTCATAAGCAAGGTGACCGTTGTCATAATATTTCTTTCGTATTCTATTAATTATGATAACAAACTCTCATGTCACTGACAATTTGTATTGTGACTGTATGTCGTCATTATGTCACAATTAATAGGTTATGAGAAAACTCTACCTGCTTATGAATTGGAATCCTGATAGTACACTAATCGCCTTTAGAGTGTGGTGTACCGTGTATCGCTTTTTGACACCTTCTAGACTCTTGCGCTTGTCTCGGCGAATCGTACTAGAAAAGCAGTAGTGACAGAAATGTAGAGGCGAGTTTTAAAATGCTCGTCCAGTTATCAGTCTGTAGATCACTATCCTTGAAGTATGTAGCACCTCCATCGTGGAGACTGTTTAGTTACCTTCAAGATAGCTTTCCCAGCTTTATGAGTTTTTGTGTCGAACTGTGCGATTGCATACGTCACAATGACATCACAATTCAGTCGCTTATTGAGCTGCGACTGTTTACTGTTTTTAACCACCGATGCAAACTGCTGAGGGGTGTTGGGGTGTTATAAGTTTGACGTGTCTCACTGTCTGTCGCATCTTAGCTCCCAAACGGATGGACCGATTTTGATCCATTTTTTGCATGTTATTGAGAGTATTTTTCACTATAATTCGTAATCATCAGCTCACTTACTGCTTGACAATGACTACGACTTTATTTTTGTATATTAAGTTTGCAGTAAGTTGGCAAAAGGAAAGACTTATATAGCCAACGACTGCACAGTGTACGGTCTGAAAGATGAACGCTTAGCAGGTACTTCCCGATGGTATAGCGACCCCACATCATTATTATACAAACCATGAGGACGATCAAACAGCCAATCATTATTCTTTTTCTTTGACTGCACATTTTCAAGTCACACCGAAACGAATATCAATCTGACATGTCATTGACAATGAGGGTGTTTTTTTTGCTGTTAGGGGGCAGACCCAACGCGCACTAAGCGTCATCTGGTGGCGTAAGTGGCATCAAAAACGATCAATAAGAATTGTCGATTCTTTTTCTGTCACCAGGCGGCGCTGGGTAGCCCGACGGTCCTTGTCGCGTTAAAAAGCTGTCAGATGTCACGAATTAAAAAACCCACATTGTATTGTGATTTATTTCTGCATGCCTTCATTTTAATACAAATAAATTATTCACACACTCTACCTGCTTATGAATTAGGTTACCTGATAGTTCATATCTACCTACGTGATAGTAAGCACAATACGTCAATAAGCAATATTATGTTATTAACGGTAAATATATAAAAAATATCGTATATCTCTTGTTATAATTGCATTTTAAAGTAAAAATAACTTACAGCCGAACACTCAAATGCTACATAAAGAGCTGTATTTGTGATTCTACAAGATACAGTAAGAGCTTGTGTTATTTAGGGATCTGTAAATTTTAAAAAACATTGGAGGATGCAGCCTCTAAACTCTCTGAGGGGTAGGCACAAAAATTGACAAGTGCGTATTCATGACGTTATCGAAAGAGAATTGCATGAAAAATACGACAGTGCCCAAACAATTAACATTCGATAACATTACGAATACATACTTGTCAACTGTTCCCGCTTCGGCTACTGGGGACCTAGCAGGAACAATTGACAGCTGCGAAAACGTAACGTTATCAAAAGAGATTTTTATGAAAATTATGACAGCGCCCATGCAATGACATTCGATAGCGTAACGTTTACGCAGCTGTCAATTGTGGCCCTCTGATTATAATATAAATAAATAAATAAATACATATCTATGAACGCTTCACACCACGTCAATTTGGCCCCGTGCCAAGTATTCGTAGAACTTGTGTTACAGGTACCAGAAAACGGGAAGTATAGTTAATACTTTTATACTATACATATATTTAAGATTTTTAATATATTATACACATATTTAATGTGAGCCTATGAGTGTTCTGGACAGAGTAAAAGTGGAAAATCTCCAAGAAGAAGAAAAGAAAGACGAGTATGTAGAGAAACTGAAAGAAAGTTTTAAAGGCATAGAAGAGATAAGTTCGATTGAAGATTTGTGGGAGACATTTAAGAAAGGGGTCGTGAATGTTGCTATTGAGGTATGCGGGGTAGCAAAAAGAAGGAAAGGAAGAAAGAACTATAATGTGTGGATGGATAAACATGTACAAAGGGCTGTACAAGAAAAGAAGAAAGCGTGGTTGGATTGGTTAGCAACAAAAGCTAACCAAAAAGTTCAAAAGGCAACGGATGATGAGATAAAGGAAGCAAGAACGAAGTATAAAATATTGAAATCAGCAGCGAAAGAAGTTGTGTCTAGAAAGAAAGAAGAACTAAAGGATGATTTTGATAGGAGACTCACTGAAGATTTCCAGTCAAACATCAAGTTTTTCTGGAAATCCATCAAAACAGCCAGAGGAAAAACTTGTACCTCGGAGCTGAGTGCAATCAGGAGTCAAGATGGGAGTATTATTAAAGGCGAAGAATGTGTGTTAAAGAGATGGAAAGAGTATTTTGAAAGTTTGTTTGAAAGAGAGGAAGTGCAGGTACAATATCCGGCATCTTCCATGGAAACTAATTTAAATGTTGATGAAAGTGAGATAAGCATGGATGAAATAGTGAAAGCGTTGAAAAGTATGAAACTAGGTAAGGCTGCAGGATATGACAGAATTACCGCCGAGATGCTGAGGGCTGGACAGGGCATAGTGGCTAGCCAGCCATACCGCCTTTTCAATTTGTGCTGGCGAAATGGGCAAGTACCGGGAGACTGGTGCAAATCCGTAATCGTGCCATTATTTAAAGGAAAAGGGACACGGCAGGACTGCATAAATTACCACGGTATAAGTCTTCTCAGCGTCGTCGGGAAATTGTATGCGAAAGTATTGATTGAAAGGGTTGTGAATGAAACAGACGAAAAAGTATGGGATGCACAAGCGGGATTTAGAAAGGCAATGGGATGTACGGATTAGGTCTTTTCATTGCATCAGATGCATAGCCGAAAAGTATTTGGCTAAAAACAAGAAGGTCTATTGCACGTTCGTGGATCTTGAAAAGGCCTATGATAGAGTCGTGAGGAATGAATTGTGGTCAGCATTGTCCGTGAACGGGGTGAGCAGTATCCTCATACGAGCATTGCAATCTCTTTATAGGGATTCTAGGGCTTCTGTAAGGATAAATGGCGCATACACTGAATGGTTTAATATCGACAAAGGTGTTAGACAAGGATGTGTAGCGTCACCGTGGCTGTTCAGTCTGTTCATGGACAATTTCTTGACAGATTTAAAAGAGAATGAAAGTGGGTTGAGAATTAATGAGCTACTCGTCAAATGTTTTCTCTATGCTGATGACCAAGTATTACTTGCGTCTTCGGCTAAGGAGTTGCAGGAGATGGTAACTGCTATGAGTGGAGCTTTTGTATGAAAGGGAATGAAGATGAATGTAAAGAAGACGAAAGTGATGGTGTTTGAAAGAGATGAGGCAGTGACAGACTGCAATATCGTGATTGGAGATGAACAAATTGAACAGGTGATTGAGTTTGTGTATCTAGGATCAAAGTTTACAAGAGATGGAAAGTGTGAGAGTGATATTGAAAGAAGAGTGAATGCAGGAAACAGGGTGAATGGAGCTTTGCACTCCTTTATGAGCAGTCGGAAGGTGTCTAACAAGGCTCGTTTGGCTGTGCATGAGGGGGTGTTGGTTCCGACACTCATGTTTGGAAGTGAAAGTTGGGTATGGCAGAAGAAACATGAAAGCAGAATAAATGCAGTTGAAATGAGAGCGTTAAGAAGTATGATAGGAGTTAAACTGAGTGACAGGATAAGAAATAGTGAGATTAGGAAACTTTGTGGTCTGAAAGAAGATGTAGTGACAAAAATTGAGAAAGGTATGCTGAGATGGTTTGGTCATGTCGAGAGAATGAATGAAGAACGATTGACGAAAAAAGTGTATAAGGCGAGTGTGAATGGGAGTGTTGGAAGGGGTAGACCTAGGCGGACGCTTCGGGACCAAATCAGGGATGTCTTGAAAAAAGGCCAATTCAAGAGTACCCTAAACCGAAGAACATGTATGAAGGGAATAATGAAAGTGGACGAAGCGAAACAAGTATGTAAGGATCGTAGCAAGTGGAAAGAAGTGGTCTCTGCCTACCCCTACGGAAAAGAGGCGTGATTATATGTATGTATGTATGTATATTTAATAATCATCCATGACCCAGGAGCACAAAAAAAACTTTTTGTTCCTTCGGCGGGATTCGAACCCCCGACTCCTGGCTTAAGCACTAACGCGCTGAACCACTGAGCCACAGAGGTCGTCAATATATCTCTCATTACTTCGAAACCGCGAAATGCTAATAATGAAATTTCCAAGTCACAATACAACATAAGTAAATACTGAAATTATTTTGGAGTTAGGGTCAGTTCACACCACGATGATACGCGACGCTACGCGGCGCTGCATTTTCAAGATAGCTGTTCAAAATTTAACTTCATTCACTAAACTAAAAGATTCACTTTTCATATGACATCAGTCTGCACATGCACATCACACTGCACATGCGCTGTGTAGCGCGGTGCAACCTGACATTCGAACTCTTACAATGAAACGTGTATCTTCTTGTGTGATGAATAAAGTTCAATTTTGAATAGCATATAGCAATATGGCATCGTCACGGTGTGAACTGAACCTAAGTCCTAATTTATCTTGCTTTGTTCAATTCGTGTCTCCACAACTATAATGGCTGGTCAAACTGCGAATAATGGAAGTGAAACACGTAATGAATGTATTAATTATTATAATTATTAATTTGGTGTGTTTAGTATTCAATATCCGTGGAACGTCCACGCACTAATGAACTGGCTCGATTGGATAAATATAATCGCCTCATATAACTGTGTTAAAAACGCTTTCGTTATATTTCGCCACGTGAGTGAGGGTACAGGATGGCTGCCGGAGACCCAAGAAGGGTTGAGGTTATACTGACCGGAAACTCACTTGTAACTTCAAGTGTTGCAGCTGTTTATGGGCAGTGACAATAGCTTACGATCAGGCGAAGATAAGCATTTATTTGCTCTTGAAAAGGCAGGTTACGAGGGCGGGTCAATAAGTCCGTGGCTTTTGGAATAAAACACAGATTTTTTGATAAATAAATCATTTTATTTTTCAACGTAGTCCCCCTTGAGCTCTATACACTTTGTCCAACGCTTCTGCAATTTTTTTATCCCTTCCAAAAAATATGATTTGTCGAGGTCCTCAAAATAGGCCTTTGTTTGCGAGATGACTTCATCATTGGAGTCAAATCTTTTTCCACCGAGCCATTTTTTCAGGTTTGGGAACAAGAAGTAGTCACTCGGAGCCAAATCTGGAGAATAGGGTGGATGTGGGAGCAATTCATAGCCCAATTCATGGATTTTTGCCATGGCAACTGCACATGTGTGCACCCTTGCATTGTCTTGGTGAAAAAGAACTTTTTTCTTGGCCAAATGAGGTCGGTTTTTTTTCAAATCCTCATTGAAGCGGTCCAATAAGTTAGCATAATATTCCCCATTAATTGTTCTTCCCTTTTGAAGATAGTCAATGTGGATTATCCCACGTGCATCCCAAAAAACAGTCGCCATAACTTTATTGGCTGACAAACCCACCTTAGCCTTCTTTGGCGCCGATTAACCCTTAGAAACACACTGTTTTGACTGTTGTTTGGTCTCTGGTGTGTTGTGATGGATCCATGTTTCGTCCACGGTTAAAAAACTCCTCCATATTGTGATTAAACAACGCCAAACCTTCCTGTGAAGTTGTTACACGATTGCGTTTGTGGTCGACTGTGAGCAAACGCGGCACCCATCTTGCGGAAAGCTTTCTCATGCCCAAGTGATCATTCAAAATTTAAACCACTGAGCCATGCGAGATGCCTATGGCTTCCAAAATCTCTTGCACTTTCAATCTTCGGTCGGCCAACACCATATCGTGAATTTTTTCGATTGTTTCGGGTGTAGAGACCTCAACTGGGCGTCCAGGACGTTCGGCATCTTCAGTGCTTGTACGGCCACAACGAAATTCAGTAAACCACTTTTTACCATTGAAATCGATGGTGCAGAGTCCCCATAGTATTTATCAAGCTTAGCCTTGGTCTCGGTAATGGTTTTTTTTCGCAAAAAATAATGCTTAATAAGCACACGAAATTCACTTTTTTCCATTGTTTCCTTAAGTTACTGGATAGTCTGATAAAGATAGCTGTAAAACACAAACTAACTGACGCAGCAAGTTCAAATTTTGATAGGAGTCAACTGACAGATGCCTGTTGACAGGAGTAGTGTTGCTTTTTCAGTAAGGAGGTTAGAAATTCAAAAAGTCACGGACTTATTGACCCGCCTTAGTATATCCAGAGTTGTTGTAGGATTGGGATGGGTGACAGAAACACTTCTAGTATAACAGACCCACTCGGTCGGTGGTCAGTCTTGGAGTGCCAGTGGCCAGTGGGTGCTTGATCCCCTACTCCTACACCACGCCCACAAGTGTGCGAGAATATATTTAGTATTACAAGTGTCAATACACTACAGTCGTATCGTAAAAAAAACCATTAACTTAGGGCTAGTAGATTTAAAAAAATGAATCACAAAAGTATTTTCTGACCGGGATTCGAACCCACCACATTACGAGTTTCCGATCAACGTAAAAATATAACATACCAAACTGCCAATCAGACTGACGAAATTTATAATTATGATAGTGATTAAACTGGAAATAAACATTGTTGGACGACGAAAGAAAAGTCATAATATTATTTGTTAAAATGCGCAGTTTCTCATGGATAGATCTAGCTAGATCGATTTTTCTCCCCCAAAACTCCCTGCATTCTAAATTTTCTTCTCTTGTTCTTAAACGGAAACCGATTCCGAGATTCCGATTATATTATTATATTATTAGGTTATATATACAAGACTAGCTTGTTTAAAGTAAAAGATTTTTCAAGACTTCGTAATTAAACCACATAAACATAAAAATGTACTTCATTTCTAGTACTGAATTCCTGAAAGCTGAAAATATAATTTGTCATCCCATTCACAGACGTAAAATTCCAACGAAATCAGAATTCAAACATGCTATTGTCTAAGTTAAAAACCCGAGTAAACGAGAAATGAATTCACATTATCCCACCATTTGCATTCCTTGACGTCACGCCAGATGTGTCAACTTTTGCTTAACTTTATGGAAAAAAATGATAACGTCACGGGTAGGTTTATGAAAAAAACTGGATTATATCAGATTTTACATATTGTTTGATGTAGGTATGCAGGATTTTTAGGCAAAACAAGACGTGTTAACTGTACAAGTGTAAAACTGTTACAAGTATGACGAATAGACGTATTCTTATATATATATATATATATAATTGACATTGCTCTTACCTATACTCTCTAAAATACTAGAAAAGGTTGTAAACAAGGGGCTTGTAAATTTTTTGGAAAGTCATAAGTTAATATCGGACCGTCCATTTGGTTTTAGATAGGGTTGTAGTACGGAGGACGCTGTAGGACTGTTGACGTCCACTGTTGCGGGAATCCTGGATGAAGGGAATTGGAGCATTGGAGCATTCCTCGACCTAGCAAAAGCCTTCGATACAGTTTCTATCCCACTGCTACTGCGTAAACTAGAAGGCTTTGGCATACGATGTAACGCCCTCTCATGGTTCACCTTAGCAATAGACGGCAAAGGCTGTGACGGCAAAAATAGGAAATTACTTGAGCGAGGAACAAAAATCACAATCGGCGTCCCTCAAGGCAGTGTAGGCAAGGCAGGCATGTAGAGGGTAAACAGGGTTGGAGAGAGACTCCAACCCTGTTTGCCTCTACATGAAAGGAATCCTGTAACTAAACATCCCAAACGTAGAAATGATTTGCTTCGCAGATGACACAGTAGCAATTTTTTAAGGAACATGTTGGAGAAGTACTATCATCGCTGCAGAAAAGGGTATCGCGAGAATCTATAATTGGCTCAACCAAAACCTCCACTATTAACACCGAAAATCAAACATACTATGTTTTCACATAACTGGTGCTACGAAGCCTAATGACAACTTTATAAGTTTACACCGGGAAAACGGCTCAACTTTGTCTTTCCCTCTCCTGAAAAGATGAACCTGTGAACGCATAAACCGGGTTACATCAGTTAAATACCTAGACATAGAAGTGGACGAGAAACTCACATTTATGCCCCACATAACAACTGTGGCTAAGAAAGTTCGTAAAATATTATACCTCATGAAATCCCTAAGACCAGTTGCTAGTTTACACGTGAAAAAACTTGTTTACAGCGCGCTGTGCCAATCTCCGTTGCAGTACTGCATCGGAGTTTGGGGCGGTGCGGCCAAGTCGCACATGATCATACAAGAGCGAACCCAGCGCGCTGTAATCAAAGTCGCACTCTGAAGGCCCCTTCGTCACCCAACTGCAGAACTACTTAGAGAGTTCAACGTGCTTAGTGTAAGACAACTGTTTATCCTAAGAACGATCACAAAATTCCAAAGACCTGAACGTACATGGCACTCGGACGTAGTTTTACCGGAAAAACGAACGGTTTTCGCGTCGCGGTTACCTCCTTATGTACATGTTTACGTTAGCCGGTCTGTAGTAAGAGATCGAAAGATCACAAAGAAGCACTCTCAAAAAAATACTACACCTTCTGAAATGAAAGGCTGGCTTAAATCAAAAAGTTATGCAGATATTGAACGACTTGTGGATGTTAGTAATACTAAGAGGGGAAAACAAAATTATAAATTATAATAAATTAACACACACACACACACACATTCACACAAATATACACACACACTCATTCACACACATACACGCACACACACACAAACACACATTCACACACACGACAAAATAATCAAAATATCATGTAAAATTCCATTATCCCCCAATCATCTATCCCCCTTACCGAATTTGAATTGATGTACTTACCAAATGCAAATCGCTTCAATATTGTAATCTAATCCTATCAAAATTTATGTTTATCTTATTTGGTTCGCCTTAGTCTTAAATTTTATTTTATTATTTGCTCTGACTTGCTGTTGAACGCAGCGCAAAAATGAATTGTCCAAATATTGTAACCTATTTTTATTTCTGATATTTTATTTGGTTTCACTTAATCCTAAATCTAATTTATGTTTGAACTCATATATTATTTACTTTGACGAATTTTATTGAAATTTCATAATGGTGTTATTTGTTCTGACCTGACTTTATTTTCAAGCGGGATAGTTAATCGCATAACTAAATTAACAAGCTGTAGCTGATATTATATTGTTTTATTAATTTGTTTCCATACTGATTTATTAATCTAAGTATTTCCTGTGACACGCAAGCGCACCAATTTCCAACCACAAGTAAAACTGATAGATAAGTAAAACCCGGGCCTCCAAGATAGAAATTATCTCCTCTCTCCTATAAATTGTAATTAAATAACATTACTCAATGAGGACTATCGCATCATGTACGCTTTATTGGTTTATGTCACATTGCACGCGATACTTAAGTTATTATGATTGTAAACGGTTTATTAATGTAATGGCTTGGTAAAGAAAAAAAATAAAAAAAAATTTAAAAAATCTAGCAATATTGCGCGGAAATATAACCTACCACGCAAATGTGTTAGGCATTTACGCATGATTATGCGTGCACTCACATATTTGTTTGCAGGTTGTGGGTATTTTTTCGCGAGATATTACTAGATATAATAGTAATTAAAGTTTATGCTATGGATTTCCGCAAAATAAATAAATCAAGAATAAATTAATATCTATGGTCTCTTCACAGCACGTCAATCTGGCCCCGTGCTAAGTATCCGAAGAACTTGTATTACGGGTACTAGAAAACGGGAAGTATATTTAATACTTTTATACTACACATATATTTAAGATTTTTTGTATATTATACACATATTTAATACACATTCATGACCCAGGAACACAAAAAAACTTTTTGTTCCTTCGGCGGGATGTAACCCGCGACCCCCGGCTTCTGCACTAACGCGCTGAATCACTGAGCCACAGACGTCGTCAAAATAACACCTGATTCTATTAACTATTTAACAATTGTGAGTAAGACGACCTCTGTGTTAGCGCTCTCCTCTCCTCTCCTCCTCCTCTCTGTGGTTAGCGCGTCGGCGCTTAAGCGGTAATGGAGGTCGCGGGTTCGAATCCCGGCAAAGGGACAAAAAGTTTCTCCGTGTTCCTGGGTCTTGGATGTGTATTAAATATATTATATATATAATATAATAAAAATCTTAAATCCGAAGAACTTGTATCACAGTACAGATCCACATTGACGTGGTGTGGAAACGTCCATAGATATTCTATTATAATAATAATTATGTATATTTACAAATAATATATATTTTACTAAAAATAAAACACCCATATATGGCATATTGAAGCTCCTTACACGATATTTGAGCTCGCGGTGCCTAATGTTCGAAGTTGGCCGCTCGAAAATATTTATGTTATTGCATAGCACATATTGTCTAAACTTAAAATGGGATACGCTTTTGTTCTACAATATCAACTTTGAATATGGTCCCTGGGATTTTTGTATGTTCAACGATTACTCCGTCGTATTTGGAACGATTTTAAAAAATATTTGTTTGCTGTAAAGGGTATAATCCGAAATTGGTCTCTACGAATTTTTAATTGTTTTAATAATAATAATAAATATATAAAAATAAAATATAATAAGGACTCCGTACCCAAAGGGTAAAGACGTAACCCTATAACTAAGAACTCCCCTATCCGACCATCTGTCTATGTGTCTGTACTAGGCTGTATCTCATGAACCACGATAGCTAGACAGTTGAAATTTTCACAGACGATGTATTTTTGTTGCCTCTATAATAACAAATACTAAAAAATAATAAAATTAATATTGAAGAGGGGCTCCCGGCAATAGATAGACGCTTTTAATATTAACAGAATATAGTTTATTGCTCAATTTTATTACCAGTGTTCGATACATATTAAATGCATAGAAGCAGCCTTGCAGGGGGCCATCTTATTCCCAAGGTGTGCAATCGTCAATGAAACCATTGACCTTTTCAAAAGCATTTAGCACACAACCGTTCTATCACAACTTTTTAAACATCTATGGAAATATTTTAAACGTTTTCTGGGATTATATTGTATGATTCTCTTGCCGCATCAGACCTTATAAAATACGTCTATCATCAATCGAAGCTTAATTTGTGGACTGCTTGTCATTTACATTAATATAAAAACCATATAGCCACTACCCACTAAAATGCTATTTTCCAAATCAAAACACGTAAATCGACAGTCATTGACGATGATGACGATGATGAGTGTCCGCAAAATTGAACTTTCCTTATAAAATAAAGCAAGAACTCAAATACTTATCCGTTCCCCACAAACTACTGCGGGCTATCGTCGGTGAACCGTAAGAGGATTTATTAAACAATCAAAATAAAACGAACCCAATGAAATATTGTATTCTGTACTAGCTGTGCACCGGTGTTTCGCTTGCATAGTATTTTACACACAAACTAAGAGGAAATGTTTCAATAGATTTATAATTTATATATATTAATGGCGATAAAAGTTTAGGGTTTGAAATTTATTCTCTGCACAAAAACATACACGTTTCATATGACATCAGTCAGCGTTTGATATTTTTCAGAGTAAAAAGTTTATGTGGAGGATGGTGTGCAGATTTTTTTTAATGCTTAGAAATATGTCGAATTAAATAAAATCACAACAACACACCCTATCTCACATTATTAACACACACTACTCTTCTTCTTCTTTTTTAAAATGGCTCCATAGTGAATCGCCAATGTCAAAGTGTATTGACGAAAACTCTGCCTTATGAGTTCGTTTTATGGAAACACAAGGGTACAGTGAAATGAATAAAGTCTATTGAAGAAACTATGAACCTAGAGCAAACACAAACATTTAGGATGAGTACCACACACCTTACAATTTAATTTTATTAGTTAGAATATAATATTATGAACATAACGTTTCAATAAGAGGGGTATTTAGAAAACAAAGGATGGATTGAAAATTGATAGAGCGAGGAATAGGCATGTTGCCTAAATATTTTGACCACAGTGCGACCTCTTGTACACATTAAATAGCCAAGGGGCGTCAAATGTGTAAATCCGCCTCTGTGTGAACATGTGAACAGTTCACATTCAAACAGGGCAAACGTTGCTCATAAGTTACGCTTTCGTTCGTTTAACGAGATATATATATATATATATATATATATATATATATATATATATATATATATATATATATATATATATATATATATACTGCTATTATAATGTTACGAGGTTCTTGTTCCAAAATACCATCGGGACCTGCTTGGAAGTTTTTAAATTGAATTTTAAGCTTTTACGGGTTTATTTTTCGGTTAAAGTGTTGTTTGATAACAAAATGGGGTTCTTGAGAAATAAACAAGATGGTTAACCCTGTTACGGGGTTTTTGGATATAAAAATATTGGCCAAAGTCAACGCTGTCCGTGATTTCCCTTGTTTACGAAAACAATTTAGTGGCGCGATAGGCTATGCTACGTGTGCTATCTACTAATTTTTGAGGTTTTTTATCAGTATTTTATCTATCAAGGAAATAGTGTACAAATAAAAATAGAAGAAAGTGTTTCGGAAATCGGGATAAATGTTTGTAACAAGCTTTTATACATGTCACACGGTCACGACATGCAATTATTAATAAATGTTCATTAACCCTAAAACCATAAGTCTCCCCCTCGTCTCATGAATTCCTTGTGCTAAAAATTCATAAATTTCATTTCACCATGACTGTGTATCTTAAAATATTAAAATTTAATTCAGAATCACCAGCAGGGATGTTCTTGAATAATACTGCGGTTTGGTGTAATATGCGAATTTAGATTCTGACACGTGCACACAAGGGTCTTAATCCTGTGGTCTATTCGCACGTCCTGTGTGCAAAATTTATGCAGCCCGGGTCCCGCACGTTCTAATTTTCCATATAAATTTTATCTTGCGGTGTGTATTGTTTTTTCTTTCTAATTATAACTTTCTAAAGTGACTGCAGTCGACATTTTAAAGTTGTACGCAAAGAAATCTTAACTATTCAAATCACAAGTTTTTATTATATTTTAAAGCCTTCACTTTTGACGTGATAACGTCTTATAATTCGATGGAGCCGGCTGCACGCACGAAATAACATATCTCATGCCTTACCGGCGTTACCGGCGTTACCTCGCTAAACATGACTCACTTCTTATGACGTTGTCACGTTCAACTATCGTCAGTAAACCGACTTTACAGACAACCGATTTTTTTCATTTGGTTCTAAGCCTCCAAATAATTTATACTGTAATACTAGTTTTTGCCCGCGGCCGCGCGCCGCCGTATACCACGGAAACACTGTAATTTTCCGGCCCATGTTTCAATCCAAAGACTAAACTACTACCATACCTTATTTAATTTATCGTAGTTTATGTGAAAAAGAGTCACAAACATCATAATCATAATATTTATTGGCTAGAATATGGTAACAAAATTGGTCTTAGCTTAACTTAGTATACAATAATATTCTGCAAATTTTAGTAGTTAAAGATTTAAATACCTACAATTTTATATCATCAAAGTTAGATTAGGCATACATCACTGGTTACATTATAAATAATAATATTGTAAGAAATCCAACTATCCATCCTCACAAACTTTCACATTTATAATAGTAGTAAGGTTATTGTGAAGCCTCCTATAAACAGCAATATGAGAACACCCAAATAATAATAGAACGTGGAGTTTCAAACATTGCCAAGTGGTGTTTTCAAGTTTGTTCAGGCAATATAAAAGTTTCATGTCGTAAATGGCTGGTATTGGCCAATGTGAGACGCGCAATATGTCCCTGTGTGCTTTAAAATGCTGAATATAGAGGTTAAGGAGAAATATTTCAGTTTTATAGGTGAGCTTGTGATTTTTTGTTATCTTGCAAGTTTTCCTTACTAACCTACGACTAAAACAGAGGGGTCTTGTAAGTTTGACGTGTGAGTCTGTATGTCTGTCCGGGGTATCGTAGCTCCGAAACGGATGAACTGGTTTAGACCTAGTTTTCTTCATTTGAAAGCTGAAATGATCGAGTGTTTTTAGCTACTTCATCATCATAAGCTCGCTCACTGCTTGAAAAATCAGGGGTTACTTAAAAAAAAACTCGTAATTTATTTGTTTTTTCTGGAATAAGACCGTGAGATAACGAGCAGACAGATTGCCTGATGGTAAGCGTTTAACGCCGCCCGATAGCGTCTGCAGCAATAGAAGATTCACAAGTGCGACACTGGTCTTCCAATCCCCAATATCACTTTTTGGTAATACATAGCACATTAGATTATTTCACTCTGCTAACCTTTCCTAGCAAAATATGTATATTCGAGAAATAATTCATTTATAAGAACAATGAGACAGCTATTTGACAGCTTTATTGTCGTCCAATTACTCAATAAATAATTAATAAGTAATTGTTCAATTAAGTCAAACAATACAATAGAATTGATTTCGTGCCCAAAACTTTCGTTTACCATTTCCAGAAAGACATTTGGATTTTAATTCGCAATTAAAGCATTTTATTGGTTTCTAGCTTTATTCCAGTTTTATATGACAAACAAATACATATTTTAATGTACTATCTGAAACTATGGGTTATGATATAAAGATGGTGATGCATTTTTTATGGACTAATAAATAATTTTATCTTCGTTTTTAAATAGTGTTATATTATATTGGTCGTCAATTCAAATCTGCATTATTAATATTAGGTCATAACATATGAAATTGACGTTTTGTAAATGTCGTATAAAGTCGATTTTTTTAAAACATAATATATTTATTTAATCAAAGTATATACCATTGCTATCTTTGCACTTTTGCCATCTCATAGGTAGTTCATTGATTCCTTTACTAAAAAATAACCATTCGGACAGGTATCAATAAAATCTTTGAAGGCGCTTTGGACTGCTCCATCGGAGTTGAATTTTGTCCCTTGCAAGTAGTTTTCCGAATTTTGAAACAAATGGTAATCTCTTGGAGCAAGGTCCGGGGAGTACGGTAGATGACATTCCAATTGAAGCTTCTCTAATTTGGTATCCGTCTGTTGTGCAGTGTGTGGTCTAGCGTTGTCCTGAAGCAGCAGTGGCCTAGAGCGGATGACCAACCTCGGTTGTTTAGCAGCTAGCTTTTCCATCATGATTTGCATTTGCTGGCAATAGATCTGCCGTAATCGTCTGGCCAGATTTAAGAAAGCTGTAGTGAACGACTTCGGCACCATTCCACTAAACGCTCACAATTACCTTTTTTTAGTCAATTTTCGCTTGGGGCAGGCTTTGGCAGGTTCGCCAGGGTTCAACCATTGCGATAAGCGTTTCCGATTATCGTACAGGATTCATCACACTATTCATCACTAATGATGATTTAAAATCCCTTCATTATTGTGCCGGTTGGGTAATGTAACGCAGCAGTCGACGCGCGTTTGTCAGTTTGCTGCACTCAATTCATGAGGTTTTTCACCTTTCTAGCTTTTTCACCTTCCCAATTTGCTTCAAGTGGATTAAAACAGTTTTTTCACTAACACTGCAGCCTGCAGATAACTCGGACGTGGTTTGCGATAGATCCGCTTTCACAATAGCCTTTAATTCTTCATTATCAACTTTGGTCGGCCGGCCGGCCGTCCTCGGTGCTTGTTCTGTAGGTCGAAATTTCCAGAACGAAAACGTTAGAACCAAAACTGCACTGTGTTTTCTTTTGCGACACCGCCGCCAATATACATCATTAATCCTTCGAGCCGTTTCTGCAGCACTGGTGCCACGGTGGAACTCGTACTCGAAAATAATACGATATTTCAAGTTTTCCATTTTGTAAACAGAGTGCCGCAAAGAAAAAAACCAAAAGAGGAAAAAACAAATGAATTACGGTTTTCGAAACACAAATACATGAGTAAATAGCGGTATGAATTTGAAATTGGAATTCCTAACCAAAGAAGATATATTTGAGATCAAAGTGGCCAGTACGACAAAACGCTAATTTCATATGTAAGGACCTAATATTGTGCAGTAGGTAATTGCTATTCAAGTGGATCTATTGTGAGTTATGACTCCTTCGCGTTATAGAACCGTCATAAACTGATTGATATGGGCCCCAATTCTCGTACCTCTAATCTCGATTCGGTTATCGAGCTGACTCATCCGCATAGACGTCAAATCATGCGCGCACGAGCGGGACAGACTGACAATCGAACCGAGATTCGAGGTACGGGGTTGGTGCTGCGAATTTCCTCTGTGGTAGAGTATTCGTGCTGCCCAAGGTACCTGTTTCGCATATGCTGTTTCTCCCTAGCAATAAGCTAAATTAAATGGTTGTGTCCTTGTCTGTATAGTTCCGCAAGGAACTGAGGAATGACCGTTATGCTGGCCATACACGCTACGGTCTACCGGAGAGGTCTTATACTTGTGCAGGTATGCCTGCGTAGGTAGATCGTAACGTGTGTGAGAATTGACCTGCGCAGGTGACCGAGCAAGATGGAAAAACAATTCTTTCGAATGACACCGTACGGTGTTCCAGCACGACTCTGCGGATACTCCGGTCGCATGTTCGGCCTAAAAAGGCCAAAAAATGCCACCACGTCATCGTGTTCAATCGATGCTATCGCAAAAAGAACTGATGACCGCAACGGTACACCAGAACGTCCCCATACTCGATATAAACGTTCGCTTGACATGTGCAGGCAAATCTGTACAGGTAACCTCTCCGGTAGACCGCAGCGGGTATGGTTAGTGGGAAGAGTGGATGCCCCAACTGGAGGTCTCCGACCGAGCGAAGTGCTATGCTCGGTCAGACTGAAGCCCACTTGTATGAATTTCAGATGTCGTATATATAGTGCCGATCTCAGAAAACTTCGATAGCGCGATTCAGGATTGTGGCGTTAATTGGTCCGCCACATCACTCCCCCCCGAAGACCTGAAGTCGAATCTTGAGTCGCCGGTGCCAGAGAGTCCCAGTGAGTTGGAACTGTGCTGCTGCTGCACGGGCTCCTGTGAGTCGGAGTGCTGCCGTGCGGGCCGATGCTACGTGCTGACCAGGAGAGATGTGCTCTGCTTGCTGACCGGTCGTTGTAGTGAGTGTGCCCGTTGAATCCGATGAGGGTTCGACCAGGCCGCGGTGCGTTGAGGCTGGTGGTCGAGGTACCCGATGAGGCTGAAGCTGGCGTGGTGCGGAGGGGTGGGGAATGATGATGATGATGTCCAGAAAGAGGCGTGTTCTGTCGAGGGTCACCAATGTTCCCACATTGGTGATATGGTGGCAAGCCCCAAGGGAGATCTCCGACCGAGCGAGGTGGTATGCTCGGTCAGGCCGAAGCCCACTTGACAATTTCAGATGTCGTATATATAGTGCCGATCTCAGAAAACTTCGATAGCGTGATTCAGGATTGTGGCGTTAATTGGTCCGCCACAGGCTCATTTAACACAGACTCAGATGTTCCACTACTACTATATTTTATCATTTTTATCGCAGGGCGTCGTTCGCATCCCTGCCGCATGCGTCGAATGCGTCGATGTACGAAAGCCCTTAATATAAACAAATATTTTTCCACATGATTAGCTTCATTACAACAAAAATACACACAATTTGTTTTGAATACAAATATTCATTTAAGTAATTACAAATATTTGACTATTGCATCGACAATACAGCTTATTGAGTCCTTGTAGAGCAAAGTGCAAATATTATTATTCGCAGTAATGAGTCGCCTGTAAACATGAAGGCTATTTTTAGAGTTCCGTACCCAAAGGGGACGCCCTATTTTAATTTAAAAAAATGCGCTTTTAAGTTGAAAATCTTGTTAGTAATCTCGCAATGTTTTTAAAAGACCTATCTAATGATACCCCACACTATAAAGGTAAAGGTAAGACGCGAGAAAAAAGGGGGTATTTTGACGATAAAATGAAGCCTATTTTTAAAATATCATAACCTCAAAACAACACACTGTACAGTGGACCACGGGTAAGAACAAAGGCAAATTTTTGACACGGCATAATGTAAGGTTCCTACGTGATTTACTTTTGGGCGAACGAAGTCGCAGGTAACATGTAATCGATAATAAAATTCCGTGGTATCTAGATAGATAGATAGATAGATAGATCGATAGAGAGTAGCTAGGTAGATGGATGCTGCTAATTAAATCCAGCAATAATGCAGTTACGATCCAGTCCCGATATGTTAAAACTGCAAAATGGTATTCTCATCAAGTACAAACAAACGTCAAACCCGTTTCTATTATATTAGTCCAAACTCCAAAAATTCAATTTATGATATAAAGACGAGTCATTTATAATTCAATAAAAGTAAAATGAAAGTGTAAGTTAATTACGAGAGTTCTGGTTTTATTTTTCTCGACCAAAGACCAGAGCAACTTTTAAGCAATTAATTCCGGATTATAGCGGTTAGAGCAACATATACAGTTGTCTCTTGTTCAACTATTATATTTGTGTCATGCCTCGTTAATGAGGACGGTTGGACTTTATTAACGCTGTGATTATGGTGGTGCGGTTATGTATTAATAATGTCACCGCAAACGTTGGGCCATACTAACGGGAAATGACGTTAAGCGTACGAAGTGATGTTGGACGTTGTACACGAATGCCTGGGCCACGTTAACCGTAAGCCCTCGTTCCAAAAAATCGTGTAGATCGATTTGAGACTTGACGCTTCGATTTTAAGCTCTATTGTTTATGCGCACATTTCTATTTACAACGCTGTTTATTGTGTCGCGACCACAAAAAAACTCGGGTGGGAATGAGGGGTAAACGGCGCTAAGCGTGATGTTGTTTTCTTAGCGATAGATCGGAAGTGATCATCGCGAATTCGCAACAATCAACAACGTTTACTCTTCGTTTCTCGTTAGTGTGATCAAACCTTTATAAAACAAATATATATCTATTTGTTTTATAAAGGTGTTTTATGTAGGTAGTATAATTTATATATCTAAGTAATGCGCTAAACGACGCATTTCTTAGAGAAATTATTGTCATCTGTATCTAGCAATTATTCTAGTGCCTCACGCCGTGCTAGATATCATTTATACATACATACAAATAAATACAATTAAAGTTTCTGTTTGTAATTTCAAAGTAACAGCTTTGTACTAAATGCTGATTATAATGAAATATACGATAACTACACCAAAAAAATATTTTTAAACATTTTATCTGTCTGTCTGCCTGTCTGTTTGTTTGTTCCGGCTAATCTTTGAAACGACCGGACTGATTTTGACTAGACTTTTACAGGCAGATAGCTGATGTTATAAGGAGTAACTAAGCTATTTTTATCTAAGGGTTCCGTTTCCATTAATAATTCTTCTTAAACTGAGTTCAATATTAATTCAATACCAACACGACCTATCCGGGAATCTAATTCATATTGAATTATGTAATTTATTAGATATCAAACAAACATAATATTATAATTGACAATAATTGTTTTGTGAATTAATGTTGTCATTATAATACAATAAAATTATGACCACTCTACCTGCTCATGATTTAGGTTCCCTAACAGCACAACCGTAATAATATGTGAAAACATACGCTGTAGCGGACAGTGATTTCTTCAATATAAAAACTCTTGCAAAACCTCATACAAAGTCAGCATTTACCGCTGGCAGCTAGCCAGGTGTTTTAGCCTCCATTCGGATCATTTTAATTTTAAATTTCGAACACTCCAATCCGAGAATATATTTCTGATTAAAACAGATTATGTAAAAATGTAACTGTAAATTCGATACGGCGAATAAAATCGATATGTACGCTTCCGAAGTGATGTGCTTTATCGATATTTCGTTAATTTGTAAGGACGCTATTGCTTCCATTATATTCCGAATGTGAATGGAGAATGTTCGCGTGAATTGCAATAGTTTCCGTATTCTGAGGTAGTATTATGCTTCGGTTTTATTTATCGATATAATATGCTTTTGTGTTGCAACAATAGTTAACTCTTAATAAAAAAAACCGGCCAACTGAGAGTCGGACTCAGGTTCCGTACAAAACGACAAAAACAATCAAGCTTGTTGTATGGGAGCCCCCTTATTTATTTATTTTATGTTTTTAGTTGTTGATGAAATAGCGGCAACAGGAACATATCATCTGTGAACATTTCAACTGTCTAGCTGTCACGGTCACAGCCCGGTGCCAGACAGACGGACGGACGTATTAGGAGCCCGTTCTAACCCTCAAAAAAGACAATTTTACATCTTGTACGACTTGTTATTGACTCACTGCAGTAGCTTTAGACTATGCTGTCTATCGTCCAATCGGAATGACGCTACCGATTGGATCGATTACGAGGGCTGCACTAAAAGTATCAGGAATGGAATATTTCCACTGTTCCTGTCATATTAAAATCTTTTTAATTTAAAACTCCTTGGTTTTAAAAATCGAATACCGTTTATTTATTTAAAAAAAGAATCTCGGTCTTGTCACAAGGTCTTGTCAAACTTGTTTAGTCGTTGAGAAAATGGAATTGACTCGAGAAAATTCTAGAGCGATGATTTATTATGACTTTTGAAGTGGCTTAACACAAAAACAGTGTGTTGACCGGATGATTTCTTCATTTGGTGATGAAGCCCCATCCACAACCACAATTTATTGCTGGTTTGCTGAATTTCAACGTGGACGTGTCAAGCTCAGTGATGATCCCCGTCAAGGTCGTCCAAAAACTGCAGTCACCCATGAAAACGTTGATGCTGTGCGTAAGCTGATTGAGGAAGATCGACATGTGACATACCGCGAAATTCAGGCAACTTTAGACATTGGCATGAGTCAAATACAAATAACCTTGCATGAACAATTAGGTGTAAAAAAGTTGTTTTCCCGATGGATACCGCATTTGCTCTGTGAAGAGCAAAAAGCGGCTCGCGTTACTTGGTGCGTCAGAACTCTCGAAAGAATCCACGCAGGATCCTCAAATGCTGTATACAACATCGCATCAGGTGACAAATCCTGTATATACGCGTACGAACCCGAAACAAAAAACCAGTCACGAGTTTGGGTGTTCGAAAATGAGTTAAAGCCAACAAAAATTATTCGTTCACGGAGTGTTGCAAAAAAAAAGGTGGCCACGTTTGTCTCCAAAACCGGCCATGTTGCGACTATACCTCTTGAGGGACAAAGAACGGTTAATGCAGAATGGTATACTAACATTTGTTTGCCACAGGTCGTTTCTGAACTCCGTAAAGAGAACTGCAACCGCCGCATCATCCTCCATCACGACAATGCGAGTTCTCACACCGCGTACAGAACAAAAGAGTTTTTAGAGCAAGAAATCATAGAATTATTAGACCATCCGCCGTACAGCCCCGACCTAAGCCCTAATGATTTCTATACTTTCCCTAAAATAAAGAATAAATTGCGTTGTCAGAGATTTTCATCACCTGAAGAAGCTGTGGACGCCTACAAAACGGCCATTTTGGAGACCCCAACTTCCGAATGGAATGGTTGCTTCAATGATTGGTTCCATCGTATGGAAAAATGTGTCAAATTTCGCGGAGAATACTTCGAAAAGCAATAAATACATTTTTAAATAGTAATGTTGTATCACTTCCTCTTAAAAGGCCAGCAACGCACCTGCAGCTCTTCTGATGTTGCGAGTGTCCATGGGCGACGGTAGTTGCTTACCATCAGGTGACCCGTTTGCTCGTTTTCCCCCTTATTTAATAAAAATAAATAAAAAATAAATCCTTGATTCCCGAAATTTTCAGTGCCGCCCTCGTATACTTGCCTGAGTATAAAGTCTACAAACTGTCATGCCAAACCACGCTCAAACACGGTCAGTTCTAGCTTCTAGCTGATCGCTCATGCCGATCGGACGATAGACAGTATGGTGTAAGGCTATTGTTACTTGTTTGGGACAAGCTATTAATTAAAGTAGGAAAAAAGCTGAGGTTGCATAATATTAACGTTTCTTTATAAATATTAATATTATGAAATAATAATCTTAATCTGCACATCTAAACATTACTTGTTGTCATATACTTGTATACGAGGGCTGATTGATAAGTTTCCGAAACGACAAAGAAAAACTTCAAAAATCTATTTAAAATAAATTTATTTCTCAACGTAGTTTCCTTCTACCTCGATGCATTTAGTCTAGCGCTTCTCCAATGCCGTTACACCAGTTTGATAAAATGTTTTCTCCAACCCCTCAAAATACTCGTCCACGGCAACAATGACTTCTTCATTTGATGAAAATCTCTAGACACCTTACCATTTCTTCCGGTTTGGGAATAAGTGGAAGTCGCACGGGGCCAGATCCGGGAAATAGGGTGGATGCGGTAGCAATTCGAACCGCAAATAATGGAGTTTGGCGACTGCAACTGCATTGACGTGTGTACAGGTGCGTTGTCATGGTGGAACAAAATTTTTTTCTTGGCCAAATGTGGTCGTTTCTCCTGGATTTCTTCACTTAATTTTTGCAGCAAGCTTGCGTAGTACTCTCCATTTATTGTTTTTCCTTTTTGTAGATAATCCACTAAAATAATCGATCGAGCATCCCAAAAAACAGTCGCCATCACTTTGCCGGCCGACAAAACCGTTTTTGCTTTCTTCGGCGCAGGTTTTCCGCTCTCAGTCTACTGCTTAGATTGTTCTTTTGTCTCGGGAGTATAATGATGTATCCAGGTTTCATCGACTGTTACATAACGCCGCAAAAACTCATTAGGATCTCGGTTAAACATCGCCAAACACTCCGATGAATCGTCCACTCGACGTTGCTTTTGGTCTACAGTGAACAAACGCGGCACCCATCGCGCAAAGCTTTTTCATTCCCAAATGTTGGTGCAAAATATTAAAAACGCGTTCAGATGAAATGCTCACCATCTCTGCTATCTCTCGCAACTTTAAGCGCCGATCATTCATTACAATTTTGTGAATTTTTTTGATCATGTCCGGATTCGTGACTTCATTTGGACGGCCAGACCTGTGGGCGTCTTCGCAGCTCTGTCTTCCACGTTTAAAATCAGTTAGCCAGGTGTGAATTGTACTCAATGCAGGAGCAGAATTACCTAAAACACTGTCTAGCTTTGTTTTAATCTAGGTTGCTGTTTTCTCTTTTAAAACGTAAAACTTTATCACCGCACGAATTTCGTTTCTTTCCATTGTTAAGAAAATTTACGACAGAGAAAGTTCTACGTCCTCTCAAACTAATTCCATCAGTTCGATTAAATTCAAATTTGGCGTTCTATTTTCAAAAAGATGCCAGAATATAATGTAATATTCCTTTTTTGCGTATCATTTTTTTAAGTTCGTCGTTTCGGCCAGATATCAATCAGCCCAGGTATTATAGACGAGGCATGGCAAAAAGTGTCCACACGGAAACCCTACTTTTGGGGTTGTTTTGGGGCAGTCGAGGTTTGACATTTGTCATTTTGACATTTGCTTTTCGCAGTATAACAGCCTCCGTGGTCTAGTGGTTAGAGCTTGGCTCTCGACTCGGAGGTCGAGGGTTTGATTCCCGCATTGAAACAAAAAAAAAGTTTTGTCCAAGTTTGGTCTGACAAGAAAGATGATCCATGCGTCGGATGGGCATGTAAAAAGTCGGACCTGCGCCTGATCTCTCGCCAGTCGTGTCGGTTATCCATCCCACTGGGTTATGAGAGTAAAGGAAGAGAGAGTGCTCTTGTGTACTTTACGTACACACTTGGGCACTATAAAATTACTCCTGCGTAACTGGCCGGGTTTCAATGAAACCGGCCACCGTCACCGAAATTGTTGCGGGGAGGGTTATAATCAGTCCGCATTTTTTTCACAAAATCTTCTGAAATCAATACGGCGTAACTTTTTATCGTATGAAGATTTGTCTGTCCAACGTACAGCATGCCCCATCCACAAGTACACTATAATGTCTTTTCAGGTACAGCTTCCCGTTTTCCGCAATAAAAAATACTCCATCCAAACTTTCATCATAAACCAATAGTTAACCTACGTTTAAAGATCACTTCTTTGGCGCTACGTGTTCGGAGTGTGAAGAGAGATTTGAAAAGCATTTATCTGATATTACACCAACGGATTCTGCTATATGAATTTGTAATATGTAGAATTAAGTATTGTAGTAATACGAACTGAATACATGATCGAGATATTGTGCAGTAGGAGAGGAAGTCTGTGAGTTCACCTAGATTTCTCTGAAATACATAAATTACTTTTCAATGAATACACTTCAATCCAAATACAAGGTATGCAGGGTTTCTTCATTTAATATAGGAGATCGATTAAGTTGCGCAATATATAGGTAGTGTATGTTGTATGTACACCAGTACATTCCGGGATTGAACCTACACCGTACCGTAATGTGTGGGACCCTAAATCGGCAGTTCTACATTTTTTTCAAATATATTTTAAAATGTTCGTATCGATTCGTTAGTCAACTAGTATTTTTATTTCCTGGAAATAATATCTCTTTATGCAAAGAAAAAATGATTAAAATTCAAACGACAAATGTTTGCGCCAAAACGACAGCCGCCATTATCGTGACGTCATAAGAACAGAAACACATAAAAACATAATGTGCGTGTGTAGTGCATGAATTTTAGATTTAACTTTCGCTGTTGTTTATTCAATTTGATTATGTTCTTATGACGTCACATACAAGAAAAATATGGCGGCTGACGTTTTAAATTACGTGACATACAGATAATAAAAACCATAGTCTTATTTTCGCAATTATAAATAAATCGCATATAAATTTATATTAGGTCATTACATATGAAATTGGTGTTTTGTAAAGGAGGAACATAAAGTCGTTTTTTTTTCAAACATAACATATTTTTTTAATCAAAGTATATACCAATGCTATCTATGCAATTTTGCCATCTCATAGGTAGTTCATTGATTCCTTAACTAAAAAAACCATTCGGACAGGAATCAATAAAATCTTTGAAGGCGCTTTGGACTGACTGCCCCATCGGAGTTGAATTTTTTCCCTTGCTAGAATTTATCCAAATTTAAAAAAAAAAAGGTAATCTGTTGGAGCAAAGTGTTATTATTTATATCGAAATCCTTCGAATCTTTGTCAACAGAACATTGATTCCGATAGTGTCCGATTTGTTTACATCTGTAACACCGCGGTATTTTCTTTGACTTTGACATTGACGTTGACGTTTGCGAATGTCCGTTGTCTTTATTTCCGCCATGACCAGTGCGGCCAACCTTGTTTTTTCTAAAGCTTGCAAATGCCCCGTTAGCGTCGCCGCCATTGTTTTAATCCAAATCCATCAACTTAGATTTAATGGCGTCGATGGTGATGGCGATCCCCGAAAGCTCAATCGCCATTATAATTGGTGCATATTTTTCGGTTAAACTAGCCAGCAAAAGACAGCCGATCCACTCATCACTAATTTGGAATCCCGTTCCACTTAGCTTTTGTCCTGTTTTTTTTTGAAACCGGAGTCGTCGAATAAAGCCTTAAGCGTACAGTTAAATATGGACATTACTCACCTAGATGTCACTACAGCATTTCTCAATGGTCATTTAAAAGAGACCATATTTATGCAGTTACCTGAATGTTTTCCTAATGTTAATTGTAACAAGGTTGTTAGATTAAAAAAGGCTATTTATGGCCTAAAACAGGCTTCTCTTGCCTGGTATGATAGAGTAAATGAAACTTTATGTAATTTAGGTTTCGTCAAGAGTAAAGTTGAGCCTTGTGTATTTTTAAAGGATTGTCAAAATAATAGAAAGGTAATAGTTGGTCTTTATGTCGACGATTTCCTTATTTTTTCAAATGTGAAGTCTAAAACTGATAAGTTAATTGAAGCTTTAAATGCTAAATTTAAAATCAAAAATCTTGGTGATGTCAAACAGTACCTAGGCATGCGAGTTAATGTTGATAGAAAAAACTGTGTTGTTACCCTTGATCAGGAACAGTATATAGAGCAATTGATGCACAAGTTTAACATGTCAGACTGTCACACAGCAGAAACACCTATTGAATGTAAATTGAATATTGAAAAATCTAGTGTGTGTAAAGATAATATTCCATATCAACGGTTAATAGGGTGTTTAATGTACCTTGCAGTGTTGACTAGGCCAGACATAGCATATTCTGTCAGTTACTTATCTCAGTTCAATAATTACTATTCAGATGTTCATTTTTCTTATGCTAAAAGAGTGCTAAGATACTTGTATAAGACTAAACATTATTGTTTGAAGTACTCCCAAGGAACAGCTGATTTGGTCGGTTATGTAGACGCCGATTGGGCAAGTGACACGTCAGATAGACGGTCATATGCTGGTTTTTGTTTTTTGAAAAGTGGGTCTGCTATTTCCTGGGAGAGTAGAAAACAACACACAGTGGCGTTGAGTAGCTGTGAAGCAGAATACATGGCTTTATCGGAAGCGTGTCGAGAGGCCATACATTTGCGTAGACTAGAAATAGAAATAGTTGGATTTTGTAATAAAGTAATATTCTTTAATGATAGCCAAAGTGCTTTAAAACTTGCCAATAGTCATCAGTCATACAAGAGGTCCAAACACATAGATGTGCGTTACAATTTTATAAAAGAAGTCATTGATAATGAGATTGTTGAAACTAAATATGTAGGGACTTCTGAGATGCCTGCTGATTTATTGACAAAAGGTTTGTCCAGAGCAAAACATTATAAATTCATGGAGATTTTGGGACTTCTTAAAATTTAGTTTTCTTTTTATACCTATATATATTTTTCTGGTTATGTATTTCGATATAGTGGGGGTGTTATTATTTATATCCAAATCCTATTTCATTGTATTATTATATAGACACTAGCGCCATCTTTGTTGGCAATATAAAAGTAGCTTTGTAATTATAAACACATCAAGTTGGTCTATGGTATAATTTTTGCTTAATGATATCTTATCTATAGAAAACTTTTTAGTCTATATTTTTATTGTTTTAAAATATAAAGCTGTGTCAGTAAGCACATCGTTTTACTTTAATAATACAAGGTCCGGAAATACGGTGGATGTCTTAGACATTCCAATTCAAGCTCCTCTTATTTGGTAGTCGTCTGTTGTACAGTGTGTGGTCTAGCGTTGTCCTGAAGCAGTAGTGGCCTAGAGTGAATGACCAACCTCAGTTGCTTAGCAGCTAGCTTTTCCATCATGATTTGCAGTTGCTGGCAATAGACATCTGCCGTAATCGTCTGGCCAAATTTAAGAAAGCTGTACCGGCATTAGTCCACCAAACGCTTACAAGTACCTTTTTTTAAGTCAATTTTCGCTTGGGGCAGGCTTTGGCTGGTTCGCTAGGGTTCAGCCATTGCGATGAGCATTTCTAATTATCGTACAGGATCCACTTTTCATCACAGGTAATTCGATTTAAAATCCCTTCATTATTGTGTCGGTTGATTAATGTAACGCAGCAGTCGACGCGCGTTTGTCGGTTTGCTGCACTCAATTCATGAGGTAGGTAGGTAGGTGAGGAAACCTTTCAAGCTTTTTCACCTTCCCAATTTGCTTCTAGTGGATCAAAACAGTTTTATCACTAACACCGCAGCCTACAGCTAAATCGGACGTGGTTTGCGATGGATCCGCTTCCACAATAGCCTTCAATTCTTCATTACAACTTTGATCGTCTCGGGCCGTCCACGGGGCTTGTTCTGCAGGTCGAAATTTCCAGAACGAAAACTGCACTGTGTTTTCATTTGCGACACTGCCGCCATACACATCATTAATCCCTTGAGCCGTTTCTGCAGCACTGGTGGCAAGGTGGAACTCGTACTCAAAAATAATACGATATTTCAAGTTTTCCATTTTGTAAACAGAGTGACGCAAAGAAAAAAACCAAAAGAGGAAAAAACAAATGAATTACGGTGTTCGAAACACAAATGCATGAGTAAATAGCGGTATAAATTTGAAAGTGGAATTCCTAACCAAAGAAGATAATATATTTGAGATCAAAGTGGCCAGTACGACAAAACGCAAATTTCACATGTAAGGACCAAATATAACAAAATAGTGTTGTAATCGTATTTATTATGAAAGAAACTATTTAAATAACAAATTTATATCATTTGATTTTGATAGACGAAACTAGCCTTTTACTAAGACTCCACTGTCCGTCCGTCCGTCACCAGGCTGTATTTCCTGATTTTTTATTAGCTAGAAAGTTTAAATTTTCACAGACGATGTGTTTATGTTGCCGAGATGACAACAAAATATACTAAAGAAAGAATAAAATTAATACAAGTTACACAAATAACAAACAAATTAAATCTTATTGTTTACGATTAAATTGGATCAGAGGATCGATTCTGCTAATAAAATCCAGAAATAATCCATAATATGTTAAAACTGAAAAATGCTATTCTCATAAACGTCAAACGCAGAAATCCACCGTATTGCGACCATTATAACATCGAAACTTAACTTTAGCTTGATCAAATCACTTATTCATGCAAAATTATATTCTGTTAATATTCATATCGAAATCTCACATTGTCAATTACAGCTGAAGTCTTCTTCTTTAAGCTTGCGCTCATAAATGTAATTTTTGTGATGCCATTTTCTAAGCACGAAATACCCCTAATTATTTCACATATCGAAACGAAATTACACGAACGTGAAACGTAATATTTTTGAAACGAACTATATACAGAAAAACAGCATAACTTTATCGCAATGTTATAAATGTAATCATAGAAAATTAAACTATGATTCGTGTTACCATTATACTCAGAATCGTCACTTTATCAATAAAACCATACTTTGACAACATTATATGTCAGTCAGTTGTCAAATTGATCCAATATGACAGAAATGACTGTGATTTTACCGAAATGTGATGAGTTAGAACACGGTGTTTTGTTTGACTCAAACTCAGTTAATGACAACAAGACGATACATTTATTATAAATTGTCAGTCCGAGTATTGGGGTTATAGTCAAAGTATAATAGCGATATTGTCAATTTATGAGTGGTCAATAATACTGGTGATGATGATGAGCTAACCTGCGTCCAGTAAACTATCAGTGAGTGGTCACGGATGACCGACGGTCTCCCCGACGTATTTGTAACGTTTATCCCGCGATAAACTACGGCGAAGGCTGTCAGATACAAGGATATAGAAATAGGTCGATAAAATCTTATACTTTATACGAGACAATTTTGTATACATACAATCGGTTTCTCGAAAACGGCTGTAAGTATTGCCATGGAATTTAGTTTAAATGGAGTTTTTGTTGAGAAAAATCGCTAAGGCCCTAGCCTTATCCCTGGAAAACTATTTTTATTTAACCATTTTCTTTCGTCGTGCAATATTATATCAATAATTCTTACTCTATTATCAAAATCAAAAAAGTTTCATTTCCATATAGATTATTTTTTATTTTTTATTTTAGTTATTAAGTAATACTCACTAAATTGTCCCTAAGTGATGCCTACCACTGGTTTGGGAACTAACCCAGTGAGAGGAACCGGCCTAAGAAACTCGTACGGGGCTATCTTTTAGCACAAAGATGGAAAATTGTTCTTTAAAAAAAATCAATATTTTTACAATGTGAAAACTTAGTCTATATAATATAAACAAAAGTCAGATACATAAGGTACATAGAAGAAGCCGTGCAGGTGGCCATCCTATTCCCATAGTGAGCGATCGTCAATAAAACCATTGACCCTATAATACACATAGCACACAAACGTTCTGCAGATTTTGAACTTGATTGGTTTGAAACGACTTGCAGATTTTGGAGAAACTTCGGCAGATTTTGAACTGGGATTCTATTGTATAGGCGTAGGTATACATTGACCTTTAAAGGATTTGCTTACTTCACTTTCTCTGATCACCGGCATATCTAGCTTGTGCTTATTTCTAGTGTTTCTAGAGTGATTGTCGCTTTTCGTTTTAAAATTGCTTATGTTCTTTCTAACATATAATACATTATCCAACATGTATTGAGAAGCGACGGTCAGAATACTTATTTCTTTAAACTTTTCTCTCAGAGATTCAAAAGGGGACATTAATTATGATTTATGTCAGTCTGATTGGTAGTTTGGTATGCGTCTGTATAATTTTTGCTTTTTTCGAAATTTCGGTGGTGGGTTCGAATCCCGGTCAAATAAATATTTTTGTGTCTTTCTTTAATTTTTTATTTATTTATCATAGCTCCGAGTGTTACTCAGGTACATATTTCTATATTATACGACTTTTGTAGGGGACTGTTTTATTCCACAGGGATTCAACCGCCGGCTCAGATTAGACTCGAAGATAGCAAGGTTTGATTTGACGGGTTTTGACGGGCCGATTTGCTATCTCACTTTTACCTCTCTATACGGCTATTTTCCATAATTTTCCCTATTTTTCATGAGCCAGGTGAAGCAAAACGCGTTGTGTGAAATTCTTTATTATCATGACCATGTACATAAACTCTTATATACTAGGTATCTTATTCTATGAAAGAGATATTTACAACTTAAAGCTTACCATATAAAAAATGTTCTACATTTTTACCATTATTTTCTTAATAACTACTTAACCCTTAATTATATAATCTTAATCGTTACGCTACACGTTAGGTATTATGTTTATCTATATAAATCAAAAGAAGCTACGCTAAAATTAGCTTTAGTTAAAAATATATAGTCAAAATAACCTGCACTTGATAAAACACCATTTTAACACGACTTTTACACACTGATGCCATATAAATCTATACATATAGTCACTGAGTATTCACTATTATAGTTTTATGTACTGTTTTAAATCACTCGTTTATCGTTCACATTTAAATTCACTCATGTTTTACGTTACGAGGCCGCTGTCCTTAACAACTTTAGTGTAAAATAATGGAGGTTAATTTTGAATCGTCAATTAATATATTGGTCGTGGATGGAAGGTTCTCCTCACACTTATAATAGACAGAGGTATATATAATGTGGGCAGACAAAGGTCTGCCCACATTGGGCTCAGTGGTCTTTGCCATTCCCTATTGGGCTCGGTGGTCTTTGCCATTCCCTATTGGGCTCGGTGGTCTCTACGTGGTGTCTATAATCTTAATATACCGGTACTCGTATATTAATACTTAAGCGAAAAGTTCTTGACCCGTTAGACGAAGAATATGCAAACGGAGGAGGTGAAATTTAGCGCGGTTAATGTTGAGGTGTAATAAAATTAATACAAAACCGTGATAAACTATGTAAACAATTATATATAGGTAATATTATAAAATAATTATAGTTAATGTATAAATGTCCCGAGAATAATAATTATTATTATAATAATCACTCAGATTAATAACTTAGTCTATGTCCAGAAAGACGTAATCATACACGCGTAAGGCCGCCGTGCGTGTCGAGATACTAGGCCCCAATACATTGCGTCCAGACGCTACGCGCGTATTTTTTTACTAATGTGCGTATCGTCCATCACATGTAGGTCGCCATACATTTTGGTTTGAAGCTCTACCCACGTAGGTTTACCATAGACAAGGTCTTACACTACCATGCGTTTCGAATACAGTTTTGTCACATCTTTACGTTTGTTAATCTGTCTTTCATATTCAATAGACAACGTTTACATCTTTATTTCGTGTATGAGAATCCTAATAAAGTGTAATTTTTAAAAATAATCGAGACAATCTTGTATATAGTATATATAATCGTAATATGGGCAACAGCTGCAAGTTTACATGAAATTTAGTATGCAGGGAGTTTTGGGGGAGAAAAATCGGTCTAGCTAGGTTTTATCCTTGGGAAACTGCGCCTTTTTAAGTTACAGAATATGATTTTCTTTTGTCGTGCAACAATATCACTAGTCACTATAATTACGAATTGCACTTGTGTGATATACACACACAATATGTTGACCTATAAATACAAGCGCCCGCATTAGTCTAGCGGGGTATTATCTTCGAGGACTAGATTGTACATCCGATATTAGATTATGCGATAATATTATATCTGTTGTTTATCAACTTCAGATAATTGCTATCTCGTATTAATTAATATTTCCGATTGGCGCGGACAATATCGCAGCTGTCTTGCGTATGAAATACCTCCATGCATACAGACATTATTACCGGAGGTAGCTCCGGTTTGCTTTGCTGAGCATGCACCAATAAATGTGGGAGATATTTGTGACAAAGAAAAAAAACTGTAAAAGTAAGAGAAGAAATATGTTTCTTCCCTTACACTTATAGCCGGGTATATTTTGAGACCGTAACCAAATTCAGCGAAATTTTCTGTCAAGTTCTTATCCTATATTTCAAAGTACGAATCTAATATCGGGCGCTTTTCATAGCTTCCTGATGCGTGAATTATAAATTCTTTGTATCGCACAGGCACTAGACGTTTAGTCGTCATACGTTCCCAATATGAGTTTATTGGAAACTAAGACCTAAGCTTGGACATAAAAAGGAATAGGTACAAAACAAATTGTAGGATTTTGGATACAGAGCCAACGAAGATAAGGTTTTTTTTTATTAAAACTTTACAAATAATGGCTTTGAATAGGCAATGACCAGTAGTGTAATGACGCTTCGCTTGCCACACTTGTCACACTACATTAAAAATGAAAGGTTAAAACATTATTGTAATACTAGATGTTGGCCGCGACTTCAAATCCCGCGGTACCGTACAATTTGCCGCGATAAAAGTAGCCTATGTCCTTTCCCGTGGTCTACTCTATATCTGTGCCAAATTTAATTAAAATCGGTCCAGTAGCTTGGGACCCTTTTTAATGCAAACAGACAAACAAATCTTTCGTCTTTATAATATTAGTGTGGATTAGTATAAATTTGTAGCAATGCGTGCCTCTATATCTACCAACATTTTCCCAACATACCAAGTGACCACATACTTTAGCTAATACTTAAATACCATGACTCCCACATCCCACTACTACGAGGGCGGGTCAATAAGTCCGTGACTTTTGGAATAAAACACAGATTTTATTTTTCAACGTAGTCCCCCTTGAGCTCTATACACTTTGTCCAACGCTTCTCCAATTTTTTTATCCCTTCCAAAAAATATGATTTGTCGAGGTCCTCAAAATAGGCCTTTGTTTGCGAGATGACTTCAACATTGGAGTCAAATCTTTTTCCACCGAGCAATTTTTTCAGGTTTGGGAACAAGAAGTAGTCACTCGGAGCAAAATCTTGAGAATAGGGTGGATGTGGGAGCAATTCATAGCCCAATTCATGGATTTTTGCCATGGCAACTGCACATGTGTGCACCCTTGCATTGTCTTAGTGAAAAAGAACTTTTTTCTTGGCCAAATGAGGTCGGTTTTTTTTCAAATCCTCATTGAAGCGGTCCAATAAGTTGGCATAATATTCCCCATTAATTGTTCTTCCCTTTTGAAGATAGTCAATGTGGATTATCCCACGTGCATCCCAAAAAACAGTCGCCATAACTTTATTGGCTGACAAACCCACCTTGGCCTTCTTTGGCGCCGATTCACCCTTAGAAACACACTGTTTTGACTGTTGTTTGGTCTCTGGTGTATTGTGATGGATCCATGTTTCGTCCACGGTTAAAAAACTCCTCCATATTGTGATTAAACAACGCCAAACCTTCCTGTGAAGTTGTTACACGATTGCGTTTGTGGTCGACTGTGAGCAAACGCGGCACCCATCTTGCGGAAAGCTTTCTCATGCCCAAGTGATCATTCAAAATTGAAACCACTGAGCCATGCGAGATGCCTATGGCTTCCACAATCTCTTGCACTTTCAATCTTCGGTCGGCCAACACCATATCGTGAATTTTTTCGATTGTTTCGGGTGTAGAGACCTCAACTGGGCGTCCAGGACGTTCGGCATCTTCAGTGCTTGTAAGGCCACAACGAAATTCAGTAAACCACTTTTTTACCATTGAAATCGATGGTGCAGAGTCCCCATAGTATTTATCAAGCTTAGCCTTGTTCTCGGTAATGGTTTTTTTTCGCAAAAAATAATGCTTAATAAGCACACGAAATTCCCTATTTTCCATTGTTTCCTTAAGTTACTGGATAGTCTGATAAAGATAGCTGTAAAACACAAACTAACTGACGCAGCAAGTTCAAATTTTGATAGGAGTCAACTGACAGATGCCTGTTGACAGGAGTAGTGTTGCTTTTTCAGTAAGGAGGTTAGAAATTCAAAAAGTCACGGACTTATTGACCCGCCTTAGTACATAAATGTGAAAGTTTGTGAGGTTGAATGGCTGTATGGATGGATCGATGGAGGGATGGATGGATGTTTCTTACTCATTCACGTAAAAACTACTGAACGGATTTTGATGAAATTCGGTATGGTAGTAGTTCAATCTCTGGATTAACACTTGTGCTACTTTTTATCCCAAAAAGTACCTACAGTGTTCCCGTAGGATACTGTTTTTACGAGGGCGGAGCCGCGGGCAAAAGCTAGTTACAAATATTTAAGACAAAACGCTATATCCCTCGCTCGGTGCTTGTGCTCTGTCTTACGAGCTTTCAAAGTAAAGTGCTCTTCTATGTGAACTTACTTGCTTTATAGTGAGACTGTCTTGCATACAGCGATGATGTATGGAAATGAAAAAACTAGATGGTATAATCCTAAATATTATTCTGTAGGGTGTTGGGTTACATTTTTAAGAATGTAGTGGCTTAAAGTAAGTTCAGGCAAACCATGTTATTAATTATATATAAACTGCATGAATTGCCTGACATTACATATTATATTAGGTCTTTACCTATGAAATTACCGTTTTGTATGAAAAAATTTAAACGATTTTTTTTCATGTATTTTTTATTTATTTATTTTTTATTTGTAATATAATATATAATATAAATCGAAGTAATCACCCATGCAATCAATGCATCTTTGCCAACGCAGTGGCAGTTTATTGATGCCCTTCTTAAAGAAATCAGCTGGACGGGAAAAAAAACAGCAAATGGACCAATATTGTTTTAACGCTAACGTCGAAAGCTGCTGCTAACTCAGCCGCAGATTGTGTATCATCAGCTTCCACAATTGCCTTTAATTCGTCATTGTCGACCAAAGTCTTCGGACGACCGCGAGGTTCATTTTTCAGGTCGAAATTTCCAGAACGGAAGCGAGCAAACCAACAACAGGTGGTGCGTTAGTTTGTTGTGTTAGCTCCGTAAACGTCGTTGATGTTGCGTGCCGCTTGTGCCGCGTTGCTGCCACGACGGTACTCATATTCCATAATTACTCGAATTTTTAACGTATCCATGATGACGAAAAAGATTGAAAATGTAACACTAATCAATAAACAAATAACTACTTTTGGAAAAAGAATTCCATGTTTATAAAATAAAATTAATTTGAAATTAGAATTATTAGCCAAACAAAAATTATTTTGATTTGAAATGGTCAGTACTGCAGAACGGCAATTTCATAGGTTAAGACCTATTATATAAGTACAAGGAATCCGTATAATATGTTCCTAGATATATACCAACGTAAATACGTAGATACTATACCTAAAATAGTAGCCTACGTATATATGTAATGCAGGTTACAAATTATCTGTGTGGCCGTTTAAAATTCTTTCGGCTGTTTCTGTGCAAAAAATAATAAACACACATCCACATTAACTCATCTACACATCCTTACTTTTTGTATTTAATTGCTAGCTTTTGCCAGCGGCTCCGCCCTCGTGAATACAGTATCCAACGGGTATACTAGCCTTTGTCGGCATAAAACGTTGCATACGTGTTAATCTAGAGTTCAAACTACTACCATACCGAATTTCATCAAAACCCGTTCAGTAGTTTTTGCATGAAAGAGTAACAAACATCCATCCACCCTCACAAACTTTCACATTTACTAGTAGTAGGATTATTATGTGGATAGCCATCCAGAGCGAATACGCCCCTGAACGCCACAGTAGGTACAATATAGTAAGATGACGATATTTGATTATGATACTGCTGCGAATTCTGCTACCTGTGTTAATAAACTTGACATACCAATTAATTAATTCTACTTGTATGTTCTAATTGAATTCTGTGCGTGCAGAAACAGCGAAGATAGATTATGCACAGTCGAGATAATCATAAGCTTAGCAGTTTAAAATATTATAGAATTATAGGCACGTTGCCTAAAAAATATTTTTCGTCTTTTCAATGTAAGACAACATTATAAGTAAACAATCTAAAATGTATATACTCGTATTTGTAAATCTTAAAAAAATCTAAAATACAAACAATTTAATGTGACGTCAACGACCGCTACCGCTGTACATTTTTTTGTTACTATTTCACGCGAAAGCAACTTGTGACGTAGCAAATGGTTTTGTGCGAAAGAGATGACCAATATTTTTATTTTTTTGCTTATAACTTTCAATCTCTTTCTCTGATTTCAGTCTTGATTCTTCTGAGTTCTTGACTGATTTGAGTCTGGTGACGTCCACTGCAGGACATAGGCCTCCCCCATAAATTTCCAGTGCAACCGGTCGTTCGCGGCCTGTAATAAGTTTTAATCACTTCAACCTACAAAAACCTTTTAGATTAATGTATCTCCATTCAACAAGTTTAAAATGTTATTTGTAAAAATAGTGAATATTATGATATTAGTCATCATATACTAATAATATAAATGTGAAAGTTTGTGAGGCTGGATGGATGGATGGATGTTTGTTACTCTTTCACGCAAAACAATTTGGTATGGTAGTAGTTTAAGCTCTGGATTAAAACATAGGCGACTTTATATCCCGAAAAAAAAACAGTATGTCCCGGGCTGTGTACCCAGTGTACCCGGGCTACCCGATATTATATTTACGCGGACGGAGCCGCGGAAAAAACCTACCTACTCGAATACCAAATTATAAAATGGTTACAAACAGAATGGTGAAACGTCAATTTATTCCACAAAAATAAAACTTGAACTTAATTTTTTAGTTTTAGTAGGCTTATACTAAAACTAACTACTGATACCTCTTACTGCATGTATGAATATTACTCTAAAATATATGTTAGTTCTCAGAACAAACAGTAATTAAAAAAATCAATATTTTGATTGGTACAGACAGCGATTTGTTTACAGAATTTCGCAAGTCTCGTAAAACGATCCATACAAAAATCGCGTAGCCTATGACGTCACTTGTTCGTGTAGTTACATAAACAAACATAATATCTCCGACGTTAGGTTTTTATAATATGGTGTACAAAAAATGTAGGTTTTTTTACTTATGCAGCAAAAACCTTTTTTGTAATTTTTTGTTGTTCCTCACTTCAAAACTACACATAAGTTTTTATATTTTAAACATTTATCAAGTAATAAAACCTCAATATTTCTGAATATACAAATTAAACTAAATATTTTACAACATGTTGCCCGCGACTTCTTACGCGCAAAAGGAAATCCCGCGGGGACCGTTCATTTTGCCGCCATTAAAAGTAGTCTATGTCCTTACTCCTTCCCCGTCATCTACTCTATATCTGTGCCAAATTTTATCAAAATCAGTCCAGTAGTTTTAGAGTCTATTCGATGCAAATAAACGAACAATCAAATCTTTCCACTATGATATTAGTATAGGTGAAGTCGACACCCCTATTACAAGTACAATATTACTTTGCAACTTTGCGCAAACGATGTAGGTATGTTCTATAAATTCGTGTTTGCTAAATGAAATATTAAGGAAAAGGAAACAAATACTTAATCACATATTGCAATACGACATTTGATAAATACCCGGAAATACATACGAAATTCTCCCCAAAGTATGGGAGTTTCTGGCAACACTGTAATTCCCCTAATTTTGCCCGAGTCAAGCTAGCGTGTACGTCGCGCTCAATGATATGTGAAATATATGACCGGATGAGCTTGACCCCAATCTACATTTTATTGTGTTTCCATAACCATATATATATATGTTTGCTAATTTTAGTTCATTATGTGCTTGCTCGTTATTTTGTAGATGCGGTTTCAGACCCAACTATTTCTGTACTCGTGCTTTTGCATTATGTTATGAAAATTCTAAATCAAAATAAACTTTATAATTAGAAAGACTAATTAATATATATTATATTCGTCATTACATTTTATAGTTATTATCATCATCCACTAAATATAGCTATTGCGTAAAACATTGTAATAATATAAAAATAATATAAAAATAATACGTGAAGCAATATATTTCTTTCTTAAAACAATAACAGTTTTGCGAAAACTGTGCGAACAGAGGAGTACGAAATTTGTCCGGTACGTTAAAGTTTATGTGGAGGAAGGTGTGTAGAAAGCTAACATTTTTCAAAAATAATGCATAAAAATACAAAAAATTAATAAAAATAACAACAACACACACTACCTCAGATTATTAACATGCTTTTGATAGATATAATTTTGTTACACGTTGAAAAACGTCAAAAATTATATCTATTAAAAGCACATAAATTGTAAAATTTGTCGCAACATTTACATTTATTTTTATTTTTTCTAATTAAAAGGCAAAGAAAGTAATGTTACCTTATAAAGCTTAAACTTGAAAATTATATGAATTATTATGGGCGAATTACGACCACAGGGTGACTATTAAAACAACTTTAAAATATAAAGGGAGATATTTATTTAATCTGTTAAAAGGAATCATTGACAATTCGTTGCACCCTTTCAAAAGGATGAAGGTGTTAAGATTTAAGAAGCCTCGAAGAGAATGTAATCATACGTGAATCAAAAGGCTTTGTTGATATTTAAGTAGGTGCCAAATGAAGTTGTAGGTATAGGTTACTTATGCTAAGGAGTAGGTAACTTGATCATACTTAAATATTATGTATAAGAAATATAAATTCAAAATCAATCACGCATATTATTTTGGTTATCTATTCTACTGGTTAATATGTAAAAACGTTTAGGCAGGAAAAAAAACATTGCGCTCTCTCTCAGGAGTTGAGGTCACTAGCCTCACAGAAACAGAAAATTTAAAGGAAAAGCAAAGACTTTGCCTAAATAACATTAATTCAATGAGATGTGTGAGGTCAATGACCTTAACAGCGGCGTAAAGAGCGTACTGTAATTTCATTAGAAATATATTTGTTTCTTCGAATTTTTTTATTATTTTCTGCCTAAGCGTCTTTACATAAACACAAAATATCCGTAGGTGACTTTTAACAACATTATATATATATGGTTAGCCTGAAATAATCCATGTTCATGAACATACCTAATGATTATTATTTTTATTTACATAGTAATATTATAGGATATTTAATTATACTACAGTAAATAATATGATAATTACTAAAAACAAACAGTACACGGTTCACGTTATTTATTCGAATTAAAAATACTACATAGCTTAATTAAATAAAAATAAGTAGATAGAAAATTTTTGCAAATATTTATTTAACACTAGCTAGTGCCCGCAACTTCGTTTGCGTTGAACTCACGAAAACGCTTTTAAACTAAACGGAACCCTAAGATTAAAGTAGTCTTAAAGAGGTCCTGCTCATGTTTTTTCGAAACATTATACAGAAAAGATGTATCAAAAATATTTGTTTTCATACACAAGTTGTCTCCAGCTATAGAAAATGTTTTTGATTAAAACAAAAAAAAATGTGTAGAAAAAATCACTAGTTCCGATGAGGACGTACTCGCAGTTTAAGCGAATGCATAATATGCAGTATCTATCTGGGAGAAAACATAGATTTCGATTTAGGCCATATTTACTGACCCGTAATTTTAATATTCATCAGGAGTTAGGAACAGAAGACCGATTTGGGATTGATAATTTCTTCCGTATTTCTATGTATATTGGTCATGTGAGTGATGTGACAGTTGTTACAAAATGTAACATCCCTTCCCCTCTCTACCCGCACGAGGAATGTTCTCCGTCCGTCTCTTAAGACAAAAACATTGTATATTCCTAAACAAATGTGAATAACACACCTCAATGTTTCGACGTTTTTGTGTAATGTTTTGAAAAAACACGAGCAGGAGACGCGCCTTAAGTTAGTCTTGTAACAATATCAACTATCTACCAGTGATAGTTTGGTCAAAATCGGTCAGGCTGTTTCATTTTATATACTATCATTAGTCGGAACAAATAGAGAGACAGACAGACTACAGATTTAAAAAAACAAAACATTTTTTACTGTTAGAACAGTGTATGCTATCAAATGAATTTATTGAAAAGCTGTTTATTTAAAATTAAAAACAGATATTTATTTCTTTTTTATTTGTATGTATAGACAATATAATTATAGATTGATATCCAAGACAAATAAAATATTATATTATTATTAATAAATTAATACAAAGACATGCTACTTGTTGTTTGTACTGCAGAATAGCTGTAATAGTTTTTACAGAGCTGTAATATTTGTCCGCAGCAAGCGGCCACCATGGTTATCCTACTGCGGTGTTGCCGATTTCAAAATAAACTTTCCACTTAGCCTCATTAACGGTTCATTAAAATCTATTTAACAAAAGTAAGTGTATTTTCAACCTTCCTATTTGGCTTTAGTTGTTTTTTGATATTGTTGTTATAATAATGTAAACCATTTTTATGTGTTATGTTATGTTATGTTTTTTATTTTTATGTTACCATTTTTTTATTTTTATTTTTATTTTATTTTTTTATGCCAAAAAATTAAGGTTGTTATATTTCAGTTGGTATTTTTAATTTTTTTGGCTATTAGCCTTATATACTTTGCATTTCGGTCAGATGAGCAATATACCTAACGTCATTATGGAACACATCATATACAATTTCATTTAACAATATTAATACGTGAAGCATAAACTTTCAGCACAGTCTTACGAGAATCGTGCGAACGGTGTGAAAATGTTTATAGAGGAAGGTGTGCCGAAATACATAAAATTAATAAAAATAACAACAACACCCACTACCTCAGATTATTAACTTACACTACAATACATATATAATATAGATACAATTTTGTTACTTCATATTGAAGTTTATTAATCACATAATAAAATAAAACATTTACTTCCTTTTTTTTTCTATCTTACAGACAAAAGATCCCTTAAAAAGTTGTAACTGAAAAATGATAATATTCAAATTAATTTCCATTATTCGCGTAGTAGGGCGACCTCTAGTTAGCTTTTATTACACACACACACACACACACACGCACACGCACACGCGCGCGCACACACACACACACACACACACACACACACACACACACACACAACGATAATGTAGAGTGTAGACAGAAGAAACGATGCACACGCATTATTTGATTCTGAGATAAATTCTCTATCTTCCTAACAATTTTCAGGACCTTCGCAAAAAAAAAATCAGACTCTACTCCGCCTCTTTGTAATAATCCTAGGATTTTAGTAACAATCCTGATTTTTAATTAATCCTACGGCATATAATATTATGAGTACCTCCCAGATACTCATAATATTATATGCCGACCGAGCTTTGCTCCATGTTTTAGTAGACCGATACAATAATTTTAAAAATGTAAAAGAAAAAAGAAATAATAAGAATCACAAAAATATTTATCCTACCGGGATTCGAACCCACCACATTTCGAATTTTCAAACAATGCAAAAATTATACGTTACCTACGCTAGGCGTAGGCCTAGTCTAAGCGTACGCACTCGAAAAAAAAAAAAACATATATTGCTTAAAAATGCGCTGTTTCTAAGGGACAATACCTAACTAGATCGATTTTTCTCCTCCAAAACTCCCTGCATAATAAATTTCATGATAATACTTGTAGCCGTTGTCGAGATACCTATTATGTACACAAGGTCGACTTGTCTAAAGTATAAGATTATGGATAATTATATTTTACTACCTTCCAATAAGCTTCACAACCGTTCAGGCGGTAACACTGATCCATATATTTCGTCTACATGCGAGCAGTCTAATAATCACCTGCCCCTGGCGACTGGCCGTATGTTGGATGCTTGAAATATTTCGCGGCCATAAACTGAATTTACTGCCTCATTAGAATACTAATTGTTCTAGTTGAATTCACGTATCGGCTGAGAGATAAGATAATTACACTTTACAGCATCAATAATTCATATATTTTTACTCGTAGCAGAATAGGTGGTGTTAGGTGTAGGAAGTCTTATTGTGGTGCGACTTATTAAAAATCTGTTTTTCAAATAACTATTATGTGCCTCTGAGTTCCTCATTTTAAAACGTATTCCTCAAACATATTATTTATAATAATAAAAGTAAGAAATTGTCTGAATACTAAGTACGCTAGGTAGTAGAAAAATTTACCCCAGTTGCGTATGTACTATCGAACAAGATGCCGCTCGACCAGGCGTAACATGAAAATCGCCGTTGAATCGCGTGCACGCACACGTACTCCCGCGTTAACACGTAGTTTAACCATGTCTGCAGTCGTTGCGGCCAATTCCTTTGTGTTTCAATATTTTGAGGCGCCTTACTGCAAAGGAATTTTTAGGAACTGGTTGAGCAGGAACTTTGTCGATATTGTACGTATCTCTAGCCAACAATTTACATCCAAAACAATGGAATGTAGCTTATTTGACTCCACTGAATATGTCAAGACTCTGATCTACTCCCCACGTTACGATAGTTCCCGTCTGTCAATACACATTGATCGTCGATCATTTGGTACCAACACAACTGTACCGTTCCACAACATCGTTAGACGTTTACAAACAAATCGATTAACCGGTTAAAGATCAGTTCACTAATGATAGCCACTTTTTAGAAGACTTAATATTATAGTTTAAGTAAAATATATATATATATATATATATATATATATTGAAAGTTGTTATTTTAGATATCCAAAAGTACAAATACTTTACCCGCTTATGCAAAACGTTTAGGCAGAAAAATAACCTAATGAATAAAATTATATTGCAAAAAACACTCAAAAACAAATATATCTTTATTGAATACACAAGGGACAAAAATTGCGCTCTCTCAGGAGTTGAGGTCATTCACCTCATAGAATCAGCTGATTTAAAGGGAAAGAACATTTTGCTTTCTGACCAATCATAAATCTACCATTTAATTATTCATTGGTAAATCTAAGTTTAAAAATACCGAATAATGAATTGAGTTCATCAGAACTTCATAAACGGTTTACATACCTCCCTTTGACAACGGGATTGCGACTCGTAAACTAGAATTAAATCGCGCAAAATGAATACACAATGTATTTTAATATTCTCTACCGATGCAGTTTTATTGTTCGACTTTGTATTATAGTGCCCGATACGATATCAGCACCGATATAATGTCGTCGAAAAATCACGAGCACTAATACCACAGAGGAAGTAATTTATACTTACGTACAGGGAAACAACTTACATAGAACGTTTAAAATTTTGTCACGGCTGTCACAGAAGATAGAGTAAATAATTGAACTTAGTCAATATACGGTTATCGAGATATTCAAAATTGTTATTGGTACAAACCACAACCCAGCAACGAACCCGCACCATCAAGTCATCATAGGAGACGTAACTGTTTTTTTTTTCAAATTGATCCAAAGGTTACCGAAATATTTGTTTCATATATTTATTATTTTGTCTCATGAGCTCGAGCATGAGTATTATAAAAATGTTAAATTTTCCAGAGTTAATATTAATCCAGGTATAATATTTAATTATTATGTTTCATTAAAAAAATTAATTACTCGCAGTTTTGGCGTAAGGGTATAAAATCTTAAATAGTTCGCAATAAATGATAAACTGCCTATTTTTACTAACTTAAAATATTAAAAAAGGTATATGCATGTATTTGTTTGCTACGCGATCACTAATTGACCCATTTGAATAATATTTATTTTCTCCAACATAGAATCAAAATGAAATCGTATGGTATAAATGCGTATTTGTTCTTATAGCAGCCAGACATCTGCACCAACAATCTTGGGATTTAAGATTTCTTGAAATTAAGTTGTAAACTTCTTCGCAGTAGTTTTACTATTGAAGTAGGCTTGGCTGCCCGCTGAAATTCGTGATTTGATTTATTAATCAATTATTGTATTATATTTGATTTATCATATGGTTACATCAACATGGAACAAAAAGAGCATACTCTAATTTTTACCTGACGACGGCGAAGCCAAAAGGAAGGGTAATGATTTTGGCAGAGTATGTATATATGTATGTTACACCGCCTACAACAGCGCCTAAACTACTGATCCGATTTTAGTAAATTAGTTGTTAATAGATTCGTTATATTATCCCGGGTAACATTGCTACATAATTTACGCAGTCAGATTATAGTTTTTATAAAAAATATAGTTATCTGAGTCAAAAGCGACAAATTTTTGGAATACCACTGGCCATGTTTAGCTATAATTAATCATCTTGTTTCAACTATAATACAGTACATTTGTACTGATAAGAGCGTTTCCGATCTGTTATCGGATATCATTGCGATAAGATGTAAAAATGCTCTTATTTCTATAGGAACATTTGCGGCTTAATTGTTATCTGCACGTTGGTGTTTCAACTATATGTTAAGTAATTACCAATTGGCAGTGAATCAAATCAAATCAATTTTCGGGTCAGTAATACCGAGAAGCGCTGCGTCGGGTCCCGCTGTCAACTGATCCGGAAACAACGTAAAAGGTTTTATCTTCGAAGAATCTGTATTTTGTAACGACTTGTATTTGAAAAAAAATTGTCTGCTGGACAAGCAGACAATTTTTTTACACTATGGACTATTAGTCGTTACAAAATACAGATTCTTGGAGATTGACCATAAATCTCATAAGTGTCTCGCTCTGATCATCTACTTCTTCGCCTTCTTCTACACATTCACGTTTCTCGGGGCGTCTCTACGTCCACGGTCAAGATGGAGCTACAAAGTTCCAAATTAAAAATATTACTTTTCGAAACAAAATCTCCGTTCGATCTTTTTAAAATACGAACCTTATCCGTATCCTTTGTAGTTCAGAAAGGCTTAACCATTGATAATAAAGGTCCCAATATCTTTTAAAGAATCGATGATATCAAAGGATGTTTTCGTTATATTAACCTAATGCATTGTTTGTTATCAAAGTCATTACACAGCCTTTATTCCGAGAAATTCAATTATTTTTGGTAAAGAGGCTTATATCATAAAACCACAAGGCAAATGAAGGTCCTCGTTGAAAATGAATAAATACACCGTTTTTAAAAAGCTTATCTTGTAGTAACATAAACAATTTCCTTTTTAAATAATCATTTGAATTGTCAAGCAGTAAGCGAGCTGATGATGAATTATAGCTGAGGATCAATTCACACCGAAACAAAACGATACGTGACGCGGCACTGCATTTTTAAGATAGCTTTTCGAAATTGAAATTTATTCACAAATCACTACACCTCTACACGAAAAAATACACGTTTTATATGCCATCAGCCATCAGCCAGTTGCAGTGCATCGCGGTGCAATTTGACATTCGAACTCTTAAAATGAAACGTGTATCTTCTTGTACAACGAATAAAGTCCAATTTTGGATAGCTATATTAAAAGTCGCGTCGTATCGTCGCGTACCTTTTTATTTCGGCATGGATTGACTCTAACACTAACACACACACACATACACACACAACACCTCACTGTTTACGTCGGGGCTTAAAAATGTTAGGTACGCTTGACTTGGGGAGTTAGGGAAGAATGCGTGACGAGAGCGTTACGAAAAGTGTGATCGGGAGAGGCGAGAGATAGATATAAGATAGTGAAGATAAAAAAAAAAGTGTGTGTCAGCTCCGACGCACGACTGGAGTTTACTCTAAAAAGTAAAATTTTGTGTGCAATGCAAAGCGACCGACACATCTTCGGCTAATATCGTGTGACATCGTGAATTAAGAAGCACCGGACGTGCCTCAGAAGGAACAAAAACTTTAGCGATAGTAGGATTAGACACAGCGCCGTTACAGCAGAGTTTAAATAAATGTACAATTATCATTGACTTAACGGACGATCTCTGAGGCTCAGTGGTTAGCGCGACGCCGATCAAGGAGGCCGCCGGTTCGAGGCCGCCGAGGGAACAAAAAGATTTCAATGTTTCTGGGTCATGTATGTGTATTAAATACTATATGTTACCTGCGGTTCGGCGGGAACACTGTTCTATTTCGGGATAAAGTATATCAAATGTTTATTTGCAATAGTAGATAAATAAAAGAGATAATAGTAGATATATAAAAGAGATATTAACCGTGACAAATATATTAAAAAAATAGGGGTCGTGGTCGGAAGCCCGGACGATCTGGTTTAGCCTCTAGTGTCTTTAGGGATTGTTGAGGCTTTTAAGCCACACGGCACTTAGCTGGAACTGTAGACGGTAAGGTGTGACAACACGTGGTGCGGGAATCCAACTTCCGGTGGCGCTTTCGGGTCTTGTGTTCGGGTCAGGAACTAGTCACGACGTCGGTCGTCTAGGAGCGGGCAGTCCGTGGCAGAGGCCAGACAGTCCTCCGTCCATAGCGTAGGACTCAGAGGGCGAAGTGAAAGCCAAGCAGTGCAGTAACCAGGATGTAGCTAGCGGTGCGTTGGACTCGTACCGTAGTTCCCTGGAAATATTCCATACCAGCGTGTGAAAAGTGTGGACCACAGCTGCCATGGTTCTACCCTCTAACGATCCAAACCATGGGTTGTGTGACCATCACAAAATAAAGGGTAAGCAAAATAAAAGATGATATACAAGAATAATTAAAGCATGGCTACAAATATCCTAATATTATATCTATGCAAAACGGAAAAAATGAACACGTGGTTTGGCCAATCAAATTCTGTAAACTAATTTTAGAATGTGATAATTAACATGAAAGAATAATGTGTTTTAATACAAGCGTGATTTACCAAATATTCACAACACATACATAAAAGAAAACTCACCGTAAAAACGGGATTAAGATATATAACGACTACATCTTCAGTCTATAGAAAATTTTATTCTAAAAGAAAACGTCATTCGAAGAAGTACCATATTATATACCCTTCTCCGTCCTCTTTTTAAACTTTTGACAACTAAAAAACTAAAGCATAAAGAGAGAAAATCCACAAATCAAAATAAAATATATTATGTTAACAATCAACATGTAATATAATAATACAAATCTACTGTATTTTAATTATTATTCAAAATCAAATTATTATTTTTTAAGATTTAAGACGGAAAAATCGATCTATGAAGCAAATATTAAAGCAAGGCTAACGCCGTTTTAGTAAGGACGTGCGCCAATAGATGGCGCTAAAGCCTCTAAATGACTAAATAATTAAGTATACAAATCATAGATGACGCAAGTAACGCTGAAATAATTGATTTTACGGAGAGGAAATGTAACTACGTTACATATTGGAAGTTACAACATATTGCGATTAACCTAAACTTAAATGAAACATGAATTTACTGATGGCATTATTTTAAATTGAAATAAATTTAATTATTAGTACCTGGGTAACTGGTAATAAATAATACGTAAATACAAAAATATTTATCTGACCGGGATTCGAACCCACCACATTCCAAATTTCCGAACAACGCAAAAATTATACATACGCATACAATGCTGCCAAACAGACTGACGTAATAGAGTCGAAATTATTAATAATATTATTTTCTTGCACGACGAATGGAAAAAATGTATATTGCTTAAAAATGCGCAGTTTCTAAAGGAAAGACCTAGCTAGATCGATTCTTCTCCCCCAAAACTCCCTGCATACTAAATTTCATAGTAATACTTGCAGCCGTTGCCGAGATTCCGATTATATATATTATACAAGATTGTCTCATTTAAAGTATAAGAGAAACGAGTAACATTATTTATTTGTCACTTCACAGTTCACATGCAGCACAAAGAAAATTTCGAACTCGTTTGTTTTACATTGTTTAATCTTTTATTTCCTTGTTTTTCACACACTTTTTTCCCTACAGGTAAGTCATTTTCCCGTTGTTTTCTTTTAATTTTCGTATTCGTTGAAAAATTTACCACGAACAAAGGTATGCCAGCAATATGTATTGGGAATTTACATCGTATTCGCGAACGATATCCGCAAGGTATTTATAATGTACGCGTCTACTGGGCAATCTATGTTTTGGGGTGAGACTGTGTTTATAGGCGGAGGGATTTCAATTGCATTTCCATATTCGCTCTGTGACTCGCGTCGCGTGACTGCAGCGCCACGGCATGAATGAACTAAAGGGGGCTGTTAGAGAGCTTTACACTATGAATCTTTGATGTAATTTTTTTTTTATAAAAAAAAAACAATTTTATAAAAAAATAAATTTTTAATCAATGAAGATTTTATGTCGTGAAGTATTTGTGTGAAATCATTAGTGCCAAGTAAGTATTTTGAACAATACAAATGATGTAAAAACCAGCAAATGTGAGGTTAAATTATTGACAGATAAAAACAGAATAAAAAAATATTGGCCAGAGAAAAATAATGAATTAAATTATGAAATTAAAATTAGTAGACATGTGACAATTTTAATAATTTTAATATTTTATTCTTGATGGTCATACCTACAAGTAAATTAGATTTTAATATTTTTTTTAAATAAAAAGTTTATAATGCTAATATAAATTATTAATTTAATTGCTTCCGCTTCTTCCGCTTATACAATTAAAAACAATGGACTCACTTGTCGTCATTTATAACTAATTGGGTACCTGTTTGTAGCTGAAGATTCATTTACTTTTTGGGACTTGTAAATTGACAGAAATATCGTAGGAATATAGCTAGGAGTCTAGACTCCTCTTCGGATTTTTTGCCTCCAATAAAATGATCACTACAAATACAATCACATGGCTTGGGAACCCTCGGTGATCCGTCAAGACTATATAAAAAAATATTAAATACTCTGTTAATTAATGTGTTAATATTAAACTAATAAATCATCTTTGTGCATTAGTTAATGTGGCAGAGAGAAAATAATTTCACGTTTAATAAAAAAAAAAAACAAAATATTTTATATCAGCATTCAGCAGTCATAACTTCCCCGCGCAAACCGTGTGTAAGCAAAGGTACAAGGTACTTTAAATTCGTTACATTTGTTTAACAAATCAACTGAATTTTGTTGGTATTATGTTTACTGTTGCGTAATGTCAACAGTATTTTAAGAAATATAATTGTCAATATCATATTGACAGATGTCACAGGTACAGCCTATTTAGGTTATTTCAGTGTAGACGTATTTGTGTTAGGCACATCTCATATGTAATACGTAACTGTGCTAAGCACCAATAAAGGAGAATATAAGAATTGTTGCTGTATTATTATTATCACCACTTAAGCGTAAGAAGGATAAGAAAAAACCAAGAGGTCGTAGCTCTCTACATTTACATAGTAATGTTTTAGGGTTCCGTAGTACTACAAAGAACCCTTAAAGTTTTACTCTGTCCGTTCTTCTGCCTGTCCATCTGTCTGTCTGATACTACTGTGATTATGAATATAAATGGAAGAATATAAATAGAATAGATCTTATTTTTGGCATAATAAAATAATAATATTTTTAAATTTTGGGGGTACATGAGAAGTGGGTATAATAATAATAATAATATAATAATAATATTTATAGACGCTTCACACCACGTCAATCTGGTCCGGTGCTAAGTATCCGAAGAACTTGTGTTACAGGTACCAGAAAACGGGAAGTATATTTAATACTTTTATACTATACATATATTTAAGATTTTTATTATATTATACACATATTTAATACACATCCATGACCCAGGAATACAGAAAAACTTTTTGGTCCTTCGGCGGGATTCGAACCCGCGACCCCCGGCTTAAGCACCAACGCGCTGATCCACAGAGCCACAGAGGTCGTCAAAAAATATTTCTTCATTCTACCCCATCGAGTGGGGTAGAATGGGTATCGAGAAATTATTATCTATAAATATAAATATATTTTTTTAAATGGTTAACCATTTTCAAGAAAGTTTATAACCAACCCTCCCTCCGGGAATTTCCAAACTATAGGAGATAGAAACTTGTAAGTTTTCATGGTTATATTCATAGGTAAAATGATCATGCTAAAAACTCTTCAGGAAAATTATTTTGAATGAATGAATGAACACTATATTGCGCACCAAAAAGTAAAATCAAAACATAGTTACTAAACATAGGCACAAAAGGGGGTCTTGTTACTCAAGCGATTTCTATCAGTTAGACAGACAGACAGACAATTTTGCTTTGTAATGAATTACTTAAAAGATTTGTAAGTACTTAATTACAAAAAAAAAAAAATGTTTATTCAGACACACAAAAATATATACAGAGCAATATTAATACATACAGGAAATAAAATATTTACAAACTATACAAGTAGGTAAGTACTAAAAAACAATAATAACTACTCCAAAACTTAAAATGCTACAAAACAAAGAAATCTCCCAGGTCGTCCCCACCAGGCAGAGTACCTAGAAGGCTCAGAGAGTTTCCTCGCTGGATTGCGATACTTATTCTCTGGGCCAGATAGGTGCCGGCTCTGGGGTCTCGGGTGGCCTCAATGAGTTTTTTGGAGACTTCTCTGAAAAGTTTGTGCGCACCCAGACCCCATGTACCTAGGGTTTCAACCCCAAACGGTTCAAATATGAGAACCCCACTAAGGTTTTCATATTTGCGCCGCTTGAGGTTTTCCGCCTGATTGGCGGCCGCACCTGCAGAACTCGAGGTGCCCTGGACATGGGACGGAGCAAGTGTATCGACGCAAGTAGCGTCCCATACCGTCTGGTCTCTTGCCATCGTCGCGCGCCAAACCAGAGGGTTCCAGCACAGCTGGCACTCCGGCGGTGACAAGAGCCCGACAGATGAGATCGTTCAGGCAGTGATGTCGGGAGATGCGGCCGGCGCTTCGTTGACAGGACAGTCCGTGGTGACCGAGGCTGTCCACGTTTGCGCCACAAACACAGGGATGGGGGACGACGTGGGGGGTGCCAAGACGCAGGGAAGTGGCTAACCGGAAAGCTGTTCGATCCAGCAATGTGCCCGTATTGGGTGACGGTAATGCTTGTAGCCAAAGGCCCGACTCCCACTTCTCCGCAGCTAACAGGCGAGCCTGCTCCACAGGACTGGAGGACGTATTAAGAAGATTATTCCGTACCAGTCTGCAGAGTGGCTCGTCCCAGAGCCTATGTGAAAAAGTATTGTCAGGCAATTCGCTACAAGCACTAGTTGCGCTCCAGGCGTCCTTGGCCTCGTCCAGAAAGGGAACTGTATTGGAGTAGGATGGGTGATGTAGTATTTTGGAGATAAGACTGTTGTTCGCATGGACTGAGGACAAGAAGGCCGGAAGCGATATGTCAGAGGGCTTTCGAACACCCAGGCCACCGAACCTAACTGGAAGCGTTGCCTGAGTCCATGCGCGGTCATCGAAATTTGTGTTCAAAATATTGGAGAGCGTTACTCTTATGGTATCATCCAACTGTTTGAGAAGTTGAGGGAACTTCCACAGTTGACAACACCGTAACACATATGTCAATTTAGGTACGAAAATGCAAAACGGATTAAAGTAAAGGCCATGTGACAGTTAATTTGGAGGAGGCGGTCTAAAGTTTCACTAAAATTTTGTAATTTGTTATCTATGAAGTCCGGGAGAGATTCGTCTAAAATAGGTGAACCCAAAAGGAAGAGCGAATCCTTGTTAATGACAGACAGTTGTGGAGCTATTTCTTTAAAGCTGGATATAATCGCGTTTTTATTCCCACAACTGTCTGGCACAAAAAGTTCGCACTTACCTAGGTTCAGCTGCAGACCTATTTTTTGGAACTCGCAGATCAAAGTGCGGAAGTCTGATAATACAGTGGGTGCATCGCTTCCAAGGGTCCCATCATCCAAATACCAAACATTAAATTTTGAATTTAGAAGCTCGATGACCGGGTGTATAGCAAGGCTGAAAATTGCTGAACCTAGAGGGTCGCCCTGTTGGCAGCCCACTTCGGATGAGATGAGGTGGTCTTTGTAAATGAGTTTGGTGGGGTCGTTGTAACACTGGACCAAAAATGATAAAATGGCAGGTACTTTAGATTTAATTTGGGCCAACATGGCGCCTCGGTCAACTGAGTTGAAAGCGTTAGGTAAAATAAAAATAAATAAATAAAAATAAATAAAATAAAATAAAAATTATTACAAAGGTAAAATAAACGTTCAATGAGATAATAGATGGCAAATGTACTATAATGTTATAACAGTGCCCACTTACGTCCATACTGCTGGCTCTCAAGTCTCTCCTCAGTGTAAGGAGGGTTGTAGAAAACCACGCTAGCCAATTACGGCTTGATTCCTAGACTCTCCGACCAAGTAAAAAAATGAAGACAGACTTTTCGAACCATACAGAGACTGTTACGGGTAAGAATAAATGAAACTAGGTATTACCAACGTGACAAATATATTAAAAAAGGGGACGTGGGCAGAAGGCCGTAGATTTGGTTTAGCCTCTTGATGATAGACTCAAACGATAAAAATCATGGGCTGTGTGACTATGACAAAATAAAAATGGGTAAGCAAAATATAGATGATTTATAGAACAATTAAAGTATGGATACAAACATCCTAATATTATATAAACGTGTTCGTCTAACCAAATTTGTCAACTAATTTTACAAGGCGATAATTTACATGAAAAAATAATGTGTTTTAATACAAGCGTGACTTAACAAATAAAACTTCACAACAAAGATGTAAAAAACTCACCGTAAAAACGGGATAAAGATATAACGACTACATCTTGAGTCTATAGAAAATTTTATTCTAAAAGAGAAACGTCATTCGACGAAATGCGTTATATACCATTCTCCGTCTCCTTTTTTTAAACATTTGACAACTAAAAAACTAAAGCGTAAAGAGAAAAAGTCCACAAATGAAAATTAAAGATATTATACTAATAATCAATATATAATGTAATATAATAATGCAATTCTACTGTGTTTTAATTAGTATTCAAGATTGACTTATTATTTTTTTAAGATTTAAGACTGAAGTAAATCGATCTATGAACCAAATATTAATAGCAAGGCTAACGCCGTTAAAGTAAGGACGTGCGCCGATAGGTTAAATCTAAAGCCTCTGAATGACTAAAATAATTAAGCATACAAATCAAAGATGACGCTTGTAACCTCGAAATAATTGATTTTACGGAGAGGAAATGTAACTACGTTACAAGACGCGGGTCTTAACTACGCCTCGCCGCGTAATTTCGACAACGCAAATTTTACGCACACACATGTTACGAAACTACGCCCTACCTTATAAGGCGAACTGTCGCGATGTGTGGTGTTTTTTATGTATGTAGTGCGTAGCTACACGCGCACTACCTACATAGAAACCGGCCTCAGTTTTTGTTTGACAAAGTGTCTTCGCTTTTTTATCTGGGTAGGAATAATTAAAAAAAAAAGAGAAATATAGCCACTCCAAATATTTTATAGACTATTATAGTATCCTGTACTAGGCAAATACTGTACTGTCAAGTCATTAAAATTCCGAATAATTCAGAGCGGTGGAGTTTATATTTCTGTTTATTTTGTTCCGCACAATGTTGCACTTTTATGTACAAACAATTTAAGAATACCTCCTGAGAGTTTGTGCATTCTAGAAAGATCTGCAGGGATTTCCCGAAACTTGTTTAAACAGAGAATATTTAAAATATATAACTATAATATATTAATAATAATATATTACTCACTAAACTAACCATTTTTGATTGACTAAGGCCCACTTACGCAGCTCTGGACCATTTTGTTTTTCTTTTTTTTTCAAAAGGGTCTATCCTAAGGGTCGGGTTAAGACCGCTGTAGCTAAATCGGACTATAACTAGCCTGGTGGCTAGTTTATATGGTAAGAGTCGATGGGAGGGTTTGACCCTCCCTAACATCACCCAGGTGATGTACAGACCGGATATTGGTACCCTTCCGCGTACGGTCGGGATGACTCGCGCGCGTAAGTCGATGAGGTTCGCGGTATTGGTAGAGTTCTCTATATCAATATCGCGGTCGCGGACACTATTTGGAAGTGTACCTAGTCTACTAGGATGAGAACACGAACTCGGGTTCGGGTCCGGTCCCGTGTTGAAGGGTCAGTCTGTACGTCTGTACGTGTTGTCGTGTCGGATGTGGGACCTCGAGGTAGGCGCCGGCGTCGACCCCGGTGCGATACTAATCTCGCGGGTGCGTGTGTTTTGTGTTTACGTAACTGTACACAGTACGTTACGTATTTTGTGATCGGGTCAACGGGATCGGCTAAGATATGCTTAGGCCGTTTGTACGGGTGTCGAAAAGTCTGTGCGTCGTGATCATAGTCCAGGGCCTTGTGGATAAGGGGGTTTGGGTGATTTTTGCCTTTATCAAAGAATCTCTCTACGAGTTCCTTGATATAGGCTTTGATAGTGACGAGTTCGCAGTCTCTATGCAAGTCGATGTTACGCATGTACCAGGGGGCGCCTGTTGCCATGCGTAGGAACCGGTTTTGGACTCTTTGTAAACGGTCCAGTTGAGACTCGCTTATCTGTGCGAAAGAGACGCACGCATAAGTGAGTATCGTTCTAATGCAATTTTTATACAATGTAAGCTTATGTCTTAGGGACATTTTGCTTCGCGAATTAATTAGCGGATATAATTTGAAAAGTAAAAATTTCGCTTTACGTAATGTATTACTGATGGGACTCGAAAACGTCATCGACTTGTTTAGTACTACGCCTAAATATTTGACCTGAGTGACCTCAGGGATTACGTTGCCGTGCAGGCATAACTATCGAATTGGATGGCGTAACTTTTGTCGGGATTAACTTCTATTCTCCATTTGGAGAACCATTTACCGAGAGCGGTAACTGACTCCTGGAGGGCTTTAGACACGGTACAGGCTCGTATGTGGGAATAATAAAGGGCTGTGTCGTCCGCGAACATAGCTAATAGCACCTTAGCGTGTTTAGGGATGTCACTAGTATACAGGTTATATAGGGAGGGCGAGAGGACAGAGCCCTGCGGTACTCCCGCCTCCACATATCTTGGCGACGACAGTGCACCTTCTACGCGGAAATTAAATTTACGATTTTTAAAAAAGTTACTAATTAGTAATACAAGATAATCGGATATTTCCATTTGATAGAGTTTGTATAACAGTCCGTTATGCCAAAGTTTATCAAAAGCTTTTGCAATATCAAAGAATACGGCGCATGTCGTCTTCCTGTCGTTTTTGCTAGTTATTATGTACTCCGTTAAGCGGTGTACTTGAGCGGGACAGCTGTGCATTTCGCGGAAGGCAAACTGCTCGTCTGGAAGGAGTTTTTTGTCGTAGACTTTACCAAGTAGACTTTACGCGGCGTAGACTTTATCAAGAGAGCTAATGAGACTTATTGGACGGTAGCTACCAGGCACCTTCCGGGGTTTCCCCGATTTGTGGATACCTATGACAATAGCTACTTTCCAAATGTCTGGGAATGAATATCCTACTAAGAGGGTGTTAAAGATGTTCACTAGGAGTTCAATTAGCTCGGACGATAACATTTTAAGTGTTTTGTTTGAAATACCGTCGATCCTGGGGCCTTTTTGGCATTCAAACACTTAATAATGTCACTGACCTCCTCCGAGTCCACCATCCTCACCCTATCTACATCAGGTGGCCTCGAGAGTCGGCTTTCGACCTCGCTATTTACTAAGATAAGGTGCACGGGATCTCGGCTTTGTGCTGTTAAATTTTAAACTTAACTTTCCTCTCGTAGTGACGGAGGGCTTTCCTCCACTCTTACGACGGGTAGCGATCATATGTGCGCTTGGCCGCATTTCGAAGTCTGATGGACTCCCTTATGTCCTCAGGGAGGGGCCAACGGCCCTTGGGGGTCGTTGGCACCTCCCTAGATGAGTTCTCTATGGTCGCTACCAGGTGATCGGTCAAGTGGGAGGCGGACTCTATGGCTGTCTCTTTACAATCTATAATATCGGGGATTTTATCTAGGTGACTAGATTGGAGGACTTTGATGTTCTCCGCTAATGATTTATAATCTACTATCTTCCTAGTACTAGAATTATTGGGGTTAAGACTACCAAGTGTAATCGTAACCGGTCTGTGGTCCGAGTTAAGCTCGTGGAGAGTCTCAATATAGATATTGAGAGAAACATTTTTAACTAAAGCTATGTCTATCGTACTAGGATCGCGTATGACACCGTTGATGTTTTCATTGGTGTCATAGCGAGTGGGGTCAGTGGGAGCTAATAGTGCAAAATCTAGAGTATCGGTTAATCTACAAAGAATGACGCCGTTTCTATTGTTTTATACGTTGCCCCACTCAGTGTGTTTGCAATTTAGGTCGCCGGCAATGAAGACAGCGTTGCCTAAGTTAAACAGCGCCTGTAGGTCGCTGGAATGTAGTTCTTTGTTGCATGCTAAGTACGCGCTTACTAATACAATTGGTCCGTGACCGGATACTAATGTGGCAAACAGATGTTTCTAAAGTTGACAATGGTGGTGGCTCTAGGGGAATACAATGCAAGGATTTATTATAGTAGATAAGAGTGCCTCCGAGCTGGGATCGAGTTCTATCGTTTCTGACTATTTTGTAGTTTGCTATTTTAGGGCTCCTCATACTAGGTTTTAAAAACGTCTCCTGCACTAGAAGAATGTCGACATTTTGGCTGTTTACAAAATCGCGAATTTCGCTTATGTTATTCCTAATGCCGTTCGTATTGAACGACACTACGCGTAACGAGTGCAGCTTTGTCCTTCCCGAAGGCTCCATTGATTACCGTTGGTGGAGAGAGCCTTGATCTGACAGATCAGGACTTGATGGTCTGCTAAAGCTTGGATGCGGTCTGTGGCCGATCCTTTTAGCTTGGAGCTTTCTATTTTAACGACAAAGCTAAAATAGAAGTGGCCTATCCTTTTAGCTTGGAGCTTTCTATTTTAACGACAAAGCTAAAATAGAAAGCTTCATCGGGTCAATAGGCCCGATGTTGCTTAAGAACTGCTGGACGAAAGAGAGGTCTGCAGTGAAGCTGGGAGTCGGAGGGGGCGTGGCCTTAGGCGCTTTGGGCGCGGAGGGCATGGCCTTACTGGGGAGAGTGGGGAAAACCACTAACTCCGAACTACGATTCTGCGCGGGCTTGAACCATGCAGAGGGTAGGGGGGCAGGGACGAATCTCTGTTTGGGGGGGGGCACCTTTCGTCTGCGGTGCAATGCGCTTTTTTACTTTGGGTGCTTTTTTGTACCCTCTGTAATTGGCGGGGTGTCCTTGGAACTTACAGAGAACACAGCTGGGGGGTTCGGACTCCTCAGCTGGGCTCTTTCGCGGACAGTCAGAGGTGCCATGGTCACCGAGGCACTTTACACAACGCGGCCTAGGTTGGCAATTCCGAGCCGAGTGTCCGTAAAGTTAGCATCGGTGGCACTGGCCAGGGATGCCCCTTTTACGGAGGGGCTCGACGCGGATGCTCGTAATGTGACAGATGGCTCGGATATTGAAGATATCCTTGCCTTCTGGCGTAAGAGGGAGCGTTACGAGTACCAAATTGTACTCGTGTTTTTTAATTGGATGGTACATACGATGTACCTCTATGGCGGGATAACCCTGGGACTGGATGTCCATGAGTACCTCTTTTGTGGAGAGGCACTTATCGACACCGGTAATGACGACGCGCAGAAGGCGCTCGTCTTCGAGGGCGTACGTGTGATATCCTATGCTTTTATTTCGTAGGAACGCGGTGAGGAGGCGGTGATCCTTCGAAGTCTTAACCTGCACTTTGATACCTATGGGGGTCATGTGTGCAGAAGAGTAACGAAGCTTATGCTCGTTAATCGCTGCGGAGATTAGGTTCCATTTGGCCTTCTCCTGTATGATTACAGGAGGAGGCATTCTAGGGGAACGGACGGCCTGAGGGGCCTTGGAGGCCTGAGGGGCCTGGGAGGCCGGAAGGGCCTGGGAGGCCGGAGGGGCCTGGGAGGTTCGGGGGACCTGGGAGGCCAGAGGGGCCTGGGTGGCCAGAGGGGCCTGGGAGGCCAGAGGGGCCGGGAGGGCCTATGGGGTAACGGGGGCCGCGGACTCATGAGCCTGTACGGTTTTCCGCGCATTGGGTAGCGCCTTTGTTTCTTCTTTCTTGAGTCTTGACTCTTGAGGCTTGACTCTTGAGTCTTCGGTCTTCTGTCTTTTTTCTTCCTATGGTTACACTATCGCGAGCGATGTCACACGCGACAGAGCGAGAGCGCAATGAGAGAGCGCTTAACGACAGCAACGATCGGAACGAGCGGAGCTGTTCGTCGGACGGTGTCCGAGAGCAGAATGTCTGCTCTGGGCCAATGTTGACCCTGGGTTAAATAGCATGTTACCTCTCTCGTTTTTCATTATTATGAACGAGAAGGCATGATATTTCATCCCACGGTTAGCTCTAATCCAGATCTGCCCAAGTGGGCCTAAGAAGTCTAAACTGGCATCGGGAGAAAAAATGGAAAATCACTTAGTTTCCAAAAAAGCTATCTACTAAAGGCCTGCGTTCATTTCGTACGTGACAGCGTTTAAGCGCGTTTAACGACGTGAAACCGACGAATATCCGAAGTGCCGAACTTAAACTTAGCTAAGCTAAAAACGTGTTTAGTTTATCTTGGTGAAGACAATTTAGATTTTTAAACTAGTTTAAACGCGTAAAGCGAGTTTTGCGACTGATCGTGCTCAATTTCATTGGTGAAATCAGCCCTAAGTAAAACATTAGCAATGATTTCAAAACTAACGATGGGCTATGACGTACCTTTTACAGAATTAATCTTCATACAAGAAAAAGTTACGCCATCTTGATTTCACCATACCTCAAATATCAAAATGACTCCGAAAACCCCAAAAGTTGGGCCGTATAAGTGGGGACAATTTTGACTTGACATGCCTCATCTATCCGATTATACTATTATAAAATGTGAAAGCTTGTGATGATGGATGGATGTATGGATGGATGGATGGATGTTTGTTCCTCTTCCACGCAAATACTACTGAACGGATTTCGATAAGATTTGGTATGGTAGTAGTTTAAGCTCTGGATTAAAACAAAGGCTACTTTTTATCCCGATAAAGGATATTGATTTCTTAGGTTTACGCGAATATTTTTCATTGTTTTAAACACTTACGGATTGTGTCGCGGTGCACTTTTATTTTTCCCGACGTTTCGTCTACTACTACTAATGTGACAATAAGCTTCGAGTCCCACGCCTGCATCACAGTGACCGAGTAAAACCAGCCACTGTCGAACGAATACCTGCAGTTTTAACTTTTATGAAAAGAGTCACTGATAAAGTTGGCTACATTCTAAGGAAAGCTTCTACAAAAACATATTTCAAGCCACCCAAAAAGATAAGTCAATTTTAACCACCAGTGAAATGTAACATTTCCCTTCAAGATGCAGGAGTCTACAAGCTCGACTGTGACTGCGGTCTCCCCTATATAGGACAAACTAAAAGATCCATCAACACCTGCGTAAAGGAACACATCGCAGATGTTAAACACCGTCGCAACAATAAATCTGCAATTTGCGAACACACACTAGATAAACCTCGCCATTACATAAGATTTGATAAGCCACAAGTACTGGCAAAGGAACACCGCTATTGCCCAAGAAAGATACGTGAGGCTATAGAAATTAAAAAGTACCCTAATTTTAACCGAGAAGATGGCTGGGTGCTGCCATCTAGTTGGGATCCAATAATTAACAAAATAAAATGTAATTTAAAATCACCGCGACTTCAAGATACTGTTAGTATGTTTTGCGTGGATCGGAACACAAATAATAATTGACGAATCTTCGGGTAGCTTGAACAACTTCAACTAATAGGACAATTGACACCTCAGTCCTCCCGTGACCACGGCTGCTGGAAAGTAGCCGAAACTTCGGGAAAAAGAAAAGTGCACCGCGACACAATCCGTAAGTGCTTAAAACCGATAAAGGATAGTTTTCCCGTGGCATACCCGATACTATATTAATGCGGGCGGAGCCGCTGGAAAAAGCTAATATGTCTATGAACATTAGTGGTCATCATAGCGTTAGTTACAAGTCGTGAGAATCCATAGCCTTGGCTTGAGTCTTGACCTTTGTGGGCTAGCTTGGTGTACAGCCCAATCCTGTTCGTATTGAAAAGAGATCCTTGGCGCAACTAATTGGTAATATATAATAACTAATTGGCTCAGTGGTTAACGCAGGCGCTTAAGCCAGAGGTCGCCCACCGAAGGGACAAAAAGTTTTTCTGTGTTCCTGTGTAAAATAATTTTAAATATGTGTAATGTGTATAGTATAAAAAAGTATTAAATACATTTCCGTTGTCTGGTACCTGTGATACGAGTTTCGGATATTTAGTACAGGACTAGATTGACGTAGTGTGTAAGCGTCCATGGATATTGTTATTATTATTAGATACAATTACACATCGTTACTTTGAGTTATCTAATGCCCAAATCCCCGTAAAAATCCATTAAATCAAGCCCAATAATTGGTAACTGGAAGACCCAACAATAGACACATCCAGCTTCAGTGAGGCGTGAAAAGGGCTTGAGATTGATGGACTGTCACTCACAAAACTTGGCCCTTACAAAATGCTATTGATTTTGCAAACTTTCGCTTGTGTGACTCAAAAATGTTTGATTATATTTTGTGTGATAGAAGTCAGTAGATGCTATAATGATAATAACGATAAATAGATAATACAATCTATGGTAACACCATACACGGCAAACAAGCAGACGAAACGGCTTACGGGAGGTGATTACTAATAAACACCAGATGATTTGAAAGTGCGTTGTTGGTCTTTTAATTTTATTTCTAACAACAATCGGATTTACTAATATTAAATTAATGTGAATGTGAGTTCGTTTGTTTGTAACGCTTTACTGTTTGTAACTAAAACTACTTAACGGATCATCATGAAATTTGGCACAAATAAAAAGTAGACCACGGGGAAGACATAGGATACTTTTTATCGCGGGGAAATGTATGGTTCCCATGGGATATTGTATTTACGCGGGCGGAGCCGCGGGAAAAAGCTAGTAAATAATAAAATAAATCGAATAAGTTTAGTAATAATGTAATTGAAACAGACAGTACGGAAGATATTTAACAAGGGAGAGATGGGTCTAAAGGAACATCACTTCAAAGGAAGCATAATATTGTTTGTAATAAAAATGTGTCATTTTTCTGATAGTCCTTCCCAGGTTGTAGCTTGTACCAAGGAGACTGAGAGAGAATGAGATGAGAAGATTTTTTTCAGATCTCAAATACATTATACGGACGCTCTAACGGTGAAGGAAAACATCGCGAGGAAACCCGCACATGGTTGTCCTCAGACGTATTGACCAGTCATTCCTCTGGACTAGGCTGACTATGTTGTGAGAATGGCGTATGTGCTTGGGCAACCACACGACATTTAAAAACCAATACTGTAGTATTTCAAGAGTGGTCACTTCGCTCGGAGAATACTGTATAAATCATCCAATAACGGATGAAAAGGCCTAAGTTTTTTCAGTTTAGTTCCTCACAGGACAAACACCACATAGTGTAAATTATTAAGCTTATAAAACTATTGATTTCTTAGGTTTACGCGAATATTGTTCATTGTATAAAACTAGTTTGAGGAAAAAATATATTATTTGTTCCCTTTGTTCACACTGCTAATAATGATGTGTCTCCTCATTAAAAAATACAACAGATCACTTATAAATGGCATACAGAATACTTGGCTACGACCCAATACCTACCACAAGTCTCACGTGCTTAGTAGAGCAGGAATAATATATTAAAACTGGCAAAACGTCCGGTGATTTGATTGATTAAAGACTCCTGCACAATAGTCTGCGAAGCCGCGCATATAATGCAGTGAGACATCTGAAAAGTAAGACATACTATCAACTATATTTTATAAAGTAAAACATAATACATCATAATATATAATAAATAAGTGGATTTGTAATAGACACTTTATACATGAAGTGAGTTATAAATATCTTACTACATTTTTGGTGATATAGCTGCTGATGTATGAAAGTTTGAACACTTATCATATATTTAGAAAAATATTAGGCGTTTTCACCCGCCGCGCGCTGTTTAAAAACGTAGCGACCACAAACCAAAACACTATTAGATTGTACAATCTTCATTAACATTTTATTTCCCTTTAATTATTTTAAATCAGATCCACGGGCAAGTGGAGATACTTTATAATATACTAATTGTTATTTATCATATTTTATATGAATATTCGTTAAAATGAATTAAAATATCAAGGTATATTTTACCCTAACTCCTGCAGATATGCGATCTATATACGCTTACATCTGATCGAATTATATCTTAGGTTGCCAATTGCCACGGGTAATAATTCCATAGTAAAATATCAAATGTCCTTTAGTATCACTAGAAGAAAATATATGAGAATGCAAAATTTCTAAATTTTTATTATGTACTTTTAAAATATCGTATTTAATAACAAAATTGACTAGATATTGAGCTAGCTCACCATTCTACGAGTAAGTTAAATATTAAATTATATCAATTTAAAATCGCGCGTTTCCTCTGCGAATGACTCGGGGTCTTAATGCGAATAGCATAAATTCAAATTTGGTAGGCGAGCACGTTTTAGTCGTGCATATTAAACAGTTTTAAAAAGTTACAACATTTTTTGAACATCATTTTAACTGTACATTTTTAAATCTTCGAGCATTTATTTTAACATACCCGTATGAAAATATATTTTTTAAATTTTAAGTACCTACGTGTAATAGAATTGGATAGATACCCATGAACATAATATCATATTATTTTTTTTCGGTTCCATTTTAAAATAATAAAAACGCGACCATATTACTAAGACTTCACTGTCCGTCTGTCTGTAACCAGGCTGTATCTCATGAACCGTGATAGCTCAATAGACAGCTGAACTTTTCACAGATGATGTATTTCTATTGCCATTATAACAACAAACACCAGAAACTTAGTAAAATGAATATTTAACTGGGGCTCCCGTACAACAAACGTGATTTTTTCAATTTTGTACGGAACCCGCGAGTCCGACTCGCACTTAGTCGAATTATAATTTGGAAGAGAATGGAAGAAGAAGATTTCAAAAATACCTACTGCTTTAAGCCTAAAGTTTATCGCTATAGGTACCTAATACCATCACCATTTTATGTGGTGAATGGATGGAGTGGTTGTATGTCTATTTTCAACACCATAATCGTCATAACTAACCACTAACCCACACTGCCGGTTCCCCCTCAACGCGAGGACTGATTTTGGTGACGGTGGCCGGTTTTATTGTAACCAGGAATTATTATATAGTGCCCTAGTGTATACGCAGTACACAAGAGCACTTTCTCTTTCTTTACTCTCGAAACCTAGTGGGCAGATAACAGACACGACTGGCGAGAGATCAGGCGCAGGTCCGACTTTTTACATCCGACGCATGGATCATCTTTGATCTTTCTTGTAAGACAATCAGGCGATCAGCCTGCATCATCCTAACCATACTTGGGAATAACATTTTTTGTTTTTCCAACGCGGGAATCAAACCCACGACCTCCAAACCACTGGACCACGAAGACCGTTACTCACCACGTAAGCCTACAGCAGTTAACGTTTAATATAAACTGTATCGTTCAGAACAATGTTATCCCATAACATAAGTTGTTAATGGTAATACTGTCGCGGTCCTTAGTAAGCTGTACACACATTGCGGTCGGCGAACACGGCAACTGTAATTATCTAAACATTTTAATTAAGCTATTATGGCCTTCACTGCATATCGCAATGATAATGAACTTTCAGAATGTTTTCTGGTATAGTATCACATCTGTATATAGCCTACAACCATCTATGGGTCTCCCAGGGTTCCCAAAGGATAATAACGGGATGCTATTACTGAGACGTCCGTCCGTCTGTCTGTCATCTAAGTAGCTTCCGTTAGATGGCGTTATATCCAAAATCGTGTGTGACGCGACCTTGAAATTTCGCTTTCAGCGCCGCTAAAGGAGATTCACTTCAAAAAAGAGTACAAAGATATAAGCAACTTAACATAATTATGAAAAATTGTGTAGGTATCTTGTAATATTAGCTAGAACGGTAAAGTTATAGAAAGTTATTAGCCGTTATCGAACAAGAATGTTGATATGAAGGTAAACACATCCGTAAAATATAAATACCAGGGTATTGCCGACAATCCTCGGGAAGCGAGAGGCACAATATTTGCGAACGAAAAAGGCTCTATTTGTTTATGAAAATTGCACCTAATCCTTATTTGCCCAGTTCGACGCGAGCAAACATCTCTATCACCAGCAAAAATGAATATGTAACGCAGAAAAAGGTGGAAAGTTTTAGCTGTTTGCAGACATTTCCGCCAATTCTACAGACTTTTTACTGTCGATTCGCTTGCTTAAATTTTTCACTGAATACTACTTCATCACACAATATATTTTAATTACTACTAGCTTTTGCCAGCCGCTTCGCCCGCGTGGGAGAGTTTGTGGCAAAAAACTGCTTTAGCTGCAATCATAGATGTATGATATTAAAAAGAGGCCTGCTATTTAGTAATAGCATATATAGGGTACTTTATAATAAATTTTCACATGTACTTTTTAATTTAAAGATATCTCCTAAGTAAGAATAATTAAATTGTATCCGTCTAAATAGCTTCTGAACATACCACATTATTTCTGATCATTTTTAAAACTTAGAATGGTTATAGTAGCCTATCCTAAAAGATAGACATATCTAGATACCATCGATAAAAGAAACCATCGCGGACTTTTATAGATCTATAAAAGAGAAACAATCCCACCATGCATTGTATTGTTATTTATCTCCAACGGGTTAGGTTAGGCAGCGTTTTCGATAAAAGTTCCCAGACGGCTTGATTAATTCCGACACCTTCAACAATTATCGTCATAAATCAAACAATTTCCACAAAACTTTAACAAATTATTTTCGACCAAAACCATCCTAAGGAACCACTCTGTCGGTAAACGGCATGAAAATCCTTTCAGTAGTTTCATACAGCTAGACAGACTCGGCGGGGCACTTAAGTATCCTATGTCCGTCTCCTGGTTCTAAGTTACCTCCCAACCAATTTTCAACCAAATCAGTTCAGCCTTTCTTGAATTATAAATAGTGTTACAAACACGACTTTCTTTTATTTAAACTGATATATGTAAAGGATGTAATACCTTACAGCTATAAAATCGTTTTTAGGTTCCTCTTTTGTTTACTAAAAAAGCTTTCAACTTTTACTTCAATACGCGAATCCTAAAATCCCATTACTATTATAAATAGATGGATGGATGGATGGATGCATGTTTGTTTCTCTTTCACGCAAAAACCACTGAACGGTTTGTGTAATTAATAAAGTTAAATTTTGAAAGGTTATCTTAAAAATGCAGCCCTATGTCGCGTGTCGTTTCGTTTAGGTGTAAATTGACCCTAATGTGTCCCATGTAAATTTCCCATAACCTCTAATTGAGTTGGTATTCGCACGTATAGAATAAATCAAGGCTAGCTTGTCACAGTTGTCGCGGGTAAGCTATGCGAGTATCGCGTGTCGGGGGCGGATTTACGACTTATGGAAATTGGGGGCTCTGACCAATACCATTCATTAGCCAACAGTAAAGGGGAACATTCTTCGATGAGGATTCAATAAATAAACGCATACCAGAGTTCCTTCTTCGTGCTAATATACCTGCTTATGTAAATTTAAGAGTATTTTGTTAAAAACCGCCTGAGAGTGGGTTTAAAAAAAAAACAAAATTAGCTCAATCATTAAATAGTTCTTAATGTCTTTCGGTAACCGTCATCGTCTGTCATTTTCATGAATTAATAACGATGATTGCCGAGTTCCACTTTACTTTGTTACGTTGCTCTAAAAATATATTTTGTTACCCTCCTCTGATGACGAAAATTAAAAAAAAACCTTCTACCTAATAATTCCATAATCATTCACATTAGTTACGTTGTTATTTAAATCCTACTAAGATTATAAATGTGAAAATTTGTGATGATGGATGGGATACATTGTGGATGGACGGATGGATGTTTGTTACTCCTTCACGCAAGAACTATTGAACGGATTTTTATAAAATTTGGTATGATAGTAGTTTCAGCTCTGGATTAACACGTAGGCTACTTTTTATGTGGAAAAAGTACAGTCTTATCAGTGAGATACTGTGTTTATGCGGGAGGAGCCGCGGGCAAAAGCTAGTCAACTATAAACTGTTATGCAAATCGAAGCTGCCCATAAAACATTAAACAATAGTCGCAATGGGCCAAAAATTTCGTCCTAACTATTGTAGCGTTTAAAATAATAAAGGTAAGACCGCACTAGGCGGTAGCGACGCGACGCGACACGACTCCAATTTGATACAGGACAGATTCAGTTCGATAGATTATAATGTAGCGAAAAATAATGCGTTAAATTTTAATCGTTTGCGTTAGTGCTAAGTGTGAGTTTTTCTTTTTGCGTTAGATCGTGAGCGTGTTTGCCGTTGACTAGGAATTTGTATGTGATTTGTACAGCGCCACCTAGTTGTAATCGCGACAACTAGGTCAAATAGTACTAGCACTCAGTATGTTCGTGTTGACAATCTTCCGACAGCTTACAATCTCGCTAGTATTATTATAATATTATGGTGTTTACAATTTTACGATGACATACGTCAAGTATGTCTCGTTAAAAATGAGTATTAGTGTCACTTATTCACATCAAAACGAAACTATACGCGATACGGCATTGCATTTTTGACGTGATAACGTCTTATAAATCGATGAAGCCGGCTACACGCACGAAAAAACATGACTCATGCGTTACCAAGTACTGTTACCAAGTACCAGCGTTATATTTTATTATTATTATTATTATTGTCGTTGTTGTTGTTGTTTTTGTTGTTGTTATTGTTGTTGTTGTTGTTGTTGTTTTTTACGTTGATATATACAACCAAACCCCTACAATCGTACAATTGAAGATAATTCTATAAGTAATATCGCCTCTACATCGCTACATAATCATTGATGGATTTTACTGTCGCCGCTGCACCATACATAATCGTTGGTAAAATAGAAGCGGAATTCAGGAAAACTAAATGCTGACTCTGCGCACGTGTAACTGGATCGATATGGAAGAATCCACCTCACTTAGCCTCCAACCTCGAGCAAGTCGACTAGATAAGATTTAGTTATTTAATTTTATGTAATTTTTGGTAATTTTAAATAAAGTTAATTTTGAAAATTGATTTTTTTTGGGAGACTCGAGCGTCGAAAATATATTTGGCGCAGTCGGTAGGATTTCCGGGTCCGTCGGGATATAATTAGGGAAAATTCTGCACGAGATAGGCGTTCTCAGCCGAACCGGAAATTCCAAGAAGAACTTCGTCGCCCGAGCATCAGAACTTCGATACCTCCCAAGAATGCCGAGATCTATGTGAGTACACTATTATTTCAGTGATTGCTCCTTTATTTCCTTTGTTAGTATTAGAATTTTTATTTCAGCACGTGTTATAAAATTTTCGATCTTGAAAATTAACGAACAGTGTAGAAATATTTTAAAGGAATTTAAAGTAGGACCTAAAAAGATTTTAGTAGGAATTATTTAATCATTTTTAATTAAATAAATTGATTTGATATACATATATTCACTTGGATATTAAATAAAGGAAATTAAAATTATTTTTCAACTATAAAAATTAGTAATTAAAATAGGTAATATAATTTAATTAAATGAGTAGCAGGGAAAATTTACTTGATCAGTTAAGGCAAATTGACGAATCGAATATTAGCATAAATATGACTAGCCTAGACGATATCTGTAAAGCCCTCCGATTGGTTCCTGAATTCTATGGGAATCCTCATGTTTTAGTAAGATTTATTAATATATGTGATCAATTGGTTGCGACTTATGGACAGGATAGTAATCAATTAATTAATTCAGGTATTTTAAATGGAATACTTAATAAATTAGTAGGTGCTGCCGCACGACAAATTAATTCTAACGGCATCCCTAATGATTGGAATAGTATTCGTAATTCTTTAATAAATAATTTTGCAGATCAAAGAGACGAAACTGCACTTTATAACGATTTAGCTTTATTAACACAAGGGTCTAACACACCGCAAGAATTTTACGAACGTTGCCAGAACTTATTTAGTACAGTTATGACTTATGTTTCACTGCATGAATCTCTTGTAACTACCATCGATGCTAAGCGCGAGCTTTATAAAAAATTAACTCTCCAAGCATTTTTACGTGGTTTAAAAGATCCATTGGGTTCTCGTATTAGATGTATGCGTCCCGAAACGATTGAGAAAGCTTTAGAGTTAGTTCACGAAGAAGTTAATACTATGTACATTCAGAATAGAAATTCTCTTAATATGTCAGATAAAAAATTTAGTGATAATCAGCAGCTTTATAAAATATCTAATCATAATTTTCAGCCCTTCAGGCCTAATAATTTTAACATACCAGGTCCGTCTAGACCGCAATTTATGCATAAGCCATCTTTACCTCAAAATCAATTTAAAATGCCTTTTAATCAAGTGCGAATGCCAACGCGCACTCAACAAATGTTCAGTGCACGACTTCCTAATCATCAACATGGTTTTCAAGTTCAACATAGACCACAACCCTCATTTCAAGGCCCTAAGCCTATGAGCGGTGTATCTCATTTTGTAACCAGAGAAAAAACCAATGCAAGCAGGTCCTAGTGGATGGAATTGGTCCAAGCAGGGTAATCCGCCACCTTCTGATTATTTTAAAACGCGTGACCTTAATATGAACGAATGTGCAAGCTTTGAACATTACGATGATTCTGATTATTATAACTATAATGACTACTATGATCATAACGATTATTATAACTATGACGGCTATTATAATGAGTATAGGGAAATGGTTCCGTGTGAAAATCGTGAAAGTCTTATAGTCGAGGAGTTAGAAGAACAGCCGCAGTCAGAACAGAAATCATCATCATCTAGTGAAAATTTTCAGAAATCTCAGAGTACAAAAAAATTAAAATAGAAGTAAACCTTCAAACTCAACGTCAACTACCATTTATTAATATTTTACTCAAAGGAGGATTTTCTTTAAAATTTTTGATAGATACTGGAGCAAACCAGTCATTTATTAGTCCAGTTTGAAGTCACTAACGTTCATGCAACAAGTAGAAATGATTACTCCATAACTTTACCGTGTTTCCTAGAATTTAATGATGACTGTAAAATTAAATTATTCGTATATAGATTCCATAGTTATTTTGACGGTTTGATAGGAATGGAGTTACTAACTAAATTTGAAGCTAAATTAGACCTTAAAAATTCAACATTAATTACTAGAAATGCTATAAACCCTATTCACTTATATAATTCACGAAATTTAAATTTGTACGAAAAAGTTATACCTAGCGAAACTTCTTTACTACTTAAATTGCCTATTAACACCGTAGATGGTGAAGTTTTAGTGCCGGAACAAATAATTTGTAATTGTATAGTTAGCGAAAGCTTAACTATAGTAAAAAACAATAGAGGAATAGTCCAGGTAACAAACCCTACAAAAAATGATATAATCTTTTCATTAGATCATCCAACGCATGCTACTATATTTAATTCGGAATTTTCACAAGAAATTTCACATCGTGCTAATGACGTAATTCCACGCTTACGTACAGATAATTTAAATGTCGAAGAAAAAGCTAATTTAACATCACTTTGCGCTAAATACGCCGACGTATTTTATATCGAAGGCGAGCCTTTGACGTTTACGAATAAAATTAAGCACAAAATCCGTACGCATGATGAAGTCCCCGTTTATACAAAAAGTTATCGCTATCCTTACATTTTACGTGAGGAAGTACAAGACCAAATGTCTAAAATGTTAAGTCAAGGAATTATTCGACCATCAGAGTCCGCTTGGAGCTCTCCGATTTGGATAGTCCCTAAAAAGATGGACGCCTCGGGAAAACAAAAATGGAGACTAGTCGTAGATTTTCGTAAACTCAACGAAAAGACTATTGACGATAAGTATCCCATACCTAATATCAATGATATCCTTGATAAGTTAGGAAAATGCCAATATTTCACTACCCTAGATCTAGCATCAGGCTTTCATCAAGTAGAAATGTCAGAAGAAGATATACATAAAACTGCTTTTAGTGTAGAAAATGGTAAATATGAATTTCTTAGAATGCCAATGGGTTTGAAAAACAGTCCCGCCTCGTTCCAAAGAGTCATGGACAATGTTCTTAAGGGCCTACAAAATGTAATATGTTTGGTATACCTAGATGATATCATAGTTTTTTCAACATCATTACAAGAACATATAATAAATCTAGAAAAAGTTTTCCAAAGGAAACTAGCTGAATTTTAAAATTAGACTCACGTAGAGTCTAATTTTAAAATTCAGTTAGATAAATCAGAGTTCTTAAAACACGAGACCGCATATCTAGGACATATAATTACTAGAGAGGGAATAAAACCTAATCCCGATAAAATATCCGCAATACAAAAATTTCCTATTCCTAAGACACCTAAGGAAATAAAATCATTTTTAGGTTTAGTTGGTTACTACCGTAAATTCATTCCTGATTTTGCGAAGATCACAAAACCGTTAACTCAATATTTAAAAAAGGGAAAGAAAATAACATTTGATGCAGAATACGTTAACAGTTTCGAACGATGTAAGACACTTTTGACTAATGATCCAATATTAATATACCCAGATTTTGAAAAGGAATTTTTACTAACAACAGATGCATCAAATTTTGCTATAGGCGCGATTCTTTCACAGGGAGCTGTTGGATCTGATAAACCAATAGCGTACGCTTCTCGTACTTTAAATGATAGTGAAGTAAATTACAGCACAATTGAAAAATAATTGTTAGCTATTGTATGGGCAACAAAATACTTTCGTCCTTATCTTTTTGGCCGTAAATTCAAAATTTTAACTGATCATAAACCTTTGCAGTGGGTTATGAGTCTAAAAGAACCTAATTCTAGATTAACAAGATGGAGATTAAAGCTAAGCGAATTCGATTTTACTACTCAATATAAGCCCGGCAAAAGGAACACAAACGTCGATGCTCTTTCTCGTGTCGAAATCTGTAACGAAGAGATAAGTTCTATGGTTGGAAATACATCGAAAGCATCCGAAACTGTAGCTGATGACTCTGAAAGCACTATGACCGCACACACCTCCAATGAAAACCCAATACTTGAAATCCCCATATATTTTGATCCCCTAAATAAATTTCATCGACAATTAATTTTAAATATTGTAAGTGACGTAAAGAAACGTGCAATAGTTACTAAACCATTTGATACTCACACTAGGGTATCCATACAACTATCAGAATCTAATTTAGAGACAGATTTAATTAACGCAATCAAAGAATATGTTAACCCCAAAATAAAAACCGGTATACTTATTAACCCTCCATTAGGTATGTACAAAATTGTCCCAATATTGCAGGAAAAATTCAAAAGCTCTTGTATGAAAGTTTTAATCGCTAAAACTGAATTAGAAAACGTCAAAGGATATCTAAGACAACAAGAAATTATTCGTAATTACCACGAAGGCAAAACCAATCATCGTGGCATTAATGAATGCTATCTTTCATTATCAGCACGTTACTATTGGCCTAAAATGAAAGAACATGTAACAAAATATATAAATGATTGTACGTGGCCAAGCTAAGTATGATAGGAACCCTATTAGATCTAAGCTTAATCTAGAACCTCCAGCTACAAAGCCTTTTGAAATTGTGCATATGGATACTTTTACAGCTCAAAATGAAAAATATGATAACCCTCATAGACGTATTTTCGAAATACTAAGGCGGATCAATAAGTCCGTGACTTTTTGAATTTCTAACCTCCTTACTGAAAAAGCAACACTACTCCTGTCAACAGGCATCTGTCAGTTGACTCCTATCAAAATTTGAACTTGCTGCGTCAGTTAGTTTGTGTTTTACAGCTATCTTTATCAGACTATCCAGTAACTTAAGGAAACAATGGAAAAAAGTAAATTTCGTGTGCTTATTAAGCATTATTTTTTGCGAAAAAAAACCACTACCGAGACCAAGGCTAAGCTTGATAAATACTATGGGGACTCTGCACCATCGATTTCAATGGTAAAAAAGTGGTTTACTGAATTTCGTTGTGGCCGTACAAGCACTGAAGATGCCGAACGTCCTGGACGCCCAGTTGAGGTCTCTACACCCGAAACAATCGAAAAAATTCACGATATGGTGTTGGCCGACCGAAGATTGAAAGTGCAAGAGATTGTGGAAGCCATAGGCATCTCGCATGGCTCAGTGGTTTCAATTTTGAATGATCACTTGGGCATGAGAAAGTTTTCCGCAAGATGGGTGCCGCGTTTGCTCACAGTCGACCACAAACGCAATCGTGTAACAACTTCACAGGAAGGTTTGGCGTTGTTTAATCACAATATGGAGGAGTTTTTGCGCCGTTTTGTAACCGTGGACGAAACATGGATCCATCACAATACACCAGAGACCAAACAACAGTCAAAACAGTTGGTTTCTAAGGGTGAATCGGCGCCAAAGAAGGCCAAGGTGGGTTTGTCAGCCAATAAAGTTATGGCGACTATTTTTTGGGATGCACGTGGGATAATCCACATTTACTATCTTCAAAAGGGAAGAACAATTATGGGGAATATTATGCCAACTTATTGGACCGCTTCAATGAGGATTTGAAAAAAAACCGACCTCATTTGGCCAAGAAAAAAGTTCTTTTTCACCAAGACAATGCAAGGGTGCACACATGTGCAGTTGCCATGGCAAAAATCCATGAATTGGGCTATGAATTGCTCCCACATCCACCCTATTCTCCAGATTTGGCTCCGAGTGACTTACTTCTTGTTCCCAAACCTGAAAAAATGGCTTGGTGGAAAAAGATTTGACTCCAATGATGAAGTCATCTCGCAAACAAAGGCCTATTTTGAGGACCTCGACAAATCATATTTTTTGGAAGGGATAAAAAAATTGGAGAAGCGTTGGACAAAGTGTATAGAGCTCAAGGGGGACTACGTTGAAAAATAAAATGATTTATTTATCAAAAAATCTGTGTTTTATTCCAAAAGTCACGGACTTATTGACCCGCCCTCGTATGGACAGGCATACTTACTTAGGGATGGTACTGCACTTAGTGTTATACAGGCTTTATTAACATTCAGCACTCATCATGGCTTACCACTCACCATAATTACCGATCAAGGTACAGAATTTAATAACCAAATGTTTTCAGAATTTTGTAAAATACATAAAATTATTCATCATCAGACTCTGGCTCACTTACCTAACGCTAATGGTAACATAGAACGTTTTCATTCGACTTTGCTTGAACATCTCCGTATATTAAAATTAAAGCAACGTGATCAACCTGTAATTAATTTAATGCCTTACGCTTTAATTGCGTATAATAGCTCGATACATAGTTTTACTAAGTGTAAACCTTATGATCTTATATTAGGACATACCGATCCACGTGATCCGATTGATGTCGACTTAACAGCTCGTTTACTCCAACAGTACATGCAATCTCATAGAGAACAAATGAAACAGGTTTATAACGTTGTAAATGAAACATCTTTTGCTCATAGAGAAGCTATCATTGAAAGATGTAACGAATTTAGAGAATGTGAAGTAGACTATGAACCCGAACAACAGGTTTTCGTTAGTAATCCTTCAGCTAGTAGATCTAAACTCGCACCTAGATATACACAGGATACCGTTTTAGCAAATTTACCTATTCATATATATACATCTAAGAAAAAATCTCCTATAGCTAAGAAGAGGCTGAAACGAATCCCTAAGACCGCGAAATTGTTGCAGGATGCTGATCATGATGCTTCTCACATCGACACTAGCTCTCGAGATAAAACTTGAAGAACTTGGAGAGAGTCCCGGAAATTTACCTTTTAAGTTAGGCCCCATGCGACTAATCATTCATTATCATACATTTTTGCAGTATATAGAATTAAGGGAAATAGATTCTAATATTACTTTAGTACAGTCTCAGTTAAATGAAGTTAGAAATAAGTTAGATAATCTTACTTATGCTGTCTATGAGTCTCAGATAGAGTATTTAAGTAATAAACTTGATTTCGCTTTGCAACATTTAAAAACTCTAGAACCCGTAAGGTTCAGGAGAGGCTTAATAGATAGTCTTGGGTCAGTAATAAAAAGTATAACTGGAAATTTAGATTATTCAGATGCAATAAAATATGATGAAGCTCTTCCAGTTCTTAAGAAAAATCAAGATAAAATAGTTAAAGCACAAAATCATCACATCAGTCTTAGCAAAGATTGGATGGATGAACAAAATAAAATTATTTCTAAAATTGTTCATTGAAATTAATAACACATTATTTATGCTTACAAATCCTGACTCATTTCCTTCACCGGATATAGTTAAATTCGCTAAATTCGCACAAGCATTGGCAATTAGCAGTAATAACGTAGAGAACTAAGCGAAATAAGTAGAATAGAAAATGCGCTAGCATTTTGCAGTGCTTCGCGCACTCATCATTCTATGATAGGTATAGACGTCATGAAAAATATGTTAAGTAAGCTTAAGACATTTTATAATAAAGAAGAAATATTAGATTTAGAAATTAGAGATTATTATGATATTATTAAGCCAGCATCTTATTATAATGGAGATCAATTAGTTTTTGCTTTCAAATTCCCTATAGTTTCACCACTTAATTTTTATAGACAGGCTATTATTCCTCCTTCTCCATTCCTTGCAATCACTGGTAATATACACGTGTACACGAAGGCAGAATGCCCGAAGATAGGCATGAGGTACATATGTGAAGATGAATTCAACCACTTACTTAAACCCCGTCTGGATTGTATCAGCAACATCGTTGAAGGAAAATTAAATGAAGATAAATCCTGCGAGATGACGACCGTGAATCTGATGAAACCTGCAATGGAAAAATTTGATGACCGCCACTACGTCGTAGTGTTCCCGCAGCTAACTCAAGCCTGGTAATCCTGTGAACGAGAAGAACTTATCAATCTCAATGGAAGCTACCTAGCCACAATACCACATACCTGCAAGCTGCACACAGAAGACTTCACCATAGTCAACACCTACGATCACATCAAAGGAAGGCCCATAAAAATTTCAAAATTTTTCAGCTCATATAAAAGAGCTTAAATCGTCATTTTCTGTTAAAAGTAATTCAATTAGTTTGAAGAAACTTCATGAAATTTATGACAAAATTCATCATCAAGAACCTATTCAATTAGAACAAATTCCAATGTTCTATAATACAACTATTCCTTTCTATACTATATTATTCAGTGCTATTGCACTCTCTCTAATAATTTTGGGCAGAAGACTTTTCCTGAACAGAAGAAAGAAGAATCAAGAAAAAAAAGAATCCAGCAAGCGGCCATGTCAAGAATCAAGTTATGCTGAACCTGGACCAAGTCAAGATCATGGGAAGCTGCCAATGACATTTTTTCCCGTTGTTCAAAAATAGTCATTGATCTAAGGGGGGAGATGATATATACAACCAAACCCCTACAATCGTACAATTGAAGATAATTCTATAAGTTAATATCGCCTCTACATCGCTACATAATCATTGATGGATTTTACTGTCGCCGCTGCAACATACATAATCGTTGGTAAAATAGAAGCGGAATTCAGGGAAACTAAATGCTGACTCTGCGCACGTGTAACTGGATCGATATGGAAGAATCCACCTCACTTAGCCTCCAACCTCGAGCAAGTCGACAAGTAAAGCAAGTAAAAGCAAGTAGATAAGATTTAGTTATTTAATTTTATGTAATTTTTGGTAATTTTAAATAAAGTTAATTTTGAAAATTGATTTTTTTTGGGAGACTCGAGCGTCGAAAATATATTTACGTTGTCAGGTTCAACTATCGTCAGTAAACCGACTTTACAGATAGCCGATATTTTTAAGATAGATAGGTATTCAAAATTTAACTTTACTTATCACACAAGAAGATAATATACGTAGCATTGTAAGTCCGAATGTCATGTTGCACAGCGCTGCACAGCTCATCTGCATTGTGCAGTGACTTCCACATGACTGATGTCATATGGAACGTGTATCTTCTTGTGAAGTGAATAAAGTTTAATTTTTAAAAGCTATCCTAAAAACGCAGCGCCCCGTAGCGTCTGGTATCGTGGCGGTGTAAGCTGACCCTTAAACCGCAATGGAGTTCCGCGTCGCGTAGTTTCGCTGCCGCGTAGTGCGTTATATCTCATACAATTCCATGCAAATAATATTAGGCCGTGTCGCGTCGCGTAATCAAGCCTAGATCGGTGTTAGGAGCCGAGGACATTGAAGGCAAATCACTCGAAAATGGTTGACTTTGTAAAAAAGACATGTATGAAACTTGCCTTTACTTGAAACACCTATTCCACCATACCCAACACGGGGTAGAATGAAAAAATAATTTTCATCCCCAATCCACATGTATTATTTTATGATGCCTAAATCGAGATCTATACACATTATACAACTATACCAAATTTCATTCATTTATATTCCATAATTACAGAAGCTATACAGACAGACAGACAGATGGACGGACAGAGCGAAACTATAAGTATTCCTTGATTACTACGGAACTCTAAAAGCTGTTAATTTGATACTACAAACATACAGTTTTATTTATTTGTATCGATTCGGACCGGTATATAAAAAAGATAATTTCCATATCCGACATATCGCCCGGTGTTATTGAATCATCTAAATAAATCTAAATAATTTGTCGGGAAATGTTACTGTGCGGGAGAATGGAGTGATTGGAATAATTTCAATAGACAACATGCAACATTTGTGGAAATCCAGCAAAATTCTTATATTTTCCGGAACGCAACATAAATATGGAACGAAAAATACAAAAAGTGTAGTAATCAGTTACTAAATTAAAAAGGTTAGAAGACTAAAAGTTTAAAAAAAAACGATATTTTTTGTTATGATTGAAATTATATACAGATCAAATCCTTGTAAACTGTCCGAAGTCTGTCCCTGATTGGTCGGTCGCGACTAAAACTAACTAATTTATCATTCAAACTGCACTTATTTGGTTAATCACAGAGTCATAATAAACTAGCTTTTTCCTGCGGCTCCGCCCACGTAAATATAGTACGTATCGGGTATCCCACGGGAACACTGTACTTTGTCGGGATAATAACTTCGGCCAGTATTGAGTAAATTTTACACATTGAATGTATCGCTAAATAAAAAGACGCTACGCGTCATTTATTTCGCGCTCGCCGAGTCGCTGCTCAGCTACGGGCTAAGTACCTACGGCCGCACATTTAAAACTTATCTAGATTCTATCAAGAAATTACAAACTCGCTTTATGAAATACCTGGTTGATCCAAAAACAAAGAGAGAATGTAAAAACGACTACGAAACATTGTTCAATGTATGTAAAGTTCTAACGGTTCACAAAAAAGTCGAATACCTAGTGATTCTCGAACAATTTCATAGTGATCAATTTAAAGTAAAAATAAAGAACTCGCATAATACTAAACATGTTACATTAGGTAAACTTGTAACACCGCGGATTAAAAACTATTACGGGATAAGAACCACTAAGTATTTGACCCCTACAACAAATACACCTGGCTGAGGACACGAGCGGACGATAGTAGCTGTAAAGTAAATAGAGTAATTGTCAAAAATAAATTGAAAAAGTTATTGTTACCAAATACCTAATAAATAAATAATAATACCAATTACTTTTACATTAATAATATTTACCTTCTATAAATATTGTTGTTCTGCATAATAGGGAATTAGTAAAAGCAGTAGGTACTCACCTCTTACGTGCAATAGTGTCAGTGTTGCTAAACGTATTATTGATAAGATAAGAATTTTAATTTTTAAGATGTGAGAAGATAAAATGAGACTAACTGCTAAGCACTTTGGCATCATACATCCATCCATCCATCCTCACAAACTTTCACATTTATTATAGTAGTAGGATATATAAATATTCTTTTTTCCCAGTCTTCCGGTTTCGCGCCTTTGTCTTCATTGGTAAGTCCGCCGTCGTGTTCCTAGGTTATCTGATCTCCTTATTCACTTATAACACGATTGTCTCTGCCAGCTTTAGAAACTCCCTTCGCTTATACTTATTATTCATGATTTCTATTAGTCCGTCCTTTTCGATACACTATAGTTATATACGAAGTAGTAGGATATTATGCTATAATTATAATAACAACAGTTCCAAAGTACAAAGTTTTGTTGACTTTATGATATTCATAATTTTAATATTATGAAGCATTTCCCTATTTACTCTCACAAAAAAAGGGCCGTGGATACCGCAAGAAGGGCTAAATATGAAAGGTATTTTTAAAGGGATTTTAGTGTCGAGTTCAATGAGATTTTTTTTTGTATTAACAGGATCCGATGCTTTAATTAAATTTAACTTGTAAAAAGATGTGAAAATTTATACCAATATTAAAAATAATTTTACCACCCTCACCTTAATTTTAGTCACCTTTTAAGAAAATCTTCGAAAGAATAATTTTTGGTAGATTAATATAGGTTTTCTCCTTTTTCAAGTGTGAAGGCACACGGGGTAGGGTAGGTTTGGGTAGGTACCTACTACATCTATACTCCGGGATGTGCCGGAGTATGGCCCTGTACGGAGCCCCAATCTGGGCGGATGCCCTCACCGTGCACGGTCCTGCTGCACAAAATGCAGCGGGTCATAGCGGTAAAAGTCATCAGGGGCTACCGTACAGTCTCCTGCCCTGGCCGGGGAGCCGCCATGGGAGCTCGTGGCGAGGGCTCTCGCCGAGTTAAATCTCCTCGTTTCAGAGGGGAGGTCCCTTCGTGGGAGGAGCTCAGGCGGTTTCGAAAGCTAGGAGAGCAGTGGTTGCTGTGGAGGTGAGGAGACGTTCTGGCGCAGTCGCAGTACGGCCAAAATATATACGGCGTGGATGCGCCGCAAAAAAAAACACCTCACCTTCCGCCTTACGCAGGTGCTCACCGGGCTCGGATGCTTCGGTGCGTACCTGTGTAAGGTCGCCAGGACATAGCCTACGCCAGCCCGCCACGAATATGGCGCTGCGGAGGATACGGCCCAGCACACCCTGGAGGTGTGCGACCGATGGGCCGTGCAGCGCCACAATCTCGTGGCAGTGCTTGGGCGGGACCTCTCGCTCTCGAGTATGGTGTGCTGCGTGCTTGAGAGCCTTGAGGCCTGGCAGGCGACGGTCTCTTTCTGCGAATCCGTCATTTTGCAGAAAGAGGCCGCGGAGCGGGACCGAGAGATTGATCTATCCTCTGTTCCGCTTCGCCGGCATAGGACAAGAGTGAGGCGGCATCGCTACGCGAACCTCCTGCTTCCAGTCTAACGGGGCTCCGGGAGAGGATGAGAACCTCCCCGGCTTAGCCAGTTCCGGCATCGAGGGGGGCGCTTTAATTTGTCGGAGTGCCCCCTATTCTAGTTGGAAGTCCGGTCCCTCATGAGGAAGACCGACCGGTGCTGGTGAGTGTCCTGTGTTAGACAGATCCGGGAAACTTCCTTTCATAGCGGATGATGACAATCCGCAGGTATGGTTTTAGTGGGTAAACCGACTTCAGGGCCGGGAGTCCCACATTTTCCCAGGACACTCAACCCGGGGAAAGCATAATGACCTTTCCACTGCGAGAAAAAAAAAAGAAAAAAAGGTACCTACTACATACCTACCCAAAGCAGGCGTGATTAGTTGACTATAGGATCGTAAATACCTATTATACCTACCTACCACAGGCGAGGCGTATTTTATCCTAATTTTTACGTAGTCCAGTGGTTTAAAGCTCTCGACTCCAGAGAGTTCTATTCCCGCTTTGGAACAACAAAAAATGTTGTTTTCAAGTCTGGTTAGGACAGTGCAGGCTGATCACCTGATTGTCAGCCAATAAAGATGATCTTTGCGTCGGATGGGCATGTTAAAAGTCGGTCATCTGTCCCACCAGGTAACGAGAGTAGTAGTAGAGAGAATGTTCTTTTATACTGCGCACACACTAGACCACTATAAAAATAACTCCTGCGTAACCGTTTCAACGAAATCCACCTTTCAGTGGCTAAAATCGGTATTATGATATTATTAAATAATCGAAATCCTTTTTTAATCCTTCATTTCTTCCTTCCTTTTTTAAAATTAACCGTCATCTGTTCAGTTGTTGATATTTCACTATACAAGCTTTGGAACCCCATTTCACCCCTTTACGTACCTATTTCACGTATTTCAAAAAACTATATACTACTAACTACTAAATATATTAACTATATAATATACGCACTCAATTATTTGTATTTATTACCCTCGGATATTAAATTTTATGGAAATCGAGACAGATTTTAAATATAATATTTCTCATACAAACTTCCAACCCTTATTTTGCACTCTCGGATATGTATTTTAAGCAATGAAACAAGTTTTTAATGAAATATTATATTTCATGTCTAACTTCAATACATTTTATTTAGGAGTTTCGCGGGAGAAAAGTCTATCTAGCTAGGTCTTATCCTTGAGAAACTGCGCATTTTTAACGTCGTGCAACAATATATCAATAATTTCGACTCTATTAAGTCAGTCCGATTGGCAGTTTGCCTGCTGTTTGGTTCGTTCGAAAATTCGGAATGTGGTGGGCTCCTATCCTGGCAACGAAATATTATTGTGATTATTTTATTTTTTTTATTGAATTTATCAGAACTCCGAGCGAAACTCGGTTACCCAGGTACTGATATATAGATAGACGAGTTTGAGGTCTATCAGTCTGTCTAATCAGGCATAATAATCATATTATTATGCCTGAAGTAATTGATTTTGCAAAACCTTACATTATATTATAATCAACCCCAGAGGCTACGAGCATCTTGCAGTTTTATTAAAGCAGATATTAAAATGCATACGTTTTATTGGTTTCGTTCGAGCTCTACATTCCACGATCTCTAAGAAACATTAGACAAAAATTTATATGAAGTCGAATAAAATAACCGACCAAGTTCGAGCCGGACTCGCGCTTCGAGGCTTTCGTAGAAATATTTTTGTGGCGCAACTACAATATTATTATGGTTTCCAGTGCTTTCCTTTAGGGACAGTTCACACCGAGACGCAACGCGACGTGGCGCTATTTTTTTAAAGACAGCGATTCTAATTTGAACGTTATTTATTACACGTTTCATTGCAAGAGCGGCGCCGTGCTACGTGCGGTACACCTCGAAATGTGTGCTCTTGCAATAAAACGTGTATCTTCTTGTGTAGTAAATAGAGTTCAATTTTGAATCGCTATTCTAAAAGAGCAGCGCCGCGTCGTGTGTCGGTGTGAATGTACCTGACGCGTTCCTGTGAAAAAGGGTCTAGACAGACATTGGACAGACGGACAACAAAGAGATCCTATGAGGGTTCCGTCTTTGTTACGGAGTACTGAATCCTAAAAGCTCTCGCTATTGGAGGATTGCATACAATATTGCAGGCCGACCTCAATAAATACAAATGTGAGATATTAAAATTATGAAAAGCCGCAGTAAGAAAATATGCATAGCGTTTGACCCTTTTAAAATACAGGAATATTTTCATATTTATTCCTGAAGGATTGTATTGGTTAGTATCTAATAGGCAGGTATAATGTAGGTTTGAGCTTGATTTATAGATACTATATTATTCTTATTCCTTACTTATATTATAAATGTGAATGTGAGTTTGTTTGGTTGTCACGCCTTCACTTAAAAACTACTTAACTGATCATCGTGAAATTTTGCAAAGATACAGAGTAGATCACAGGGAAGGAAATAGGCTACTTTTTTTCGCGGTAAAATGTATGGTTTCAGCGCAATTCACTTTTGCGTAAAGAGAGATGTAATGTAAAGAGAGATTTGTTTTATTGTATGTTTGTTGGCATTGAATAGGCTCCGAAACTACCCGACCGATTCTGTCTAAATTTGGCACAGGCATAGAGTAGACCACGGGGTATTTACGGGGGGACTACATGGGGACATTGGGTACTCTTTATTGCAGGCACATTTACGGGATTCCTGCGGGATTTCCTTTTTCGCGTAAGAAGTCGCGCGCAACATCTTGTAAATAATCTAAGTTCTGTGCAGTAAAACTAATATTTTCAACCACGTCCATATAACGGCGAAAAGTAAGGAAGAGGTCAAAAAGTCTAGGGCTCGAACACAGAACTAACCCCTAAAAGAGAAAAAAATATTTTTTTAAATGAAACTTAACAAGTTTTTTTTTGGAAAGTCAACAGAAAAAAAAGTACCATAAATATGTAAATGTATGGGAAGAGTGGATGCCCCAAAGGAAGATCTCCGACCGAACGAGGTGGTAAGCTCGGTCAGGCCGAAGCCCACTTGTATGAATTTCAGATGTCGTATATAGTGCCGATCTTAGAAAACTTCGATAGCGTGATTCAGGATTGTGGCGTTAATTGGTCCGCCACAAATATATATAACATCACTATCCCAATTCAGGTTATCAGTTTCTTTTATAATGTTGTTGGGCTAATAATCCGACTACGATGAGTAATGATTTGGCAGTATATGTTTGTATGTTTGTTCCACCGTAGCGCCTAAACAACAGATCCGATTTTAATAAATTGGGTGTCAATAGATTCGTAATAATAACCCGGGTAACTTATATATTTAGATGTATATTATGCATACCCGGGTAAATTATAAATGTGAAAGTTTGTGGGGATGGATAGATAGATAGGTGGATGAATGGATAGATTAGAAACCGTGTTCTTTACTTTATTTACGCGGGCAAAGCCGCGGTAAACAGCTAGTAGGCTATATATATATGTTGTTGTTGTACAACAACAAAAACGTGCCGATGCTCACTCCACAACGGTTCTCTGTAGAACAATTGAACGTTCAAGTGTGTAAACACGTGATTACAGACAGAGCCAATCTCGACGCTTCCTCGAACTAGAAGAATCCTAGAAACTACGAGTGTTCGAAGTAATTGTTAGGAAAACAGAAGTGTCCTCAGCTCAGAAGCCTCATTTAGCCCAAAGTATGGTTCCAGTGTCAGCGCATGCTGTCTCACTCGCACACGCATCAAATCGAGTGTGCACGAGAGCGATAGCGCGCCCTGACGCTGGAACCATACTGCAAATTGAATAGAAATACGTTATTACGAGAATAGAAGAAACATAATGTTTTATTGTATTTATTATTCTCTCTTGCATGGTAATTATGTGATAGTACCTGGGTAACCGAGCTTTGCTCGGAGTTCTGATAAATAATAAAAAAAAACAAGTCACAAAAAATTTATTTGACCGGGATTCGAACCCAGGACATTCCGAATTTTGGAACAAAGCAAAAATTATAAATACGCATACCAACCTGCCAATCGGACTGACATACCAGGGTTGAAATTATTGATATTTTGTTGCACAACGAAAGAAAAAACACATACCTATAGTTTCAAAATGCGCATTTAAGACCTAGCTAGATCGAATTTTCATGCCAAAAAACTCCTTATCCCTATCCTACCTACCTATATCCTACGAAGTTTCATGGCAATATTTAAAGCCGTTTACGAGAAACCGATTATATATAAAATACAATATTGTCTTGTTTAAAGTATAAGATTTAAATTGGATTGGAGCATTCAAGTGTACTATTGCCCTTAGGTTTACCAAGAGATGAAATTAATTTGAACTGAGATTATTTTGAGCACAAACTTAGCACCAATGCAGATCGGCAAGTGACCATACATTTTCTTCCCTTGTAAGTTGTTTTTTATGAAAATAGGAACATAAAAGCAATAATATTATACATCAAACTCGGGGGATAAAAGATAATTGATTAAATATAACCTTACCTATTGTTCAATATATTGCCCTAGTGGTGGTTTGCGGAAAAGTGACATCTATTATAATATATGCGATGTCAATTACGTAATGAATGAAATTAATAATAACTAGTTAGTTTGTTTGGAAACGCAATATAATATAATATGCATACAGATAAATGATAGATGTCGCTTTCACGTTACAAAAACCAAAAACATAATAATTATTTTTCTAATTATTTAAATATAAATAGTATAGAGGGGTCTATTTCACACCCCAAGTATTATTTTTTTTCATAAAACTATTACGAAACTGCTGAGTTATAGAAAAATAAAATAACTTTATACTCCAATTCAAATAGATCTATCTACTAGGCCACCAGATGGAACTTTTACGCTTCGAATTGACAATTTAAAGCATGATAACCATAGACTATATAGATATAATGACAACGATTACGACAGATAGGTACGCACCTATTTAGCACATCAATTCTCTTATATTCGGAGATTCATAACTTTTTATTCCCGACTCCTAAAAAAATATTTTTTTTATATATAATAACTTTTTAAGAATAGTTACTATACAAGCACATCATATTATGTTCGAAACTTGACCGCTCTTGATGTAAAATCAGGCAGGATACGCCAGTGTCCTTTTTAAAGAAAAGTAAAGGGTGCGTTATTAATGAGCAGTTTGATTGTCCTCATACTTCATAGTTTGTCCGGATTACCACTACGTGGTTATAATTCTGCATAAAATTTAACCTCCTTGTCAGTACATAAATTTTTTACTATCGAATATTGCTCCTAACTAGTAATAACCATATTATTGACTATAAAATCTATCACTATAGAATTAGGTACTAAGTACAAACAGTGAAGCAAGAAACAGACAATGAATCGCGAGCGTTAAAAATCAGGTATGAAACGGAAACTCAGAAAAACCTGAGAAATTTCTATCCACAATTCTAAACTAGCACACTTCCAACGCACTTATGTAATACCAAACTCTATTCAGTTCACAATAAGGTTTGTTATCCCCTATAGTAAGAAGACATTAAATCGATATAGTACGGGCAACTTGAAGTGACCTAATGAGATTTCATTTTCTGAGGACCTGTTGGAGCCATTGACGGCCGTGATTAAACCACAGACGGTATTTCATTATTGCTACGTAATGGGTCCATTACACTATCCGATCTGCAGGAATGTATTTAAGTCAAACCAAAGTGCGTTGTTCATTAATTGTAGAAAGTTCATAATATTTTTGTTATTAGGATTATTGCGGTCTGCAGCGAGCATTATTGCCGATTCGGCTAGATTCGCACGCGATTTACGGCCCGTTTCAATAACCTATCCACCTACCAACAACTATTTGTTAAAAACGTCACATTTGTATCGCAAAAAACTGGCAAATGAATAAATGACGATATTTTTAACAAACAGTTATTGGTAGATAGCTTATTGACACCATCCCCAAGATATGACAGTAAGTATTTTTGAAATAATAATATCAAACCACATACATTACAAATTATTTTTAAGACATTATATTACTTTTGATTAAAATATGAAAAAAGTGTTAATACGACAAAGTTATCAGTTTTTATGAATTAGTCTGTCTGAAAATATGCTACAGTCGAAACATAGTCAACGCTCGGTCGGTAAAATAAAAATTTTATACACAGATAATAACAAAGCATGTTAGGAAGGCGGACAGACAGACAGACAGCGCAAGTATAAGGTAAGCGAAAGTACTACGGAACTATAATTATAAGATACCTATATACTCCTAAGAAATACACAAGAATTTTTTGAAACTCTTTTACAACTATCGTAAATAACATTTTCCCATCTGATAAAAACATTTTTAATTATGTTTCTTACAAAACATAAATTAAATAGTTCCCAGAAACACACTGTGTCAGAAACTTTGCGCCTTGTTATGAAAAAGTTTTGAACATGGTAAAGTTTACATGAGTCAGGAAAATGTGTAAAGAGGTCAAAAGATTCTTGGTATTCCGACTTGTTGACAGTGTGGCACTTGCCTCACAATCTTGAGTATGTTTTAATAAAAATCTGAACAATATCACAAACTATACTATGTTTGCATAAGGTTGCAGTGAGTCACCAGTGCAAATGTCAAAAAGTCATCAGTCTTAAAAGTGTTATGGGAGATATACCCGAGTTGATTTTCGCCGCACGATTACTCGACGCCGAAAATCGACCGTGTAAATGACGATTCGGCGAGCAATTGTGTAAGCAAAAATATGACATGGTGATTTGTCAAGCGACTCGCCGCGTATCAAAAATACCCCTATGCGTAAATTATGTCGTGCACCACACAGAAGCGTGTTTACAAACAGATGCAATCCGACCAGGTTAAGGTGTCATTGTATTTTTTATTGCACGGTAAATAAGTAACATTTAAATTGGGAGCACTATGTGTTATTTGTTTACGTTTAGATTGAATTGGAGGTTAATAGAGTATATTATCTATGGATTATGAATATTTATATAGCATCGGGGTCACGGATAGAACTATCTAGAACATTAGTACTGTCACGCGAACTCGCGATAAACCATGTGCATATTCCATGTTCTGTTTGCAAACATTAATCGATTTTGATGGGAATTAGATAATGTCTGTTTTAGTTCGCTCGTATATTGCATTATGTATGTTTAGTATATAGATATAATATATTATCTTCTAGATCTGGACAAGTGATCCCTCCGACTTGTTTACATTGGCCAGGAACAGAAAATATATATTTTTTTAATTTTCATAGATGATGTTAAAACTTTTAATATTCTATAAGCAATTATTTTAAGCCGAAAATTTTATCTAAGTAGGGGGATAAATCCGGATAGTATGTTTTGGTGGAATTAGGTATTGTCCGTGTTACGTAAGAGCTCCGTGGCCTAGTGGGTAGACCGTTTGATTCGCACTCGAGAGATTGCAGTGTCGATTCCCAGGCGTGTGCCAAAGAGACTTTTTCAGATCTCAAGTACATTATACGGACGCTCCAACAGTGAAGGAAAAACATCGTGAGGAAACCCGCACATGGTTGGCCCCAGACGTATTGACCAGTCATTCCTCTGGACTAGGCTGACTGTGTTGTGAGAATGCCGTATGTGGTTGGGCAATCATACGACATTTAAAAAACCAACTGTCCCAGGCACTTTATTTCAAGAGTGGTTACTTCGCTCGGAGAATACTGTATAAATCATCCAATAACGGATGAAGAGGCATAAGGTATTTACAGCACTTCCAATCATAATAAAGCTCTAACGCAAAAAAACATATCTAACTCAAACTCAAGCAAACTCAAGCTCAAAAATACTCATATATGTTATTAAATAACACTTACAGTATTGGCCCATATTATCCCTACCACCGGTTCGGAAACTAGCCCGGCGAGGAAAACCAGTGAGTAAGAAACTCGCGAATTCAGAACCAAGGCAAGTATCCTACCGAGGCAACTATTAACGGCTTCTAACCTAGATTCTGTAAGGCAATAGGTAATAATGAATTATACTTTGTAAATAGTTGTTTTAACTTTAGAATACTTTTCGGTGCCAATATTTGACATCCAAACATCCAATTACCAAGTACCAACACCTTAACTTAGAAATAATTAACTTAAACTAATTAAATTAATAACTTAAGGGTATAACTTAACGTAATAGTTATAGTTTAGAATTATGGCTTAATTAACCCAGGTAGAACTCAGTTTGTTATTAATATACTTTACAGAGTGCGGGTCACGATTCTGAATAGGCTGGAGATTAATATGAAGCTGCAAATATGTAATTACAAGAGTACTTAGTATATTCGCTTTGGGTTTGTAGTGAATCATGAGTGCAAATGTCAAAATTGACCAATGACGCTTAAGCCACAAGGGCGACACTCTCTACAGATGACAGCTCGAGCACCGCCGAATGTCAGCCATGTTGACGTAAGCCTAAGGTTGTCACCGAAATAATATTAAACGTCGCGTCAGACAAATCTGTCATAGATATTATGAAATTATATTGTCAATTATGACAGAGCACGAAACGACCAGCGGCCAGCCCTGTGAATGAAAGTCCTGGCTGGAAAAACTCACGCCCGCCCGCCTATCCTCCGCATTTGCCCAGCCACGCACACACAGCCGCGAGCTGTCATTCGTGTAAATCGGTGGAATGACGATTCTTTACGTTAGTCATATAATACATATATTCTTTGCTTAAGCCGAGTCACATCAGCTATTTATAATAGGTCCTTACCTATGAAATTGCCGTTCTGCAGTCCAGTAGGGCCAAAGGCCAGTAGGCCTTTTCAAATCAAAATAATTTGTGTTTGGTTAGCCAAACACAAATTATTATTCTTAGGAATTCTAATTTCAAATTAATTTTATTTTAATAACATGAAATTCTTTTTCCAAAAGTAGTCATTTGTTTATTGATTAGTGTTACATTTTCATCGCATTTCAATCTTTTTTGTCATCATGGATACGTTAAAAATTCGAGTAGTTATGGAATATGAGTACCGTCGTGGCAGCAACGCGGCACAAGCGGCACGCAACATCAACGATGTTTACGGAGCTAACACTACAAGCCAACGCACCACCAGTTATTGGTTTGCTCGCTTCCGTTCTGGAAATTTCGACCTGAAAAATGAACTTCGCGGTCGTCCGAAGACTTTGGTCGACAATGACGAATTAAAGGCGATTGTGGATGTTACAGGTGAAATTAAAATAAAAGATGTGTTACCGTGACAATATATATATATTAAAAAGAAATAAGGGGTCGTGGGCAGAAGGCCGTACGGTCTGGTCTAGCCTCTTGGTGTCTGAAGGGTATCTAAGGGGCTTTAATCCACGTGGGAACTTAGCTGAGGAGTCCGGTCTTTGGTCCAGGAGTCTAGCACGTGGCGAGGGAGCGAGATGGGGCTCCAACTTCAGGTAGCTTCTCCGTCACCGCTGCGTCCGATCGACGTCGATAGATCGTCCAAAAAGTCCCAGTCCAATATATAGCAGCACTCAGAACTCCAGCTAGGTATAAGTCCTTTTAATCGGTGCCTTGAATGCTGTAGTTGGCGATGTTTGTGCCCGTAACGAAGCTCCGTGAACACGGGGTTAAAATATAATTATTATAACGACTACATCTTGAGTCTATAGAAAATTTTATTCAAAAAGGAAATGTCATTTAAAGAAGTGCCATATATACCCTTCCTTCCTCTTTTTTAAACTTTTGACAACTATAAACTAAAGCATAAAGATAAAAAATCCAGAAATCAAAATAAAAAGATATTATATCAGTAATCAATATTTATGTAATATAAAATTACACATTTACTGTTTTTTCATTATTAAAAAAAAAACTAAATTATTATTTTTCTAAGATTTAAGACGAGAGTAAAATCGATCTATGAATCGAATATTAAAGAAAGGCTAACGCCGTTTTAGTAAGGACGTGCTCCGATAGATGGCCCTAAAGCCTCTGAATGAACAGAGATGTAACTACGTTACATGGAAGCTGATGATACACAATCAACGGCTGAATTAGTAGTAGCTTTCGACGTTAGCGTCAAAACAAATTTGGTCCATTTGCGTCAAATTGGCAATGTAAAAAAGCTCTATAAATGGGTGCCCCACGAACTCAATGATCGCCAGCGCGAAGTACGCGTCGAGACGTGCCTTGCACTGCTCAACAGACACACAAATGAAGGAATTTTGAACCGCATTGTTACCTGCAATGAAAAATGGATTCTGTTTGATAACCGCAAGCGCTCAGCAAGTTGGTTGGATCCTGGTTCAGCACCTAAACAATGCCCTAAATGAAAACTTACCCCTAGAAAAGTTATGGTCACTGTTTGGTGGTCTAATGCCGGTGTGATTCATCGCAGCTTCTTACCAAACGGGGTAAGTATTACTTCAGATGTGTACTGCAAAGAACTGATCACAGTGATGGAGAAGCTGGCACATCTCTAACCAGCATTGGTCAATTGCTCGCTTCCGCTGCTCCTACACGACGACGCGCGACCTCATACTGCACAGCAGGCGGTGTCCAAGTTGCAAGAACTGGGGTTGGAAGCTCTCCATCATCCGCCCTACTCACCAGACCTTGCGCCTACAGACTACTACTTTTTCAAGAATTTGAATAACTTCTTGGAGGGAAAAAAATTCAATACCCGAGAGGCAGTACAAAATGCCTTTGAAGAATTTGTTGCCTCCCGTCCAGCTGATTTCTTTTAATTATCTTTTTTTCTTCAATAAACTGCCACTGCGTTGGGAAAGATGCATTGATTGCATGGGTGATTACTTCGATTAATACAAATAAAAAATACATGAAAAAAATTCGTTTAAATTTTTTTATACAAAACGGCAATTTCATAGGTAAAGACCTAATATTAAGCCATTTTGACAAATGACTAACAAGTAACGGCAATCGTAACTCGGATAGACATATTATGTATAAAATAAATAAAATAACTCCCCCACACCGATTTCGGTGACGGTGGCGGGTGTCATTGAAACCAGACCAGCAGACTTACGCAGCAGTAATGTTATAGTGCCTAAGTGTGTGCGCAGTACACAAGAGCACACTCTCTCTCTTCCTTTACTCTCGTAACCCAGTGGGACGGATAACCGACACGACTGGCGAGAGATCAGGCGCAGGTTCGACTTTTTACATGCCCATCCCACGCATGGATCGTCTCTCTTGTCAGACAATCAGGTGATCAGTCTGCAATGTCCTAACCAAATTTGGAAACAACATTTTTTGTTGTTTCAATGCGGGAATCGAACCGACGACCTCCGAGTCGAGAGCCAAGCTCTAACCACTAAACCGCGGAGGCTGTTATGTATAAAATATGTAATTTTATGTGTAAAAAATATGTATAAAAATGTATAAAATACAGCTTAAGCAAAAACACTGTATGGGAGAATCGCCTTATGATTGTTAAGCCTAGCGAAAAAAATGTGTAAGCCTGTACCCATTACTAAGTCGATATGTGAGCGCGGTCGTCCACTATATAAAAGGACTATAACAGGTATCAAAACTTTTATTACTTTTATTAGTTACAATATTAAATTTACATAATCAATAAATAATAAAAAATAAATGTTTATTACCAAAAAACAGTTTACAGTTATAATGTAGAACTCGTATTCACCTAGCAAGCTTACGCCTGTATCAGGTGACTAATAAGAAATGACCTAAAGTGTGCATTAAGTCACATGTTATATATTTTTGGAACGACAACGAATACTGATTACGCTTCATTGAATTTCTATTTTTGTTAACGAACCATTTTGTATAATATTTTAAGAAACTACTTATTTTTTTTAATTATGTCAACTTACAAAATATGTAACAAACATAATATTATAAACATGTTTTAAACTGTTTCTGTACAGAACAATAAGTACCCTTGTACTTAAAAGAAACTTGAGTGCAGGTCAGCTATTTATATGAAAATTCATTATCTGGCCCCGGATACGAGATTTTTACGCCTTACGGCGCTAATACTCCACTAATTATTGTCTCAAGCACAGTTTTAACTAGAATTGAGAAGTGATTCTCAGATTTTTTAAATAAGTATGTTAAAAATTCAAATTGATAATTAAGTATTAATAAGGTATGCAAGGATCAAAAATAATAACTTTTTTAAAACTTTTAGTAGTTTTATTCAAACGTGTTGAATAAAACTTTGTACCTCTGTGAAAAATGTCAGTCGGAATGACCAATGAAAGAAGTTATCCAATAAAACTGATTCATGGAACCGAACCCCGGACCTGACAATAGTATTGACTGATGGCTCGGAATACCGATTTGCATACGACAGTTATTAAAGCACTTTATTTGGTTGGATTCATTGATTTTTTGTGAAACATAGCTCTGTCAATTATTAGCTCGTTGTGCGTGGTCGAAACCACGTCGTTATGACGACTCATTAATTGCAGTACCTGACAGACCGAGCTTTAACTCGGAGTTTTAGTAGAACATAAAGTTTAATGAGAAAAATAAATTAAAATAACGTGTGGCACTCGGGGACTGCCGCGGTAAAGCTATTGCATAGTAAGTCTACACGCGTACGTCTAGTCGCACGCACACAAACACCGTGCCGAAGTCTGCCGAACTGAAACGACGTTAGACGATGCACGGCTTTCAACGCCGCACCGCTGTGCCGGTCGGAGTGGGGGGTGTTAGGTTTATTTTCGTTACGGAATTTCTTGATTCGGTCGCCGCGCTCAAAGCCCGCGATAAAAGCTATGCAATAGCTTAAACATATAAACGAAATAAAAATAATCACAAAAACATTCGTCTGACCGGGATCCGAACTAGACAAAGCTAATTTGCCATTGAAAACAGTCCGATACTAACCAGGCCACCAGCCGAATGTGACATTTAGAGATGTAAATCACTTGTATCTTATTTTTATGTATATTTTTATATTAATAGCCTAGACTGTCCCACTGCTGGGCAAAGGCCTCCTCTAATGTCTTCCAGGTATTTCTGTTCTGAGCCCCGCTGGCCAGCCTGGCTGGTGTGCATCCAGCTCGTCGCGTGCATATCTTATTACGCGATGAAAAATAAAACAAAATATTTAATTTAAAATTTCCGAGGGATTAGACCTAGATATATCGATTTTTCCGCCCCAAAACTCCTAGCATTCTAAATTTCATGGAAAAACTTGATGCCGTTTTTCGAGATTACGATTCAATTTGACAGTTGAATTAATACAAACTAAATTCTGTAATAATCAAAATTAATTACTATTAAAGTACATAATTATAAATAATCTCATTAAAGTTGTTATGCGCAATTTTGAATGCACATAACTTTATCAAATGTTTATCTGAAAAATCTAGAAGAACTTTGGCACAGATACTTTTCCCCCGGAAAATGCACTGTCCCCAAGGGACAGATTTAAGGTAAACGATTGCAGTCACTAGCAATGTTCAGTTTGACGTAATTCCGCAACCGAGTTCTTACGTCGCGTCGCCTAGTTCAAATCCTACTTATATAATAAATGTAAAAGTTTGTGAGGATGAATGGATGTATGGTTGTAATGGTAAATGGTTGTTTGTATGTAATAATTGGATGGATTTTTGTTACTCTTTCACGAAAAAACTATTGAACAAATTTTGCTGAAATTTGGTATGGTGGTAGTTCGAGCTCTGGATTAATACATAGGCTACTTTTTATCCCGAAAAAGTACAGTGTTCCCTTTGGGATACTTACGCGGGCGGGGCCGCCGACAAAAGCTAGTAATATATATTTGGATCAAATTAGGGTTTAACTGGGATATTCAACCCCCACGTAACGTCGTTTTAAGGGGGCTTAAAAGGAGATCGGCAAGCCGCCATTTACTGCCTAGTAATTAAAATACTTGGCTACAAAAAGAATTCATTGTAAGTTGTACTCTATGAACATAGGAACAGAAAAAAGTAATAATATTATACATCAAACTAGGGCATAAAAAATAATTAATTAAATATAAACTAACCTATTGTTCAATAAATTGCCCTAGTGGCGGTTTGTCAATTACGTTATGAAATTAATAACTCGTTTGTTTGGAAACGCAATATGCAAACGCAAGATAAACGATAGATGTCGCTTTCACGTTACGAAAACCAAAAACATAATAATTATTTTTCATAGTATAAATATAAATATAGTGTAGAGGGATCTATTACACACCCCAAATAACATTTTTTCTCATAAAACTAGTAATAAACTGCTGAACTATATTAAAAACAAAACAACTTTATACTACAATTAAAAATAAATCTATCTAAAGGGCCAAATTGATAATTTACAGCATGATAACCATAGATTTAATAGATATGATGACAACGATTACCAGATAAGTACACATTTTTCACATGAATTCTCTGATATTCGGAGACTATTTTTATTACTTTTATTCCCAAGTCCGAAAAATATAATATATATATTTTCTTGTTTAATAACTTTTTAAGTACTATAAAACCACATATGTTCGAAATTTGGCCACTTTTGATTGAAAATCTAGGAGGATTCGCCAGTGTCCTTTAAGTATTAAGCACAGCATAAACCAAATTGGCAATCCGTTTTGTCAGAGCACTATGTGAGTGCAGGTTGGCTTTGTCATATAACTTTCGATAATATAATACTATGGTTTCACACCACCTCAATCTGGTCCCGAAATAAGTTTGCGAAGAACTTTTATTACGGATCCCAGACAACGGACATATATTTAATACTTTTATTCAAACATATTATTTAATACACAATAACATTGAAAACGTTGGCGCGACCCCGCGACCTCCGGCTTCAGGCACTGTCGCGCTCAACCACTGAGCCACAGAGGTCGTCAGATTCAGAGATCAGACAATACATTTATTATTGTACGTGAATGCGAATGGATCACCATAAAAGGACGGTGCCTATAAAATCAATATAATTTTCATTACCATCATCGCAGTTAGGTTAAGTTCATAATGATGAAATGTTTGTCGTAATCATAATATTTTTACCAAATTATTTGTACGACGGCTACACGAGAAGGATCGCCTCGAGTCACAACTGTGTTCCCTGTCTTTTAAACCCCAAACGCCCTGTAGCCTCTGATATCCTCACTCAGTGAAGTACAACGCTAGCGTTATTGATGACGACACGCCGGTTTTCTGTGAGGCCGGCGAACCGTACAACTGGCACACGGATCTCCCACGGTAATAGAATATTACCCTCCGCTTATAAAATTTTATATGATTTATATCTCGAACAACATCTCGTCGAGGCCATTGAAGTTGATAAATAATTTATTCGCAAATTGTTCCAATTCCCCAGCACACCCCTCGATATTTATTTGTTCGTTCGATTTTATGAGATTCTTTGCCGTGGAATATTTGAATGCATATTTTGATGGCTATTAGTGTTATTAATAGTTTTCCAATACTTTTTACTATGTTTTAATGGACTTTGGCTACCACAGACCACTGAACACTGGACAGTATACCGGTTACTACCAACAAGTCCTCTGCTTTGTTTTTGTTTAACAGGGATGCTTGAGTATGTATATATTGTTAAGTATGTATATACTTGTGTCGGGCCCGCTATCAAGTTATCCGAAAGCAAAACTACTTAAAAATAAAATCTGATAATATAGAGTAGGTACATGAGACAAACATACACAGTCATTTTACTTGTATTGAATTACTAGCTTTTGCCCATTGCTCCGTCCACGTGAATACACGGCAACACTGTAATTTTTCGGGTTGAAAAGTAGCCTATGTATTAATCCAGAGCTCAAACTACTACCAAATCAAATTTCATGAAAATCTGTTCTATAATCTATATATATATGGCCAAATGAAACCTCTAATGATAGTCACAACAGAACTGACTACTTGAATATGCTTTCATTTCATGGCATACTTCCTGGTCATTGCTTGGTATTCCAACGAGGCAAGCAAACTGCCTGGACCATGTCATGCTCAAGATGGCTCCTCAATATCCACCAGCTAAAATCGCGATATTAGAAACGTCTATCACGGATCACTACACAATATTTCTCGGCTTATCTAACAAAAAAGACAGTAACAAAACTCCAAATCTAACTAAAAAAATTGATTACGAATTAGTAGCTAATATCTTACGTACTAAAAATATCGAACAATTACTTACTCTGAATGACCCAAATATCCTTACTGATCTACTAATTCTGTTACTCAATGAATGTATTGATGAAGGCACCGTAATTAAGAATAAACCTAGAAAACTACGCAATATCAAGCCTTGGATAACCTCAGAAATCCTTCGCTGTATAAAAACTCGCAACAAAATGCAATTAAAATTAAAACAAGATCCTACTAATGAAATATTAAAAATAACTTTTTTAGGATATCGTAATTTTTGCAACAAATTAATTAAGAAACTGAAAAATAAATATAATAAAAACAAAATTAATGATAATTTAAAAAATACTAAGAAACTTTGGAACATAATAAAAGACGTAACTAATCTAAACTCTAACAAAACCCCCAATATAGACCTACTAAATATAAAACACTCGGCTAACGAATCAGTAGACTACGTTAACGAATATTTTGCAAGTATAGGAAGAAAATTAGCAGAAAAGATAGACGTAACCCATAATTACCTACCACTCTCTTGCTCCCACTCTTCTTCATTTGTGCTGCTCGATACTGACCCTGATGAAGTTAGACAAACGATACTAAGCTTAAAATCCGACAGCGCACCGGGCTGGGACAACATTACAACTAAATTATTAAAAGAATGTTTACCCACTCTTTCTCCTATTATCAGCCATCTCGCAAATCTATGTTTTATAGAAGGTGTCTTCCCTCGTCCTCTTAAAAAAGCTCTCATAACTCCAGTATATAAGAACGGGAAAAGAGATGACGTCGAGAATTATAGGCCTATTTCGGTTCTGCCCAGCATATCTAAGGTAATTGAAAAAACTAATAAATAAACGTATACTTAATTACCTTGACGAATTTAACATTATCTCTAGTTCGCAGTTTGGCTTTAGACGTAACAAATCTACAGAGGATGCTGTATTGTCTTTAACTTCATTTATCTCTGAACAATTAGATAACAATTTAAAATGCCTTACAGTATTCCTTGACTTAAAAAAAGCATTTGATACTGTTTCGGTACCTATCCTCGTTAAAAAACTAGAGGCTATCGGCATACGAGGTAGTAATGCAGCTGGTATTACGTATGGTGTACCGCAGGGCAGCGTTTTAGGACCTACCCTCTTCCTCATTTATATTAATTCCCTAACCAACATGAATTTGAGGAATGGGCGTATTGTTTCATATGCGGATGACACAGCACTAGTCTTTACCGGTGCTTCTTGGGAATCTACATTTGAAGCAGCTAGTGTTGGTCTGTCCAGGGTAGCTAATTGGTTGCGTCTCAATCTTCCACACTAAACATTCCAAAAACAAATTATATATTCTTTAGCATAACCGAAAGATCACAACCAAATTCTAACTTATCCCTAGCCATTCATCATTGCGGACAAACTGACTATTTAAATAATTACTGTACTTGCAGTAGAGTAACGAGAGTCAAGTTTGTAAAATATCTTGGAGTTATGCTGGATCAGGCTCTACGATGGAATTCTCATATTGAGTACACCTGTAGTCGTATTCTGAAACTTAATTGGATATTTAAAAACTACGACACGTCAAAAACAGACAATTATTAAAACAAATTTATCTTTCTTTAGAGCAGTCAATAATTGGATACTGTATTACGGCTTGGGGCGGTGCTAGTAACGATAAATTCATAAACATTACAATAATCTATCGTAAGCCATATCGTTTCCCTACTGAAGAACTCTACTCCTTGTGCAAACTTTTGTCTATGAGAAAACTCTACGTGCTATCTCTAGTTCTTAGATGTCACAAATACTTACCTCTTGAATCCACAACCAATACCACACGGCGAAAAAAAGGAAAAGTTGCAGCTACGATTAAGACAAACACAACCTTTGCTCAAAGACAGTATAAATTAATCTCGGTCCACATATACAATAAAGTAAATAAAATTATTGATATCTATTTGGTCTCTTATCAAACCTGTAAAAAAACGATACAGACATGGCTACTTACTAAAACGTATAAAGAAACTGAAGCACTTCTCAAATACCTGGTAATCTAATTTTTTATGGTAATCTAATTAATTCTCTCTTTTTACACAATTACTTTCACTCACACTCACACGCATACACACACACACATACACACACACACGGACACACATAAAATTAATATTGTTATAACTTGTGTTTTGTAATGTCTATCTCTTTCTTTCCTGAAATGTATTTTACACTATAATAGTTATGGAAGGGCGAGTTCACCTGACACAAGTGTCTCAAGACACTTACTAGGTGGATCTCATCTCTTTTGTATATTATGTAACAAAATTGTGAAAAAAGGAAATAAATCATTTATTATTATATATATATATATATATATATATATATATATATATATATATATATATATATATATATATATATATATATATATATATATATATATATATATATAGGATAAATGAATTGTCTTGATATCATACATAAACATAAATTTAGTCGCAGATCGCATATCGCATAAAAGCAGAATCGACCTGGCTCTGTCACTCATTCATGAGTTACATACCGAAATTATTTAATTGTTACATTAATCGAAACCATCGAAAGAATGGGAAAGTTCAATAGTCGTTTTTAGTATTATCCACATAACTTTTTCTAATTTCTCTCATCATTATAATCTTCCTTGTACTGATACGATTATTTTAAGACCAAAATTAACCAAATCGGTCCAGCCGTTCTCGAGTTTTAGCGAGACATTGGAATTCCAATCCATTTTCACATATAAAATAAATAAATAATAGGTCTTTACCTATGAAATTGCCGGTCTGCCGTACTGGCCATTTCAAATCAAAATAATTTTTGTTTGGCTAAGAATTTTAATTAAAAATTAATTTTATTTTAAAAACATGGAATTCTTTTTCCAAAAGTAGTCATTTGTTTATTGATTAGTGTTACACTTTCATCGCATTTCAATCTTTTTCGTCATCATGGATACGTTAAAAATTCTAGTAATTATGTAATATGTAAGTACCGTCGTGGCAGCAACGCGGCACAAGCGGCACGCAACATAAACGACGTTTACGGAGCTAACACTACAAACCAACGCACCACCTGTTATTGGTTTGCTCGCTTCCGTTCTGGAAATTTAGACCTGAAAAATGAACCTCGCGGTCGTCCGAAGACTTTGGTCAATAATGACGAATTAAAGGCGATTGTGGAAGCTGATGATACACAATCAACGGCTGAATTAGTAGCAGCTTTCGATGTTAGCGTTAAAACAATATTGGTCTATTTGCGTCAAATTGGCAAGGTAAAAAAGCTTAACAAATGGGTGCCCCACGAACTCAATGATCGCCAATGCTAAGTACGCGTCGAGACGTGCCTTGCACTGCTCATCAGACACACAAATGAAGGAATTTTGAACCGCATTGTTACCTGCGATGAAAAATGGATTCTGTTTGATAACCATAAGCGCTCAGCAACTTGGTTGGATCCTAGTTCAGCACCTAAACAATGCCCTAAATGAAAACTTACCCCTAGAAAAGTGATGGTCACTGTTTGGTGGTCTAGCGCCGGTGTGATTCATCACAGCTTCTTACCAAACGGGATGAGCATTACTGCAGATGTGTACTGTGAAGAACTGAATACAATGATGGAGAAGCTGGCACATCTCCAACCAGCATTGGTCAATCGCTCGTCTCCGCTGCTCCTGCACGACAACGCGCAACCTCATACTGCATATCAGATGGTCTCCAAGTTGCAAGAACTGGTGTTGGAAGCTCTCCCTCATCCGCCCTACTCACCAGACCTTGCGCCTACAGACTACTACTTTTTACAGAATTTGGATAACTTCTTGGCGGGAAAAAAATTCAATACCCGAGAGGCAGTACAAAATGCCTTTGAAGAATTTGTTGCCTCCCGTCCAGTTGATTTCTTTAAGAAGGGCATCAATTAACTGCCACTGCGTTGGCAAAGATACAGTGATTGCATGGGTGATTACTTCAATTAATACAAATAAAAAATACATGAAAAAAATTCTTTTAAATTTTTTCATGCAAAACGGCAATTTCATAGGTAAAGCCTAATAAAATAGAATGGCAGGTATCATAGACCCATAAAATTTCACTTACATAAAAAATATATATAATATCATAAATATCATACATAAAAATCCTATCTACATATATCACATCACAATAATTATTCAGAAACAATTTAATCAATTAAATTATTAGTACCTGGGTAAACGAGCTTTCCAGGAAGTAGATAAAAAAAAGAATCACAAAAATATTTTACCGGGGTTCGAACCCATCACATTCCGAATTTCCGAAAAACGCAAAAATTAACCAAACTGCCAATCGGACTGACACAATACAATCGAAATTATAAATATTGTTGCACGACGAAAGAAACAACATATATAATAACTTAAAAATGCGCAGTTTCCAGGGATAAAACCTAGCTAGACCGATTTTTCTCCCCCAAAACTCATTGAATACTAAATTTCATCTAAATACTTGCAGCCGTTGCCGAGATTACGATTATACATTTACAAGATTGTCTCGTTTAAAGTATAAGATTTAAAAGAAGAAAAAGTTCTTGGCTTAAAAGTAAATAGTTAAATTTTAATTGGCTAAAAAGTGGTGTAAGTGTGTTTTTACATGAGAATGTTTATGTATGATATCAAGACAATTCATTTATCCTATATATATATATATATATATATATATATATATATATATATATATATATATATATATATATATATATATATATATATATATAGGATAAATGAATTGTCTTGATATCATACATAAACATAAATTTAATCGCAGATCGCATATCGCATAAAAGCAGAATCGACCTGGCTCTGTCACTCATTCATGAGTTACATACCAATTGTTATTTGCCATACATAATATTTTGTTTAGACTTTTAACAATCTTTTTAGACGAAGGTCCAAAACATACTACTTTAAATTTATACCGCGCCTATAGTTATATATACATAAATAAAATAGCGGTTGTCTGTTAGCCCATACAATATTATCTCCTGAGCCTGGCTGATCGCCGCCAGCGATAGTCCTTTGTGCGAGAGGCCTGTCCCTCACATCCATTGTGTTAAAATTTATTTCTCAGGAAAACTTTGATATCTGAGGAATAGTAGCAATAGGAAATCATAATCACTATCACCACCTAATATCCTCACACCTCTATGTGAAAAGGAGGATTTCAGACCAAATTTCATCTAAGTATATACAAATCTCAAAATTATAAATAGCCGAATTGGATAGTACAATATTATGTTGTAATGTGAAAATTTTTCTTCTATTTACTATGATCTAGAGATAATAAAACACATTATGCTAGATTCTTCATTCACTTTTTCTCATATAAATATATTACATAGTAGTATATTATGTACAATCATAAATACTAGAGGTCGTCCTGCGGTCGAAATTCGACCATAGTTCATGTTTTAATTTTAAAGTTTCAACTTTTTAGGTTTCTTTTGCCTTTTAGATACGCAATAAGAATATGTAAATGTTGTTTATGGATTGTGAAAGAAAGATTGACACTCATTGACAATTGCGTAAAACCGACTATAATATATACGAACATGCTAGTGTGAGTTAGGTGGTGTGTGTTGTTGTTATTTTATAAATTTAATGTATTTCTAAGCGTTATTTAAAAAAAATATTAGCATTTAGCAGGCCTTCCTCCGCTTAAATATTAAATGTGCCAAATTTCACACTGATCCGTATGCACAATTCTCGTAAAACCTTATTTGAAATGTTTGCTTCACGTATTAATATAATGATTCTCATGTAAAAACACACTTACACCACTTTTTAGCCAATTAAAATTTAACTATTTACTTTTAAGCCAAGAACTTTTTCTTCTTTTAAATCTTATACTTTAAACGAGACAATCTTGTAAATGTATAATCGTAATCTCGGCAACGGCTGCAAGTATTTAGATGAAATTTAGTATTCAATGAGTTTTGGGGGAGAAAAATCGGTCTAGCTAGGTTTTATCCCTGGAAACTGCGCATTTTTAAGTTATTATATATGTTGTTTCTTTCGTCGTGCAACAATATTTATAATTTCGATTGTATTGTGTCAGTCCGATTGGCAGTTTGGTTAATTTTTGCGTTTTTCGGAAATTCGGAATGTGATGGGTTCGAACCCCGGTAAAATATTTTTGTGATTCTTTTTTTTATCTACTTCCTGGAAAGCTCGTTTACCCAGGTACTAATAATTTAATTGATTAAATTGTTTCTGAATAATTATTGTGATGTGATATATGTAGATAGGATTTTTATGTATGATATTTATGATATTATATATATTTTTTATGTAAGTGAAATTTTATGGGTCTATGATACCTGCCATTCTATTTTATTAGGCTTTACCTATGAAATTGCCGTTTTGCATGAAAAAATTTAAAAGAATTTTTTTCATGTATTTTTTATTTGTATTAATTGAAGTAATCACCCATGCAATCAATGTATCTTTGCCAACGCAGTGGCAGTTAATTGATGCCCTTCTTAAAGAAATCAACTGGACGGGAGGCAACAAATTCTTCAAAGGCATTTTGTACTGCCTCTCGGGTATTGAATTTTTTTCCCGCCAAGAAGTTATCCAAATTCTGGAAAAAGTAGTAGTCTGTAGGCGCAAGGTCTGGTGAGTAGGGCGGATGAGGGAGAGCTTCCAACACCAGTTCTTGCAACTTGGAGACCATCTGATATGCAGTATGAGGTTGCGCGTTGTCGTGCAGGAGCAGCGGAGACGAGCGATTGACCAATGCTGGTTGGAGATGTGCCAGCTTCTCCATCATTGTATTCAGTTCTTCACAGTACACATCTGCAGTAATGCTCATCCCGTTTGGTAAGAAGCTGTGATGAATCACACCGGCGCTAGACCACCAAACAGTGACCATCACTTTTCTAGGGGTAAGTTTTCATTTAGGGCATTGTTTAGGTGCTGAACTAGGATCCAACCAAGTTGCTGAGCGCTTATGGTTATCAAACAGAATCCATTTTTCATCGCAGGTAACAATGCGGTTCAAAATTCCTTCATTTGTGTGTCTGATGAGCAGTGCAAGGCACGTCTCGACGCGTACTTAGCATTGGCGATCATTGAGTTCGTGGGGCACCCATTTGTTAAGCTTTTTTACCTTGCCAATTTGACGCAAATAGACCAATATTGTTTTAACGCTAACATCGAAAGCTGCTACTAATTCAGCCGTTGATTGTGTATCATCAGCTTCCACAATCGCCTTTAATTCGTCATTATTGACCAAAGTCTTCGGACGACCGCGAGGTTCATTTTTCAGGTCTAAATTTCCAGAACGGAAGCGAGCAAACCAATAACAGGTGGTGCGTTGGTTTGTAGTGTTAGCTCCGTAAACGTCGTTTATGTTGCGTGCCGCTTGTGCCGCGTTGCTGCCACGACGGTACTTACATATTACATAATTACTAGAATTTTTAACGTATCCATGATGACGAAAAAGATTGAAATGGGATGAAAGTGTAACACTAATCAATAAACAAATGACTACTTTTGGAAAAAGAATTCCATGTTTTTAAAATAAAATTAATTTTTAATTAAAATTCTTAGCCAAACAAAAATTATTTTGATTTGAAATGGCCAGTACGGCAGACCGGCAATTTCATAGGTAAAGACCTATTATTTATTTATTTTATATGTGAAAATGGATTGGAATTCCAATGTCTCGCTAAAACTCGAGAACGGCTGGACCGATTTGGTTAATTTTGGTCTTAAAATAATCGTATCAGCACAAGGAAGATTATAATGATGAGAGAAATTAGAAAAAGTTATGTGGATAATACTAAAAACGACTATTGAACTTTCCCATTCTTTCGATGGTTTCGATTTGTCATTTGTCTAATATTGATAGGTGCGTTCAGTTTACCTTTTTGCTTATATATTTATTCTACGAGTAGTTCGTAGTCGAGACAGTGTGTCGTGACGTAACGTGTGTCGGGACAGCTAGTTTATTATAGAAAACAGTTTTCTTTATTTATAAAAACATATTCTTCTACTTACGTTATAAAAACAGCTATTTTACACATATATGCCACCATAATTATTAGCACGGATAATTTCACCAAAGTTGTCACTCTAAGAGCTTATGAAAACATATTACGCACTATAAAGCATTCGTATATGCACTCACTATGTGTAGCTGTTCTTCTTCCTGATAACCCTCTGAGGGAGTTCTCGGGGTTGCCGTTTCGGGACTAGGTCCCCTTCGGCGGTGTCATCCGCTTCCCATTGATATGGGAAGGTCCTTGGGTGCATTTTTACCTTCTTTTGTTAGATCATCTTAATTTCTTCGCAGGCAGTAGCCGTCCGCAGGCTCCCCCGGCGGTCTGCCCCTACCGGGTGAGATCACCGGTTGCCCCGGTGAAGGCCCAGCAGATGGCGACCTGCGACAAGGGGGCCTGTTTGCCGGACAGCTGTAGCCCGTGATGGGGAGTTCACCCAACAGCTAGAGTATTTTCATTGTGTCTCGCTCGCTCGCTCGTCGTTGCCTGGAGCGTTTGTTTTTTAGTCTGAAATCAGTACAGAAAGGGCAATTATGATTATTGTGGTAATAATATTATGGAGGAAGGGAGTCTAGTAAGTGTCGGGGAACCTTAGTCCTTGGGGGGAATGAGGTCCCGGTGGAGGGTGGTGGCGTCGGGTGGCCTGGCGTGGAGTGGTGCGAGACCCTAAGAGTCGGGTGGCTGGAGTTCTCTGCCCGTTGAAATAGTTGGCGGGCCTGGTTTGCGATGAACGCATCCAGGGGTTCGACCTTCAGGTCTCGGGCGATGACGTCGTTTCTGACGCACCATGGCGCGTCGACGAAGCATCGCAGGGCTTTTGATTGGGCGGCCCTTATTTTATTCTTCGACGTCGTGTTGGCCAGGTGGAACCAGGCCGGTGCGGCGTAGGTTAACCTGGATCTGAGGTATAGCTTGTATATTGTTACCTTCAGGTTTAGCGGGATTAGTGGGGTACGTAGGGCTCTGAGTGTGCCGAGGGCTGCTGCAGTTTTGGCTGCTACTGTCTTCGCGTATCTTCACATCGACAGTTTCCTGTCCAGGATGACGCCAAGGTATTTGGCCTCGGCGCACCAAGGGATGGGGACGCCTCGGAGATTTAGTGGTGGTGGCAGCTTACCGTGTGATGGGAAGACGATGCCCTGTGACTTGCCTGCGTTTACGGCCAGTCTCCAGCGGTCCAGCCAGTCAGGCAGCAAGTCGAGCGTGCGTTGCAGCTTGGTTCCCGCATGCGCGAACGTAAGGGATGAGGCAAGGTAGGCTGTATCGTCAGCGTACAGGGCCAGAGTGGTGTCCGAGTAGTTCGGGATGTCCCCCGTGTACCTGTTAAAGAGGGCTGGCGATAGGCAGCTACCTTGCCGGACTCCGGCTTCTATATGGCGGGGGGAAGATGTCGTGCTCTCGATTTTAACGCGGAAGGAGCGGTTCCGCAGGTAGTTCTTTATAATTACTAGGTATGAACGTGGAATTGTAATTTCGCTGCTTATCAGCTTGTAGAGAAGGCCCTCGTGCCAGACCCTATCGAAGACCTTCTCCATGTCTAGGAAGACGGTGGCTGCTTTCTCCTTCTTGTTTAGGGCGTGCATTATTCGGGCCGTGACCCGGATTAGCTGGTGTGTGATGGCGTGCTCGCTCCGGAATCCGAACTGTTCTGGACGGATCGAGAGGAGCGGTTTCCTGTTTCTGGTCTGGTCCTGTTTGATTGAAAAAATCGCTCACCTGCTGCGTGACCGTTTCGACGTGGTTTGTAGCGGGCGTGGGAAAGGGGATAAATTGGGTCTCTAAGAGTTCAGCGAAAATTTCAGCGCTGTCTTCGGCTCTGTATCTCGGCTGTCCGTCGTTGTGCAGGAGCGGGCTGGTCGGCGCACGTTCTCCTGTGAGGGAGCGGCAGAGCTTGAAGATGGAGTTAGTATTTTCGGCCACGTTCATTGGCCTCTTCTCCCAGAGGTCGTTGCTTATTGCATCGAGCTCTGCTTTTACCTTATCGGTGATGCGGTTTAGGCGGCTTTTTAGAGTTGGGCATCTTGTTTGCTGCCAGAGGCGGCGCAGGTATCGCTTTTGGACGATCATGGCCGCGAGGGGTCTGGGTATTGGCGGCTTACCTCTTGGTTTTGGTGTACTGTCGGAGGCCTGGGCTAGAGCCACCTTGATAGACGACTCCAGTTCCGTGGTGAGCCTCTCGACTTCCTCGGCTATGTCGGCTGGGAGCGTCTCTGACAGCAGGGCGGCGAATTTTATCTTGTCCACTCTGGGTTTCGTTGGCAGTGGCGGGATCTGGGTGAGTGGGGCTTCTAAGGTGATAAGTACAGGAGCGTAGTCTGACCCGAGATCGTCATGGAGCACCTCCTGTGTAATCGTTCCGTGAAACTTACTTACCACTGCTATATCTAGAACATCTGCTCTGTATCTAGGGGAATCTGGGAAGTGGGTCGGGTCATTGGGTCCGAAGATGCCCAGACCCTGCCGAACTGCTAGATTATGGAGTGTTCTGCCGCACCTGTTGGTGGAATGTGAATTCCAGGCGATAGGTTTAGAGTTTAAGTCGCCGGCGATCACTGTAGGCTCTTCTGATAAAGCCCGAGGATGTCGGCGGTGTCTAACTAGGTGTGTGATGCCTTTTAAGCTGCGAAGAGCCTCGTGGGTCGTCCGGCTAGACTTACCTCGATGCCCATGGTTGTAATGGAGTTGGTGTCGGTGGGGGGAAGCGGCTGGTGGACCACGCCCCTTTTTGTTAGGATTGCCAGGCCGCGGATGTACCTGTCCGCACCACGGTGGTCCTTTCTTGATGTGAAGTAGCCCGGAACGTATAGACGCATCCCGGGGTTTAGGTGGGTTTCATTGATAAGGGCAACATCCACTGCATGGTCCCGGAGTACCTGTGCGAGCAGACGTTTCTTACCATGTAACCCACGGGCGTTCCAATTTAAAATGGTTAGTTTTCCCCTTGTTGGTGTACTATCTATTGCGGGTGACTGTCATTGTTACTTCACTAAATAAGCGCCCTAGGTCACCTGGTTGAGAGCGTCCTGACGGCTGTGGGTGGCCATGTGCGCGCTGGGCCGGTCCTGCAGTCTTATGAGGCACGGAACTTACCTGGGGGTCAGTAGCCGTGCTTGTTGGAGGAGTCGAGGTGTTTTCTTGCGCTCTTCTTCATTTTGTTCTTCTTCTTATTTGGCCGCTTCTTCCTCTTAGGCTTCGGGTCGTTGACCTGGGCCATTAGGGAGCAACCTGGAGGTGGGAGAGGTACCTGGTTTGGAGCTGTGATTGGCTCCGTCTCCGCCTGGGTCGTCTTTTTCGGTAGGTTTCGGTTGCGGAGGGCTCTCGCTTCGCGCGTGATGAACTCGCACTTGATGCTGTTCGCTGGGTGGGGCCCCTCGCAGTTTGCACATTTGGCTGGGTCTTCTCTCGGTATCGTGCAGTCTTTTGCGGCGTGTTCTCCGCCGCATCGCACGCACGCCTGCCTTCTGTGGCAGTGGTGCGAGGAGTGTCTAAATTTTTGGCATCGATGGCATTGCCTCGGGCCTCGGCCATCCATGCCAAGCAGGGAGCTTACTGCGTAAATTTGCGGTATTGTGTCTACCGTTCTTTTTAGGATGGCTAAGAATACACATCCGGGCCTACCTTTACGTGCGTGTATGCTACGCACGTATTCTGAGAAGTGGCCGAGGTTGCGCAGTTCCTCGGCTATTTCCTCCGGCTCGGTATCGTAGGGGAGTCCTCTAATGCATATTTTAACTCTCTTCTCGGCTGGGAGAGCGTATGTGAACCAGGCGATTCCTTCTGTTCTCTCCAGCTCCAGCGAGGGGTGAAGCGGACGCCTTTTCCGTAGGGGCGGCTACTGGAGTTGTGGCCAAGGCGCTCGCGAAGTACTCTGAAGTGTCGGGTCCAGTCGGGCAGCTTCTCGACAACTATGGGAGGCAGTTTTACCTGTTTCTCCGGAGTTACAGTGCCTGCTGCAACAGCAGGCACTGTATGTGGTGATCACTGGTCTGGTGGCTATGCTCGCTGGTGTCAGCGGCGGTGGGGTAGATCTCTCTGGATCCCGCTTGTGGGGTGGTGATGGTGGTGGCGAGATGTTTCCCTGCTCCTCAAAGAAGGAGCGGGTACGTTTGACGTTGCGGCGGGAGTTGGCAGCTCCTGGCAGCAAGTTACCTTCCTCTTCCAGGATCTCGGACGAGATTTGGTGCACTGCAAGTATCCTGATGACTTCAGGGGCGTTTACGAATTCTAGATTCTTGGATATAATGTCTCCCCAACCTTGGGCGCTAAAGGTGTAGTGCGGCGTGGCACCCGATGTGGACGCCACGTGGCGCTCGGCGAGCAGAGAGGTCATCTCCGCGTCTTTGGGTGCCCACGCGGCGTCCCTGCCGGGGGACACCACGTCGGACCACGATCTTTGAGCGCGCGGTTGGGCGCGTGGTGGCTGGGGGGCATTTGTGTCGGAGGTGGACTCTAACACGCTGTTTATTGAGGCAGCGGACGAGCTGGACGTGGTCCGGGTCCGTCCCGAGCGGGAGGCCCCATCACTGTCTTCGCTGGTCGACATGGTTGCCTATGGCAGCATGTCGGTTTCGTCCATTATTATACCTCCTGTCCACAACTCTTAAGGTTTAAAAAGCACAGTATAAATAAAATAGCGACGGAGGGGACGACTAGACGCTGGATCTAAAGAAACAGCGTAAGGAGTCCCTCCCGTCAAAAATTGGTCGCAATTTAGACCCTTGGAGGGGACTGAATTGCAACAGAATACCTTTGAGTTGGCAGTGCAGGTGGGAGCTGGCTGGAGATCGCTTATGCTTGTAGCACGCTGTACTACCGGTAGGAGTTCGGGCGGATGCTTCTGTGTGGTGAGCTTCAACACTTGGTTAACACTAACACACGTCCGTCGCGCTCAGAGGTTGGCCGATCCTCACTATGTGTTTTTGGAACGAAGTTCCTTATCGCGCGTTACGAAAGGGGACTAGACAGAAAAAATTAATTCTGGCACGACACTTTTCGCCACTCGAAATCACAATGTAATAACGACTATTAAGAATGATACAAAAACGACCTTATCACCTTGACAATAATGTAGAATTCAGCAATCACACATTGTGACTGTTATCGGCATTCCTTCGACGTGCTTTCGGCCATCTTTGACTACTTAGTACTTAATTCAAATTCGTGTGATTGTTTCTTTCTAGAATGTTCTGCTACTCAAATAGGGATGTAATCATATGAATGTATATGATGTTGGAAAATCGGTAGATTCTGAAATCAATCAATATAAATAATATAGTTATATGTAAAAAGGGTTATAATTATTGATCGTGTGAACAAAAATAGTTTGCGACTGCACATGAGCATACTGGGAATTTGGAACATATTATATCTATACAGATAAACAAGATTAAAGTGTCTGTTTGTAATTTCAAATTAACAGCTTTTATTTTCAATTAATGCATTTAAAAGTATGATCGGTACTTACAATAAAATATAAATTGTTAACATTTTTCTGTCCGTCTGTTAGTCTGTGTGTTTGTTCGGCTAGATCGATTTTCACTGGCATATATAGCTGGTATTATAATAATAATAATAATAATAATAATAATAATAATCGTTTATATATATATATATATATATATATATATATATATATATATATATATATATATATATATATATATATATATATATATATATATATATATATATATATATATATATATATATATATATATATATATATATATATATATATATATATATATATATATATATATATACATATATTATAACTTCGTTCCATCCATCTCAATATTTTTAACTGGGGCCCCGCTGAGCTTAACACTGACACTAAGTATCGCACACAAATATTAGCACTAACTGTAATCCTGACCTGGCCCACTAGGTCAGTGAAATATTAATTTTCGTACCGACTTGGCTGCACTTAAGCAAATTGCTGAGCTATTAGCGAGTGATTCGATTACTCTCTCTTGACTAGTTTGTACCTGTAATGTTGGTAGATAGGTTGTTGAAGCGGGCCGTAAGTGGTGTTTATAGATACCACGGCCTCAAAGACAACCGGCGTAAAATAATCATTGTATTACCGGCGGCATGGGCATAGGGTATAAAGGATTGGCAACTACTCAGTCGTAATCTTTCTAGGCGAATGTAGTCACTTACCATAATGCGATGCAACTGCTCAGTTTTCGGTTTTGTTCCATAGGAATTGAAGATTTATGTTGAACTAAATTATTGGATATTATGCATGTTAACTAGCTCGAAAGTTGGAAATCTGGAGTTGTTACCTAAAATTTCTAAGCTCAGAATATTCAAATGCTAAACATAAAATTGAACTGTGGAGGCAATTTATAACATTGTAAGGAATATCTCGGGATATAAATGACTCAAACTCCAGACGGTATTTTACATATCCGTGAAACGAGATATCGCTGAAAAATTTTTGGTTTCGCCGTCATTCGCTTTTTAAGGTGGGACCGCACTAGGCGACAGCAGAGCCACGTGTGACGTGACGCCACGCGTCCCTACTAGTAATACCGCAATGGAGTGACGCGTCGTGTATTTCCGCTGCCGCGTAGTGCGTTATATCTTATACAATTTCATACAAAGAATATTTGGCCGTGTCGCTTCGCGCAGTTCCGCTGCGGCTTAGTTCTTTACATAATTGTACTTTGCACAATGTTAACACAAAGTTTGTTTGCACAAAATTACACAATAGAATGCCATGTGGCAGAACTATGTAAAGAAATTCATTAATTTCAATGTCAATTTTTACACTCAATTATGAATTCAAATGCACCATATTATGTGTTATTAAGTACAGAGTGACGTGTTAATGAATTTCCACGTCTGCAGAGACTGAAGAAGACAAGCATTAGGTTCATAAGTGTTGTAATTAAAACGTGGATTTGTATTCATCATCATCGTCGTCGATGATCATCATCGTCTTCAGTCTATCGCCGTCCACGTCTAGACGTAAGCAATGAGCGCCAACCATTCCGATCTCGGGCAGCTATATTGAATTTATATTCAATCACTTCATTACTCAAAATGTATTTGAATTTACGTGATACGTAACATGAATAGTGACAATATGTAACAACCGTCCCCACAAAAGGTTCCCCATATTGGACGATCAAAAAGTTACACAATACTCCAACTAAATTTTGATGGGATTAAAACTAACTTATTCGGTAACAGAGGAACCCTTTCATAGCCCTTCAAGATTAAATTAAAGTTTAATTTAATTAAACGATTTCCTTCTGTTTACCGGACGTTTTTAGTCAACAGAGTGTAATGATTTAGTATAATTAAAATTTCTCTTTATTAAATGATTAGTGACTTAAGGTTTAAAAATATAATTTCCTTTTTTCATCAACATTTTCCGTGATTCCTTTGCTTATTATCTTATATTAATGTAAAGGACAAAAACTCACACAATCATCTTACCTATTAGTCTCAGTTACTGTGTGTAACGTTTATTTATCCACCCATAAGCATTATAAAACAACAATTAGCCCATTTCACCTCTCCTCCATACATACTTTAACTGTGTCAAATTTCATACTCTCATTGGACAAAGCTTTCGCTTCACGTGTTTATATAATATTATGATACCTTTGGACAAAAAATGATAATACTTTTTATTTCCTTGTCACTATCTACAATACACGGTGCTTTACATTTGCAAATCTATGAAATTAAATAAGAGGCTTTATAGTGCTTAATACATACTTGTGCTTTCCCTTTGCGTCACTGTCCTCACTTCGCGTAAGGAATTCTTTGATATAAGCTTTTGTATGGCTAGTGGTGTTTTGAAATTGAAAGAAAATAATGATGATACATTTATATATCCAACCATCCTATATCCATCCATGCTATAAAACCTCTTTTACCTTATCCCTTGCCTAAGTATTACAGTTAGTATTTAGTACAGCATCTGCGCTTTAGCCGCTATTTTTATTTGGTCTGAGGCCGCTATATCATAACTCATAACCGACAGCGCGAACGGTTTTATTCTCGGGGATTTATCGCCGCCTTCCGGGCGATATTTGCGGTGGGTATCGATGTATCTATATACACTGGAAATGGATTGTAAAGCTAGAGGTATTAATTTGAAATTTTAATCCTGTTTAGTGTTTACAGTATCGGTTGTTGGTATAAAGGTGGATTTTTAAGGCCCACTTGCGCAGATCTCGGTTAAAGTTAATACTGGGTTAAAATATCGTGCATTCTCTTTAATAAATACGAAGAACGAGAAAGAATAATATTTAACTCAGGGTTTACTTCGGATCTGTGCAAGTGGGCCTTAGAGGTTAAAACGTTTTTCTAGTAAGGAAAGTAAACGCTGCAACAGTGAGAGAAAACATATTGATTCGTAAGGAAACCTTTAATATTTAAGTTATACAAGCTGTCCCGAAACACGTTGTCCTCATGGGTCATGGGAACTGTTGTGCCTACCACAACCCCGCTGGCGTATTGGCTCATCGGGCATCATCTTATTATAGATGAAGGCGATGCCGTCTACACCAACACCTACGGGGCCGATCGATTTTTAAAATAAACCAAACAAGTAAACTGGACGCACCTATAAAATATATTTGACAGTCGTGACTTTTTGTCATTTTTTCTTCCGTTAGGGGGCAGATCCAACTCACAAAAAGCGTCATCTGGTGGTAAGTGATATCAAAACGGTCAATAAGAATTTTCGATTCTTTTTCTGTCACCAGGCGGCGCTTGGTAGCCTGACGGTCCTTGTCGTGTCAGAAAGCTGTCGGATGTCACGAATTTAAAAACTCTCACTGAACACGGTGAACAGTCGGTGTGAGAAAATTCAATCATCGTTTTTAGTATTTTCCACACAGTATTTCTCACCGTTCAAATCTTACATGAACTTCCAAAATTATTATAAGATCAAAATTAGCCAAGTCGAGTTCTCGAGTTTTAGCGAGACATTGGAATTGAGAGAAGAAGAAGACAGAAGATAACACGAATATTCATTATAACATCTTCGGATGCACTTGAATATTAGAAGCCTAGTATGATATACTATCTTCTATACAAATAAATTAAATTGAAGTGTCTGTTTGTAATTTTAAATCAACAACTTTTACTTAATGTATAATAAGAAAGTATATACGGTATATACCTACAATAACATATATATTTTTTTAATGTTTGTCTGTCTGTCTGTTTGTTCCGGATAACACGCCGGGACTTTCACTAGCAGATAGCTGATGTTATAAGGAGTTACTTCGGCTACTTTTATCTTAGGGTTCCGTTAAAAAAATAGGGCTCCGCTTCCGTTATTTCTGCGCTAACGAAGTTGCCGGCACCAACTTATTATACAAAGATAAAAATCATAGTCTTATATGTAGATCTTACAATACATAAGAATCCGAATAATAATTAATTTTATTGAGCGGAAAGTTCATGATTGAAACCAAATGAACAAATGAAGCAGTCTACTTGCGAAAACGGAGGGTGAGATGTGTCAGGTAACAGTTGGTAAGGGTTACCAATATAGATGAGCGTAGCGGACAGCGGTATATTTTACCATTATTATTATGTCCCATTTCAAAAGAAAAATATCACAAGTATTTTTACTCTTTGAAATACTGTTCTTCATATTTAATTCATTTATTTAAAAGTCAATCAACAAAGATTTATCACAGTCATCGAAAAAGTTTAATTCTTTTTATTTTGCCAATTAAGTATTTAATGTAAGAACGTTTAGTTTAACACAAAACTTTATTAAATCTAACCTATTTTGACCCAACACCATAGACAATATCGACTGATGCTGAGCTGACTGATGAGAGCTAATATACCGCAAGCAACTCCAGCAATAAAACATTCCCGCTACCCGCTCCGCTACTCTCAATGCGCCAGAATCTTCCGTCCGCTCAAGCGTTTATTTGCCTTGTTCTGTGGCTACCGAGGACGTATTGATAATTCACCTGCACACTATTAAATGCCCGATCGTACCAATCGATTATGCGAAACGATTGTGGCATTCACACAAACGCACAATCACAACGTCAGAATTTTCATTTACGATCGCGTATTCCTTTGATCTAGTTTTGAGCATGAAAAATTGCATTCGCAATATATTTAACGTATTTTACGCCATTTTCATCGACAATTTCTGAAGTTTTCTACTTTTCCACATTGCTCACTATGTATTATGTATTCCTAGTAAGTACCTCTAATATTGCAGATATGGTAAAAGGTGGAATAACTTTTACTTTTTATGTTTGTAGTCGTCATTGTCGACGTTTTATTTCTATAATATATATGTATTAATAATACGTGAAGCGAAAATTTCAAGTACAGTTTTACGAGAATTGTGCGTACGGATGAGAGTAAAATTTGGCACAATTAAAGTTTATGCCGAGGAAGGCGTGCGAAAAGCTTAAATTTCTTAAAATAATGCTAAGAAATACATAAAATTAATGAAAATATCAGCAACACACACTACCGTGGATTTGGTTCACACATGCACACACGCAGTCTATTTATATGCTAAAGACACTTTGGATACATTGTGTTGAAAATATGGAGTGTTGTACCCTTAAGCAGTTTATTCGGTATTGTTATCGCATCGAGAAAATTAGTTGAAACCAAATCGAAAAATAAAATAAAATTTTCGAATCGCCGTCAAAAAAAAACGAGTAGGTATTTGAATCGTCAAAACTATATCGATTAATGGTCGATTCATTGTTCTCGATCGAAAAACATGAGTGAAATTTTATTTTACGTAATTTTAATGGAACTGGACTGATATTCTTTTAATTGTTACATTAATTATTGTTTATAATTATTATAGCTACGTCAGTTAGCTCACACTACCTACCGTGTGTTTGATAAAATATTATAACGCGCTGACATTTGTCAATATCCTTCTATAGAGGCAAAATAATAAATAAGAAGGTATATGTTTCATAATAAAAAATAATATAGCTGTCTCTCATATTATCGCGCGCGATTAGCGACATCGTATTGCTTAATGTGAAAACGTTCTAATCACGTTCAACATGAAGCAAAAATTACGTTTTCACGGTTTTGGACCCATTTTAAGGGCCAACCTCACAGTCCAGTCTGCAAATTAAGCAGCCTGTCAATAATAATTTGTTTATATCTTTCATCTGTTAATTGCTAATAGTAGTAATATCCAGGCAGATTAACCAGAAGACTGAGTAGGCTGAAACCTACGGTGGCAAATTTTAAGGGGCGGCAAATGTGGCCTTAACATTTTTTGTGTTACAGAAATATAAAAACTTTATTATTTGAACACAAAAATTAGTGGCAAAAATTTAACAATAAAAGTGTGTTTTTCTTTTTGCATTCGACCGTAAGCGCGTTTGGCGTTTACTAGGAATTTGTATGTGATTTGTACAACGCCACCTAGTTGTAAACGCGACAACTAGGTCAAATCACATACAAATTCCTAGTAAACGCCTAACGCGCTCACGATCGAATGCGAAAAAAAAAACTCACACTTAGCACTCTGAATACAAAAAATTACTAAACGCCCTGTAAACCATACTTTTGCGGTAATATACGATGCAAAATATTCTAAAAGCGGTTCAATATTAAAAAAAAATAATTAAATTTCATATTTTTAGATAAGAACGGCGGGCGGCGGCAGGTTCTTTTGGTATTGAGAAGATATGCGACTCTGCAGATTTTGACAGTTGTTTCATAGGGATTTATCCAACAAAACCTCCAAAATTAGAGACATTTTTGCTCGATCGATTTCAACCTACAGAACTTAATAATGTTATTTGTAATATTTAGTAGTCTATGGTCTATTTTGCGATTTCGATTATTCTAATGAATAAAGAACCGTTTCAGACGGGTTTTTATTACATATTAAACCAATACAATTGAAAAAATCCCGCGAAATTTGAGGAATTTTTGCTCGCTCGCTCCACTCGCTCGCTTTCAACGTACAAAATATAATATTATCATTTTAATATATTTTGCGCTGTTGTTTTAATTTAAAAAAAAAAAACACATTTTCAAATAGCTATTTGGTACAAATTTCACCCGGGACAATTGGGAAAAAGAAAAAACTCTTTATTAGTATAAGAAGAGTCATTTTGAAAAGGAAGTTTGGGGGGAGGGGTAAAAACTGCCCATATGTAATAAATAGTAGAGACAAAATTTACACATTTGTATTTCGTATCTAAGAGGCCAAAGAACCCAAAAAATTAAAATAAAAAACATAATTATGGTCGAATTTCGACCACAGGACGATCTCTAGTATTTATTAAATAGCCCCCGAATTGTCAAGCGTGAGCGAGCTGAGCCCCAATTCTCGTTCCTCGTATTTCAGCTCGGTTGTCAGTCTATCCCGCTGGCATGATTTGGCGCCTATGCGTATGAGTCAGCGCGATAATCGAACCGAGACTCTCGGTACGAGAATTGGGCTCCTGATGGTAATGAATTATATCTAAGAACACTCTCGATCATGTCAGCTTTAGGTAGGTTTAGGTAGATACGATGCCACGGGCACATAGATACTGATACGCCAAACTCATTTTCGTCGGGAGTCGACAGCTGAGGAAAATGTATGATAAGGCTAAAAATTAAAACAATTACATTTTGAAATGTTTTAATGGCAAATCTATTAGCCTGCTCTAAATGGCTTAAAAAATTTAGACCACTAGAAGAAGGACCATACAATTCTTAACTTCCTAAATATAAAATAATGTTTATTATTTACATAATAATAATTCTTTTGTAAATCATCATTATTTCGGAAAAAGTTTGAAAGTAAGGATTGAAAGAAATTTAATACCAGTTCATTGGGTTCATTTCCATTTCCTTTTTTGAAGCACGAAGTAGTTAATACGGTTTTTTGGGTAATTTTTCCTTTCATAAATAGAATTTAACTTTTTTGACGTGATAACGTCTTATAATTCGATGGAGCCGGCTGCACGCACGAAAAAACATGACTCATGCGTTACCTGTTACTGTTACCATGTACCAGCGTTACCTCGCATTGCCGTTACCTCAGCTAGCCGCGCCTTAGGTATGTGAGCGGTGGGACGGAGAGGCATTATTATACATCCATATGTATTATCATTATTATTAATATTATTATTATAATTATTATTATTTTATTATTATTATTATTATTATTATTATGCGCTTGATGTTATTACTCAGTTCGGCGCCGGATTTCGCGGCGGCAACACGTCTACCTAAGGCGCGGCCAATTAGTTCCGCGCACTATAAACATGACGTTGTCACGTTCAACTATCGTCAGTGTTAACCGACTTTACAGACAACCTATTTTTTTTACTCGACTACGGCGAAGGCTAAAGGATGTAAACACTATACTACATGCATGTTTGTGCACGCCTAAGCCACTGATTCGAAACCATACGCGACATGGAGCTGCGTTTTTAAGATGGCTATTCAAAATTGAACTTTATTCATTACGCTAGAAGACACACGTTTCATTGTCAGAGTTCGAATGTCGAGTTGAATCGCGCTGCAGTGTATGACTGATGTCATATGAAACGTGTTCTTCAGAATCTTTTTGTGTAGTCATTAAAGATCAATTTTGAACAGCTATCTCTAAAAGGCGGAGCCACGTATCGTCCCGGTGTGAACTGACCCTAAGGGTTTCCTGTGACTTTCATTGCAAAGAACGAAAATATATCACGCCGGAATCGTACCTTTTGTCACCAAGTTTGGTCCTGATCGTGGCTAAGTTACTAATTAGGTCCTAATCCTGGCTCAGTTTCAAATTAGCTCCAAGCTTAATTTTCCCGACTGCCAAAGAAGGTAGTAATTGTTAGCTCTAAAACGCAAACAATTTAATTAATATTATATCTAGCAATATCCCGCGAAAAAAATTGCTAGATATAATATTAATTAGATTGTATACTATGGATTTCCGCAAAAAGTAACAAAAAAAGTAACTCCTGATTCTAATAAATATCTAAAACGCAAAGCAAATGCTATTAAAACCCCTAACCTATATAGAACCTTTTCAAAGCGCTTAAATTCCTTAATATAAAGGCGGTAGAAGTTTAGTTATGCTGAGAAATACTTGAGCGGCGCGCCGTCAAACGCACAAAGAAAAACGGCGGAGTTTGCTCACGACACTACGGGCAGTTTGTTCTTTATTAATATAGTCGTTGTTATAACTGTGCACGGCCTTGCTGAAAGCTGGTGGCGTTGATTGAAGTAAAATTGTTTAGATTGTCACGATTTCAAATTGAATATTGATTACAAAGCTTTACAAATGTTACAAAGTGTTTGCTCGTGAGCAATCATCTATATTAATGTTAGTAAGAGGAAATATTTGTTTATTTGTTTGTTTGAATTGAGTAGGCTCCGAAACAACTGGGCTAATTTTGATAAAATTGGGCACAGATATAGATTAGACTACGGGGAAGGACATAGGCTACTTTTTATCCCGAAATTTTTATCCCGCGAGCATCATCTATTCAAAATGTAACATCAAACAGGCCTGAGTCTGGATGCGGTATTACAATTCGAATATATAATTTTATAGGCAATATCTACACGAGGTTTGTTTGTTCGAACCCATCTCAAGCGCAAACATCCAATTCTAAGTCAAACCTCACACAAAGTTCTTTCACTTTGGCCCTAAATAATGTTTTTCTTTAGACTTACAGCTTAACTCTAAACCGGGCTTAGGACATATAGAAATGTCATGTGTCTTTAAAGCTGGTACTATATAGTCCGGAATCCGGCGGTCCCGGTAGAATTCAGAGAACTGAAAAGGAAACTCTGCGCTAATACAATACAGTTGAAAATTGAAGTGTTGAGTGTCTAGTTGTCATAAATGACATTGACATTTGAGTTATCATTAGTTGAGTGTTCGATTTTCAGCTCTATTGTATTAGCGCAGAGTTCTATTTTCAATCGTCTGAATTTCCCCCGGCCTTTTGGATTCCGGATAATATAGTCCCAGCCTAAATATGTATTGAATTTGTCTGATACGGCCTGACCGAACACGACCCCCGCTGCGTCGGAGATATCCGCCCGATGGGTTCTTCCCACTGCTCTCACGTGCCCAATACTCTGATCAGATCCAAAATACTCTGTTCAGATTAATCTAAACGTACACGTAACATACAAGAGTACAATAGAATGCATAAGTGACGTTTAAATTGGTAGTAAATTTAAACGTCATTTACTTACCGTGTAATATAGAAATACAATGACACATTAATTTGGTCGGTTTTTTTTTATATTAATATGGCGTTCGGCTAAAACCATTTGCCAGTATCAAGTTAAAAAGGCGGGAGTTTTCGTTTAAATTTTCAACACCGTATTTCTAAATCGTCAAGTCTAAAGTCAAGTCAAAGTCCAAATAAATAGTCAGTGCAGTCAATGAGTCAAGTCAGTCGATTCAGTAAAGTGGTAGAAGCTTTACTGAAAGTTCTTAGGGAGTTTTGGAGGGGACATAAAATAGCACGCTTTTGTACGTACGTACGTACGCACGTACCACTTGCCCACACTTGTGCACATCAACGAATATCTAATGGTTAATATTCTACCAATATTACATTAAGAACCGAATTAACACAAATTTTGGAGGAAATACAAAAAACAACAATGTCGCACATTTGACATACCCGGCAAAACTCATTAATGATATTGTTTCCATTATGATTAAATTATATTTGTACAGAGTATATAATATTATTAGAACAATTTGAATCGGCGTGTGTTCGTTCGGTTCGGCGGTGGTGAATTCCACCTCAATTTTTTTTATATGTGTGTGTATATGTGATCCTTTTTATATGACCCTGCTAATTATATAGGTTAATGCATATTGCCAGGAGGCAGTCTCACTTAAACCGTATTTTTTATAAATAGCACGGGTATATTATTTTTTGTAACATACATTGTTTTTGACATTCTTTTATGAAAAATTAATAAAACGGTCATAGGAATTGTCTCGATAAAATTATTATTTTTGGAGCTGTGAATGTTTAAAGTTTCGAAAAATCGTAAAACTAAATAAAAGTTGTGTTTTATTATTTACATAAATAACAGTCAACAATATCCTGTATAGATATAGATATTTGAAATAATTTCATTGCGTAGAACGTAGGTTATACTGTTTATACTTTTGACACTGGATACTTTAATTAATGTTTTATTACTCAATACTCTTAATATGAATATTAAATTTAATATATGTAATATATTATTATAATATATAAATATTTCCTTATAACATGATGAATTTATGTGTTACAAATATAATGATTGGGTTGCAAATATCACTAGCTTTAATAAGAATAATAATAATAATAATCATTCATCATGCTTATTATTTAATTTAAACATTAATGGTTTATAAAAACAGTGACATCATTATAAGTAAAACATTGACAAAACATTCAGTGTAAGCTTTAATTGATTTTATAATTTGAATTTCAATTAATATAATAAGGACATAACATTATGAATTTGAGACAAACTTTTTAGTGCAAGTTTTTTTTTTTCATTTTTCGTAAATATTATATTCTGTTAAATAATAGAATTTTTTGTCAATACTTACTTTATAAAAAGTTATTTATGTAATTTATGTAATCTAGCCTCAGCGATACCCCCCCCCCCCACAAAAGGGTAGTATGGAAAACGTTTTATTATCCCACATGTATAATGAAATTTGAAATGATGAAATTAGGCACACGTAAATATTCTGTTACATAATATAGATTTTATTTTTGGCATTTTTTGGCAATTTTTTATTTCATAAAATGCTTTAGATGGATGGATGGTCAATTTTTTACATTATTCACCAAATAAAAAGAGATAAAAATTAATTCATGGAACAGTTTTTTTTTTGTCACGATCATTACAATGTGTTGTACATGATTGAGTATCAAAATGACCTGGAAATTGTGAGGTTCCTAACTCTTTAGCTAGCGATACGTCACAGTCCTCAATTAAAGAAATGAATTCTATAATATTTTAGCTATTTATTTTTTTATAGAGATGATAAATTTCTTTAATCTTTAATTTTTATATATTTATATTTTTATAGGGATGATAGATACGTACTTTCTCCATCCTCCGATACAATTTTTATGATGGAAATATTACAGATGACAACAACACATGGTGTGGTTAAGTCCCATAGACCACATCTATTACCTTCCTAACTCTACGGGTTCGGCTTAACCGTGTATGTTTGTCGTCATTTATCCCGTTTGTCTTGTGAATTGCCGTAAAGTTGCCCCGTAAATTGTAATACGTCGTATGTGTTTTATGTTTATTTAAGTATCTCTACGCCTATATGGATCATCTGGATTAGAAGTTAAGTCTAATCGCTTAAAGCCATCTGATAAACTTAGGGTTTGAATTTGTTTGGTGTTTTTTTTAATGATCTTTTAAATAGCAGTCTTGTGTTGTCTTTTGATCTTTCCAAATTGTTCACGATACGACGTGTTTATACGGAGTTCTAAAAGATTAAAATAAAATAAAAAATATTGTTCTGACCGGGATTCGAAGCCGTGACAGCAATTTGCCAACAACGCAAAAATTAGACACGTACCTACGCATACCAAACTGCCATTTGGACTGACTGAATTAATAGAGTCGAAAATATCGATATATTGTTTGAAGACGAAAGAAATGCGCAGTTTTCAAAGGATAAGTCCTAGCTACTTTAGGGATCAATATAACTCCCCCAAAATCCACTGTATACTAAATGTCATGGAAATACTTGCAGCCGTTTCGGAGATTCTGATTTTAAATATACAATAATTTCTCGATATATCTCGATCAAGTATAAGCATATTAATATATTCAGATCTATAGAAAGTGACATTTAAATTGGTAGAATTTAAATGTCACTCAATTACCGGGTGATGATGAAACACAATCTAGACATCAACTATAGATATAGATATATGAATACATCAACTTGGTCTAATTTACTACCGTTTAGTTAATCAAGAGGGTTTTATTGGATTCGAACAGTATCTGAGTAATTCGACCTATCATTATAGATAAAAACAAAAATAAGCTACAGGCTACTAAATACACACTTTATACGCTCCATTAAATAATATTTTCCATCCAGAAATGGCGGCGTAACAAAATTCAACAGGTCAATTTCCGCCAAAACCCTCAGGTAAAAAGTGCGGGATTGCAAATTGTATTGCGTGATTTAGTTCGGAAGTTCGCCGCTTTCGCTTAACCGATGATAGATGGCGCTGAAAGGATTATGGGTTTCCTGTGTTTATTTTTCTCGATTTGTAGACTTGGAATTTTATAGCCAGTTCGGTTTTCGAATGGACATTGAGCTTTGAAATACGGTGTAACGGCTTAGACTCGAGTGGGACACATTTAACGTAAACTTTTAATGTAATCTTTTCGATTTCTCACTTTTTGACGTAAATTTTTCAAGTGGATGTTGACTATGATAGACTTTTAATAAGCTTTACTAGCATTTTGTCCGCGGTATCGCTCGCGTAAATACAGTATCCCACGATAATACTGTATTTTTCGGGATAAAAAGTAGCCTGTGTTTTAATCCAGAGCCTAAACTACTACCCACACAAAATTTCATCAAAATCTGTATAGTAGTTTTTGCGTGAAATAGTATAAGATATCGATCCATGCAATAAATCCATCCTCACAAACTTTCGCATTTATAATAGTAGTAGGATTATGTAGATACCCAAAGTTTTTCGACTACTTCATTTCTTTCGGCATAATTAGGTATTTTCCTACATGTAAAAATTAAATATTTTTTTTAAATACATTATGAAATAATTATTTATTACAGCTTGATAAAAGTAAAAAGAATTAGGATTTTTTGTGTAGTTTTGTAATTATATGGAAGTTGGAAGTCACAAAAAAGTAATATTTTCTTAAAACATTAGTGTATAAAACCTACATAATTAGTTTACTCACATCAAATACAAAAAGATTAACTATGGAATGTATCAACATATACGCGCAAAATTACGAGATATCAGAAATTTTGCGCATATGGCTATACATTGCGTAGCAACATAGCTAGCGTGTGACGTCACCTACTAGTACGACTTTTATATGGGAGTTTTCACGAGACTCACAAAAGTGCTTCAAACAATCCGCAATATCTTTGAAAATATTGTTTTTTTGTACACTATATATTTTGTAACCTGTCTTATTTTTCAGAGAACTGTTCATTTATGTAATAAAAAAAACAGGAAAATACCGTATTGTCTAAATTGAGTTATTATTCTTGGCTCTTAGCAACTTATATAACCTAGTTAGATTATTTTTTACTTTAGTTGGGATGCAGCAATAACTAGCGAACCGTCCCGGCTATGCTCGGGTGCGATATAATATACAATATATTATAAACCTTCCTCTTGAATCGCTTTATCTATTGCCGTTTCCACTGCATTAAAATCCGTTAAGTAGTTTAAATCATCATTTATTAGATATATCATCTAAGCAAACAGGTCACGAAAGTGACGTCATTATACGCTATGTAAAATGTAAATGTAATAAAACTGTGTAAAAGAATGTTAACACTAAAAATTAAACACATATTCAGCCGAATCAAAGAGCGGGTAACATCTAAATTTAGTTCTAAGTTCAACTTGAAATTCAAACAAAGCGATATACCCACACCACATAGGACACTGTGGTGTTGTTGCAGTGTGGGCGGATCTGTATAAGTGTATACAACAATAGTTTTGATTAGTTTTGTATATTTCTGGAAGTTACTGAATTAGAATAAGGCCTTAGGGTCGCCTTTGAATAATAATCGGTTATTTTTACTGTACAATGTTGACTTTTTTACATAGTGCAATAAGTGAGTTTGAACAATTAATTTAAATAAAATATAATACTTCTTCATCATAATTGATGCAAAAAACTAGCTTTATGACTTGTGTACTATCCAAACTTTAGTATCGAAATCGGCGACGACTTATTTTTTTGGCATAAATAAATAGTACTCTTAAATATGAGTTAGTTCTGAGAAGTATTAGTATAACAAAAATCAATAATATTTTCAAAAGTACAGCAATTTATTTACAAAATTTAATTCAAATTTTAATTCGCAATACTCGTGTATCGTTAAAAAACGTTCCATACAAAAGTCCCATTAACTGTGCGGCCACAGGAACATTATTATCATCTGAATATATAAATTAAACTAAATATTTTACATATTGTCGTCTCCCCTATTCTGAAAATTGTACTTCAAAAAATACTTAATAATATTAGGTATTATGTCCATGGTTTTAGAGTAACATCAAGAAAGTATAAGAAAATGATAGTTTAATCTATGTAATAATTTAACAGCCTCCGTGGTCTAGTGGTTAGGGCTTGGCTCTCGACTCGGAGGTCGTGGGTTCGATTCCCGCATTGCAACTTAAAAATTGTTGTTTCCAAGTTTGGTTAGGCCAATGCAGGCTGATCACCTGTTTATCTGACAAAAATATGATCCATGCGTCGGATGGGTATGTAAAAAGTTGGACCTGCGCCTGATATCTCGCCAGTCGTGTCGGTTATATATCCCACTGGGTTACGAGAGTAAAAAGAAGCGAGAGAGCTCTTGTGTACTGCGCGCACACTTGGGCACTATAGAATTACTCCTGCGTAACTGGCCTGGTTTCAATGAAACCGGCCACCGTCACTGAAATCGGTGTGGGGAGCTATTACTACGAGGGCGGGTCAATAAGTCCGTGACTTTTGGAATAAAACATAGATTTTTTGATAAATAAATCATTTTATTTTTCAACGTAGTCCCCCTTGAGCTCTATACACTTTGTCCAACGCTTCTCCAATTTTTTTATCCCTTCCAAAAAATATGATTTGTCGAGGTCCTCAAAATAGGCCTTTGTTTGCGAGATGACTTCATCATTGGAGTCAAATCTTTTTCCACCGAGCCATTTTTTCAGGTTTGGGAACAAGAAGTAGTCACTCGGAGCCAAATCTGGAGAATAGGGTGGATGTGGGAGTAATTCATAGCCCAATTCATGGATTTTTGCCATGGCAACTGCACATGTGTGCATCCATGCATTGTCTTGGTGAAAAAGAACTTTTTTCTTGGCCAAATGAGGTCGGTTTTTTTTCAAATCCTCATTGAAGCGGTCCAATAAGTTGGCATAATATTCCCCATTAATTGTTCTTCCTTTTTGAAGATAGTCAATGTGGATTATCCCACGTGCATCCCAAAAAACAGTCGCCATAACTTTATTGGCTGACAAACCCACCTTGGCCTTCTTTGGCGCCGATTCACCCTTAGAAACCCACTGTTTTGACTGTTGTTTGGTCTCTGGTGTGTTGTGATGGATCCATGTTTCGTCCATGGTTACAAAACGGCGCAAAAACTCCTCCATATTGTGATTAAACAACGCCAAACCTTCCTGTGAAGTTGTTACACGATTGCGTTTGTGGTCGACTGTGAGCAAACGCGGCACCCATCTTGCGGAAAGCTTTCTCATGCCCAAGTGATCATTCAAAATTGAAACCAATGAGCCATGCGAGATGCCTATGGCTTCCACAATCTCTTGCACTTTCAATCTTCGGTCGGCCAACACCATATCGTGAATTTTTTCGATTGTTTCGGGTGTAGAGACCTCAACTGGGCGTCCAGGACGTTCGGCATCTTCAGTGCTTGTACGGCCATAACGAAATTCAGTAAACCACTTTTTTACCATTGAAATCGATGGTGCAGAGTCCCCATAGTATTTATCAAGCTTAGCCTTGGTGTTGGTAATGGTTTTTTTTCGCAAAAAATAATGCTTAATAAGCACACGAAATTCACTTTTTTCCATTGTTTCCTTAAGTTACTGGATAGTCTGATAAAGATAGCTGTAAAACACAAACTAACTGACGCAGCAAGTTCAAATTTTAGTAGTGTTGCTTTTTCAGTAAGGAGTTTAGAAATTCAAAAAGTCACGGACTTATTGACCCGCCTTAGTATTAATTAAATCGCTATCGCCTATCGCTTATCGCTGCCACTGACGCCCAGCGTCGTTTAGTTAAACGATATAAGCGTCAAAAACAACACGCCCGTATAGCCATACAAATATGCTTTGGAGAAATTCCTTGCAGAGAATTTGTTTTGAGAGATTTCAATTAGGCAGATAGCAAGCTAAGTACCTACAGTCTTATATGAACACACGATGCGCGAAATAGCTCATTAACTTTAAAGTAAATGTATTCACCACTTAAGAGTATGTTTTCCAGCATTTTTTGCGCAAGGACTAAGGCAGGTTTTAATGCAACGCTGAACGTTCGCTACCGGATGGTCAGCGCTGATACCGAAATTTATGAAACGTCCGCGCTAGCGTCCGTTATTCAAAAAGGCTTCCTGGAATTTCATAATATTATATTTCGACCTGTCGGCGCTTACACGACGGTCAGCGAACAGTCAGCGCGACACTAAAATCCGCCTAAGATTTCGAGACCCTTTTAATATAATATCTTGGACTAGCTTGAATTGGACCTAGTGGCTCATAAGATCAATCGGGTAAATCTAAAAGGTAGGAATGACCTGTTTCATAACCTACCGTCACGTGTTAGATCTATTAAAACTAACGAAAAAGGATTTAAAACAAATGTTTTCCATTAAATTACATATTATTGTGTTGATACATATTTTATAGTTCTTTGAAATTCGTCCTAAAAGGGGGAAGAAATGGAGGTCCAAAGTTTGCATAGTTATTATGACGTAATAATGTGTCAAAAAATATTATTTTGAACTACATACCACACGGGGTTGCTATGGGGATCTACGCGGAAATCGCCCAATAGTTAGAAGCTTGTAATTTGTATTAGGTATTATGCATGTTCCGTCTCTGTCACTAAATATAAGGTAAGCAGCGACAAAACTTCCGAATAAGTTATCCGGCTCTTAAGAATTAATTGTGACACAGGCCCTATTTAAATACTCATAAATTAGAATGTTATAGCTGCTTGTGATAATAGTGCCTTTTTTTTTAAATAGCATCAAATGTTTTACCAAAAACAGCCTTGCATCAAACTTAGGCAATATAAATGTCGAAAGAATAAAAATGCATTTATCACGTAGACGTTTTTCAAACATAATACAGTTGAATAATGATCCGTTACGTCCATTAAGTGACGTCACGGAAGTAATTTCTTTTGACACTAATACACCTCTGATTTACAGTTCTTTGGTTGCGTTTTGACTAATGTAAATGAACCTTTTTCACCAGCTAGAGCTTTTAAAGAGCTTTAAGCGTCAGTTCACACCGAAATGCGACGCGACGCGGCGCTTCGTTTATAAGGTAGCGATTAAAAATTGAACTTTATTCACTGCACAAGATATACGTTTCATTGCAAGCATTTATAACTCAGTCAGGCTAGGTTAAGCCCAAGCCCACTGTAGAAGTTTTCAGATGTTGTAGAAATAGCGCCGAATTGAGAAAACTTTGCTAGCGCGATTCAGGATCGTTACGGTAATTGGTCGGCCACATCGCTGCTCCCGGAAGGCCCTCGGCCTCGGTCGAACCATTTGATGAGTCTTGTGCTTGCGTTGCGAGTGCCAGTGGAGAGACAGACAGACAGACAGTGTGGAGTCTAAGTAATAGGGTCCCGCTTGTACCCTAAAAATATATAATATAGTTCACAGAAGTATATTGCAGTAGGTAGAGCTATTTGCTGCTGAATTTTTTTGACACGAACACTCTTTCACGCGGACGGAGCCGCGGACAAAAGCTAGCTTACTTTTGAAACCTTATTACAACCCAAGTAAAGCTACCTATTCCTATAGCAACCTCTAATCTGTGTACGTATGTACGATATTGTATGTATCTATGTAAATTTTCGTTTCTCATTACGTGTACTTCGAAGGAAAGCTTTCTTTTATAACCGTTCCTTACCTTTATATAGCGATATCTCATATTTACATAATACATCGGAAAACATTATGCGGCCTCCCTCGAGTGTTTCCGAATAGTAATGAAATTCGTAGGGAACAGGTTAATAACAGAACGATCATCATCATCACCGTTGGCTGTGACGTCTCACTTGTAACAAAGGAACTTGTCCCTCTTGAATTGGAAGATGATTGCACAGATATAGAGGAACAGATAAACATAGTCTTATTAACCTTGCGATTTGATTGCACTACCACAAGCATAAATTGAATGTATTCGTGTCCACTAGCCTCCTATTACGTACGCGGCAATAGTGGAAAAAATCTGGTAATGCCAGTGGACCGTCGAAAGGTCATTCAAATTTTCAAATTTCGTGTTTGAGTTGATTGTGATGTGTGGTACTGATTAGCGTTGGTTGTCATGACGACAAATAACAATAGCTGTCTCTGTATGCGGTATGTATGTACATATTAAATCGGCTTTCAGACTACGCTATAATATAATAGCATATAGTTTAATATATAACTCATAGCACAACAAAATCGCGCACCATACACTATGGACACATTCATATATCGCGCGCCGCCCTCGTCCTCCTTCCTCACCCCCGGCCGTCCCGCAAGCGAAACGAGCGACGCTAGTAATAATATGTCACTTAGCTTAATTAATTCTAAAAAATGACTCTAATACAAGGGAATAGCCGCTGATAGTTGCAATAATAATAATAGGTGGCCAAAATAATTGTGAAATATTACTTCAACTATCTACTACATAATATTTTATCAAAACAGATTTAAATATCTACAGCACTGTTCGCTATTTATATTGTACCAGGTTATGCCCGCGGCTCCGCCCGCGAAGATACAGGATCCCCCGGGAACTGTATGGGACTGTACTATTCCACAGGGTTTCAACCAGCGGCTCAGATTAGACTCGAAAATAGCAAGGTTACATCGAATTGGGCAGAGCCGGGGCGATAATAAAGCACTGTTTTTGAGGAGAACATTTATCACAAATTTTGCTTTGCTTATCTGGCTCATGGCAATGCCGTATAGAGAGCCGCGCCCGTACGCCTCTTTCAGGTCGATTTGCCATCTCATTTTTACCTCTGTATTTTCGGCTATTTTCCATAATTTTCCCTATTTTCTATGAGCCAGGTGAAGTAAAACACATTGTGTGAAATTATTTATTCATTTTCTCAAATACATAAAGCCTTATTTACTAACAATCTTATTTAATACTAAAGATATTGATAATCTAAGGTACATATTCTATGAAATGTTAAGTAAGTTTACCACTATTTGCTGAATAATTACGTATCTATTTATTATATAAACCAAACTGTTATTATCTACGTTAGGTATTATATTTATCTACACAACATAAAATAAATTGAGTTAAATTTCACTATATTTTAAAAAATATGAGCGAAATAACCTTAAGTTTGTAAAACACTATTTAGCACAACTTATTTCACACTAATCTATAGAAATCTATACATATATTGTCACTGAATGTTCACCGTTATAGTTTATGTACTGTTTTAAATCACTTGTTTATCGTTCACATTTCAACTCACTGATATTATTACGTTGCGAGGCCGCTGTCCTCAACATCCTCACCCCGGCGCAGTAGCCAGGGTCTACGCAGCCTCCTCAGGTGACTGCGAGCTCGCCGATTCCGCCGTGGACTGCTCCGGTGACTGCGAGCTGTTCGTGCTCGCTGCAGGCTGGTCCGGTGACGACTGCGAACCGCTTGTGCTCGCTGCGGGCCGCTCCGGCAGCGACTGCGGGCCGTTCGTGCCTGCCGCAGACTGCTCTGGCGATTGCGATCTATCCGTGCTCGCTGCGGGCCGCTTCGGCGACGACTGCGGGCCGTTTGTGCCCGCCGCAGACTGCTCCAGCGACTGCGAGCCATTTGTGCTCGCTGTAGGCCGCTCCAGCGCTCGTTTTGCGCCCGGAACCGCCCCCGAGATCGTCTGTTCCGCTCCCGGCTCCATCTGCTCCGTCAGCGGTCGCAACTGCTACTGCGGCACCTCCTCCAGCACCCCCAAAATCTATTTTGGCCTCCGGAACACGCCACTGCGCGTGCGAACGTCCGCACAACGCACTTGTACGTCCGGGCCAGGGTAGACCCGGTGCACGACCCCCCGCGGCCACGTATTACGCGGCAGCGTCGGGTCGACGACGACGATCAGGTCCCCCGGTACAAGGGCTCGGCTGCTCTGCGGGGCCCCGTAGCGTGGTGTGAGCGTGGGAAGGTATTCCTACATCCAGCGCCTCCAGAACTCGTCGGCAAGGGCTTGCGCGACTTTCCATGTCTTCTTGTCCGCCGGCACACACGGTCCGACTGTGTGTGCCGGCGTGTCGGCAAGCACGTACGGCAGTTCGGTGGACGACCCGAGGAGGAAATGATTCGGTGTAATCGCCTCCGGGTCGTTGGGGTCCACCGATACGTGAACGAGCGTTCGAGCGTTCACAGAGTACTCCGCCTCGGCCATCAGTGTCTGGAGTACCTCTTCCGTGGGCGACTTCTCGTTCAGCGTAGCTAGCAAGGCGGACTACCAGCAGCCTGTCCTTGTACACTGGGTTGAGCCGGTACAAGCGGCTCCATCTAGGCACCGTCTTGCCACTTGCCACCTTTTCGGTTTATTGTGCGAAGCTGTCTCTTTTCTTTTTATTTTCGCGCTGTTCGACGAGAGCTCGACAGTGACACTACTGGATGAAGACGTTGCGAAAGCTATCGGCGCAGACGGCCCACCGAAGATTTTGAGGATGAATGGGACAATGCCAAGAGGAGAGAAGAAAAAGCCGACTCGTACAACTTGGCGTACGGGGTCACGACGGTACCAGATACGACATCACTGCGAGAACCGTGGACGGATTGAACCTACTTACTCAGTCCGTCCCGGAATCAATGTTACGACTTGCTCACCTGCACGATCTCAAGAACGAAGAGATATGCTTTGAAGACAAGAAACCCCAACTTCTTATCGGCACGGACAACTGGCAGCTCATTGTATCCAGGGAGCTGAGGATCGGCAAGAAAAACTTGCCTGCAGCCTCAAAAACGAAGCTCGGCTGGGTAATCCATGGAAGCATCCCCAAGCGCCTCATAAAGCAGGAAGAACACGAGAACATCCTGCACGTGTCTACGATCGAGACCCGAGGCGAACGACTGGAGGAAATTGTGAAGAAACACTTCAAAATAGACGCACTGGGAATAGCAGCTAAGGCGAGACTGAGCCGTTGCTCAGTCTCGCCTTAGCTGCTATTCTATGCTCCTCGTTAGGAGCAGCGAGCCATCGACCTCTTTGGCAGAACGACCAATCGATCGGAAGACGGTCGATTCGAAGTGGGACTTCTGTGGCACACGAACGGCGTCAAACTACCTCCTAGCTACAATAATGCGCTAAAGAGGCTCAAAAAGTTGGAACATAAGCTCAAGAAGAACTCCCTGGACAAGGCGCAGTATCATGGGCAGATGAAGAATCTCATAAGCAAAGGATATGCGGAAAAATGCGACGGGACAGAGGCCGGAAGTGATATCACATGGTACCTGCCGCACTTCCCGGTTAAAAACCCAAACAAACCGGGCAAGTTGCGACTGGTTTTTGATGCAGCGGTGAGAACAGACGGCGTGAGCCTCAACGATCACTTGTTAGAAGGGCCTGACCTTCTGACCTCACTACCGAAGATATTGTTCCGATTCAGAGAGGAAGCCGTCGCTGTGAAGGCCGATATAGAGGAGATGTTCCTTCGCGTCAAGGTCAGAAAAGAAGACCAACCGGCCCAGATGTTCCTGTGGAGAGAAGACAAAGACGAGCCGCCGTCCGCATACAAGATGGTGGAATTGATCTTCGGAGCATCCTGTTCACCTTTCCTGGCACACTCAGCCCGGAATCGGAACGCAGAAGAATTCGCCGAATCACATCCCGAAACCCTTCGCGCTATCACTGAAGCCCATTACATAGATGACTACGTAGACAGCTATCTAGACCACCAGAAGGCCATGCAGATCGTGGAACAAGTGGACCAAGTACATAGAAAAGGTGGCTTCCACTTAAGAGGCCGGACGAGCAACGATCGGAGGGTGCTATAGGGACTGCCTGAAGACCGTCTGGTCGAGAACACGACACAGCATGTCACCAAAGACGAGCAGAAGGCCCTGGGCATGCTGTGGGACTCCCGAGGCGACAAGCTAAAATTCAACACGTCGCTATCCAGAGTCCCCAAGGAGGTCCGTGAGCTACAGCACGCACCGACGAAGAGAGAGGTCCTTAGCACTGTGAACAGCATCTACGACCCGCTGGGACTGCTGAGCTGCTACACGATTACCGCCAAAATCATCCTACAAGGCTTGTGGCGTCAGAAGCTGGACTGGGTCGAGCCGCTGCCCGCTGAGTCAGCCTAATACTTCGCCGTTGGCTGACACATATGGAGGACATCAGTCAGCTCGAGCTACCCCGGAGTTACAACGGGGGGAGCCCGACGGGAAGCCGGCAGCTGCACGTATTCTGCGACGCGAGCAAGGACGCATACGTCACAGCCGTCTATTGGAGGTTGGAACAAGAAAATGGGGAAATACGAGTCGTGTTAGCCGCCGCCAAGGCCAAGGTGGTGCCGCTGAAGGCACAAACAATACCAAGGTTGCCCTGCCCTGCCCTTGTCGGAGCGAGGCTGGGAAACGCCGTCGTAGCAGAGCACAGGTGGAAAACGGACACGATTTTCTACTGGATCGACGCACAAGTAGTTCTGTGATGGATACAGAACGGCGGCCGCAAATACACGCTATACGTCGCACATCGGCTAGGGGAGATCGCCGAGCTGACGTCTGTTCACCAGTGGAGATGGGTAAACACGAAGAGCAACGTCGCTGACTTAGCCACCAGAACGGGCTATGTTCCGAAGAGCGACGAGGATCCTTGGTTCCAGGGGCCGGACTTTCTGCGCAGGCCTATGAACGATTGGCCCGCGGAGAGTCTCGCTCAAGTTGAAGATAGAGAAGAATATGTCGCCTTTCACACCACGGAGGCGATCGAGCTGAGCTGTCTACCAGATGTGACGCGCTTTTCAAACTACGAGCGCCTCATAAGATACACGGCGATGACGGCGATTTTGCTGTTCATCGAGAAGTGCCGAGATCGTCGGTCCAACCTCGATGTACGACACCTGGAGAGGGCCGAGATGTTGTGGTATCAAAAATCACGAAACAGCTACGCACAAGAAACCGAGAAGATGGCAAGTGACAAGACGGTGCCTAGATGGAGCCCCTTATAACCGACTCAAGCCTGTGTACAAGGAGGGGCTGCTCGTAGTCCGCCTTGCTAGCTACGCTGAACGAGAAGTCGCCCAAGGAAGAGGTACACCAGACACTGACTAAGTCAGCGACGTTGCTCTTCGTGTTCACCCATCTCCACTGGTGAACAGACGTCAGCTAGGCGATCTCCCCTAGCCGATGTGCGACGTATAGCGTGTATTTGCGGCCGCCGTTCTGTATCCAACACAGAATTACTTGTGCGTCTATCCAGTAGAAAATCGTGTCCGTTTTCCACCTGTGCTCTGCTACAACGGCGTTTCCCAGCCTCGCTCCGACCAGGACAGGGCAGGGCAACCTTGGTATTGTTTGTGCCTTTAGCGGCGCCACATTGGCCTTGGCGGCGGCTAACACGACTCGTATTTTCCCATTTTCTTCTTCCAACCTCCAATAGACGGCTGCGACGTATGCGTCCTTGCTCGCGTCGCAGAATACGTGCAGCTGCCGGCTTCCCGTCGGGCTCCCCCCGTTGTAACTCCGGGGTAGCTCGAGCTGAATGATGTCGTCCATATCTGTCAGCCAACGGGCGAAGTATTCGGCTGACTCAGCGGGCAGCGGCTCGTCCCAGTCCAGCTTCTGACGCCACAAGCCTTGTAGGATGACTTTGGCGGTAATCATGTAGCAGCTCAGCAATCCCAGCGGGTCGTAGATGCTCATCACAGTGCTAAGTACCTCTCTCTTCGTCGGTGCGCGCTGTAGCTCGCGGGCCTCCTTGGGGACTCTGGATAGCGACGTATTGAATTTTAGTTTGTCGCCTCGGGAGTCCCACAGCATGCCCAGGGTCTTCTGCTCGTCTTTGGTGACATGCTGTGTCGTATTCTCGACCAGACGGTCTTCAGGCAGTCCCTCTAGCACCCTCCGGTCGTTGCTCGTCCGGCCTCTTAAGTGGAAGCCACCTTTTCTATGTACTTGGTCCACTTGTTCCATGATCTGCATGGCCTTCTGGTGGTCTGGATAGCTGTCTACGTAGTCATCCATGTAATGGGCTTCAGTGATAGCGCGATGGGTTTCGGGATGTGATTCGGCGAATTCTTCTGCGTTCCGATTCTGGGCTGAGTGTGCCAGGAAAGGTGAACACGTTGCTCCGAAGATCATTACCACCATCTTGTATGCGGACGGCGGCTCGTCTTTGTCTTCTCTCCACAGGAATATCTGGGCCGGTTGGTTTTCTTTTCTGACCTTGACGCGAAGAAACATCTCCTCTATATCGGCCTTCACAGCGACGGCTTCCTCTCTGAACTGGAACAATATCTTCGGTAGTGAGGTCAAAAGGTCAGGCCCTTCTAACAAGTGATCGTTGAGGCTCACGCCGTTTGTTCTCGCCGCTGCGTCGAAAACCAGTCGCAACTTGCCCGGTTTGTTTGGGTTTCTAACCGGGAAGTGCGGCAAGTTGGTACTTGCCGCACTTCCCGGTTAAAAATGCGACAGACGCCGGAAGTGACATCACATAGTGGTGATGTCGCTTGCGGCCTCTGTCCCGTCGCATTTTTCCGCATATCCTTTGCTTATGAGATTCTTCATCTGCTCATGATACTGCGCCTTGTCCAGGGGGTTCTTCTTGAGCTTATGTTCCAAGTTCTTGAGCCTCTTTAGCGCATTGTTGTAGCTAAGAGGTAGTTTGACGCCGTTCGTGCGCCACAGAAGTCCCACTTCGAATCGACCATCTTCCGTTCGTTTGGCCGTTCTGCCAAAGAGGTCGATGGCTCGCTGCTCCTCGTTGCTCAGTCTCGCCTTAGCCGCTATTCCCAGTGCGTCTATTTCGAAGTGTTTCTTCACCATTTCCTCCAGTCGTTCGCCTCGGGTCTCGATCGTAGATACGTGCAGGATGTTCTCGTGTTCTTCTTGCTTTATGAGGCGCTTGGGGATGCTTCCATGGATTACCCAGCCGAGCTTCGTTTTTGAGACTGCAGGCTGGTTTTTCTTGCCGATCCTCAGCTCCCTGGATACAATGAGCTGCCAGTTGTCCGTGCCGATAAGAAGTTGGGGTTTTTTGTCTTCATAGCATATCTCTTCGTTCTTGAGATCGTGCAGGTGTGCAAATCGTAACAGTGATTCCGGGACGGACTGAGTAAGTAGGTTCAATCCATCCACGGTTTTCACAGTGATGTCGTATCTGGTACCGTCGTGACCCCGTACGCCAAGTGTACGAGTCGGCTTTTTTCTTCTCTCCTCTTGGCATTGATCCCATTCATCCTCAGAATCTTCGGTGGGCCGTCTGCGCCGATAGCCTTCGCAACGTCTTCATTCAGTAGTGTCACTGTCAAGCTCTCGTCGAACAGCGCGAAAATATCCACTTCGCCCCGTGGACCGCCAACTTGTATTCTTCTCATCTTTAGTTTCACCGCACGGTCGGAGGTGACCGATGCACTAATCAAGGCGTCCTCGGTCTGTGGAGCGCCGCCGGACCTGTCTTCGTGCAGCAGCATATGGTGAGGCAAGTTGCAGCCCTTGACGCCGCACGGCTTCGCCCTGCAGTTATACCTTCTGTGCCTGCTTCGTATGCACAGGAATCACAGCCCTTCCTTTTTGACTGTGTCCCATCTCTTCTGCATGCTGATTTTCTTGAAAGCAGCGCAGCGAAACAGAGCGTGATCATCGGCACATATCGGGCACTTCGTTGACTCTTCATGTATTCTCTTTGGCTGGCTGTGGCTCGGCGAATCCCTGCCCTCTTCTGCTATCGCGAAAACTGGCCTTCTTGTTCTGGCTTCGTACTTGTTAGGAGGTGGACGCGGTGTTTCCTTCTTTGATGCCGTGCTGAACCCGTAGCGCAGTGCCCTGTCCGCTTCTCTCATTAAGAATTCAGAGAGAAGGACGACATCAGGCTCGTTCCTGAAGCGCGACGTCTCTTCTGCGTAGTCGTACCACTTGCTCTTCTCGTATGTGCTGACCTTTTCCCGGATGTCTCTCGTGAGCAACGGGTTAAAGAGGTACCCGTGCCACAGCTTCCTCAGTATGGCTACCATGTTCTGAATCTTCACTGCAAATTGGTTGATTTCTGCCGCCGGGTCGACCGAAGCATTGTTCCAAGGTCTTCATTATTTGTTCGGGCGGCGTCGCGACGCTCAGCAGTGGTGCCACGGCTTCCCTTGCTTCTCTCCGTAGGCAGCTTCTCAGACGAGCTAAGTTATCGATCGGCTTGAGCTTGTAGAACGCAGTAGTGTCCTCCGTGGCTGCTTTGAATGGCAACCATTCGGTGGGAGCACCCGAGAATATGGGCAACTCCGTAGTGTGGCGCAGCTGGCGTTGGTTCAGCAGTTTGTCCAATGTTTCGGTAAGATTTTCCACCCCATTAGCCCTAGATGTGGGCGGTGTGGGTGAACGTGGGCGGCGTTGTTCCGGCCACTCGAACCTCGTCTTCTGGGTTTCGCGTCTTCCTCCCTGTGGTCACATATCTTCTGGCTTCGGCATCTCCCTTTCTTCCATCGCTACTGGCTCTTGTCTAGGCTCTTCGGGTTCGGGACCCTGTTCGCTTAGCCAGGCTCGGACACGTTGCTCCACCTGTTCTGATGGCTTGTCGTCATCGGGGCTGCTACCATCTTCTGCAGCGGCGACGTCAGCGGCAAGCTTCTCCTTTATAAGTTCTGCTTCAATCTGCAGTTCCTTTTTACGGAGAGCGGCGAGTTTCTCCTCCGCCTCGTATATACGCGCGACGACACTTGCTGTCGATCGACGCGATCTAATTGAAATAGCCTTCTTTCTGGCTGGGGCTTGTACTTCCGAGGCTGCAGACGCCTTGCTGGTACCTGGTCTCGGTTTCAAAATAGTTTGTATGAGCAGATCCGCCCTTCCCTCGGTCGGCGGCGGCTGGCTCGTGGCGGCAGCCGACGGCGATCGCGGCGGATCCGGAAATCTACGTGGTTGCTGGCTCTCCTCGGCCCCACTCTGACTTCTTGTAATAACCATGTTCAACTTCAAATGTTAAGTTAATCTTCAAATGTTCATCTTCAATGTTAATCTTCAATGTTAATTTTCAATGTTATCTTCAATGTTAATCTTCAAACGTTAAATCTTCAAACTCCAAAATTCTCTTCGAATCTTCCGATCCTTTCAAGAATCTTCGGTAGGTTTTTCCGACGAAAAAACTGCGATTGAATTGCGAAGAATCTCCGTTCACAGTGATGTATCCTTGTATCCTCGAGTCCAATCTTCTGAGTCCAATCTAATCCCCGGCGTTTGATTCCTGTTGATAAATCTTGATAAAGTTTCCAAAGTTCTGATTTGATAAAATTCTTCTATGTTCGGTGTTGAATAAATCTTCTAAGTCCGGTATTCAGTTAAAATTTCTGTCTTGAATCTTCAAAAAATTTTCTATGTCCAAACAGCCGATGAAAATTTTTCTGAGTGTCGTCTTCGTTATTTTCAACCCGATATGGACTTCGAATATTTCTTCAATCTTCCAATCCATCCGGCTCGAAGGACCACGCACTACTGTATGGGACTGTACAATTCCACAGGTTTTCAACCGCCGGCTCAGATTAGACTCGAAGATAACGAGGTAACACCGAATTGGGCAGAGCCGGGGCGATAATAAAACACTGGTTTTGAGGAGAACATTTATCACAAATTTCGCTTTGCTTACCTGGCTCATGGCAACGACGTATAGAGAGCCACGCCCGTACGCCTCTTTCAGGCCGATTTGCCATCTCATTTTTACCTCTTTATACGGCTATTTTCCATAATTTTCCCTATTTTCCATGAGCCAGGTGAAGTAAAACGTATTGTGTGAAATTATTTATTCATTTTCCCAAATACATAAAGCCTTATTTACTAACAATCTTATTTAATACTAAAGATATTGATAATCTAAGGTACATATTCTATGAAATGTTAAGTAAGTTTACCACTATTTGCTTAATAATTACGTATCTATTTATTATATAAACCAAACTGTTATTATCTACGTTAGGTATTATATTTATCTACACAACATAAAATAAATTGAGTTAAATTTCACTATAGTTTAAAAAATATGAGCGAAATAACCTTAAGTTTATAAAACAATATTTAGCACAACTTATTTCACACTGATGCTATAGAAATCTATACATATATTGTCACTGAATGTTCACCGTTATAGTTTATGTACTGTTTCAAATCACTTGTTTATCGTTCACATTTCAACTCACTGATATTATTACGTTGCGAGGCCGCTGTCCTCAACAGGAACGCTGTTTGAACGCTTTTTCTGCATAAAATGTAGCCTATATTTTAATCCGGAGCCTAAACTACTACCATACCAAATTTCAACAAAATCCGTTTAGTAAATTTTGCGTGCAAAATATCCATACACCTAACCAATTAACCATCCATATATCCATCCACACAAACTTCACATTTATAATAGTAGTAGGATTTCCGTAAGTGTAGTCCCTGTATTGGTAGCCTCTGCTCTAAATGGTAGACTCATAAAATGATAGAGCTGATGATGATGATGGTCGTAAGTCATGCAGGCTGTGTGCTGAACTCTTAGACAGGGCGGTCTTCTTTAAATCCTGCTAGTCAGGGGAAATGAGTCGCCCCCAGCTAACTCGCGCTTATTCATCGCCTGCGCAGAGTAGCGCGGGAGAGAGATTATATAAAATAACTGTGAATTAAAACGTATGGACCAGAATCGATTTAAAATACAGCTGGCAGAAAAGCAACATTATATTATTATGAACTAATATATTATACATAAACGAGATATTATTCTTCAATATGGACTGAGATCCCAGGCCCGCCAGACTAACCATATGTCCTTACTGATAAAATGTGTATCATATTGTAGTGCGTACAATGGACGTATGCATACCCGCTTGTTTGTGCCGTGGACCATTTTTTTAGGTACAAGGCTCGAAAGCTGATGAAAAATTTTACACACCTTAGTAGTTACATTGTGATAAAGTATGAATCTTATTTTAGAGATTTAGAATAACGCAAGGAACAATACTTACTAAAGTAATCTCTCTCAAAATTTTGTATGATCAGAAATACAAGTTAGAATTATAATGGTATCTACGTGGATGATTTTTCATTTTTTCAATTAAAACTATTATAACACAAAAATAAGGAATAGGTGTGAAATTCACTTTATAATATCATGATGGACAAAATTATACTTGAAGGAAAGCAAACTATCTGCCAAAATAATATTCAAATGTCAGTATATTGTAAATTGTTCTGAATGTTACTTGTAAATTACCTATCGTAGTAAATTACCTATCGTATTAGTATCGTAATCGTGATCATATATTTTTACTAGCCTTAGCCCACAGCTCCGCCCGCGTAAATACAGTTGCTCACGGGAATACTGTACTTTTTGGGTTAAATGTAGCCTATATTATATTAATCCAGAGCCTAGACCAACCAAATTTCACCAAAATCCGTTCAGTAGCTTTCAGTAGAAAGAGTCACAAACATCCATCTATTCATCCATACATCCATACATCCTCACAAACTTTCACTTTTACATTAGTAATACGTTTGCGTTCAAAAATAAATAATTTATTTCACGTCAGCGCCATCTAGCGATAAATTCTTTTACCTCGTATACAAGCTCGCCAATAATTACTCTATGGTGAAGCGTACCTCTTATATGCTTGTAATAAGGACTTTATTGACACTGCTGTGTCTTCACGTAGATACTGCATGGACACTTCACGTAGTATCACGTAGGTCGTAACGTGTAGTCACGTAGACGGCAGGTTCGAGAGATTTGTACAACCTTGACTCACATGTATTACATGAGCGATAACTAATGAGGCACGAAGCCTCACATTATGTTGGACGTGAGTAAAATGAAATATTTGGTAACCATAAAATAATATTTATATTATTGTAATAAGTTATTTGTATATTGTTTTTATTTTTTAACAGAGTTCCGTAGTTCACGTCCCGGAACCCTTATGGTTTCGTCACGGTCGTCCGTCCATCATCGGCTTACCATCGAAACGGTTAGTGCTAGAAAGATAAAACTTTGCATGTATATGTGTATTTATCACGTCAACAATGCGCTGTAATAAAATCACGAATTTTTTTTTTTGGTACCTTATGATGGGGGTGATTTTTTTTTCTTGCGTCTACTCCATAGTGTGGTATCATTAGATAGGTCTTTTAAAAAGGTTTTTGCGGGACCTTCATTGATATGTTGCGAAACCTTCATTGACATGTTGCGAAACCTTCATTGAGATGTTGCGAAACCATCATTGAGATGTTGCTTAGACGATTTTTATACCCGCTAGCTCATGCCGTGGACTGATTTTTAAATTCAAATCGCTAATGTTACGTAACATTGTACTCTTACACTTACATTGTGATAAAGTATCAATCCAATTTTTTTGGTTTAAGAATAAAAGGCAACAATATTGTCAAACTCATTTTTCTCTGAACTTGGTATGAACAGAGAAATTATAAAAGCAACAAGTTTAATGATTTTTACTTCTACATGGATGATCTGGCTTGTTTCTTTTTATGAAAACAACAACAAAATTAATTCGGTTTCAATCACACATGAAATGTTTTTCATTGCTCTATTATAACATACACGTAAGTATCACTTCAAAGGATGTACGAAATGTTACTACATTTTTTTTGTATGTACCTTTGGCGCCCTGTACCTAAGAATTGACCGCGCAAACTAGCGGGAATGCATACGTTCATTTTATATAGTCAGGCGGGCCTGGGATCTCAGTCCATAAATGAAATGCACTTAATTAATCCGCTTAATAGTGATGATATTTAAAACGGTTTAAAATCAGATCAGTCTCGGATCCGAGGCGGTTAACCGACAACTATAAGGAGCTTAATTTTTGGCGAGCTCGGACGGCGCGGATTATGGTGTTATCGACGTTTGTCTTAGAACTTTATGATAAAGGATTAAATAAAAAAACCTTCATTGTTAGGTAGGAGATTAGTGCGCCTACTAGGTATCATTAACTACACAAAGAAGGTATCTATATAATATATAAAAGGCAAAGCTGATTGACTGATGTATCAATGCACATAGTAGAGGATCCGAACTAAGATCGTCCTTCACTGTTGTGGCAACCAAATGAAAGTGATATTTTATCTAGTGAAATAAGTTTCTCAACATAATTTAATTAGGCAACCCCTTAAGAAATAATTAACTAGCTGTCCCGACACACGTTGTTCTGTGTCAACTATGAACTGGAATAAAAAAAAACTACACCAACATCTACAACTATAACCTACTCCAACATCTACACCTACATGTAGACCTACATCTACAGTATATTCTCCGTCTTTTTCGAATATTTCTCACCGTTTAAACCGTCCCTGAAGTTCCACAATTATTTCAAGACCAAAATTAGCTAAATCAGTCTTGCCGTTCTCGAGTTGTAGCGAAACATTGGTATTGCAATCCATTTTTAGGGTTCCGTAATACTTAAAGAACCCTTATAGTTTCGCTTTGTCCGTCCGTCTGTCTATATATATGTCTGTCTATTCGATCATCTTGGTCGCGGCATTGTTAATTCTAATATCGGCACAATAAGTTAATAGAAACTCGAAACAAACACATAAACCGGTCAACTTCCAAATTTCTAATTGTCAAATTTCCAACAATACTTAACCATAGACAATATTACTTTTAGCTGTCAGTTGCGTTTTGTTATTTTTTATGTTTTATTAGTTATTAGTTTTATATCACGTGACACGTCCCACGGGAACAGAATAAAAAAGTATCCTATGTCCATCTCCTAGTTCTAAGCTACCTAGAGAGGTAGCTTAGGTAAATTGGTAGAGACCAATTTTCAGCCAAATCGGTTCTGCCGTTCTTGAGTTATAAATAGTGTAACCAACACGATGTTATTTTATATATATATAGATTAAAATTTTGAATTATTATTTTTTTATAATTTCGCCGGCGGGCCAACCAAACAAACTACAGTGAAAAGTTTATAATGTACACAACATGCAATACCTCAGTTGATTAGATTTTTCTACATATTTTCATAAAATTTCGTATGAATGAATTTAGTACGGAAAAATAATAAGATATTTCAGCGTTTTCTAAAATTCCGCACCTAGAAGAGTAAAATAGGGGATGAAAGTTTTACATTATCATAAAGATATCGTTTTAAACCCAATTTTACGCAAGCGAAGCCGCGGGCAAATGCTAGTTATTAATAAGTCTGCGAGATTGACGCGCGGCTTCTATAATGGCGTAATTTTTAATATTTATGTTAAGCAGATCAACATTTTATGTACTTCTGAAATTAGTCATGTGACTATTTTTCGATGCAGCAACTGATAACGACACCATTTCTATAGAACAGAAAACGAAACCGCCAAAACAAATGAGAAGCAAAAAATAACGAACCTTTTTTATTTAACCATAATAACTTAGATCTTAAACTAATGTAAGTATACTCAATTAATTTTGAGTCGAATCAATATTAACTGCATGTTTTAGCTCATTAATGGTTAACTCCTCAGTATTATAACCTGTGAGTGAATGATAATGATGATGAATCTAAATTTGGGAATAGCAAATGTTCAAAGATATCGATGTCGGTGTAAAATACTATGAAAAGTACCTTTGTCATCATATGAAGATCTATGGTGTGATGAGATTGGTGATTTTGATGATGATGATTACTATAATTGGCATAGTAGCATCTGCTTGCTGTTCTTTACACAACGCAGAGATTCCCAAACTTGTATATTTAAAGACTCAAAAGATCTATTCAGTGGTTTTGGATCCAAGGTGTACCTTGGCACAAAATCTTAATTTTTGGTAGCATATGGCTAGGTTACTTTGAAGAAAGTTAAAATCACTATAGGTGTCCAATGTCCATATAAATTTCAAAGAGTTCTCTTGATTTCTAATGGAATCCATCACCAGGTCTACCATTTGGTGACAATGGGACCAACTTAGCAGTTAATTCTTTACAACAAAAAAGAATGATCAAAATCGGACTACACTGTAAAAAGTTATGCGTGGTCATACATTAAAAAAAATATACTTGTTGACTTGAGAACCTCCTCCGGATTTTTTGTCGGTTAAAAATGCACAGATTATGAGTACTATCTAAATGATAAATATTGCTTTTCTCTGATTGCATAATAATTACCCGTTTCAATAACCTATCTACCAATAGCTATTTGTTGGAAACGTCAAATTTATATCGCAAAAACCGTCAAATGATTGAATGACTACGTTTTTAACAAATAGTTATAATAAATATATAGATAGGATATTAAAACGGCCCGTAGAAGAACTTAAAATAATTATTCAAACTTATTCAGGAATTACCAAGCACTATAGTAACAGAATTTGTCTGTCTGTTGGCTTTAAGGGCGTTATGCTTAAGTTTTTATACATATACCGCGTATCATCGCGGTGTGAACATGACCCTTAAGCTATCTGACACTTATCATTCATCCATCCATACATCTATATGAATAGTAGTAGGATAAGACCAGTCTTATCCAGTATCAGGATCCAGATCCTACCCTGAGACTGATGTTATGTTTAAAGTGCTTACTTATCTCCCAAACTTTCAGTTAAGAGTTTTTAAACATATGAAAGGCTGATTCACCAATGAAAATGAACGCGATCAGTATAAGCAAAACTCGCTTTACGCGTTTAAACGTGATTAAAAATCTAAATTGAGGTTGAATACAAGAGGTACAAAGTGTCATAAGATGACAGTAGTGGTGCTTGTATTTATAAATTCAGTATTAATGTGATTATAATATAGCATTAGATAGCTCTCACAAATCGAAAATTATAATAAACATATTTATGCAAACAGCAAAGATATATTTTTATTACTAAACTAATTTAACTTTTTTTCGTAATCGCGATTAGCTTCAATAAGGCGAAACCCGTTTGACATAATACGGGATTGACATCGATGCATGAACGCAATTAGTAAGAACTAGGTTTATATAAAACCTAAGATTTTATTGTGAATGGTGAAATGGTCCCTAAATTCACTATCTCCACAACAAACGGGTAAAATTTAACGAAACATTTCATTTATTCAAATGAGATATAAATCAGACGTTTAACAAAATCAGAGTTAGGCGGTGCCGGTGCGGAGTCTCAGCCAGAAGTTTTACCGCTCTAAAAATTATCCATTTCACAATAATGGTCCTCTCCATGGCTTAATTTCAGTCGTTCAAAATGAGATATTACCCCAGGCAATCGATAGCACATTAAGAACAGTCTTTGGACTTGACAAATTTACTCCAAGATTTCGCCCCGAAAGTATTCAGGGAGGGAACGAATCTAATGAATAAAGAGGGATCTTGTGATAAATAACTCAGACCGCAACTTAACGATTTTAACGTTACTATCTTGTTGAGAACGGCTTTAGCACTATATTGTTATAAATTAAGGCTCATTTAAATCGTTACACAGCGTGTTTCTCAACGTCAGATCTGTGAAGATGTTGTGATAAATTCTTATCAGTTACTTTCTATTTGTGATGTTTTTTGAAATTTTATCAATAGTATTGTTTATTAATGTTATAGCATTATTTGAGCTCATTTTCTATTTAATTACAAAAATAATATACGATATCTAATTTGATAAAATTCATACCGACATAACAACATTTTGAATAGACATAGAGTGAAATCTATGTAAGAATATTTAAAAGAACCTAACCAACAGCATGTCAGGACAAGTCTTAGGAGAGTTCCATGACTATCAACGCGCATTAGGTTTTCTTTAAATTACTTCAAAATGTTTTTGTGAGATTTCGCTCAAAATGATTTTCCTACATAGTTTTCAGCATTATCTATCAGCATTGAAACTAAAAAATTGCTTAGAAATGACATTGTAAAAATGTCATGTATGAAACTTTGACTTCATTTAAAAATACCTATTCGTCGATGCCCCACACGACGGGCTAGAATGAAAAAATATTTTTATCCCCACTTCACATGTATGGAGAGCCACCTCGTAAAATATAAAATAATTAATTATTTTATGATTCCAAAACCTAGACCTAAACCTCAACTCTCGTATTTAAAGTAGACTTTTTTATTTAGCAGAATTGACCCTCGGTACACAATCTATAACTATACCAAATTTCATCCATTTATATCCATAATTAAAGAAGTTAGAAGGGCGTCCGTCTGGGACGGACAGAGCGAAACTATAAGGGTTCCTTGTAGTACTACGGAACCCTAAACCATATAATTTAAGCTAGCTCTACGAAACAGGAGAAACCATAAGATAAATAAATAATAATATTCGTAACAAACGTCACCAAACACGTAAATCTAAGCGTGTTTGTTTTGAACTGGCTGAGAATTGAACGACTTTAATGGAAATGTCATGTTTATGATATTTTTTGCTTAGTCATAACAGCTTCTGAACATTTCGAGTGGGACTTTAAGTTAAAGAATTGTCCGTAATCGTTATACATAATTTAGCTCAGATGGCAGATGCTCTTTACGAGTTCAAAGGTCTTTGGCAAAATATCAACAAACGTGTTTCCTTATTATTTTCATTTCAACGAATAAGTTTTTTATTTATGTGTCGACCTTTACATTAAATAAAAGATCACAGAATCAAAATTAGTTTTAGAATTCATTTATGGCGACGATGCTATTCACCTTACTAAATACTTGACATAAAGTTAAGTAACTCATATTTTGGCATAACTAACGTGTTCAATGTAAATAAATATAATATCTTAAAAGTTAAAATGCACCAATGAAACTTAACCAAGCCCTTTTTTCTGTTCAATATGGTATATTACGCGGAATATTTCAGCGAACACGTACTCAGTCGACAAAGCACAACCGAACGTGTTGAAATAGGTTTATTTAAAGGTAAAAACAAGTTCCTTACGTAGCGGCCATCCGTCACTGTCGGCATACTCAGGAAAAACTACTTAATGATTCGCAGCAAACTTTTTGCATCGCATGAGTCCACTATGTTCGGAATAAATGGCTCCCGTTTTTAGTACGTTTGATAAAATTAAATCCTCAAGGGCTATATTTTACTAATAAAATTCTATTCCATATATTGTTCTCATGCACTAATGTTGACATATTTTGAGAGGTAGAAAAGAAAAATAAGGGCTTGTTTCTTTTCTTTGAACTTGTTTATCAAATTTATTTCCTGAAAGCGGTACTTTATTAAGTCACTGAATATTATTATGTTATAATATAGCTTTTATACATAAATTTGAATATTACAAAACCTTTATTCAATACTAAATGTTACAAAGAGAGGTAGAATGTACAAAGTACTAACCAAATAGTTTTCAATTTTTTTTTGTTAAAATTTAGCGTACGCACGCACATTTATACTCGAACTGTACTCCATATAAAAACACTCTACGTTAGATAAAAGTTACACGTATAAAAATGTAACAAACTAAATGTCATCAACTAAAACGTTTCGATTGTTAGCTTTTGAGCAGCACTCATTGCTGGAACTGGTTAAAAAAACCGTGAAAATTCGTGGAAATTCAGATCCGCATAACGAGCCCGTGGATATGACTATTTCATTTCATATTCACGATTTTATTTAAGTGCACTTTTGCCGACACTATTTATGAAAAAAACATTACGAAACTCTGTTCAGGTCGAATTCAATCTCAACGTGTAGCATAGCTACATTTTAACGCATTAATATAACTTATAACGACGCTCCTAGCGTCATCTATTGACTGTTATTCCTAACTTTAATAACTAAATTATGTTAGACGACGCCATCTATTGGCAAAGGTTTTGTAACTAGAGCTTCATCTCCAATATTTCTTTATTGTGGCGGTTGGATTGTGCATTACCGCTAGTTGTCAGTTAAAAAAAAACATTGTCAGTAGGAGTATATAAGGGCTGTCGCGAGATGACAGGGCCTTTTTTCCTCCTGCTAGAAGACGAAGTAGAATTTTTATTGTTGAAGTTTTTCCAGTTTCTTTTAACTCTTAATCCCGTGTATCACGGTGAGTAATTTAGTGTATCTGTGTTGTGAATATTTAGAAAATCATGCTTGTATTAAAACGCATTATTCTTTCATGTAAACTATCATCTTGGTAAATTAGTTGTCAATTATTTGATTGGCCATACCACGTGCTCAATTGTAGTTTCGTCTTTCCAATCTAGCACTATTAAAATGTTACGATGTTTGTATCATTTTGGTTGCCCTTAATATCATCTTATCTTTTTTATTTTGCCTACCTTTGTAATGGTCACACAGCCCGTGATTTTTGATCGTTTGGGGTTGAAATCGCGCTGGCTGTAGGACCGGACTCCTACCGACACATTACCGTGATTATTCCAGGAACTTGGTTTGGGGCACGAAACACCGCCAACTACAGCATTCGAGGCACCAATTAAAAGGACTAGCTGGAGTTCAGAGTGCTGATGATCATTGGACGGGGATTTAATTTTTTTATTGAGAGGATCTATCTACGACGTACGGACGCAGCGGTGACGGAGAAGCTTCCAGGAGTGGTAGCCCTAGCTCGCATCCGCCACGTGCTAGACAGCTGGATCCTCAGCTAAGTTCCCACGTGGTTTAAATTCCCCTAACCCTACCTTGACACCAAGAGGCTAGTCCAGACCATACGGCCTTCTGCCCACGACCCCTATTTTTTTTTCTTTTTTAAATATATATTGTCACGGAGAACCTTTTTTTATTTTTAATATCACCCGTAACAATTGGCGCCCATAAACGTGGTTTTGTCTGGTCTGGCATCTGGTGTCTCTTCCTGGGTCTGTGTGTCCAGTGTTTGGTGTTTGTTTTGTGCCGTATTATACTTAGTGTAGAAACTAGTAACTTTATTGTTGTTGTGTAAAGTTTAAAATTGTTAATAAACTTTATACTATTTATTTTTTCATCTTATTGTATATGGTCTGTACCATATAGTCTGTAGAACTTGTCTTGTAGTTAGATACCTTATATAGCACTGATTACAATTTATATTTTTTTGTGTATTTTTTAGAGAATACATCTGATTATTTTTGTATTTTCTCAACACAGATATACTCACCGTTAGGCTTGTGAATATTTTTCTTGAATTTACTTGGTAATTTAACTTTTAAAATTGAATTTAACTTCTGATAAATTCATTAATTGATTTATTTTGGAAAAACTTAATTTCTTTTTAAACTTTAGAGTTTACTTAGTTACTTAACCTCTTAATAAATTTTACTTCTGACAACTTAACTTCTCATTATGCCGGAAAAAATTAAATTTTTTTCTCTTCAAAAATCAGAATTGGAGTATGAAGTTTTGGTTAGAAATGAAACACCAGCTTCCACCGTTGTGGAGCTAAGAAAGCAAATAGTTAAATTAGCTGAGCTTTACCCGTCTGAAGATATTTTAGACTCTTGTCTTTCTATAAAAGATGATTTGTTGGGGATTGAGGAAACCCTAACAAAAATAAAATTACAATTAGATTCTCACTCCGATGGTAACTCATTGCTTAGAGCTGAGAATAATTTAAACCACATTGAGTATAGGATTAATAGAATTTCTACTAATAATATAGAACCGTTTGCCGTACAATATAATAGTTGCTTACAAAAATTTCAAAATTATTTGGGTTTATTACATCAACTTAAGGGGTCTAGTAGTTGTTCCGTGATGCCAGCTCCTGCTGTAGCACCACCTATGCCTCCTTTAAATATTACAGTTCAATGTGAAAAAAATAATCTAGCTGGTTTACAAAAATTTAAATTTGATGGCAAGTCTTGTGTCCGCGCGTTTATTTCTAGAGTGAATGAGTACTGTACACAGCATAACGTTAGCGATTCAAAGATTCTCTCTCACGCTTTTGATCTTTTTACTGGTGATGCCTTACATTGGTATAGAAGTATTTATCAAAACGTTAACAGTTGGTCAGAACTTTTAAATCTTTTGTATTGTGACTTTGACAAACCGAGTTTTGATTATCGGTTTATGTCGGAAATCCGTAATAGAACTCAGGGCGAAAAAGAAACCATTACAATTTATATTGCTATAATGGAAGGAATGTTCAACCGTCTTGTTAAACCTGTCCCAGAGAGTGAGAAGTTGGAAATCTTATTACACAACATTAAACCTTGCTATGCAAACATTTTGGCTTCTTCTCCTACGGTCAACTCTATTGAACAACTAAAGTCTCTTTGTAAGAATTATGAGGATGTACAATCTCGACTAACTTTATATCATGAACCGCCTAGGATAACGTCGGATACCTTAGCACCGGACCTAGCTTATACTTGTAATAGTAATAAAACTGAGAACAAACAAACTATTAATAAAACTTTTAGTAGACCATTTCGGAATAATAATTTTTCTAATAACCCACCTAATAATAATAATAGTTTTGCTTTTAAACATTCACATAATCATGTTAATAGTTTGCATTCGAATATCCCTAAATTTTGTTTACGTTGTAAGGTTAACTCGCACAGCTATTATGAGTGCACAGCTGATAAGTCGAAAATTTTTTGTTTTGGCTGTGGCAATCCTGGCGTGCGCCGGCCCGATTGTACTCGTTGCCTTAGTAAATATCGTTCAAAAAACTAGTTTTATCGGATCGTGTTATACCTAACCATACCGACCTTGATGATCGGAAACAATGGGTTAAAACTGTAGGCACATTTTTTAAATATTACACCATTAATACGGTCCGATGTATTAACAACAATTTAGATTCTCGACCTTATGTCAATATACACATAGACGCTTTTAGCATGCGCGGTCTTTTAGACTCGGGTTCTTGCATTTCTTTGTTAGGTAATAATTCTCATTTAAACATTATTGAGCTAGGCTATCCTATCAATAATGATGATAATAATATTTCAATTTTCGCCGCGGGCGGTCAATGCTTAAAGTCTATAGGTTATATAAATTTACCTATTCGTTTTGAAGATCAATTTCATATTTTAAAATTATACGTAGTACCTCAGGTTACTTCTAACCTCATTTTAGGTATTGACTTCTGGCGTATTTTTAAACTTTGTCCTAAATATTTAAATTCTATTAATCCTAGTACGGCTACCGAACAAATCACTTCTCATCAGGTGACCCAGCCGGCCATTAACGGCTATGAAAATTTGAGTTCGTCTGAGCGCTCGGTAGCCGACGACATAATAAAACAATTTCGTTCTATTTCTTTTGAAGAGAAAGGTTTAGGTTTAACTTCTCTTATCACTCATAAAATTGATACAGGCGATGCGTTACCTATCCGTCAACGTTATTATAGGATGTCGCCTGAAAAACAACGTATTTTAGTTGAACAAGTTGACGAAATGTTGGCTATGGACGTCATCGAGCCGTGCCAATCTGCTTGGAGCTCTCCTGTATTAGTGGTGCCTAAGAAAAATACTGGCGAATTTAGATTTTGTTTAGATAGTCGTAAGTTAAACTCTGTCACTAAAAAAGACGCTTATAGTTTACCGTACATTTCGGAAATTTTAGACAGCTTACGCGACGCTCGTTACCTAAGTACTATTGACCTTTCTAACAGCTTCTGGCAGACTGCTATTAATGAGTCTGATCGCGATAAGACTGCTTTTTATGTTCCGGGTCGTGGAATGTTTCGTTTTAAACGCATGGCTTTCGGTTTGACGAATGCACCTGCTACGCAGCAGCGTTTAGTAGATGCTTTATTTGGTAACTTTGGTCATAAAACATTTTGTTATTTGGACGATATAGTTATTATTAGTGAGGATTATAATGAACACGTAGCTACTCTTTTGAGGGTTCTTCAAGTCCTCAAGGAAGCTAATTTGACTGTAAAATTTGAAAAGTGTAAATTTTTTCGGTCTCAACTTAAATATTTAGGTTATGTAATCGACGGCAACGGTCTTCGTACTGATCCTGATAAGGTCACCGCGATCATAAATTTTCCTACACCTACTTGTAGGAAAAGTGTAAAACGTTTTCTTGGTACTGCCACTTGGTACAGAAGGTTTGTGCCTAATTTTAGTACTCTGGCAGGGCCCTTAAATAAACTAACGTCTACACGTAAGAATGCCCCTCCTTTCGAGTGGACTTCTGAGGCGGACTTGGCGTTCAATAAACTTAAGGAGAGCTTGGTCTCCGCGCCAGTACTGCGCTGTCCCGATTACAATGAACCCTTTGAGGTTCATACGGACGCCAGTAGCTATGGTATTGGGGCCATGCTCACCCAGAAGTTCGAAGGAAAAGAACACCCTGTCGCGTACATGAGTCGCTCCTTAACTAAACAGGAGAAAGTTTATGGGATTACTGAGCGTGAGACGTTAGCAGTTTTAGTAGCTTTAGAACACTGGCGTTGTTATTTAGAAAACGGTAAAAAGTTTACAGTTTATACTGATCACAGTGCTCTTAAATGGTTCTTGTCTTTGTCCAACCCCACTGGTAGGCTAGCTCGCTGGTGTGTCAGACTTTCCGAATTTAATTTCGAAATTAAACATAGGAAAGGCTGTGATAACGTTATACCAGACGCTTTGTCTCGAGCGGTTAACATCAACGCAATTTCTACTTGGACAAACTATACCGGCGCTGATACCTGGTATCTTAATATTTTTAACGGTTGCAATAACACGCCATCTTCTTTTCCAAATTTTACGATTAAAGATAATAGATTGTTTAGGCTTTCTAAAAATAAACATAACTTAACTTCTGAATTTTCTTGGAAAGAGGTAGTTCCTAAAGATTTTCGCGAAGAAATTATTCGTGCTAACCATGATGAGCCCACTGCTGGTCACATGGGAATTTTTAAAACTTATAGACGGCTCGCACTTAACTACTTTTGGCCTAATAAGTATCGCGATGTCGTCACTTACATTTCTAAGTGTTCTAAATGTCTACAGTATAAGTCTCAAAATCATAAAGTTTTAGGTGAAATGGGTCGCCCTAAAGAATGCTCTCGACCATTTCAAGTCATCTCTGTTGACATAATGGGACCATTACCTACTACTAGAAAACGTAATAATTTTATTTTAGTTATAACTTGTTGCTTTTCAAAATTTTGCCTTATCTTTCCTATGAAACGTGCTACATCCGATATCATAATTAAAATTTTAGAAGATAGTGTTTTCTTGGTGCATGGTGTACCACAAACTATTATAATGGATAATGGCCCTCAGTTCGTTAGTAACGAAACTAATAGGTTTTTTAAAAAATATAATATACCTAAAGTTTACTTAACACCGCGTTATACCCCTCAGGTAAATACGGTCGAACGCTACAATAGGACTATTATCACTTGTATTTCGACCTACGTGGAAGAAGACCATAGGTCATGGGATGTATATATACCCGAAATACAATTCGCCATCAACAACTCGGTGAATGAGGCAACCGGTTTTACACCATCTTTCTTAGTTTATGGTAGGGAACTAGTGTCTTGCGGTACTCACTACCTAGATACCGACAGTATAAAAGACCTCGTGTTTTCGCCTCGTGACGCCCACGCCGAAAATTTGGGGTGTATGTCATCTTTGTTTGACAGCGTTCAGATGCGTCTTTGGCAAGCTCATGTTAAGAGCACTGCTCAATATAATTTGAGACGAAAGCCTGCTGAATTTAACGTTGGTGATGTAGTTTTTAAGAGAACTTATTTTCTCAGCGACAAGGAGAAACATTTTAGCAAAAAGTTGGCTCCTAAATTTGTAAAATGTAAAATTGTAGGTAAACGTTCTCCGTTAGTTTACGTTCTGCAAGACATGCAAGGCAAAGATCTTGGTGCCTGGCATTTGAAAGACCTTAAGCTACCAATTTTATCAAAATAGTTGGTTAACTATTGTAGGAAGGCTAGTAGTTTCGCGCTTTATTCAGACGCTGTTCGTTATCTTGTCGTATAACGTTATAGCTGTGTACATTATTATCTTCGACTTGTGTTGTTTTCCTCTTTATGGAAAACAATACTCGCATGTTAGGGCGTCTCGGATCATATTATTTGGTTCGGGATGCAATAATGTAAGTGGATGTATGTATGGGATGTATGACTATAGTGTGAATCGTAGTATGAAAGGTTGTCGGTTGTTTGCGCGTTAGACACAAGACTAGCATTTAACCTCCATCGTCGTAGTTTTTTCTTTTTTCAAATTTATTTTTAACAAGTTTACTTCTTTTGTAGTTGTTTCTGGATTTTTTCCTGTGATCAGTCAAAATCCTTCGGTAACAGGGGGGGATATGTAGCATAGCTACATTTTAACGCATTAATATAACTTATAACGACGCTCCTAGCGTCATCTATTGACTGTTATTCCTAACTTTAATAACTAAATTATGTTAGACGACGCCATCTATTGGCAAAGGTTTTGTAACTAGAGCTTCATCTCCAATATTTCTTTATTGTGGCGGTTGGATTATGCATTACCGCTAGTTGTCAGTTAAAAAAAAACATTGTCAGTAGGAGTATATAAGGGCTGTCGCGAGATGACAGGGCCTTTTTTTCCTCCTGCTAGAAGACGAAGTAGAATTTTTATTGTTGAAGTTTTTCCAGTTTCTTTTAACTCTTAATCCCGTGTATCACGGTGAGTAATTTAGTGTATCTGTGTTGTGAATATTTAGAAAATCATGCTTGTATTAAAACGCATTATTCTTTCATGTAAACTATCATCTTGGTAAATTAGTTGTCAATTATTTGATTGGCCATACCACGTGCTCAATTGTAGTTTCGTCTTTCCAATCTAGCACTATTAAAATGTTACGATGTTTGTATCATTTTGGTTGCCCTTAATATCATCTTATCTTTTTTATTTTGCCTACCTTTGTAATGGTCACACAGCCCGTGATTTTTGATCGTTTGGGGTTGAAATCGCGCTGGCTGTAGGACCGGACTCCTACCGACACATTACCGTGATTATTCCAGGAACTTGGTTTGGGGCACGAAACACCGCCAACTACAGCATTCGAGGCACCAATTAAAAGGACTAGCTGGAGTTCAGAGTGCTGATGATCATTGGACGGGGATTTAATTTTTTTATTGAGAGGATCTATCTACGACGTACGGACGCAGCGGTGACGGAGAAGCTTCCAGGAGTGGTAGCCCTAGCTCGCATCCGCCACGTGCTAGACAGCTGGATCCTCAGCTAAGTTCCCACGTGGTTTAAATTCCCCTAACCCTACCTTGACACCAAGAGGCTAGTCCAGACCATACGGCCTTCTGCCCACGACCCCTATTTTTTTTTCTTTTTTAAATATATATTGTCACGGAGAACCTTTTTTTATTTTTAATATCACCCGTAACAAACGTAGACAAACAGAATAATAGGACACAAAGTGCTACCAATCAATGTCACTTATCTACCGTGAAACTAAGAAATACAATGACACGTTAATTTGGCCGCATTTAAAGTTCTTGTTTTATGTTTAGATTAAGTTTTATCTGAACATACTATAGTTATTATATATTATTATTTTTAAACATACTATAGATACAATTATATTGTTTTTCTCACGTGCTAACAGATTCATTCTACGTAATTCAAGAGATGTGTATCAATTTAATAAATTTTATCGTAGCGACGTAACACAAGACATAAAATATTTCGCATCAAAATACGAGTTTTGATACCAAAATAACATTGTTAAGCAAAAATGCGACCTTTCAATGTTTCTCGTAGGAGACATTTTTACGTTATACCTAATACAATACTCGCAATTGATTCGATAAAGCATTTATTTGATACAATCTAAAGCTTCAATGTTTTCGGAAATTATTAATGTGTATGAATTGTATGTGTTGTAAATCTCACTAAGATAACCCCCCAAAAAGTCATGCAGCTTAAGCGCGATTCAAAATTTTCAGCTGAAATGAACATTGTGAAATCAGCTGTCTGACAGTGTGATGTCAATGAACTTCTCGGTGCCCGTACTCTAGATTTTTTTTGCATTTCAACCATTTTCCTGCCTAAGCAATGAGCAATAAATAATTTGCCCAAAGTTTCCATCATTTGTTTAGTAAAACTTTATATCTTGGTAGTTAGTACTATCTACATATTAAAAACATATATTTTTTTTATGAAATTAACCAGAAAATGAGCAGACGGATCGCCTGCTGGTAAGCGACTACCGCCGCCCATGGACACTCGCAACACCAGATGACGATACGCTTGTAACTACTCTGGTGTTGCGACTTGCGCTCCCAGTCATTAAAATCCCCAACCCCCCTTGGGCCTCTGATAACGTGACTCACTCGGCGAATCACAACGCAAGCGTTATTTCACGCCAGTTTTCTGTGAGGCCGTGGTATTCACCCGGTCGAGCCGGCCCATTTATGCCAAAGCGTGGCTCTCTCACAATAGATTTGATAATAAAAATCAATAGTTTTGTATGGAAAATTTGTTTTCCTTGGTTCTATTTAATATTAATTACCCGACTACGGTGAAGACAAAAGAAAGGGTAATGATTTTGTCAATCTATGTATGTATGCTTGTTCCGTCGTAGCGCCTACCTACCAGTCTACTACTAGTACTACCAGTCCAATTTTAATGATTGAGGTATATCAATAGATTTGTAATAATGCCTCGGGTAATATAGGCTACATAATTTGTGTAGTTGGGTCACAGTTTTTAACTTTTGAATATTATTATATTAAAATTTTTATTAAAATATTGTACGAGTGATGATGATGATGACATCCAAGTAAGCATAAGCACCCCGAAGGTTCGTTCACCACAAACCATTACCACCGACATCTACATAATATCACATAACCACGCAATATTATGTACAGTCGCAAGGAATATTATGTATACGTTTTAAGGCGACTGCGTGTAATTTTTGTTATTATTGGTACTGTCAATTTTTTTAGAAACATTTATAACTAAAGTGTACCTATACATATCTATGACAGTGAAGTGTAATTTTTTAACAATTTGAGGCGTGTACATGTAAGTGAACGTGACTGTACACTCAGCCAGAATAAACATTTAATATGTGCAACTCTAATTAGTTAATAATGGATTGTTCCCCGAGAGATATGATTACACTAATATAGAGTTTTTAATTTGTGTATTAGACAGAATGAAATGTTTTTTAAAATAATTTAACGGGTAGAAAATAAATAGTACCTTTGTTTTGATCTGTTAAAACATACCTATTTGATATTTTACATAACGTTATCCGAAATCAATAACGAATTTTTTTGGGAATATGATATGCGTTATGCGTATGTACAGACTTTTATACAGAAAAGCAAATTAAAAAAAAACTTGATTTTATTTAGTTTTTTTTGCGCTCTCTAAGACGCACGCTGGTATCATTGACCTTATAAAAACAGCTGATTTTAAAAGGTAAGAAAATACTTTGCCTAAATAATATTAATTCAATCAGCTGTGTGAGATTAGTGACCATCATAGCGCAGTAAAGAGCGGAATGTAAATTTATTTAGTACTAGCTGTTTCCCGCGGCTCCGCCCGCGTTAATACAGTATCCCTCGGGAACACTACTTTTTCGGAATAAAAAGTAGCCTATGTTTTAATCCAGAGTCTAAACTACTATCATACCGAATTTCATTGAAATCCGTTCAGTAGTATTTGCGTGAAAGAGTAACAAACATCCACACTTTCACATTTATAATATTAGTAAAGATAGCATGTGCCCGCGGCTTCGTTAAATTAGGTTTTAAACGACATCTTTATAATAATTTAAAACTTTCATCCCCAATTTTACTGTCTCAGGAATGAATAATAGAAACGCTGAAATACGTAACTCATTATTTTTCCGTACTCAAATCATACGAAATTTCATGCAAATATGTCTGAGGAATAAAAAGTTTCATAAAAAAATTTTACCCCTATTTCACCACCTTCGGGGTTAAATATTGAAAAATCCATCCTTAGTGGATGCCTACGTCATATTATTAGAAATACGTATGCAAAATTTAAAAATTTCTAGCCTTAAGGGTTTGCTGGATGTATTAAGGCGTTGATACATCAGTCAATCAGCCTTGCCTTTTTATATAATATATAAGATATTTTTTTCGGAATTTATAATTATGTATCTTCATAAGCGTCTTTACATATGATAAGCAGTAGATTGACTGCTTATAATATGTAAAGACGTTTTATTATTATAACGCTTTTATTAGTTTCACCTCTATGTTTGCTTGCTTGCTTGCTTGTTTGTTTGTTTGTAACCGACTCCTTCGGGCTTGATTTTGTCCTACTTTGAATGATCAGACTTAATTCAAACTTAGCACACCTGTCAAAGACCGATGACAATGCAATAATTCGATTAAAATATCCGATTATCCTGATTAAATTCGCCAGGATTCATCAATTTCCGCATCCTTTGCATGAGAATAAGAGAGATAGAACTAGTGCGCGAACTACGCATGCGTGCAGTTCCAGGCTTACTCTTTAGCATATCGTACTCAAAAGCAAAAAATAAATTATAGTTTAAAAAAACTAAAAAAACACGCTTTTATAGAAAATCTAACTAAAAAATAAAAATAAAATTTAATAAATTTGGATTAAGAATAGTGTAAATGAAAAATAAATGTTTATTATTGTAAAAAAACGTGGGGTGCATAGTGTCAATAGTTATAAACATTTTATTGGCAGATATGAGAAGGATCTTTACTTTGATAATAGCTTATAAAACACTTTAAAACGAAATCTGACCGTTTGAAGTGGATCAAAATCAAATCCACTGGAGTCGGTTACATACAAACAAACGTACAGGTGAAGACACTGCACCCTACAATAACAAACATTTATTTTTCATTTACACTATTCTTAATCCAAATTTATTAAATTTTATTTCTTATTTTTTAGTTAGATTTTCTATAAAAGAGTGTTTTTTTAATTTTTTTAAACTTAATTTATTTTTTATATACAATTTGAAAGTGTACTTACTCTATTTGCGATGATATATAAACATTACAGTGTTATTAGTGTTAATTTTTGGCAGAAATATACCTAGTGATATTCCTTCCTTTTTTTTATAACGCTTTTTTATTAGCAGCAAAATTTTTAGTTGCAAAAATCTTATGTGTGTGGCACCAATATTAAAATAAGTTATATAATATTATGTTTTTTTGACCATTAAAAAGTATAATTCCGAATAATAAGAATAAAATCTTAATATTCCAAATGCCACCTTTAAATGCGTCTGAGTGTACAATAATTCTCGTGTAATAAGACTAATCATGACAGTCATTCTCTAAGTGATGCTGATGGAGTCAGCTGTTTTCGGAGGTCGGCGAACCTCACTATCTTCAGTATTATAGATCATTAGAATAATAATGATTATAACTATCTATTCACCACTATATTAATTATTATTAATTATGGTTCTTCTCGCTGGGCTAGGTTTCCGAACCGGTGGTACGTATCATGTAGGATAATTCAAAAATATGTAATTAGTATTTTTTGATAACCTGTATGAAAATAAAAAAATACTAATTTGAATTTTTTAATACCTAAATAAATAATAAAACTAATTTAGAGGTCGCCCTGTAGTCAATATTCGAAAATAATTCATTTTTTTTTTAGTATAGTATTTCTAAACATTATTTAAAAAAATATTTACTTTCTGCACACCATAAACTTTATCTGTGCCAAATATCATCTCCTTCGACCGCATTATTTTCGTAGCCTACTCGAAAGTTTTTTCTTTACGTATTAATTGTTTATATTATTCATTAATAGGTGCCTTAATACATAATAATATTACAAGTATAATCCTGAGGACATACCATGTCAATTGACCGTATCAAATAGTTTGGTATATTTTTCTGTGTTATCGTAATAATTTTAGTTTGCTGCATATAAGTGGATTTTTAATTTCATATGCATCACAGCTCGGTCATAGAAAATGCCTGAAATTAAACACAGGTTTTGAGACTTTCGTTTTAATGAAATGAATGACTACTGAATGTTACATTTTTTATTGCAACTTAAATACCTCTTGTATTTCTTCAATAGGCATAATATTATTACCAGTGTCGAGTACACTGAACTATATCAAACAATTGTATTATATTCGCACAATACAACATACAATACGACAATATACAATTTATTGCATAAAAACTCAGTCACATAAAAGGGTGACACAAAGGCAAGTGACGAAAACCTACTTTACACACATCATTGAACTATCCCCTTTACGTCTAACATAATAAAGTCGTTATTCGTGTGCACATAAAATATTGTAATGTTTTATGAAAATATGTGAAGACCCTTCCCTGATAAGAGATATCAGGACAGTCCAAGAACATCAATATCTCATTATCCTTTCGCCAACGTCGTTAAACGTTATTCAAAATTCTTTCCAAACATACATTTTCCTTTATCCGCTGAACATGTCTTTTTGCTGCTTTTTATACAAAATGTATTCGCATGGTGAAAGGCTATGGCCCAATATCCATACAAAGAAACCCAGGGTCGACAATTATGAAATGTTTGTCAATGAGTTCACTTTAAATCATATTTGATTTCACCAAAGGGAAAATTTCCCTATGTGCGAAAAAACACAAAAACTTCACCTGACAAAATTTATTTTCGTATGCCGAAAGGTCTTGCATCTTATGTAAGAAAAAGTGGTTCAAGGCGATGAAAAGAGACAGTGTATCTTGTTTGAACAGTTTATAGTGTTGGGAAGTCAGTCAGTACATTGAAATAGATTTCCTACGTATAGCTGTTTTTTTACAAATCTCGACGAACCTAGTTAACGAAAAGTTCGTAAACATATTTAATTCATTAATTTTTATGTAATATCCTAATGATAAGTACTAAATAAATCTAATAAATATATATTCATATTTTTAAAACAACAAACCATAGAAAACATAAATTAACTTCGTTTTGCACCATTCTGCCTGTATCGAGAATTTATAGATTTTTTTTCCATTATCATTATACGAATTATAAAAAAAAAACATGAATATCGACAGAGTCGAGACTTCTCAACTCTTAGATTTATTACGCTCGGAATTGTATCATCCCGGGATCCTGACCCTGGAAAATTCATTCAAAGTTCATGATTTAAACTTTAAACATTGGAAATCATTTTCTTTGTGGTCGACTCTGGGTTAATTTGGACCAACACCTTCACCACATTGACTATATGATGAAACTAACGTGAAAGACCGCTTGCGTTGTGTTTTTATTGGGCACCTAAGATCTAAGCGGGTGAGCGCAATTGAAGATACGCAAGGCACTCGTGTGTCTCCTGTGATGTTGCGTACGTCTGTGGTCGGCGGTAATCGCTTACAATCAGGTGATCTGATAACTCATTCCATTAAACTCTGTCTTCATTATCATGGAATTAGACTGGACAAAAAGAAAGTATAAAAATGAACACTGTAAAAATATTTGATCGGTCACTACATTTGCTACCGTAAAATAACCTGACATATAAAATATAACTCATTATTTTCCAAGTGAAGTTTAGCACTGCAACAAAAACGAACAGATTATGATGATAAATTTGCGCTAGGAACATTTGAATAGATAAAGCAATCTAAGTAGGTAACTACTAAACGGGTCGAGAACTCGCTTAATTAATTTACTTTTCCACTATTTTACTCCTCGGAAATGAAGACTTATAAAATATGTTGAAGCACATTTCAATTTTCATATTTAGGGCGATTATTTTCTGGCAATAATCATCAGGGCTAATCTAGTAAAATATTAACGAAGACATATTAAATATCACATTAAAAACTCCGCCGTTAGAGGCTGTCAGATGGGAAACGTTAAAATTATTTGGGTTTCAATTATTATGTCGTGTTTAGGATCATTTATGCTCTTATGTAGCTTAAATTGTTTTTTTAAAAATACCAAAAGATAGCGGATATAAATATAATACGGATATACCTTAAATTTGATCATAAAATAATCCAACAAAATTAAAAATTTGTTTGGAAAGAGCATAAAAAGTCTCCGCGAAATTTTCCCCTGTTTTGCTATTATGCATGAATTTTCAAGCGTGGCAATAAGGTTTATTTTATTTGGCCACTGTCTACATTAATTACACAAAACATTTCCAATATCTTTGTTATTCACACTCGCAAAATACCTCACAGCTACATAACTTAGAACATACCTTTCAAAAATATTTTTTTTGTAAACGCGTCCTTAAAAACCGGCTATAAATGACACTGAACATATAATATGTGTTATAGTAATATGTGTAGTAAAACATCTCTTATAAACAAATCAAAATCGCGCTGAAGGCAGTTTGCTAGATTAAATTCTGTACCTCAATTCGATTTTATTGCTGCTACGTCAATTTCAACGCGTCTTGAACTATTTTGAGCCATATTCCCCAGTGATAAAGTTCAAAATGGTGTCTATAGAATGCGATATCAATATTCGTGTTGTAGAAGACATTAGGCAGGCGTTCTTTTCCTAGCATTTTCTTGCGGTTGGCAGGGAACTTACCTGATGTTATATCATTTCTGACATGGAATATAATCCTAGTACTATTATAAATGTGAAAGTTTGTGAGGATGGATGAATGGATAGATGTTTGTTACTCTTTTCCTCAAAAAGTACTGAACGGATTTTAGTGAAATTTGGTATGGTAGTAGTTTAAGCTCTGGATTAACACATAGGCTACTTTTATACCGAAAAAGTATAATATTCGGGTGGGATACTGTATTTACGCGGCCGGAGACGCGTAAATTGTTGTCATTGAGGTTTAAAAAAAAAAGAAAAAGAAAAGCGAGACTATTGATAGTCGCATAACATGATTTGTCACAGCTAAATACTGCCAACTTTACCGATAAGGTTACTTTTTCACAAATTATTCAGAGTAATGACGGAAATAATGTGGAAATATATTACACATCAAAGGTTTACATTTTATCTTACAAATATTCAGTGTTATGAATTATATTATATTCCAGTGACGATGTTTCAACACTGTTAAATTAGCACAGAGTTCTACTTTTTGCGCTCTGAATTTTCTCCGGCCTTTCGGATTCCGGACAATATAGTCCAAGACTAAGAGATTGAGTGAAGTCAGGAGAGAAGTGAGTTGAGTTTAGTTATTTACATTTTTTGACGACTTACAGGACGACAGTAGTTACCTGAAAAAATCATGATTACTCGCGTAGTCGAAAATATTTTTATTAATATAACCGAATATGATGCTAAGATTTAATCCTACGTTTAAATTTAGTCGCTTTACACTCTTGCGACAGTAGCGCGACCTCCTATTTAACGCGTTTTTACGGACACTTTTTTATGTGTGGAGATGGCACTCCTTCACTCTAGTATCCGTAGATTTTAGGTTTTGGATGTGTTTAGGCAGTGCTGAAAAGCGCAATGAGGGTTTTCGAATTCCTAACATCTGACAGCTTTTTGATAGGACATGGACCGTCGGGCTACCAAGTGCCGCCTGGTGACAGACAAAGAATAGAAAACTCTAATTGACCGTTTTGATACCATTTACGCCACCAGATGACGCTTTGTGTGCTGAGGGTCTGCCCCCTAGCGGCAGAAAAAATATCAAACACCGTCATTTATGGTATTCCGCATACACCAAGGCGGGTTGAAAGTGAAGGGTCATGAGGACGAAACAACACAAACTCGGAGCCTCATTAGGTGTTAATTTAGTCGCGATTTTGCGCAGTCACGCGTGGCCCGCACATCAATGAAGTACAACTACTGCTTATAATTAACATGAGCATGAATTTACATGATTACGACAAACTGAACCCCAATTCTCGTGATTAACTTACACTTTTATTGAATTATAAATGAATCGTCTTGATATCATAAACCAATTTTGGAGTCGGATCAATCGAAACGGGTTGGACGTTGGTTTGACGTTTATGAGAATACCATTTTGCAGTTTTAACATAACAGGTCTAGATTGTAACTGTATTGGTTTAGTTTTTAAGAGAATATGAAACTAAGTATTCAGTGACTATTTCAAGCGTCTCGTTGCCATTATTAATATCGAGGAAAAAAGGGCAAAAATCACAATAAATTTTCTGTATGGGAACCACCTTTAAACATTTTTTTTTTCTGCTTTTAGTATTTTTTATAATATAAATTCATCATTTCTGAAAATTTCAACCATCTAGGTATCGCGGTTCACGAGAAGCCTGGGGACAGATAGATGGAAAGACAGACAGCGAAGTCTCAGTAATAGGCCTCCCTATTCTCGTTTTTACCCCTTGGGTACAGAGCCCAAAAAAAAATAAACGTCAGTAAAGTAATATTTTAAAAATATATTTATCTAACTACAAATAATGATGATATTGATACAAAATAAATAAGATATCTAGAGCATTAAAAGGTATTCAAATAAGTCTGTAGACTGTAAAATTAGAGCTGAAATGAATAAAAGTTCGTGACAAAACAATTCTGAAACACAAAAGAAAGCATAATTAAAAACACATTTGCCATTCAAATTGTACTAAAAGTTTCGCCAATCAGGAGAGAAAACACGAACATTCGCACGTAGGAGCCATTGAGCTGAAAATAAAACAGCAACCCCACATCTTATGCTCCGAAATGGGCGTTAACTGAACATAATGAATACAAAAGACAAAACTTTTGTAAACACTTGTTTACATTTCGTCCGGTGAAATAAAAGATTATTTATTTTTCTGTTCTGCAGTTTTCAGTCAAATAGTATTATGGATGTTATATTGTATCGTCTGTATTGGTAGAAGATTGTGCTATAGAAATTATATTTTGCTCGTAATTTCCTTTAAAAAAGTTAATACTACTACTATTAAAATGTTAAAGATTGTGATGATGGATGAATGGACGGACTGATGGATGTTTCTGTCTAATTCACGCAAAAACTACATTTTTGTTAAGCAGTAATTTAGACTCTGGATTAACACATAGGATACTTTTTATCCCCATAAAGTTCAGTGTTCTCGCGGGCAGAGCCTCGGCAAAAGCCGTCACACGGTAAGTGTGTAGTCAAGAAAAACCCAAACAACCCCGACTGCGTCGAATAATTTACATTACTTAGGGTCACTCCCAATTCTCATGACTATGATGAATCGAATCATACCTCTCAATCTCAAATGTGACATGCCGTTTAGCCTCTAGAGCGTAACAAAGAAAATATATATACATACACTCGAAAAACAAAACAATCGGGTTAAAAAAAATCTTGACACAGTATTTGCTATAGAAAGCCTTTGGATCGATTTTTATGATTTTGTTTTGTATGTGTGTGTAGTGTGTGTCACGAATCTAGCCATGTACACGTCTCTTGTGTTGTGAATAAATTTCAATTTTTAATCGCTATCTTGAAAATGCCGCGTCGCGTTTCGGTGTGAGCTGACCCCAAGTTATTTTAGACTTTTTACTCGACTACGACGAATCCAAACGGAGGGGTAAAGATTTTGGCAGTCTATGTAACACAATTTCTTTGAGAACTTACCACGGGACCAGATTTACGTGGTGTGAAACGTCCATAGATATAATTATTATTATATTATCGTTAGGCACAATCCATCTACTATTGATCATTATCTAAAACTTAGTGGTTGGATTAGTATAAACCTCAATATACCGCAGGGCGCGCACATTCGCAAGTATTTAGATTTCATTATGCGCTAACGGGGCCAGTGCATATAGGTTATACCCTGAGGTGCCCCGGCCTAGATCCGATATTAGAGTGTATATTCTTAAGCTCCAACTCGAGCTTTTAATTTTATTCCTTTGAAGTAAAATGACTAATTGAAATCGTTATGTATGTACTTTTGATATAATATTATATATTTTATAGTATTTTTGAGGTGTTGAATTGAAACATTTTTTTTATTTGTTTAAGTCTAATTATTTAAATATGCCTGAATTTCCATAATAATAATAATATAATAATATCTACGGACACTTTACACCACGTCAGTCTGGCCCCGTGCTAAGTATCCAAAGAACTTGTGCTACAGGCTACAGGAAAAGACCTTGGAAAGTATATTTAATACTTTTATACTATACATATATTTAAGATTTTTAATATATTATACACGTATTTAATACGCATCCATGACCCAGGAACACAGAAAAACTATTTTGTTCCTTCGGCGGGATTCGAACCCGCGACCCCCGGCTTGAGCACCAACGCGCTGAACCACTGAGCCACAGAGGTCGTCAAATTTCTATTGTCTTATTACTTTCTTAAATGATATTGCGTTAAAATAAGATGCGTAAGATTAAGTCTTCGCTCTCCGTCCCTCCGTCTGTCTGTCACCAGGCTGTATCTCATGAACCATGATAGCTATATAGATTACATTTGCACAAAATGTGTATTACTGTTGCCGCTATAATAACAAATACTAAAAACAGAAAAAAATATATTTATGGAGGGGTCCCATACAACAAACGTTATTTTATAGCCGTTTTGTACGGAACCCTTTGTGCACTCGACCGACCGACTCGCTCTTGGCCGATTTTTATTTCACCCAAGACTAATAGCAACTTACTTCCTCATTTTAAGTAGTTATTAGCTAGTTTAGTGACACCTATTAAAAAAATACAAGGCTGTATATTTTATTTTAAATTCTCAACTATTAAATCACAGATTCACAACTAAAGAGCGAAGAAATATTTTTATTTTCCACTTAAACGTCGTAAAACTAGAATAAGATAGCCAAAGCATATCTGATGTCGACACGCAATAGTCAAATGTTAATTAATTTTATCTGATTTCAGTGCTAATTACACGGAGATTATGACAGGATTCTTTTAATTAAACTGTTACATGGAACCGATGATCTCTACATATCACGTTAATCTCATTTGTGATATTCTGTATTGTAATTTAATAATGTTAGTTGCCTTGCTCGGAGTTCTAATAAATTTAAATAATCATTAAAATATTTATGTGACCGGGATTCGATCGGACTGACATGATAGAGTCGAAATTATTGATATATAGTTGCACGACGAATGACAAAACATATTATGTAGCTTAAAATGCGCAGTTTCCCAGGAGAAATATAACTAGATCGGTTTCTGAACTTTGAGAGTACCTTAGTCGACGGTTTTACCTCTTATATACGCAATAAAATTATGAAAATATTGTCTATGGAATGTGAAAGAAAGATTGACAAATGTGTCACACAATTGTACGAGTATGAAACCAAATAATTTATTTTAAGCATATCAGAACTGTATAAAAAATATATGTGCAGATCACTCCAGCCCTGTTTAAACTTTAAGTATATATTTATTATTATAAAATAGACTACAATTTTTTTATTATATTTTTATCAACATAATAAAAAAATCTCTTTATTGAACACTGAAGAGACAAAGACACAGCTAAAAAGAAAATAAAAAAATTAAAAAACGGAATCAAAACCCCACATGTTCAAAGGGAAGCCACTCAGGCATCGACCATGGCAGTGCCGATCTTGCGTGGTTTGTGATCTCACATGCGCACACTATTTTAATTATTATTTATATAATATGTAAACCAGCTGTACATAATTATATATATAGCACTATAACATTATAATATATCATAATATGATATTTTGTTTCTTTATTGCGATAAATGACAATTAATTTGAACACGTTACGTTGTTCGTTATTGTTGCATATTATTATTTAAATTATTGTTGAGTTTAAATATGAAACATTACCTACATATTATTTCAAGTAGTATAATAATATTATCTCATTATAACTTTTGTTAAAATAGGTGTCACAGACGAGGCGTGCATATAGGCCGGCTTAAGAATATTACTTTAAATCTATTGTTTAATATATATTAATTTTTAAAATACGGAATTGGTTCGTCAAATAGTGTTAGCGCAAATTTTTGGGTGCATTGGGCGCAAAATATTATTGTGGTTTAGTACCGTATTTAAAAAATGTATATAAGGGAAGCCGCTTTATATGCACGCCTCGCTTGTGATAGGTACTTAAGTGCTTTGTGACTATTGTGACGTGTGTATTCAGTGTTTTATTGTAATTGTGGATACCTAACAATATTTGCAGAAAAAATTTTGATTGTTACGATAAGTAGTTAACTGGATACTTTTGACTGTATGTAGTTTAAATGTTATATTGCTTAAGCCTAGGAATCAACATCAATAATAACAATAGGCGGTAAAACAAACGAACTATAATGTTCTTGTATTAAACTTAGAATGTGTTCTATGAATAGTAATGAACGTTGTAACTTGTAAAGATTGTGAATACTTAGATACTTTTACTTGTTTAAAACCTCTCATAGACACGACATAGACACTCATAGACATAACAGCCTCCGTGGTCTAGTGGTTAGAGCTTCGCTCTCGACTCGGAGGTCGTGGGTTCGATTCCCGCATTGGAACAAAAAAAAAATGTTGTTTCCGAGTTTGGTTAGGACAATTCAGGCTGATCACCTGATTGTCTGACAAGAAAGATGATCCATGCGTCGGATGGGCATGTAAAAAGTCAGACCTGCGCCTGATCTCTCGCCAGTCGTGTCGGTTATCCGTCCTACTGGGTTACGAGAGTAAAGGAGGAGAGAGTGCTCTTGTGTACTGCGCACAAACTTGGGCACTATAACATAACTCCTGCGTAGCTGGCCTGGTTTCAATGAAACAGACCACCGTCACGGAAATCGGTGTGGTGAGCTATTAGACACGACAATTTTTTCTCCGAGGTACTAAATTTCTTATGATAGGTATTAAAATAAGTTCCGCAACTGATCTTACATCTAGAGGCTAGGCCGCTTTCCTTCTCCCCTTTGATGCATAACAAGCCTTCGCTACTGCCCTAAACTATGGAGTCAGGAGAAATCACGGGGTACCCCAAAAGAATATATTTTTCATGATTTTAATTTATCACTTTGTCGACATGGTGAACACAATATACATATCCGTGCAAAGTTTCATTTTTCTAATACTAACCGTTTGGACGGTGAGCCGAAGACGGACGGACGTACGTGACGAAACCATCAGGGTACCGAGACGTGAACTACGGAATCCTAAAAATGACGAAAAATTGAGGTCGTGGTCATATTGTCAATATTTTTTACGTCTAAAATTATGATTGAAACGAAAATTCCTATTTATTTTTAATTATGTAATTGAATCATCACCACCGTACTCATGGTACGATGGTGATTACGATGATGAATTTAAATAGCGGTTTCGGTAAATCAGTCAAAGTCAACGGTGCATGAATCTAGCGGTTAAGGCGGAACTTAGCCCGGTGACTTTTAACTTTTAATCCATGAACATAAATTGGATAAATACTTACAATTGAGAGAACTTTTGAGTTATTTAAGAGATTAATAACGGTATAATAACCAAGGTAAGAATATTATGACATAAATTAACATAAATAAAATTAAAAAAATATTTGATTTGAACTTATACAGGTTGGTCAAAAAGTCGTGGATCAAACGAAACAGAGAGTTAAAGGAGGTAATTTTCAACAAAAAATCTTTCCATAGCGTGGCCGTAACTTCATTGCACGAAAAGTTATGAATATTTTTGTTTTTTATCAAATGAAGCTATCGAGTTATTTTACAATTTCGTCAATAATAAATTAAATTGATTAAAAACAATAAAACAAAAGGTATTGTATTATGACTCGATAATGTATCAATACTACAAAAATTGTATTCCACCTCTTGGTGCCAAATTTAACGAGCAATTAATTTTTTCCGTAAATTTTGCAGCGTTACAAAAAATTACTTCTCACTTTAAGAGCACACTGTGAAAAAAAAATGTATAACGGAAAAGTTACTGATTGAATGCTGATTCAAATGAGGTACAACACTTTACTGTTTGACCTTTAGTTTTGGTTTAATGGTCGTTTTGTCATATTAAGGTGCAAATTTATAAAATGGTAAATTTAAAGGAAAATTTTGATTTTTACTCATACATACTATGTAGGAATTTCAGAAGCCATCATGAAATAAAAAGAACAATTATGACTTAGTAATTTTATTAATATTCAAATTCTTCATCATCACAACTCTGTGAAAATTATTTGGAGCCGATACAAAGAAATTGTGCCTCTCTTTCACACTAACCACTTAATCCTTTGTCGAAAATGGTCAGAACGCCCGTCTTAGTTCAGGTAGTAGAATGCCGGAGCGGAGCTGGGGGGGAAGCGCGTGAGTATCTTTCTTTATTAAAAGAAATAGTGTATCAAGGAGAGAACAATACCGAACAAGAACTACGACAAAAACTCGAGTTTGCTAGGTTATAAATTCTTAATAACTGAGGTGCATTCCACCGATTACGTGCGAATTTTATCAGGCGGTGCAGATTGTGCACAATGATCAGAGTAAGGAACTTTGAACATTTAATGTAAAAATTATTAATTTATTAACATACTAAATTATTATGCGTGACAGAGTAACAAACATCCATCCATCTTACAAACTTTCACATGTATAATATAAGTAGGATATTAACCAATAAACATGACCTAACGATTTAAATTATTTATTTTAATCTAAAAACTACTTTTTAGACTTATATATAAAAGTTAGGCATATTATGCTATCGCTGACTTTTTTGTAGGCATTATAAGGCTCTAAAACTAAGTACTTAAAGCTCTAGGACTTCATTATATATCTCCCATCAGTATGGCAGCGGTCGTAAGAAACCTTTTCGTTCGACAGTTTTTTCTCCGACTTACTTTGCAAATCCGGCTACCACGAAAAAGTTTTTTAATTTATCGGGTTAATATATAGCCTATGTCACTCACAAATAACGTAGCCTTCTATTAGTGAAAGAATTTTTAAAATCGTTTCAGTAGATCCAAAGACTACCCCCTACAGCCACACAAACATTACCGCTTTGTAATATTAGTATAGATTAAAATTTAATTTAATCAAATCAAATCGTAACATTATTATAAAACTTAAAAAAATAAAATCGAAACTCACTGGATAAACTAAGCTTAAGTCGCGCAGAGTTTCCGAATTCCAAAAGTATCATCTATTGGTCACTAGATAAATATTTCAAACAAAAGTGAAACAATCTGTGTCTGTAAAGTTTTTAAATTCCTTTCTCTGTCCATCTGTTGCTATATTAATTACGAGTAATGGAATCGATAAACGGACCACATTGGTCAGTTATTGTTAAATTCAGTTTATATATTACTACTTTTTTGCTTATAGCGCTAATGAATAGATAAATTGCCGACAAATTTTCATGATAAACCGAATATGTATGTAGCAACAAGACATTGCGTAGGCCGTAGCACATCTACAGCGTAGTATGCCTACGTCGTAGCACATCACCACGAGGAGATTAGCTACGCAGTAGGCTATCTGTACAATGACGAATACTGTGTCTTTTTTAGGGTTCCGTAATACACAAGGAACCCTTATAATTTTGCTCTGACCATCCGTCTGTCTGTTTGTCAGTCTGTCTGTCTGTCCGCGCTTCTAGCTACTGTAATTATGAATATAAATGGATGAATTTTCGGTATAGTTATAGATTGTATATAGGTCACGGTTTTGGCATCATAAAATAATAAGTGTGGTGTAAATATGTGTGTGTGGGGTAAGGTTTAGTACATGACTTTTTACAAAGTTGACCATTTTCGAGTAATCGGCCTCCAAAGTGGTTTGTAAGTTGGCCCCCCTCCTAGAATTTCTAAACGATAGTAGATAGAAACTTGTCAGTTTCCATGCTGATAGACCATGCTAAAAACTCTTTAGGAAAATTATTTTGAACGCAAAAACTCATAACACGGTGATAGTTACGGAACCCTCCATAGACATGTCCTAACATGCTCTTGGTCTAGTTATTTGTTCTAGATTTCACGACCCAGTACAAAACCCAAAGTAGGCTAAATTTATTAAATATTATAATTACACTTGAATACTCTTAATATTATTGAATAAGAGACCACCCTGTCCATAATATAAGAAGCATTTCCGTTCAATAATGCCTTGATAAAAAATCAATCGATCAGTAAATATAATAAAATTGTAACTGGCCGCTGTCTGTACATGGAAGATAATAAGAAATACCATTACAAGGGGGCTTTGTCAACTAAATTGAACCCAAACCTAAATGATTTTAAGAATTTATGTCTCTCTGAACTACTATACGGATTCTAAACTACAAAACGGATTTTAATAAAATTTGGTATAAAAAAAAGTAGTAATGACTTTGGGTTAACACATATACTACTTTATATTGCAGCAAAATGTACTGGTCCCTGTAGATGTACTGGTCCCTGTAGATGTACTGGTCACTGTAGATGTACTGGTCCCTGTAGATGTACTGGTCCCTGTAGATGTACTGGTCCCTGTAGATGTAATGGTCCCGTTAGATTCGTTTTTACACGTACGAAGTCGCGGTCGCTGTCCAGTATTACATTTTAACATACATTTTTTTTACATTTTTATATTACAACTTTTATCTGTGTGCCAGTGCACAATTTTGAAGGCTGAATATTTATATTTGTTATTAACATTACTGGTGCTCCAACATTAAAACGAAGATTATGTGAGGGAAGACCTGTTGGGTTTACAGTATTAAAGAACTCCACGGGATATTGACTACATGGGATAACTGCATCATTAGTTTGTACTACTAAATCCACTGACTTATATGTACTCTATCTGCTTCAAATTGTTTGAGTAAAAGTTCATTTATTGTGGCTGCGTTTTGATTTTTGGGTATCAAAATGGCACGCTCACAATATAACCTTTCTATGGGCTTAATCATGACATTGGTGACATCAGGGTAATCTGCGATTATAAGTTCTGTAAGAGATGTCACCACAGTTTTCAAACTTAGCGGAATAGTAATTTTATCATCAATTGTAGGGTAATTGCAACAATTATTAAAACTGTTTAGCAGACTGTTCACCTCTCTAATGGACTCTTATGTTTATTGTTAAAGCGAGCTTTTGTATGTGACCTCACATGTATGATGCCTTTAAACACGACTTAACCTCATCCGCTCGTGTGCCCCTGGGTACTACGGGTATCAAAATAAACAGTTTGAAGAGAAACATTCCGAAAATATACAATAAAAATAGTAAAGTAGTCAAGCATGAGTCTGACACTGAAACTGAACATTCATACCCCTGTTCACCCCTTTAGGGGTTAAACATCGATAAATTGTGAAATACGTGTTTACCTATTTTCTTTTAGGACTACATTTACAAAGTTCCAAACCGAAATGATCATTTAATATTTTTTCCCGATACAAAGTTTAATAACCCTTTTTATCAATTAATAGATCAAATTTTAGAAAATATTGAATTAGAGTTTGAGGAAATCATATCAAAGAGCAATATCACGAAATTTCAAACAGATCTGACCGCAAACAAAAAAAAAATCATACATACGTTAATCCCCCATTTTACCTCTTTAGGTGAGTTTCGAAAAAACCCCTACTTAGTGGACCTATAAGTCATAAAAGAAAGTCACGGTCCAAATATTACGTTTCTAGCTTCAGTAGGTCTGCCTCGGCGTTGATTAATAAGTCAGTCAGGACATGTTACTTTATTTAACAGTAGATTAACATAAGTATCCCCAAAATAACGTATGTGAACAAACAAATTGCAAAATTTACACACGCGTATCGAAGTTTGAATAATTGTCGCCGTAGCGCATAAGTATACGGTACATGGGAGACCGAGCTTAGCTCAGAGTTAGAGCTAGAGAGAGTTGAGTTGAGCAAATATTATACATTGGCATACCAAGCTGCCAATAAGACTGACGCGGACGTAAGAAAATCGAAATTATTGATATATTGTTGCACGACGAAAGAAAAAAATATATATTGCTTAAAAATGCGCAGGTTCTAAGGGATAAGACCTAGCTAGTTAAACATATCGATTTTTCTGCTCTTAAACTCCCTGCATACTAAGTTCTCTCAAATTTTTAATATCATTCTTCGTTTCCAAAATATCGAGCACCAAAATCAAAAATTCGGAAAAGAAATTTTTTTTTTTTCACTATTTCGGCCTTTTTGACTATCTCGAAAAAATATTTTTGCACTTACAGTTCTTGTCAATACACGTCTTTGGAGCCTTTTTTGAATGTCATATCTTCACAACTCTCCGAGTTATAAGAGGATCACACTTTTTCGTGCAATCGGAGCCTATACTGAAGCGAACGAAAAGACATTTCCAATTTCAAAAGCATAGCAAAGCATATATTATGTCATGTTAATAGCAAAGTTTGTGTAGTGACAACACAAGAAATGAAAAATCATACATACGTGGTACCACCCCATTTAACCAGCGAAGAACACAAAACACCATAACTCATAGGAATTGTCTTAATAAAAGTAGTAAATGACTGGCGTAACACTGTGTATTATCGGATACAAGTCGATATACAACACGTTGACCTTATTACTAAGGCAATAAGGTCCACAAGTGGTACACCGGCTAGTCGGCGACCATACCTAAATGACTTAAACACCAAGGCTGGCGGTCGTCCAAACGTCTTTTCGATATTTGTTTTTCCTCAATTATTAGGGGTATTACTCACTTGGTCTACCAATGATAGCAAACCGGTTGCGATACCAGCAAAATGTGGAGGAAACTAGCGTAATGGCGCTTCCAATTCATGATGGTCACCAATATGGTGATAGCTTCTAAATCAGCCATTTCGTGACCATCATTTAGTAGTACGGGAATACTGTAATTTTTCGAGATGAAAAGCCTGTATGTAAATCCAGAGCTAACATACCAAATTTTATCAAAATCCGTTAAGTAGTTTTTGCATGAAAGAGATACAAACATTCATCCATCCATCTATCCATCATCCATTCTCACAAACTTTCAAATTAATATAACAGTAGTAATGTGTACATGTATCAATTCCTCCGTCACTCTGCTGTCAGTTTTCGGGAATCTCCTATTTTTTTTTATTTTACGTCACACGAATGACGTCAGTAAGCTAAACTCTTTGCCGTTCATTTTGAAGCAAACAGAAGCTCAATTCACTTTATAATTTTTGTTCAAATCCCGGTCAGTCCCAGGGACAGAATATGCTGTCGCCCCCGCACAGTGCGAGCACAGAGTAGAATAAACTTACGTACAGAGAAACAGCTCTCATAGAAGGATTAAAGTCGATCCAAATTTGAAAATTTTTATCTCCCCTTCAAAGGCCCCACAATTTTTCCACACAATCGTGGATACACCGTATGCTTGTAGTGCAATCAAATCTAAAACTACCTATGCAGCTGTTTATCTGTTCGTCTTTCTTTAGACTGTGTCCAGAAAGCGCGAAATCATACGCACGTAGGGCCGACGCGCGAGACGAGGTACTAGGCCCCCGTACATTGCGTCTAACAGCTACGTGCGTATTTTTTTACTACTGCGCGTATCGTACTAGATTACATGACGTTTTGTCTAGAAGCTATATGCATTACGCACGTAGGTTCACGCGCGTAATTCGCCTTTCTGGACAAGGTCAATCTGTGGTGCGGTACAACAGCATGTGCAGGGCTTCTAATGTTTGCTATCTTGTTTCTCTCTTGGTAACTCAAGACACGGTGGCGCGATCGGTGACGCAACTACATTACCCTAGTGAGTCTAGGGTGGGTCTCTAAGATTATCGAGCTTGCTATTTTAATAGACATGCTTGTGGTATTTTGAAAATAGCTTGTTCGATAAAATAATGAACAAAAGTGTTTGGTTTCGTTTTGAAGATGGAAATAATTTTTGGTATACTTTCAACTAGAATTTTTCTTAATTTTACCGACTTAGGAGAATTTATGCGTACAATTTAAGGTAACTTCTTAAATCTTTCAAGCAAGCAAGCTAGCCTAACGTTTTCACCCAAAGACTTCTCATATAATATTATTTCAGTTTCTTCACATACACATTTCAGCATTATTATTTCATGTAGATTTTTAAAATTCAGTTTAACAGGCGATACCTTGTGAATAAAATCTAGCACACAATAAAATTGGAAAAATATGCTATAGCTCTAAGCCAACATACACTTTTAGTGCTATGCCACCGCGATCCGGCCAGCTTTTTATTTTTGGGGTGAACAAGCATCAAGTGATTGGAGGATATTTAAATATCACGAATATCACGAAAAGTTTATCCTACATACACCTCTTACCCGACTACTGCGAAGCTAAAAGGAAGGGTAATGATTTTGGTAGTCTATGTATGTATCTATGTACGACGTACGTATGTATGTTTGTTCCACTGTACCGCCTTAACTACTGATCCGATTTTAATGAATGAGGTGTCAATAGATTCGTAATAATAACCCGGGTAACATAGGTTACGTAGGGTACAGTATAATTTGCGTAGTCGGGTTGTAGTTTCTAACTTTTGATAATTATTGTGCTATTCGCCTTAGAGTTATTATAGCATACCTTTTCCAGTTTTAATGTGTACTAGAATTTATTCGCATCATCGCAAATTGACCTTCTCGGCGTCGGACGTTTATAATGCAAACGTACCACGGTACCTTTAGTCGAACGACAACATCTTTTTTCAAAATAAATTAAATTTATTTTGGCTATTAAGCAATGCTGCCAATATGCAATGGTTTTTCTCATTTTAAGTAAGAAACAGTTTAAATTAACAGTTTATAGTCAACTAATTTAACATTTTAACGAGTGTTCATAACTTTTTATAACTCAATTGACAAATTTGTGTTGCGCTTTTAATTGGTTTACTCCTTAACTTTTTTAATTACTTTATTTAAAATAGTAAAATAATATTGAGCGGTTACAAAATATGCGATCTTCAAATTTCAGTCGCAAATTTAATTTTATACTTTTGATTTTAACCAAAATTTCTAAAAATAATCATGAAGTCTGTATATTATCAGTTATTTATAATGAAAAATGTGTATCAAAAATGCTCATTTCCTGCACGCGTATCAAGACCACTGTGGATATGATTTCTTTCTACGGAAGAATAGACAAAGTGACAGATTGATAAACGAAATCTGTCATTTTGTCCATTATATCTGTCAGTATTGTCGTATAGACAAAATGCTGCGATGGTCGTGCAAAGCGTGATGGTATGTCTCACATTTTGCAATATCTTGGTCACCGTATCTCGGACAAATAAAATGTATCGGCTGATTTCGTCGGCCAACACGGCCGGGCGTGCCGTAAAGCCGTCTGCCGGATTTCATTTCAGCCGATCTTATGTTGCCACAAACAAAATCTCTGTTGACACATTCATTTGACCTCGGTTAAAATTGACAAGCGTTGACGACCTCTCTGGCTCAGTGGTTGAGCGCGTTGGTGCTCGAGCCGGGAGTTACGGGTTCGAATCCCGCCGAAGGAACAAAAAGCTATTCTGTGTTTCTGGATCACGGATGTGTATTAAATAAGTGTATAATATAATAAAATCTTTAATATTATAATATGTAATACTATGAAAGAATAAAAATATAATATACTTACTTCCCGTTGTCTGGTCCCGTAACACAAGTACTTTGCACGCGGCCAGATTGACGTGGTGTGAAGCATCTATAGATATAATAATAATTATTGTTTTTGTCCAAACGTTACTATATATAGTACATACTATTATAAACTATGTTTATAATATATATTTTATGTTTGTGGACTATAAATGATACACACCTTAAAATTGCAAACACAACCGAATTAAATATTATTAATTATTAATTTTAATAAGATAATCATATTATAATAATATTAATACCCACGTGAAGGAAAACCTTTGTAATCATATTTACAAAAATAATGCTAACGTTAGGTACATCTACTCACACCTCAAATCACACTATGGTGTTTGTACAACAACGTTAGGTACATCTACTCACACCTCAAATCACACTATGGTGTTTGTACAATAACGTTAGGTACATCTACTCACACCTCAGATCACACTATGATGTCTGTACAATAACGTTAGGTACATCTACTCACACCTCAGATCACACTATGGTGTCTGTACAATAACGTTAGGTACATGGCGCCCAACGTGGGGCCAATTGTTACGGGTGTTGTTAAAATAAAAAAAGGATCTCCGTGACAATAATATATATTTAAAAAAAAAGGGGTCGTGGGCAGAAGGCCGTACAGACTGGTCTAGCCTCTTGGTGTCAAGGTGGTGGTAAGGGGCTTTAAACCACGTGGGAACTTAGCTGAGGATCCAGGTGTCTAGCACGTGGCGGATGCGAGATAGGGCTCCAACTCCTGGAAGCTTCTCCGTCACCGCTGCGTCCGTTCGTCGTAGATAGATCGTCTCAATAAAAAAATAAATCCCCGTCCAATGACTATCAGCACTCTGAACTCCAGCTAGATATAAGTCCTTTTAATTGGTGCCTCGAATGCTGTAGTTGGCGGTGTTTCGTGCCCCAAATCAAGTTCCTGAAATATTCACGATAACGTGTCGGTAGGAGTCCGGTCCCACAGCCATGCGTGACTTTAACCCCAAACGATTAAAATATCACTGGCTGTGTGACCATTACAAATTGAAAAAAGATGATAAACAGATAATTAAGGCATGGATACAAATATCCTAATATTTTGACAATGAAATAATGTGAGATGAAACTACAAATGATATCATGTGGTATGGCTAATCAAATAATTGACAACTAATTTAGAAGGATGATATTTTACATGTAAGAATACTGCGTTTTAATACAAGCATGATTTTACAAACATTCACAACACAGATATACTAAATTACTCACCGTGATACACGGGATTAAGAAATATAAGATACTGGAAAAACTTCAACAATAAAAATTCTACTTCGTCTTCTAGCAGGAGGAAAAAAAGGCCCTGTCGTCTCGCGACAGCCCTTATATACTCCTACAGACATAATGTTTTTTTTTTTAACTGACAACTAGCGGTAATGCATAATCCAACCGCCACAATAAAGAAATATTGGAGATGAAGCTCTAGTTACAAAACCTTTGCCAATAGATGGCGTCGTCTAACATAATTTAGTTATTAAAGTTAGCAATAACAGCCAATAGATGACGCTAGGAGCGTCGTTATAAGTTATATTAATGCGTTAGAATGTAGCTATGCTACATACTCACACCTCAGATCACACTATGGTATCTGTATAATAACGTTAGGTACATCTACCCACACCTCAGATCACACTATGATGTTTGTACAACAACGTTAGGTACACTACCCACACCTCAGATCATACTATGGTGTTTGTACAATAACGTTAGGTACATCTACTCACACCTCAGATCACACTATGGTATCTGTATAATAACGTGAGGTACATCTACTCACACCTCAGATCACACTATGGTGTCTGTACACTAACGTTAGGTACATCTACTCACACCTCAGATCACACTATGGTGTTTGTACAACAACGTTAGGTACACTACCCACACCTCAGATCATACTATGGTGTTTGTACAATAACGTTAGGTACATCTACTCACGCCTCAGATCACACTATGGTGTTTGTACAACAACGTTAGGTACACTACCCACACCTCAGATCATACTATGGTGTTTGTACAATAACGTTAGGTACATCTACTCACGCCTCAGATCACACTATGGTGTTTGTACAATAACGTTAGGTACATCTACTCACACCTCGGATCACACTATGGTATCTGTATAATAACGTAAGGTACATCTACCCACACCTCAGATCACACTATGGTGTTTGTACAACAACGTTAGGTACATCTACCCACACCTCAGATCACACTATGGTGTTTGTACAACAACGTTAGGTACACTACCCACACCTCAGATCATACTATGGTGTTTGTACAATAACGTTAGGTACATCTACTCACGCCTCAGATCACACTATGGTGTTTGTACAACAACGTTAGGTACACTACCCACACCTCAGATCATACTATGGTGTTTGTACAATAACGTTAGGTACATCTACTCACACCTCAGATCACACTATGGTGTTTGTACAACAACGTTAGGTACATCTACTCACACCTCAGATCACACTATGGTGTTTGTACAATAACGTTAGGTACATCTACCCACACCTCAAATCACACTATGGTGTTTGTACAACAACGTTAGGTACATCTACTCACACCTCAGATCACACTATGGTGTTTGTACAACAACGTTAGGTACATCTACTCACACCTCAGATCACACTATGGTGTTTGTACAATAACGTTAGGTACATCTACCCACACCTCAAATCACACTATGGTGTTTGTACAACAACGTTAGGTACATCTACTCACACCTCAGATCACACTATGGTGTTTGTACAATAACGTTAGGTACATCTACTCACACCTCGGATCACACTATGGTATCTGTATAATAACGTAAGGTACATCTACCCACACCTCAGATCACACTATGGTGTTTGTACAACAACGTTAGGTACATCTACCCACACCTCAGATCACACTATGGTGTTTGTACAACAACGTTAGGTACACTACCCACACCTCAGATCATACTATGGTGTTTGTACAATAACGTTAGGTACATCTACTCACGCCTCAGATCACACTATGGTGTTTGTACAACAACGTTAGGTACATCTACCCACACCTCAGATCACACTATGGTGTTTGTACAACAACGTTAGGTACACTACCCACACCTCAGATCATACTATGGTGTTTGTACAATAACGTTAGGTACATCTACTCACACCTCAGATCACACTATGGTGTTTGTACAACAACGTTAGGTACATCTACTCACACCTCAGATCACACTATGGTGTTTGTACAACAACGTTAGGTACACTACCCACACCTCAGATCATACTATGGTGTTTGTACAATAACGTTAGGTACATCTACTCACACCTCAGATCACACTATGGTGTTTGTACAACAACGTTAGGTACATCTACTCACACCTCAGATCACACTATGGTGTTTGTACAATAACGTTAGGTACATCTACCCACACCTCAAATCACACTATGGTGTTTGTACAACAACGTTAGGTACATCTACTCACACCTCAGATCACACTATGGTGTTTGTACAATAACGTTAGGTACATCTACCCACACCTCAGATCACACTATGGTGTTTGTACAATAACGTTAGGTACATCTACTCACACCTCAGATCACACTATGGTGTCTGTACAATAACGTTAGGTACATCTACTCACACCTCAGATCACACTATGGTGTTTGTACAACAACGTTAGGTACACTACCCACACCTCAGATCACACTATGGTGTTTGTACAATAACGTTAGGTACATCTACTCACACCTCAGATCACACTATGGTGTTTGTACAATAACGTTAGGTACATCTACCCACACCTCAAATCACACTATGGTGTTTGTACAACAACGTTAGGTACATCTACTCACACCTCAGATCACACTATGGTGTTTGTACAATAACGTTAGGTACATCTACCCACACCTCAAATCACACTATGGTGTTTGTACAACAACGTTAGGTACATCTACTCACACCTCAGATCACACTATGGTGTTTGTACAATAACGTTAGGTACATCTACCCACACCTCAGATCACACTATGGTGTTTGTACAATAACGTTAGGTACATCTACTCACACCTCAGATCACACTATGGTGTCTGTACAATAACGTTAGGTACATCTACTCACACCTCAGATCACACTATGGTGTTTGTACAATAACGTTAGGTACATCTACTCATACCTCAGATCACACTATGGTATCTGTATAATAACGTAAGGTACATCTACCCACACCTCAGATCACACTATGGTGTTTGTACAACAACGTTAGGTACATCTACCCACACCTCAGATCACACTATGGTGTTTGTACAACAACGTTAGGTACATCTTCTCACACCTCAGATCACACTATGGTATCTGTATAATAAAGTAAGGTACATCTACCCACACCTCAGATCACACTATGGTGTTTGTACAACAACGTTAGGTACATCTACCCACACCTCAGATCACACTATGGTGTTTGTACAACAACGTTAGGTACATCTACTCACACCTCAGATTAATAGATCACATTATGGTGTTTGTTTAATAACAGTAGGTGTTGGTTTGAAAAAATTTTTGTCACACATTTGTCAATATGTCTTTCTCATTCCATAGACCACTTTTATAGCTTATCTAAGAGGTAAAACCTTTTGACAAAAGAACTCTTAGAAAGTTCAAACCTAAAAATTAAATAAATATTATGGTCGAATTTATACCACTAGGTAACCACTATAATATATAATAATATTATTATGTTCTCTAAACTTGAGGTGTAACATAAAATTGGTGCCTATTGACGGCTCAAAATTACAATGCATGCTAATATAATATGGTGTAACGACAAAAAAAAATGTTAATCCTTTGTATGTATATTGTGGAATATATCCCAGTAGGCAGATTTAAAACTGAAAATGATAAAAGACCTTTTGATGTTAGGTGTGTTTCTAAAATAACTTAGCTTTTATATAAGGTATATTTCCCAGAAAAACTCTAAAACTTTGAGGGTTTTGATTGTGCTTTTTGATCTGAGATTACTGATACTTGGATAAAACAAGGAAAATACTTGACTCCGTCACAATAACAGAATTAGCTCCGATTTATTATACGACGTTCCACGGAACCGTTAACGAGGCTGCGATCGGGAATCCTCGGGAATTTTCGGAGCACTTCGGATTTCGGAGCTGCCCTGACATGCGCAGAAGACGCCTCCCTTCAAATGCTATCAGTGAGCGGAGTAAGCCCGTTGTGGAACCGCGCCCGTGTTCGATTCCCGAAAATATATCGAATTGGAATAAATGTGATTGTGTTGTGTATGTGCAGTGAAATGAGTACTGTGTGTGAAACTGGTAGTGACTGTACCTGTCCCGTGATGGTGAGTACATGCGAGCACAAAAGAGGTTAAAATATACAGGACATCTGACATCGGAGATTATTTTTATCTGCATATACAGTGTGTGCCAAAACGGTAAAATTAATATACGATAATGCAACGATAGACGTTCTGGCACATAATTTATAGTCATTAAGTTAGGTATTAAAAATATTGACGCATAAGCAGATGCGGAAATTTAAATGAGGCCATCCAAATTTGCCATAATAACATGAAAATGACTTATATTTAAGAGTCCCCTGTATATCAAATAAAATAAATATTCCTTAACATAATATTAATTAACCATATATAGATACATCAGATGTTGGATGATAAGATTGTAAAAACTTGGATAAGATACTGTTCTAAAGTGAGGTATCGCGGTTTAAGAATAATATGACTTTAAAAGGTTTACCTACTCAAATATGAACATAAAAATATTTTATGTCAAAATTGACGTTAGCTTGCTAGAGACGATAAGTTCCGGCTATCTGATTGAAGTTGAATGTAATTTTTCGTTGCACAGTTGGCAAATGTTTTAATAATATGAAAGTATGTAATAATATTATTTTATATTACTTTCATATTATTAAAACATCTTAATGGTTAATTTTGTGTAAGCGCGATAAGTACACTAGTTCGAATCCCGCCAAGGAACTTTGTAATTTAATACTATCAAATGTAGCTCTTCTTTGTAGATTTGTGAACGCTTAACTATACTGTCCGAGCGATAAAATAAAAGCACGTAGCGTCGCGTGAATTTACTATATCAAATAAAACTTAATAAATGTCTCCTTGCCAGGACCATATCAACCTTATGTTTGTTGAATTGAGATTAGTTTAGCGCAAACATTTTCGAGTGGTCCACAATTGTCAAATCCATTATAACTACCGTCATACGACCCTTATAATTCCGGCTGGTAGCTTACAATCAGGTGCGGGTATTGGACATTCAGGTATAATAGTAACGAGGGCGCTATTCATTTAAATTAATTGAATACTTGGCGAAGGCCTAATGAAAGACCGAATTGGACGCAATTATAAAGGCTGGAAGGTCATACTGACCTGAAAATCCAATGCCGCGCCCTTGAGCGAACCTGTCGGCAAAGAATCTAACGACTATTATTTGTACCGGTGCTGGATTTGCAGGCTGGACGATCAGTATGGCCCTGATGCTGGTTTTATCTTAGATGGTGTGTACCAAAACGTGTGACGTCCTCTGTGGCTCAGTGGTACAGCGCGTTGGTGCTCATGCCGGTGGTCGCGGGTTTGAATCCCCCCGAAGGAACAAAAAAGTTTTTCTGTGTTCCTGGGTCATGGATGTGTATTAAATATGTGTATAAGATAATAAAAATCTCAAATATATGTGTAGTATAAAAGTATTATATATACTTCCCATTTTCTAGTACCTGTAACACAAGTTCTTCGGATACTTAGCACGGGGCCAGATTGACGTGGTGTGAAGCGTCCATAGATATTATTATTATTATTATTATTATTAATAATAAAAATTTCATCGAAATCCTTTCAGTAGTTTTTGCGTGAAAGAAGTAACAAACATCTATCCATACATCCATCCATCTATCTATCCTCACAAATTTTCACATTTATAATAGTAGTGGGATTTTTTCATTATATTACATATTTTTATTGCCTACCTAAGAGGCAAAAGAACGTTGAAATAAATTGAAACTTAAAAGTTAAAAAAAAGATTACAACCTCTTCCTCCTCTTCTCTAAAACCTCTGATCACTTTAGAAGATTTTAACTGTATATCAAACAAATTTAATTAATATTAAAAGCAAAATTTCCATAAAATGTTAATTAAACTGCTCATAATTTGAATCCAATACAAGTGAAGAAAAAGGGAAATAAAATGTAACCTATTTCACGTTTTATTCTCTTACAGAGCGTAGATTTATATTTATTAATAAACTTTTTACGAGTGAGTCACTGCCTTTTTGATATTTACGGCATAATCAACTTAAATGATACAGCTTTTTATTATATAGTACATTGGATGAAAATTGTCTTTTCATATGACGTTCATATAAGCATGTTCCTGTTCATGTTCCTTGATTTCCACGTTTATATAGATTTCTAGATCATTTCCAATTAGAACTTGAACTAGAAATCATGAATCCCACAAAAACATTAAATGAAAAAAGGCAAGTCTTAACAAAAATTTTTAAGAAGAAAGCAAGTCAAACTTGATAGTCCATCTAATTAGTAACTTATTAAATTATTGTGACTGTGTTTGGGTAATTTGTTTTTTATAATAATTACACTAGATGTTGCCCGCGCGTGTGCACTTCGTGCGCTCACAAATCTTGCGGGAACCGTACACTTTTCCGCGATAAACAGTAGCCTATGTCCTTCCTCGTAGTCTACTCTATACTAGGGGTGATCCAAAAATAATGATAATCAAATATTTGTAGAGCACATAAAATTATGAAAAATTTTACGCTATATAAATATTGAAACGCTACGTTTTGTGTTAAATCCCACGCATGAAATCGCATCGCAGTTTTACTGTCACGAATTCGCGTTACGTCGTTTCGCAGTTTTGTGGACAAGCCCTAAGACGCGCACTTAAAAGTATACAATGCGTATCTGAGTATATTTCTAATATACGGATAAACAAATGCCATCCATTGATCCATTTTTGTTTATCCGTGACGTAATAGAAAGGCCGGCCCATTTCGCTGTAAACTGTTTTCGCACCGCATTTCCTACAGAGCACCAAACCATTTGCGTAAAAGCGATACACCAGTCCATTAGCTAAGATTTTTCCCCCAGATTCCGAAGGTTTCATTGACAGGGATGTAACGTTTTAGGATAAGGATTAATATTTGTTTTTATAATTTTTTAATATTAATGATTTGATTTTTGATGCATTTAAGAGCCCTTAAAGTTTAAAAATAAGTCGAGTTGCTGAATAGAGTAATTTGAGGCAACTAATATTCCATTGTTTCAGATCATTAATTATTTCACTTTTGAAGTAGGTACTATGGTTCTCGTACTAAAGTAGAATTGGACCAATCACATCGTTCCTACTGGAAATAATAATGTGCTTCAAAATAGCTCTCGATCGTTAGGTACAGTTCACACCGAAACTAAACGATACGCGACGCGGCGTTGCATTTTTAAAGATAGCTATTTAAAATTGAAACTTTCACTACACAAATAGATACTCGTTTCATGTGACTTAGGTCATACACAGTTCGTGCGCAATGCAGCGCGTTGCAACTTGACTTTCAGACTCTTACAATGAAATGTGTATCTTTTTGTGTTCCGAATAAAGTTTAGCGCCAAGCGTAATGCTTGTCATTGCGGTGTAAACTGACCCTTAGAGACTTAACAAAGTGATGCTCCTAATTTCCTTTGTGAGAAAACTGTTTTAAAACACTTTTTAGATACTGTAATCATTAAAAATATTAAAATACTTGTGTTAGTCAAAAGTTTTAAGTTAAAAATGTTGAATTAATATCCAATCTACTCAGCTCTTTGACATTTCAGTTAACTCGGATTAACCCGGCCGGTCGGTACCTAATTTATTTTTCTTGCTAAAAATGTATATTTTTTTATGTTTGTGTATTTTGAACATAATTTTATATTCAAACTATTTCCATTAACTTTTTTATGGATTCAATACTAGGTGTATTATATCAAGATTCTGAATTTGAATTATGTATGCTGTGTAGCGTTGTACAGAGCACAAGTTAAATTAGTTTTTTATTATGATCCACGATCTAGAAATTTATTTTGAAACTCTCAAAGTTAGTTGAAATCCTGAAATGAATATTATATTTTCTACTTTAATTTATACAGTACCTGGGTAACCGCGCTTTGCTCGGAGTTCTGATAAATTTAAAAAAATATAAAGAATGGCAAAATTTTTTATCTTACCGCGATTTGAACCCACCACAAACTTTCGAACACATTCCGAAATTTTCAAACAAAGCAAAAATTATGCATACGCATACCAAACTGCCAATCGAACTGTATGTCAGTCCGATTTTCAGTTTGGTATGTATATATTAAAAATTATTGATATTACATTGTTGCACGATGAAATTATATTATATAGTGAAAAATGCACAGATTCCCAGAGACGAGATTTAGCTAGATCGATTTTTCTCCCCCAAAACTCCCTGCATAGGTCTAAATTTCATAGTAATACTTGCACCTGTTTTAGAGAAACTGATTATAAATATACCAGATTGTCTGATTTAAAGTACAAGTACCTGGTTGAAGGAGCTCTTCTCAGTGTTTTAGTAGAATGTTATAATAATTAAAAATAAACAAAAAGATATAAAAGAAGAAGAAATAATATGAATCACAAAAAAAATTTTATAATAACCACGGGTTCGAATCCCGGTAAGATATTTTTTTTGTTAAGATATTTTTCCGAATTTCCAACGCATACCAAGCTGCTAATCAGACTGGCGTAAGAGAGTCGAAATTATTCATAATAATATATTAATGCACGTCAAAATAAAAAAAACGCTTAAAAATGCGCAGTTTCAAGGGATAGGGATAGTTACCATAGTTGTGATCAATTCTAATTATTATTGTTGTGGTTGTAAATGCCATAAGGTATTTGTGTTTTTAACTGAGTGGGATAATTTTACAAATGTTAAATATTTACAATAGGCAAGTTTCGTCTATCAAAATCAAATGATATTAATTTGTTATTTATATAGTTTCGAGTTATTAGTATATTAGTTTACAGACTTTTGGTTAGTAATACGAATACAATATTATTTTGTTAAATAAATATGCGATTTAATTATAATTTCGAAAATAGAACTGTAGTTTTACTATCTCTATATCACGTGACCTAAATATTTTTATATAGCCGCCATATTTTTCTTGTAAGTGACGTCATAAGAACATAATCAAATCGAATAAACAAAAGCGAAAGGTAAATCTGAAGTTCATGCACTACACACGCACATGTGACATTTATTTGTTTCTGTTCTTATGACGTCACGATAATGGCGGCTGTCGTTTTGGCGCAAACATTTGTCGTTTAAATTTTAATCACCTCTTCTTTGCATAAAGAGATATTATTTCCAGGAAATAAAAATACTAGCTAACTATAGAATCGATACAAACATTTTAAAATATATTTGAAAAAAATGTAGAATAGCGAAAAAAAATTGAATCTAATAAGATTTGTTGTGATTTTTTAGAGACTAAGAATTTAAAAATTTGTTTCAAGATTTAAGTTTATTTAGACCTGCTAAATTGCTCCTCCCCAGCTCGTCTCTTAGCATCCGCTGAGCCGGAATCGGGATACTGCCTCCAGGCTCTCCCGTCATCCAATGTCGGAACTCTGTTGGATAACCACACCTTCACACTATCGGTCAGTCTGCGCTTAGGAACCAACGAACCCCCTCGCTGCCACTGTGGCACCACGGTGGACCGGCAAGAACACCATGGACTGTCATGCCGCCGCAGTTCCGGCCGCCAGTCCCGCCATGCCTCCATAAATGACGTCATCCGAAGGACTCTTGCCACTGTCAACGTGCCGGCCACACTCGAGCCGAACGGTATCGCACGTGACGGCGGCAAGAGACCTGATTGCATGACCCTCATTCCGTGGAGCCATGGAAGGCTGCTGGTGTGGGACGCTACCTGTGTGGACACGCTGGCGGTGTCACACGTGACGGCCATTGCAAGGGTAGCGGGGGCGATAGATGCACACGCCGAGACCCACAAAAGGCGGAAATATGAATCTATCGGTTATGGTTATATATTTTTGCCTTTTGGCGTCGAAACTATTGGTCCGTGGGGCCCGTGTTCCAAGCTCCTTTTTAAAGATTTGGCCAAAAAACTGGTCGACAAAACCAATGACCCTAAGGCTGGCGCTTACCTCGGCCAACGTATCAGTTTGGCCATACAGCGAAATAATGCTGCCAGCTTCTTAGGTACTCTATCCGCAGTCTCCGACTTAGATACAGCTTTTTATCTGTAGCCTTTTTTTATTTAGACAATAAGACTTTAATATAATTAATATAATAAGACTTTATATATAATTTAGATATTTTAACTTGGTCTTCAATTTTTTTTCCCGAAATAATTAAATAAAAGTGCCACCTAGCATAAAGTAGATGTACTATTAACCTTATTTTATTATTGCTATCGAAGAATAGGTACCGCTATTTTTAATAAACATTACATTTTCTTTAGATAACTTCTAAATGTCAGACCATAACTATCAAGGGTTATAACCTAGAATTGGGTCCCCTAATGCGAAGTACAAGCACCTTAATATACTTCTCGGTACTTTTAGACTTAGATGACAAAGTTTCCTAGGAGAGTTCATAATTTGTTTGCGATGTAGTCTATATAAAATGGCCAAGAAAAATATTTGTCTCTTTTGTGTCTTTAATTATACTGCCTAGTTTAACACAGTGTACACATTGGCTACCTTTTAAACAACATAAACTAAAATTTAAGTTCACTTTTCTGTAAAGTTATTAAGTTTCGACACTAAAGACCGAGACGCGACGCAGCGCGCACTTTTAAGATAGTGGTCCATAATTAAACTTTATTTACGACAATTAAGCAGGTGTGTTATGGAGCTCCGTAACCGCAACTGAAACTATAGAATATCCGATATGAAAAAAAATACCGAATCCGATATAAAGCTTTGGATAATTTTAGATATAGGTGGAGTACGAGTATAAATAAGACGTGTTATGGCATGTTATTCTCATATGCCGGCGAAGCCAACTCACTATATTTTAAGTCCAAATGAATACCTAATCTTTTAAAATGCAATTAAGTTATATAATATGCATTTTATTTACATTCCACATAAATCTTATATCTGATAATCCGAAAAAACCTAGAGCCGAAATGTCATATTCTTAACATTTCTGCACTCAGATACACGTTTCAATGTAGAGCAGCGCCATGCTGCGCAGCGCGGTGTAGTTTGCAATTTGAACTCTTGCAATAAAACTTTTTATCTTTTTGTGTAGTATATAAAGTTAAATATTGAGTAAGTACCTAAAAAAGCGATTGCAGCGTCGTGTATCTGTGTGAACTGACGCTAGGGCAACATACTTTTTACACTGAGCATTTATCCACGTTATAATGAAACTAAAACAAAAACGCTTCATAAAAACTCCACAAAAAACTTGTTCATCAGCTGAACTCCAGTTACGGTAATTTATTTATAATTATCCAGGGAACCCTAAAAAGGCGGGCAAAGCCCAGTAATTACTTGGCTCTAAAAATCCTTTTTCCACTGAAACCAGTCGAGTTTCTAATTTACAATCTTAGCCTAATTTCTCTTATGTTTGTTGAAATAAGGTCGACTTGCATACAGCTTTTTGCTTATTTCTTTATTATAAACCTGATTTTTATGCTTTTAAAGCTTCTTGAATATAATGAAATTAACCTTTAACTATTAAAGCAATTAAACTCAACTTACCTACGTATCTGTAAATGTTAATTTTAATTAAAAGTAACATTTACTTTTCTTATGAAGTTTTTTTTTAATTCATTATAATAATATCAGATGTTAATTTTAAAAAAAACCAGCACATGAAAGGCCTTTTTTATGGAATCGTAGGCACTTAAAAAATAGTAAAATTTCAATATGGTAAAAAAATATTTCTTCATTTCCAAAATATTTTGCAAACTTCAGCTCCAAAATTAAAAATTCGTAATAAAAGAAAAAATATTCAAAATATTTTTTCGTTTTTAGCTTTCTCGAATAATAATTATTAATAAATAAATAATAATATTAATTGTTTTTGCATCTTACAGCTCTCGGAACACGCGACTGTTGAGCCTTTTTTGAATATCTTAACTTCACAACTTTTCGAGATAGGTATAAGGGGATCGCATTTTGTCACGAAATCGGAGTATACACAAAAGCGAACGAAAAGACATTTCCAATGTGAAAAGAACTCCAAAAATATATTGTCAGCATAAAAAAAAAAAAATTGAAATTTCCTGATCTTATACAATACATTTTCAAAAATGCTTAAATGTTAATAGTTTATAAACTATTTACGCAAACCAAAGATCAAACATCTGTAATTGTCCTAAAAATATAAAAAGCACTAAAAAGATTTAAATTTTTAGTCTTGTACCCACCCATAGAATGTAATTCAGAAGGTCTTACATTAACTCATTCACTGTTACGATTTTTTAAGTTTTTAAATAGCAGACGCTTGGTGAACTCCACAAATAATAAAACCTCAAATCATATTCATCACGCTGAGATGTCACCTCCCATTAAACAGCAATAACACAAAGCGAACAAAACGTTACAAAGACGACAATAGAACAAAAAAGATAAAAGAGGAAAAGGATAAAGAAATCAAATGTCACCGGGTCAAAAACTTGTCAAGATATCATAATCGATTATTTCGTAATAAATGAAAAGGCTTCGAAGTATTGTTAAACAGACAAGTTATTTACTGTCAAAGTAATATATCAAAGGTAAAATCAGAGCGTTATAATAGCGAACTGTACACGTACACTTTGGACCGCGGGAAATAGGACGCGCCGTTCTAACCCGCGCGCTAAAACTAACGTATTTACATGTTCGTCGATGACAACGCATTTTCCACAGTTTTAACCACGCGCTATGACGTATTCTGACACATTCGGTGAGATGCACGCAGTCAAAACCAAGGACGAGTTTGATGTCATAATTAGCACGACAGTTCGATCAGCAGTCCCAACCGCATAGATCCGGCTGCGGTTAGGAACAGTCACATGTGCGGTCCGAACTGTACGTGTGCATGGCGCTATTGTTTGTGACACTATCTACGTGATTTAGAACTATACACGACAGTATATTCATGATTTAGGTACACGTAACTAACAACTAAATGACGGACTTAGTAATTGATTCTTGTGAATTTATGATTATTAACATTTACATGAATAGAACCTTTAGTTTTCATGTAGGAATAAAACCAGCCTAGTGCGAGACGGACTCTCGCACGAAGATTTCCGTACAAAACGAATGAAACGAAGTAAGGCTCATGATTTTGGCAGTCTATATATGTATGTATGTTTGTTTTACCTTAGCGCCTAAACTTCTGATTCGATTTTGATAAATCAGGTGTCAATAGTTTGGTTATACCTAATAGCCCGGTTAACATAGGCTATATTATAATTTCCGTAGTCGGGTTATATTATCTATACATGATATATAGTTAAATCCCAACAGACTACAATAAATACACTAAAAACTCTATGCACAGAATTTTCAAGCAAGAAATCGTCCATAAAATCAAGAAAAACAAAGTCAAATCTAAAGTCCAAAACACATGCAAAATGTATCTTGACGAAAGCTACAATAACTTGCACATCGATACATTGAGCGTCGAAGAGAGTAATCCCTATATAACATCAGTATAGAATATTCAAAATGAAGAAAACTATATACAAGACAAGACACAAACTACGGAATTAGAGAAAGCGTCTGTGGTAAAAATAGCCACTTACTTAACTTACGAGGGCGGGTCAATAAGTCCGTGACTTTTGGAATAAAACACAGATTTTTTGATAAATAAATCATTTTATTTTTCAACGTAGTCCCCCTTGAGCTCTATACACTTTGTCCAACGCTTCTCCAATTTTTTTATCCCTTCCAAAAAATACGATTTGTCGAGGTCCTCAAAATAGGCCTTTGTTTGCGAGATGACTTCATCATTGGAGTCAAATCTTTTTCCACCGAGCCATTTTTTCAGGTTTGGGAACAAGAAGTAGTCACTCGGAGCCAAATCTTGAGAATAGGGTGGATGTGGGAGCAATTCATAGCCCAATTCATGGATTTTTGCCATGGCAACTGCACATGTGTGCACCCTTGCATTGTCTTAGTGAAAAAGAACTTTTTTCTTTGCCAAATGAGGTCGGTTTTTTTTCAAATCCTCATTGAAGCGGTCCAATAAGTTGGCATAATATTCCCCATTAATTGTTCTTCCCTTTTGAAGATAGTCAATGTGGATTATCCCACGTGCATCCCAAAAAACAGTCGCCATAACTTTATTGGCTGACAAACCCACCTTGGCCTTCTTTGGCGCCGATTCAACCTTAGAAACACACTGTTTTGACTGTTGTTTGGTCTCTGGTGTATTGTGATGGATCCATGTTTCGTCCACGGTTAAAAAACTCCTCCATATTGTGATTAAACAACGCCAAACCTTCCTGTGAAGTTGTTACACGATTGCGTGTGTGGTCGACTGTGAGCAAACGCGGCACCCATCTTGCGGAAAGCTTTCTCATGCCCAAGTGATCATTCAAAATTGAAACCACTGAGCCATGCGAGATGCCTATGGCTTCCACAATCTCTTGCACTTTCAATCTTCGGTCGGCCAACACCATATCGTGAATTTTTTCGTTTGTTTCGGGTGTAGAGACCTCAACTGGGCGTCCAGGACGTTCGGCATCTTCAGTGCTTGTAAGGCCACAACGAAATTCAGTAAACCACTTTTTTACCATTGAAATCGATGGTGCAGAGTCCCCATAGTATTTATCAAGCTTAGTCTTGGTCTCGGTAATGGTTTTTTTTCGGAAAAAATAATGCTTAATAAGCACACGAAATTCACTTTTTTCCATTGTTTCCTTAAGTTACTGGATAGTCTGATAAAGATAGCTGTAAAACACAAACCAACTGACGCAGCAAGTTCAAATTTTGATAGGAGTCAACTGACAGATGCCTGTTGACAGGAGTAGTGTTGCTTTTTCAGTAAGGAGGTTAAAAATTCAAAAAGTCACGGACTTATTGACCCGCCTTAGTATCAAACTTAAATATTGCTTCATATTTTTCAAGAAAAAATAAGTCTCGTGGGGGAGTATGTATCTATATTAAAAAATCAATAAACTTCAAAAATATAACATGGATCTCAGATATGGCAGTAGAATCCCATTTTGAATGTTGTGGTATAATAATTCCAGATAATAATTGGTATATTGTTTGTATTTATCGTGCACCAAGTGGAAATTTTAACTTGTTTATTGAAAAATTAGAAATCCTATTATTTAAACTAACCATTAGAACTAGAACAACTTTTAAAAAACTATTTATCTTGGGAGCTTTTAATATAGACATGCTTGTAAATAATAACAAAACTGAGATATTTCAAAACGCACTAAAAAAATTTAATCTTTTCTTAACTCTTAACCAACCAACTCGAATAACGTCTCACTCTGCAACATGCATAGACAATATTATAATAAACCATAAAAAATGTACATCAGAAATATGGGACCTAGAGATTTCAAACCACACAAGCCAAGTGGTCAAAATACCATGCAGTATTAGCTACAGAGAAAAATATTGGTATACAATGAGACGCAATGTTAACTATCATATAGAAATATTCTTAAAATATATTTCCCAAGTAAATTTTAACAATGCATATAAATTAAATAACCCTAACTTAGCTTATGAAACATTTATCAATCTATTTCAATTAATATATGAACTATGTGTCCCACTACAGATGAAAAAAGTTTTTCACAAAAGCCAAAAACCATAGAAAACCAAAGGTATATTAAAGTCTACAAAAATTAAAGGAAAGCTTTATATTCATGCGAAAAAAAATTACAATCTTGAAATAAAAAATAGATACTCTCGATATTGTCAAATACTTATACGCGTTATTAAATTATCAAAAAATATGCAAATATTAAATTTATAGCAAAAAGCACTAATAAAACCAAAGCAACATGGCAACTAATAAAAAAACAAACACAAAGAACACGAACACTTAAGCCTACTATTGATTACATTATACAAGATGAAAAAATTATAAAATCACCACATAAACTCGTCCACACTCTTAACAACTTTTTTATAAAACAAAATTGCAGTTCAGAATTACTAAACAAAAATAAAATGCTTTCCAAAAGGGACCCTAATAGCATTTTCCTATACCCTACAGATTGCGAAGAAGTAACTAAAATAGTAAAAGGTCTAAAAAATAAAACAAGCTATGGTTATGATAATATACCGATAAAGGCAGTTAAAAAAAGTATCTCCTATATAGTAAATCCGCTTGTACACATTATAAACCTTATGCTGGAAACTGGTGAATTTCCAAAACAATTAAAAAAAGCTGTAATAAAACCTATACATAAAAAAGGTTCCACTCATGACATGAATAACTACAGACCGATAGCATTGTTGCCAAGTATTTCTAAAATTTTTGAAAAAATTATTTATAATAGATTAATGCAATTTTTAAATTGCAACAAAATTTTAAGTGAAAACCAATTTGGATTCCAAAGGAATAAAACCACGTCTTTGGCTATATTTAAACTATTTCAATCAGAATGGAATAATATGAACGACAAGAAGAAATGTGCTGCAATATTTATCGACCTGTCAAAAGCTTTTGATTGTGTAAAATTTAATATACTCCTGATTATATTAGAAATTATTGGAGTGAGAGGCACAGCATTAAAACTAATCGAAAGCTATTTAAATGACAGATGACAAGCTACTGCAATAGAAACATATGATTGCGCTACAAAAATGTTAGAGGTGATTATGTCCAGCTTCGAAAAGGTATTACTCGGTGTACCTCAAGGTAGTATAGTAGGGCCGCTCTTATTTTTACTCTACATTAATGAACTTCCTAACATTATACCTAAACACCTTAGCATCATGTATGCCGATGACACGACAATATTTATAAGAAATGAATATGCATCAGAGGAAGACTTCAGAAAGGAATTAAATGAAATCTTAACAACTATCACTAATTGGCTCAAATCACTAAATCTAAAAGTTAACCTCTCAAAAACCAATGTTATGCAATTTAAAAGTTACCAAAGTAAACCTTCCATGCTCAACGTTGAAGTATCAAACGTTGCTATTGAGGAAGTAAACCAACTACGTTTTCTTGGCGTCACAATAGACTAGCATCTAAGCTGGAAATCACATATAAACAATATAAATAAAAAAAATTCAAGTGCCTGCTACGGCCTCTCTATCCTTGCCGAGACAACAAATACAGATGTCACAAGAAGTGCCTATTTTGGAAACGTGTACCCATTGCTGCTTTATGGGATTATATACTGGGGTAATTCAACAAACGTCAAGTCTACATTTACACTCCAAAAAAAATGTCTTCGAACTATATACAACATGCATAACACAGAATCTCTAAGGGACTTATTTAGAACAAACAATTACCTGACACTGACTGGCATATACATCCTTGAATTATGTCTATTTGTAAAAAATAATATAGAATACTTTAGCTTCACATCGGAAACAAATAGAATCTTACGCAATAAATATAAATACAACTTATCTCTTCCAAAAATTAATAATATGATTTTCTACAAAAGTGCTTATATTACTGCTATACGAGTTTACAATCATTTACCTACAGAAATAAAAGAATTAAATGGACTTAAATTCAAAAATAAACTAAAAAAATGGTTAATTGCAAATTAATTTGGACGAATTTTTCAAAGAAAAATGACTAACTAATTATAAATTGTGCCTAATATAAGTATGTATAATAAAGAGGTAAAATGATAAATATTATATTTTGTTTTGTTTCGATTTTTAAAAAAATATTAACTACTAATTATTGTAATTTTATGCTTATGAAATGACTTTTAATAATAATTATGTATTATAAATTAGGATTCAATGTTATGTATTTTAATCATTATAAAAACAAATCTATTATTATTGTAAAATGAAATTACTCGGATGAGTGCTCTATGTTTCCCTAGTGTTTACTTTTCATACAAATATTGCATGCCCGAACGGGTAAACTGTCGAAACCATCAATCTGTAACACCTTTGTAACACAGTTTTAAGCAATCAATATTTCTTTGTCTTTGTCTACAAAAATGGTTGTCTGTTAAGTCGGTTTACGGATAATTTTACGTGATAATGTCATCTCAAGCCGAACGCATAGGCCGATCGTGCCTCTCTGTCGCTTGTTCCGCGCTCTCGCTTGCACGCTCGGCTCTGGTGGAACGTGAAAAATTTTTGATGCGTGTAGCCGGCGTTCGTCGATTTGTAATACGTTATTACGTCAATAATAAAGTTTTTAGTCAAAGTTAAAGTAAAAAAAATCATTATTCTAAGTTTTTATATAGTATTAATATACAATTTCTGAACGTCGCTATACATGATGCCTACCATCGTTTTGGGATCTAGCCCTGCGAGAAGAACTGGCGTAAGAAACTCGCGCGGGGCCATCTTTTACCAAAAAGATGAGAATTGTTATTTTAGAATAAAAAAGGGATATAACAATGTTATTACTAAAACTACATAGCAAGAGTACTACAGTACATACAAGTAGCCTTGCACGTGGTCATCCTATTCCCATGGTGTGCGATCGTCAAAAAATCATTGACTTTGACAAGCTTATTAAAGCTTTAGTACACAAACACGTTCTTTAACTACTTTTTAAATTTATTCATAGACAGATTTTGAACGTTTTACTGGGCTTCTATTTTATAGACGTATACATTGACCTTTAATAGATTTACTAACTCTACTTAGTCTGATCAACGACATATGTAGTCTGTGTTTATTTCGAGTGTTCCTACAATGATTATTGCTTTTCGTACTATCATACTTAATTTTTTTCTTACATACAACACAATATTATCCGAAATGTATTGAGAAGCGACGGTCAGAATTCCTATTTCTTTATACTTTTCTCTTAGAGATTCAAATCAAGACATTTTGTAAATCGAACGTACTGCTCGCTTCTGCAGCACAAATATTGTATTAATGTCGGCGGTATTTCCCCATAAAAGAATGCCGTAAGACATTCTACTGTGAAAAAGTATATTTCGTTGCTATAGCGGCAGCAGGAAACTGGAAAAAAGTGTATAATTTTTTTGTAATAGCTTATATTTTCTTTTTGAAAGGGCATTTTAAACAATGTTGATTTTATAAGAAACTTTGATACATGACTGTTTTACTATATATAAGCTGATAACTGATATACAAGCGATTATATTTTTGATTACCACTAAAAGGCTGACTACTGGTGCCCTTACCCTACATCATCTGTGAAAATTTCAGCTGTCTGGCTATCACGGGTCATGAGATACAGCCTGGTGACAGAGGGCACGGACAACGGAGTCTCAGTAATAGGGTCTCGTTTTTACCCTTTGGGTACGGAACCCGATAAATGTAAGCGTCATTACACACTATGGGCATAATATATTTTTGTCTAAACTTTTCTATTCTATTTAGCCGAGTACATTGTAATTGTATACATGACTTTTTTTTCTACGTGACAACTAAAGGTCGATTCAACTATTATAATGAAATATGTTAAAAAAATGTAGTCGAGTCTTCGCACGTTTTGAGGCATATCATGCTTTCTTAACAAAGGTTACATAGAATCTATTTAGTATTCTGTAATAAGGGTCAGCTCACACCGAAACGAGGCGCGACGCAGCGGTGCATTTTCAAGATAGCGATTCAAAATTGGACTTAATTCACAACATAAGAGGGTGTGTTGCAAGAGTTCGAATTTCGAGTTTCACCGGGCTGCGTAGCGCGACGCCGCTCTTGCAATGAAACGTATCGTCTAGCCCCATCTCGGTGTGAATTGACGCTAAGCTTCTTTCGCGACCTTTAACAGGTTCTGTCACCTGAAAACTTTTGGCAAGTGTGTAATAGGCATGTTGCCTAAAAATTTTTTTTCGTCTATTAGATGTAAGACAACATGTTAATAAACAATCTAGAACCCATTTTCGTATATCTTAAAAAATAACGAAGATACAAACAATTTAAATTTACATTATGAAAGAGAGAGATATATCGGCCTGTGACGTCACGAGTTGCACCCGCCATACATTTGACATTACAAAATGTGTGGCGGTAGCAACTTGTGACGTAACAAATCGTTTTGCGAGAAAGAGATGGGCAGTATTTTTTATTTGTTTATAATTTTTTATCGCGTCAGTCTAAACACTCATTTCTTTTAGATTTATGTATCTTTAATTAACAATTTTAAAATTTAATTTATAAAAATTTGATATTCTACACTAGGCAACATCCCTATTGTGTAACAAAAGAATAATGTTTCATGGTCGTCTTTGCTCCACTCCATAACTGTAAGACACCTGCGAGGCAGTTTATGAAGCTTCCAAGTAAATCATATCGCATATTGAATTCCTCCCGGAAAAGTCCGCGCAACACCTGGCACTTGTAAACGAAATGAAACATTTTAATATAGGAGCGTTGCACGAAAAGTCAGAATTTACAATTCCAGGAATCAATTTTAAATGTTTGAGAATGCGCATAATGTGTTTTGAAGCGAGTTCGGTGTAAAATTAATGTGAAACATGAAATGCTTGTGCAATAAAATCGAACTAAATTGTGGAAATTGCAACGTCTTTGTTTATGGTTTTTTCATGTACACTTGTCATCATGGACCATTTACAGCAGGGATCCCCAAACTATTTTGGACAAGTGACCCCTTTTCCAAAATGAAATGTTATCTCAGACCTCCATGGCCAAATTACATACTTATATTATTATATTATGAATAAGGGGGTTGATCTTAAAGATCAACCCCCTTATTCATAATGGTCCACTAACTTAAAACAGCTGCTACAAAGTGTTATTTTTCATTCTGACTTAGGTCAATAGAAGAAGACAGAGTAATTAGCAATGCCTAAAGTTAGCAGACTATTATGAATAAGGGGGCCTATCTTTAGTTTTTTCCTATTGATACAAAATACCTAGGTACTAAGGTACCAACTGGAAAACTTTGCACTTGGTTAAGTGAGTAAAGTTGACTTCATTTTCTCATCAAAATTCAACAAAATAAAAAGACATACAATTCAGTAAATATCAAGTTTAATTTATAATGATTATTACACATTAAGTACTTAAAGAATCTTATGTAGGTAGGAAATTATATTTAAAAAAGTATTAATTCGCAAAGAGAAAATAAAACATTCAGTGTGATGGATGATCCTGGTGACTATCTACCAATCTAGCTACATCCGGTTCAATATTGGTGAGTTGCAGCCTTAAATCTCCACGTTCGTTGATTTTCAAACGGTTTCTTTGTTTCGTCGAAATGTTGATGTGAACACTGAAGCTTTTTTCAACTAGGTATGATAATGGAAAAGCGATAAGTTATTTTTCAGCAATGTTCCACAATGTAGAATACAGTGATTCAATGTTGCGTTGCAACTAGAACTTCTGATAGCCTTGGTTGAACTTTTGCTTAAGCTCTACGTCTGTGCTGATGGTAATCAACTCTTCTTGTATTATTACATTGGCTTCTTCTATGGCTGTGGTACTGTATGGATTTATTATACATTGAGGAATTTTTAAATTTAAAAGATCCTCAAACCTCTCCGTAAAATCCTTGTGTAATGCGTCCAAGTGAGTATATAATAAAATGTCATCAACTTGAAGCATTTCTGGTAATTTTGACAAATGCGGAAACTGCGAATATTCTTTTCTGCCTAAATTTTGTTTATAAAGGATTAGTTTACCCACGAATGCCGATATTATTGATTTGTTTAATCAAGTTAAGATCGTCACCCTGCAGCTGCAAATTAACTTTGTTGAACATTCCAAAGATATCAGTCAAGTAATAAATATCTGTTTTCCAATTGTTCAGATTTCCTTTCAAATTCGGATCTTTTTCTTGTAAAAACTACAACACAGATTAAAAAATGGCTGAAAATCTGTCTACACAGCATTAAGCATTAAGAGTTCTAAGCAAGAGCCTCTTGGTAACCAGCGAACCTCAGTGTGTAGAAGTAATCGAGTAAAGACTTCGTCGTTTTCCTCACATAGCTGAGCAAATAACCGAGAGTTCAAAGAATTGCTTCGAATCTTGTTGATATCGTTTATTACATATTGTAAATCACGCCTGTGAATCACGCATTAAATAACCAGTACATCAGGCACTTAAAGAAGTGAGCTATAAAACCACGATGACGACCAACCATAGACGGTGCACCATCAGTCGCAACAGAAACAATGTTCTTCCATGGAATAGCTTCGTCAGTAAAAAAATGTTCCACGGTCTGAAAAATCGATTTTCCTCTGGTATTAGTCTCTAAATATGTAGAAAAAAGTTTTTGGCACATATTTTCATCTTTGATATATCGAACATATCCTAACAACACAGCTTCATTGCCGGGTAATGTAGACTCGTCCAACTGGAGAGAAAATCTGTTGGTCTGTAAGAACTTGCATAAAATGTTTTCCACATCGCGTCCCATCTCGTCTATGCGTCTCTTAACGGTGTTATTGCTCAAAAGTATTCTCTAAAATATCATGTGCGGGCTTGTGCAACACATTTTAAGGACCTCCGCAATGGCTGGTAAGATAAGTTGCTCTCTAATTGTGTGTGGTTTCCCCGACTTCGCTATTAGTAAAGATATATTATAGGACGCTCGTAAACCATCATCGTCTTTAATAGATGATGACGCAAACATCGATCTTATGGATGGCCTTTTGTCTAGTTTTTTTTAAGTGCTTGAAAAAATGATAAGGCCTTACTTTTTTTGCCAGCATGTACTCTTGATAAGTGGTCATCCATTTTTGAAGGCTTCATGGCATCGTTACTGAATACTTTTTCACATATGAGACACATCGGCAAGTGTTGATTTGATGGAAATGCAATAAATCCGAACTTCAAGTAGTTCAAACTGTATTGTCTGCATTTATTTTTCGTGTCCACCATCATAGAACTCTCAGTAATCCTGCAAATAAAAAAATAAGAAACTACCTAAATAACAAAACAATAATAACTGTTAAATTTGCAATTTGTTATTTTTATCACACCCAGGTAACGGATGTTTCTCAGGTATGACTGACTTACTCATTGATAAACTTGGATACCTATATTAGGTAAGTAACTATAGTAGGTAATTAGGTATAGAAAATTTGTATTAGGTAAGTAGGTACCTATCTGCATAAGAACGAAAACTAAAGCAAACTGAACACTTCAAAGTTTAGGTACCTACCTACTTAACAACTTAAGTGTAAGTAATTTTTACAAATACTTTTATACCTACCTATTTAAAATATGTTGTATTTACCATATATATTGTATTTACCATACCAAAAAAAATTACAATCAAATACTAAAACAAATTAAACTAGTAAATTTTTACAATTGAAACAACTGAGGTAACTGAAAACTGTTGCAAACAATCTACAGATAGCTCAACTAATCAGTATCACATAGTGGGGCAATGCTGATGCGCTGTGCCTAATAAAAACTGTTTGGTACTTACACTGTAAATTTTTCATAGACTGCAGATATTGTATGGTTACGCTATTAACTCGCGTAGGGAGCTCAGCATTTTGTAAATTCTTTTTCAGTCACTTTACTTCACTTAATTTAGCTATGTAATAACTTTGTAATCTCTTGAAATAAATGAGTACGTTCAAGCTCCAACGAATTTCAAAACGCAAATGAACTTTCAACCTAAGTGCAAGCTCATTAAATAGTAAAATATCAGGAACACGTTTGGACTTGTTGATCGTTCGTGTTAAATTGCGTAAGCGTCAAATAAAGAGCAAGTCAAAACGCGCCTGAAAGACATACGCTCGAACTCATTATCTTGCACAAACTTGTCCACACTGACTTGCCGAGTTTTTCACCTTGTACGAACTTGAGACTTTACATTATACAACAATGCTATTTCCTACAAACATATTAATTATTCTAAGTACACGTAACACAACATAAACAATACAGTACCTACCTATCTTGAATGTTTTAAATAAGAACTTGTGTTAATTTAATAGGGGTCGATTTTTAGACCTCGTCGACCTCCAAAATCAGTTTTCGTTTATGTCGACCCCTAGTAAACCGATATCGACCCCAAGGTGTCGATGTCGATCACTTTGGGAATCCCTGATTTACAGCAACTGTGGTCAACTGCGGTTTAATGTAATGTAAAGAAGCTGAAACATAATTTAATTAATATAATTCGATCCGATCTATAAAAAAGTAGCTCATCACTGAGCACTGTATGTCGAAACCAGTTTGTCGATGTAAAAAAAAACGAAAACTGTAATTTATATAAACTGTGTTTTATTGTACATAATATTGTATTGTACTTGTTTTGAGTTCATATAAAAATCAATATCATTTATAATATACATAATAATACGTGAAGCAATAACTTCTTAACCCTTTTTACGAAACTTTGCAAACAGAGTAGTATAAAATTCGGCACAGTCAAATTTATGTGGAGGAAGGTGTGCAAAAAGCTAATATTTTTTAATTAATGCTTAGCTTAGAAATATCTAAAATGAACTAAAATAACAACAACACACTAACTCACACTACCATGCGTTAGATACAATCACATTTTCTCACACGTTGACGTTCGCACATATTTCTTGCACATTCAAAAGACAACAGTGACATTTTTTATTTCGTACCTAAGTCGCACGAAGTCACGGGCAACATCTAGTACAAAATAAAACTTGTCGGTTCCAGCATCGACAGCGAAGCAATGTTTTCAACAGGTGAAACTCGGCAAGCAGCGCTCGCATGACCTATTATTACAGCTTAAAATATTCAGAGCAGTAAAAGTTGGGCTATTCCAAAGTATATAACCTCTTTTAATGACCTAGTAACCTCCGAATACGGTCGCTTCGTTGTTTCCTCGTCGAATATTATATTCGAGGAAGGAAACAAAGAATATTTAGTTTTTCTGGTATTTTTCTCCAATTTAAAGTACTTTGTGATTATCATTGTCATTTCGTGTACATCATTTTCCTACTACAGTATATGTGAAACTTTGTGAGGATGGATGGATGGATATTTGTTACTCTTTCACGCAAAAACTACTGAACGGTTAACGATGGAATAAAATAACACATACTACGACTTTTTATCCCGAAAAAGTACAGTGTTCTCGTGGGACACTGTGTATACGCAGGCTGAGCCGCGGGAAAAAGCTAGATTTTGATATAATTGACAGATGCATATTTTTAACCCCCGACGCAAGAAGAGGTGTGGTAATATAAGTATGATGTGTCTGTCTGTCTGTGTCTCAGTGCGTGTATTAGTTTGTGGCATCGTGGCTCCTAAACGAAAGGTCCGATTTATATGAATTTTTTTTTTGAAAGGTGACATGTGTGTACTCTGTGTAGTAATGTATGCTGTGACTTATTTACATAATTCTTATTTACTGAAAAAAAATCGATTGATTTAGGTTTTAATTTAGTGATAAAATTAACTTCTTTTCTTTATTTTGACATTGTAAATATTATTGCTTTATGATTCTTGATTTAGTTTATTTTAATTCATGATTGAGATGATTCTTACATTGTTTTTATTATTATTTCTATATATTTATGTGACTTATGCACTTGATTTAATTTTATTTATTTTTATTCATGATTGTTTAACGCCCTAATTTATTGAGTTTAAATTAATTACATTCTTTTTTTTATATTTTACCATTTAATCCGTTTTTTATGGAGTAAATGAATTTATTATACTATGTAAGCTCGTTATTGTGAATGCTGTGCCACCCGCTAAGGTACATCAACAAGGTCGGTACAGATTGCGATTATTGTGATTATCTCTATAAATTTGTTTAATCTAATTAAATCTAGAGTGTTTTTAGCTATAATACATCATAATCAATAATCATTTCTCTCACTGCTTGACAATTTGGGTGTTACCAAATATTTTAAATTTTGTTTTTAAGCTTGTATGTAAAAATTATATTGTGATTATTATTTCTAGTTGAAACTAACATCGCTATTTGGTAGCAAATGATATTATATATATATATATATATACGAATTGACGACCTCTGTGGCTCAGTGGTTCAGCGCGTTGGTGCTCAATATATATATATATAAATATATATATATATATATATATATATATATATATATATATATAATATCATTTGCTACCAAATTGAATGCATGAGTAAATAGCGGCATAAATTTTATTTATAAATTTATGCCCTATTTACTCATGCATTTGTGTTTCGAAAACCGTAATTCATTTGTTTCTTCCTCTTTTGGTTTTTTCCGTGCGTCACTCTGTTTACAAAATAGAAAACCTGAAATATCGTATTATTTTCGGCACCAGAGCTGCAGAAACTGCTCGAAGGATTAATGATGTATATGGCGACGGTGTCGCAAAAGAAAACAGTGCATTTTTGGTTCCAACGTTTTCGTTCTGGAAATTTCAACCTGCAGAATAAGCACCGTGGACGGTCGGAGACCAAAGTTGATAATGAAGAATTGAAGCCTATTGTGATAGCGGATCCTGGGAACCTCATGAATTGAGTGCAGCAAACCGACAAACGCGCGTCGACTGCTGCGTTTCATTACTCAACCGCCACAATAATGAAGGAATTTTAAATCGAATACCATTACCATATATCATTGCCTGTGATGAAAAGTGGATCCTGTATAATAATCGGAAACGCTCATCGCAATGGCTTAACCCTGGCGAACCAGCCAAAGCCTGACCCAAACGAAAATTGACTCAAAAAAGTTACTCCTGAGCGTTTAGTGGACTAGTGCCGGTGTCGTTCACTACAGCTTTCTTAAATCTGGCCAGACGATTACGGCCGATGTCTATTGCCAGCAACTGCAAATCATGATGAAAAAGCTAGCTGCTAAATAACCGAGGTTGATCATTCGCTCTAGGCCACTGCTGCTTCAGGACAACGCTAGACCACACACTGCACAACAGACGGCTACCAAATTAGAGGAGCTTCAATTGGAATGTCTAAGACATCCACGGTACTCCCCGGAACTTGCTCCAACAGATTATGCGTTTTTTTTTCAAATTTGGATAACTTCTTGCAAGGGGAAAAATTCTACACCGATGGGGCAGTCCAAAACGCCTTCAAAGATTTTATTGATTCCTGTCCGAATGATTTTTTTAGTAAAGAAATCAAGGAACTACCTATAAGATGACAAAAGTGCATAGATAGCAATGGTATATACTTTGATTAAATAAAATAAATATGTTTTATAAAAATCGACTTTATGTTCCTCCTTTACAAAACGCCAATTTCATATGTAATATTTATATATAAACTGTAAATAAAAACATCGAGAATTATTTTGTAACAAGACTAACTTTTCGGAACTTTTTTAGCCATAAGCCATAATAGGTCTTTACCTATGAAATTGCCGTTCTGCAGTACTGCCCATTTCAAATCAAAATAATTTTTGTCTGGCTGAGAATTCTAATTTCAAATTAATTTTATTTTAAAAACATGGAATTCTTTTCCCAAAAGTAGTCATTTGTTTATTGATTAGTGTTATATTTTCATCGCATTTCAATCTTTTTCGTCATCATGGATACGTTAAAAATTCGAGTAATTATGGAATATGAGTACCATCGTGGCAGAAACGCGGCACAAGCGGCACGCAACATCAACGACATTTACGGAGCTAACATTACAAACTAAGGCACCACCTGTTATTGGTTTGCTCTCTTCCGTTCCGGAAATTTTGACCTGAAAAATGAACCTCGCGGTCGTCCCAAGACTTTGGTCGACAATGACAAATTAAAGGCGATTGTGCAAGCTGATGATATACAATCTACGGCTGGATTACCAGCAGCTTTCGACGTTGGCGTTAAAACAATATTGATCCATTTGCGTAAAATTGGCAAGGTAAAAAAGCTTGGCAAATGGTTGCCCCACGAACTCAATGATCGCCAGCGCGAAGTACGCGTCGAGACGTGCCTTGCACTGCTCAACAGACACACAAATGAAGGAATTTTGAACCGCATTGTTACCTGCGATGAAAAATGGATTCTGTTTGATAACCGCAAGCGCTCAGCAAGTTGGTTGGATCCTGGTTCAGCACCTAAACAATGCCCTAAACGAAAACTTACCCCTAGAAAAGTGATGGTCACTGTTTGGTGGTCTAGCGCCGGTGTGATTCATCACAGCTTATTACCAAATGGGGTGAGCATTACTGCAGATGTGTACTGTGAAGAACTGAACACAATGATGGAGAAGATGGCACATTTCCAACCAGCATTGGTCAATCGCTCGTCTCCGCTGCTCCTGCACGACAACGCGCGACCTTATACTGCACAGCAGACGGTCTCCAAGTTGCAAGAACTGGGGTTGGAAGCTCTCCGTCATCCGCCCTTCTCACCAGACCTTGCGCCTACAGACTACTACTTTTTCCAGAATTTGGATAACTTCTTGGCGGGAAAAAAATTCAATACCCGAGAGGCAATATAAAATGCCTTTGAAGAATTTTTTGCCTCCCGTCCAGCTGATTTCTGTTAGAAGGGCATCACTAAACTGCCACTGCGTCGAAAACAAATTCGTTTAAATTTTATCTATTCTTGCAGTGGGATCTCAAACTATAAATCCTATAATCCTCACAGTATACAGTTACATAAAACCTTATCAAATATTTTAGATGACAAATAGGCTAATGTTTCGGTACTACTCGTAATATAATTTATCCCCCGTCATTGAGAGCTATAAAATATTTAATATCTCTTATCATTTCGCTTTCCGTTTCCTTTTCCTCATTGTCCCGGACATAAATGTCCTTTTGGGGTAATCCCACGAAATCCGGGCAGATGGTGACCCGGGATATTTTCTAAAACTCGCCTCTTGTTGGGGGTTAGGGCGAATGGGATAGTTAGATATTAATATTTATTAAATAATGACGTCATAATTTTTTAACGATTATATTTCGTAGTCATTTACAGAATACCATTGTTTAGTGATGTTCAAAATCTAACAATGTAATCTTGAATATGTCCACTTGCTACTGCCATACAAAAACTATGTTCCTATTGACCCCGAAAGAATAATAAAATATAATCTAACCTTATCTAATTCAACCCACCTCATCTTTTTCAAAACAAGTGTTTTACAATAATAATAATTCTTTATTTGTTTAACCTTTAACTGTGGACATGATGTTTTTGTTACACATCTTTGGACGTGGGATCACTGAGACTGCTGTGCTCTATGTTGGTATATAACGTAATTGTTCGAAATACGAATGAATTTTTGGTTTTCATTTTATTAAATAAGCTTAAATGAAGTAAATTAAATTTAAATTTAAAAACTTTTTATTAAAAGACACTGGCGAATCCTGCCTCTATACTATATTTATAATATAAAAAAATAATTATTATGTTTTCGGTTTTCGTAACGTAAAAGCGACATCTATCATTTATCTGTTAGCATATTGCGTTTCTAAACAAACTAGTTTTTAATTTCATTACGTAATTGTCATCAACACTAATAGGTGTTGCTTTTCGCGCCACTAGGGCAATTTATTAAACAATATGAGTGGAAATAGTGCAAATTTCCACCAAGAACCTACAGTACAATCAATAACATATATTAAACAATAGGTTAGTTTATCTGTAATTAATTATCTTTTATCCCCGAGTTGATGTATAATATTATTGCTTTTTTTGTTCCTATGTTCATAAAGTACAACTTGCATTAAATACTTTTCGTAGCCACGTATTTCAATTACCAGGCTGTAATTGTATGGCGACGAATTTATTATTACTAATTTACAAACTGTAATCGATGTGAGATCACATATAGGAATATTATGTTAGTAATATAACTCAAGAAATTAAAACAAAATAATAAACTATATAAAATAAATAAAAAATAAAAATGAGTCTAGAAATATTATTTGGAAAAAAGTAATAAGTTCTAAACATGAAGTAATAATTGGCAATCGCTACACAACGGTTTTCAAATTTGTAAGCAAACTGGACGATTACATTTCTGCGATATATTCTTCTGTAGCTATATTTTCATGGTATCATTAATGAACTTGTAGAAAAATTACTTCGGACACTAAACAGAAAGCAAAAACATCTTCGGTGTCGGTTTTATCGCAGCCTATAGATAAGAAACGCGGGGAAGTGACTTATTCACGAAATTTGCAGTTGACGCGGAGTCTCTGAGACCCCACGTCCACAGTTAAAGGTAAAAGTACAAGTAGGTTCATATTAGTTATCACTTTACAATGGTACGAAAAAACCAAAGATATAATGTTGTTCTGGTAATTAAAATACAATATCTTTTTGCTATAAGTACCATCAACCTTACCGTTGCACATTTAGACTTAGTTTAATTGAATGAATGATACGAATAAATTGTAATGAAATCAAAATAAAACCAGGTATTTTTATAACTTCATTTCAAATACATAATAATCTTGATTTGGGGCATTGATTGAAACCGATATCGCCGCTATCGATATTGCATCACTTTGTTCCAGCTAAATGAATTCATGAGATTTGAGATACATTAATACGCGCCGAACTAATACGATTGAAATGAAACATTTAGATAAAAATAATGATAGATTATAATAAGTATTTATTCAAGTCCAATTAAATATTACGGCCGCAAACAGAGACATTAAATGCTTACTTAAGGAGCTACTTAGTACACACTCTGACATAAAGTCCATACAGTTTCTGACAAAATCTCTACTAAGTGCATCCTTAAGTAAGCATTAAACGTTTCTGAGTGCGGCCGTCAGTGGATTGGATGATGTTAAGAAGCATTAATACACATTAATAATATATAAATAAAAATAGTTAATAATAGTTCAGATGAACTATATCTATAATATGATAATACAAGAGGATTGTTTAGTATTGCATACAAACCTGGTAGAACGCAGAATACGATCAGACTTATAGCATATCATATATAATCTACTGCTTATGTAAGGACACTGAGGCATAAATATAATTTAAAAATTCGAATAAAATATAATATACTAAAATAAAATTTCACTGCGCTCTCTAAGGCGATGAGGTCATTAACTTGACATTAAAGCAAAAGTTAAGTCATTACCTAAATAATATCAATTCAATCAGCTGTGTGAGGTTAATGACCCCCGTAGAACCGTATAGAACGTAATGTAATTTTATTTACTTTTATTTGCCAAACCTTATACCTATAGTTTTAAAATTTTTAACGGCCGCACTTAAAAACATATTTTAATTTTTACACAAGGAGCTTAGTACAGATTTCGATATAAAGTCCATACAGTTTTTCTCAAAATCTTTACTAATTAGCTGCTTAAGAATGCTTACACACGAACTGATTATGACACCACGACACTTGTGTGTGTGATTTTCAGTTCTATTGTATTGGCAGAGAGTACTAATTACAGTGCATTCCTATTTCTGTGCAGTGTTCCAACTCTCAAAAATATTTCTCCCCAAATTTATGTAAACTGATGAATAAATAATAAAAAAATAATGTTCTGTCCTTTTTAGATTACACTTACATAAGTTTATTTTCTACAGGTTGACTTTTCAAATCGCTTGTTGATAATATAACAGTTCAATAGCTTAGTTTAATTAAAAACGTGAAAAAACAAACTTCTAAAAATACCCCTAAAAATTTGAAGAATTCGAGGAATTTATTCCAAAATTTTAGGGAGAAACTCCTAAGTTGGCAACCAAATTCGTGGTCGGCCCCGGACCAAATCTGTGCGTATGTTAAAATTTTAGGTGGGAATTAAATGTGTCTGAGTGCGTAGACTTCGAAATCATTATTTTTAAGCATTTCCCTGTGACATCTTACCTAGGCTCTAGGTTCTTGTACTTGGTACATAACATGTAGATCATGAAACAAGCAGACAAATTGCCTGATGGTAATTCGATTACCACTCCATCTGGACCTCCGGTTTCCTGTGAGGCTGTGGCATTTATCCAAACGAGCCGGCCCGTTCATGCCGGAGCATAATTCTTCCACGTAATTTTTTAATTATTCTTCTTAAATTATTTCGCTATGACAGGGGCGACACTCTTTACAAATGACAGCTCGAGCACCAGCAAGTGTCAGCCATTTTGACGTCAGCCTAAGGTGACACCGAATTCATTTCTAACGTTGCGTCAGACAAATCTATCATAAATATTTTATATTATCAATTATGTCACGAAAAAGCCTGTGAATGCTTAGTCCTGGCTTGAAAAAACCACGTCCCGCAGCCCCCGCACTCGCCTAGCTGTGAGCTGTCATTCGTGTAAGTCGTTGAGTATTTACGTTAGCAATATAATATGTTCTTTGCTGTGACATAGACGGGTCGAGCAGCTAGTGACAAGAGCCTTTTGTATTAGAGGAAGATAAATAAGGCGTTATCACGTTAGACGCTTATTAGGATTTGGCGTCGGCAATCTTGGGACTGATGGAAATATTAATTACATTTTCTTTTGTATCCTATTTTCTCGTGTCGAACTCATCTTATGTAATAAATATCATTTTAGGTATACAAAAACTATCCATTTATTTCAAAGGTAAGACCGTAAGATATATTTTTTCAAATTTTTTTGACAACAACCACATAATCTTTCATTTTAATATTTGAATGGAGAACAATTATAGACCGACAGTGCCAAAAAATTATACTTTATTCATAATATTAGACATAAATAAATACATAATATGCTTTTTCTAAATTATTATTTAGATATTAAAATACGTAAAGTAACATCAGAAGGTTGATTCTGCTATTTTAATCCAACTATAATGCAGCTTCGATACTTGTTCAATATAGTCCGGATCCTATCAATTAGCAAAATCGTATTTTAGTTAATTTCAAACAAACGTCAAACGACGAATTTCACCGCGATGCAATTATTATTGTATCGAAGCTTATTCCCATGAACCACTTATCCATAGGAAACGGTATTCTCTTATATATTTTATAAAATTGACTCCAATTTGACCTGAACCGAACCGTCAACCGCATTTATTCTCACTTTGCCATCTCGTAACAAAAAAATATTTATTCATACTCGCACAAATAAAATTTTTTGCATTCGCCTCTCTACCCGCGCGGGAAATGTTTTCCGTCCGTTTCGGAAGACAAAAACATTGTGTAAAAACACAAATGTGCATAGCCAGGCCCCAATTTCGATGAGGCGAAGACGAGCAGGACACGCGCCTTAACTGACTGAACGTCAAGCAACAGCTGTCTTTGTACTCGCTAAAAATATGAATTGTTGTCAATGTAATTTCAAAATGACTGAGTTGGGATTTAAAATGTACTAAAATAGTGTAGTAGAATATAAATAGTGTAGTCGATCAGTGTAGTTAGTAGGTGTAGATGTAGCTTTTGGCGCCGAAATTGTAGAGGTTTAAAGTGAACCCAATGGCAAATATTCCATCGCTTTGAACTCTGGGTTTTTTGTATGGATTTTTGGCCATGCCCTTTCATATATTCAGACAATCTACTTTAATCCCATATTTCTCAGTATTTTTTTTATATTTGTTCTGACAAGACGCGGAATCATGACACTTAGAATTACATAGTAAATAATGCTTCCTACAGGCGCACCTTTTAGAACACTGTGTATTCGATTTTTAACCGACTTCCAAAAAAAGGAGGCGGTTATACGTTCGGCTGTAAGTTTTTTTTTTTTTTTGTATGTTCAACGATTACACCGCCTTCTGTTGACCGATTTTCAAAATTCTTCTTTTGATGTAAGGGGTTATACTTCGAAGTTGGTCGCTTTTTCACAAAAGTGGTGACCTGATGATGGGATCCATGAGGAACTCCTCAAAATTTGTATGGACATGGACACATATAGTGATATAGATTTTTTCTGAAGTAACCCAAGTATATACTACTAAAAAGTATGATTTTGCACCAAGGTATACCCTGGATCCAAAAATACTGAACATAACTCCTGACTAGATATATAGAGTATAGATACATGTTTGGGGATTTCAGCGTTGCTGAAAGAACTGCAAGCATAAACCACAATGTCAATTAAAGTAATCATCATCATCATCACCACCATCATCACACCATAAATCATGACATAATGATGATATAATAGGTACTTCTCATAATATTTTACACCGACACGGATATCTTTGAACATTACTCTGCCGTTTATGGACCAAGTTTCAAAATTATTTTTTTGATGTATGGGTATAATCCGAAATTGGTCTAGTTGTCACCAAAGCGGTGACCTGATGATGGCTTCCACGAAGAAATCGAGGGAACTCCTCGAAATGTATATGGACATAATAATATATAGTGATTTTGACTTTTTCAGAAGTAACCCAAGCATATGCTACCAAAAAGTAAGATTCTGCACCAAGGTATACCCTGGATTCAAAAGCACTGAACATAACTCCTCAGTCTTTAAAGATACGCATTTGGAAATTTCGGCATTGTTTTAAGAACTGCAAGCATATGCCATTATGTAACTTACAGTAATCATCATCATTATCTTATATACAACAACTAATGGAATTATATTCCTATAATATTATAATTATATTCCTAGGGATATAACTATATTACGGCTTTATCTATCGTACTGCGACACATGCAACATGTTTACAATTTTGGTTAATGCCTTAATTGTAACACGTCGTAAAGTTCCGCGAACTTGTACACGATTAGCGGGACAAGCGTGACAAACAAATTGGCAGCGCTCCAACATTTAATTTCACTGTCTTAGATTACGTAGAAAGTCTAGATAAGAATGCGGAATGCATTGTGCCACCCTGTATAGCGTTGGAGTCAATGTAACTTATTTTCGCTTTATCAACTGATTTTAAATCGAACACTGTGCTAAACACTAAACAACACTACATTCGTGGTTTTACGAATCGTTAAAGTGATATTTAACTAGACGTGTTGAGATTGAAATTTAAAGTTCACGTCACGACACGAGCGTCATGATGTTGGATTTTAAACGATGAATTAACTATAACTTTACATCTGCCACAGAGTAGAAAATATATACATTTACGTACAGGAACGATCCAAATCAATCCAAATTTGAAAAATTTGACATCCTGTTCAACGGCCCACAATTTTTCCAAACAGTCGTGGACATATCATATGCTTGCAGTAGTGCAATCAAATCGAAAGCTAACTATGTAGCTGTTTATCTGGTCGTATTTCTTTAATCTTTGCCTATGCCTTTAATTAAGCTTTTTTATAAAATACTAATTGACTTTTGACTTTGATTTTAAGCAATATAATAAATACGCAATCCGTTCTATTAAAACGTATTAACCCGGGACCGCGTTTCATGATCGAAATAATCCGGAATAAGCAAGCGGTAACTCTCAACGCTTTTAGTTTTCAATGAATTTTTTATCCCGCGGATTCAGTTTTATTTAGACCCGATATAAGCAAATTGTTTTTATGTTTGTCGATTTGCGGATCGATGACTTTGACATACCCACTTATTGAACTTGTATGAAATCAGTTCCATTCAGTTTTACATTTTTGGAACATAACAAAGAAACGTAACTAAATGTAAATTTAGCGACGAAAGAAAAATTTTTATGCTTATGAAAAAAGTAAAAAACCAGAACAAATTAATGATCGAATTGATATCATAAATTGAGATTTGGAATTTGGACCGATCAAAACTCATTTGACGTTGGTTTTACGTTTATGAGAATACATACCATTTTGCTGTTTTAACATATCGAGACTGCATCGAAACTGTATTATTGTATGCAGAATCGAGCTACAGTATTGCATTAGCCACATGCACGTAACTACAAACATTGTAAAAACTAATTTGATAGCAACATTTTCAAGTGCGATCAGGTACGAGCCCATTTAAAACACACTATCTCTGGTACCAAAAGTGGAGGCAAAGAATACCAACAAACTATTAGCAAGTGCTCAACACCAGAGGAGTAACACTCCTCTGGTGTTGAGCACTTGTGTTCCTGGTCCTTAAAATCCTCAACCTCCTTTGGGCCTCCGGTAACTTCACTCACTAGGCGAAACACAACTCAAGCGGCCGGCGTGAAATAGTCACGCCGGCTTTCTGGGAGGCCGTGGTATTTATCAGGTCGAGCCGGTCTCTTCGTACCGAATCATGGCTCTCCCACGTTACCTTCGAGAATATTTAGTTAGTATCGTCGAAACTAGTTAAGCTACACATGATCTTCTTTATAATGCCCAAGTGTATATAGCTAAGTGTAAGCGCTATACACAAGGTCGCTCTCTCTGTCTTTACTCTCGTAACCCAGTGGGATGGATAAACGAGAGAACTGGTAAGAGATCAGGCGTAAAACCGACTTTTTACATGCCCATCCGACGCATGGATCATCTTTCCCAATCATTTGATCAGCCTGCATTGCCCTAAGCAGACTTAAAAAGTTGTTCCAACGTGGTCATCGAGCCCAATACCTCCGGAGTCGAGAGCCATGCTCTAAACCACTAGACCACGGAAGCATTTGAGAATATATTTCCTATTGAAATCTTGTATAAAACTTTATAGCTTTTTTAACCGTTTAATACCAACGCTAACGTCCCGTTACTCATCACGTTAGTTCCACCGATCGGGCGTATTGATTGGACCAAATGAGCGTGAATCTCTATTTTTGGACTTGAACTAGATACTCGCTTTTTATTGTGACCTACAAGCCTGTTAGAATGTTGACGTAGCTTTTAGATTTTTATCAGCATCAATAAAGTTTGAGTGCAGTCATCTTAATCAGAAAAAGGTGTCGACGGAATAAGCTTAACCTTTCTACTATTATAAATGTGAAAGTTTGTGAGGATGGTGTAGCGAGCTACGACCTCTTGATATGCAAGTCCTTCTCACGCTTGAGTGGTGATGATAATAATACAGCAACAATTCTTATATTCTCCTTTATTGGTCCTTACACAGATACGTGTTACATATGAGATATTATGTCTAACACAACTACGTTTACACTGAGAATAGCCTTATACTTATCTAAAATAAACCTAACTAAATAGGCTTTACTTCATGACATCTGTCAACATGACATTGACATGCAACAGATGGATGTATGGATGGATGTTTGTTACTTTTTCCATAAAAACTTCTGAAAGGATTTTGATTAAATTTGGTATGGTAGTAGTTTAGGCTCTGGATTAAAACATAGGCTACTTTTTATCCCGAAAAAGTACAGTGTTCCAGTAGGACACTTTATTTATGCGAACGAAGCCGCGGACAAAAGCTAGTGTTTGTGTATGATACTTTTATACTGTCATTCTGAACTGGCTCTAAAGTTATAAATACCAACGTGTAAGATACCTTGATGAGACAAGGTCAAAGAGCGAAAAAATTCATGTTTTGAGAATATCTCGTTTTCTCTGCCTCTTAATATTGTCTATGCATTATATATATAATGTTATATAAAAGTTGAAGGGAATAAAATTCTCTACTATATAAAACATTTTTATACGTTGAAATGGTTTAAATAAAGAGGGCGCAGAGTGTGAGAGCGCTCATTGTATGGCGCTTAGCCATACATACTCTGCACAAAATATTATACGGTTACAAGTATTAAGTTAGCATTAAATTCGTAATGATTAAATAAAGGTTTGTAAAAAAATTCAGCTTGTTCCACCCAATTCTTAGATGAAATCCTTATTTTGCTGGGCTTGTTCTACTGCTGAGGCTCAAATCTTTCTTCAAAGCGCGGAGGGTTAACCTGTAACACTCTCGCTTACTGCAAATTGGTGAATTTTTATCATTGGAGTATTTTAATTTTAAAGGTTTGTAAAAGACTAAGACGCAGTGTGGCGCATTCGAAATCTTTTGAAAACATAGCCCACTTTTTATCCCGGTATAGTACAGTGTTCCCGCGGGATACTCGATAGTGTATTTACGCGGGCGGAGTCGCGTCAACTAACTAGCTGTTTGCAGCTAGTAGGATTATAAAAGTACCTACCTATGTTGATTGCTGTAAAAATTACAATGTGTATCATTATATATTAAAAAGTAAAAGTGGGTCTATTATGATTTAAACTCGATAAAATAGTTTTATTAATATACACGTTATAGACTGTATTATTTTGTAGACTATGTGTCAATACAGTATAAAATGTAAATTTTCATTTGCGCATGCAATACCAATTAAAAGCTAACGAAGCTATCGTATAAACAGAGTGTAATATCCAATATCAAAAAAGATTGGGATGCTGAAAGGTTGATCTGATAAAAAATAATTGATATTTTTGTATAACAAAGAAAATCTGTGTATTACTACTTCCACAGATTATAGATGCTATCGTTACTGATCCATAACACCTAAGTCAAACTATACTATATACTATTATAATCCTACTACTATTATAAATAGGATTGACGAATGAATGGATATTTCACGCAAAAACTAATAAACGGATTTCCATGAAATTTGGTAAGGTAGTGGATCTGAATTTAAACATAGGCTACTTTTTATGCTTAAAAAACAGTATCTCCATGGTATATTTACGCGGGCGGAGCGCGGGAAAATTCAACCTCAAAAAGAAGGCAATGAGGCTATCTGTTAAGTTCCAATTCGAACATAAGTAAAGTTACAGACATTTAAATAAATATTTACACTTTTGTACTTTTTGATAAATATTAGTTGCCTTCTGATTAAAATCGATTTTCTTTTGTAATCGAAAACGTAAATCAATAGGTATATAAATTAACTGCTCTTTCATACGGCGATGGGACGGACGCGTATAAATTGTGAAAACTTCGAGAAGCCAATTTATTCGGGTAATGATGGGCCGGTATCGATTCAAAATCGGAGTGTGATGATTAACGACGCATTCGGTAATCGGGCAGCAATTAATGATACCAACTCGATGCCAAGTCGATAGTAACTCAATACTCGGCAAGCGGCAATCATAAGCAAACTGAAGCCTAATTCTCGTAACTAAAAGTTGATAATAGGCAACATGCATTTGTTTTAAATCAGCAAAATTCTTATATTTTCCATAAGGCAACATAAATATGGACCAAAAAATTTCAAAAAGTACAAACATCAGTTGTTTTTGTTACAGGACTAAAAGGACAAAAAAACTGCGGTTTTTGTTGCTATGATTAAAAAACGAAAATAACTGTTCAAATCCATAAGTTACTTATAACATTTTTATAAAAACAATGATATAATAATGATACAATGATATAATAAGCGCAGTATTTATGTAACTAAAATAAATTTTTGTTTTATCTTCATACGTTTACAACTGCTGTGACGTCACTCGTGCATCATTTTATGTGTCGAGCGTTTTCTATGCTCTCCAACGATATCACTTTTGTAATGACTGTATTTTCTCAACGGTTGATCATAGATACGGCATTGCAAAGACAATATTTCCTGGCTTATTATGTACTTTTCGAAAAGCCAATAAAAATGAACTATGCAACATGCATTTACAATTTATGACAGACAAGGCATTCTATCCCATTCGAACACGTACAACAACAATAACTGTACATTTTTAATCCCTGATGAAAACGGATTATAAGATTGATGTGTATGTCTATGGGTGTGTCTGTATGTATGTTTGCCCATGGCAACGTAGCTCCCAAATGGAAGGAAGAATTGATTTTGATCTAGTTTTTTTTTGTTTGAAAGCTGACATGATCGAGGGTGTTCTTAGCTTTATCATCATCAGCTTCGCTCACTGCTTCAGAATTCGGGGATACTTAAATTGTTTAATTTTGTTTTCACCTTTTAGTAACGAGAATTGGCGTACTCGAGTCTACGACTAACTATTTATATATTGTTTTCGGTGCGCAGCGAGCGTACGGCGTGGACGTGTTTACTGTGACTTATCAGTTATTAATAAAACCTACAAGTGGATTTGAACCATAGTGCCAAGCATTAGAGTGTGTTTTTAAATGCTGCTACCCAAAAGGTTGTGACCTGTTGGACTTGCGAATGATGCTTTAGCCGTCAAACAACAGTGCATCGGCGCGGCCATACCTATCTCAATAAGGCAAATAAACGTTGTTTTGCGATAGCGTCATTATAATCCACTCATAAAACCTATATTTCAAATTCGAAACACTTATAAATAAGAATTATATTATATCACTTAAAAATAAAAAATAATATATTACGATCGCCACCGGAGGTGGGAGGTGGGAGCCGAACTCCCAATTTGTCAGATACAGTCTGCGATATAAGAGACCTCAAAAATATTTCTCTAAGATCCTAAAGAAAACAACCGGAACAGGTCCCATGTAACAAGTGAATAGTTCGAAAGCTTTCGCAGCGAAATGTTGAATATCTTAAAAACTTTTACAGAATCGCAAAATAAAGTGTTGATTAAATTGTCAGAGGATGTGTCAACTATAAAAGAAGATGTAAAAGACTTGCAATTCGTAGTAAATTTTGGAGCATAATGAATTTAAAACAGATATCGCTGAGCAGAAAAACTTTCAAGTATTTTGAAAGTTTTTCTGCTCAGCGATGCACAAAAAAATATATTTGAAGTAGAAAACCAAATCGAAATAAAAAAAATCTAACGATAATTCAAAGTTATCTAGGAATACCTGCTTTGATGAAATATGTACGGAACTGCAAGAACGACGCAATCGACTGAAAAATATAATTATTACTGGGCTCTCCAAGTCATCTGGCCAAAATTCCAAGGAAAGAAATGAAATTGATAAAAACGAAGCCATGGATATTATAAAAAAATCATATGAGGACTGCCCAAATCCTATCTACATATATTCAACGTCTCGATAAATATAACCCTCAAAAAAAGTAAACCCCTGAAATTTTCTAAACTATGAGCAATATTAATACATACAGGAAATACAATATTTACAAACTGTACAAGTAGGTGAGTACTAAAAAACAATAATAACTACTCCAAAACTTAAAATGCTACAAAACAAAGAAATCTCCCAGGTCGTCCCCTGAAATTGACATTCACTTCCGAAGAAATACCCAAGCGCATTTTTAAAAGCAATATATAAAAACACTCTGATACGACAGTTTACCAACAAAATCAAATGAAGGAATTAAAAAAACAACTACAGCGTCGCATTAAAAACGGAGAATTGAATCTGACTATACTATTACTGACGTAACTATAAAATTATAGAAAATGTAACAAAAAACTAGTTCTAGAGAAAAACAATAAAACAACAACACACCAAAAATATATTACTTATCAAATTGATCACAACTACAAAGATATCAAGAAGACAAAAAAGTTTCTTAATTTCTTCTATGCAAATATCAGAAGCCTAGTAAAACCAGAAAAGTTAGATGAGCTTCGATGCATGATCGCGTCGCTAGATAAAATACAAGTAATAATACAAGTTGAAACCTTGATAAAAATAGAATCTAAAAGACAAGGAATTCCAAACTACACTCATTACTATAACTATAGATCTGTGTGTAGAGGTGGTTTCGATTTACGTGCATGATGATATCAAACACTCATTTATACAAGGCAAATGCGAAGACGACAACCATTACCTATGGATTTATTTGAAAAATTTTCACTTGATATAGGAGCTATCTATAAACCAGAACGAACAAACACATCAAAATTTCTAGAAACTTTCTGAAACTTATTACAAAAGAAAAACAAACGCACTATAATATTTGGATACTTCAATTATGAATTGATAAGAAACATTAGCCAAACAAAAGATTACAAAAAAACGTTTTTGGAAAATGGTTTCACTATATTAAATAAAATAAATTATAAATACTGTACACGGGAAACAACAAATTCAAAAACGCTACTGGATCATATTAGTACTAACATAATTATAAAAGTAAATACAATATAAATAAAATACAATAATAAAAGCCTATAACTTCCACATGGCTATTCTTGAGTCAGTTTTGTCAGACCATAAACAGGTATACTTCGGGTCATGCAATGTCTATGTCATAAGCCCCAGAAGATAAAATTAATTATGCGAAGCTCCAGAAATCTATATCGGAAAAGAGTGACTTACCAAATGACTACACTTTACTAGAAGAGATATTAAATTTAGCAGTTAATGTAAATAAAACAATAAAAACTAAAATATTGATCCCCACAAAGACTGGATAAACAAAAAATATTAGTGTTGATCAATGTAACTATGGCGAGCAGTAAAAAATAACCCATAAAATTTAGCTTTAATGGAAAAATTCAAGCAGGAAAGAAACAAAACTTTAGCATATATACTAAGAACGAATATTACCTCAAGACTTTTCAAAATAGTCATCACAACCCCTCAAAAATGTGGCAGTTGATCAATAAAATATCATATCGTAATATTAAAGATAATGATGTTCCCACTAAGATACAAACTGAACACAGAGTGGCCATCTGTGAACACTTTAATAAATATTTCTCTAGTATAGGTCTCAAATTAGCGAGTAAATTTCTACCACACCTCCACATAGGACAATATCTTACTACGGACACGGAAACAACACACAAACTTTTACAATTTAAATACACCACTCCTGAAGAAGTTATTAAAATCATACGCAACTTAAAACCAAATATTAGTGCCGGGATTGATGTAATTATCACTAAGACTGTAAAATGCATAAGTGATTTAATTACAGAAAGCTTAACAAACTGCATCAATTAGTGCTTAGACGAAGGGTACTTTCCTGATACGCTAAAAACCGCTTAAGTTATACCAATATACAATTCAGGATCAAAACAAGACCCTGGTAATTAAAGGTCAATATCCGTTCTCCCAATTATTTTAAAGATTTTCGTAATCTCTTTACTCTCTAGTACTTCATAATCGGCTTTATGATCATTTAAACAAAATTAACTACTTTTATGATTCTCAATACGGCTTTAGACTGAAAACCAGCACACTTAATTCCACAGTGGACCTTATAATTAAACTTAAAACTAGCAAAGATAAAAGTAATATAGCAGTTGGTGTCTATAGACCTAAAAAAGGCATTTGATACAGTCAGACATATAATATTACTTACGAAATTTTCAGCGACAGGAATCTCGGGTACTGCTTTACAGATACTTAAATCTTACCTTGAAAATCGATCTCAAGTAGTGAAAATCGGAGAATCTATCAGTAGTCCTAAAAAAATTCAATATGGCGTTCCTCAGGGATCTATCTTAGGCCCCTTACTATTCCTAATATATTATGTAAACTCGAATCACAAATTTCTTTTAAAAGGACAAATTACGTTACATGACGACAATACATGTCTTTTTATTTTAGTCATAATATCACAAAAATTATGAATGATATACAGAATGACCTAAACATACTTCAATAATGATTTGCGCATAACTTACCTACTTACAATTAATACCGCTAAAACAAATTACATAATTTTTGCTGCTATAAACATAAAGATATAAGAAGAATATCAGCCGCTTAATATAAATGGCACTGAAATCAAAAAGTTAATTAAATTTAAAATCAAAAATTTAAATATATTTTATTTAGTAATAATTTTGGATGAATATCATGGAAACCACACCTAGATAAAAGTATTGTCTATATTGGGAAGTATAAAAAGTATGGTAGGTTGTCTTCCAAGTAACATACGGTATGTTATCTATAATTATTTGGTTAAATCGCAAATAAATTATCTCATTGAAGCATCTGGGGATCTTCACATAAGACAAACATTAGTAAAATACAGATAACACAAAATAAAATAATAAAAACATTATTAAAATATGAGTATTTCACTTCAACTAACGTAATCTACAAAGAAACTAAACAATTAAATATAACAAATCTGTACAAATTCAATACTTGCATACATATTTATAAAATATTAAATGATAAAACTCGCTCACAAATAGTTTTTAAAAGACATATAGATATCAATAAGCGTAACCCAGTTCCGCGTGAGCGCTCACAACGGACGTGCGTGTATTACTCCGCTCATGTAGTAAGTATTCTCCACCGAGCTTGTTTACGTTCACAGAGATAAGGAATAAACGAGTCGATAAGTGAATAGGTAATCTCCTGGTAACAGGGGACCCCTTAAAAATGTCACTAAACCCTACGTTGTCTACTAATCCAATGTATCAAACAAACACAATGTCTCAGTCACCTGCCAGTCAATCTTTAAGTTATGCCAACGTGACGTCATCCACATGTTACGATAATACTGCACTCCATTGAAGGAATTCCATTAAGAGAATACATGGTTGCCTTAGCTTCAGTAATACCATAAATAGCTATCAGATTTGTATCTCGCATTGCGAACGGTCGAATATATATTTACCTCGACAGTAAGAAAACAGCTGATTGTTTAATTGACAATAAAAGAAGAGTTAATTTCCAAAACCACAGTCTTGAAATTAAGCCTCTGGTAACAAGAAATAAAAGGATTGTCTTATTCAACGTCTGGCCGGTAAAACCTAACTTTTTTATATAACAAAAAATGGAAGAAAAGAAAATTATATCTCCGATAACATTTATGAAAATTGGTGCTTCTGAACCTGGATTCTCTCACATCCCAAGTTTTAGAAGACAATTTTATATCAACATGGAGGATGAGGTTTCCCTAGCTGAATCGATCCAAATAACATTTGAAGGAACTAATTACTAGATAATATATATATTTCTACCGATGCATTAAAATGTTCTACCTGTAATTAATGGGTCACTAGCAAAGAGCTGCAAACAAAATGTTACTTCCTCATACAATAGAAACCGAGTCCCCTCCTCTCGAAGAAACCAATAATAACATTATTTACCCAGCAGCTGTTCCTCCTGCTACAATGTAATCTCCAAAACTATATTATTAAGACCACCAAAAAGGAACTAAGCGGACTCGTTCAGCAACCGCAAGTGGGACATCGAATATGGAACTATGTAAAACTGTTAGGAGAGAAGAAGATAGTGAAATTATGGACAAAACTGACGAATCAAGCAGCAATATAGCGATAGAAGAAGGAAAAACTAAAATAAAGAAGAAGATAAATAAGTAATTCGAAAACAGACGAAGAAGTGTGAAAAAATATTGAAAGCTGTATAGAAGAATTTAATAAAGATAAAGACTGCCCAATAAATTTGGACCAATTCATTAGCCTACTTGATAATTCACGCGGTAAAAAACATGTAAATAAATTAGTTACTTCCTATACTTATAATATTAGAGATTTGATATAAGTGTGTAATTTACCTAATTGTAAGATGAATAAAAGTCTTAAGAATAGATGTTATAGATAGACTAACAAGAGAGTTACATGAATTGTTACGGGAATCAGTCATCGAAAAATAGGTATCATTTATATTATATACATCTCTAATATTTTTAGTATACAACTTTTATTATTGTTATTTTTATTTACTCCATGGATATATTACAATAGAATGTGAACGGTCATTTTAAACAATTAGAAAATATTAAGTTTTTGATAAGTCGCGTAACTCCAACTTGCATTTGTTTACAAGAAATTAATTTGAATCATTGTGCTTCTCTTAAAGGTTATTATGGTTTTTTCAAAAATAGAACATCGGGCAATAGGGCTAGTTGAGGTGTAGCCATATTTATTAAGCCACATACAATCGCTTAAAAATTCAATTAGCAAGATACATAGAAGCTGAAGCTATAAAAATTAAAGTACCTTTTCCTCTTACAATATGCAATATATATCTTCCTAATAACCAACAACTTAACCTACATGAATTAAATGATCTGATTAGACAAATTCCAGTGCCATTTATTATATTAGGTGATTTTAACAGCCATCACTTTTACTGGGGTACTCAAAAATGCGACACCAGGGGTAGAATAATAGATCATTGGATAGATGATAATGACAAAATGATTTCATTAAATAATGGACAACCTACTCATTTTGGCTACAATACTGGTCGAACTAGTAATATAGATTTAGCGCTAGCTTCACAAAATATAGTATCATATTTTGATTGGAATGCTATTGATGAATTATATAATAGTGACCACTTTCCAATTCTAATTAAGTCTCAAATGTCAGATGTATAATATTGGAAATGCTCAAAAAAGTTTGATAAAGCTGATTGAAACAGATTTCAAGATGAGATTAATCAAAATATAAATCAAATACCGCCTTCAAATACCATGATAAATTATTGAATCAATTATATCGTTGAAAATTTCACAAATTAATACTAGAAGCAGCTAATAAATCAATACCTAAAACATCCGGTATTATAAATAAAAAAATCTCCCCTGGTGGAACGAAGAATGTAAAAATGCAGTAACAGAATATAAAACATCAAATAGACAAAATAAAAATATGTTAATAATTTTGATAATTATATATACAAAATAGATTATAAGAAAAAAAGATCAAAATGCAGAAGACTTCTTAAAGAAAATTAAAGAAAATATTAAGAAAATTGGGTTTCATCAATTACCCCAAAAACGTCGGTAGGTAATATGTGGAAGAAAATACATTGCTTAGATCAAAATAAAAAAAAGAATTATTACAATTACACTGGAGAAAGAAAACAGAAGTTTCACATCAAGTGCTACTGAAGTGTCAATCTTAGCACAAACCTTTTCTCGTAATGCATGCACTCACAAAAATGATCAGGAACCTCAATTTAGTCTTCATACATCATATAACTTAAATCCAATTAATAGGGAGATATTTACACGAATTGTTAACAGTTCTAGCTAAAGGTGGTAATTCTAGCCCAGGCCCAGATAATATACCTAACACTATAATGAAACACTTACCTCATAGTGGAATCCAATATTTATTACAAATTTATAATTATATCTGGACGAATCAAGTATTCCCAGATATTTGGAGAGAAGCCGTATTTATTCCGATATTGAAAATAGCTAGGTAAAATACAGACCTCAACCTCAAGCTATAGACCTATATCATTGAGATGCAATTTGTGCTAATTATTAGAAAAAATAATGGGTAGGAGATTGAGCTGGTATCTAGAATTTAATAATTACTTATCCCCTTTCCAATACGGTTTTAGACAATCATCAAATGATCATTTAATTAACTTAGAATCAGAAATACTAGACAATTTTACAAATGACAACTATACTGTTATTATAGCTTTAGACGTAGAAAAAGCCTATGAAATGTTTTGGAAGCAAAGAATATTTAAACTACTTAATGATATGGATATTAAGGGAAATATTTTAGCTTTTATTATGAACTTTCTTCTAAACAGAAAAATTAATGTTCGACTAAATGATATTTTATCTACTCCCCAAATATTGGAAAACGATTTACCTCGAGAATCTATAATTAGTGTTATTTTATTCTTGATAGCAATCAACGACGTTCTTTCATGTGTTAATAGACCGGTAAAAGGTTTTCTATTTGCTGATGACCTACAATTTCTTGTGGAGTGGCCAATCTCTTGATTATTATTATATTATATAATTATTAGTTTAATATAATTATATAAACTAATAATTGTATAATATAATAATAATCAAGAGATCGGCCACCGATTAACTATATTAAGTAAGAAAAGAAATAAAACTAGAAATATAAATTTAACATTAAATGGTTTTTAAAATTAGTGAAGTGAAAAACCTGAAAATTTGTGTGTGGGAAGAAAATTAGGTCCGGTTTCTCTCTCTCGTCTCGTGTATAACTTTGACTCGATATTTGAATTTAAATCCTTGATAACTAATTTTCTAGTCTCAAGTTAACAGTGACTATACCAGATACCAGTGATGCAAATTGAAAAATATATATATTTATTGTTGTCTATTACATAGTATACACCTACCTAAATAATGCACACTATCTGATGAATCAGTTGCTTGAAGAAAACGCAGTCAAGTGACTAAAAGTAAATAACATTGACCTCAGCTCTCAAGCTCTCTTTGACATTGCAGCTATAACAGTCTTATTCTATTAAAATAATGAACAAATTTAAATTCTTAAATTTATAATTATTATACAGGCTGCTTAGTTATGAAATATTTAACCCAACATTATAATATAACAAAAATATGTTATTCTCAGAAAAATAAAATGATTATTATTACCTGACAACTCGCACTTCGCCATCCACCTAGACACCATCACACATCACAATGCCGCGTCCACTTCAAGGTCACGTCACGCGCTTGACTAGTATTACGGGCGCGCGATGATGAATATAATTTAAGTGTTTTATCCTTCTGGTCAAAATTTAAGGTCACAATATATATATATATATATATATATATATATATATATATATATATATATATATATATATTTTAGGAACGAGAATCGAACACTGATTACGCTCCTTGAATATCTATTTTTGTTAACCGACCATCCTGTATAGCTTACTTTCATTGTTACAACTTACAAGGTATAAAGCGTATGTCACAAAACAATAAACAAAAATAAAGCATTTCATAAAGTCGTATCGTTGACACAGATCTAAGAGTAATTACCAACATACGTTCGCGGTACTCCTCTTGAACCTTAATGCTATAGTAACAAAGTCGATAAGGTACACTGAGTTGGTCGGTACGTTAATTGCAGAACAAAAAACATTAAAGTTTCAAATGAATTTACGAGCCTACACGTGAAAATTATTGTCCATAACTAGATTTACATTACTGACGCAATAATTACGTTCGCTGTGATAAGGTTTTATATAGTAGTACCTTTAATAAATGATTGGTCTCGGCGCTCGACTAGATACCGCGCTGTCTAACAAAAAGCTCCGTAAATGCGACAACAACATTACTGTAGTGTGGATTTATAATATCACTGTAAGACAATTTCTAGTATGCGCGAATTCGCGGTACGTATATCTGATACTACATTTATTTGTAGCCGCATTTTTCAAGCAGGTACGTCATCATTTACCTATGAGTGGTACAAGTAGACCAAAAGAAAGAAAACCAGAAATCTATTGAGTCTGTCTGCCAAACCTACTACTTTTATAAATGTGAAAGTTTGTGAGGATGTATGGATGCATGTTTGTTACTCTTTCACGCAAAAACAACAAAACCGGATTTTGATGGAATTGTCCATGGTAGTAGTTTAGGCTCCGGATTAAAACATAGGCTACTTTTTATCCCGAAAAACACAGTACAGTATTCCCGTGGGATACCCGATACTATATTTATGCGGGCGCAGCCGCGGGAAACAGCTACTTTTAAATAAAGTATTGTCAGATGGGACGACATATTGTTCTATAGATAAAAGATGACCAGTGTCACACAATTTTTTAATGAAATTTGGGGCAAACGAGCAGACGGATCACCTGATGGAAAGCGATTACCTACCGTCGCCCTTGGACACCTGCAACACTGGAGGAGTCTCAAGTATGTTGCCGGGCCTTTAAATACGAAATAATAATTTACGAATTTCAAAACCTCAAGAAAAGAACGTACTCCACGTTCTTTTCTTGAGGTTTTGAAGTTCCTAGTGGACCGTGAATACCGCTGGTGACAGTTCATTATAGAGTTTACGTGTGCGCGGCTACCGCACTATGATCCTCTTACGCAGAAAGAAAAATAAAGTAAGCTCCTTTTGCATTAACCAACCTTTATATTCGACGTTATTCATGAACAGTGGTCAGTATTCACAATGTCTCTTAGGGTAAGTTCACACCGCGGTGATACGCTACGCTACGCGGCTGTATTTTTAAGATAGGTATTCAAAATTGAACTTTATTCACAACACAAAAAGATACACGTTTCTTATGACATCAGTCATACACTGCGCGAATTTGAACTCTTATTCTCTACTTACGTCTAACTTGAAAGTGAATCGTCTTGTGTAATGGATAAAATTCACTTTTTAATAGATATCTTAAAAATGCAGCTTTATGTCGTGTATCGTTTCCTTTCGGTATGAATTAACCCTTACTCGGAGAAAATGATAAAAATCTAAACATCTCTAGCTAGAGATAAAGCTTTTCAACGCCCGTCCTACGTAACGTCGTTATAAGGTTGGGGGTTGAAAATCTAGTGGTTGAACATGGAATAATCCAGTAAGCTGTCTGTAAGTCTGTAGGTTCAAACATGGCTAATTGGCAAAAGCCAATGTTCGATGTCAAGTCTGCGACAAGCCTTTCAGATAAGGATGTCTGTGTCTTTAGGCTTTCATTTGAGTATCACAAATGCAAGGTACAGTCACGACTAATATTAACACGTAAAAATCTCACTTGTACACTCTACTGCACAAAATAAATACGATCAAGTTTTCAAGGAAATGTCCATTTTCGTTATTTTATTCTCTACTAGCTTTTGCCCTTTAGCCCGAGTAACTATAGTATCCCACGAGAACACTGTACTTTTCCCTTGATAAATGTAGCCTATGTTTTAATCCAGAGCCTAAACTACTACCATGCCAAACTCCATAAAAATCCGGTTTTGTAGTTTTTGCGTGAAATAGTAACAAACATGCATCCATACATCCTTACAAACTTTCACATTTATACTGGATTTATATAGGATTTACTGTACCTATAATTTAAAAAAATCATTCTTTATTAGAAACAATAATTGTTGGAATTCAAACTAGTATTGAAGGTCATTGGACCTGGACCATTTTTAAAGTACCTACTTCAAGAAAACTAACCCATATCAATCACATAGTTATAAATAGAGCCGAGCTTATAGAAGCAACAAATTCGCCTACGGTAAAATATGTTAACTTGTAAACCCATGCTACCGTCCGCGTTTCGTGAGTAAGTACTAGTGGCGGAGCGTGAGGTCCGTGGAGTAGGAAGCCACGTAAGAAAATATCAGTTGTAATACAAAATAACGATACATTGTTTTTATTGCGCATAGCGCCTGAACCTCACCCTATTTGAAATAATCAAAACCCAATAATTATGTTATTTTTCATTTGTTCTCAATTCTATCAAAATAAGGTTCATTTTTAGTGTTCCGTACCCAAAGGGTACAACGGGACTAAGACTCCGCTGTCCGTCTGTCACCAGGCTGTATCTCATAAGCCGTGATGGTTAGACAGTTGAAATTTTCACAGATTATTTATTTTATTTATTTATTTTCCATCATTATTTATATTATTATGCATTTCTGTTGCCGATATAACATAATATAACCAAACCAGAATAAAATATATATTTAAGTGGGGCTGCCATTAACCAAACGTGTTTTTTGTATGGAACCCTTCGTGCGCGAGTCCTCCTCGCATTTAGCCGTACATAGTGGATTTTTATTTATTAATATCGGTGCGTCTCGTATGTCGAACGGGGTTGTTTCGTCACAAGTTGTTAGCGCAATATTTGGGTGTATTGGGCGCAAATTATTTTGTGTTGGTTTAGTACCGTTGTGGGAATATGGTGGCAAGCCCCAAAGGAAGATCTCCGACCGAGCAAGGTGGTATGCTCAGTCAGGCCGAAGCCCACTTGTATGAATTTCAGATGTCGTATATATGCCGATCATAGAAAACTTCGATAGCGCGATTCAGGATTGTGGCACTAATTGATCCGCCACACCGTATTATAAATATGTGCACTTTGCAATATACTCGTACACTATATTGTACGGTTCGGACACGATAGATGTGAAACTTTAAATATTGTATTTCTACTCCTCTCTCGCGCGTTATGAATAGATAGAGGATGAAAATTAGACAATAACATATTATTGTCTATTTTAACTGTCGTATTTCTGTGACATCTAGATTCAAATTACTTAATCAATAATAACTTCAAAAATTGTACTTGATGGTATAAAATGTGACATAGCATATTACGAGTTATATTAGGTCATTACATATGAAATTGGCGTTTTGTAAAAGAGGCACATAAAGTCGATTTCTTATAAACATAATATATTTATTTAACCAAAGTATATACAATTGCTATCTATGCACTTTTGCCATCTCATAGGTAGTTCATTGATTCCTTTACTAAAAAAAACAGTCAGACAGGAATCAATAAAATCTTTGAAGGCGCTTTGGACTGCGCCATCAAAGTTGAATTTTTTCCCTTGCAAGAAGTTATCTAAATTTCGAAAAAAATGATAATCCGTTGGAGCAAGGTCCGATTAGTACGGTGGATGTCTTAGACATTCCAATTGAAGCTCCTCTAATTTGGTAGCCGTCTATTGTGCAGTGTGTTGTCTAGCGTTGTTCTGAAGCAGCAGTGGCCTATAGCGAATGACCAACTGGCAATAGACATCTGCCGTAATCGTCTGGCCAGATTTAAGCAGGCTTTGGCTGGTTTGCCAGGGTTCAGCCATTGCGATGAGCGTTTCCGATTATCGTACAGGATTCACTTTTCATCACAGGTAATGATTCGATTTAAAATCCTTTCATTATTGTGCCGGTTGAGTAATGTAACGCAGCAGTCGACGCGCGTTTGTCGGTTTGCTACACTCAATTCATGAGATACCTTTCAAGCTTTTTCACCTTCCTAATTTGCTTCAAGTGAATTAAACCAGTTTTATCACTAACACCGCAGCCTGCAGCTAACTCGGACGTGGTTTGCGATGGATCTGCTTCCATAATAGCCTTCAATTCTTCATTATCAACTTTGGTCTCCGGCCGTCTACGGGGTTTGTTCTGCAGGTCAAAATTTCCAGAACGAAAACGTTGGAACCTAAAAAGGCACTGTGTTTTCTTTTGCGACACCGCCGCCATACACATCATTAATCCTCCGAGCCGTTTCTGCAGCACTTGTGCCACGGTGGAACTCGTACTCGAAAATACGATATTTCAGGTTTTCCATTTTGTAAACAGAGTTACGCAAAGAAAAAACCAAAACAGGAAAACACAAATGAAATACGGTTTTCGAAACAAAAATGCACGAGTAAGAAGCGGTATAGATTTGAAATTGGAATTCCTAACCAAAAATATTTGATATCAAAGTGGCCAGTACGACAAAACGGCAATTTCATATTTAAGGACCTAATATATATCACCGTGAAATTGTAAAGACCGTTAGATTGTAATTTGTAATATAACAAGCGAGATTTGTTGGCAAATGTTGGAGAATTGCGAACCCGTACGGGTTTACATTCTGCTTACAGTTTAACGGAATATTATTCGTTAGATTATAATATATCGCAAAGAATCTTTCGACATATTTTTACAATCTCGCTGGTTATATTATATTACAATCTCCGTTAGATTTTTACAATTTTACGGTGACATATATAATACGAGTATTTCGCACTCAAAACAAAGGCCAACGCTTTGATTAGTTATTCACGTCACTTACAATCTACGAAATTCGTAACTGAGATGATGTTCCAGATTACTCGCTCCCATTGTTGTCAAAGACAAAGCCTTTCCGGTGCTCCAGAAGAAAAATCATAAGGGTCAAATAAAAGATAAAAACCCCGCCAATCAGGACGGGCTCAACGAGATATATAAATCATTTTCATTACAGACTTTGTCCCGCTGTATTAACTGATATTTTTCAACCTTTGTTTATTTAGTCTTGTTACTTAATTTTTGGGGTTGAAATTGTTTTGATTTTTTTTCGACTAGAATCTGTTTTTGTTAAATCTACATTAGCAGTTTCATTTTCTTTGTGTTCATCTTTAATCTCCCCAACCAGAGAGATCTAATTTTCAACCCAGCTAAAAATATGTAAAGTTTGGTGTTTGCAAAAATAGAAAAACAACTAAGTATATATAAAAACAACTTTTTTATTTTTTCGCTGCTCTTTCACTACAAATACAAAGAAGGTGGAATTGCTTCCATCGCGTTGATAGAGCAGCCTAGGTATCCGTGTTTTTTTCACGCCCCGTTTCATCCGCTATATTTTAAAGCAGCACAGACAATTTGAAATCTACAAAGGAGTAGTGTAATTCTCAAATAGTAGGACTGACTTTAAGAATATTTTATCCGAGCTACTTAGTATAAGCACGTGCACCTTGTCTTACGGGGGATAGAGGTGAGATTCACACAGAAGATTTACTGTTGGCCGCGTTGAGGTCGCAATTTCCTGAGAGCGAACCTACTGCGGGAAGTTTCCTGTTGAAATGGACAATACGTTGGGTTTTAATTTAAAAGCAACCCAGATAGAAGCCAACTACGAACTGGAGGCAATAAAACAACTGTTACGCGAAGAAAAACTTCGTGTAGGTCCATAATTGTGGTCGGCCGGCGCGGCGGGATGATGTTAGTCTACTGTTTATTAACGGTAATGTCGAAACGCTCGGGGCGGGCATTAAAACACTATTATACCGTCGGGAATAAAATTTTATCGCCATTTCACTGGAATTTTCTCGTCTGTGTCAGCAATCTCGAAAGTGATTGAGATTAAAACTTATAAGTTGATTTAACGGTTTAGATCTCTATATCTCATATCCTAAAGTTTGAAAGATTCTATTGATATATAATGCTTTAGGGGTTTAGGTCTTTGCGATAATTATTTACGCTTACATATTTATTATTACACGAAAACAACTTAATAACAACTTCATTCAGAGCGGCATGAGGTTTCGTTAAAATCAATAAAAATAAAATCCATTTTAGTGTTCCGTTGCAGAAACCTTATAGTTTCGCTCTGCCTGTCCGTCTGTCACTCTATCTGTGTGTCTGTCTGTTTGTCTGTCTGTTTTTACTATTGGTGTTATAAAATAATTATAATTTTATGTTTAGTGGTGTCTCCCCTTACATGCAATGTGGGGATGGATTTTTATTCTCATTCTACCCCATTGTGTGTATTAAGTAAACCATTTTTGAGTAATCTGCCTCAAGTGATGTCCTGACATGCTCTTGTTAAGAATTGTTTACCTATTATTATTGTTCCATCGTCCCATCGATTTGTTATAATATTATTTAAGAACTTTTGAAAATGATCTCTGAATATTGTTAGAATATATTTTCTTCTTATAGCATCTCATTCACTTTCTTCATAGTTTAGGTGCTTACAACCTAATATCATTCGAGATATCGTATAATCATAACAGCTATATCTGCAACTATAAAGCCGCTTCAATACGGGTATTGCTGTACACATGGGACATGTGTCATGGTTGAGATATTCTGCAGGCGCACGTAATTTGGTGTTTGCTATTGATCTTGTTCTACCTCAATGCTTTGATCACTAGTGACACCTGGATCGTACTTTTGCATCAATCAAGTCACCTTTTTGCCATTAAAGGATTGCGTCGTTTTTCTTTGAGAATGCCTAATTTTTTCGTAACAAACCAAATAATAATAGTAACGTAACATTTATACTTTTCTTTATATCATTCAATCTTTTACCCGTGGCTCCACCCGCGTAATTGCAGTATCTCACGGGAACACTGTACTTTTTCGGGACAAAAAGTAGTTTATGTGGTAATCCCGAGCTGAAACTACTACCATACCAAGTTTCATCATAATCAGTTCCGTAGTTTTTCGTGAAAGAGTAACAAACATCCATTCATCCGTACATTCATTAATCCATCCTCACAAACTTTCACATTTATAAAAGTTTATAATACATTTTGGAAGACAATCGTCATACATCCGTATTAACATTCAGTACACTACACAGCTAAATACTACACGAATCACGCGGAAAATTAGCAAACAGATACTTATTTTGACTTAATCGTCTACATTCTCTATCGATGCTGATTTCATAGTCTTTACATAGTATAAAATATAAATATTCAAAAGTTAAAAACTATAACCCAACTACGCAAAATATATAGTCTATGTTACATTATTAAGAATCTATGGACACCTCATTCATTAAATTCGGATTAGTAGTTTAGCTGCTACAGAAATAAACAAACATACATACATAATTAGACTTCCAAAATCATTACCCTTCCTTTAGGCTTCGCCGTAGCCGGATAAAAGTCGCATCCTTTCCCGTTCACTAAGATCTTTTAAACTACTCAACGGATTTTAATGCAGTTTTTAGCAATAAATAGAGTGATTTCAAAGGAAGGTTATAATTTTATAATATGTATAACATTGCACCCGTACGAAGCTAGGGCGGGTCGCTAGTATTTTCTAAATAATATAATATTTTTGTATTTATTATTAGGTAAAATTATTATTTGGAAGTAATATATCTTACTAATCAAAAGCTAATAAAGCTATTTGAAGTCATTTTTAACTTTACTTCTGCAACAAAACATGCATTATATTCAAGATTTTAAGTCAGGTTACAAGGTAACTCTGAACAACATATTTTCTTAGTTGGACTATAAATATTAATCATAAGCAAAGCCAACTAGAACAAATAGCGGAGATAAATCTATACATTGCAACTTACGACTTTATGCTCCAAATATAATCACGCCACATTAAAAATGCTATAAATGAAAAGTTTCTACATTTGGACGAGTAAAACGTTATATTCTTCACATTGTATTGGAATAAGCTACGTTTATTACACCCTGGCTATTACAATGTACCTGTTTATGTAAGAGCCATCGCTCAAGTTGCCGCTCGACCAAGCATAAGATGAAAATCGCTTAACAGCACCGTTGAATCGTGCACCATAAACACGTAGTTCAACTACGTCGACAGTCGTTGCGGTCACTTCCACTGTGTTTAAATATTTGGAAGTTGGAGCAAAGGAAAATGTTTAGAAAGTGATCGATCTAATTTTGTCGATATTACATTTCAAAATAGTCTATGTGTTAATCCAGAGCTTAAGCTACTACCACACCAAAATCCTGTTCAGTAGTTTTTGCGTGAAAGAACAAACATCCATCCATCCTCATAAATTTTCACATTTATAATTGTAGTATACTTAAAAAGTAGCTTTCTTAATTTTTAGAAACGAAATATTGTTCAGTCAAAATTCCAAAATAATAGATTGAATATTGTAATCCTACTTGGAGCTCTTGGTATAAATTTGCTTCAAATATTACTTGTCATTGTCTACATTGGATAATTTGCAAACCAGACACAGCTTCCGTGGAATCAAATTACAGATCGCGTTCGATCGCGATTTTTTAATTTTTAGTTTAATCGCTTATTAATAATCTATCTTCTGTATCTATCTGTATCTGTAATAATCTTACCATTATATATAAGATTATGACTAGTATCAATAACAGTCGTCGATCTAGTGCACGAGGGTTGTATAGAATGTTTGTAGATGCAATACATCTAGAACTTATACTTATTAAATATCAACGATTTAAAAACTCAAGATAGGCTACGACGTAAATTTGACAGAACAAATCTTCATACAGTAAAAAGTTACGCCATCTTGGTTTTCACCACACCTCAAATGTCAGCCATCTTGTTTTTACCATACTTCAAATGTAAAAATGGCCCCAAAAATCTTAAAATTGGTGCCATTTAATTGGAGACACTTTTTGCCGCAACATGCTTCGTCTATAATATATACGTCTATGTTAAATATACAATTTTTTTGCTATTGCTTCTTTTATTTATCGATATAATTCACGTAAAAAAAATTAAAGCTTTGATTCTTAATATCTCATTTCGAGGTTTCCTAAGAAACACATGCGGTGACTCTGCAAATATTCCGTTAAGAACTTTTCCTACAACACTATTATTATTATCTTAAGATGCTTGGATATATTTCATATTAAAGTACGTATTATGAAAATATACAGTATCTTAGCCGTCTGTGATAGTTCATACAAACTGTACAGCAAGCGATATTTTTATTAACATAAAATATACTATAGTATCTTCGCCATCTGTGATCCACCTTAAGCTCAATAAATATCTAATATTGCAAGTAAAAACCTCAAGACTGTCTTATGTAAAACACTATAAAGTCAAGTCCTAGACACTATAAAATCAAGACCGAGTCGCAGACACAAAAGACGACGTCTTTGACATTGACACCGTACAAGTGGCGCTGAGTGACGTATAAAAGCCTGCAATTTCCCTCCTCTGTCGCAATCCTTGTTCTGGTTAGTCCTGAATGCCGTGACAAATGACATTCACTGCAATGCCTCATTCACAACAAACGGAAGACGCATTGTGAATTGTTGCTTTTGTATGTTGAGTGTGAAATAATTGAGGTATTGATTTCTTGTGCTTTTATAGCTGAAGTGTGTTTGTAGCGTACGTTCTTATATTCAATTGGCTTCTAGTGAACAGTATCTTTATTAATTTGAAGTAGCTTGCATAAATACTTCAGTGTTTTAATTTCTTATACATATTTCATCTCACACACAAAAAATTACCAACTATACTTCTTATTCCTATACTTAATAATATATAAATATCTATGGATGCATTACACCACGCCAATCAAGCCCTGTGCTAAGTAATCGAAGAACTTTTGGTAGGGGCACCAGACAATGGGAAGTATATTTTATACTTTTCTGCTATACACAATACACATATTTAAGATTTTTATCAAATTATACACATTTTAGCCTTGAGCACAATCACGCTCAACCACTGTGCCACAGAGATTGCCAATCAACCTAATAAGCTATTTATTGACTGTATGTACTGCTTCTGCTTCCTACTTCCATATTTCTCATTAAATTCTAATAAACATCTCTAGAAAATCTTTTGGGTACTGCTGAAATGATATCGAAAAGCTTGTTGTTATTGTGATAAGATATACCTTAACAGTAATTTTTATTTTCATTTGTTAATTGACAATGTTCCTAATCTGATGTTGTTATATTTAAAAACCAAATTTGTTCGTATTTATCTTATACTTTAAACAAGACAATCTTGTATAAATATAATCGTAATCTCGGAAACGGTTGCAAGTATTTACGACTCGTACATGAATTTTAATATGCAGGGAGTTTTGGAGGAGGAAAATCGATCTAGCTAGGTTTTATTCCTGGACACCTGCACATTTTTAAGTTAGGTATACATGTATTTTTATCTTTCGTCATGCAACGATATATTAATAATTTCGACTTTAGTAATGTCAGTCCGGTTGGCAGTTTGGTTAATTTTTGCGTTGTATATTTAAAATCTACTAGAGCTTCGAGCAAAGCTCGATTACCCAGTTACTAATGATATTATCATATTATTTAACTTCAGCAAGCAATTGACATATTATTTTGTATTGTGACGATAGGTCGTCGTTATAATACGACGAAATTACGAGAATGTTCTACCTGCTAAAGGATTATTAAACTTTACAGTCGACAGATGCGAAGTAAAACTCGCAAACGAACACGCTAAGATATTATATATATATATTTCTGGCACTGGCTATGAGAAAAAAGGAGAAAGAATATGTGCACGCCCACTACTCTCTCTCTCCTACAGTAATGTACGAATTGTATCTCTCTTTTTTCATCTTCACTAACTTATATCTCCCTCTCAACTTCCGCTCGCTTCACCCTATCACAGTTTTCGTAACGCTCTTGTCACGCTTTCACCAGCTTACTCCCCAAGTCAAGCGAGCCTAAAGTAGTTTAAGTTCAATAAAATATACTTTCCCTATAATGTGAAGCAAGGCTCAGTGGTATTAAGATGGAAGCGCGATGCGTCGACGCTAGACAGTGAAATGATCTGGACTAAGGTATTGAATTCGCATTTGATTAAAACGAATTCCACTATGGTATTAACGCTTCTACAGATTTGTGTCGATTTTTATTACGAAAGTTTTTATTTTAATTGTACATTGAAAATTACAAAGAGAGAATTATTATTACTGCCCTGCTTAATATTTATTGCACATGCAACATTTGTATGATTTATCACTTCGATATTTATGTAATTGCTCATGCATGAAAAAAGTATTTTATTCGTTCTTATGTTGCTTACACACGTACAGATTCGGTCTGGAGAGGATAAGACAGCACGACACTAGTGTGTTTGATTTTCAGCTCTATTGTATTAACACATTTATTCTATATAAATATCTTTTGTATTTTCCCTAACTTTAGGGAGAAACCCCTAAGTTGGCAACCAAATCCATAGTCTGGTCCGGACGAAATCCGTACGTGTGTTAATACTATTAAATTGGTTTATTTTTAAATCTACACTTGGCTTTCATTTTTAGGGTTCCGTACTCCGTAGTACTCAAGGAACTCTTATAGCTTCACTTTGTCCATCTGTCCTTCTAGCCTTTCTAGCTTCTGTGTTTATTAATATATAAATGGATGAAATTTGGTATATAGGTATTTTATAAATAAAGTCAAGGTTTCATACGTGACTTTTTTATGTTTGTATCCCCCTGGCATTTATAATCTATAAGAGATAGAAATTTGTAAGTTTCCATGCTGATAGATCATGTTAAAACTCTCCAAGAAAATTATTTTGAGCGAAATCGGACAATAATGAAATACCTATAGCACATTGAGAGCTACGGGACTCTCCTTGGACATGTCCTGTCATGCTTTTAGTTAGGTTTTATTGCAAGCTACAGCAGTACCATTACTTAAAGTTTTTTTCGCTTTCTATCATCATCTCTAACAATTAGCTTTAAATGACTTCAGAATAATGAATTTTGAATCTCTTACAATATAATTTTGGTTCAATATTAAGCCAAACAAATTTATACTCCCATTAGGTGGATCTCGCGGAGTCTTTTGTGTGTAACAAAGCGTGGTGCAAACAGTGATTTAGATTTCCAGTTGACATTTTCGCAGCGATAAATTATAAGGCTAAATTTAGAAAAAACATTAATTTAAAGATATATTGAAAACCTTTGCGGAACAGGCAGATGCTAAATAGTTTAAACGTGATTTTGACGAAATTTGGGACATTATAGAAGAAAAAACTTTTAGTACTACTTAACATGAATTGTACAACCGGAGGAGTAAGAAATTTGGCCGGTAATTTAAAGTGTATGTGGAGGAAAGCATGTAGAAAGCTAACATTTTTAAATAGTGGTTAGAAAAACACAAAATTAATAAAAGTAATAACAACACACACCTCCTCGGTTATTAACACATACTACCGTGCGTACAATTTTGTTATACGCATTCGTTTGTCAATCTGTCACAACAATTAATTTTTTTTTCTATTTAAGAGGCAAAAGAACCCTTATAAAGTTCAAACTTACAAATTATAAAATGAATTATTATGGGCGAATTTCGACCACAGGGCAACCTCTTGTCTACATTAACGTATGGTCTACGGTAAACTCATAACTGACTCTAAGTGCGTTAAAAGATAATACACAGCAGCATGAGTCAGGCATTGTTTAACGAAGTCACATACAATAATATGATTTCATTTGGCGCATATTTGTTTTGTTGATTTAAATAATATGAGTCGCGTAATCAGAAACGCTGAAACAGTCCACAAATTATTCAAATAGTTAGCGACATCTATTGATTACGTCATGCAACAATGACGAATTATCGCGTTAACTGCGAAACGTATAAAACTAACACTGCTGGCATTGTTTTCTGAAAGAAGACTGTATTTTTCCACACTAAAAATTATCCCAAAATCAAATAGAAGTAAGAAGTTAGAAATAATAAAGGTCATATTAGAGATATTCTCCTTGAAAACCTTATTGACGTAGCCAGTTAATCATTAATTGAAAGCTACACGGGACGACCTCCAGTATCAAAAACTACTCGGGCGATAACTACAAAAACAAAAGCATTTATCAGTCAGCTAATTCTGTGAGGCTATCTCAAGGAAAATATATTGCTCTGAAATGGGTCACAATTTGAAAAACAGGCAATGATATAGTGTCTTGTCGCTTGGGGAGTATTAGCTCCCCTTCCAGTAATTTGGGAACAACCTATCCCCCAGGACTGTCGTTTGTCAATGATAGCGATTTTATTATTCGATAATTATAAGCTTCGTGTCCGTGCATTTGACTGTGTAAAATTTTCAATTAAAATATGTAAATTCACACCATCACTTTCAAGGTAAACGACTGTAAGACTGTTTTTAAAACACTTTTATCGTCTCGAGTTTATTATTATGGAAATGAGCACATTACTTTCTGGCTTTATTGTCTGTGCTAATCTGAAACTAATATTTTAACAAAGAATTTTTTACTTTGGTTTTTAAAAAAAACTTCTAATCTTCGTCTTTACTTTTATTACTTTTTATAAATTATCTACATTGGAGTTTCCATTATCATCGATAAGTTAAAGTTTTTATCACGGACAGAACTTATAACACCCCTCTTTTTATGTCAGGCTATAAAAAACAAAATCCCACATCTACAAATATGGTTTTAGCGAGCAACTTATTTCTAAAAAGGATGAATTGGCAAAACGATAGAACATGTTACACAAAATAACGACCTACTTCTGTTCGTATGTTTAAATTTCAAACCACGAGCCAGCTACAACGTATTGTACAATACAATAGATTAAACATTAACTATTTAAAGTTATATTTATCTTGCAGTCGAACGAATTTCGGTCCAGAATTATGTCTTCTGCTCGTATAATAAATATTCATATCGTACGCGATTTTATATTTTATTTTAAGAGGAATAGAATACAGTTTCGCTGTTGAGGCTTACGTAGTGTTTTCCCGTGGAATTTACTATGTCAATATACATATATGTCTTATCTAGTAATATTATGTCCGCTTGTTTCTGTTTTACGATGTTGTTTATTATCGCAGAATAAAGGAGATAAGGACGGAAGTTTAGACGCTTTTCATGGCTGTCTAACTTTTTAAATGTTTCTCGGGATTTTTTAGCATCGATTTTTGTTAGTTTTAGACACATTTAAAAACTGCGTACATATGTATCTGAGAAAGGTATTATTGATGCAAAGTCTGGATTTGAACCTGCACCCTCTCAAGTGCAACTCTCACCTTTAGGCGTCAGAGAATTTAATTATGAAAAAGAAAAAAACAATTTTTCATATTACAAAACTGCGTATGTACATCTGTTTGTAACGCCTTACAAATAGATGTAACAGATGTTTACAAAAAGGTAGTCACAATTTAATTTTGTACACATTGTCCGGGGAACAGAAAAGGACATAGGGAGGAAAGAAAAACTTGGCCCGGGGGACAAAAATAAATTTTATATCGTCATCCGTCATACAGGTAAAGTTACACCGAAAAGTTTCAGAAATAATATATGACGCAGTCATGGGTACTTTTATACTTTTATTCCTTATATCTTTGTTTGTTCAGAATCAATAAAATCTACATTCTCACGTTCTTTTAGGATAAATAGGTTAAAGATGCAATTTGATGTCACGTTTTTGCGACTTGCAGATACTTTAGAATATTAATATGATCATCATCTTTATTCTTTTTAAATCAAATGTGTTTTTGTTTTTTTTAATGAAATGAAATGAACCAGGAAATGAGCAGACGGATCCACTGATGGTAAGCGATTACCGCCGCCCATGGACACTCGCAACACAAGTCAAGCAAAACCAGAGGAGTTACAAGTGTAACTCCTCTGGTTTTGCTTGACTTGCGTTCACAGGCCTTAAAATCCCCAACCCCCCCTTGGACCTCCGGTAACCTCACACACTCAGCGAAACACAACGCAAGCGTTATTTCACGCCAGTTTTCTGTGAGGCCGTGGTATTTACCCGATCGAGCCGGCCCATTTATGCTGAGGCGTGGCTCTCCCACAATTTAATTTGGTAGCAAAAATAATAAATATATATCAGTACACTACAATGGCTACCAATTTAAATGTCACTTGGGTACTTACCGCGGAATAAAGAACTATAATGACACATTAATTTTGATAGAATTTAATCTTTTTGTATACAAAAATGCACAATTACACCTGTAGATAGTATCATTCAGTGAGTTAGATCGCCAAAGGCAAAGTAACGCAGAACGACGCTCATGAAAAATAATTTGAACAAATTACAATAAATTCCGAACAGGTTGATTTGATTTTCTTAAAATTTTAGTTATAGACAAATTCTATTCGTGGTAATAAAATATTAAAGTTTTGATATAAAATCTGAGCACTTGATTTAAATAATTCTACGTCGATGACAAGGCATTTACGTAACTGCGCCAGTGTCCTGCTGAAACCTCGCAGTTGCCTGTGTCGACGTCGGACACAAACGTTTCTACAATAATAACTGTTATAGCTCTAAAATAATATTGTATTGAACTTTAAACAATTTTTAATTTCAAACAATTTTTTTAGGGTTTGTTCTTTCACATACTCACATAGTAGAACAAAGCCATAAGAGATTTGAATAAAAATAGGCATACAAATTTATTTACCGTAATAAATGATTATTGTCAGATGTCTAGTAATTTTAATGTTATGAATATTACGAATGCTGAACACGGTAATGTAAAGATTTTTTCTCGTTACATCTTGACATCCGGTAAAGTAGCTTGTAAAACACGAATTATATCAAGGGCGTACGGTATTAAAAAAGATACATTCGTATGAAATAGAAAATAATTTTCCTGTATGCATACAAGTACATCATTAAACGTTCGTATAAAAATGATACTTTTATTTCCCAGGTTGAAATGTTAAAACAAGGCATATGGGTGAATGCAATTTGACTTGAAAGTAGAACGATACTGCAAGAACAAAAGGAGTATTCAATGCACGCGAAAATTGGAACATGTCTAGTGTTGCACTGTTAAATATTTGAAAAGATTTTTTAACTAATTACAAAATAAACTGCACTGGAACATTTTTTTATACTTATGAAATGATGCTCAAAATATAACAACTTTTGGGAATATTTTGATTTCTATTCAACAAGAATATGCCGGATGATTGAAACAGTATTCTCCGAAGCGAAGTAACCACTCTTACAGACGGGACAGACGGTTTCAAATGTCATATGGTTACCCAAGCAAATACGGCATTCTCACAATACAGCCTAGTAGAAAGACTGGTCAATACGTCTGTGGATATCTAACGACATAGGTACTTAAATGTCATATGGTTACCCAAGCACATACGGCATTCTTACTATACAGCCTAGTAGAAAGACTGGCCAATACGTCTGGGGATATCTAACGACATAGGTACTTAAATGTCATATGGTTACCCAAGCACATACGGCATTCTTACAATACAGCCTAGTAGAAAGACTGGTCAATACGTCTGGGGATATCTAACGACATAGGTACTTAAATGTCATATGGTTACCCAAGCACATACGGCATTCTTACAATACAGCCTAGTAGAAAGACTGGCCAATACGTCTGGGGATATCTAACGACATAGGTACTTAAATGTCATATGGTTACCCAAGCACATACGGCATTCTTACAATACAGCCTAGTAGAAAGACTGGCCAATACGTCTGGGGATATCTAACGACATAGGTAATTAAATGTCATATGGTTACCCAAGCACATACGGCATTCTTACAATACAGCCTAGTAGAAAGACTGGTCAATACGTCTGGGGATATCTAACGACATAGGTACTTAAATGTCATATGGTTACCCAAGCACATACGGCATTCTTACAATACAGCCTAGTAGAAAGACTGGTCAATACGTCTGGGGATATCTAACGACATAGGTACTTAAATGTCATATGGTTACCCAAGCACATACGGCATTCTTACAATACAGCCTAGTAGAAAGACTGGTCAATACGTCTGGGGATATCTAACGACATAGGTACTTAAATGTAATATGGTTACCCAAGCACATACGGCATTCTTACAATACAGCCTAGTAGAAAGACTGGCCAATACGTCTGGGGATATCTAACGACATAGGTACTTAAATGTCATATGGTTACCCAAGCACATACGGCATCACATCACTTAAATGATACATTTTTTACTGTGCAGAATCAGGACTTAGTTTTTTTGTGTGATTAACATTTACAACGAAATAATATTGCAATAACTACTTCTTCAAAGGATATACAACAAACCTTCATAGCATTTCCTTTGTTCCAGATAATTCAGTAAATGGTCCGACACAGAGAAGCCACTGTCCGAGATGGTCGACTTATAGCACCGGACAATATCTACCTTAAGCGGCTGCGGTGGAAGCGGAAAGATGCTCGTGCTGATCCTAGTCCACTTCGTCACGCTTCCAGCCCTGAGCACCAGATCCGTTAGAGGAGACACCGCCATGGAAGATAAGCAACCGCTTATTAGCTCTAGAGTTGTAAGAACAAAGTATGGCGACATCAGAGGCTTCATAGTGACACCAGAGTCCAGATATTTGGAACCGGTAGAGGTGTTTCGAGGGATCCCATATGCTTCCCCACCCGTCGGCACTTTGAGATTCATGCCACCAGTATCAGGAGCCCAATGGTCGGGCGTTAAAATTGCAGAGGAATTCAGTCCAGTTTGTCCACAAGTTCTGCCAGATATAAGGAACGAATCGGCAGTGCTAAAGAGGGTATCACGAGGAAGATTAGAGTACTTGAAGAGGATACTGCCGTTCCTCACAAATCAGTCTGAAGATTGCTTGTACTTGAACATTTATGCGCCAGCTCAAGGTATTTTCTAATTATTTATATTTTATTTAAATTGTAAGGGTACTTTCCAAGCCAAAACATGTTCATTGGTTTTTTGTATCCACTAAAATAGCATTATGAAACTTATTGAAAATTTGAATACATAAACAAGAAATCAATATTAAAAACTGAACTTAACGAATCCCTATCAGTCATAGTTAACTGGGTTTGATAACTTGACTGTAAAGTGCTTTGTATCATCAACTTTGATCCATCGATTAAGCAGATTGTAATTGGTATTGGTTACTCTAAAACCTTAATTAATCTTAAGCCTTGGTAAAAACCATCAATAAACTACGCAATCAAAGCTAAAATTTTAAAAGCTTGTTTACAAATTGATTAGGTTGTTTAGCTTTGAATTCTCTCCCCCATTTATCGTAGAGGCTTAACAAGTTTTCTTGTTAATCAGTATCTCAGTCTTGTGAGAACAAAAAAAAGAAAAAGCGTTCAAATATTTTTGGGCCTCCATGTAGGTCTAGTTCACATAGTTGCGACAACATGACGTTTTAGTATCAATGACTATGAAATTATATTATACCTAAATTGCCACCAGCTTGACGGCAATCTATACGGATAGGTAATGTAATTTTACTTATGTGACCATAAATTGCCCTTTTAATTTTTATCGTCTATCTTTTTCGCACCCATGTAAATAATAATCCACCATTGCAATGACCGAATTCAACGCGGTTAAAGAAAAAAAGGTTTCAGTTAAGTAAGTTTAAGTTTAAATTACTAACCAATACCTAATTCCTTAGCAACCGGAATACAGAGACATGGGAACATAATGTTTAATTAAAAGTAGAAATAAATAGGTTCCCCCGTAATTACACTTTATTGAGTGCTGCCAGCCGCGACCGCTGCTAATCTCTATTTTATTTCATTAAGAAGTACATTTATCTGCCCTAGAATAGAATCAATCTATACTTATATCTACAGGTATTAGGTAGTTATATGGTACTTATAGTGGTAGGCATCATGTAGATCGACGTTCAGAAAGTGTATGAAAATACCTATTTTGAATAAAAAAATTTGACTTTGACTTTATAATATTTTAACTTAGATGAAAGATTTGTTGGTTTGATTGAATAATGCAAATAAATGAAATAATAGGCTCCAAAAACTACTGGGACCGATTTTGATGAAATTTCGCACAGATGTAGAATAGACTACGAGAAAGGATAAAGGCTAGTTCTTATTACGGCAAAATGTATGGTTTGCGCGGGATTTCCTTTTGCATCGTCGCGGAAAACATCTAGTTTCGTATACATTGAATCATCTATTGGAATATTATGTTACTTATTCCCCGATTCTTTATTCATTGGAAGTACAGAATATTATACATAAAAGATGTTTACGATCGATCGATTACGATTATTTTGTTTTCATATCGTATTTATAAAACCTAATAAGAATATTTATTAGGTTTTATTATTAACTTTTGTAGTTTTAGTGAAAGAGACTGCAAACTTTGCGAATACTTTTTGACAGCTGCTGTAAGCTGGCTGTCATATTTTAACCAGAATAATATATTGTAGAAAAGTGTTAAACTCAAAAATTCATTCTAACGCTAATCTTCGCCTAATTTTTATTTAATTAGTAATAAATCATGCACCCAACAAATTAAATGACTCAAGTGCGTTTATTTACCGGAATGTATGAACGCGAATGTTTGTGTCCGTAATTAGATGGGGAAGAAATAGCGCGGGCGGAGATATATCGCATGAGGTTCCTTCTTATATTCCATTTAATTCGTTTTGTTATTAAATTTGTTTATCAATATCAACCACTTACGGTTTTTGAAGCAAAATTTTATAATCTCAAGATTCCGTCATGTCATGACATGCTTTTAAATAAACGCTATTGATATAACGCCATCTGTCGGAAGCTACACTACTTCTTACATAACAACTTAACTTTATAGAGTACGGCTCAATACACAGATGGCGATAGGTGTGTATATTTAAATTTTTCTATTATTTTTTTAAGTGTTGTTCTTTAGGCACGATGATAGTATGTTGATTTTAAATGATGAATGAAATTTCTCTTCTGCTACGTGTACTCTGTATAGTGTATACGTCATGTTTTTTTAATGAAATGGAATAGGTGACGAGGTGGATCACCTATACTGTAAGCGATAACTACCGCCCATGCACACTTGCAACATCGAAGGAGTTACACTTGTAACTCCTCTGGTGTTGTGCTTGCATTCCTGGTCCTAAAAATCCCCAGCCCCCATGGGCTTTGATGTTTGGCATAGGCATTGAAGTTACGGTAGGCCGTAACTTCAAGCCAGTTTTCTGTGAGGCCGTAATGTTTATCCGCTCCGAAGCATGGCTCCCCACTTTCCTCGTTATGTCTCTTTTAGGGGCCTTTATTAAATTTGATCAGATTTAGGCTGAAGCTCAACACGATAGCACATTGTGGATTGGCCATTTTAACATAGACTATATTTTATATTATATTTTGACTGGATAAAATTGTAGATCTTAAATTAATTCTACGAAGACGGAATTATATATTGCATTTGAAAATGTTTTTGATGAATACAAACCAAAGTCAGGAAATTTTTGTTCCGGAAAATGTTTGATTAGGCTTGCCCTTACTCTGGACATATTGTGAAATTTTTGGCCTAATACTTTAAAATAAAGGAAATCTATCTGTCTAAAATTTAAAACAATACGTCCAGTTGTAATTGATACTACACTATGCAAACTTTGGATCACTATTTCACTCTTTAAAGGACGAATTAAAAAAATATATATAAACGCAATTAACTCAGATATTAAATTACATGGAAATCAGGTCAGATTTTAAATATTTTTCACACAAACTCGAAACCCTTATTTTACACTCTCAGAGGGTGAATTCTAATAAACCGTGATGCACCTGTTTAATTTAATGTATGTAAGAGCATGAATCTCCATTTCCCTCGGAAGCGGTGCAGATTTGAATATTTCCATACAAACGTTCAACCCCTATTTCACTCCTTTAGTTATTGAAGTTTTCAAAATCTCTTCTTAGTTTGCGTCTACGTTTCTACCATAAGCGGTTAAAGCTGTGCGTGCATCTATACCTAGATGTCAGTGAGTCAGTGGGGACAGCTCCTTTTATATATAGATAGATGTTGCTTTTTGCGTGAAAGAGTAACAAACACCCATCCATTCTCACATACTGTCACATTTATAATATTAGTAGGATTTAAAAACTGGAGGTTATACAGCCAAGACTCAATTCTTCTATAAAATATGATAGTAATCATACGTTTTTTTAAATTTTATACCCCAAATACGTTCATAAGATTGGTAACCACACGGCGATTGTAAGTCACCTGCACGGGGGATGTGATACGTTAGTACGTTGCCTTTTGTTACACTCATATTGTTCCCTCTGGCGCAATTTCGGAGTGCTTAGGCTGGTCATGCTGATAAATAGTGCTTTATATGCAAAGATATTATTGAAAATGATTTCGTGCCTCGTTCTTAAATGCCTATTTATCGCCATAACTAATCTTTTGCCCTATTCCGTTCTATAAGAACCGTGACATTCATCTTATGTGGATAAAATAAGTGAAATAATTATATCCAGAGCCTAAACTATTCATATACGTCACCATCAGTGATTAATTAAGCAAATATCCCTAAAGTCTTAAAAAAATCACACAAATGTATCAATCGATCGTTTTTATTTTGTATAGGTAATAATTTTCATAATAATATAATAATTAACTATTATGTAACTTTCGTTATTTTGCATGAGTTTAAAAATTAATTTTGTATTTTCTGATGTCTTTTAAATCTCGTAACCTCCTGTCGGTTGTAAGTGCACAGATTGATTAAATTTAAAATGTTTACTGCGAAGCCATTTTTGTTCCAATACAGGCAAGGGCATAGACAATCTGACATCCCCTCTGAAATAATAATATCCGGACGGAATTTTATGTATTTTCATTTATTTTTATACGTACATTCTTACGTTTTACTTGTTAGACGTGTTATAGATTTCTGTCGCATATTTTTGATTATTTGAGTTTGCGTTTTATATCAATACTTTTATAGTGGTTTTTTTTTGTATAAAAAAACGACCGAACAAACGACTCGCCCGATGTTGGGTGATTAACGCCTATCATGGACGCCCGCTACACCTGAGGATAATTTCTATCTAATATTCGTCTCATATTACTCGTATAATAAGCATTATACTTTTTTTACAAACATATCCGATCTAATAACTTACCATTGCTGCAAATCGGATTACTATAGTACACAGTGTATTGCAATTAAGCAAGCGAACTAAATAACAAACTACAATACGTCGTGCATTACGTGTCACGAACTGCAGTGCTCTACGTGCACGGGACGCATTACTCAATGTACCGCAAATCTAAACAAATGTCGCAAACAGGACGTACAAAGATAGCGGGTAATTTATTCACGTAATTCCCCTACTATCGATAGTGAAGCGGTAACGTTAGACCGAGTGTTATTGGCGACTTAGTTGAAAAAAAAAGTTTCAGTCATTTACATTTTTAACACTTGACGAAAACAGAGGTGGGTTAGTATAACTTTAGCGTGTCTGTGTGTGTCAATGGCATGGTCGCTTCCAAACGGATGAACCGATTTTGATCTAGTTTTTTGTTGTTTGTTCTTGTTTGAAAGCTGACATGATCTAGTGTTCTTAGCTATAATTGATCATCATGAGTTCGCTCACTGCTCGACAAACCGAGGGTTATATAAATTCTATTTTAAGTAAATATGCCAAATTAAATCAACCCTAAAATTTTGTATTAATTTTGCATCAGGTCTTGAGTATAATAATTATAATATTCCTCGGAAAGGCTCGGTTTTGTCAAAATAGTGTCTATGTTGAAACTGTGCAGTTGGCCTACGCCTAAGCGTGTAATATTCACAATCATCCATCCATCCATCCCTCTATCCATCTTTTACTCCACCCAAACCTATACCAAATAGTGAGACATGCAATTTAGCTTAAATTGTAAATTGTTATGATTGTTTAATTATCGTTTTCAAATTCGTATCTGTGTCATCTCTCTTGAAACATTCCTATTTAAACTCCTTTTACCGAATTTACAACACTCAAGAATGTAATATCTTCCCCTTACCATTGTTAATACTACAATGACAATAATGACGAAAAAATACATTGTAGTTAACTTTTATAAGGACGCGGTCCCTTTTTACGGCCTAATTCTGTATGATATACTACACTATATTTTATTTAGTTAATGGCACAATATTGGGTTGCCTCCTCTTAAACACACGTCCTTCTGCTTGTTTACTTTTATTATTTGGCCAACTGTTAAATCAAGACATTTCTGCTGTTCAAATTGAACTTATTTCGTACTAGCTTTTGCCCGCGGATCCGCCTGCGTAAATACAGTATTCCACAGCCTTAATCACATTGTATTGTAAGTGAAGCGACTTGTTATCGTAAACTGAATTTGTGACGTTTGGACCAATCAGAGCGCGTTTGACGCTGGTTTACCGTTTACGAGAATGCCGGTTTGGCAGCTTTAGCGTGCTGGGACTTGATTGTAATTGTATTATTGCATGTTTTATTTACCCTCAGACTGTATCTAGTGAACCGTGATAGCTACACAGTTGAAATGTTCACAGATGATGTATTTCTGTTGCCGCTACGACAACAAATAATAAAAACAGAATAAAATAAATATTTATGTCGGGCGTTATTCAACAAACGGAATTATTTTCCGTTTGGTACGGGACCCTCCGAGCACGAGTCCGGCACGCACTTGGCCTGTTTTTTTCGTTTTATCGAGTCTCAATTTGACTCGATATCGATTTGACTTAAGTCACAAAATGCTGAAAATTCTTTCACTTCTACTTGCAAACCAGTTATTGGTATACAAACCAATATTAAAATCCATCGTTTTGCATTAGCAAACACGTAAAAAGATTTCCTAACACGTTGATATGTTCATGTCTAGAGTAAAATAGCCCGTAGTGTTCGCTTATTGTTTTAATCACGAAGGCAAAACACGCGATTTGTCAACGTCATTCCCACTTTTGTAGTCGAGAAAGGCTTTATGGAAATCGATTTTGTATCTCTTTTTGCCTAATATGAATAAAAAGGGATCACTGACCGTACTCGTTTAAGATGCATAATAGATCAGGAGACAATGAGTGTTCGACCTCCGCGTATAATATCTGTCCACTAGCGATTGTGTCTTTTTGTGAGTTCCATTTGAGATTACGTTCAGTTGCTACTGTGTCCAGTTGCGCTGGAGGTGCCTTTTCACTAAAAATAATTTTATTCCATCTAAAGATATTGGTATGTTCATAATAATATATTCAGTGACTTTAAACATTATAACACAAAGTGAAACAAAAAATACATTTATCACGCAAATCTCATGTTAAAGTTGTCAATATTATAACGTAAATCATACAAGTTTATTTGAAAAAGAACATAAGCCAAAGTGTTTCGCTGTGCACTTTTCTCAACCTGTAGCAGTGCTATTATGTAAATACATTCAAGCATTAACTCAGAAACTTTCACCTTGCATAAAATAGCGGAATTCTAGCTCGGACTCCTACACCATAATGTATTCGGCAATCAATTACATACATATCCTTACGACACGGAATAACATTACGAGAAATGTTCTGTACGGATATCCGTTTCCGGAATTTACGGCGTTCCGGAATTCCAGTATTTGAATGGAAAACGGCATTAATAATGCAATGAAATATTTCACTCAAAATTCCCCGATGTTTGATATCTGGGCATGATTGATGATGAACGCAGCAGTCGCAACGCTGCGTTTAAAATTCCATAACATTGCCAGGCCGCAGCCGCTAATTCGCGGAGATTCGATTAAAACCGCGTAATCTCGTAACGTGAATGCCAGATTTAGTACTAGTGCTGAAAATCCGCATGGTAGTACTCACTTACTTTTGTATGTGTTTGTCAGTCAACGCGCCATGCGTTTGAGTGCAGGCTCAGTCCCGCGTCACAGCCCAGCCAGTTGTCTTTTAAGCTTTGTACAATTTTATAATTGACAATGAAATAACTTGAACAATTTTTATATTCTATTCAGTAACTGTTCCTTCTAAGAACTATCATATTAACCATATACGTTTGAGTGACATTGGTGAACCCGAAATTAATAAATAAAAATCACTTAATTGATTAACGATAGGTTCGATAATTTCGGTTCGGTCAACGCGCCGACTCATTCGCATACGCGTCAAATCGCGCACGGGTGAACGGGACAGCCTAAAAACCCAAACGAGTTTCATGCTATAATAAATAACTAAGTAGGTATTTTTAATAAGAACTATTAATAAAGGAAATGGAATACTACGCGATTTCATATAACAAAAAATGTGCCTACCCTTCATGGAAGGCTTAGCTCTGCATCAAAAGAGTCCTTTAAGCGCGAAAACCTCAGCAGAAATTCGGGCGTCAATGCCGAAAGTGTAATTCAATTTATGAACAAAATAGGTGTGGGAACAGGACAATAGCTTCGGACAGGGGGTGACGAGGGGAAAGGCTTTACTTAAGCGAAGCGATTGAAACGAAAGAGAAAGACTTATCGTTCCGCTTCATTGGAGTGACAAAAACTTACTTACTTGATACATGGGTTGCAATATTTTAAAAAGAAACGGTAGGTGTGAAAACTATCATAAAACTCGACAATAGATTTGGATAGAAGCTAATATAGGTAATAGCATCGGAATGAAAGAACTTATTATGGATTTCTTTAATAAGAAAAAGCATTCTTATGATACTGATGCATGCACTAGTAGTCATAAATCGTCCATTATTTAGAAAATATATGTCGTACAGAAACGGTAATTCTTGTGTTACCATCCGCGTTGCGAGGGTTCATAGGCTGAGATGAGCTGAGTTTCGTCAAGGTAACACGTGCCTGGTGTTGCCCAGACTATATTATACTATACAGTATACAGGCAATTCTTCTGATCTATTGCATCCTATACCACAAACATTGCACCAAAACTTATCAATGTTTTCAAAACAACCAAATTCCGTTCTGCATTTATTTTGTGTGTAATTAAGTCGTTTGTTTCTAAAACAATAACAATAGATTAATGTGTGTAGCGGCAAACCGAGCGTCCCATCGGACGACATAATATTTTACTGGGGGCCATTGTAGCTGTTAAACAATTTAATAATAAACTGACTATTATTTCTGCTATCGGTATTTCTGCTGTACTTCTAAATCATCCTTTAGTTTAGAGTATGATGATTAGGGTTCTGGAGTACTATAAGGAACCCTTAGTGTCGCTCTGTCCATCCGTCTGTCTATCTATCTGTGCGAATTTTAGCTTCTATAATTATGAATATAAATGTATGATATTTGGTAAAATTGAAGATTTAAATTTAAGGGGTGGCTCTCTATATAAGCGACGAGGGGATGATTTTTCGTCATTCTACCCCATCGTGTGGGGTATCGTCAAATAGGTCATTTGAAATAAAGGCGATGAATGTGATTTTTTATAAAGTAAACCATTTTTGAGTAATCGGCCTCCAAAGCGGTTTGTAAATTGGTCCCCCTTGGCATATCTTAAGTATGAGAGCTAGAAACTTTAAACTTTCCATGCTGATAGGCGACACTTGGGTTTTTGAAACATATCTATCGATACCTTAAGTGTCGAAATCAACTCAGCCGTTTGGAAGATACGTGGGAATAAAGGAATTTATAAACATACATTATACATACGTACAAGATACTCGCGAAAACGTAACGGTACCCAGTCTGGTACCTAAAAAACGAGAGTGTTTTTAATTTTGTTTTTATAGCCTAAACGTTATTACTTTGAAAATAAAAACAATATAAAATGAGCAAGGGTTATAAACATTCCCCTTATCCAAGTGGTGTAATTAAATAATATTATAACTGTTATGCTAGGAACCTATTACCTTACAAGTTAAATTTCATTATCTTGAAACACCACTTTCAAAAACATAACGAAAACATTTTGTCAATTTCAAAGTGGAAGTATTTCATCTTGGTCAAAAAACTTAATCTATTTTATTTCCGATCAATCAGGATAAGGGCCATGGGTTCAATTTCGATTAGCGATTTCATCAGAATTTGTGTCTTTCGGGCGGTGCAATGTTAAATGGGAAACTTTGTCATTTAGCTAAATCGAGTCTCGGTCTGGTTTGCCATCGATAGATTTCAAAATAATAGTCTTAAAGTAAAATATATTTGTGTAATTATTTTCATGATCAGGATAGTTTTTTTTAAGGATACTTTTTTTAAAATGTCGCTATTTCTCAAAATAATATCTACATTCTACTTAGTTTCGTGGCCATATTAACTTTGTTTGATACAATTTTCCTAAGTGTCGCTTATATTTCCATTAATTTTCTATTATAGATAATTAAATAATCTAATTTCATATCCTTAATATTTTATTTCAGTTATTTATACTCAAATTCAACATTTCGTAATTTTAAAGCCAATAGACCAAAAAGACAACCATTCTTGCAGCTCATAGCTGTCTCAATATTACCCGCTGTATTCTCTTTTATTGTTCTGTTCGTCTGATCTTTATTGAATTCTTGTATCGTTATTATGTCTTGAGTTTCATCGTAATTAATTTTATATTGACTTCTTCGAAAGGGTGAAATTGATACTTTTGTTGAGATTAAATGTATTATTTCTTCATTAATAAGATTTCTTACATTCTTAAATGTAATATTATTCTTTGTACCCTTTATTGTTTTTAATATTTTAACGTTGAATTCAGATTTTTGACGTATTACCTCTTATAACTCGATGAACGCCGGCTGCAGTTGCACGCAAAATTGTTCCGCCTAAGTCACGTTCCGCCTGAGCCGAGCGTGCAACCAAGAACACGGAACAAGCGATAGAGAGGCACGATCGACCTAAGCGTTCGGCTTGTGATGACGTTATCACGTAAAATTATCGTTCGTAAACCGACTTAACAGTCATCCGACTTAAAAGTAATTTTTTTTTTCTATAGGGACTGCTATAGTGAGAAGTATAACTCTTATTTTTTTGAAACTATTTTTAGGGTTCCGTAGAATCTATCCTACATGGAACCCTAATAGTTTGGCTCTGTCCATCCATCTGTCTATATGTCTATCCGCCCTTCTAACTTCTGTAACTAGGACTAGACTTCTCTCAAAAGCAGAATGAAATGATGATAGTGTTAAACTCTAAAACTAAGAAGTAAATAAACCCTTACGTAAGGCTATTTCGCTCACAAAAAAGTCGACTATTTAGGAAGTTAATGATATACTTTCCTCACAAATGGTGAAGATATTTCAGCTAAAATAAAGCGAATGTATATACGAGATAAGTTCGTAAAACCGGTCAAGTTTCTATTATAAATCCTTTGGGTTCTTTCAAACGATACAGAAATAGTTTGTTTTTCGGATATGAGTATTTTATACAAGGATTCCAATTAATTCGTTTACTTATAATTCCTTTCGTATCATTTAACGTCAACTTTGTATCGCAAAAAACCGGCATATGATTGAATGACGACGTTTTTAACAAATAGTTATTGGTAGGTTATTGAAACCGACCCTGAATGGATATGGCAAAACGTGGCTTTTAATGAAAATACAAAAGTATGAAATAAAACTTATTTTCTAAATAATTCCCCTTTTAATTTTGGCTAAAATTTTAACTATTTCTCTACTCTATCTTCAAAATTTTGAAGTCGGTACCAGCCAACTTGAACGTGTGTTCTATTTTAAATATTATTTTATCGGGATTTTGTTCGGCGTACCAGCGTACCGACTCATTAGTATCATTTCATTCTTTTTTGTGCATTTTTACTTCGGAAGTCGGTTTAATTTTTTGTTTAAAAATAACAATAATTTTTCCCTTTTTAGTGATATTTGTTAAATTATTATTAACACATTTTATGAACGTTTAATATACGCGCCAAGCTTCCATTAGTTATTGTGTATAAGATAATGACGATTACTGTAAGTTACATAATAGCATATGCTTGCAGTTCTTTATACAAAGTCGAAATTTCCAAACGCGTATATTTAAAGACTAAGGAATTCTGTTCATTGCTTTCCAAAAGAAATGAACAGAATTCCTTAGCAGGGTATACCTTGGTGCAAAATCTTACTTTTTGGTAGCATATGCTTGGGTTACTTCTGAAAAAGACAAAATCACTATACGTGTCCATATAAATTTCGAGGAGTTCTCTCCATTCCTCCTGGATAAGATTAACATTATCAACTTTATAAATGCATTCAATTTATTGAACATTTTATTTTCCTATAATATTATGATGACAATAATATTATATTATAAATGATTTGAAATTAAGAACACATTTGGGACATAATCATAAAGATTTTGGCTAAACTTTGATGATAATAATATTTGTTGAATTTCATCACAATTATTTAATCCTATAATATACACCATTTTATTCGTATAAAATAGCACTTTCATTCTGTCTAGACAGAAAATAAAGAGTTCGAAATATAAATTTCGCGCGGGAACCCCGAAATGACCGTTGACAGGAGCGACATCTTGCTTAAGCCGTCATTTAACGGGACGACATACGTCCATTCCATTTTTACTGCGGGGTATTATCGTAATTTAAAAGCTTTCTTCCAGCGCTCCCTTTATGTCTTTTTATGCTTTAATTAACTATAAAATCGTACGTAAAATAAAGAGAAATTCACTTTTTTTGCTGTCCATGTTGCAAGTCAAGCTTTTGTTTTTAAAGTTATTGAAAACTTTTTTGATTGTAATATCTATATATTATTTTAAAATAAGGTAAACATGCGTCTTAAATCGCAGAATTTTTTAAGTTTGCAAGTTTTATGTCATAATCACTTTATTAACTCAAATTTAAATCACCTACCCAAGGCTAAGGAGGGTTCCGTAACTATAATCGCGTAATAGATTTGTTTCAAATTACTTCAAAAGTTACTATCCGATTTCATTCAAAATACTTTTCCTAAAGAGTATTTAGCATAATCTATCTGCCTGGAAAGTTTAAAGTTTCTAAGTCTCATAATTTAGAAATTCCAGAGGGGGAGGACCAACGTTTAAACAACTTTGGATGCCGATTACTCCAAAATAGTCAAAGTCATGAATCAAACCTTGCCTTTATTTTAAAAGACCTATTCAACGATACCCACCACACACACGATGAGGTAGAATAAAAATATATTTTCATCCCCAGTTCACATGTATGAAATATGGCCTCTAAAATATAATATAAATATTATTTTATGATGCCGAAACCGATATGTATCGATCTTTTATCGATGTATACATAACTGTAAGAAATTTAATTAATTTATATTAACTAAATTTCGTACAATCAAAAACTATAAGGGTACCCTTGAGTACAACGAAACCCTAAAAAGTGAGTCACGTCTTTCAAAAATCTACAAAAGAAATCAAACGAAAACAATATATAATATGCCTCATGCCGTTCGGAAAGTCACAAATCTAGTAAAGTAGCGAGGTCCCGTCAATACAAATGATCGTATCTGAAAAAGGGATCCGGAGAAAAGGATTTGCCGTTGCGGGATACATTTACTGAGAATGCTCAATCAATACTACGCTCTTGGCACTCGCTGCGAGATTAGTAAATGTCGTGACGTAATCAAATTTGCCGATTTATTGTGTGTTTTGGTAAAAAAACGATGAACATTCTATTGGCTTCATTTACTCTTATGTTATTTTAGAATCAATACGTTTTTCTGATGGTATTAATCCGATGCTAAGTATATCAAGCATAGCTTAAGCCGTACAGCGCCCGTGACCTAATCGGTACACCCTCGAGAGGGTGTGGGTTCGACCAAAAGTGTAGCGTGTATCAATGAGATTTCTCTCGTACATTGTACACAGCTGATGCTCAAACGGCGAAGGAAAACATCTTGATTCTAAAGAAAACCTGAGTGTCTAGTACGACTTACAGTCTTTAAAGGCATGGGAAGTTTTCAACTCACATAATGCTAGGGTAGTGGACCGTCTCACGTTGAAGAGAGTTTGGTTATGATGATACAATATTAACGAGAATGCTTATAACACAATATTATAATAATATTGTGTATAAACTCTTGTTCAAATGTTGATATAGAACGATATGAGTTATGTTTAGTTGTTTAAGATTCATGATATACTAGGGAAGCATAAATTCGGAATAAACCATAATAATTATAAACCTCAAAGTTTGCCTTCATCTGCAATTATGGATATCATTGATATGCATTCTTAGTTTATGACTTATTCATAATATTACTCTTGGTAGTATTTATGCGTTTTAGAATTGTAAGTATTATGGATGATAAACTAATAACTTTATTGTTCTATCAGATCGAACGGAGCGAGAGTGTCCCTGTATAATGCATAGGTATTTTCTAAAAGTTAGACATCTTATTGAAATGCTATTATATTATCTTCAAAATGTTTTTAAGAAAACCAAAGTACATAACATTATGGCTTTTAATAGCATGGCACTTTCGCAGTAATTTGTTAACCCTTGACCGTACTAAATAATTATTAATTAAATTAATTCGAAGGACCCGTTATTAAAAAAGTAGATACTCTTTTTACGTTAAAAAAGTAGATTCACATGATTGTTCCGACACTCATGTTTGGAAGTGAAAGTTGGGTATGGCAGAAGGAACATGAAAGCAGAATAAATGCAGTTGAAATGAGAGCGTTAAGAAGTATGATAGGAGTTAAACTGAGTGACAGGATAAGAAATAGTGAGATTAGGAAACTTTGTGGTCTGAAAGAAGATGTAGTGACAAAAATTGAGAAAGGTATGCTGAGATGGTTTGGCCATGTCGAAAGAATGAATGAAGAACGATTGACGAAAAAAGTGTATAAGGCGAGTGTGAATGGAAGTGTTGGAAGGGGTAGACCTAGGCGGACGTTTCGGGACCAAATCAGGGATGTCTTGAAAAAAGGCCAGGTCAAGAGTACCCTAAACCGAAGAGCATGTATGAAGGGAATAATGAAAGTGGACGAAGCGAAACAAGTATGTAAGGATCGTAGCAAGTGGAAAGAAGTAGTCTCTGCCTACCCCTACGGGAAAGAGGCGTGATTATATGTATGTATGTATGTATGTATTCACATAATTAAATATTAGATATAATATTGTAATCCTCTGTTGTAAGGATGTGTTCTACTCAACATTTCATAAATAATATACGACTGACGGATTCCTGTTTTACAATCGCCTAGTAAATATTGAATAGTTTATCCAGAAGTTTTGTCGCTGCTTACTTTATAACGAGCGACAGATACAAGACATGCCAAAAAGCTATCTGACACTTATCTGTAGATTGTGAAACAGGCCCTATAGGTAGCCCTCCGATGCACGCGACGCGCGACTGCGTCCGACCGAATTAGGGTCGCTTAGTATGATTTTATATGGAGCACTAAACATTCCCCGAAACCCACGACGCGCGACCGGTGAGCGTAGCCAGAGAACCTGATTGGCTGGTTTGCTGGTCGCGGTCGCATAGATCGGAAGGCTACCTTTAAACTCACAAACGAGATGGACCGCCTGATTGATAACCGTCACTAAATATTTTATTCAGCCCTCTGACCTCTCTCTTGCAAAGGCTGGCCAGTGCCTATAGCTTGGTCCTCCCAATTCCAACTTTATAGTAACCACCGACCCTTCACAGCGGGCGTACGAGACGCGGTGGCGCGGTACCCGGTACTGGTCTTCGTCCACGGCGAGAGCTACGAGTGGAGTTCGGGTAATCCGTACGACGGCACCGTGCTGGCGTCTCACGCGGGGCTGGTGGTGGTCACCATAAACTACAGGCTAGGAATATTGGGTGAGTTGTACGATAGTAATAAATCATGAGGTACCTATATCTTATCCGTTCCATTGACAATAAGGAATATGCATTTGTTTTAAATAAGCGAAATTCTTATATTTTCCGAAAGTCAACATAAATATCGCCCGAAAAATGCAAAAAGTACAGCAATCGGTTGCTAAATTAAAAAGTAACAGGACATTAAAAAGGACTAAACAACGACGATTTTTTTGCTATTCATGAAAAACGTAAGTAACTGTTTCATTATATTGTTTGTGTCATTTTTTGTTTAAACAATTATATATATAAACGCAGTATCTAAGTTAATTAAATCAGTTTTTTATTTATGTTCACACACTTTCAACTAGGGTGACGTCACTCGTGCATAATTTTTTGTATAGAGCATTCTTAATGCTCTCCAACGATCTCACGTTTGTGATGACTGTATTTCGTCAACAGTCGATACTAAGAAATGCAATAGCCAAGGCAATACTGTATTTTAATTACCCAAAAGATAAATTAGGATCTTACGTAACCTAAATGATAATATTGCTGCCATTCAACAGACACACACACTAAACGGTATTAATTATGTGGAAAATAACGATGTATGTGCAAATACGTCTTCGCTCCAGTCACTTTACTGCCGTAATTGAGATTTGCGAGATCACTCGTAAACCCACGCACGTGCTCGGCTATTAACTTGATGGCGGGAGTAAATTTAACATTCAAATTTAGAATATTATCGGCTATTTATAACCCACTAATGCGGGATGAGCCAATAGAGTGACAGATGGCAATGATGGAAGTAGATGTGCTAGATATTTTATACTTAAAAATTGAGATAGGGTTATGTGAATTTGTAAATATTATGGGCTATTTACAACCCAATGATTGGCTACCCAATGGAATGAGAGAGTTACGGAATAAAATGAGATCTTTATTGAAACTAAACTAGAGAATCATAAACAAATATAATGGAGAAAATGTTAGTCATTACAATCAATACAAAATATTATATATTGTATTCATATAACTATTTGATGATTATTTATTTAATATTTTATAATGGCGTATATTAGAAAATAATGGAAAGGATATAACAATCTAAAACAGATTCCAACAATGTCAGCGGATCTTTTATTTGCGCCATAAAAAGTAAACCTATTCAAAACTTGATCAGTAATTTAGAAGTTAAACCTTTAAATAAATACTTTATTTTGAGAACACAATTCTTGTCAAAGTCAGCACTTTACTCAGTAACAGTTAAACTTTTACCAACTTTTAAACTCTGACTTCTTACGAAATTCTAAATTACGTCCCGTGGGTCGTTGTGGTTGGCAGAAGTTGTGTTGTATTATTGCAATTCTTAATAATTTTTAATATTATATTTCTATTTATGTTTGCCGTCTTAATTATTATGGAGTCTAGAGATTTTGTTTTTCTAATAATGACCTTGAAACTTTCTTCATAATATCATGACATCAGTCATCAATTCATTCGTAGGCGTAGTTGTGTAGATATTTTATCCAGATTTTAAATCTATTGGCATGTGTTTTATACTGTGGGAATTTTAATAACATAATTTAAAATACAGGGTATTTTTACAGTTCGTTGCCTAACTTTCAAGAGTGAAAACTCTTGAATAAAAGCCACACTATGAAATCAACTTTCCTACTTGAAAAAATAATCAGCTGTCTCCTACAAAAGTGCTATACATAAATAGCCCGTATTATTTCTGGGACCGGAATTTCCTTAAAAAAAATAAAAGCAGTACCTACCTATTGATAGTTTTTTTATCACGCCCAATAATTATTAGTAGTACTAGTACTACTAATTATTGGTACTCTATTAAGAGTTAATTTTTCAAATTATTTGGCACCAAAAAATTTACATTGTTTATGTTTTCAACCACAAAGAGAATGTTAAAATTTGGTTATAAATAAGTTATTCGCTCGGAGTTTATTAAATATCAAAATTGTTCTCCGCGGAATTGACTTAAGGAAGAATTCGTTTGATACAAATAAGAAACTCTTTCGTAATTATTCACTGGCATTCCCCAACAATTTCATAATAAAATACCTATTTTGCGGAACGCATTTAACTAATTAAATCTAAGCTTTATTTATGATTCTTATTTATATATTCAAACCTTAATTTGTCTCAAAAACTACAAGTTATGTGACGGAAAAATTAGGTCAAAATGTGGCGAAATAAATATATTTTAATCACTGTTTTGGCATAATGTTTTAAAAAGTCATTTGCCCATTGTTATTGTAGCAAAAATTATTTACAATTACTTTTATGTAGTGTCAATAGAATATTTAACAGTAAAGCTTTTCGCCGATCTACCGAAGTAATTAAATAATTAGACACAGACAAATAAATATTCATCTATATATGTGCACTCACCGCTCGGTTCTTTAAGGTATTTAAACTACGCAATGCATTTGCGGTTATATATAATGCGGTATCATTAACAGATAGAAATAGTTGATTCATGAGGTTATTATACACTTTTAATACATGCATATTACAGAAACTAGTTTTATAATCCTGCTAATATTAGCATATTAGCTATATAGCTCAATTCAATAAATTAAGTCTTATTTTGTGATTCAGAAACTAGCTAGACTAGTTATTTTATGCTGCCTATCGCCCGATCGGCATGACGCTGCATGTTTGATCCGATCAGCAGTTCGAGCAGTCCATATACCTACATCACAAACGTATAATTGCCATGCCAATCCAATCTCATACACGGTCAGCTCTATCCGATCGGCAGCGTCATGCCGATTGGACGATAGGCAGTACATTACATGGTGTAACCTTAGATTAGCATTAAAACTATGCGTTGCAATTGTGAATATTACAATAATATGCTATGTGAATAGATGAGTATCTACACTTATATTATTAAAGAATAATGATTTGTTTGTTTGTTAAGTGAAATTAGGTAGTTTTAATGGGGCTTGAGAGATATCATGGCCTTACAGACAACCACGTTGCGTTACTCCAAGAGTTAAGGGTGCCAGAGGCTCAGTAGGAGTTGTGATAAAAAGAACAGGAATTTACTTTTTACTCATCTATTACGGTTGTCCATGGGCGGCGTCAATCACTAACCATTAGGCGATCTGTTCGCTCGTTTTCGGTATTATTACACTCAATTATTATATACCAAATTTCACAAAAGCGCCGCATATTTTATGAATAAAGTTAAGTGAAATTGGGAAACAAGTTACGTCGTTATCAAAGGGATGCCAGCGGAAGAATCTAATAGAACGACAATTTGCGACTAAATAAATAATTTACGCTATAAATTTGTAATTAGTGAATGCCTTGATGAAGATAAATCCAGAAAATTCAATGTTTTAGTTAGCACTAGATGTTTCCCCCGACTTCGTTCGCGCCAAAGAAAATCCTGCCGGAACCCTACATTTTATCGCGATTAAAAGTAGCCTATACCTATAGTTCTCCGTGGTCTTTTCTATACAGTGTGTTTTTTAGTCAGTGGCCAAACTTCGAAGTGTGAATATACTCTTGAATATAAGCAACTTTTACTAGATATGGAATAAACTTTCCTACTTGAAAAAGAAATCAGCTGTTTCCTACAAAAGTATTGTCTATGACATAGCACTTTTGTTGGAAACAACAGATTTTTTAAAGTTGATTCAGTAGTAAAAGTTGCTTATATTCAAGAGTATAATATTCACTCTTGAAAGTTTGGCCACTGACTGAAAAATTTCATCAAAATCGGTCCAGTAGTTTCAGAACCAGTTCAATTCAAACAAACAAACAAACAAACAAACAAACATACAAACAACAAACCTTTCCCCTGCCCCGTTAAAACTTGCTTCATTACACTTATCAGTGTCCATATAATGCACGGCTTTGTGATATTTCATGGATATTTCGTATATTATATCCGGCCCGCATTTCAGCAGGAGTGTTTTGAACAATACTATGTTTTTGTTTTTACTGTATGAATACACCACTCACCCTCAGTCCACATGAATAGCTACAGGAACAACAATGTTATTCAAGATATAATATCTATTGCATTTTTTTGATTAAGAGGTGGAAGAGGTTACCAGTTCAATTTTTTTTAATGAAAATGACCAATAGGTATAAAATGTCCAAATAAAGTGAATTTTATTATCATCTTCTATTCAATTTCAATAGATGATGTTTCATATTACGATCCACTTAATATAACCATTTTAGAACTGCAAGAAACAAGTAGACCGATCGCCTGATGTTAAGCGATTATAGCGAACACCAGAGGAGTTGCGAGTAATCGCTTAATCGTAAATAATTGACTAGGAGACATAGACATCCGGCTCGAAGGACCATACTGTAGGCTCCCAGATGTGAAATAATATGTATAGTGGACTGTATTACAAAAATGTGTGTTTGTCTGGTCGCCTACATGGACAAGATTAGAATTAGATTAGAATGTTGAAAGTAATGTTGGCGAGTAAGGCGCATGCGCACGCGCCGCGCGCCCCGGTGCGGTGTAGCCGCAAAACTGGTAACTGCTAAGAAGGTCTATTCTGCTAATTAAATCCTGCAATGATATAGTTACGATCCAGTCCCGATGTGTTAACACTGAAAAATAGTATACAATAAATAAATAAATAAATATAAAATAGTATATAAAATAATAATAGTAAACTCGGTTTGATTCGTCCAAACTTCAAAAATCTGTTTGTGATATCAAGACGATTCATTTACTCGTATAATTCAATAAAAGTAAAACGAAAGTAATAATAATAATATCTATGGACGCTTCACACCACGTCAATCTGGTCCCGTGGTAAGTTCTCGAAGAACTTGTGTGACGGGTACCATACAACGAAAATATATTTAATACTTTTTATACTATACATTATATTCAAGAATTTTATGATATTATACACATATTTTATGATATTATACGCAACCCCGGCTTGAGCACTATATATAAAATCTTAAATATAATATGAATATTATATTTAAGATTTTATTATATATATATATATATATATATATATATATATATATATATATATATATATATATATATATATATATATATATATATATATATATATATATATATATATATATATATATATATATATATATATTATTATTATTATAATATATATATATATATATATAAATCTTAAATATAATATGTATAGTATAAAAGTATTAAATATATTTCTGATTTCTGGTACCTGTAACACAAGTTCTTCGGATACTTACCACGGGGCCAGATTGACGAGGTGTGAAGCGTCCATAGATATTATTATTATCATCATATCATTATTGCAATGTTACATTTTAACATAAATTGTGCCAATGTTTATATTTTCTAATACAATATTCTATATTTAAATAAATATTTCAAACATTACTCGTATAAATGTTTATCATAATAATCTAATACCATTATCCAAATAAATTAATTATTATTCAGTATTCGTTATTGATACATTTTTATATATTATCTAGTCCAGTGAAACTTTAGTCTATACTAATCTTGTTATGCTTTTTTCAGATTCAATTTAATATTTTCGTATACAAAAGGACAATAGTACATACGAGCTGGAGCTATCGATTATAAATTAAAATGTCACTTAATTATCTCGCCAATTGCCATGAAGAAATACAATGACACATTGAAACATGATCATCAATGAGTTTCTTCAATGTAGTAACATACTCAATTCATGATGAAGTCTGTTGGACTTTGCTCGCCTTCATAAACTCACATTGCCTTCGAAGATTCTTTTCGATAAGTAAACTAGTAACTATTTTTACCCGATTACGGCGAAGCCAAAAGGAAGGGTAAAGATTTTGGTAGTCATTGTATCATGTATGTCCCACCGTAGGGCGTAAACCACTGATCCGATTTTAATGAATGAGCTGTCAATAGATTTGTAATGACAGCCCGGGTAACATCATTTACGTAGTCAGGTTATAGTTTCTTATAAAAATTATAGTTTTTACCAGACTACGGCGATAAAGGAAAAGTAATGATTTTGGTAGAGTACGTATGTATGTATGTCTGTTCCACCGTGGCGCCTACACCACTGATCCGATTTTAATTAATGAGTGTCAGTACTAGACTGACTGAATGACTGTTAACATTAAACTACCAAAACACAGAAAATCTCATCACAGTGCCTGACTAACACACACACACACACACACACACACATATTATATTGCCTATCTACTAACACGATTACACATCATCCTAAAGAATACGCAATAACTTGTACGGTCTATTCTATTGTAATTTGTAACGACTAGTTGTAATATTCCTAGTTCGGAGGTTCTGGTGTCCTGAAATACAGGTTACGCCTGGTTTAGGCGCCAGTCTCCTACAAACATCTGTGTTACATATGTAAAATTGTGTAATGTATTGTACTGTTCTTGTGGTGAGATAAATAAATGAATTTTTATCATTATTATTATTATTATTATTATTATTATTATTATTATTATTATTATTATTATTATTATTATTATTATTATTATTATTAGTATTATTAATAGATAGAGAAAAGGTGTCAATAGATTCGTAATAACAGCCCGGGTAACATAAGTTATATAAATTACGTTGTCGGGTTATAGATTTCTTTTATAAAAATTGTAGTTCTTTGCTATAGCAGCAATGAAAATATATTATTATATGTGAAAACTTATACGAGTTACCCACACCCACAAGTGTACCTACGCGGGCACACACGACATAATATTATCATTATGTGAATACACCTTTACTTACTTCAGTGCATTATCTCCGTGTTACAGCCTTATCTGTTGCCATAGCAACTACAAACCGTTTTATCTTAAGTGCGTAGTTGTCAAGTTAATTATACACAACATTCACGTTGGAGTCTGGAGTGGGGATCGCTTATACTAAATGTTTACATTAGCAAATAAGCGATGATATGTGTCTACACATATCATTGAAATGGATATGACGCGCCAATTTTTATGCGCAAAAACCTTAGCAATTCAGTGCAATCAATAAAGTATTCTGTAAAGTTAAAATAGTTAACATTTAATTTGTAAAAATGTGATATGTTGATACTAGGCAACATCCCTAATATGATGTTGCCTTGTAGGTATCAAAATATCACATTTTTAAATATTAAATTTTTAAATTATCGAAATGAGAAACATAAATGTAAAATATATAGTTATTTAGGTTGACGCTATAAATAATTATAAGCAAAAAAAATGTCCATCTCTTTCTCGCACAATGATTTGTTACGTCACAAGCTGCTGCCATCGTACATTTTTTGATGACAAATGTATGGCGGTAGCACATTGTGACGTCCCAGGCCCATATTATATCGCTCCTTTCCGTGAATTTAAATTGTTTATATCTCCGTTATTTTTTAAGATTTATAAAAATATGGGTTCTATATATTGTTTACTAACATGTTGTCTACCGTCGAATAGAAGTTAAACTTTTTAGACTACATGACGATTGTTTTATATAGGAAAACTACATATCTGTGACATAACTTTAGTATTTATCTATATCACTATAATTATGTGTATCGCTTTTCACGCATTCGAAATAAGGCTTAGGAAAATAATCTGTTTCTGAAAACGGAATGTGTCACAAGACATTCCGTATTCAGAAACAGACCATTCTCGTTATTGTACTGAAAGTTTTTGATTCATATATTAATCTTACAAATAAATAGAATTTATGTGTCTGTTTGTAATTTTAAATTAACAGCTTGCCACTAAATGCTTATGAAAGTATGTATGGTACTTAAAATAAAAAAAAATTGGCAGTTACAGGGACTGCCGGTAGAAGTGAAAACAGTATTTAGGTATACCGCTTTCAACAATATTGGACCAATTGGTCAACAACGCAAAATACAAGTGCCTACGTAACTGCGTTACGCGTATCTGGCATTAGTATTCGAAATTACTCATTTATTATTTTACGTCGTATTACGACGAAAGAAAAAACGATTTTCGTGACAGAAAAATCGTAAACCGTTTTTTTTTTATTTTTGTCTGTCCATCTGTCTGTCTGTTTTTTCGTCTAGTCTCCTAAATATCTGGACTGATTTTCAGATGTTAGGTGGTATAACATAGTTCATTTTATCTTAGGGTTCCGTTTGATAAAATATTCTGTTTTCGTTAATTCTTAAGAGGCGGTCGCCAGCTAGTTTGTAAATAAGTTTTTGGATAGGAATAAGGAACTTCTAAGGCGGTGGATAACATCAGCTGCTACGAGTTGGTTACGTGTAGCCATGATGATGAAAGCATGCTTTCGCGATGACTGTTAATTATTTGATTGTGATTTGACTGTGAATGATTTTCACCGCGAGATAAGGTTCAGAATGTTAGACCCCATCAATACGCCGGTATCTGACTTACCTACACTTGATGAGTTCACTTCAACAGTTAATTTGTTACCTACGAAAAAGTCAGCAGGCGAGGATAAAATATGTAATATTATGATTAAGCAGGCGTGTCTAGCGGTAGGCTCATCTATATTACAGGTTTTTAATAAATGTATTGCAGAAGGCGCTTTTCCAAAAATCTGGCGAATCGGCACAATAAAATTAATTCCAAAAGCCGATGATAAACCACCAGACGATCCGAAATCCTACCGTCCTATAACGCTATTATCATGCTTAGGTAAATTATTAGAACGTCTTATTGTTCCCCGCTTGCTACCCGGTGGCCCGAAATTTAATAATCAGCAATTTGGATTTACCGCCGGTTAAGTCAACAGTGGATGCAGCAATCGAGGTCAGAAAAACAGTAAATCTATCGGAGTGTAAATATGTAGTAGGTATATCTCTGGATATCGCGGGTGCCTTCGATAATGCCTGGTGGCCAATGCTACTACTGAAGTTAAGAAACAGAGGCTGCTATCGTAATATTTATTATTTAATTTACTCGTATTTTTGCAACGGCGTAACAAAACTCCAACTCGGCCATTACACACATTCCAAAAACTTAACGCGCGGCTGCCCTCAAGGATCAGTACTATCGCCGCACTTGTGGAATATAAGTTTTGATGATTTATTATGTGTTCCCTTGCCTCCTCTGTGTTCTCTGATAGGTTATGCTGACGATGGTTTTCTTATTATTCAAGCCAATTCGCGATCTGAAATTGAAAACAAGGCCAACAAGTGCCTCAACGTAATATCGAGTTGGGGCCACAGAAATCGATTAGAATTTGCAGCACATAAAACCTTTCAAGTACTTTTAAAAGGTTCATTAATATCAACTCCTTGCATTAAACTGAACAACATCAATGTGAAACGTAAACAGTCACTTTGTTACCTAGGACTTATTTTAGAAAATAAATTTACATTCCTCGAACATATAATACAGACCGGTGAGAAAGCTAAAAGGAATTTCTATTGTTTCACAAAAATATCAACGTCGATATGGGGCCTTTCATTTAAAACATTAAAAATAATTTATAATGCGACGTACCTCGGCAGTATTTGCTTTGGCGCACCGGCTTGGGCAGATAGGGCTACAATAGGAGCGGCCCGTGGTAAACTTTTGCAAAGCCAACGTCTCGCCTTAATATTTTTATGTAAGGCATACCGTACCGTAAGTACTGAAGCACTCCCAGTCTTAGCCGGAGTCCTACCAGTAGATTTAGAGATACAGCGTCGTGCAGCGCTATATTATAAAAATAAAAAAATGACTAACCCTGAGTTTTTAAGCGCGAAAGAGAGTAATAAGATAACTAGATTATTCGAGCCATTAGATATTTCTATACAGAACCTAATTTCTGAGTGGCAGGAACGGTGGGACAACACTATCAAAGGGCGTCACCTATATAATTTCTTCCCTTCGGTACGCGATCGACTCTCGAAGCAATGGATAGAAATAGACCACTACGTCGCACAATTTTTGACAGGACACGGAAACTTTAAAGCGAAACTATTTGGATTTACATTAATCTCGTCTCCGCTATGCGAGTGTTCGACCGAAGGTAGCCCTTATGAACAAACTGCTCATCACATACTCTGGGAGTGTGATCTCTGGTATGACGAAAGAATCGAAATGTTGAACAGCGTCCATTGTGTTTCTAGGGTTGTGTACTATGAAGATCTCGTGGGCTGCGCGAAGAACTTCCGAGCTTTCAAACGTTTTTGTCATAAGTACTATTGGAAACAATGCAGCACTTTTTTGTCATTATAAATGCATTGTAATTAATTGTTATATTATAAATTAAAACATTTAATTACATTCTGTCTTGTAGTCATTAAAAAAAAAAAAAAAATGTTATTCCCGTGGTGCTTCCCCTTTCATTCTGAATTTTTGCCATCACAATTCTTGCTGTCTCCCGCTTTGCTTGGGGAGGGAAACTGGAATACTTCCTACTCCTCCTACAATCTTCTGATTAATTTCGTTGCGGGTTCCAAGACAGATTTAGCATGTCCCCCGGGCACCCCTGAGATCATATCAAAGGGTTTTTGCGGTTGGTTACCACTGTCGATCCTGGCTACACAGGACTTGCAGTGATGGGTAAGTGTGGTGGGCCAATTGCCCGTATAAAAAATGACTGTTAATTAAGCTAAATGCACCGACAAAACTATATAACCCTTTGTCGTTTAAGACGTCGGAACTAGTTCAGGCAATGCTGTAATGGAACATTTCTAAATTGTTTCAGCAACCATTACAAATTAATTTGAGTAAAGTTTATCTTTTGCTTTGGCTTTCCAACTAGTTCAGAACTCAGAAATTGTATATCACACTGGCGTTGTGCATTTTATGTAACAACTTGGAAAAATAGACTTGTTTTGTTTCAAAGGAAAAACTAATATTATAAGGAACTTTATTGTAAGTGACATTAATATAAGTAAAATTTTATTTGCTTCTTACACAGCTCCATCGGATTGGCTGCGAAGAACTATATAATATTGACTGTCTATTCGTCTTGATCGTAGGTGTATTATAATAAAAGAGGGTCTTGATAGCAGTTTTCAGAACCGTCAGTTGCAATAATATTTACCTTATAATCTTCGATTTAAGCTACACTAGTTAGTATGTTTTTAACAATATATTAAAAGGAATAATTCGTAATATGCTGGTAGTATGTATGGATTATGATAATTCCCAGGATATAAAACTATATCAATAGGGTAGAATACTTTATTTTTATTTTTGCTTACTTTTTAAAGAATTCCATATAGAAGAGGCCACAAGTATATTAAAATTGTAGTTTATTGCAAAAGCTGATGCTGTTTTAAACTGACAGTTTAAATTTTCGCGCGAAAACGGATCTACGGTTCCGTTGACGTCACACCTGTCTGTCACTAGTCGTGCCTGATCGTGGCTTTCATACTTGCCACATAATTTCGCAACTTTCAAGATATTTTTCTGTCCAAATTAAAAATGGAACATCAGGTTATCATAATCAATCAGGTCTACATAACAATACCACCAATGCTCCGATAAAAAGCCGCGCTGACTCGTGTTTATACCTCAAATAATTTACGGTTAATAACATCACGGGAATGACGTCACTTCACACTGATCGGTGTATTGAAAAACGTTCCGTTTCAAGTTACTTTTAATTCGTGTTTTTTGTTAAAAATCAATACTATGTAAAATTAAGACAATGCAGGATCTGCTTTTATACATTTTCATCATAATATAATCGCAGAATGTCAATTTTAAATATTAAATTTGCATTTTCCCTATTGAAATAAGTCATATACAATAGATTTGACCTAATTCTAGCATGCATAAGTTTAGATCACTGGAGGATGTAGTTACGAACATGACCGAACAGTGCCTGTGGCGTTCTCGTAAACTTATGTTTGGGGTGCTCTTCAAACTCGAGCTTGTAATATAAAACCAGAAACATATTTGACTATATACCACGCCGCAGGCAAATATATTATTACTAACGTAAAGAACCGTCATTCGATAGACTTACACGATTGGCAGCTCGCAGCCATGTGTGCGGCTAGACGTATGCCGGGGTTGCGCGCGGCGAGCGGGGCGTGAGTTTTTTCCAGCCAGGACTTTCGTTCACGGTGCTGGCCGCTGGTCGTTTTGTGCTTTGACATAATTGACAATATAATTTCATAATATTTATGATAGATTTGTCTGACGCGACGCTTTAAATTATTTCGGTGTCAACATGGCTTATAACATGGCTGACATCCGCCGGCGCTGCGACACTTATGTCGCGTATCTTTTTGTTTCGGTGTGAATTGACCTTGAAACATACAAATCTTTGGTGCTGCGGCGCGTGTGTAAGCGTACAAAACACATTTTTAATGAAAACCATAAATGTTTGAAGTCAAATTGACTATAAATTATAAAGCTAGCCAAAATTCATATTTATTTATATTGTATTCGGTACGGTGGCTGCAGAATTTATTATACTCTTAAATATAATAGCCGACTGTGGAACGCACATTAATTCTGTAAATATGAAATATTTTGAGCACATTAAATATATTTCAATATTATTTTTACTAAAGCCACAGAGTGATATTATGTGGATTTATTTACAAATATGAGTATTTTCGAAGTGGTGAATTTTAAATACTCGACGGACGTGCCTTTTGGAAGAAATTATCATTTTTCCGTGTGATTTCGATTTTAATCACGTATGACAGGTTTTACCGAATCTGTTATTTCCTTGCCACATGTTTAAAACACATTTCTGATCATTAAGCTTTTTGTAAAATTGTCTGTGGATATTTATTTTGCTTCGTATAAAAGTCCGGGCTATAATATTAAACAAAATATGAAAACCGACTTCCAAAGTATGGAATTCCAAAGTATCAGGTGATGACTGATGATGACACCTGATGATGACTTTGTCGAAACCGGTCGTGTAATATATTAAAATTAATGTAAAATACTTATTAAAGTGGAAATAGTGCAAGAAGTCCTGTGTGTTATTACTGTGAAACATGAATTTCCACCAAGAACCTACTCAACTACTACTCTAACTACTACACTACAACTAATCAATAACATTTCCAAAGTAAAAATTTAGAAAACCAAAAAGTTAGAAAAAAATGTTATTTTCTAAATGATTCCCCAATTTTTAACACTTTCTGTACTCAATCATCAAAATTTTGAAGTCGGTACCGAACATGAGTTCTTTAAAATGTTGTTTTATCCGCATATTGCTTGGACTAGTACCGACTTCAAAATTTTGAAGATTGAGTAGACAAATAGATAAAAATTAATAAATAAAAAAATAGTTAAAATTTTAGCCGAATTAAAACGGGAATTATTTAGAAAATAACATTTTATTTCTAACATTTTGGTGCATTTTCACTTTGGAAGTCGGTCTTAATTTTTTGTTTAAAAATAATAATTTTTCCCTATTTAGTCATATTTATTATATTATACTTTTATTAACACATTTTAAGAAAGTTTAAGAAAGTTTAAAATAAGCCTTCGAATTTATAATTGTATACGCGCCAAGGTATTGTTTATGAGTTTGTGTATCGTGTAAAGATAGACCACCATCTTCACACGATGCGCCAGCACCAGATGATGATGATGTTAGTTATTCTTATTTCTATAGATGTGCCTATAAGTTTTGAGGAGTTCCCTCGATTCCTCATGAATGCCATCATCAGGTCTTCGCTTTGGTGCACTAAAGGACCAATTTCGAATACACAAACGGTAGAGTAATTTTTCGAGAGAAGACATTATCCTCCTACGACAGTGCTCCTACGGCCTATTATGTCTATCTAAAACTATTTGTTAAAAACGTCGTCATTCAATCATTTCACGGTTTTTTGCGATACAAATTTGACGTTTCTAATAAATAGTTATTGGTAGATAGGTTCTGCAACAGGCCATTAAAGTATTCGAAATCCGTAAAAGTAGTCTTATTCCGAGTACTAAAGGAGTAAACTTGATTATCTACTTTTTATGTTTTCTACAACCTTTAGTTCCTCACATCGTTGTCCTTGATTTGTTTCAACTATTATTATCATCTGCAGTTTGAACTTGTATAAAAATGTATTTTGTGGTCCAGGTTTTCTCAACCCCCGCTCCGATGACTACCCCCGATCCCCAGCCAACTACGGCCTCATGGACCAGATAGCAGCGTTGCACTGGATCAAGGAGAACGTCGCGGTATTCGGCGGGGATCCCACTAACGTGACGCTTATGGGGCACGGCACGGGTGCTGCGTGTGTCCACTTTTTGTTGACTTCGCTGGCTGTGCCGGAAGGTAAGTCGAAAATGTCTTTAGAATTATAGTCGGTAGGTCACTATACAAGTGATAATAGCTATGAAGATGCCAAGTTTTTGATAAACAGTTTGCACAGTATTTCGTTCAGTGTAAATACGCTACATGGAAGGGGTTATGTATTTTAATTTTTCGTTGTAGTGTTTTCTATAATATAAATGATATCTATGGACGCTTTACATCACATCAATTTGGGAATATGGTAAGTTTCCTATGAACTTTTGTTATGGGGACCAGACAACGAGAAGTATATTTAACACTTTTATACTATATATATATATTATTACGAGGGCGGGTCAATAAGTCCGTGACTTTTGGAATAAAACACAGATTTTTTGATAAATAAATCATTTTATTTTTCAACGTAGTCCCCCTTGAGCTCTATACACTTTGTCCAACGCTTCTCCAATTTTTTTATCCCTTCCAAAAAAAATGATTTGTCGAGGTCCTCAAAATAGGCCTTTGTTTGCGAGATGACTTCATCATTGGAGTCAAATCTTTTTCCACCGAGCCATTTTTTCAGGTTTGGGAACAAGAAGTAGTCACTCGGAGCCAAATCTTGAGAATAGGGTGGATGTGGGAGCAATTCATAGCCCGATTCATGGATTTTTGCCATGGCAACTGCACATGTGTGCACCCTTGCATTGTCTTAGTGAAAAAGAACTTTTTTCTTGGCCAAATGAGGTCGGTTTTTTTTCAAATCCTCATTGAAGCGGTCCAATAAGTTGGCATAATATTCCCCATTAATTGTTCTTCCCTTTTGAAGATAGTCAATGTGGATTATCCCACGTGCATCCCAAAAAACAGTCGCCATAACTTTATTGGCTGACAAACCCACCTTGGCCTTCTTTGGCGCCGATTCACCCTTAGAAACACACTGTTTTGACTGTTGTTTGGTCTCTGGTGTATTGTGATGGATCCATGTTTCGTCCACGGTTAAAAAAATCCTTCATATTGTGATTAAACAACGCCAAACCTTCCTGTGAAGTTGTTACACGATTGCGTTTGTGGTCGACTGTGAGCAAACGCGGCACCCATCTTGCGGAAAGCTTTCTCATGCCCAAGTGATCATTAAAAATTGAAACCACTGAGCCATGCGAGATGCCTATGGCTTCCACAATCTCTTGCACTTTCAATCTTCGGTCGGCCAACACCATATCGTGAATTTTTTCGATTGTTTCGGGTGTAGAGACCTCAACTGGGCGTCCAGGACGTTCGGCATCTTCAGTGCTTGTACGGCCACAACGAAATTCAGTAAACCACTTTTTTACCATTGAAATCGATGGTGCAGAGTCCCCATAGTATTTATCAAGCTTAGCCTTGGTCTCGGTAATGGTTTTTTTTCGCAAAAAATAATGCTTAATAAGCACACGAAATTCACTTTTTTCCATTGTTTCCTTAAGTTACTGGATAGTTTGATAAAGATAGCTGTAAAACACAAACTAACTGACGCAGCAAGTTCAAATTTTGATAGGAGTCAACTGACAGATGCCTGTTGACAGGAGTAGTGTTGCTTTTTCAGTAAGGAGGTTAGAAATTCCAAAAGTCGCGGACTTATTGACCCGCCTTAGTATTAAGATTTTTTATTATTTATAAACATATTTAATCCATGACCCAGGAGCATTGAAAACTTAGTGTTCCCGCAGCGGGATTCGAACCCGCAAGCTTCAGCTTAAGCGTCAAATTATATTTACATATGTAATACATTTATTTATGAAAGAGGCCAATTGCAAGATAATCATACTTCTACGTTATAGAACGATACACTCACAAATGTATAGTTACATACATATTCATCTCTAATGAAACTCAAACACAGATCTCCTTAACACTAATCATACTATAAAATATTTCTTCCTATAAATTGCTTTATAACAAAGATAGAATGGCTTTTAATATCGCGGATTTCATCATTCATCTTGGTAATGCAGGTAAAATCTCATTAAATATGCCTTGTCTCTTAGGAGTACGCTTGAAATGACAAATACTAACGCAATGAAAAGTCTTGTGTAAATTGACTGGATATATGTCCACGAACCACAATTTCGCAATGCACCTCTGATATAGGAAGCAGAAAAGGATGGAGGAAGGATGCGAATCATTCTGCGACCATTAAATTCAGAATTCAGAATGAAAGACGATCTATTGATGGGTGAGAACTTCACGCAGGATAGTCATAAGTGCATTGAATGGGTATGGTAAAGAAAAAGGTGACTATAAAACCTATTTATCCAATAAACTCACAATATTAATGTGGGATTTACAATGGTTACTAAAGTAGCACGGCGAAAATAGACAGCATTACGGCGAGGTCACAACTCGCAAGTAAAAAAAATGACATTTGGACGGCCGAATTTTGTCGCGCGGCTTTACGGCTCGTTTCAATAATATATCTATAACTATTTGTTAAAAACGTCATCATTCAATAATTTGACGGTTTTTTGGGATACAAATTTGAAAGTTCCTAACAAATAGTTATTGGTACATAGGTTATTGAAACGGGCCATTAGTCACCCGTGTATATCCCGAGTTAACAGCACATCTTCCGTGCCAGGAATAGCGTGATGGACTATAGCGTAGTAGTCTCCTAACATAAGGACGACACGCGTAACTAATTCATAAGGACGATAGTTGACGAAGATGATAATTAAATTTCTAAGTTGAAATTAGCGTATCTAAATATTAATTACTCATATTTTAAACTCCTTCATCCATTCGAACAAGTAAAAACACTTGAAGACGATGAGATATAAAGAGATAGTAATCTGGTATTAGAGTAAATTCCTTAGCATTTTCAAGTGAACATTTTCTGGATGCTGGTAATCGTCGACAATAAATGCACCTTTCTAAAGAACTAGTGCATAATAAAATCTCCGTGGATCTTCAGTGTTATTTTATTTGTAACTGCAATTTTGAATTTTATTCCTGCGTTTATTTTATCTTGTTTACTACTTTTTTACTAGTTCTCGAGCTATTTTATGATTCTGAACTCCAGTTAGAAGGATATTTACTTTAACTTCCCCACGTTTTAATATATTTTGATAATTAATTATTTTATGACCAAGAATGTAGAACTAAATTCATTTTCTTTCTTGCCACTTGCAGATATTACGTATTACACTTACGTATAACACGAGAACTATAACATACCTACACAATTAAGTGAGTAGTATTATAATACTAATAGATAGAAACGAACAAATTGCAAGACGTTATTAATATAATACGTATCAAACAGTGCCGTGTTTATTTAAAAAAAAACTATTTAAGAGCATTTCAAATATATGTCTGAAGAGGGTTCCGTAATTATCAACGCGCAATAGCTTTTCTTTATATTTCATCAAAATGTACTGTCCGATTTCTTTAAAAATAATTTTAGTAAAGATTATTCAGCAGAACTTACCAGCGTGGAAAATTTCCGGGGGGGGTCCACTTTATACAAACGTCGTATATGAGACCTAGCCTTTATTTACAAATACCTGTCGAATTATTTTCGTAATTACATTAGTTGCATGCAAATGCATGGGCGGAGAGAGAGATGGCGGGACAGAGCGAAACTATAAGGGTTCCTTGTAGTACTACAGAACCCTAAAAATGCTTACCATTGCTCATATCTCCTACCTCTCAATGTTGCAATCAATTGTTTACTTTTCGTAGAAATGTAGTTTAGTTATTTACACGTGTAAGTTTATAAGAACTTTACTCCTATATTAATATTTAACAGATTGTCTGTGTTGGATCCTCGTATTATAATTATAATCACATTCCGATGCTACAAAGATATATCATTAAAATAACCTAACCAAGAGCATATCAGGACATGTCTAAGGAGGGTTCAGTAACTATCAATGCGCAATATAATTTCTAATCATAAATTCTCAAAATAATTTTCCTAAAGAGTTTTTAGCATGATCTATCAGCATACAAGATCTTAACCTACAAACTCATACAATTACTGATTAATTATCGTTATACAATCACTTGACATATTAATAAATCACACTAATAACCTTTTTGGTATCATGTAGTAAATAAATATAGCCTCAACTTACAAGTTTCTGTTTCAGTTTACAACAAAGTTTGTTTTTTGTATATATAGAATTTAATTAACATTAAATCTAGTATAGTATTTTAAGCTGGAGGTTATTGATCAGGTAGAACAGGTCAAAGTTCCTATAATATTGTACTGATTTTGACTCAAATCGACAAACTTAGCTGTTTTGCTTGGTCATCTTCGGTTCAGTCTTCTTGAATTATTAAAAAGTATAAGGTTTACCTTCTTTAGGCATCCAAATAAAAACTTATATTCACTTTTCTTGTTCTCTAATGAACAAATGCATGTTCTTTTGTTTGTAATTTATGATCTTAATAATTTTGTTTTCTTTTCTTGGTGGTTTACTAATCATTCTACAAAGAAGCAGACTTTCTTAACTCATAACAATTAGTTAAATGTGTAAGTACATAAATTGTACCTGCAGCACTAAGGTCAGCTTGTTTTATATTTATGTATATTATGTTGTCAAAATAAAAATTATTATTATAATTGAATTATTATTATCTCCTATAGTTTAGAAATGCCAGGGGGGGACTAACTAATAAACCACTTTGGAGGCCGATGACTCAAAAATGGGACGCTAAAAAAGGTAGGTTATCCTAGGCATACTTTTTTTCTGTAATATACCGAAATACTGTACAAGGCTTGTTGAATCCGCGAACTTCAAAAAGTCTAAAAAACGTAAAAGGAAGCGCACCAAACGACAGAATTTTTTAGGGCAAAGGGTCTAATACGAAACTGTCTTATTCAATGACAGGGATAATACTCTTAAAATATTATTGACTCTTAATTCATGTAGCGTTTGAATATTAGGTTCTTACTTGTTACTCAGTAGTAAAAAATATTATCCAAGCAAGTTTCTGCACAAAATATAACATTATTATGATTATTAACAGCACTAAGCCCTCATTTCGGTTAGGATTATAAACTTTCAGAAATATTTTCGTGGGATCATTTAAATTGGACCATTTTTCGTCGAAATTGCCTTTTGTTTATTCAAAACGCGTTTTCTAATTCGCCGCTGTATCAGGGTAAATATTTTACGCGGCCAGATTTATTTACATTCTGTCTACAGCATGGTATTTCATACCAGCTGTCTTCTTGTTATTAACGGTTAAATTCAATTCAAATTCCAATGCCCGAATATTCAATTGGGCATTGGATTTTGTCAGATTTTCCCTTGTTATCTTTGTCTTTGAAAATGGAAATATACTAGTTTTGCCTGCGGCTTCACCCGCGTTATTTATTATTCGTATAAGCTATATTACTGTAAAGTTTAATTATTCTTTCGACAGTTTTGGCTGAAAGAGTCATACATTTTCACATTTATAATAGTAGTAGGATATATCTATAAGTAGAATCCCGCATAGTCTTCCAACTTCCAAAAAGCTGTTACGTACCTCCAGTGCACCAACTATGGAATAGGTTTTAAATACGGTAGGTGCATAATTCATGTGCGGGTAAACCACCACAAGATATGGGTAAGTATGCAGTTTTATCTTCGTTGTTTTGTCAGACTTTGGCTTATTTAATTTTGACTTTGTTTAAATAAAACAAAGATTAAATAAATTATTTAAGAATTTCACATTTAATTGCAATTCCACTCTGAGAATAATTGAAAAATCCTATCCATAAACCATTTATGAATGTAACATAACGTAACGTAATGGTCCCATCATTACGAAAATCACTGATTCGAGGCTAGTGTCTCATGTCGGGCTATTCATACATGACGAAGCTATTAGGTTTAAGGAGTGCTATTCTGAGCTGCAGGTATATCTCAGTTTATTTGATCATATTCCGGAAGAATTATCATAAAGCCCATTAAAACTCGCCGAGAAGCCTCAAGAATGTTGTGAGTATCTTGCCTGTTTTGTGAAGAAACTTCTGGTCGTGCAATTTAGCAAACGCAAACGATGAATACTTGTATAACCGTCAATATTAAATAATAATCATAAACCATCTATTGATACCCAAAAACTTATACCTATATAGGTTATATTAATTTCTATGTTACAGAGGTAACAATAAAGAGCAGAACAAGCTTAGGGCTTAAGAAATACGAAACTACTAGGCAGATAATTAGAAACTATTACGATGTGATGATCTTCAAAATGTTTAACTCTGTCAATAATTAACAGGAATGGGTCCTAAATAAAAACTTACGTTTTGCATTTTTTAATTTTTGAAATTAAGCGCTTTGCAAAAGTGGTAACTTAAGAGAGCCGAAGGTATGAAATGTTCGTCAAATCGTATTTCCGAAGGCAGTTCCAAATTTCGTGACAATTATTACGTATCCCAATCGGTTCATATTATATTGTTTGTTTTACTTTTTTTATCAGATTTCTTATCAAAGTTTGCGGAACAGATAAGAAATCTTAATCTTCATAAAGACATTAGAGTCAATATTTTCCAAGAACTTTACTTATCGAGCTCAACTACTAAAGTTACTCTGCGGGCAATATCTGGCAATGACAGCTGATTTTCTGAGAGATCACTTACAAGTTAAACTTTAAATTTAAGTTTGTGGTCACTTGCCTTCAGCGAACCAATTTCGTTTAAATTGTAAATAATGTCACGGAATAATAGTTCTGGCAAGTTATAAATTATTTCTTAACCATCATGATTGGACCGTTCATTTATAAAAATAATAAAGGGACCGCAAGTGAGACTTGTATGTAAATTCATAAAAGTATAGAATTTCATTATGTTCATTTAAATCAGTTCTAAATTAAATGAAATGATGTTTATTTGTTAAAAATATAGTTACAATAGGTGTTACATTTATTTTAATAGTAAATACGGTATTCAAACTGGAACGTTACCTGTTACCTGGAGACATATGAAAATGGAAAGAAAATAAGCATAAATATGTTTTTGTTCAAATAAATTCGGTCTACAAGAGCTTTTGAAATTGGGTTGAACATTTTGCGTTTCCATTCCGGGGTTTGAAAAATTCCTACAGCATGCTTTGAATATTTTCATGCTTGGGTCGCCTTGGAAATTTGTTTTTAAGTTGAACATGCACGTGAATACTCAGTTCTGAATTTGAGAATCACGGCGCGGAAACTTTTGAATATTGTAAAATGTTGGCTTGTTAGGGTTTCCGGACTTATGCTGCGAATTGGTGCTACTAAATTGTGTAAAAAAAATATTACATAATGAAGTAAACTTTAATATTAACACGGTTTTTGTACTTAAATCTTAATTATTATATTTGATTCCTGAAATAAACTATTCGGATTCTGATTTGTTGTCGAGTAAATTAATAATCTAAAAATTCTCGTGTCATAGTGTTCGGGGACGCACTGTTCTGAAACGGCTTTGCAAAAAAATGCAAAACAACATTTGCCGGGTCAGCTAGTAATAATATAATAATATTTATAGACGCTTCACACCACGTCAATCTGTCCCTGCTAAGTATCCGATGAACTTGTTTTACAGGTACCTGACAACTGGAAGTATATTTAATACTTTTATACTATACATTAATTTAAGATTTTGATTATATTATACACATATTTAATATACATGCATGACTCAGGAAAACTGAAACTTTTTTGTTCCCTCGGCGGGATTCGAACCCGCAACCTCCGGCTTGAGCACCAATACGCTAACCACTGAGCCACAGAAGTCGTGAGTATTTCATATTTAACTTTGATTATAAAAGTAAAACAAACAATATAATATGAACCGATTGGGATACGTAATAATTGTCACGAAATTTGGAACTGCCTTCGGAAATACGATTTGACGAACATTTCATACCTTCGGCTCTCTTAAGTTACCACTTTTTCAAAGCCATTAATTTCAAAAATTAAAAAATGCAAAACGTAAGTTTTTATTTAGGACCCATTCCTATTAATTATTGACAGAGTTAAACATTTTGAAGATCATCACATCGTAATAGTTTCTAATTATCTGCCTAGTAGTTTCGTATTTCTTAAGCCCTAAGCTTGTTCTGTTCTTTATTGTTACCTCTGTAACATAGAAATTAATATAACCTATATAGGTATAAGTTTTTGGGTATCAATAAATGGTTTATGATTATTATTTAATATTGACCGTTATACAAGTATTCATCGTTTGCATTTGCTAAATTGCACGACCAGAAGTTTCTTCACAAAACAGGCAAGACACTCACAACATTCTTGAGGCTTCTCGGCGAGTTTTAATGGGCTCTATGATAATTCTTCCGGAATATGATCAAATAAACTGAGATATACCTGCAGCTCAGAATAGCACTCCTTAAAACTAATAGCTTCGTCATGTATGAATAGCCCGAGCTGAGACACTAGCCTCGAATCAGTGATTTTCGTAATGGTCCCATGTTACATTCATAAATGGTTTGTGGATAGGATTTTTCAATTATTCTATGGGTGGAATTGCAATCAAAGGTAAAATTCTTAAATAATTTATTTAATTGGAACGATGTTCTTTATCGCGCTTTGCGAAACGGGACTAGACGGAAAAAATTAAGACCAAAAGTTGTAACGACACTTTTTGCTATAGTTGTAAGCCGTGCGGCGTGGAATAAATTTTATTATTAATTCCCTTCAATTTTTTACCACAAGGCAATTATTACTAAAATTGAGCCTACTGATACTTAATCAGTTAAACATTTTTTATTATTAACAAATATAATGTAATATAAACTTTTATATTACATTATATTTGTTAATAATAAAAAAAATATTATTATAACTTAAAAAAATAAAAAAATATTACAATTCCTTCACTAATTAATCGAAAGGAACTTCGTTCCATCCGGGTGTCCCTTGACACCTCTCAAGTTTTTTTTGTTTCATTTAAACAAACAAAGTCAAAATAAAATAAACCAAAGTCTGACAAAACAACGAAGATAAATAAACATCATTTAATTTAATTTAGAACTGTTTTTAATGAATATAATGAAATTCTATACTTTTATTGATTTACATACAAGTCTCACTTGCGGTCCGTTTATTATTTTTATATATGAACGGTACGGCCAGATATTGCCCGCAGAGTAACTTTAGTAGTTGAGCTCGATAAGTAAAGTTCTTGAAAATATTGACTCTAATCTCATTACGAGGATTAAGATTTCTTATCTGTTCCGCAAAGCAAAGTTTGCGGATTGAAGTAAATGTTAATTTTTCATTAGAATCAACTAAAAGGAAATTACTTCCTTTAGTTTTTTGTTATTCAGTTCATCAAAGTCCTTATAATATTAAAATGCATTAAATCGTTTCGACAACCTCTGTGGCTCAGTGTTAAACGCGGTGGCGCTCAAGCCGGAGGCCGCGGGTTCGAATCCCGCCAGAGAACAAAAAGTTTACTGTTTTCCTGGGTCATGATGGATGTGTAATAAATATATTGCGTATTACATAATAAAAATCCTAAACATATGTATTAAATTGAAAAGTATTAAATATATTTCTGTTATCTGGTATCCGTAACACAAGGCCTTCGAGAACTTACCAGTTGACCAGACTGACGTGGTGTGAAAGGGTCCTTAGATATTATTATTATCATTTAGTTGTATTCAAACAAAGTTAACGTTAGTGAAACAACTTTTTAATTAAAGTTCCATATTTTGGAAAAAATCAATAAAATTGACCAAATTAACGTTTTAATTAAAAGAAAGTTCGGGACTGTCACGAAATAAGCTTATAAGAAGGCATTTAGAAATTTTCGTGGACAGAATTTGGAGCAAAGTTTTATTAATTATGAATTTCGAAGATTGGGGGATAAAAAGTTAGATATAAGTATGAGGACATCGACAACATCAGTTCAAAGGAAAATAATAGTAACATCGATTTAACTTTCGTGTTATAAGGACTACCTAAATATTTTATTTCTTATCGAGTGTGGGTATAGAGAGGCAAGCCGCAATGAGAGATCTCCGCCCGAGCGAGGTGGTATGCTCGATCAGGCCGAAGCCCACTGTAGCAGTTTTCAGACGTTGTATATATAGCGCCGAATTGAGAAAACTTCGATAGCGCCATTCAAGATTGCGGCGCTAATTGGTAGTATTTGTCTATCGTTTCCTAGCGTATATATTATACTTCTCAATTTTACTTGGGTCAAATTAGGTAGCTAAGTAGGAAGTAGAGAATGACAATAGTAATTATAACATTTACCAAATCATAACGAATAATGTTTTCGGCCAAAAATAAAATTTTTAGGGTGCCGTACCACGTGGTGAACCGTCATACTAGCTCTGGTGCGCTCAGTTTAAAACGACTATCGGCCGCGAGAAGATATTACGACGGATTACTAATGTCTTGCATTAAATGTGATGTTTTATCAGATTCTTGTGATAAGGAAAAGTTATATAGTGACGTGACCTAATAATAAATAAATAATAAATTATATGTAAATAACTGCGGACTTAATTATGGTTATACGCCCAAAAATATTTGTGTGGGGCTCACATACAACAAACGGGTATTTTTTACCCGTTTTGTACGGAACCCTTCTTGCGCGAGTCCGATTTGCACTAAGCCGGAATTCAAGTATGTAGTAGCTTGTACCTATTATAGAGGAAAGTATTAATAATTATAAATTTGTATTTTTAAGCTCAATAGAAATAAAATTTCGTTTCAATATTTGCCAGCATTGTTTAGAGAGCTTCATAAATAAAATGTCTGATGATGTTGTATACTCATGTTCGTTCAAAAGTTTTTGCCGTTGAAAATGTTAAATGAAAAGGCTTCAAATATTAGGTGCCCTTATTCAAAAGGATGAAGGTTAGAGTTCATTTTACTTAAATTGCGGAGAAAAAAGTAGCCTTTTACATTTGAAATACTCTGTGAGCTGGTGATAAGTTTTAAAGGTGTCAGTATAAGTTCGACTTGTAAAATAAATTTCTTTCAAATTTCATTTTTGCTTCGTAAATAGGGTTGTCGAAAGTGTTATAACATTTTAGATTTTTTTGGCTCTTTGTATTAGCTACAGTCCTATCCCACGGTTATGTGGGTATCAATAGCTGCTTAATACGATAGTGGTATTTTTTCTTAGTTTTCTTTCTTTCTTTCTTTCATAGTTAAAACTTTTGGTTCATGTGATATCTTTTAGGAAGCAAGGTCTATTTTTATAGCAATAACAATAATATTTATTAAATAAATAAACGTTACATCTATCTATCTATCTATCTATCTATCTATCTATCTATCTATCTATCTATCTATCTATCTATCTATCTATCTATCTATCTATCTATCTATCTATCTATCTATCTATCTATCTATCTATCTATCTATCTATCTATCTATCTATCTATCTATCTACAAAATCCGATAAAATAAAGATATTTTATCAATCTTTTGGTTTTTCTGTTTTTTTTTCAATTCAATTTTCGCAATATTGCAAAACCAGATGTGACAGGGAATGTGTCTTTGTCTTGATTATTCTAAAATAGTATAAAAATCGGTTTTGGCAACCCTAGGAGAAGGCGAACGAGTGTGTACTTTGTCGTCAGACTTACGGTAACAGAATTTCATGTGAAACTTTTTATAAAATTCCTTTTCGTACAACGTAACAAGTTTGTGAAGAAAATACTCTTTAGATTAATACAAGGAAACTTAAGATCAAAGACGTTTTACTTGTAGCAATAAATTAGGAATGTTTTACTCAAGATAACATGGACTTGCCGACTTTAACGTAACTTGAGATTTGTTTGAGGTATTGGATGTAAGTGATGTTTACTTATTTGCTCAGCGGTACTTAGAGCAAGTAGCGAATTACTTTGTTAACACACATACACATCAATCCACAAACAGACACACACACACATTCATACACACACTTATTAGGTTAGGTACACACCCACATGCTCCATCTTCTAAAATACATTGGGCTTTCATGACTTTCGACCACAAATTAAAATACTATTAGATTGTATAATTTTCACTCACATTACATTTCCTATTATTATTTTAGTTCAGATTCATGGAAAGTGGTATCTCCATCAGTGTGTTGTTGATTTATAATAAACATTCATTGAAATGTATTTAAATTCGTACAGATATGCGTTCATGTTTGGTCCCCGTAGTAAATTGTTGCATAGAAAATTCCCAGTGTCCTTTGTAATTTCTGATAAATATAAATAATAATAGTTTATTTATGTAAGTTTATTGTTTGTGGGGGGGGAGGGGTACCGGCTCAGGCTTAGTTTGGGCTCCACGTCTCCCACAAATTGTTTTGTAATTTTTGGGAGAAATAAATTATTATTAAAAAATAATAATAATTACGGAACCCTAAAGTATGGAAGCTGCTGACTCCGCAACTCTCTAAGTGTCCCATCGACGGTGGCCAGTGAGTTCGCCGAATCCCTTACAATGGGTTGTTCTTTTAGGTCTCCATTGTTTTATTCCCAGTTATTAATTTAACATATTATTGCAACACTTCTTAATCCCACTTTGATTAGGATAGTCGCTTTTAGGATAATTAAATTGTAATTATGATGAGTTTCAATTTAATGAATAACTAAACATTTTATGTTTTTTAAAGTCCTTCGAATGTCGCAAACGTTTTTAACTAGTAAACGTTAAACCTCGGTTTCACTATGAATAAGGTTAAATTCCTCTATGGCAGACAAAAATATTCCTCGTAATTAATATTCTGACTAGCTTATTCCCGCGTTAATATTCCACGGAAATACTGTACTTTGTTATTTACGGGATTACGGGAATAAGTTACTCTGTATTTTCGGGATAAAAAGTAAAAAAGTAAGATGTTAAAAAGTAATCCAGAGCCTAAACTACGACCATACTAAATTTCAACGAAATCCGTTCAGTAGTTTTTGCGTCAGATAGTAACAAACATCCATCCATCCTACCATTTATATCCAACCTCAATCAATGCCCGACCAATACCCTAACCCTTGATTTTGGCCGGGTTAGACCGGGTGTGCCCGGGTTAGACCGCGTATGCCCGGGTTTGAAGGATACACGTCCGGGACGGGATAGTTAATCTCCGGATAACTGTGACAAACAAGGGCATAGGTAGGAAGACCACTCTAGTACAAGTCCTCCACCTTCTAACAGGGAGAAACGTGACATTTCGAATTCGTAGAGCATAGTCAATTAATTTAGTTTAAATAAGGGTCATCGTTAAGTCTAATTTAGTTTAAAATGTAAGTCAAATAAAGGTAATCGTTAATGTTTCAATTGTGTACCGGTTAAAATAAAAAAAAAGTGTGTCAGCTCCGACGCACGACTGGAGTTTACTCTAAAAAGTAAAATTTTGTGTGCAATGCAAAGCGACTAGCGATCGATTTGAGTTCAAAAATTCGCGCCATGTGAAAAAAAGTGACAGGTGCGCAGAATAGGTTGCGCACGAAAACGTAACGAGGTCATTCGTTCAGTAGATGTTACTGCTCATATTTTTTTCGTACCGGGGGCCTTATATGAAAATCGATTTTTAAGGAGTAAACTCCAATAAACTCCAAAAACATAACCCAGTCGGGTAAAAAAACTTCATTATTTTAAAAGAACAAAAATTCTTGGTTAGAAGTATTTGTAGACTGGCTGAGGAAGATAAAGTTTTATTTTCAATTATAACACTTTCTGTTTATTTTACTTAAATTGAATTCTTTTCAAACAGCGTAACTGGTTTCTAAGTACTCACGTTAATGCGGCAATTCAAAAAGAAGTTGTATACATTCCCCCTTTGCTAATAAAAATATTTACACAACGGGTAAGTTAAAAAACGTTGCTGTCTTTGTGTGTCAAGTGACTTTTCCAACGTATTAGACACATACAGCAACATTGTTTAACTTATCTCTTGTGTAAATATTTTTATTAGTAAGGGGGTATATCTAGAATGTTAGTGTTCGTAACTATACATACTGTCAAAAATAAAAATTAAAAAATTTGAGTAACCCCTGAAATGTTAAATAGTGAGCGAATGATTATGTTTTATAGCAAATAATCTAATCTCTCGATCATGTCAGCTTTAAAAAAAAACGAGATTAAAATCGGTTTATCTATTTGGGAGCCACGTGTGTGATGCCACGGACATACACACAGATCGAGACGTGAAACTTATAACACCCCTCCGATTCTGCCGGAGGCTAAAATATATATTGCTAAGATGTTTAATTTAGTCTCCTTATTTTATTTTTTTGTATTATACGACTTGGTCACCCTCGTTAACAACATGACTTATTTCAGAAGTATGTCTTAAACTAAGTACTAATCATAATATTTTCCTCGAAGTTACATTATAAATCAATATTTGAATAATTATATAATAATATAATTTTGTTTCAGGTCTGCTGTTCCACAGAGCAATTCTAATGTCTGGTTCTGGACTAAGCCCCTGGTCTCTGGTGGCTGATCCTAACAAATACGCTGCCATCGTAGCCACACATGCAAACTGTTCGCCAGGTAAGTTAACTTTACCATGAGGACCATTAAAATGAATTGGAGTATAATAATAGCTCATTGATTTTTAATTTAACTCTTTGAATGAACTTAACCCTTGAAAATAAGTGTCCCTGTGCCTGGTCAAAGAAATGGGAGCTAAGACAATATCTACAACTCTTCATCATTTAATTTGAATAATATTTTTGTCGGTCCAAAATGATCTTGTTCTCCGTTTATAACTCCATTAATACCTGAATTATTTAAACCACCTCATGAATATTCTAAACTCTTAAAACAATTTCAAGTAATTTCCATATCTAATGATATTCTTTTAGAGCTTACTCCGCCGGCGCTACTGCGGTGTTTGCGCGAGCGGCCACTAGAGGCGCTGCTGTCAGCTCCTGTGCAGGCACCCGACTTCGCTTACGCGTTTGGACCGAGCGTGGATGGTGTAGTTATTGGTGAGTAACTCTTAGTAATGAACCGACTATCTACAGTTATTGGAACCATCATCACAATATTATAATAATAATATGTTCAATTCATTGTCAATGACAGCCTCCTAGTTAGTAGCCGTCTAGTGGTTAGAGTTGGGCTCTCGACTCGGAGGTCGTGATTTCGATTCCCGCATTGAAACAAATAAAAATGTTATTTCCAAGTTTGGTTAGTACAATGTAGGCTGATCACCTGATTGTCTGACAAAAAAGATGATCCATGCGTCGGATGGCATATAAAATTGGACCTACGCCTGATCGTGTCGGTTATCCGTCCCACTGGGCTATGAGAGTAAAGGAACAGAGAGTGCTCTTGTGTACTGCGCACACACTTCGGCACTATAAAATGACTCCTGCGTAACTGGCCTGGTTTTAATGAAACCGGTCACCGTCACGGAAATTGGCGTAGGGAGTAATTTTTATATAATAATATTGTATAAGGTCAGAAGCTGTAAGCGTTAGGTAGATAGATACATAATAGTCACTGGCCCTTTTTCCAAATTTTGAGATAACTCTATTGATAAGACATTTAAAAGAAGAAGTATGCAGGTAGACATTAGATGATTAGAATTTTTTTAAACTTACGTACAAAACAAACATTAAGATCTTTTAAAAGTAAAAATCTCCATAAATTCATTTCACGTTTAGTTTGCTAGTTCTGAACAAAATTCTGAGCTAAGTTTGTAGAGTCTCGTTCACGTGTCTAGAATTTAACTAATGTAAAATGTTGAATACAATTCAATATAAAATAAGTTACATAATGAAATATAAAAGAAATATATATAATTATATTTCTTTTCAAATAACAATTTTCCATCATTTTGGTAATCTGCTTTTAGGCGTAGGAAACTCGCACGGGCTCACCCGCGCCGTGCCCGTGCTTCTTGGCGGGTTAGAGTTGAACCGGTGGTAGCTTTGTCTGTTAACTTTCCGAAAAAAAGCTTGTTAAGTTTCATTTGAAAAAAATTTTTTCACTTTCATTCAAATTAATTTATCATATTGATATTTTACAAATTATTGCAACAATGAATATTAAACATGTAAAAAAGACGAACATGGAAAGTAATCCTTTAAAATCATTAAGTAAGCTAATAATTTCGAAAATGATAAAGCTTTATTCTTCTTTAGTATATACTTCATAATTCTAGACTCTAGAGTAATAAAATTATATATATAGCAAAATAACACCGTATTGCATTGCAAAATTTTGCACGTTTAACGAGCAAAATTTTGGAGCACCTTCAGTCTTCTTAATAGCATATAGGTGAGCTTAACGACCAAAATTTCACCTTTATTCGTACACCTTTAGAGATAATATAATGTAATTCAAGCGCAATATCTGTATGTGCACAAAGTTTCAGATATAAAAGGAACTTTATATCAGCAGTCTGAGCACGCGCTGTCCGTCCACTTGCGAATTCACCAACTTCTATTGTTTGTCTCTTAGCTTTGTTTCGGACTTTATCGTTATCAACTTTATCAGTACCTGTATAATCAGCGTTTTGTACTGCATTCTATACTTGGCGAAATTTTATTCCGTTTCGAGAGAATCAGGGTATAATAGGTACATGAAATAGAGTACTGTGGCATACTCAGACTTGTTTTCTTTTTTCAACTTAGTGAAAATTTGTTTTCCGACATACCACTACTAATTTAAATCATTATTTACTAATTCATACCTTAAAATTGGTTTTATAGATATTTTTTTTTTAATATTTCGTTACAAATAAGTGTCGTCACCCTATTGAACCCCGTTGATTGTTATGATGTGGTGCGGAACGTACAATGGCGCGTAGCGCGTGAGGCGGCGCCCCGTAGCCCGCACAGTAGGGTGACCTAAATTCATTATATTTTTAGGATTTGCCAATTTTCAAATAATTAAGCTATGACACTGCCTTTAAATACATTCTATTTTAGATACTTGTATCTAAAGTATAAGCCCTGTTACTCTCGAAACGGAATAAAAACTCGCCCAGTATAAGTTTTTTCCGACACATTATTTGCTACTCCTTTTATTTTTTCCTTGTATTCATTAAACAGGTAAAATAAAGCACATGTTGATTTCCCAAACGAAAAAAAAATATTTTTGTTTGGTTATGGGGAGGCAGTGATGATAGTCCTATATAATAATTTGGATAGTCTCCTTATCTACATACATAATATTTACAAAAAAGTTTCTTAGTAGTATGTTGTCCTCATGACTCTTACTTTTTTCTTTTTATTTTTCTTTTTTTATCTTTCTTACATAAAACTTTTGTACCGCTCACCACGTTTATGAAAATGAATTTGTGTGTAGTAACTATATCGTAACAAATTAATTAAGAACAAATAAAAGTTTCAGCAACTCGGGCATATCTTGTTCCAGATAGTTCCTCCCAATTGCCGTCTCCGCTGACAAGCCCTTCGTCCACGTTATTAAATTGTCCCAAACTTTTCTCATCCACACACTTTTTCAGATCCGTATTTTCTCGGCTCTCTCGATAATTATCCTTTTAGTACTGTAGGCGATATATATGTGATTGAATGTTTACTTTAGAAACAATTAAATAATGAATGCTGCGTTGATGCAGTTTATCCATAAAATGGGTAATCTGGTATATTCTGTTTATTTGATTGCGCAGGTATTTATTACGTTGTATGTTTTGTAAGTCGTCGATCATCCCATTTCAGAAATGTAACGACGGCTGGCTAAGTTATGAGCTGCCATAACTGCAATATTTTTGTACGAACAGATTTCGATATCACAATATCTAGGTAATAATACCAAAATATGTTATGTGAACAACCCCACTAAGAGCATGTCAAGACATGGCTAAGGAGGATTCCGAAGCTATCGACGCGCGATAGGTTTTCTTATATTTTAGAAATGGAAGGGTGGGACCAACTTGTAAATAACTTTGGAGGCCGATTACATGAAAATAATTGACTTTGAAACCTTGACTTTATATAATATAAAGACATATTCGACTATAATTATACTACACACGATGGGGTTGAGCGAAAAATATTTTTCATCACTTCACATGTATGGCGAGCCACCCCTAAAATATAAAAATATTATTAATTTATGATGCCAAAACCAACATTGTGTTTTCAATTTACTAAACTCAATTTTATCCGTTTATATTCATAATTATTTAAGCTAGAAGGGTGGATATCTATCCACGGACGGATAGATCGAAACATTAAGGGTAATCCTTGAGTACTACGGAACTTAATGATATTGAAAAAGGATATGTTTCCAGACACGGGCGAGATGATGGTAAACCCCGATCCGGGGTACGAGTGGCAAACAGTACACTCATCGCTTGGCAAGCCCGCCACTGCCGTCAACGTCATCAACGCAGTCTTCATGCGCAAGAGTGCTGTTGCACAGCTGACCAAGTAACTGTATTACTATTTATCCATGTATGTAAGTTAGTCGAATATTTTAGTCCTCAAACGTTTTTAGCTATAGGTTGTTAAATGTTTTCGATTCTTATATTTCGTCTAGTGGTGACATCTCTAAAAGCCGGTAGCGTGTCCATTGATAATGGTCACTATCAGTGGCGAAGGCTGGTTCTCCTTCATAGGGAAGTCCCAGTCTGTATTATGACTAGGGACTCGAATGAGGATCTCGAAAAGGTAAGCGGCAAGTGAAGCCAGAAAGAAAGTGAAGGAATGGAGTTATAGGAACCCTACGCCACTGGTCACTGTAATAATGAAATAATAATACTGTTACCCAGTGGTCGGTATTCAGCAAGAATAATAATCCAAATAATTTTAAGTTTGAGCATTATAAGGGTTCTTTTGCCTCTTAGATATAAAAATAAAAATGTTAATGTTGTGACAGATTGATACATCATGAATTTACAAATTTTTTAAATTCTTCAATTATTTTTATTGAAATTATTAAAATATATTAAATTATTATAATATATATAAAAAATATTAAATAATTATTAATTATGAAAATTTACAAAAAATGCTACATCAACGTGTAGCAAAATTGTATTTTTCAAACGCACGGAGGTATATTAATAATCTAAGGTAGTGTGTGTTGTATATAATTTAAAGTAATTTTATGTATTTCTAATCATTACTTAAAAATTAGCTTTCTACACACCTTCTTCAATATATCAAATATCAAAAATTTTAACTATACCAAACATCGACACGAGAATAGAGCGATCGGTGGGGTATCCCTCCGATCGCTCTATTCTCGTGAAACTGTATTGAAAGATTTTGTTTCATGTATTAATATAGTAATAATGATTTCATTGCTCTGTTTCTTTAACATTAATTATATTATAGTCAATTATATAAAGCCTTCTGCTATTTATTCCATTGTATAAAAAAAAACCCATGCCATAGGTTTCCTTATACAAGGAAAGCGATTTCAATTGCATTGACGCTACTTCGAAGTCTTGCTAGGATCCATTATCCTGTAATTTGTAAACAAGACTTTTCGAACTACCGCCCGAAAAGACACTCTGTCCGAAATTGTATCGCCACAATTAATTCAACGACTAACCGACACGAGCAAACAGGGCGATTACCGCGCAGGAGCAGTCCGCAAACCGCAGACCTGAGTACAAGATGTGGCGAACCTTATTGGCGCTCACGGAATAATATTAATTCCCTGAGCTGCATTGTTACTAGAACTAAAAATTCTAAGTTGTATTCGAGCAAATGGTAATACGGTAAAACAAGATGTTATGTTTACAATATATAATATGGTTACAATAGGTGTTACAATTTTTATAGTATAGTAAACCGCATATTATGGTGCAGTTAACGTCGTCCAAATACTTATATTAACACGTTCACAATGTATCTCATAGTAGTAGGATTATGGATTAAGGATAGTAAAGATGTACCGGGAATAATAATCTTTGTTGTCGTACAGTTTGTAAAATACACGTACTCGTATTTCGGGTCATTTCACACGTGATGCTCATGTATTTTGTGGTAATCTTTGTTGCTATGTTATATAATTGTAGGTATTTTTACATTATTATAGAAATACTTGAAGCAAAAACTTTTAGTACAGTTTAACGAGAATCATGCTAACCGCGGAGTATGATATTTGGCACACTAAAAGTTTATATGGAGCAAAGTGTGCAAAAACTAATATTCTTTTAAGTGATGCTTAGAAATATATAAAAATAATAGAAAAAACAACACACACTACCTCAGATTATTAACACACACATAGATACAACTTTGTTACACGTTGACGTTTGTCAATGTGTTACAACATTCACACACACTTAAAAATATTAATATTAATTAATATAGGCTAATTCCGACCACAGGGCGTATTTTTAAAATGGCCGAAGCTGTTACCACTATAAATCATAGAATAGAAGACATTTAAATTGTGTTTAACGAGATTTATATTAGGTTAATATTTTTATCCATTGTAAAATTATTGATATAACGTGCTAACGATACGAATATATACTGATTAACCTTTTAGGTACAACTTCAATGCCCTTTGGAAGATATATTTTTAAAACTGACATTTTTATTTCATGTTAACCTCACGTAATGCAATTTATCTTCTGTTCGACAGGTTTCGTATTTCCTGCAAGTCTGTACCAGATTAGCGATATTGATTTTAATATTTTCCTTAGATACGACGTGATGCTCGGGGTGACGAAGGCGGAGGCGTACTTTGCGTTTACTGGAGACGATGTCCAGTATGGCATTGAAGCGGACCGAAGATCGAAGATTCTAAAGTCATTCGTTAGGAACACCTACACCTATCACCTTTCGGAAATATTGGCTACGATCATCAACGAATACACCGACTGGGAACGACCAGTGCAGCATCCGATCAACATAAGGTATTATATTATTTCAGAATACACATTCGACATAAATAGACCAAACGATTATTAATAATTATAATAGATAATAATAGCTATGGACGCTTCACACCTCTAAGTAGGTACGCGAAGAACTTGTGTTACTGAGACTGGACAATATATTTAATACATTATTTTTTATTGTAACTTTATGCACAAACAAGCACAAAGGCGGACTTAATGCCTTACTGCATTATCTAACAGTCAACCTTTGGCCGTTACAGGAGCAAAACCGAGCAAAAAGGTGCCGGTAAGGTGAAGAAAAAAAAAGAAGTTGCGAAGAATCAATAAACTAGATGAAATACGGGATAATACAATGTAGATAGTTAGAATAAATTATTATAATAATATATGCCTACGAAAAACATATTATAAAATATATAATGTATACCTATTATAATATAATCATACATAATATTATACAAATTTTACAATAGACTATATAATAATATTCATAATATAACATATATTAAGAATCTGCTAATTGCTTAAGATAAATTTCACGAACCCTGCGCTTTAACGTGTCCCTCGTTTTGGACATCCTGATTTGCAGAGGAAGTGCATTCCAGAAGAATAGCCTAGATAATGAAAGAAGTGTGGACGATACTAGACTCTTGGAAAGGGCAAAGTAAAAGCTCGTTGTTAGTAGATCGGAGGTTCTTGTCGCTCCTGCTGCCGAGATATACTTCTATACTATACATATAATTAAGATTTTTATTTTAATAATAATAATATTATTAAAATAAAAATCACGCGCGGGCCATTAATAATATCTAATATTATTATTATTGGCCCGCGCGTTGCGATTTGAATTCGCAACATTTCGGCACACTAATATCATTCGACAAATTTTGGCATGGGACAGCCGTGCTTCGGCACGATTCGGCTGGCTCGATCTAATAACCCAGGCAGGCCCACAGAAAACCGGCGTGAAATAAAGCATGCGATATCTTTCAGCAAGTGAGTGAGGAAGTTGAGGATATTGAGGCCCTTGAATGCAAGTGCGCAACACCAGTGGAGCTTAAAGTGTTACTCTTTTAGTGTTGCCAGTGTCCATGGGCGGCGGTAATCGTTGACCATCAAGCGATCCATCTGATCGTCTCCTGGTCAATCCATTAAAAAAAAACTCGAGAGGTGTCAAGGAACACCCGGATGGAACGAAGTTTCCATTAATTAGTGAAGGAATTGTAATTTTTTTTTAAGTTATAATATTTTTTTTTTATTATTAACAAATATTATGTAATATAAACTTAATCAATAGGCTCAATTTTAGTAATAATTGGCTTGTGGTAAAAAATTGAAGGGAATTAATAATTTATTCCACGCCGTACGGCTTACAACTATAGCAAAAAGTGTCGTTACAACTTTTGGTCTTAATTTTTTCCGTCTAGCCCCCTTTCGCAACGCGCGATAAGAAACTTCGTTCCAAAAATATAACTCTGATTACTAGCATCACAGTCACTCCCCCTAAAAGCTTTTTATAAGACACTATAATAACTCATATCACCAGGGACGAGACGCTAGAAGCGCTCAGCGACGCGCAGGTGGTCGCGCCCACAGTCCTCACGGCGGACACTCACTCTGCGCTGCGACGGAACTCCTACCTCTACGTGTTCGACTACCAGACGAAATACGGGGACTATCCTCAGGTAAATAATAATAATATCTATGTACACTTCACACCACGTCAATCTGGCCCCGTGCTAAGTATCCGAAGAACTTGTGTTACAGGTACCAGACAATGAGAAGTATATTTAATACTTTTATACTAGGTATACATAATTATATTTAAAATTTTTATTATATTGTACACATACTTAATATACAACCATGACCCAGGAACACAGAAAACTCTTTGTTCCCTCGGCGAGATTCGAACCCGGGACCACCGACTTGAGCGCCAACGCGCTAACCACTGAGCCATAGAGGTCGTCATGTACATATAATTATGTTTACTCTAAAAATATTAACTTCGACCTAATTAAGTTGTCACTATTTCTTTATTGCACGGAAAATAAGTCTATTGAAATTGGTAGCATTATGTGTTCTGGTAGTTCTCTTTGTTCACGTTGAAGTTGGATCTGAATAAAGTATAATATCTGTATAATTGAGAATAAATTCATAGAGTACTAATGTCTAATTTATATCTCTAGATGCTGATTCACTAAGAAGGACACACACAATAAGAAGGGATTTTGAAAAATTCCATCCCCAAAGTAGTGAAATAGGTGTTGAAAGTTTGTATGGAAAATATTTAAAATCTGCCCTGATTTCCATTAAATTTGATATATGAGCTAATAAATACGAATCATTGAGTCTGAGTTTTGTAGTGCTTTGAAATTCGTCCTATAAAGGGTGAAATGGGGGTCCAAAGTGTAATATCAACATGAACAGGTCGTATCTACCTATTAATTTGAATTATGGCACACAGATAGTTATTATGGCGTAGACATCTGTTATTTTAAAGGATTTGTCTAAATTTGTCCCCCACGGGGGTTAAATGGGGGTTCACGCTGGCGAAGTCGCGCGTTAAAGCCAGTTGTACAACATACTCGTACCAAGAAACTCTTTGATAATATTGTTATTTATCATACGACTTCACACTATCTATACCACTGGAACTGATATGATACTTTATACGAATAAAATGTAGCCTAGTTCCAAATTTGGATTTTATTTTATTTGTTGGATGTATTGGAAATTAAAAATGTTCGTAACTATTAAATTGTGTTTGAGACTTTACAATATTATCACAATCCATAATACTTCTTTGCAGCACTTTACGATATACTAGTCATTACAAGATGATAATTACGCATACGATCATAGACGTATAATATATTATAGACGAGGGATGTTGAGGCAAAAAGTTTCCAGTAAAATGGCCCTACTTTTGACATTTTTGGGACAATTTCGACATTTGAAGTATGGAGAAAATAAGATGAGCGCAATACCTGCCGACAAACAGCTACGCAGTTTGGCAGGTTTAATACCTAATGTAAATTATTTGCCAATAAAGTATTTACTTTAAATGTATCAAATAATTTAAATAATAAATATTATTAATAAAAATGAGACATTTGAAGTATGATGAAAACCAAGATGGCGTAACTTTTTCTTGTATGAAGTTTGTTCTGTCAGATGTACGTCATAGCCTATCTTGAGTTCGGAAATCCTTACATACGATACAATATGCGATTTTGTGCCCACTGGGAATATAATGTTTTGTGTTGGTCCAAAACATTTCGTCCTTTCCCTCGTCAAACCTCCCAAGACACAAACAATTTGTTAAATTAAATGACGTAGTTTAAATATACTCACACCCATAAGATTAATGAATATAAATATCATAGATAGCCGGCTATTAGTAGGAGATATTATATCGGAAGAAGAGATGTGTAATTGTAACTTGTCAATCCATCCACATCCTACCAAAGTTAGTATAGTGGATAAGTACATAATATAAGATATAAAACATAAATAGGTAATTTACATAGAAAATATTAACAGGTTTATAGTGAGATATTTTTTGACAAATTGTCAATTTTTAGGTTTGTCTATCATAAACATAGTCGTATATAAATCTGATATATTATATTTTTTTATTATATAATACACAATATATGAATTATTAACACATCCGTGGCCCAGGAACACAGAACATTTTTTGTTCCCTGGCGGGATTTGAACCCGCGACCCGCTGAGCCACAGAACTAGGAAAATACAAAACTTAGTAAATATTTAACCGTGCACAATATTAATAGGAACAAAAAGATTTTATAAGTTTCTCGACGAATCCGGGGTCTATAAGTAACCACTTAACTTACTTCGTTGAGTAATTCATTTTAGAAATCTTAAGCACAATCTCTTGCCCGCTGGGAACTTTTTAATTTTCTGGCCTAAATGAAAATGGAGGATCCTCTTTGCCGCTACTATTTGTAAAAAAATCGTGTCGATTCATCTAGCCAAATAAGAATACATGTTATACAAAGTACCCCCGAGATCCATAATGTTTTCACGTCTAAGATATTGGATTATTCTAATCAGCGTATAATGTTTTACTTTATTGAATATCGAAGCAGAATAGAGTTATTTTAACCTCAGAGGCGAAGACACTTTTTTAAATTTACATTTTCCTTAATTTAGCTAACCACTTTTGCTGCTAAATTCAGTCGAGAACTTAAAGGCTGTATATTTTCGTACCTAAGTACGTGTCAAATGATATTTTATAACTTCGCAATAGCAAATTGTAAACCATTTGTATTTTTCTAAATGATCTAACTACAAACTAAGTAATTCCTTATCCTATATAGTATTCCTATCCTTAGAGTGATTTAACTACGTCGTTTTTAGGGTTCCGTCATACTTAAGGACCCCTTATAGTTTCCTTATAGTAAATAATAAATATAAATTGATGAAATTTGGTCAAATTAAATACTGTGTATAGATCTCAATTTTGGCATCATAAAATAAGATTAATTTTACATTTCAAATGTGGCTCTCTATACATGTGAAGTGGGAATGGAAAATATTTTTTCATTTTTCACAATTTTCGAGTGTGCGGCCTCCAACGTGGTTTGTAAGTTGTTTCCCCCCCCCCCCCTCGGCATTTCTAACCTATAGGAGATAGTAACTTGTAAGTTTCCATGCTGATAGATCATACTAAGAACTTTAGGAAAATTATTTTCAATGAAATCGGACGGTAACTTTTTAAGTAATTTTAAAAATTCCTATTACGCGCTGATAGTTATGGAACCCTCCTTAGATATGTCCATGTCCATGTGGCATGTGACATGCTCTTGGTTAGGTTATTTATGCATGAAAAGAGTTTTTGTTTTTACTTTAAAACTGATCTTTTTTCAATTTCCAATAATTTCTTAATAAGAATTTTGTTAGTCGCATGTAACGGGTATACATAATTTGAAAGTCATTTACAGAAGGCACATTAATCAAATTTAATTTTACATTTTGAGCTCTAATTCACAAGAGTGTCGTTTCATATTAAATTCGAATCAAGATCAAAAGAACACTTCTAAATATAGCACATTATTATGTGTTCAATCAATTTGTTTCCTTCAACTCCGGGGGATATTTCCTTGTACATATTTGGATTGCGTAGTTTTTGTTTCGCACATTTCGCTGGAAAAAATAGAAATATGTCAAAAATTACATACATACCACGCACATAGTGTATTAGCTACTTAATAATAACAAATTATGTTAAGCGAATAGGGCCAATGCCCCTGCGGGTAGCCATCATCTAGGACAATTCCCTAAGTGTTATTTATTAACCTACCTATATGAAAATAACATCTTTTGAGTCTGAGTTTGAATAATTTAAATGAGAGAAGACAGCTTTCAGTTTTAGTTATCACTAAGGAGAATTACAGACGGCGAAGATACTTTAATATTTTATGTTATGATAAAATATAGTTTGCCATACAATTTGTATAAACTATCACAGACGGATGATATGAAATATATCCAGGCATCTTGATTCTGTGATGCCCCTTAGTGAAATGTGAAATCTTTCTTTCATTTAGATAATTCAAACACAAACTCAAAAAAAATGATATGGGATGGGAAACAGATGGGATTATAGAAATAAAAATGTTTGTAATCTTAACAAAGTGGGTGACTTAATAACAAAAGGAGGAGTTGTTATAAGTATAAGTCCCGAGCAAGCTATAAAACTGCATCGAGATGTTTAATACAAACAAGACATGTACGGAGTACACGTGGTAGAACTGAAACTTCATTCATCATTTAAAATCCAAAAATACTCTTCGTGCCTAAAGCACATCACTTCAATAAAGAATAGAGAAATTAAAATTTGTGCGCCTAGCGCTATCTGTATATTAAGCCGTACTTCAGAAAGTTAAGTTGTTGCGTAAGAAGTATAGGTAACTTCCGACAGATGGCGTTATATACAAAATGGTGTCGTGACGCGTGACTTTGAAATTTAAGTATATCGTTACTGTGGATGGTTAGGAGCACTACAAAAGCCATAACTACTCATCTCACTTAATTCGGTGGTTGAATTCAAGCCCAAGTATCCGTAATTCTGCTGACTTCCAAACTCTGCAGAAGTGACGCACACATGATCAAATTAGCCTATTACCAAGGCAGAACTTCGTACTTTGCTTAATTCAATAGTGGTACGAGGGCGGGTCAATAAGTCCGTGACTTTTGGAATAAAACACAGATTTTTTGATAAATAAATCATTTTATTTTTCAACGTAGTCCCCCTTGAGCTCTATACACTTTGTCCAACGCTTCTCCAATTTTTTTATCCCTTCCAAAAAATATGATTTGTCGAGGTCCTCAAAATAGGCCTTTGTTTGCGAGATGACTTCATCATTGGAGTCAAATCTTTTTCCACCGAGCCATTTTTTCAGGTTTGGGAACAAGAAGTAGTCACTCGGAGCCAAATCTGGAGAATAGGGTGGATGTGGAAGCAATTCATAGCCCAATTCATGGATTTTTTCCATGGCAACTGCACATGTGTGCACCCTTGCATTGTCTTGGTGAAAAAGAACTTTTTTCTTGGCCAAATGAGGTCGGTTTTTTTTCAAATCCTCATTGAAGCGGTCCAATAAGTTGGCATAATATTCCCCATTAATTGTTCTTCCCTTTTGAAGATAGTCAATGTGGATTATCCCACGTGCATCCCAAAAAACAGTCGCCATAACAGTGGCTGACAAACCCACCTTGGCCTTCTTTGGCGCAGATTCACCCTTAGAAACCCGCTGTTTTGACTGTTGTTTGGTCTCTGGTGTATTGTGATGGATCCATGTTTCGTCCACGGCTACAAAACGGCGCAAAAACTCCTCCATACTGTGATTAAACAACGCCAAACCTTCCTGTGAAGTTGTTACACGATTGCGTTTGTGGTCGACTTGCGGAAAGCTTTCTCATGCCCAAGTGATCATTCAAAATTGAAACCACTGAGCCATGCGAGATGCCTATGGCTTCCACAATCTCTTGCACTTTCAATCCTCGGTCGGCCAACACCATATCGTGAATTTTTTCGATTTTTTCGGGTGTAGAGACCTCAACTGGGCGTCCAGGACGTTCGGCATCTTCAGTGCTTGTACGGCCACAACGAAATTCAGTAAACCACTTTTTTACCATTGAAATCGATGGTGCAGAGTCCCCATAGTATTTATCAATCTTAGCTTTGGTCTCGGTAATGGTTTTTTTTCGCAAAAAATAATGCTTAATAAGCACACGAAATTCACTTTTTTCCATTGTTTCCTTAAGTTACTGGATAGTCTGATAAAGATAGCTGTAAAACACAAACTAACTGACGCAGCAAGTTCAAATTTTGATAGGCGTCAACTGACAGATGCCTGTTGACAGGAGTAGTGTTGCTTTTTCAGTAAGGAGGTTAGAAATTCAAAAAGTCACGGACTTATTGACCCGCCTTAGTATATAAAGTGGAATCAACAGGGCACATATTTTTGATTTGAGGTTCCATGATGGAATTTGGCGCGTTTTCTTGGTGGCATTCCAAGCGACATTATCGTTTAAAACTGTTTATTTATTCATCGACTATAACGAATTTGGAAAGGGACTTTCAAAGTTGCAGAATATTTACGAAACTCGAACACAGAAAAAGATGAAAATATATCCGATGGCTTTGATCTCAAATTGCGTAAATAGGGGTAAATTTCAATGTTTATTGCAAACATCTAAGTCTCAAAGAAAATAGATAACGAACACTTTTTTATCCCACGCAACTTTTTGCCGATTGTGTTGGGTTTTCGTTATGACATGATTTTTTTTTTAAATATATATTTTACACTTCACTTTAAAAATCATATATGTCACTTATGACTTTCGATTGTGTCGTAAAATCTCAGATTAATAACTATAAATGTAAAGCTACCTTATCATTAGCATGAGAAGACGGCAAAATACTATAATAAGGAGAATAAGGAACGATTATTCGTTCCTTATTCTCCTTATGACAATCTAATAGGGAAGAAAGATATATGGCTAATAATAATAAATTATTCAATCCATCCACATACAAAAATCCTATTAATATTATAAATGTGAAAGTTTATTGGGATGGATGGATGGGTGTATGGATGGATGAATGGAAGGATGTGTCTTACTCTTTCACGCAAAAACTACTGAACCGATTTTGATGAAATTTAGTATGGTGGTAGTTTAAGTTCTGGATGAACATATAGGCTACTTTTTATCCCAAAATGGAGCAGTGTTCACGTGGGACACTTTATTTACGCGAGCTGAGCCGCGGGCGAAAGCTATTAATAAATAAAGTGGTATTAAAAAATATTAAATTGCTTCTAAGCAATCGTGGCTATACACTGAACTACTGAATGGATTGTATGGTAGTAGATTAGGCTCTGGATTAAAACATAGGCTACTTTCTATCCCGGAAAAGTGCGGTGTTCCCGCGGGATACTCGATGGTATATTAACGCGGGCGGAGCCGCGGGAAACAGCTAGCTTTCCATATTTCTCTGTAGGTACACAAAATATGACATTTATTTTGATATCAATATAAGATGTCACTTAATTGCAATAAGGTCGGTTTTCATACGTGGTATTAACATTGCAACCGAAGTACAAAAACTATTGAATTTTGACCACTTTAGTGTTCCTTCCATGTATATTGGTATTTTTACTAGCCAGCCTACGGCGAAGCCAAAAGGAAGAGTAATGATTTTGGCAGTCTATGTATGTATGTATGTTTGTTCACTCGTAGCGTCTAAACTACTGGTCCGATTTTAATGAATGAGGTGTCAATAGATTTGTAATGATGCTGCGAGTAACATAGGCTATATATATAAGTATAAAATATTCAACGCATTTTTTATTTTGTTTTAACTAATTAGCGTAAAATATTCAAGGCATTAGCGGAACCTACTTCAAATAGGTATGTTTGAAGTAGCTTCACCGTTTACTGCTAGTAATATAAGTACATAGTGTGTATTTTTTGGTTCCGTGTAAAATACATTTATAGTACCTATCTCAAAAAATAAAGATGCTTTAAACGTCATACAGTCCACTGATTTGTTTGAAGCGACGATCGATATACTCACGGATAGCAAATTGAGAAGGCTAGCAAATGTCCCAACATTACAGCAACATTACCAATCTGTTAACTAACTTCAACGATCGTGCTCTTCATTTTAAGCTAAGTAATTAAACATGGCCAGCGAATAAGACCCTCGTGATGAAGGAGATGATATAGATGAAGAGGTCACGCTAAATGGAAGCGAGGCGCAAGCTGATATTAATACTGCGGAAAATCCCAACTTACCTAGTTTGAAGCTAACGAGATACTAAGCCAATGCTGTGGCCAGGGCGTCGCTTAAATTGCCCGGTGACAGTAAAGACGTACTGAGACAAGTACACTATTGTATACTCATCTTTTATGGATGGACTTGCAAAGTTAAAGGTTCTGATCTGATGCTGAATTTATGTTACTTTACAAACAAGCAAAGCGGAATTATTAGATAAATGTTGATATATTTTCCACCTTTATTTACTTTGCTGAATATTGGATGTAGCGACTGGCGACACCCACACGGAGGAAATCAAATGATATTTTTTTGTAAATATACCTTGTACATGGCAAGTGGAATAGTAATTTGTCACAATTCTTCCTTCTCCGTCAATAGTGAAACATTCTTTTCATCCTCACTCGCATTCCGTTCAATATTAAATATTGATATAACATTTTTAAATCTGTTATTGATTGAACCGTAGGTTCTTGGTAGAAATTCATGTTTCACAGTAATAACACTCAGGACTTCTTGCACTATTTCCGCTTTAATTAGTATTTTACATTAATTTTAATATATTACACGACCGGTTTCGACAAAAAAAATAATAAAATCTTGTTCAAAAGCAAGATTGAGCTCGAGTTACTTGACTGTTTGATGACCTCCATAGCTTAGTGGTTGTGCGTGTAGGCCTTAGCCTAAGGCGGAGGTCACGGGTACGAATAACGGCAAAGGAACAAAACAGCTTTCTGTGTTCCTGGCTCATGAATGTGTATTAAATTAAGATAATAAAAATCTTTAAAAATATGTGTAGGTATTGTGCCGTATAGTATAAGCATTAGGTAAATATATTGCAGTTGTCTAGTAGGTACCCGTAACGCAAGTTCTTCGAGAACGTATAATGGGACCAGAAGGTCCATTCTGCTAATTAAATCATGCAATATTACAATTACGATCCAGTACCGATATGTTAAAACTGCGAACCCGCTATGATTAGTCCAAACTCCAAAAATCAGTTTATGATTTCAAGACGATTCGTTTATTATTAAATAAAAGTTAGATCGAATCGCGAGTTGAGGTTCGGATTGACAAAGTGCGGATGCGTCCATGGATATTAAAAATAATTATTATTAATGTATATTATGAACATTCTTGGGTAATATTTGTAACTGTTATGTGTATGGAATTTGTAAATTCTCGTTTTATTATCACCAATATGAACGTTGTACCTCACGTATTAAAATTTAGATTCGCAAGATAATATGTGCGAATTTGCTTATTCACTTTTAGTATCAACTTAAAATACAAAAGAGCAATTTTCCCGAACCATTTAATATAATTAATTCGTTGCACGTTATTTATGGTGGCACAATACACGTTAATCGCTACATTAATTCGCCGCAAACTTAATTTTAACGTTAATGGGTTTTTTGAATAATGATGTGTATCTTGTGAGGAACGTTTAGCCCTAATAGGTACTGAAATTTAAAATACTCAAGGGACTAATGTGCCCTTGTTACTGTACAAGTTCAAATGAGTCTCTCAGTTCCTAAAATTAATAAGCTAAAGTGCTCCTACGTCAGGACATGTCGGAGGCTGGTTTTAGTGTCACGCGGACCATCAGTACGGATTGCTCCGCACGCATCTATTGTTCGAATGTATTAAGCTTAGGGAGCGTTTTAGAGTAATGCTGACGGATCCGTACGGACGACCGCAGCCGTCCGCTTGGCGCGTCCGTACCGCGGAATATCCGCGTGGACCGCTACCTGCAGTAAGCGTAATATCGTGCGGAGCGCACGCGTCGACGCAGTTCAATCATGGCGAAGGTAGTTGAAGAACTTTGTTTTGTCAGCCCTCAAATTGCCGTATAATGTGACGCATCTCTGCTCTATTAAAGGGTGAACATGTAGTCTCCTTCTTCGCTTCCATTTGTTTTTTCTTGTGTAATATAGGGCAATAACTAGTAACACACACCCCATTGGATGCATTGCGCGCGTCTGTACTCCGCGGCGGTCAGGACGATACTAAAACGATATACGCTGATGGTCCGGGCGGAGCGATCCGTACTGACTTTGGTATCGGTAATGGTTTTTTTTCGCAAAAAATAATGCTTAATAAGCACACGAAATTCACTTTTTTCCATTGTTTCCTTAAGTTACTGGATAGTCTGATAAAGATAGCTGTAAAACACAAACTAACTGACGCAGCAAGTTCAAATTTTGATAGGCGTCAACTGACAGATGCCTGTTGACAGGAGTAGTGTTGCTTTTTCAGTAAGGAGGTTAGAAATTCAAAAAGTCACGGACTTATTGACCCGCCTTAGTATATAAAGTGGAATCAACAGGGCACATATTTTTGATTTGAGGTTCCATGATGGAATTTGGCGCGTTTTCTTGGTGGCATTCCAAGCGACATTATCGTTTAAAACTGTTTATTTATTCATCGACTATAACGAATTTGGAAAGGGACTTTCAAAGTTGCAGAATATTTACGAAACTCGAACACAGAAAAAGATGAAAATATATCCGATGGCTTTGATCTCAAATTGCGTAAATAGGGGTAAATTTCAATGTTTATTGCAAACATCTAAGTCTCAAAGAAAATAGATAACGAACACTTTTTTATCCCACGCAACTTTTTGCCGATTGTGTTGGGTTTTCGTTATGACATGATTTTTTTTTTAAATATATATTTTACACTTCACTTTAAAAATCATATATGTCACTTATGACTTTCGATTGTGTCGTAAAATCTCAGATTAATAACTATAAATGTAAAGCTACCTTATCATTAGCATGAGAAGACGGCAAAATACTATAATAAGGAGAATAAGGAACGATTATTCGATTAAGATTGAGCTCGAGTTACTTGACTGTTTGATGACCTCCATAGCTTAGTGGTTGTGCGTGTAGGCCTTAGCCTAAGGCGGAGGTCACGGGTACGAATAACGGCAAAGGAACAAAACAGCTTTCTGTGTTCCTGGCTCATGAATGTGTATTAAATTAAGATAATAAAAATCTTTAAAAATATGTGTAGGTATTGTGCCGTATAGTATAAGCATTAGGTAAATATATTGCAGTTGTCTAGTAGGTACCCGTAACGCAAGTTCTTCGAGAACGTATAATGGGACCAGAAGGTCCATTCTGCTAATTAAATCATGCAATATTACAATTACGATCCAGTACCGATATGTTAAAACTGCGAACCCGCTATGATTAGTCCAAACTCCAAAAATCAGTTTATGATTTCAAGACGATTCGTTTATTATTAAATAAAAGTTAGATCGAATCGCGAGTTGAGGTTCGGATTGACAAAGTGCGGATGCGTCCATGGATATTAAAAATAATTATTATTAATGTATATTATGAACATTCTTGGGTAATATTTGTAACTGTTATGTGTATGGAATTTGTAAATTCTCGTTTTATTATCACCAATATGAACGTTGTACCTCACGTATTAAAATTTAGATTCGCAAGATAATATGTGCGAATTTGCTTATTCACTTTTAGTATCAACTTAAAATACAAAAGAGCAATTTTCCCGAACCATTTAATATAATTAATTCGTTGCACGTTATTTATGGTGGCACAATACACGTTAATCGCTACATTAATTCGCCGCAAACTTAATTTTAACGTTAATGGGTTTTTTGAATAATGATGTGTATCTTGTGAGGAACGTTTAGCCCTAATAGGTACTGAAATTTAAAATACTCAAGGGACTAATGTGCCCTTGTTACTGTACAAGTTCAAATGAGTCTCTCAGTTCCTAAAATTAATAAGCTAAAGTGCTCCTACGTCAGGACATGTCGGAGGCTGGTTTTAGTGTCACGCGGACCATCAGTACGGATTGCTCCGCACGCATCTATTGTTCGAATGTATTAAGCTTAGGGAGCGTTTTAGAGTAATGCTGACGGATCCGTACGGACGACCGCAGCCGTCCGCTTGGCGCGTCCGTACCGCGGAATATCCGCGTGGACCGCTACCTGCAGTAAGCGTAATATCGTGCGGAGCGCACGCGTCGACGCAGTTCAATCATGGCGAAGGTAGTTGAAGAACTTTGTTTTGTCAGCCCTCAAATTGCCGTATAATGTGACGCATCTCTGCTCTATTAAAGGGTGAACATGTAGTCTCCTTCTTCGCTTCCATTTGTTTTTTCTTGTGTAATATAGGGCAATAACTAGTAACACACACCCCATTGGATGCATTGCGCGCGTCTGTACTCCGCGGCGGTCAGGACGATACTAAAACGATATACGCTGATGGTCCGGGCGGAGCGATCCGTACTGACTTTGGTATCGGTAATGGTTTTTTTTCGCAAAAAATAATGCTTAATAAGCACACGAAATTCACTTTTTTCCATTGTTTCCTTAAGTTACTGGATAGTCTGATAAAGATAGCTGTAAAACACAAACTAACTGACGCAGCAAGTTCAAATTTTGATAGGCGTCAACTGACAGATGCCTGTTGACAGGAGTAGTGTTGCTTTTTCAGTAAGGAGGTTAGAAATTCAAAAAGTCACGGACTTATTGACCCGCCTTAGTATATAAAGTGGAATCAACAGGGCACATATTTTTGATTTGAGGTTCCATGATGGAATTTGGCGCGTTTTCTTGGTGGCATTCCAAGCGACATTATCGTTTAAAACTGTTTATTTATTCATCGACTATAACGAATTTGGAAAGGGACTTTCAAAGTTGCAGAATATTTACGAAACTCGAACACAGAAAAAGATGAAAATATATCCGATGGCTTTGATCTCAAATTGCGTAAATAGGGGTAAATTTCAATGTTTATTGCAAACATCTAAGTCTCAAAGAAAATAGATAACGAACACTTTTTTATCCCACGCAACTTTTTGCCGATTGTGTTGGGTTTTCGTTATGACATGATTTTTTTTTTAAATATATATTTTACACTTCACTTTAAAAATCATATATGTCACTTATGACTTTCGATTGTGTCGTAAAATCTCAGATTAATAACTATAAATGTAAAGCTACCTTATCATTAGCATGAGAAGACGGCAAAATACTATAATAAGGAGAATAAGGAACGATTATTCGATTAAGATTGAGCTCGAGTTACTTGACTGTTTGATGACCTCCATAGCTTAGTGGTTGTGCGTGTAGGCCTTAGCCTAAGGCGGAGGTCACGGGTACGAATAACGGCAAAGGAACAAAACAGCTTTCTGTGTTCCTGGCTCATGAATGTGTATTAAATTAAGATAATAAAAATCTTTAAAAATATGTGTAGGTATTGTGCCGTATAGTATAAGCATTAGGTAAATATATTGCAGTTGTCTAGTAGGTACCCGTAACGCAAGTTCTTCGAGAACGTATAATGGGACCAGAAGGTCCATTCTGCTAATTAAATCATGCAATATTACAATTACGATCCAGTACCGATATGTTAAAACTGCGAACCCGCTATGATTAGTCCAAACTCCAAAAATCAGTTTATGATTTCAAGACGATTCGTTTATTATTAAATAAAAGTTAGATCGAATCGCGAGTTGAGGTTCGGATTGACAAAGTGCGGATGCGTCCATGGATATTAAAAATAATTATTATTAATGTATATTATGAACATTCTTGGGTAATATTTGTAACTGTTATGTGTATGGAATTTGTAAATTCTCGTTTTATTATCACCAATATGAACGTTGTACCTCACGTATTAAAATTTAGATTCGCAAGATAATATGTGCGAATTTGCTTATTCACTTTTAGTATCAACTTAAAATACAAAAGAGCAATTTTCCCGAACCATTTAATATAATTAATTCGTTGCACGTTATTTATGGTGGCACAATACACGTTAATCGCTACATTAATTCGCCGCAAACTTAATTTTAACGTTAATGGGTTTTTTGAATAATGATGTGTATCTTGTGAGGAACGTTTAGCCCTAATAGGTACTGAAATTTAAAATACTCAAGGGACTAATGTGCCCTTGTTACTGTACAAGTTCAAATGAGTCTCTCAGTTCCTAAAATTAATAAGCTAAAGTGCTCCTACGTCAGGACATGTCGGAGGCTGGTTTTAGTGTCACGCGGACCATCAGTACGGATTGCTCCGCACGCATCTATTGTTCGAATGTATTAAGCTTAGGGAGCGTTTTAGAGTAATGCTGACGGATCCGTACGGACGACCGCAGCCGTCCGCTTGGCGCGTCCGTACCGCGGAATATCCGCGTGGACCGCTACCTGCAGTAAGCGTAATATCGTGCGGAGCGCACGCGTCGACGCAGTTCAATCATGGCGAAGGTAGTTGAAGAACTTTGTTTTGTCAGCCCTCAAATTGCCGTATAATGTGACGCATCTCTGCTCTATTAAAGGGTGAACATGTAGTCTCCTTCTTCGCTTCCATTTGTTTTTTCTTGTGTAATATAGGGCAATAACTAGTAACACACACCCCATTGGATGCATTGCGCGCGTCTGTACTCCGCGGCGGTCAGGACGATACTAAAACAATATACGCTGATGGTCCGGGCGGAGCGATCCGTACTGACGGTCCGCGTGACACTAAAACCAGCCCAAGGAGGTTTCCGTAGCTATCAAAGCGCAATAGTTTTTTTTTTTTAATTTTAAAAATTATGTCCGACTTCGTTCAAGACCATTTTCCTAAAAAGTATTAAGCAGGACCTATCGGCATGGAATGTTACAAGTTTCTAACTCTTATAGTTTGGAAGTGCCAGGGGGGGGGGGCAACTTGTAAACCAGCTTGGAGGTCGATTAAAAGTTAATATAAAATGAATAATATTCGCGTAAACATAAGAAATCAATAAAATTATTCCATTTGCCAACAGCGTTCAATGTTTCTGATCGAAATTGTGTTGTAACAAAAAATTATTATTGATTAAAAGAAAATATCTTGGTTAATGAAAAGAGCATTTCGATTTTTTTCATATTTATAGGTGTAAATACATACTGTATCTAATTTAACAGAACATCAGCCTTGATGCTCGATCAGCAACCTTGGCGGGATCCGAGTGTTCTCCGCTTTTACTATGACAATGACATTTTCTTGGACCGAGATCAACTCCGCAGACGCTGGATAGTTTTAAGAGCTTTACATAAATAACATTTTTTCTGCAGTGTCTCGTAAATTAGATATGAATTTTGTAGCTTTTTTGTGCTATATGCCATGAATAGTCTCACAAATACTTATTTACAGGTGAGTATAGGTGGAATGATTTTTCATGTAAAAAGCGTCAAACCGGTTTGAATTAAATTGTGCATACAAGCAGTCCAATGCTAGCCATACACGTAACGGTATACCTGACAGATTTGCCAATACTCGTAAACCGGAGCGTGTGTGTTGCACAGCTGTGCAGGTTTCCATACAGTATCAGCTCAAGCTTACCCCAGGTGTAACTGTGCAAGCAAACCTGGCAGGTAAACCCTTAGGTGAATGGTTGACCTAATGTCTGCGGTATACATATATATTACTTTTATATCTGTTACTATCTGTTACAGAAAAATGTTTTGTTTTCATGGGAAAAATAAATGAATTTCAAGGCAAATATATATATTTTTTAATATAAAATCAGGGGCAAACGGATCACCTGATGGAAAACGATTACCGTCGGACACCCGCAACATCAGAGGAGTTGCAAGTGCGTTGCCGGCCTTTTAGGAAGGGAATACGTTTTTGCAGGTCGTAATGGTCCGAAAATACCGCTGGCGACAGTTCATTCCGAAGTTTTACTGTGCGCGGCAGAAAGCTTGTACCTAATAACATCTTATTTTCGAACAGCGACAAGGCTGCATCCACGGCGAGGAGCTGCCGTACATATTCGGCGCACCGCTCATCGGTGGCCTGGCGCACTTCCCCAGAAACTACACGAAGGCAGAAGTAGCGTTGTCGGAGTCTGTCATGATGTACTGGGGCAACTTCGCGAAGACTGGGTAAGAGATTATTCGGTTATGATTATCATTAAGAACTAGCCAAGTATGAGTCGGACTCGCGCACGAAGGTTTCAACACAAAACGGCTAAAATTTCATATTTGTTTGTATAACAGTCCCCCTAAATATTTATTTTATTCTGTTTTAAGTACGTATGCATTATTACAGAAGAAAAGAATAACACCTTTGAAAATTTCAACTCTCTAGCTATCACGGTTAATGAGATACAGCCTGGTGACGGACGGACGGATGGACAGACAGTAAAGTCTCAGTAATAGGGTTCCTTATTTACCCTTTGGGAACGGCGCTCAAAAAATTATCATTTGAAGCCAAGATCGTAGCTTAGGGGAAAAGAAAAATAATCCTAATAAATAGGTAATAAATAATAAATAGGTAATCTTTTCAGATACATTTTAATCTAGACGTCAACCAAAATATTCAGTTCGACCAAATTTATGTAATTTCATTGTATTTGTGTATTCCACGGTCAATAAGTAACATTTAAATATTAGTAGCATTCATAAAAAATGACACCCCATACCGACTTTACTGAAACCAGGCCAGATACGCAGGAGTAATTTTTTTGTGCCCAAGTGTGTGCGCAGTACACAAGAGCACTATTTCTTTACTCTCGAAACCCAGTGGGACGGATGGACCGACATGACACGAGAGATCAGGCGCAGCTCCTATTTTTTACATGCCCATCCGACGCATGGATCATCTGGAGCATCTTGTCAGACAATCGGGTGATCAGCCTGCATTGTCCTAACCAATTTTGGAAACAACATTTTTGCTGTTCCAACGCGGGAATCGAACCCACGACCTCCGAGTCGATAGCCAAGCTCTAAACCACTGGACCACAGAGGCTGTTGGTAGCATTATTTGTCTCTGTAATCTATTGTTCTCTATGTTTACGTGTAGGTTAAATTATATCTAAATCGAGTATATGATCATATAGCTATAACAATTAGCACCTAAGAATTATCCACGCTTATATAATATTCAACATGTTATTGTGTAAATTATCTGATTAAATTAATGGTTCTGTAAATTAAACCCATGATGATTTGGTTTAAGTTTAAGTGCTAAGTATCCGAAGAACTTGGGTTACAGGACAACGGGAAGTATATTTAATACTTTTATACTAACATTTAAGATTTTTATTAGATTATACACATATTTAATAACTATTGAAACTACAAAAATACAGGCACACAGTAAGCTTTTTTGTTCCCTCGGCGGGATTCGAACCCGAGACCACCGGCTTGAGCGCCAACGCGCTAACCGCTGAGCCACAGAGTTCGTCAAAATATTTAGTACTAAGTAAGAAAAATTGCACTTATGAATAAGCTTGTATTTTATGTAGGAATCCTAATGAGGCTCAAGAAACGGATCCCATCAGAGCAGGGAGGCAGGAGAGAGTTCGCATGAAAAATATAGAGTGGACGGCATACGAGGCTGTTCATAAGAAGTATTTGAATATTGACATCAAATCGAAACTGAAAAACCACTACAGAGCTCATAGGTAAGTAAAACATCCAATTAGTTGTGTTAAGTAATCTTATGTGGAGGTCTCTAACGGAAATTACGACATTAATGCACTTTCTTAGCACTAACCGAATATGTTAGGTCTGATAGGGCAAGGGGAGCTTATTTCATGTTATTTTTGGGTCAAGAGGAATGTGATAGATAGATAGATATACACTTTATTGTTCACATCAAAGTAGGTACAATCATTTCACTGGAAACTAAACTTATAACCTAAATGTGGGCAAGGGCGGCAGGTAAGCGTGCAGGACAGGAGAGGTAAATTTAATACATATTTAATTTGTCAATCTTTTTACCCATAGACCATCTTGCCACATTTGATACACCAACGTCAATGTTTGACTTGTTACTGTCGCCTCGATATTATAAATGTATAATTTCTAAAGGTATACTTAGTTATTATAGGTTATGTAACGGATTCAATTCAACTACTAATCAGAGAAGAGAAACGAAATAATTACTCGTACAGTATTATGTTCTCAAGCGAATTCATAACTATGATAGTTTTGTCTTTCATTATAAATTTTAGGATATGTACATTATTTAAATGTTATATATAGCATAATATTTTGAATTGAATATAAATACGTATCATAGACCAAATACTTTATTTCAATATTACATCAAAACCTTAAAAGAATTCATATTTTTTGTTATAACATTTAATTACTTACAGGTTATCGTTCTGGTTGAATTTAGTGCCAGATCTGCATCGTCCAGGTGGTGAGGACGTTCCTCAATCCCATCATCAGCTGGAGCACGAAGAATCTTCCCTCCAACCGACGCTCAAAACCTTCACGCCTCCATTCAAAAAGCCCACAGAACTTGTCATGACTGATACTGGTGTCGCCACCAAAGTTCCTCTATTGACTGTTTTAAATGTTACTTCGTCTTTAAATTTTAATATTATAGGGCTTAATACTGTTACACAGAGTACTGTGGCTGCCGAAGTGCATAAAGATACGACCACTTCGCCTCCTGAAGATGGTTTTGCAGCGTATTCGACAGCGCTTAGTGTAACGATAGCTATAGGATGTTCGCTGTTAATTCTAAACGTACTCATATTTGCTGGTGTATACTACCAACGTGATAAAACAAGGATGAACGGACAGGAGGGCCACGCAAATGGGTCACACTTGAAGAAAAGAGTCGAAAATGGGCAGATGCCAAATAATATATGCGGTGATCTAGAAAGTGCTTTGTCCTACCAAACGAGTTTGAAAAATGATCCAGCGACCATTCTAAGCCATCACCATACTCACCACCATCAGCTGCCACCACCAGAGTTCGCTGATCTGCCAAGCAACAACGTTGCAGGCATGGCAACATTACCAAGGGCGCCTCCACCGCCTAAATTGGGGAAGGGTAACATAAACACTTTGGCGAGTGGGCAGCTCCAAGAAAATCAGCCTCTACTCTCTGCTCATCAGATGCAAATAATGAATACTAGCACCCTAACGAAGAAGAACACCCAACTGAACGCGAAGTCCAACGTCACGATGGAGGAGTTGCGCGTGTGACGTCAGAGGGCCTGACTGCAGCGGGCTGGAAGCTGCAGTGACGTCGCTCACCACGACGAGATAGTGTGACTCACGCCGGACCTTCTCAAGTGCATTGATCACAAGTTGTAAACGAAAAACGCATTTGAACCCCTTTTTACGCGAGAGTATGCTGAAAAGATGGCTTATGTGGAATTTGCAGTGCCAAAAGGGCGCCAAATACTCAGAAAGCGCCAGAGGGTTCCCAAGTGTAGGTAAGTGGATGTCGGAAAGTTTGAACCCTTTAAAGCAAAAGACATTCTTGTAATATCTTCCTCACAATAATTCCATTTCTGACAAACTATCAAGGCAAAATAAATTTGCAAATTATATTCGAAAACAATGAGTCATTATTATAATTAAGTATACAAATTATCATCAATAACATAATATTTCATTAATGGAAGTGTCTTTGAACGAGATTCTTAGACTATGTTTCTATATTTTGTCTTCGATAAATTCTACGAATACTTGCCACTGCCTACATTTCTCAAAGATATATAATAGAAGAAATGAGATATTCTCAGAAGCTCCATCATAATAATGTCTTTGATTAACTTGGTGTATTTAATATTAAACTAACAGTTTTGCTACAAATGACAGTGTCTAAGTAAGTGGTTCAAATATGTTTTTATTGTTTTCCAACTTCTGCAGTGGTCGGACTAAAGTGCACTTGAAATAAGAAGGCGTTAAGTGTTCCAAGTGAAGTGACTTAGACTTTCATATCCATGCGTTTATCGAGTGCGGGACATTCCTGAAATCGGACACTTTTAGTGACCTTGTGTACATGTTTTGTATATATAAGTATATAATGTATATAGGTTCAGCCGCATATCCATCCTAATATACCATTCTCGTATTGTTACAAAAAATGTACAAATATTTATTTCTGCCTTTCGTTTACAGTAACGGTAGATACATTGTTGTAGAACACCAAATTGTAACTTTTAACGTAGAATAAATTTTAAATTTGACTGAAATGAATTTAATGTAAAAATACATATTGTATAATAAAAGTAAATAGGTATACCATAAAGTACAGTTGTCGTCACTTTATTAGGTGCAGTGAAATGTATTCACGTGTTTGATTTATTGTTGAAGGCTGTAATAATATGGGAAAGCAATAATGTTTGAGACGCCTTACCGACCGTTTTGGTATTCTTCCATATTAATTTTATAGACGGACCAACATTTCGTTTGTATATATGTATATAGTAGATAAACGGCGTAACAGGTTGTATTTACCGTAATTTGATCGATATTATAGGTAAATAAAATGTATAAGTTTTTCGCGCGTAACATGTAAATCAGAATTTTGATCTATATCAAAATACATATTATGTATTGTCCGGAAAATTACAAACTTTGTATGAACATAAAACCTACGGTGTGTAATACTAATATTACCTCGACTCTACACTATATCGCCGTGAATTCTCAGCAAAGTTTTGTCCGTACAATAAAAGCGCGAGAACCTCGTGATCCGCACTTACGTTCACGCCTTTTCGCGGAACTCCACAGAAGTAATGTACAGCCGGGGTTTATAATATTTTTGTTAATTTTCTTCTAAATAAAATAAGTTATAGTTATATTGATTTAACTAACTTGAACCTGTGAAACTGCCATTATCATAAAGCCTGAACTTAAATCTTCAAGAGGTTCATAACATTTGATTTTTTTAACGTCTTATATGTCAAGTGGTTTTTATTTACGAATAAAATTCAGTAATGAGGTCTGCATTTTATTATTTTATTGTAATTTTCGCCATTCTGCTTTCTCTTTTTAATTATAACCCACTTTCAGAGTATTGTTCTGCTTACAATTGTCTTAGTGATTACAACTTTTACATTAAAAGCCTATTTCTGGTGTAATACTTTCTTACAGATCCAACAAAGACTCCGTCGTCTATTTTTATATCCAAAAAAATATGTTCAGTCAGTGACCAGTCAAATCTTTAAGGTATTTCAGGAGTTGCTTTCAAGAAAAAGACGAATATAATTTTCATATTATATAGCCGTATCTAGGCGGTAGACTGTTTAGGCGCAGGGGCGACACTCTCTACAAATGACGAAATAATATTAAACGTCGCGTCAGACAAGATCTTAAATATATAAAATTATATTGTCAATTATGACAAAGCACGAAACGACTAGCGGCCAGCCCCGTGAACGAAAGTCCTAAATGGAAAAAACTCTCGCGGAGTTTTGCCGGGGAGTTCAATGGGTGACGTTGTGGAATTCGTATTTCCTTATAGATTTGTGTTATTTCGGTTCTTAATGTGTAATATTGGTAGAATATTAACCATTAAATGTTCGTTAACGTGCACAAGTGTGGGCAAGGGGTACAACTTCTAAAAACGTGCTATTTTGTGTTTCCCGCAAAAACTCTCTAGGAACTTTCAGTAAAGCTTCTACCATTTTACTGAACCGACTGACATGACAGGACATGACTGGACTGTACTGACTATATATTTGGACTTTGACTAGACTTTAGACTTGACGATATAGAAATACGGTGTTGAAAATTGAAACGAAAGTTCTATTTCCCGCCTTTTTAACTTGACACTGGTAAATGGTTATAAGTCGATGCCATATATAAATTAAAAAAAATAAAAAATCTCGCCCCGCCCGCCTCCGCATTCGCCCAGCCACGGACTCACAGCCGCGCGCTGTCATTCGTGTAAAGCGGTGGGATGACCATTCTTTACGATAGTAATGTATATATTCTTTGGTTCAGGATTAATTTGATCTAAACAAACACAGATTGAACTTTACCAAATAAATGTGTTATTGTATTTCTTTATTGCACGGTAAATAAGTGATATTGATATTGGTAGTTTGATATTATGTGTTTTCATATTAGATGTCCCGACAACCGTTGCTCTTTTTCTTTTTGTTTATGATTGGATTAAATTGGATTTGAACAGAGTGTATCGACTTCAAATCATTCATTCTACTTTCAAATTCATTCGTCTAATGTATGAAAATTGTGTTGTGGTAATGCGCGTCCGCCACCGTCCGCAACGGTCGCCCGTTTGCGCAGAGCCATACTGTGTTACTAATCCTGAAATTACGCCTCAACAGTAAATACTGGATAGTTAACGAACTAAACACTGCCACCGTGATGATGATGATGACAATTTAGTTGCGATTAACCTACAGGTGTAAAAAGGCTACTTCGAGTGTTTCGTATTACGTTCATCATAAATGGAATCCTAAAAGAAATTCATAAATTTAGAAAGTTTTCAAAAGAAATGCCTAAAATGGCACACATAATAAGAATTGCTTAAGTGGCAGTTCACATCGAAACGAGATAATACGCGACGCTGCGTTGCATTTTTAAGATAGCGATTAAAATGGAACTTTATTCACTACACAAGAAGATACATGTTTCCAAGAGTTCGAATGTCAAACTAAACCGCTGAGGCGCCGCTCTTGCAATTAAGCGTGTATCTTCTTCTGTACTCAATAAAGTTCAATGTTGAATCAGTATTTTAAAAATACAGCGCCACGTCAGGTATCGTCTCATTTCAGCTGACCTGACCCTTAGAAGTCAGTGTAAGAGCAACTTATTCCGTTCATATTGCTGTTGTGTTTGATTCTGGACGATTCACTTAATGTGCCCATCAGACCTGCTGTTTGTAAGTTTATTCCACGACTGTAGCTTAGCAATGTACAGTCGCCGACAGATCTGGTGTTTGTTGACTTTTGAATCTTATTGCCAAGAAATAAGGCCGAAAAGTAGTTTAACCAGATCGGTCGGTGACCGTACCATCATTGAAACTATCTTCGAAGAATTCAAATGGAAAATACATTACAAAAAGAAGAAAGTCCCACAATTGTGTAAAATAGTCAAATCATGCAAATAGATACATAAACCTAGTAAAATACTTACCATGCGCTGCCTTCGGCTGGGAATATATGATTTGAAATCCGGAAGGCCGAAAAAAATTTAGAGCATTGAAAATTAAACTCGGGACTAATAAAATAGAGTTGAAAATCGAGTTGTCAGATTTGAGATTTACATTTGACTTGACACTCGTGTGTTGTGTGATTTTCAGCTCTATTGTACTAGCGCAGAGATCTATTTGATTACTGCTTTGAATTTTCCCCGGATTTACGGATTCTGGATCATATGGTCTTGGCCTATGAGATTATCCACATGGCCACGTTACGACGTCGTCAACGTTACACGCACGGCGCGGTGGCGCGGCCATGTTAGTCCACGGTATGGTAACGTCGCATAACGGCGCGAATGACGTTGTGGTTGTACCGGAATGGGCCCCGTGGACAGGCCATTGAGTAAACAAATTAAGATTACTAAAGTTTCTTGATATATTTCCCTGTACCTTATATTAATATTACTTTTGTGAATAAAGTAGAAAATTTTACTAATTTATTTTGAGTTTTCATTACGACACAGAGAATTCCAATATTTTTGTTGATATTATTACAATTGATGCTGGATTTGAAGATTGTTTCAGTGATATGTCCGCTGGATGTGGTATAGTGTAAAAGTGTACAGACTTATAAGTAAGATAAAGAACATTTTAATAAATAAATTGATAACTAAATGCCGTTTTATTTAAAATCTATTAGTACCTATATAACACTCCATTCAATGATTTTCTTGAAGAATACAGATTAGTGGGTTCATTTATTTACTATAAAGACTAATAATAATATCTATGGACGCTTTCACACTACGTCGATCTGTGTTTCCGTTCTAAATTTCGAAAAACTTGTTTTACGGGGACCAGACAAGTGACAACGGAAATATGTTCAATACCCTTTTTATACGCATATTATATAAATAAGATTTTTATTATTTAATATACATCCATGATCCAAGTACACAGAAAACTTTGTTCCTTTGGTAGGATTTAAACCTGCGACCTCGGCCTTGGCACAAAGCCACAGAAGTCGTCTAAGTGACGAGAAATACCAAGAAATTTCTTTGAACTATCTTCTGATTATTCTGCATAAACCTGTTCATTTGCAAGGAAAACAATATGACAAAGATAATTATCTTAAATGTAGGTAAGTTTATTGAGATGTTTTTTATAGGGGCATATGGCCACACATTCCCACCACTTCAACTCCTGTGTTGTGTGAAAATATGCTTTATCGGATTGACATCGAAGAAAAGTTTTAAAAACCTTCGAATATAAAACTAATCATCCATCTCGAGTCCTGAATATATAGGTATTACTTGTAGAAGGAAATAACATGATGAAGAAAGAGACGATTCGAATAAGATTACGAATTATCAATTTATTACTTACTATAAGTTGCACGTGACTTCGTGCGCGCAAAAGTGCGTGGGAATTGTACATTGTGCCGCGATAATCGCCTATGTCCTTCCCCTTGTTTTACTCTATATTTGTGCCAAATTTCATCAAAATCGGCCTAGTAGTTTCGGAACCTATTCTATGCAAACGAACATACAAAGAAACCTTTCCTCTTTATAATATTAGTATAGATTCCAAGATGTGAAGTACCAAACTCCACAAGATCTAAAGCCACATCGAAATTAATATTCGAGACTTTCCAATTCTATTAAGCTGTCTGAAGAAACTATTTGCCATTATCTTAATTGGCAAAGTTTTCGTGTTCCAAATTGTAAACAAATATTAATTAATTAACATTAATGATCTAATACTGTCTCGACGCTTAGAACAGTTGTAGTGCGAATGTTTGTACAATTTACTTACTCAGAACAGTGTTTTCAATAAGGGCTTTTAACCCTAACGTTATAACTTGTAACAAGAACGGGCGCGCGCGAGCATTATGTACGCGCTACGCTTAAGATCGCTACTTAAAATCGAACTTTATTTATCACACAAAAAATACTCATTTCATTACAATAGTTCGAATTGCGAGCTGCACCGCGCAGCCGCTCTTGCAATGAAACGTGTACCTTTCTGTGTAGTGAATAAAGCTAAATTTCGAATCTCTTAAAAAGTGCATACCGCGTCGCATCTCGGTGGTGTGAACTGACGATTTCATCACCAACACCAATTAGTGTTAATAGTTTGTCTAAATATTATTATCATGACCTCTTTTTCATTGATACGAAGAACAAGAGTGATAACATGGTATCTAATAACAATTAACTTAAACAGTCGTTCGTGGACTGGCAAACAGTGTTCAACACCAACAACTAAGAAAACCCCCAATTTTTGTTACAAAAACCTGAAAATTAACTTCAAGGTCATGAGTAATGCTTTCCTGAACAGAATCCATCGTATTTGACCACCACGAAATATGTGCCAGTGGATACAGAGGAAAAGTACGACCAAAAATTTTATTAGTTATTTTTATAAGGTTTTTTGTAAGCAAAATGCTCATAAAGCGCCGGATTAAGTACTTGTTTTTTACCTTTTGAACACTGAACAGATATTTTTTTTAACCGACTTCCAAAAAAGGAGGCGGTTATACATTCGGCTGTAATTTTTTTTCTATGTTCAACGATAATTCCGCCGTCTATGTATTTTCAAAATTATTTTTTGATGTAAAGGGTATATATCCCAAGTTGGTCCTGTTTTCACCAAAGTGGTGACCATGAGGAATCGAGGAAACTCCGCTAAATTTATATGGACACATTCGACTTTTTCTGTTATATGCTACCAAAAAGTAAGATTTCGCATCAAGGTATACCCTCGATCCAAAAGTACAGAACATAACATGAACACAACACAACGCAGGAAGCCCAAAACATACATGTTTGGGGCTTCCTGCGTTGTTTAAAGAACTGCAAGCATATGCCATCATACCACTTATATACACAGTAATCATCATCATCATCACCACCAACTTCACATGAAACACCAACATATTATTATGACGACATAGGTACTACTCATCAGAGTTTTGTGCACCGATATCAATGTGTTAATAATAATATAGATAATAAATTTAAATAAAAAGAGAAAAAATATTATTTTTAAACAAAAAATATAAACTGACTTCCAAAGTAAAAATGCACAAAAAAGTATGTAATAAAACTGATTTTCTAAATAATTCCCCTTCAAATTCCTCTAAAATTTTAACTATTTCTCTACTCAATCTTCCTAATTTTGAAGCCGGTACCAGCAAATTTGAACATGATTTCTACAAAATATTATAGGATATTGTTTTGGGCCGGTACTGACTTCAAAATAGAGGAATTTAAAGGGGAATTATTTAGAAAATCAGTTTTAATTCATACTTTTTTGTGCATTTTTACTTTGGAAGTCGGTTTTAATTTTTAAACTGAGCATCTAATTCCTATTCCATCTAATGCCATGGTAAGTACCAATTTGTAAGTCTTCTACAGATACCAAACTTTTCAGGCTTATTGGTCAACCTGAACGTTATCTAACGAGAACTCATAAAAAAAAGAATAGCTACCGCATAGCCCCGTGGGGGTCTAAAAAGGCCACTTTAGACGTTACATATTATGTTTCATTATTTTTGTAAATGTGAAATTGTAAAATTGCTACATGATTCATCTGATTTCAGCATGTTACAAAACATCAATTTTGACAATTTTTAATATAACTGCGTAAAACGGTGCACATATACGAGTTGAAAAAAGTATATGAATCATAATACGAAACACCTAAAGTGGCCTTTTTAGCCCCCGATTGTCGCATTCCCTATTTCTAAATTGCATTTCATCTATTTGTAAATAAAAATATTAATAGCGACCAAATTAACGTGTCATTGTATTTCTTTTTTGTACAGTAAATAAGCTATTAAAATGCAGAAATGTAGTTTTTTTTTTACAAAAACTCTGATCTGAACAGAGTACATACATAAATAAAAAAATTGTGACATAAATTTTATAAATATTGTTTTTTACTGTGTAGGTATAAAAGGGGAATTTTAAATTGATTTTATCACAACACGCAAACATTGGCTTACAACAAAAAAATAAACTTTCCATAATAGCTCCCACACCGATTCGATGACGGAGGCCGGTTTCGTTTAAAACGCAGGAGTTATTTTATAGAGCCCAAGTGTGTGCGCAATACACAAGAGCATTATCTCGTTCTTTACTCTTGTAACCCAATGGGACCGATGACCGTTACTGGCTAGAGATCATGCGCAGGACCGAATTTTTACATGCCCATCCGACACATGGATCATCTTTCTTGTTAGACACTGAGGTGATTGACCGATATTGTCCTAACCAGACAACATTTTTGTTGTTCAAACGCGGAATGAACCCACGACCTTCGTAGTCAAGAGCCAAACTCTAAACCAATGGACCACGTAGCAAATAAGGGCTAACAGAGTTGTAAATAAGCGTGTTAGTTAAATCACTTGTAACCTCGCCCCGAAGGGCTTTCCCTTCGCCATATTTCATATTCTATAGGTCAACTAGTTGCCTTCAATGTACAATATTATTTTTGATTAAAATTTATAATAACATTAAAATAGTAACGTGTTTTAGTTAAATCTAAAGCTCGACCTGTTTACGTCTACTTCTAGACGTCGCCCTCTGGGCGAAATGAAATATTATATATTAAGTTTATATATTATATATTAAATATATATAATATTTAAACGAAATCTTATAAGTAGCTAAGTTATAGGAAAGAAAATTAGCGAGTTAATAGCTACGCGACTTCTGGTAAGCCAATATGTTGTTGGGTTGTTTTATTTCACTGTGTCCTGAGTGCACTCCCCGTTAAGACACGGCTGAGGTACTAATTGAAAGCGCCGTGAGCGTTTCCACTCGAATGCTTTCAGAACGGCCCAAATTATGGACGGTAGCGAGTTACCACTTTTATTTTTCAGTAAGGGTTTGTTCACACTGAGACGCAACGTCACGCGACTCGATGATGCTTCAAGATGCTGTTATAACATTATGCATAATATGGAGCGCTGCGTAGCGCAACGCCACGCGTAATTTCGATTTTGCGCGCCGTGTGAACCGCGTCTCGATGCTAACTGTAGGGGACTGTATTATTCCACAGGGATTCAACCGCCTGCTCAGATTAGACTCGAAGATAGCAAGGTTACACCGATTTGGGCAGAGCCGGGTCGATAATAAAACACTGAATTGAGGAGAACATTTTTTCACCTTTTCGCTTTGCTTACCTGGCTCATGGCAATGCCGTATAGAGAGCCCCGACCGTACGCCTCTTTCGGGCCGATTTTCCCTTTCACTTTTACCTCTCTATAAGGCTATTTTCCATATTTTTCAGCATTTTTCATGAGCCAGGTGAAGCAAAAGGCGTTATGTGAAAATCTTTATTATCGTGACCATATTTATTAATCCTTATATACTAAATATCTTATTTCCTAAAAAAGTTATATACATTTTAAATTTCCTTTACGGGAAATGTTGTACTATTTTTTTAATAATTATTATTTCTTAATAATTTATTTACCATTTATTATATGAACTTAAACTTTCCATTACACGTTATATATTAGGCTTATTTACTTAAACGAAAAGAAGCTACGTTAAAATTAGTTGTCGTTAAATATATACGAGCAAAATAACCCGCACTCGATAAAACACCATTTTTACACGATTTTACACACTGATGCCATATAAATCTATACATATAGTCACTCGGTATTCACTGTTATGATTTTATGTACAGTTTGAACCACTTGTTTATTGTTCAGATTTAAATTCACTTAAGTTTCACATTACGAGGCCGCTGTCCTTAACACTAACTGACCCTAGGAATAATAAAAAAAGATGTCATGAAGACGAGAAGAGGGTACGGTGGTAAGTGGCAAAGAATGTAATAAAGTTAGTGCTTAGTGATAAATACTAGATAATACCCGCGACTTCGTACGCGCAAAAGTAACTTATGCAAAAACCGTACCTTTTTTCCGCGATAAAAGTAGCCTATTTCCTTATATATATTATATATATTATTCCCTGTGGTCTACTCTATATCTCTGCGAAATTTCATCAAAATCGGTCCAGTAGTTTTGGAGCCTATTCAATGCAAACAAACAAACAAACTTTTCCTCTTTATAATATTAGTATAGATACGTAGATTATTATATTAAACTTGGAAGCTAATTAAATTACGTACGCGCATAAGTAAATTACGCTAGATCTTATCTCAGTAAAGGCTTTAAGTTTGATATTGCATTAGTGTCAAGTAATTTAGAACTTAGAAGCAGTAACTAGATATTACAAAACCTATTAGTGGTTATTCTATAATAAATATACAGGATTTTACGTTACGCTTCGGACGTTACGTTAATGAATTTGAAAAATGAGATTTGAGGAAAAGACATGCCTAGTGAAATGTTTAGAGCTGGCGAAAGTTAAAAATTACAATAATGGCTGTTTTCCACTTACCAGCCCGGTGCCGGCAACTGTCCGGCTGTCGAGGGAGCATAATTATGAATATATGGCATGTTATTCACTCACCGGCCCGGCAACGGCACGGTGATGACTCCCACCGGCCGCCCTAGCGCCGCGCCCGGGGCCGGTAAGTTGAAAAGCAGCTAATATTATTCCATTCTGCTCATAGGGTCTTGTTTCACAATCTACTGGTACGTGTCTGATAGCTTATTTCCATGTTTTGTCTCTGTCACTCGATATAAAGTAAGCAGGAACAAAGATTTCGAATAAGCTATTCGCAACTTGTTAGAAGATTGTGAAACAGGCTCTGAAAGTAACGAATTTTCACATATTTTAGATCTATTGCTTTATTTTTAACTAGATTTTACCCGCGGTTCTACCCGTGTAACACTGTCTCCCACGGTAACACAGTATTTTTATGTTAATTCAGAACTAAAAATACTACCATACCAAATTTCATCAAAATCCGTTCAGTAGTTTTCGCGTGAAAGAGTCACAAACATTCATCGATACATCCATCCATCCTCACAAACTTTCACATTTATCTGTAGCAGGAGGACTTGGCAGATTGAAACTTTTTACTATTTCACAACTAATTTTGGACGTGATACTTGTACGCTTAAACACAAAACTTTGGATAAAATTTCATCTGACACAAACCCTTTTGACTCACACTTCAGCGGTAAATTGTTCCGCAAGCCGATACTTTACGACAAATACTCGGTCACGCGGACCATTTATATGCTGTGGTCGTGCACGAGAGTAACTTATTGAAGAGTAATTGTTTTGTTTGACACTGACAGTTGACACGCTCGTTTGTTATTTTAAACAAAAAGTAAGCTAACTGGTTCAACAACCATGATTTAACAGATTAAACTCTTGAATGTTTTTTGGGACAGCTCATACCGCGACGACACGCGACGCTACGTCACGCTGCATTTTTATGATAGCTATTCAAAATTGAACTTTTTTCACTACTCAAAAAGGATACACGTTTTATTTGACATCAGTCATACATGCAATTTGCAGCGCGGTGCAACTTGACATTCGAACTCTTCTGACATTCGACATTCTGCAACGTGTATATTCTTGTGCAGTGATTAAAGTTAAATTGTCCCTTACAACAAAATATAGTGCCTTTGATGCTCTTCAGTTCAATCAGTTAAACACTAAAATAATGTTCACTAAGAAAACTAAAGAGCCTGACGAATTGCAATGTTTGAGGCGTTTTTACAATCTTGTTGGACTTATTGGAAATCCAATAGAAATACGTCACAATTTCATTATGGAATAATTTTATAGTGGGGTAAGCTCGTATAAAACACCCTTCCATTGGACCGCAGTCAAACAGAGAGGTTTATTGCTAATTCCTGGATCCCAATAAGCGTTGGACTTCAACACCTTTGTCGCTATAGAAATAAATTTAGCAACAGGGACGTTGCTGAAATAACTTCCACTACTTATACTAGAAAAATAAGAATACGTTCATTTTATCATCACACAACACACATCAAAATGCAATACAAGGGAGTAAAGTAAACTTAGGCATATAGTTTTATATTGTGTACTGCCAAAAATTCACCCTAGCTCAGCTATACGCAGCAAGAAAGCCCGCTGCACTGATATTCTGCAAGGGCCAATGAAAAAATCTTATTTATTGCTGGTAATTCGAGTCAAATGTCAATGTCAAATTTGACAACTCGACACTCGAGTGGTCGATTTTCAGCTCTATTGTCTTATCGCTGATTTCTATTTTCAGCTGTCTAAATTTTCTCCGGCCTTCCGGATTCCGGATCATAAAATATAGTCCCAGCCTTTACGGGTTCTTAATGTACAGTCGCCGTCGAACCCGGTGTACCACCGTTGGACCTTACTGCCATAGTGATAAGATCGGAATGTGGTATACCGGGACTGTTCGCGACCGTTAAACTTTATCAGTACATGTGCATGATTCAACTTGCTCCCCGCCTAATACTATCCAAGAATGTAATAATACAATAATACAATCGCTAGACAATGGACACTTTTCAACGGACACTCAAATGGTATAGGATTATTCAAATACGTATTGTATACAGAAACCGTTAATATAGAAGTACTAATTTCTATAAGGTAATAATATAAGATGTTATGAAGATCCGTAACCGCAACCGAAACCATAGTATATTCGATATAATAATATATCCGTAACCGCAACCGAAACCATAGTATATTCAATATAATAATATATCCGTAACCGCAACCGAAACCATAGTATATTCAATATAATAATATATCCGTAACCGCAACCGAAACCATAGTATATTCGATATAACAATCTATCCGTAACCGTAACCGAATTCGATATAAAGTTTCTAAAAATTTCGAATAAATGTGGAGTCAAAATTTTATATTTTACTTTTGATTTTTTTATTATTCAATAATTATTATCCTTATCCGAAATTAGCGGATAATCCGAATAATACTAGTAACCGGTATATAATATTATTCTCGTATACGTATCCAGATCCCAAATTTCCTCCAGATATCCCTAATTTCCATCCTTAATATCCCCAATTTCTACATCCCATTTCGTAAACAAAAAATATTAAATTCGATCAAAAATATAATATTATTGTATTTTTTTATTGCTTGGGAAATAGTGACATTTAAGTTAGTAGCACAGCACTATTGTTATTTTGTTTACAAATATATTAAATTCGATTTGAACAGAGTATGTACTTACATTGTACATAGACCATGAATCTTGAGTGAGTTCTCATCGAATGCATCTCAAACAGGTCCAGAAAATAATTACTTAATAACAGTAAATACTGTACGTGCCGTATTTGTCCAGGAATGTAATTTACATAGCTATGGAGCTGTCAGCAACGCCAGTCTATAGCGTGTAAGCCCGTCTTGAGCTCAGGTACTGGCTGATATATATTTCCTGTAGCAGTGCTGGACGTTTAGGCGGTGTGACGTGATCATCATTATCATCATCATCATTGTCGCCATCGTCAACACGTACCCATAATGCATATTACATTATATTTAGTACTAAGAATATCCGCGCACACGCCAGCATATTAACAAAATATTATTAGGCAATATGAGTCATGCGTACGTGCACATATTCACGTATAAATACGGACTTCAAGCGCGTATGTAGTCGATGCGGTCACTTTCTTAGTGTTCAAATATTTTGAGGCGTCCTAGTGCAAGGAAAATGTTTAGAAACTGGTTGAGCAGGAACTTTGTCGATACTGTACATTTATTTGTTCTTTATTAAAATTAAAAGTAATTGGTGAGTGATTATAATTTATTTTCAACATTTAAAAAAACTCACTGTTTATTATTTTAAATAACTCTTTAATTAAAACATTTTTTTTATATTTTTAATTTACTCCAGACAATTAAATAACAATTATAATGTTGAACATTTTTGTGATAAATGTTATGATATATTAATGTAGTAAAGGGATGTTATGCTTTTTATATAATTTTTATAATTATTTAACGCCAGATGAAGAAACCAAAAATAAAAAAGAAATACAAAAAACACAAGATTGCATACATTTATTACGTACAAAGATATAAATAATATACTAATATGTGTTATTGGCAATGTATTCTGAGCAGGTTCGAATGTTTTGTCGAACAACGATTAGCTACAGGAAGCTCCAGATATCTTGACACCAAGTAACCTCATTGCCATATACAGCATGATCATTTTCCTTTTATATTTTTTTTGAATTTGCTTGTATCATATTATGTAGTTTTAATTAGTGATGGCTAGGCTAGTAACATTCGGATTGGTTTTTGTTGGTGTTTTTGGTGCTCAGAGACGTTTTAATGTAAAGAAAGATTTCTACTTTCCAAGTTGAACGTGAAGGGCCATGCTTTGGCACGAATGGGCCGTCTCGGCCGAATAAATACCACGGTCTCACAGAAAACTAGCGTGAAATAACGCTTGCGTTGTATTTCGCCGAGTGAGTGAGGTTACCAGAGGCCTAAAGGCGGTTGGAGATTTTAAGGACCAGGAACGCAAGTGCGCAACACCAGAGTTGTTGTTCTCTGATGTTGCCAGTGTCCATGAGCGGCGGTAATCACTTACCATCGGGCGATTTTTAGTGCCATCACATTAAAAAATCTAGAGACATAGTTGTATGATCTTTTAAAAAGTGGAGTATTGAGAATAAATTAAAATACTTCTCAGAATAACTTCAAATAAGTAATTATATTAATAATAATAACACTACCTAGATCAGAAGTGAAAATTAATAAGGTTACCATAGATTAGGATTTTTTTCCCATTATGGCACTTTGTCAATGAATCGTTGATTTTTCATTTTAAAATCTAAAGAAGCACAAGTTAGTATTAAAAACATAGACGTAGTATATATTATAGACGAGGCATGTTGAGGTTAAAACTGGCCCAACTTTTGGAGTTATAATCTTTTTTGACATTTTGAGGTATGGCGAAATCAAGATAGCTGACATTTGAGGTATAGTGAAAACAAGATGGCGTAACTTATTCTTGTATTAAGATTTGTTCTGTCAAAATATGTACGTCATAAACTTAAATTTTGAAATCTTTGATTAAAAATCATAAAATAGTCCAGTTTACAAATCCGCACACCCTGTTCTTGAGTGATATCTTGTTTAATATTCACGAGGGGAAGGCAATAGGTTCAAACCCTATCTCAAATCTGTAACGTCTTCCCACTTATCTTACCTGTCACTTGTAGAATATCTAGATTATTTAAAGCCCTAGAATTTAACCTTTACCAAAGAATATAATATATTACTCACGTTCCTTTAGTTCAAATTTTACTGATTGTAAATACACTTTATAATGAAATGTAATATTAATTATGATAATACACACGTAGAAAACAAACGGACAAACGCGGATATCCTAATGAGAAGCGCCCTATGTATATGGACAGGGGACACCCACAACACCAGCGGAGTTAAAAGTGCGCGGCTGAACTATTTAAATACTCTTGTGACGGATCAATCAACACACAATCCTGAATCACGCTATCCCAGTTTCTATAGTTCGGCACTATATAATATACAATAGCTGAAAGGACTACAGTGGGACTTCGGCCGGACCGAGCATACCACCCGCTCGGTCGGAGGTTTTCCTTTGGGGCTTGCGAGTTGCGACCTTATTATACCCACACGCTTTACAGTAATAATATACAAAAATATTAATGTCTTTACCCTTGAGTATTCACAGCAACTGTGTAATTTATATAAAAAGTTGATACTAACTAGATATTTCATAAAACATTTTTAATGAGAAAAAGATGAATTGAAAACTTTCAAGACCTAATTAAAAAATATATAATCGTTAAATTAGTTACTGTATCTTATCTAATAGTTAAAAGGATATAGTTAGATTATAAAAGTTGAACTGAACTCAAAGGAACGGGTAAAATCGAATGAAGAGTTTTAATGGGCTGCACCGCGTACGGCTCATCGTTTAGTTCATTTTAAAAGTTTCAACTTTTACATCAAATGATCTACGTCCGTATAATATAAACTTTAACTTATGTTGTTACTTATATAGGAAACATAATTTTCGTTCCAATAATATATAGATGAATAGATATGTTACTTTTTGAAGTTCGCGTGGTAGTAGCTACCTAGCGAAAATAAGACAACACAAACATCGCCCGAATCTAAACAATAATCAAATAAAACAATAGAAAACTATTGGTTTTATTTTATTTTAATGCATTATGAAATTAGATGTTACTCAATTTTTTTTATGAGATTATTTAATTTTTAGAATATTCATGAATTTAAAGGATTTAAGTGACGTAAACACATACTCACACAATCGTTTTGAGTTTCAGAAAATGAGTGAGTGTGAATCCAATGTGAGCCTCCGCCGTGGTCCGAGCCATGCGCGCACGTCGGCTAGACCACGCTACGTCGACCGGCGGGATACATAGGCTGCACTAAAAGTATCGGGAATGGAATATTTCCACTGTTCCTGTCATATTAAAATCTTTTTAATTTAAAACTCCTTGGTTTTAAAAATCGAATACCGTTTATTTATTTAAAAAAACATTCTCGGTCTTGTCACAAGGTCTTGTCAAACTTGTTTAGTCGTTGAGAAAATGCAATTGACTCGAGAAAATTCTAGAGCGATGATTTATTATGACTTTCGAAGTGGTTTAACACAAAAACAGTGTGTTGACCGGATGATTTCTGCATTTGGTGATGAAGCCCCATCCAAAACCACAATTTATCGTTGCTGTTTGCTGAATTTCAACGTGGACGTATCAAGCTCAGTGATGATCCCCGTCAAGGTCGTCCAAAAACTGCAGTCACCCAAGAAAACGTTGATGCTGTGCGTAAGCTGATTGAGGAAGATCAACATGTGACATACCGCGAAATTCAGGCAGCTTTAGACATTGGCATGAGTCAAATACAAATAATCTTGCATGAACAATTAGGTGTAAAAAAGTTGTTTTCACGATGGATACCGCATTTGCTCTGTGAAGAGAAAAAAGCGGCTCGCGTTACTTGGTGCGTCAGAACTCTCGAAAGATTCCACGTAGGATCCTCAAATTCTGTATACAATATCGTATCAGGTGACGAATCCTGGATATACGCGCACGAACCCGAAACAAAAAACCAGTCACGAGTTTGGGTGTTCGAAAATGAGTTAAAGCCAACAAAAATTGTTCGTTCACGGAGTGTTGCAAAAAAAATTGTGGCCACGTTTGTCTCCAAAACCGGCCATGTTGCGACTATTCCTCTTGAGAGACAAAGAACGGTTAATGCAGAATGGTATGCTAACATTTGTTTGCCACAGGTCGTTTCTGAACTCCGTAAAGAGAACTGCAACCGCCGCATCATCCTCCATCACGACAATGCGAGTTCTCACACCGCGCACAGAACAAAAGAGTTTTTAGAGCAAGAAATCATAGAATTATTAGGACATCCGCCGTAAAGCCCCGACCTAAGCCCGACCTAAGCTAATGATTTCTATACTTTCCCTAAAATAAAGAATAAATTGTATGGTCAGAGATTTTCATCACCTGAAGAAGCTGTGGACGCCTACAAAACGGCCATTTGAACGGCGGGAAGACCCCAACTTCCGAATGGAATGGTTTCTTCAATGATTGGTTCCATCGTATGGAAAAATGTGTCAAATTTCGCAGAGAATACTTCGAAAAGCAATAAATACATTTTTAAATAGTAATGTTGTGTCACTTCCTTGATTCCCGAAATTTTCAGTGCCGCCCTCGTAGTACGCGGACGCCAAGCCGCAGCCGAGCGATAAATTGGCGTGACGGGCGGAGCAGAAGCCCTAACCATTCGCGTTCTTCGCACTACCGTGAACAAAGAGTTAAGGTACTTGAAAATGAGATACGTAGGGTGCGTACGCGTTTGAGTGAGCAAAATGAATCAGACCGAAGGTCTACGACACCTAAACAAAGAAGGGGTGGTAGTAAGGCACCACATCCTAATAATTATGATCATGGACGTTCTCTTGTTACGGCAGAAAATAAACCAGATGAGGCTTCACCGATAAAGGATAGGCATGTCGACTTAATTGAAGAATTGTCAAATATACTAAAAGCAGGGACAGGGAATCGTGAATCGTTTTCTGGTTCGGTACTTGCAAATGTCATTCCTGAATTCGATCCACTTGTGAAAGAACAGACTGTTAACGTTTGGATAGACAAAGTAGATGACTGCGCGGAAATTTATAATTGGAGCGATAAACAAACGATTCACTATGCCCTGCCCAAGATTAGTGGTATTGCTAAGACTTGGTGCCAGGGACTACCCTCTATTAACCCTCTTTTACCCTCTATATTAAGTTTTAAGGTGATTTCATGATAACGGCCATCACTTCTGAACGAGCCACCTTCAAGGAAAGACAGGTTAGTAAGACTTGTTGATTATTGTAACAATCCCGTTTAGGTTTAGTAACTTGGTGATGATATTGAATTCGAATTATGTATTAGTTGAATTATTTTATATGTGGAAAGTTTGTGATTGAATGTACTTAATTAGCTATGTATATTAAAATCATAAAAATCAAATAAATCGCATAAAGTGATACGTGATCTTTTGATTTTACTCCCTTCTGAGTCTTTCTTAACACATGTTGGAGTATAGTCTAATCTGCCTCATATTACTATACCTAATGCCTGTGACATAGAAAATGATGATCATATAAAATCTGACCAATTTTTCCTAATTCTAGGAAAGCTTTAAGATCTCTCTCGGCGCGATGGCGCGTCGTTAATCAAGTCTTCAAGTCGCTGATGAATAATTAAAATGGCGTCGCTGCAACATGGTTCAGAATAGTTTGTTATAAATACTGTTACACTTCGATGTAAGTAATTGACTGTAAATCTCGTATAAACGAGGAATTATTATATTGTTATGAGTCTGTGATAAATGCACCGTTAAGGTTTTAAGAAATTTCCCCTAGACACTTGTAACTCCTCTGATGATACGCACCTGCGTCCCTGGTCCTTAAAATCGCCAACATCCGTTGGGCCCCGGGTAACCTCACTCACGAGCCGTCACACAACGCAATCGTTATTTCCCTGTTCTGCGAGGCCGTGGTATTTATTCGCTGGAGATGGGTCCATTCGTGCCGAAGATGGCTCTCGTACGTTATATGTAATAACCTACAACTGTATATGTTTGTATTCTGTACTCTTGTAGATGTTATAACTGTATTCTTGTAGATGTTTCTATAAGAATTTCGCACCTAAGCACATATAACACCTTCTCCTAACTGTACTGAGTATAATTAAGTGTATACATACACATATTTAGCACACGTAAAGTTTGGACCGCGGGAAACGGCACACGTCGTTCCAACCCTCACTCTGAAACGAATATTTAGATGCGCGAAGCTGACAGTCATATCGGGCATGTCAATTCGCATTTTCCACAATTTTACTTGAGCACTCGTCTAAAATTAAGTACGTCGGCAGTCCAATTTTTTAGTCGTAATTAGCATGACAGTTCGATCCGCTGTCCAAGCCGCACTGATCTGCGGTTTGGAACGTAGTCCGATGCGCGGTCCAAACTTTACGTGTGCAGGGCGCTATTATGTACCAATAGCTGCAGGGTTCCCAAATATTAGACAGGCTCGGCTCACGCAGGCATAAAAATCGCTCATTATACCCAAGACAGATTGATGGTGTGACGGTGGATTTACATATTAATGTGTTAGGCCGGTCGCACATACTGAAGCTATGTATTACTAAGCGATGTTAGGTACGAGGAATTTAGTGCTTTACTGATTGACGTACTTAAATTAGGCATGTTACTTATAAAACAGATATATAGGCGCGGCGCAGCAGTGGGCAGTCACAGCAGCAGCAGCGCTCGCAGGCGGGCGCCATAGTCACCGCTTGATAGGAGTGCATTTCTGACAAGCGGTGACTGTGACGCCCGCATGCGCGCGTCGTTACTCGCCACCGCACCGTTCACTGCGAAATTCGAGGCAGCGGCCTTATAAGTTTGGCGTGTCTGTTTTTGTGTATGTCTAGCCTGATCGATAGTGTTCTTAGCTGTAATTTAATATCATCAGCTCGCTTATTGTTTGTCAATTTGTTGGATAATCAATATTTAAATAATGTAGCCTCCATTTAAATGCAATTCTCCACCGAGAGCCTCGACCGAGATCTCGGCTCGATTTCCGGCCGAGAATACCGAGACCGAAACCAAGATCTCGGTTGGATCTTGTAAAATGTCAGTGAAAGTCCCTTGGAAATCGGCCTAGCCGTTTCAGAGATTTGCCGGAACAAACAGGCAGATATCATTTTTAAAATATTTTTAATGTAAGTACCGTATACTCGTAAGTTTCATATGTATCATTTGCAAAGATATTAATTTGAAATTACAAACTGACGCTTCAATTTTATTTATTTGTATCTGAAGCTGTATTATTTATCTGAAACTTTGATATCGAAATCGATATCGTTACGGTTACGGATAGTTATTTGTTTCGGATATCCAGTGGTTACCGTTACGATTACGGAGCTCCATGGCATACCTACTTACAATAATATACACATGCTGTTACCGCCTCTCCCGCTGTGTGTCGGAGGGTTAATTTTTAATAACGCCATTGTGATTTACGAGGCGCGGTTGCTTTCTTTTTCGTTATTTTTTTTTTACGATACTATCGGCCTTTCTAAAATTATTGGCTTCAAAATGACTGCCAAAAATTCGTGTGTTATATTGTCGAGGATACGATAGTCGATAGATTTATGGACCGACAAATGTTATTCTTGTCTTATTTATATTGTTTGAGCAAGTGGTAGGTAAATGTTTTTTAAATATAAGTACGAGGGCGGGTCAATAAGTCCGTGACTTTTGGAATAAAACACAGATTTTTTGATAAATAAATCATTTTATTTTTCAACGTAGTCCCCCTTGAGCTCTATACACTCTGTCCAACGCTTCTCCAATTTTTTTATCCCTTCCAAAAAATATGATTTGTCGAGGTCCTCAAAATAGGCCTGTGTTTGCGAGATGACTTCATCATTGGAGTCAAATCTTTTTCCACCGAGCCATTTTTTCAGGTTTGGGAACAAGAAGTAGTCACTCGGAGCCTAATCTGGAGAATAGGGTGGATGTGGGAGCAATTCATAGCCCAATTCATGGATTTTTGCCATGGCAACTGCACATGTGTGCACCCTTGCATTGTCTTGGTGAATAAGAAATTTTTTCTTGGCCAAATGAGGTCGGTTTTTTTTCAAATCCTCATTGAAGCGGTCCAATAAGTTGGCATAATATTCCCCATTAATTGTTCTTCCCTTTTAAAGATAGTCAATGTGGATTATCCCACGTGCATCCCAAAAAACAGTCGCTATAACTTTATTGGCTGACAAACCCACCTTGGCCTTCTTTGGCGCCGATTCACCCTTAGAAACCCACTGTTTTGACTGTTGTTTGGTCTCTGGTGTGTTGTGATGGATCCATGTTTCGTCCACGGTTACAAAACGGCGCAAAAACTCCTCCATATTGTGATTAAACAACGCCAAACCTTCCTGTGAAGTTGTTACACGATTGCGTTTGTGGTCGACTGTGAGCAAACGCGGCACCCATCTTGCGGAAAGCTTTCTCATGCCCAAGTGATCATTCAAAATTGAAACCACTGAGCCATGCGAGATGCCTATGGCTTCCACAATCTCTTGCACTTTCAATCTTTGGTCGGCCAACACCATATCGTTAATTTTTTCGATTGTTTCGAGTGTAGAGACCTCAACTGGGCGTCCAGGACGTTCGGCATCTTCAGTGCTTGTACGGCCACAACGAAATTCAGTAAACCACTTTTTTACCATTGAAATCGATGGTGCAGAGTTCCCATAGTATTTATCAAGCTTAGCCTTGGTCTCGGTAATGGTTTTTTTTCGCAAAAAATAATGCTTAATAAGCACACGAAATTCACTTTTTTCCATTGTTTCCTTAAGTTACTGGATAGTCTGATAAACACGAACGCAGAAGACGCAGCAAGTTCAAATTTTGATAGGAGTCAACTGACAGATGCCTGTTGACAGGAGTAGTGTTGCTTTTTCAGTAAGGAGGTTAGAAATTCAAAAAGTCACGGACTTATTGACCCGCCTTAGTACTTAGTGTTTTTTATGGATCCACACATCAAAGATACATAAATTTGTTGGTATTGGAACGAAGTTCCTTATGGCGCGTTGCGAATTGTATTGGGGCTGGACGGATTATAGGCACGACACTTTTTGCCACTCGAAATCACAATGTAATAACGACTATTAATAATGATACAAAAAACGACCTTATCACCTTGACAATAATGTAGAATTTTGAAATTACACATTGTGACTGTTATGACTGTTACATATTCTGACTAGCTAGCCGGGCCTTAGGTTTGCGAGCGGTGGGACGGAAGAGCGCTTGATGTTGTTACTCAGTACGGAGCCGAACTTCGCGGCGGCAACACTGCGAGCAGCAAGCAACCCGCCCCCTCACCCCTGTCCCTACTTAAGGAGCGGCCAACTAGTTCGCGCGCACTATATATATAATATACTTAGTCCAACTATTTGTTTTGTATAATATAATATATTATATCTATACAGATAAACAAAATTTAAGTGTCTGTTTGTAATTTCAAATTAACATCTTTTATTTTCACTTAATGCACTTAAAAGTATGATCGGTACTCACAACAAAATATAAATTGTTAACATTTTTCTGTCCGTCTGTCAGTCTGTGGTCAAGTCATAGGCTCCAATTCTTCATTATCAACTATATATTTATATTATAATATATATATTATAACTTCGTTCCATCCGGGTGTCCCTTGACACCTCTCAAGTTTTATTATATTATTTTTTGTTTTAGATAACGCTTGGAACTGGACACGAACACAGCAAACACAACGTTATACTGTACTCGATGTTGCCCGCGACTTGGTGTGCGTTTTGCGGGAACGGTACATTTTCTCGCGATTAATACAAGTCTACTCTATATCTGTGCCAAATTTCATCAAAACCATCCAGAAGTAGCGGAGCCTGTTCAATACAAACAAACATACAAACAAACAAATCTTTCCGCTATATTATTAGTACAGATTAATCAATCACTGCTGTACGGAAGCAAATTAAGGTGCAATATCTAAGCGCACACCGACAGGAAGCGTTTCTTTTTTTTAATTTAAAATATAAAATAACTAATTATTTTTTTTAAACTTTAACCCGACTACATAAATTAAATAGTCTGTATTACCCGGACTGTTATTACGAACCTATTGACACCTCATTTATTAAAATCAGATCAGTAGCTTAGGCGTTACGCTGGAAAAAACATACATAGGTACATACCAGTGGCGAATGCTGGTTCTCCTTCATTGGGGAGCCATAGCCTATATAATAGGTAGGGGTTTGGATGAGGGTCTTAAAAAGGTAAATGGGAAGTGAAGCCGATAGGAATGGAGTTATAAGAATCCCACGCCACTGATACATACATACACATTACACTTCCAAAATCATTACCCTTCCTTTTGGTTTCGCTGTAGTCGGTTAAAAAAGATAAAGATTGTGTCAACTCAAAAAGGTATAAGATTTAATACATTCAAAAGCAACATAAAATAACACAGATCCTAATTCATCGCATAGTTATGCAAATTAAAAAGGTGTCTCGGTTTAATTCACAAATGCACTGGCGAAAATCCAGGTTTTAAATTACTGTACACATTATGTGCTTGTTGTATAGCGGACGAGAAATAAAACAAACACGAATAAATTCAAACTGAATATTTTATTTGATTTTTATTTCTTTGCGACTGACCTAAATGTAGTCCCGAAACATGCAATCTTTTTGGCTAGCCTATTTATAAAATTGTTTTAAGTGCTAGAAAAGTTTAATCATCATAGGCGCTACACAAAATCTGTGGATTTTGTCGATTTTTTGGGCATCTGTTTCATTCAGCTTTTATTTGACTTGCAAGGTTTGGTGCTGCTCAAAGATATAATATAATATACGTACCTACTAATATTGAAAATCCGAAAATCAGTACCTCAGTCTGTTACAACACGTCTATCTGTCACGCATTACTGAGTAAAAACTAATTTTGAGGAAATTTGATACAGACATAGATAAAAGACATACTTTTTACACTTTTACACTACTTTTTACCCGACTACGGTGAAGCCAAAAGGAAGGGTAATGATTGTTGCAGTCTATGCATGTATGTTTGCTTGTTCTATCGTAGCGCATAAACTTCTGATTTGATGTTAATGAATAAGATTCGCAATAATAGCCCGGGTAACATAGATTTTAATATTATAATTTATATATTCGGGTTAAAAAAACAGTAGTTATTATCTGACAAAACTTACAGTTCCAGCGTAACAAATGGATTTCTGCGCGAGCGAAGTTTCAGGCGACATCCAGTAGATATTAATATTTCTAACCAAAATTACAGGGAAAAAATCCAAAATGATTAATATACATTAGTAACGCGCCGAATACCAACTAGCTGATCGATACTCAAGTTTACGCGTTTCCAAGTAAAAGTAGAATTGAAAGTCGTATCAAAGCGAAAGTTTTAATGTAACGTTTTTTCCGATCGTCTTTATTGGAGCACTTCCATTAGCTTCTCGATAAATTAAGTTTTTGCGAAGCTTAACGCTTATCTTGTTTAGTAAATACATCGGATATTCTTAAATCCGTTGTCACTAGGTATAGTCATGAGGATGTATCAAAATAACAATACGGACTAAAATTATTATTGTATTCTTTAGTGTTTTAATCTTGATTAAATTACTAGCTATCCCGACACACTTTGTTCTATCTTAAATATGCACTGGAATAAGAGATAATCTCAGTTGCACCGTTTGTGACCGACACGAGGACCTGTATCACGTGCTTATGGAATGCGAGAGCAACGAAAGTTTAAGACGTGAATTTGTTCAACACACTAAATGTACCAACTTGTATTTGTTCGTACATAGCGTTGCATCGTCAAATTTTAAAATGGAATTTAGTGATATATTTCTAAGTTATGTAATTCATTCGTTACATTTAAGGGATTTAGATTTAGGTTAATTGTGACCATTGTTTAATTAAGGCTGACATAATCATATGATGAAGAGCCTTTAAATAAAGATAAAAAAATAACCAAACAGGTAAACTGAACGCACCTATAAATATTTGACAGTCAAGTAATAAATTGAACCCAGTGAATTAAGTATTTTACCCGCAATTGTTATCTCTCACCTGTGCTGCTAGATAGTTCAGGAAAGGTCGTAAAATCATTTCAAGATCAAAATTAGCCAAATCGGTCCAGCCTTTCTCGAGTCTAAGGAGATATTGGAATCGCAATCCATTTTTATATTTAAGACATTAAATTGGGAATCAAATTCACATGCCGTCCCGTGCGAAGCCTTTCTCTCCCGCCAATGAAGCGAACCCAACAGCCAGAATTACAAAAAATGTGAGCGATCTAATAAGGTCTATGCAGTATGCAGTAAGAGTTCCACTTCTATAAACGTATAGGACGTTTATAGAAGTGGAACTCTTAAAGCAGTCCTATGAAAGTTCCGATTTTTCGCCTTTTGAGTTCCCGAACTCTAAGCATGAGGTAGTAAACACCATAAGAATACATTCTTATCCATTAAACAAAGATATTCGAGGCACATTCACCTCATCAGTGAGTCAATAGACTAAGAGCCCGCGTGTTTACTTAGCGCCTCGGTTCGAGTGTTTTTCGCTCACAGCGCATGTTATGCTAAGGTTAAAGTATTTCCATATCCGCCTGCAATATTTTTGATGGAATTGTTATGTGGGGTTAAAAATGTTTTAAGAAAAGTCAACTTTTACTTCAAAAGAAAAAGTTAAAAAGGGACCCATTATGTCTTACCATTGTGACGTATAACTCGTGGTCCAGTGGTCAGTCGTGGGTTCGATCCCCGCGTTGGAATAACAAAAATGTTCTTTTCCGGTCTGGTTAGGAAAATACAAGCTGACAAGACGTCTGACAAGAAAAATGACCCATGCCAGTCTCTCGCCAGTCGTGTCAGTAATCAGCCCTCTGGGTTACGAGAGGAAATGAAAAAAAGTGCTCTTATGTACTGCTTACACTCTTGGGCATTATAAATTAACTCCTGCGTAGCTAAATCGGTGTGGGTACATTTATGATTATTTCGTTACATATAACTGTAGCAATCGTAATTTCATTGGTTTATAGGCTAAGGATTTTAGTTCTTAGGGTCGGTACATTGCGGTGAGACGCACGGGCCAGATTGACGTGCAGCGAAGGCGCCCATAGATATTATTATTGTTATTAAGTAAGAGCAAAATGTATTCATCAATTTTCATAAACTCCTCGAGTGTAAAAATATCTAACAAAGTGCAGATCCAGCAATCACCTGTCAATAGTGTGAATTTGAAGCGGACCAGTAGCACAGGGGCGACCCGCGACACTACTAATGACAGCTCGAGCACCAGCGAATATCAGCCACGTTAACGTAAGCCTAAGGTTGACACCGAAATAATTTTAAACGTTGCGCCAGATAAATATATCATAAAAGTTATGAACGGCCAGCCTCGTGAAAGAAAGTCCTGGCTGGAAAAATCTCACGCCCCGCTCGCCGTGTACACGCGTCTAGCCACGGACACGCGTCTAGAAACGCACACATATCTATCTATCGTACTTTACGTTAGTAATATATATTCTTTGCTAGTAGGCAAGAATTAAAAATGATTGACATGATTGACACTAATGACGATAAAAACATAAGTACTGGCGCTGGATGGCCAGGCTGGATGGTCGAGATGCCCCTCTAACTATAAAAACGCCAAAGTGCCAAAGTATATTAGTAAATGAACACACAAAAAAAACATAATATATACAGCCGAATGTATAACCGCCTCCTTTTTTGGAAGTCGCTTAAAATTAGTAAAAATAAGTAAATAAAACCAATCGATTTTGTTCAACGCGTCAATTTTATCGTGTCAGTAGCAACGAGTTGACAATGACAACTGGAACATATATACCCCCGCCAACAAAACCATTGTATTAAGCCCTTTTGTTTCAAAGGGTTAATACTTTGCCTGCTCGTGAAGATAAGATACATGTTTGTTTCGAACTTGTGTGATCGCGATGACTCGCTATATAATATATGACACGACTTTTCATAATCTGCTCAAGTTAAACAATTTTATAACATTCAACCCGTAAGTGCTTATTATGTTTCAGATAACGTATCGTCCCATAGGACGATTTTACCGAATTTTTGGTTTTAAAATATTTTGTATCAACATTTAGGTATTCACCTGACAGCTGACTATAGCAAGTCAATTCAGAAGCTAAATGGATATTTGTATCCGTCGTTTTGTGTTTTGAAAAGACAATAGCTGCCGAAAGCCTTTATACCGGGTTTTAAATCGGTTTCGCTGCGTCATATGTTTTTAACATTTTTTTCAATAATTTTTTTTTTTTAATTTGGTCGACTAAATTGGGGCAACGAAATTTGAGAACTATTCGGATTTTTTCAAATAAAAATAGGGGGCAAACGAGCAAACACATTTTACGATACAAAAAATAAGAACACACATTTTTCTTATGTCAACACAAACTTAGACGCGAGGCGATGTTGCATTTTTGAAAAAGCAATTTAAATTTAAACTTTATTTACCACTCAAGAAGATACACGTTTTGCAAGAGCGGCGCCGCGCTACGCAGTTTGGTGCAGTTCGAAATTCGAACTATTGCAACTATCTTCTATCTTATTCTATCTTCTTGTGTTCAATTTGGATCTCTATATTAAAAATGTGAACTGACGCTAAGTGTCAATCTAAATTAGCAAAGAATTAGTTTTTCTGCTCAAGTTGTAACTTGTAACGCTTTACAGTGTTCAGCGCGCCGCTGTCGGTCGCAGACAATGGCACCCTCGTCAACGTCGGCGGAATTAGCGCCAGGATCGAATCCGTACAGTCGGAATTAGTTACATCGATCTCGCCAGGTACAGTCGGCTAGATAAGGATATTTCTGGTACAGTTGGAATTAGTATAGTGATGATAATATCTATGGACGCTTCACACTAGCAATACCTAACTGACATATTATTTGGAATAGTTGCAGTATATTGTGGAATTCAAATATATCAGAAATCGTAACTAACCGATATGGTCCTGATATATTGATATGGTCTTAACTATGATTGTATTGTTAAAGTATCTTCACCGATTTTGACGATTTTGACGACCTCTGTGGCTCAGTGGTTCAGCACGTTGGTGCTCAAGCCGGGGGTCGCGGGTTCGAATCCCGCCGAAGGAACTAAAAGTTTTTCTGTGTTCCTGGGTCATGGATGTGTATTAAATATGTGTATAATATAATAAAAATCTTATATATATGTATAGTATAAAAGTATTAAATATACTTCCCGTTTTCTGGTACCTGTAACACAAGTTCTTCGGATACTTAGCACGGGGCCAGATTGACGTGGTGTGAAGCGTCCATAGATATTATTATTATTATATTATTATTATTATTATTATATCTTCACAGTGAAACTTATAGCTTGATAATGTCATACTTAGTACATTAACTTAGTACTTGGTATATTCGTCTTCAAATGAATATCTAAAACACAGAAAATATTTAAAAAAAATCAAATAGCATTAACAAAAGGGTTATAATCAAATAAAAAATAAAGAGTACCGCAAGGAAGTATTTTGGGTCTATTAAACGGGGTAAGCAGAAATTTCAACGGCCTTTCGCCGCTTAATAGTAGGCTCGAATTACAGAGCACGGAGTCGTGAGTAAAATATAATTTGTAATTATTATGAGTGTTTAATTTGAATGCAAAGTAGTCGTATTGGTTTAACCGTGACGGCGTAATGCCTTCAATTATGAACTTCAGTAAATTGGAATCGACGGAGTGGATTTCGGTTTTAAAAAAGTCCATTTCGATAACTATTATTGAGAACCGTTCGGATTTACTTTTTTTTATTGGATTTTGCAAAGATCAGGCTTATATAAGGTTCTTTAAAATCAATTACGATATTTTGGGATGATCTTCTGCTGATGTCAAGATGTGTGAGGTCAACGACGTTAACAGCGCCATAAATAGCGTAATGCAAATTTTTAAATATTTTTAATTATTTTTGTGCCTAAAAATGACGTAAACGTTTTTACATAAGTATTATTATATGCCCATACAACAGCCTCCGTGGTCTAGTGGTTAGAGCTTGGCTCTCGACTCGGAGGTCGTGGGTTCGATTCCCGCATTGGAACAAAAAAAAAAAAAAACAAAATGTTGTTTCCAAGTTTGGTTAGGACAATTCAGGCTGATCACCTGATTGTCTGACAAGAAAGGTGATCCATGCGTCGGATGGGCATGTAAAAAGTCGGACCTGCGCCTAATCTCTCGCCAGTCGTGTCGGTTATCCGTCCCACTGGGTTACGAGAGTAAAAGGAGCAGAGAGTGCTCTTGTGTACTGCGCACACACTTGGGCACTATAACATAACTCCTGCGTAGCTGGCCTGATTTCAATGAAACAAGCCACCGTCACCGAAATCGGTGTGGGGAGCTATTATTATTATTATTATTATATGCCCAAAATATCCGTAATAGATTTTTAGCAACCTCATCATGTTTTTATTAAGATAAAAGTTTTTGTATTGTTGTTTTTTATTGCGTCTAAGACACTTTTTTAAACATTCGTTATTTATAATTTATTGCCTGATAAATTCTACGAGTTTTTTTTTCATACATTTGTAGCCAAAAGTATTTTCTCACTTCAAGCGTCGCCTTTCTTATTCTCTAACCTCTTGTCTCTGTCTTTTCCACCTTAAACCTCCTTGCATTAAAAGTAAATTTTATAATCATTACATTTTCGTTCACCTTACGCACTTAACCCTGTCCGTGCTGCGAAATTCAATTCGCCGCGGGAGGGTTGAAAGGGTTGAGATTTTCGATCTAATGGCCCGGAATATTCCACAAACTGTATTGGGTCAGGTGTCTCGTTTATTTTCGGGGTTAATTTGTGTTGCAGTTGTTATTGTTTAGTTAGAGCTAAAGAAATATTTACGCAGAGATGGTTTCATTGGTTAGTTTGTATTTTGTTATAATATTTATTGAGGTTTTCTATTGTGATACGACGCAATGTGACGCCACGTTTGATTTGTAGCTCCCGACGAAAATAGATGGGTATTATGAGTTCTGTCTGTCTGTGTGTCAGACACACAGTCTATTCGTGGGATCGTTGCTCCTAAACGGAAGAACCGATTTTGATTTTGTTTAAAAGCTGACATGATCGACAGGGTTCTTAGCTATATGTCATCATTCGTTCAACATTTCGCGGGCTACTTAAAATTATTAATTTTGTTTATGTGACAAAAAATACGAATATTTTGGTCCAAAGCAGTGAAAATATTATGTAGGTAGGCAGCTAATGCGCTAAAGATTTTGTTATGAAAATTACTAAACTGAAGGAAAAGGCCTCCCTGAGGATAGGAAATGTAATCACACATATTTTGTACTTATGATATACGACAAAAAGATTCCAAATCGATTCACAATATTCCGAAGTCATTACAGCACAATACAAGCTCCAAGCGGAAAGTCATCAGACACCTATTTAATCGGAGAAACTAATTTTGTTCGGCGTGACAGTAATTCTCCAACAATGGCCCGTGACCGGCAAAAATCACTTATATATCTGATTCCTTGGCTTTCCCTTCGTTGTGACAGTTTGCCTCGAGATTGTACTTTTGTGATTTCTATTTTTCTTTAAAAATCTAGAAACGATAATTTCGAAAGTAGGGGTCTAAGTAGGGGTGTCCCTTAGGAATATTTAGTATAAACCTTCAATTAAACATCGTTTAAGTTACTGAGATTACTTCGCCTTTTCGTTCTCGAGTCTCGCGGACAGTAGCTTTCGCCCCAATAAGTTTAGTTGGCGACATTTTAACGCTTATACAGGACCTGTCTTTACGACAAAAATGATTAGGGACTTTATATTACAATTATGATATTATATTACAACACCTGATACGCTGAACGATATGAAAAAGTTAAGTTTTTTGATGGCATGAAATGTCAAATACAAAACTTTGTATAATTTGATTTAAAACTTAGTGATGGTCTAAATCACTTTAAAATGTTAGCACTAAGTTATAGATAAGTTCTATCTATGGGAGACGGCAAAATACCACCTTGTACTATGAAACGATACGTGAAAACGATATCGCTTGACGATGTTACTGAGTGTTCCGTTGATATTACAGGGTCCGTCCGTCGCCCCATGTGGGATGCAGTCACGTAGAGGAAACAAACAAACAAAGGTGTACCGACTAGCATTAAAATGTGTGTGGAAAATGGTATCATACTCTATCGATGCGTCGCTTATCGTCTTTGTCCGTTTCCCTGTCTACCCTAAATGTAGGCATGACTGATTTTGTTGAAAATATATACCTAAATATATGTTCGGGTAAGCTACATTATGAAATAATATTAAAATGCAAAAGTTTGTGGAGTGATGATGTGTGTGTTACACTTTAAGGCCTAGAGAACACAGGCTACTTTTATTCCGAAAAATGTATATTATCATAAAATCATTTTCGCTTAATGAGTTGGGAAAAACAACTATATTTTGTAATTTCGTGTAAAGAATGCAGTGAGTTATCAGTGCAAATATGAAATGGCTTACTTCGATTGGTGAATGTGAACGCGGCTTCAGCGTCATTGGTCATTGACATTTGCACTGATGACTCACTGCATTTGAATTAGGATAGTAAGTACCTGGCTAGCCGAGCTTTCCTCGAAGTTTTGATAAATTTAAAAAATAAAAAGAAACAAAAATATTATTCGACCGGTATTCGAACCCACCCATACCGATTTTTCGAACAAATCAAAAATAATACATTCGCATACCAAACTGCCAATCGGACTGAAATTATTAATATATTGTTGTACGATGTAAGAAAATACGAAAATTAAAAAATGCGCAGTTTCCCAGTCATAAGACCTAGATAGATCGATTTTTCTCCCCCAAAACTCCCTGCGTACAAAATTTCATGGTAATACTAGCATCCGTTTTCGAGAAACCGATTATATATTTTCCGACCGATATTTTTTTACAAGATTGCCTCGTTTAATTATGATGGTTATATAATATAGCTATTATTTAAGGACCGTAGTTAATATATCAATTCCATCCGTGACCATAACTAGTTAATGAGATAAGATGATAGAAACATTATATCTAAGCTATTAATGATGTTAATTATTTAGCCATAATTTATACACAACTGGCCAGTCTCATCACCAAGCAGTGATATAATGGGACTGGCCATCATCTATCTATCTATATATATATATAAAAGGCAAAGCTGATTGACTGATGTATCAACGCACACGCCAATCCCTTAAGGCTAGAAATTTTAAAATTTGCACACGTAATTCTCATACGCATCGTAGGCATCCACTAAGGAATGATTTTTAAAAATTCAACCTCGAAGGGGTAAAAAAGGGGATAAAAGTTTGTATGAAACTTTTTGATTCCTTGGATATGTTCCTTTTCATGATATTTCGTATGAATTGAGAAGGTACGAAAAAAATAATGAGTTATGCATTTCAGCGTTATCTAAAATTCTGCCCCTAAGAGGGTAAAATATGTATAGTAAAGTATGAATCTTTTGATTCCTTGGACATATTGCATGAAATTTCGTTTGAATTGAGTACGAAAAAATATTGAGTTACGTATTTCAGCGTTTTATACGATATCTTTATAACAATTATATATTTACGATATCTTACAACAATTTAAAACTTTACCATTTTACCCTCTTAGGGGTTGAATATAAATTCAACCGCGGGTAAATCCTAGTCATGATGTAATATATTGAAGCAAAATCTTGCAGTACAGTTTTACGAGAATTGTGCGAAAGGAGGAGTATGATATTCGGCATAGGTAATAGCCCCACACCGATTTCGGTGACGGTGGCCTGTTTCATTGAAACCAGGCCAGCTACGCAGGAGTTATGTTATAGTGCCCAAGTGTGTGCGCAGTACACAAGAGCACTCTCTCCTCCTTTACTCTCGTAACCCAGTGGGACGGCTAACCGACACGACTGGCGAGAGATCAGGCGCAGGTCCGACTTTTTACATGCCCATCCGACGCATGGATCATCTTTCTTGTCAGACAATCAGGTGATCAGCCTGAATTGTCCTAACCAAACTTGGAAACAACATTTCTTTTTTGTTCCATGCGGGAATCGAACCCACGACCTCCGAGTCGAGAGCCAAGCTCTAATCACTAGACCACGGAGGCTGTTAAACTGAGGCACAGGTAACGTTTATGTGGAGGAAAGGGTGCAAAACGCTAATATTGTTTTAAATAATGCTTACAAAAATATTATTACTAATACCAACAACACACACTACCTCAGATTATTAACTCACTATCGTGCGTTTGATGCCTACAATTGTGTTAGACGTTGACGTTTGTCAATCACAACATTTACGTTTTTTTTCTATTAAGAGGCAAAAAGACCCTTAAGTTCAAACATAAAAATGATATATATGTATCATTTATTCTGGGCAAATTTCGACCACAGGGCGACCACTAATTAGTCCTTAATATGTAGTGGCTTATGTGATTAAAACGTGATTATGTTTGATAAGCCTGTAATTAAAAAATCATGGGTTGTTTAATATTTAAAACTATACTTTCATTTATCAAGCAGTATCGGAGCTTATTTAATACAAAACGAACAATCAAATCTTTATTCTTTATTGTATAATATTATAAGGTTGTTTAAAATCAATTACGGATATTTTAGGTATCAAATCTGCTACTTATGTCAAGGCGCTTAGGCTGAAAAATAGTTAAAAATAAATTTACATTTTTCTCTTTACAGCGCTGTTAAGGTCATTGACCTCACATTATTTAGGCAAAGTCTTTACTTGCTCTATAAGTTACCTGTTTTGTAAGGTTAATGACCTCAGCGTCTTAGAGAGCTCAATTAAAATAAAAAAATATATTATTATTGTCTTGACGGTATATTTTTAAGCGTTACATCATAATATACCCAAAATCACCAAAATAACCGTAATTGGTCTTAAACAATCTTAGTTATAATTTAGTTACAGTCAATGTTTTTAGTAAATACGTGGTCTTGAGTTTGCAGTAGGACGTATGTGTATTAGATTTTTTTTAAAGTGTTGTTCGAAAATAACACAACGATAACAACGAATAAGTCTGTTGAGGCTTCATGGAAAAGAAATTTCATCGATCCGAAGATTTTGTTTAGTTATTGTATAACGCATACACATGTGCACATACACATTGTGTGTATGTGCACATTGAACAAGTATATTACGAGTGTGTGTACTCTGCAGTGTAAGTTGTATATTTATATTCAGCAAGTGATAAACTATAATTCCGGCACACTTTCGTGTAGAAGGCAATTTTGTTGTAAACTGTTTTAATCGGGTATTATCAAGCACCTATGTAACTGGGTTTTTCAACAAAATCCACCGTTGCTAATCAACGATCTTGCGAAGATCTTGATGATAGACCCCATATACACCAGATATAGCTACATAGCCACTCGGGTTTATCGCCGATCAATATATAATTAAGTTGAAGGTCACAGAGTAATCTGGCACATGGCGGATGGAGCATAACACGATAGATTTATCTGATCAAATTGATTTTGTTATATACGAATGGGCAAATAGTAGGGAATAACACATACGGACGTTACATGTAACATCGTAAGGTATTTTATAAGCTTATACTCTGTTCAGATTCAATTTAATCTATAACATAAACAAAGAGAACAGACAAACACATCATCATCATCATTAGCCGATAGGCTCTAAACAAGGAAAAAAAAGGCTATGCTGAACGTAGACTTTTTTTCCGAGGGGAAATTCGTTATGGATCCCGCCGCCGCCCCCGGGATATGTTGGACTCCCCTGAGAGATTATATTTCATGAAAAGCGGGACATATTTTAAATATTTTTCATACAAACATCAAACACTTATTTTACACCCTCAGAGGGTGAATTATAATTAACCCTGAAATATGTATTTCATGACATATATTAAAGATTTTCCATACACACTTTCAGCCTTATTTCAAAATACCTTCGTAGTGTGCGTCTACATTGTAAATTAAAACTATAACTGTCCAAATTTCACGTTTCCACCACTAGCTGTTAGTTACGGCTGTGCGAGCGTCTTTATATCAGTCAGTCAGGCAGGTATTATAACATCATGAACTTGTAACATCGTAAGTGGCATCTATAACATATCTACAAAATGGGAGACTAGACAGGTAGATTTGTGTTTTACGCCAACGAGGATTCCGGAAAAGGGACTATAATTTATAAAGTTAAGTTTCCGGCATTTTCCCGATAGTATAATTCAGATTATCTATAAAACTTCCATACTCAGTTACAGCAAACACAAAATACAACAGCAAAATTGAAAACAAAAACAGTATAAATTACAGAAGCGTTTTTGATAATTACGCGTCGTTTTGATACGGATTCCCCCGCTATCTCGAACGCAATTTTTCACTTGCATTGTGCGATGTAAAATGAACAACAATTTGTGTTGATGTTGGTAATTTGTTGTTTGTTGATGTGAATAATGTAGCCGTTAGGGACGCACCTGTATACTTAAGCGGGATTATACAGGGCGCCTAAAATAAAGGCTATGTTTGAAAAAATTACTTTTAAAATGATTTCAGGTAATTTATAATAGTTACTATTAAAAGCGTTAGCAACGAAAAACATTTTGCAACCTATTAAGGTGCGATATTAACGAGATTGAAAAACCTTATAACTTAGAGCAAAATATTATGATGTCTATTTTTTACAATAAATATAAATTACGAGATGGAAAAACCTTATAACTTAGATAAAAATATAATGATGTCTATTTTTTACGATAAATATAAATTACGAGAAGGAAAAACCTTATAACTTAAATCAAAATATTATGATGTCAATTCCTTACGATAAATATTTATTGCGAGATGGAAAAACCTTATAACTTAGAGCAAAATATTATCATGTCTATTTCTTATGATAGATATAAATTACGAGATGGAAAAACCTTACAACTTAGTGCAAAATATTATGATGTCTATTTCTTACGATAGATTTAATTACGAGATGGAAAAACCTTATAACTTAGATCAAAATATTATGATGTCTATTCCTTACGATAAATATTTATTACGAGATGGAAAAACCTTATAACTTAGAGCAAAATATTATCATGTCTATTTCTTATGATATATATAAATTACGACATGGAAAAACCTTACAATTTAGTGCAAAATATTATGATGTCTATTTCTTGCGATAGATCTAAATTACGAGATGGAAAAACCTTATAACTTAGATCTTAATATTATGACGTCTATTTCTTACGATAAATATTTATAATGAGATGGAAAAACCTTATAACTTAGATCAAAATATTATGATGTCTATTCCTTACGATAAATATTTATTACGAGATGGAAAAACCTTATAACTTAGAGCAAAATATTATGATGTCTATTTCTTATGATAGATTTAAAAGGACATTGGAACATGAAACAATTACCCATGGCTACCAAAGATGAAATTAAGTTAGATGTTAACATAATTATTGCATTTGAATTATAACGCCATAGTATACGCCATCTGTAGGAAGTGAGGTTAATACTGTAATATTTTCACTTATTTCAACAAATATTTACTAACAATTTGTTGATCTCCACTTTTCCGTGAATCTGAATTAAAGTTGGAAATCCCACACTACAAAAAATCGTGTAAATTCATGTACCAAGACGAGAGCAAATGATTCGTACTATCATAAAGTTATCAGATCTCATCTAGACTCACGCCTCCGACTCTACATGCCCTAACTCAACATGGCCTAATTTCAAAAACTCTACACGTTAGTCAAAATATATGGCTTGGCTATTTCACTACGTAACATGAAAATGTACGGTTAAAAAACATTTATTTTACCTGTTGAAAGATGTAAAATCTGTAATATTTTAATTTTAGGATGCGACTTTTTTTTAGCGGTTTAAAAATTCCCAATGTATTTTACATAATATTTCACATATCCTTTCATCAAAAGAAATACGCTTATTATGATATTTCACAATTTAAAAATTAAACAATTATCTATTTATCCTATGTTGTTGCTTAAAACCGATGTGGAACTTTTCTTAATTGACTTTTCAATTAAAGATATAGCTGGTTTCAAAGTAAGATTATAACTAATACAACAACCTATCAACTCAAATACAATAAACGATAAAATATCACTGAATCACATAAAACTTAAAACATTTTATCGTTGTGAATTATTAAAAAAGTAGAGATATGTATCGCGATATCGTCATTACATCACGCTCCGGCGTGCTCGAGTTCGAACATCTGACATCTACAGCTAAATGAGACTTAGGACTACTGGAACTGGTAAGTGTTACGGCCCGATTTTTTACCGCGCGGTTGTCACAAATTTTTTATCCGCGCGATTTCTTACATTTAGACTACTTCTATAACATTCAATGTGTTGCAAAGTTGCGAAACGAATACAGCGCGGTGGAAAATCGCAATGCGACCAGGTCCTTAGCGCTAAAAAGTTTACCATGAATTTGAATAAGATTAAAAAACTTCCAATTAGCTCACAAACTGATGATTGATTATTTGGTCCAAGATTATCATCGGCCGGTGATAATAATCTTGAACCAAATAATCAATCATCAGTTGACTCACTGACGTCACCTCTGTAACTGTTGACTCTCTGGGGCCTCTTTTTCACGAAAAGTTGATGTATCACGTCTTGCCTAAGTTCTACAACCGCAGTATCCTACTTCGGATTATAGGAAATCACACGCCTTCCAAGTTTCTAAATCTTCTGAGACACGCAGATCTCCTTTTTCGCTCCTAGAGCTTAAATGTAAAAAAAAAACTTCGGGCACAAAAGCATTCAAACAACACGAATTCCAATCCAATGCCCCGAATTATGATAAAACATGTCATCGATATTATCATTCTGTTCTAGCGCATCGATATTGTTGGGTTCATTGAAATAAACTTGTGATATTGGCTGTTTTTCCACCTATCGGCCCTGCCCCGGTCCGGCGCCGGCACCGGCAACCGCCCAGCTCCTGGTGTACCAAAACTTTTAAATATAATAAATGGCATGTTTTACACTTTCCGGCGCCGCAATGGCAGGGCGATAACTACCACATAAGAGAGTTTCAAACACATTCACATTACGAGATACGATATCGTGAGAACTATCGATAATGTGAGAACCTGCCTCTCACGTATGCAATAATATGTTATATTTATTTAATCAAAGAATATACCATTGCTATCTAAACACTTTTGCCATCTCATAGGTAGTTCATTGACTTTACTAAAAAAACCATTCGGACAGCTGGAATCAATAAAATATTTGAAGGCGCTTTGGACTGCCCCATCGGAGTTGAATTTTAAAGTGAAACTTTTATTACATCGTCTCAAACTTTTTCGTCTGTGTGTTGCATGTCGCGTGACGGTCGGCCGCGGAGTAGAGATAAAGTGAAAGGCGCTCGTCAGAGCAGCCGAGGCCAATATGGCGGCGCCTATAGTTCGCATCAGCTGACCGTGTAGTGTATAGACTAGTACTCATTTGTGCCAGTGCTCCACGCTATTTTGTTATTAAGTTTCACTTTTACCATGGTTTCATAAAACCACACAATCCTTTTCTTGATTGGTTTACAACCCAAAAATACTTCACATTAGTAAGGCCCTCATAAACATCTTATGCAAATAGGTTCGCTTTACCTATAGCGTGATCTAGCGACAAATCAGCGCCATCTACGAGTAGTATGCCATATGAGAACCAAAGTTCCTTAAGAAAATTAACTTAAAATCTAACGCATAAACAGTCTGTATTTTAATAAAGACATCATTTAACTCGTTATGTAGATCACGCGAAGACACAAGAAGCGTATTTTATTGTTATTAAGTTTCACTTTTACCGTGGTTTCATAAAACCACACAATCCTTTTTTTCCCTTGCAAGAAGTTATCCAAATTTCGAAAAAAATTGTTTCTGTTGGAGCAAGGTCCGGGGAGTACGGTGGATGTCTTAGACATTCCAATTGAAGCTCCACTAATTTGGTAGCCGTCCGTAGTGTAATGTGTGGTCTAGCGTTGCCCTGAAGGAGCAGTGGCCTAGAGCGAATGATCAACCTCGGTTGTTTAGCAGCTAGCTTTTCCATCATGATTTGCAGTTGCTAGCAATAGACATCTGCCGTAATCATCTGACCAGCTTTAAGAAAGCTGTAGTGAATGACAACGGTACTAGCCCATCAAACACTCACAAGTAACTTTTTTTGAGTCAATTTTCGCTTGGGGCAGGCTTTGGCTGATTCGCCAGGGTTAAGCCATTGCGATGATAATTTCCGATTATCGTACAGGATCCCCTTTTCATCACCGGTAATGATTCGATTTAAAATCCCTTCATTATTGTGCCGGTTGAGTAATGTAACGCAGCAGTCGACGTGACACGACGACAACAAACGCACAACGGCACAAGTGTATCAAGATACCATTCTTGAGAAGGTAGTGAAGCCCCTTAACAACACCATGTTCAATAACCAAGAATGGTCCTTCCAGCAAGACTCGGTGCCGGGTCATAAAGCTCGGTCTACGCAGTCTGAGCTGAAGACTGTCCGCTGTCTAGTCCCGATCTTATCAATCAATCAATCAATCAATCAAATCATTAATCCGCTGGATTATGATTTATGGTCAGTTTTAGAGAGTACGGCTTGCTCTAAACGCCATGATAATTTGGAGTCCCTAAAACAATCCGTACGATTGGCAGTGAAGAATTTTCCCATGGAAAGAGTGCGTGCTTCTATTGATAACTGACCTTAACGTTTAAAGGACTGTATTGCAGCCAATAGAGACCACTTCGAATAAGCTTTTTATATTTGAAATTGTTTTATACTTATGTATAAAACTAACACACTGTGTAAGTAATAAATGTTATTTGCAATAGAAAATTTTGTTTTTCTTTGTTTCAGTATTTATGTCAAGACTAGGTTTATGAGATCAAAGTGGTCAGTAACGACAAAACGCTAATTTCAAATGTTAGTACCTAATATTAGGTCTTTACCTATGAAATTGCTGATTTGTATGAAAAAATTTCAACGAATTTTTTTCATGTATTTTTTATATGTATTAATCGAAGTAATCACCCATGCAATCAATGCATCTTGGCCAACACAGTGGCAGTTTATTGATGCCCTTCTTAAAGAAATCAGCTGGACGAGAGGCAACAAATTCTTCAAAGGCATTTTGTACTGCCTCTCGGGTATTGAATTTTTTTCCCGCCAAGAAGTTATCCAAATTCTGCAAAAAGTAGTAGTCTGTAGGCGCAAGGTCTGGTGAGTAGGGCAGATGATGGAGAGCTTCCAACCGCAGTTCTTGCAACTTGGAGACCGACTGCTGTGCAGTATGAGGTCACGCGTTGTCGTGCAGGAGCAGCGGAGACGAGCGATGGACCAATACAGGTTGGAGATGTGCCAGCTACTCCATTATTGTGTTCAGTTCTTCACAGTACACATCTGCAGTGATGCTCACCCCGTTTGGTAAGAAGCTGTGATGAATCACACCGGCGCTAGACCACCAAACAGTGACCATCACTTTTCTAGGGGTAAGTTTTCGTTTAGGGCATTGTTTAGGTGCTGAACTAGGATCCCACCAACTAGCTGAGCGCTTGCGGTTATCAAACAGAATCAATTTTTCATCGCAGGTAACAATGCGGTTCAAAATTCCTTCATTTGTGTGTCTGTTGAACAGTGCAAGGCACGTCTCGACGCGTTCTTCGCGCTGGCGATCATTGAGTTCGTGGGGCACCCATTTGTCAAGCTATTTTACCTTGCCAATTTGACGCAAATGGACCAATATTGTTTTGACGCTAAGGTCGAAAGCTGCTGCTAATTCAGCCGTAGATTGTGTATTATTAGCTTCCACAATCGCCTTTAATTCGTCATTCTCGACCAAAGTCTTCGGACAACCGCGAGGTTCATTTTTCAGGTCGAAATTTCCAGAACGGAAGCGAGCAAACCAATAACAGGTGGTGCGTTAGTTTGTAGTGTTTGCTCCGTAAACGTCGTTGATGTTGCGTGCCGCTTGTGCCGCGTTGCTGCCACGACGGTACTCATACTCCATAATTACTCGAATTTTTAACGTATCCATGATGACGAAAAAGATTGAAATGCGATGAAAATGTAACACTAATCAATAAACGAATGACTACTTTTGGAAAAAGAATTCCATGTTTTTAAAATAAAGTTAATTTGAAATTATAATTCTGAGCCAAACAAAAATTATTTTGATTTGAAATGGCCAGTACTGCAGAACGACAATTTCATAGGTAAAGACCTATTATAATATAGTACAGTCCTACAAGGATCTTTTGGTGCATGCGTGCGTCAAAATCAGAACTAACGCCGTCATAATGTAAAATGTCACATTTAGTATTACGTATTGTTCATAGTTATAATTGCTAGTAGGCGTCAAGTGGGACAATTCTATAAGTGTTATTTAAATGGAATTTGAATTTTGGAAATAAAAAAAATCAAATTGAATTTGTGTTTTGAGATAGCGACACGTCCATGTCCATGTTATTATCTATTGGCATATCTATTTAGATATGCCAATAGATCCTTGTAGGAGTTAGGACTACACCTGTATCTGTAATTACAATGTGATATATCGGAGCGATATATTATAATATGAAGCCTATTAAATGTGAAGACGCTTTTATGTCGTCGGCATAAGAGCGTTTTCCGGTGCATTCGATATATCGTTATCGCGTAATGTGAAAAGTTCTGTCACGTCATGCCATCGGCCGGGTCTGTGGCCGGGCCGGTAAGTGGAAAACCAGCCATCGGCATCGAATATCACTTTACATTGCATTCACGGACTATTGGGCTATGTATAGATTAAGCAAAGTGCTAACAGACGGGACACTTGGGAACAAACTGTCAGGCGCTGTGTTGAATCTTAACAGTTTGAGTTGAATTAGTTTTGAAGAGACTTGCTTCAATTGTTTAGTATCTTCTGGTAAATTCATTAACAATCATGCAACATACATGATAAATATCACCTTTTATGGCGATTCTGACACTAATGGCGATTGCAAATTCTATCAGTCCATGCGGTAACACGTCATCTTTTAAAATTGCATCAAAGTATGTGTCTATAGAAAACACGCGAAGTAGCCACACACTGAAATCTTAAGATTGTTATAAAAGTTGCTGCTACTTCTCGTGAAATGACGTTTTTCTTAAGGAATAAATTAAGGAACGCATTGTTATTTGAGGGCCTGGTAAATACAATTAAAAATATTCAATTTGCAGTATGGCTTGAGACTCGAGAGAAGTTAAGCCGTGTGAGTGAGACAAAATCTACTGAGACTGGAATCATACTGCGAATTGAACATTTTTTAATACGCGAATCAGCCTTCTGAATGTACTCTTTTTAAGCTTCTTTATGAGAATTTTAGAAGTTTATAAGCATCCCTTCATTAATTTGAGATTCCAAAATCTCAAATTAGTGAAGGTAAGTAATTTTTACATCTAGTGTAACCTGTAAATGAAATCTCTTCTTAAAACATTGGCAAATAATTCAATTGAAATAGCTCTTAAGCGAAGTTCTTAATATTTGGTTTTCAGTATTTCAAATATAAAATTTATTCTAAACAGAAAAGCGAACGTCGCCGGAAAATAATACGATACCGGAAGGCAATGGGGATATTAGTTATGAAATAAAATGGCGGACCACGTACAGCGTATCCGGATCCGAAATGGACTTGAATATTCGATATTATTTTAAGGAAAATCTTGCCTTTACATGTTGCAATTCCTGAGAGTTGGAGGCACTTTTAACTTTGATATATTCGCCTTTGTAGTTGTACTTTTGTTATGAGATTTTAACCAACTACCAAATTGGATGAAGGTTCGAATATACATTATTTGACGACTTCTGTGGCTCAGTGGTAGGCGCAGTGGGGTCGCAGGTTCGAATCCCGCCAGGGAAGAACATGTTTTCTGTGTTCCTGGGTCATGGATTTGTATTAAAGTGTAATAATAAAAATCATACATAAAAGTATTGTATGAAAAGTATTCAATACATTTCCGTTACTAAGAACTTACCACGGGACTAGATTAACGTTGTGTAAAAGCGTCCATAGATAGATATTATTACGATTATTATGTATTTTTTTATTAAAAAGCGTCCGTGTTTAAAAGGTGTTGCTTTAGCTGCACTCGAGAGAGTGTAGGTTTGGTTACCTATAGGTAACCGGGATGGTTCTGTCGTAATATAAAACCGCGTGCCTTCAAAGATAAATACCCAAATAACACTAAACGTAGAGTTTGTCGACCCGCAGAGGGCTACTATGATAGAAGTGATAGACTACAGCCTGACTCTCTTCATAATAGTAGCACACAGTTTTATACACTTTCCCACTTTATTTTAAAAGAATTTTATATAAATAACACAACCAGTTCCGATTAACTCATCAGCTGGTGTATGAAAAAGTTGTTTGTTACTGCACGATTTGTACGATACGACTAATCGTACGAAATACCCCTGTATTGGCTCGTCAGCACTTCGTCACACCCGCCAGTCGGTCGCCCAGTCGCCAACGGCTACATGACGACCAACTTAGGTCTATTGTCACTGTCATCTGTGACGTCAATGTACGAGACAATACAAATACCCACACACACTACATTTACTATTATGTACGTGAATTTCTACCAACCAATAGTACGCTCAATCATGATTCTCTTTAGATTGAAGTAGAGAGATGATTTGTTTCGTATTTTATGGTGCTTGCCCTGCTTTGTGGGTGCCGCAGTACTACAAGTAACCCTTATAGTGTCGCTTTGTCCGTCAGTCTGTCGAAATGTCTGTGTTTCCGCCCTTCTTACTCCTGTAATTATTAATATAAATTGATGGAATTTGGTGTATTTTTAGTTTGTGTTTAGTTTTAGTTTGTAGTTTTCGTTTGAGTTTAGATTTGATTTTTGAGCATCATTTAATGCCATTCATTTTATATTTTAGTGGTAGCTCTCCATATATGTGAAGCGGGGATATATTTTTATTTCATTCTACTCCTCTAAGGTATTTTTATATATAGACGAAGTTTTATGCAAGCATGATTTCATGATTTTTTTGAAGTGAGAAGAAATGAAGCATTTTTACATGGTTAACTAGTCCTAGCATTTCCTCCCCCTTAGCACATTTAAACTATAAGAGGTAGAAATTTGTAACTTTTCATGCCAATGGCTCATATTGGCCTCTTGAGGAAAATTATTTTCCACGAAATCGAAGGGTAACTTTTGAATCAACTTGAAAAAATATATATCGCATTGATACGTATGGAACCGTTTTTAAAGCGAAGCTTCTATATGGATATTCGGACCATCACTGCGCACCCACTCCATCCGTGCTAAGCTTTGTTCTCCTAGGATAGCGTTGCCGTCAGATAGCGGCCGTAATACAGCGCTGAATATTACAGTGCGGTAATTGTCACTGTTTTTAGGGTTCCGTAATAAGCAAGGAACCCATATAGTTTCGCTTTGTCCGTCCGTCCGTCTGACAAACAGATAGACGTCAGTCTGTCTGTCCGCTCTTCTAGCTTCTGTAATAATAAATATATATGGATAAAATTTGGTACACTTATATATCTCAGTATTGGCATTATAAAATAATTATTATTTTATATTTTAGGGGTGGGGTCTACTTACATGTGAAGTGGGTATGAAAACTTTTTTTAATTCCAACCCCAACATGTGGGATATCGTTGAATAGGTATTTTTAAATAAAGGCAAGGTTTCATACATGACTTTTTACAAAGTCGACCATTTTCGAATAATCGGCCTCCAAAGTGGTTAGTAAGTTGACCCTGGCATTTCTTAACTATAAGAGAGTTGTAAGTTTCCATGCTGATGGATCATGCTAAAACGCTTTAATAAAATTATTTTGAGCGAAATTGGATTATACTTTTGAAATATTCAAAGAAAACTTATTGCGCGTTGATAGTCACGGAACCATCCTTAAACATGTCTTGACATTCTCTTGGTTTGGTTATTAATATAGAAAACGTTCATCCACCGCTATATTGTAGCCGCTATATGATACTCACATCAGTTGTGTGAGGTTCCTTTAACTCCATTCCTATCAGCTTACCACTTACATTTTAAAGATCCTCATTAAAATCTCCACCTATTATGCAGGTTAGGGCTTCACTATGAAGGAGAATCAGCCTTCGCCACTGCGCTATATAAGGGGTAATTTTTACCATTACTGTTACTCGGCGTTACACGATATATAGAGCTTTACTTATATACTAGCTCTATATAAACCGCGGTAAAAGGTAGCCTATGTCCAACCCCATGGCTTACTCTATGTCTGTACCAATATTTCATCAAAATCGGTCCAGTAATTTCGGAGACTATTCAATGCAAATTGGCGTAAATAAACATTCTGAACTTACTCAAATAAGAGCTCAAAAATTGCTTCTGAAAGTTATCCAAATATGTAAAAGCATACACAAATAAGAAACTTATGACGTTATTAACTTTTGTGGTTTTTGAGACAAGTTAGTCTTTCAAACGGAATTGTATGAAAAATAATAATAATCCAGCAATTGCAAAACTAAATAATCCAGCTTTTGTAGAAGTAAACAATCAGTTTATACAAGTTGAATAAAATAAATTTCGTAGAAAGAATTATTGTTACAGAAAGGTAAAGTATTAGGATAATGAAATAACATTATTCACAGCGCGAAATATCCCTTGTACTAAATGTATTATTTTCGGCCACCGTTGGGCAAATGAAATTAGTTTCTTCAAATAAAATTTGATAAACAAAGAAAATATCTTAAAAATTTTTGGAAGTTAGTTATATTAAAATAACCTAATAATAATTAAACGTTCACAATAATAAATTAGATATCTTATCAATATTAAACTATAATTAAAACGGTGATAATATTTAAAACAATGATAGATCGTTTAAGTGCGAAACATAATTTTATTCTCTCACACGTCCGGACAGAATCTTTTAGTAGTAGCATGGACCAATAAGACTTTAGTAGTATTATCTTCTAATAGTAGTCTAAGAGTTCCTATATAACGCGATCTGCCAATTCCCTACACTTGTTCATTTCAAAAGGAGACTACAAAAATAGCCTTCACACGGAACTCGTTTAAAATTCAATCCACACACACTCGACTCTTGAATAATTTAAAATATGAAACTTAGCGAACATCGAACACGATAACGATGTTCGAAGGTCCGTCATGCATGCTCCATTACATCACCATAGAATTTGATGCTGAACAAAAAACTGTTCTAGTGCTATTAAAATAAGGCTCTTGTGTTCTTAAAATCTGTTTGTGATGAATCGTCACAATCATTTTCAAAAAATCTCTTTTCATCTGGTAGAAATATTTTCTACCAGATGTTTCCCGCAACTCCGTACGCGCAAAAGGAAGTACACGGGAACCGAACATTTTTCCGCGATGAAAAGCAATCTATGTCCTTCCTCGTAGACAATTTTATCAATAATCGGTCCAGTAGATTCCAAACATTCAAACAAACAAATCTTTCGTCTTTATAATATAAGTAGGTATAGATGTAAAATCTGAGCTGTGCCTCAGAATTTTAGATACCGATAAAAATGAAAAAAAAAAGCTAAGTATGAATAAATACGCTACTTATTTTAAACTAGCATTTGCCCGCGTCTTCGCCTGCTTGAAATTGGTTTTTATTAAACTATATTAAAAGTAAACTTAGGGGTTGTATCTAAGGGGTTAAATATTAGAAACCGCTGAAATACGTAACTCATTGTTTTCCCCCACTAAATATAAACCAAATTTCATGTAAATATGTCGAAGGAATAAAAAGCTTATATATAATATACAAACTTTTATCATCTATTTTGGGCTTTGAATTTCGAAAAACCCTTAGTGGATGCCTACGTCATATGAGAAATATGTAAATAAAATTTTTAAATTTCTAGCCTTAAGGGTTTGGCCTGTGCGCTGATACATCAGTCAATCAGCTTTATATATAATATATAGATAGATATATAGAATACTAGAGCTGTAATTATGCCACTTTATTTACATTCACTGAGAGAAAAGACATCTAACTACTTACTTGTTTTATTACAGAGGATATTTTGTTTCTAAATTTACCCCGAAATCGCTACTTTAAAAGTTTATGCAAATACACAGCCAGGTAAACAAGCGTTATCGAAGGGTCACTACGTAATATTTGCGTAGGCCACGGCCCACGGTATAAAATATACTAATAACATTCGGGCAGTACGTGGCTCGAATAGGACAAGGGCATAAAACCCGCAGACACTACCGTACTGCCGATACGAATACACGCTATTAGTGCTTTTAGTAAGACGAGATACGGGCATAAGCGGAGCGGCAATGTATAGGTAACTGGCTGTTGCTCGCGTCTCCGCCCGCGTAAATACACTATCCCACGGGAACACTGTAGGTACTTTTTCGGGATAAGAGGTATCCTATATTTTAATCCAGAGATTAAACCATAACATAGAAAATTTAATCGAAATCTGTTCAGTAGTTTTTGCGTGAAAGAGTAACAAACATCCATCCATCCATCAATCCTCTTTCACATCCTCCCAAACTTTCACATCTATATTATAATAAATCTGTAGAGAGGTCAATTCTGTACATGAAATATTTTTAAAAAATAACTATCAGGGGGTGATTAGGGATCGCTACTGATGTCAAAAATGCAATCAGTAAAATTTTTGTCTGTCTGTCTGTCTGTCTGTCTGTCTGTCTGTATGTTCGTTATAGAAACAAAAACTACTCGACGGATTTTAATGAAATTTGGCACAATTATTCTTCATACTCCTGGGCAGGTTATAGTATACTTTTCATTACGCTACGATCAATAGGCGCAGAGCAGTGAAGGGATATATTCGGAAAACGGGAGAAGTTACTCCATTTTTTAAGCTTCCACCGCGTGTGCAGCCTTAATGGTTAGAGCTGCATAGAAATCACGTATGACGGAAATATTTTCCTTAATATTATATAAAAATATTTCTTGACAGCATAATGTCTATCTTTTATGGTTGACTCACAATAGCACGTGAAACTTCCGGTAGCTTAGCAATTCGGAGCTTTCTGATTATATTGGTCTAATCTTACGTTTACAACACTCTCACTCATCCCTAATTAAAAAAAGTTAACATTATTACTTATTCAATAAAAAAAGAATCATGTAAATCGGTGTAGAAACACCAAAGTTATACATGAAATACACTAATAAGTCATCGCGCGTGAATACAGAATCATGCAATAAGGATTATTTTTGTGTATCAGTTGCCGCGCTCGACGCGCTTCGCGGCGGGAGGTATAAAAAGGCCGCGACTTACTTACAATATTTGGCTGTTGAAGCGATAGGACGTTCAGATTGTTTGACCTTATTGACAGACAATAATTATAGTTATTAGTGCTTATCAGCGCGATTTTTAGTTTTTGAATAGGTTATTATTAGATTTGTTTTGTTGTCTTTATTTTATGAAATAGGTATAGAGGTTTTGTTAGTATTAGTAGTTTAGTTATTTTAGTTTATTAGTTATTTTGGTAGTGGTAAATATTTCGAAAGTAGAATTATTTAGTTTTAGTAGGTACCTATATTTTTCACATTTTATAGGTTCATATAGATAATAGTCTCCTTATTTAAATTACTTTTAGATTACTTATAAGTTAACATTTATTTAGCAGTAGTTTTAAATAGGTACTTAGGTGTCAAATAGGTTATAACATACGTAGTTTAGGTAGATACTTAGGTATTTAAGTAAGCATTTTGATTTCATAAGTGTAAGGTAGCTTCTGTTACCGTCGATTAAAAATTCACAATGCCTCCTAAAAACGACCATCTTTATCTCGAAATTCGAGAGATGCTAAGAGGATGAGAAATACGCGTTCTCAAGAATCGGCAGAGGAAAGAGCGCATCGGTTAAACTCTATGAGAGTTAGTGCCTCAACTTCTCGAGCCAATGAAAGCTCTCCTGAGAGAGAGGTGCGATTAGCAGCTGACAGAGCGAGACATGCTACATCACGGGCGTCTCAAAGCTTTTCTCAGCGAGAGCTGAGTCTTACCAATGACCGAGAACAACATGTGTTATCCCGAGAAGCTGAAACTGCTGCACAACGAGAATTGCGTCTCACAGCTGATCGCGAACGACATACATTTTCTCGCGAGTCAGAAACCTTTACTGAGAGGGAATTGCGTCTCACAGCTGACCGCGAACGTCATACATTGTCTCGCGAGTCCGAAACCTTTACTGAGAGGGAATTGCGTCTCACAGCTGACCGCGAACGTCATACATTTTCTCGCGAGTCAGAAACTTTTACTGAGAGGACATTGCGTCTAACAGCTGACCGCGAACGGCATATTTTATCTCGCGAGTCAGAAACTTTTACTGAGAGGGAATTGCGTCTCACAACTGACCGCGAACGGCATACATTGTCTCGCGAGTCAGAAACTTTTACTGAGAGGGAATTGCGCCTCACAGCTGACCGCGAACGGCATATTTTATCTCGAGAATCTGAAACTTTTACTCAATATGAAGACCGTTTAACAAATGATAGGGTGCACCATAATATTATTCGATCTCTCGAAGATGAACATGAGCATGAACAACGACGGAAAGAGAATAATTATATTAATAATTCTTTCTTTATCATGAGTCGGTACGCGAACATTACAATTCTTTGAGACACGAACGATCAATAAGTCTGTCTAATGAGAGATTAAGAATCGAAAATATTCGGTCTCTTGAAACGGACGAACAGCGAGAGGCCCGTCTTACTGCAGATAGATTTCGACATAGTCTTAATAACTTAGATGTTATTATGTATTATGATGTTATTAGATACATAGAAGATCAATTTAGAAATTCGGTGGCGTGGTCCGACAAATATAAAAGTGGGTTTGCTTATAACCTCACAATTGATTACAGATCATCTTCTGTAATAGGCGATATGAACGTGGTATGTTCTTTTTGTAATGCTTCAAAGTGGAGTAAGGAGTCGGCTGGTTTCTGTTGTTCTGGAGGTAAAATAAATTTGCCTTTATTCGAAGACCCACCGGAACCTTTAAAATCACTACTTTTAGGTGAACATGTGCAATCGAAACAGTTTTTAGACAATATTCGCACTTATAATAGTGCGTTTCAAATGACATCCTTTGGTGCTCAACAAATCTCAGAAGATCCTTTCATGCCTACTTTTAAGATACAAGGTCAGGTTTACCATTTGATTGGATCCCTTTTGCCTGAAGACCAACCTAAATTTCTTCAAATATATTTGTATCCGACTACAACGAACAGTCGAATATAAGAAATCAATATTTCCCGAATTTAAATACAGAACTCATTTCACAACTTCAGAACATGTTGCATCAGGTTAATTCGTATGTATGCAGTTTTAAATCGGCATTAGAAGCTCTTCCTCGAGAAGATGATAACAATTATAAAATTGTTATAAATGCCGATAGGCGTCCAACTCAGGAACACCCTGGGCTATATAATGCTCCATCCACGAATGAAGTTGCTGTGGTATTGATCGACCGAATACTTTAGCCTCATGTGAATGTGAATACATTAACTTAATCTAAACAATATTACCAATACATTAACTTATTCTCAGCTATCTATACTTTTCTGCCGGAAGTCACTATTCCACGCGGACGAAGTCGCGGGCAAAAGCTAGTTTATAATAGTAGTAGGATTCTATAATAAACAAGCTGTCCCAACGTTATTTTGGTCTGACTATGAAGTGAAATTAATAATCGACTACACCTACAACCTACACCTACATCTACAACTACTACCTACACATCCACCTCCACCTCCACCTCCACCAACACCTCCACCAACACCTACCATCCACCTACCGCCTGGGGAAATTGAATCGTCGGTTTTAGTATTTTCCCCGTTCAAACATTCCCTACAATTATTTCAAGACCAAAATTAACCAAATCTGTGCAACCATTCTCGAGTTTTGGCGAGACATTGGAGTTGCAATCCATTTTTATATAAAAGAAAGATTGTATAGGTAATGAATACAGACAGTTTTATAAAATATTGTAACAGCTACCGCTATTTAGTAAATTAAAAAAATCGGTGTTCGATATATTTTTTAATAAAATAAGGTACAGTAATGTTTAAAGCCGGTAGGTGAGACACAACATTTACACAGGTTCGTGGTATAGAGTCTACTTATGATTTTGCCACTGAGGAAATGTAGGGCTACTGTCCTGGTATAACCGTTGAAGGAAGGCGAAGGTTCCGGTACAGCTAGGACGCTGGAGGGACTCCGCATCCAAACGGGTGAAGGCAGCAGCGGTGTTGGCCTTCTTCTGGGTTGCATGGACACTCCACGCTCGTATTATCAACTCGGAGTAAATTTCCTGGAATGTACAACCTCCGCCTTAGTCCACTATCCATAAACCGTCTGGCGGCCCATCCACGATGCTCCAAGAAGAGCCCCGCCACCTACCGTGGTAGCGGAATAATTGTCGTGGTAGGGCGACAGAACTTAATTACAATTAAAATAAAAAAACAATTACTACAAATATTATTTATTAAATCTAACAAAAAACGTTTCTAATTGTAAAACAAAGAGTTCTTATACAATACGGTATGAAAGTTGAATATAGTCTAGTAAAATATTAACTCTTAAAATTTTCAAATATTACGCCAAATAATGTCATGAATAGCTTGGTAATTTTTATTTAAATCTCATACAAACTGTACAGAATGGTATAACAAATAATTCACAAAATAAAAAGATTTTAATGCTAACGGTTAGGTGTGCTAATAAAACTTACCCTAAGACGGGAATTCTCCAATATATTTCCAACTAGATGATTTAGGGTCGAGTTAATATTAATAACTTAAAGCAAATAAATGCTGAACAAATGATTTAGGTTAATATTATAATCGGCGGCGCGGCGGTCAAGCACAATAATTGGTAACGTAGTAGCAGCTTGGCCGTCTAGTGCCGAATGACTCCAGCGCCTCTGCGGCGGCGCACGAGTCGATGGCAATCGGTTCTATTGTTCGATCTGAAGCGTACAGTCGCTAACAATCTACTTAACTATTTATTTTTTATTTTTAATAAGAAGTATTGTATCGAAAGCAAATCGAACGTTCACTTTAACTTTATTCGTAGTTATATTTTATTGATAAGATTATGTAAATATTGTTAGGGATTAAATTAAATGTAAATAAATTAGTAAGTAAGATTAGGACATATTGTTAGTAAATATTTGATTTTGTAAAATTTATAAAAATGTTTTTAAATAATATCCATAAAACGAAGCCATGTAACGTTCCGTTACATTATTAAGATGCATGCTGATAAATATTTATCTAGCTAAATTGTATGGTGACTGCATGTTGTCATTATAATACAAATAAATTATGAGAACACTCTACCTGCTTATGAATCAGGTAACCTGATAGTACAAAACATGAGTATACTTGAAGTGACGAAATTTTAGAAATACGAACAGCGGCATGTCGGACTGAATCCCACTAAAACATATCTATTATTGTAAATATAACTACGAGTACGTACATACGAATACAAGCAGGACTTCTTTTACTTAATAATTTAACCGGAACCTCTGAAATGTATTAAAAACTATGTAATAATAATAATTATCGCAACTCAAGAAAATTGTTCATAACACGACACTACAGAAATCGCTTTTACAATAAATTACATTCGCATATGCGCGTACGCGCGTATTATAAATTTGAATGTTTGTGTGATTCCTCAAAAACAGCTGAACGATTTTAGGTGAAATTTCGTGCACAGGTTGTATGTAGCCAGTATTAACCCAGGCTACTTTTTATCCCGAAAAATTGTAGGGTTCCGCGGGATTTTTGTTTTGCCCGAACGAAGTCGCTGATACCACCTACTACCCAAATAACTGCGCCGCTAACGCTCATCACCAAGTTTCACCCTAATCACGTGAATGTTACCAGGGTCGCACTAAGGCACCGGTCGAGAGGGCAACCCGCTTGCTCAGCGAACCTTGCGAATTGTCTTACCAATCGAAAAACAACAGGTGAACCCACTTACCAAATACTTTGCATGGAAATTGTTTCTAGGGAATAGGAAAAAATTTTAGCAAATCAAGCTTTGTACATCTGGACTAACGTAGACGTTTGGTTAAATTCACACCGAAACTTTTAAACATTGAACTTTATTCATTACACAAGAAAAAACACGTTCGTTGTGAGAGTCCAAATGTCAAGTTGCGCCGCGCTGCATAGCGCATATATCTCTGATGTCGAAACGTGTATTTTTTATAGTGAATAAAGTTCAATTTTAAATAGCTATTATAAAAATCGTCGCAGTGTGAACTGATCCTATCAGCATATTGAGGAGAGCAGGCACCTAGCGCGTGCATACAGTAGTGGATTCAATAGTGAATGATCCATGATAATTATTTCGTTGGTTTCTTCAGAAAAACAATTGTATACTTCATTTCCAACGTTTAGTCATATTTAAATAGCCTTAACTTAATTAGAACCCGTTGTTATCAATCTACTTCTACTTATAGAGAGTTCAATACAGATAAAACTATTTAAAAATCCAAAGGGGATATCATTAAGGCCGCAAATCTGTTCTCATGTAAACTTCATACTTAATCCTTTGAAAAGCCTTTTGGAATGCTCACCCATACCAGTTATTACAAGCCATAAAGTCCAAAAGATTTACTTGCAATAAAACAATTTACGGAATAAATAAATATTACAAATTGGAGATTTATCGTACCGTAGATTTTAAACCGACTACGGTGAAGCCTTTAGGAAGGACAGTCTATCTATGTATGTTTGTTTGTTCCAACGTAGCACCTAATTTATTGATCCGATTTTAATTAAAGAGATGTCAATAGATTCGTAATAATAGCCCTTGTAACATAGGCTATATTGTGTATAATTTACGTAGTCGGGTTCCTTATAATTTACGTAGTCGGGTTCCTTATAATTTACGTAGTCGGGTTCCTTATAATTTACGTAGTCGGGTTCCTTATAATTTACGTAGTCGGGTTCCTTATAATTTACGTAGTCGGGTTCCTTATAATTTTCATAAAAATTTAAGTTATTGGTTTCGATGCCGGGTCATGGTTTGTACCAATTAGACTATATCAATAACCTTATACTGACGCTAGACTTAGTTTAATTTACCCCCATATTATGTGACAGCCGTGACATAATTTAGATCGTTCTATGAAAGCTGTTTCTCTGTACGTAAGTACATATTTTTACTCTGTCTTTGGACCCTACACGGAGTCCAGCCGCAGTTTGCCGCTACAGTACACTCAGTTGTTCATCTAACTACGCGTAGCGCACGTCTCAAGTCTTCCCCTCCATAATGGCCGTGGAATACCAATAGAATTAATAATAACTAAAATAATAAAAGCACTGCCGTCACGGCATCTCAATTTTATAGTTCTAAAGCTCTTTTCTTTAAATGGTGATTATCGTATTTATAACTTACTTACACAAACAAGACTCTTACTTACAAAGAAAATAGTCTTACTTTTATGCTCGATAAAAGAATAATTTCTTTTGCCGTTTATGTCTCATCTCAAGTATATCTCAAGTAGGTTAGTATAATATTATCCTTAGTACATATACAAAGTACTTACAATAATTAAATTTATCTACCCCCTTACTAATAAAAAGATGTACACAACGAGTAACTTATACAACGTTACTGTCTTTGTCTGATGCGTTGGAAAAGTCACTTGACAGACAAAGACAGCGACGTTGTTCAAGTTATCCGTTAAAAATACATGCAATGGCAAAAAAACATTTACCAGGTCAGCTAGTTAAATAAAAAACATTTACATTGTTGTAAGTGGTGACATTGTAAACAATAACGACAATAGCTCTTAGAGCGAATAAACTAGGCACACAGACTATGTTTCAATGGCGCTAGTAATCGCTTCCTATCAGTTGATCCGACTGCTTCAGTCTTATTCCACAAAGAAATTAGTAAAGTAAACACTACAAAATATCATCTCCATTGCCCATTGTGACTGCCATAAACCCTTAACAACGGGAAGCAATTTCTGTAAAGTTTTACAACATTTTAACAAACTGTAAATGCCGGTGTAAAACTCCCACGACCCAAGGGGATAGTTTGTTATAAAAATAGAACTTTCTTGAGAACCAGTGAGTCCAGTGACGCTCATAGATTATGCAAATTTCACCCGAACGATAAAAAATGTAATCTAAGAGACGCAAGAATAGAATATTAAGAGCATTTCTTGACCTATATGTTTATTTAAGCACATTTGTCCGGTGATTTTACAATGAAAATTAAAGTTATAATATTATTTTGATAAAAGTTTAACAGTTCAAGAGCCTATTTCATAATCTTCTAATAAGTGTCAGGTAGCTTAATCGGAATAACCTTTTTTTGATGGGGTGATTAATACAAAACGGGCGTTTAAATGAGAAATCATATATTTTAAACAATGTATTCCTACAATACTTTTCCCGAAACAATACTAAATAATCATTTATATACCTATTTTATAGTACTTTTTGTGGAAATACGTTTGTTACAAATTACCCTGTTTTTTAGGCAAGTTGTGACTAGTGTGGGGGGCATGTAGTAACGTCATATTAAACAACAGGTTTCATTAATGAAGGCTTGTAATGTTAATCACCAAATAAATTGTACTAAAATTGTATGTGTGTCGAACTATCTACCTTATCATTTCTAACTCATCTCTAACTTATCATTTCTTTTAACAACAATAGTCTTCATTTTATCCGCATAGCATTTACTATGTTAATGAAACTCGATTATCGGTAAAAACAGAAATTCTTATAATTTTCCCTTCTAACCAACATATTATAACAACTTATTTTATAACAATACTTTACATTTTTGTGTTTACTTTACCGTCACAATCAATATGGCTAGCAACGTGTGCTTCAAAGAATGAAAATAAATAAATCTAACATTATTTTTGATCAAAATTTCCCTTTAGCTTAGCTGATTAATTATATCACAAATAAATATTGCAACTAGCCCTAAACCGGAAAAGAGGTTGGACGTTTATGACCCGCTGTTTAAAAATGTGTCGACCACAAACCAAAATATTTCGATTGTACAATTTTCATTCACATTTCATTATCTGTTATTATTTTTATCCAGATCCTCGGAGAAGTGGAGATAATCAATATAATGTTAATCATATTTTATATGAATATTCGTTGAAAAGAGTCAAAATGTATGAGAATTTACCCCACCTCCTGTAGATATGCGACCTGTGTCGTTGTGATCTAGGTGTAATTGCAATCAATCAATCAATCATTAATTTCACAGAACGTGGTTAACAATGGTGGATACAATAGGTACATCAGTTCTTACACATCCTACCATAACAATGATGTGTGAATATGTCAAATTATTATTATTTAATATAGAAAATACAAGTTCAATTAGTTACATAATAGTCAATTTTAATGTTAATACAAAGATTCGATTTTCAAAATGTTACGTTGTCATGGTGGTTATAGAAATGTCATTTATCTAAATAATATTAAATTATTATCAGCAATTAAAAACATCAAATAGTAAAATGTAAAATCATAATAATAATAAACAATAAAAATACACTGTCAAAAAAAATTTATTAGATAAATATTTTAATACTTATATTTAAAAAAATAACAATAAAAAATAATACATGTCTAAAATTTAAATTAATTTTAAAAAATCAAATAATTATTAACATTCAAGTCATTGTTTATTACATAGCATGAATTATTACCTAATTTTGTCTTTAGTTGTCGTAGCAAATTGTTCCAAAGAAAATACCCAATGTCCTGTCTAACAATTTTCTTTATAAAAAAAATATTGGCTTGGGTTATGTGAATGTACTTATGATTCGATAGTTTATTAAATGCACAACAAAAATTAATAGAAACATTTTACTCAGCTAACAATTAGACTCATTAAAACTCGCCACAACGATTTCGGTGACGGTGGCCGGTTTCATTGAAACTAGGCCAGTTACGCAGGAGTAATTTTATTAGAGCCCACGTGTGTGCGCAGAACACAAGAGCACTCTCTCTTCCTTTACTCTCGTAACCCAGTGGGACGGATAACCGACACGACTGGCGAGAGATCGCGCAGGACCGACTTTTTACATGCCCATCGGACGCATGGATCATCTTTCTTGTCAGACAATAGGGCGATCGGCCTGCATTGTCCTAACCAAACCTGGAAACAACATTTTTGTTGTTCCAATACGGGAATCGAACCCACGACCTCCGAATCGAGAGCCAAGCTCTAACCACTAGAGCACGGAGGCTGTTATACTCATTATATAACTTTCTACCCGTTAAGATAACTTACGGATGATAAATTAATTACAAATCACGTTCTGTCAATCCCGTTAAAGAATCTTCGTGCAAAATTTGAGAGATGGATTTGGATCAAGGAATCACTTTGTCCCATACAAGTTTTGCTCTCCTTTGTCACCCTCGGATAGAATTACGGAATGTCCTTTTATCGATATAAACTTGGAGGATGTAGGTAATATTTGTAGGATGGAGGCATCCGATATGCCTCCATCCTACAAATATTACCTACATCCTCCAAGTTTCAGGTCTCTACTATTAGTGGTTTAGGCTGTGCGTTGATCCGTCACTCAGTTAGTCAGTCATACAGGACTAAGTTTTTTTATATACATAAAAGACATCATGGCTTATCTATACAGATAAGCCATAATTATCATCATGACTGACTACTGACATTCGTACTGCTGGGCCTCGGGTCCATCCTCAATCTGAGGAAGAGGCTTATAATAGTACTTTTAATCAAATCACATTTTGCAAAACTTCAAGAAACGCATTTTACCGGGAAATAGTGTGGCCTACATAGAGTGACCCCGTTCCCTTCAACGTGGACTGTTACACTCAACTGTGACTGTTACTCACTACTGTAACTATGACTGTTACTCACTACTGTAACTGTGACTGTTACTCACTACTGTTGTGACTACTGTGACTGTTACTCACTACTGTACACTCAACTGTGACTGTTACTCACTACTATACACTCAACTGTGACTGTTACTCACTACTGTACACTTAACTGCTACTGTTACTCACTACTATACACTTAACTGTGACTGTTACTCACTACTGTACACTCAACTGTGACTGTTACTCACTACTGTACACTTAACTGTGACTGTTACTCACTACTGTACACTCAACTGTGACTGTTACTCACTACTGTACACTCAACTGTGACTGTTACTCACTACTGTACACTTAACTGTGACTGTTACTCACTACTGTACACTCAACTGTGACTGTTACTCACTACTGTACACTCAACTGTGACTGTTACTCACTACTCGTACAGTGAGACTGATTTGTTAGTTTTTCTCAGAAGTTCCTGTTAGTTTATATTATACGGAGAGCTGCTTGTAATATTTTGTAGGATCTTAGGAATACATTCGGTAGTGTATTAAATCTCCAAGATTAAATAGCGACGAATATTCATATTATTATGTAATACGTTAGATTTGTATAGTTAAATCCTTAAAAATAAAAAAGTGTGCTTTTTCCATAGTTTTTATTTTTCGACAGTAAATATTTTGTAGTTGATTAAAAAAAGTACAATATGCGATATCGTTATCGACAACTAGTTCACTGTCGAATGTCCCGATAACATATTTTATGGTATAGGAGGAAAAAAGCGATTACTCTATATTCCTGTTCGTTTTATAACTTCATACATAAACAAGATATTTTTATGATGTCACCCAATATTTGTCTACGGCACAGAATAGCCGGGCACATAGAATGACACAAAAAAAATTGGATAGGAATAATTAAAGTATAACAGTTGCCTCACGCCATGCAGCCTATCGTCCAATTGGCATGACGATGCCAGTTGGATCATTTCCATATTGACATAAACAGCATGAACTGTCATGCCGATCCACGTCCATACACGGTCAGTTCCAACTGATCCAATCGGTAGCATCATGCCGATTTGACTTTATTATATTAACGTCATCATTTATTATACTAATGGAACCAAACTACATCTTATTGAACCTTTAGATAAATCTGGAAATAAGGAACATACACTTATGTATCGCTCTGACATAAAAACATACCTACTACAGCTTTGACACGATTCTACCTGTGTATAAGCAAACAGTTAAAGAAATATTACATTTGTTTGTCAATTTCTAACTAAATATATATTAAAATAATATTTGTGATCAGAATATTATGTTAAATTTGTCCATATCCCAGGATATGGACAAATTTAACGGCCAAAATAAGGCCATAATATCATAAAATATAATATCCAATTTCAATCATTTTTGCATAAAATGTAACAAAAACATCAACCTCACAAACTCACATAGGTATTATTATTAAGGACCTTCTATTCTTTTCCTTACTCTAAGGTCTTTATCGAGGGTCCCCATATCTGACGAATTTGCATTGTTTCGGGATTTTATTACACAGCTTAAATAGCGCTTAAGAGGATTACTTTGTTGTCATTAAAAGTTGATATTATTCCGTGAGTAAAACAGAGAAAATTGTTTTTATTTTTGTATGTTACTAAAACTCTTGTTATTTTTTTTATTTCGCCAAACAAACCTGCCAAATGTGTAGATTCGCCTTATGATAAGTAGTTACAAGGAAAAGGCTTTGCTTCAGGTATAATTATTGAATTGAAATTCAAAAGAGTATGCACGAACAGTCGACAAGTTCCTAACGTTATCGAATGTCGATTGCATCGGCGATGTCATCATTTTCATACAATTCTCTTTCGGTAACGTTACGAATACGTACTTGTTCGTGCTAGCCCTACTGACACCAGAAGGCCGATTCTGCTATTTAAACCCTGCAATAATACTGTTACGATCCGGTCCCGGCATGTTAAAAGTGCAAAATGGTATTCTCATAAACGTCAAAGCCGTTTTGATTGGTTCAAACTCCAAAAATAACTTTATGACATCAAGACGATTGATTTGTAAAGCAATAAAAGTAAAATGAAAGTGGAAGTTAATTACAAGAATACTGTAACGATCCGGGGTTTCAGGTAAAAATGTAATTAAAACGAATCAACGCATAGCATTGAAACGCATTTTACGTCTCCTATTTGACACAACATAAGACGGCCAACTGTATGCGCTTCTGCCAACTTTACCTCTCTCACGAAATTACTTCCATGACATAAAGCGAAAGAAAAGATTACACATCAGTTAGATAATGCTAAATTGATGTACTTATTAGAGCGTGTTCCCATTACGCGATACGATATCGGATATCGCACCGATAAATTACGAAGGTATGAGAGAGACAGGGATATGTTTCAATAAAAAACATATACCTGTCTTTGTCATTAACGGCGCGATATCCGATATCGGACTTGTCATTGAAAAAACGCACTTATGCCAATGACGTAAGAGCGTTTCCAGTCTATTATCGGATATCGATGCGATAAGATGTGAAAATACTCTTCTAAAGGTTCAAAATCTATATCTAGTAGCATTGACTATTAATTGACAAACAAACAAACGCATCAAAAACCTAACCCCTTCTTCGGCAGTCGGGTGAAAAACCTAACAAAAGCTCCACATTGGCTTAATGGCTTGTAATCTGGAGAAATAACGAAAAATAAGATAGTTCCGGAAAATCCTTTCCCCTATGTATATAGTCAATAAAAACGTCAAAACAAGCGGATTGGCTCGCTTTATGGCCGCCCCATTACACGATAACAGTTACATGAGATGTGACTGTGCGTTGACTAAGGGTCAGCTCACACCGGGACGCGACGCTATCTATTTAGGTTAGATTAGGTGAGTTCAATTTTGAATAGCCATCTTAAAAAAGGCACACCGCATCGCGTCTCGGTGTAAACTGACACTAATGTCAATAAGCAAATAGCTAATTGCGTATGGGAGTCTTTGTATTTTATATACTTAATAATAATTAGAAGATACTATGCTTATTATTATTTAATAACTTATTGATAGTACTGTAGATTCTTAGTGAATAATCACATTTCACAGTTAATAGGTATTACACTAACTTTATTCACACTTTTCCACTTAATAATGGAAAATGTGTAATAAAGGTGTGTCTGAAGCTTTAAAAAGACATAATTTTTATAGCTTCAGATTAAATGTAAAAGTAAAAGCTATAAATATTTAATGTATCAATTTGCATACACGCCCGTAGTTCGCGTGACGAACAAACATCGAGAGGAAATTTTCATCTTCCATCATAATTTATTGTTAATACCGGCCAAGTGCAAGTCGGATTCGCGTACGAAGGTTTCCGTCCAAAACGGCAAAAAATTCGCGTTTGTTGTATGGGAGCCTCCTCTTAAATATTATTTTATTATATTTTTAGTAATATATAGTTTTTTTGTATTTGTAAGCGAAGATTTCAACTGTGTAGCTGTCGTGGCTTATGAGATACAGTCTGGTGACAGACAAATGGTCGGACAACAAAGTCTCAGTAACTACACAAATAGATAACTGGATATTATATGTGCTGTGCACTACTAAATGGATATTTTAAATCTATCATATTTTCAACATACTTGATCCCGACATAAACTTCGGAGCGTGTTCAAACTGAATTCTTCACAACTCCATAGAAAAATATAGAGAATTTCTTGAAAATATTCACATTTTGATATAGTCGTTGTAGTGAAAGTTTTTGTTTGAAGTATCCACTACTAGCTGAAGGCCGAGATATTTTTGTTGAAACTTTCTTACTAACTCGTGACCACGAAATTTCAAACTTGTCTGGGCAAATGTTTACGGGAAACTTTAATTTAAACTGTAAAGAAATTGCGAATTCAGTTGTTAAACTCTACTTTATATTTTTGACCAAAAAGTTTTTATAGTTAAGGATCTAAAAATACTGCTATTTTTCGTGGTTCTACCGACGTAGCATTAATGTTAAGTGGACACTTTACAATGGATGAAGCTTATACACATAACATACGAGTATAAGAGACATGTGCAATTAATGAAAAATTTGCATTTCAATAGGTACTGTGGGGTTTTTTTATTGTTGGAGAGATAAATGAAAAGTTTAGTCCCGATAATATTATACTGTCTTTTCACTTCTTACGTACATACAATGCTTAGCTTAATATACCATTTAGGTCGGAGGTTAGGACGAGACTGGCTACTTAAAGGCAGCCACAGACGAGAGGCCGATCGTTTCAGTTAGAACTGACGCCTGAACGGATTCGAGCCCATACACGGAAAAAATCGCATCCGACCCACCTGACGTCAGTTCGGCCTGAACGGATTCGAGCACACACACGGCACGATTTTGCATCCGTTCAGGCCGAACTGAAGGCAGACCGGACCATGTATGGGCCCCTTAACATTGGAAATATAATATTGAAACGACTTGGAACCAAGAGTGCAAGCATGCACTTTTGTGTGGTCCCTACATCATCCTCCTATCTATCCTATTTTAGTAAAATGAAAAAAAAAATACATTATACAAACAAAGATAATTATTATCAAAAGATAAAGATTGATACAAAATAATTATCAATAATTTTTATTACAAAATAATTTCATTGCCAAACTGTTCATTTATTAATTTTCTTCAATTAAAATAACACTGAAAATTTAAATAGCTAATTCTATGACAGAATTCTTTAATTTCACAAAAATAAAAATAAAAATTATTGTGCATTTAGACACACATTAAACTAAACAGCTTATTAATTAGAATTACTGCTTGTTTGCTTGTTTATTCAAAACAATATAAAAATAGATATATTAAAATACCTAAAAATATGATGTAGCAACCCTAAATCTACACGTATCCCTGTTGCACCGTGAGCGTGGCGGGCTGCGGCGCGGCGGGGACGCGCACCACGGTAGGCAGCACGCTCGCGCTGCTGGATCGTATCTCCTTGCGGAGCTGGCTCCGAGCCTGGCGGTGACTTGCATGCGAATGCCATAGAGCAGGGCGCCGACGATGATAACCGCCAAAACAAAACCAAGCTCATAGTATTTACTTTTTGCTGCAGGTCTACAGCTGTGCCCGAATTAATTTGAGCCTGTGCCACTGCCACGTTGTATTTTGTTTGGTAATTTCCCATTATGATAAAATATAGTGAAGTAGACTATACTGAAGCGACTTACAACTTAATTTAATTATTGAAAACTTATTAAAATACATAATGTTGTTTCAGTTGAATATGCAAGCTAGCAAATTACATAGAATAAGTTGCACAATGTCCGTTATATACTTCGATGCTAAAGTTTACGTGCCCTAGATGTAAAACATACTCTAATCTGGATATAACAAAAAATGTTCACATGAAACAGATTTGAACAAAAACATATGTAAAAAACTCTTTGTAAAATAATGTAAAAGGTAAAAACACAAAATGTATAAAGTGTGTAAATTGTACATTCTACCAAAATTCAAGAGTATTTTATATAAAAAAAAGGCTTTCTAAATGTGAAAATCATCCATACTTATGCATATACGAGCATAAATCATGCTACTACAAGCTAAACATCACAAAACTTTATTACTGTGAGTCTAGTATAAATATTATTTTATATCGAAGACCTCACGTTACGTTTCAAAGTACATAATAAATTTCAATATCAAATTTCATGTACTGCTAACATCATACCAGGAGCAGTGCAGCTCATAGTGCAGCTAATACTACAACTTATCTATGAACGTGTTTACTATAAACAATTACTATAAACTAAACTTCTTACCTACATCAAAAATCTTACGGGTTTCTTAACTACTCTCCCGGATCTAATGATTCGCTGATTCTCTGGTGAAACTATTTTATTCGGCTCCGGAGTTAAATCATTATTTATTATTATAGGTTCTCTATTTAATATTTTCAACGACATATCATCATCATCATCCGTTAGTATAAAAGCTGGTTTCAATCTATCGATTGAGATACGAGCTTCACGACCCGGCAATTGAACTTTTAATACTTTAGAATCTCGCTCTAATACTCGATATGGACCATCGTAGGGGGGTTTTAATGACATATGTACCGCGTCATCCCTTACGAAAACGAAATGACAATCTTTTAACTCCGAATTAACAAAAATTTTACGTGAGTTTTTCTTATCTCTCGTAGGGCGGTAGCTATTTATAGTCTCGCGGATTTTCTCGTCCAAGCTATATGGATTATTCGTATCTACTTCACCCGTGTTCTCATAGAACTGCCCAGGTAAACGTAAAGTTTTGCCGAAAGGCCAGTTATGCGGCGCTAGTCCCACTGTCGGTGCGCACCGCAGCACGAAGGCCTAGCAGTACGGTAGGTAATTCGTCTACCCAATTACCAGTGGAACTTCCTAAACGAGCCATAAGTGCTGCTTTCAACGAGCTATGCCATCGCTCGACCGCACAGTTGCTCTGAGGGTGATACGGAGTAGTATGACTCTTACAAATACCCAAAAATTTCATTAAATTTAAAAACAGACTAGACTCAAACTGTCGTCCTGGATCCGATGTAATCCTACTGGGGCAACCGTATCTTACTATCCAACCTTCATAAATAGTCTTAGCTATCGCGTCAGCTGTAATTTCATGTAACGGAAAATCTTCTGGAAAACGGGAAAACCTATCTATACCTAATAGAAACTAAACATCTAAATTCTTGTGGAGATGTTGGTAACGGACCAACGATGTCCACATGGATATGCTCGAAACGATTGGCTTTTGGAAATTCCCACAAATCTGAAATTACATGGCGGTTGACCAATCTTTGACATTGCACACATGCTTTAGCCCATTCTCTTACATTTAAATTCATATTAGGCCAAAAATAACTACTGAGCTACCATATTTCTGGTAGCCCTAACACCTGGATGACTCAAACTATGAACACTATTAAAAGCAAATTTTCTAAATTGTTCTGGCAAATATGGTCTTATAATACTATCATTAGAAATTTCGCAATAAAAAAAAAGGCTTACTGGAATAAGGTAATAACATTTTCTTTAATTTAATATTGTTATTGCTTCTTGGACATCAATTGCGAAACATACTCATCTTTCAGTTGAGCGTCAGCGATTTCGTTGAAGTCGAGTACAGTCGGACATAAAATTGTTTCGATTTATGATCGCGACAATGTGTTGGCCAGGATATTATCTTTTCCCGAAATATGCCGAATATCAACCGTAAATTCGCTAATAAAAAGAAGATGCCGCGCCCTTCACGGTGTTTCCCTATCCTCTTTACCTATTTTTGAAAAGGCGTGACATAAAGGTTTATGATCTGTGAACACTGTCAAAGGTCGACCTTCAAATAATTTTCTAAAATATTGGATAGACTTATAAATAGCTAGTAATTTTCGATCAAACGTTCAGTTCAGTTGTCGATATCTTTTTAGAGACGTACCCTAGAGCTTTCCATGTATTGTTAATGCTCTGGTTGCAGTACTGATCCTAAGCATGTATTAGAGGCATCAGTCACTAACGCGAGTGGAACATCTGGAAGAGGATGAGATAAAATAGCGGCTTGTTGAAGGCCGTTTTTACAATTTAAAAACACTTCCTCAGCTACTTTTGTCCACACAATATTTGTTTTATAATTTTTCTTTGCGTTAACTAAATATTTATTGAGTTCACTCTGATAAAAAGCTAAATTCGGTAAATGAGGCCTATAAAAATTTAACATTCCTAAATATCGTCTCAAATCGTTAACAGTTTCGGGTTTGGGAAAATTTACAATTGCTTCGACATTTAGCGGCTTGATACCGTCTTCGCTAACTTCGTGACCTAGGAATTCTATTCGCAAATGTCCAAAACAACATCTACTTGGGTTGATAGTGATACCATAAGTATTGAACCTTTCGAATATGAGCCTTAAATGTTCCTTATGTTGGGTTCCATTCTCGCTGGCAATAATAACGTCATTCAAATAATTACACAGAAAATCTAAACCTTGTAAAACGGTATTATTCATAAAGCGTTGGAATGTCTGTGCTGCATTTATTAAACCGAATGTCATGCGAGGAAAGTCAAATAACCCAAAAGGGGTAATAATTGCAGTTTTCTCTATGTCGCTCGGTGCTACGCTTATACAATGATATGCTCTATTTATGTCTAATTTTGAAAAAATCTTATATTCGCTAAAATGTACGTAAAATCGTGCAACCTAGGAATGGGATATCTGTCAGGCTTCGTAATTGCGTTTAACTGGCGGTAGTCACCACACGGTCTTAGTTCACCGTTCTTTTTGGGAACCACGTGCAGTGGACTAGCCCATGCGTTTTTAGAAGGCCTACAGATGCCCATTTCCTGCATAACTCTAAATTCTTCTTTAATTTTTTTGTATCTATCGGGTGGCAATGGATGGGCCCGCGCATAAACAGGGGGCCGGTCGTCTCAATATGATGTAGCACGTTATGTGAAGGCGTTTCCCTAAATGACACTGGTTTAGTTAAATCGGGATATTAACTCAACATAGCAAAATATGGATGACTCTCAACGATCGATGTTATAGAAGGCTGACCAATTTTTACAACAGGCGCTGATCTACTCATATCAGTATTCTGATCTATGAGTCTATGACGGTGCATGTCAACTAAAATTTTATGGTGAGCTAAATAATCTGCACCTAAAATTGGCTGCTTAACTCCAGCTACAATAAAATCCCAGCGATAGGGACGTCTTAAATGAATATCTAATACTATAGTTTGAACACCATAGGTTTTAATTTCGGTGCCGTTAGCGGCGTACAATTTATAATTAGCTGGCTGCAAAGATTTTAAAATATTCTTGCTCACCGGAAGCACGGAGACGTTGGCACCTGTGTCTATGAGGAAACGCAGACTAGACTTGCGATCGGTGACTGATAGGCGGCTGTAGGAAACGATGGTACAGGCCTCCGCCGGGGGGTGCACCTCCTCAGCTAGTTTCCCGACGTGGAGGGGGGGCGGCCGAACTGCTGCTGCTGCCAGCTTTCCTCGGTCTCCATGCGCATGGCTGCTCGCAGCGATAGGCATTTTGGCGAAACTTGTAGTAGTACCTGCAGAGCCACTGCGTCGATCTCGGGTTGCGGCCTCTTGTAGTTGAACGTGGGCGGACAAACTGACGGTTTCTGCTGCTGCTCCGTCGGCCTCTAGATCGGTCGTGCTCCATGTTGGCCAAACGTATATTTATCTTGGCCAAATCTGCCGAAATGCCGTCGATTTCCTGGTCTTCATAGCGTTCCGCAGCTCTTGGTTTGTGTGACACTTCTGCCAAATGTGACGTGCGAGTGGCTTCAGCGACGTTGTCAGCGATGACCGCCAACGAAACAGCCAACACCTCACGGATCGTTTGTGGCAGATGTCCCTGCCAGTGCACCTTGAGCGTGTGATCAGGAATCTTGTCGCGAGCTAAATCTTGGATGCGATGCAGTAGTTGGGAGGGTTTTTGGTCTTCCTGCTCCATTTCGCCGATCAATTTCTCTATCTGCCTGGTCATAGAGTCTTCAAAAATGTCGAGTAATTTTGACTTGAGCGCCTCATACTTTCCAGTATCTGGTGGGTTTGCCAGGAAATCCGATATTTGTATGATTAGGTTTCTAATTTATTATAAATCACTCGTGATATGGGGTAAAATTATTCGTTTTTTCACCAAAATATTGTTTACTTTATATTCACCAAACTCTTTAAATAAGTTCTCGGGGTAACCAATGTGGGGTTTATTTTATGTTGGAGAGATAAATGAAATATATTGTCCCGATAATATTATATTGTCTTTTCACATAATACGTACATACAACGTTTAGCTTAGTATATAATTTAGATCAGAGGTTAGGACGAGACTGGCTACTTAACATTGGAAATATAATATTGAAATGACTTGAAACCAAGAGTGCAAGCATGCATTTCTGTGTGGTCCCAACAGGTACTTTCGAAGAAGTTGTCGCTTGACCAGGCTTAAGATAAAAATCGCTTAACAATGCCGTTGAATCGTGCGCAACAACACATACTCGCATGTAAATACGTAGTTTAAGCAGGTCTGCAGTCGTTGCAGTCACTTTCTTTGTGTTTAAATTTTTTGTGTCGTCCCAGTGCAAAGGAAAATGTTTAGAAACTAGTCGAGCAGGAACTTTGTCGATAATGTACATTTTGTGTAAACTAAGCGGACAACTAAAATTGCCAACAAATAAGTAAGTTAAAGAACACGAAAAGTTTGTTGAACCGAGTCCCGTTTACCTCTCCACAGTAGTAATTAGGTAGCGTAATTTAAAATGCACTTATTTGAATTAAGAGCCTTTTCATAGACGACTAAGACTGCATTTTAGGGTACCGTGCCTAATAGAAGGGTTTCGCTTTTATAAGGTCACTCAGGGGACCGAATTTGACACCAAGCCAAAGTGAAATCCTTGCCTAAATGAGTAGTGCCAATTACTTCTTAAAAATCAAGCTCGATAAGATTTAGATTCTGGTCTCTGATTGTATTTTTTGTTGTCCTTCTATTCACGCTAACAAAGTACCGAGAGTTTTGTATATAAGGCAGGGACTAGTTTGTAAGTTTGAATTGGAATACAAGTGTACTAGTGTTACTTGTATCATTGAGTCTTAAGAGAATAATAACGCCCATTGAGTAGATATTTTTGAGGATTCTGTTCACTTATTAAGGTCTCTCCTCTAATTATAACTTTAACCTTGTCATAACTAATAGTGGTTAGTTATTCTGTACTAATAGTTAAGTTTTAAAGTTTATCATAATATAAGATAAGATAGAGAAGTTTATTATAAAGAAGATCTTAGCCAAAGCAGAATTCCCAATGTAACAAGCAATTATTATGATAAATTAATATCTACACTTTAAACGGGGATTACAAACATTCTTAAGGTTATTTGTAACAATTAGGTTTAAGTTGCGCTCTTAAGAAGGAATTAATTACTGTGAGTGGACTTACAAAACAACTTACTAACGGCCAGCGAGGACACACGGGGCCGTATTGCGTCGGGAAGCGCTGAACCCGTGCCAACTGTTATCTGATCGTCGGAATTAAATTATGGCATTACTTTGTTTACTACTAAATTGAATATGTTAACACCGACAACTTTGTTTAATCGTGACTATTAAACGAAGAAACAAAAGAAAATAGATCTAACGTAAGACGCAAATTAGAAAATAAATAAATAAATATCAATTCATTATACTATTTTTCAACAAATTCAGAGACTGTGTTAAACAGTTTTCTATCACTAACTATGTATGCTTTAACAAAGTAAATACAATATAGTTTATTCAAAGAAAAATGTTGGTTAAAAGTTTTTATATTGGAATCAATACCTAATAATAATTATTGGCTCCTAAAACAACATTATTTGGTATCTAATGATGGTGGATTAAAAAATGTTATCAAATATAATATAATTTATGATTTAACGAATAAAACGTATTGTGTTCGTGTAGTGTATGACTGTGTATGTAAGTATAGATATCATACTATCTGGAGTGAACTAGCCACTGATGACAGCTGTTGTCACGGTGACAGTTTAGATGTCAGTCATCATGTAGCTGCCAAGCGAGCGAGACGTGTGTGTTAGAGCACTGGCGAGCTAGTGTAAATGCGTGTTAACGTGCGATAGCAGAATACTATATACATCTGGCGACGAGGAAAAAAGGTCGGTGGGTAAATTTACATAAATATGCAAAAGATTATCGTATCTTACAAATCCGCTTTGAAAATAACAAATTAGGGAGGTAATGGAGGAACCAGTCAGTTGTAGGTACAGTCAATCTCGTTGATTGTTAAAACAAAGAATATTGTATTGCTGGCATATAGCAGAATGTCTCAATCAGGTGTCGCATTGGTTATTGTTTAAATTTTAATCACAGCCTCTTTTCTTAATCTTGTTATCTTATTCTTATTACATTTTCTATGTGCGGGTCAAGATAAGGAATGACCATTGTTGTAGTGTGCTGTTACTGTAATAAAATTCAGTAATTAAGTGTAATAAGATTCCATGGCAATAATTTTATTACAAATACAATCCTAATTTTAATATAAATAAACAACTTGTAGATTATGTCAAGAGATATATTTACAATAATTATTTCACGTTATTAAGGTTTATTAAAAGCCAACGACATTAAATAGTGGTAAGTAAGCAAGAGTCCAAACCAAAGGCCACTATGAGTGTTATGTTTAAAATAAAATCATTATAATATATAATTTGTTGGTATAAGTAATATTAGAACTAGAATCTAAATATAACTAGGCATAACTAAGCATCGTTTAGGTGCCAGTGCAACTTGAATAATTACTGTAAGTTTTGATACCATAAGTTTTATGTTAAGACATGTAGGTAATTGGAAGTGAGGCATTTTTTATTTGATGCTTTTTAACTAATGAGTACTAGCTACTTACAAAACAGAGAATTAACAGAATCAATAGTAGCAAATAATTGTTACAGTTGCCTGTAGGTTTTAAAGTGTTGAAGTATATGACCTTATTCTATTAAGTTTATACTTATTATATAAAATATATATTTCAGTGTAATGGGTAAAGAATAGTGAAAAGTAATGTAAAATGTTAAGATCAGGTAAGTTTAAGGTTTCCAAATCATAACACCAATTGCAAAATAATTGTTTCACTTTATCAGTGTTACTGTTGAGAAGTCGCATCGGTAAGGTTTGTGATCTGTAAAGATTATAATATAGTAGCTACCTGTCACTGTATCTATAGATATTATGATACATGTACTAGGCATATTGCATAGTAATGAAATGGTAATGTAAATAACCTCAGTATTTGCTTATCAATTACTACATAATATGTAATCATCATGTATTGCTAAAAAGAAAGAAAAAGGATAAACAAGTAATATTATGTTGTTAAGTACAACTTAACCTATGATGTATGAATATTATCACGTAGACACGCATGAATACTATCAAGAAGCAATGTAACATCATAACATCATATGCGTAGGTACTTATTTTGTGCGAAATAAATAGCAATGGCGCGCTTTCCAATTTGAACAATAGATACCTATAACCTAGTAAGATAAGAGTATTCTGCTACTGCAGATATTTACTATTAAACGTACCATAATAAATGAGATCTTCAAAATATTATACGAGCCCACATAATATTAGGTCTTTACCTATGAAATTGCCGTTATGTATGAAAATTTTTTTTTTAATGTATTTTTTATTTGTATTAATCGAAGTTATCACCCATGCAATCAATGCATCTTTGCCGACACAGTGGCAGTTTATTGATGCCCTTCTTAAAGAAATCAGCTGGACGGGAGGCAACAAATTCTTCAAAGGCATTTTGTAGTGCCTCTCGGGTATTGAATTTTTTTTCCGCCAAGAAGTTATCCAAATTCTGGAAAAAGTAGTAGTCTGTAGGCGTAAGGTCTGGTGAGTAGGGTGGATGATGGAGAGCTTCCAACCCCAGTTCTTGCAACTTGGAGACCATCTGCTATGCAGTATGAGGTCGCGCGTTGTCGTGCAGGAGCAGCGGAGACGAGTGATTGACCAATGCTGGTTGGAGATGGGCCAGCTTCTCCATCATTGTGTTGTGTGTGTGTGTGTATCACAGTACACATCTGCAGTAATGCTCACCCCGTTTGGTAAGAAGCTGTGATGAATCACACCGGTGCCAGACCACCAAACAGTGACCATCACTTTTATAGGGGTAAGTTTTCGTTTAGGGTTTTGTTTAGGTGCTGAACCAGGATCCAACCAACTAGCTGAGCGCTTGCGGTTATCAAACAGAATCAATTTTTCATCGCAGGTAACAATGCGGTTCAAAATTCCTTCATTTGTGTGTCTGTTGAGCAGTGCAAGGCACGTCTCGACGCGTACTTTGCGCTGGCGATCATTGAGTTCGTAGGGCACCCATTTTTCAAGCTTTTTTACCTTGCCAATTTGACTCAAATAGACCAATATTGTTTTGATGCTAACGTTTTCGACGCTGCTCCTAATTCAACCGTAGATTGTTTATCATCAGCTTCCACAATCGCCTTTAATTCGTCATTGTCGACCAGTCTTCGGACGACCGCGAGGATCATTTTTCAGGTCGAAATTTCCAGAATGGAAGCGAGCAAACCAATAACAGGTGGTGCGTTGGCTTGTAGTGTTAGCTCCGTAAACGTCGTTGATGTTGCGTGCCGCTTGTGCCGCGTTGCTGCCACGACGGTACTCATATTCCATAATTAATCGAATTTTTAACGTATCCTTGATGACGAAAAAGATTGAAATGCGATGAAAATGTAACACTAATCAATAAACAAATGACTACTTTTAGAAAAAGAATACCATTTTTTTAATATAATTTTAATTTGAAATTAGAATTATTAGCCACACAAAAATTAATTTGATTTGAAATGGCCAGTACTGCAGAACGGCAATTTCATAGGTAAAGACCTATTAATACAAGTTTTAACATACCTTATAGTTTTGATGAATAATTGTTAAAAAGCTTAAACGTTGCGTTTGATGGCTATATTATTAAAAATATTACATTGCTTTACGGTATCATAATATCAATAACACACAATTGTGAATTCCATTGTCATCTATTTTGTGACTTACAATATGTAAGTAGAATTCATATACCCACTGGGTAAGATGCAATAGCGAGAAATTTACTGGGTATTTAATTTGAACTCAATGTATAATAATATTATGCCACCAGTGGCAAACCTACAAGCGTCAATGCTCGCGCGAAGCTTAAAAGGCAGTGCCTCGCGAGTGCAGGCTTTGATGTGTGTATGTGACTCTGACTAGCACACACACGCACTGCAAGGGTAACCGGGTGGTTTGTCCGGGCTTTATTTATAAATCTGAGTCTACTGCATATGAGCAAAGCTAAAGCAAAATCAAAATCAAAGATCATTCAATTGATAAGTATGACTTCTAAGCAACAAAATTGATCATTTAATTGGTAAGGTCATAAGTTTAATTATTAAGTTAAAGGTCGTAAGTAAGACTAGCAGTTTGACTTGTTATTTTATTTAAAAACAATAAATTGTTATTACTTTTTGGTTGCTTGAACTTGCAAGAAGTTTTTGTAATATCGCCGGATATAGTCGATTCGAATTTTGTATCATAGCATGGTCCAGTTTCCGGTTCGCCTAGTTAGACAACATAACAAAACATTAAGAACACAAGAGTTGACTAGAATAAAGGAAGAGCAAATGAGCAGGAGCGAGGATGCTACAAGTAGGAGATTCACTAATATTTAGTAAAGTGGAGTTCACAAAACAAGAAAAAAATGTAAGCAAACATTGTGAGGACCGTCGTTTTGTCATATACTTATCTTATTTATTACATAAATAGTCACAGAATAGTAAACCTGCTAAATTTACCTAAAAATGGGGCTGTGCCGGTGGTTGTCAATTCATGTATCATACGCTAGATTACAATCGCACGGACTACAGTCCGTCCAAGTGAAATTGCTTATTGTCTTCGAATGACAAAGATAAGCTATTCTGGGTTGAGTGATTTATATATTTATATAATTATTTTCATTCTGACAAAATATGATTACTGTTTACCATATATTATTTAAATACGTAAAGAAAAACTTTGAGTACATTTATACGAGAATTGTGCGATCGGAGGAGTACGAAATTTGGCTGGTAAATTAAAGTTTATGTGGAGTAATGTGTAAAGAAATCTAATATTGTTTTAAATAATGCTTAGAAATAATAACAACATACACTACCTCAGTCCTCAGTTACTACCGGGCGTTTGATAGATTCAATTTTTTCACACGTTGCTGTTTGTGAATCTGCCTATCTGCCACAAGTCCATAGAGAAAGTAAATTTCTCTATGTACAAGTTTAAACATTTACATATTTTTATTATTTTATATTTATGTGGAAAAATGACCCTTATAAACTTCAAACTACAATTTATTTTGGATGAGTTTCTACCATAAGACGACCTGTAGTATGATTATTATTCTCTTTCGAGATTGTGTGTTGTTGCTTCAGTAGTACGAGGGCGGGTCAATAAGTCCGTGACTTTTGGAATAAAACACAGATTTTTTGATAAATAAATCATTTTATTTTTCAACGTAGTCCCCCTTGAACTCTATACACTTTGTCCAACGCTTCTCCAATTTTTTTATTCCTTCCAAAAAATATGATTTGTCGAGGTCCTCAAAATAGGCCTTTGTTTGCGAGATGACTTCATCATTGGAGTCAAATCTTTTTCCACCGAGCCATTTTTTCAGGTTTGGGAACAAGAAGTAGTCACTCGGAGCCAAATCTTGAGAATAGGGTGGACGTGGGAGCAATTCATAGCCCAATTCATGGATTTTTGCCATGGCAACTGCACATGTGTGCACCCTTGCATTGTCTTAGTGAAAAATAACTTTTTTCTTGGCCAAATGAGGTCGGTTTTTTTTTCAAATCCTCATTGAAGCGGTCCAATAAGTTGGCATAATATTCCCCATTAATTGTTCTTCCCTTTTGAAGATAGTCAATGTGGATTATCCCACGTGCATCCCAAAAAAACAGTCGCCATAACTTTATTGGCTGACAAACCCACCTTGGCCTTCTTTGGCGCCGATTCACCCTTAGAAACACACTGTTTTGACTGTTGTTTGGTCTCTGGTGTATTGTGATGGATCCATGTTTCGTCCACGGTTAAAAAACTCCTCCATATTGTGATTAAACAACGCCAAACCTTCCTGTGAAGTTGTTAGACGATTGCGTTTGTGGTCGACTGTGAGCAAACGCGGCACCCATCTTGGGGAAAGCTTTCTTATGCCCAAGTGATCATTCAAAATTGAAACCACTGAGCCATGCGAGATGCCTATGGCTTCCACAATCTCTTGCACTTTCAATCTTCGGTCGGCCAACACCATATCGTGAATTTTTTCGATTGTTTCGGGTGTAGAGACCTCAACTGGGCGTCCAGGACGTTCGGCATCTTCAGTGCTTGTAAGGCCACAACGAAATTCAGTAAACCACTTTTTTACCATTGAAATCGATGGTGCAGAGTCCCCATAGTATTTATCAAGCTTAGCCTTGGTCTCGGTAATGGTTTTTTTTCGCAAAAAATAATGCTTAATAAGCACACGAAATTCACTTTTTTCCATTGTTTCCTTAAGTTACTGGATAGTCTGATAAAGATAGCTGTAAAACACAAACTAACTGACGCAGCAAGTTCAAATTTTGATAGGAGTCAACTGACAGATGCCTGTTGACAGGAGTAGTGTTGCTTTTTCAGTAAGGAGGTTAGAAATTCAAAAAGTCACGGACTTATTGACCCGCCTTAGTATGTCCGTATCTGAGGTAAGTACGCTTGATGGCTTTTACAAGCGAAAGTCATGACACTAGGGAAAGAAACAAAGAGACAAGCAAGATTGTTTAGAGTTTCGTTTAAATTGAGGAAAGTGCAAGTTGAAGGATCATTTCAGATAGTTTTTTAGATGTAAGCGCTACCTTTGAGAATGGAAATGATATAAATAGTTGTAGGATGGAGAACAGAAGATTTATTATTATAACATAGAAGTCAAGAGAAAGAAATAAGAGTAAAATTCCAGTCGACTTTAATTCGGTATTAGAAATTAATGAAGATAGCGAATTGTAATATTGAATTTTAATTATAATCGAATAGGCTTGGGACTCACAATGTAAAAGTGATTTAAATTGATAATAAAGCATGGTATATCCAATATAGGTTTTCTTTCTGACAGAAGGCATTTAGGGGGTAAAACGGCTATCATCATCAGTATATAAAATTAGAAGACATTGTCCACAGCTGTTGTAAAATATCCAAATTGACATAATAAAACCGGTTTCGCAACCACTACAGAATACTTATATAATGACTTTGGGAGACTTTGAGAGACATTGGAAGGTTTTAAAAGACAAAGACTCTTTATCCAATCGAAGTGTATTCTACCTTCCTCAGATAGAATACACTTCGGTCGGATAAAAAGTGGAGCGTGGAAATAATTAGTGAATGTATTGATTTGAATTGAAAGCAGATTAGTTGTGTTTTCTAAATTATACTTTATTGGTAACTCAATATGATGTTAAGAATTGCTGATAAAACAACTATATACAATAGAAACGTTACAACATAAACATAGGGCATTATATTATTCATGGTTAATAATTCAATTATGACTGGATGCAAGTAGAATATATACATACAAAAAATAAATTAAAACAAGAAAGGGATGTAGTGTATGACTGTGTATGTAAGCATAGATATCATACTATCTGGAGTTGTAGCCACAGATGACAGTTGACGTGTCGCGGTGACAGTTTAGATGGCAGTCATCATGTAGCTGCGAAGCGAGCGGGACGTGTGTTAGAGCACTGGCGAGCTAGTATTAATGCGTGTTAACGTGCCATAGCGGAATACTACAGATAGCTTATAAAATTTTAATAAATCCGCTATCAAAATATTTTATTATTAAATTTTACGAACGCGACGTTTTAAAGGATTTTATACAGCCGTATGTGATCAATTCCATTCTTCACGTGGAGCTACGGTTTTCAGGTGTTTTAACTAATGGTAAAAGATTCAATTAAGTGCGCTTTTAGAGCCAACTTAATTATGTATCTCATGAAGTTTGAATTTAATTTTTGTACAAGTAGCTTGCTAATTCAAAAGTAACTCCCACTGGTATCTTTATATCAGAAAGAAAAAATCTTGGTTCTTATAATACTAACTAGCTTTATTGAAAAAGAAAGCAATTTCGGTGAGAGACAAAGTTTTGCAGTCTTGTTTTTATTTTTTATATATTTATTTATTTAACAACTTATTGTACACAAGAAACATTTAAAACATACTTTACATGGAAAAATGACACAAATGTTCTGCTTATTTCTAAAAAGAAATTTCCTCCAGCAGCCCTACGGAAAAAAAAAGGGATAAAAGAAAGCAGATAGATCGTGCACAATTACAAATACATTTACATATTATGTCTATACTAAAACATAAATAAAATATTATAAATATGTAATAATATATACACTATCAAAATAATTAATATAAAATACAATACCTAAGTACTATATGTATATATAATAACAGTATTTATATGGTAGATTCGAGGTAGTGCTCTTTCTAACGTTTTATCACCTTTACATATCAATTTTGTAACATAGTATCTAAAGTATCTACAACATATTATAACACAAATAAAGTGTCGGTACCATTCAGAATTATTTATTGTTTGTGACCCCATTGAATAGTGTAAATACAGGTTAGGTGTTTTTCTTCAAATTTAACCTAATCGTTTTGTTTTTAACCCGACTACGGCAAAGCCTTTCGAAAAGTAATGATTCTATCAGACTATGTATGTATGTAGTAAATATGTATGTATGCATGTTTCCACAGTAGGGCCTAAACTATAACTAAATATTTTTGGAAAGACGTGTGATTCGTAATAATAGCCCGGGTAACATAGGCTATGTAATTTACGTAGTCAGGTTAAAGTTTTAAAATAAATTTTAGTTACCTACTGATTACGATTACAAATAATTTTGATCTAAAAATAAACGATAGAATCAGAAATGTGATTTCAAATCAAAATTTGATCCAAACCAAGTGGCAAGTCGAATTCGACACTATGAGAAATATTGGAGCGTAAACTTCACTACTTCTCGTAGTTTCGTATTTGGCCTGCCATTTGAAAAATTTACCATGTATAGGCTAATAGGTCTCAAAGGTGAGGCTCCAAATTTTCCGATCCATTGCGTCTGTCCGATTGAGCCACACATGAATATTTCAGCCGCCGTGGTCCATTGAATATATTTATGAAGGCTTTTTTGCCCACTTTGATCAAATATTACTACGCCACTCGGATTCGTCTGCGAATTATGCATTTTTCGGGTCCTTGTAAAAAAAAATGGTGCATTTGTAACATACGTAATACTTTTTACTTAACGCCTCCGAGGTCCAGTGGTTAGAGATTGGCTCTCGACTCGGAGGTTCGTGGGTTCGATCCCTGCGTTGGAACAACAATACATGTTGTTTTCAAGCCTGGTTGGGACAATGCCGGCTACCGGACGCAAACGCGTCGGATGGGCTTGTAGAAAGTCAGACTGCACCTGATCTACAATCTGTAAATATTAGGTCTTTACCTATGAAATTGCCGTTTTGAATGAAAATATTTAAACGATTTTTTTTCATGTATTTTTTATTTGTATTAATCAAAGTAATCACCCATGCAATCAATGCATCTTTGCCAACGCAGTGGCAGTTTCTTGATGCCCTTCTTAAAGAAATCAGCTGGACGGGAGGCAATAAATTCTTCAAAGGCATTTTGTACTGCCTCTCGGGTATTGAATTTTTTTCTCGCCAAGAAGTTATCCTAATTCTGGAAAAAGTAGTAGTCTGTAGGCGCAAGGTCTGGTAAGTAAGACGGAGAGCTTCCAACCCCAGTTCTTGCAACTTGGAGACCGTCTGCTGTGCAGTATGAGGTCGCGTGTTGTCGTGCAGGAGCAGCGGAGACGAGCGATTGACCAATTCTGGTTGGACATGTGTCAGTTTTTCCATTACATTGTGTTCAGTTCTTCACAGTACACATCTGCAGTAATGCTCACCCCGTTTGGTAAGAAGCTGTGATGAATCACACCGGCGCTAGACCACCAAACAGTGATCACCACTTTTCTAGGGGTAAGTTTTCGTTTAGGGCATTGTTTAGGTGCTGAACCAGGATCCAAACAACTTGCTGAGCGCTTGCGGTTATCAAACAGAATCAATTTTTCATCGCAGGTAACAATGCGGTTCAAAATTCCTTCATTTGTGCGTCTGTTGAGCAGTGCAAGGCACGTCTCGACGCGTACTTCGCGCTGGCGATCATTGAGTTGGTGGGGCACCCATTTTTCAAGCTTTTTTACCTTGCCAATTTGACGCAAAAAGAGCAATATTGTTTTGATGCTAACGTTTTCAACGCCTCTCCTAATTCAGCCGTAGATTGTTTATCATCAGCTTCCACAATCGCCTTTAATTCGTCATTGTCGACCAAAGTCTTCGGACGACCGCAAGGTTCATTTTTCAGGTCGAAATTTCCAGAACGGAAGCGAGCAAACCAATAACAGGTGGTGCGTTGGTTTGTAGTGTTAGCTCCGTAAACGTCGTTGATGTTGCATGCGCTTGTGCCGCGTTGCTGCCACGACGGTACTCATATTTCATAATTACTCGAATTTTTAACATATCCATGATGACGAAAAAGATTTAAATGCGATGAAAATGTAACATTTATCAATAAACAAATGACTACTTTTAGAAAAAGAATTCCATGTTTTTAAAATAAAATTAATTTGAAATTAGAATTATTAACCAAACAAAAATTATTTTAATTTGAAATGGCCAGTACTGCAGAACGGCAATTTCATAAGTAAATACTTATTATAATATAATATCTGTAAATAAAGTATTCCACGGGAGCACTGTACTATTTCGGGATAAAAAGTAGCCTTTGCGTTATTCCAAAACTTAAACTACTACAATACCAAATTTCATCGAAATATGTTCAGTAGTTTTTGCGTGAAAGAGTAACAAACATCGTCACAATTTTTCAAATTTATAACAGTACTAGCATTTAAGTATTCAGTTGCAAAACTTCCAAAAATTTAGGTACATGAAGGGTCAATTCATACCGAAACGAAACGATACGTGACCCGGCGCTGCATTACTAAGATAGCTAAATAAAATATTTAAAAATCGATTTTTTGCACGATACAAAACAATACACATTTTATATTATGACATCAGTCATACACTGCACATGCGTTGTGCAGCGCGGTGCATCTTGACATTAGAACGTCTTACAAATAAACGTGTTGCTTCTTGTGTAATTAATAAAGTTCAATTTCGTGTAGCTATCTTAAAAATGGAGCACAGCGTTGTGTATTATCTCGTTTCGGTGTGAATTGACCCTAAGCAAGATAAAAATAATTTGGAACAACAAATTAAATAGAAAATATTCCTTCGCATCTGATACAAAAAACTATTGAAATGCGATATTTTTATTACAAAACTAACTGGTGCCCGAAACTTCCTTTGTTGTTTATTGAAAACGGAATGCATTTTTTTTTAATGAAACCTTTAAATAAAAGTAGCCTTAGCTATTCCTTATAACATCAGCTATCTGCCAGTGAAAGTCCGGTTAAAATTGGTCTGGTCGTTTCAGAAATTAGCCGGAACAAACAGACAGACAGACAATTTTTATAAAACTGATTTTACTGTTGTATTTAAGTACTTATGCATTTAGTACATAGCTGTTCATTCGAAATTACAAGCGGACACCTCAATTTTATTTATTTGTATTGAAGAATTGAGGCTAACATAATATTTTAGGCAATCTATTCTAGGACTTGCCTTCAAATTGTATTTTTTATATCAAACATCAAATATTATTCTGCATACGCAGTAATAAATTTAATTTAAGGCGAGGTGAGTCGCCAACTATGAAGTATTTGAAGGGTTGAAGGAGATGAGCGGGGGACGTGCCGCTCCCGCAAGTGCGGGGTGCTTTGCGCGAATTACGTCAAAGTGATGTGTCAAAAAGATTTGCACGACTATTGACCAACTAGAATAATGTCCAATACAAAAATAACGTCCAATCATAAAAATGTCCAATCATAAAAATGTGGTGTTTTACTTAATAGTCGTGCAAATCCTTTCGATATCTGCCACTTGAAACGTTAAAGTCATTAGCTTTTATAATCTTATTTATATTGTGGACGTGAAGTAATATCAACATGGATTTGCGTTTCGTAAAAAATCAAAAAAATAAGGATACCCTTATTTTAGGTGGATATCGTTATAATTTGAATGTGACAAATAAAAACGGCACGTCGATTTGGCCTTGTGTTAATCGATCTTATTATTCTGCTTCATTAACTTTGGACGAGGAAAAAACCAATGTGTTACGTCCATGTAAGCACACTTGTGTAGAAAGTTTTTTAAAAAATTATGTGTACCAGGTTATGAACGCAATAAAAATGAAGTTTGTGAAGATTTGGCTCCAATACAAAGCATTTATGATAAACATATGGACAAATTAAAAAAGAAAAAAGGTAAATATATAGATTTCTTGCCGGACTTGAAGGAAGTGAAAGATGGTTTATATAAGCGTAGAAAAAGACACTTGAACAGCGAGCACCTACAATACTCCAATATTTCCGAAGTACAAGTACCGGATGTTGTAGCTAGCACATTTTTGGTATGCAATGATGGCGACGATGACAAAATTTTAATATTTGCTTCGAAGACTGCAAGAAAGGTTTTAAAAAAACCGGGATTTTTCTTAATAGATGGCACATTCATTACATTCCCGTTTTACCAGCTTGTTAGCATGCATCTGGACTTAGGCTCGAATGAAAGGACTAATAACGTTGTGGCTGTTATTTTTGGATTGCTCCCCAATAAAAACGAAGAGACATATATACGTTTCTTTGAACTAATCAAAGAGCATCTTGTGGTCAAAATTGAATCTCTAAAAAGTGACTACGAAATCGCTATTATGAATGCAGCCAGAAAAGTATATCCTGATGCTAATGTTTATGGATATTTTTTTTATTTTAAAACAGCGATTAAGAAGAAAGCGAAAGCAATTGGAATGGACACTACAGATGAAAAAAGAAAAATTGTAAGGATGGTCTCGAATCTGCCGCTTTTACCCGGCAATTGTATTAAAAGAACTTGGCTATCTATATTGGAAATCAGTTTAGAAAGCCCCGAAATGACATAATTTAAAAAATATTTTGAAAAACAGTGGTTACAAAAAATCTCCATGGAGACAAACACTGACACAGACTGTTCAGAAACAAAACATCGTACTACAAACCTTCTGGAAGGTTGGCATAGACGGCTTACTGCAAAAATACCTAGACATCCGAATTTCTTTAATTTTTTACAAAAAATTATGAAGCAAGCGACTTCGTACGATTATAAAATTAAAAACAGTTTATTTTATTCATCCAAAAAAAATAGAAGAAACTCGGACATTATGTACGATAAAAAATATGAAATTTATTTGAAGAAACTTCACGAGGGCTTATTGACGCCACTGCAATTTATCCGAAAGATGATATTTTCAAAATTGTATTTTATTATATTTTGTCGTGCTAATTATCATAATGCCATTATCGTCTTATATCCGTTTAGTTTGGAAGAGGAACATTTTGTTATAGACTTTGTCCGCTAGATAAGTTTTTTTAGTTTGTCAAACCGCTATATTTGTATTTTTAATTAAAAGTTGATTTTAAACGAAAGCTCGCTGTTTTAAATCTTGTCAAACACTAACCGAAAAACCGCCCTTAGATTGGACATTCTTATAATTGGTCAATTGTATAATTGGTTTTTTTTATCATTGGACATTTTTATGATTGGACGTTATTCTAAATGGTCATTTTTCTAACTTGACATCATGGTATTTTGGACATTATCCGTGCAAATCGTCAAAAAGTGTGTACAAAAAAGTAATTTCGACAACTTCGCAATGTGCTTCATAGCCTAGCGGTTTATAGCCCGCCTGGGATAAATCGTAGCGTCCAGATTCAAATCTCATTACAAAGTAAATACATTTCATAACTTACTTGTTTTATAAATAAATAGGTAATAACACTTAAATGACTACATATTTTCATATTTTTGGTGTATTGCTCTCCGTATTTTTTTATTACCCATTTTTTTTAATCTGCACTAATAATTACAACATAAATACTTGTGCCTTTTTCATGGATGGTTTTAATAATAAAATGCAAAAATAATATTATTATAATATGATGCGGTCGAAGTACTGCGGAATATACGCACTACAACATACACATTACACAATACACATTACACACACTGACGTTCTATCTAAGACGACATTTCTAAATTTTATATTTCGCATAATTTTTCAGCGGTTACAAAATCTAAACTTGCTTTTGCCCGCAAATTCGTTCGCGTAGCACAAAGCTAAATTTTGTTACCTGATTTTAAAAAATACATAAATACACAATAAAATGTAATATCCAATAAAGGCTCCACATGAAACTTCGGTTATCTAACTCCGAAAAAAATGACAATTTCCAGTACCTAGTTTTAGTTTCTGACATTAGTGGTTTAAACCGAATAGTCTCTTCGGCTTCATCATATATATTGTAAATATTTTATTATTTAATAAAAACTAAATCAATTAATTACAACACGTGAATTTCTGTTGTCAATCATTCATTCTGTTGTCAATCTTATATCCATCTTATGTTTTTTGTTTTCATCGTGCAACAATATATCAATAATTTCGACTCTCTTACGTCAGTCTGATTGGCAGCTTGGTATGCGTATCTACAATGGAGTCATTTTAATAGGTAACATTTGACGACTGTCAGTTTTATCTTCATAGTGAGGTAACCTGCTTTAAAACATCGATTAAAGTGAATGAATCGATACGGACTTTAAACATATATGAATTTTAAAAATCATCAGGCGAATCCCTGTCCGATTATTATTTTTTCTTTCGTAAATTTAAGGAACAAAATAAGACAAGTACATAATTTACCTTTTTTATTTTTAGTATTTTTATAGTTAGTTAAAAAAATTATAAATATAATTATATTTTATTATAATCACAACGTGGTTATTAATTTAAAGTGATATTTCTTCACAAGTAATCATTGCATTCGATTCTGCTAATCAGTTTTCGATTTTAAGAGTAACACCCCTAGTGTTTAAAAAGAAAAAGGGTTAACTTTTTCTTTTATATTTTTTTAAAATTATTTTATCATTGTACTAAAACTCCGAACAGGGCTCGGGATCTCAGGTACTTTTATTAAAAAGAGGGTTTTTGTACTTTCATCGAATACAATCAATTCATATTTTTTTCTTTACCTTTTTTTATAATGTACAAATGTATGTACATGTATATTTACAAAAACCTAGAGAAACTAATAATAAAATAAATAATTAGGTATATCAGGGTACACCGATTTATAGATAATATAGATAATATATTATACTATACCTTAGAGAACGAGCATTGCTCGGAGTTAGTGCGAGAAAAAAAATATAAAAGAAAAAGAAAGAAAAATAATTTAATAGAAAGTCTGACCGGGATTCGAACCCGAGACCAATTGGTCAACAAAGCAAAAAGCTAATGGCCTACGTAGCTGCGCTAGGGTATCTGAAATAAGATGGCGAAATTACTGATATTATCTAATTAGTTTTACATGACGAAAGAAAAAACATGACAAACTAAGATCCTTATGTCGTCGGTATAAAGGTCAAGTCCGAGGTAAAGTAACTTTGAACGGACTTTCAACAATAAATTAGAATTATTTTTGAGCAGAAAAAAGCGGAAATAAATGAGATACGATAACAAGAGACCTAAGCCGGTACTGTCGGATTCCATAGATATGAAAGAGAAGGAATGACTGGTCGATATTTTGCGATGTTTCATTCGACTCGTCCGAATTATTTATCATTTCAATAAATTTATCCTAACAAATAGGTATCTTATTCTAATCGAAAATTAAAAACAACAATACCCTTCCTTTTATTATATATTACGAAATGATTGTTAATTTTCTCATTTCTTTTCACAAATAATACTGTTAAAACTCCAAGAATATCCATTTTAATGGTTATTTTATAATTTTTTTATCGAGAAAATTAGCAGAAAACGTGTTTTGAAAACGAAGGTCCACTTACAAATATGATCAATATTAACATATATTTTTTGTTGCACTAAAATGTATCTATTCAACTGAAAAAAAAATTAAGAAGCTTATTTTTACGATATATAGCGCCTAAAGTCGTTTCAAGCATAAATAATATTCCAATTATTATCGACATAATAGGTATCTTAGAACAGAATAGTAAACTCTTTATTTACACTCTCGTTCAAAAATTTACAGATTTCGTGCCTCACACGACTATCGAGCACATTGGAAATGAATCTACGGAATTCGAAAAAACTTACTTTTTTCAAAAAGGTTAGGTTACAGGCCTTAACTCGATCGTCATTGTTTTAAGCTCAAATTGTAGCTGACAAAATTGTCCAGAAGATTTTTCCTCAAAGTTTTGATATCATTCTTCGGTTCCAAAATATCGAGCGCCAAAATAAAAAATTCGGAAAAAAATGCCATATTTTTTTTGTTTTTTACTTTCTCGAATTATTCTTTTTGCACCTTACCTACAGATCTCGTGAATACGCGTATTTTGAGCCTTTTTTGAATATCATATCTTTACAACTCTCCGAGATATAAGGGGATCGTACTTTTTCGTGAAATCGGAGCCAACACTGGTGCGAACGAAAAGACATTTCCAATGTCAAAAGGCGATCTTACTGCTTACAGCATTATCTTATACTTTAAATGAGTCAATCTTGTATATATATAATCGTAATCTCGAAACCAAGTATTACAATGAAATTTAGTATGCAGAGAGTTTTGGGGAAGAAAAATCGATCTAGCTAGGTCTTATCACTGAAAACTGCGTATTTTTATGTTATGTTTATTTTATTTGTCGTGATACAATATATACAACTATAATAATATTATAAATGTGAAAGTTTGTGAGGATGGATGGATTTTTGTTACTCTTTCACGCAAAAACTACTGAACGGATTTTGATGAAATTTGGTATGGTAGTAGTTTAAGCTCTGGATTAACCACATAGGCTACTTTTTATTCCGAAATAGTGCAGCGTTTCCGTGGGATACTTTATTTACGCAGGCGGAGCCGCCAGCAAAAGCTGGTAATAAATAAAGTGGTAATAGAAATGTATTAAATCGTTTCTAAGCGCTCAAGAGTATACATGACGTGTAAGAGTGAGGTTGAATAAGTGCGCTCTAATATAATCAAGCCTAAATTGTTTGAAAGTTTTATTACTAAAGGCCTCTGAAGCTAAGTGAACCTTTGCCTTTGACTTTGGATAGGTCATCACTAAATCTCTAAGGCAATCCGGCTTTGCAGACAACTTTGTTTCAGATTCAGATTTAGATTTCAAACTTGAAGCATTTATGTAAGCATTTTTAAGGCTTTCGAACTTGTGAACGTGAAGACAAATCAATAGTCTCAGATATGGCGAACTGATGAATGCACTTTATAATATTCTGAGACACGATTTCCATGACATTCTCTAAAAGTATGTCTATGTTCTTTGATGTAGTCTAATATACTTCTGTGTCAAATTAATCGAAATTGGTCAAATCGGCCTTTTCAATGCAAACGAACACCAACAAATATATTTTTTATTTATTTTTATTTATTTTTACAATTTATGTACACACAATAAATAGGTTAACAAACATAACTTAAAAATAAAATATTTTGTACAAAGATACATCTTATTCCAAAATGGAATATCTTCCAGAAGACCTGTTTAATAAAGGAATAGGTTGACTAATGAAAAATAGATAACAAAAATAGTGCAATACTTTTACAATGATCACTTGATGCCTCATATTATAAAGATGAAATTGCACAACGCTGACAAAAGTTTTTGTCGCCTTCTCGTTGGTCTGGCAGTCCTGGTTCTTTTGGGATCCGTTACCTGAGCTTCGGTCTCAGCATTACTAATTGGAAATTGCAATAGGATTCCCTCAAAAGCTGCCATGGTTTCGATTTTACGTCGAGATTTATCAGGAAGAATTATGACGACTTTTTATATATAATATTAGTGTAGATGTCTGTGCGTCACTAGATTGTATGCATCTGCGTCGTCTACCCTTGAATCACCCTTCAGCTACCTAAATCATAGTAATAGGCTCACAGTATCGGGACAGAACCATGCGTAGCACGCTGCGCAGCTCGAAATTCTAAATCTTGCAATGAAACGTGTATCTTCTTGTGTTCAATTTTGAATAACTATCTTAAAAATGCAGCGCCGCGTCGCATCACGTCGGCAATGCAATGGCAAAAATGCTCTTACACAGGAAATCCCAAATTGCGGTAAGAGCAGCGTCTCCACGGCCCGGTAATTGCACGCTTCTTGTAGCGAAATTCACTTTATTAATTTTTCAATAGCTCGTAACTCAATCCCGTAGTTCGCAGAGATAAAGTTTTTCTTCGGGCGCGTAGGGATGGCGACGCTTGGAAACAATTAGTAATAGTTTTCGAAATCATTTATCTAACATTCTATTATCTTGTTACGCTTCAACAACTCGTTAATAAAGCTACTTGTGACGTGATTTATTTACTTTATGCGGGACACGGCGTTTTGGATAGTGCTTGGACTTTCTCTCTACTTATTTAGCACGGTATTCAACCATAGGTTGTGTTTTTAACAACGTGAAAACTCTAGAACATTAATAAAAGCCGATTTAATTACATTTATTGTGATCTCCTATATTTTATGAAAGCCCTGTTTCGATACACTAGTTTTTAGGGTTCCGTACCCAAAGATTGAAACCGAACCCTATTACTAAGACTGCGCTATCGGTCCGTCTATCACCAGGCTGTATCTCATGAACCGTGTTGGTTAGATAGAAATTTTATGTATTTCTGGTGCTGCTATATTAAAAACAGATTCAAATAAATATACATATGGGGTTTCCATACAACAAACGTGTTTTTGTACGGAACCCTTCGTGCTCGAGTCCTACTTGCACTTGTCCGGTTTCTTTTTATGTTTTTATTCAAAAATATTGAGTTATTATATATAGAATATTCAGTAATATATTATGTAAAATCTACATGCGTTGAGACTTGAATGTTCCTAAAAATTTCGAATCTCGCTGTCGCGTGACGTCACGACATACCCGGCCTTGATTACTCGAAAGTGGTTCACTTGATTAAAAATCATATATCAAACAAGGTTTGATACATTTCTTTTAAGAGACCTATTTGACGATAGATTCTCGATGGGATAGAATATTGATTTATTATTATGAACCGCCAACAAGAGTAACAATTATTATGCATGCATGTTGATTGGATTTACATTATCATGGTTATTGCACTTTTAATTACAGGCTATTACATCTCGCTATAAAAAATAATAAATATATCGGCTATGAAATAATAAAAATAAAATAGTTAAAATAAATTAAAATAATTAGATTTAAATTAATCAATGCCAAAATAGATTAAAATAACATTAAAATCGAATAATACAAATAATAAAAGATTAATGATAGTAAAAAAATCATGCTACCCTGCTTCCCATGTATGGGGATCCACACCTAAAAATCTATTATTTTTTATAATGTTTAAATAAAATCTATACACTATCTATAACTGTACCAAATGTCATTAATTAAAATTAATAATGACGCCTGGCCGCGGTACAAAGTAGGGTTATGGTATGACGTCACCAATTGACGTATCAAAAAAAAATTTCCACGGAGAATACAGAAAAGGCTTACATTTAAAGTTACTAGCGCAGAATCGAAATTAAATTTCAGAATTTCGCCGATACACATACTTATGTATAGAAACTTATCTTGCAAAGTAACATACACTGATGATAATATCTATGGACGTTTTCACACCACGTCAATCTGATCCCGTGATAAGTTCTCGAAGAACTTGTGTTACGGGTACCGGACAAAGGAAATATGTTTAATTAATAGTTTATATTAAACAAATATTAATAATTAAGATTTTTATTATATAATAAACATAATATTTAATACACATCCACGACCCGGGAACACAAAAAACAATTTTTGTTTCCCTGCGGGATTCGATCCCGCGACCTCCGGCTTGAGCGCCAACGCGCTAACCGTTGAACCACAGGGGTCATTTTTAATAAATTATAAAATTAATTATTGAGTAGTGTGAAGTGGCACCCCTACGCGTCCATTGTAAACTCGCTAAAGTCGTATTTATGTAACAGTTATATTTTGAGTTTCGACAAAGCGCCTGATTCGTTCCTTGCAGTTAAATTTCGTGTTTGCACCGAGTTTTTAACTTGCTCATGCAATCTCTTTTGAAAAATTAAATTTCTATTGTCGCTTTCCAGATATTAATTATAGTATTTTATTGTTTATTAAATGTGTTATCTAGATAAAAATAAGAAGACACTTAAAATGTCTGCTGAAATTTTGCATTAAATTTAATGCTACAATTTTATTCATAATAAACTAATTTTATACTATTTAGGGTTCCGTACCCAAAGGGTCAAAACGGGACCCTAGTACTGAGACTTCACTGTTTGTCTGCCTGTCTGTCTGTCCATCCGTCATCCGTAATAAAATTTTTTACAGATGATATATTTCTGTTGGCGCTATTGCAACAGCAAAAGCTAAAAACAGAATGAAATAAATATTTAAAGGCCACGTGATTAGTTTTGTACGGAACCCTTCGTGCGTAGATGTGGAAATGTGGTGAGTTGGTATATATGGCCAGTGGGCGGTGCAATACAAAAATCAACTTGCCACTCTTGATCTATCTAAACTTAATAATGATCTATTACGTTTTACGCACGGAAATATTTATAAAAATGTAGCAAAGTTTGCGTCAAAACTTAAAAGTCCTCGTCATATTTGAGGGATGATTTTTTTATTCACAAGACGTCAGGGGTAAAAGCTTGATAAAATAAATTGAACGAAAGGAGAAAAGCCCGTGTTAAAATGCATCTGAGGGGATGCTGAAAAGACATATATTTATGTAGACCCTGCCACCTTATATTTTTGGATAGAGTATGATGCCTAATATGCTATGACTTAGGATGTTCGGCGGGATTTGAACCCGCGACCTCCGACTCTAGCCCCTACGCGCTAACCACGGAGCCACTGAGGTCGTCAACATAAAATATTACACATTATATGAGTATTGAGTACCCATGTAAACAATTAGTTCAGAAACGTTATTATAATTATTTATTTAAACAATGTTTCATAGTTTCCTCGTCTATGAATTTATTTTCTGTATATTCTTAACACTATGTGTGTATTACTACAAAATGTGGTAAAGATATATTTTGTGCTTAAGGTGCAGATGGCTACACATTCACATGCGCCGTCTTCCCCAATATAACTCTGTGGTTGAGTAATGCATGCTGTCGAGATATCCGAGGAAAATGCATTTTCTATTTTGACATTATAATGTTGTTGGCGCTGAGATTGTCTCTTATATAATATGCCCTGTTCCTTTTGTGGAAAAATGCGTAAAAACAGTTTATACCTAACTTTTTTGTAACAGTTTTTAATGGCAACCGTAAATTTTCTGCCTACATAAATTTTAGATTTTTATTTGTACAAAACTTTTGAAATAATTTAAAGCTACTAGCTTTAAATTATCCTACAGGATGTAACGTTATTTTTTTTTATTGTTATTGTTATTGTTATTTCCTGGCACGTAATATTCATAAAGTGTAAAAAGTGAAGGTTGCATGAAGTTTACCCCCTTATTCATTACAATATTTAAGTTGACTGATTAGCTAATTAATTGTTGTGTAATTTTTCATCATCATCGATAAGTATTATAATTCATCAGTGACATAAGTGTTTAATCAGCTGCGGTCACCGCCTATAACCGGAATAAAGCGGTTTCGATGAGTTATAATTGGTTATAACCGGTGTAATGAAGTTTATAATTAATATTCGCGGGTTATAACAGCATCGCGTAATTAACTGGCCCATAATTTATTCATACATTGAAAAACAAATCCAACTGTGTTGATGTATGACTATAGATATACGCATAATTTGTGGAAAAATAAGTAAAAATTTATGCAAAAAACGAACGTAACTGCATGTCATGCAACAATCCCTTTAAACCTCCATTTAAGGGTTTTAAGAAAAAAGTTTTCATTGACTTTAATTATCTTTGAGTCTTATTTTCACACAAATTTGTAGTCTATAAAAATAAACCTTAGTAAATGGTGAAAGTACTAAATCTGAATAAAAAATTAACTCGCATATTACATTTCATATCTACTTATATATAATATACGAAAGGCAAATCTGATTGACTCCTAAGGCTAGAAATAAAAAAAATTGTACACTTATATCTCTGATGTATGTCTAGTGTGATGTAGGCATCCACTAACAAAGGATTTTTCAAAATGCAACCCCAGAAAGGGGTAAAACAAAGGTTTGAAATTATTATAAGTATATAGTTTACAAGCCAATTTCACGCGGGTGAAGCTGCGGACAAAGGCTGGTCTAATAATAATAATAAATAATATTTTTGTATAAACCCCCTTACTAATAAAAAGATAAACACAATGGATAACTTAAACAACGTCTTTGTCTGCTAAGGGACATTTGTATTTGTATTTGTATTTGACAAGATAGCGACGTTGTATTGGTAATCGGTTGTACAAATATTTTTATTTGTAAGGGGGTAAATGTCTTGGTAATAAAAAATATTGTGTATAATTAGAAACATTGTGTCTAGTTATAGTAAAACGTCGAGTTTTCACGTTATGAGTTAAAGTTTTAATTAGGAATACCGGCCTCGTCTGAATACAAAATATATCAGTTGACCTAACTCAAATTTATGTGCATAACAATTTGACCCGGACCCCATATTATGTACCTACACTTGATAAAATAATTTTAAAACTTTCAATTTTACGTTTTACACTACGCAAAACATTGTATCATTATATCCGACAAGCAAAGGATTACACTAAGTGAGGACTGTGAAGCCTATGTGGTCAAGGACGAAATACCACCATTTTTCTGCGCATTCACGTACAATACGCAATGGTTTCCATCGCACAGCCACGCATAATTGCTTAGCCTCAAGAGAAATAAAATCCTTGTTTACATAAAAAGGTTAAAAATCCCAACATGCATGTATTTGGGCTAATCGTGCGAACAAGTAGCTACTGACTTGGCACATTACCGACCAGTTTAACTTGAGCTCCCATCGCAATCACTTGCTCTCCGTTTAAGCCCACTCAAGTTTCGTCAAGAGGGGAGGTCACGATAAGGTGGTATCGTTAAGATTAGAAATTATGGATGCGCATTTGTCAAAGTCGCGCTGCGATCATAACGACCAATCGCCTGGGGCATATCCACATAAATATCAACTTCCTAATGAAAATTATGATATACTCGACACTAGATTAATTGTAAATAATAATTATTGGGAGTTATAGTTACATTTAAATAAATGAGTCAACGTTGCGTTATGGTGTATATTATGGGGATATTTTCCTGTATTTTTTTATTACATACATGAATAGTGGTCTGAAAAATAAGATTCTGAGATAAAACACAACAAAAGGAACTATACTAAAATCTAAACTATACTAAAATCAATATTTTCAAAAATACTTTGGATTATTTTAATCACTTTTGGGAGTCTTGTAAAAAAGGTCCCACACAAAAGTCGTACAAGCAGGTGACGTCACACGCTACTAATGTTGTTACGAAATGTATGGATGCATATGCACAAAATTTCTGATATCTCCGAAGTTTGCGCTTCATACACAACATAGTAAATTTTTTTGTATTTGATGTAAGTAAACTAATTATGCAGATTTTTTACACTAATGCTGTAAAAAATATTTCTACATATAATTACAAAACTACATATAAAATCTTAATTCTTTTTGCTTTTATCAAATTGTAATACCAAATTATTTCTCAATAAAAAAAACTAAATTTTTACAAGTAGGAAAATACCAAATTGTTAAGTATGTTTAGTTGTGTCAATAATATCAAGACATAAGTAGCAATATTATGTCTGTGTTAGATAATTAATGAATCCAAGGTCTATTCCATGCTCAACACCTTGATTTTCTACCCCTGTCTTTATAACGTACGTAACGTACGTAGAGCGGGGGTGAAAATCTAGGGGTTGTACATGAAATAAACCAAATCCAAGTTGATGATTTCTCATAATACAACCTCTTTTTTTATGTATAAAGTGTTTGTGTAACACTCGGCCGTTAAACACTTATGGATAAAGCTCAAAGACGTTTCCGAGAAATATTATTAAGTAAATGGACAAAAAAAATAATTATCACTTTTAGTAAATACGAGACACAAAATTTTAAGATACAAAATATTAGAATCTTCTTTCACAAATATTAAATGTCGCCAAAATTTCAAAAAATCGTGATGTGTGAACATTTGCCTGAATAAACGTACACATATGACTATTGACTATGAAGTATTCTATGAAACTGAAGCAAATATTTAGTATAATACAGTAAACTTTTGTGTTACTCAGTATACTAACAAGTGAAAGAGTAAAACCCAAATCAGAGTATTCAACACTTTAATGATAATTTATAATTAGACTTGTCTCTTCGGTGCTTGTAACAGTAATGAATCCGTCAATATGGCCGACATCTAATTTATACCTTACAGGAATAAAAGCTTAATAACATAAATCTCACTAAACCTATTTAAAGACTATCTTATAATTCTAATAATAAATTTACAATAATTTTAAAATAAGGAATTGATTTTATAATAGATTTTATAAAAAGACAATAGTATAATAAAACTATTAACTAAACTTGACATTTCATTTGACAGTTTGACAAATAAACATGACGTGATTAACATTAAACTTATAACATTAATTGTAAATTTAATTTAATAATATGTTTTAGAATAATAACCTGTATAAAGTATAAAAATTAACAATAATAATTAACAAATTTCTAACAGTCGGCCATCCTGAATTTTAAGCCTGTCCTCAGGCGATCAAATTTGTTAATAGCTACTGTTTTTTATTAACACACTAACAATTAGGTAATAATATATCAAGCTAAGAAATTAATAAATTAAATAATTCGCCTGATTAAGATTAATGCATAATATTCCACATTGTTTTTATTTTACAATTTTCGGACATCCTTTTGTAATTATTGAATGTCCCCATTCAATTAGCTTTTCATAAAAAGTATTCACTTTGCACTACACTATTAATATTTCTTCACTTCACTATTTCACTCGCACACACACTAAAATCGGGGAATTCACTACAGCACGCGCCCGGCGCCACGTGGGGTGTATCGGCCTCGGAGATATTATATGCGCACAGGGTGTATCGAACTCGTGAGCCACACTACCGCGTACGCGTACAGGGTGTATCGGCCTTGCAGCTCATGTTATATACACGCACAGGGTGTATCGAAGTCGTGAGCCACACAACCGCGTACACGCACAGGGTGTACCGGCCTTGCAGCTGATGTAAGTATTATACACGCACAGGGTGTATCAAAGTCGTGAGCCACACTACCGAGTACACGCACAGGGTGTATCGGCCTTGCAGCTGATGTAAGTATTTTACACGCACAGGGTGTATCGAAGTCGTGAGCAACACTACCGCGTACACGCACAGGGTGTATCGGCCTTGCAGCTGATGTAAGTATTATACACGCACAGGGTGTATCAAAGTCGTGAGCCACACTACCGAGTACACGCACAGGGTGTATCGGCCTTGCAGCTAAAGTCGTGAGCCACACTACCGCGTACACGCACAGGGTGTATCGGCCTTGCAGCTAAAGTCGTGAGCCACACTACCGCGTACACGGACAGGGTGTATCGGCCTTGCAGCTGATGTATTATACACGCACAGGGTGTATCGAAGTCGTGAGCCACACTACCGCGTACACGCACAGGGTGTATCGGCCTTGCAGCTAAAGTCGTGAGCCACACTACCGCGTACACGCACAGGGTGTATCGGCCTTGCAGCTGATGTATTTACACGCACAGGGTGTATAGAAGTCGTGAGCCACACTACCGCGTACACGCACAGGGTGTATCGGCCTTGCAGCTGATGTATTTACACGCACAGGGTGTATAGAAGTCGTGAGCCACACTACCGCGTACACGCACAGGGTGTATCGGCCTTGCAGCTGATGTAAGTATTATACACGCACAGGGTGTTTAAACTGCGAAGCTGCGATTGTATCAAGTGTAACCTCTCTCGCAATTACGTGCGATTCAAGCCTCATATCTAGGTTCGCTCAACACTAGTTATAGTAACACGTCATTAAAACCGGTTTATAAATAATCAGCAAATTTAAACAGTAAACATATTGTTGGTAATTCATTAATTGATGTTTAATATAATTATTTCATAATGTTATATAATTAAAGATAAAAATGCAATGTAGAATAATTCACAAAAATATTAACGTAAAAGTATGTATTAAATAAATCTTAAAACGTCATTCAGCACTTGATTCGTCGTTTAAATCATCATTATCATCATCAGAGCTTCCGATGGGTCCCAACCTTATCCACGGCTTCATTTTATCCGCCGAGTATACATTTTTATATTTCCTGCTCGAAAAACCGTCTATACTGCAGACTTCGTAACGATCATTACCTAGTATAGCAGATACCTTATAAGGTCCGCTGTATGGAGGGATAAGTTTATTACTATTGCCGACATTATGTACATTCTTTAAAACCATTACCAAATATCCTACTTTATACACATGGGCAGCACAGCGCTTTTTGTCAAATCGGGCTTTCATCGCGTTCTGTTCCTTATGTATGTGGGAAGCTACTTCTTCGCGTGCTTCTTGTATATTTTCGTTTTGCTCTAAAGTCATTGAAGTCTCATGTAAATGACTTTCGGCAATATTGACGGTCTGCTTACCGAAAACTATCTCAGCTGGGGTTTTGCTAATACCCTTATTAATAGTATTATTCAAACTCCATTGAACTTGATTTAGTTTAGTATCCCAATTGCGATCGTCTTCGGTAAAATTAAGAGCGGTTAATGATCTCAGAATAGAACGGTTATATCGCTCAATTTGACCGTTTGCCCTAGGAGTTGCAACAGCGTTTTTGACGTGTTTTATCTGGTTTAAATCTATAAATCGTTTGAATTCTTCGGACGTGAAGCTAGTGCCTCGATCGGAAACTACTACTTTAGGAGAGCCAAATAACCCTATAAATTCTCGTAAGACCTGAATTGAAGTTCTACTTTTAGTATTTCGAACAGCCCGTAACACAATAAACTTTGTAAATGCGTCAACAATTCCTAATACGTAAGTGTTACCGCTCTTGCTACGCACAAAAGGACCTACATGGTCTATATGTATACACTCGAAAGGCGTAGTAGGTTTTGGTATGGGATGCAACATACCTTGTTTTTTACCAGAAGGTTCTTTAGCGTAGGCACATTGAATACATGCCCGAACATACTTTTTAACAAAACGTGTCATATCCGGGAACCAGTAGTCTCTCCGCATCTTATCTAATGTTTTTTCGAAGGAAAAGTGACCACTTTCATCATGGCACAGCAGACAAACCTTCCATCGAGCATCACGTGGTACTGCCCATCTCAAATCATCTCTAACTTTTCTGTATATTTTACCGTCTTTTAAACTATAATTATTCATGACGTCCTTCGCTTCTGGACAATTTTTATCAAGGATACATTTAATAAGTTTTAATTTTGGATCAGCTAATTGTATTGAAAGTAACGTCTGGGTATCTAAATTTATTCTAAATATATTAACTTCAGGGTTGTCTTCCTCAACGTAGGGTAAAGAGTTGCGACTCAATGCATCCGCGTGTTGGAGTTGACTGCCAGGTCTATACTCTACAGAGAAATTGTAATCTTGCACTAGAAGCCACCATCGAGCTATGCGCGGTATTAGATCGCGTTTCGTTAACGTTGTTCTCAGCGCATTACAATCAGTCACCACCTTGAACTGCACACCAATTAAGTAAACTCGGAAACGATTTAAGGACATTACGACCGCCAGCGTCTCCAACTCGTACGAATGGAGATGCTGTTCTTCAGGAGAGGTCTGGCGGCTGTAGTAAGCAACTGCTCGAAGAGATGATTTCTCATCTTCCCTTTGTAACAAAATTCCACCGATACCATGCTGACTGGCATCAGTGTGAAGTTCAGTGTGGTAACTAGGATTGTATATACTCAGAACCGGTCTTGTAATTAGAGATTCTTTAATTTTAGCAAATGCATTGATTTGTTCTTCACCCCACCTCCAAGGAACATTGGCTCTAGTTAACATCGTTAAGGGCCTAGCTACCGTTGCAAAATTACAAATAAATTTCCGAAAGAAACTAGCTAATCCTATAAACTGCCGTATCTCGTGCGGGTTTTTAGGGGAAGGAAAAGCTAAAACTGCGTCTGTTTTCCGTGAACCTGGCCTGACTCCATTATTTGATATTTCAAACCCTAAATATTCTATATTTTCTCTGAAAAAATTACATTTCATTAAATTGAGGGACAATCTAGCTTCACGCAGTATATCAAGGACCTGTTTCAATTTGTAGATTCCTTCATCTATTGAACTGGAGCCTATCACTATGTCATCCATGTACGCGAGAACAGCCGGTATCTTATGTTTGAATAGTAGCTTATGCACCATTCTTTGAAATACCGCTGGAGCGTTCGTCAGACCAAACGGCATACGATTATATTCGTAGTGTCCGTCTGGTGTAACGAACGCTGTATAATGTTTGGAATCCTCAGACATAGGTATCTGATGATAACCCTGAGTCAGATCTAGTGTACTAAAATATTTCTGTCCTTGAAGACTATCTATTTGGTCATCAATTAATGGCATAGGATATTTGTCCTTAATAGTTTTTCGATTAAGAGCCCGATAATCGACACAAAGACGCAGTTCACCGTTTTTCTTTGGCACTAATATTATTGGGCTCGCATACTCAGAGTTAGATTCCCGAATGATGTCACTAGCTAGAAGTTCGGTTATAATTTGAGAAACTTTTTCGCGCTCTGCCAGTGCTATCCTGTACGGACGGTACGTTACAGGGGAATTGTCATGCAAGTTAATCGTCATTTCAGCTACTGACGTTTTCCCTAACTCACCAGTCGAGAACGCGAAACAGTCTCTGTACTCATTCAGTATTTCGAGTAATTTATTCACGGCCTCTGGTAACAGGGTTTGGTCAACGTTTAAATCATTATACAAAATTTGCGTAACGGTGTTAGATAAATGCCTTACATTTATGATGTAACTATTTTTAACATCTTCAGGAAATATTTCACTAGGTAAACCTATACCCCTAACTAAAATTTTGTTCTTGGCAATATGTATCTCTTTAGAATTGAGAGGTATTAATACGATGTGACCTAAACCTTTAGTAATAGAATATATTCCAGGCAATATTAAATATTCATCTCCTTGATTTAACCTAAGATCAGGTGTAATGCTAACGAATCCAGTAAAATCAGAATTACTAGATACTTCTATTAGACAATTGTGACTTACTGTAGAGTCTTGTCTAGATTTAAGGATAATTAAATTGGATTTATTAGGTAAAACTTGATAAAGAATTAAATCTTTGTCCGATTTAAATACTCTAACTGAAGAATGTTCTGTAAAAGACTGACCTATTAATATATCAGTAGGTAAATATGAGGCGGGAACTACAAATGCTGATACTTGTAATTCAACCAGGTCTAATTTTATAGAAATATTTATTTTACCTTCGGGAGTGATAACACTATTCCCAAATCCTCTTAAGGTTGGCAAATTATTAACATTTAAATCTAATTTTAACATAGCGTTCATTTTATCGCTAATCAGTGTACACTCACTTCCAAGATCGACATATCCAGATATATTAATCCCATTTACATTGACTTGCTTAAAATACTTAGCATTACTATTACCTATATTTTCATCAATAATCATGACATGTTTTGAATTAAGTTTGCTGTCCGCAACCTTTGATTTGTCACTATTATTGGTATTGTTGTTGGATTTATAAGCTAAACTAACTCTACAATTTGACTCTAAATGGCCGTAACGTTTACATTTATTACATTTAAGTATCTCTTTAGTACAATTCACTACAGTATGACCCGTTTCCCTACAATTATAGCAAATCATCGCGTGTGATAGTTTCCTATTACTCGAAGTTTCATAAGAATATTTAGATTTATTATCTTGAAGCTCGGTAAACTTGCGCGAATTATCAAAGTTACTACGATCCCTCACATCGTTCTTTTTGAATATTGATGTATCCCCCTTAATATGTGAAATATTTTGAAAATAATTAAGAACTTGGTCAGGATCACTGTATTGTGCTCCCTCTATATTCATCCTAATATTACTGTCATAAACCCCGTGGCTTAAACAGTCTACAGCTTGCCGACCTTTTAATTGACATCGATTAACTAACATAATCTTATCATAAAAATATTCTACTAATGTTTCGTTACGTCGACTTTTTCGGTTAAGCATTTCAACTAAAAGGTCAGCATAATTCTGATCACTCGGAAATGTTTTTAGTAATTTTTGTTGCCATTCCTCCCAAGTGAATTTAACGCTAGTGAGTCCATCATACCACTTTTTCGCTAACCCGGACAGTTTTGGTAAAGCGTAAAAGATAGTCTGCTGCTCTGACCATCCATAAATTTCAGCAGACTCGTTAATTTTAGCGATCCAATCGTTTATGATTTGACCTTTCGAAGCGGGGTCAAATTCGGTAATTATATTTTGCGAACCCTGCACATGGCTAGAATTATTGTTACGAAGATTACTTCCACTCTGTAATGCAGTGATCAATTGATCAAGAATGTTTTTCGAATTATCTGGCAAATTACTAGACAGTGAATTTAATACTAATCTTTCATTAGCAGGATTTTCATTTGGGGAATCTGACCTACTACGTGATCTATCGCGATTCTGCCTTCGTTGAACCGAATGAGACTTTTGTCGACGTAAAGGCGTTAGTGAATATACGCGTGACCTACGATCCGTATACCGCGAACGAGAACGATACAAAGATGTTCCGTGCGAGTCTGATTGTGAACTATGGTGTGTTGACGAAGACCTACTAACTCGGGATATGATGAGCTCGTCGTGTACGTGTGCGACTGCCGCGACGTCTTACATGCCGGCGATGGCGATCACGACGTCCCGAACTACTATAACGCGAACGCGAAGAGGAACTGCCACTAGTTGGGCTACGATGTCGCTTACGGCTTTTTCGAGTCGATTTAGTTCCATTATTTTTAGTAGCAGGACGTTTCGTAGAACAAGGTGTAGGACCCCTCGGAGTACCTTCACGGTCTGCCATATTTAACCCTCAAGTAATGTATAGACTGTACGAATGAATAGCTTTACCGATAATAATATCACAGATTAACCAAGTGATTGTGGGTATTTAGAAAAATAAAAAACAATCTGTACCAAAAAAAGAACCATGAGTTTTTGTAATATACTAATGGTTGAGTTAAACCGGCGAAATGAGATAAATAACAGTTAAAAGCGACCCGAGACAACTAGAAACAATCGCAAAACATCTGAAAATATTCACTTTGTTAATGCTTTTAAAATATTCTAAATTTAACGAACATCCGTTAATACGTATTAATTTTCAATATACCAAATACACATATTCAAAAATTATATAATAGAACAGTTTCTCAAAAAGTAACCTTTGTTTTACTAACTTCTGCCTACTAATACTCAATTGTAGGGTATTATAGAATTTTATTTTATTTTATTCATACTTTGCGTAAGGATTATTACAGTGTAATAATAATAGGTGAAATCATTTATGCACTGTACAAGCTATAATAATCGCAATTCACTTTTAATTTCGACCGTATAAAACAGTTATTATCACTTACCGATTTTCGCGCGTCTTTCTATACATTACCAAATGTAGGCCGTAGGCACTCTTTATCCACCACTTCTGATTTGAAAGAGTAAAACCCAAATCAGAGTATTCAACACTTTAATGATAATTTATAATTAGACTTGTCTCTTCGGTGCTTGTAACAGTAATGAATCCGTCAATATGGCCGACATCTAATTTATACCTTACAGGAATAAAAGCTTAATAACATAAATCTCACTAAACCTATTTAAAGACTATCTTATAATTCTAATAATAAATTTACAATAATTTTAAAATAAGGAATTGATTTTATAATAGATTTTATAAAAAGACAATAGTATAATAAAACTATTAACTAAACTTGACATTTCATTTGACAGTTTGACAAATAAACATGACGTGATTAACATTAAACTTATAACATTAATTGTAAATTTAATTTAATAATATGTTTTAGAATAATAACCTGTATAAAGTATAAAAATTAACAATAATAATTAACAAATTTCTAACACAAGAAACTGATACAAAAGGCCTAAAGCGATTCTGAAAATAATTAATTATGTACGTTTACTGTTGCAGTAAAAATCATGAATATTACTTATGTGAGTGAAAAACTAGAAAAATATATCATGTAAAAGGCAATTTTGATATAGTAATTGTTGAATATTATATATATAATATATATAGTTTAAGTAAATACAAGTTTATTATAAGTCGATATCAAAAACATTACTTTTATTGATTTCTTAGGTTTACGCGAATATTGTTCATTGTTTTAAAAACTTACGGATTGTGTCGCGGTGCAGTCCTCCCGTGACCACGGCTACTGGAAAGTAGCCGAAGCGTCGGAAAAAAAAAGTGCACCGCGACACAATCCGTAAGTGTTTCAAACAATGAACATTACTTTTAAACATACTAAAAACTACAATAAATTACATATTATCATACCTGTAAATACGAGAAACGACAATTATGTTTATTGTTATTCCTCCAGTAGGGTATTAAATTAAAATCTTTTGTACATCTTTATATTATTTGCTTTTAACATTTTTCCATTTTAATAAAATTTGACAATCTCAATCAGACTTCAAAATAATTTCTTCTTAAAGGCAGCCACAGACGAGAGGCCGATCGTTTCAGTTAGAACTGACGCCTGAACGGATTCGAGCCCATACACGGAAAAAATCGCATCCGACCCAACTGACGTCAGTTCGGCCTGAACGGATTCGAGCACACACACGACACGATTTTGCATCCGTTCAGGCCGAACTGAAGGCAGACCGGACCATGTATGGGCCCCTTTAAATATTTAAATATCTAGCACATAACACTACTCTAAATAAAAACTTAGTTTATTATTTTCAACTCCCCCCTGCCCCTTCAAGGGAAAAAAATCTATTGTTTTTTTTTAAATCTCACCTCTATCTAAAGTAAAATCTCTAAATCGAATAAGGGTACTGGAATGAGTTTAGTAACATGAAAGAGATTTGATTCAGTTTTTCTATGACCTGTATCTATCCTATATATTATAGAATTAGACACTTTTTCGATTATTCGATATGGTCGAATATTTAATTCATCAAATTTTGATCTATTTAATATATTCCCATTTTCACCATAAACTAAATCTCCTTCATTAAAATTCTATTGTTTCCGATTTCAATCAAATAGGTGTTTGTTATAATTATGAGATTTTATTGTATTATCATAAGCAATTTTCTTATCTTTTATCTAATCATCCTTTGATGTGCTGCTTCTCAATTCCTTTGGTAAAATTGTTACGTCATTTGTTCTATATAAAAGATATTTTGGTGAAAATCCTGTAACTGTGTGAATGGTCTCATTATATTTACTAACACACTCTTTAGCTACGTTTGTCCATGTTTTTTCTAGCCTTTTTCATTAATTTTACACCTGATTATATTCACCAATGTTTGATTAAGACGTTCATTTAAGCCATTAGAGAACGGACAGTTAACTGCTGTAAATACCACGGGTATATTTTTGTCATTAAAAAATGTTTTGAAAGTACTTGAATTAATTTCCGGATATTGATCAGTCAAAATTATACCAATTTCATCCGTTTCCGTTGTATTCGATAATAGTTTAATGAAATCATTAGCGGTTTGAGTTTTTGATGTAACAATGAATGCAAATCTAGTAAAATGGTCCACTAATAAATGTAAATATTTCTTTGATGATCTCGAACCTCCAAATCCTCCTATTGTGTCAATAGACATTATATCAAAAGGTTCAGTGGCTGGTCCTAGATGAGACTTATTTTTTTATACAAATATCACAATTTCTGCAAATCTTCTTTATATATTGGATAAATTTCTAATTGAATAAAATTTACCAACAGTATGACACATATTTTTATGGATATTTTTCAAAAATATTAAACTTAGTTCCTCTGATAAAATTATTTTATCTCGTTTTCCAACATTTTTGAAGTATACGTTTTGCTTATTTATAAATTTATCTTTTTTTTCTTGTATTTCTTTATTTCTTTCTTGATCTTGTAAAAAGATAATTTAATAACTTAAATCTTTATCATATTAATTACTTAGTTGTTCATCTGTATTTTCATCAGAATTCAGTACTGGGTTCCTACTTAAACAGTCTGCCTCTAAATTATTTTTCCCAAGAGAGTTGAAGATAATAAGATAGGTCACCTAGTTCTTCGTCGGTTCTCGATTTTAAATTCATGTTTTCCAAAGGTTTGTGATCTGAAAAAACTGTAAATAGTTTTCTTATTAACCAATATTGCCAATACGTTACCGCTTCTTTTATTGCCAATAGTTCTAAATAAATAGCTTTCTTTTTCTTTTGAGTTTCGGTTAATTTCTTCGAAAAATAAGCCACAGGTTTTTCTTCACCATCTGGCTGTAGCTGTTTTAAAACAGCACCAACTCCTTATATATATGCGTCTGTATAAATATCAATAGGTAAAATTTGATCAAAAATCTCCAATATCGGTTTTGAGCATAGTAAGTTTTTTATCATCTCAAAAGATTTTTGGCATTCATTAGACCAAAAAAAATTCTGCCCTTTTCTTAGTAACTGATGTAAAGGATCTTAAATTATTGCTTTTCTTGGGATGTATTCATGATACATATATAGTAAATGTAGTATAGTATAGCATAGTATATATAGTATATTCTTACCCTTTAAATTGTCTAACATTCTTCTGATTTTTAGGAATTGGAAAATTTTGCACTGAAATTATATTATCCTTTAATGGTTGTACGGAGTTCTTCTGAATTATGTGTCCTAAATATTTTACAGAACCTGAGGCAAAAGTGCACTTTGTAAATTTTAAACGGAATCCTTCTTTTACTATGGCCTCCAGCAACTGCTTTATGTGATTGATATGTTCATCGAAATCCTTTGAAAAAATTAAAATATCATCAATGCAATTAACCGTAAAGTCAGTAAGTTTATATTTTCTTAATATGTTGTCGCTAGTATCCTTTGAAAAATTGCTGATGGCGTTTTCAAGCCAAAGGGAAGACATGTCCACTGGTAATGTCCTTCTTGTGTTACAAACCCAGTTTATTTTTTATCTTCGACTCGTAACGGTATAGACCAAAAAGCTGAATTTACAACTCAAGATGTAAATCTTGAGTTGTAAAATACTTGCAGTTCCTAGTCTTTATCACTAAATCTTCAATTAACGGGAAAGGTTGAACTTGTGGTACTACAATTTTATTCAGGTCTCTAAAGTCTATACATAATCTTGTTTTTTTATTATCTTCTTTTTTAAATGCTAATGTTAGGGGTGCTGCAAATGGACTATAAGATTCTTCTATTAGCTTATTATCTAGCAATTTTGCAATCTGCTGTTCTATCTCCTTTTTGTCTTCTATAGTGCATCTATAAGGCCTCTTGCTGCAGTATATATCTACTAATAAGTCTATTCTAGCTTCATATCCACATACAGTGCCAATATCATATTTATCTTTTGCAAAAACAGATTTATATGTATAAATCAGTTTATTTATTTTATATTTCTCATCTCCTTTTTCATTTCAATAACATCTTCTTTTACGTGTTCATTGAAATTTATTTTAATATCTTCAATATAATTTCTATCTTTTTCTATACTTATATCTTCGTTTTGTATCATCTCATTACTATCATCATAATATTTTTTCTGAATAAGTTAGATCTTTAGTTTAAATTAATCTAAATGTCATTAATCTAAATACAGAAAATCATACTTGAAATTCTTTTCATCGATAATGTACATATACACCTCTTTTTCCATTTCAAAAATCTTAATCCTTAACTTTGTCAAATCAGTCGTCTTTTGGACACCATTAATCGTTAATAGACTTGCCTCATTTATATTACTTCTTTTATTCTTTAATTTAAGAAATTTTGAGTTTATCAAGGAACCTGAATCATAAAGTCCATTTATTTGTAGTTTTCGATTTACCTTAAGTTTGAAAGTTATTAATGGTGTCACTATTAGTTTTTTTTTGCTCTGTTTCATTTAACTCTGCCTTAAATACAGAATTGTTTACATGTCTAATCAAATTTATTTTGAAATGATCATCACCTTTTTTTCTAAACCAGCATAAAGCTTCAGGGTGATATGTGACCTCTTATTTAAGTTTTTGCAAAATTTACATGCATTTCTTGTAGCTTCGGCTCGGTAAGTAGATCTATAGGTTCTCTTTGCAGTGAATATTCTTTTTTGTACCATATGTTCATACCTTCTTACCTCATTGAACAAATCAACTGTATCTGTTAAGATCTCTCTATCAATATTATGCAATATATTTTCTGGTAAGCCTACTGCTATCAGGTCTATTAAGGTGCCTGCGTCAATTGATGTTTTCGTTTCAAGTAGAAATTTTTCTTTTCTTATAGCGTAATCTTGTAGAGAACCGTCTTTACATTTATATGTTAAAGCAAAATTATCTGGATTCCACCCTTTGTTCGCAAAGGTTTCGCAAAATTTTGATTTCCAGGCAGACCATTCAGAGTTTAATGTTAGTTTCATAATCATTGAGTTATACCAATCTATGCAACTCTTATCCATAAATAATCTAATAATCTCTATTTTCTTTTCATCAGATGTCACATCAAAACGCTCACATTCTCTTTCAAAGGTGTCAATCCATAAGTTTGCATTCGAATTTATGGTTGTAAAATTTTCAATAATAATTTTTTGTGCAATGTACTTAAGGTTGCTATGTGTAGTTTCTTGTGCGTTTACTACTACATTTTGAAATAAATCTTGAAAACTATTTTTTTCGCCTTTTTGTGCTACCTGTTCATCAATTAATTCTTCCAGATATTGCTCTCCATTACCATCTTCATCTACATAAATTTTCGTTAGGTCTTCTGTCATATTAATCCAACGACGACGTTATAGAGATTATATTTGACTTTTTTTTTAACTATTTTGTTTCTCTGTAAATACGAGTTTATTATAAGTCGATATCAAAAACATTACTTTATATATATATATATATATATATATATATATATATATATATATATATATATATATATATATATATATATATATATATATATATATAAGATGATATGGTTTTTATTTGTAGTGATTAGGACGACAAGGTTAATCAAAACAAACTGAGTTTCTCTGTAAGAAAAGAAACGACATTTAATGTTATTAATTACAATATCGATCCTAAAACACAATTATTAACTTATTACAAATAAAATTTAAATGAAAAGGTACTTTGACACTAATGCTTTCTCATAATAGGCCAGATCCGTCACTCTAGACTATAGAGTATAAATTCACAATTCTGCCTCGATGGCGCTTGATGCGCGGGAATATTCAAAAGAAAATCACATTTTTCTTTACATCTCCCCCTCCCAGAGAGTATTATAATAATGCGATACGACTATCTATTCTCATGGAGGTCTTCAAACGCAGGGGCCGGAGTTAGTTTCGAGATGTGGAAAAAGTTTGACTCTGTTTTCTTATGGCTTGTGTTAATCTTGTAAATTGACTTAGATATTTTTTCTATTATTTTATAGGGACCGATTCTTAGTTCGTCGATTTTTTTTCTATTTAGTTTGTTTCCATTATCCACAAAAACAGTATCACCCACCTTGAAATCTGCATGTCTTCGATTTTTATTGTAAATTGTCTTATTGTAATTATGTGATCTTAATGTATTTTCCAAAGCTTTTTTCCTATCTTGGATCAAATCATACTCGGTCCTTTTAAGTTTCAGTTCATTTGGTAAAATTGTGACATCTGTACCATTTAGAAGGTACTCTGGAGCATATCCAGTAACAGTATGTTCAGTTTTATTATAGCTCTTTACACAATTTCGTGCTATAGTTGTCCATGCTATCTTAGCGTTGGTTTTATTTATCTTGCATCTGATTTTATTAACTAACGTCTGATTTAGTCTTTCATTTAATCCATTTGAGAAGGGCGAGTCTACAGCAGTAAAAATTATCGGAATATTCTGTTCTTCCAAATAATTTTTGAATTCTTTAGAATTGATACCTGGATATTGGTCTGCGAGAATCATGCCAATGTCGTTAGTTTCCGCACAGTTCCTCACAAGTTTCGTGAAATCATTTGCATTTTGTGTGCTTGATGTCAAAATGTATGCATACCTTGTGAAATGGTCTGACAGTAAGTGCAAGTATCTCTTTGTTGATCTTGAGCTCCCAAATCCTCCAATTGTATCAATAGAACATATCTGAAAAGGTTTTGTGGCGGGACCCAAATGGGACATCAATCCATATTTGTTTTGTCCTCTTGATTTGTTCTTAATACATACTATACAACTTTCACAGATTCTTTTTATGTTTTTTGTCAAATTTTTTGCTGTGTACCATGAGCTAATCATCATTTGCATTTGTTTAATTCCTATATGACCCAGATCTGCATGTACATCTTTAATAAATTTTATACTGAATTTCTCTGATAGGATTATCTTTTCATTTTTCTTAACTATTTTGTAATAAACATTATTTTTTGTTATTAACTTATCTTTATTACACTGTATCGTATCATTTTTACCTTGGTCTTTTAAGATATCCTCTAATGTTATTATATTGACTATTTTCAATTGTTCATCCAGGTTTTCATTTGCTTCTAGGACTGGGTTTCTGCTTAGACAGTCAGCTTCGATGTTGTATTTTCCTGGAGTATATTTAATTTGGAAATCATATTGTGATAAGTAGTATGTCAGATCTCCTAGTTCTTCATCTGTTCTTGATTTTATGTTCATATTCTCTAAGGGCTTATGATCTGAAAAAACAGTAAACTTCCTACCTATCAACAGATGTTGCCAATACTTCACACATTCTTTAATTGCTAGGCATTCAAGGTATATAGCTTTCTTCCTTTTTTGAACTTCATTCAGTTTTTTCGAGAAGTATGCCACTGGTCTCTCTTCATTGTTTTCTTGTGGCTGTTTGAGGACTGCTCCTACTCCTAGAATACTGGCATCTGTGTATATGTGGATAGGTAAGTTTGGATCAAAAATGGTCAATATTGGGTGAGAACATAATATTTGTTTCATTTCATTGAATGATTCTTGGCATGTTTTAGTCCAGTTAAAAATTTGTCCTTTCCTTAATAGGTTATGTAGTGGTTCCAATTTTATTGCGATTCCTGGCACATACTTATGATAAAAGTTTATTTTTCCTAAAAATTGTCTCACATTTTTTTGTGTTTTTGGAATAGGGAAATTTTTTATTGATATTAAGTTGTCTTTCAGAGGTCTAATTGAATTATTCTGTATTATGTGACCTAAGTACTTAACTGAGTCGGATGCAAATTTACATTTAGAAAATTTTAGTCTTAAACCTTCACTTTTAATTGCTTGAAACAGCTGCTCCAGATACCTGATATGTTCTGAGAATGATTTTGAGAATATTAAGATGTCATCGATGTAACATACTGTGAAATCTCCAAGCTTGTGTTTTCGTATTATATTACACATTATTCTTTGAAATATAGCTGGGGATGTCTTTAAGCCGAATGGCAAACAGGTCCATTGAAAATGACCATCTTGGGTGATGAATGCAGTCTTGTATCTGTCTGTGACACGCAAAGGTATTGACCAAAACGCTGAATTCAGGTCCAGTGTAGAGAAATACTTGCAATCTCTAGTTTTTACGATTAGGTCCTCAATGAGGGGAAACGGTTGTGATTGTGGAACAACAATCTTATTTAGGTCTCGAAAATCTATGCACAATCTTGACTTTTTATTTTCGTCTCTTTTGTAAGCCATAGTAACTGGAGCTGCAAACGGGCTATATGATTCTTCTATTATTTTTTTTTCTAATAATTTTCCAATTTGGTTCTCAATTTCTTTTTTATCTTCTATTGTGCAACGATATGGCCTTTTACTGCAATATTTTTCTATTGACAGATCAATGTGTGCTTCATAATCTGTAACCATTCCAATGTCATATTTGTCCTTTGCAAATGCAGATTTATTTTTCGAAATTAGGTCGTCAATTACTGCTTGTTGTTGATAATCTAGATGATTTACCCACATTTTAAAATTTTCTCTATTGAAGTTCTCGTTGAAATTTACCAAATTGTCTGACTTTATTTCCTTAGAAATGTCAATACTCGATTTATTTGTTTCCTTAGAAACAACTTCAGTTTTTTGTATAGGAATTTTTTGAAAGATTTCCAAGTTTTCATTTTGAACTAAGAAAAATTCTTTTATACAGTCTAATCCGATTAAAAAATCGTAATCAAAATTATTTTTGTCTATTACAAAAACATTCATTTTTTTCTCCACATTAAATATGGTTATATCTAGTGATATTAAGCCATTTGCCTTTCTAACGCCATTAATTGTTTTTAAATTAGTATTGCTTGAGTAACTTAATTCTTTGTTGTTTATCCTCAATAACTTTGAGTTTATCAATGACACATTTGAGCCAGAGTCATAGATTCCATATATGCTTATACTCTTATTTAATAATAATTTTACTTTAATTAATGGCGGCGCTATTAGTTTTTTGGTTCTTCACATTGTAGTTCACATTCCAATTCTGAATTATTAATGTGCTTTATTTGTTTATAATTTCTGTCTTTTCCATTATTAATTTTTGTTTTGAACCAACAGGCATCTTCTGAATGATATCGCACACCTTTTTGTAAACTTTCACAAATACTACATTTTTCCTTCGTTGGCTTATCATCTTTTTTTTTAATAAATTTCTTCTTTGCAACTAAATGTTCTAACTTGCCAAGTTCATTAAATAAGTCTTTTGTTTCTGCAATTTCCTCTTTGTTAATTCTATCTGTTATAAAGTCCGGTACGCCAGCGGCAATTATGTCAATAAGAGTCCCTTGATCTATTGTTTTTCTTACTTCTAGTAGAAGTTTTTCTTTTTTGATGGCATATTCTAAAAGAGACCCTGATTGGTATTTGAAAAATAAAGCATACTTGCTTGTAGACCAACCTTTACTGGCATAGGTTTGCAAAAAGTTTGATTTCCATTCAGCCCACTCCGATTGTAAGCTATGTTTGATCATCATGGAAGAGTACCAATCAGTGCAGGATTTCTCAAGAAATAATCTGAAAATTTCAATTTTTTCTTCCTCTTTTACTACGTCAAACCTTGTACATTCTTTTTCAAATGTTTTCATCCAGTTATATGCATTTACACTTTTTCCATCAAATTTTTCAATCACAAACCTATCGGCAAATTTTTTTATACTTTGTTTTTCTTTGTTTTGTTGACTTTCAATCAATTTTTCCAGAATTTTTACTAAAGGTTCATCTAAATTCTTCTTATTGACAGTAGCTGACTGTTCCTCGGTGATATCCTCAAGGAATTGGTCTTGGAAAATCATGTTTTCATCTTCATCACAGTATGTTTGTAACAGATCATTTGTCATTTTTATCCATACGCTTCTGCTTTGATATCTTTTCTTCAATGTATTTTTCACTGTAGCGAAAGCTTTAGAGGTCTGGATATGTTTGTGATACTGTGATACTGCTTGATATTCCTCCGGGATTAAAAAGACTTTGTCGTCTTGTGTGGTAATTGAGGTTATGGCAATGTAGTTTGTCTTACCGTCTATCAATGATTTAACTTGAAAAGTAAATTTTAATTTTTCCATTTTCATTTTGACAATAAATGTCGTTTTATAAGATGATATGGTTTTTATTTGTAGTGATTAGGACGACAAGGTTAATCAAAACAAACTGAGTTTCTCTGTAAGAAAAGAAACGACATTTAATGTTATTAATTACAATATCGATCCTAAAACACAATTATTAACTTATTACAAATAAAATTTAAATGAAAAGGTACTTTGACACTAATGCTTTCTCATAATAGGCCAGATCCGTCACTCTAGACTATAGAGTATAAATTCACAATTCTGCCTCGATGGCGCTTGATGCGCGGGAATATTCAAAAGAAAATCACATTTTTCTTTACATATATATATATATATATATATATATATATATATATTGTAAACTTAACGCGAATGAAGTGTAATAAACAAGGTACCCGCAGTCGGACAGTGTAGGTACGATATCGACAAAGTTCCTGCACGACCAGTTTCTAAACATTTTCCTTTGCACTAGGACGCCATTAAAATATTTAAACAGAAAGTAAGTGATCGCAACGACTGCAGACGCGGTTGATCTACGTATTTACATTGTGTTTGTGTGTGTGCACGATTCAAAGGCGCTGTTAAGCGATTTTCACCTTATGCCTGGTCGGGCGGCAATTTATTCGATAATACGATATGTACATTGAAGATACTCCTTTGTAGCGACTACAGTAATCGATGATTCTAATGGTGGGGTTGAAGGTTTATACGCATGAACCCTTGTAATCCTATCCCACTTGAATTTTTACGAAATCTTCAAGTAAGCATGCGGTCATATTATATTTATGAAAATCTTCCAGTGCTTCCACGTTTAAAGAGGTATTTACCGTGACAACACATTAACAAGTATTTGAGTTTTAGATTCAATTAGGTTTTACCCCCAGCGTTGCCCACGTCATAATATAAGCTTTTCTCGTGAATTACTCTGACTGGATGAAAACTGCAACGAAATCATTGGATTTCGTTCGAGCTATACATTGGTATAGCTTACAAAATTTATGCATCCAGACACGAGATGCTATATAAGATAGAATTCTATAGTCAAAATAAGAAAAGAAGAACATATATTTATAACTTTGCACTGATTTATCATAGAATTCAACGACACATCGATATCACATCAACAAAGAAAAATCGGAGAACTCCACTCCGCGTAATTGACAAATGGGAGTCTTCCTGATATCACGTGACGAAGGGGCTGATGTTTACACGGCTTAATGTATATTGTGAAATACGAATACTTGGATCATATGAAGGGTGTGTATTGAACGAGTTATGTTTCTTTGTATTCAGTCACTTCGGTGCCATCTGTAAGTACTATATTTGTCTACTGCTGAACGAAGACAAACACGGACGTAAATTCAGCCTACGTTCAGCATTGAACAGCGATAGGCTAATGGTGATGATGATATTTGTCTAGGGGCCTGTTTCACCATCTACTGATAAGCTTCAGATTGATTACTGGCAAATTTTGCCTCTGTCACTCAGTATAAAGTAAGCAGCGAGAAAACTTTCGGATAAGCTATTCAACACTTACTAGGCGATTCTGAAACGAACCCAAAAACAACCCCAGTATAGGTACAGAGTGTTAAGTGTAAGTTTTTATTTTCGCATTCGATCGTGAGCGCGTTTGGCGTTTACTAGGAATTTGTATGTGATTTGACCTAGTTGTCGCGGTTACAACTAGGTGACGCTGTACAAATCACATACAAAATCCTAGTAAACGCGTAACGCGCTCACGATCGAATGCGAAAAGAAAAACTCACACTTAGCAGTTAGTACAGGAGACATCAAAAACTAAACAACTTACTATTTTTAAGAGAGGGAACATTATACTATTGCCGTTGCTACGGCTACATCGTACGTAGCACCCAAGCTACGGCGTAGGGTGCTACGAGATTATATAACAGAGCTACGAATATGATTCTGGGATTATTAATATTGTTACTAGAAGTCGCCCTGTTGTCGATATTTCCTCATAATATTTAATTTATATAATTTTAAGTTTGATCTTAATAGTCCAAGTGTCGTTTTGCCACTTACATAGAAAAATTGATGTGACAGTCTGACAAACGACAACGTGTAACAAAATTGTATCTATGAAACGCACGGCAGTGTGTGTTAATAGTCCGAGGTAGTGTGCAAATAAAAATGTTTAGATACAGGTCACATAGGAACTTGACCGTTAATGTACATGTCCCACACGAAACACCTCAACTAAATATTAGATTGTAATACAATTATTTTCGTTGTAATTGAATGAAGTCTGTTGAAAAAATATCAACCACAAATCGAAAAGACCATTAGATTGTACAAATTTCTTTCACATTTTGTTTCCTGTAACTATTAATTCAGATCCATGGTGAAGTGGAGATACATGAATATATTGTTAATCATATTTTATATGAAAATTCGTTGAAATTAGTTAAAATAATATAATATGAAAATTTACTCACGTCCTGTATATATGCGACCTGTGTGGTTGTAATGTAGGTGTAATTCCGCTTGCGACTAGCCTAATCTTGTAAATTTGCTATTGTTAAAATTGTTTCATAGAAAAAGTCCAATGTCCTTTTAGTATCACAATTACACAAAACACAAGTTCTAGTACTAAATATACCTGGTATTTTTATTATTTTAATTTACTCGACTGAAACATAATTACCTCTTTCGCTCTGTATGTTATAATTTCACGCTTATTAATTTGAGAAAAATGTTTCACAAAATAATGTTTTTGTTCTTTCACATTATATTTTGTTCGTTTTAATTTCGAGCGCGAAAAGTTCGGACGATTAATGTCGGTATGTAGGTCGGCGGTAATGTGTAGCTTGACGTATGGCTCAGTGGCTTGAACGAAACTACTACCGTACAAAATTTCATCAAAATTCGTTGTGTACTTTTTGCGTGAAAGAGTAACAAACATCCATCCATCCTCATAAACTTTCAGATTTATAATAGTAGTAGAAATGTATCGAGCTCGACGTTTTCTTTACGTCTGTCCTAGTATTTACTCTATCACAGTACTTTTGGCTTTTATAGTCTCAGCACATCTCCATCGTGCGTGACTTTATTGAGGAGTATACATTTGTAGGGGGCGTTTCTAGTTGGTGTTGCCCTAGAATTATTATATCGTACTCGTCGTTTTCCGCTAATGAGTGGTTTTAATTATTATATCTCTAGAATGGCTCTATGGCAACTCCGCAATAGCGTTTCACGCTAGTACGGCCCCAGTATCACTCTATCGGCTGCGTTCTTTTCAATTTACTGGGCGACAAGTCGACGCCGATATTTCATTTTATCTCGTCCAAATGAAATCAGTTTGTGCTGTGGTCAGCCATCATCATCATCACATTCATAATATCCATTACATAGCTCCATACGTTACGTAAACATTGTGTCATGTGGAAATATGGTCTATTAGTAAATCATGTGGAAAGATAGTATATTAGTTACCCATTTGACGCCTCCGTGGTCCAGTGGCTTACAGCATGGTTCTCGACTCCGGAGGTCGAGGGTTCGATCCCCACGTTGGAACAACAAAAAATGTTGTTTTCAAGTCTAGTTAGGACAATGCAGACTGATCACCTGATTGTCTGACAAGAAAGATGATCCATGTTTCTAGTGGGCATGTGAAAAGTCGGTCCTGTGCCTGATCTCCCGCCAGTCGTGTCGGTCAGAGAGCGCTCTTGTATATTGCGCACACACTTGGGCACTAAAAATAACTCCTGTGTAGCTAGTCTGGTTTCATTGAAGCCGGCCATCGTCACTGAAAGTAATGTGGGGGTCTATTATTATTATTATGGGTAAAAAAGGCCAGTGTTTTACAAAAAATATGTTGCTAGATTGACCCAGGGAGAAAAATAAGTATGCTTCCCTTATCCTATCCAACCTTATTGCAAATACGCGCCATTATCAAGATGATGAGATGTAGACAGACGTAAGCCTTCGGTTAAAATTTAAACATATTAAATACACAAATTTTTACAGAGATCATAAAATATTTTTTTATCCGTGTAAAACTCATAAACATTCAAGTCCGATTACTTAATACTTAAAAAACTGTTCAACCGAACACAAAACTGTGGCCTAGAATAAAAAAATAAATGTTTTCGACGGGTCGTGTTAATCGGGCAGAAGTTACGTCACCCTCATTAGAGCCGTGCATTCTCGCATTGAGAACTAAACAATCGATTCAATCGGATCGCACAAATTTTGTTTCAAATCTAAGATTACTCACAAAATTCAAATTCTTTATTCACACACATACATAAAAATTTATACAAAGACATTATTAATACATTATTAAATAATATATATCACATCAATATTTTCCGTGCTAAGTATAACCTTGTGTTACGGGTATCAGACAACGGATATATATTTTATACAATACAAGCATAATTTTATACTAATAACAATAAAGGTACAAAATAATAATATTATATATAATTATATTAATATACACCACCACAAAATGTTCCAATTGATATTAATAATTCATGAAATGAAACAAAGAATATGAAAATAAATCGAATTTTCAAAGAGCCATAGGCCCAAGGACCTGCTTCACAGAAAACGCTGTGAATGATCGCTTGAGTTCTGTTTAGCTGAGTGGGTGAGGCTACTGGAGGCCCAAAGGAATTTTAGGGACTGGGAACGCACTTGTGACTCCATTGGTCGAGTCCATGGGCGACCGTATTCGCTTACCATCAGGCGATCCATCTGCTCGTTTCCTGTCTATTTCACAAAAAAAAAATCTATTAACTTCTTCAGCTCAAACTCTCAACTCTCAAGCTCCACAAATCACTAGATTCGAAACTCGATGAAACTTAAAAGCGACATACAAGAGACTACCGCGTTCATGTATAGGACCTCGTGCGAGAGAATAAATAATCTATGGATGTTTTTCACACCACGTCAATCTGGTCCCGTAGTTAGTCTTCGAAGAACTTGTATACGGGTACCAGACGACGGGAAGTATATTTAATGATTTTAAACTTTACAATATATTATATTCGAGGTTTTTATCATATTATACACATTATGTACACGTCATATTAATTAATTATACATTATACATCCAGGAAAAAAATGTTCTGCTCCTTGGGCGATATTCGAACCTGCGACGTCCGGCTTGAGGGCCGATGCACTTTTGAGCCACAGAGGTCGTAATAAATAAAATATTTCACTTATATGGTGTATGGATTCCCCACATACGTTTTAGTTGCTAGTCTGTACTTTGAACATTTTGTCTCGTGCGAAAAATCCTACCCCAATTTCGGGGCTCAATAAAGTTATCTTGTTAAAAGTTCTACAGGGTTTTAGGTATCTTAGTCCAATATTTAGTTGAAGCTAAATCCTTAAGTAAGGTCAGTTTTGTAAGGGATAAAGATGAGTTTTTTTTTTATTTAAGTATTGGGTAAAAAGTAATAATGTTTCTAGCTTACAGATGTTTTATTAAGAATAAACTTTTTATTATTAAATACTCATTGACTAACGTCCTCAGTATAAAAATATGTTTATGATATATATGGGGGGGGGGGGGGGGGGGGTAAGCTATACTAGTTTCTATTTTATTTTTTTATTTATTCGATAATAGATTAGTTACTACAATAACGATATTTTAAAGAGCAGAAGCGATCATAGCCCGAATGTCCGTGTAGAGGACAGTATTTTTCCATAGGAGTTTTCCAATGCTGGATCGGTTCAGACTCGCAGATGGCAAGGTTACACCGATATAGGCAGAGCGAGGCATGCCGGATCGGTTCAGACTCGCAGATGGCAAGGTTACACCGATATAGGCAGAGCGAGGCGTAATAATAAAACACGAATGATTTGAGGAGTACACAAAAATCAGTTTATTATTCTAGCTCATGGCAATGAAGTATAGAGCCCGTTCGGTCACGCCTCCTTTAAGCCGATTTGGCGTCTCACTTGTACTATCTAATATGCTATTTTCCGCCGATTTTCCTGTTTGCCATGAGCAAGGGATAGTGAAACACATTTTGTGAAACTCTTTATTGACATTTCGTTAAATACAATGCTTCACATAAACACACACCTATATACAATCATAAAGATTCACATACAAAGTTTAAAGTACTACCAAATGCTATGTATTTTCACCACTATTTTGTAATGACTATTTTACCTTTTTGCTTTTCTATCAAAACTATTGTTATTTACTTTACAAAACACTTTTATCTTTGTACTGTAAAAAGCATTACCTTAAAATAGGCCGTTGTTTTTAAGATATAAAGAAAATAAGCTTACGTTCAAAAACGACTATCTTACACTGATGCTATGTAATGAACACTTATCAAATCAAAAACATTTATTCACATAGGTCACACAGTAACACTTATAGTCTGGTTCACAAGTGCCATTTCCCTCGGCTCTTGACCACCACCACCGAAAATTATGATTTTGGGCTCATTCGATTCGGAATGGCATCTAGAACATTCTATCAAAGTGCCAACAGGGGCCGAAAAAAATGCAAAAGTTATAAACAATAAAGCAAAATAAAAAATAAGGGTATGGTTATGTAGGGTATTTTCGGTGGTGGTGGTCAAGAACCGAGGGAAATGGGACTTGTGAACCAGACTATTATGAACGTCAAGATTATAAGAATACAATACAATTAACAAATTATTACATTATATTGTATATATTAGAAAACAAATATATGTAGATATTACAAAACAATTTAACAGTTCAAATAATGTTAAAATTATATTATTTAAACATTTTATTTTCTTATTAAAATACTATAATAGTTGAATTATCGTCTTATATATTTAGTGTAGTTTGTCAGTTTTATACAATTTATTATAATAATACTTTAAACATGCAAAATTGTTAATTAATTTCAAAATGTGTCAATTTTAATTCATAAAATGTTATTACTATTATTATTTTTATGGTTAAATGTCATTAAAATAATCATTAATTGTGTAGTAACCCTTTTTCATTAAATGATTTTGGCACATTTCTTATATTTGTTACAGGGTAAGCTTAGGATATGAACAGGCAACCTATTGTAAAAGCGTATACCGAGTCCCACAAATGTGTTTTGAACCTTATGAGGCCGTATATAATTAGTAGCTAACTTGTTATTATGTCTCGTATTAAAAGAGTGGGTATCGACTTTTCTATCGTAATAGTGAATATTTTTCCTGATATATTATATGAATTGTTAAAAATAATTTGTGATGCTACTATCAAAATATTTATTTCTTTAATTTTTTCTCTTAAAGATCTGGCTGGGAGCTGTTTTATCGTTGGTTTATATTGTCAACATCTGGATCTTTACGGTCAAGTCTAAACAGAAGGGATGTATCTGGAAATAACACAATGTGACAAAAGTAATGACAATTTAAGACGCTAGACACATTATAAATAGCCTAATTATATTAAAAACAAGTTATTTTATTATTATAAATTAGACACAATATCCTCTGCTTAAGAAAATTGCAAAAAAATATAGTTTAAAGCGAATGCGTTACTTCAAAAATAAACATTGTAAGAGACGCGAGTTCAAAAGCCTTTTTGGACCTGATTATCCACATAAAATGTATTTTTTGTGGTCTCCTATTAAACATTACCTAATATAGTGTCTTTTAAAAAAAAATGTATATTAAGTGGCCCGATCATAATAAATCTTAAAATGAAAAAAAAAACGGTAAAAATAACACTCTTACATAATATACTGACATAAATAGGCTGATAAAAGTATAACGGTTTGATGTTTTTACATATGAACTGTTTTGTCAAAAACTACACAAAATATTTTGTGTTATATTATAATATAAAATAATATTATACACAATTCTTAGGCTTTTCTAGAGTTACTAAAAATTGTTTGAAAAATTGATAAAATTTCATAGCTATGTAATAATTTACGAACAAAAAATCTTTGAAGTCGTTTCGTCAAATTTTTAAAATGTTTTTGTAACACATAAAAATTAACTTAATTGACTATTTTACATAAAAATATTAGTCGTATTTCGTCAATTTTTTTTCAATATTTTTGTTAGGCATAAAAATTGAGTATATATTTTATTTATTTATAGTTATATATATCATACAGTTTTTATGTTTTAGTATGTTTTTTATACGAAAATAAAAAAGTTGGTTGTATGTAGAAAATTAAACCGACTTTTAGGCGACTCCACCACAGTTGTATGTTCATTAGTAATATCAATTTTCGCCGCCTTTTTGCTTTGGCGTCCCGACACCGTACAACGGTTACTAGTATTCACAGTATTATTATTTTTTATTTTCTGATTTATTTATAACACTAACTAGTTCTTTTACTATAGTAAAACAATCGTTAATAATATTTTCTATTATTAAAAGTTAAATATTACCAGAAATATTCATAGTTTATTATATTAATAATACAAAACTGTTTTTGTAACTGTTATTATTTGGGTTGGTATATGGACGCATTGAAATTATAAAATACAAGTTCATAATAGCAAAACTATGACGAAAATTGATATTACCTTTATTTTAGATAAAATTAGCTACTTACCAAAAACATTCTTAACAAAATTGCACTTCACAACACACTGTAATCTAGTCGCGAAGTATACTAAACAATGAAATCAATTTGATACTACGTAAGTTGTTTTCAATTGGCTATAGCTTTTGATATTTGTTAGGATTATAAATGTGTGTATCTTAGATTTGTCATCCTTTTCATTAGCTTCAATATTAAATACATTAAAAAGAGACCACCATATATTTTTTGTACGTAATTTAATTGGTTTTTGGTACTATTACCCAACTGCCAAATCGACCGTACGACGGTGATCCCATCACCGCCCGACCGAAGCGTCCCATCCCGGACCCCTGAGGTAGTCCCATTTTATTGGTAATCCCGATCATTTATGACCATCATTATCATCAAATTGCACTCTATCCATCAAATAATCTTTAGATTGAGAGCAGTATCTTTAATGCCATAGTAATTAAGTTTTTGTAAATGTGTACTATGATCAACGCAGTCGAATGCTTTGAAAGATGACAAAATACACCAATTCACCATTCAATTATGTCATTTTGTATGTAAATATGTGACCCACCGCGTATCCTTTCTTACGAATGCACTAGCGATTCCATAAAATTCATTATTAATAATAATTATTTGTTCATCCCTTTACCAGTGTTCCGTTATACAAAATATATTAATATTGTGGCTCTTTATTTCTAAAATCGTCATCCAACATCACTGCAATGTTCAGCTCTGAATTGGCTCTTAATTTGTTTTGGGCAAAAAGTGATATTTTCCATTTCAGTCTAGTCTTAGTAGTTGTTTCTTTGAATTTCAAACAGATGCCGCTAGTGGTTGTAGGAAACTTGACAGTATGAATTGTTAATCTTAGGATTTTAATTAAGTACCACTCTCCACCGTCCACTATCTAATCTTCTTGAATTTTTTAATTAACTGCTTGATGTATCACTTCACATATAATGTCACAGGTGTATCAAGTGTATTGAGCTATAAATATAAACTTCTTACTTTGAAATAGTTAATAAAATAAATTTCTCTATGCTCCGTATTAAAATTTACATAAAATTTTAATACGGAGCTCGATATTGCTGTCACAAATGACAGCTGTCAATTATATTTTTCACTAAATTTTCACTCTTAGAGTTCATAAAAGTTTTAAGCACTATATAGCGTTCGTATATACACTCACTATGTGTTACATCACTGCAAGGCCGCTGTCCTTAACAATCCGTATAATAATATCAGTTTCGCTTCAAAAACTTTAATCTAGTTTAACACAACAAACACAATGTTCACACTTAAAAATATATGGCACTTGTTGTTAATGATCAATTATTGAATCCGATACAATCAAAAGCTCGATTCGAATCATTCGAAACGATATTTGCACAAGAATCGATACCGTTTCCCCGCACTACTCATTACTTTTAATTATGAGTTCACATCATTTAATCGAACATATTGAGAACCTTTAAATTATTCGGGTTAAATAGTTCGTCCTAGATCGATGAGGCATAAATAATAAATTAATTCGAGTGGATAATATTATTGCTTTTTAATATAAAAGTGGAGTGGGACCGAGGGCTGAATATGACTTCAATTTTTGATTAACTTTATATACGTATTTTCTCTATTTGCTTTTCAATTATTGTATTTTTATATTATTAAATAAGAATAAAATAAAATCAGCTATCTCTCTTTGATGGCACAAAGCATAAATGTTACAATTGTATACATATGCAAATTATTTTATTCTAATACGATGGATGTGTGTACGTGAACGTGTACGAGTTGGCGTAGATGTTTGAGCTACACCAAGGGGTGTCGAGTACCTTTTTTGGGTTACAAGTACGCAGAGGCCTGTCGCTCGGGGCAGTATATGAAAATCGTTCAAATAGGTAAGAAGAAGAGTTGGACAATTTTAGAATTTTAAACAACAGGGTTAAAATGTGAAAATTCCAACGAACGCTGATGGGAAGCCATTCGAGCAGTAATAACACGCGGGACTTCAAGAAGTCCTGTTTGTTATTACTGTGAAAGTACAATGAATTTATGGTCCACTGATGGCACTGGGATGGACATTTTTCGAGACCCAATGAGTAGAAATAGATTTTCTTTCTTATTGAACAACCTAAGATTTGATAGTACAGCCACAAGAAGCAAGAGAATTCAGACTGATCAATTAGCTCCAATAAGAAATGTTTTTGAACTTTTTATAAAAAGATGTCAAGATGCTTATATTGCTCATGAAAATCTCACAATAGATGAAGAACTGGTTGCTTTAAGGGAAAGATGCTCTTTCCGTCAGTATATACCTTCAAAACCAGCTAAATATAGTATAAAAATGTATTATTTGGTGGACAGCAAGACATTTTATACTTTAAACATGGAAATTTATTGCGGAAAACAGACTGAAAATAGTCCTTTTGCTGTAAGTAACAAGCCTTATGATCTGGTGGATCGATTGGTACAATGCGTATCACAATCATCTCGGAAGGTTACCATGGATAACTTTTTTACCAGTTACGAAACTACAGAAAATTTATTAAAAAATTATAAGCTTACGGTAGTTGGAACTTTACGTGCTAATAAGACTTGTATTTCGCCAGTTTTCAAGAATAGTCGTGAAGCAAATTCAAACATCACTGTTCAAACAGCAAACATCATTTTTTTTTGTTTTTTGGATTTCAAAAAGATATTACTATAGTATCTTACGTTCCAAAGTCACGTAAAATGATATATCTGATGTCTTTATTACACCACGACAAATAAATTGATCCTGCAACTGGAATTAAACAAAAACCTGCTGTGATAACATTTTATAATCACACCAAAAGCGGTGTTGATGTGGTTGACAAGTTAAACAGAACTTATGATGTATCACGGAATTCTAAACGTTGGCCACTGACGATATTTTTTGCTTTACTCAATCATGCCGGAATAAGAAATAAGAAATAGACTTATGAAAGGGAGTTCAAACAGCAGAATTTATTGGCGTCAGATAAGTTTATATGCTGAACAGCAAAATGTTTGTTAAGTACGAGGGCGGGTCAATAAGTCCGTGACTTTTGGAATAAAACACAGATCTTTTGATAAATAAATCATTTTATTTTTCAACGTAGTCCCCCTTGAGCTCTATACACTTTGTCCAACGCTTCTCCAATTTTTTTATCCCTTCCAAAAAATATGATTTGTCGAGGTCCTCAAAATAGGCCGTTGTTTGCGAGATGACTTCATCATTGGAGTCAAATCTTTTTCCACCGAGCCATTTTTTCAGGTTTGGGAACAAGAAGTAGTCACTCGGAGCCAAATCTTGAGAATAGGGTGGATGTGGGAGCAATTCATAGCCCAATTCATGGATTTTCGCCATGGCAACTGCACATGTGTGCACCCTTGCATTGTCTTAGTGAAAAAGAACTTTTTTCTTGGCCAAATGAGGTCGGTTTTTTTTCAAATCCTCATTGAAGCGGTCCAATAAGTTGGCATAATATTCCCCATTAATTGTTCTTCCCTTTTGAAGATAGTCAATGTGGATTATCCCACGTGCATCCCAAAAAACAGTCGCCATAACTTTATTGGCTGACAAACCCACCTTGGCCTTCTTTGGCGCCGATTCACCCTTAGAAACACACTGTTTTGACTGTTGTTTGGTCTCTGGTGTATTGTGATGGATCCATGTTTCGTCCACGGTTAAAAAACTCCTCCATATTGTGATTAAACAACGCCAAACCTTCCTATGAAGTTGTTACACGATTGCGTTTGTGGTCGACTGTGAGCAAACGCGGCACCCATCTTGCGGAAAGCTTTCTCATGCCCAAGTGATCATTCAAAATTGAAACCACTGAGCCCTGCGAGATGCCTATAGCTTCCACAATCTCTTGCACTTTCAATCTTCGGTCGGCCAACACCATATCGTGAATTTTTTCGATTGTTTCGGGTGTAGAGACCTCAACTGGGCGTCCAGGACGTTCGGCATCTTCAGTGCTTGTAAGGCCGCAACGAAATTCAGTAAACCACTTTTTTACCGTTGAAATCGATGGTGCAGAGTCCCCATAGTATTTATCAAGCTTAGCCTTGGTCTCGGTAATGGTTTTTTTTCGCAAAAAATAATGCTTAATAAGCACACGAAATTCACTTTTTTCCATTGTTTCCTTAAGTTACTTGATAGTCTGATAAAGATAGCTGTAAAACACAAACTAACTGACGCAGCAAGTTCAAATTTTGATAGGAGTCAACTGACAGATGCCTGTTGACAGGAGTAGTGTTGCTTTTTCAGTAAGGAGGTTAGAAATTCAAAAAGTCACGGACTTATTGACCCGCCTTAGTACATCAATATTTACTACTGGCACAGGAGTCTCCGATGTTTTCCCAATCCCGAGGCGTCCAAAAAATTTCCACATATGTGCCCGAGATAAATTTTCAGCTGAAGCATATATAAAATGGCACTTAGCGTCTCTACACATTCTGTTACAAGTATGACGCAGTTTTTTATAAGCTAATAAATTCTGTTCTGTAGGCACTTGTTTACACTTACTCTTGGCTTTGTCACGCAAAGTCATTACATTTTTGATTTCTGGGGATATCCAGAGTACTGGGAGACGCTTCACGCGAATAGGTTTTATAGGGGCATGAACATCATAAATTTTGATAACCACTGAATTGAAAATTTCTACTTTACTGTCAATAGATGTCGCCTCGTAGAGCGGATCCCAGTCGATCGCACTGAAGTCATGTCTTAAAATGTCTGATCTATCTTGGCAAGGCTACGCTGCAGAATGGTTTTCGCTCTGGGTTGTGAATTACGCAGCTAATAAGACAAGTATAAGAGATCATGGTAGGAGAAAGAAGCAGTTAATTGGTTATGGGAAATTACTTTGGTAGGTTAAGAGATAAAAATAAGGTCAAGCAGAGAAGGCTCAGAGTTCGATAGAAAATATATCGGGGAAAGGGTTAAAATATGCATATTAAAAGAAGAAATTATATTATGGAGCATAAAAGCTCTATTATCATTTTTAGTTTAACACGTATTAAAGGCGCCCTTGAGGATTATGTGATTCCAGCAGGGGCAGTAACGGTTAAGCAAATCATCAAGTACTGCAAAGTCTAATTGACTGCAGAGGAGGGACTATACATAACACCTAAAAGAACTTTATTAAGGGAGATGGTAATTTCAAGCAATAAAAATTCCAGCTGTCCACGAATATAATTAGAAGATTGACAGATTATATTATATAAGATGTTCTTCCTAATATAAATACACACACCCCCGCCTGTGCCAACGCAGCGATCATTACGAACTAAAGTAAAATCTTGTAAAGGATACAGTGTGGAGGAGTGAGGGTTTTAGCCATGATTCAGGCACCAATATGCAGTCTACTGGGACCCCGTCAAAAATGTAAAGAGATCTGAGTAATGGGCCGGATACTTTGTACATTTATGTGGACCAAGTTAGGAGAGGGTGAATTATTAGAGAAAATGTTATTCAAGCGGTTATCTAAGGGTACCCAATCCAACAATGATATATGGATAATATAGATGGATTATATGATTAACTAGATTATTCGAGCCATTAGATATTTCTATACAGAACCTAATTTCTGAGTGGCAGGAACGGTGGGACAACACTATCAAAGGGCGTCACCTATATAATTTCTTCCCTTCGGTACGCGATCGACTCTCGAAGCAATGGATAGAAATAGACCACTACGTCGCACAATTTTTCACAGGACACGGAAACTTTAAAGCGAAATTTTTTGGATTTACATTAGTCTCGTCTCCGCTATGCGAGTGTTCGACAGAAGGTAGCCCTTATGAACAAACTGCTCATCACATACTCTGGGAGTGTGATCTCTGGTATGACGAAAGAATCGAAATGTTGAACAGCGTCCATTGTGTTTCTAGGGTCGAGATCTTCATAGTACACAATACTATGAAGATCTCGTGGGCTGCGCGAAGAACTTCCGAGCTTTCAAACGTTTTTGTCATAAGTACTATTGGAAACAATGCAACACTTTTTTGTCATTATAAATGCATTGTAATTAATTGTCATATTATAAATTAAAACATTTAATTACATTATGTCTTGTAGTCATAAAAAAAATATATATATGTTATTCCCGTGGTGCTTCCCCTATAATTCTGACTTTTTGTCATCACAATTTTTGCTGACTCCCGCTTTGCTTGGGGAGGGAAACTGGAATACTTCCTACTCCTCCTACAATCTTCTCATTAATTTCGTTGCGGGTTCCAAGACAGATTTAGCATGTCCCCCGGGCACCCCTGAGATCATATCAAAGGGTTTTTGCGGTTGGTTACCACTGTCGATCCTGGCTACACAGGAGTTGCAGTGGTGGGTAAGTGTGGTGGGCCAATTGCCCGTTTTAATCCAACAATGATACGTTACTGCAACTGTCGCCAATATTAAGAGGCTCAATAGAAGTGGACATTTTTAAGTCAGCAAAATGAGTCAAAGGCCCTATTTTTATTTTACGTCCATCTAAATTATTTTAAAAATATTTTCAAATAAATCAACTATTGAGGTTTCTGATAATTTAATTGAATAAATTAGCGAAACCTCTAATACTTTAAGTGCCAGTAAAATCCTCTCGAATCCTTTAAAGGCCTTTTGTTATCGTCAAAATATTCGTATCGTCAGACTGAAGCTGGCATAGAAAGATATTTACGTGGAAAATTGAATTAGGGACTCAACGGAGTTTTACTATCTGCATGCGGTTTCATATTTGACCTAGTATGTAGTAACTATTTAGTAATCTGTGCCGCCTAGCTGATTCAAAATGAATGACAATAATAAAAAAAAACTTAGGCCTTTTCATCCGTTATTAGATGATTTATACAGTATTCTCCGAGCGAAGTAACCACTCTTGAAGTACTGTGCCTGGGACAGTCGTTTTCAAATGTCGTATGGTTGTCCAAGCACATACAGCATTCTCACAACACAGTCAGCCTAGTCCAGAGGAATTACTGGTTAATAGGTCTGGGGCCAACCATGTGCGGGTTTCCTCACTATGTTTTCCTTCACCGCTAGAGCGTCCGTATAATGACTTGAGATCTGAAAAAGTCTCATTGGTACACGCTACAACCTAGGAATCGAACCTGCACTCTCTCGAGTGCGAATCAAATGGACCCACTAGCCCATGGATCTCTATAATGATTATAATATTAAATAATACAATACTAGCTTTTGCCACTAGCTTCCTCAATTTTTTTCGGCTTATAAAACTGTTTTCACAAATATTATTGCGGTTTATTTTTTTGTTCTCCAAAGTTTCAATACTAATTGGTATTTAGTATTTACTGTGTTTAGTGTTTACATAATAAACAATTTGGTTTTACGAAGGGTCGCTCTACAACAGATGCTGGCGTTGATCTGATTAGTTATATTTTTGATGCTTGGGAAGGGTCGCAGGATGCTCTAGGAGTTTTTTGCGATCTCTCTAAGGCATTTGATAGCGTGCAGCACACAACGTTGATCAGGAAAATATGCCAATATGGAGTAAGGGGACCAGCACTCGTCCTCTTAAAATCTTATTTATAAAATAGGACTCAGAGGGTTGAGGTAAATGGAAAAATATCCACAGGTACCAAAATTGAGATGGGGTCCCACAAGGATCCATTTTACGACCCTTTCTTTTTCTGGTCTATATAAATGACCTACCATACCATATTAATGAAAAAAAACGGGATAGTCTTATTTGCCGATGACACGTCACTTACTTTTAATATTAATCGCCAAAACTCAGGCTATGACGAAGTAAATAATGCTCTCTCAAAAATAGAACACTGGTTTAGTGTTAGTAATCTTTTGTTAAATAGCAAAAAAACAAAATGTATAAAGTTCAAGTTGCCAAATGTAAGGCAAACTGAAACCAATGTTCTATTGAATGGAAAAAGTATGGAACTAGTAGATACAGCTGTCTTTTTAGGTATAACTTTAGACGCAAAACTACAGTGGGGCCCTCATATTGCTGGGTTGGCCGACAGACTTAGTTCAGCAACATTTGCAGTAAGTAAGATAAGACAATTTTCAGACGAAAACACAGCAAGACTTGTATATTTTAGTTACTTCCACAGTATAATGTCCTATGGCATTCAACTGTGGGGAAATGCTGCCGATATAAATACTATATTTTTGCTGCAGAAGCGAGCTGTTCGGGCAATCTACAAGCTGGTCCCCATTAAGAGAGAAGTTTAAGGAAAGTGGAATCTTAACTGTAGCTTCTCAGTATGTTCTATCAAATGTATTATATGTTAAAAAAAAATTAAACCTATTCAAAAAGAAAAGTGTCAACCACAATAGAAATACTCTAAATAAGCATAAGCTTGATGTACCAGTGACTAGACTTAGTAAAGTAAAGAATTCGTTTAAAGGCCAGTGTATACGCCTATACAATAAGATCCCAGAAAGCGTTCAAAATTTTTCAATCAATAAATTAAAAAAAGTAGTTAAAGAACTTTTGTGTGCTAAAGCCTATTATAAAGTTAATGAATTTATGAATGATAGCACACCTTGGGAATGAGGTAACCCTCTGCAAGGCTACTTCTAAATTACATATATTACTGTACTCTTGTTATGTAGTTTTAGTCATAACATTGCTATATATGCCTTTTTTATATTTTTAAAAGAACAAATTTCCATCTTTTTGATAAAAGATGGTCCCGCGCGAGTTTCTTACGCCGGTTCTTCTCGCCGGGCTAGTTCCCGAACCAGTGGTAGGCATCATGTAGATCAACGTTCAGAAAGTGTATAAAAATACCTATTCTGAATAAAAATTTTTGACTTTGACTTTTTGACTTTGACTTTATATTCGGTAAAATCTCGATTCGATTGACTTGCTGTCCCGCTTCCATACACACGAATAGTCAGCGTGTTAACCGAAACGAGAATATATCGAAAACAATTACGGCTCTTCATATAAAATTAGCCAAAAAATCCGCATAGATTAAAATCCGATTGAATTACAGATAAATTTTATTTTTCTTTTATTGAATCAGTTTGGTGGGCTTATGTAATGTATACTTGTTTATTGCCAATAAAGAATTTATTTATTATTATTAATATTAGATGGGACACAGTAAGTTTCTATGTTAGTATAACAATACACAGTTCACAACTTGGTTCACTTCCAATGTGTTTATATTACAATACACGGTTCATAACTTGGTTCACTTCCAAAACGGTTTAAACTGTACCTACTTTATACCATACCTAACCTATACCTACTGTTAACATTAAGTTCAGCGATAAAAAATATTGTTAAAGTTTCAGTGTTCATTGAAAGTGCGGATATCTCGTAACCCAGTTAGTATAAGAAAACTGGACTCTAAGTATTAAGGCGGGAAACAAACGAAGAAATAGTAATAAGCGCTATCGTAACATCTTTTTGTACGTCTTGTAATTACAGAAAGTCGGAGTTTTTTTTTTCATTGTACGTGTATTTTTATTTATTAAAAATTCACAATCCTATCATACGAGGGCGGGTCAATAAGTCCGTGACTTTTGGAATAAAACACAGATTTTTTGATAAATAAATCATTTTATTTTTCAACGTCGTCCCCCTTGAGCTCTATACACTTTGTCCAACGCTTCTCCAATTTTTTCATCCCTTCCAAAAAATATGATTTGTCGAGGTCCTCAAAATAGGCCTTTGTTTGCGAGATGACTTCATCATTGGAGTCAAATCTTTTTCCACCGAGCCATTTTTTCAGGTTTGGGAACAAGAAGTAGTCACTCGGAGCCAAATCTGGAGAATAGGGTAGATGTGGGAGCAATTCATAGCCCAATTCATGCATTTTTGCCATGGCAACTGCACATGTGTGCACCCTTGCATTGCCTTGGTGAAAAAGAACTTTTTTCTTGGCCAAATGAGGTCGGTTTTTTTTCAAATCCTCATTGAAGCGGTCCAATAAGTTGGCATAATATTCCCCATTAATTGTTCTTCCCTTTTGAAGATAGTCAATGTGGATTATCCCACGTGCATCCCAAAAAACAGTCGCCATAACTTTATTGGCTGACAAACCCACCTTGGCCTTCTTTGGCGCCGATTCTCTCTTAAAAACCCACTGTTTTAACTGTTGTTTGGTCTCTGGTGTGTTGTGATGGATCCATGATTCGTCCACGGTTACAAAACGGCGCAAAAACTCCTCCATATTGTGATTAAACAACGCCAAACCTTCCTGTGAAGTTGTTACACGATTGCGTTTGTGGTCGACTGTGAGCGAACGCGGCACCCATCTTGCGGAAAGCTTTCTCATGCCCAAGTGATCATTCAAAATTGAAACCACTGAGCCATGCGAGATGCCTATGGCTTTCACAATCTCTTGCACTTTCAATCTTCGGTCGGCCAATACCATATCGTGAATTTTTTCGATTGTTTCGGGTGTAGAGACCTCAACTGGGCGTCCAGGACGTTCGGCATCTTCAGTGCTTGTACGGCCACAACGAAATTCAGTAAACCACTTTTTTACCATTGAAATCGATGGTGCAGAGTTCCCATAGTATTTATCAAGCTTAGCCTCGGTAATGGTTTTTTTTCGCAAAAAAATAATGCTTAATAAGCACACGAAATTCACTTTTTTCCATTGTTTCCTTAAGTTACTGGATAGTCTGATAAATATAGCTGTAAAACACAAACTAACTGACGCAGCAAGTTCAAATTTTGATAGGAGTCAACTGACAGATGCCTGTTGACAGGAGTAGTGTTGCTTTTTCAGTAAGGAGGTTAGAAATTCAAAAAGTCACGGACTTATTGGCCCGCCTTAGTATTTAAAAAATTATACCGTCTAAATGGCAATTTAGTCACATGCGATCTCGCCGAATTCCCATTTAGACGGTATATTTTCGCCGTGCGGCGGAAATCGTGCGGTTTACGTCACCCGTGGTAATTACATACCACCCTATTACATACTTTCAAATGGAATATACATAAGAGTAGCCATTACACAACACAGCTTATTGTTAGTACAGTATAGCGTCATGCCGATTGGATCAGTTAAAACTGTATATACGTGTGTTCCGTGTGGTGTATACGGACGATCTGCAGATTAGATCAAGCCTGCAGCGTCATGCTGATTAAACGATAAGCACTTTAACTCGTCATTAGTGTCTCAATTATCTATTTTTTTTTTTCAACATTATACTCTTATCAATTATATTTACGTGGTACATACTATAACCCTAATAATAGCAATGTGTTCCAGCTATATTCCAATAAAAACCATAATGTATACATGTCAGTGACGGTACAGATAAGTACAGATAAATGAAATAAACGAGCCACCCATTACTCAGGTCCAAATATTTCGTCCCGAAACTCCAAAGTTGGAAGTTATAAAATCAGCGGTTAGGCCTAAGGCTTCGTGTAGCCATTAATTTTAATCTCAGCAAACTTGTAATTATCTTTTTTGATTGAAAATATTTTAAATTTGTGCGTTACATCAGAGGGTCAATTCTGCTAAATAAAACCTGCAATAATACAATTACAATCAAGTCCCGACACGCTAAAACTGTCAAACCGGTATTCTCGTAAACGTTAAACCAGCGTCAAACGCGTTTCGATTGGTCATAACGTCACAAAATCAGTTTATGATAACAAGGCGCTTCACTTATAATTCAATCAAAGTAAAATTAAACTCTACGCTAAATATGAGTATTGACGTTCAGTTAACTGGCGTGTTATAGTCCACGCAGTCTTTTCATGTGGTGTTTCTATTTCCGCCAATAAACGACGTTTTTAGTGCTTAAATTTTAAATTGCAAGTATTGTTTTTTTTTTACTATCCAAAACAAAACACAATATTATTATTTTTGGATTACAGTCATGATGCAACGTAAGTTTATACAAAATAACATATGAATCTGTTAAGTACCCTGAAAATATATAAATTCAATAATTTCAGTCTGTTATGTAGCCTTAATCGTTATCCAAGCCTATTAATTACAAACGCGGGGACGTTTCGGGAGTTATAGCTCAACTTCATGTCGATATATTAGCCGATACCTCGCGTGTACGCCACCTTATAAATTGCCGAACTTGGACATTTTTTGCGGCTAGCCAGACTTTAGTGGATATTACTAAAGTTATGAAATTAAGGCTGCAGTGGCGAATTATATTTCACTCGTAAAATATTAAGCCATTGTTTAAGTTTTGAAAGAGGTCGTGAAACATCAGTATCATCGAGCTGTCTTAAATTAAAGTACCTGGGTAACTGAGCTTTGCTCGGAGTTCTGATAAATATATAAAAATAGAATCACAAAAACATTTATTTAACCGGGATTCGAACCCACATAACACACACACACAAAAAGTATACATACGCATACTAAACTGTCAATCGGACTGACACAATAGAGTCGAAATTATTGACATATTGTTGTACGACAAAAGAAATAAAATTAATAGCTTAAAAATGCGTAGTTTCCCAGAGATAAATTCTCCCTCAAAACTGCCTGCATACTAAATTTCATGGTAATACTTGAAGCCGTTTTCGAGAAACCCGTGCTACTAATATTATAAATGTGAAAGTTTGTGAGGAGGCAAAAACTACTGAACAGATTTTGATGAAATTCGGTATGGTAGTAGCTTAGACTCTGGATTAAAACATAGGCTACTTTTTATCTCGGAAAAGTACAGTGTACCTGCGGGATACCCGATAGTATATTAACGCGGGCGGAGCCCTGGGAAACATCTAGTTATATTATATATACAAGATTGCCACGCTTAAAGCATAAGATATACTATATTCACATCCAATTTTATCTTAATGTAATCAAATATTTTAATTACACCAAATTAATGTGTATTTTAGTTTCATGGTAAATAAGTATCGTTTAAGTTGGTAGCATTATTATAGTGTACTGATGTTTTCTTACAAATCTTTTTGTTTCTTTTTTCTAGTGTTTTTGTTGTGCTAGAATTTATTTATTCAAAAATACCCGAAAGAAACTTATATAATGCGAATATATAAGTTATATTTCTATCAATTCTAATTATAAGCTAACCTCATTTACAGTTTATTTGTCGAGATAAAACTTGAGAACAGCCGAGCCGTTTTACCTCCTTTTTGTTCTTGAAATAATTGTGGAAGATTAAAAAATAGTGAGAAAATGAAACGAAAAGTTAAATTTTCCCTTAGCCAACTATTCCTATCTGTCAAACATTTTATTTTGGAATTCGAGTGTCACCTGGTTCTGAAATCTCAAATATTTAGAGATGCGTTAAGTTTATATGTTTGTTTAGAAAACAATTATATTTCAGAAAAATCGAACGGCCCCAGTAGGTTGTAGGTGTAGTTTTTGGTGTTGAAATTGTATTTGGTAGGTAGGTTGATAGGTAGGTGTAGGTGTATTTGTAGGCTTAGGTTGGAGTTGTAGGTGTAGATGTCGGTGTAGGTTTTAAGCACAGGTGTAAGTTTAGGTGTAGGTGTCGTTTTTTATTTATTCCAGTTCACAGGTAAGACAGAACTAGTAATTTACAAAAGGAGATCGGCAAGTCACCATACATTTACTGCCTGGTAATTAAAATACGTGGCCACAAAAAATATTTATTGTATGTTGTATTTATTGTATGAACATAGAAACAAAAAAAGCAATAATATTATACATCAAGCTTGGGGATAAATGATAATTGATATAACCTAACCTATTGTTCAATAACTTGACCTAGTGGTGGTTTGCGGAAAAGCGACATCTATTAGTTGTGATGTCAATTACGTAATGAAATTAATAACTAGTTAAATAAACTAACAGATAAATGATAGATGTCGCTTTCACGTTACAAAAACCAAAAACTTAATAATTATTTTTCTTGGTATAAATATAAAGTACCTGGGCGACCGAGCTTTGCTCGGTTATTACTATTTATTGTAATATGGTGAAACTCGTGCACAGAAAAACGCATGAAAACTCGAAAACAGGCGTTTCACCAAACATAAGACTAATCTAGATCGATTGTTTACCCCCGAAAACCCCCATATACCAAATTTCAACGAAATCGTTAGAGCCGTTTCCGAGATCACAGAAACATAGAAATAAATAAATTTATAAGAATTGCTCGCTTAAAGGTATAAGATAGTCTAGAGGTACTATTCCACACCCCAAATAACTTTTTTTTTTTAAACTAGTACTAAACTGCTTAACTATAGAAAAAGAAAAAAACTACATACTCCAATAACAAATAAATATATTTATTGGGCCACTAGAGGGAGACCCAAGTAGCACAAAACTGCTGTAACTTTAGCGTTTATAAAGAGGTATACAATATAGTACACTATAACTGCAATAGCTGAAAATTACTCTTTAGCCTATATATTGACGCTATTATGCGTCACAAATACCACACTGTAAAACTGCAAGCGCAGCGTAGAACTATTAGCAATAAATAGGTAAGCTGCAATAAAGCATTTTCGTGGACTTTAAGTCAGCTAAATTCTGAATTGAAGGCCACAAGTGTACCCGACCGATTGCATTTTAAGAAAGAGCATGTGAGCTACTATAATGCAATCAGTTTTCCTGTGACTTTAATTAATGCGTCTTGCTGCATAAAGTTGAACTTTAGCAGTGGTTATCAGATTGTTACAGCGCTTAAATAGCCCACATGACCACTACCGGTGTACTCTTATGATACTAAATTACAGCATTTACAGCACACAGCTATAAATTAGCTCATATGTTACTCATTATACCCATTACAGCTGAAATCATGTACTTTAAATACTTATTTATTCAGCGCCGTGTAGTGTGTATAAAATATCCAGTTAATTCGCCCGTTATATATTAGCATATATTGTACGGATATTGTGATATACTAAGGCGGGTCAATAAGTCCGTGACTTTTTGAATTTCTAACCTCCTTACTGAAAAAGCAACACTACTCCTGTCAACAGGCATCTGTCAGTTAACTCCTATCAAAATTTGAACTTGCTGCGTCAGTTAGTTTGTGTTTTACAGCTATCTTTATCAGACTATCCAGTAACTTAAGGAAACAATGGAAAAAAGTGAATTTCGTGTGCTTATTAAGCATTATTTTTTCCGAAAAAAAACCATTACTGAGACCAAGGCTAAGCTTGATAAATACTATGGGGACTCTGCACCATCGATTTCAATGGTAAAAAAGTGGTTTACTGAATTTCGTTGTGGCCTTACAAGCACTGAAGATGCCGAACGTCCTGGACGCCCAGTTGAGGTCTCTACACCCGAAACAATCGAAAAAATTCACGATATGGTGTTGGCCGACCGAAGATTGAAAGTGCAAGAGATTGTGAAAGCCATAGGCATCTCGCATGGCTCAGTGGTTTAAATTTTGAATGATCACTTGGGCATGAGAAAGCTTTCCGCAAGATGGGTGCCGCGTTTGCTCACAGTCGACCACAAACGCAATCGTGTAACAACTTCACAGGAAGGTTTGGCGTTGTTTAATCACAATATGGAGGAGTTTTTTAACCGTGGACGAAACATGGATCCATCACAATACACCAGAGACCAAACAACAGTCAAAACAGTGTGTTTCTAAGGGTGAATCGGCGCCAAAGAAGGCCAAGGTGGGTTTGTCAGCCAATAAAGTTATGGCGACTGTTTTTTGGGATGCACGTGGGATAATCCACATTGACTATCTTAAAGAGGGAAGAACAATTAATGGGGAATATTATGCCAACTTATTGGACCGCTTCAATGAGGATTTGAAAAAAAACCGACCTCATTTGGCCAAGAAAAAAGTTCTTTTTCACTAAGACAATGCAAGGGTGCACACATGTGCAGTTGCCATGGCAAAAATCCATGAATTGGGCTATGAATTGCTCCCACATCCACCCTATTCTCAAGATTTGGCTCCGAGTGACTACTTCTTGTTCCCAAACCTGAAAAAATGGCTCGGTGGAAAAAGATTTGACTCCAATGATGAAGTCATCTCGCAAACAAAGGCCTATTTTGAGGACCTCGACAAATCATATTTATTGGAAGGGATAAAAAAATTGGAGAAGCGTTGGACAAAGTGTATAGAGCTCAAGGGGGACTACGTTGAAAAATAAAATGATTTATTTATCAAAAAATCTGTGTTTTATTCCAAAAGTCACGGACTTATTGACCCGCCCTCGTATATTTGGAATTTTGTTGTTCATAATATGGAAAGATAAACGAATAACTGGCGAAACACGCCGAAAAATTAATGTAGAATCCACATTAGTGCGGTTAACTGATTAGTTACAATATTTGCGTACATGCTAATCACTATAAAGCAGTATAAGAATTTTTGGCTGACTTGTTATTCATAATAACTACAGGTATCAGCTCGTTACTGATTTATGTACCACGAGTGGATACTTATACAGCCCATAGCGGTAATTGTGAACACATTGCTTGTCCGCCATTTTCAGGTTAGAATTCTATGTAACTCATTGGTGAAAAAGTAATTTTATCGAAAGTTTGATTGATTTAAACAAAAAATGTACTGATTTTATACGCAAACAGCATAAGGATAAATTATAAATGCAAAATAATAAAAAAACCTTTATTATCCATTTATGATCAACATAATTTTCGTTTCTTTTTTTTCTTAGTGCACTTCTGACACCATGTTGAGAACTACGACGTCTTGGTTTTTACATACACCTCCTCTTACTCTTGAGTGTTGATAATAATAATACAGAAACAATTCTTATATTCTCCTTTATTGGTACTTATGAGAGAGATGCTTAACACAGATACGCGTATTACACATGAGATAAGCCTAACACAGATACGTCTTCACTATATATTTTGGCTAACTAAAATAAACTAACTAGATAGGCTGTGTGACATCTGTCAATATGATATTGATAGTTCTACTTTATAATACTGTTATATAATGCAACATTTTACACTATAATTTTCAAGTAAATAGTGATATTTTGAGATCGCGTGAAAATTTTCTTATATATTAATATAGTATTTCAAAATGAATTCTCTTTTCCATAAGAATTTGCAGTAAAAGCGAGATTTTACCGAAAACAATATTTGCCATTATTCAAAATTATTCCAATATATTAATCACCATTACTTTACGTCATAAGTCGCACAAAATGGTGACCACAATACAACAAATCAAAATAAACTAAGGAACCAAGGGTAAAAATTGTTCACAATTTTGGCACTTGTGAACATTGAGCTAGATATAAATAAAAAAAGCGGGTGGGGCTGTGTCGGGGCACACGGCCGTTGGTTTTAACGTGAAACGTCTATGTTAGCGAATCGATTTAAAAGATTGAAATGAAAACAAGATGGACGCTGTTTTAAGTATTTTAGTAAAAAAGAACAGGTACGTAATAGAAACAACAAACACACGAAAGAATCACCACGCTATAAAGTCGGAGTCACGAGTTACACTGAATAGAAACAAGCGTGAGCGCCGGTTTCGCACAGTTATCGCAGTATCCCTCCCCCGCCGCCCCGCTTGACCCCGACACGAACTCAATGTCATAACAGCGAGCTGACTATAAGTGAAATATTTACACCACATTTTTGTTTCTAAGACTAATAGTTTTTTAATTATTAAGGTACGATGATATAGACCTTTTCGTTACGGTCCAGTTTTTAAACCTGGTACCCGTATGTTTCGGCGCGATTTTAAAGACGTTTCACGTCAAAAAACCCGAACGTGTACTTTGTGCTGTATAAAAGGTAACACATACTCTAATAATCAGCTAATATTCAGCCCTTTGAACAACTGTTACCTTTAATATTGCTGATATAATGCTGATTTACAGCAAACGTCACAGTTATTCAGCTAACAGCTGTTTAATTTGTGCACAAATCAAAGTTATATGAGCTGTTTCAACGCCTCTACATCTCTTACTAAGCTAGCTGGTATCCCTTTGGATTCCATTGTGGACAGTAACAAGCTATACAGCATTTTTGTGCTACTTGGGAGATTTTACGCCTCAAGTTGACAATTTACATCATGATAACCGTCGTGTATACAGATATGATGACAACGGTTACCACAGATAAGTACGTATTTTGCACGTGAATTCTCTGATATTCGGAGGTTAATAACTTTTTATTCCCAAGACCTAATTTTTTTTGACGTAATACCGTCTTATAATTTGATGGAGCCGGCTGCACGCACGAAAAAACATGACTCATGCGTTACCTGTTACCAGCGTTACCTCGCTAAATATGACGCATTTCCGTTACCTCAGCTAGCCGTGCCTTAGGTATGTGAGCGGTGGGACGGAGAGGCGCTTGATGTTATTACTCAGTTCGGCGCCGGACTTCGCGGCGGCAACACGCCTACCTAAGGTGCGGCCAATTAGTTCCGCGCGCACTATAAACATGACGTTGTCACGTTCAACTATCGTCAGCAAACCGACTTTACAGACAACCGATTTTTTTTTATAAAATAAATTTTTAAGTACTAAAACCACATATTATGTTCGAAACTTGGCCGCTCTTGAAGGAAAATCGGGCAGGATAAGCCAGTGTACTTTAACATAATCCTATATATCCTTGAGTAAATTAGGCGCTCGCGTGAACGTTTAAAAGTTAATATTTATGGTTAAAATTAACTGTTGTCATCCATTCCCAACTCGAAATCTTAGGGAGTTATATAATTAATTAAAGTCACAGTTTAGGAGAAAATTTGATAATGGTGACAAAATATGAAATGGGTGCACGGGTGATTAGGTACTTCCGTGTTTCGAAAAATCATTTGTAATCTTACTACTATTATAAATGTGACAGTTTGTGAGGGTGGATGGATGTTTGTTACTCTATAACGCAAAAACTACTGAACGGATTTTGATGAAATTTGATATGGTAGTAGTATAGGATCTAGATTAAAACATAGCCTACTTTTTGTCCAGAAAAAAGCACAGCATTTCCGTGGGATGCAATTGTTTGAAATAATGATGAGACGGTTGTAAGCATAAATACACAGTAGGCATAAACCGGTACATTTGCGTAAAGTAGCCCTATGTAACAAAATCCGTTCAATGGTTTAGGCGTGATTGCGTAACTGATTGATAGTAAACCTGACGAGACTGCTACCGCGCTCTCAGATGTTAGTAAACTTTGTGAGTATCTAACAAAACATTATGTTCTCAGTGTATCTAAGCTATGTTATGTCTGAATAAATGATGGTTGTTATTTTAGTGGCTGGGTGTATTTTCAGAATAACATTATCTTCTAGTAACATAATATTATAACGGGACCAGATGTAGCTCCCGACTTCATTAAAATATCAATATTTAGAAAAACTAACTTAACCCTTTATATAGTTTCGCTAAGGAGCATAATTTTGTATTTTAGCGGTAGCTACCGATACATGTAAAGTGGGGATGATTTTTTTTCATTCCATGCCATCATGTGGGGTATCGTCTTTTTAAATAAAGGCATAAAGTCATTTCATACATGACTTTTTTTATAATGTAAACCATTTTCGAGTAACCGACCTCTTACCTGTTTATCTATCAGGGCCTGGGGACGTATTACAAGCTCTTAATTCCAGACAGTTTACGCCATGAAACAAACTGGCTTGCATTTTCGTATTATGATCACTTATTGCCAGCTAGTCAGCAGTCACGCGACACTTGACTTACTTCTGCATTGAAACTTGCGTGGGATTTTCGTATTATGACAAAAAATTTGACATTAGCTGGCTTGCTTTGAATTTAAAACTGCCTTTACAAAGCCATTCCGTTTACGCCTCACTTCATTAGCTTTTATTGTTTATATTATAGTGTTCTCTTTTAATATTTTAATGGGTATTTTTTTAACGTAAAATACCGCTAAAATAATTGCGAATATTTATTTATTTTTAAGACAGGTTTTATTCATAGGTTCATAGAAAATAAACATGTGTGACGACTGACGAGTCAGAAATATTTGAATTCCTAGAAATAATGCTTCACACGAGAATCACCGAAATAAACAAGCAATTCACCGTTCCTAATAATTTCAATCAAAAATAATTATTAAGATCATCCTACTAATATTATAAATGTGAAAGTTTGTGCGGATGGATGAATGGATGGATATATGGATGGATGGATGTTTGTTACTCTTTCACGCAAAAACTACTGAACCAATTTCGTTGAAATTTGGTATGGTAGTAGGTTCTGGATTAAAACATAGGCTACTTTTTATCCTGAAAAAGTTCAGTAGGTATTTCCGAGGGATACTATATTTATGCGGGCGGAGCTCAGCAACAGCTAGTAATTTATAAAAGTCAAATCTTGTCAAATCTCGTACAGTCCGGTCAGATCAGAGGTTACCACACCAGATTCTTTAAATTTGCCGCCATTTTTAAGTTTCATCATTCGCTGGCCAGAATCTAGCTATATAGTAGTTAAATTGGCAACACTGATTTCACCTCTGACAGGACCTTTATTCCAATTATCACTCACATACACACTCCGATGGTAAATAAGTGTGAATTCCTTTATCCAAAATCTTCGTAACCCTATCTTTACAGTAAATTGTATGACTATTTGGTTGAAAATCAGCACTTTTTCTTATATAGATATAGAAAAACGACGGCTATTCAATAAACATAGACCATTATTTTTTGGGTAGCCCTTAAAATTTTCTTTTTATAACTCCTAGTACAACTGTACATATTATATTTGTAGTTAAAAATGTATTACTTTTAAAATGCCGTTCCAAATATCGCTCCATATCACATTATTGCATCATCCAAATATCAAATTGTTTCATAATATGGGCTATATTTTGAAACAATTTGATATTTGGCTGTCTTCATCTTCATCTTACCGTACAAGATTGCCGTTCGTCATTAGCTCTGTACCTACTAAGGGCATGCCATAAAAAAACGGGCTGTAATTACGTGTAATTTGACGTTTCCGTATGACACCTTCATGCTCGTTTATTCCAGTCAGCGACAACCAAACCAAGATGAATCCAGTTAGAATGAAATCTCGTTGTAATACGAAAGAGAACTAGGCACTTTAGGGCCCTATATTGAATGCCTGGAAACAAGCTGGTTTTTTTAAAGTATATAATACGGCCCCTGGCTGCTAATTTCAATTAAATATATTATTTTTTTATTACTATTTATATCTTTGTGCCTTGGTAGTCATTAAAAAAACACTATACGTAGCTATGTTATTAATCTTTTGTGACTAAAACTTTACCATATCTAACATTTTTATTAAACTATTATATTCTGTTTACATCCATTTTAATCCAAACTTTAACAAAGAGAGCAATAGAACACATAATGCCACTAATTTAAATATTACTTATCCGTACTAATAATATTATAAATCTGAAAGTTTGTATGTTTGGTTGTTAGGCTTTCACGTAGAAGCTACTTAACCGATCATCATTAAATGTGTCGCAGATATCTCTCCCACATTTCATGATGATGTGTAGCCTATGTCCTTCCCCGTCGTCTAGTCTATATAGAGTAGATCACGGGGAAGGACAAAGGCTACTTTTACCGTGGCAATACGATTCCCGTGGGATACCTACTGTATTTACGCGGGCGAAGCTGCGGGAAAAAGCTGGTAACTTAATAAAAGTTATGTTTTGTTGAGTCCCAGACGCCACATGAGACGTGATTTTAGGTCATATATATACTCGTATCATACCGGTAAGCCCAGATTACAACGCAAGCTTTAACACAACGTTAATGCGATTTAACAATTAGGCTATTTTGTTTTAAACGACTTCCGATTTTAGTGGTGGTGCAGCGGCTGGTTTCGTTGAAACCCGCCCGCCGACGCAAGAGTCATTTTATAGTACCCAAGTGTGTGCGCAATACACAAGAGCACTCTCTCTTCCTATACTCTCGTAACCCAGTGGCCGGATAACCGACTGGCGTGACATGGCTATCCGACGCGTGGATCATCTTTCTTGTCAGGCAATCGGGTGATCAGCCTGCATTGTCCTAACCAGAATTGAAAACAACATTTTTTGTTGTTCCAACGCGGGGATCGAACCCACGAGTCACGACCCGGTCTCGAGAGCCAAGCTGGACTACGCAGGCGTCAACATAAATGGCACAACTAAAATTACTAGTCGCTGCTTCCTAATATAAAATTGCCAATTCACTTAATGCTACGTCATCACGATTCATACCTACCTACATAAAATTCCTATACATCTATACAAATAAATAAAAACGAAGTGTCTGTCTGTCTGTTTGTTCCGGCTAATCTCTGAAACGGCTGGACCGATTTTGACAGGATTTTTAGTTATATGAACTGAAAACCCTAAGGCCAACAAATCACGCCCAATCAAAATATCGTTATTTAGGTAATCATCAGGTATAATGTGAAATAAAATTTGTACATTGTAACCACTAAGAACTACTCTGCATAAAATTTGTAAGTCACATAAAACACTAGATTTACCTACACCAGTAAGAGTAACAACTGCACGTTGCAATGTGCCAACAAGCTTACGAGAGACGCTTTCTTTAATTAAAGAACAATCAGCACCGGAATCAAAACAAAATGAGAACTGCTAACCAAATTGTGTAATTATTCCGGTGACAGGTTTCACACCACATACGTCCACTCGCTTTACAATGCTAGATGCGGGGGCGGACAGTGCGCTAGTGCTCGCAGGTGTTTTGGAGCACCGCGATGCTACATGACCTTCAACACCACATCTGTAGCATGTCACCAGGGGCCGCGTAGCGACGGCCATGTAGGGGCGCTCAGGAGTCGAAGGCTGCTTGTCATGCGGTCGGCTGTACGTCTCGATTCGATAGGCAAATGTCCGCCGTTGTCAGCCAGGCCCGGGCGTCAGTGTCTGCACCTTCCGGCTGGAATTTAGGTAGCGTGATGCTCTTGTCTTCCATGTTCGGTGGGTTAGTAAGCGCTTCTATGAGTAGCCTCATGCTGGTTTGTTGTGCTTCGAGTAACGCTCGCCAACCGTCAATTGCAGCTGTCGGTTCGCTCACATTTTGTGCCTGCACCGATCGCACTTCTGATGTCGGAGACACATTGTCCTCAACATCATTTTCAGTAGCGGTTGCTTGTCTAGTGGGCGTCATCGTGGGTAAAATGCGGGCACAAAACACAGTATTCACTGGTTAACACTAATTTATTCAGTATGTAACAGTATTTTCACTTATCACAAATTTAATAAAACAGTAATTTTAAAATAATTTAAGATCGAGCAGTGGGTTCAGGACACCGATCTCACTTTAACTAGTAAACACAAATATAATTCACAACCACGATCCAACTCGATCGACCGATCACACTCAAATGTGTTTCAAACACTGTCCACACCTCTAAAGTAAAGATGGCGTCTCGACCCCACTCGAGGCCCGCGCGCGCTCTGCTCTGATTGGCCGGTAACAAAATAATTACGATTTAATTTTAATTAAGGCTTTTACGCGAGATAAAAATGTTACAAATTATCTTAAATTAAAAAACGAATTTAAAAGTAATCAAATGAATTTAAGGGCAATTCAATTGTAAACAATCAGTATGCAAATAATCAGTAGCAATCAAGATGCAACTCGACTCATGAATTCCTCCGACACGGCTGTCGGAGACACATTGTCCTCAACATCATTTTCAGTAGCGGTTGCTTGTCTAGTGGGCGTCATCGTGGGTAAAATGCGGGCACAAAACACAGTATTCACTGGTTAACACTAATTTATTCAGTATGTAACAGTATTTTCACTTATCACAAATTTAATAAAACAGTAATTTTAAAATAATTTAAGATCGAGCAGTGGGTTCAGGACACCGATCTCACTTTAACTAGTAAACACAAATATAATTCACAACCACGATCCAACTCGATCGACCGATCACACTCAAATATGTTTCAAACACTGTCCACACCTCTAAAGTAAAGATGGCGTCTCGACCCCACTCGAGGCCCGCGCGCGCTCTGCTCTGATTGGCCGGTAACAAAATAATTACGATTTAATTTTAATTAAGGCTTTTACGCGAGATAAAAATGTTACAAATTATCTTAAATTAAAAAACGAATTTAAAAGTAATCAAATGAATTTAAGGGCAATTCAATTGTAAACAATCAGTATGCAAATAATCAGTAGCAATCAAGATGCAACTCGACTCATGAATTCCTCCGACACGGCTGTCGGAGACACATTGTCCTCAACATCATTTTCAGTAGCGGTTGCTTGTCTAGTGGGCGTCATCGTGGGTAAAATGCGGGCACAAAACACAGTATTCACTGGTTAACACTAATTTATTCAGTATGTAACAGTATTTTCACTTATCACAAATTTAATAAAACAGTAATTTTAAAATAATTTAAGATCGAGCAGTGGGTTCAGGACACCGATCTCACTTTAACTAGTAAACACAAATATAATTCACAACCACGATCCAACTCGATCGACCGATCACACTCAAATATGTTTCAAACACTGTCCACACCTCTAAAGTAAAGATGGCGTCTCGACCCCACTCGAGGCCCGCGCGCGCTCTGCTCTGATTGGCCGGTAACAAAATAATTACGATTTAATTTTAATTAAGGCTTTTACGCGAGATAAAAATGTTACAAATTATCTTAAATTAAAAAACGAATTTAAAAGTAATCAAATGAATTTAAGGGCAATTCAATTGTAAACAATCAGTATGCAAATAATCAGTAGCAATCAAGATGCAACTCGACTCATGAATTCCTCCGACACGGCCGTCCTGACGTATTACACGCCCTCGTGTGATGTTGAAGGCCTTGCATCATCAGTATCTGCAAAAATAAAGAGATTTTAGCATTGGCCTAGTACATGCGTTCGGCCACTCCTGACCGAAGTAATAACCTATACTGTAACAATAGCCACCTCGCCTTTTACATAGCTACACATTACAATAACTTTGAGGCCAACTCGCCTTTTACTCTTTAATTTATTTCTCGGGCCACCTCGCCCTTCAATGGCCACCTCGCCCTTGATTGGCCACTTCGCCCTTGATTGGCCACCTCGCCCTTGATTGGCCACCTCGCCCTTGATTGGCCACCTCGCCCTTGATTGGCCACCTCGCCCTTGATTGGCCACCTCGCCCTTGATTGGCCACCTTGCCTTTCGTTTTAAGCCTAGCAACCACCACGCTGCTTGAATATCTCATAATGAGTCTTAGTACTCAGTCATTCACTCAACACACACATTCACTCACCGTCATTATCATCTGACACACATGGATCCAGCTCAGTAGGGACGTATGATTGGGGAAATGGACGTAAGCGGTCTCTCGCGTACTTGTATGTACGATTACAACTCAAACTTTTAAGATGATACCTGTCACCGTCGAGTACTTCAATGACCTCATAAGGTCCCTTAAATTTAGGATCCAATTTTGCTTCATTCCGTTCGTGATTTTCAATTAAAACGTAATCCCTTACAGAAAAAGATGTGACTTTCGCTTTATTTTTATCGAAACGTGCTTTATCAAGATATGAGTTATCTCTTATTAGTCCATTAGCTTGTTCCCTAACCTCTTCTAAGTTAACCTCAACCTCGTGATTATCAATCGTTAACAAATTTAATGGTCTAGCTAATCTACCTATTAACAATTCTAGGGGGCTTGCTTTAATTACTCTATGAACCGTGCTATTTAAAGAGATCTGGACATCATCTAATGCATCTTGCCAAGACCTACTTGGGCTTACTTCTATGACGGTTAACATATTCTTGAGTGTACTCATAATACGCTCCACCTGGCCATTGGCGCGACATGAGCCGGTTGCTATTAAATGTAGTTGGATATTGTGACTGGCACAAAATTCTTTGAAATCTTTGTTTGCAAAACACCTACCTTGATCCGCGATAATACGTACGGGGGTTCCGAAAAGAGATATAGAAACCTTGAGAGCACCTATTGCACTATCATTGTTGATTCTTGTGGAATTCCTGAGTAAAACGTATTTGGTAAAAGCGTCTATAAGAACAAACACATATTCTTTGATCGTTTTTACCGCTAAGCTTACCAGTAGCGTCAATGTGGATTGTATGCCATGGAATACTAACTTTAGGTATAGGGTGTAACTCTATTTGTTGCTTACTACTTCGTGACTTAGCTACTTTACACGTTATACAATTGTCAACAAATTTTCGGACATATTTTGACATGTTAGGAAACCAATAATGCTGATAAGCCTTTTCCAACGTTTTGTCCCATCCTAAATGAAGAATAGACTCGTGAATATGGTTTATGACCGACCAACGAAAAGCTCTAGGTACAATTGGTAGCCAAATGTTACGGTTGTTTCTTTGAACTTTTCTATAAAGCACATTAGAACGCAATTCATAGATTCGACAACTCTCCAAGTCCAGATCGTCGTTTTCGAGTTTACTAATAATGTCTTTACATTCAGTATCCTGTCGTTGTTCCGCTTGTAAGCAGTTCGAAGATAGCTCAGTTATATTAACGCGCTTTTCTTTTAGAAAACTCTCCATACCTACACTAGAAGTTTCGCTTCTGACAATGCCATTTGCCTCGGGCAAGTGATTTCTAGAGAAAAAGTCAACGTGGGCCATTCTTTTACCCTCCCTATATTGGATGTTAAAATCGAACGCTTGAAGGAATGCCCACCACCTGTGAACTCTAGGAGTTAAGTCTACTTTAGCCCTCGAGGCTTTCAGAGAATTACAGTCAGTAACGACTGTGAAAGCTCTGCAATAAAGATAATGGCGAAAGTGTTTAACCGAGTTAACGACGGCCAATGTCTCTAACTCATAAGAGTGGTATCGAGATTCCGCAGGTGTAGTGCGTTTGCTATAATACTCTACTGGGTGCAATTTCGCACCAGCCCTCTGAAAGAGAATTGCGCCGTAACCTTCACTACTGGCGTCCGTGTGCAACTCTATAGGCAGTTCGGGGTCAAAAAGAGTTAATACGGGAGATGAAGTCAATACCGATATTATATCCTGTCTAATCTTTTCGTATTCTGTAGTCCAAATTATTTTAGAATTATTGTTAGCTAACAGACGGTAAAGCGGTGCCATTTTAAGCGAAAAGTTATTAACAAACTGTCTAAAGTAGGACGCTAAACCCAGAAATTGTCTGAGCTGAGTGATGGTATTTGGTGGCAAGGAGTTGGTCAAAGCAATTATTTTACGAGGGTTAGGCCTGATTTCACCATCTGCTATTTCATACCCTAAAAACTGAACCCGTTTCTTTAAAAACACACATTTTTTTATATTAAATGAAAATCCAGCATCACTAAGAGTCTTAAGCACAACACGTAACCGCTCCAGTCCTTGCTCTACACTATTCGAGGGTATAACTAAATCATCCATGTATGCGATTGCGTAAGAGTGCGCAAGGTCACCTAGCGCTGTATTAATAGCTCTCTGATATACCGAAGGCGCATTTCGTAGACCAAACGGCATGACAGTAAACTCGTAATGAGCGTCCGGGGTGATAAAAGCAGTTTTTTCTATAGAATTTGACTCTACATTTATAGGAATTTGATAAAAGCCACTAGCCATATCGAGACAGGTATAAAATTGCGCACCTGATAACCTTTGAACTTGATCACTGATTAAAGGTAAGGGGTACCGATCGGGAACTGTGTTAGAGTTTAACTCTCGGTAATCTACGCACATTCTGTCCGTGCCATCGCGCTTCTTCACCAAGAGTATTGGACTGGAGAACGGCGATTTGCTTGGTCTTATAACGCCAGCAGATAAAAGTTCAGCACACTTATTACGCACTATCGCTCGCTCTTCAGGGTTCAAGTGATAAGGCCGCCGTTGCACAATTTTGCTAGGGTCTATTAAATTAATTTCCAATTCACCTGTCTTTACTCTACTAGTAGGAGTACCTTCAACAAATGAGTCCTGAAAGCAGCCAAGGAGTTCCATTAATTGTTATTAAAAATTAGTTTAAAGTCATCAGGTATATCAGTATCTACGTCATGCAAGTCAGTCACCGCGTCGCCTATACTACAGATATTAACCAAAGAAGGCTTCTCAATTATATTAAGCCTATCACTAGTTATATGAACTGAAAACCCTAAGGCCAACAAATCACGCCCAATCAAAATATCGTTATTTAGGTAATCATCAGGTATAATGTGAAATAAAATTTGTACATTGTAACCACTAAGAACTACTCTGCATAAAATTTGTAAGTCACATAAAACACTAGATTTACCTACACCAGTAAGAGTAACAACTGCACGTTGCAATGTGCCAACAAGCTTACGAGAGACGCTTTCTTTAATTAAAGAACAATCAGCACCGGAATCAAAACAAAATGAGAACTGCTCACCAAATTGTGTAATTATTCCGGTGACAGGTTTCACACCACATACGTCCACTCGCTTTACAATGCTAGATGCGGGGGCGGACAGTGCGCTAGTGCTCGCAGGTGTTTTGGAGCACCGCGATGCTACATGACCTTCAACACCACATCTGTAGCATGTCACCAGGGGCCGCGTAGCGACGGCCATGTAGGGGCGCTCAGGAGTCGAAGGCTGCTTGTCATGCGGTCGGCTGTACGTCTCGATTCGATAGGCAAATGTCCGCCGTTGTCAGCCAGGCCCGGGCGTCAGTGTCTGCACCTTCCGGCTGGAATTTAGGTAGCGTGATGCTCTTGTCTTCCATGTTCGGTGGGTTAGTAAGCGCTTCTATGAGTAGCCTCATGCTGGTTTGTTGTGCTTCGAGTAACGCTCGCCAACCGTCAATTGCAGCTGTCGGTTCGCTCACATTTTGTGCCTGCACCGATCGCACTTCTGATGTCGGAGACACATTGTCCTCAACATCATTTTCAGTAGCGGTTGCTTGTCTAGTGGGCGTCATCGTGGGTAAAATGCGGGCACAAAACACAGTATTCACTGGTTAACACTAATTTATTCAGTATGTAACAGTATTTTCACTTATCACAAATTTAATAAAACAGTAATTTTAAAATAATTTAAGATCGAGCAGTGGGTTCAGGACACCGATCTCACTTTAACTAGTAAACACAAATATAATTCACAACCATGATCCAACTCGATCGACCGATCACACTCAAATGTGTTTCAAACACTGTCCACACCTCTAAAGTAAAGATGGCGTCTCGACCCCACTCGAGGCCCGCGCGCGCTCTGCTCTGATTGGCCGGTAACAAAATAATTACGATTTAATTTTAATTAAGGCTTTTACGCGAGATAAAAATGTTACAAATTATCTTAAATTAAAAAACGAATTTAAAAGTAATCAAATGAATTTAAGGGCAATTCAATTGTAAACAATCAGTATGCAAATAATCAGTAGCAATCAAGATGCAACTCGACTCATGAATTCCTCCGACACGGCTGTCGGAGACACATTGTCCTCAACATCATTTTCAGTAGCGGTTGCTTGTCTAGTGGGCGTCATCGTGGGTAAAATGCGGGCACAAAACACAGTATTCACTGGTTAACACTAATTTATTCAGTATGTAACAGTATTTTCACTTATCACAAATTTAATAAAACAGTAATTTTAAAATAATTTAAGATCGAGCAGTGGGTTCAGGACACCGATCTCACTTTAACTAGTAAACACAAATATAATTCACAACCACGATCCAACTCGATCGACCGATCACACTCAAATGTGTTTCAAACACTGTCCACACCTCTAAAGTAAAGATGGCGTCTCGACCCCACTCGAGGCCCGCGCGCGCTCTGCTCTGATTGGCCGGTAACAAAATAATTACGATTTAATTTTAATTAAGGCTTTTACGCGAGATAAAAATGTTACAAATTATCTTAAATTAAAAAACGAATTTAAAAGTAATCAAATGAATTTAAGGGCAATTCAATTGTAAACAATCAGTATGCAAATAATCAGTAGCAATCAAGATGCAACTCGACTCATGAATTCCTCCGACATATATATATATAGACTTAGCTAAGCTGATTGCCTGGTGTATCAAAGCACGGGCCTTAAAGCTAGAAATTTGAAATTTGCACACGTCTTTCTCATATGACCACTAAGGCAGGATTTTTAAAAATTCAATACGTGATAAAAGCTTGTATGAAACTTTTTATTCCTTTGACATATTTGCATGATATTTTGTATGAATTAAGTACGGAAAAAATAATAAGTTACGTATTTTAGCATTTTATTAACTTTAGCGCCTAGGTGGGCAAAATATGAAAAATAGAGGATGAACGGTTATAACGGTTATAATAGGAAAATAAAACACTGCCACTTATTTTTTGTTAACAGATCTAGTGGTTATCTCTTAGATGAGATATATTATGGCCGAAAAGTTCTCCGATACTTAAATTAGGATACTGAATCGACAGTTAAATTGAGTGACGCTGAAATCACATGCTGTCCTTATCATTTCGGCTAGCAGAGACAGCGGCAGCCTGTGAATAGGAGGGCTCTTAGTTTTTATTAGCGTTCCAGTATTCGGCCGGGTGGCAACAAATGATTAAGAGGCCCCTAATTTTAAGAAGCATTTGAGGATTCGGCCAATAAGTTAGTCACACACTCGTGACCTCTCTGGTGTTAAGGGTCATTTATAGGTTCGTTTGCCGTCTATTTTAATTACAAAAAAAACTTTTGCTAGGCTAAAATGTGTTTGCGAGAGAATATAAAATCAACACGGATCAGTTTGCCCCTATTTATTTTCTCAGTATATCTTTATTACATTCAGAATGAAATACGTAACTTTGATTCCTTAGAAAAAAGTTGTAGCGATCGACTGCAGTAGAAAAAATATTTTATTCAGTACAATAGACGTTTTATGTTACTGCGGCGTTTGTTGTATGTGATTTTCTTGTAAATGTTAAAAAAAAATTATTTAAGCCTACATTTTATGCCAGAATAATCAGTAAGATACCTAAGTTGCTGAACTAAGACGATATCACCATGGTCCGATTTTATATTTTAATACATTTCAGACTATTTATCAGACCACCAGACCCTGAAGTTAGTGAGAAAACTCGCGAGAAGTTATCTCTCTACGTGAAAGCGAGAAGCAGGAGATGAAACACTGTCAACGTTCACGATTCACGGCGCTTGTTATAAAGCTTGTTAAATTCAAAGTCAACAGTGAAATATAAGGATAAAACCTATAAAGAACAAGCGTGGGGCTGGCGTAAACTGATTTAGCCAAACTATAGGACTTCAAATCGAAGTTTAAATTTAGTATCGGCAGTAATTTCCCGGGTACTGGGCCGCGCAGATAGTTCTAGGCTTTAATTCCCGTCTTTTTTGTAAATATCCAAACTGAATTGTTTTTGTAGTAAGCGAAGCTTGCGCTATGAAATCTTTTATGCGTAGGCTGTATATTGACGCAGTGGCGAGGTGAAATAACGCATTTCCACGACTAATCGCAACAAATATTTAACAAACAATGAAAATGCGCTAATGCGCGATGCTAAACATCTTAATGTGGTATGTCGTGGTGAAATAACACATTGCTAATAATTACAACAGTTAATATATACAAAAAAATGTCAGTGCTCACAGCTGCCAGGCATTAAGTTATAGGAAAAATAAGTTATGTAGTGTTAACTGCACCTATTTAATGTACCTCAATTAGCTATTATCATAATATTGGTTAATGTATACCTCAAAATACTCTTAGAGATTAAATACAGTTATAAATTACATACACGTGTATGAATTTCGCATAGCCTCATTAATCTTATGCCCCATTATCAGAATTTAATGAAATTATTTTGGAATGTTTGATATATCAAAATATCGACAGAGTTCCTGCTCGACCAGTTTCTAAGCATTTTCCTTTGCACACACAACATTTACAATTTTTTATTTTTTCTAAGTGGCGAAAGAGTCCTTATAAAGTTCAAACTTTTAAAAAATAGGAATTATTATGGGTTAAATTCGACCCCAGCGTAAACTCTAGTAATAATGAATCAAAAATTCTGTCTACATGAAAATACTGTACAGAATTTTCCTGTAATTTGTTGAGTGGCGATTGTGTCTTAGGCTCAACTTATATAAATGTAAATTGTAAGTCGTAAGCAAAACTCCCGTAAAACTCCCGTAGAACTTCCATCATGAACAATAGATACATGTGAATAAGTTACACGCACCGCTCGTGTACCCATGGTCTATGTTATGCCTTCGTCTTGCAAGATGTAAATAGATTGCATCATTGTAACTTCAATTTTATTCATGATGAATACCAATTACTGTTTTAGAAAGGAAATTTCCCGCCAGTCAGCTTTAAGGTGGTGGTATTACCATACGCATTAATAAAGAATATAAGTGGGTATGGACATTGAATTAAAATATTATTAGTTAATAAGTTATTTTTTTTTTGTAAGGCAACATCCCACCACGCTGGGTATATAAACCGGTCGGTTGTGAGTTGCGGGCCCCCAATAATAATTTAAGAGAGCAGAATCCCACTCCCGGGATAAACTTCCCGATCATGACTGACGCCATGATCAGAAAGTTCCTGGAGTTTTTGAAATTAGAATCCCCCGACGTAGCGTCCAAGTAGGAACGCTTCGTGCGCATGCACGAAGCTGACTCACCGGCGTCGCCCGATAGCGACGTCGCGTTAATTCCGGCCGACATTGAATCCCCATCATCTCCTTCAGAGATGTCTTGCTCAGAGCAAGAAGACGACCGTAGCGAAGGGGAGTTCACTACGGTCCAACATAAAAAGACGAAGAAGAGGAAGCGTCCAGAGGGCACCTCTTAAGGGCTCCAGTCTTAAGCTCCCCGACCAAGTCGGTCACAAAGAATAGGAAAACCGTGCAGGCTCATGGCTCCGCGGCCCCTACTACCTCATCGGCCCCTCTGGCCTCCAAGGCCCCTCTGGCTTCCCAGGCCCCTCTGGCCTCCCAGGTCCCCCGAACCTCGCAGGCCCCTCCGGCCCCCCAGGCCCTTCCGGCACCCCAGGCCCCTCAGGCCTCCCAGGCCCCTCAGGCCTCTCAGGCCCCTCAGGCCGTCCGTTCTAAAACGCCTCCTCCTGTAATCATACAGGAGAAGGCAAAATGGAACCTCATCTCAGCGGCGATTAACAAGCAAAAGCTGCGTTACTCGTCCGCACACACGACCCCAATCGGCATCAAGGTACAGGTTAAGACCTCGGAGGACCACCGCCTCCTCACCGCGTTCCTACGTAATAAAGGCATAGGATATCATACTTATGCCCTTGAAGACGAGCGCCTTCTGCGCGTCGTCATTACCGGAGTCGACAAGTGCCTCTCTACACAAGAGGTACTTGTGGACATCAAGTCCCAGGGTTATCCCGCACTAGAGGTACATCGTATGTACCACCCGATTAAAAAACACGAGTACAATATGGTACTCGTAACCCTCCCCCTTACACCAGAGAGCAAGGATATCTTCAATATCCGAGCCATCTGTCACATTACGGGCATCCGTGTTGAGCCCCCCCGTAAAAGGGGCATCCCTGGCCAGTGCCACCGATGCCAACTCTACGGGCACTCGGCACGGAATTGCCAAGCCCGGCCGCGTTGCGTCAAGTGCCTCGGAGACCACGGCACCTCTGACTGCCCCCGCAAGAGCCCAGCTGAGGAGTCCGAACCCCCTAGCTGTGTTCTCTGCAAGTCCCAAGGACACCCCGCCAACTACAGAGGGTGCAAAAAAGCACCCAAAGTTAAAAAACGCGTTGCACCACAGACGAAAGGTGCCCCCCCCAAACAGAGATTCGTCCCTGCCCCCCTACCCTCCCAATCTGCATGGTTCAAGCCCGCGCAGAACAGTAGGTTGGAGCCAGCGGCTTTCCCCGCTCTCCCAAGCAAGGCCATGCCCTCCGCGCCCAAAGCGCCTAAGGCCACGCCCCCTCCGACTCCCAGCTTCACTGCAGACCTCTCTTTCGTCCAGCAGTTAATAAGCAACGTCGGGCCTATTGACCCGATGGAGCTTTCCATTTTAGCGACAAAGCTAAAAGGATCGGCCACAGACCGCATCCAAGCTTTGTCAGACCATCAGGTCTTGATCCGTCAGATCAAGGCTCTCTCCACAAACGGTATCTAATGGAGCCTTCGGGAAGGACAAAGCCGCACTCGTTACGCGTAGTGTCGTTCAATACGAACGGCATTAGGAATAACATAAGCGAAATTCGCGATTTTGTAAGCAGCCAAAATGTCGATATTCTTCTAGTGCAGGAGACGTTTTTAAAACCTAGTATTAGGAGCCCAAAAATAGCTAACTACAAAATAATCAGAAATGATAGAACTCGATCCCGACTCGGAGGCACTCTTATCTACTATAAAAAATCATTACATTGTATTCCCTTAGAGCCACCGCCATTGTTAAGTTTAGAAACATCTGTTTGTCATATTAGCATGTCCGGTCACGGACCAATTGTTATAGTTAGCGCGTACCTGGCATGTAACAATGAACTACATTCCAGCGACCTGCAGGCGCTATTCAATTTAGGCAACGCTGTCATCATTGCCGGCGACTTAAATTGTAAACACACTGAGTGGGGCAATATAAATAACAATAAGAACGGCTCAATCCTTTGTAGCTTAACCGACACATTAAATTTTGCTCTTTTAGCTCCCACGGACCCCACTCGCTATGACACCAATGAAAACATCAACTGCGTCATACGCAATCCTAGTACTATAGACATAGCTCTAGTTAAAAATGTGTCCCTAAATATCTATATCGAGACTCTCCACGAGCTTAACTCGGACCACAGACCGGTTATGATTACACTTGGTAGTCTTAACCCCAATAATTGCAGTACTAGGAAGATAGTAGATTATAAATCACTAGCGGAGAACATCAAAGTCCTCCAATCTAGTCACTTAGATAAAATCCCCGATATTATAGATAGTAAAGAGACAGCCATAGAGGCCGCCTCCCACTTGACCGATCACCTGGTAGCGACCATAGAGAGATCATCTAGGGAGGTGCCAACGACCCCCAAGGGCCGTTGGCCCCTCCCTGAGAACATAAGGGAGTCCATCAGACTCCGAAATGCGGCTAAGCGCACATATGATCGCTACCCGTCGGAAGAGTGGAGGAAAGCCCTCCGTCACTACGAGAAGGAAGTTAAGTTTAAGATCAAACAACACAAAGCCGAGAGTTGGGATCGACTTCTTAGTGACCTAGAACCGTCTCACGTGGCATACTGGCCACTCGCGAGGGCCCTCAAAAACGACACGGAGTGCGATATGCCTCCGTTAGACAGACCAAACCGTCCTCCTGCATTCGAAGACATAGACAAGGCCGAGTGCCTAGCTGATAACTTTGAACAACAGTGCCGGCTGAGTACTCTCCCGATTGATCCCGTGCACCTTAGCTTAGTGAATAGCGAGGTCGACAGCCGACTCTCGAGGCCACCTGATGTAGATAGGGTGAGGATGGTGGACTCGGAGGAGGTCAGTGACATTATTAAGTGTATGAAAGCCAAAAAGGCCCCAGGCCTCGACGGTATTTCAAACAAAACACTTAAAATGCTACCGTCCGAGCTTATTCAACTCCTAGTGAACATCTTTAACGCCCTCTTAGTAGGATGTTCATTCCCAGACATTTGGAAAGTAGCTATTGGTATCCACAAACCGGGGAAACCCCGGAAGGTGCCTGGTAGTTACCGTCCAATAAGTCTCATTAGCTCCCTCGGAAAAGTCTACGAAAGAGTTATCAAAAGGCGCCTCAATGACGTCATATCCGACAAAAAACTCCTTCCAGACGAGCAGTTCGCCTTCTGCGAAATGCACAGTTGTCCCGCCCAAGTACACCGCTTAACGGAGTACATAATATGTAGCAAAAACGACAGGAAGACGACATGCGCCGTATTCTTTGACATTGCAAAAGCTTTTGATAAAATTTGGCATAACGGACTGTTATACAAACTCTATCAAATGGAAATACCTGATTATCTTGTTCTACTGATTAGTAACTTTTTAAAAAACCGTAAATTTCATTTCCGCGTTGAAGGCGCACTGTCGTCGCCAAGATATATGGAGGCGGGAGTGCCGCAGGGCTCGGTCCTCTCGCCCTCCCTATATAACCTGTATACTAGTGACATCCCCAAACACGCTAAGGTGCAATTAGCTATGTTCGCGGACGACACAGCCCTTTATTATTCCCACATACGAGCCTGTACCGCGTCAAAAGCCCTCCAGGAGTCAGTTACCGCTCTCGGTAACTGGTTCTCCAAATGGAGAATAGAAGTCAATCCCGACAAAAGTCACGCCATCCAATTTGATATTAAAAGTGCAATGAGGCGTACTTGCCCCCGTAAACTTATGAGCCCTATAAGCCTGCACGGCAACAAAATCCCACAGGTCACTCAGGTGAAATATTTAGGCGTAGTACTAAGCAAGTCGATGTCGTTTTCGAGTCACATTAGTAACACGTTACGAAAAGCGAAATTTGTACTCTACAAATTATATCCGCTACTTAATTCGCGAAGCAAAATGTCCCTAAGACATAAGCTTACATTGTATAAAGTTTGCATTAGAACGATACTCACTTATGCGTGCGTCTCTTTCGCACAGATAAGCGAGTCTCAACTGGACCGTTTACAAAGAGTCCAAAACCGGTTTCTACGCATGGCAACAGGCGCCCCCTGGTACATGCGTAACATCGACTTGCATAGGGACTGCGAAATCGTCACTATTAAAGCCTATATCAAGGAACTCGTAGAGAGATTCTTTGATAAAGGCAAAAACCACCCCAACCCCCTTATCAAAAAGGCACTGGACTATGAACACGACGCACAGACCTTCCGACACCCGTACAAACGGCCTAAGCATATCTTAGCCGATCCCGTAGACCCGATCACAAAATACGTAACGTACTGTATACAGTTACGTAAACACAAATCACACGCACCCGCGCGACTATCATCGCACCGGGGTCGACGCCGGCGCCTACCCCGAGGTCCCACATCCGACACGACAACACGTACAGACGTACAGACCGACCCTAACACGGGACCGGACCCGAACCCCCGAGTTCGAGTTCGCATCCCAGTAGACTAGGTTCACTCCTAAATAGTGCCCGCGACCGCGATATTGTTATAGAGAGATCTATCAATACCGCGAACCTCATCGATATTAGGACTTACGCGCGCGAGTCATCCCGACCGTACGCGGAAGGGGAGAGGGACGGCCCTCACAGTACCGATAGCGATAAAAACGAGAGCTCCTCTATCGCGACAACTCGCACGCCGCTAGCTTATGCTACCGCGCGCGAGCAACCTCACTCATCAGCGAGTGAGGAAGGGGTCGGACCCCTTAGCAGGTGAGACCCGCGTCTCCCCTGTTATAATAATAGCTCACAACTCGTAGCTGTCCCCAAAATCCGGTCTGAACATCACCCGGGTGATGTTAGGGAGGGTCAAACCCTCCCATCGACTCTAACCAAATAAACTAGCCACTAGGCTAGTTATAGTCCGACTTAGCTACAGCGGTCTTAACCCGACCCTTAGCATAGACCCGTTCGAAAAAAAAAAAAAAAAAAAAAAAAAAAAAAGAGTTGCGGGCCATATTTCGTTCGTGGACTTGGGACTGTAAGGTGCTACCCTGCTTGGTGATATCTTTCCTAGTTATTTTCTTTGTGCTTTCAAATTGTTTTCTTTGTGTAATTTTTGTTTTGTGATTGTTATTACTAAATCAGCTTTTTGTAATTTGTGTAAAGTTCTTTTTGTAATTATTTTTCTAGCTATGAAGTGATATTAATTTAGTTTTGTTATTTTAAATTGTTATAATTTTAAATAAAAGCCGTTAAGCGGCTTGCATTGTATTTTTTTTAATCAAACCCGCTTCAGGTTCCTAAAATCAGAAGTGGGATAACAACCTAGCTTCACCCTGACCTAATTTTTGTAATCCGTTTCTAATCAAAGAGCTGGTTTAGTGCAATCGCATATTATAACAATGCTGCGCGCTAGGAACAGTGGGACGCCGCCGAGACGGTCGCGGTCTCGGTCTCCGTCTAGAACAGTGCCTAATGATAATAATGTACGTACGTGTCGCTCGAATTATCAACGTTCTCGCAAACGGTATCGCAGCCCGAGACAAACAAAATCGCGATCGCGTTCTCGTTCGGGTCCTCTTGTGCGTATTAGTCGCGATCGTTCTCGATCCCCGCGTGAATCAGAACGATGCAGAGATAACGGTTTGCACGAAACTTTGAGTAGTATTTTAACCCGTTTAAGTAATTTAGAAGACAAAAACTTTTCTTCTTCTACCCCCGTTTCGAATGTGTGTAACGATGATTCCAAGACGTCTGTTTCTGTTTCTGAAATGGCTTCGACAAAGAATTTTGTTGATGCCCTCAATAAGATCGTAACGACTGAACCGCAAAGCTACTACGTGTCTAATTTTGACCCGGCCCTACATGACATCGAAGTCTGGTTCGAGGAGGTAGACCGTTGTTGCTTAATCATTGGGGCGATAAGGAGTGTTTGTCCCGCGTGTCGGGTTTTCTAAAAGGCGACGCAAAAGCATGGCTAAACGAATGGTCAACGAACGACAGGTCGTGGTCAAATTTCAAAAATGACTTTAAGTCCTTGTGTCCTAAACGGTTAGATTATGCGTCTATACTATTTGATACCATGCAAACTACGTCCGATAAGTACCTTACCTACGCGGAATATGCACGACGAACTCTTTTGCGTCTACGAATAGTAAAAGGTCTCAGTGAGGAGCTCATAGTACAGATTATTATAAGAGGTATTACTGACCCCCAGGTGCGTGTCGCAGCAGCAAACGCAAACCTTGCAACTAAGAATATAGTTTCCTTTTTGTCAATTTACAGTAAGCCACCGCCGAATAAGTTATTAAAACACAAAAATTTCAATAGTTCAAATCGAAACAATAAACGGCCCGCGTTTGAACCGATTAGTCATACGTGTTTTAAATGGTTATAACAAGCGCGGTCACAAAGCTTTCTATTGCCCTAAAAATAACAAAATATTACCTAGCGATAAAAATAAACCCTGTGCCTTCTGCAAAAAGCTAGGACACTCGGAGGAAAAATGTTTTGCCAAAGCCCGGACTGATTCTCGAAAAGTTAATTTGTGTAAACCTAGTACACTTGACCGAAATAGTGATATTACGTCTGCAGTAGTGCAAGGTATAGCTATAGACATCCTTATCGATAGCGGCGCGTTGGACGTGTCTTTAATTTCAGCGAACTACCTCAAGTATTTTTCTTGTTGTCTTAAGCCCACTCACTTATGTATCAAAGGAATTAGTGAGAGCAAAATAATTGTTAAGTCTTACGTTACGCTAACTATAGAATTTTGTGACATAAGCGTTGATGTAAATCTTTTAGTTGTTCCAGCATCTTGTATGAATGCGCCCATTATAATTGGCACCGATGTGCGAAATAGGGAAGGAATTATTTTCGTACGTACCCGAGACCGTCAGTACCTTACACATTCATTAAAAACAATTTCGTCAGTAATGACGACTGGGCATAGTGATATTAATACGCCTTTAACCGGGAGCCATTTACGTGACTTAAAGGTTGTTATTGACGAGTTTAAGGAATATTTTCAGTAGTTTAGACATGGCATCAGGCTTCCATCAGATCCCCTTGGATGAGTCGTCTATTCACATGACAGGATTCGTCACACCAGAAGGTCATTATGAGTACCTTAAGATGCCTTATGGCCTGACGAATTCCCCTATTGTTTACCAACGAATTATTAATGGTACTTTACGCAAACACGTCGATGCGGGCAATGTTATCGTTTACGTGGATGATGTTCTAGTTTTAAGTGATTCTGTGGAAGCTGGTATACGATTGTTGCGTGAAGTATTGTTAACATTAACAAGCGTGGGATTTTCTATAAATTTTCGCAAGTGTTCGTTTCTAACTGAGGAAATCGAATACTTAGGGCGAGTTGTAGGTCAGGGTCAGGTAAAATCGAGCCCTCGTAAGATAGATGCTTTAGTTAATGCTCCGATCCCTCAAACTGTCAAGCAAGTTCGACAGTTCCTCGGTCTAGCGGGGTACTTCAGACGGTACATCCAGAACTATGCATCGAAGAGCGCATGTATCGCTCATTTAACTAAAAAGGATGTTCAAGTTCCATTGGGGTGAGGCTTAGGAGAATGCCCGTTGCGAGATAGTTAAAGCCCTCACAAGTGAACCGATTCTTGCGATCTTCGATCCAAAGTTATCGACGGAACTCCACACTGACGCCAGTAGTGTAGGGTACGGCGCGGTTTAATGCAAGTAACTCGTGAGAATAAAAAGGAAGTTGTTGCATACTTCAATAGACTTACACAGGGAGCAGAAAGCGGATACCACTCTTACGAGCTGGAGACGCTAGCTGTAGTCCGAGCGTTGCAACACTTTCGACAATATTTAATTGGTTTAAATTTTAAGATCTTTACGGACTGCAACACATTAAAGTCCACAGAACGTAGGGATCTGCTCCCCCGCGTTGCTCGCTGGTGGGTGTATTTACAAGATTTTACATTTGAACTTGTTTATCGCAAAGGCATTATGATGGCACATGCTGATTACTTAAGCCGAAACCCTCCTGTTAAGAGTGTTAATCAAATAGAAAGGCCACGTAATTGGGCCCAAATTGCACAAGCTGCTGATAAATAAACGCAGCAGCTTTTGCAAAAATTAAATGATGATGAGCTAGATGCTCAGCGCTATGTTAACCAAAATGATATTTTATACTACAGGTACACTGCTGTGGGTGAGGAAGCTAGATTGCTGTTTTATCCCAAAAGGACACCGTTTGAGCCTTTTGAGAATATTTCACGATGAGCACGGTCATATTAATTCTGAGAAAACTACTGACTTAATTTTAAAGCACTTCTGGTTTCCTCACTTACGACAGTTTGTTAGCAAGTATATAGCTCACTGTTTAGTTTGTATATCTAAAAAGAGGGTGCCAAGAGCTCCTTTATAAATTATTCAGTCATGGAACAAACCCGATTTGCCTTTCCATACTATTCATGTGGATACGCTAGGCCCTTTGCCTGAATCGAATGGTTTTATATTTGTTCTAGTTATAGTAGATGTTTTCTCGAAATTTTGTTTTTTATGTGCTATTTATAAACAAGATGTCAATTAACTCAAACGCGGTTTCCTTAGTGTGGTCTCTCTTTTCGGTGCTCCGCAATTACTCGTGTGTGATCGTGGGAGAATGTTCGAGTCAGCCGAATTTGTCAAACTGGCCAAAGAATTGTCAATAGATGTGCACTACATAACCCCGGAAATGCACTATGCTAACGGCCAGGTCGAGCGTTACGTCCGCACAGTGCTGAACATGATACGCATCGAAACTAACCACAAGAAAGCCGAGTGGTCGAGTTCTCTCTGGAAGCTGCCACTGGTCCTGAATATGACAAAAGACAAAACCACGCAAACATCTGCTCTGAATCTGTTAACAGGTATCAATGCTGCTACTCCTCTCATACGTTCGCTCGTGCGCGATGTAGCTGTCCAAGGACAGGCGCCAAATCGCGAGGCATGGCGCGAACTATGTCGCAACAGAGCTACCGAACTGTTGCGGAGGAACCAGAGGCGCCAGGACAAGTACGACAATCAACAACGGCGGACCCCTACTTACCAGATCGATGACTTGGTGTTTGTCATCAAAGTTGCGCAGTCCACTGACAAATTGGACTCCGACATGCGCGGCCCATATCGCGTTATACGCGTGCTACCGAACGGAAGATACGAGCTGAAGCTGTTGACGGGAGCTTACGGGGAGTCCACTCAAGCTGCGGCGCAACATATTATGATACTGTGGAAAAGGGAATGGTGCCCTGAAACATGTGCAGCATTTTTCGACGGTTGGTGAGGCACGGGTGATAGTGGCCCCTGTCTTACGATTTAACACTGACATGCGTGTTCGAGGCGTCCTGTCTGTTGTTCGTTTGTGTTGCTACCATGAATATTTATAATTCCAATGTTCTTATCTGGGTTATATGTGGAGTGTGTGATAGAATGATATTTTATGAAATAAATTGAATGCTTTGTTTTACATAGCTGGTTTACGAGTATGATGAATGTTTGTCAGAATGAAGTACGAAAAGTCTTAGGAGATGTGTTAAGAGCTATGAACAGCTTTATAAACTGGATATGTATAATGTTTCAGATGATGGATCATGTGATGATGCAGCAGATGACAACGCGAGCAACGAGAGGCAGAATGCAGAACCGAGAGAGACTCGTCCCCTTCACGTACGAGACGACGCAGTTGCTGGACCTTCGAGAGAAACTTGAACTGGCACCGGGGCGTTGCACCGTCAAGATAGGCCGTATTAGTTGATAAGTTATTTTTTTTTTATAAGGCAACATCCCACCACGCTGGGTATATAAAACGGTCGGTTGTGAGTTGCGGGCCATATTTCGCTCGTGGACTTGGGACTGTAAGGTGCTACCCTGCTTGGTGAGATCTTTCCTAGTTATTTTCTTTGTGCTTGAAAAATGGTTTTCTTTGTGTAATTTTTGTTTTGTGATTGTTATTACTAAATCAGCTTTTTGTAATTTGTGTAAAGTTCTTTTTGTAATTATTTTTCTAGCTTTGAAGTGATATTAATTTAGTTTTGTTATTTTAAATTGTTATAATTTTAAATAAAAGCCGTTAATCGGCTTGCATTGTATTTTTTTTTAATCAAACCCGCTTCAGGTTCCTAAAAATATATTATATTTCAAAAATAAATTAAATGTTAAAAATAACCTTTTTATAAACAAGCTTTTATAAAAATGCGCTTATAGGAAAAAACTTTTACTTTAAGATTTTATTACTATGAACTTCTAACGTCATTACACATTTTATATTATAGATAGTATATTTATACTTATATTATAGTATTTGAAAATATTGATAGATTACCACCACTATATCTTGTGAATAAATAATTATTGATTGATTGATAGCAAAAATCAATTTTTCTACACAAGTAACTCTCGCGACAAACTTTTATAATATCATAGAAATTTTAAATTAAAGGGTTATTTTCCCCCTTTTTGGCACGTTTTAATAAAATCTTGTTTTCAGGAAGGTTTTTTTTTACTTTTAATTTATTTTAAATTTTAAGCTATCGCTTGACACATTTCTCAGTCCGATCATCTCATATAACCTTCTTCTATACAGGTTACAAACTAATTTTAATGATGTCTATCTAACCAAATTACACTTGTCAAAGTTCACCAACCGATGCAACAGACTCGAAAATCAACATCATAATCGAGGACTAAAACCCCAAATTTTTTTTTTATTTCATTTCATTTCATTACCCATATTATATGGGTGTCAAAAGCAAGCACTAAAAACTTAATCCGTCATATGGATTAAGAGTCACTTTATTTTTCGAGTTATTCTTAGCAAGCCCTTTCATAACTAGTTCGTCATTTTGGGTGTGCCACCATGTTGGATTTAGAATAACGTCACACTTTTGACCTTCACGTCATCCAAACTGTACGTATGTACAAATTTTCAGCTTAATCTGTTTAATCCAAAAAAACATACATACATTGCAAAATAAAAGATTTTAAAATCTTTATTTCTTCGTAAACATCAAACTTCTTTCGTTTACATCGTCTTGTTATTATTTCAGACACTAAAGGGAATGGAAGGCAAAACGGACCCTATGGGTAAAACGGACCGGGCTTAATACTTTGAAACTGTAAATGCCATATATTGCCAACGTGTTACATCTTAGCAGTCGCGTCTTGCTCGTTTTCGGCCAGTGTTCTTGTAGCGCTCATGCGGTGACACGCATTTTTGCCAAGGTTAGTTTTTTTCGGTATTTTGATGTAAAAACGAAAAATTTCGATCAGGCTTCACTTTTATTACGTTACTGTTATTGATTGATATATTTTTTAGTTTTACGTAGTCACTATTTTACTTTATTTCAAAGACAAAATGTGCAAGTGTTGCCAGTAATTTAACTTAAAAATTATCTTCTATATACACATGTACCGAAAAAGTAAAATGGAACGGGCAAATAGGACCACTATAAACTAGTTAAAGGAAAAGGAAAATACAAAAATGGATAACAAATAATTTAATGAAGACTAAGGATGAGGATGCCCGATGTTTTTGTTGTTGTGTTCTATTTTCTGACTCCTACTGTGGACTATAACGTACGTAGAAAAAAATTATTTCAATGAATGAACTTGAAAATAATTTATTTCATATAGTAAAAATAAAAAATCACGTGACTATGAACGCGCCACGATCGGTCACTATACTTGGGACGTCATAATGTTAAAGTTATATAATTAAAATTCAAGAAAACGACTATAATTTTGAATTTCGAACGCTAATACCTACGATCGCCAGTTGCCCTAGAGTGAAAACTAGCATTATGACGTCACACGCGCCCGGATTTGTTCGAGAGCTGTCGGCGTGTCTTCGGTACTGGATTCAAAAATTAATTATTATTTTGTTATAACTTTTGAATTATTGCGAAAAATATAAATAAAATATAGTTTTGTTATAAAACTTATAAATTATTATCTTTCCAATTATCATAAAAAAAATTAACTCAAAAAACCAATAATTATGATCTTCATCGGCACACTGCAGTTGTGCCGGTGTTGAAGGTGATGATGAAGATGCTTCATTTATGAAAGGTGTGATGATTAAGAAGTATATAAAAAAATGTTTTAGTTCCTATGTTGACATCTCGCGTCTTGACCAGTGTTGTGTTGTTACCTTTTCAAGAAAACTGACCGTAATACCTACGAGTTATATGCTCAAGCAACAACCATTACAGCGCCTCACAACAGTTCGTGATCTAGGCATTTATCATGACTTTAAATTGCTATTTGGCACACACATACATAAAATAGTATCAAAAGCCTACAAAGCGCTTGGTTTTGTTCTAAGATGTGCGGCATCATTCAAGGACATCAAAACATTAAAAACATTATACTGTACCTATGTGCGCCCTCACCTGGAGTATGCCTCTCAAGTTTGGAATCCTAGGTACAAAGAATACATAGATCGCATCGAAAATATTCAAAATAAATTTGTTCGATATCTTTGCTATAGATTAAAAATGGATTAAAACTCAGAAAATTATTTAGAACTATTTAAGAGGCATCACCTAGTCCCGTTAAGGATCCGACGTGATGTTGCTGACTTAGCCTTCTTACTTAAGATAGCTTCCTATAAAATCGATTCGCCTGAACTTTTGGAAAAACTCAACTTAAATACACCTATTAGAATCTTTAGATCTAAACCCCTTATTTTTCTACCAGTAGTCACAACAAACTATCGGAAGAACTCGTTTGTCTTGCGCACAGGTAACAATTTTAATAAAATCTGTAAATCTGTGGACTTGGATTTATTCACAACTGGCACAGCGACATCTAAGCGATTACTGTACCAATATTTGCTCCAGTAACGTAGTGCTGACTCCTACAATCTTTGTACTTTATCTAGGAACTTCAAATTTTAAATGGGTCTAAATAAGTTTTTTAACTTTTATCCTAAATGTACTATTGCTATATATAAGCTAACCACTTGATAGTTGATTGTACACTTGTGACTGTTTCTTTCTTTATAATTTATAAACTATGTAAAATTTAGCGTGTATTAGTGTACACTATGTTTAACTCCTGTTAACCTATTCAGTTTCTACATGTGAGGACCTGTAATTGGCTTTCTAATGATTAGAATAGTTTTATATTGTTATTACTGATAGCTGTTGGTCTTCCTATCAAAATAAAATAAAATGTTGCAATAGTTCCATTTTACCTTCATGTGTGGTTCATTTTACCTCAACATGTGGGCAAAACGGACTAAAACGAGGATTTTGGAAATCATCCAATATCTTATTAAGCTGTGATTTGATTGCTGTGTTCCTTAAATATAACTACAATCAATAAATGCTCAATTATGTAACGTTAAAAAAGGAAAATGTAACTGTTTTTTTTGTATATCGATTTGCCCTTAAGTGATCCGTCTTACCTTCCTTTCCCCTATTGTACACCAATTTACCATGTTTACACGAGTGTGATGGATTCCCAATCTTGTTACGAGTAGAAAGATAATCAAAATTCCCTCAAAATTCACAAACTACTCAACATCTACGAAATATTTAATCATACGAACACCTTTTGTTATCTTAAATTAACTTAAATTCCGAAACTCGTTATGAGCTGATTAAATTCACATGATTCGATTATAAAATATTTAGCGTCCTCGGATTTAATCAGCTTGATTTATATTCGATTTGCGTAAGCTTTATCAATATTCATGTTACACGAATTATTTGTAGATTAACATCATTCATGATTATCATCGCAATAATATAACATTACCGATAGCATATTTTAGCGTGGTATGAAGGAGTAACACATAGGAGTACGGGCTCTATCAAAAACTTAGAAAAAAAATAATATATTATGTATAACTAGGTCTAGATAATATTAAATATGTTCTTTTGTCTATAACGTGCCTCCGACTTGTATCGCCGCGCCGCACCCTCGATCCAAGAACTAGGTATGGCGTATCGGTACGGATACATAGATGAGTATCATACATATAACAGTGTAGATGTTTCTTTAATTTTTACTATTCCTTAAAAAGGTAATCAAGTGGACTACAGTAAACATAACCAATTGTGCTATTCCAGGTTGGCGTATAATATCTAATAGGTTTTCTTCAAGGCTTCAAGGCTATTTCGGCATTTTCTCTATTTTTATACAATTGTAACGCCACACCGACGCCTTTTTGTTTTCTTTTTTGCTATAATATCAATGATAATAATGAAGCACGCGCTAGAAATCACTTAATTCTCATATGCTTTTATACGCGATGGCATACTTGAGCGATACAGAAATGAACACGTGATAATTGTGGCAATGTTACATTGCGTATGCAGAATATGCGTCCAGAGTTCTTAAATCGTGTTCCGACACTCTCTACAAATGACAGCTCGAGCACCGGCGAATATCAGAAATGTTGACGTAAGCCTAAGGTTGACACCGAAATAATTTTAAACTCCGCGTCAGACAAATCTATATACCTATATAAAAGGCAAAGCTGATTGACTGATGAATCAACGCACAAGCCAACAAACCCGTAAGGCTACAAATTTAAAATTTTGCACACGTATTTCTCATATATCGTAGGCTTCCACAAAGAAATAATTATTAAAAAATTAAAATAATTGAAACTTTTTATTCCTTGCACATATTTGCATGAAAATTCGTATGAATTGAATAGGCAAAACGTAATAAGTTACATATTTCAGCGTTTTCAAAAACTCAGCTCCTAGGTGGGTAAAATGGGGAATGAAAGTTTAAAACCTAATTTCACGCGGGCGAAGCCGCGGGCAAATAATGCTAATATCATAAATATTATGAAATTATACTGTCAATAATTGTCAAAGCACGAAACGACCAGCGGCCAGCCCGAGAACGAAAGTCCTGGCTGGAAAAAACCCACGCCCCGCTCGCGCGCGCTCTTGCGACGAACACATAGCTGCGAGCTGTCGATCGTATAAGTCTATCGAATGACGATTCTTTACGTAAGTAATATATATTCTTTGAGGGCGATACTAGTTAAAGGTACGGTACAAACAAAATACATAATATCTGGATATAGCTTAGAAGACTAACAAATTACGAAGGCTAGTTAGTATCAGCCAATCTAGTGTAGCAAGCTAACTTTTCTCATAAGTATGTTTAAAACCCTAACGAAAAAAATATTTATATATTTTTAGTTGGTAAATACCGTGCACAACGTGACAACATTCTCACTCCAATTTGAGTTGTCCCTTCGCTAGTAAAAATATACTAATGCATGCATTTTCTTCATTTTTTTCTGTAATTAAATCGAACTCTGACCTTGCTAGTATCTCGGAGTGGTCTTCAGCTAATGCCCTTGTTCTGAATCCGGTGAAAACTAAATACATGATATTAGGTTCGAAACTTCAAACCCATAAAATAAAAATAGTGCAGCCATTAATATATGTAGATGGAAAATTAATCGAAAGCGTAGAAGAGGCACGTAATTTAGGTGTATTGATGGATGAAGGTTTGAAGTTCGAGAAGCACGTTACTAAAACTGTCAGCAATTGTTTCTACCGGTTAAAAGTACTGTATAAAATTAGAACTTTTTTGCCGGCCAATTTGCGTGTTATTCTGTGTGACTCACTTATCTTATCCAAATTAAATTACGCGGATACAGTCATCGGGCCATGTTTACTATCCAAGTCGAAAAAACTAATTCAAAAGGTTCAAAACTCTTGCGCCAGATTTTGTTATAACGTCCCTCCTCGTGCTCATGTAACAACTTACATAAACGAAACCCGTTGGCTTAAGATGGATTATAGAAGGCAACTACATTTTGCCACGTTACTGTTTGGGGTTATAAAATTTAAAACACCAACCTATCTCTACAGCAAATTACAGTGGGCAGGAGATAAGCAGCTGGCTATCACTACAAGAGGTTCCTCCTATCTTCTAGTCACTCAGTTGCACCACACTTCCGCGTTTAGGGGTAGTTTTCGGTATTTGTCCAGCAAGGTCTGGAACAATCTACCGCCACCATTTCGTGCTCTGCAAACAACGCAAGGGTTTACGCCGGCCGATCACGGCCGCGCGGGTGCGGTGTTCAGTTGTGGTCCAATATCCCGTACCTATCGGGAGATAAAGCTGCACCAGCGGTGTCTGACCGTAATTGTTATTTTGTATTGATGTTATAAATAGTAGAATCTTTAATGTTTTAGTGTTAAATATATACATGTTTATTTAAGGTTAAGCATACTAAAATAAATATTTAAAATAGTGTGGTGATGTGAGATCTCAAACTAAAATGGGGACCACGGAAGATCAGGCGCCTCGGCACCGCCGTGGTCGATGCCTGAGTGGATTCCCTTTGAACATGTGGCGTTTTTCGATTTGTTTATTTTCTTTTTAACTGTGTTAATGTCCCTTGTGTGTTCAATAAAGATATATTATTATTATTATTATTTTAATTAAATTTTCTTTCGTGTACATGATGCTCTATTTTGGGTGTGTTAATATTTAATTAGTAAGCTCCAAACGAACGTGTAATGAAAATAGCGACGCAAAAATATCACCGCAACAAACATAATTAGCATATAAATAAACGCACATGGCATGTTTGGTGGCAGCGGTAGGATGGATATGGTCAGCAAAATAGAAGAATTTCATCGTCATGTTGTCGATTTAAATTCTTTTTGCTATCTGTTTGCAGAATTTGATATTTATTATGATTTCAGTTGAGCATTTTTTTTACTTTTAGCAATTGTAAGATTTAATGCAGTATCACTCAACTTTTAGTCTAATTTAAGTATCATGGCACACGCAAAGGCTTAAAGGCAACATTTGCTGTCGCTACCTACGGGGTTCATATAAAACCTGTCACAGATAGCAGCGCGAGTCGCGTGCGCGTAACTGAGTTATGTAGGTAACTAGCACTTTACACTGAAAAACTTCGTCTGCGCGGGATTAATAGCAGTAGAGGACTGATTAGAACGTCACCTTATACAACTCTATAGCAGGCTATAATAATTTATTTTCTTTACAATTCATGTAGGTGGTTGGATTACAATAATTAAATTAGTTACAGATTAGGGTTGAATGTTAGCATTCAGAGTTACATGAAAACTTACTCCTTATAAAAACAAAGAAATATCGTTTTTTAAAAAGGTAAACTGCTGAATGAGCCATTATTTTTATTAAAATATTTCCAAAAATATCGTTACCATCCTTGTTAATGTTACGTTCAACTTGCTATGCTCGATATATTTTGCGCCGGTCCACAGACTCCGCACAAAAACTGGCTTTAATTTCGAACTATATGCGACCGCAAATCGAACCTTTGATTCATGTGCTCTTACTTGCGGAGATAACCGCAAACTCTCGACTGACGAATGTACCATAAAGGTCTCCAGTCCCCACATATCTACTTAACTTTGTATCAATCGATAAGATACTTAGTACAACTTAACATGAAAAGGGAATTGAGATAAATGAAGTGTGCATACTATACTGCGTCACCTAATCATTCGTAGAATCCATTTACCGCAGTCTCCAATTAATAGAAACAAAATTTAAAAAAAAAAAACGCGCGAGCCTTACAGCAGTCGTATGTGATGTGTAACATGTTTATGAAAATATAAAAAAAACAATGCTTAGTACGATTTTCTAATATGATAAAAAAACGGAAACTTTTCCATTAAGCAGTGACAGAAATCAACGTCAAAATTTAAAAAAACGCTAAATACTAAAATTTTTTATTCGAATCCAACTGCCAACTCCACTACCGTGCGCTCATTAGTCATTTAAATAACGCGCGCTTCCGTGACTCTCTGTTATACACACCGTCCCATTCCACGAAATCACTCCCGCAAATTGCAAGACAGCGAGAGGAAAGATGTTACACATCAAAAATTAAGTACCTAATCCCCGAATTGTCAAGCAGTGAGCGAGCTGATAATGATGAATTATAGCTAAGAAATACTCTCGATCATGTCAGCTTTAAAAAAAACACTATATCGCTACATCAAAATCCTCATAAACTTTCACATTTATAATAGTAGTAGGATAAATAGAATTTGGATCTCAACAGTATAAAACACCGGCAAAGCTTGAAATTGCTTTAATGTTCTCATATTTGTATTTGCACTATCTCGACAGTAAATGGCACACGATTACACTCGCAAGATTAACTCGGTTTTATTTACGAGTTTTCGCGCGATTTTAGTGCAAATCTTTTAAAATATGGTCCATAGTGAATATAGTGTTAAGTTCAAAACTTTAAGGCTACAGCTGAATACTTATTTGTTTGGTTCTGTTTATTGGGTTCGGTGCAGACGAACGACAGATTCAGTCGTGCGCTGTCGCTAAAAAAAATTCATACGTTTTGAGTCGTAATACTCATGAGAAAATATTTTCATTTCATCCCTATGATTTGTCTTCAAAGTACCTACGGTACTACGCTTGGTCCCCGGGTGGGGTGAGCGGGCCGAGGTTTTTGTCACGTAGTCAACATATTATAGGAAAATGTCGCGCGATGGCCATCAGTACTAAGTGAAAAGGAGGGAGGGGGTATATATATATATATATATATATATATATGTATATATATATTATAATGATATATAACTATCCAATCCACTTCGTTTTTTTTCCATACAATCTATCTGTACATATTATGTACCAAACTAGACTAAATAAGTGGAATGACATATATAAAATAAATGGTAACATTAAATCGTTCGCTTTGTCACATGACATACTTGACAATTGTAACAGAGAATGTAAAAATATATTAGAGGATGATATTATAGTTATTGGTACTGGATCTAATGATAGAAATCCATATAAATTATATATTGATCTATGCAATACCTTGAACATATTTAGAGACCATAAGATATTTATTGTTAGTATATTATGTCACAATCCGTATCTTAATACAAATTTGTTAAACTATAAAATAAAAACTCTCACAAAAAATTATCAAAATTGTACGTATATAGATATATCTAAATTATATAATTCTCAATACTATTTTAAAAATATAACTGAATATTTGACATTTAAATTAAATGTTGAGATTGATAACTTAAAATACAAAAAAAGTTTTACAATGAAAAATATATCTAATAAATTAAATGACGTGTCCAAAACTTTTACAATTAAAAAAGGAACTATTCCATACTATTTCACAGTGAAAAACAAAAATAACAAAAACGTAACACTAAATATTAATACAAACAATGAGTCACAAGGAAATCAAACAAATAAGGGGACAATTCCTTATTATTTTAAAAAAACTATGAATACAGTTAATTCGATAGATAAAAACAGGTTTTTTCTATAATAACAATTTAGTTACAATTTTACATCAGAACATAGCAGGTATATTAGGTAAGTTAGGTATATTTGAATTATCAATACAGAATTTACTGCAAGAAGCAAAGGTAAAGGATAATATATTCAATTTGGTTGACATTATATGCTTGACAGAAACATTTATAAAACGGGGTTCTGAACAAAACCTAAAACTAAAAAACTATAATATTGCTGCTCAATTTACAAGAGCTAATAAAAAAAGGGGAGGGGTTTGTATTATATTAAAAAATAAATTTAACTTCATAAAATTAGATAATTTAATTCGTGAGGTGCAACCTGTTGAAATACACTTTGAATACTGTGCAGTAAAAATACCAGACATAAATTTATTTATTATTTGTATATATAGAACTCCAACAGCTGACATAAATATATTTTTTACAAAGTTAGATTTACTATTACTTAATTTAAGAATAACTTCCAAAATGAAAATAATTATTTGTGGGGATTGGAATATAAATTTAATGAAAAAAACTAAATTTTCTCAAAAACTGATTTCAATGTTATCTAATCACAACCTTACAAATCACATATTAAAACCAACAAGAAAGGAAACATGTATAGATCTAATAGTAAGCAATATTAGGGATACTTCATCAAAAACATGGTACCTAGGCTTATCAGATCATGAGACAGCCCAAACACTTTCATTTACAGTTCCACAAGCAAACTCTAAAAATAGCAATATATTAGAATACTATTTAAAAAAAATTAGGGACTATAATTACTTACTAATTAGGGACTAAAAGTAACATAAATAAATTTAAGGATTGCATATCAGCATTATCTTTTAAGGAAGTTTTAGAACAAAGTGAAATGAGTAATATTGCAAATAATATCTTTTACAATGAACTTATCTTATTTTATGAGTTGTGCTTCCCTATGATAACATCAAAAGTAGTTAGTAAAAAATTTAAAAATAAATGGATAACGAAAGGTCTAAAAAGGTCATGTATGGTTAAAAGAAAGTTATATTTACAATATTTATATTCGAAAGAAAACAAATATTATAACAAAATTAAATACGCAAACTATTCCAAATTACTAAAAAAATGTATCTCTAAATCACAGGCCATAGGTAACATGAAATATATTAACAAAGCTAAAAATAAAAGTAAGGCAGCCTGGGAAGTGATACACTCAAACGTTGACAATAAAGCTAAGATTTTGAATGAAATTGAATGTATCAAAGTGAATCAATTGACATATCGTAATCCTGAAAAAATAGCAGATGAATTTAATAAATATTTTATTTCTCTAAGTCGGTTAAATTACCCAAATAATAATATGTAATAACTTTAATTTATTAAATAATAGTTTACTACCATTTAACGACACAACATTATTTCTATCTCCAATCACTAAAGATGAGGTCATTAAAGTAATTAATGGTTTGAGGAACACATATTCGACAGGTTATGACCATGTAGCAACGAAAATAACAAAGAAAATAAGTAATGAAATTGGTGAATCGTTAAGCCATATAATAAATTTGTCATTTCTTGAAGGCAAATTTCCAGATATTTTGAAATACTCAATAGTTAAACCTTTATTTAAGAAGAACGCTAAGAATGAAATGAATAATTACCGTCCTGTAACATTAATATCCAACATATCAAAAATTTTTGAAAAAATAATGTACAATAAAATTTATAGTTTTCTAACGCCTAAAAATATTTTTAACTCGTCTCAATTTGGATATAGAAAAGATAGTAGCACTAGTTTGGCAAGTTTTTGCCTAAACAAAGACATAACCGAAAATATTAACAGGGGTAATTCAGTGGTGGCTTTATTTCTAGACATGTCAAAAGCTTTTGATCTAGTATGTCACAAAAGGTTATTGAATAAAATAGAAAAATATGGAATCAGAGGTCCTTTACCTCTTGACTGGATTAACAGTTATCTAAAAGATAGGAAACAAGGAGTAGAAATAATTAAAACAGAAGGACATCGTGTAAATAGCATTGTTTCAACATATAGGAAAAATAATCCTTATGGAGTACCACAGGGTAGTTTATTAGGGCCTTTGCTATTCTTGCTCTATATAAATGATTTCCTGGCATTTATAAAACAAAAATGCACTATGTACGTAGATGACATTACGATTGTTTATGTGAACAAGAATAAAGCACTTTTATCTGAGGAAATAAATAATAGTTTAAGAATAGTTTCTAGCTGGCTACAATTAAACAATCTAAAAATAAATGCTGATAAAACAAACATGATACACTTCAAACCATTTAATAGTGCAAACATAAATATAAATATAAATATAAATTATCAAGGTTCTAATATCGCGCTTACTAACGAAATGACATATTTAGGTATTATATTGGACCAACACTTCTCTTGGAAACAACATACTGAGAGATTGTGCACAAAAATTGATAGATTTATATACGTACTGCGTACTTTGTCTCAAAGTGTTAGTGAAAAGGCATCTCTGATAGCCTATCATGGCTATGTATCATCCAACTTAAGATACGGTATTGTGTCATGGGGTAACTCTTACCATAGCCAGAATGTTTTTATAAAACAAAAAGCCTGCTTGCGAGCACTATGTGGTGCCCGACAATTTGAGAGCTGTAAGTCAATATTAAAAAAATATAAAATATTGTCACTTCCATGTCTATATATCTTTGAGATACTAAAGTTTGGAAAAAAACACACAGAATTTTTCATTTAAAAAAAAGAAGAAGTAAGCCAAAGACCACATAGAGGAGACAAGCTACAAATTCCAATCAAAAGATTAAATATTTTTGCTAAAAGTGCATACTGTATGGCTATAACTATATATAATAAATTACCCGAAAATCTAAGACAACAGAACTTTAACTCATTTAAAAATCGAATATTTAATTTTTTAATTGACAAATGCTATTATAGCATAAATTAATTAATTAATGACAAGAAAATTTCTTTGATTTTTTGACTAAATGTTAACAAAATTTAAGTATTTTTAGATTAGTAATCAGGTAGGTATTATGTACTGATAATAGACTTTGACAGTTAATTTTACATACACGATTTAATGTGACTTTTTAATTCAATTTTATTTTATTAATTGTACTATGAATATTATTATTTCTATTTATTAAATCTAATTAAATTTTATTCCAGATAGGTTAGTATAACTACTAATACTACTACTAATACTACTACTGAAGTTAAGAAACAGAGGCTGCTATCGTAATATTTATTATTTAATTTACTCGTATTTTTGCAACGGCGTAACAAAACTCCAACTCGGCCATTACACACATTCCAAAAACTTAACGCGCGGCTGCCCTCAAGGATCAGTACTATCGCCGCACTTGTGGAATATAAGTATTGATGATTTATTATGTTTTCCCTTGCCTCCTCTGTGCTCTCTGATAGGTTATGCTGACGATGGTTTTCTTATTATTCAAGCCAATTCGCGATCTGAAATTGAAAACAAGGCCAACAAGTGCCTCAACGTAATATCGAGTTGGGGCCACAGAAATCGATTAGAATTTGCAGCACATAAAACCTTTCAAGTACTTTTAAAAGGTTCATTAATATCAACTCCTTGCATTAAACTGAACAACATCAATGTGAAACGTAAACAGTCACTTTGTTACCTAGGACTTATTTTAGAAAATAAATTTACATTCCTCGAACATATAATACAGACCGGTGAGAAAGCTAAAAGGAATTTCTATTGTTTCACAAAAATATCAACGTCGATATGGGGCCTTTCATTTAAAACATTAAAAATAATTTATAATGCGACGTACCTCGGCAGCATTTGCTTTGGCGCACCGGCTTGGGCAGATAGGGCTACAATAGTTGCGGCCCGTCGTAAACTTTTGCAAAGCCAACGTCTCGCCTTAATATTTTTATGTAAGGCATACCGTACCGTAAGTACTGAAGCACTCCCAGTCTTAGCCGGAGTCCTACCAGTAGATTTAGAGATACAGCGTCGTGCAGCGCTATATTATAAATATAAAAAAATGACTAACCCTGAGTTTTTAAGCGCGAAAGAGAGTAATAAGATAACTAGATTATTCGAGCCATTAGATATTTCTATACAGAACCTAATTTCTGAGTGGCAGGAACGGTGGGACAACACTATCAAAGGGCGTCACCTATATAATTTCTTCCCTTCGGTACGCGATCGACTCTCGAAGCAATGGATAGAAATAGACCACTACGTCGCACAATTTTTGACAGGACACGGAAACTTTAAAGCGAAACTATTTGGATTTACATTAATCTCGTCTCCGCTATGCGAGTGTTCGACCGAAGGTAGCCCTTATGAACAAACTGCTCATCACATACTCTGGGAGTGTGATCTCTGGTATGACGAAAGAATCGAAATGTTGAACAGCGTCCATTGTGTTTCTAGGGTTGTGTACTATGAAGATCTCGTGGGCTGCGCGAAGAACTTCCGAGCTTTCAAACGTTTTTGTCATAAGTACTATTGGAAACAATGCAACACTTTTTTGTCATTATAAAAGCATTGTAATCAATTGTCATATTATAAATTAAAACATTTAATTACATTCTGTCTTGTAGTCATAAAAAAAATAATAATAATAATAATAAAAAAAAACATGTTATTCCCGTGGTGCTTCCCCTTTAATTCTGAATTTTTGTCATCACAATTTTTGCTGTCTATTGCCCGTTTAAAAGATAGGTTAGTATAAATAAGAATCAATTAAGGGTAATGTAGCGTAAAGTCCTAAGAATTTAAATGTTAATGAGGTGCATAATATTATGATGGTTTGATGAAATCTGAAGTTTACAATTTTTTTTTTTTTTTTTTTTTATTTATTCTCAATGTAGTGAAAATTGTGAAATTAAGTTTGACATATTAAATAATGGATAAGTGACTGACAAAATTGATTATGATGGATTTAAATACCTATGCGATGAAATGGTTTAAAATTGTATGTTATCAGTAGAATAATGGATTACTTATTTCAGTTTGTATTTCTTTTAAATTATTGTTAAAAGGACATTTGCACGCTTCTTAAAGTAGAATGTTGTGACACTATATTTAAATATACGAACATTTGTAACCGACATTCTATGCAAATAAACGATTATTATTATTATTATTATTATTATTATTACAAGAAATCGTGAAATTGTAAAATTGCTACATGATTCATCTGATTTTATTAGAAAACATTAATGTTGGGAGTTTTCAATAGAAATGGATAAAATGGTGCACATAATATGAGTTGAAAAAAATATATGAAACACCTAAAGTGGCCTTTTTAGACCCCCAGGTCTCCCATAATATTGTAAGACAAAAACATAGCTGTATAGAGAGAATAATAGTACATCTGTACATCTTATAAAAATCATATTTGTATATCTCATAGAGAATATATTATATCTGTCCATCACAAAGAATATCGTGCAATCGTGTAATAATAATTACGGGCTTTTATGAATGTCGAATAAAAATCGGTTTATCGTAAAACTAGTTTAATTAAAATTGTCGTAAACCAAATAAGCTTAAGAAGTGATTAAAAGTTTAGTATATATTATATTTTTAATTAAATGATTTTATTATATTTTTAATTATATGATTATATTATATTTTTAATTACAAGAACGTATCCTTATAACACTTTTATAATCTAGGCTATACAGAATATTACGAAAGTAATCCTAAAATTACTTAACTAATCCTAAAATTAATAGGTTTTACTTTTATTGCTTAGAGCCTATAAAGCGAAGGTCTTTAACTACCATAAGGGTCAATTCACACCGTGACGAAACGATACGCGTTGCATTTTAATAAAGCTATTCAAAATTAAACTTTATTCCTTACACAAGAAGATACACGTTTCATTGTAAGAGGTCGAATGTCAAGTTGCACCGCGCTGCACAGCGCATGTGTAGTGTATGACTGATGTCATATGAAACATGTATGTTTTTGTATTGTGAATAAATTTCAATTTCGCCTAGCTATCTAAATAAATGCAGAGCCGCATCCCGTATCGTCTCTCTTCGGTGTGAACTGACCCTAAGTCTCGGCTTATTTTATAACTATCCGGGGCTGCCCCGAACTATCACAGACTGTCCGGGACTATCCCAGGATATCACGTTCCGTCCTGGACTATCCCGGGAAATCGCGGACTGTCCGGATAATCCCGCTAACGGCGGAGACAAGACACGCAATTTCGATGCGAGATCCTAATGGGTACACAGTGCTTTGCATAATGAGCTACCGTACGCGATTAGGTTTTAACGATGATGACTCTGTTGAAATATTCACGACGACGCCAATTCGAGCCTTATGCCTTTATGATAAGGTTCAATTCGTGTATGCTGTTGTGTTACATCGTTCATTCTAATTTGTATTCTTCATGCTTCCATAGGCGTCATGCTTTGTAGACGAAATAATGCTCCTGCGTAGTGTTTTTTATCAAGATTATAATATCTATGTCTAGTGCGAGTGGGACTTATAGATTTCTTACTTTATAATGTGCTGCGTAACTCGTAAGCGCCGTAAGTAACAAAAATCATTTTTAAGCACCACTATAAAATCGCATATAAAAAGATAACAAACTGAAAAACTGTTGAAATGGGGATTCTGAACGAATTTAATTTGGAATCTTAACACAATCATTAAAGTACGTGGTAGGTATAAAATATATTAACTATTACTCGAAGTCGCCCAACAGTCGAAATTCGCGTGTCATTCATATCATTCTGAAGTTCGAATTTTATAAAAGTTCTTTTGCCTCTTAAATAGAAAAAAAACTTGAGAGATGTCAAGGGACGCCCGGATGGAACGAAGTTCCTTTCGATTAATTAGTGACGGAATTGTAATAATATTTTATTCTTTTTAAGTTATAATATTTTTTTTTATTATTATTAACAAATATAATGTAATATAAACTTAATCAAAAAAATTTAAGGGAATTTATAATTTATTCCACGCCGCACGGCTTACAACTATAGCAAGTGTCGTTACAACTTTTGGCCTTAATTTTTTCCGTCTAGCCCCCTTTCGCAACGCGCGATAAGGAACTTCGTTCCAAAAATATAAATGTTATGACAGATTGACAAATATCAACGTGTAACAAAATGTATATATCAAAGGCACGGTTGTGGTATGTGTTGGTATTTTTATAAATTTTATGTATTTCTAAGCAATATTTGAAAAAATATTAGCTCTCTGCACGCCTTCCTCCACATAAACTTTAACTTACCGTCCAAATTTCATACTCCTCCAGTTGTACAATTCTCGTAAAACTGTACTGAAAGTTCTTGCTTCGCGTATTAATACGATAACTATTACGGCCACACCACAATGCTATAACGGCCAACCTTACGCTAGACCGTAGCCTATGTTCGGTGGCTGAAGTATCATTAGAAACCAGCCTTGATGATTTTAAAAAAAACCTCTCAAGCGATAGGTACGTATCGTTTCGGGTGTAAAAATAACTTATCTGTAGTAAACTCATTGGTTTAGTCAAACAGACAATCCAGATACGGAGGGACGTTTTATGGTGGAACCGCTTTAGAGGGTAAAATATAAGGGTGCAACTTACAAGGGTTTGGCCCCAAAAATAGATTGCTGAATACGATCAGTTCGCCGTGTCGTAAAGTGCGGGAATCAACTTTGTTTCAACGTTAGTTTAATGTTTATCTAGAATTTATGTCCCTACGTGTAATAAAATGTATTAAATTAATCAAGGAAGAACCTTAATCAACGAAGACCTTGCCCGGAAAGGGCGCGTGCGCAACGTACGCTCATCGCTCGTAGTGACTACACGCGAGTCCAGATACCTGTCTGCCTTTAGTCTAGATGCATTCGATATTTCGACGGCGAAGTTCTAAAACAAAATGTATGGGATTTGACATAAGGCATCGCAAGCCACATGTCACTTATCGATGACTTATGTTAAAAACTCATACATTTTTGACTTCGAAGTTCGCCGTCGAAATTATCGAATGCATCTTGACTAAAGGCCCTGGGCCGCAATTCTCGTACCTCCAATCTCGGTTCGATTAACTCGCTGACTCATTCGGATATGCGTCAAATCATGCGTGCGCGAGCGGGTCAGACCGAAACCGAACTGATATTCTAGGTACGAGAATTTGGCCCCACGTGGTCAAACTCAACAATTTTTATTTCCTTATAGGTCATTAAATAACACTCATATAAAAATTATTGTCTTACATGATACCTACCACCACCACCACCGGGTTCGGAAACTAGCCCGGTCGCCATACATTACGGCCAGGGAGCCAATTCTCGTACCTCGAAAATCGGTTCAACTGTCTGTCTGTCCTGCTCGCGCGCGCATGATTTGACGCCTATCCGAATGGGTCAGCGCGTTAATCGAACCGAGATTCGAGCCACGAGAATTGGGGCCCAGATCGCGGCGACTTCGCTCTATGTAGTAGTACATTCTGGAAAAGGACTGATGAAAAGGATATTTCAACGGGCTGTACTTACACAATAGGGACGTCTACATGTAAAATATTTAGTTTCATTTATATACTCGGAAATATTGAGGTAGGTTACATGATAAACGTAAAGAATATAAATTTTATGTGTACTTAGTATTTTTAAAATATAAAAAAAAGTTTTCAAAATATTTGTTCTAAATTAGTAAAAAATACCGATTTTATTTTAATAGGTACTTTAACATACAAAAAGTATGAAGATATATTTACAAATATGTGATATATTTATAAAGATATATTAATAAGTATGAAGAAGATATTTACAAATATGTTGCTGAGGACTTATATTATTTCATACACTTATCCAATCGTGACGTCACTGTTTTGTATGGAGCATTTTCACGAGCGAAATTTTGTAAACAAATCGCTGTACCTTTGAAAATATTGTTTTCTAGTAAGTAAACTGTTTCTTTTGATCAGTAACTATTCATTTATGCAATAAAATATTCAGCCGTCCAGCCTATTGCACGAGGTCGTCGTCCACGTTTCTTTTAAAGCCTAGCGCGACATGTACAAGTACAATCACGTTGATAAAGGCCCTAGGCAATCATCGTATTCCTATAAAAATGACAGACGATGTATGAAAAACGGCGATACCCTAAAGACATTAAGATCGTGGTTTCACTGTACAATGCACATGTCAATTGATGTGTAGCATCATCTTCGCGCTTTCTGTAGCTTGTGAATTGGGAAAACAGTCAATATTTTGTGCACATTTTCACTAGAAAAGAGTATATTCTATACAAATATTATAAATAGTAGGTAATGATTTTGTTTCTTTGTTTTTATGAATACATGCATTGAATAGGCCCCGAAACTACTGGATACTCGGCACAGATGTAGAGTACACCACGGGGAAGGACATAGGCTACTTTTTTATAACGGTAAAATGTACGGTTCCCGGGTGATTTACTTTTGCGCGCGTGGAGTCGTAGGTAATATCTAGTATTATAATATTTTCAACAAACGAGGGAAAAAAGTTATTTTCACGGAATGGGTCCAGGTTAAAAATTAATAAAGAAAAGATTTCTTTTCATTCGGCTGGTACGGACTTTGCGGTGCATGGTCTTTGTGAAACACTGTCAATGTGACATTTGTCGATGCTTTGGTTATGTTCAATAGATGATTCTCTCCTCCGTAGCGTTACTATTGTTTATGTTGTAACTTGTATCATAAACTATATATAATATATATATAAGGTCGGTAAACACTCACCGTTCTGTATATTCTGCTTCTCAGGGGGCCGGTACTCGAGCGGCGGGGCTCGAGCGCCGGATCCGGCTCCACCTCGGGCTCCGTTGCACGTTACTGTAGAAGACGAAGACATTTTTAAGAAATTCTCTACCTGTTATAACGGTAGGGTTTTTGACACCGCATTGTTTTAAATTGTTTTGGGCTATTTAATGTAGTAAGAGCTACTTAATAAAAATCGGTTAAGAAGTTAAAATAACAAATGTAGCCTTGTATGTAACGGTTATAAGAACACCGTTGTCCTTGTAATCTATGCGCAAATTTCGATTTGAGACTCAAAATATCGTCTGACGAGCTGACTTTTTCAACATTTTGGTGGCGCTGAGACTCTTACGCCACGGAATAATGTGTTATTATTTGACTCAAGTTATGGTTAACTCAAATTTTGTTTTCCGAAACAATCCAACTCAAAACGTTATCCTACTATTCACACTCTTGAGCGCCGTTTTTACGCTCTATGGAAAATTGTTGATCCAGAGCTTTTAGTCAAGATGCATTAGATAAACACGAAAGCGAATTTCGTAATCAAAAATGTATAGGATTTGACATAAGTCATCGGTAAGTGACATGTAGCTTGCCTTATGTCAAATCCCATACATTTTGTTTTCGAACTTCACCGTCGAAATTATCGAATGCATCTTGACTAAGGCTCAGATTATATTGCATGATCCACTGTAGCTTAAGAACTAGTCGTCTGACAACAATTTAACCTGGTATTTGTTTGAATAGTGAGTCAGAGAACAGACCCCTCCCAACATTCATTTCGGGATAATAAAAACGTCCCCTCGTGCTACGGACTACGATATAATAATTTCTTTTGGGTTTTACAAAAGTTGTTGAGTGTTGCTGCATATGCAAAGGTAAGCTCCATGCAAGACGCAAAGCTTTTAAGCTCATAATTGCTGAGCTTTCAGATTCAGATCAGGTGAATACGTTATGCTGCGTAAATTAGTTTTGCAGGTACACTACATTGCTGCCACTAACATACGCGCTAATATTTTTAATGAAATTTAAATGACATTTTTCGTTCGCAAATACACATTAGTTTTAAAAATCTACACTAATAGAAAATATTTAATTGTTTGTTTATATTGAATAAGCTCCTAAACTCCTGGACCGATTTTGATGAAATTTTGGCCGGATATAGAGTAGAATACCAGGAAAAACATGTTCCTTGTCTGTTACTTTGTGCGATGTTCCTGTAAAAATTGCGTATATCGTTATAAATGCTGGTAAATTGATGTAAAAATTGTAATTATAATATCACAATAATACAGTCTCTTCAGATATTTGATTAAGAGTTTTAAAAAAAAAAGTGATACTCACATATTTGTTTTAAAGCCACAGCGGCCAAAGATAAAATTAGGTTAGATATTAGCGTGATTTCATTTGGATTTCAACGGCGTAGGTCGCATATATGCAGGAGGTGGGGTAAACACTGTGATATTTTATTTAAAAAAATATTGATTATCTCCACTTCTCCATAGATATGAATTAAATAATTATGGAAAATGAGATGTGAATGAAAATTGTACAATCGAATAGTATTTTGGTTAGTGGTCGCCACTTTTTTAAACAGCGGCTTGAAACCTCCCAATGTCATTTAGCCTCCCAAGTGGCAAACAGAGCTGAACTACTTTACCACATAATATTAAGTTCGACTCAACTTCGAATGATTTATCGTCTTGGTAACAAGTTATTTACCAAAATGTAACGTCGTAATGTAAACATCAAAAGATCTGGCGAAACACTTTTGGACCTTATTGCCCTAGCCATACATAGTAATTTCTCGCCGTTAAAAATAGCAGACAGACTGAAAGAACATTTTGTTAATCATTATATTAATACGCGAAGCAAAAATTTCAATTACGGTTTTAAGGGAATTGTGCAAAGGGATCACTGTAAAATTTGGCACATTTAATGTTTAAGTGGAGGAAGGCCTGCCGAAAGCGATATTTAAAAAATAATGCTGAGACATACACTACATTTATAAAAATAACAACAACACACCTCACTACCTCACCACACTACCTCACTCAAACTAGCATGTTTGTTTATATTATATACTGTAAATAATAATCTTTGACACAATTGTCAATGAGTGTCTATATTTCTTTTACAATCCATAAACAACATTCACATATTTTTATTGCGTGTCTAAGAGGCAAAAGAAACCTAAAAAAGTTGAAATTTTAAAATTAAAACATGAATAATTATGGTCAAATTTCGACCACAGGGGCGACCTCTAGTGTTTATGTGTAACACACGTTAAGTTAAAATTTTAATTTTCTCGCTTTTTGTAATTTTTCTGTAGGTACGCGTCTAAAATAACGCCTGGAAAAGTCACAAAAAGCGCTCCATGAAAAGGCTACACAATCCTTGGCTTGAAAAAAATACACGCATGCAAATTTTCCAGTCTGTGGGTTACACCCTGCCATTGTCCGCGCGATTTCTTTCACGGCGTATGTGCCTTAATTAAAAATGCACTCCAACAAAACCAGCCGCAATTAGAGCGAGACAGCCACATAATTAATACCTCGGAAGTCCCTTTCACTCAAATCCGCAGTAAATGAGCCAAGTAGCCTTAATTTTCACATGTGTCCTTAATTTTCGTAATTACAGTCTTATTTTTTCTACTCTAAGATTTTACTGAGTAATCCTACTACTATTATAAATGTGAAAGTTTGTGAGGATAGATGTATGGATGGATGTTTATTACTCTTTTACGACCAAACTACTAAACGGATTTTGATTATATTCGGTATGGTAGTAGCTTAGGCTCTGGATTAAAATGTAGGCTACTTTTTATCTCGAAAAAGTACAGTGTTTCCGTGGGATAATGTATTTACACAAGTGGTGCCGCGGGCAAAAGCTACTTTTCAAATAAAAGTAATATCGGAAATTATCGGAAAATTCAGCTTAAATTTTTAATGTTACTAGTTTCCCATAAAATTGTAGAAAGTTACTAACAACATTAAGTAGGTTATAACCCATATTTTGAATAAACTACGTCAATTTTTACGTTATTTAGGATCAGTAATGACAGCTCTGTGACATGAGCAGGAAGACGCCTGTGTCAGTGCGTTCCATAGAACTACTCAATATTTAATGGTATTACACAATATATGTGACAATGTGCAAAAATGCTAGCAGTGACGTAGTGTTGTAGCGACGTACATGCATTGTATCAATTCACTAACATTAATTTATAAGGAACAGAGAGACCCCGACAGACGTTTTTCTGTTTTAAATATGAAATATAATTATTATGTAACTACCTACAATCTACACCTTTTACTTACACCTAGTACCAACAGGCGATGTGTGAAATACCACTAAGGCTTGAAAATTATTAGTCCTAATATTGCTATTGAATAATGGGGATGTTAGAAAGGTTAAAATTGAGGGTTATGTATTTTTAATGCCAAATCATAAAATAATAAAATAAAATTAGGCAAACAAAAATGTTTGCGATTGTCCCGTGTCACTAAAACAGCTTAAACTTATTCCTGTATCTACCGCATACACTTGCATGATTTCATAAAAATCGGTCAAGCCATTTCGGAAGAGTTCTGTAACAAACACTGTGACCTGAGGATTTTATGTATTATTATATAATATCAAGGTTCCGCAACGGTTGCATGAATCTAAAACTACAGGATTTAAAAGTGTTTTCGTTTGATTTTAAATTGTAAATGTATGGAGAAGCAATTTTTTTTTTTTTTTTTTTTTTTTCGAAAGGGTCTATGCTAAGGGTCGGGTTAAGACCGCTGTAGCTAAATCGGACTGTAACTAGCCTGGTGGCTAGTTTATTTGGTTAGAGTCGATGGGAGGGTTTGACCCTCCCTAACATCACCCGGGTGATGTTCAGACCGGATATTGGGGACAGCTACGGATGTGAGCTATTATTATGACAGGGGAGACGCGGGTCTCTCCTGCTAAGGGGTCCGACCCCTTCCTCACTCGCTGATGAGTGAGGTTTCTCGCGCGCGGTAGCATAAGCTAGCGGCGTGCGAGTTGTCGCGATAGAGGAGCTCTCGTTTTTATCGCTATCGGTACTGAGAGGGCCGTCCCTCTCCCCGCGTACGGTCGGGATGACTCGCGCGCGTAAGTCCTAATATCGATGAGGTTCGCGGTATTGATAGAGCTCTCTATAACAATATCGCGGTCGCGGGCACTATTTTGGAGTGAACCTAGTCTACTGGGATGCGAACTCGAACTCGGGTTCGGGTCCGGTCCCGTGTTAGGGTCGGTCTGTACGTCTGTACGTGTTGTCGTGTCGGATGTGGGACCTCGGGGTAGGCGCCGGCGTCGACCCCGGTGCGATGATAGTCGCGCGGGTGCGTGTGATTTGTGTTTACGTAACTGTACACAGTACGTTACGTATTTCGTGATCGGGTCTACGGGATCGGCTAAGATATGCTTAGGCCGTTTGTACGGGTGTCGGAAGGTCTGTGCGTCGTGTTCATAGTCCAGTGCCTTTTTGATAAGGGGGTTGGGGTGGTTTTTGCCTTTATCAAAGAATCTCTCTACGAGTTCCTTGATGTAGGCTTTAATAGTGACGATTTCGCAGTCCCTATGCAAGTCGATGTTACGCATGTACCAGGGGGCGCCTGTTGCCATGCGTAGAAACCGGTTTTGGACTCTTTGCAAGCGGTCCAGTTGAGACTCGCTTATCTGTGCGAAAGAGACGCACGCATAAGTGAGTATCGTTCTAATGCAAACTTTATACAATGTAAGCTTATGTCTTAGGGACATTTTGCTTCGCGAATTAAGTAGCGGATATAATTTGTAGAGTACAAATTTCGCTTTACGTAACGTGTTACTAATGTGACTCGAAAACGACATCGACTTGTTTAGTACTACGCCTAAATATTTCACCTGAGTGACCTGTGGGATTTTGTTGCCGTGCAGGCTTATAGGGCTCATAAGTTTACGGGGGCAAGTACGCCTCATTGCACTTTTAATATCAAATTGGATGGCGTGACTTTTGTCGGGATTGACTTCTATTCTCCATTTGGAGAACCAGTTACCGAGAGCGGTAACTGACTCCTGGAGGGCTTTTGACGCGGTACAGGCTCGTATGTGGGAATAATAAAGGGCTGTGTCGTCCGCGAACATAGCTAATTGCACCTTAGCGTGTTTGGGGATGTCACTAGTGTACAGGAGAAGCAAATAGAATGTGATACCGTATATACGCTATAGAGGATAGTAGCTACATAATCTTTAAGCCGTCATCCAATTGACGACAAGGCACGGAGGCATACAAAGGAAGTAAGCTCGAGAGTTGACAAGTGCAGTCAACAGATGGTGCTACGAACTCGCTCAGACAGCTCAGTGCGCTCGCTTACACAATTAGCGTTCTCGACAGAGATAATATTAACTTCGAAATTTTATCTTTAAGTATATTATACTTATATATGAAGGAAAATGTCCCCAATGACTGACTGGCATATAGCTTCACGCACAGACGTATCCGCTTATGATAGAAACTTTTAAGGACTGTTGTTTCATTTATAACAAAAACGCACACTGAGAAGGGATTTTAGAAAATTCCACCCCTAAAAGCGTGACATAGGTGTTGAAAGTTTGTATAATAAATCTTCCGCCACTTTTCTCTATTCTTCAGTAGTACCTTCAGCTCTCTATAGGACATGACATTGAAAACTTACACACGTACATACAAACAGGTTTCACATTAATAATATTGATCTGAAGACATGTCAAGTCTATCAACCGCAGCATTGCGTTTTTCACGGCTCAGTTCCCTTAATATCCATACCGGATTCATCACTTTAGGGACTTTGGAAAATCCTTTTCTAGTAGAATGCATTAAGTCTTTAAGCATCTTGCTTAATTTCAGCGCGTACCGTTCAGTACTTCGAACTGTGTGCAGCTTAATTATTATAAACTCATATTTGTTCAGACGAGTATGAGCTGTTAACATTAAATATTAATTAAAACGACCGCAGCCAGCGCGTTTATTATTAAAATCCTATTATCTTTCCTAATTTCAGAATTAAAATAAGTGAAAGTTATTAAAGCGTGTAATTATAAAGTACATTTAAACAAGAATTTTATATGCATTGTATTTGCTTAGTATTTTATTTTTTATTTTTTAGGGTACCTCCTCCACGTAAAGTGGAGATGATTTTTTTTCTCGCGTCTACCCCATGGTGTGGTCTTATAAAAACATTGGAAGGGTGCTAGGACGATTTTCATACTTAGTATTATTATAGTATTAGACACGTATCCATTTGAGAGATATTCAAATATATTTCACGCCACACATACAGTCACTCACTCACTCACTCTCTCTCACACACACACACACACCCTCACACACACACACACACACACACACAACACACACACACACACACATGCATGCATGCATGCACTACCTAATAACATTATAATTATAACAGTTATATTTTTAACCATGACCAAGGAGAACCCCCGTAAACAGTAACTTCAGTGAAATTGCTATATAATATCCAGAGGGATAGGGACTGTTAACCCTTACTACAGGTTTATCAACCTATCAAGGGTAACAGAACTTCACCCACAGTGACTAGATTGTATGTAAAATTGTGCCTAGCTATAAGTTAATTTGTACCAATTACAATCTGTTTTTTTTTGGACCAATAAATTATTATTATATATTATATTATTAAATATAAAGCGCATTTTCTTTGTTAATATAGGGCGTCCCGCTCTTCTCTAAATGATAAACGGCTGGATTGAAAAATATGAAAAAATATAATGATGAATCCCATCTATGAAGGAAAACTATAACGGCTCATAAAACTTTGTTAGTTCAGGAGTTGTAGAGTAGCCTAACTTGTGGAATGCGCTTACTTGGAAAAATTCGTACAAAAATAACAAAATAATAATTAAACATACAAAATATTGCTATAATGGTAAGGAACCCTTCGTGCGCAAGTCCGACTCGCACTTGGCCGGTTTTTAATTAGTATAGCCGCTTAATACAACCGACAACTTATACCTTCTCCGTTCAGATCCAATTTAATATAGGTAAACGTAAACAAGAATTTAACATAAGAACAAAATTACAGTGGAACTTTAGACCGCCTTTTCCAAATTGACTGTCAATGTGGAGGGTAAATCTCTAATATTGCTTATTTGTTACAAAATTTACGTATGTTTTGCGGTGTTGTCAGCTTTGGAGGTTTCTCCAACTCCTCCAAAGCTTAGACGACACCATAAAACATAGTACGCTTTCTTCCATTCTTAATATAAATTTCGACCACCGCTCATGGACTCAAGCAATACTTCCAGTAGGGTTTGGTGGCCTGGGCATTCGAAAAACGTCTGACGTAGCCTCACCGGCGTTCTTGTCTTCAGGCCACGCATACCACGCAGTGATTCAAAAAATATTAGGGCGCATATCATGCCTCTTAATTATTTCTTTTTCGGACGAGACCAAGGACGCCGCGGACATTGCTAGTACCAGTAGCAATATGCCCGAGAACACATTTTCCCAAAGGCTCTAGGACGAGCCCATTTGCAAACTGGTACAGAATAGACTTTTTAACACGTCTTCCAGTCCCGCTGAGGGGGCTCGTTTTTTGGCTGTGCAAAGGTGGAATTGGGGCGTTTGGCTGCAGCCACTACCATCAGCCAATACTGCAACATTTCTGGACCGCAATGCATTTCGGCTGGCCACTGCCCTGTGTCTTGGTGCCCCGCATGTTGTCCCTTATCAGTGTGTTTGCGGTGCGGACGTAAACAGTCACGGTCACCACGGTCTGTGCTGCTTACGAAGTGCTGGACGCATTTCCTGGCATCACAGCCTGAATGACCTCATTCGTCAAGCTCCTGTCACCGCCGGTGCACCAGCTGTACTGGAACCCTCCGGTCTGGCGCCCGATGATGGCAAGAGACCTGATGGAATGACCCTGTTCCCTTGGAGTGAGGAACGGGCTCTTGTAACGGACGTTACTTGTGTCGATACTTTTGCTCTGTCCCGTGTCCAGGGCACCTCGAGCTGCACGACTGCAACCTAAGCAGAGAACCTCAAATGGTGCAAATATTATAATCTTAGCGAGACCTCATATTTGAACCGTTTCGGGTGGAAACCCTAGGCGCATGGGGTTTGGGCGCACATAAGCTTTTTGGAAAAATATCCAAAAAGCTTACTGAAGTTACCCGAGATCCCAGAGCCGAGAACTACCTGGCACAAAGGATAGCCATTGTTATCCAACGAGACAATGCTGTAAGTTTATAAGGTACTCTGCCAGATGGGGACGACGTGGGGAATTTTTCTATATCTAGGTATTTGTAGGGATAATTTTATTTGTAAATAAGTCTTCTTTTTAGTAGTAGTTTAGATTAATAATAATATTATTTAATTCGTGATGAATAAAAAAATGTATTTACAAAAAACTTATATACTCCTTCGTTTTGACGAATTTTAATCTTTTTGCTTACGTTTAGATGAAATTGGATTCGACCAAGTTAACAAATCATTCTTCATCATAATTGAATCATCTAATTGAGGAAATAAGTTGAGTTACCGGCACAGATTAAAATCGAACACATAAACAGCTACATGGTAAGCTTTCGATTTGATTGCACTATTACAAGCATACGGTGAATGTATGCGTATGTACAAAACATATCTTATCGCGTACGCGGAAAAACTGAAAAATCCAGTAAAGTTTGTGTTGGATGTGATTGAGTTTGTAAATCACGTGAGATTAAGAATTGTGATGTGTGCTACTGATTAGTGTTGGTTGTCATGACGACAAATAACAAATTTTTGCTATTACATAATTATTATTTTGTGTCTAATTAATTTTAAAACTATATAATATTAGAATCTCAGATTAAATATTTTATTTTATATAATTCTGATTATAATTCTGAGATTAGAATATTAAATACAAATAGGATCAAACAAAATCTGTTTTTGTACTGCGTGCTTGTAAAATAATAGAATAAATAAAAATATTTATTAATTTACCTATCCTAAGGAAGAATAATAGGTAAGTAAATATTTATTTTTAAGTAGGTGTCTTGCTTAATTATAGGAGCGTCCATGAACTAGTGAATAGACCCCCTGTGTCACACACATGATCCCGTGATCGTGATCGAACGCCGCAGGTTCGATGCCGGGTTATGGTGTGTGCCAATTTGATTGACGCTAGACTTAGTTTAATTTACCCCCATCTTCTGTGACAACCCTGATAAAAAGGCTGTTCGTACGTAAATTATAATTTTTTACACTGTGGCAGCCGGTACGCAGTACGGTATTTTCCTGTATTTGTTATAAAATTCAAAATACCCAATTATGCAGCAGTGTTTATCTGTGGCATATGCATGCAAATCGCACAATTGACTTAAGCGCTAATCCAGCTGGGATCTAGATTTTCTTCTTTTTCCTAAGGTAATAAACGTAAAAGAAATCCAATCTATTGTTTCATTTCCGATGGAAACTTGTTATAGTAAAACTGATTACAGCGCTGGAGTGTGGTAGATTGCTTTTTGATTGTCTTACGTTTGTAGATATTATTCTTATTGAGATTATTATAATTACTATTTATTTATTTATTATAACTATAAACGTTTACAAACAGTTAACGGTTTCCCACAAAACTGTTAGTTTGTGGGCAATGACTACATTAAGGTTTTAGGTTACTAATATTGTGATACACAATGCTAATGACTTGTACAATAAAATTACTCTAGTGTGCTTATTATTATATCTAACTAGCTGTTTCCCGCGGCTCCACCCGTATAAATATACTATCGAGTATCCCGCGGGAACACTATATTTTTTTGGGATAAAAAGTAGCCTATGTTTTAATCCGGAGCCTAAACTACTACCGTACCAAATTTCATCAAAATCCATTAAGTAGTTTTTGCGTGAAAGAGTCACAAACATCCATCCATCCATCCATACAAACTTTTACATTTTTAATAGTAGTAGGATAAATAGAATTTGGATCTCAACTGTATAAAACACCGGAAAAGCTTGAAATTGCTATAATGTTCTCATATATGTATTTGCACTCGGGAGTAAATGGCACACGATACCATACCAAATTTTATCAAAATCCGTTCAGTAGTTTTTGCGTGAAAGAGAAACAAACATCCATCCATCCATCCAACCTCACAAGATTTCACATTTATAATATTTGTAGGATATCACAACATCACCACCTGGGTTAATAATTGACCAGCATACTATTTTTGTGTGTATTTAAAACAATAGGAAACTAAATTTTACAAGCTATTATCTCCGTTAGGTACAGTAGCACACAAGATAGTAGGTTTTATCTCATATAGATTTTCAAAAAGAAAATTTTACATGGAGTATGAAAAATTCTAAAAAGAACATTTTTATACTCCTTGTAAATCTATAAAGACATTTATCGAAGGTCAACGCAAAATTCCTACCTACAGGTAGTAGGTAGGAATTTTGCTCACCCACCGAGAAGAACCGACATAATAAACTTGGTGGGGCCACCTTTTATCAAATAGATGGAAAATTGCCTTTTAAATTTTTTGTTACATATCAAATTAAAGACTAAATAATAAAGTACGCACAGAAGCGGCCCCGCAGGGAACCGCCCTATTCCCAGGGTGTACAATTAAATCATTTATCCTGTAATATGCCTCAGCACACAAACGTTCTTAGGATTCCGTACCCAGGGAGTAAAAACGGGATCCTAATACCGAATCTTCGCTGTCAGTCTGTCTGTTTGTCTATTCGTCTGTCTGTCGGTAGTCGGCTAGACGGTTGAAATTTTGACAGATGATCTATTTCTATTGCCACTTTAACAAAAAATACTAATAATTACCGGCTAAATTTCATACACCTCCATTGCAAAATGTTCGTAAAGCTGTACTGAAAGGTTTGCTTCACGTATTTATATAATAATGTTGGTACTAGGTATGGTAACATACCTCGAGAAAATAAATTAAAATAAAACTAAACCACAATAAAATTCGGTCAAGTTTAACAGAAATTATTATGTATCTTATATACCATTAATTACTTCAGATTTAAATTAAATGAGAGACAACGAAAACAATGTAAATAAGAAGGGGAGAAAGTGGACAAAACACGTGTAAAAGTTCAAGTTCATTTAAAAATTGTCAAAGTGGCGGACCATTTTTCATCCGTTAACTGAGTTAAAGATATAAAAGTCAATTAGTCATCTGTAGATAAGCCAGTGATATGGTGGGGGATCGAAGACTTTGACAGCTGATTTATTATCGAAGATACTGGAGATGGGAAAAGTTGCGTTTTCTAATTGTATTACTTAATCTTCAGCGTTCGACTTGCGGCGTAGGGGGTGCATTATCGCGGCATATTAAATCTTGGTTCTTGACACAATTTTGAATTTCTTAATGTCTGATAAAAATGTGTCTTATGAAAAGTATGATCATAACCCGAAGATAGTAATAAAGTATGCCCCAAGTAACCTTACATAGAACACTGCAATAATTGTATGCATTTAGTTTATTTTGTATCATAATTAGTGATGATTAACGAATGGTATCATTATCTGCAGTAGAAATGTTTTCTTTCTACGGTAGAATAGATAAAATGATAGATCAACACAGGAAAGTTGACACTCTGTCCATATTCTCTGTCAGTATGTCTATTCTTGTGTAGACACAACGCATTTCAATGGTGAGCACATTAAGCATGCTGATAAATAAATTATATTAGATCTCATTTTGAATATTTAGTACTAGAATTTGCCCGCGGCTTCTCCCGCGTGAAATTGAGTATTATACGATATCTTTACAATAATTTAAAACTTTTATCCCCTATTCAACGCTCTTAGGGGTTGAATATTAGAAAACGCTGAAAAACGTAACTTATCATATGTATATAATTTCATGCAAATAATAGGTCTTTACCTATGAAATTGCCGTTCTGCAGTACTGGCCATTTCATATCAAAATAATTTTTGTTTGGCTAAGAATTCCAATTTCAAATTAATTTTATTTTAAAAACATGGAATTCTTTTTCCAAAAGTAGTAAATTGTTTATAGATTAGTGTTACATTTTCATCGCATTTCAATCTTTTTCGTCATCATGGATACGTTAAAAATTCGAGTAATTATGGAATATGAGCACCGTCGTGGCAGCAACGCGGCACAAGCGGCACGCAACATCAACGACGTTTACGGAGCTAACTCTACAAACCAACGCACCACCTGTTATTGGTTTGCTCGCTTCCGTTCTGGAAATTTCGACCTGAAAAATGAACCTCGCGGTCGTCCGAAGACTTTGGTCGACAGTGACAAATTAAAGGCGATCGTCATCATGGGATGACGAAAAAGATTTGCACTCGGGAGTAAATGGCACACGATACCATACCAAATTTTATCAAAATCCGTTCAGTAGTTTTTGCGTGAAAGAGAAACAAACATCCATCCATCCATCCAACCTCACAAGATTTCACATTTATAATATTTGTAGGATATCACAACATCACCACCTGGGTTAATAATTGACCAGCATACTATTTTTGTGTGTATTTAAAACAATAGGAAACTAAATTTTACAAGCTATTATCTCCGTTAGGTACAGTAGCACACAAGATAGTAGGTTTTATCTCATATAGATTTTCAAAAAGAAAATTTTACATGGAGTATGAAAAATTCTAAAAAGAACATTTTTATACTCCTTGTAAATCTATAAAGACATTTATCGAAGGTCAACGCAAAATTCCTACCTACAGGTAGTAGGTAGGAATTTTGCTCACCCACCGAGAAGAACCGACATAATAAACTTGGTGGGGCCACCTTTTATCAAATAGATGGAAAATTGCCTTTTAAATTTTTTGTTACATATCAAATTAAAGACTAAATAATAAAGTACGCACAGAAGCGGCCCCGCAGGGAACCGCCCTATTCCCAGGGTGTACAATTAAATCATTTATCCTGTAATATGCCTCAGCACACAAACGTTCTTAGGATTCCGTACCCAGGGAGTAAAAACGGGATCCTAATACCGAATCTTCGCTGTCAGTCTGTCTGTTTGTCTATTCGTCTGTCTGTCGGTAGTCGGCTAGACGGTTGAAATTTTGACAGATGATCTATTTCTATTGCCACTTTAACAAAAAATACTAATAATTACCGGCTAAATTTCATACACCTCCATTGCAAAATGTTCGTAAAGCTGTACTGAAAGGTTTGCTTCACGTATTTATATAATAATGTTGGTACTAGGTATGGTAACATACCTCGAGAAAATAAATTAAAATAAAACTAAACCACAATAAAATTCGGTCAAGTTTAACAGAAATTATTATGTATCTTATATACCATTAATTACTTCAGATTTAAATTAAATGAGAGACAACGAAAACAATGTAAATAAGAAGGGGAGAAAGTGGACAAAACACGTGTAAAAGTTCAAGTTCATTTAAAAATTGTCAAAGTGGCGGACCATTTTTCATCCGTTAACTGAGTTAAAGATATAAAAGTCAATTAGTCATCTGTAGATAAGCCAGTGATATGGTGGGGGATCGAAGACTTTGACAGCTGATTTATTATCGAAGATACTGGAGATGGGAAAAGTTGCGTTTTCTAATTGTATTACTTAATCTTCAGCGTTCGACTTGCGGCGTAGGGGGTGCATTATCGCGGCATATTAAATCTTGGTTCTTGACACAATTTTGAATTTCTTAATGTCTGATCAAAATGTGTCTTATGAAAAGTATGATCATAACCCGAAGATAGTAATAAAGTATGCCCCAAGTAACCTTACATAGAACACTGCAATAATTGTATGCATTTAGTTTATTTTGTATCATAATTAGTGATGATTAACGAATGGTATCATTATCTGCAGTAGAAATGTTTTCTTTCTACGGTAGAATAGATAAAATGATAGATCAACACAGGAAAGTTGACACTCTGTCCATATTCTCTGTCAGTATGTCTATTCTTGTGTAGACACAACGCATTTCAATGGTGAGCACATTAAGCATGCTGATAAATAAATTATATTAGATCTCATTTTGAATATTTAGTACTAGAATTTGCCCGCGGCTTCTCCCGCGTGAAATTGAGTATTATACGATATCTTTACAATAATTTAAAACTTTTATCCCCTATTCAACGCTCTTAGGGGTTGAATATTAGAAAACGCTGAAAAACGTAACTTATCATATGTATATAATTTCATGCAAATAATAGGTCTTTACCTATGAAATTGCCGTTCTGCAGTACTGGCCATTTCATATCAAAATAATTTTTGTTTGGCTAAGAATTCCAATTTCAAATTAATTTTATTTTAAAAACATGGAATTCTTTTTCCAAAAGTAGTAAATTGTTTATAGATTAGTGTTACATTTTCATCGCATTTCAATCTTTTTCGTCATCATGGATACGTTAAAAATTCGAGTAATTATGGAATATGAGCACCGTCGTGGCAGCAACGCGGCACAAGCGGCACGCAACATCAACGACGTTTACGGAGCTAACTCTACAAACCAACGCACCACCTGTTATTGGTTTGCTCGCTTCCGTTCTGGAAATTTCGACCTGAAAAATGAACCTCGCGGTCGTCCGAAGACTTTGGTCGACAGTGACAAATTAAAGGCGATCGTCATCATGGGATGACGAAAAAGATTGAAATGCGATGAAAATGTTACAGTAATCAATAAACAAATGACTACTTTTGTCAAAAGAATTCCATATTCTTAAAATAAAATTAATTTTAAATTAGAATTCTTAGCCAAACAAAAATTATTTTGATTTGAAATGGCCAGTACTGCAGAACGGCAATTTCATAGGTAAAGACCTATTATTATAGAATAGACAAAACATATTCAACCGCATAATTACAGTTTATTATTTAATATTTTAAAATACCTGTCTTCATCTGTTAATTTTTCTTCAGTACTACGAGGACGGGTCAATAAGTCCGTGACTTTTGGAATAAAACACAGATTTTTTGATAAATAAATCATTTTATTTTTCAACGTAGTACCGCTTGAGCTCTATACACTTTGTCCAACGCTTCTCCAATTTTTTTATCCCTTCCAAAAAATATGATTTGTCGAGGTCCTCAAAATAGGCCTTTGTTTGCGAGATGACTTCATCATTGGAGTCAAATCTTTTTCCACCGAGCCATTTTTTCAGGTTTGGGAACAAGAAGTAGTCACTCGGAGCCAAATCTGGAGAATAGGGTGGATGTGGGAGCAATTCATAGCCCAATTCATGGATTTTTGCCATGGCAACTGCACATGTGTGCACCCTTGCATTGTCTTGGTGAAAAAGAACTTTTTTCTTGGCCAAATGAGGTCGGTTTTTTTTTCAAATCCTCATTGAAGCGGTCCAATAAGTTGGCATAATATTCTCCATTAATTGTTCTTCCCTTTTAAAGATAGTCAATGTGGATTATCCCACGTGCATCCCAAAAAACAGTCGCCATAACTTTATTGGCTGACAAACCCACCTTGGCCTTCTTTGGCGCCGATTCACCCTTAGAAACCCACTGTTTTGACTGTTGTTTGGTCTCTGGTGTATTGTGATGGATCCATATTTCGTCCACAGTTACAAAACGGCGCAAAAACTCCTCCATATTGTGATTAAACAACGCCAAACCTTCCTGTGAAGTTGTTACACGATTGCGTTTGTGGTCGACTTGCGGAAAGCTTTCTCATGCCCAAGTGATCATTCAAAATTGAAACCACTGAGCCATGCGAGATGCCTATGGCTTCCAAAATCTCTTGCACTTTCAATCTTCGGTCCGCCAACACCATATCGTGAATTTTTTCGATTGTTTCGGGTGTAGAGACCTCAACTGGGCGTCCAGGACGTTCGGCATCTTCAGTGCTTGTACGGCCACAACGAAATTCAGTAAACCACTTTTTTACCATTGAAATCGATGGTGCAGAGTCCCCGTAGTATTTATCAAGCTTAGCCTTGGTCTCGGTAATGGTTTTTTTTTCGCAAAAAATAATGCTTAATAAGCACACGAAATTCACTTTTTTCCATTGTTTCCTTAAGTTACTGGATAGTCTGATAAAGATAGCTGTAAAACACAAACTAACTGACGCAGCAAGTTCAAATTTTGATAGGAGTCAACTGACAGATGCCTGTTGACAGGAGTAGTGTTGCTTTTTCAGTAAGGAGATTAGAAATTCAAAAAGTCACGGACTTATTGACCCGCCTTAGTACTATAACTTCAAGCGAAGCTCGGTCTCCCAGGTACTTATAAAGTAATGTGAGACGTTAGTGATATTAAAGTACTAGATGTTGCCTACGACTTCATGTTTATAAAAAGAAATCCCGCGGGAACCGTAAATATTGCCGCGATAAAAAGTAGTATATGTCCTTGCCCGTTGTCCACTCTATATAATATGTGCCAATTTTCATCAAAATCGGTCGTGTAGTTTCGGAGCCTATTCAATGCAAACAAACAAATCTTTCCTCTGAATATTATCAGTATAGAAGTATAGATTATGGCTTTGTGAATCCCGCGGGAACCGTAAATATTGCCGCGATAAAACGTAGTCTATGTACTTTCCCGTTATCTACTCTATATTATATGTGCCAAATTTCATCAAAATCAGTCGTGTAGATTCGGAGCCTATTCAATACAAACAAACATACAAACAAACAAATCTTTTCTCTTAATATTATCAGTATAGAAGTATAGATTATGGCTTTGTAGTAGTTTCAAATGAACATTCTTTTTTCTCGATGGTTTTCTTCTTGGAAGGATCCGTAGGATAGGCGGGACATTAATATTATCAATGCATTCAACATGTTTTAGAGGTCCGAAATAACCTGTCATTCAGTCCGAAAATTGTAGTATAAATAATTTTCTGCAAATGTAATAATCGAATTTATAACATGCAATAACAATATATTATTTTTTATGAGTGCTCCAGTCCTCGGTCGGGTCGGGACACCGGCATATTTTAACGTTATAGACGCGATGCCATATTTGCGGAGATCTGATAAATATATAAGACTTTGGGAATTTGTTTCTGGTGTTTCTGTGATAAAATGTTTCGTTGTCATTTGGAAAGGGGAGCTGGATTGATGGAAGTTTTGCATCCGTTAGTGATAAATTTCATGAAATAAGGGTTTTGACGTGTCTATACGTTTGTGTCTTTGTGTTCAAAGGTAAGTAAACAAAATATATTGTGTAAGATTTGTTAAAGGGTAAAATGGTTATAGGGTAAAATGGGCATACTTTGTTATACCTAACGACGAACTCTGTAGCTCAGTGGTTAGCGTGACGATGCTTAAGCCGGAGGTCGCGGGTTCGAATACCGCCGAAGGGACAAAAAGTGTTTCTGGGTCTTGCATAATTATGTTATCCTACTAATTTAATAAATGTGAAATGTACGTAATTAGGACGGATGTACAGATGGATGGATGTTTGTTACTCTTGCACACAAAAACTACTGAACATATAACAATAACATTTTGCATGGTCCGTTGTATGGTACCTGTGATACAAGTTCTTCGGATACCTAGTAGGATAGGACAGGACAAGGTTGTCGTGGTGTGGAAGCGACCATATTATATTTTCTTTCCGGGTCAAAGGGCATTGACCATATTTACCCATAAATTATCTTGGCCCATATTATGACAATGCTTTAATCGGAAATGTAGACAATGACAAATGTATACTAATATTATAAAGAGCCAAAGAAGAGGTTTGCATTGTATCGGCTCCGAAATCACTGGACCGATTTTGATTAAATATGGTAGAGATATAGAGTTGACCACTGGGAAGGATATAGGTTATTATTTATCGCGGAAGAATTTACGGTCTCCGCGAGATTAACTGTTGCGTGCACGAAGTCGCGGGCAATATCTAGTATACAATAACCAACAGTAGTTGCTAGTTTTGTTAGTTTAAAGAACGGACACAAATTGGGAGTTGGTACTCTAACCTGAGGAAACCAGGCAATTGGACTAAGCTTGTTTTGCCTATTTCAAAGCAGTAGAGTATTCTTTGCCTTCACTTAATTCCGCTGTCCATAAATACGTTACTTGGCAAATACTTCCCCGATTGAAAAATGATAGAACAGTTTATGAGGGACTTAAATTCACAGCGAATTAATTTTGAAAGGGCTACAGAGCTCTCTTAGCCGGATTTTATACATGCACTGGTTGAGAATTTTTAAGTAGCGAGGCTCAGTGAAATTCGCTTACAGAGATTTAAAGTTCTCATTTAAACGCTTTACGACCTGATTTGAGATTTGAAACTTTTGAATTCGGTAACATTTTCATTATTAATGAGCTTCTTCCCGTGGCTCCGCCCGCGAGGAATATTATTCATTTAAATACAGTACTTATTCGAAAAAAAAACTTGATAGCCCATGTTTTAATCCAGAGTCCAAACTATACCGTAGTTTAACAAATACCATAACAAATTTCATTAAAATCCATTCAGTAGTTTTTGTACATAACAGTAACTAATATCCATGCCTCTGTAGATAAGTTAGCTTGCTCAAAACTAATATCAAAGAAATTTGACAAGTAATAAACTTACCCGATATAAGAAAACGAAAGAAATTAAAAATGATCTTACAACTGAATCAAATGACCTGAAAGAAACAGCGAATAAATTTAACAATTACTTCTCTAAATTAGGTGAAACATTAGCGCAAAAATTATTGACAACGCCTCACCGAATATTTGTACACCAGACATATCGTCAAACTCACAAAATTCTTTTGTCCTTTTAGATAATGATTTAAATGAGGTAGTATCTATAATCAAATCACTAAAAACGAACAGTTCACCAGGCGGGCATAATATTTCCATACTAAATTCTAATATACCGACACTTGCACCCTTAATTACTCATATATGTAATCTTACTTTTGTAACCTCTATCTTTCCAAAGAAAATAAAACAATCCATAACTATACCCCTTTTCAAGGGCGGGGATACTAAATCGTTGTCGAATTATCGCCCAATATCCTTGTTAAATTCTTTATCTTAAATATTGGAAAAATTAATAAACAAACGACTTACTAACTATCTTGAACAAAACAACCTACTCTCTCCGAACCAATTTGGTTTCCGGAGTGGTAAATCAACAAATGATGCAGTGTCAGAGCTTACAAACTTCCAAAGAACTGAATGCAGGTCGTAAGAGCCTAGCAATTCTTTTCGATCTAGTGAAAGCATTTGACACTGTATCTATCTCATTGGTACTTAAAAGGCTGGAATCATATGGGGTCCGTAATTAACAACTCAAACTTTTCCAGAGCTACCTAACTGACCAGGAACAGTCAGTTAGGATCTCAATTACTATAAGTGACCCCACTCCCATTGAATATGGTGGTACACAGGGAAACGTATTTAGAGTCTTTCTGGTGTACATTAATAATATTATCAACACTTACCTGTCTCATGGCAAAACGGTGGCATTTGCAGACGATGCAGCTATTTTATTTAGTTGACGTAGTTTGGTTTAAGCTTTTGCACACGCTCAAATAGGTTTCAATAGTATTCAAGAACAACTTACTTCTAACCTTTTGACACTGAATGCCGACAAAACCAAATTCTTAACATTCTCTAGTACAAACAAAACTCAGCCTTCTTTAACAAACCATGCTCTTATAAATTTTAAACATTGTGGCTGCCGAACGTTAGCACAAGTATCCACCATTAAATGCCTTGGCATAAAGTTGGATTTCCTGCTTACTTTTACTCCTCATATTAATGACCTATCCCGAAGAATTCGCAAATTAATCCCAATTTTTAGAAACAAAAGACATGCTGCTAGTCACCACCTACTAAAAATCATCTACACCACCCTATGCCAACCATTGTTAACGTACTGGTGTCTGGGGGGGGAGGATACAAAACTAATCTACTGCTACTGGAAAGGGCGCAGAGAGCTCTGCTTAAAGTCATGTACTATCTTCCATACAGATATCCTACCTCTAAACCTTATAATGACTCAAAAATTCTCACTGTACGTCAATTATACTATCTACATATTGCTCTTAAGCGACATTCTCTCATTGACACAGAAGTTATTGCTTTTAGTAATACATGCATTCCTAAGCCTTTCGCTATTCAAAAATCAAAAACAAAATTTTCACATCGATTTAATTTTTACATCGTCTAAAACTTTTTCGTCTGTGTGTTGCATGTCGCGTGACGGTCGGCCGCGGAGTCGGGAGTAGTAAGTGAAAGGCGCTCGTCAGAGCAGCCGAGGCCAATATGGCGGCGCCTATAGTTCGCATCAGCTGACCGTGTAGTGTATAGACTAGTACTCATTTGTGCCAGTGCTCCACGCTATTTTGTTACTAAGTTTCACTTTTACCGTGGTTTCATAAAACCACACAATCCTTTTCTTGATTGGTTTACAACCCAAAAATACTTCACATTAGTAAGGCCCTCATAAACATCTCATGCAAATAGGTTCGCTTTACCTACAGCGTGATCTAGCGGCAAATCAGCGCCATCTAGTATGCCATATGAGAACCAAAGTTCCTTAAGAAAATTAACTTAAAATCTAACGCATAAACAGTCTGTATATTCATAAAGACCGCATTTAACTCGTTATGTAGTTCACGCGAAGACACAAGAAGCGCATTTTATTGTTATTAAGTTTCACTTTTACCGTGGTTTCATAAAACCACACAATCCTTTAATAGTGTAAGCACTTAAGATGAAACGTTTGACGGTTTGGTGTCTTAATTGACTTAAACATATACGCTGATAGTGTTACTAATAGCCGACCTTTTGGCCTAATAGATTTTAAGGGCATATTTTCACGCCTTATGTTCAACTTGAAAAGTTGCTACATAGTTTACTTTTATTGTTGGTATAACAGAATAAACAAAAAACTAGACATATTACATAAGAATAAACATCAGCGTAAAACAATGATCCGTGATTGGTTATTAACCCCAGATTATACGTCGACTGAAACTCTACTGGCACTTGCGTGTTGATATGATTAATATTAATAAATGAATAAAAATTGAATAAAGCTCAATAACAAAACTATTTTAGTATCATACATACTCAATTACTCATACACATATAAACACACCCTCTGGTGGAACTGATTTCTACAGGAATCAGTCTCCATCCCAAGATACAATATCGTAGGCTTCACTCATACACACACCCCCTAGAGGAGCTGCTCTTCACAAGATGCAGTAACCATCTCAAGATACCTCTGAGGGCTAGGGTCACTCTCAACACACACACACACACACACACACACACACACACACACACACACACACACACACACACACACACACACACACACACACACACACACACACAAACAGAAGCACACACGACGTACTGACAACCAAAATACTATTTTAACTACCTAAAACACAGAGCATAAGTTCCTACAAGAACGGGTGGCTTCGGTGGCCCACTTTACGTGCTTAAGTAACAGCATATTAGTATACAATTAAGAAAGTATTTGATTTCTTATACTTGCTAATATTGTATTATGTACCAACCTGTGATTATAAATAGAGATTATTATTATTATGGGGTTAGCGCGTCGGCAAAGCCGTAGATCGCGTTTTCGAATCCCGCCGAGGGAACAAAAAGTATTCAATGTTTCTGTGTAATGCGTTTTAAACATGTTTATATAATATAATAAAAATACTACTATTATAATATGAAAGTTTGTGAGGATGGATGGTTGTTCGTTTCTCTTTCACGCAAAAACTACTGAACTGATTTCGACGAAATTTGGTATGGTGGTAGTGAAGGTTCTGGATTAAGACACAAGTTACTTTTTATCCCGAAAAAGTACAATGTTCCCGTGAGATAGGTACTATATTTACATGGGCGGAGCCGCAGGAAAAAGCTAGTATAGTATAAAAGTATGAAATATAGTTTCAGCTGTCTGGTAACTGTAACACAAATTCTTCGGCCTATAGACATTTATAATAGTAGTAGTTAGTCGCAAGTGCGAATCGACCTTAAGTATGGCTTAAGGCGGCAGATAAGAAATAGACATTATTCGCATTGGAAATCGATGGGTGGCGAATTAATAAGGTAACAATATTTTTGATGGCCAAACATACTCGCGAAATGTGTTATCGAAATTCGACTTTTTATAGTTTCACGCGAAGGGAATATAGACTTTATTGTGAACGGTTTATGTATCGTTCTCCTATGTCATGTGTTACAGGTAAATTTTATGAATATGAATATTGTTATTGTGGGTTTCTTTGGAAATTTGTTTAATAATCGAATTCGTATGTCCGTACCGCTTGTTATCTTAGGAGATAAATCAACATTTTCATAACGTTAGCAGATATGAGTCTAGTTTTGAAAAAATCAGCTACTTCCTGCTTATAGATGATAGAGAAGACCTATTAAACATTATGGATCTAAAAATGATCTTTTTCTTCTCTAATAATTATTCTGAAGAATGTAACTTCTTACTATGCTATATGCAGCATGATATTCTTACTTACTAGCAGACCAGAATGGCGTAGAACGAAAGCATCTAGGGTAGCTGCCTAGAATTTCGCGGTGTGCGGCGCGATGACGAGCGACGCAGCGCCGTGCAGTGACAGCAGCGGTGACGCCTGCAGGCGGGTACCATTGTCACCGCTTGACAGAAGTGCAAAAACAGTTCTGACAAGCGGTAGCAAGCGCCCGCCCTTACTAATAAAAATATTTACACAACGGATAACTTAAACGACGTTGCTATCTTTTTCTATCATGTGACATTTCCAACGTATCAGACAAAGACCGCAACGTTGTTTAAGTTATCTGTTGTGTAAATAGTTATATTAGTAAGGGGGATAATGTACAGTAGACCATCTTTATAATAGACCGCCCGAATCGGCGCACGCACACATACGCGTCATTTACACGGCCGCTTACGAAACCTCAAATAGCAATTACAAGTAGTGTCAAGCCGCGCGCCGCGCCGCCAAGACTTGTCGCTGCATTGAACGACTAACGAGAACTTAGTTATGCCGCGACACTTGTTCACTCTCAACGCGTTCATTGTAGACGTACCAGCCGCAGCGCTTCGCTCAGTCACACTTAATTGTAGGTAAAAATTTCAAGGACACGGCTGAGTTCCACTACTGTGCATTATTTATACTATGCCGCTGCCGTCTCTGCCCGCTGTCCCGTCGCTCAACTCGACATTTGAGGCATTGGCCTACTAAGGCTAGTTAAGGCTAGTAGCTAAGGCAAAAGAATAATTTTGTTTTCCTTCTTGGACCAAGAGGAACATCTTTTATTGCTTGTACTTTCAATCTTAGGGTCAATTCACACCGAAACGAAACGATACACGATATAGCGCTCCATTTTCAAGATAGCTATTAAAATTGAACTTTGTTCATTACACAAGAAGGTACACGTTTTATTGCAAGAATTAAAATGTCTGGTTGCTCCACCCTGCATAGCGCATGTGCAGTGTATGACTAAAGTCATATGAAACGTGTGTCTGTGTAGTGAATAGTTTAATTTTGAATAGCTAATTGCAGCACCGCGTAGCGTGGCGTATCGTTGTGATGTGACCGGTGACCCTTACTTGCGTATATCATCTTGCCTACTCTGACAATACGAGTTTATCTATGTTGAATATAGTACGTAAATAAACAGTCCGTCCGCTCAGTTTGTATGAAATAATAAAGGATATTATGAAGCCGAGTACCTGACGTGTAAGCCGCTCAGCGCCCGCATATGGTATACATTATTCACGACGTCATCATCATCACTGCATGCCCACTAATAATTATAATAATAATATCTATGGATACCTATTTTGGACATTAATCTGGTCCTATACTAAGTATCCGAAGAACTTTCGTTACACGTACCAGACAACGGGAATATACTTAAAACTGTGCACATAGTTTATGATATTATTGTACTAAGTAATATTATACTTAACACACATCCACAACTCAAGAACACAACAAACTTTTTTGTTCCTTGGTAGGATTCGAACCACCGACCTCCACTTACTCTTTGACGCGCAGACCACTGAGTCACAGAGGTCAACATATTACCTATAACTGGGTATACAATACAATAATATAATAATAACTTAGCAGCTTTAGGTACATGGGGATACACTAGCTGTATAACCTTTTTCTCTCGGGTCACAAATATGTAGAATCTGGTGACATAATAGAAAGAAATGCAAAAAAATCGACTACGAAGATTCATAGGTCAAAAACTTATGCAAAGTGTATAATTTTCAATCGAGCATTATTAGGCCACGTACGTGATATGATACCTATGAAGATGAGTGCTTTTCCTAAAGTTACACTAAAATCTGACCAGAGTCCTACTCTGGTCAAATTTTAGTGTAAGGTAAAATAACATAATTAGATTTCTCTCAAAACCGTATCTGTCGTAACACCGTCACCAGCCAAAAATGTTCGACAAAAATCGAACTCTAATTCTTAAAAACACTATTCAATATATAATAAATGTTGTAGTCAGTAGTGTGTGTTTCAGAAAAGTAACAGTCGTTAAAGCTAGTAAATGGATATAACAACTAATTTATAAGAGATGACAGTCAAAAAGATACGAATTATAATTTTCCCATGAAAAGTTGATCTTACTTTTAATAAATAAATTTTAATTACAATAATTACAACGCTCAAATTAAATATTCTTTACTTAATTCTGACAAAGAATTTAGAAAACTTTGGTAATTTGAATGGTAATTATTCTTTCAGTTTATGACAATAATCCTTGTTTTGCATTTGAAGACGACTAATTACTGGAACAAAATTGCTTTTCAATTATAAAGATACTGAATGTTTAATTTTAAATGTAAAAGAATATCATAAGCTTAAAAGAATTAATATTTGTTATTTACATTACGTTAGATTTAGCTAAGTACTTTAAATTAGATGTATTAGCAGGGCTCCCTATTTAGAATAGAATGAAGTGTATGTAGCACGTGTGTAAGCTTCAGAAATCAAAAATGTATGGGATTTGACATAGGTCATCGCTATGTGACTTGTAGCTTGCGATGCCTTGTGTCAAATCCCATACATTTTGTTTTCGAACTTCGCCGTCGAAATTGTCGAATGCATCCTGATTAAAGGCTTAGGATCATGTTTTGGTGTCGATTACATGACAAATTATTTTTTTAATTTTACGGGCAATAAAGAGAGCTTAACATACAAACAGAATTTGGATATAATAAAAAAAACGGCAAAGAGGGAATTGGAGCCGCGCACAGAGGGTTCCGTACCAACACAACAAAAAATCAAGAGCCCCACTGAAATATTAATTTTAATGTTTAGCGTGTATGGCGTTATAGCTCCAACAAAAATAGATCATCTGTGATTAAAAATTTTAAGTATCTAAAGCTATCACGGTTCACTAGTTACAGTCTGATGACAGACGGACAGACTAGTTTTATCCTTTGGGTACGGAACTCTAAAAACCATGACATTATAAATTTTGAATGACAAAGTTTGAATAATAGAATCGGTTCGATTTAGGCACAGGAGGGCGTAATAGGACCCTTGATAAATTCATTTTGCAATGAATTTTAAGTAAGTATTATGGTTAATACAATGAATGATTTTTTTGTTGGATTTGAGTGATGAAAAATGTTAGAAATTCGAAATTCGATCATACATTTATATATTTTTAAAGTTTGAACTGTATAAGCCTTTATGCCTCTTAGATATAAAATATAAAAATGATAATATTGTCTATTGAATGCGAAATATTGACAAACGTCAGGGTGTGAAAAAACTGTATCAAACGCATCGTAGTGTGAGCTATTAATCTGAGGTGGTGTGTGTAACGTTATTTTTATTAATTTTATGTACTTCTAAAGTATTATTAAAAAACATAGTGCAATTCACTTCTCCTTTATACAATCTTTAGTTGTGCCAAATTTCAAACTCCTCCGTCTGCATTATTATTAATAATATTATTATATAATTTTTGCTACTTAAAGAGCAATCCAAAATTACAAAAGTGCAGCATAGCAGTGCCAAAAAATCATATGTACAGGGTTATAGACTTTATAGTCGATGTTAAGCATAAAAAAAAACACAAATAAAATTAAAAAAAATAATTTTATTTTTCAATCTTCTGCTACGAATTAGCTTCCATAGTTAGTGGCGTTAGTTGAATTAAAAACAATTGAAAATCTCATTACATATTTTATAAAAACAAATAAATTTAAAGCGCCATTTTTTTTAAGCCGGAGGAGAGGAATAACATTTTCAGTTTTTATAAAAAAGTTAAAAGTCCACAATTCCGTAAAATAAGTATTAGTTTTGTAATATGGGATGGGATTCATTGCAGAAAATATTGGAAATTATGGGAACTAATTGTAGTTCCCATAATTAAGGGCAATCCCTTTAAGGGATTGCCCTTAAAGGATCAACATCGACTTAACCCGTAACCTTAAATATTTGGCAGTGATACAATGTCGTAGCAAACTAAGAAGGGGAGCGTAGCACGTGCTACGACTTCGTAGGCCCGAGTGCAGCCGCGTAGCATGGCCATTGGTTGCTATCAAACTGATAGACGTATAATTAGATAATAGAGGCATATTGAGGTGAATACTGTCCCCATTTAAATGGCCCGTTTTAATAAAACTTTTGGAGATTTTGGGGCCATTTTCACACTTGAGGTAAGGTGAAACTAAGATGGCTGACATTTGAAGTATGGTGAAAACCAAGATGGCGTAAATTTTTCTGAAGATTTGTTCTGTCAAATGTACGTTATAGCTTATCTTTAGTTTTGATATCTTTGATTTCCACATTTCAACGTTATTATAATATATTATATGTTACCGTTAAATTGTAAAAACCGTTAGATTGTAATATAACAAGCGAGATTGTTAATGATGGGAGATTGCAAACCCGTACATTCTGCTTACAATTTAACTGAATATTATTCGTTAGATAATAATATATAGCAAGGAATCTTTCGACATATTTTTACAATCTCGCTAGTTATATTACAATATGAGGGTTTTTACAATTATACGCTAACATATACAAACTATAGCAGGAAGGTTAGGTTCAAAAGCTATACACCGCGAGCGTCCGCGATTAATAGAATACCAACAGTTTTTAGTACCGTTGATTAAAAACAATGAAAGAAATATTAAGTCATTACATATGAAATTGGCGTTTTGTAAAGGAGGAACATAAATATATTTTTTTAATCAGAGTATATACCATTGCTATCTATACACTTTTGCTATTTTAGAGGTAGTTCATTGATTCCTTTACTGAAAAAACCATTCGGATAGAAATCAATAAAATCTTTGAAGGCGCTTTGGACTGCCTGATCGGAGTAGAATATTTTCCCTTGCAAGAAGTTATCCAATTTTGAAAAAACAGGTTATCTGTTGGAGCAAGGTCCGGGGAGTACGGTGGATGTCTTAGACATTCCAATTGAAGCTCCTCTAATTTGGTTGTGCAGTGTGTGGTCTAGCGTTGTCCTGAAGCAGCAGTGGCCTAGAACGAATATCCAACCTCGGTTGCTTAGCAGCTAGTTTTTCCATCATGATTTACAGTTTCTGGTAATAGACATCTACCGTAATCGTCTGGCCAGATTTAAGAAAGCTGTAGTGAACGACACCGGCACTAGTCCACCAAACGTAACTTAGTAACTTTTTTTGAGTTCATTTTCGCTTGGGGCAGCCTTTGGCTGGTTCGCCAGGGTTCAGGGTTTCGCTCATTGCGATGAGCATTTTTTATTATCGTACAGAATCCACTTTTTATCACAGGCAATGATTCGATTTAAAATCCCTTCATTATTGTGCCGGTTGAGTAATGTAACGCAGCAGTCGGCGCGCTATTGTTGATTTGCTACACTCAATTCATGAGGTTCATTCCTCCTTTCAAGCTTTTTCACCTTCCCAATTTGCTTTAAGTAGATTAAAATAGTTTTATCACTAAGACTGCAGCCTGCAGCTAACTCGGACGTGGTTTGCGATGGATTTGCTTCCACAATAGCCTTCAACTCTTCATTATCAACTCTGATCTCCAGCCGTCCTCGGGGCTTGTTCTGCAGGTCGAAATTTCCAGAACGAAAACGATGGAATCAAAAACGCGCTGTGTTTTCTTTTGTGACACCGCCGACATATACATCATTTAATCCTTCGAGCCATTTCTGCAGCACTGGTGCCACGGTGGAACTCGTTCTCGAAAATAATACGATATTTCAATTTTTCCATTTTGTAAACAGAGTGACGCAAAGATAAAACCAAAAGAGGAAAAAACAAATGAATTACGGTTTTCGAAACACAAATGCATGAGTAAATAGCGGTATCAATTTGAAATTGGAATTCCTAACCAAAGAAGATAATATATTTGAGATCAAAGTGGCCAGTACGACAAAACGCCAATTTCATATGTAAGGACCTAATACTTATTTTACTTAATTTTTATCAGTACAGTTCTTAAAAATCTTGGTTAAATAAGTTTATCTAGTATTTTTTAAAGCTACTTCCAAAATATACTAATATCTTAAGTGTTTGAGCATTCACTTTACATTTGATTTAGCACTGTTTCGTTGCTAATAAGTTTTACTCAATAAATCATCAGACTAATATTAAAGAATGTTATTATGTTGGACTGTCTTTCTTGCTTAAACGACTAAACTGATCAAAATGAAATATGGTATGGCAGTAGATTAGACTCTGGATTAACAAATTAGTTATTTCTATCCCGATAGAAATAACTAATTTGTTACATACGAATCCTGTTGGATAGACAGATTTCCTTTTGCGTGAAATTCTTCGTGGTATTCAGTTTTATATTATTCGTCTTGCAGTTGACATTCATATGTGCGCGTCAAAGTAAATAACGTGGACACCCTACATTTTACCTCCATATAAAGTATCTTATGTCCTTGGCCGTGGTCTCCTCTATATCTGTGCCAAATTTCATCAAAATCCAATAGTCTCGGAGCCTATTTAATGCGATCAAACAAATATTTCCTCTTTATAATAGTATAGATACCAAGCACCATACCAGTGACATTTGAAACAAAACAAAAACAGGCTGTGAATAGCTCCGTCGAAACAATTTGCCTGACAATTTGTGGACGTAAAAGCAATGTCGGCTACAAAGGCTCAACCGAATAAGTGGGGACCTTATGGAGGGAGAGAGATAGATAGAAAATTCGAGAGAGGCCTAGAGAGAGGAATGTTTGAGAAAACTAAAAAACTAATTTGGATAAAAAGCAAGAGGTCTCGATGCAAATGTTTCAAAACATTTCCAACCCACGTGGCATGTGGCAAAGTAATTTTTAAAATATGACCAGCCCAGCGAAGATGCTCAAACGATTCTTAAAGTAAGCGGCTCTCAGACGGAGTTAAAGGCTACATAAGTCACAACTCGTCAGAGACAGCTATGATTTATGTAGTGTGATGAGTGAAAATTTAGCCTTTGATGCTGATAAAAATTCACGTCATAGGCACGTGAAATTTTCATTCCGGAGTAGGTTAGCATGCGTTGGTAAAGTGCTACTAATATTTGTACTTTAGCCTACCTATAATAAACTTTACCTACTTTAATAGCCTCCGTGGTCCAGTGGTTTAGAGCTTGGCTCTCAACTCGGAGGTCGTGGGTTCGATTTACGCATAGAAACAAAAAAATATATTTTTCCATGTTTGGACAATGCAGACTCATCACCTGATTGTTTGACAAGAAAGATGATCCGTGCGTCGTATGCGCATGTAAAAAGCCGGTCCTACGCTCGTGTAAATGGAAGTAAAGGAAGAGAGAGTGCTCTTGTGTACTGCGCACACACTTGGGCGCTAAATAACTTCTACGTAGCTAGCCTGGTTTCAATAAAATCAGCCACCTTGACCTTAATCGGTAAATCTAATATTACTTTAAGTTTCTATCAGCTTTCGCTTCGGGGATTAAAAGAGTTTTAATCACGACTCGTCACAAATTAGTTAAGACTATTTACTACTCGTTTATCAGGTATTAACCTTATTCTACTATTGTCAGAGGGTGCAAGATAATAATAATAATATCTATGGACGCTTCCACACCACGTCAATCTGGTTCTGTACTAAGTATCCGAAGAACTTGTATCACATGTACCAGACAACGGAAATATATTTACTATCCCCCTTGCTATTAAAAATATTTACACAACGGATAACTTAAACAACGTTGATTTCCTATGTTTACGCGAACATTGTTCATTGTTTTAAATACTTACAGAATGTGTCGCGGTGCAATTTTATTTTTCCCGACGTTTCGGCTACTTTCCAGCAGCCGTGGTCACGGGAGGACTGAGGTGTCAATTGTCCTATTCGTTGAAGTTGTTCAAACTACCCGAAGATTCTTCAATTATTATTTGTGTTTCGATCCACGCAAAACATACTAACAGTATCTTGAAGCCGCGGTGATTTTAAATTACATTTTATTTTGTTAATTATTGGATCCCAACTAGACTGGGTGCTCCCAAGCACCCAGCCATCATCTGGATCAACCTCGCCATTACATAAGATTTGATAAGCCACAAGTACTGGCAAAGGAACACCGTTATCGCCCAAGAATGATTGAATATATAATAATAATAATAATCGCCCAAGAATATAGCCCAAGGCTATAGAAATTAAAAAGTGCCCTAATTTTAACTGGGAAGATGGCTGGGTGCTACATTTAAACAACGTTGCTATATTTTTCTATCAAGTGACATTTCCAACGCATCAGACAAAGACAGCAACATGGTTTAAGTTATCCGTTGTGGAAATATTTAATACACATCCAAGACCCAGAAACATAAAAAACTTTTTGTCCTTTCAGCGGGATTCGAACCCGCAACCTTCGGCTTGGGCGCCACAGATGGTCTATGGGTGGAGATAACCAGTGCTCCTCTTGAACCGGAAAGACAAAAGTTGCCTCTATCGCCTCTTCTAACCACATGCTGTTAAAACCATAATATAAATTATTGCAGCTTATACAACAAAAGACATACAAATCATAGAATTACGTTGTATTATTTACATGTCGGAGTTGAAATGGGATTCGCACCTTGCGGTGCGCTTCCCGTAACGCAGGTCGTTTATCAACAAAATGTAATAAACACACTTATTATGAAAAAAGAAATATGTTTTGTTGTACAATGTACCACAAGATTGCAATATTTATTTTTCTAATGTCATTGCAAGAAATTGAAAATGTAAAGATGTACAGATTTGATATATATATATATTTTTTAATGTGGACTTAAATTTTTCGAAGATTGTAATAATGAATAGCTATTTAATTATTTATTATTTATATATTTAAAATTAAGATTGAACTTTATTCACTACACTAAAAGATTCACTTTTCATATGACATCAGTAATACACTGCACATGCGCCGTGCAGCGCGGTGTAGCTTGACATTCGAACTCTTACAATGAAACGTGCATCTTCTTGTGTAATTAATAAAGTTTAATTTTAAATAGCTATTATGAAATGCAGCGCTATCTTAGCTTAGCGCAAAAAATCACGTTTGTTGTATTGGAGCCCCAATTAATTTTGCTCTGTTCTTAGTAAAGCAGCAACAGAAAAACATCATCTGTGAAAACTCTACTGTCTAGCTATCACGGTTAAGGAGATACAGCCTGGTGACAGACGGACGGATAGCGACGTCTCAGTGATAGGGACTCGTTTTTACCCTTTCGATGCGGAACCCCAAAAAGCTACTTTAGCAGGAAATAAAACTAAATGCTATTTTGAAATGGTCCTTACTATTGTCAGTTAACTAAATGGCTAGTAAAGTAAGCCATTATTCGTCGTTGGTTTACCGAAGTTCCTCATAAATATTATTTACATTAATTAAGCTAAACCTGCTGGAATGGTACTATAAGTAACATGACGAGGGCCGCGGCGGGCAAATATTTAGCGTGCCCGCGAATTGTTGGCCTGTACATTAAATTCTTGAATAAAGTGTTAAGTTTTCTCAAAATGTCTTTAAAATAAAGTTTTATAGGTAGTATGCTTTGGTACTTTTCCTATAATATTCAGTGTTAATAGCCTCCTCGGTCCAGTGGGTTCAGAGCTTGGCTCGCGACTCGGAGGTCGTGGGTTCGATTCCCGCGTTGGTGCAACAAAAAATGTCGTTTCCAGGTCTGGTTAGGATAATTCAGGCTGTTCATCTGACAGGAAAAACGATCCACGCGTCGGATGGGCGTGTAAAAAGTCGGACTTGTGCCTTATCCCTCGCCAGTCGTGTCGGTTATCCGTCCCACTACCTTTCAAGTTTAAAGGAGAGTGCTTTTGTGTACTGTGCACACACTTGGGCACTTTAAAACAACTCCTGCATATCTGGCCAGGTTTCGATAAAACCGGCCACCGTCACCGAAATCGGTGTGTAGTATTAAGAGTATTTTTGTAAGAGTTTTGTATTGCCTTTTTAGGAATTTTTAGTCATCAAATAAAACTAAGTTTTTTGATTACAAATCTACAATGATTATTAAAACTTGGCTTGAGTGCAGTTTACAGGCATCAGAAGAGAAATTTCGAATTCAAGTTAACCCATAATCATTAAAATAGTCCGTAGAACCGATAGCAGCTGGGGCCGAAAGGTTCTTGAGTGGAGACGAACAAACCAGATGTCGAAACGTCAGATGGCCTCACACCACGTGTACAGACGACCTGAGAAAAGTCGCAGGGAGTTGGTGGATACAGGCCGCGAGCGACCAGTCGTACTGGACATCTATGTTGGAGGCCTATGTCCAGCACTGGACGTCACCAGGCTGAAACGACTAAACGACGAACCCACTATCAATATTTACAGATTTTAACTAAAATTTCCTAGTTCTCACTTGTGCCAATAGCTGATGTCGCTCTCAGGGACTACAGGACTCGCGCCTGCTTCACTCATCGCTGGTATAATACTTTTTCTGATGAACTTTGCACATCGTGTCCTTAAAAGTGTCGCTTGCGATTTTTATTGCAATCAAAATCACATTGAAACTAAACAAGTTTTGAATTCAAAATAAGACAAACATACGTACCTCATTTATAATATCAGTATTAAGTATGTACTAACAAAACATACCACAAACAAATGCACCTGAGTTCGCTGACTCGGCCGCCGGCCGCCGGCCGCCCGCCGCCTGCCGCCTGCCGCCCGCAGCCAACACATAAATAACCCAACATTGTTACAACTTGTGGAACTATGTTTGAAACTGTTTGAAACGACACTGATGACAGATACATTTGTACAATAGCTTGAAAATAATATTTAGGGTCAGTTCGAGACGATACTTGACGCTACGCGGCGCTGCATTTTTAAGATAGCCATTATAAATTGAACTTTTTTCATTACACAAAACGATACACGTTTCATATGACATAAGTCACAAGTGCTTGCGCTGTGCAGCGCGGTGCAACATGACATTCGTATAGAATACATACAATGAAACGTGTATCTTCTCGTGTTATGTTTAAAGTTCAATTTTGAATAGCAAATCTTAAAAATGCAGCACCATGTCACCCTATTCAATGCAAGCAAACAAGCAAATCTTTCCTTTTATAATATTAGTATAGACAAGCAATATCATCTCAAGAACTTAGAAAATAAATTTAAATTCTGTCTTGACTGCTATTAGGAATTCGAATTTTTGTATAATGCGATATTTTAATTTACTCGGTTTATCATTCCGTAAATAATCGAGTCGAGTTTTAATTAAAAAGCCTTCTCCAGAAGTCAGCGGTTCATATTTCAATGATTAGGATGTTGTGGGAGTTAATATCGACATGAAATACATTTACAGTCAGATGATTTTCACAATAAAATGTGGGTTTATTTAAATACATATAAAAGCCACGGTGTAGTCCTTGTATACTTATGGCATGACTTACAAAGTGACTTGGTAGATACTAGATACAAGTCAAGGTGTGTTACTTCATACTTAATAAATACAAGTTATAATACACTTTCACGTAAAACTACTGAACGGATTTCGATGAAATTTGGTATGGTTGTAGTTTAGTCTCTGGCATTAAAACAAGGAACACTGTACCATTTCGGGATAAAAAGTATCCCGAAAAGGTACAGTAACAGTCTTTCATATTTTTAGGTATAGGCATATCTTTTATAGCTTTAACTTTCTCTGAATCAATTTTTATACCTTTTTTACTAAAAATACAGCCCAAATATGCTTTTTAAGCTATTGCATAGCTTCTATCGCGGGCCTTGAGCGCGGGGACCGAATCCAGAAATTCCGTAACGAAAAAACCTCACGCTCCCCACTCCGACGGGCACGGAGGTGTGGCTTGAAGGCCGTGCATCGTCTAACGTCGTTTCAGTTCGGCAGTCTTCGACACGGCGTTGTGTGCGTGCGATTAGACGTATTGTACGACTCTATGAAACTCGCACGAATCGAGACGAGCTGCTCCGAAATCGGTTATCATAAACCTATAGTTTCAATGATAAATATTCCTGAATAACCAACAGCTACTGTAAGATAATAAAACCCACATATATTGTAAAATAATAAAAATATTTTAAACAATATTAACTTTTTATTTATTTTAATAAAAGAAAAATTTGTTTTCTTATCGGTCACCACGCTCAAAAAGTGTAACTTGAATAATTAATATCAAAGAAAAAGAAATACTGCATAAATAAAATAAATAAATAATTATAATTGCATAAGTTGATACAAAATGCTCTATGCAATAGCTTTACCGCGGCAGTCCCCGAGTGCCACACGTCTTTTTCTTTTCTTTTGCTAGAAGAAACTTGCACTTAGCTTTATTTAATTTTAAATTAACTTGCCTAGCCCTTTCCAAAACCATTTCTAACTTTTTATTGTGTATTTCAATTGTTTCACCGTATATTAAAATCTTATCACATCAAATTATTATACCTTCAATGTCTCCGAAAAGATCTATCATGGTTTTATAAAAAATTTCTATAGCCGTGTTTATTCCAAAGGGTAACGTTAAAAATTTGTATCTGCCAAAGGGAAATGAAATTTTGAAATGTACATAGATCACTGCTTTCTTTAGTTAATTTTATATTATAAAATCCAGAAAACGCATCTATATGTGAAGAATAAGAGGCTTTGAATAATTTAGACCTGACTTTATCTATGTTTTTAATAGGATAATGACATCGCAATAAATTTTTATTTAAATTTCAAGGACCTAAGCAAATTCTCAATCCTCCATTCTTTTTCATTGCAATAACTAAACTACTCACCCAGAGAGTAGGTTCGTTCACCTTCCGTATGACTCCCATGTTTTCCATGAGTTCAAGCTCTTTAACGTTTCAACCAAAGCGAATGGTACCTTTCTAGGATGATCAACGCACGGAATACCATCCTTCTTTAGCACGATGCTGTGTTCGTATGGGAGACAGCCCAGTCCCTGAAATACATCATCATATCTGGTCACAATTTTGTCTCAAGTTTTTTGATACATATTATATACATTTTGCTCAACATTTATAACATTGTCATTTCTTATACAAAAGGTTTTTGTTATTAAATTTAGTTTAATTTTGTTACAATAAAAGTAATGTTTTCTGGTTTTGTTTTGTTTTCAAATAAGCAGCATATGTTTGACACTAACATTATCGGAATTTTGTGTCCACTATACGCAAATATATTATATTTTTTACACATTTCTTTACTCTGTTTGTCAAACTTAAGATTCAACTCTTTAAAGACTTGGTAAGACATTACATTTATGTCTGCTCCAGTGTCAATTAGGCAATCTACACTTTTATTGTTTATTTTATGAGAATAATGCCAGTAATTGTCTGTCTTATTCAAATATGTACCAGTATTTTGCGACTTTATGTTTTTAATGTTGAACAATGCCCCAATTGTAAGTCTCTCAACCTCAGCACATTTTGGGCTTGATTCATCCTCGAGATTTATGCTACGTACCCCAGAAACAACAGTCCTAACACTATTTTTCTTAAAGCAAAAATGAGTAAAATGTCCATATTTAAAACATGACCTGCATCTGTGTTTCCATGCTGGACAGTTGCGGTGACCATGCGATGTGTTGCACTTTACACACGTTGTTCTGGATCCAAGTGTAGCTGACCTTGGGTGATCTTGGCGTGATGGGGATCTTGACTTTCTTCTTTTCTGGTATGGGGGAGAACTGGCCCGACGACTTTTGTGTAGCTTGTATATTGTGGCTTCTTCTCTTCTATCTGCTGCATTAATTGATTCTTCACTTTTCTGCGCCATCGTGAGTGTTCTACACCGAAGTTTGGCTCTTTCTAGGGATAGATCTTGCTCTTGTAGGAGCTTTTGACGAAATTTCGAGAAGTTTGTAGCCATATTAGCAATGAGAATATCCTTTACAAGGGAATCGCGCAGCGAACCAAACTCACAGGCATGACTTGCATTTTCTAATTCCATTAGAAAATTTTCCAAGGATTCGTTCACACGTTGCTTCAACGTAAATAATTTGTGCGCCACCGTCAAATTCTTTTTGTGTTCAAAATACTCCACGAATTTGCCTTGACCTCTTGGAATGTAGCAATGCTTAGGTCCAAATTGAAGGAATTGTAGATATTTAGACACTTCTCTCTCATGGAATGCAGCATGATTGCAATTTTCTTTTTGTCTTCCGTTTTTTCCATCCCGGACGCCAGCAGAAATATCTCGAATGATAATTATTGTTGTTATATTGTTGATAATTTCTGTGGAAATTTCAAGCTTCTGCACTCCGTTTCCAGCCATTGTTAAGTTACCGCACTCAGATTGTCTCGAAGCTTCCGTAGTCTCCGATGTACTTACTCTCTTTTGCGTTTATAATTTTCGTTTCTTTTTTCTTAGTGCACTTCTGACACCATGTTGAGAACTACGACGTCTTGGTTTTTACATATCCTTCTTACGTACCTTTCTTTCTTACTCAGTTATTATGCAAAACAAATGTCACATTGCATACAGTTCAAGAACACTAACAAGCTCGCAACAAAACTACGCTCAGATTGAAAAAGAATTGTTTGCCATACAGTTTGGATGTAATAAATTTCACCCATACATTTATGGCAAGCAAATGTTACAACTTACAACATAAAGCAACTGTTCATACTGATCACAAACCTTTAATTTACCTTTTTAAAAACCTCTTCATGAAGTACCTGCTAGACTACAAAGAATGATGTTATCTTTGCAGGGATACGACTTTGAAGTGGTTTATGTACCTGGTAAATATATGTGTATAGCAGATACTTTGTCAAGAGCCTCACTTTGTGATACATACATACCGCAGTATAAACAAGACTTACAATATCATGTTAATTCAATCTTTTCTAATCTCTCAGTGAGTAAGCCATATTTAAATTTAATATTATTAAAAAGTAAAAATGACGAATCTTTAAATCTGCTTAAGTTTTATATTCAGAATGGTTCAACAAAAAGCAAAAACAAAGTAAGCTGTCATGTTAAATCATATTGGAATGTTCAAAATGAAATACATGTAATGAATTACTTACTATTTAAAGGTAAAATAGGCTTATTGTTCCAAATTCCTTGCAAAGACAGATTTTAGATAAAATTCATTATGGTCATTGAGGTATTAATAAAACACTCAACATCGCTAGGGAAAAGGGTTTATTGGCCAACTATAAACGCAGATATAAAAAACTTAATTGATCAATGTTTGCTATGTGCTAAATTCAAGCCAAACACATCTAATGAACCGTTGAAATGCTATGAGATATCTCATCTTCCGTGGGAGAAGGTAGGTATAAATTTATTATATTTTGATGGAGAAAATTTCCTTGTTTGCATGAATTACTATTCCAAGTACATAGAGCTAGCTTCTGTGCATAAAAATTACACTGTCGATAATGTTGTTAAAAACCTCAAATCCTTCTTTGCTCGACATGGAAATACCAAAAGCATTGGTGTCTGACAATGGTCCACCATTTAACTCTTGAAAATTTAAATATTTTCTTGTTGATTGGGATGTGGAACACATAATCACCAGTCCTCATTGGTCCAGGTCTAATGGCCAGGCTGAAAGTTAAAAGTAAAATGAAAAGAAAGAGTTATAAGAAAGTGCAAGGAAGACGGCTCGGACGTATACTTGGCGCTGTTACATTATCGTAACACTGCCAAGGGAGATTTTCCCAGTTCGGCCACATTATTAATGTCTAGAAACTTGCGAGTAAATTTACCCATTTTAAACAAAAAACTTAATCCTAAAATAGTAAAATTTTCGACGTCTGAGAAATGTCATAGACAAAACAGAGACAAAATGTCTTTTTATTTTGACAGGAATGTGAAGTAAACATCTTATGATTTTCAGCCAGGAAATGACATTTACTTCAAAAAAATCCCAAATCCTTTTGGACTCCGGGAATAATAAAAGAGAAATTAAGATGTGGTAGATCCTATTATATTGTGGATCCAAATGGTATTGTGTATAAGAGGAATAGGGGACACATTAGACCTAGAAAAAGGAATTAAAAAAAAAAACAAATCCTCCACTTTCTTTTTATGGTAATGGACATAGTAGTGGCAACACTGACAATGTGGCTCCCATACAGGACATTATAATCCCCATGAGTTCGGCACAACTCGGAAACGGTTCTGTTCAAAATTGTGTTAACGATGATTACTGTGTTCCTATGGAGAGTCTAGAAAATACCTGTTACGTAACCAGGTCTGGTAGAAGTGTAAGACGCCCTAAATTGTATATACATGAGAAATTTGATTAGGTAAGTTATATATTGTTCTTAGTTATGTACTTATATTATTAGTTTGCTTTTTCTCGAAAAGGGAGATGTTGCATAATATAACAGTATTATAAAGTAAAACTATCAATGTCATATCTACAGATGTCACAAGCACAGCCTATCTAGTTAGTTTATTTTAGTTAGCCAAAAGGCTATATATAGTGAGGACGTATCTGTGTTAGGCATCTCTCATATTATGTACGAGTAATTCATATCGGTGTTAAGCGTCTCTCTCATAAGTACCAATAAAGGAGAATATAAGAATTGTTGCTGTATTATTATTATCACCACTCAAGCGTAAGAAGGATATGTAAAAACCAAGACGTCGTAGTTCTCAACACTTTTTAGGCACGTTGAGAGCGAAATTTCAATATCACATCACGATACAAGCGTCACGATTGTGATGATGAACGAAGCTCGACTTCTACCCCACACTTATTCTGTACACGTCACTGTGTGTACACTCTTTTTTGTGATAATAACCATTATTATAGCTGCAGAGTCCACGTGTTCGTCTCTGCGTTTTATTACCGTCGCCACTTGCAGAACAATTCATTCGGAACGCGGCCATAAATATTAAATTACTTTTTCCGCAGTAAAATTTCTCAAGCATACTTAACTACGACCTTCGTCGCTAAAAACAAACTACTTCTATTAAAAATATAAATCACTTTTATTGTAGCTTCTTTGTGATGTTCTCTATAATTTAGTGTTTACAGCCTCTGGCTACTCGTTCTACAGAAGACTGAGAATTTATGAAATCACCAACGTGAATTTAATGTCTGTTGAAATATGAAAACAAATGTATATTTCTGAGTAATTGAAGTACATTTATAATCAGTTTATTTATCATTACAATGTTAGATTATACTCACAATATAGCTATTGTGAGTATAATCTAACATTGTAATAATAATATCCATGGAAGCTTTAAACCACGTCAATCTGGCCCCGTGGTAATATCCGATGAACTTGTATAACCAGACAACGGGAAGTATATTTTATACTAGCTTTTGCTCCTGGCGTCACCCGTGTAAATACTTTTTGTCTTTTACTTGAAAACTTTTGTCCCCGCTGCTGTCATTATGAACCAGTATAAAATCCACTACTGAAGCATGAACCGCCGTAGCGATATTAAGTGAAATTTAGGATATCCTGTAATTTTCTATGACCACTTACTGCCTTGCTCATTTATAATATTGGTATTCTTCCAACATACACTTTTTAAATTTCCTTAATCAATAAAACCAATAAATAAATAAATATTTATGGACGCTTCACACCACGTCAATCTTACCCCGTGCTAAGTATCCGAAGAACTTGTGTTAAAGGTACCAGAAAACGGGAAGTATATTTCATACTTTTATACTATACATATATTTAAGAATTTTTTTATATTATACACATATTTAATACACATCCATGACCCAGGAACACAGAAAAACTTTTTGTTCCTTCGGCGGGATTCGAACCCGCGACCCCCGGCTTGAGCACCAACGCGCTAAACCACTGAGCCACAGATGTCGTCAATTCACTTACTTCGATTCCAATTGGTAGCCCGGGATCGAACCTGTACGCTTCAACGTACATCTTAACCTATCTTCCATTGGCCCCAGACGATCTATCGCGTCAATTTGGTCAGATCTATAGCCTCGATGCTTTAACAAATGGAGCAATAGATTAAAAGTGCGTGACACGTTGATTTGTAGCCGAATACGAGCGGCTTATATTGACCGGGCATTAGTCAGCCGCATACACTGTCATGACGTCATAAAACACTGACGTTATGACGTCGTCTCGACACTTGTCATAAGTAAATTAATAGACATTTTTGAAGTTAAATTGTAGTAGTAAAAAGCCTATTTTTACATAGGATATTGCAAGACCCCTAATAGTTTTGAGAAATTTTCGTTTGACAGGCCTTAGACCGTAAATAACATTAAGCGACTAACGTGTAACATCACAGGGCAATCTAAGTTTTCCCCGAAACATTGAATTTCTCGAGTTTTTACTCTATTTAACACATTGGAAGTAATTTTTCAACATAAATCTATCACTTGGACGTTTTCGGTAGGTAAAGGATTAGTGTCCGAGAAATTTAGTGCTTGGTTTTTTTTTAAGCTTCCCTACCCACAGGGTAAAAACGGGACGCTATTACTTCGCTGTCTGTTTGTCTCTCCGTCCGTCAGTCTGTCACCAAGCTGTATCTGATGAATCGTGATAGCTAGATAGTTGAAGTTTTCTCAGGTGTATTTCGGTTGCCACTTGCCGCTATACCAACAAAAACAAAATAAAATTTAGGTGGTGTTCCAATACAAGAAACGTGAATTTTTAGCCGTCTTGTACGGAAGCAGACTTCCACTTTTGGTCGATTTAGTGTGATAAGTGAAAATAGGTGTCGCACACAGCACAGTCACTGGAATAAAAGTTCTACTCACTTTAGGTACGGTATTTGTTAGTACACCAGTGATACACACACGATTTAAAAGTCAGAAAGAATAGAAGGAATGTTATATACTATTAACAAACATAACATCATTTAGCGAAAGCGATAAATAGAATGCACAACATACGTATCGCGTCAAGGTATGATATCGACTGGTGGCACGGCGCACGAGTGCACTATCGGTATCGCGAGTACTCTGCGCAGGCGCACACCAAAGAACCGGTCCCGTGTGAGAGTCATATCGATAACTATTGTCGATATGTCCAACTGACATTATAAATATAAAAATTTTGTAAATGTATACTTGTGTTAATACACTATAATAAGTCGGTAAGTAGCCTACAGTCGATATTTCTATTTACCCTATAAAGGTATAAGTGATTTTCATGTTATAATAGTAACAACATTGGATAGCAAATGAATAAGCAAACAAATATGGCGGCGCTGGGTATATGCCGTTCTCCCAATCAGCGCGCGAGTTGTGAGCGCGATAATTTCAGTTCGTTACATTATACCTAACATACTCGTAACAAAAAAATAATGCGTAACATTGTAAGCAGAATATTTATTTCACAATCTGGCGACATTTTATAATCTCGCTAGCTATATTACAATCTAACGGTATTTACAATTTTACGGTGATATACATACTAGTTTTTACGAGTTTTGAAATCTTAAATTTTTACACATTTGCAACTTTTTATTAAAGTCCATTCCATACATACACTTTTTTACTAGCTATAGTGTACTCTCAGATTTCCAAAATAAATAAAAATGAAGTAAAATATTTACAACCCATAAATTAATTACCATATTCTCTACAGTAACAAAAAACCTAAACAAGAGCATGTCAGGACATGTCTAAAGAGGGTTCCGTAACTATCAAGCGCAATAGGCTTTCTTCGAATTACTTCAAAAGCTATTATCCGAATTCGCTCAAACTAATTTTCCTAAAGAGTTTTTAACATGATCTATCGGCATAGAAATTTACAAGTTTCTATCTCCTATAGTTTAGAAATTCCAGGTTGGGATCAACTTATAAACCGATACTATAACTTTCCACCATATTTTGGGTGCTGAAAATAAAAATTAAAACCCTTTTAGTACAAGACAATCATACAATCTCATTGTAATTTATAGGTTATCAAAACAATTACCTTCAATATATGCATCACGTGTCAATGGGGTCAATGTTAAACATAGCGAAACGAACGCATCACACACGTTTTACTTATGCAATCTGGTTATCATGTGCTTATACAGAACTCCAAATTCAATGAGTAGTACATTTTTCCAAAAGTTTGATTCTTTGTTATATAATATAACCAAAAAATCAAATAAAAGTCTAATAATTACTGGTGACTTTAATATTAATTTACTAAAAATAAATAAGGACTCAAATGCACTGCGTGACATTTCAAGTAATTATAATTTTAAAATTCACTTTAATAAACCTACTAGACACTTGACATGTATAGATAATATAATAAGTAACTTATTGTATGCCAAAATCGAATTATTACACTCAGGCCTTTCAGACCATAACACAGCACAATTTATTTCGGGAACAATAGAAGCATGTAACTGCAACTTAAGTTAATGCCACTATATCTACAAAAGAGAATTTAAAAATGATAACATAAAAAAATTTAAGATTACTTAGCAAACATTGCTTTTGATGAATGTTATTTGTTAAAAAAAATTATTAAGCGTTTAACAGCTTTTATGATTTATTCATAATGCTGTATAAGTATGCTTCCCTTTAGTCCGCTTAAAGGTAACAAATAAACATACAGTACCTCACTGGATAACAAAAGGCTTAAAAAAATGTTGCAAAACAAAACTAAAATTACAATTTAGCTATTATCGGGAAAAAAATATATCAAAAAAAACAAATACAAAAAATATAGTAAAATATTAAGGAAGTGTTTTAGGCTTACAGAAATACATTCACATACAGAATATGTTGCTAAAGCTAAAAATTTAACACCATGACACTACCTAGCTTATACATTTTAGAAATTTTTAAATTTGTTATATACAACAATGACATTTTTATACAATTAATAGATAAGTACCCTACAAAATATTTAAGAAACTCAAATAAACTGATCATAGATAAAAAACCAAAAACAACCCTTTTTATAAATAATGCTTATTCAATGTGTGTAAAAATATATAATAAGGTGCCGAAACAAACATATAAAACAGTTATCTAAAAAACACTCTATTAGAGAACTTACAAAAATGTTGATAAATAAATATTATTAGGACGTGAAAGAATTTTTAATAAGCTGAAACTTAATCATGATATTAAACATTATATTTTTTTATATCTATTGTCATTTTATGGAGCTCTTGATTTCACTTTTTTTTTTCTTTCTTGACATTTTTATAGAAATCTAAAAATTGTATTAACAACATTAAATTTTGACATTCTATATATTGACATAATGAATGATGTTTGTAATTAATACTTAATCATTGACAATTTGATTATGTTATTAAATTATGTCAATATACAATTATGTATTATTATCTTAAAGCGATAGGTATGTTATATAATGAAACTATAATCGTGTTAATAATAATTAAAATATTTGGACGTCGTTAACTGCGACAAAATATGCGCACTAATGTAAAAATGTAACACCTATAATATGTAACCATATTTTCACCAAATAAAGTATCATTTCATTTCATTTCATTTCATTTCATAACTATTGTGTGCACCTCGTGTTAATGAGGTCAAGTCAAACAGCGAGACGAATGGTTTGGCCCGCTATTTATTTTCGCCCTATGTAACTTGTATGTCTTGTAACTTGTAGGTAAATGTATAAATATGGAATGCACAACAAAATATTGTGCACATGTTCGTCAAATTATATTAGGATGCCACGTGTATGTGCCACGCTATAATTTAGACATAACCTATTTTGACCAGAGTAAAGAGTTTATCTAATGACAGTTGACACTTGTCAAGTTCTATTCTTTGTTTTTTTTATTGAATTGCATATTGCTGACATTTACATTCTTTCTAATTATTTTTGAATTTAATTTGAATTACGTATTGTTTAATTAGTTATGAGTTATTGTGATTCCTGAAAGCCGATTACTCGAAAATAGTTGACTTTTTAAAAAGACATGTGTGAAACCTTACCTTTATTTTAAAACGTTACCCACACGATAGGGTTGAATGAAAAAATATTTTCATCCCCACTTCACATGGAGAGCCACCCCTAAAATATAAAATAATTATTATTTTATGATGCCAAAACCGACATATTACGAGTATATACACATTACATAACTGTACTAAATTTCATCAATTTACATTCATAATTACAAAAGCTAGAAGAGCGGACAGACAGACAGACAGACAGAGACAGACAGACAGACAGACAGACAGACAGACAGACAGACAGACGGACAGACGGACGGACGGAGCGAAACTATACATTTTATTAAAACATGTAAAAAATCAATATCTTTATCTTTAAGGCGCTTCAAAGGCGGCACAAAACGTTTCGTTTTAAAATGTACATAATCTTTATTTAGCAAAACCGAGAAATATGCGAAAGGTTTATAATTAAAACAATTTACGGGATATAATTATAAAAATGCTTTAGCGGTCAGTGACACTTTTTTATTGTGCTATGAAATAAATATTTACTCAATTATGAAGTAAATAAGTAAAGACAGCCTCCGTAGTCCAGTAGCTTAGAGTTTGGCTCTTGAGTCTCGTTTCGTAGATTGTGGGTTTGATTCCCGCGTTGGAACAACAAAAAATATTGTTTTCAAGTTTGGTTAGGACAATGCAGGCTGATCACCTTGCAAAAAAAAATCGGTTGTCTGTAAAGTCGGTTTACTGACGATAGTTGAACGTGAAAACGTCATAAGAAATGAGTCATGCTTAGCGAGGTAACGCTGGTAACGCCGGTAACGCATGAGTCATGTTTTTTCGTGCGTGCAGCCGGCTCCATCGAATTATAAGCCGTTATCACGTCAAAAGATGATCCATGCGTTGGATCGGCATGTAAAAAAGTCGAATCTGCGCCGTATCTCTCGCCAGCCAGTTTATACGTCCCACTAGGTTTCGAGAGTAAAGGAAGAGAGAGTGCCCAAGTATGTTCTGCGCACACACTTGGGCACTATAAAATAACTCCAGCGTAGCTGGCCAGGTTTCAATATTTTGCAGTTTTAACATATCGAGACTACACTGCAAGTGGATTATTTCAGGATTTAATTAGCAGAATCGACCGTCAGATCTGGGCCCCAATTATCGCGCTGACTCATCCGCATAGGCGCCAAATCGTGCACGCGCGAGCAGGACAGACTGACAACCGAACCCAGTTTCACGGCACGAGAATTGGGGCCCAGTAGTTTAGGCGCTGCAGTGTAACAAAATACATACAAAGCTGCTAATAGCTGCTAATATCATTACCCTTCCCTTTGGCTCCGCTGTCGGTTAAAACTCTAACGGAACCAAATTAATTTCCGTTTAAAATGTGTCACATTATACAAACAAAACTTTGTTTACGTAAATCATATCCTTACGTGGCTAACACGGCAACAAATCACCGCTAGTGTGGAACTTGTAATGAGGAATTCGTCCCCTTAGCACGTTATAAATTGTAGGAGCAGGTGAGCGTGTTTATACTTTAGCTTGACTTAGTGCACGAGCTGTTTCCGAGATTAAGCTGACCTCTAATTGTCTGAGATTCCGCTTAAGATTAGCCTTAAATAATACACTAGTTTGTGTTTACTAATTGAGAAGTCAAATTTCAAGTGCATTAAATACAATTAATCTTTTACTTTAAACGGGACAATCTTGTATGTATGACCGGTTCCTCGGAAACGGCTGCAAGTATTAACTTGCAGTTTAGTGAAGGTAGTTTTGGGGGAGAAGGGAGAAGAGAAGAAGAGAAAAATCGATATATCTTATACCTGGGCAAACTGATGAACTTTAAACCATATATTATATTTTTTATTATTATTTATATTCGAGGAATCGGCTTTCCAAGTAAGTTAGTCTCCCCCAGAAATTTTTCTAAACTATAAGAGTTCGATGATAGTCTTTACAAAAATTAGTTTGAGCGAATGAATTAATGAAAATCAAAAACTGTAACTTTTAAAGAAATTTGAAAAAAAACCAGACTTGATAATATGACATTATCTTAGGAAGATTACTGCATGTGGTACTCTTATTCAGGTTTTTTAGTTATGTACTTTTGACTTTAGTTATATCTAACATAGAATATGTTTACAATGTTGAATATATATTGCTTTTAATAACAGAACAATTTTCCATTTCTTTGCTAAAAGATGCGCCGTGCGAGTTTCTTACGCCATCGGTTCTTCTCGGCGGGTTAGTCAGCTCTTTCTGTTGACTTTCCATTTCATTTTCATTACAGTTCAGGTTAATATCAATAATTAGCTAATCTACCAAGGTAGATAAACAGTTAGCTAAGTCTTTCAAGTTTTTAATCAATTTATAGCATAATATTATATGATACAGAAAAGGCCAGGTGTCGCCCACTCGTGCTTAGTCTAAAGGTCACCAGTTACATGTATCTACCTACAGGCCTAGCATGCGCACCCTAGAAACACCGAAGAATCGCAAAAATTACAGATTGAAAAAACATTAATTCCATTTGGAGCAAAATAGGTCTTATTGTAAGGCAGCAAGGTCGATGCATCGTCGTTATGAGGAACAACATTTCTTTTCTTCCCGAGCATGAGCTCACAAAATGGCCTCGTTTGACAGCTATAGTAGAAATGTTTTCTTATTTCAATGTCAAATAGTCTTACAATAATGTCAACTACTCCAAGTCATGGAGCTCATAGACAAATAGTTTCTTTACGTTCAGTGATTTGAATATTTGTTCGTTTTTGACAGAAGATTTCCCGGCAGCGATTTTAAGAATATGGCTACTTAGAAATGTTGACTAGTATTGATGACCTTGTTACGAACTATTTTGGGTAGAATATTTCTTCTTTAAAATTATTTCTTCGGATCGCCATGCCACGCCACGCCGCAGATCGCATATAATATGGGTACGTTTCGCCCAAAAAGTTTTTCTGTGTTCCTGGGTCTTGGTGTATTAAATATAATAAAAGTCTGCAGAATGGTAAGCCGCGTGATGTTATATCTATTGTTATACAGAACAACGAAACTATATTGTTTTTGCATTATTAACATCTATTAAGTGTGCGCTAGTCAACGGCTCGAACTCGCGGCGCGCGGGGAAAATGCTTGATTTTTCAACGAACATCGGGGAAAAACAATAAAATAGTAATCTGTACTTATAACAGAAGCTATAGTGCACACAATAATATTATTGTCTAAAGTAAAGTTACCTCAATTTCTGATCAGACTGATCAGATTTCTGATGTCGGTACGTGTTTGTTTTTTTATTTTTATTATTCGTTTGTTTTTATTTACGGTCAAAGTTGCGTTAATAATCCGATGTTTGGAGGCTATTGGATGTTTGGAGGCTATTTGATTTTGTGAGGTACCACTTTTCAATATTATAACACAACATAATTTAATTAAATAATTTAAATTTTAGAAATATAAGCACGTACCGACTAGATAAGTGTTATAAAAACCGACATTACGGGTCTACACTCTTTGACTTTAGAGTAAATCACCAGGAGCGTTTGTATGGAGAAAAAGCCTTATGTAATATTCATAAGGGAAGCCGATATGACGTCAAGTTGTATACACGCCTCGCTACTGCTGCGCTTACAGCTTCAGCCCTGGCCCCTGTGTTACCCCGCTACAAGTTGCAAGCTCAAAGGAACAAGCAAAATTAATTTTTCTTTAGAAAAACATTTTATATGCATCAAAATAAAGCAACTAATCAATATAACTTATTGATTAGTTGCTTTATTTTCTCAACACTTTAGATACATCTTCGAGAACAAATTAAGACATTTATTTATTCCGAGTTTCTTGCAGCAATTGTCAGCAACTTCGTAACAAGGGTTGTATACTTTTATCTATATACTTTTTATATTGTTTTAAAGTTTCTTTAACTTTTTAATTAAATTTGTCTGCATAATAACATGCTCTTGTAGTTTTTTCTCTGTCTGTCTGTACGTCTGTCTGACCGCCCTTGCTAATTGATGAAATTGATTACAGTAAAATATTTTACTTTTGGCATCGTGAAATAATAAGAATTTTATATTTTAGTAGGGCCATACCCTTGAAGTGGGTATGAAAATTATTTTTCTTATTCTACCAAATTGTTTATGACATCGTCGTTATGAGATCGTCGAATAGTTCCTACTACTTTTTATCCCGAGAAAGTATACAGTGTTCCCGTGGGATACCTACTGTATTTACGCGGGCGAAGCCGCGGGCAAAAGCTAGTTTAAAATAAAGGCAAGGATTAATAGGTATTTTTTTACAAAGTGCAACATTATTGAGATACCAGTCTCATTTTCATTGGCACTTCCAAACCATAAGAGGTGAAAACTTGTAATGTTCCATGCGATAGCGCATATTAAATACTCTCGAAGAAAATTATTTTAAGCGAAATCGAATAATTGATTTTTCAAGTCGTTAAAAAAACAATTGCGCGTTGATATCTACTAAACCCTTTTATAAGGCGAGTCCTGATTAGCTCTTAGTTAGGTTATATAAAAAAAAAAATATTTTAAGCCATTATCCTAAAAACCTTTGCATTATTGTAAAACTTTTACCAAAATAAAACCGCAGTAAAATATAGAGCAAATTGAATAAAAACTTACCAACAGTAGCCTTTACTTTCACTGGTAGTTCAGGAGTGGAGAAGGTTTCGTTTAAAAGTAAAATATGATATAACAGGCAATAAGTGTCGGCGTTTAAAGTCAACAGACGCGGCCAGGCGACGCGTGTTTAATTATCTACCTGAAGAGCACCGAGTAGATAGGGAGCAGAGAAGACACTCGGTTCTTTCATATTCAATTGACTTGGAGAAGCCTGACAGCCGATAGTTCTCCGAGAGTCTTGTGTCTAATATATTTCTCCATAGTGAAGTTGATTATTTGAAGTCCGATAAGATTTCGGGAAATAGTTTTACAGTATAGAACTGCGGATCAATAGTTGTTGAATTTACACCACCATAACTTTAATGTGTAATTTAAAGAACTTATTTAAGATGTAGAAAATGTAAATTATAAAGAATGGATGTTCGTGATAGTACACTAACGCAATTGTGTATACATAATACATAATTATATACTCTAGTTTTTATATTATTAAAAAATAATTAGTAAATATTTCTTTAGACACGTTTAAATTTCTGAAAATTGTCTAACCCTACGAAAAGAAGCGTGACGTCACGCTACATCTCGGCCATACAACCCGGGTTGTGCCGCACTACTCACTGCTTAGTCACAAGATACCGCCTGGGCCCTTTAAAGGTTAAATAATATGTTGGAAACTAATTGACGTGTGGAAATAACTCTTTCTCTGTTAATTTTTATTTCACGCCAAATACAGAAAGCTTACATTAAAAAAAAATACATACCGCCTCCATTTTTTGGAAGCCGGCTATAAAGTGAACATTCTCCATTGTGAAGTGTCCTCTCTACTCGTTAATGTATGATTGTTACTCCTGTAATGGACGTTAATTAAAGTTGAAGCCACCTCGGTGATGCAGGAGAACACTCTACAAGCTGTTACATCGCCTGTATTTACACTACTTTGTATCGAAGTGGTGCATAATATTATTTTATGAGTTTGTGAGATTTTATTTACACATTTTGTTTTTTTCCAGTTCAAATATTTGGTAGCCGCGTTAAAGACAATGAATTTGTTTTAGTTACATATAACGAATTGTATAGTAAAGTCAACCAATTAGGTACTATATTATGTTACTAAGGTTGGATGGAGCAAGAGAGGCATACTTTATTTTATCCGGGACTAAAAGAAATTTTTGCAAGGCCGTTTTTAGAGTTCCGTAGTTCACGTCTCGGAACCCTTATGGTTTCGTCATGTCCTTCCGTCTGTCTTCGGTCCGTACAGTTACCGTCCAAACAGTAAGTACTAGAAAGATGCGAAGAAAAAATTTATGGCTAATTTTTGGGTCCTAAAAACCTTGGGTCATATTATTGAAGCTTAAATCTATTTTTGTAGTAATAAACATAGCTTATATTATGTAATGGGAATAATGTAGCATTCTTATGGTGAAAACATTTTTGTAATCGGTCCAGTAGTTTTGGCGTGATTCGAGAACAAATATACAAAAATACAAATCTTGCCTTTTTATAATATTATATATAATAAGTAATGTAAGTAAAGATATAGAGTACAACAAAAAGATAAGACTTCACAAAATATAGGTGATGATGATGAAAGATTGCGCAGTCGTGTGCTCGAGTTTTCAAAGTTAAACTCTCAAGCCGTCAACTTTCCCGCTGAATATTAATGATCTTGAGCTTCGCCCTTCTTCATAAAAAAACATTTGACACCTTAGCGAAAACTGCACGAAATATGCATATTGAGAAGCTGACTTAGTTACGAAGACACTCTTAGCACAGATTTAAGAAATATGACCTAGTAAACTGTAAAGCTACATAGTAAACTGTCGATTAGATTGACTACTACAAGCATACGACGTGTGCACAATTCTCTTATCCGGTTAAGATTGTGTCCCCTCGATGGTTGCCTGATGGTCCCCTGATGGTTACTCAGAGCGCTACACGAGATCTAATGTCGCAGACATCTTGTTATATTTGCCAGACAATGCGACACCTAGACCGTCTATCATATGCTAGCATACAATGAAATGAATGGAATGGACAACTAGCCAATTCGAAACGTTATTTTGTATGTAAGTTTCACAATATCTTACTTTATTTTCATTTGATGACTTGATGACTTGATATAGAAATATGGTGTCAACAGCGCAGCCAAGCGTATTCTTTCGTTCGAAAGAATACGCTTGGCTGCGCTGTTGACACCATATTTCTATATCAAGTCATCAAGTCGTTAAACGTTGAGCGATACAAGTTGAAATAACTATCGGTCTACTCATTTCATTGGATGCCGGCGTATAATGAACGGGCTGAGCGTCGAATTGGGTGGATAATAATTTAACTAGATAACTGCAACATCTGCAATATTATGTCTGTATACTATGTCTATTTACTTATATGCTATATACCCACGCTTTAGGTATAGTTTATACTTAAAAGCTTCGTTTCTATCGAGCTTCTGAAGCCGGCACTGTTATTATTTTGTTACTTTGTTTACGGAGCATAGAACCATGCAATATTTTATATTTAAAAAGAATTCTTACCTTGAGATTTAGTTATTATAGTATGTTAATAATGTCTTTATTGCACGTTATCTATACAATTTCATGTAATAATACATAAATATTTTGCACTTTTTCTCCTAATAAATAAATAAATATTTATCATCAGGTGTGGGTAAATTCAAAATTACAAATAATTCGTAAGCATTGTGCAAATTGTTGATGTAGATCATAAAATGTTATTTGCAGTGCAAAATAATTTACATTTTATAATAATAAGAATCATTTATTCCTCTCCTCTGACAACTGACTGACCTCTGACTGACAACAATTACACAACCATGAATAAAATATATACATACAATAAAAAAAAAAACATAGTAAAATATTAAACAAAATAGGGTTAATTAAACAAATAACATTCTCCATAATATGGCAGTGCAATGCCCAGAAAGCAGGAAAATGGGATCCCTCAGGTTATGACGTGACTTTCGTCGCTGTCCCTGGTCTTCCGTGATCCGCAATCCCAGTACAGTGGAACTGTAGAAAACAAATGTGAAAAAAGTACATAGGACAGTACCATAGTAAATAAAATAAAAATTCTTACTTAAAATGAATGTTCACGAGTTCAAACACGAAAAAGTGAAAAAAGAATATGACAATTCTCTACTATGGACGCTTCTATAGACGATCTACTACATACTAACACAACTCTAAAGTGCCAATATTTTTTAGATTTCCTTAAATTTACAAGATATTTTTAATCATTATTAAACACCAAATAAATACACAATATCATATTCGTTTAAAATCCTCAGTGCCTAATGTTCCCGTTAGTTTAGTGGAAAAATAGTAAACAAAATTCCTAGAACAAGTTGGGTAAACTATGGCCCGACTTTCAGCAAGTTAAGCTAAGTTTAAACTTTCATGAGTTCGAAATTCGAAATTTTGACGTTCGATTTCATTTAAAATTTCTAGAAACTGGCTAGAATTTTATTCAATTAAATATGAAATTCTGACATTTGTTACTGAAAAATTATGCCTCTGCATTATTCATACAATTTTAATTGTCTATGTTCATGGTCGTCTATTTTCGAGGTCGAAATTCGCCCATAATAATAATTCATATATTATTTAAGGTTGAACTTTATAAGGGCTTATTTGACACTCTCAGTTCAGAAAAAAAAATGTCACAAATTCACAAACGTCAAGGCATCAACGTGTAACAAAATGTGTATTAATAATAATCTTAGGTAGTGAGTTGTTGTTCTTATTTTTATTAATTTTATGCATTCCTAAGCATTATTTAAAAAAAATGTTTTCTGTACATCTTCCTCCATATAAACTTAAATTTAGCAGCCAAATTTCATATTCCTCCAGTTTCAAAATTCTCGATAAACTGAACTGATTTTTTTTGCTTCACGTGTTAATTTAATAATAAATATAAAAAAAATTAATATCAAAAGTACTAATAACAGTTTTTGTTAAATCTATCTTTCTCCTAAATCCCATCTGTCTACCTCAAGATGAAAATAGTTGACCTAGAAGCCAGCAAACTCCTATGGGACTGTGATAAGGCCGCGACATTTAATGTTACAGAATTTCCATACTTTTAAAAGGCATTTCCTCACAGAACGTTAAAAAAGTTTGTCTTTGTTCGGTAGGGAAGTGATATTTGCAATGTGGAGCACTTGACGCGGTGGAAAAATGTTTGTGCCGAGTTCTACCATCTTTGTTCCACCACTTTTTGTTCAGCATTTTATCCTAGCCAAACCAAAGACATAGGGAACGGTTGGAGCGTTCATGGAAAACTATAAACTAAAATAGACACATATTCACAAAATATTCAATCGGCAATTTATAGTATATTATGAGGCAAACGAACAACTCGATCGTTTTATAGAAAGCCAATACTGTGATCCATGGACACAGTTAAGAATATTAAACCTTAAGAATACTCTTATTCTCCTATTGTCAAGTGCGGTTCCAGCCTTTCACCCTTGACAAGTGTGGTTCCAGCCTTTCACCCTTGACAAGTGTGGTTCTAACCTTTCACCCTTGACAAGTGTGTTTCCAGCCTTTTACTGTGGTGTGACAAGTGTGGTTCCGAGACATGACACTTAATATTATGATCGTTGTTTTAAAAATGTTAGTCCATGTGATACATGTATTGTTCAGTTTTTTCTCCATGCCAAGTCCTAAGCTCTGTGTGTTCCTTATCTTCCGAGTTTGAAATTTAAAATGCGCGGGTCGTGATTTAATGAAATTGCTTGCGAAGTTTGAATTTTTTACTGCACGTTGTTTTATAACCGCAGCCACAGGTAATTAAAATAGTTTTTTATAGATTTCACGCGGTTTCATTTATTTTTATTAACTGGATATTTTGTTATGAAGTGTGTAGATGTTTTATTTTATTGTTATTATGTTAATATTATGTGAGGCAAAAACTTTCAGTACAGTTTTACGAGAATTGCACAAAGGGAGGAGTATGAAATGTTGCTGGTAAATTAAAGTTTATGTGGAGGAAGGTGTGCCAAAGGCTTTTTTTCAAATAATGCTTAGAAATACACAAAAATAAGAGAAATAACAACAACACACACTGTGCGTTTGATCGATGCTATTTTGTTACACGTTGACATTTGTCAATAGGTCACAACATTTACTTTTTTAGGGCTCCGTAATACTTAAGGAACCCTTATAGTTTCGCTCTGCCCGTCCGTCTATCTGTCTGTCCGCGCCTCTAGATTCTGTAATTATGAATATATATGGATGAAATTTGGATCACGTAACCCTTCTTAGACATGTTCTTGGTTAGGTTATTTCTATAATATTAGTGCGATAAGTATTATATCTGGGTGAGGCCGCCATTTTTTGCTGATTTCATAAAAAAAACTCTCCGCCTTCGATATTTTCAAAAGTGTTGCAATTATCAAATTTTTGACTATAATGTCGAATTCAGCAACAAAATGACTCGGAAGGACATGTTAATGGTTCAGTTTAAATTATAAACCCAAAGGTTTTTTCGGAAAAACCTTGACGAGAGATGCTGAAATGGCCCAAAAACGGGAATCCGCCGAGGTAAAGGTGCACTTTGACTGTCGCTGTAGCAAAGGCTATGAGAACTATTAAAACACGGCGTACATATTATGAATTGTTATATGTTTGGTTATTAGTGCAGCTAAGTGCATAACATTTGATAAAGAATTTTATTGAAAACTTTTAAAAAACGTTTTTGTCGCGAAATCCTAAAATTCTGCGCCACTTTGTCAACGCTACCATATTCGCCTTATCTTTTTAAAGTTGGAAGTCGGGGACATTAAAAATTGAGAGGTGGCAACATTGAGCTTCTATAGACTATGGCCAGCGCCTTGCTGGACGCCATTTTGAATGCTAATGTCATGTGAACGTGAGTGTCGGCGCGTGTACACAGAATTTTCGAGACAAGATTTTTGAGCATAAAAATGTAAGTACAACTTTTAAAGAAACTACTTTCAATGCACCATGTGAGAAAAAGTGATAGCCATCTTTTAAGTTATCATTCAACTCAAATTGTGCGTTACTTCCAGAGGTATCTTGTGAATTTTCAACGCAACGGTAGCGTTGGAGTGAACAAACGCCACCAAATTTGTACTTCACCACCACCGGTGGCGCAGATATCCGCCACCTCCACTACGCTACCAAAATTAGGGTTAGTGTCCACTTATATTTTAAAGTAATAGAAGATGTACATATTGTAAATACCTAAATATATAAAAAAAAATGTGCTTTAAATGTTTATCACATTAAGTATAGGTGAAGTAAGTATTAAAGTTAATACATATTAATGAATTTATGGTAAATATAATTGCCGTGAAATAAATTTTTGTGTGTGTAAGTGTTAAGTGCTAGTTGACTATGCCTTCGTTTTTGTCGGAAGTTCAAGAAAAAACTTCCATTGTTTCACCGTATTTGGATGGACATTTAAGCCGAGGATAAGAAAAAAAACAAACAAACATTTAGATTTGTTTACAAGATTAAAATACACGTAGTTTAATCATTTGGTCTTTTGTGTTATTTAATGCGAATACATTTTATTTACCTACTACAGATGCAGTTATCCTCAGCAGAAAAATCTAAAAGATACAGAGAGCGACTTAAAAACAACCCGGAAAAATATATCACTTCTAAAGCTAAAAGCAGAGCAAGATCAGCAAAACATTACAAACAAAAAATGAAGGCCCTAGATGAGGATAAAAAAAATGAGTTGAGGGCACAAAATTGAGTAGGTGACTACCTGTACTGTGAAAGAAAAACGTGCGTTTCATGATTTTAATACTGAATTTAACGAACGGTTCCTAAGCGCCGTAACGAATTGATAGGTCATCTTTAAGTACCTTAAGGCCTATTCAAACTGGAGCGGCATCCGCTACCGCCGTGGGTAGCGGTATCCCGATGGGTACGCGATTAACGCGCTAATAATGAACGCGATTAAGGCGATAATCATGTACCCATCGGGATACCGATACCCACGGCGGTAACGGATACCGCTCCGGTTTGAATAGACCTTTATACGGGTAACTAAGTTAGTTTTTAATATGTGATTGTATAACCGTTGTTCCTATTCTATGATTAATGATTATAGTATTTACCTTATCTAATTTCGTTTCTATTCTAAGATATAGGTAAGTGCCAATGATAAAAATCTTATTGTTCCTATTCTATGATTTTATAAGTACCTATCAAAGTTTGTACTTATTCTGTGATTATAATTTACCTAAGTAGGTATTATTCTAAGATTGAAGTGCCTTAGTTACGCTAGTAGCTACTGTATATAATCTGTGGCCTTAGTTTGTTTCTATAACTATTATGATTATAGTGCCAAAGAACCAAAGTACCTACCCCTTATGTTCCTATTCTATGATTAATACCAAATAAGGCTGTACTTATAATAGAGGTACCTACGTATAATAATATATTTTTTATATAAACATAAAAAAACATTTAAGTAATGATAATATATATTTAAAAAAAAATAATATGTATTACTACTCTTACAATTATTCGCCACTATTCTACGCCACCCAACGTCACCGTTGCGTAGAAGTGTCAACGCTACCTACGCAATACTTCTACGCCACATAAGCAAAAATTGGCGGCCTGACCCATCTTTCTTTCATAACACGACACAATCTGAATTTTAAGATATTTCTCAGGCGTGGTACCGGAATGATATGTGTGATAATTAAGATTCTTAAATTCAAGAAGCGATTCTGTCCGTGAGTGGCAAGGCAAGCCTATATGCACAAGAACATAGTGTCCTTGAAACCTCTTTACAGTGCGACCACGACCTTAATGTCTATCGGCAAACATCCACACTTAAATTGCCCTACTCTTGGGCTTGTTGGGGCAGACGGGGACATCTGTCATCTTAACATTTGCTTTCAGCTGTTTAATCAGTCCGCATTTGAATTGTCAAAGATATTGATCTTCTGAAATCAAGATGGCGTAACTTTTTCTTGTATGAAGATTTTATCTGTCAAATTCACATACGTCATAGGTAGGATTGCCAGGTGTCCCGATTTGTGCGGGACGTCCCGATTTTAAGGGGTCTAAGGACGCGTCCCAATTTGCACCTGATCGAAACGCTAAATCTCCCCATAAATCACAATAATCAATATAGCAAATGCGGCAATTACAGAAAGAGTATTTTCCGATTTTTGGCCATCTATCTTCATTTGGTCGGACGAAGACGAAACTGTGTGTGTCTTAAACAGGAGGAAATTTTGATTATAAAACTAATTATTACCCTTCCTTTTGGCTTCGCCGTAGTCGGGTAAAAAGTAGCTAGCTATAGCACATACAGCACGCTATAACTGTAGACAGTTATACAGCACGGTATAATATCTGCAGACAGTTATACAGCACGGTGGCACTTCCTAATCTTTAATTTTGGCTTCTATTTTTTTTCTTTCCTATATTATTTTAACAGATTTTGTTTAACCTGGAAAATGGGATAAAAATGTTGCTCGCTCGTTCTCAAGTTTAAATATAGAGAAAATAATTTAACATTTTGTAACTACCTTCTGTTTCACTCTTTTGTTTTTAAAATACAAAGTAATTAAATAGAAATTGATCAAATTTAAACCATCAAAATGGAAAAAAAAATTTACTCGCTCGCTCCGCTCGCTCGCTTTTAACATAAAAAGTATTAATATAATATAAAAATTTAAAATAAAATTCTATTAATTATTTTTCATTTTATTCAATTATTCGAAATATATTTATAGACTCCAATTGTTGCCTTCTGTACCGATTTTAATAAAATTTCACCTGGCAACACTAGTCATAGCCCACCCTTAGTTTTGAAATCATTGTGTTTGATAGTGAACACGAGTATAGGTACTCTAGAGAACTCTAAAAACATAAATGTCAAAACGTCTAAAGATTACGGAATTAATATCTCAGTAGATAATATCTCAACGCGGCTTACGGAGTAACGTAAGAAGCTTTGCAGATGTGGCCTTCTTATAGTTTCACAGATAATCTTGCCCTGTGCTCGCTCACTTCCTCGAGATTCTGAATAATGGTATATTTTAATAGTTATACGTAGTAATAGCATATTCTTCGGTTATATGTAGTAGAAGAATTTTTAATCTCTGAAGAAAATAGAAAGGTATTATTAGTTTGACGTGTTTGTCTGTGTCTTGTCGTGTCGTGGCATCGTAGCTCCCAAACGGATGAACCTTTAATCTAGTTTATTTTGTTTGAAAGCTGACTTGATCGAGAGTGTTCTTAATCATCATCGGTCACTGCTTGACATTTCGGAAGTTACTTAAGTTTTTTAACCAACTTCCAAAAAAAGGAGGCGGTTGTACGTTCGGCTGTATGTATTTTTTACATGTTCAACTCCGCCGTCTGTTGATCGATTTTCAAAATTCTTATTTTGATGTAAAATGTATACTTCGAAGTTGGTCCTGTTTTCACAAAAGTAGTGATCTGATGATGGAATTCATGAGGTTCTCATTGACAGATTCTCGTTTTTATCCGACAACAGCGTAGCCAAAAGGAAGGGTAATGATATATGTATGTATGTATGCTTGTTCCATAGTAGCGCATAAAATACTAATCCGATTTTAATGAATGAGATATCAAGAGATTCGTGATAATGGCCCGGTAACATAGGTTGCATATTTTGCATAGAAGGGCTAAAGTTTTTAACTTTTTATATTTATACATAAATAAAGTTGCCGTACTTATGTACACACGTGCGTCCTGTATCTAACTTATTTATGACAACGGGGGCAAACGAGCAAACGGATCGCCTGATGAAAGGCAATTACCGTCGCCCATGGAAACCCGCAACGCCAAAAGAGTCGTAAGTGCGTTACCCGCCAAATCCACTTTGGTGAATAATCCCAACATTAGTAAAACTAAAACAGATTGTTTTTGTATCTATTACTAGATGATGCCCGCGACTTCATGCGCGCTAAAAGAAATCTCGCGGGAACCATACATTTTGCCGCAGTAAAAAGTAGCCTATGTCCTTCCCTAAGTAAACTAACAAACAAACAACCTTTCCTCTTTATTATATTAGTATAGATAATGCTTAAACGGTTTGTTTTGTAAGACACTTAGAGTTTGCGAGTATCGGTGTTAGTTTTCACGGCGCGGGTGTTGTACCCAGTTCTTCCAAGTTCGGCCAGCAAGATACACACAAGTTCCAACCAGAGAAACCGCGGCAGCTGCCTATTCTTGTTGGTGACGATATATTATCTGTCAGCCTGAGCGTCTGAGGGTTCCAATGATTAAACAATGGCCAATTCACGTATATTTCTGTTCAATTTTGAGTTATGTTCTAACATCTAAACTACGAAATCATACTTACGAAAGTGAAAAATATCCTCCACTTTCGTAATTACTAAATACATAGTTGTAAAAGCGGAAAAAAATCATAAACTACTTCAGTTTTCACAAATTTTTAGGAATCTACCTTTATAAAAACGGAACAAGGGGATTTGTCGAATACTGAAACGATGGTTAAATTAAGTGACGCTCAAATCACACGCTGTCCTTGTCATTTCGGCTGGCAGAGACAGCGACAGCCGGTGAATATGAGGGCTCTTAATTTTCATTATCGTTTCAGTATTCGACCATGAGACCCTTAAAACTTAGCATAAACTTATATCATTTGTCACAACGAATGAAACAAAAATACAAATGGCGCCAGCGGTATTTCCGGACAACTACGACCTTCAAACCTACAAAAAAAGACCGTACTCCTTCCTCAAAGGTCGGCAACGCACTTGCGGTGTCCCTATGCGACGGACGACGGTAATCGCTTTCCATCAGGTGATCCGTCTGCTGGGTTGACCCTATATATATATATAGCGTGACAAAGTATGAATGTAGTTATAATACCTTCCTGATATTTATTTTTTATGTTTCCAGAGATACAAAATGATCTTCTTCTTATAAACAATGATGATTATGATGATTGATACAAACAAGAATTCTGTTTAAAACTCAAAAATATATTTCGCTGTCGAGGAGTTCATAAAATATTCTGTAGCATAAAATATGAAGTTATTTCAGATGTCCGTTTGAAAACATCAAGGTAAATCAATTTTATATGAAATATTATGGCCAAATTCGGGAAACAGAATTGACGTTGATATAAATAGGTGGGTAGATGTGGGTAGATGTGGACAGACAGACAGCTTGGTTCAATTTGACTTTCCTTTAGTATTTTACGATATTTCTAGAAAACCTTGGAGGCGGGAGCCACTAGGAATCGTCTTCGAGTGATGCGAGGCCTTCAGGCTACAAGAACTCTTAAGATGTGAAAGCAAAAAAACAGTCAAGTGCGAGTTGGACTCGCGCACGTTCCGTACAACACGGCAAAAAAACCTTCTATACGCCATGTTTTAACAGTCAAAGTAATCCACTCTATGGCACCCTCACAAACTGGAAAACGTCTATATTTATTACAGAAAGGAAAGCCTTTCTCAAAATTTCGTTCCCGCATCTTGAAGTTTTCGGAATCGAAAAATATTATTGATAAACACAAGAAGAATGGTTCCAAACCCCTGGCATGACTCCAAACACATGACACAGCACACACCGAGACGCGAAGATCGCGTGCTACGCAAATCGTAATTCAAATTGTCTTGCAATAAAAAAACATGTATATTATGTTTATGTATTGAATAAAGTTCAATTTTGAATCGCTATCTCAAAAAACGCACCGCGTCGAGTCTTATTGTGAGCTGTAAAGTGTCTTCATCGTCGACCAAACATCATCATCATTCACACCTTTTCATTCATCACGCATTCAAGTAGAGTGCAATTTCAAACACTTCTTCTGATGACTATGAAGTCCGATTCTAGACCGACACGACCGAACGAACCGAACCTAAAACATTTAATAATAATAATTAGTTACATATTATATATATTTAATAATATATAAAATGGATTCTACTCACTACTTCAGTCTGGCTCCGGGCTAAGTACCCGAAGAAGTTACGGGGACCTGACAACGGGAAGTACATTTAATACTTTTATACTATACATACATAATATATTTAAATTCTTATTATATTTTACACATATTCAATACACATCCATGACCCCATGAACACAGAAAACTTACAGTTCCTTTGGTGGGATTCGAATCCACGATCTCCGGCTTGAGCGGCAACGCACTGTTGGGCATCATGGCGCGCATCAAATGTTGGCTAGTGGATACGAGGCTCAAGGCATTGCGCAACAGGGAGACCGACCATGACACAATTTTCATACATCTGGAGTTGCGACGACCGTCTACACGTGTAGTAGAGGCGTTAAAGACATAACGATCACGATACAGCGACCTATCACAGCAGCGAGCCTGAATCATCATGACGACCTCTGAGGCTACTGAGCAACAGAGGTCGTCATGATTGAGCTTGAGCGCCAACACGCCAACCCCTGGGTTAGCGTGTTGGCTTTCAAGCCGGAGGTCGCGGGCTCAAATCCCGCGGAGGGAACAAAAAGTTTTCTATGTTCCTGGGTCATGGATGTATATTAAATTTGTGTATAATATAATAAAAATCTTAAATACATTTATATTTTAGAAGTATTAAATATACTTTCCGTTGTCTGGTACCTGTAACAAAAGTTCTTTGAGTTACCACGGGAGCAGATTGATGTGGTGTGAAAGTGTCCATAGAAATTGTATTATTATTATTATCATCATCAACTTCTAACTCTTCTTCTATTTGAGGAGGCTATCTACCACACTAGCTAACTGCATTTAAAACTATGTAAAATCTAACATAATAATATCGTATCCGCTTTGAACTAACAATGTAACGTTATTTCAAATGAACTGAACATCCTCGTTAATACTCGTAAATGGAACTAATTATTACTGAACCAATTGATTGCAATGTTAAAATGACAAATCTTTGCCGAGCGATGCTGTCATATTCAATTGGATATTGAATATGACAGCATCGCTCGCTCGCATAAAGATTTATCATCGAATAACATGCAGCCGTAATATATTACTGTCATTAGGACAGGCCCTAGTTACGCGCCAAAGTGTCCCAAATGTGAGGGCCCCGTTGGCCATCGCAACTTGTCATCTATGGTCCGCGATACTCGAGAAACTGCGCGCGCGACATGACAAGACAAAGTAATGTCAGTTTACTTGTATGAAGTAGTTTTATGCTAAACGTTCGTAGAGGCTCATACTTCCTACTGAAATAATTGTATGCAGTATTGAAAACTGACATCCACTAAACTGATATTATATCAAAATGCACGGGATAATGTATTTTTGGTTAATTGAATTGTGTTATGTAACCGTAATTAAAATTATACAATATCTGTATTGTAATATAATTTCCATCGAAAGAATGTAATTAGATTTTTCGATTCGATGGATTTGAATGTACAATAAATAAGATAATGTATATATTGTAATGTAATAATGTATATATGTATATATAATTGAGTACGTAAAACGTCATTAAGAATTAAGTTTTTCAGTGTTTTCTTAAATTCAACCCCTAGGTAGGTAAAATAGGGGATGAAAGTTTAAAACCTAATTTCACGCGGGCGAAGCCGTGGGCAATTAATGCTAGTTAAATATAACATTGTAAAAACCCTGCCGCAGTTAAGCTTTACAATAGTATTGATTTGTTATATTTCCTCATAGCTCCTATACCCGGCTCCTATACCCATATATATTTCAGGGTTGCGCTTTCGGTGACATCCAACATTATTTAAAGTGAAACCATTGGCCAACATTTCATTTCTGTTGACTCTGGTTTTTTTAGTATGAATTTTGGACCATGTCCTTTGGTTGGATATGGCCTGAGATCCTAGCCCCGCCAGACTCCCTTTACATTCTTACTGGTAAAATGTATTAGTTGTGTACAATGAACGTTTGTGTCCCCGTCGGATTGTGCAGTGGGCCAATTCCCAGGTACAGGGCACTAAAGGTACAAAAAAGTTTTACTCACTTTCCTTAGATTCTGATAAAGTTTCTATGTTAAATTTTGGATTTAGAATATCGTATGAAACAAAACTTATGAAATTATTATTTTTCTAAACTTAGTATGAACAGAAATATAAAGGTTAGAAGTTTATTAGATTTTTATTTATACGTGGATGATTTTCCATTTTTTATTGTAATGAAATTAACAACATGAAATAAGAAATCCGTGTAAATTTTACGTTATAACATTCAAATGTCATTATTCAACTATAATATACGTTAAAATCATTTCAAAGGCTGTAAGAAAAGTTGAAAACATTTTTTTGTACCTTTGGCGCCTTGTACCTGAGAATTGGCCCACGACACAAGGCGGGTATACAAACATTCATTGCACACAACTACAATACTAACTATTGTAGTTAGTATTGTAGTTGTGTGTGAAATACATTTTATCTGTAAGAATATAAGGGGAGTCTGGCGGGGCTGGGATCTCTGTCCGTTAGATAATCAGTTTCAACGACCATAATAGAACTAAGCCTCACTATCACTAGAGGTCGCCTTGTTGTCGTAATTCAACCATACTTTATATTACTTTACTTTTTCAGTTAATTTTTTTACTGTTTTTTTGCCTCTTGCAAGCTATGCAATAAAATTATGTAAAGTTTATCTTTGAAATGTGAAAGAAAGAATGACAATAATTGTGTCAAACCAACATCTACAGTTTTTATATACAGAGTACAAACGCATGGCAGTGTGAGTGAGGTACACTACCTGTAACTGTAACCACAATATGTTTATTCATTTTATGTATTTCTAAGCATTATTTAGAAATAAATTAGCTTTCGATACAATTTTCCTCCACATAAACTTTAATCGTCCCAAATTGTAAACTCCTCCCATTGCACAATTCTCGTAAAACTGTACTCAACGGTTTCGCTTCACGTATTCATATACATAATAAAATTAACAGCATCAACATTATATCCATTCCACTAAGAATCTTCGAGAAAAACTCACGAATTCATGTATTCTTGGTAGATTAGTCAATAACATTGAAATGAAAGACGTATTAGATTGAGCGAAGTATTCAAATATATTCATTCACCTTAAAGCCATCCAATAGGCAATACTTTCTTTTACCTCATTTGGAGTCGTATAAAATGAGGTTTTGTTGCCTCCCTCGGGAATCGGGATCGGGTCTGGAGTATTCTATTCCATCATAGCTATAATTTCTTATTTATGAACGGGACGCTGTACTATTATATGTATCTCTTCCCAGCATATAATATACCTAACTATATATTTTTAGCCTTTAATTCAACTACGAGACGAGACTAAACGAGACAATATTGTCAGTATTACCATGAAATTTAGTACGCATGGAGATTTGGGGCAGAAAGTCGATCTAGCTAGGTCTTATCCCTGATAAACTGCGCATTTTAAGTTATATGTGTTTTTCTTTCGTCGTGCAACAATATTTCTATAATTTCGAATCTATTATGTCATTCTGATTGGCAGCATGGTATGCGGAATTTTAGTTTTGTTTGAAAATTCGATTGTGTGTTCGAATCCCGGTCACATAAATAGTTTTGGGATTCTTTTTTATTTTATCATCTATCAGAACTCCGAGCAAAGCTCAGTTACCCAGATACTTTAATATTTAAACCCATGTTAAAGTTAGAAAAAAAGTTACTAATGCGCTACTAAAAAGACCACGTAAACTTTTGGTACTTTTAACACTAAAGTATGAATATAAAACTTGACAAAATAAACACGTACATCAAAGTATTTAAAAACACACCGGAGGTGACTGAAACATATCGGTGTAGTTTACTTGTAACAATTGAATGCACACAACTGACAACACCATACGACGACTTGGCGAGATATTCGATGCATTATAATTGTGTACCTATGTACTACGTGGAACGAAATATAGATACCACGGGAATCGTACATCTTGCAGTGATAAACAGTTAAGCATTAAATAACCTTATCATAAAATAATAACATTCCTATTTTTATCTCTGTAAATTCTCTTTTAACAAAAATAAAAACTCTTTTGACTTCGCGCTAACGCCCGCTTAAGCCCGCTACAAACCTAGCGTTTTATCGTAACGATATAGTAAATCTAGGTTCGGCTTACACCGTCAAATCGTTACGATAAAATGTTGGGCGTCTATGTCGGGCAAGGTGAAAAAAGCAACGAAAGCCCTAAATTTCAGTTTAATTTAAACAACACCTGGCCATACAAACAGTCCGGTACATTGTCACGCCGACAACCAACCACCTGACAACGACGGGAGCAAAATGAAAGGAATTTTCACAGCTTTGAAAGGTTAACTTCGTTGTTTGCGACATTTTCGGTGTTCTTACAGGAGATTATCCTATAACGATAGTAGCTAAGTGCCACGTAATACTATTTTACATGGCGTTTCAAAGGTTTTAAAGATGTAGATTATTATTAAGTGGTTTATATCTTACTACTGTTATAAACGTGAAAGTTTGCGAGGATGGATACATAGATGGATGGATGTATGAATAGATTTCACACAAAAATACCTAATGAAATTGGATGAAATTTGGTATCATAGTAGTTTAGGCTCTGGATTAGCACATAGGCTACTTTTATCTCGGAAAAAGTACAGTGTTCCCGTGGAATGTAATGTATTTACGCGGGAGAAGCCGCGGCCAAAAGCTAGTAAGCGTACTCTTGACACCGAAGAGCTCCTTCGTTTTTTAACATTGTGTTACTAATTCCCCTACCAATAAAAATATTTACACAACTGATTAGATAATCAATGTTCCTGTCTTTGTCTGATACGTTTTAAAAGTCACTTGACAGAAAATGATGGGGACACTGATTGAACTAATCAATTGTTTAAATATTTTTATTTTTAAGGGGATTAATGTATAACTATTGTATAAATATATGCATACGTGCGGTCACGACCCACACGAGTGTAGCAACCCGCATGATAGTAGAAAGACCCTTAGCCACAGGGGCGACACTCTCTAGATAAAGCAGCTCGAGCACCGGCTAATCTCAGCCATATTGACGTAAGCCAAAGGTTGACACCGAAATAATTTCAAACATCGCGTCAGATATATCTATCATAAATATTGAGAATTTTTAGTGTCAATTATGTCAAAGCACGAAACGACGAGTGGCCAGCCCCGTGAACGAAATCCCTGGCTTGAAAAAACCCACGTCCCGCAAACCTCGCATACGTCTATCCGATACGCTTAACCCGGATTCGATCTCTGTCTCATTCAATGTTATAACGGAACAGCCACATCGAGAACCTTAGCTCAGCGTTAAACGTGGTTTTAATATGTTGGTCCAATTGCTGCAATTTCAACAACGCGTTAAACTGATGTTTATGGCTGAGTTACGGCTTAAGATCTGTACGTCCCGTTCTAACATTGAATGAGAGAAAGAGAAAGAATCCGGGTTTAGCGTTAAGCGTTAAGAAGTTTTGTGAAATCGAGGCTTACACCCGGTTTCTGAAAGGCTAATCAAATAGTTGATGAACTAACACGTTGTTGAGTTAACAGGCCTGTTAAATCAATTTCCGTTTCTGAAACGCAGATTAGTAAAAAATTTACTAATCATTGATCAAATTGACATGACATATACAAGCAGATACAAGCCTTAAACAGCTTTCCAGAAACCGAAAACAGCGCTTGACATGTTGTTTGAACATTCGTTTGACATTAGTTTTGTTAACTAACACGTTGATCAAATCAAACGACTGATTAAGCTTTTTGCAACTCAATTTACACTTGACAAGAGATTTGACCGCCTGATTAGTTGATTTTGGCGTTGATTAGCCTTTCAGAAACCGGGGGTTAGTCTCCCAGCAGCAAACGTAAACATAAAGACAGGAAGTCATCATGGTCATGTGGTTTAGGAATGCTGGTTTAGAGAAGAAAATTGTTCTTTTCATCCTCATGTTAACGAGGGAAAAATGGTGTCGGTATGAAAAATAAGAAAGTGCACAAGTTACAAGCTTTGGTGTAAGTGTTCCAATATAAAACATTTTGTGTGCTTTAATGTTATTTTTGAAATAAAACTGGAATACCAAAATTTCCTTTTTTCCTATTACGGAGTTCTACTGGTCCATGAGCAATTTTTTTGCCAGTGGTCCGTTAAATCGAGTTATCGCATTTAGCGAACAAGTAAAGTTGCAGTCTGTTGAAAGTAACTGCTAAAAGCTAGCTGTTGACTACTAACATCCGTCATCGTCATCATCCAACAGTGAAATCTGTTTGATGAGGATGATAATGGCAGACCCTTCATATAGATTATTTTTTTTTAATTATTTCGTTTAAAATAAACAAACACCTAGTTTTTTCCCACCCTCCTGCATCGTGCCATGTCGGTAAGACCTATTTTGCACTACGTCCGATCCGAACCGGTGTTCAAATACATTCACGAAGTCTCGGATGATTCAAAAATCAAAAAGTTTTATTTCCATATAGGTTAATAATATCATTTACGGAATTATGCCTACCACCAGTTCAGGAACTAACCCGACGAGAAGAACCGGCGTAAGAAACTCGCTTGATGAACTCGCAGATGAAATTCAAAGTGCATAAACTGCAGCTGCTACAGATGGAGTTCTACGCCTACTTAACTATTTATCTGCTCAAGCTTCCTAATTTTGAAGTCGCTACCAGCCCATACATTATCCTATAATATTTTAAAGAACTCTCGTTCAAATTTGCTGGTACTGACTTCAAAATTAGGAAGATCGAGTAGATAAATGGTTACAATTTTAGCGAACATAAAAAGGGGATTTATTGAGAAAATAAGTTTTATTTCAAACTTTTTCGTGCATTTTGACTTTGGAAGTAGGTTTGAATTTTTTGTTTACAAATAATATTTTTTCTCTTTTTAGTAAAATCAATATTATTAACTATCTATATTATTATGAACACATTGATATCGGTGCACAAAACTCTGATGACTAGTGAGTACGGTCTATGTCATCATAATATATTGGTGTTTCTTGTGAAGATCGTGGTGATGATGATGCTGATTACTGTAAGTGGTATAATAGCATATGCATGTAGTTCTTTAAACAACTCCGAAATCCCCAAACATGTATTTATAAGGACTTCTTCTTCTTCTTCTTCTATAAGGACTTTCTGTTCAGTACTTTTGGTTCCAAATATACCTTGATAGTTGGTACAAAAGCTTACTTTTTGGTAGCATAATATGCTTGGAATACTTCAGAAAAAGTCGAAATCCACTATATGTTTCCATATAAATTTCGAAGAGTTCCCTCGATTCCTCTTGGATCCCGTCATCAGTTTCCCCCGTCCCGTCTCCACTTTGGTGATTAAGGGACAAATTCCGAAGCCGCCTTTACAACAACAAAACAATTTTGCAAATAGGTTCACATACGGCAAAGTAATAACTAATGTTATAAATGTCAGTGTAAAATACTGTGAGAAGTACCTATTATATCTTCATAATGTGATGATGTATGGTGTGATGATGATACCATACCATAATAAACAAAGTGGCATATGCTTGCAGTTCTTTGCATACGGAGTCAGGAGTTCTGTTCAGTACTATTGGATCCAGAGTATATACCTTGGTGCAAAATATTACTTTTTGGTAGCATATGCTTGGACTAATTCAGAAAAAGTCAAAATCACCATCATGGGTCCCATCATCAGGTCACCACTTTGGTGAAAACGAGACCTTTTACATTAAAAAAAATTTGAAAAAAAAACAGACGGCGGAATTATCGTTGAACATACTAAAAAATATAAAAATATATATTATACAGCTGAATATATAACCGCCTCCTTTTTTGAAAGTCGGTTTAAAACGGTGACAATGACCGATCTCTGGGAAACCGTGCTATTTTTGTCTGTGCGTTTAAGTCTAATGTCCAATGGCAACTATTACTAAGAAAACAGAGCTTTATACTGACGCTGCCTACAATCTCGCTTCTTCTCGTAAATTACACCAAGTCGGTAAGACATCACGTTCCGTGAAGTGGCGAAGTTGAGAGAACTCGCCGACCGCGGAGATCCGTTTATTAGTTTCAGTGGCAAACAGTTTTGTCTTATGTACATTAGACCGTACCTGGAATATTTAAATCGTTTTGTCTAAAAAAAGGTCGAAAGAGTTTTCAGAAATGTACAAGAAATTGATTCCACGGAGTCCCCGTGGTCGCGAAAGTTTGCAAGGGTTTAAGGCATTTGTTATGTCGAAGTAGATGATGCCCGCAACCCGCAGCAACTGTACATTTTGCCGCAATAAAAGTTGCTCATGTCCTCTCATCAAAATACGTTATTCTATGTTTCACCGTTCCGTTGGGAATTTAAGGACCAGAAACGCAAGTGCGCAACACCAGACGTGTTACAATTAGTGTCACGCTTCTGGTATTGCGAGAGTCCACGGTGGTCGCTGGTAATGGCTTATGGACCAGGAAACGAGCAGGCGATCGATCTGATCGTTCCCTGGTCCATTTCATATAAAAATTTCCCTCATATCCCGGAAACATATACCGTTTTTAAATAATTTTAGTTCCACGAAATAGGCGGCAAACATTTGTATGAAGAATATCTCAGATTATGTATTTGTGTATAAAAAACTGGCGGGAAAAATAAAGTTGTTCCACTACACGTAGGGGAGATAAGCCTAAATCGGGTACCCCGCCTAAATCGGGTATGCTTGTTTGTGTGCGTGTTACGTCTATTAGTAAGAATGTACGAGTGCAGCGAGGTGGCGTGACAGTCGGCCAATCACAGGCAGTCGGCTCTCCGCTGTGACGCAAGCGCTTGCAAGGTAAGATTGAAAACAATATTTTTGATGGTTTTACTAAAAAAAATGACTTTTGGATTTGGTAACAGTGAATATTCAAATATTGTATGGATTATGTTTACTTAAGTTTTGTGTTGTGATTTTGTAAGGAATTATGCATCTAAATTAAAAAAAAACTTGTGGCATTCCTGTATTTGGTTTTGAGGTTATGGCGGTTAAAAATAAAAACATGCGTTTGGGCATAACGGGTAGGGGTAAAACGGGTATGTACCCGATTTGCCCTAGTATGGTCATGTAAGTAGTTTGGGTGGTTGAAATGAGGTTTTAATTAAGATTTTTGGTTTGTTTTATTCTAGATGGTTAACAAATATAAAAGAAAAACCTCTAATGCATCATTGGACGAGGCAGTTATGAAACTTGCTATGGAAGAAGCTAGCAAAACCTCAGTGAAAGGTGCGGCTAAGAAGTACGGTATAAACTTATCCACGTTGCAGCGGCACATCAAAAAAGGATGCCCGAAGAAGAAACTTGGCAGGTACACAACTGTATTCACGGATCCTCAGGAACTCGAGCTTCTTGAATATGTGTTTCATATGGAAGGTTTGTTTTTTGGACTGACCAAGAAAGAATTCTTAGAACTCGTGTACCAGTATGCCGAAAACAACAATATTCCACACCCATTCAAAAATGGAATGGCAGGTGAAGATTGGTACATTGGGTTTAAAGTACGACATCCTGATTTAAGTCTACGCCGTCCAGAACCGACGTCATTAGCACGCGCTAGGGGTTTTAACAAACCACAAGATATGCTAGTGGGAGAGATCGATAAACATAAAATTGACGCGACGCGCATTTACAATGTTGACGAAACTGGAATTCAGACCAATAGCAACAAGCCGCCTAGAGTTCTTAGTAGATCAGGAAAAAAACAGGTTGGTGTGATATCTAGTGTCGAGCGTGGTAAACTCACAACAGTGGTTTGCTGTTGCAATGCAGCAGGTGCGTTTATACCCCCATTTTTAATCTTTGGGAGAAAGCGAATGGTGCCAAGACTTCTAGATGGCGCTCCACCTGGATCAGTCGCAAGCTGCACAGACAACGGCTGGATAAATGGCCCAACATTCTTAGACTGGCTTCGACATTTTGTGGCTATGACTAGGCCAACTAGTGAGCAAAAAATAATTTTAGTAATGGACAATCACGTGTCACATAAATATTTAGAAGTCCTGGATTATGCTTCAAAGAACAATGTGATTTTTGTGTCTTTTCCACCACACACAACGCACCGATTACAGCCTTTGGATACGTGTGTTTACGGACCACTTAAAAATTATTTCGAACAAGCTGTTTCGGTATTTCAGCGTACCCACGTCGGGCGCATTATTTCACAGTATGACGTGGCCAGATTGTTTGGTGAAACCTACATGAAAGCGGCCAGTGCCCATAACGCAGTAAAAGGGTTTTCATCTACTGGCATTTGGCCAACCAATTGGAACGTATTTGACGAAAGTGATTATATGCCATCTACTTTGACAGACAGGCCGGAGCCAGTTACTGGAAATGAGGAGTCGGCAAATATTCAACCCGCTGTGTTGAATATCGAGATACCTACTAACGATAACACCGATATTACAGAAACACCGACTATTTTAAGCGAAACAGCAGAAGTGACAGCAGGACAAACTGAAGAAACAGCATCTGAGATGCAGTCCAACAATTCTCCGCCACTAGTAGCTGACACAGACTTGGAGTTACAGGTTACTGAAGTCAACAGGCCCACAACTCCGGAAATGCAGCCGTCACCACCAATAAAACAGCATAAAACTCCAATAGACATCAGACCACTCCCTCAAATCACACCGAATATAACTACACGAAAACCTAAGGCACAAAAGGCTGAAATACTAACAAGCACAACAGTAAAAGAGGAACTAAGGGAAAAAGAAAACAAAAAGAAGAAACCTACTAACACTAAACTTAAGACAGTGAAGAAAAATTTAAAGGAACCCAGCACTAATAAGAAGGAAGTAATAGCTTGTTGTAGTAATACCAACAAGAGACAGGTAAGATCCAAACGTGGTCCAAAAAACAGTCAGAATGACAAAACTGAATACGCTTGCTAAGTCTGTGCTGATCTATATACTGAACCACCTCTAGAAGATTGGATCAGGTGTGACGATTGTGACATGTGGGCTCACGAAGCGTGCACTTCTTATTCTGGCAGAGGCAATTATTACTGTGATGCCTGCCAAGAGTAATTTAGTTTTTATTTAATTCTTATTTACTAGTTTTTATTTAGTTGTTTTGTTCCACCGATGATTTATAATTTAAACAAGATTAAAGATTGAATACGGGTCTAATTAAACATTTAGGAAGTTTTAATGAGCAAATATAAGTGATCTCATGTTAAAGTATTTTGTAAAACTATAAAAATAACAATAGGTACTCTAGTTTATTTTTAAATTCTTCTTAGTAGCTGTTTGTTGCCAAAGATGATTTATAGTTTAAACAAGATAAGATTGAATATGAGTCTGATTAATAATTTAAGACGCTTAAATGAAAATATAAGTGATTTTATGTTAATAAATATTGTAAAACTATAAAAATAAGTTGATTGTTCTCATTATATAGCCTTTACCCGTTATGCCCTGATGAGGTACCTGATTTAGGCCCCCTATAAGGGCAAAACGGGTATTTGGAAGGGTCTCCTAATTTCTGTTTTTCTAAGATTGTTGAAGAGAATGGTTATGTTTGTTATTTTTTTTTATATACTATATTAAATAAACATTTCCTTTAGTAAAACTATTTGGTACATTTTACGTTTCTAAGTATTTTTTATTTCACATGTCCCTCAGCGTACCCGTTTTAGGCTTACCTCCCCTATATTACCCTGTGAGAACGCTGACTCCATTCTTGTGAAATCGTTCTCGGTAGTGAATAAATAAAACGATACTATATTCTATCCAAATAGGATAATGTCCCTAGGTGCGGTTATTTTTTCTGTTGTTTTTTCTAGGCTCTCAAAAAAGTGAGTTAGTGTCAGTCAAACCAAAACTAGACGATACGAAATAGTATAGTGAATAAAGTTCGAACAAGAAGATACACGTTTCATTACAAGAGTTCGAATATCAAGTCAACCAAAATCAATGTCGAAGGCGCCGCTTTTGCAATGGACCGTGTCGTGAATAAAGTTCAATTTTGAATAGCTACTTATAAAAAACAGTCCCGCGTCGCGTCGCGTATCATCGCGGTGAGAATTGACCCTGGCATAATTTTGACTCGGTAAAAGTGGTCTATAAAGTAATGATATACTTGTAAAAAGTAAAAGAATCTGATAAAACTTCAATTTTTTAAAAAAATTCTTTTATTACCAATCGCGTATGCAAAATATATGTTAGATATCCTATTTCTAGATAATACAGATTAAGGAAAGTCTAGTTCGCGCTCTAACGCGGTTTCATACCAAATTGGTGCGAAATCAAACTTTAGCGCAACGAGAAATTGTATCAAATGGCGGTTCCTCAATTATGTTTTAATTTTTATTAAGGACCCCGAGATGCAATCGTTTGACGTTGGTTTGATTGGTTTGTCAAACGGCACTGTTCAGTTTCACTGTCACTTCATTGTCAAACAAAACAAAATTAAGTTATTCCATCAAACGAGTATCAAACCCGTAAATGTTTGACAAACCGTTCAAACGAGCTTTGTAGACGATCAAATTTGTTTGACTCAAACCAAAATTTACGTGTTTGAGTCATCGTCTCGGAGGCGCTTTACACTTAGAATTACAATTACTATACGCCTGTTTAGTATTAATGTAAGTTTTTATAATGAAAAATTGAAACATATATTAATATGTTTCAATTTTTCATTATAAAAAAACTGTTGTGATTTGTATAAATTGTATAGTCTTTGATAAACTTTATGTACATTCTGTGCCGTCTAGCGCCATCTCTTAGAATTGTTAGAATCTTATTGTGTATCCGCGTCTATACAAGTGCCATGGCACTAGGTACTTCCGCAAAAATATTCGAGTAAAAACATAATATAAGTGGCTTTTGGATTTAATTGTATTGCAAACAGCTATGCAAATATGGTATAGCTGTAAGTTTTCTAAATGAATAGAGTTAATTGTTTGTTTATACAAAATGTATTTCTAGTTATAAGTAATGTTTGTTTACCTCTTTGTGTGTAAGTACACAGTGGCGAAGCGTGAGATTCGCGGAATAGTAAGCCGCGTAAGAAAATATCTATTAGGATACAGAACAACAATACTTAGTTTTTATTGTGTTTAGCGCCATATGAACCTTACTCTCCTTAAAATAATGACTAATATTTTGTGTTTTTTGTTTGTTTTTATTTCTATGAATATAAGGTTCATTTTATCCATACAAGCTGGTAAATTAATAATGACTTTTTATTAAGCTATTGCATAGCTTTCATCATTTCAGCTTTGAGCGCGGCGACCGAATAAAGAAATTCCGTTACGAAAATAAAACTAACATTCCCCACCCCGACCGGCACAGCGGTGCGGCGTTGAAGGCCGTGCATCGTCCAACGTCGTTTCAGTTCGGCAGACTTCGGCACGGTGTTTGTGTGCGTGCGACTAGACGTATGCGTGTAGACTTACTATGCAATAGCTTTACCGCGGCACTCCCCGAGTGCCACACGTATTTTTTTTATTAATCCCAGCGGATCTCGTGCATCCAACGGAATTGTTTTGTCACGAGGTGTCATCGCACTTAATCGCGTTTTGTTTAAGAGCCCTATTACAAATCTGCACTCTGCGAGATCAGGTATTTGAAGCGTTCCCGACATTTCGCATTTTGTTGAAATTTTGCAGTTGTATTTATCGTTTTTATAGAAATATATAAATAAATTCATGATTTTTATCTGGTATAAATTTTGCTTAATAATATTATCGTAGATAGGAGTAATTCACAGTTAAAGCGATTTTCGAAGTATTTTTTGCTTAGAATAAGATTTTTTTCTATATTAAATCAAAGATATTTCAAAATTCTAAGGCCGCTACGAACTATACAACTATATAGGAGATAAAATTATCATTTTATTATTTCATTTGCTTAGATCAGTAGTTCAATCCAGGAGCTCAAAAAAGTGCTTTCGCGCATTTTATGAAAAAGTTAAGCAAAATTTACAAAAGCGACGCCGCTACGAACTAGGCCAATAGCTATTCTGCACTATTCAATGTGTCAAAATTGTTAATGTATCTTTGTTTCTGCGATCAAGAACGCCATAATTGGCCATTTTAAGCAAAAATCACAGTCGAGATGTAATATGCCTCTTAAGTGCTGTATTTTAAAAATAAACATGTATTATAAAAAACCAATATCCTTATGAATTATTATAAGCCAGCTTTGTATGGACACCTCGCCTGTGGTGTGTACATAATGCCGGCTTGTATGGACACCTCGCCTGTGGTGTGTACATAATGCCGGCTTGTATGGACACCTCGCCTTGGGTGTGTACATAATGCCGGCTTGTATGGACACCTCGCCTGTGGTGTGTACATAATGCCGGCTTGTATGGACACCTCGCCTGTGGTGTGTACATAATGCCGGCTTGTATGTACACCTCGCCTGTGGTGTGTACATAATGCCGGCTTGTATGGACACCTCGCCTGTGGTGTGTACATAATTATATTTAAATTGTCGAAAGAAATAATACAAAATCTTAAGAAGATTCTGAAGGTCGACTCTGCTAAATAATACAGTTACAATTCAATAACGATATGATAAAACTGCAAAATGGTATTCTCATAAACGTCAACCCAACGTCAAATCCGTTTTATTGATCCAAACTTAAAATATCAGTTTATTATCAAGATTTTTTTAATGAGAATATTATATTTCGATTTCTTTTTGTGAGATATTTCATTTTGCTTTCTTTGACCCCTGACGAAAACAGAGGGGTGTTATAAGTTTGACGTGTATGTCTGTGTATCTGTCCGTGGCACCATAGCTCCCAAACGGATTAACCGATTTGGACCTAGTTTTTTTGGTTGATAGTTGACATGATCAATTAGTGAATATGTAATTAGCTATAAATCATCATCATCAGCTCGCTCACTGTTTGACAATACGGGGGTTATTTAAAATGTATAATTTTGTTGTGAAACTGTTTTATCTTAAGATTTAAGTAGCAGAATCCACCTACTTACATTACATGACATTACATTTTAAATCTCAAATACACACCAGATTTGAACTAATAAACGCAATATATTTTTACGCAATAGTTTTGAACGCAAAGTCTAACCCGGACAAAATGTGACTACCGCACACACAGGACCGCACACACAGGACCGCACACACAGGACCGCACACACAGGACCGCACACACAGGACCGCACACACAGGACCGTGGGTGAACCGTTTCGTGAACGTATAAAACCAACTGAGCAGAAATTCTTCACGTCTCTATAACGCGCGCTTAAATCGTTTTAGTTTTCCGGTAACTTAGGTCCAGTAAATAAGGTTGATGTGTGTTTTGACTTGAATTAGTTTTAGTTCTAAATGAGGTCTTTTAGAAAGTTAATTTGAAATGTTACTTTTATTTACTTTCTTATATATTAAATTCTCGTGTAACAGTGTTTGTTAGAGAGCTCCTCCGGAACGGCTCGACCAATTTTTATAAAATTAGATTTAAAAAAAAATTCAGGTCTATTCGATATGTATGAGAATTGGATGTCAGCTATTTTTCATACCCCTAAATGATAAGGGTGGCCCAACACAATACAAATACTTTATTTTATTGATATAATATGGAAGTAAGTAGGTGTAAGTAGTAGGTGTAGGTGGTGGTAGTAGGTGCAGGTTATAGGTGTAGATAGCATGTGTAAGTAGGTGTAAGTAGTAGGTGTATATGGGGTAGTAGGTGCAGGTTATAGGTGTAGATAGCATGTGTAAGTAGTAGGTGTAGAAGGTAGTAGTAGGTGCAGGTTGTAGGTGTAGATAGCATGTCTAAGTAGGTGTAAGTAGTAGGTGTAGATGGTAGTAGTAGGTGCAGGTTGTAGGTATAGATAGCATGTGTAAGTAAGTGTAAGTAGTAGGTGTAGAAGGTAGTGGTAGGTGCAGGTCTACTACCTGCATGTAGATAGCATGTGTAAGTAGGTGTGGGTAGTATTTAGTTAATTAGTTTAGTAGTTTTGCGTGAAAGTGTAACAAACATCCATCCATCCTAACCAACTTTCACATATTTAATAGCAGGGTAGTAATTGTCGTATGTGTGTCATGAAACCTTTCTATGGCTGGAACATTTGTAAGGCGAAGTTTATGTAGTGATATGATTACTGTCAAGCGTCCGTCCACTGATCAAGTTATGTAAAGTGCCTCGGAGATTCCCGGAGCGAGCTCAGATTACGATATTAATATTTTATTATAATATCGTACTTGAACATATTAAGCTCATATTACCTATGTATAAAGTCATATAGCCTTCGATGCATATGTTAACATATTACATTACATATAACACAAGTTCCAATGAGTCAGATAATGGAGTACGTAGGTAACAATGAAAAACTTAAGTGCGATTGTCCAGTTTGTGTGTTGATTTGTGTGCAGTTTGACAAAATTTAAAATTTTGGTTTTTTTTTTTAAATACATTCATAAATAATTAGGCATAACAACTTGATAAAAGAAAAAAAATTGAATTTTTTGATTAACAGAAGTTGAGTGTATCGCATAGGTAACTCAAAAAATCGTCTTATCGACTATTCTAATGATACCCCACACTATGGGATAGACGGGAGAAAAAACGTAAACCCAGGTAGGTAGCCCAAAAAATATTAATCTTGATTTTATTTTACCACTTTGTCGACGTGGTAAATACACATATCCATACAAAGTTTCATCTTTCTAGCACTAACCGTTTGGACGGTAAGCCGAATACAGACGGACATGACGTAACCATAAGGGTTCCGAGACGTGAACTACGGAACCCTAAAAATCACTAAAAACGACCACAAAACAAGACTTACAACTTTTTAAATTAAAATACAAATCTCTACAGTTTTCAATGCTGTGGGAACATCCTGAAAAGTGCAATTCGGCTTTTTGTCATGAAATACACGACCAAAAGGTCAATAAAAGGTTTTCTCAGGCAGTTTTGTGAGTTTATCGACGTTAGGCTCAATTATAGGTCGGCAAACGGTTCAATAATAACAGGGCGAGAGAAATTTCAACAATAACTGAAGGGTCCTTGGGGTGAGCATTATCACTTTATTTGTAGAAACTGTCCCGAAATTTATCAACTGACTAGCTGGGGTTCGCAACTTCGTTTGCGTAGAACTAAGGAAAACGGAACCCTATTTTTGTAAACGGAACCATAAGATAAAAGTAGCCTAAGTTACGTCTTATAACATCAGCTATCTGCCAGTAAAAGTCCCATGAAAATTCAAAATGTAGTTTCAGAGATTAGCCGGAACAAGCAGACAGAAAAACAAAATTTAAAAAATGGATTTTTATATGCATTTAGTGAAAAACTGTTAATTTAAATAATATAATAACAACGACCTAGAACAGTTGTTTTTCATAATGGCAATATAATATATTCTTTGATAATGGTACATTTGGTACAGCCACAAGATTTAATAATGGTACATTTGGTACAACAACATAGTTTTAAAAGAATACTTTTTTTATTAGTCTATAGATATTAACCAATAGAATATTAGGTTAGAGTGTTTGTATTACATTAAGTGAATTGATAATTCTAGTAATAAGCTTATGATGATATGAATGGTCAATGTATAGTGAATAGCGTTTTATATGAAATACAAAATGTTAACTGTTTAAACTAACCTATATAATATGTGTTTGTCAATTATTGTGCCTTTTTTTATTGGCAACAACAGTCGTGTAATTTTACATTACACTGTGTAACTTGTATTTCTCGTCTTTGTTCATGAATTTTATATTGTATTATTTTTGTAATAAATAAACCCTTAAACATTTTTTGGAACAGAATCTACACGCTTACGAGACTTTTGTTGTTAACATTACTTAGAAAAGGCGCATATCTATATGGATCGTAGGATCCAATTCTTTTTGGACTCGTCTAAACCGAAAGTGCGCCTTCCAATATTCGGAGCGATCGAGACTATGGCGATTGTTCGGGCGCGGCGGAGCGTGACGAAGTCGCTGTTTCAAACTTTAATCAAAGGATACCCGCTGCAGATTATTTTTCTGTCGAAAAATCACAAGCCTAGAGATAAATCAGCATACTCGCTATATTTGACACAGCTATTTTTAGGGTTCCGTACCAAAAGTGTCAAAACGGGACCCTACTACTGAGACTTCGCTGTCTGTCTGTCCGTCCGTCTGTAACTAGGAGGTATCTCTTTAATCGTGACAATTGAAAAATTTCACAGATAAATATTTAAAGGAGGCCCCCATACAACAAACGTGTTTTTTTTTTGCCGTTTTGTACGGAACCCTACGAACGCGAGTTCGAATCGCACTTGGCCGGTTTTTTTCTAAAACCTTCTTCGTACAAGTTAAAAGCACCGTGAGAGCTGACATTACTTTCGCCTGAATAGTACCCGAACGACACCCAAAATTTTAAAAGGTAGAAAGTTAACTTGATAAGATTATAAATATTTCACAGCAGCTATTCGAGTATATTATATTATAATCTTGTACATTGTTTTGTTTAATTACATCTGTTACGACAAGTATCATTATAAACTACGATAACTTTCAGAAATACATGCAATGGCATTAGAAATATAATAATATACGTAATTAAAATATTTTATCCCACAAAAACCTGCGGGGTGCTCGCAATAGTTTTGCAGTTATGTTTCATGCTGAGTATTTTGGACAAGGGTTCGAAAGGTTGTTATTACTCGGCGAAATTTTGTGTAAAACCATAAAGGCCGGTGGCGATGCCCGCTGCTAAATATGCTAAACAGTCGAATAATTTGTGTACCGCCCGAATTGTGGACTGCCCAGCTACATTGCTGTCCAGTATTACCGCGTGTTCCGCGCGACGTAAATTTAATAAAGTACGCAAGTTTAGATTCAGCAGGTTTCGAGTTTTGCCTATTACCCTAAAAGTTGTTTGCACCGAAAAGCTGACAACATTTTGTATTAAACCTAAGAGCAATGTTACTGAAATTACAAATTTTAACATAAGTATACCGAATACACTTTTAAGGGTTGCGTGCAATAAACTGTAAAAGTACTAAAAATAAATAATACAAAACTACAAAAATTACAAATAAAGTTACTAATATTACTTGCGTGAGATACACTTGCTCCGTCCCATGTCCGGGGCACCTCGAGTTTTGCAGGTGCAGCCGCCAATCAGGCGGAGAACCTTAGCGGGGATCTCATATTTTAACCGTTTGGGGTTGAAACCTTATGCACATGTGGTCCGGGTGCACACAAAATTTTCAGAGATATTTCAAAAAAACTCATTGAGGTCACCCGAGACCCCAGAACCGGCACCAATCTGGCCCAAAGAGTGAGTATCGCATTCCAGCGAGGAAACTTTCTGAGCCTTCTGGGTACTCTGCCTGGTGGATCCCCACCAGACCCGGGAGTAGCTTCTTTTTGTTGTAGCTATTTTTTTTGTAATTCCATACAATGTTTTCAAAACTGAGGATGGGCTACATGACATACATATTTCGACCGGAAAATATTCATTTAAGAAAAAGTTTCACTTCACGATTTCCGAAGATTTTGAGAATGTTGACGAATTTTAAATGTGAGCTTTATGTATTCTCCGTTGAACATAAAGAATACTCGTAAAAAAAAGCTGTTGTAGTCTGTAAAGTCGGTTTACTGACGATAGTTGAACGTGACAACGTCAACAACAACAACAACAATAAAAACAACAACAACAATAATAATAATAATAAAATAATAATGAGGTACCAGCAATGCGAGGTAACGCTTGAACTTGGTAACAGTAACAGGTAACGGTACTTGGTAACAGTACTTGGTAACGCATGAGTCATGTTATTTCGTGCGTGCAGCCGGCTCCATCGAATTATAAGACGTTATCACATCAATCAAAAATTCGATACGTCAATTAGTTTCCAAGATATTAAGTTTTAAAGTAGGAGACGGTGATAATCAGAAATCGAACAATATCTTTTCAAGCAATTTTAAAAAAATATTTATAATTTAGTATTTTGTTATTTAGAAAATTTACTAATTTCGAATAATATAGAACAGATCTGCTGTAAGCTGCTTACGGCAAATCCACCACCAAACACAGATTTCCTTTAACTAAAAGTCACTAGTGTGAACACGATCGGAGATCTGATTCCACGTATAAATTGCTATCCGCTTGCTGATTCAATTGTAACCTTGTGTAGGTCGTGATAGGGATCACATTAGAAGGAAACTTGGTGAATTGGTACAAACGGCGTAGGTATTTTATTCAGCGATAAAGTTAGCTAATTATTATTTTTAAGACACAACTATTATGGATGAAATAAAATAATATCCGCCTTTTGTAAATATAAACCACTACAATCAAAATATTATGTTCATAGTGCAGTGCACACATGGTAGAAGTTAAACCTTCAAAGATAATAATATCTCATTATTGTCTTATCCGACTACGGCGAATCCAAAAGGAAGGGTAATGATTTTGGTAGTATATGATATATGTATGCAATAATATGTTTGTTCAAGGTGTTAATAGATTCGTTGTAATGGTCCGAGTAACATAGGCTACATACTACATACGTGTTGGTGCTCAAGCCGGGGGTCGCGGGTTCGAATCCCGGCGAAGGAACAAAAAGTTTTTCTGTGTTTCTGGGTCATGGATGTTTATTAAATATGTGTATTATTATAATAAAAATCTTAAATATATGTATAGTATTGAAGTATTAAATACACTTCTCGTTTTCTGGTACCTGTAACACAAGTTCAACGGATACTTAGCACGGGGCCAGATTGACGTGGTATGAAGCGTCCATAGATATATATTTGTATTTATTTATTTATTTATACTTTGCGTAGTCGGGTTATAGTTTTTAACTTTTGATCATTACTGTTAGTCTTTCGTTTCATCGAATTTCAAATCACAATGATGCTAAGAAAGTTACGATTTTTTCTACAAAGCTAATAGCGAAGGCATGAAAAGGATAAGCACTGTTTTAACTGAATTGTGAATCTTGAGAGGTTTATAGTGGAAAGTCTAAAAACACTTTATCTAATCCACCCTTTACGGAAGGTCAATTGATACTAAGGCTTAAACGCCGAGAAAGTTTTTTTCATTCTATCCCATCGTATTGGGTATATATTATATTTTAAACAAAATCGGACAACTTCTTTTGAACAAATTCTTTTGAAGTAATTTAAAGAAAATCTTGCACTTTATTAGCTACGGAACCCTCCTTAGACATGTCCCGATACGTGATCTTGGTTATGTTAGGTTATTAATTTCCATCTGTCTTTTTCATATAAAAAGATGACAGCAGAGGAACATTAAGAAAGTGGTTGTACTGTAAATTTTTGTCACTTATTTCAAAGTAGCAAAAATTTATGATTTTAGCACAATATATACAAAATAAACGCCACCCTCACCCCGGAGGGTCCAATTTGACAAAACGTCAAAATTTCCTCCCGTTTATGAATGAAAGTAAATTATGATAATTTCAACAAATTGCCATGAATCATAATTTAAAAACGTCGCTACACGGCGACATCAAACGTAGCTCGGCAAAGTGGGTAATTAAAATGGTTTAGGCAGACTAAAATTGTCCTCCACTTTGTGTGTTTCAAATTGTAGTCAATATAAAATTCAATATATTCTCGTGGATATTTTTCGCAAGATAAATTTGTTACTGTAATAACAATAACCATCCACTTATGTTCTAGTACCTTCATCATTGTATTTTCATACTAATTTATATCATAGCCAATTCTTATTGAAAAATGTTTCTCATAAAAACTTACATCATTAGTAATATTTTTATTTATCATTATAGTAATAATAATAATATCTAAGGACGCTTCCACACCACGTCAATCTGGTCCTGTACTAAGTATCCAAAGAACTAGTATCATAGTTAATACTTTTATACTATACACATATTTAAGGTTTATGTATGCATATATTTTATACACACCCAAGAGCCAGGAACACAGAAAAACTTTTGTCCCTTCGGCGGGATTCGAACTCGTGACCTCCGGCTTAAGCGCCGACGCGCCAACCACTGAGCCACGGAGGTCGTCTGGTCTAGTGAGTATGTAAATGTATTTCACAGAATAAAATTCATTGTTACCTAACATAATAAATTTCGAGTAGCAATTGTGGCTCATAATATCTCTACAACTTTCTACATTCAACAGCTAACAATAATATCTGAATTCTGAATACAAATTTGTTGAGCACGCCTAAATCACATTCGACTTAATATTCCATTGATTTTCATTAACGTCCTACAAACCTTTGCATCAAAGACAAAATTAGTTAGTGACGTGTAAAAATAAACATGAAATCATTTTTTTAATATATTACATCTATGCATGAAATGATAAATAAGAAAGTGTCCGTAGAAACAGAAAATATGTATAGTCCGATTAGACTACAAACTGATTTTCGTGTCAAATGGAGATATTGATCCTACAACCTTGTGTGATAGTGTTTACGTATAAGGCTGGGACTTATTGCCCGGAGTCCGGAAGGCCGGGGAAAATTTAGAGCAGTAAAACCCTGCGCTAATACAAAAACCTAAAACTTAGGCCTTTGCATCCGTTATTGGATGATTTATACAGTATTCTCCGAACGAAGTAACTACTCTTGAAAAACTATAGTGCCTGGGACAGTTGGTTTTTTAAATGTCGTATGATTGCCATACCACAAACGGCATTCTCACAACACAGTCAGCCTAGTCCAGCGGAATGAAGGACGTCTGGGGACAACCATGTGCGGGTTTCCTCACGTTGTTTTCTATCACTGTTAGAGCGTCCGTATAATGTCCGTCCGTATACTTGAAATCTGAAAAAGTCTCATTGGTACACGCCACAACCTGGGAATTGAACCTGCACTCTCTCGAGTGCGAATCAAACGGTCTACCCACTAGACCACGGAGCTCTTGCTAATAAAATAGAGTTGAAAATCAAACACACAAGTGTCAAGTCAAATGTCAATGTCAAGAATTGCACGAGAATTGTGCGAACGGAGGAGTATGAAATTTGTTACAATTAAAGTTTATGTGGAAGTAGGTGTACAAAAAGCATAAACTTATAATATTTTAAAGCTATGCTTAGAAATACATAAAATGAATACAAATAACAACTTACACTACCGTGCGTTTAGAAACAGTTATGATGTCTGTCGATCTGTCACAAAATTTACATTTTGTTTCTGGTCTTCTTAAAAACGCACGAATCGCGACCAATTCGTATGTAATAGTTGTGTCGACGACGCACGAACCGCGACCAGTACATATTCTATTTATAGTTAAAAATGTATTATTTTTTAAAATGCTGTTCCAAATATCGCCCCACATCGCATTATTTCAAATAGCCCCATCTTACAGTACAAGTTTTCCGTTCGTCATTAACTCTGTACCTACTAAGGGCATGCCATAAAAAACGGACTTAATGGGTAATTACGTGGTATTTGACGTTTCCGAACGACACCTTCATGCACGTTTATTCCTCTCAGCGACAACCAAACCAGGATGAATCCAGTCAGAACGAAATGTCGTTGTAATACAAAAAAGAACTAGGCACTTTAGGATTGACTGAATTGCCTGGAAGCTGGTTTTTAAAAAAATCACAATACGGCCCCGGACCTTTTTTCTATCTAAGTGGCATAAAACATAAAGTTAAAACTAAAAATTATAAAATTAATTATTATGGGTGAATTTCGACCACAGAGTGACCTCTAATAATCCCAAATATACTTCGCATTGTCTGGTACCCGTAACACAAGCTTTTTGAATACTTAGCACGGGACCAGATTGACGTGGTGTGAAAGTGTTCATACGTATAATGACATCACTGAGGCGGTCACCCATCCATCGTCGCACACACCTCGCGTCGCTTAACAGTTATGTTCAACTATTAATTAGTTGTAATCGATTGAACCACTTCCCGCTGACTGATCATAGTCTTGATCCAATTGCGAGTAATAGTCTCTAATGAATTCTATTACAATGCGGCTGTCAATTAATGTGATGAATCTCCTTTATTAGCAGATGACGAGCCTTAGAGATGTGTAACAGTATATATAAAAGGCAAAGCTAATTGACTGATGTATCAACGCACAGGCCAACAAACCCGTAAGTCTAGAAATTTGTAATTTTGCACAGGTATTTCTCATATGACGTAGGCATCCTCTAAGGAAGGATTTTTCAAAATTCAACCCCAAGGGGGTAAATAGGGATAAGCGTTTGTATGAAACTTTTTATTCCTGGGCAAATTTACATGATATTTCGTATGAATTGAGCACGGTAAAAATAATAAGTTAAGTATTTCAGCGTTTTCTAAAATTCAGCCCCTAGGTGGGTAAAATAGGGGATCAAAGTTCAAAACCTCATATCTTTGCACGCGGGCGAAGCCGCGGGCAATTAATGCTAGTTCTTTAAAAGATGTTTGTAAATTCTATTACAATACAGCTTACCAGTGGCGAAGGCTGGTTCTCCTTCGTATTGTCTCCTCAAAGGGAAGCTCTAGCCTATAATAGGTAAGGATTTGTATGGGGGTCTTCAAAAGGTAAGTGGAAAGTGAAGTCGATAGGAATGGAGTTGTAGGAACCCCACGCCACTGCAGCTTACTACAACTGCTAGTTAACTGTAAGTACAGAGGAGAACGAGCTTTGCTCGAAGTTCTAGTAGTACAGAAAAAAAAACAGATGACGATAAGTATTAAACAAAAATAATCACAGAACATATTAGTCTGACCGCAACTCGAACCCGAGATACAGATTTGCCAACAGCGCAAAAAGTACAAGAGTACAACTCATACGTAGCTGAGCTACGAGCTTTGACTATTAGGAAGCAAAATAACTCATATACATCATAAAATAAATACTCAAAAATTCATGGTTTTCCTGGGATAAGAGCCAGCCAAATCGATTTTCATCCCTGAAACGCCCTGCGTTATATATTTCATGGATTCCGAGATTCAGATTATAAATATGTCAAGTGGTTTAGATCTTAACTCTGAATTGACTGACAGTCAATAGTATGGAAGTATAATCGGCGAGAACACTATCGCCATCTTGATTGGTGTTGATAGAATCCGGTCTGCGATCTTGCGCGTTCGGTTTGGTGAGGGTGGGGATCATGTTTTCCCTCCAAGGGACGATCACGGAACACTAAACTATCAGCCGTCGTGGCGAGAGGTTCGGATCGGGAACTGTCGGTATTCTTGTTAAAAAGTGATAATGATGAAAATAAGTGCAAAGTAGTGTGAAATAAGTGCAGAGTCGTTATTATTTTAATAGACAGTGAAAAGTGATTAAAATAGTGTGAAGTGTTTAGTTTTATTACTATTTGTTTCTTGTCTTTTCATTTTGAAACCAAACTACCCCCGTTGTGCCCTCATTCAGCTCACTTTTAAGTTTGAGAGCTGAGAGTACTTTAAAATAGTACGATAATTGAGGCATGTTTATTCCCCTGTCTTCGTCAAATACATATACAAGAATTGCTCGTTTAAAGTACAAGATAGACGCTGTTGGTAAAATTGAGCAGTTGCAGGTCACTTGGCATATGTAAAACACTACGTAAGATGTTTTTCATAAAAGCAAATCGCTGATATGGTTACAGACGAAATTCTTCTGAAACGACGAGATCTGTTCAAGCCACTAATGTCGGCCAAATTCCAACTCGATCAATGAGTTTATTTCTTCCTGAAAGAATTGATGGTGCCTCTTAAGTTTTACCGCAAGGGAACTATAATACTGGGGCCACAGTAACGATAAGGCGTTGGTTACCGCGATATTTTACCTTTGAATTAAGTCCACCTACAGCGCTTAAACTTTTTTCTTCTTTATGTTGCCTTTGCTACTGTTACTGACTGAGTATTGACCTATCAACACGCAGCTCTAACTTCTGAATGAAGTGCGCTGTAGTTTAGAGCGCATATTCTCCAAAACTTATCTTCAAAAGGAAAGAGGTCGGTTTTAAAGATTGCATGAAGAAGTTACAATATTTTTCTGTATTTAAGAAAGAAAAGAAAGAAAAAAAAAATATTTTCAGTTCACAAAGGACACAAATATTAGGTCTTTACATATAAAATTGGCGTTTTGTCGTACTGGCCACTTTGATCTCAAATATATCTTCTTTGGTTAGGAATTCCAATTTCAAAATACCGCTATTTATATGCATTTGTGTTTCGAAAACCTTAATTCATTTGTTTTTTCCTCTTTTAGTTTTTTCTTTGCGTCACTCTGTTTACAAAATGGAAAACTTGAAATATCGTATTATTTTCGAGTACGAGTTCCACCGTGGCACCAGTGCTGCAGAAACGGCTCGAAGGATTAATGATGTGGATGGCGGCGGTGTCGCAAAATAAAACAAAGTATGTTTTTGGTTCCAACGTTTTCGTTCTGGAAATTTCGACCTGCAGAACAAGCCCCATGGATGGCCGAAGACCAAAGTTGATAATGAAGAATTGAAGGCTATTGTGGATCCATCGCAAACCACCATGTTAGCTGCAGGCTGAAGTGTTAGTGATAAAACTGTTTTAATCCACTTGAAGCAAATTGAGAAGGTGAAAAAGCTTGAAAGGTGGGTACCTCATCAATTGAGGGCAGCAAACCGACAAACGCGCTCTCCAACCACGACACAACAACGCGGTACAATCAATTTGATGTATCCTTAACGCGACTATAAACGGCGTTTAGTGTGGCCCCACGATCACATCCAATAAAACCAGTTCACCCTTCACCAATTCCACAATTGGCCCGAACTCAAACAAAAGAAATAATTCAGATGAGCCATAATAGCTGGTCGCTATTAGCTCTCGTATTTTATTTTCTTTTGAAACGGGAGGCTACGTTTGAGGGTTTTTTGGCTCGGCTTTAATTAAAACAAGTCTATTACTTATTGGCTGGACAGATTCGCCAAATGTTCTAATTGAAATGACGTGGGGCTTTCGTTTCAAAGCGAAAAGTGGTATTGATTTGTGATAAATCTCAAGTCTTATTTCATTATACTAGACTAGCTTTTGCCCGTAGCTCCACTCGCAGCAAGTTTTTTTTGTTTCTGTTGTGACAGATTAGCTAACGTCAACATGTCACAAAAATATAATACGCCTATTGTATCTATCAAATATGTGTGTTATAATCTGAGGCATATGTAAGGTGTGTTAAAAATAATGCTTAGAAATACATAAAACTAATATAGTGTGTTATTTATATTAGTTTTATGTATTTCTAAGCATTATTTTTTAAAATATGTTAGCTTTCTGCACACCTTCCTTCATATAAACTTTAACTGTGCTAAATATCATACTCCACCATTCGCCCAATTCTCATAAAACTGTACTCGAAGTTTTTTCTTCACGTATTAATATTTATAATTATACGCATGTTAAATTATACACATCCGTGACCCAGAAACATTGAACACGTTTTGTTCCCTCGGCGGGATTTGAACGTGCTACCGGCTTGAAGGCCGACGCGCTAACCACAGAGTCATAGAGGTCGTAGATTAGATACTTATGATTAAACTTGCGAAAAAACAATCAAATTTTGGGTGTGAAAAAACCGAATATTGAATACTAAATTAACAAGTTGGCGAAAGACAAGTTACAAAAAATTTCAAATCTGGTGACTAATTAATACCAGTTTTTTTCACTGAATATTCCAAACTGGCAGACAGATATTATTTTAGCGTTATTATTTAATTTAAGAATAGGCATATATATTTTCCCTGATATAGGTAATTAAAATAACATAATAAGCAGCAAAACGAGCGCACACAAACAAAACGTAAAGAAACGTACAAAATTCCCATTTTTATTTTTTCTCGGTTTCGGGGATATTGTGTAGATTCATTTTAAAATTTAAAAATGGCGAATATTTATTATGCTGTAAAATTGATACGGGTGTCGTCTTCGAGGTTTTTAGGGGTGCTTAATATAAAATGGATATCCATATTTTTAATAAAATGATCTAGGTGTTCTTTTCTAGGTTTAGGGAATGATAATTACAAAAAAAAAATGAAATTTCAAAATTCCGGATATGTTTAATTTATGTAAAATCTCAATAATGGTGCGTCCTACTGAAAAAATAATGAAAATTTCTTCTCACTTAGAAACCCCGCAACTACATATTTTCTTCATGATGGGATAAAAAGATGTTTGAAAATCCTGAATTTTCCAATATTTCTATAGCTTTATTCATCGTTCGTATCTCAAAGTAGAGCATTGCTATATATTTTTTTCTGTAATAGCTTCTATCTCGAGAACAGGTAATCCTGCTGAAAAAATAATGAAAATTTCGTCCCCAAGTAACCCCGTAACCACGTATTTTCATTATGATAAGAGTTTTTTTTTTAATCTAGAATTTCCAAAAAATTCTACAGCTTACATAGCTGGAACTACATAACATACTGTGTTAAAAATCATCAATCCTAATCAGCATGCGCCACAACTTTTAAATTTGTACTCATGTCATTTTAACGAAGAATTAACATTCTCCATTTTGGAAATAGAAATTGAAAGACAATTTTATAATCAGCAGGGTCCAGAAACCTATAAAAGGACACCCATATTAATTTTAATAAAAAAATGTACGCCATTTTGGAATTTCAAAATGGATTTAATTTTTATATTATTCTGCACCCCAACAACCTTGGAAACGACACCCATACCAAAAGAAAAACAAACTCCAACAGTATCCAAAAATGCGATTTTCCGTAGCCTGCAAATTGAATTTTTAGAAATCATTAATTTTTCAACCCAATCTGGTTTTATAGCTGCTTACATCGTATAATAGTCACCAATTCGGAAATTAAGTCGCCAACTTATAAATTTCGGTGCTAATTTGGATTAAATTTAGCCACCTTTTATCTGCCGATTTTTTTATTTTTTATCACCTGGGCGATTTCGCCAATTTAGTAATTAAGTCGCCAACATATTAATTCGCTGCCAAATTCAGTAATACAGTATGCTCATGTGCAGTCGCCTACTTATTTTTTGGTCGCAAGATTAATTATATCCCTTATCATAATACCGTGCAGTACAGACAAAAAATACACTCTGTATCATACACTATGTACATCATTCGTTTGTGCTGCTAAAAAAGAACAAATTTTGAAAAGAAATTCGGAAAACTTAAGGAAATTGTTTCATTGGTTCATATTTTTACAAATGTATGAAGCTAATTGCTCAAATCCATTTAGGTAAACATATTATACGATTATTTATAAATAATAAATAATCGTGGACGATCAATCAGAATCAATATGCGCGTAATTAAATCAGCGTGACGTGGATTGGTGACGTCACGCAGTCACGGCCGCCGTGCCATGTTTGCGCTTTTCCACGCGTCACGCTGTCAGTCCGAATGACACACAAAATGTAAATTATTGGTGTGGTTTAAATATTAATTTTATTTCTCATTACATTGGATCGAAATGCTCTCAACTTCCAGATGATCAGTGGTTTCACAAAACATAAACATATTACTAGGTATTTCCTGCGACATTGTACGTGCAAAACGAAATCACGCGAGAACCTTACATTTTGCTGCAATAAAAGGTAGCCTATGTATTAAATCCAAAGTCAAAACTACGACCATACCAAATTTGATCAAATTCCATTCAGTGGTTTTTGTGTGAAAGAGCAACAAACATCCGTATCCTACATACACACATTCGCGTTTATAATATTATTAAGGATGTTGAAACATACAAAGTAAATCACCTTAATCAGTACCAAGTGAAAAATTAAATTCAACATTAATATTTAGGTTTTCAGATTAGCCGAAAAGATAGACACACGTTTTAGTATAAATTGCTTTAGGGAAAATTCTACTTATCGACTAATTACTAACATTAATTAGTGAGAGATATTTTATAATAAGTATCAAAGAGCGTATTTGCGTGTTTCCTCATTGTCGCTCGACACGAGCAGTGACAAATTTTCCGAATAAGCTATCCGACACTTAAAGGACTGTGAAACAGCCCTTAGTCCGATTGCAAAGATACTAGGACAAAGTCGCCGGCATTAGCTAGTTAAAACCCCTCGATGTACCCCAGTTAAGTCGCGCCTGTTTATTTATTCACAATCATAAAATACCCCGAGTTTGTGCTGCCTCAGCGATTTAACCCTTCTTACGTATTTAATCCTAAAAGATTCCAGTAATTTCTACACCCAAATTAATTATTAAATAATCCAAACAGATGTCGCCTTACGATGATTAAGCAAAATAAAGGTAGAGTTTAAAGGGCCTTCTTGATGACCTTAGTAGAGCCTCTATATTACAAATTGGCAAGGGCGCCCCCCACCCCCGTCCTCCCCCACCCTTGCCGATTCATAATACAACTTTAAAACTTTTAAAGATAAGACATATTCATTTTCTTGAGAACCACTCAATAGATACAATATAAAATTCTCGTGGAACTCTAATGTATAAACAGGCAAGTTAAATATGTTTAAGTTATTGTAATTCACTTATAAAAAGAAATATATCCAACTTGCTGTCCCGACACACGTTGTTCTGTCTTAACTATGAACTGGAATAAATAAATAACTACACACAACTAACACCTCCAACTACAAGCTACATCTGCACCTACCTACCCACTGGGGCTGGCCAATGTTTTTTAAATAAACCAAACATGTAAACTGAACGCAGCCATAAATATTTGACAGTTGGAAGTTCCATCGTCGTGTTTAGTATATTCCCCGCAATTTTTCCAATATTTCTCATCGTTTGAACCTTCCCTGAACTTCCGCAATTATTTCAAGAGCAAAAGGAGAGAGAGTAATTAGCCAAATCGGTTCTCGATTTTTAGCGAGACCTAGGAATCGCAATCCATTTATATATTCAACGGAAGGAAACGATGTAAAATGTTAAAGCAACTGAACGTACAAACTGACTTAACAGATGTTGATATTTTAATATTTTTAAAGTAGAGCCTCTTTAACTTTCTAACACATTGTAAAAGAAAATAACGAAAAAATGCTTATGTTGTTTTCTAGTTAAAAGCACAAAAAACCTAACTTGCGCTAACATACTTGTAAATCTCGTTTGTCAGTCTTACTCCATAAAAAATATTAAGCACATCCATCTATCGTCCACAAACACAGAAACCACATTATTCCCTCATTAGGCCGTCCGTGAGTCGGGAACAATATCGATATCGCCGGTCCCGGTTTATTCCCGAACTTTTTTTTATGTTCGTAACTGGAATTGCTCCGATTATTATATTAGTTCCGACTTCTCCGTCTTGATCCCCGAAGTTTAAGTGTTGTTTGTCGAATCGCTTTTTACGATTATCGAAGGAATTAGATTTATAAGCGAACGTGACGTGAGTCTCTTTATGAGAACACATTTCTTTTCTCAAAAGGACATTCATCAACGTCATCATCATCACTAACAACATCAGAGACCGACGCGAGTCTCTTATCAATGTTCGGCAAACTGCAGCTTATTGCGTTAGACATACTGCTACCCCCTTATTAATATAATAGCTTTTGCCCGCGGCTTCGCTTGCGTAAATAAAGTGTCCCACGGGAACACTGTACATTTTCGGGATAAACAGTAGCCTATATTTTATTCCAGAGCCTAAGCTACTACCATTCCAAATTTCATCAAAATGTGTTCAGTAGTTTTTGCGTGAAATCTATCCACACAAACCTTCACATGTATAATAGTATCAAGATAAGATTTTCTAGTGCAATGAAATGTTTCCTTAAAAACACTCATAAAAATTTATCCGTGTATCTAAAAGCTAAAACACTCACGCTTTACATTTACCAAAAATGTGTCTTAACTTAATTTCAACATATTATTAGGTCTTTACCTATTAAATTGCCGTTTTGTATGAAAAAATTTAAACGAATTTTTTCATGTATTTTTATTTGTATTAATCGAAGTAATCACCCATGCAATCAATGCATCTTTGCCAACGCAGTGGCAGTTTATTGATGCCCTTCTTAAAGAAATCAGCTGGACGGGAGGCAACAAATTCTTCAAAGGCATTTTGTACTGCCTCTCGGGTATTGAATGTTTTTCCCGCCAAGAAGTTATCCAAATTCTGAAAAAAATAGTAGTCTGTAGGCGCAAGGTCTGGTGAGTAGGGTGGATGACGGAGAGCTTCCGACCCCAGTTCTTGCAACTGGGAGACCGTCTGCTGTGCAGTATGAGGTCGCGCGTTGTCGTGCAGGAGCAGCGGAGACGAGCGATTGACCAATGCTGGTTGGAGATGTGCCAGCTTCTCCATTATTGTGTTCAGTTCTTCACGGTACATATCTGCAGTAATGCTCACCCCGTTTGGTAAGAAGCTGTGATGAATCACACCGGCGCTAGACAACCAAACAGTGATCATCACTTTTCTAGGGGTAAATTTAGGGCATTGTTTAGGTGCTGAACCAGGATCCAACCAACTTGCTGAGCGCTTGCGGTTATCAAACAGAATCCATTTTTCATAGCAGGTAACAATGCGGTTCTAAATTCCATCATTTGTGTGTCTCTTGAGCAGTGCAAGGCACGTCTCGACGCGTACTTCGAGCTGGCGATTATTGAGTTCGTGGGGCACCCCTTTGTCAAGCTTTTTTACCTTGCCAATTTGACGCAAATGGACCAATATTGTTTTGACGCTAACGTCAAAGACTGCTGCTAATTCAGCCGTAAATTGTGTATCATCAGCTTCCACAATCGCCTTTAATTCGTCATTGTCGACCAAAGTCTTCGGACGACCGCGAGGTTCATTTTTCAGGTCGAAATTTCCAGAACGGAAGCGAGCAAACCAATAACAGGTGGTGCGTTGATTTGTAGTGTTAGCTCCGTAAACGTCGTTGATGTTGCGTGCCGCTTGTGCCGCGTTGCTGCCACGACGGTACTCATATTCCATAATTACTCGAATTTTTAACGTATCCATGATGACGAAAAAGATTGAAATGCGATGAAAATATAACACTTATCAATAAACAAATGACTACTTTTGGAAAAAGAATTCCATGTTTTTAAAATAAAATTAATTTGAAATTAGAATTCTTAGCCAAACAAAATTATTTTGATTTGAAATGGCCAGTACTGCGGAACGGCAATTTCATAGATAAAGACCTATTAGAAAATGTTTCTGAACATCTGACTAGAATAATTGATGCTTAAGACAATTCATTTAAACTCTACTTGATGTTTTCCGCAGCTTCGTACGCACAAAAGTAAGCCCCGCGGGAATACATTTTATATAATACATTTTTGTATTTTACACATTTTTCCGTGATATAAAGTAGGTAGCCTTGTCCCCGTCCCCCGTCCCCCACTCCGTCCAAATTTCATCACAATTGGTCCAGTAGTTCAGGAGCCTTTCCAATGCAAACAAAGAAACAAATATTTTGCTCTTATATTAGAGTAGACTACACTCTACTTGATGTAATACGTAGTCACTCATCGCGTCGTAATACAGAGCCCTAACGACGCTATAAAGCAGATACATAAAACTAACTGTAATTCATGGCTTCGCCCGCATAAAAATGGACTGCACACCACGTTAGCCACGAACTTAGAGAGATTTCAGATGAAGAAACGGCACGCCTGGTATATTTCAGCTACTTTCATAGTAGAATGTCTTATGGCAAGTTTTATGGGGAAATGCTGCCGACATAAATTCAATATTTGTGCTGCAGAAGCGAGCTATTCGTGCTATTTATAAAATGTCCCCTTTTGAATCTCTGAGAGAAAAGTTTAAAGAAATACTGACCGTAGCTTTTCAGCATAGTTTGGATAATTTATTATACGTTAGAAAAAACTTAAACAATTTCAAGAAGAAAAGTGATAATTATTGTATCAACACTAGAAATAAGCATAAGCTAGATGTACTTGTGATAAGACTTAGCAAAGTAAGTAAATCTTTTGAGGGTTACGGGGTATACGCCTATACAATAGGATCGCAGAAAACGTTCAAAACCATTCTATTAAAAATTTTTAAAAAGTAGACAAATAACGTTTGTGTGGTAAAGCCTTTTATAAAGTAAATGATTTTGTTAACGATTGCACACCTTGGGAATGAAATGCTCCCCTGTAGGGCTGTCTCTATGTACTTTTGTCTTTTTTTATATTTAACATATCTATGTTATAAGAAAAATATATTTTACATTGTAAACTTAAATCTTTAAGTTTACAATGTAAAATATATTTTTCTTTCAAAAGAACAATTTTCCATCTTATTGCTAAAAGATGGCCCCGTGCGAGTTTATTACGCCGGTTCTTCTCGGCGGGTTAGGGTTGAACCGGTGGTTGCTTTTTCTGTTGACTTTCCAAAAAAAGCTTGTTAAGTTTTATTTAAAAATAAAATGTTTTCATTTAATTTCAACATTATAGCCTATGTCCTAGTCTAATGTAGCCTAGTGCAGTAGAAAATATATTCAGTAGTTTTTGTATAGAGGATTAAGAAACTTAGTAGTTAGTTAGTTGTAACTCTTTATAAATGAATAAAAATGTAAGTTTCACAAGAATATAAACTTTCATATTTATTTCGTTACAAGGCAAGTATTTTTTCCGTGACAGAGATTTCAAATTTAGCAGTTTTAAAGCCAAAATCGCCTAGTCAATATGTCCACTTTTTTTTCTCGTTTGCCAGTCTCAAACCATAAAAAACAACCAAGTGCGAGTCGGACTCGTGCAATAAGTGTTCCGTACCATTATTTATACAACTATTAATGTCAATATCGAGCACTAGTATTAATATCTAGCAAAAACAGTGAAAGAATTAAGTCTTTGTATGGAGCCCCCTCAAATATTTACCTTATTTTATTTGACTATTTATTTTTGAAGAGAATATACAACAGAAATACATCATTTGTGAAAAATTCAACTGTCTAGCCATCACAGACAGACAGACGGACAGCGAATTCTCAGTAATAAGGTCCCGTTTTTTTAACCTCCCATAGGTTAAACCTACCTTACAGAACCCTAAAAACGGTATGAAATCCAACGCTGGCAACACCGACCTTTTTGTACTTGTAAATAAAGCTACAATTAAGGGTGTTCGTTATTTTCCCGGCGCTGTCCGTGTTTTAAACTCCCGTAATGATTTGTTCGACACCGGCATGAAATGAAAAAACATTTTATAAATGCGAGTTTCTGTAATCTTTTCTATGTAGGAGTGTTTTGTTTCGATATTACATTTTTTATGAAAAGTGATACATATACGACTGTTTAAGTCGAAAAAAATATATTAAATCATTTTTACTACATGACATTATGATATTTACTTTACTACAAGAAAATTCTAACAACAAACTTGGGCAGTTACGGGAGCGTTTACAACAACAAATTTAACAAAAGCATTTTGGCTGCTTTGTACCATTTTGCGAGCAAATAAAACCAAATCGTACAAAAATTATGATTATTTATTTTAATTATTTCTTCACTTTAAATTTACAAAAAGAGGCGTCTTTAGGATTATTTGCTGCTCTCATGTAGCTTATTTTGGTTGTTTCAAAACCCCCAAAGATAGCGGACATAATCTAATCACCTTTAATACGATTAAAAAATAATTTAAGCATATTAACCATTGATATGGAAGAAGCATAAAAATCTCCTGTTGAAGAAATTGACGTGTTTTGGTTATGTCGCGGCAATAAGGTTAATTTTATTTGGTCACGTGTCGGGATTGGCACAAAATATTTCTAATATCTTCGCTTTTCATACTCGGTATCCGGTCAAACAATTGTTTGTAAACGCGTCCTTAATTAATAAGATCATCATAATCACTTCAGCAAACAAAGTATGTAAGAAGGCATCCATTACAATTGTCTGCAGCCAAATCCTCCTTCTAAAATGTATGTTTTAAATATGCGCTGAATCTGTTCCTGTTGACCATTTTTTATCACATCTAGATTTTGTGATATTATGATTTTTATTTCCAAAGTATCACAAGTTACGGGTTTTTTAAATTCTACCTATATCGTTAAATATACATATTTCAATTCGTTTTATGCATTAAAATCATAAGCATTCTCTATAGATACAAAATAAATTTTGGCGAGTCGTTGGAGAAAGAAGGAAAGTGTCTAAAGAGATTTTTATTGTTGTATTTAAATGCGCTTGAGTATTGGCGGTAGCTTTACAACAGCTAAATGAAAACTTGTCTTTCGATGGTTTAAGATATTTATTTCAATGGTTCTTTATTTCTAAATATTTTGAAAGTTTTGCACAAAGTTCATATTAAGTGTATATTTTTGTTAAGGACTTTAGGTGTACTCTACGTATTTTAAATTATGAGACAAAATAAATTTGTATTAAAATCGATGGAACCAATGTAAAGAAATGAGCTTTATTTTAAAAATAAATATGCTGTATATATTTTACTGTTAAATTCCGCTGCTGCGTGAAAACTTACAATAGAGATTTTTTTTTTTACAGACCAGTGTTATTATAAATATTTTTTTAGCCGTTCACTGCTTTACTTTATAAAGTACAATCAATTCTAATAACAATCTAAAATAGGTAATATTGTAAATGACAAAAAAGTATTGATAAATTGTCAAATGCGATACCGTTTCATGTTACACACGATTTGGCAAATATGCTCAGTCGCGGGGGTCAAAATAAGGGCGATACAAATAGTTTCGGCAATATTTGTGTTATGAATAAAAAGCAGGGTGTGTATGAATAAAAATCAAATATTCTGATACACAAGTAACTTATGATAAAAATGTGCGCGAAATCTGCATGCATAAATAAAGGAAAAAACTTGAAATCTTGTCGTATTGAAAATCTGATTTCAGCGTATTCTAGCCTTAGGCAGCAGCTATTCGTGTTACCAAATAATACTTCGGATAATATATTTCAATACTTTTGTGTTTTTCCAGAACAAGTATTATGCAACTTTGCGGCGCGGCGTGGCAGGCGGCGACAGCAGCGGCGACGCGCGTTTGACAAGAACTGCATTGCTGACAAGCGGTGGCTGCCGCCTGCCTGCGCGCGTTGTCGCTGCCGAGTGCTGTGACTGCTTAACTAATGCTATTGATAACATACTTGAGTTTTCTTGAGCGATTATGGAAGTAAGCCTAAAGTTCTGTTACTAGTTGCATACTTTAACTGAAATTATAATAGTTTTAACTTAGACATTTTCTTTTTAACAACATAGCGCACGAAATAGAAACAAAAATTTGATGTTCTTACCTTACCGTTTTTTTTCTTATTTTAGTTTATATTACTTCATATTATAATAACGAGGAAAGATTTGTTTGTTTGTTTTTTTTTTTTTGCATTGAAGAGGCACCGAAACTAGGCACTGGGTCGATTATTGAAGAAATTTGGCACAGATATATAACAATAGATTAGACACATAGCCTGCTTATTATCGCCGCAAATGTACTGTCCCGCGGAATTTCCTTTTGCGCACCTAGTCTATATACAAATAAATAATTTGAAGTGTCTGTTTCTGAAATTTTAATTAACAGCTTTTGGCCTTGAGCGCGGGGACCGAATCCAGAAATTCCGTAACGAAAAAGCGGGTGGGGCTGTGTCGGGGCACACGGCCGTTGGTTTTAACGTGAAACGTCTATGTTAGCGAATCGCTTTTAAAGTAAAACATTGAAATGAAAACAAGATGGACGCTGTTTTAAGTATTTTAATAAAAAAGAACAGGTACGTAATAGAAACAACAAACACACGAAAGAATCACCACGCTATAAAGTCGGAGTCACGAGTTACACTGAATAGAAACAAGCGTGAGCGCCGGTTTCGCACAGTTATCGCAGTATCCCTCCCCCGCCGCCCCACTTGACCCCGACACGAATTCAATGTCATAACAGCGAGCTGACTATATAAGTGAAATATTTACACCACATTTTTGTTTCTAAGACTAATAGTTTTTTAATTATTAAGGTACGATGATATAGACCTTTTCGTTACGGTCCAGTTTTTAAACCTGGTACCCGAATGTTTCGGCGCGATTTTAAAGACGTTTCACGTCAAAAACCTCACGCTCCCCACTTCGTCTAACGTCGTTTCAGTTCGGCAGTCTTCGACACGGCGTTGTGTGCGTGCGATTAGACGTATTGTACGACTCTACGAAACTCGCACGAATCGAGACGAGCAGCTCCGAAATCGGACGAATACATAAGCAGCTGTTTATGAAAAAGTAATTGTAAAAAATAATAATTTAAAACCCACATGTATTGTAAAATAATAAAAATATTTTAAACAATATTAACTTTTTATTTATTTAATAAAAGAAAAATTTGTTTTCTTATCGGTCACCACGCTCAAAAAGTGTAACTTGAATTAATATCAAAGAAAAAGAAATACTGCATAAATAAAATAAAATAAATAAATAATTATAATTGCATAAGTTGATACAAAATGCTATGCAATAGCTTTACCGCGGCAGCCCCCGAGTGCCACACGTCCTTTTTTTTAATTTTTTTATAATTTTGTCCATCTGACAGTTTTGTTTGATCCGGATAATCTCTGAAACGGCTGGACCTATTTTCACAGGACTTTCACTGGCAGATAGCTGATGTGATAAGTATTAAGGCTACTTCTATCTTAGGGTTTATTAAAAAAAAAAAGTTCCGTTTCACAAACGTAGTAGCGAGCACCAGCTGGTCTTCTTTAATAAACAAATAGCAAAATCCAGTTCCTACGATTGGGTGATTTACCTTCTGAATCCAGGCAAAAGCAATCTCCAAATAAGGTGGCATGAAGTTTAACGTCTGTAGGCTTTACGAGCCATGACGTCACTCACCGTCCTCGTCCGCTAATCAAACGTGACGTGGATGTATTGTTAAATATCAGGTATATTATATAGAGTTGAATCTATTGCTAAATATAATATAAGGAATTAGCTTTTACCCGCGGTTCCGCCCACGGGAACACTGATCTTTTTCGGGATAAAAAGTAGCCTATGTTAGTTGCACGCACACAAAAACCGTGCCGAAGTCTGCCGAACTGAAACGACGTTAGACGATGCACGGCTTTCAACGCCGCACCGCGCGCTGTGGCGGTCGGAGTGGGGGGTGTTAGGTTTATTTTCGTAACGGAATTTCTTGATTCGGTCGCCGCGCTCAAAGCCCGCGATAAAAGCTATGCAATAGCTTAATGTTATTATTACTACTTGATAGAATATATTATTTTATATGTAGTTTAAAAATTAGATACATCTAAAAAATGCTAAAAAGTTTCTATTTCTTTGCTTCATTAGTCCAGTTAAGCTGCGTCATTACTTTATTTACATCATATACAGAAACATTCCTCACGATAAGCATGAATTTAAATGCAAAAATGTTGGAGATATTTACAAATATGTTCCTGCGGCCTTATATTTCATACGCTTTTACCTAACGGTGACGTCACAGCTAGGTACGACTTTTGCATGGAGCGTTTTCACGAAATTTTGTAGAGAAATCGCTGTACATATAATAAAATACTGATTTTTAGTAGAATGTTAATTTATGCAATAAAAAATTTCACTTGGCTAGCCTATTGGATATAAGTATTGTGTAACTCTGTGACACACACAAATAAACAACAGCTCGTTTTAATGCTACATAAAGAAATAAAATGACATATAAATTTGGTCGAATATTATGTTTTTGCTCACGTTTAGATTATATTGGATCTAAACTTTTTGTAATCTATGGACGTTTTACAACACGTCAATCTGTCGTCTTCAAACTTGTGGTACGGGGACCTGTTGGACCGGCGACCAATGGGATGTATATTTAATACTTTTATACCAGGTATGCATACGAGTGTATTATTTAAAATTTTCTAATATTATGTATACACAAATTTAATACACATCAATTTGTGAACTTTTGTATTCCTTCGGCGGGATTCGAACCTTTGGTGGCTCAGTGGTTGGCCACAGAGGTCGTCGAACTGGATATTATAATATTAGTACCTGGGCGACCGAGCTTTGCTCGGTTATTACTATTTATTGTAATATGGTGAAACTTGAAAGCATAAATCTTATTCACGTAATCAGTATAGGTAAATGTTAGACATATTTATGAGAAATATATATTGTTATCTCAAACATTAACTACATTTTTTTAAACTTGTCTAAAAACAATAAAAATTAAAAAATTATATATAAACTTGAACATATAAAAAAAAAACAAAAGTAAGTCAACGAGCGGGATTCGAACCCGTAATAGTCATATCTTGCCGTCCGCGTTTTAACCCGCTGGAGCAGACGGACAGTGTCCGGCAAGACGAAATTAGCGACCATATTATAACGTATGAAAACTCGAATACACGCGTTTTCCCAAACATAAGACTAATCTAGATCGATTGCTTACCCCCGAGAACCCCCATATACAAAATTTCAGCGAAATCATTAGAGCCGTTTCCTAGTTCACAGAAACATATAAATAAATAAATATACAAGAATTGCTCGTTTAAAGATATAAGATTGCTAAAATTTATATCGAAGAATTGGATATGAGTATTGATGGATATATTTTACATAACTATAATATCTTTTCAGAAAAATCTCCAAAAGAACTCATTGAGGCCACCCGAGACCCCAGAGCCGGCACCTACCTGGCCCAGAGAATAAGTATCGCAATCCAGCGAGGAAACTCTATGAGCCTTCTAGGTACTCTGCCTGGTGGGGACGACCTGGGAAATTTCTTTGTTTTGTAGCATTTTAAGTTTTGGGGTAGTTATCATTGTTTTTTAGTACTTACCTACATTTATAGTTTGTAAATATTTTATTTCCTGTGTGTATTAATATTGTTCTGTATATATTTTTGTGTGTCTGAATAAATTACTAATAAACATAATAAAATATGTTGCTAACCTTATAGGTTTGGAATATATGATCCGGATTCTGTTAGGCCGGGAACTATTCAGAGCATTGAAAATAGAACTCTGCGCTAATGCCATAGACTTGAAAATCGAACACACAAGTGTTGAGTTAAATGACATTGACTGTCATAATATAATTATGACAGCTCGACACTTTTTGTGTCTACACACTAAAACAGCATTAAATACTTTAGTCAAATGTGTGTATATTATGTATTACGTAACATATGTATTGTGTAACATATTATATATGTGTGTATTATATAAAGAAACAACACTCGTGTGTTGCTAACCTTTATTGTTCATATTCGACTCGATTTTAACTACTCAGAGAGACAATGGTAATTCGGTAATTCCGCGGATAATTTTCGGAAAATAAAAGCGAAAAGGTCAGTCGGTTTAATAGTCCATTAAAATTAGCATATTACGACTCTATTACGCGGATGTTTTGTGAATGACGTCACATAAATTATCTCTAATGGCGGCTTTTGAGTTCCGATTATAAAAGAATTATTATTCTTTGAAGTAATTATCATTATCTGCGTTCTTTGAAAATAAATGTTAAATGAGAAAAAAATAACAAAATAATGATTTGTGTTAACAACTAGATGCACGCTTAGCGTGACCACCATAGAAATGCGTTTTGTCTACACAGAAATAGACATACCGACAGATAATATGGACAAAATAAGATATAATTGATGGAAGAAACGACAATACAATTTTAGCCACATTTTTGTTAAGTTATAAAAAAACAGATAGTTAAATGATCCCGAAGACAATTGTTTCGCTTTACTAATGACAAAAAAACTTGAGAGGTGTCAAGGGACACCCGGATGGTACGAAGTTATAATATATATATTATAATATAAAATATTGATAATGAAGAATTAAAACCTATATAAGTAATGTAAGTATTATAATAATTGTAAGTACCGATCATACTTTTAAATGCATTAAGTGATAATAAAAGCTGTTTATTTGAAATTACAAACAGACACTTCAATTTTGTTTATCTGTAAAGATATAATATGTTATATTATACAAAACAAATAGTTGCTGCTCGCAGTGTTGCCGCCGCGAAGTCCGGCTCCGTACTGAGTAATAACATCAAGCGCTCTTCCGTCCCACTGAGGCCCGGCTAGCTAGTCACAATATGTAACAGTCATAACAGTCACAATGTGTAATTGCAAAACTCTACATTATTTTCCAGGTGATAAGGTCGTTTTTTGTATCATTCTTAATAGTCGTTATTACATTGTGATTTCGAATGGCAAAAAGTGTCGTGCCAATTCAATCCGCCTAGCCTTAATACAATTCGCAACGCGCCATAAGGAACTTCGTTCCAATGTGAGTTATTAACTGACCTATGTGTGATAATGTTCTAAGATTCCTCAAATATTGTAATTTATATAGTTTAATTTAAATAATGTAATAGTGGTCGCTGATAACCTCTATATTTCCAAGCGACCTTTAATAAATAGAAGAAAACATCAGAGCTACCTAAGCTAGCTATTATTTTCTCTAGTTCACGCAACGCACGAAATCATATACCTCAATTGCCATTAGATGTGAACGCAGTTACCAAAGATAATTCGTTAATACAATATCTTAATGCCTTGCTTGTCAGGTTAAACCCTTACGTGTATAGCTCGTACGTGTATAGATACACGCTCCTGTTTATCTGACAAGTTTGCCTGTACCGGTAAGCCGTAGTATGTAAGTGTACAACTGTGCAGGTTGTGTGTGTGTACTATCAGCTGAAGCTTACCTGACAGGTATAACTGTGCAGGCAAACCTGTCAGGTAAACCGTTACGTGTATGGCTAGCATTGGCGTGCGGTTCCAATAACTCCATTCCTATCGGCTTCGCTTACCACTTACCTTTTGAAGACTCTCATCCTAATCCCTACCTATTATACAGGCTAGGGCTTCCCTATGAAGTTGAACCAGCCCTCGCCACTGATGGCTAGCATAACAATAGATTCGGGAAATAAGGCAATGGGTCACAGGTATTGCTCGAAACGGGAGCAGTGAGCTCGTTGATACGGCAAATGTGTGTTACCTACATCCGCGCCATCAGAGTATTGAGGTCTGTCACAGGGGACGCGAGTGAAATGCCTAGCAAACATTGTACCACTTACCTTCATTTTAGGGTTCTTACTCACTACTTCTCACGCCTCGGAACCCTTATAGTTTCATCATGTCCATCCGTCCGTCTTCCAAACGGTCAGTGCTAGAAGATGAAACTTTGCATGGATATGTAATACGAGTATGTATGTTCTTACGTCGACAAAGTGCTAAAATAAAATTGCGAAATATATTTTTAAAGGAGGTACCCCAAGCAGGAGACGTCCCCTACATATAAAATGACTTTTTTCTCGCGTCTACCCCATAGTGTGGTATCATTAGATAGGTCCTTTAAAACATTAAAAGGTTGCGAAGATACATTTTTGATGTATGTATCCGATTGCGAAATATTCAACTGTAAAGCACCTTTTTTGTTCAAATAGTGCGTTCAATTGCCTCAACAACATTCAATCTATCAACATTCTACCAGCTCGAAAGACAATTTCGCGTCAAAAGCTCAAAATCACCAACAATAGTGGCGCAAAGTTTTAAATCTATCGGTCGAATGGAATACAAATGCGCAGGAAACGAATAGAAAAAGTAAAAATATTGATACGAGAATTCGACGATCATCCGACGGAATAATATTTATTCGCCATCAAACTTTCCCCAAAAAATACGCGACCAACTATAACGGGGATGAAGCCTTTCTTTGTATGACAAATTTTGTTAGTCATCATCATCGTCACCGACCGCCAGGCTGTACTGTAGTTTAGTTTTAGTAGTAAGGTAAGCAATCATTGTTACATTATGTATTCGGTTTCCCGGGCTTTGGCGCGTACCAATGAGATTTTTGTAAAGTACATTATTACTAGCACATCCGCAGCTCCGCCCGTGTAAATACAGCATCCCACGGGAACCCTGTACTTTTTCGGGATAAAGTGGGCACCATAGCAAAATTTCATCAAAATCCTTTCGATAGTTTTTGCGTGAAAGAGTCACAAACATCTATTCATAGATCCATAGAGTCCATCCTCAAAAACATGTACATTTATAATAATAGTTGGATAGGATATGGAATATGAATCCTCGAAATCCTGAGAACTCCGCCCGCAGCAGGCTGATGGATACGATAAATGATTCGCTACGATTTGCCATACACTGCCCAGCTCCTCGACGTACACTGTCAAATTGTTACGATTAAACGTTAGGTGTGAAGCGGGCTTGAATCTTAAGCCCTTACTTAACTTAAGCCCGGTGCAGTTAGTACAATCCGTTCAGAGTCCATTAACCTCGCATTTCCCATGAGAGTGATCCTCATGTCGTCGGCAAAAATTGTCCTAGGCAAAATAACACGGAACAGACTGTAGTTATTATTTTCTTGCACACCTTGGGAACAAGAGGCAAGGCTGCTTCTATGTACTTAAGTATATTGACTTTTGTTATATAGATTATTTTACTTATTACATCGTAAAAATATTTTTTTGAAGAGAACAATTTTCGAGCGCCGAGCGTCTTACGCCGGTTCATCTCGCCGGGCTTGTTCCCGAACCGGTGGTAAGCATTATGTAGGAGATTATTTAAGTGTTATTTAATAACCTTATATGTAAATAAAAATGTTGAGTTTGAGTTTGTCTTACTTTGTCAGAAAATCATTTAAAAAACCATTCCATTTCATTCCTACGTTAAAACCTAAAAACTTGAATTTCCCTTACAATAAAAATCGTGCTATAAATTGAAGTCATTATAAATTAAGTTACAGAAAGTACGTCGCCGCAATAATATTTCACGTGAACGGAACAAAGGCGAACCGAACAAAGGGAAATAAAGGTTTTAAACTGTCTACAATATACGACGTTTGCTTCCACTTTCAGTATTATGACGATACCTGTCCTGTCCGATACGGTACCTAAGTGACGATTTAAATTAGTACACTCATGAAGTTTATCTTCTACGTACTTGAACATTTTGTTAGGAAAAAGGGGCTAGAACCTGCAGATTGTAGTTTTAACATTCTACTACTATTTTAGTGTGAAAGTTTGAGAGTATGTATGAATGTTTGTTACTCTTTCACGCAAAAACTACTTAACGGATTTCTATGAAATTTGGTATGGTACTAGTTTAAGCTCTGGTTTCAAACCATAGGCCCGAAAAGTATTTCAGGGTTTAAAGTTTAATCATTATAATTCTAAAATTGAAAAAAAAATGCGCACTCGCTCCGCCCGCTCGCGTTTAACATAAACAACATTTTTAAGAGTTCCTTATCTATCTGTCTGTCAGTCTGCCCAGAAGGTTTTTTTTTTTTTTCGAATGGGTCTACGCTATTGGCTTTAAGCCGACTTAGCTTCTTCGGTCTACTGACTGCCATCTAGCAGTCGTTTTGGGAAAACAAAGAGGGAGTTTTACTCCCTAAAACGGTTTTTTAAAATAGCTAAATATCCGTAGAAAACGATAGTCCCTCCTACTGAGGGGTCCGACCCCTTCCGCACTCACTGACGAGTGTGGTTGCTCACGCGCGGTAGCACAAACTAACGGCGTATTTGTAGGGATAGAGAAGCTCAGTTTTAAGGATCTGGGAGGGCCGTCCCTCCCCCCTTCCGCGTGCGGTCGAGTGGACTCGCGCGCGAATGTCCTGATGTCGAGTGCTTCTGCAGTATTTATAGAGCTTTTCTATAACAATATCGCGGTCGCGGTCATAATTATGTGTGGCTACACTAATGGGAGTTGAACTCGGATCCGGGTTCGAGTCCGGTGGTCCCGTGTTTGAGTCGGTCCGTATGTCTTACGTGTGTTCGTGTCTGGTGTAAGACTACGGGGTAGGCGCCGGCGTCTACCCCGGTGCTTTTCTAGTCACGCGGGTGCATGTTTTGTGTTTAGGAGAACTCCTTTATTTTGTTTATCAAGTCTGTGTGACTTGCTAACGCTGACATGCGGTCCTCGAAGGAACTTCGCAGTTTTGTAACGAAAACGTTTAGCTCCATCAAATCGATTTTGCTAAGAAATTTGGCTGCGAACGCTATGTCGGCGCCGAAATTAGAGGTCGGGGACGGTTTTGCAGGTCCCGTCTCTGTGGCCCTATTGGCCGGGGGAGGGAGGACCTTTGTCGGACTGGCTGGGAGGGCCGTCGACCTTTGAGGAGGAGGTCCTTGTGGACTCTTCTTAGGTAACCCCCAAGCAGGTTTGGAGGGAGGAGGGGAAGGGACGTACCTCTGCTTGGGAGGGGCACCTCTCATTGGTGGTACCTTGCGCCTCTTTGCTTGGGGTGCGCGCTTGCACCCCTTGTAATTGGCCGGATGGCCAGAAGAGTTGCATAGGACGCAGCTTGGGGGAGTAGTCTCCTCAGCTGAGTTCCTACGCGGACATTCGGACGTGCCGTGGTCGCCCAGGCATTTGATGCAGCGCGGTCTGGCGAAGCAGTTCCGCGCTGAGTGGCCGTACAGTTGGCAGCGGTGACACTGCCCTGGTATTCCCCTTTTGTAGGGGGTTCTATCTATAAGCCTGTGATGTGGCATACATTTTTAATATCGAAAATGGCTTTCCCCTCCGGAGTGGGGGGAAGCACGACAAGTACTATGTTGTATTGGTATTTTTTAGCTGGATGGTACATCCTGTGTACCTCTTTGGCAGGGATCCCCTGTCTACAGAGGTCCTCGAGAACAGATTCCGTGGAGACCTCTTTGTCTACACCCTTGATGACGACACGCAGAGTGCGTTCGTCCTCCAGGGCGTAAGTGTGGAATCCGATCTGCTTTTCTCTGAGAAAAGCAGTCAGTTTCCTATAGTCGTTTGGGGTTGGGACCTGCACCATGATACCGTTTGGGGTGCTACGGGCTGACGAGTAGTTTATACTCTGCTCATTTATTGCTGTACTAATGATGTTCCACTTTGCCTTCTCCTGTACTATAACAGGAGGCGGCAATTTGGGGGCCTTGGGGCTGTTCGGGGCCGCGACTGTTGTGTCGTCAGTCTGCATGGGTTCGGTACGGGGTGGGGATCCTGGTTTAAACCACCTAAAAACATAGGAGCAGACCGCAGAGGAAGCACCGTCCGAGCGTTTCCTCTTCTTGGTCTTCCTACCCTTCACGGTTTGAAAACCGTCCTCCCCCTCCTCGGAGGCCTCCTGCTCGGAGCAGGACATCTCCGACTGGGTTGTATAATCGTCATCGCTATCTGGCGATGACGTTGTAGTCGCCGTCGTCGCCGGCGACGACGACGGCGACGGCGACTCTACGGACGTAGCTGCTGCCGGAGAAGCCGGCGAGCTAAAGGGAATGAGATGCTCTTTGACGAATGCTTCCCAGGCCTTTGCCCAGAAGGGCGGTACATTCTGTAATAATGATGATATCGTGTGGGGTATAGTCGAATTGGTCCTTTGGCTTGCTTGCGCTTGCGTCGCTCGCTCGCACTACGACACTTGTACTATTATGTATTCTGTGCTATTACTAATAATCCGCCACCGTGTAATAGGGCGCCAAAACTTTAATTACGCCTCTGTGCCCCCAGTATAGCAAATATTTTTGTTCCTTATGAGAAATGACCTATAAACGGAGCGAGTGAGTGAGTTACGGGAGAGCGGACGGCGATATTTTTTTTTATTTAACGCTTAACTTACAAAACAACTTCATTATATTAATTGTACTTTGTAGTTACCACGACCATAGAATGAAAAATTAAACCTAAAAAATTAAAACATGCATTAAAAATCTGAGAGGTGTCAAGGGACACCCGAATGGAACGAAGTTCCTTTCGATTAATTAGTGAAGGAATTGTAATATATATTTTTTTTAAGTTATAATATTTTTTTTATTATTAACATATTATATAATGTAATATAAACTTAATCAGTAGGCTCAATTTTAGTAATAATTGGCTTGTGGTAAAAAATTGAAGGGAATTAATAATTTATTCCACGCCGTACGGCTTACAATGTAGCATAGCTACATTTTATCGCATTAATATAACTTATAACGACGCTCCTAGCGTCATCTATTGGCTGTTATTGCTAACTTTAATAACTAAATTATGTTAGACGACGCCATCTATTGGCAAAGGTTTTGTAACTAGAGCTTCATCTCCAATATTTCTTTATTGTGGCGGTTGGATTATGCATTACCGCTAGTTGTCAGTTAAAAAAAAAACATTGTCAGTAGGAGTATATAAGGGCTGTCGCGAGATGACAGGGCCTTTTTTTCCTCCTGCTAGAAGACGAAGTAGAATTTTTATTGTTGAAGTTTTTCCAGTTTCTTTTAATTCTTAATCCCGTGTATCACGGTGAGTAATTTAGTATATCTGTGTTGTGAATGTTTGTAAAATCATGCTTGTATTAAAACGCATTATTCTTTCATGTAAACTATCATCTTGGTAAATTAGTTGTCAATTATTTGATTGGCCATACCACGTGCTCAATTGTAGTTTCGTCTTTCCAATCTAGCACTATTAAAATGTTACGATGTTTGTATCATATTGGTTGCCCTTAATATCATCTTATTTTTTTTATTTTGCCTACCTTTGTAATGGTCACACAGCCCGTGATTTTTGATCGTTTGGGGTTGAAATCGCGCTGGCTGTAGGACCGGACTCCTACCGACACATTACCGTGATTATTCCAGGAACTTGATTTGGGGCACGAAACACCGCCAACTACAGCATTCGAGGCACCAATTAAAAGGACTTATATCTAGCTGGAGTTCAGAGTGCTGATGATCATTGGACGGGGATTTATTTTTTTTTATTTGAGAGGATCTATCTACGACGAACGGACGCAGCGGTGACGGAGAAGCTTCCAGGAGTTGTAGCCCTAGCTCGCATCCGCCACGTGCTAGACAGCTGGATCCTCAGCTAAGTTCCCACGTGGTTTAAACCCCTTACCCTACCTTGACACCAAGAGGCTAGTCCAGACCATACGGCCTTCTGCCCACGACCCCTGTTTTTTTTCTTTTTTTAAATATATATTGTCACGGAGAACCTTTTTTTTTATTTTTAACAACACCCGTAACAATTGGCGCCCATAAACGTGGTTTTGTCTGGTCTGGCATCTGGTGTCTCTTCCTGGGTCTGTGTGTCCAGTATTGGTGTTTGTTTTGTGCCGTATTATACTTAGTGTAGAAACTAGTAACTTTATTGTTGTTGTGTAAAGTTTAAAATAGTTAATAAACTTTATACTATTTATTTTTTCATCTTATTGTATATGGTCTGTACCATATAGTCTGTAGAACTTGTCTTGTAGTTAGATACCTTATATAGAACTGATTACAAATTATATTTTTTTGTGTATTTTTAGAGAATACATCTGATTATTTTTGTATTTTCTCAACACAGATATACTCACTGTTAGGATTGTGAAAATTTTTCTTGAATTTACTTGATAACTTAACTTTTAAAATTGAATTTAACTTCTGATAAATTCATTGAATTAGTTTGGAAAAACTTAATTTCTTTTTAAACTTTTGAATTTGCTTAGTTACTTAACTTCTTAATAAATTTTACTTCTGACAACTTAACTTCTCATTATGCCGGAGAAAATTAAATTTTTTTCTCTTCAAAAATCAGAATTGGAGTATGAAGTTTTGGTTAGAAATGAAACACCAGCTTCCACTGTTGTGGAGCTAAGAAAGCAAATAGTTAAATTAGCTGAGCTTTACCCGTCTGAAGATATTTTAGACTCTTGTCTTTCTATAAAAGATGATTTGTTGGGGATTGAGGAAACCCTAACAAAAATAAAATTACAATTAGATTCTCACTCCGATGGTAACTCATTGCTTAGAGCTGAGAATAATTTAAACCACATTGAGTATAGGATTAATAGAATTTCTACTAATAATATAGAACCGTTTGCTGTACAATATAATAGTTGCTTACAAAAATTTCAAAATTATTTGGGTTTATTGCATCAATTAAAGGGGTCTAGTAGTTGTTCCGTGATGCCAGCTCCTGCTGTAGCACCACCTATGCCTCCTTTAAATATTACAGTTCAATGTGAAAAAAATAATCTAGCTGATTTACAAAAATTTAAATTTGATGGCAAGTCTTGTGTCCGCGCGTTTATTTCTAGAGTGAATGAGTACTGTACACAGCATAACGTTAGCGATTCAAAGATTCTCTCTCACGCTTTTGATCTTTTTACTGGTGATGCCTTACATTGGTATAGAAGTGTTTATCAAAATGTTAACGGTTGGTCAGAACTTTTAAATCTTTTGTATAGTGACTTTGACAAACCGAGTTTTGATTATCGGTTTATGTCGGAAATCCGTAGTAGAACTCAGGGCGAAAAAGAAACCATTACAATTTATATTGCTATAATGGAAGGAATGTTCAACCGTCTTGTTAAACCTGTCCCAGAGAGTGAGAAGTTGGAAATCTTATTACACAACATTAAACCTTGCTATGCAAACATTTTGGCTTCTTCTCCTACGGTCAACTCTATTGAACAACTAAAGTCTCTTTGTAAGAATTATGAGGATGTACAATCTCGACTAACTTTATATCATGAACCGCCTAGGATAACGTCGGATACCTTAGCACCGGACCTAGCTTATACTTGTAATAGTAATAAAACTGAGAACAAACAAACTATTAATAAAACTTTTAGTAGACCATTTCGGAATAATAATTTTTCTAATAACCCACCTAATAATAATAATAGTTTTGCTTTTAAACATTCACATAATCATGTTAATAGTTTGCATTCGAATATCCCTAAATTTTGTTTACGTTGTAAGGTTAACTCGCACAGTTATTATGAGTGCACAGCTGATAAGTCGAAAATTTTTTGTTTTGGCTGTGGCAATCCTGGCGTGCGCCGGCCCGATTGTACTCGTTGTCTTGGTAAATATCGTTCAAAAAACTAGTTTTATCGGATCGTGTTATACCTAACCATACCGACCTTGATGATCGGAAACAATGGGTTAAAACTGTAGGCACATTTTTTAAATATTACACCATTAATACGGTCCGATGTATTAACAACAATTTAGATTCTCGACCTTATGTCAATATACACATAGACGCTTTTAGCATGCGCGGTCTTTTAGACTCGGGTTCTTGCATTTCTTTGTTAGGTAATAATTCTCATTTAAACATTATTGAGCTAGGCTATCCTATCAATAATGATGATAATAATATTTCAATTTTCGCCGCGGGCGGTCAATGCTTAAAGTCTATAGGTTATATAAATTTACCTATTCGTTTTGAAGATCAATTTCATATTTTAAAATTATACGTAGTACCTCAGGTTACTTCTAACCTCATTTTAGGTATTGACTTCTGGCGTATTTTTAAACTTTGTCCTAAATATTTAAATTCTATTAATTCTAGTACGGCTACCGAACAAATCACTTCTCATCAGGTGACCCAGCCGGCCATTAACGGCTATGAAAATTTGAGTTCGTCTGAGCGCTCGGTAGCCGACGACATAATAAAACAATTTCGTTCTATTTCTTTTGAAGAGAAAGGTTTAGGTTTAACTTCTCTTATCACTCATAAAATTGATACAGGCGATGCGTTGCCTATCCGTCAACGTTATTATAGGATGTCGCCTGAAAAACAACGTATTTTAGTTGAACAAGTTGACGAAATGTTGGCTATGGACGTCATCGAGCCGTGCCAATCTGCTTGGAGCTCTCCTGTATTAGTTGTGCCTAAGAAAAATACTGGCGAATTTAGATTTTGTTTAGATAGTCGTAAGTTAAACTCTGTCACTAAAAAAGACGCTTATAGTTTACCGTACATTTCGGAAATTTTAGACAGCTTACGCGACGCTCGTTACCTAAGTACTATTGACCTTTCTAACAGCTTCTGGCAGACTGCTATTAATGAGTCTGATCGCGATAAGACTGCTTTTTATGTTCCGGGTCGTGGAATGTTTCGTTTTAAACGCATGGCTTTCGGTTTGACGAATGCACCTGCTACGCAGCAGCGTTTAGTAGATGCCTTATTTGGTAACTTTGGTCATAAAACATTTTGTTATTTAGACGATATAGTTATTATTAGCGAGGATTATAATGAACACGTAGCTACTCTTTTGAGGGTTCTTCAAGTCCTCAAGGAAGCTAATTTGACTGTAAAATTTGAAAAGTGTAAATTTTTTCGGTCTCAACTTAAATATTTAGGTTATGTAATCGACGGCAACGGTCTTCGTACTGATCCTGATAAGGTCGCCGCGATCATAAATTTTCCTACACCTACTTGTAGGAAAAGTGTAAAACGTTTTCTTGGTACTGCCACTTGGTACAGAAGGTTTGTGCCTAATTTTAGTACTCTGGCAGGGCCCTTAAATAAACTAACGTCTACACGTAAGAATGCCCCTCCTTTCGAGTGGACTTCTGAGGCGGACTTGGCGTTCAATAAACTTAAGGAGAGCTTGGTCTCCGCGCCAGTACTGCGCTGTCCCGATTACAATGAACCCTTTGAGGTTCATACGGACGCCAGTAGCTATGGTATTAGGGCCATGCTCACCCAGAAGTTCGAAGGAAAAGAACACCCTGTCGCGTACATGAGTCGCTCCTTAACTAAACAGGAGAAAGTTTATGGGATTACTGAGCGTGAGACGTTAGCAGTTTTAGTAGCTTTAGAACACTGGCGTTGTTATTTAGAGAACGGTAAAAAGTTTACAGTTTATACTGATCACAGTGCTCTTAAATGGTTCTTGTCTTTGTCCAACCCCACTGGTAGGCTAGCTCGCTGGTGTGTCAGACTTTCCGAATTTAATTTTGAAATTAAACATAGGAAAGGCTGTGATAACGTTGTACCAGACGCTTTGTCTCGAGCGGTTAACATCGACGCAATTTCCACTTGGACAAACTATACCGGCGCTGATACCTGGTATCTTAATATTTTTAACGGTTGCAATAACACGCCATCTTCTTTTCCAAATTTTACGATTAAAGATAATAGATTGTTTAGGCTTTCTAGAAATAAACATAACTTAACTTCTGAATTTTCTTGGAAAGAGGTAGTTCCTAAAGATTTTCGCGAAGAGATTATTCGTGCTAACCATGATGAGCCCACTGCTGGTCACATGGGAATTTTTAAAACTTATAGACGGCTCGCACTTAACTACTTTTGGCCTAATATGTATCGCGATGTCGTCACTTACATCTCTAAGTGTTCTAAATGTCTACAGTATAAGTCTCAAAATCATAAAGTTTTAGGTGAATTGGGTCGCCCTAAAGACTGCTCACGACCATTTCAAGTCATCTCTGTTGACATAATGGGACCATTACCTACTACTAGAAAACGTAATAATTTTATTTTAGTTGTAACTTGTTGCTTTTCAAAATTTTGCCTTATCTTCCCTATGAAACGTGCTACATCCGATATCATAATTAAAATTTTAGAAGATAGTGTTTTCTTGGTGCATGGTGTACCACAAACTATTATAATGGATAATGGCCCTCAGTTCGTTAGTAACGAAACTAATAGGTTTTTTAAAAAATATAATATACCTAAAGTTTACTTAACACCGCGTTATACCCCTCAGGTAAATACGGTCGAACGCTACAATAGGACTATTATCACTTGTATTTCGACTTACGTGGAAGAAGACCATAGGTCATGGGATGTACATATACCCGAAATACAATTCGCCATCAACAACTCGGTGAATGAGGCAACCGGTTTTACACCATCTTTCTTAGTTTATGGTAGGGAACTAGTGTCTTGCGGTACTCACTACCTAGATACCGACAGTATAAAAGACCTCGTGTTCTCGCCTCGTGACGCCTACGCCGAAAATTTGGGGTGTATGTCATCTTTGTTTGACAGCGTTCAGATGCGTCTTTGGCAAGCTCATGTTAAGAGCACTGCTCAATATAATTTGAGACGAAAGCCTGCTGAATTTAACGTTGGTGATGTCGTTTTTAAGAGAACTTATTTTCTCAGCGACAAGGAGAAACATTTTAGCAAAAAGTTGGCTCCTAAGTTTGTAAAATGTAAAATTGTAGGTAAACGTTCTCCGTTAGTTTACGTTCTGCAAGACATGCAAGGCAAAGATCTTGGTGCCTGGCATTTGAAAGACCTTAAGCTACCAATTTTATCAAAATAGTTGGTTAACTATTGTAGGAAGGCTAGTAGTTTCGCGCTTATTCAGACGCTGTTCGTTATCTTGTCGTATAACGTTATAGCTGTGTACATTATTATCTTCGACTTGTGTTGTTTTCCTCTTTATGGAAAACAATACTCGCATGTTAGGGCGTCTCGGATCTTATTATTTGGTTCGGGATGCAATAATGAAAGTGGATGTATGTATGGGATGTATGACTATAGTGTGAATCGTAGTATGAAAGGTTGTCGGTTGTTTGCGCGTAGACACAAGACTAGCATTTAGCCTCCATCGTCGTAGTTTTTTCTTTTTTCAAATTTATTTTTAACAAGTTTACTTCTTTTGTAGTTGTTTCAGGATTTTTCCTGTGATCAGTCAAAATCCTTCGGTAACAGGGGGGGATATGTAGCATAGCTACATTTTATCGCATTAATATAACTTATAACGACGCTCCTAGCGTCATCTATTGGCAGTTATTGCTAACTTTAATAACTAAATTATGTTAGACGACGCCATCTATTGGCAAAGGTTTTGTAACTAGAGCTTCATCTCCAATATTTCTTTATTGTGGCGGTTGGATTATGCATTACCGCTAGTTGTCAGTTAAAAAAAAAACATTGTCAGTAGGAGTATATAAGGGCTGTCGCGAGATGACAGGGCCTTTTTTTCCTCCAGCTAGAAGACGAAGTAGAATTTTTATTGTTGAAGTTTTTCCAGTTTCTTTTAATTCTTAATCCCGTGTATCACGGTGAGTAATTTAGTATATCTGTGTTGTGAATGTTTGTAAAATCATGCTTGTATTAAAACGCATTATTCTTTCATGTAAACTATCATCTTGGTAAATTAGTTGTCAATTATTTGATTGGCCATACCACGTGCTCAATTGTAGTTTCGTCTTTCCAATCTAGCACTATTAAAATGTTACGATGTTTGTATCATATTGGTTGCCCTTAATATCATCTTATTTTTTTTATTTTGCCTGCCTTTGTAATGGTCACACAGCCCGTGATTTTTGATCGTTTGGGGTTGAAATCGCGCTGGCTGTAGGACCGGACTCCTACCGACACATTACCGTGATTATTCCAGGAACTTGATTTGGGGCACGAAACACCGCCAACTACAGCATTCGAGGCACCAATTAAAAGGACTTATATCTAGCTGGAGTTCAGAGTGCTGATGATCATTGGACGGGGATTTATTTTTTTTTATTTGAGAGGATCTATCTACGACGAACGGACGCAGCGGTGACGGAGAAGCTTCCAGGAGTTGTAGCCCTAGCTCGCATCCGCCACGTGCTAGACAGCTGGATCCTCAGCTAAGTTCCCACGTGGTTTAAACCCCTTACCCTACCTTGACACCAAGAGGCTAGTCCAGACCATACGGCCTTCTGCCCACGACCCCTATTTTTTTTCTTTTTTTTAAATATATATTGTCACGGAGAACCTTTTTTTTTATTTTTAACAACACCCGTAACAACAACTATAGCAAAAAGTGTCGTTTACAACTTTTGGTCTTAATTTTTTCCGTCTAGCCCCCTTTCGCAACGCGCGATAAGAAACTTCGTTCCAAAAACTGCTACATTTAATGCATTTTAAATAAAGTAGGTATAACACTTAAATATTATCTCTTTGATATTTGTATATGTCGTAGCTCTTAGATAACGAATCGTTATATTTCGATGCGGTTTTCTGTAATTGAAAGCTGGTGTAAACGAGATGGTTCTTAGCTATGACCGCTCAGCTACCAGCTTACAACTTGACAAAAGTGAGCCAGGTATTATTGATGTAATAACTATTCGAGATTTTATGTGACTGATTTAAGTTTATCGAGCCTCATATAAAATTGCCCATTCCCCAAATCCTATCGTCGTCAAGATTTAGTAAGGTTTGTAACATATTTCATGTTTTATGTAATCTTCAATCCCATTTAGCGACCTGTGGAGTCTGTACCGGCCCATGCGTCACTGTCGCCCGCCATGTTTTATTTATCGCCTATTATGGGCCCCACGGGATACACCGAATGCTATTGAATTCATTTTGTAACCCATAGAATTTGAAACTAATATTTTGTTAAATTATATTTAACATCCACATAAATACCTGTCATAAACCTTATATATTAGTAAAATTAAAGCAGAAATTTACATAGACTAATAATTTACTCTGTACAGACCCAATTTAATATTTTTATAAACAAAAATACAATATTATCTACAATATAATGCTACCAAGTTAAATGTCACTAATTCACCGTCCAACAGGTAAATAAATATATGGCACATTAATTTGTTTGAATTTCACGTTTTTCAATTCTTTTCTATTTCAATGTTTACAAAAAGATTGAATTGGATTAGAACACTGTATAATAAATACGCTTTTTAGGTTAAAAAAAAGAATTGTAAAAAATATAACCCTCAAAAATAATAGTTAAATCCGGCTCTTCTCTCATTTTCCCTTTTTGCCTTTTTATCACACATTCATTAGAAAAATTAAACATAATATTACCTACATATGAAATTGGAGTTTTGTCGTACTGGTCACTTTGATCTCAAATATATCTTATTTGGTTAGGAATTCCAATTTCAAATTTATACCACTATTTACTCATGCATTTGTGTTTCGAAAACCGTAATAATTCATTTGTTTTTTCCTCTTTTGGTTTTTACTTTACGTCACTCTGATTACAGAATGAAAAACTTCAAATATCGTATTATTTTCGAGTACGAGTTCAACCGTGGCACCAGTGCTGCAGAAACGGCTCGAAGGATGAATGATGTGTATGGCGGCGGTGTAGCAAAAGAAAACACAGAGCGTTGTTGGTTTCTACGTTTTCGTTCAGGAAATTTCGACCTGCAGCACAAGCTCCGTGGACGGCCGGAGATCAAAGTTGATAATGAAGAATTGAAGGCTATTGTGGAAGCGGATCCATCGCAAACCACGTCCGAGTTAGCTGCAGGCTGCGGTGTTAGTGATAAAACTGTTTTAATCCACTTGAGTCAAATTGGAATGGTGGGTAGGTAACCTTATGAATTGAGTGCAGCAAACCGACAAACGCGCGTCGACTGCTGCGTTACATTACTCAACCGGCACAATAATGAAGGGATTTTAAATCGAATCATTACCTGTGATAAAAAGTGAATCCTGTACGATAATCGGAAATGCTCATCGTAATGGCTGAACCCTGGCGAACCTTCCAAAGCCTGCCCCAAGCGAAAATTGACTCAAAAAAACAATAGTAGTCCACCAAACGCTCACTTACTTGTGAGCGTTTGGTGGACTAGTGCCGGTGTCATTCACTACGGCTTTCTTAAATCTGGCCAGACGATTACGGCAGATGTCTATTGCCAGCAACTGTAAATCATGATGGAAAAGCTAGCTGCTAAACAACTGAGGTTGACCATTCGCTCTAGGCCACTGCTGCTTCAGGACAACGCTAGACCACACATTGCACAACAGACGGCTACCAAATTAGAGGAGCTTCAATTGGAATGTCTAAGAGATGCACCGTTATCCGTTATCCCCTTGTAGGAGAAAAAAATTCAACTCCGATGGGGCAGTCTAAATCGCCTTCAAAGATTTTATTGATTCCTGTCCGAATGTTTTTTTAGTAACGGAATCAATGAACTACCTATGAGATGGCAAAAGTGCATAGATAGCATTGGTTGGTTGGTGTTATGTTTGAAAAAAATCGACTTTATGTTCCTCCTTTACAAAACGCCAATTTTATATGTAGTGACCTAATAATATATGTTTAAGCTAACAATATTTTAGATAAATTTTAATTCAATTTTTTTTAGTTTACTATCGAATAATATTACGAACTTGTTCACTTACCCGCTGAGCGAGTTCAGAAAAGTGACGCTGTACATAATTTATGTAACACATCATCACATGTGTAACACGCGGTCGGATGTATTTGGGCGAAAACGCGAAAACGTGGCAGTAGTGTAAGTGTAGTGTAACATTTAGTGTAAATCCACCACTGAATGTTGCAACAAATTGCAAAAATTTGGAAAGTAAAAAAAATATTTTTAGAATTATTTTTTTACAATTATCAAAATTGCACATTATAATAATTTATTAATTCTATTAATTAATTATTTTTTATTTCGTGTTCGAAATGAGTTAAAAACTACTTGCGTTTTACAATGACTGCAAATAGTCTCAAAAGATTGGCTATTCTATGCATAGAATATGTACGTGTACGTCTACTATAACGTTTACATTGTGAAGATTTAATCGACCAATTTACAAAGTCAGGTGTGTTTGCCTGACAAACAAATGTAATACAATCTTATGTCATCGTTAGTGCAAAATTTATGATTGTTACAAAGATATGATTGGCTTCGCTGGGCGCTCGATCAATGATTTGTCTATGGATTCTTGGAACAAAATCAAATATTTTTTTATATTATCGAAGTATATAATATATAATAAAATTTATAAAATGAGCAAGCAATTAGTTATTCTATTAAAAAAAAAACTTTAGAGAGGGCAAGGGACACCCGGATGGAACGTTCCTTTCGATTAATTAGTGAAGGAATAGTAATATTTTATTTTTTTAAGTTATAATAATATTGTTTTTATTATTAACAAATATAATGTAATAAATTTCAGTAAGGTAAATTAGTAGTAAAGTAGTAAATCAGTAGGCTCAATTATAGTAATAATTGAGAGAGAGAGAGAGACAGACAGAGAAACACGCGCACGCCGCACAGCTTACAACTATAGCAAAAAGTATCGTTACAGTCTTAATTTTTTCCGTCTAGCCCCCTTTCGCAACGCGCGATAAGGAACTTCGATCCAATAAGATATAAAAACTATAATTTTAAGTAAAATTTCTGTGATAGGGCGGCATTTTCTTCAGTGTCCAGGACGGCACTAATTTTAAATCCGGCCCTGGGCATATTGGACTTTTCTACATGGCCCTATCTCTCAACGTGCAAACACTAAGCCTTTCCATATAGTCTATCTATACTTAAACTATATTATGAAAACCGGCCAAGGGCGAGTCGGACTCGCACACGAAGGGTTCCATGCCAAACGAAAAAAAAATACGTTTGTTGTATGAGAGCCTCCCAAAAATATTTATTTTATTATGTTATAAGAGTTTGCTGTTATTGCGGCAACAGAAATACATCATCTGTACAAATTTCAACAAAAGCGAAGTTGTAAGAACATCTACTCGTGCGAAGCCAGCGCGGGCCGCTTGTATAATCTACAATAGGTTACTAATCGATACTCTGAACGTCCGTTCACGCCGATATGTGACGATACTTGACGCGGCGCTGCATTTTGAAGATAGCGATTCAAAATTTAACTTTATTCACTATACATTAACAAAAAGGTGTACGTTTAATTGCAGGAGTTGGAATGTCAAATTGCACTGCTCTGCATATAACGGCGCCGCTCTTGCAATGGAACGTATATCTTCTTGTGTACTCAATAAATTTAAATGATGAATCACTATGTTAAAAATGCAGCGTAGCGTCGCGTATCGTCTCGTTTCGGCGTAAACTGACGGCTAGAACATCGACTAGACCCCTTTTTGGATTATACAAGCCACCCGCCCTGGCTTCGCACGAGTAATGTTCTAAAGCGGTATGTTTGTTAAAAAATTGAGCTCTTAAAACATTAGATCAAATACGTGTTTCAGGTTTTATTATCGTCTCGTTTCGGTGTGAGCTAACCCTAAGGCTGGGACTATATGATCAGGAATCCGGCGGGCCCGAGAAAACTCAGAGCACTGAAAATAGAACTCTGCCCTAATACAATACAGTTGAAAATTGAAGTGTAAGCTGTCATATATAATATTGACATTTGACTCGACACTTGTGTGTTGACATTTTCAGCTCTATTGCATTACAGAGTTCTATTTTTAATGATCTGTATTTTCCCGGCCTTACGGATTCCGGATCACATAGTCCCCTAAGCCTTACATAAAAGTTGTAATCGGGATTTTAATTATGATCGTCCTTGGTCCTGTGATAGATGTGTATCGATCGGCCGGCTACGGAAAGTCATCCATCTACTGAGCCGTCTAACATATTATCACACATTATATGTTACTTTCAATTTCATGAGTAGGCTGTATTTCGTCGATGAGTATTTTGTGATTAGGAAATAGTGTTTTGTAGATGGCAATGAGCATTCCGTCAACGTAAACTAATAGTTAAGCATTTGTATTGTGATAAGGTAACCATGACATAGTTTAATTATTCATATAGTAGTTCAGGGTCTCCAGTTTGGCAGAAATTATAGAGAAATAGGCAATTGTAGACTAATAAATATTAAATATATTATCTATATATTTATTAGTCTACAATAATACTAATACTAATCTTTATCTTATCTCACCTATTTTTTTTATAGAGAATTTGGTACAGTTTAGACCGTCACTCTAGTTGAGTTCCATTTTACTTAACTACGACACAGCGTAATATAGTATATTATAATGCTTAAGGTCTAACATTTAAGCCTCTTAAAACTAATTTATACAAAGCAATTGCCTGATTAGATAGAGGGGTGGAACAAATATGGAAAAAATACACCTACGTCATTAATATTTATATCTAGATGGTAAAAGATTTCTCGTCTAGCTGCTTCGTTCCGGACACCCTCCATCAATATGTGCTGGACATCGTCGACTTTATCATACTCTGAGCAATTTGGAGATATTACCGTCTTCAGTAAAAATGGAAATTTATTTACGCAACCTTAATGCTACTGCGGTATATTGTCTGCTCAAAGAACCCCCAAACAAAGGTATTTTAAGTCGTGACGGTTGAATTATTTTATACCATATGCATTTCGTCACAGATGTGAGGTCAAAAAAATCTGCCAGGTTTTATAAATATGATAGCTGTTTCATGTATGGAATATAGTTAGTATAATGAGGAAAAATATCAGAAGTTGATCCATTACTTATGGCTTCTTTTGCTAAGCAATCTGCCTTATGATTTCCTTCAAGACCTATATGAGGAGAAACCCACTAGAATGTTACTATTTTGTTTAGTATTTTAAGTTTTAGTATCAAAACTAAAATTTGATAGGCTGTCGCTGTTCCTCGAAAATTCGAAGTACACCCATTCTATCTAATGTTTTAACCAAATGAGTTATATCTACATTGTTAAAGGCACTATCGATGTCAATAAAGCAAGCTAAGGTGAGTTACGTGAAAACCCTATGTGTATACGAGAAATCAACCTAAAGAGAGCATCAAGGCATGAACGACTTTTTCTAAAACCTATAGTTTCGCTAGAAAAGTAGTTATTATTTTCTAAGAACCATTCTAACCGATGTACAAGAATAGAATGGTAAATTTTAGAGATACATGAATGCAATAGGTCTAAAGATGAGAGAATGAGTCTTAGATTTAGGAATGGGAACAATTTTGACTTCTGTCCATTGATACGGAACAAACCCTAGATGTAAACAAAAATTATAAATTTTATTGATTTCTTAGGTTTACGCGAATATTGTTCATTGTTTTATACACTTACGGATTGTGTCGCGGTGCACTTTTCTTTTTCCCGACGTTTCGGCTACTTTCCAGCAGCCGTGGTCACGGGAGGACTGAGGTGTCAATTATTGTCCTATTTGTTGAAGTTATTCAAACTACCCGAAGATTCTTCAATTATTATTTGTGTTCCGATCCACGCAAAACATACTAACAGTATCTTGAAGCCGCGGTGATTTTAAATTACATTTTATTTTGTTAATTATTGGGTCCCAACTAGATGGCAGTACCCAGCCATCTTCTCGGTTAAAATTAGGGTACTTTTTAATTTCTATAGCCTCGCGTATCATTCTTGGGCGATAACGGTGTTCCTTTGCCAGTACTTGTGGCTTATCAGAGAAGATGGCTGGGTACTGCCATCTAGTTGGGACCCAATAATTAACAAAATAAAATGTAATTTAAAATCACCGCGGCTTCAAGATACTGTTAGTATGTTTTGCGTGGATCGGAACACAAATAATAATTGAAGAATCTTCGGGTAGTTTGAATAACTTCAACAAATAGGACAATTGACACCTCAGTCCTCCCGTGACCACGGCTGCTGGAAAGTAGCCGAAACGTCGGGAAAAAGAAAAGTGCACCGCGACACAATCCGTAAGTGTTTATAAATTTTATCTAAATGTACTTTACCGAGCAACGGAAGATTCTTGATCAATGAAAAAGTTACATTATCTATTTCTGGTGCAGAGTCTTTTGATTTCATGTAATTGTTTAGTTCATAAAGAGTAATTGGCGACTGGATTGGCGATGTAACTGCTAGTCTACGTTCGGCGACTGCTTGCGCGAGTTATGCATTCCAAAAAGGTTTTGCTGTATATTTTTGACCTAATCCTTATTGTATACCGATAATCCTTATTGTAAATTTTAATGTAAGGCATGTGTCTATCAGCAGCTTCATTCAAAATATTAAAAAAACAGTTATATGCTTTTTGAGATTCGTTGGCATGTCCGAATTTTTTATTGAATTTTCAATAAAAAATTCGGACGTGCCAAACGAACACATGCGGAATTTTATAATCAACATATGCGGTCAGTCGGAATTTTTCATATTACGTTTTTTAGAAAAGTTGGGATCGAACGGTATGGTTATAGAAAATATTATTACATGATGATCACTTCCGAGCGTTTCTCTAGTGACTCGCCAATCAAACCTCAGAGATATGTTAGTTGACACCATAGTGATATCTGGAGATAATTTTTGAAGCCTTCCATTAACGAGCTTAACTTTAGTCAGAGATCCATCCTCCAGAGCGGAGAAATTACTGTCAGTTAACGTGTCAAAAATTTGCATACCTCGAGAATCAGTGCGATTAGACCAATTTGAGTGATGGCCGTCAAAATCTCCTGCTAGTATGCTTTATATATATATTGCTTTGAAACTTGTTAAAGATTTCGTCCCAGTCATTTTGATTCATGCGCGCGAATGGGCAGTAAATAGACACTACATTTCAAATAGTATCGCAATTAAGAATTTTTACATGAAGTATTTCAATATTTTTGTTAGTAAGCAGTAAAAGACACTGTTGAGCTTTTAAAGAATAATGCGTTAAAATGGCCACAACTCCATAAGAATCGTGACTGTCTTGACGCTAAAAATATTCTGAGATTCTTAATTCACTGTTTGGTTCAAGCCATGTTTCACTTAATATTAGTCCTTACCTATGAATTTGCCGTTTTGTATAAAAAAAAATTTAAACTATTTTTTTTCATTTGTTTTTTATTTGCATTAATCGAAGTAATCACCTATGGAATCAATGCATCTTTGCCAACACAGTAGCAGTTTATTAGTGGCCTTAAAGAAATCAGCTGGGAGGCAACAAATACTGAAAACAAAATGGCTTTGAGCCATTTTGTACTGCCTCTCGGGTATTGAATTTTTTTCCCGCCAAGAAGTTATCCAAATTCTGGAAAAAGTAGTAGTCTGTAGGCGCAAGGTCTGGTGAGTAGGGCGGATGACGGAGAGCTTCCAACCCCAGTTCTTGCAACTTGGAGACCGTCTGCTGTGCGGTATGAGGTCGCGCGTTGTCGTGCAGGAGCAGCGGAGACAAGCGATTGACCAATGCTGGTTGGAGATGTGCCAGATTCTCCATCATTGTGTTCAGTTCTTCACAGTACATGTCTGCAGTAATGCTCACCCCATTTGATAAGAAGTTGTGATGAATCACACCGGCGCTATACCACCAAACAATGACCATCACTTTTCTAGGGGTAAGTTTTCGTTTAGAGAATTGTTTAGGGAGAACCAGGATCCAACCAACTTTCTGAGCGCTTGCGGTTATCCAACAGAATCCATTTTTCATCGCAGGTAACAATGCGGTTCAAAATTCCTTCATTTGTGTGTCTGTTGAGCAGTGCAAGGCACGTCTCGACGCGTTCTTCGCGCTGGCGATCATTGAGTTCGTGGGGCACCCATTTGTCAAGCTTTTTTACCTTGCCATTTTGACGCAAATGGTTCAATATTGTTTTGAAGCTAACGTCGAAAGCTGCTGCTAATTCAGCCGTAGCCGTATTGTGTATCATCAGCTTCCACAATCGCCTTTAATTCGTGTTAGCTTCGTAAACGTCGTTGATTTTGCGTGCCGCTTAAGCCGCGTTGCTGCCACGACGGTACTCATATTCCATAATTATTCGAATTTTTAACGTATCCATGATGACGAAAAAGATTGAAATGCGATGAAAATGTAACACTAATCAATAAACAAATGACTACTTTTGAAAAAAGAATTCCATGTTTTTAAAATAAAATTAATTTGAATTAGAATTCTTAGCCAAACAAAAATTATTTTGATTTGAAATGGCCAGTACTGCAAAACGGCAATTTCATAAGTAAAGACCTATTATTGTGTGTGTGTGTAATAACTGTGAACTTTTTCCTTAATTAATAATTGTTCTAAATAGATATTTTTTAGGATAATATTTATATACCTTTGTTTATACTGCTATCCATTATCTAAAAATAAATTATATATGTTTTCAAGGACTTATAAATCTGATAAATATGAGCTTACAAAAGTAACAAAAGTTCTAACAAAAATTTTCCTGCTAATTTAATCTTATTTTCTAAGGTATCATTTTTTTCAAAATTATATACTACAATTTAAATAACAAGTCCTCAAATAAAATATTTTTTATTATTTCTGTGGCTGCTTGATCTCTTCACCTGAGTCTGGTAAGCTTTCAGCTGATGACAAATGTTGTGATACACCTTTATTATTTTTATCCATTTTCTTATTCTTTTTCTCAGAGATTTCCTTGATGTACTTTCTATTTGTATATTGCTTTTTGGAGTTGATTTTAATATTTCCGCGTATGTGTGAGATTGAGTAGTAGTAGATTGAGTAGTGAGAGGTATATCAAATGTAGAATTTCGCAGCATTGCATTTGTAAAATCTTATCAAGTACATCAGGTTGAGTCAGAAATCGCTTGTAGCGATAAGACCGCCTTTTGTGCTTTTATAAGTTTAGTTTTTCTATGTTCTGTATGTCCTATTTGTTTTTGGTGCAATAAAGAGTTTTTCATTCATTCATTCATTCATTCATCAGGTTGATCCGGTGGAACTAATGTTAGTGCTTTTTTAAAGGAGCAATTAAAATCTGCCATCAAATCTCGTGATTTCTTTTCTTTTTGGAAAATAGGGCAATTTCTTGATAGTGCTAGCTGTTTACCGGAACAATTGGTGCATGTAAATTCAGTTACTTCGCAATTCTCATGATCTTTCCCACATTTTGGGCAAATTATCTTTTTGGATGGGCAAACATTACGAAAATGGTGAAATTTGTAGCACCTGGAACATTATGTCACTCGAAATGTATACGGAGTAACTAGGACTGGATTATTATATATATGTATGTACCTGGGTAAAGTTGAGCCATTAAAACAGATCCTCACAGTCTCTGAAAAAATCCATTTACCATCAGAATGTCGATATTTCTCCCGTCTTGCACTTAATATTTCATATAGACTGGATAAACATTCCAATATTTCCTCGATACTAAGCTTAATGTCTATATTCTTAATAATTCCGTAAGATCTATTTACCTCAATAGTTTTTCGGCATGTATTCTTGTTCTCTACATATCGCACATAAGATGCTACATCGACGTAACTAACATTTTGTAACTTTGCAGGAAATGCAATCTAAGAATTATTTTAGTCTCTTGACATCGTTGTGTGGAAAGGAAATGGGCTAGAATGTTCCGACAACTTGGTTTAAATAGCTCATATATTCTTCTATGAAGAAAAAAAAAATCACAATAAAAAAATCGGATCACGCCCACTAACAAGCTTTTTTTTAAATTATCCCCTCAGTTGCGTCTCTGTTTCTCCAAGGGGAAGTAGTACACTTGGAAATAATACATATTTTTAATTGAGTCTAAATAAATATATTGAAACCATTTAACTCTTTTATCGGCATTACCTTAAAGTACACGTCTTCAAAAGACAAAAGTATGAAAAAACACAATATAAAATTATCAAACTTGAGAGTTACCACAAGATGCGTCTTCGTAGTTCTTAAAATACGTTTTTTTGCACTTAATACGTATAACAATAGTAATTAAAAGTAATATAACCTAGAATGATCACTAGTTTAAAAAATAAATCCTTGACAAATTGCTTGTTATAAATACGTGAAACCAAAATCTATCCTATATTATAGGTAATATCAAAACAAATACAGTAAGCTGTCTGTTGTTTATCGAATAGGATTTGTCACTAACGTTAAAAGTATTCACTTCAATAATTCTCCATACAAAAGTGACGAATACACAGTTACAAATGATTAAATAAATAAGTAGGTCTTGTACCTATTTATTGGATCGCAATAAATTTAAATAAATCGGTGATGACACTAAGTATAAACGCCTTAGTAATTAGTAGGTTTTAAATGTTATTGAATCAGCATACTTATTCAAAATATCAAACAATCAAATAAATTAACATCAAGCAAAGAAGAGAAATGTTGTGCACTGTCAGTGTACTGTTATAAAAAGTCTTTCGTATTTAGAGTTTTGTTCAACAAAAACAGCTTAAACCCTACCTAATTGTCACCTATTGCGTTTGCTAATAATTAATGTGAATATTATTTATCAGGTACATTCAGAATGAAGTAACAAATGGGTTTGGCAAAATATCTTATTGCTTGACTTATTCTAAGCAGTCTTTTAGTTGACTAATAATAAGTGATTAAATCTCTTGTTAGGCACTAATTTGAAATATAACACTACTAATATAAATAATAATCAGTCTCCATATTGAGGAAGTTAAACAAAAATAGCATTTCACTCGTTATTAAGCATAATTAGTTATAATGGCACTAATCAATCACAGTAAAAATTTGTACTTAATACTTAAAATTTACCCTAACAAAGAATAATCTAGTCATCGTCACGTTTGAAAAGGTCCTCATAAAACCTTGCATAATAACTGGGAACTATATTGTTTCCAATAAGGTACTGTAAATCTGATTTAAGCCGCCCGTCGATACCAATTTTTGACATATAAGCCTGTTGCAGACTGATAGTTTTAACGTTTTCAGCCATATCCGTATTTCTCTGGGAACCTCTCGGTATCTTATGACATTTTACTTCAATCCAATCTTTCGCGTAATCTGTTTTGTAAGTGTAAATGTCAGAGTCCTTTGTAAAACGAATCATTTTTATCTCAGTAATCTTTATAAGGTCACCGTACATGCTTTTAGTCATATTCAATTTGACTTCATCATTTAAGGTCTTCAGCTCGTAAAAATCTTTAAAATCCATTTCTACTACTACGTATGGGTGGCCGGTCTTCTTAGCTGTGCGTATGATTTGTGCATACTGATCCGGAATATAAATAGGTCCAGACTTCTTTGCTCTTTTGATTGCCTTCTCTATAACAGAATGAGCATTGTCGCCCTCGTTCTGCGTGTGCCCCGGAATCAAAAATTTATGTGTGATGGATTGAATTGGAAGCCTAGAAACTGCATAGTAATACAGCGTGATGAGGTATCTGTCAACAAAAAGTAAAACTTATTACATCTGATTTAAGACAAGGGAGATGCCAATACTTATATATTTTTTTAAAGAAGAAATTTATTTCTGCTCGCCTATTTTTCTGCTGACCACAACAATTGTCAGAGTATAAAATAACATCACAGTTCGGATTAGTCTTTGAAAGGTCTTCCAAAAAACGGTACACGCAGGTTCCAATTTCAATGGCGCCTCGGTTTGCCAATGCCTGATGCCAGAAGTAACATGTTGTTACGTTATTTTTGATGTTTGTCACCTAAAACAAATTAAAATAGACAAATAATTTAAACCATCATGAAATTAACACGTAATAAATCCAAAAATTTGGAAAATCTTACCGTAAGATTCAAGCAATTGAGTTTACTTTTGTAAAAAAAGGCAGTATTATCTCCAGATGGTGCAGGCATTACGGCTTGCAAGTCGTATATTGCAACTATTGTGTTATCGTTGTACTTGGAAGTTGTGATATCAGCCTTTTTTTCTTCTCGGCTCAACTTTTTTTGTTCAAGGTGATGTGTGTATTCAACTTCCAGTTCTACTTTTTTGTCACCGACTGCATTTTTAAACGCCTCGCAAAGCTCGCACTGATCTTTTTTAGGTATAAAAAATGATATATTGTATTCTTTATTAAATATTCTTGAATAAACATCATAACTTGCCGCTACCTTGCCAATAGCTTTCCTTTCATTTACATATATCCGATGTAACTCAGCTATTGTCAGTCCCCCATCAATAAATTCACGACTAGTGTTCGCTCTGAGGTAGTGACTCTCGATACGTGGAATTGAATCGATATGAGTTCGAACGGACGTTACTATTTCAGGATCTGTCTTTAATTGCTTACCATGTTTGCCTCTACCATCAGCTGATATAATTCCAGAGTTTTCAATTTTAGATTGTGAAATAGTCCGCAAGACCCTTTCGGTTACTGCCAAGGTATTAAGAAGGAATTGCTTGCACACTCTTATATTTTGTCCATCGTTTACTAAATAAAAAGTGAAGTTTGGCTTTCTGTGTTTCTCTGCATCTACTTTCAACCGGCGATAAACAGGATTCACAGAAACTATGCAGGAGTTAAGAAAATCACGTTGACGTTGAAGTGAACCTAGTTTCCAATATGTTTCAAATATGTTTTGTCTCTGTTGATTAGTAAACTTATTGGAGCAAGACAATCTGCACTTTGGACCACAAGGTGGTTTTATTGCTCTTGCTTGAACAATCTTTCCTACACGAGACATATATTGCTTTCCAGTGTTTCTCAATTTTTTATTTACGTTCTTTTTCCAGGTCTCTTCATTTTTGGTTCTCTTTTTTCCTTTTTTCTTTGATGATGATTTTGACGACGAGCTTGATGAGACCGAAGATGATGAGCTGGATGAAGAAGATGAAGAGTCAAGAGATGAACTTGAATTTGATGAAGTGCTTAATCTGCGTTTGCGGGTTTTGTCTTTATTTGGCAAATATTCATCTTCACTTGCGTCAGGAGAAAAATCTCTTAAGCTATTGGAGTCATCAATTAGTATATTCTGCTGTTGTTTATTTGGAGACTTGATTAAAGTAGACTCATTCTCTTCATGTTCACTACTTGAACCTTTTGTAAAATCATTACAGTATTCTGAGCTTTGTGAAACATTTGATTCAAAAAATAAACCTTGGCCTGTGCTCTCAAACGAAGTTGTCTCATTGTCCAGTATTGAAGGGGATTCCAAATTCTTATGAGATCGATCAAGTTCATAGTTCATGTTTTCAGCACATAATGTTTCCGTTTGATTGACAGTAGCGCTTATGTTTTTATGACACGCCTTTGCTGTATCCGCATCAATATTTTCAGAACCAATACAGCTCCTAGGTTCCAAATTAACTAAAAGTGCCGTATTTGTAAACGTTTTCATTAAACCATCTATTTTAGGAGGTTCCTTTTTATGTAAATCATTTTTACCCATTTCCTCTTTTTTTAGGTGAGCTAGTTGTACCATTTTCCGACATCGACTATTCATTTTTAGTGTTGTTAGAGCCAAAGCCTGAAATAAATTAAACACTATAATAAGAAGATCTACGAAAATAAACCTCCTCAGGTTTTTTCGTAGATCAAACATCAGATTTAATTAATAAACATACTATATTTTTATTTTTTCATTATGTAGCGGGACGAGCAGATCGAGTACCTGATGGTAAGTATCACGTCTGCCCATGGACAGGTGCAATGCCAAACAGCACTGAAATGGATACTGTTTGACACTCCCCTTGCGCCCACTACATTGAGACGACAGTTATTAGGTCTCATATACCCAGTAATTACACTAGATTCAGTGCCCTTTCCCCGAAACACGGAAGTAAACTTTCATTTCACGAAGAAATAACTAGCACTGCGGTGGTACCTACCTAGACGGCCCAGTACAGGAACCTACCACCAAGTAAACTATATTCTTAGATATATAAACACATCCAAACACAGAACGGGGGAGTGGGGGGTTGAACCCACATACCCCGGCATATGAGGCACGAACACTATTAATATACATATAAACAGCAAATATTTAATTGAAAAAATATATTTTAATGTTATAAAATAAAATAAAAATATGCAAATGATAAGTTATTAATTCTTATATTTATTATTTTTGGTACTACCGCGTCATAACTGACAAATGTGTCTTTATCGTATTAGTTTTTTAGCGTAAAGCTGGTGCCACAATGACCTAACATACAGTTGCGGCACTGTTTCTCCAATAAACAATTACAACAAATGGCATAACTTACAGTTACGACGAACTATGACCAAACTGCGTCCTCACTCGACGGGCCCCCCCGCGCAACTGGCTAATCGGATGTTGTCGCACCAATTATAGTGAAATTTCACGGTAAAGCTACAAAGACAACTCACGCCATCTACCGAAAAACTAAGGAAATGATTATGTGTCTTTGTTTCCTCTTAAAATATCGCACTTTTTAAATAAGATGGCGCTCTTAAGTCATTTTCGTCATTTTTGTAGTTACGTCTATGTAGTATCTTGTGTGCGATATGCACATTCTACTAATTTATCTGCACTTTCATTATTTTCTAATTGAATAATAACTTTATAGGTATTTAAGTATTTGATTTTTGTTATGTCCTTAATTCCCTCCTTCTGAAATATCTGAGCGAAACTGACTTGGTTGACAATTTATCTTTTCCTATTATACACACTTCTATTTTTTCTACAGCTTCTCTAGAAGTAACAACCGTACCCCTGGTACTTTTTTTTCTTCCTCTTTACTAGATGAGTGTTCCAAACTTCATCATCATCCATTGGTCTGCTTCGCTTCTCGATACGATTAGTTTACTGTTCAGTACGAAGCACGAATTCATCGCATTTTCTTCAAATTGAATCATACTTCTCGACTCCGTTAAACCCAATTAAATTTCATTGTTTTGTATAAGCTCTTCAATATTCATATCGCTATCATAGATTTCGTCACGTAATTCGCTCGAATCATGCATTATATCACTCGCGCTAGCTACGGCTGGAAGCGACCGGATCATTGCTGAGCGCGCGCACTCCATACAAAACCAGTTTTGCAATATTATCATCGCGTGTTTACAAACAGAACGTCTAGGGCCGACCGAGGCCGGCCGATGCTTGCACGCAACTCCAACTAACAACCAACTATTATTAATGTGAAAGTTTGTGAGAATGGATGGATGGATGTTTCTTAATCTTACACGCAAAAACTACTGAACGGATTTCGATGAAATTCTGAATGGTAATAATTTAGGATCTGGATTAACATATAAGCTACTTTTTAAAAACCCTAGTAACGGCCCGCCCGTTACTCGACGATTTTTGAGGCCCAAAGCAACTTTATTGAATGCGGGCGAAGCAGCGGACAAAGCTATAAGCTGGAGACCTAATGAATCAGAGAAGTAACAGCCTACGAACTACGCGTTGTAATTGAGAGTTACGAAGATTGACGCTTTACATAGGAACTAATCAAATACTTATATTATAATTTTGCGAAAGTTTGTGTGTATGTTTGACTGTCTTTCACGCTGAATCGGCTGATCCGATTTCCATGGAATTCGGTAACAAAGTAGACTAGGTCCTGGATTAACCCCTGAGCTACTTTTCATTCAGCAAAAATATAGAGTTCTCGCAGGATATTCGTTATACGTGAACGAATTTGTGAGAACGTTTAGAGTTCAATAAAAATAGCCCTACAGCTCACACCAAGAGGCATGCAACGCTGCGCTATATCCTACTAATATTATAAATGAGAATGTTTGTGAGGATGGATGGATGGATGGATGTTTGTTACTCTTTCACGCAAAAACTACTGAACACATTTTAATGAAATTTGGTATGTTAGTATTTTAGGCTCTAAATTAAAACATAGGCTACTTTTTATCCCGGAAAAGTACAGTATTTCCGCGGAATACTCGATAGCATAAAACGCCGGTGGAGCCGCGGGAAACACCTAGTTTTTTAATATAGCGATTAAAAATTTAATTTCATTCAATACCCAAGAAGATACACGTTTCATTGCAAGAGCGGCGCCGCGGTACGTATTATGGTGCAGCTCGAAATTCGAACTCTTGCAATGAAATGTGTATCTTCTTGTGTAGTGAATAAAGTTCAATTTTGAATCGCTATCATAATAACTAAAATATATTTTTTTTTTAAACTTTAACCCGACTACGTGAACAATATAGCATATTATGTTACCCAGGCTATTATTACGAATCTATTTAAACGTCATTTATTAAAATCGGACTAGTAGTTTAGGCGCTACGGTAGAACAACGATACATAGACTGCCAAAATCATTACCCTTCCTTCGCCGTAGTCGGATAAAAATGCAGTGCCGCGTCGCGTCTCGTCTCGGTGTGAGCTAACGCTAAACGCCATAGCTAGTTTCTAACATGTACAGTGTCATATAGCTGTACAAAACACCGTCACCCCACGTCTAGACGAGTCATTTTCCTCCCCCACCACCGATCATAACTCACATATCGTAAAAGGTACACTCAACCAGAAATGCTAAAAATGCTGGAGCTAAAATGTCAGCGTAAACTTCTTTATAGTAGGTAAGATTTTATGTGTAGGTAAATATGATAGCTAAGTTTAGTTAAATTGCTGTCAATTCCTTATATTGTTATAAAGTAAGGCTGACTAAGGTAACGTAATGCCCTGATTCCATTGCCTATTATATCAACTTTGACTGATTTCATTGCCCATTATTTCAACTTTGACTGATTTCATTGCCCATTATATCAACTTTGTAAATTGATATAATGGGCAATGAAATCAGTGCATTATGTTACCTTAGCCAGCCTTACTTTTTAACCCGACTACGGCGAAGGCAAAAAGAAGGGTAATAATTTTGGCAGTCTATGTTTGTATGCTTGTTCCACGGGTAGCGCCTAAACTACTGATCTGATTTTAATAAACGAGGTGTCAATGGATTCCTAATAATAGCCCGGGTGACATCTATCAAGGCTATATAATTTACATAGTCGGGTTATAGTTCTTTTATAATAATTGTAGTTATTAACTCATTGGAGAAAATGTACCAAATCACCGTCAAAGACAATAACTAGGACCCTACCAATTAAACGTGTCATTGTATAAATTCTTTATTGCATGGTAAATAAGTGACATTTCAAATTGGTAGCATTATTGTGAACTTTCCTTTTGTTTACAAAAATATAAAATTGTATCCGAACAGAGTATACAGCCATATTGTTTCATACAAGTTTTTCAGGATAGAGACGATTTTCATACGTCGGGCCTCGGCCCATCTATTATAATTATTATGATCAACGTCGAACGGAATGCGTGTAATTGACGTTGACAAATCACTGGTGACGTCACTTCTACAGCCGCGCATAATGTGTTTGTTCGAGAATATTTTACATACAGAGTGTTTGTGTATTTCAAGGAAAGCTTCAGTTAAAATGATTTATATCCTGGACTCCTAGTATTGGTAGTAATATATAATAGACGTGTTTCATTATCACAAGGAGGCGTTGGACCAATACTATATTAATTCGTTTTGTCTGGTCCAATTTTAGCCAAACAAAAGGAACAATAAAACACATCATGTTAACCGTGAAATGCAGAAATACAATGACTCGTTAATAGAATCACGCGTTATTTTGGGGAAATCCATAGCATACAATTCAATTAATTTTATAACCATCAATATCCCGCGATAAAATAATAGAATTAGACGTTATTTTGCGGAAATCAAATTGAATTTTATCATTCCTGCCTTGGGCCTAAATTAAATGAAGGTTTATATAAAACTGGGGCCAAACCAGCAAGAACGCCCGTTTATCGCGATGTACCCACGACTTGTGGCGACAATGTAATACATAATAACAGAACGCAGCAGTCGTTATCTAGCATTGCAACAATCGTTATTCCTTTCGGAAATTACCCGAACATCACCTGTTAAGTGTTACGCACACCTACACCCTTCTGATCTATTACCATTAATAGTTATATTATATTATATTAAGTGTAATGGTGCCCGCACAGGCTGGCCAAGCCGCTCAGCGAGCAGAAACCCAAAGCGGTGGCAGTGGAGACGTATGAATAGAACACGATTCACACCGGCGTCGCATACAATTAAGATACAATAACTGTTGCAGGACAGTTCGTAACTTCCTAACCTACAACATTAAGTCAATGTTATTTATTTTATTGATTCACCAACGAAACAACATTTGGTACGGTATAAAAATGATACAAACAATGTTTTTTATGGATAAAACGAGTTGTAATGATAAGTGAAATGCGAAATCGTGCGTTTGCGTCAGTGAGATGAAATGAAGTGAAATGTGAAATAAGTGATGATAATGGTAACAAAATAGGACGAAGAAAAAAGTTACTTCATATAACTAAAAACTAAATAAAATATAGTGTATAATAAAGTACAAAGTATAAAAATCATTATGATATTTAACAATGGAGTTACAGTACAAATATGACGATACTATTATTTATTACTTATGGAAGTATTTTTTTATTTGCTTTACGTAACAGTAGTAAAATATAGGCTTCATAATTTTAATACATGTTCACGGACACGAGAATTTTTTTCTGTCCAAATTCCTAAATTTCTTCAGATTAGTATTAAAATAAGTTCTGCGATTGATCTTACATCTACAGGCTAGGGCTACAGGCTCCCTTTGATGGGGAACCAGCCTACAGCTGGGGGGTGGCACTAGTGAACAAAAGGATTCGCTTGCTTGTGAAGCTGCCTACCTAGCGTGTCAAGCTACCATAGCAAAATATGAAATAAACCGACTTCCAAAGTAAAAGCCAACTTAAACGTGAGTCGATGAGAAACGAGAATGACGTCTATAAATTATTATTTTATCAGGATATTGTTTGGAAAATTGTCTAGAGAAATATTTCTAATTTTAGCCGAATTTAAGCGGGGAATTTAAAATTTAAAAATTATGATTCATTTCATACTCTTTTGTGCATTTTTACCTTAGAAGTCGGTTTGGTTTTGTTTAAAAATAATATTTATTCCCTTTTTAGTCATATTTATTATATTATTATTATTAACACATTTTAATAAAGTTGAAAAGAAGCGTTCGAATGTATAATTGTATACGCGACAAGCATTCATTAGGTAATGTTTATAAGATAATGACGATGATTACTGTAAGTTACATAATGGCATATTGCAGTTCTTTAAACAATGCCGAAATTTCCAAACGCGTATCTTTAAAGACTGAGGGATTATGTTCAGTGCTTTTAGATCCCTTGGCACAAAATCTTACTTTTTGGTAGCATAATATGCTTGATTTGCTTGTCAAATCCCTATAGACGTACCTATAAATTTTGAAGCGTTCCCTCGATTCCTCATGGATGCCATCATCGGGTCTCCACTTTGGTGACTAAAGGACCAATTTCGAATTATAACCTTTACAAAAATAAAATAATTTTGCAAATAGGTCCACAAACGGCAGAGTAATGTTCAAAGATATCCGTGTCGGTGTAAAATGCTATGAGAAGTAGGTACCTATTATATCATCATAATATGATGATGTGTGGTATGATGATGGAGATAATGATGATGATTACTGTAATTGACAGAAAAGTGTCCATATAAATTTCAAAGAGTTCCCGATTTTCGATTCCTCTTGGATCCCATCATCAGGTCAAACGTTGTTTTAAGGAGTAACTGAGGCTTATTTTAGCTTAGTGTTCCGTTAGTTAAATACGGATCCGTTTTCGTTATTTCTACGCAAACGATGTTGCGGGCACCAGCTAGTGATTTAATTCGATAATTATATTACTAGCTGAAGCCCGCAACTGCTTGCCTAGCGATCTAGGCAAGCAACTTGGCAAGCAGAGATCGAAGCGAGGCTCTGGCAGCCGAGGGCGATAGGATTTGCTTGCGTGCAATGCAGCTTGCGTAGCGTCTAAATTCAGCATAAAATGTAAACCATATATTAAAGTATTGTTGTACGGAGTGAGAAAAACATATTAACTTAAAAATTTTCCGTTTCTCAAGTATAAGACCTAACTAGATCGATTTTTCTCCCCAAAAACCCCACGCATACTAAATATCATAAAATATATTATGAATCTGTTTTCTATAAACCAATAAATAAATATACAAGATTGTCTCGCTAAAAGTATAAGACAAATCGTTAGATACAATAAACCAGTTAAAACAAATATCAAACAAGTCAAACAATTTAGATATCCCAAGTCTTATAAACATAATTGCTATGTTATGTCTGGATAAATTTAGGTTCAGACATAACAAATTAAGCTTCCTTATACCTCCATCACGCGACCAATCACAAAATGGGGTAAACAGGTAAACTGTTAGGAAAATTGATTATTTGGGACCCGCTTCGCGATCGGAACGAATAAAATATGTAAGGAAAAATAAATATATATTAGTATTTTTTGTTTATGTAGGGATTCTATTGTGTTGTGAATAAAAGTGCGTCATTTAAAATGAAACATTAATACTCAAAATAATTGGATTGTAGATCTCTTTATACCCCATAATATGTAAAATATATAATAAATTGTAATAAATAATTTTATTTCAATACTATGTCTATCACTGGACATGTCCATATTTTCTAATGTGCAGATAATAGAAATAAAAGTATTATATACTAGACGATGCCCGCGACTTCGTGCGCGCAAAAGTCAATCTCGTAGAAACCGTACATTTTTTATAATAAAAAGTAGCCTATGTCCTTCCCCGTAGTCTACTCTATATCTCATTTCATTTATATCGGTCCAGTAGTTTCGGCGCATTCAATGCAAATAAATAAACAAACAAACAAACTCTTCCTCTTTATTATATTAGTGATAACTTTGAAATGTGCAATTGTCTAAGAATGATGTATATTAAATAATGTTTTTCTTGTAGCCTGAATGGATTGGTGGGTAATGTCACAATAAAAATTGACCATATATGATTTTTTGGTTTAATCAATCTCACACACTCAACAATGATTGTGATTATATTATTAGATGCAGCATTTGTATGTATGCCTATTGCACCTTACTCCTTAACATTTTTCTCAGTGTGCTAGGTTATAAGGCTCCACTGTATTCCTAGCTATTACGCTAGATTGTAAATTACAGTGGGGTCCTTATATTGCTAACCTAGCAAATAGACTCAGTTCTGCAGCATATGCAGTCAGAAAAATTGGAAAAGTTTCAGATGAAGAAACGGCACGACTGCTTTATTTCAGCGACTTTCACTGTAGAGTCTCTTATGGGCATACTTTTGTGGGGAAATGCTGCCGACTGCCGATAAATTCAATATTTGTGCTGCAAAAGCGAGCTACGAGTATTCGTGCTATTTATAAAATGTCCCCTTTTGAATCTCTGAGAGAAAAGTTTAAAGAAATAGGTGTACTGACCGTAGCTTCTCAGTATATTTTGGATAATTTATTATACGTTAGAAAAAACTTAAGCAATTTCAAGAAGAAAAGTGATAATTATTGTATCAACACTAGAAATAAGCATAAGCTAGATGTACTTGTGATAAGACTTAGCAAAGTAAGTAAATCTTTTGAGAGCCATACGGGGTATACGCCTATACAATAGGATCACAGACGTTCAAAACCATTCTATTAATAAATTTAAAAAAGTTAAAGCTTTTTATAAAGTAAATAATTTTGTTAACGATTGCACACCTTGGGAATAAGATGCTCCCCTGCAAGGCTGCCTCTATGTAATTGTGTACTTTTGACTTTTGTTATATTTAACATAGATTTAAGTTTACAATGTAAGGTATATTTGTTTCAAAAGAACAATTTTCCATCTTTTTGCTAAAAGATGGCCCCGTGCGAGTTTCTTATGCCGGTTCTTCCCGGCAGGTTAGGGTAAAACCGGTGGTAGCTTTTTCTATTGACTTTCCGGAAAATGCTTGTTAAGTTTGATTTGGAAATAAAAAAAAACATTTTATTTCATTTCATTTCATTTATAACATTTTTTGTTAAGTAATCAACATATAAGACCCTGTAGGGCTGTTGATGATAACTACAAACCTAAAAAAGAATTTGTATTGTTGTATTGGTTAAAAAAAAATCTTCATCCTACTAATATTATAAATGTGAAAGTATGTGAGGATGGATGGATGTATGGATGGATGTTTGTTACTCTTTCACGCAAAAACTACTGAACGGATTTCGATTAAATTTGGTATGGTAGTAGTTTAGGCTCTGGATTAAAACATAGGCTACTTTTTATCCCGAAAAATGTATGTGTAAATATAGTATTCCCGTGGGATACCATATATTTACGCGGGTAGAGCCGCGGGCAACAGCTAGTGTGACATATTTTAGTATTATTGTCAGTTCACACCGAGACGCGACTTAATATGTAAGATAGCGATTCAAAATTGAGACTTATCGACTATACAAAAAGATACACGTGTCAAGATATATCATATTGTTGATTGTTGATTGTAAGCCGCAGACGAAACTATTGGGGTTTTCTTGATTAAATCTTGGGAATTTTCACCCGAGAGATTTGAACTTTGGCACTTAAAACGTTTCGAATACACCCACCACAACCACCGAGGTAACATTTGTTATGATATTGATCGTTCCCACTTTACTCTGATGTTGGGAACATCATTCAACAACATCATCATCATCACTTATCTTACGTTCTGATGGGGCAAATACGCAGTCGGCACATATCATGTCAGACATCTGCTACGTGAGACTGCGCTCGAAGCATAGGGACCTCCTCACCATCCAGCCTGCCAATCCAGCGTCAGTACTTACGGCCGTTATGAGTGCCAGTACTCAGTAATGTCAATCCTACTATATACTATTATAAATGTGAAAGTTTATGATGATGGATGGATGTTTGTTACTCTGTCACGCAAAAACTACAGAACGGATTTCGATGAAATTTGGTAAGGTAGTAGTTTAGTCCTTGGATTGAAACATAGGGTAAATCCAGAACTTTTTATCCCGAAAAAGTGCAGTGCTCCCATGGGATACCTGATACTATATTTACGCGGGCGAGCGATATTTAATTTTTGCCTGCAAGTCCGCGAATGGGCCGTCTCGGCTTAAGAAGCAGACTAAAAAAATGTGTCCTAAAAACACTAATCTAATTATTACTGTAATTTTATTTTGTTTTATTTGTTAAAACAATATTTCATTTTGTATTATTATTATTATTAATGTTGTATCTTGTTAATTTTGTTTTTATTCTCTGTCTATAATATTAGGTTTTGTAACATTGATCCTACAGACAAACTGAAGTACAGTTTTGTAGGTCTTTATTTATTATTTTTTGTTCATTGGTTTGAAGTAAAAAATAATAAATAAAAAACAGTACTGTTATATCGCAAGTTGCATGAGTTCATATGTATAGTAAAATCGCTGAGTTTCCCATATCAATCCTGAACCACCCCGTAACAGTGGTGTCAGAAGTGGGATACCAGTATTGTTTATCCGCTTTCATTCCACTGGTTCATTCACACCACATCCGCTTTCATTCTCACCACACACACACACACACACACAACTTGCGATATAACATAACGGTTCGCGAATAAAACTGTACTGAGTCCTTATCAATTATATAACGAATTAGATAAACATAGAAATAAACTTAACTAAAAGCCATTATGATTTGCCTGTACCATTAACGCTACAAAATATACAGGAACTAACAGATATTTCCAAATTAATATGTTATTATCATCAAAATAAAATAATATTCGTTCTCAACATAACTTCAGTTCTACCTCAAACCAAACCAACCAAAATATTCTTTATAATATAATACCGTTCCCAGTTCCATATGATATATTGAAACCAGACACCTACATTCTAATCGAGCCAACTAGCTCATATGTGGCAGTAACACGACAACAAGGTGATCGCATGTTCTACTCGCTATTAAGGGACATCGACAATTGTAAACTCATCAGTGAAAAGTGTTATGTGTGTGTGCTCGCCGACTTGTTTTCAGTCGTTGCCAACCCTACGTGCGAAACAACTTTATTAAGTGAAGTGGTTACTAAACTCCCCGATTCCTGTGTAGCTAAAATAATTCACGGTTCTATAGATGTATTCCACAAACTTAGCTTTAATCGTTGGATTTTTGTTCAGTCAGAGCCAGGGAAATGCCATATTACTTGTGAAAAGTCCGATGTAAATTCAGATGTTATATTATTCGGAACTGGCATACTGGTATACCTAAATATTGTAAAGCATTTTATACAACATTACAGTTCACCGCAGTTGGCGAAACGCCACTCGGTAACGTAACAAACGGAGTGTCAAATTTCAACATTTTACTAGACGATTGTTGTGAACATTCAAAAATTAATAAAACATTTACAAAACTTCCACACTCTAATTTTGAAAAATATTGGCAATCTTGACTCATTACTACTTGCCAGCATCTGATGTATAAATGTCGAAAAAAAAAAATAACTTGTAAGAAATCGCCTTGCTGTATTCAAATTTTTAATCAGTGCCATAATTCCAAATCTCGCACTGATCATCCAGCATCTCTTGTTGTCTTTAAGGATAATAGTATTAAAAATGATTCTGTGCTGGAGGAAACGTCTATTAGCACGCCAACTACTTTAAAAAGAAATGTTGTGTTAACCAATATAATAAAAGATCATGAATTTTAATGTAAATGTTAAATGATTTAAATTTTAATTCAGCCATAATAATAATAAAAATTAATTTTCAAAGATAATATTTTTTATAATATACGATAAATGTAACTAGTAATAACTATGTCTTTAAAAAATCTTAATAACATTAATATTTGTGTTAATTAAGTATTTTGAATAAATTTAGGTAAATAAAATATTTTTTGTAATTTAACTGTTTTCTTGTATACTCCAAACGAAAGTCCAATCTCTCGCGTTAATCTTAGCGTAATCTCTCATCACTTTGAGATGTGATGATCGATCTTAACGGGGGGGGTTGTTATATCGCAAGTCGCATGAGTTCATATGTATAGTAAAATTGCTGAGTTTCCCATTGCATTATTGCTAATGCAATAGGGAACCTATATCATTTCCGTTTAATTAAAACATTGTGTTTTCAGTTAGATTTAATTGGACTTCCCTCGGGTGCAGGTCTTTCTCTAAGTTCTTTTTATAATGTATCTTTTTGTGTGTCAATTAAAATAGTTTTTTTTTTTAAACCAAATCCTGAACCACTCCGTAACAGGACGTATTGTATGTATGTCAGTATGAATGTTCCACCGTTGCGCCTAAACTACTAGTCCGATTTTAATAAATGAGGTGTAAATATATACGTTGTAATAGCCCGGGTAACATAGACTTTATAATATACATACACAGGTTATAGTTTTTATAAAAAATGTAGTAAGTTCTCGTATCGTAAGTCCTAGTGGCTTTCTATACTTAGGGATAAAATAAACGAAGATTTTTTTCACTTTATTTAATTGTACAATTGGCCAACAAAGAGTACATTAGCAGCGGGAAGGAAGTATCTGGCCCCGCCGACGTTTCCCCGGACACAGAGGCCGTTACACGGGACGGGACTGCGTGTCTCGAAAATACTTTTTAAGTGATAAAAAAAGTGTTAAAAGTGATATTATAAAGTTTTTAAATGATAATATTACTATAATGTTATAAACATGATATAAAAATTATAATAAACTAGCTGTCCCGACACACGTTGTTCTGTGACACCTACCAACAACCTACTGGGGCCGGTTTTTTTGTTTTATTAACCAAGCAGGTAAACTGAACGCATATAATACGAGTATATTTGTCAGTCAAATGACAAATTGAACACTGAACAGTTAGTTTGGGAAAATTAAATCGACGTTGTTTAGTATTTTATCCACATATATTTTATCCATTAGACAAATCAGTCTTGCTGTTCGCCATTTTTAGCGAGACATAGAAACTACAATCCATTTTCATATTATACATATAAGAAGGTAAATAATAAAGTCATGACAGTACATTATTAATAAAATCGTCAATAACTAATAAAGTCTGTAAACACTTCAGCTATGGCTATGGCTTGCACAATCCGAAGAAGCGACGGGACGCTGTTTCGGCGTTTCTTTGGGGCGAAGAACGTCGACGTTACGTCGACGACACGCTGAAGAGGTAATATCTCGCATCGCGTCTTTGGAAAATGTACTTGAAGGCAGATGTTTTTCCAGTGAACACTAAACTGCATGAAATGTAAACACGCCGGTACAATATTTTACGACGCAGCTACAGACTGAGCTCAGCTCTGATCCCCCGCGAATTATGTGGTCACAGTCAGTTCGCAGTGAAAAATTAAAATGTCCTAGAGCTGTACAAAATGTGGCGACTGTTTAGAGAAAGAATTTTGAAAATAATTAACTTTCAGGTAGGTGCAAGCGCTTTCAAAATAAATAAAAACAACTGAGGAACAACTGGGTGCTGATAAGCAATAATGTGTCAACCCTCTAGAATCTAGATCTCTTTGAAAAAAATCGTTTTAATTAAATTTATTATAAAGAGAATTTCAACTATATGTCAAAAGTTTTTATCAGCTTTCAGTACAATCACTAAAATGATTTAATTCACTTAACACTATTTTGAATTTTATAGTTTATCACCTGAGAAAGCGATTAGTATCAACATCTATACAATAGTGTGCCAACCCATAAATTACTAAAATCAAGTAATTTTGTGGGTTGGCACAGTATTGCTTATCAAGTTATCAGCGACCAACTAGCCTGGGTACATACGTAATTAATTTAACATTTCCCGGCGAACCTACGTGGATTGTATGCCCTAATAATAACGTCATACGAGAAGTTTTGAGACGCCTCCATGATATATATATATATATATATATAGTAAAAGTAGGCAACACGCTCAGCGACAATATTGCGGTCAAATATGGGGTTCCACAGGGCTCCGGGTGTGGGCCAGTGTGTTACCTACTACACGTCAACAGTTTATGTACGCGGACGATTTATGTACTCTACGCGCTGGTACCGATCTGGCAGAAACATGTCGCTTAGTACAACAAGACATTGATACTGTGGTCAGATGGTCTCACGACAACGGATTACTTCTAAATTCAAAAAAAACAAAATTACTTGTCATACATTCTCCTTACTTATGCACTTCAAATTCGCCCCCTATGTATAGCCATTGTTTTGCGTGCTTTAATAATAATCATACTAATTGTCAATGTAAGTCTATTGTACAAGTTGATTGTATAACTTACCTTGGTGTCAAAGTAGACAAACATTTTTCTTGGTCATGTCATATAGACTACATCGCAAAATTAAGAACTCTCCTAGGAAAATTTTATCATCTAAGTCTAAAAGTACCGAGAAGCATATTAAGGTGTTTGTACTTTGCATTAGTTGACTCAATTCTAGGTTATGCCCTTGATAGTTATGGTCTGACATTTAGAAGTTATCTAAATAAACTTGAATCTCTACAAATAAGATTTTTAAAACTCATAGTCAGTAAAAAAACCAAATCTATTTGTAAAGGCGACTATTCTAAATTATTTAAAATTTGTAAAACTCTCCCAGTTACTTTAAAACACAAATACCTTTTGGCAATTAACAACCACAACCACAACCATAATAATATCCATAACTTAGAATTACTGCAGCACAACTATGGTACTCGGTCGGTATCGGAAGGCAATTATAAGGTACCCAGAGTTCTTAACTACTTTGGGGACCGAACTTTAAATAAAAGGATACCATATGTATTAAATAGCTTGCCCAACGATATCCGACACGCGACCAAAACAAAAGTCTTCCAAAAAAACATGTACAAACACCTTTTTACTTTATTACCTTATTGTACATCCCGCACCACCTAAAACATTATTTTAATCATTACTCTAATTTTATTTTGCTTGTTTTTTTTTTGTTATTACAATATCTAATTTTATATTATTAGTATTATTAATGTTGTATCTTGTTAATTTTATTTTTCTTCTCTGTCTATAATATTAAGTTTTGTAACATTGATCCTACAGACAAACTGAAGAACAGTTTTGTAGGTCTTTATTTATTATTTTTTGTTTATTGGTATGAAGTAATAAATAAATAAATAAATAAATAATAATAATAAATAAATAATATATAATTCTACTGTACGTGTGTATTGCACTGAACTCCTCCTAAACGGCTGGACCGATTTGAATGAATTTTATTGTATGCGTTTGCGTGGCGCCCTGGATGGTTTTAGATTCACAAATTAACCCGGCAGGACAACATCTGTCGGGTCCGCTCGTATGTCACAAATCAACGTTATGTACAGTCTGAAACTGAACTAAAACGAAACAAAAAGTATTTTACATTTCAATTACGTAGAAAACCGAAATTGAATATGGAAATAAATTGTAATGAATACAATAATATACACAATATAGATAATATAACTGAATGGTCCACATGTTTGTGAACATTTCAATGATAGTCGTAATTTAATAAATATTCAATATTGTGTACAAACTGGAATTATGTTTTGTACAATAAATGGTACCCATTTATTGTACAAAACATAATTCTAGTTTGAATTATGATAATTTCGTGAAACAGACGTGAAATTTTAATGAACTCATAAAGGTACCAAGCTTTAGATCCACTTGAAGAAAGCCACTGGCTGAAGCTGCATTCAATAGTTATAATTAAAATAAATATACACTAATAGTATATATAGGAATGATTTTATTGTTTGTTTGTACTGGACCGATTTTGGTGAAATTTGACACAGATATAGAAAGGAACGAGAAACGACATATAGGCTACTTTATGTCGCAGCACAATGTATGGTTCTATCGTGTCGGCGGCAACATCTACTACCTACTAAAATTGTATTCACTCAGATTCTTTTTCGTCAGTAAAATTGTAGCAATGTTGAAATATTTTAATTTTCTTGGAAATCGAATGTTTTCGTTAATCGATATTCCCTTCAGGCGCATTTTCCCGACTATGGTGAAGCCGGAAAGAAGCGTTATGATTTTGTTAGTATGTTTATTCCGTCGTAGCGCCTAAGCTGCTGATCCGCTTTGATGAATTAGGTGTCAATAGATTCGTAATAATGGCCTGGGTAACAGGCTATGTAATTTGCGTAGTCGAATTATAGTTTTTGACATTTGATTTTTGTGTTATTAATGCTATTATTATTTTTTAACAATATTATACCAAAACTATAATTCTCTTCAACACCGAAATACCCAATAGGTACAATGATGAATAGCTTCGCATCGCTCATGTAATTTAATAACAAGGCACGCGCCCGTGCGCCGAGTGTCGAGTGAGTGTGAGAGTGTCTAGTGTGTATTTGCTTACATTAAATTGTATTATTTTATTTTTTAAGTTTTTAAGATTTTCAACATGCCTTTCAAGTGATACATTGAGCCATGGCTAAGTTTAATCGAAATCCATTAGCACTCTTTATTACATTGGACAATTTTGACTATGTTGAAAATGGACTTGAAACCTATTAACTAACAACATTTTTTAACTCGGCAATTAATATATTTTTTTAATTTCAGGACGTAGAGCCTGTAAATAAGCCCACTCGACGCGAGTACAGGACCAAACGGTCAAAAGCGCGTGCTACTGTAGTGAAGGGTTCCGTAGTGAACTTGTTACCTCAAAAGGCTAATTAGTATGAGCTCAAAGCTGTGTTTTTCAGGTGTGCTGTTAAATAATTTACCAACATAGTTAATAACTCATGAATATTACTGAATTCTTCTAGGTATATTTTTCTTCTATAGGATCGTTAACTACGTTTTAAACCCCGGAGGGATCTGTGTGGCGTGGACTGCGGATCGAACTGTCGTGCTACGACTAAAAATGCGTCACGTTTTGGACTTCCGGCGGCTTACATAAATACATCATAGCGCGCGGTTCAAAGGCCAGATTGGACTGTCAGCCCCGCGAATTTCCACCTTCGTTTAGAAGCGCGGGTTGGAATAGCGCGTGCTATTTCTACGGTCGGTCCGAACTCTACGTGTAACGGGCGCTATCGGGTATAACCTTAAAGAGTTGGATTTTACACACCGCAACAAGCAAAAAAAACTCCTATAAATAATGATTATGAGTCTGTCACTACTAATAACGTTATTTTAAAGGCATTGCGTTAAACTATTTTGTTTATAACATTTGCCAAGCCTTAACATACTTAAGTGCATTCGTTTCTATAACTCGGTCGTGTAGCTCCCTACAAGATTGACATATTAATAGTATTAGCATTTCACAAGTGTAGATATACTCAAGATCATAAGATAATTAGCTTCCATAACTGCGCCCAAATCCAGTTTTGTAGCACGCTTCTTATTAGTAAAATAATAGTAGTCTTGAAGAACGTTTAAAGTACAAATTTTTCTAATTGGGATATTCATTTACAATGCGGGTGTTTGATATCTTTCCTGCCGTTAGGGGGCAGACGGAAAGCATACAAAGCGTCAACTGGTGGCGTAAGTGGTATCAGAAACGGTCAATAAGAATTTTCGATTATTTTTCTATCACCAGGCGGCGCTTGGTAGCCTGACGGTTCTTGTCGTGTCAAAATGCGTGTCGTCGTATTAGATGTGACGAATTGGAAAACCCACTTTTTACGGTCGTGGCCACGATACAACAACAACCGACAATTGTCACCTCTAACACATCTTTTAGCGTCCACAGGACCCTAAAAACTATATTTCCTCGTTGAAAGCTTGCCAACATTATTGTTCGCCACACAGGCTCGCCTCTTAAGAATTCATTTCGCCAACAAAACGAGATTATTTTATAATATATTTAGCGAAATTTTCTTGCACCGCCCGCCAACTAAAACATGAGATGCAGAATTTCCCTGGGGGTTGTTTTTTGTGTTCATCTGAATTGGAAATTCTCAAATGAAATATTTATTCTGTTTTGCATATTGCACTTTTCCACTTCATTTCATATCGTTTTATTAAATGTTAACTTGGTACCACTGTAATTTATATCATATGATCTAAATTTGACGAAACTTTGGAAATATCAGAAAAAACTACATATTGTAAACTTTTAGTTAGTAAAATTTGTTCAATTAAAGAGACTCGCGGCGTACTGCTGTCAAATGCGCTTTGTGGCTATGCGCTGCGAAGCGAACAGTCACTGGTTTCCTCAAGTATTGTTACGTCGCATCGCGTCGCGCCGCGTTGCGGTCTGAACTGACCCTAAGTTAATAACTTTTTGCTTAAAAAATATAGCTTTTCCGGATCTTCAGGAAAACTAATTTTAACTTTTATTGTACTACTCAACCAACAAAAGAATCATTATTATTTTAAAGTGTAGTTTTTATAAAGTTTAAATAAGTTAATAATAATATTAATATCTATGACGCTTTTACATCACGTCAATCTGATGCCACTGCAAGTTCTCGAAGAACTTGTGTTACGGGTACCAGACAACGGAAATATATCTTATTAATACTATACTTATATTTAAGATTTATTATATAATACACATCCATGACCCAGGAACACGAAAAACTTTTTATTCCCTGGGGGATTCGAACCCGCGACCTTCGGCTTGACGCCAACGAGCTAACCATTGAGCCACAGAGGTCGTCGAATAAACATTTAAGTATTTCAATTTCTAGAACTAAACTACCAATTTACATAATATAATATATCAGCCAAATAATATTATTATTACTCTATGTAGTAAATCACACGATAAAGTTTATTGTATTCATCCTTGTGACACAACTAGAAACCTCAATATTAGCGTATGAATATCTCCGTAAACAAAGGTGTATGAGACCGTTTCGACCTCAAATTATAACCGCGTGTCTTTTTTGCTGGCCTCGTTTTCAGCGCTCCCATATTTTAAGAGCTCACTTATTACCGGCGTCACACGAAGACGCGACGTCGCAGCGATATAATATATTCTAAAACACATAATATTACTATATTATGTGTTTTAGAATATATTATATCGCTGCGCGTATCGTAACTACTTCTAAGGAACGGGTCACATCTCAATGTCAAGAAGTGAGGGCTGTTTATCCCTGACCTACAGTACGAGAAGATTAGAAAAATAAACAGCTAATTAAGTTAGGTAAAGTATTGGCGCGTTACATTTACCAGGATAGACTAATTGTAACCGTCTACTTTGCATAATATAATAGAGATGTTGCCTAGTGTTGAATATTGAAATTTTACAAATTATATTTACAATGTATTCAACATCTAAAAGTAATAGTTGTTCAAGTTGACGCGATTAAAAATTATAAGCAAATAAAAAATATTTGCCACCTCTTTCTCGCAAAACGGTTTGTTGCGTCACAAACTGCTTTTATATGGTGGTGGTAGTTGCGACGTCATAATATCGACATACCGCTATCTTTCTATTCGCAAATTTATATTGTGTGCTATTTTTCAAGATTCATAAATATGGGGTTTCGATTGTTTATTGTCATGTCGTCTAACGAAATGATTTTACGCAACATGCCTTTTCAAAACAAAACCATAAGTGCGTCGTTTCGTGGCAGTGTGACAACCATGCTCACACAGTGTGTCATTTCCCTACAAAAAGAGTACAACGCAATTACACCATGCACAGTCGCTCGGCGGTAGCTGCACCTACCTTTATTGCTAATTAGCTTAGCTGGAATATTACGCTCTGACGTCATACTTTTACATGAATTCGCGTATGTGAACTGACCAAAATAATGTGTATTTCTTTATTGCGCGGTAAATAAGTGCTTGAATTGGTTGCAGCAGCAGGGGTCGTAATCCTGATTAAAGATATTTAACTTATCAAACATTTGATGAATCAGAGCACTATTAGTTATAGCTTAGGACTTCTTCCGTTCTTCGTAACCACCATGACCATATCAAAACTGCATTTAAATCGATTCAGCAGTTTTCCGGGAAGAGTGTACAACGCACAGTAAAAAGTAAACAGCGCGAAACCTTAGAAGCAATATTATTACCGTGTCGTAAAGATTTTTATTAGCGTTAATATCACATCTTTCTTAAATATGTCCTACCGTGAGTAAAAATAATAATATATAAAAGTGTTGAAAAATGTGAAGTGTCTGCGTCGGGTGTCATAGACGTGACTGTTTGTATTATTATTCATTACGTATTAAACTATCCTGTTTCTGTACATTATGTTAAGTATTTCTGTACATTATGTTACCTAGCTATATGTCCCCACTGACCAGCTTTGTATGAAAAATAATTTGCACCCATTTCCATTTAATTGAATATCTGAGCTAATAAATAAAAATCGTTGAGTGCGTATTTTATTTTATTTTTTTCATTCTCGTCGCCTAAAGGGTGAAATGGGGTCTAAAGTTGGCATAGTGAAATATTAACAACTGGACATATTTTTGAATTTTGGCACGCAGATTATTAAGACGTAGACATCCGTTATTTAAAAGAATTTTTCGAAATTTACCCCCCACGGGTGTGCAATCATGGGGTTCCACGCGGACGAAGTCGCGCGTAAAAGCTAGTAAACAATAATAAGTCACGTCGTAAATCCCGATTGTCGATACGCAGCAAAACTAACCGCTATTAAACCAATTTTAAAAACATATTCACGTAACTACTTGTACTTCGATTCGAACAAGCGATTATTGGCTTCGTCTGTCTGTCGACGCGCGCCGGGCGGTCACCTGGTCCTGACGTGCAATCTCACTGGACCACATTCTCGTTCCACAGTACACAGACTGAAACTAAGTTGTTTTAGACTAGACTTTTGCGTTATATTCTAGTTCTGGTTTTGTAGTATATTTTAGGAAAATTTTCTTATTGCCAAGTTACTTTAATAACTATATTATGTAAATTATATAAATAAATTATGTAAATATATGTAAATTATGTAATTACTATAGTAAATTATGAAAAACAAATTATCCAGTCACAGTCAAGATTTTTTTAACGAGTAACTAATTATAATATGGACTTTGTTTCTACGATTACTAAGCTAATTTTCAATTAATATTTTTTGTGAGATCCCATTTCATATTGTACTTTGCCGGACTACCCGGAGAGTGTTTGGATTTTAAAGACCGTGAACGCACTTATAACTAATCTGGTGTGGCGGATGTCCAAGTGCGGTATTTGCTTATCATTAGGCGAAGATAGCTATTCAAAGTTGAACTTTATTCATTACTTGTGAAGATACACGTTTCATTGTTCACATTCGACTGTCAAGTTGCACCGTGCTGCACGGCGGATGTGCGGTGTATGACTGGTGTCATATGAAACGTGTATCTTTTAGTGTAGGGAATAAATTACGCTCACGTCATGCTTAGTGTGACCGCCATAGCAATGCGTTTTGTCTACACAAGAATAGACATACTGAGAGATAATAATTTGGCCAAATTTTTTTCCTTTGTCAAACTGTCATCTCGTCTACTTTTCCTAAAGAAACCAGTTAAGAGCCTTTAGCCAAGTTTCCATCGCTGATTACGACGACGAAGTTCGAAAACGAGCAACGCTTATGTTAAAACCCATACATTTCTGTTTTAGACCTTCGTCGTCGCGCCGACATAAATACGCGCTCTATTTTCAATTTTTTGTATACAATTCAGCACGTAATACATTGCTTTCTTTTGTGTACATATATATACCGAAGTGTACTACTATTATAAATGTGAAAGTTTGTGAGGATAGTTGGATGGATGGATGGATGTTTGTTATTATTTCGCGCAAAAACTACCGAACGAATTTCGAAAGATTTGGTATAGTAGTAGTTTAGGCTCTGGATTAAAATATTGGCTACTTTTCATCCCGAAAATGTAGTGTTCCCGCTGGATACTATAGTTACGCGAGTTTTCTATTTCGTTTTCTAAGCATGTTATTGCCTTTATTAACTTTCAACGTAACTTTGAACGTATTGATTTTAATAGAAGTAAATCTTTCAAGTTTTTAACTAAGTCGTCGAGTAAGCCGAACTAATTCGCTTACACGAAACTTATGAAGACGGGAAACGGATACTGTAATTACGAACGGATAACTTGATCATACACACATTATTGATCCTGATAAATAAAGTGTTAAGCCCATTGCTTCAAAGCCTACATTTTAACTTAAAAAACTAGAATGGATATAAAATTGATGTAAGAAACATAATATTTTCTCTTCTTATAATTAAACAGTGTAAGTACAATGTGCATAATATTTTTAAATCATTTACGTGAAGCAAACTTCTTACTCTTTTTTACGAAAATCATGCAAACGGACGAGTATGAAATTTGACACAGTTACAGTTTATGTGGAGGAAGGTGTGCAGAAACCTAAAACATTTTTGATAATGCGTAGAAATACATAAAATTAATAGAAAAAAGTATGTAACACTTCAGATTAATGACTCGCACACTACTTTGCGTTTGTATAATAACAGTAGGTGTTGGTTTGACACAATTGTCAATCTTTCTTTCACATTTCATAGACAACATATTACACATATTAAAATATGAATTCCGGTGCTGGACATTCATCTCTTTAAGTGCTCATTGCCAAGTCACTATAATATAATAAATTATAAAAATAAGATTTTCCACATACGGTAACAATATTTTTGTCTTAAATATCTGCCCGATCAACAACAGCTGTCTAAGTAATCAATCATAGTCTGCAGATTTATGGTAATAAAGGGAACCTTTGCATAAACATTCTGTACACTGCGTAAACTGACGCCAAAAACAACCGGGCCAAAGATAAATACTGTCCGATAGCTACTTACAGCGAAGGGGCGGTTGAACCAATAGTTAATTTACCACAGTTAATTTGCACAGTCAAATTACTGGCCCGATCTGTTTCCTTGTCGGGAATTAATTGAACATGCTGAGGTAGCGTGCTGTAGGTACCCACGGAAGACGTTTAGTACTTCATTATATCCTTCCTTATCCCGCATGCTAACACTTATTATGAGTGTCATAAAGTAATTTTTCCAACGTCGTACAAAAGGCCACCAAAAGTCCACCAAAGACGTGACAGCCTTAGAAAAAAATGAAAAAACACGAATTCTCTTTCAGGTTTTTTGCCATTGATGTTTTGTGAGACAGAAAGATGCTTACGGCTTCGGCTTTAGTACTCCTTCCATTTATATTCTTCTTCCAGTTTATGTTATACATAGTGATTTTGTTACCGTTAAGTATGGAACCCTTCGTGTGCGAGGCCGATTCGCACCTGGTCGGTTTTATTTTAAAATTTTTAAGCCATTTTGCAGATAAAGTCAAATCAAAAATCAAATCTGTAAAAACTTTTTAAAGGCTATTTGTTTCTATTTTGTTATGATATTGTTATATGTATAGCTGTAAGTTTTTCTGTACAAATAAAAAAAAAAGTATATAGGTTCTCTATTTGTGACAATTGTTATTTTGTTAGGAATTGGTTTCATTTGGTCGCAAAATCGTCTGAAAAACAGACAATTTATGTCAAACTAGCTGTTACCCGCGGCTCCGCCCGGGTAAATATACCATCGGGTATCCCGTGGGAATACTGTACTTTTCCGGGTTGAAAAAAATCATATTTCATCACATTAAATCATTATACAATATAATAATACAATAATTATACAATACTAACACAACTATGGATGTATGGTCTGAAATACAGTATTATTATTATTATTATATACAAAATTTGTTAAATTGTTTCCTGCCCTAGGCTAGGCCTGTCCTGCAGGTTACCAACATTTTGTTAAACACATTACACAATATTCAATAATATGTTCATAATAAGTACTTGAAATTAAAAATTACTTGTTCAATGGTTTTAAAGAAAGAAAAAAAATATTAAAATGAATAAAAGGGAAAAGTTATGTGCGCGTTGTCTGAATTTTGGTTTGTCTGTGTATGTGTGTATGTGGTGTGTGTGCGTCTGTCTGTGTTTGTGTGTATATATATATGTTTGTTTCATTGGTTTTTTTTAATTAATCTCTTTTAGAATCTGTTCAATTTTTCCGTAGTCTAAGGAATTAAGCCAGTTTGTGACAATATGTTTTACTTCTTCAACGGAGCAGTCTTTGATGCTGCATTGACGACCCACCCTATTATATACAAATGCATGCAGGAATAAGCCAAACCTTCTTGCAAAATTAGAACTGATTTGTGGAAGAGGCAATTTTATAATTCGTTTTTTACGTAGTATTTCATAGTACGGAGATTTTAGAAGGGCGCAGTGTACTTCTACGTGGTTACCACCACGCGAAGTATGTATATTCCGCGTACTGAAAGAACCTCAAGGTTTTTATATAAGGATGTAGTTCAACTGAATACCAGATGTGTTTTTTCAATAATAATTTCAAAACTGAACGCTGAGTTCTCTCCAAAACTATCATATTTGTGGTTGTTGCTCCTCCCTTGGCCTTTCAGCCGTATGTACTAACCTCAGCCACAGAATAGATAATAGTACAAGGTACAGAAGTCTCTCTGTTTTGATCTTCACAAATGCCGCCTTTTTATATGCCTATATAATTATTATTAACAAACGGACCGCACGCGAGCAGCCGAAATTGAGCTCTCTGGCGCCGTGCGAAGGTCGACATTATTCCAAACCTTGTCAGATATTCCGAAAATAGGGTTGTCACTTGTCAATACTTTAATTAAATATCTTAGATTATACTATCAGATTTATACTAGACGACGATATAATATATAATAATGATATAATACATATTATATAGATACCATACAACATACCGACCGAACATAAATACGACGCAAGGTATACAAGCGGAAACTGTTATACCTATGTACCTATTAGATAAATTAATACCGAACATATAAATCAGTTTACACAGACACGACACGTGATTTTCTTTTGATGTAGGTATGGATTATATGTATGTATATGCAGCTACCTACCACCTATTTTAAATAAGCATATAATATAAAACTTTTGTGTGTATATTTAATAATTATTGTTATAGATTTAGGTACCATGACAGTAGATATAAATGAGTAATGATTATCGTACCATTCGCTATCTTTCTCACTTGACGGAACCGAGAAAAACTGACAATTGCTATTTTTTCATTGTCCCGACAATCGGCTGCAATGCAGTATTTTTTTGGATACATATTTTTGCCAATTAAAATATGACACGCGTTTGCGACGTAAAGTGAGTCGTACTGCGTAAGAGGCGCGCGCCTGCGCCACGGCCGGTCAGTGCGTGGCAAGTGGACACCATTGATTCGCCCCAACGTTGGGGAGTCTCGGTATGTACTTGTAGCTCGGCGGCGGAACAGCGTAGTGACACCCCCCTGCCTCAGCCCAATTTTCACCATTTAAGATTAATACTGTGTATACAGCGTAACATATTACGTCGGTATTTTTAAAATTTAAGTCCAGTATGTCATTCATATATAATATAAAAAGCGCAGGGCCCAATATGCTGCCTTGTGGGATGCCAAAGTCTTAAGTCTTAAGATGGTAGCTTAATTGATGATTGATTTTTACACATTGTATGCGATTCGTAAGATATCTACGGAACCAAGCCAATGTATTGCCTCTATCTCTATCAGTAAGGAGATTGTGTCAAAGACCTTAGCCAAATCTATAAAAAGTAACCTATGTTTTAATCCACACCCTAAACAACTACCATACCAAATTACATCAAAAACCGTTCTGTAGATTTTGTATGATAGAGTAACAAACATCCATCCATAAATCCATCCTCACAAACTTTCACATTTATAATATTAGGAGGATATGCAAAGCCTTGAATTTCCCGGCGAGCGGCGACGGCGCGGCAGCGGCAGCGTGCGCAGCCAGGCGCCACCGCATAACAGGAGTCCACTTCTGTCGGTGACTGTGCACTGGCACCCGCCTGCGCGCGATACCTTTGCCGCGATGCGCGCCGCTCGCCGAGAAATTGAAGGCAGATGCTTTAAACACATGCTAATGACGGTGTAAGTGATATTAAAAGTGCTGATTATAAGTAGATATATGAAGTTCCATGTGAATTCATTCGTTAAGATGAAGATAAAATCTATTTACAATCGAGAGAACGCATAAAAAACATTTTGTCAATTGATCTGAATATTACACTGTTTCGTTAAGGATAGTGAATAAACAAACAAAATATTGATTTGGTTATAAACAAAAACCCCAGTAATCTAATTTAATTGAATTTCACGGCTTTAAGCCGGGTCATTTTACAGAATTGAATATTTATTATTGGAATTATCTGATTTATGGGACATCATGAATTATTTCGAGTGAATTTGTTGTTCCCTACGCTCCGTCGAACATACCAATTTAACAAGGTAATAGGTTTGTTTTTATTTCGGAGACTTTCTTCCTCGTGAACCCGGAAGAAACGAGGAAGAAAATCTTCTAAATCCGAGTTATTCTACAAATTCAACGCGTGGTTGATGTGGTATACTCGTTAACGCCATCAGCTTTTAGGCTGAAGCCCCATAGTGCATTGCGCTGCGTCGCGTCGTCGCAACGGACTAACGCATTGTATGCAACACCTACGTTTCGTCAACGCACGACATGCACAAAGCAAGAGGGCGATAGCACAAGGCATTATCCACCCTCCCTCTTCGTCCCGTGTCCGGCTATTACGCGTACTTTCACGCCTGTTCGCGGAGCATCACGGAGCAATATTTTAGAGCCGAAGTGCCTTTTATGACAACTTTTCGAAACATAGTTTAACATGAACCCATGTTCGTGGAATACAGCTGTGATTCCATTTTGCACTACAAAATAAGCGTATTAATGGAATAAGAAACAAACAGAGCCCCTGAAGGTAAGGGGGACTTACGCTCACGCTCTATATCTACTTGATATTAATGGTCCGTACTTGAATTGAGTTATTGAGTTATTCGTTTTAAACTCGTTCCGTTGAGAGTGATTCTAGGTTCATATTTAACCTGCTTACGGGGGTAGTAAATATGAAGAGTTCACTCTTACTGCCATTAGACGGTCGATTTTCGCCATGCGCCGTTCGTCGTCACCCGTGTGATCCCGGATTACCTATAACTTCTATTCTTGAGGATATTTGTATGTAAATTTCTTACTTGAAGTAATAAGAAGCAGATGTAGAACAATAGTGACGGTGGGAACAGATTGTTAAAGTCAATTACACGGCTCCAATAAAGTCCACAAAAGCCAGCCCTATCGGACCGTTTCTTAATTGATTCTTGTCGATCTGCACGCCATTATTGTCCTTATGGACTTACCAATAGGAGCTACAACGACATTATTGTTAGCGAAATTAAAGCGACCTTAATTGTATGCATTTGCGATGTCAAAAGCAAGCGTTGTCGTTACCGTTAGGTAAATTCTGAATATTTATTTCGGTCGTCGTATTGTAACCTGTATTCACAATGTTTTGATAGCGTAGTATTATCAGATATATTATATTTTTCTAGATATTCCCCACGACTTCGTACGCGCGAAAGGAAATCCCGCGGAGAACGTACATTCTGCAGCAATAAAAAGTTACCTATGTCCAACCCCGTGGTCTCTATATCTCTGCCAAAGTTCATAAAAATCGGTCCAGCGGTTTTGGAGCCTATTCAATGCAAACAAACATACAAACATAGAATCTTTCCTTTTTATAATATTAGTATATATATATATATATATATATATATAACGAACGGCTTTCCGACCGATTCTTATGAGCATTTTTTGCATTAGTAGGTCTGAATATCGGTCGTTATCTATTTTTTCAACCCCTAAATTTAATGGTAACGACATCTAAAAAAATCTACATTTTTTTATTTTCATATGATGTGGCATTATAAAATACATACAATGCCAAAACAACGTTAGCCAGGTCAACTAGTATTAGTATATAGATATTATCATAGTCAGTATTAATTGGACCATATACATTCATATATGTATGTAATAGAAAGAGGGATATTTTATGTCATAGTCATTTATTATTTGGACAGTACACAAAAAATAGAAAAAATAGTGTTGATCAATTATATTTTCTACATACAAATATTTTTAAAGCCATTCGGGTTCTAAAATTTGCACTCAATGCAGCATCGATTCTGTAATAATAATATCCTAATAATAATATCCCTGTAATAATAATATCCTAATAATAATCATTTCGATTGAGAAAACAGAAAACGATTGATTAGAAATCACACGGAAAAGAGAAATAACATTGAGTCGCTTCTACACGATTAGGAATTCTAGTTGTCGAAAACTAGAAGCACTAATAATTATATTGGCTGATTTTTTATTCCATTTCGAGAGATGTTGGGCATGTGTTGTTTCAAAATAGAATCTTTAAATAAAAGTATTTGTTTGGCATTTTTGCCAACTTTGGCACTAGAATTTGAATGTTACAAAATGTTAAAGAAGATCATAATTTAGGTTAGCCTACTGCGGGGGCGATGGGGCGCCGCTTCACGTTCCGCAGGCCGTTGTACGTTACAATGACGCGCAATATCATAGGGGTCGACAGGGGGCAATTGGTAGTATTTTCATTGGTTTGTAATTTTAATATTTTATATATTTTTTAAAATCCTTTTTTATGTATTAATTAGTAAATAATTATTTAAAATTAGTAGTACGATGCTGTTCAACAATTTGTCAACAATTTTTCAAAAAGTAAACTAAGAATGGCATAGTACTCTCTATTTCATGTACCTATTATACCCTGTTTCTCTCGAAACGTGATAAAAAATCACCCGATACTGAGTGCTTACTTACCCCACGTGCATGGCTTTATCTGTACACATTTTATTGAATTAGTGCGTATAAGTGCGTTAGTGCTCATAAGAGTACACTATAGAGCTATATAGCACTAACATAGATACATAGAACTCTATAGTTACTCTATAACTCTATAGTTGTATGAACAACGTACGCCGGCCGGCTTCATCCGCTCCACCGCGCAGGTAAAATCGCTCAAAACTTTTCATTGGACGTGATGTAAAATTTAATTATGAGTGCAATCATTAGAAAAACTTTCTGAAATGTCAATCACGTCTATGAATAATTCAAATTGATGTTTCACTAAATTAGAAGATTAAGTACTATTAGGGATTAACTATAATTGTATATTATACTGTATTTATCACATGAACACAATATTTTCGGAATATGGAATGAACATAAATTTTTCAAAAACAAATTTCTTGTAGCGGATAGACGACAGAGTGACCATGGACAAGGCATCACAATTGAGATAGTTAATAAATTCAGATACCTTGAAAGTGTAATAAGTAACGACTCCAGATGTCCTGCGGAAATTACCATTATATTTACAATAGCAAAGAGAGAATTGAATAAAAAGAAACAAATTTTTAACATCAAAAATAAAAATTTAAGTAAAGAAGCAACTGATAAAACATAATATATTTGAGGTTTAGCTTTATATAGGGTAGCGAGTCCTGGACAATGAGAAGTAGGGATAGGGCACGATTGAAGCGTTCGAAATGCGATGCTGGAGAAGGATGCAGCGGAGAAGTTGGATGGAAAAGAAAACTAACGAAGAAGTGCTACAGATGATATGAGAAAAGAGAAACATATTAAAAACTCTAGGAAATAGAAAAGGAAAAAGATTGGGCATCATATAAGACATGACACATTCATGAGGACAATATCTAGTATTGTATAGAAAAGACGGGTAGGGGAAGGCCAAGGAAAAACTATATTAGTCAACTTGTAGAAAATGTAAATATCATGTCCTATGGAGAGCTGAAAGTACTAGTGGAGGATAGAGAAATGTGGTGGAAGCTCCGCCGACAAGGGCCCTGCCCTTAAATTAAAGCAGATAAGATACTTTTATATTGTGACGATTTGTAATTTTGACCTTTTACTTACTTTTACTAAGTGTAGTATAATATAACAGTAGCCATCCCACTGCGCCTGGCGAATGTGCGCATATTAACTATTCTGTACGATCGAAGACATAATATCTGGTGAACCACTTTTTGACCTTATTTTTTTCCCGAGGGCAGGTCATAATCAAGTCCTGACGTCAGTCCTGCGAACCAAGTGATTCTATTGTCACTCCTTCACGTTATAGTACCGTCCCAAGTCCTATTCTGCCCATAAACTGGAGGATGTGGTTGGGGCTGCGTGCTGCGAATTTCCTCTGTGATAGAGTATTCGTGTTGCGCAAGGTACCTGTTTCTGTTCTGTTGAAGTTCTGGACAGTCATAAAGAAGATGGGGGGGCGTCTCATCCTTTTCCTCGCAGAACCTGCAAGTCGTTCTATCACGAACGCCTATTTTGTTGAGGTGTTTGTGGAGCTTGCAGTGCCCAGTTAGGGTTCTGGTGAGGATTCTTAGCTGTTTTCTACTCATTGTAAACGCCAACTCTGCAAGCCTTTTGTTAAAGCCGGAATTAAGCTTTGAAATGCTCCAGGCCTGGCATATGACCTTATTAGACTTATTCCCAAGTAATAATACTTGGAAATAAGTTTCAAAAGAGGGATCTGGATGTACCATATAATAATATAACATTTACGTGGCAACTCGTCACTCGCCACACCAAACACGCCAAAACGTGTTCTAGTCCACAAAATATGCTTTTCCTGTCTTGTCCTCTCAAGTCTCCTCAATATTCTGATATTTCGTGACCTACGTTTTAATATTGTTTAATATAGGCTGAAGCCACAACACAGCGCGCAGTATTTCGGCCTCACTCTATATATAATTTTCTAAGAACTCTTTGGCTTAGTGGATGAGCACGTCAACTGCTCAAGCATGATGTCGCGAGTTCAAATCTTGCCAAAACAAAAAAACTATATTCCTGGGTCATCGATATGTAATAAATACTATGTGTATAATATAATAAAAATTAAATATGTGTATGGTATATAGTATAAACTATAAACTATTAAATATAATATTTTCGTTGTATGGTACACTTAACACAAGTTCTTTGAGAACTTACTACTAGAGTTTTATACTTTTTTATTAACATGCGTATAAAGTAATGCTACGGCCTATGAGCGTTTCTTAGTAGCGCTTCTACACAACATGATGCGGCCGGCCGCGTCGCGACGCAATCGCTGGTATACGAGGACGGGTCAATAAGTCCGTGACTTTTGGAATAAAACACAGATTTTTTGATAAATAAATCATTTTATTTTTCAACGTAGTCCCCCTTGAGCTCTATACACTTTGTCCAACGCTTCTCCAATTTTTTTATCCCTTCCAAAAAATATGATTTGTCGAGGTCCTCAAAATAGGCCTTTGTTTGCGAGATGACTTCATCATTGGAGTCAAATCTTTTTCCACCGAGCCATTTTTTCAGGTTTAGGAACAAGAAGTAGTCACTCGGAGCCAAATCTTGAGAATAGGGTAGACGTGGGAGCAATTCATAGCCCAATTCATGGATTTTTGCCATGGCAACTGCACATGTGTGCACCCTTGCATTGTCTTAGTGAAAAATAACTTTTTTCTTGGCCAAATGAGGTCGGTTTTTTTTCAAATCCTCATTGAAGCGGTCCAATAAGTTGGCATAATATTCCCCATTAATTGTTCTTCCCTTTTGAAGATAGTCAATGTGGATTATCCCACGTGCATCCCAAAAAACAGTCGCCATAACTTTATTGGCTGACAAACCCACCTTGGCCTTCTTTGGCGCCGATTCACCCTTAGAAACACACTGTTTTGACTGTTGTTTGGTCTCTGGTGTATTGTGATGGATCCATGTTTCGTCCACGGTAAAAAAACTCCTCCATATTGTGATTAAACAACGCCAAACCTTCCTGTGAAGTTGTTACACGATTGCGTTTGTGGTCCACTGTGAGCAAACGCGGCACCCATCTTGCGGAAAGCTTTCTCATGCCCAAGTGATCATTCAAAATTGAAACCACTGAGCCATGCGAGATGCCTATGGCTTCCACAATCTCTTGCACTTTCAATCTTCGGTCGGCCAACACCATATCGTGAATTTTTTCGATTGTTTCGGGTGTAGAGACCTCAACTGGGCGTCCAGGACGTTCGGCATCTTCAGTGCTTGTAAGGCCACAACGAAATTCAGTAAACCACTTTTTTACTATTGAAATCGATGGTGCAGAGTCCCCATAGTATTTATCAAGCTTAGCCTTGGTCTCGGTAATGGTTTTTTTTCGCAAAAAATAATGCTTAATAAGCACACGAAATTCACTTTTTTCCATTGTTTCCTTAAGTTACTGGATAGTCTGATAAAGATAGCTGTAAAACACAAACTAACTGACGCAGCAAGTTCAAATTTTGATAGGAGTCAACTGACAGATGCCTGTTGACAGGAGTAGTGTTGCTTTTTCAGTAAGGAGGTTAGAAATTCAAAAAGTCACGGACTTATTGACCCGCCTTAGTAAATAACGCAGCCACCTAGTTTTTGCCAGCCAATTTGGCGACATGATATGATAGACCGATCGGTATTTAAGCATTAATCACTCAACGTTGAAAAATTAGTATATTGGTTCAAGTGGAAGGTTGATATTATTATGTATGCACCCGTGTCAAACTGGGACGATTTCGGTGACGGTGGCCGGTTTCATTGAAACCAGGCCAGCTACGCAGGATTTATATCATAGTAACCAAGTGTGTGTGTAATACTTAAGAGCACTTTCTCTTTCTTAGCTCTCGTAAAGTCGTAACCCAGTGGGACGGATGACCGACATGACTGGTATCTCACCAGACGCAGGACCTACTTTTTACATGCCCATCTGACGCATGGATCATCTTTCTTATCATGGAGAATAGAGGTAAGGAGGACCATCACTCTAAGGCAAAAAAGCTAAAAAGTGTCCGACAATAGTAATTAAATAATAGTTCCAAAACTGGCCATAATGGCGCTAGAGTGGCAAGGGTGTGTGATATGAAGTTAGCAATAAGAGATGGAGTGAAGTTGGTTGAGTTTAGTCATTTATTTTTTTGATGACTATGAGTAGTTTTTAGTAATTAATTCAGTCAGTTAATATTTTATATAAAAAACCGAAGAAGATCCTAAGATTTAATTATCCGTTTAAATTTTGCCGCTTTACACCCTTGCGTCTGTAGCGCCCCCTATTTAACGCTATTTTACGGACACTTTTCATGTATGGAGATGGCACTCCTTACTCTATTCTCCATGTTTCTTATGAGACTATCAGGTCATCAGCCTGCGCTGTCCTAACCAGAGTTGAAAACATTTTTTTTGTATCCAACGTGGGGGGGGATCTAAATCGCGACCTCTGGAGTCGAGAGTCAAGCTCTAAACCACTGAACCTTAATATTATGGTCATATAACTACCTATGGCTTTGCACATATTTTGCATAAGCAGTAGAGATTTTCGTGAACAAACTAAAACTTGTTCTCACATTTACCTGCTAACATTATCCTAGACTCAAAGGCTGACCTGGGCTTTATTCAAAGTATTTATAAATTATGGCACGAAAACGCCCTGTCCGCACATTAAATATGAACGAGCTCTTAAATATTTCACGGGCGTGAGGGAAAAAGGCCGAACCCAAAAATCCACCTTGTTACGTATTCAGTCCCTATCTCGACCGATAATAGCTGGTTTAGAATTAAACAGATTATATACTTCATTATGAAAATTGATTATCGATCGGATCGGAGGAAATTAATAAATTTAGATTGATTTATAATATATTCACTCTAATTATAATCTAATCCTCTCGCGAGCTTTCACACTTTGAACTCGTTTAATAGATTTTTGAAATGTTACGGCTTTTCCTACCTAAGTGAAAGGATTTGAGGGACGCAAATAAGACTGCCAAGTCGCTATATATTTACTGCCTTGTTCTTTAAACACGCGTTCACAAAATGTGTTTATTGTACTTTATGATTAACATAATATTACGTAACCAAGAGCATGTCCAGGACTAAGGAGGGTTCCGTAACTATCAACGCGTAATAGGTTTTTTTCAAATTGCTTTGCTTTGCTGCAAATGCCGGGGGAGGGGGGGGGGGGCTTGTAAACCACTTTAACTTTATAAATTGTCATGTATGAAACCTTACCTTTATTTGAAAAGACCTATTCGAAAATACCCCGTACGCTGCATTTTTTTTTAAATTCATCCCTATATCACATGTATGGGGAGCCACCCATACAATATATATTAGGGGTGGCAATATTACATTAAAATTTTATTTATTTATAATGCCAACAATTATTTTAATACGGAATCTATGAGTAATAATTACAGAAGTTAGGAGGGGCGGACAGACGGACGGATTATTTTTCCCCCTTGACAAATTTTCGTAATAAACCTTTGATCCTGGATATCGATAAATTTCAATTTTTAAGTCAATCTGTTCTATTGAAACAGCTTCTAAATCTAAGCGACTCTTAAATATTGTTGTGTAATTGGGCGATAACGTCTGGTCAACTAAATGGCAGTTAGCATAAAACATACATTAACTGCTAATACGTGATGGGTTTATGCTGTCAAATTACTGTGTCGTGTGTTTAATTAAACTGTACTGTACTAAGTACAATCTACAAACCCTATTGAATAATATTTTGAACTATTAATAAACAACTGTGTCAGATTTGAAACGAGATGATATTTAGAAATGTACACGAATTGTTTCACCATTATGATAATAATAATTTATTGTGCTACAATTTCAAACACAATATTTTTTTCATTTCTCCACGTAACAGAACATACACAGTTAGTAAAAAACTTGAAAAATCTATAAATTAACATCGATTCGGAGGCCCGAGGGGGGAATTGGGGATTTTAAGGACCAGGAATTCAAGTCGCAACACCAGAGGAGTTACAAGTGTAACTACTCTGGTGTTGCAAATGTCCATGGGCGGCGGTTATCGCTTACCATCAGCCTTGTCTGCTCGTTTCATGGTTCATTTCATTTAAAAAATCGCCATGATACATTGGAGTTGAAAACACTTGACTTTAGTTGTTTGATTTGATTAAACCAAAAAACTGTAACAGATATATTTCAATGAAGCATGGTGAAATATGAAAATTAGTAGCCATTGTTTTACAAAGACCATGTCGTTTCATGGAATATTATAATCGTATTATTAACCGATGATCATCAGTTAATTTACAACAAAGGGACTTATACGTAGGGTAGCATTAATTTGTACAATATTCGGAACTTTGATTAAGTTATTAGGGGGTTCTACCTGTCTAATAAATTTCGCCCGAAATCCTTAGCCTATTGTATTTTAGGGGGTTTTCAGACAAAGATCTACAAATCATATAGTACAGATTCATAGGTATTGTAATGTATGTTTCTAAACTTTAATTTTAAAGCGCATTTTTTTGTTAAAATAGTCCACCCCCTCTAAAAGCTAAACGGCCGGCTCGAAAAATCTCAAAAAATAGATAATGGTAGTCCATGTGATGAACTTTAAAGGAAAACTATTACTTTATTAGTTTAGGAGCTATAGATGCCTAACTTGTAAAATGCTCTTACTTGGAAAAATTCGTACGAAAATAACGAAATAATAAGTAAACATGTACAATATTGGTATAATGGTACGGAAACCTACGTGCGCGAGCCTGACTCGCACTTGTGAATACAATTTAATCTAGTTTTACGACAAATCACAGATGAAATTGTGATTGTTCAACAAACGAGATGAATTAGAATCTTGTCAGTCAACCAATCAAAAAGGTGTGTCCTAAATCTCAGTAAGGGCTTTTTTGAATGATTTTATTTGTCTGTACTTTATATGTACGTTTCAAACGAGTTGAATGTCGTCTGCAACTTGTGAGGTGTTATGACGTTTGTGATGTTTGTGACGTCATACTTAATCAAACATGGCGTCGGCGGGAAGTATATTGTTTTATAAAAAAATATAGAACTTTATGTGAAGGAACCTAAAGAATAATTTTAATAGTATTATGTATTTATCGATGAATAATTACATTTCAATAAATTGTTTGGCCTGTTTTTCTATCTTGATTTTTTTCTTTCGTCAAGTGACAGAGACAAAGCTATGAAAAAGCTATCTTACACTAACTTTTAACTTACACTAATCAGAATATTGTGAAACCGGCCCTTACAGTTTCAGTTTCAACAACGCCTAGATGATTTACTTAGCTGCACTAGGATTTAGTGCATCAGGGGCGCACTGTGACAGGGTAAGTTGGTAAGTCCCAGGTTGCCTCTCATCTGCCTGGATAACGCCGCCTCTGAGGGGCAAATTGTCACCCATTTGTACGGTGCTAAGCCGGACAGGATTTATATGATACACGTCTCAGATTTTAGTTCAAGTTATTTTGGAGATTTGGATAGATTATGCTAGATATTAAGTCAATCCGAAAACTGAAATTTATTCGATAAAAGTTCCATTATATTATTATTAGCATTTCGAGGAATAACTTCATCTATGGACTTACCTATTGTCTTTGAAATGGAAAAGTTTTCTACTATTGTTTTGTAAGCGGTGGTACACTTCACGCACGCTACTTTTTTTCTTTTTCTTATTTTTAATGAAATGGACATGGAATGGATAATCTATTATCGCCGCCCATGTACACTCGCAACAAAGGTGTGACACTTGTAACTCCTCTGGTGTTGCACACTTGCGCTCCTGGTCCTTAAAATCCCCAACCCCCTTGTACTTGGTTCTCCCACGTTTAAAGTGTATACTTCCTTTTAATGTCATTCTTCAGATTGAATGTGCACCCTTTAGGATCGCAGGTGATCTTCTATTAGTCTATTAAGACACTAAATACGTTTCTGTACCTCATTTGTCATATTTAATTTAGACTTTCAATTGACTTATAGTTAATTATAAATGAATCGTCTTGATTTTAGGAGTTTGGACCAATCAAAACGCGTTTGACGTTGGTTTGACGTTTATGAAAATACCAGTTGCTGTTTTATCATATCGAGACTGCATCGAAACTGTATTATTGTAAGATTTAATTAGCAGAATCGACCTACTGATTAAGCGTGCATCTTTTGGAACTCAAATGATCTACCTGAATGGGCTACGCTCTTTATTGTATCTATATATTTACATATCGTAAATATCTTTAAATAACAACAATTATATCAGTTAATATGACCACTGGCCGAGCATAAGCTGCGCCGATATAACGTGTGAAGAGGTAATATCCCGGTTGACGTGGTGTTGAGTGTCATCTGTTCCCGGCCAAGCCCGGGTGCCGACGAAATGAAATTTTAAACAAAAATAGAGAAGCGATCGGCTTGGCCGCTCGCCAGCAGATGGAGGTCTAATTAATTGTATAAAAGCCAGCCTGTATGTCGCCATCAATAGTATTACCATGAAGAATATAAGACTAATACTAGCCGTACACGGAAGGATATATCTGACAGGTTTGCCTGTACAGTTGAGTTTCACTGGTAAACCGGAGCGTGTGTGTTACACTACCACTCAGCTCAAGCTTACCTGATAGGTAACTTTGCAGGCAAACCTGTCAGGCTGTCAAAAAAGTCTCAATGGCTGTCAAAGATAAGCTTCTAATTGACTTAGCAGAATAACAAAGAGCGCGTATCATTTAAATATAATTGGGTTTTTGAATTATTTTATTTTTGTGATAAATGGAAAGATCATATATAAATATGATCTTTGTTATGATACGCGCTCTTTGTTATTCTGCTAAGTCAATTAATATTTTTTTTTTTTTTAAATTAAATTTTTAAATTTAAATTAAAAAGATAGATAGTTTTGTTATAACCCTTATGGGTTATAACAAAACTATTTATCTTTTTTCGCAATTATTCAAAAGTTATATGAAAATAAAAATTAATATTTGAATCCAGTACCAAAGAGACGCCGACAGCTCTCGAACAAATCCGGGCGCGTGTGACGTCATTATGCTAGTTTTCACTCTAGTGTATCGCAACTGCCGATCGTAAGTATTAGCGTTCGAAATTCAAAATTTTAGTTGTTTTCTTGACTTTTCATTATATAGCTTTAATATTATGACGTCACAGTCACGGAATTTTTTTTAAAATTTTATAAATTATTTTTAGTTTAAAATTAATTGAAAAAAAATTGTTTCGCATTAAATATCAATAATATAATAATATCCTTATATATGAAATTGGCGTTTTGTCGTACTGGGCACTTTGATCTCAAATATAATATCTTCTATGGTTAGGAATTCCAATTTCAAATTTGTACCTATAGCTACTCACGTATTTGTGTTTCTAAAACCGTTATTCAATTGTTTTTTCCTCTTTTGGTTTTTTCTCTGCGTCACTCTGTTTACAAAATGGAAAACTTAAATATCATATTATTTTCGAGTACGAGTTCCACCGTGGCACCAGCGCTGCAGAAACGGCTCGAAGGCTTAATTATGTCGCAAAAGAAAACACAGTGCTTTTTTGGCTCCAACGTTTTTGTTCTGGAAATCGACCTGCAGAACAAGCCCGTGGACGGCCGGATACCAAAGTTGATTATAAAGAATTGAAGGCTATTGTGGAAGCGGCATTGTAAACCACGTCTGAGTTAGCTGCACGCTGCCGTCTTAGTAAACTGTTTTAATCCACTTGAAGCAAATTGGGAAGGTAAAAAACCTGGAAAGGTGTATTTCTCATGAATTAAGTGCAGCAAACCGACAAACGCGCGTCGACTGCTGCGTTACATTACTCAACCGGCACAATAATGAAGGGATTTTAAACCGAATCATTACCTGTGATGAAAAGTGGTAAAACTTGTACGATAATCGGACGCTCATCGCAATGGCTGAACCCTGGAGAACCAACCAAAGCTTGCCCCAAGTGAAAATTGACTCTTGAAAATTGAGCGTTTGGTCGACTAGTGCCGGTGTCGTTCACAACAGCTTTCTTAAATCTGACCAGATGATTACGACACAGATGTCTGTTGCCAGCAACTGCAAATAATGATGGAAAATCTAGCTGCTAAACAACCGAGGTTGGTCATTCGTTCTAGGCCACTGCTGCTTCAGGACAACGCTAGACCACACACTGCACAACCAAATTAGAGGAGCTTCAATTGGAATGTCTAAGATATCCACCGTACTCCCCGGACCTTGCTCCAACAGATTATCATTTTTGTTCGAAATTTGAATAACTTCTTGCAAGTGAAAAAGTTCAACTCCGATGGGGCAGTCCAAAGCGCCTTCAAAGATTTTATTGATTCTCCTGTCCGAATGGTTTTTTTAGTAAAGGAATCAATGATCTACCTATGAGATGGCAAAAGTGCATAGATAGTAATGGTATATACTTTGATTAAATAAATATATTATGTTTAAATAAAATCGACTTTATGTTCCTCCTTTACAATACGCCAATTTCATATGTAATGACCTGATAATAAAGTTTTAGAATACATTAAAAAAATCAATATTTGTTTTATTTAAATTCCCATTTATGTAGTTAGCATCTATTAGGATGTTATTTTCACTGACTGCGAATCGTTGGCGAATCTAATGGCTGAAATTAATTGAAGCATAATATGAGCCACGGTTGATGTGAAACGAAATTAATTTGCAATGTAATGAAAACATGGCGTTATACTGCTATGTCATAATATCAATACAGCTATCTCACGCTGATTATGCGAGAAGGCTCTGCCGATGAACAGAAGGTTAAAGCTGCCATATTAGGGAATATGACCATTTTTTAACCATTTTTACCTCGGTGACCTTCGGTTGTACATGCCGAGACCCCCCTCTACTTTTCTTTACTTCCTAACTATACGGTTTAAAAGCTCGTGTACTATGTGACAAAAAACTTAACCCCTCCCCACCTCCGAATGACAAGTGACATTGAAGACCCCCATCTCCCCGATATAGGTCGCGTAGTATAGATATGTTCCCTTAGGCCGGAACTATATTGTCCGGAATCCGTAATGCGGGGGAAAATTCAGAGCACTGAAAATAGAACTCTGCGCTAATACAATAGAGTTGAAAATCGAACACACAAGTATCGACTCAAATGTCAATGTCATATATCTCGAATGTGCTCAACACTCGACACTTCGATTTCTAACCCTATTGTATAAGCGCCGAGTTCTATTTTCACTGCTCTAAATTTTCCCCCGCATTACGGAATCCGGACAATACAGTCTCAGCCTTAGATGTTTCAAACCAAACAGTTACGTTACATAACATCCTAATTTTGCGCGAGACCGCGGTATGAGGTAGTATGAGGGCGTAATAAGGCCCAATCAATCAATCGAGAATTCCAAAGCCCAGTATGATAAGTCAACAGTCGAATAAACGCTCCAATAACGAGCGTGTATGTTACTGATAATTTGGGTAATCAGGAATTTAAAAAAAGGCTGCGAAGTATAGAAACAGAAGAGTAGATTGACGTAATTTGATAGGCATGGCATTAAAATATTACCCCGATAAAGTATTTCTTACCATCTAAGGATGTAGCTGTACTTTTTCTGAATAGTGTATACTACTTTAAGATAATAATATCAAACGCTAAAACTCTTGTAATTTTTACATAGTAAAATGAAATCCCTTCCATTCCTATTCGCTTAGATCTTTTAAACTACTCAACGGATTTTAATTAATTATTCAGAAAAAGATAGAGTACTTAATTGAAGAGGAAGTTGCTGGGGCGAGTCACTAGTATTTATTATTATTGTTAATAAATGTAGTATTTAGAATGTGTAATCTTTATTCATTTTCCATTTGTAAACTAACAATGTTGCTACGAGGCATGCCTTTTAAGTTCTGTCGTTTCCATATTTCCCGGCAATTTTGAATTTGCAACTGTTCTATTTTCGAATGTGTTTAAATTTTGAATCTCAAAACAGTTGAATGTATTAGGATTAATGCTATTGTTTTGTCACAGCGTCGATTGGAATCTGTCAGGTCACGTACGAAAATGAATCTTTCTAAGGAAAATGTTCGTGCAGTAATTTTCTACAACTTTAGAAGAGGCCTGACACGGCTTCAGTGTTTTTAAGCGCTATCTGTATTCAGTGATGAAGCCTTATGTCTGCGGACCGTCGAACGCTGGTATTTAGAATTATAGCATGGACATACTGGTGTTAGTAACAAATCTTGCGAAAGACGCCCAAAATTCGCCTTTACTGAAGATAACATCATTGCTGTGAGACAACTAATTCTCGAAGATCGTCATGTGGCGTATCGAGAGATAGAGGCTCTATTAGGCATCTCAGGGACAACTATTCAGAAGATCTTGCATGAAGCGCTTGGTGTGAGAAAGCTAGTTTGCCGTTGGATACTGCATCTGCTTTCCGACGATCACAAGGCGGCCCGCGTCAGATGGTGTGAAAAAACTCTGCAAATGTTCAACCGAGGAGAGTCAAATCACGGTTACGACATCATCAGTGGTGAAGAATCTTGGATCTATGCCTACGATCCTGATTCCAAACAACAATCTACAATCTGGGTCATTCAAGACGAGCCAAAGCCGACTAAATTTGTTCGTTCTCGAAGCACTTCAAAGAAGATGGTGGCCACGTTCGTAGGAAATACCGGTCATGTTGCGACTATTGCACTTGAAGATCGTAGAACGGTTAACGCAGAGTGGTGGTATACCACAGTTTGTTTACCACAAGTCATCGCCGAACTTCGAAAATCTAACTCAAAGTGACGCATCATCCTGCACCACGACAACGCAAGCTCACATAGCGCTCGTCAAACGATTGAGTATTTGAAGCAGGAAAAAGTAGAAATTCTTGACCATCCTCCATACAGTCCTGACTTAAGCCGTAACGATTTCTTTACATATCCAAAAAAAATAAGAAAAGTCTTAGGTCCTAGTCTAAAAAAGAAAAGATATATATATATATATATGCCTATGTCATAATCCACAGCCTAAACTACTACGATACCAAATTTTGATCCAAATTCATTACGTGGTTATTACGTAAAAGAGTAACAAATATTCATACATTCAAACTTTCGCGTTTATAATAATTGTAGCTAAATCAACAATTTCATAATGATTCATTTTATTTTACCAAACCAAGCATTAGGTGAAATGCCTAATTTACAATTATATCCGTAACATACTCACTTAATTATATTTAGTTAAGCGGGGAGTCTCCCGCTGGTTAACCATCAAATATTACTCATAGTGTAATGTTGATTTGAATATCACCGACCATGACAAACCACGTCAATACATATCTCGGTCAAAAGGACTAACGGGCCATTTCTCAATCGTTACTCAAGTAACGTCGTTACTCAAGTAACGTCGTTACTTAAGTAAACGATTATCGTTACTTAAGAAACAAGCTTAAGCTTAGCCTAGATTTTTTAAAAATTATCCTACTTCTATTATAAACGAGAAAGTTTGTGAGGATGGATGGATGTTTGTTACTCTTTCACGCAAAAACTACTAAACGGATTTCGATGAAATTTGGCATGGTAGTAGTTTAGGGTCTGAATTAAAACAAAGGCTACTACTTATCCCGAAAAAGTACAGTATTCCCGTGGGATACCCGATACTGCATTTACACGGGCGCAGCCGCCAGGCTAGTATTATATAATATTATAATTGCTTACGAAGTCCATCTCGATCTCTGTCAATGTCTCTACTGTAATGTAACTTGAGAGCCTCTTAATATGAGAAGCGTTTGAGTTTTCAGGCGGTGAAAATTTAATTTTCCTAGTTGCATCATCAACTTGGTCACGTAGAAAGTATGGTAAGGAATTTGGTTAGGGGCAAGAAATGTGTCGTGTCCCGTATCGTTTCGCTTCGGTGTGAATTGACCCTTACGCTCCAGATGTATCTACGTAATATGTATTATTAATTTAGCAACACAGTATTTTCAGATAGAAATCAAACGTCTCTCCTGAAATACCGCAGCAAGACCAACAAAACCAACAAATAAACAATTCAGTTTGCAATATGAACTTCCAAACGTAATCGCTCGCCGGAAGCGAAGTCGCTTATTGCCGCGACTGTACCCCGAGCTTCACTGTCATATGAATTACAACCCTATTTACCGGAACGTTAGCTTCAAAATTGTACGACACGGGCATATGTAATATTCCTGTGAGACGCAGGAATTTGCACTTTATAACGTAAGGAATGAAGTGTATTATTGTGTGAATTGGCAATGATAGCATCAGAACATGGCAATTTGGCTCCATTCCGTTCGATCCTTTACGAGGTTAGCAACTAAACAATAACAGTCGGAGCAGAAGACAATAAACACCCATCGTCTACGGCCCTGCTCTGTATCGAGAAAAAATTGTTGAAAAAGAGGTTTTCGTCCTACAAGATGACTACAACACTATAAGCTTTAAATACTTGTGCTTTACTAAGCTTACTAACAGTACGTTAGTAATATAATATGTAAAGGGTGCTTGGTTATCCGAATGGGATATTTAACCCAACATTAGGCCACAATATTACTTAAGTAATCGCAGTACGCATAACTAAAAATGTTTGTGATTAACAGAAAAATAACATGGTTAATATCTCCTGACAACTCGCACCTGGCATGGACACCATCACACTGCTGTAAAGCGCGTCGGCTTCAAGGTTACGCGCTTGAGGAGTAGTACGGGTGCGAGGTGATGAATATAATTTAAGCATTTTATAGGATAATCTTGGTCAAAATGTAAGGTCACAAGGTATATATAATATATTATTGGAACGAGATCGACCACCGAATACGCTCCTTGAATATCTATTTTTGCTAACCGAGCATCCAGTATATGGTTGTTCAATCAACAGCGGATATTTTGGACATATTATGATCCACTGCTCATGAAAAGATGTTTAGGCAGAAAAATACTTAAAATTTTACTAATTAAATTACATTGCACTTTATAAGGCGGTGAAGCAAGACCCACGGAATTGCAGTCTCTAAGGCGCATTAACCTCACAGAAACATTCATAAATCAGCTGTTTGCGGTCAGTGACCTTAACATCGCCGCAATGTTTTTAATTAAGTAATAAAGTAACTAAGCGTCTTGACACAAGCAGTACCTAGGTCATTTTCAAAAAATATGATAAAAATGATTAAATCTAATTAGAATATAAGATTTATTTCATACATTAATGTGTATTTTTAGTTTGGATGTCGGTTTATTTTATTTTTTTTAAATAATATTTTTTCCCTTTTTCATCATATTTGTTATATTAACAGATTTCTTAATATTAACACATTTTAAGAACGTTTAAAATAAACGATCGAATATATAATTGAATACGCACCAAGTTTCCATTAAGTATTGTGTATAAGATGATGATGATGATTACTGTAAGTTACGTAATGGCATATGCTTGCAGTTCTTTAAAAAATGTCGAAATTTCCAAATGCGTATCTTTAAAGACTGAGTTCTGTTCAGTGCTTTTGGATCCAGGGTATACCTTGGTGCAAAGTCTTATTTTTTGGTTTCATAATATGCTTGGAATATTTCAGAAAAAGTCAAAATCACTATGTGTCCATATAAACTTCAAGGAGTTCCCTCGATTCCTCATGAATCCCATCATCAGGTCACCACTTTCAGCGATGTCAATAGAACCAATTTGGGATTATTACATTATACAAAACCCAATTTAAAAATAAAATAAAATAAAATATAAATATCTTTATGAAACACACAAGGGACATGACACAGCCAAATTTTAACAAAAAACAAGTAAATTATACACTAACGCACTATATCATTCAAAGAATACGAAAAGAGACAGTTTTAAAAACACAGCTGATTAAGGCTATGCAATGCCCACACCATGTGTTTAAAGGGATGCCACTCAGGCTTCGACCGCGGCAAGCCGTGGCGCCTGATCTTCCGTGACCCCTTGTAAGTTCGCGATCTCACGACGGCACACAATCATAATTATTGAGTTACAAAAATACAAAAGGTACAAAAAAATAAATAAAAATAAAACACAACGCATATATACGTATAATAGTATAGATATGTATATATGCGTTGCGTTTATTTTACCAATTTTCAAAAAAAGAATTTTGAAAATTGGTTCACAGACAGACAGTAATCTTTGAACATACATACATATACAGCCGAACGTATAATGGCCTCCATTTTTTGGAAGGTTAAAAAGTTACATAACAACATAACATATGTATCTGTAACCTTGCTTAAGTTACATTGCTTAGGTTAGGTTAGCATAGGGATGTTGCCTTCCCGGCTTAGCTAGTCCCGGGGTCAAGGGGGACGCACCAGTTTGCCGGAGTGGCCTCTAATTGTGTTGGAAGTCCGGTCCCTTTGAGAAGGAGATCGGCCGGTCGCGGGGGGTGTCCTGTGTTAGACAGATCCGGGACACTTCCCTTCATAGCGGCTGATGGCAATCCGCAGGTGGTTTTCATCCGCAGAGATCAAAAAAAAAAAGGGATGTTATCTGGTGTCGAATATCAAATTTGTACAAATTAAATTTACAAACAGTATAATAAATAAATAGTTATTCTGGTTGAGGCGATTGGAAATTGTAAGCAAATAAAAATAGTGGCCATCTTTTTCTCGCAAAACGAACTTTTACGTCACAAATTATCATCGTCACGTAAATGTTGCTGCGATAAAAAGTAGCCTATTTGTTAATCCTGAGTCTAAACTACTACCATAACAAATTTAATTAAAATTGTAGCTATTGCGTGAAAGAGTAACAAACATCCATACATCCATTTTTACGAACTTTCACGTTTATAATAATAAATAAATAAACAAATTATTATTTATTTCGGATACTGTAAATCCATGTTAATTATCTTGTTAGTAACAATTTTTCCTGAATTCATGTTAGTAGTTTTTGTAAAATATTGCACCTCGCTAAGGCCTACATGCGCGTAGGCCAATCCGATGCCTCAGGAGGGATAATTATAGTATTAGTTAGGATACGTGAGCTATGTTATAGTACATACAAACTGTAACATCATTCGCGTATAATGTTATTAAAGTTGAGGATTTCAGGGACCTCCTACGTATAGTTGGTCGTAACCCTGGGGTATAATATTATGCCTCGTGTGAGGATTGGCGTATAATCATAAGTACTTGGGTAACGAAGCTTTGCTCGGAGCTCTAGATATAAAATAAAAGAATCACAAATATATTTTACCGGGATTCAACGTGGTGGGTACCACATACCGAATTTCCGAACAACGCAAAAATGAACCAAACTGCCATTATAGAGTCGAAATTATTGATGTATTGTTGCACGACGAAAGAAAAAACATATATCTTAAAAATGCAGTTTCCCAGGGATAAAACGTAGCTAGACCTATGTTTTCCCCAAAACTCATTGCATACTAAATTTTATGTAAATACTTGCAGCCGTTGCCGAGAATACGATTATATATATACAAGATTGTCTCGTTTAAAGTATATGATACATTTGACATAGATAGCATTCAATCAGTTATGGTAATTGGTATGTTAAAATTAAAACTATCTATCTAGAACATAGTCGCTAAAAAGGTAATATAACTTCTAGATAACTGAATTTAGATTGAGGAACTTCTGAATCTTCTTACTTTTCTGGACGGACTGGTGGTAAAGATTAATAAATATAAAAAATTTAACCAACCTCCGAATTGTCAAGCAGTCAGCGAGCTGGATGATGATGAATTAATATAAATAGCTGAGAGCACTTTCGATCATATCAGCTATCAAACAAAAATACTAGATTAAAATCAGTTCTAGAATAAAAACCCGCTCAAGTGCGAGTCGAACTCTCGCACGTAGGGTTCCGTACAAAACGGCAAAATTTTTGTTTTTTGTATATTATAATTATGTGATAACGGTTTTTTATACGGGAGCCCCCATAAATATTTACTTTATTGTGTTTATTAGTATTTGTTGTAGTAGCGGCAACAGAAATACATCATCTGCGAAAATTTCAACTATCTCACTATCACGGTTCATGAGATACAGCCTGTTGACAGACAGACAGTCAGACGGACGAAAAGCGGAGTCTTAGCAATTAGGTCCCATATATATTGATTCTATATATTGAATCCTTTTAAATATCTCAAATTATGATTCTAGAAAGTTTTTCAGCTCGCGGCCATTTTGAATCTCTTCATACGCGCGGTCCGGCTGCCGCTGTCGGCGCAATGAGAATTAATGATGCCCACACGATAAATCATTATAAATCGCGAATCTTATACGAATATGTTCGTACTTATCCCACTCATATCCTTTTCGTTTTAGGGGGTAACTGCAGTGAAATCTTTTGTATGTACTCATACAAAAACGTCAAAAATCTTACTACCTAGTGTAGTTAGATTTTTGACGTTTTAGCATCCAGACGTAAACCCTTTTACGTCGGAATTATAAAACGTCAAAAAAATCGTACCAAATCATTTTATGTTTGGGGGCTAGTAACCCCGGACTATTCAAAAGACACAAAGGATAAAAAGAGTTCAATCTAATCGATTTTACCGACCTTATTATCCAATTATCCAATAATAATAATGATAATAAATATACAAACACATACATTTTTTAAATAATTCTCATCTATACTATAATATTATAAAGAGGAAAAGTTTATTTGCTTGTTCGTATTGAAGAGGCTCCGAAACTACAGGACCGATTTTGATGAAATTTGACACAGATATAGAGTAGACCACGGGGAAGGACATAGGCTACTTTTTATCGCGGTGAAATTTACGGTATCCGCGAGAATAACTTTACCGCGCACGTCGCACCAACTTTGACCGCAACCTTTAATTTAAACCTCGTTAATATCAGCGACAGGCAACAGAGGGGGTGAGGCGAGGTGAGGGGAGGACTAATCTCTTAATAATTTAATACACTCGAAGTGTTTCAGCCATCTTGTAATATTGTATAATGCTATCAGGTACTGAACCGTTTAGGGTCAGTTCACACGGAGACGTGACGCGGCGCGCCATTCTTTTAAGATAGCGTTTCAAAACTGAGGGTCAATTCTGCTAATTAAAACCTGCAATAATACAATTACAATCAAGTCACGATACGCTCAAGCTGCCAAATCGGTATTCTCGTAAACGTTAAACCAGCGTCAAACGCGTTTTGATTAGTCCAAACTTTACAAAATCAGTTTATGATAGCAAGTCGCTTCACTTCTAATACAATCAAAGTAAAATGAAACTACGTTAAATACGAGAATTGGCGTCCTGAACTTTATTCACATTACACATAATATTATAAGATACACGTGTCATGGCAAGAGTTCTAATTCCGAGCCGCTCTTACAATATAACGTGTATATTTTTGTGTTGTAAATATTTTTTTTATTTTAATCTTTATCTATATTATATTATTAAAAATGGCGCGCCGCGTCACGTCTCGATGTGAGCTAACCTCAAAGCGAGCGTGGTGTAAATTGAATAAGATGATGATGTATAAAATGGATAAAATCTTTGGTCTGATAGTTAAGTTGTTAAAATGCTGATTGTCAGTCTAGAGAAAGCAGGTTCGGTTTTAGGTCCATGAGAAATGAGGTGGAAACATCCTACTGGGAAGAGAGATACTATTTTTTTCCAGAAGCAATCGATTATCGGGTGAAAAACGATTATTGTCGCCCATGGACACCATCCGCAACACCAGAGGAGTCGCTCTCCAAATCGCTCTTTTCGCTCGAAGGTCATTGTGGTCCGAAAAATACCGCTAGCAACAATTCATTCCATAGTTTTATTGTGCGCGGCAGAAAACTCCGAGAAAAGCGCACAGTGGAAGACTGCCACCCGTCTAGGTGATGAGGATGGAAGTGGTCTCGCGTGGGACAGTCTACTATTTACTCATCTTAATAATAGGTCTTTACCTATGAAATTGCCGTTCTGCAGTACTGGCCATTTCAAATCAAAATAATTTATGTTTGCTTTTTTTTTTTCAAAATAGTTATTTTTATACAGTTTCTGAACGTCGGTGTACGTAATGCCTACCACCGGTTCGAGAACTAGCCCGGCGAGATGAACCGGCGTAAGAAACTCGCGCGGAGCCATCCATTATCAAAAAGATGGAAAATTGTTCTTTTAAAAATATAAAAAAGGCATATATAACAATGTTATGAATAAAACTACATAACAAGAGTACAATAATATATGTAATTTAGAAGTGGCCTTGCAGGGGGCCACCTCATTCCCAACGTGTTTAATTATTTTTGACGTGAAACGTCTTTAAAATCGCGCCGAAACATACGGGTACCAGATTTAAAAACTGGACCGTAACGAAAAGGTCTATATCATCGTACCTTAATAATTAAAAAACTATTAGTCTTAGAAACAAAAATGTGGTGTAAATATTTCACTTATATAGTCAGCTCGCTGTTATGACATTGAGTTCGTGTCGGGGTCAAGCGGGGCGGCGGGGGAGGGATACTGCGATAACTGTGCGAAACCGGCGCTCACGCTTGTTTCTATTCAGTGTAACTCGTGACTCCGACTTTATAGCGTGGTGATTCTTTCGTGTGTTTGTCAAGTTTATTTGAACCGATTGATTTATACAAAAATAAGTGTAATTTGGACAGTATTTATATTTAAAATAACCAGAAAGTGACAATAAATATATAAACATTTGCTATGTCGGCCTCAGCGCGTGCAAGAGCCAGCCAGAAATATAAATTAAGGCTAGCGTTACGCCTTATACGAAGTACGCCTTATACTTACGAAGTATTAAAATACTTAAAACAGCGTCCATCTTGTTTTCATTTCAATCTTTTACTTTAAAAGCGATTCGCTAACATAGACGTTTCACGTTAAAACCAACGGCCGTGTGCCCCGACACAGCCCCACCCGCTTTTTTCATTAATTAGCTACTTAATGTAGCTGATCAGCTGCATCAACCATAAAAGCAAAACCCTCAACAAACGACAACCCAAAACGTGAATATTTTTCTAACCTCTGACCGGCGGCCATAGATTAGTGTGCAGACGCGATACTCATTTCATGCTTCACCACGCTAATTGGTGGTAAAACTGCAGAATTCTAGGCTCATTTTCCGCGCCGTAGCCACACGCTTCACGGCCTCATGGCGCTGTTAAACATACAGTTTTTGTGATACCACGTGGAAAAGTTTTCGGTGGGTGTCTATAATGTATATAGAAGATTATATCCCTGTGCCACAGGGCTCTATTGTTCCTAAATCACATAAACGACCTACCAGATGGATTAGAATACCAATCCATTTTATATGCTGATGACACCACAGTACTCGTCAAAGAAAAGTATCCACTTCAACACAGAAATTGTCAGTGCAATGAATTGGCTCAAAATAAACAACGCTAAGGCTTGATATCTGTATCGGACTATGACCTCTTGATTGTAAGTCCTTCTTGCGCTCGTGTGGTGATGATAATAATACAGCAACATTTCTTATACTCTCCTTTATTGGTGCTTACCACAGATACGTATTACAATATGTAATGAGATATGCTTAACACAATATATACGTCTACACTATGTATAGCCTTTTGGCCAACTAAAATAAACTAACTCGATAGGCTTTACTTCATGACATCTGCCAATGTCAATAATGACATTGACAGTTACATCTTACTGTTGATATATGTAACACCTCCCTTTTCGAGTATAAAAGCAAACTAATAATAAAGGTACATAACTAATAACAATACATTACTTATCTACTCAAATTTCTCCTGCATATACAATTTAGGACGCTTTACACTTCTACCAGACCTGGTTACGTAACCGATATTTTCTAGACTCTCCATAGGAACACAGTTATCATCGTTAATGCAATTTTGAACGGGACCATTTCCGAGTTGTGTCAAACTCATGGGATCTATACTCTCCTGCATGGGAGGCATATAGTCAGTGCTGCCGTTGCCATAAAAATAAGGTGGAGGATTTATTTCTTTTAAATTCTTTTTTCTAGGTCTAATGTGTCCCCTATTCCTCCTATACACAACACCGTTTGGATCCGCAACATAATACGATCTACCACATCCTAATTTCTCATTAATTATTCCCGGAGACCAGAACGATTTAGGATTTTTTTTTTAAGTAAATGTCATTCCCCGGCTGAAATTCATGAGGTGTATGCTTCGCATTCCTGTCAAAATAAAAAGACTTCTTGTCTCTGCTATATCTATGACATCTTTCAAATGTCGAAAATTTTACAATTTTAGGTTTTAATTTAATTTTTTGTTGAGAATTGGTAAATTTACTCGCAAGTTTCTAGACATTAATAATGCGGCCGGACTGGGAAAATCTCCCTTCGCAGCGTTGCGATAGTGTAATAACGCCAAATGTATATCCGAGCCATCTTCTTTGCATTTTCCTAATATGTTTTTGACAATTTTAACTCCTGTTTCAGCTTGACCATTAGACCTCGATCAGAACGGACTAGTGGTTATGTGTTCTACATCCCAATCAACAAGAAAAGACTTGAATTTGCAGGAGTTAAATGGTGGACCATTGTCAGACACCAATGCCTTAGGTATACCATGTCGAGAACGATTTGAGACTCTTAACAACATTATCGACAGTGTAATTATTATGCAAAGAAGCTAACTCTATGTACTTGGAATAATAATCCATGCAGACAAGGAAATTTTCTCCATCAAAATATAATAAATCTATACCTACCTTCTCCCATGGAAGATAAGATATCTCATGGCATTTCAACGGTTCACGGGGTGGATTTGATCTGTATTTAGCACAGACGGAACATTGATCAATTAAGTTCTTAATATCCGCGTTTATATTTGGCCAATAAACTGTTTCTCTAGCGATGTTTAGTGTCTTATTAATACCTAAATGACCACAGTGTATTTTATCTAAAATCTGTCTTTGCAAGAACTTTGGAACAATAAGTCCTTTAAATATTAAGTCATTCATTATATTATGTATTTCATTTTGAATGTTCCAATATGGTTTCACAAGAGAGCTTACTTTGTCTTTGCTTCTTGGCCAACCATTCTGAATATAAGACTTGAGCAGATTTATTTATATTATTTATAAGATTCATCATTTTTGCTTTCTAATAATATAAATTTTAAATAAGGTTTACTCACTGAGAGATTAGAAAATACTGAATTAACATGATACTGTAAGTCTTGCTCATACTGAGGTGTGTATGTATCACTAAGTGAGGCTCTTGACAAAGTATCTGCTATATACATATATTTACCAGGTACATAAACTACTTCTAGGTACCCTGCAACGATAACATCATTCTTTGTAGCCTAGCAGGTTCATCAGGTCATGAAGAGGTTTTTTAAAAAGGTAAATTAAAGGTTTGTGATCAGCATGAACAGTTGTTTTACTGCCATAAATATATTGGTGAAATTTATTACATCCAAACTGTATGGCAAACAATTCTTTTTCAATCTGGGCGTAGTTTTGTTGAGAGGGGGTAAGTGTTCTTGAACTATATGCAATGGGTCGTTTGTCTTGCATCAAGACCGCTCCCAGTGCATTCTTTGATGAATCTACCGACAAAATCACAGGTAAGTTGCAATTATAATTAGTTAACACAGGTGCTTTAGATATGACTTCTTTTAACAAAAAAAATCACTTTTGACAATTTTCATCCCATAACCATAACATATCTTTTTTTAACAAATTTCTTAGGGTTTTAGTTTTTTCTGCTAGATTTTCTATAAACGGTGCTAAAAAATTAATCATGCCTAGAAATATCTGCAAATCCTTCATATTTTTAGGTATGGGCATATTTTTTATCGCTTTAACTTTTTCTGGATCAAATTTTACACCTTCTTTACTGAAAATATAGCCCAAATATGCTATTTCTTCTAGAAGAAACTTGCACTTGGCTTTATTTAATTTTTAATTAATCTGCCTAGCCCTGTCCAAAAACATTTCTAACCTTTTATTGTGTATTTCAATTGTTTCAACGTATATTAAAATGTCATCACACCAAATTATTACACCTTCTATGTCTCCGAAAAGATCTATCATGGTTTTATAGAAAATTTCTGTAGCCGTGTTTATTCCAAAAGGTAATTTTAAAAATTTGTATCTGCCAAATGGTTGTTCTCCATGAGTTGAAGCTCTTTCCTTAACGGTTCAACCAACGCGAAGGGTACCTTTCTAGGGGGATCAACGCACGGAATAGCATCCTTTTTTAGCACGATGCTGTGTTCGTATGGGAGGCAGCCTAGACCCTGAAACACATCATTATATCTGGTCACAATTTTGTCACAAGTTTTTTGATACATATTATATACATTTTGCTCAACATTTTTTTTTATTTTCCATCGATAGAAAAAAGTTTTTTGTTATTAAATTTAGCTTTATACAAGTGGGTAAACCAATCACAGTTGGACAATTTAATTTTGTTACAACAAAAGTAATGTTTTCTGGTTTTGTTTTGTTTTCAACTAAACAACAAATGTTTAACACTGAAATTATCGGTATTCTGTGCCCACTGTAGGCAAATATATTATATTTTTTACACATTTCTTTACTCTGCTTGTCAAATTTAAGATTCAATTCTTTAAATACTTGATAAGACATCACATTTATGTCTGCGCCAGTGTCGATTAGGCAATTTACATTTTTGTTGTTTATGTTAAGAGAATAATGCCATGACTTGTCTGTTGTGCTTATCAAATTTGTATTAGCATTCTGTGATTTTATGTTTTTAATGTTGAACAATACCCCTATTTTAAATCTCTCAGCCTCAGCCTCAGCACTTTTGGGGCTTGATTCATCATCGAGATTTATGCTACCTACCCCAGTAACAACAGTCCTGACACTATTTTTCTTGAAACATAAATGAGTAAAATGTCCATATTTAAAACATGACCTGCATCTGTGTTTCCAAGCTGGACAGTTGCGGCGACCATGCGATGTGTTGCACTTTACACACGACGTTGTTCTTGATCCAGGTGTAGCTGACCTTGGGTGACCTTGGCATGATGGAGATCTTGCGTTTTTTCTTTTCTGGTATGAGGGGGAACTGGCCCGACGACTTTTGTGTAGCTTGTATATTGTGGCTTCTCTTCCATCTGCTGCATTGATTGATTCTTCACTTTTCTGCGCCATCGTCAGTGTTCTACAGAGGAGTTTGGCTCTTTCTAGGGATAGATCTTGCTCTTGTAGGAGCTTTTGACGAAATTGCGAGAAGTTTGTGGTCATATTAGCAATGAGAATGTCCTTTACAAGGGAATCACGTAGCGAACCAAACTCACAGGCATGACTTGCGTTTTCTAATTCCATTAGAAAATTTTCCAAGGATTCGTTCACACGCTGTTTCAACGTAAAGAATTTGTGCCGCGCCACCGTCAAATTCTTTTTGGGTTCAAAATACTCGACGAATTTTGCCTTGACTTCTTGGAAAGTAGCAGTGTTTAGGTCTAAATTGAAGGAATTGCATATGTTTAAACCCTTTTCTACCATGGAATGCAGCATGATTGCAATTTTTCTTTTGTCTTCCGTTTTCTCCATGCCCGACGCCAGTAGAAATATCTCGAATGACTGCGTCCATTTCTTGAAATTTTCAGCATTATTGTTGATAATTTCTGCAGAGATCTCAAGCTTCTGTACTCCGTTGCCTGCCATTGTTAAGTTCCCACACTCAGATTGTCTCGAAGCTTCCGGAGTTTGCGTTCATAATTTTCGTTTTCTTTTCAATGTTTTCTTCTGACACCATGTATCGGACCTCCATGTATATGACCTCTTGATTGTAAGTCCTTCTTGCGCTCGTGTGGTGATGATAATAATACAGCAGCAATTCTTATACTCTCCTTTATTGGTGCTTACCACAGATACGTATTACAATATGTAATGAGATATGCTTAACACAATATATACGTCTACACTATGTATAGCCTTTTGGCCAACTAAAATAAACTAACTCGATAGGCTTTACTTCATGACATCTGCCAATGTTAATAATGACATTGACAGTTACATCTTACTGTTGATATATGTAACAATATCCAAAACAAAAACTATAAACTTTAAAAATCGAAAACAATCACATAGCAAATTAAAAGTGTGTTATGAAAATTCTGATATATAGGTAGTAGAATCTTTTGTATGTCTTCTATTGTATCTATGGTATCACTGTCAACAATTTATGTAACTGGAAAGAACATATAAACAAAATTTTGTATAAAACTTGAAAGATATGTGTATGTACTTAAAACTATAAAAAATACTGTAAGTACGGCGGCAGCACTCTTTTCATATCATGGTTATATCGCCTCCGTACTACGATACGGTTTGATTATATGGGGAAATTCGGTAGACCTAATAAGAGTATTTAGACTACAAAAGAAGTGCATTAGATGTATTTCCAACGGCAGTTACATCGAACCCTGTAAACCCTTACGAACTGTATACAACATACTACCTCTGCCCAGTCTGTACATCTATGAAATGTGTTTATTCGTAAACAAAAATCTAGATATTTATTTTATAAAGAAGACAGAAGTAGCCACCAAGAGCTCTAGATATGAATATATATTAGTTGTGCCCAATCAAATTCTAGGCATTTGTAGCAGCAATGCTTACTGTATACTGTATGTGTTGATATACAATAAACTGCCTGAATACTTCAAAAACCTTTCTGAGGGAAAACTTAAAAGAGAGTTACATGGATGGCTACTTTACAAAACATATTATACAATCAATGAATATTTTAATGATCGAATAGATATCAAGTAACATTCAACGTTAAAAAAATTGCATTACATTATATTTTATTAATTTAATTTGTAGCTTATTGTTAACTCTGACCTTTTATTTTGACGTTTTTATAATGTTGACTATATATATAATATTCATTAAAGTAATTATAACAACAATTTCTAATCTATTAAGTATAATATACTATCAATTATAAAATAAAATAACTTTTAAATAACTATGAAAATCTGAAAATATTTGCACACTATTTGTGTAGTAGAATATGTCGAACTCAATAAAATATGTAAACACCCACTGTACCATATTCTAGGCAAATAAATAAATTTGAATTTAACATTCTGATTTACCAACAAACATAATATCCTACTACCATTATTGATGTGAAAGTTTATGAGGATGGACGGATGGATATTTGTGATATTTTCACGCAACAAGTACTGAACGAATTTAAATGACATTTGATATGGTAGTACCGTGTTCCCGTGGGGTAATGTAACGCATATTACGCAAAGAGAGGACTTCACTCCATTCAGTAAACAGAAACTAGCTTACATAACACATTGTTATTTTAGTAATATTAGTTGGGGCAAGAGAGGCATACTTTTTATAATTGTCCTGAGACCTGGGTCAAAAGGAACATACTTTTTGTATGGCTCCATGCCCCATCTGAAAATGATAAAACATGATGTCTTGACAACACTGTAGGCAGGGCCGGATTTAAAATTAGTGCCGCCCTGGACACTGAAGAAAATGCCGCCCTATCATAGAAATTTTACTTAAAATTATAGTTTTTATATCTTATTTTTTAAAATAGAATAACTAATTGCTTGCTCATTGCATAAATTTTATTATATATTATACTAGCTGTTTCCCGCGGCTCCGCCCGCGTAAATACAGTATCCCTCGGGAACACTACTTTTTCGGGATAAAAAGTATGTTTTAATCCAGAGTTAAACTACTACCATACCGAATTTCATCGCAATCCGTTCAGTAGTTTTTGCGTGAAAGAGTAACAAACATCCACGCTTTCACATTTATAATTTTATAGTAAGGATACTTCAATAATATAAAAAAAAAATGTTTTTGTTCCAAGAATCCATAGACAAATCATTGATCGAGCGCCCAGCGAAGCCAATCATATATCTTTGTAAGAATCATGAATTTTGCACTAACGATGACTTATGATTGTATTACATTTGTTTGTCAGTCAAACACACCTGACTTTGTAAATTGGTCGCTTAAATCTTCACAATCTAAACGTTAAAGTAGACGTACACGTACTTATTCTATGCATAGAATAGCCAATCTTTTGAGACTATTTGCAGTCATTGTAAAACGTAAGTAGTTTTTAACTCGTTTCGAACACGAAATAAAAAATTATTAATTAATAGAATTAATTGATTATTATAATGTGCAATTTTGATAATTGTAAAAAAATAATTCTAAAAATATATTATTACACTGACTACAGTCAGTGTCACTGTCACTGTCAGGCACAGTGTTGTCAAGACATCATGTTAGGCAGTAAGTAGTTGGGCAACTAGCATCGAGATCCGTTCAGCCGTACTTCATTCATCGACATTCAAAAACTTCGTAATATGTCATTGTTTATCTTAATTAGAATGAATGTAGGAAGCGGGCGAGGGTACATGTAGGGGGAGGTTTATGAATACGCTAATTAAGGCTGATTCCCGAACCCAAAACTTTTGATCTCATTACCCGACCGTTTTTTGTTTAAATCATAATTTCAGAACATACATTCTCATTCAAATTCAGCGGAAATGGTAAAGCATTATTGTGAACCCCAAATTTTGACGTAGAAAGTATTTTCATGACAAAGACTCACATTACTGAAATCTCAAAATTCATCAAAGCATTGATACTCAAACATTAAGAGAATGTCAAACATATTTCACGGTATCTCTCGGTAAATTACAGTAAGGCAAATTACAAGGCTTTTGAGTTTTGACATGCATCACATCAAAGACAGACGTCGACAAAAATTCCCTTTGCCGGTAATGGCAATATTTGTCAAAATACCTATCAATGTCATAGCGTAGTCTTGTTCGTCTTGTTACATCGATATTATCGTCAGCAGTTCTCGATTATGATATTATAATATTCGCAGATTTGGCAGTAAGGTTTTAGTCTTTACAAATATAATAAAGAGGAAAGGTTTGTTTGGTTGCTTGCATCGAATAGGGAGCCTATTATAGGGAAACTACTGGACCGATTTTGATACAATTTGGCACAGATATATGTAGAGTAGACTACGGGGAGGAACATAAGCTACTTTTTATTGCGGCAAAATGTACAGTTCCCACGAGATTTTCTTTAACGCGCTCGAATTCGCGGGCATCATTTAGTATTATATAAGTAGTAAGGTGTTGGTATTATAATAAAGATAATAGAAAGCGGGGAATAAAATATATTATAACCAGACTTGATAATTACTTTAATTATGAAACCCTCGTAAATGGTCTAAAATGTTCAGTGCAGACATCAGCGGATATGTACTAAATACAGTTGTTTAGTACCTACATATCCGCTGATGTCTCGACTTATTAAAGAAAGTGCCTATTGTAGTAACGTTTTGTGTGTGTGTGTGTGTGTGACATGTTCGAAGCTAACATGTTCGAGAGTGTTTTTAGCTATAATTCATCATTATCAGCTCGCTCACTGCTTGACAAGTATCTCTGTTTGACAAGTTAGGTACATTACATACAGGTAAAATTTATAATTATGTTGTCTCTTCAAAACTCTTTGGATGAGTTTATACTTCCACGGTCTATATAATAGATCCATGTAGCTATTTGAAAAATATAATTTTATTATTTTCAAACGTATTTACTAATTATTATTTTAATGGAAGAAAAAAATTTTAATAATATGCAGTTGACAGTTATATTATTTTTATTTTAGAAACACAAACAGACATAATACAGAGTATTCATTATATTATTTTATTAATATAGTAACATTTCCCAATATTCAAAATTGGAAATTATTTGTTTTGGGAATCAAAATTGTATTTACCGGGAAATTCGCAGTTTCATCAAACACTCCGTTAATGACCTTTGAAACAATCTTATAAAATAGAGATGAAATCGAAATTTCAAAGAGCGTTCAAAATTCTATTTTCTCCCGCACGGGGAATTCACCATGAATTCCCCGTGCGGTGATCAATATGTTTTTATATTATAATTATAACGCTTTTATTATTAGTTTCACCTGTATGTTTGCTTGCTTACTTGCTTGTTCGTTTGTAACCGACTCCTTTGGGCTCGATTTTGTCCTACTTTGAACGATCAGATTTAATTCAAACTTTGCACACCTGTCTTTGACAGAAAGACCGATGACAATGCAATAATTCGATTTAATTTAATTTTAATAAAAAAAAATAATTTTAAAAATTATTTAAAAATTTTTAATTTTAAAAATTAAAATTATAAATTATTATAATAAATAATTATGCGTGCAGTTCAGGCTTACTCTTTGTCAAATCGTACTAAAAAGCAAAAAATAAATTATAGTTAAAAAAAACTTAAAAAATCACGCTTTTATAGAAAATCTAACTAAAAAATAAAAAATTAAATTTAATAAATTTGGATTAAGAATAGTGTAAATGAAAAATAAATGTTTATTATTGTAAAAAAGCGTGAGGTGCAGTGTCTTAATAAAAAAAGTCTTAATTAAAAGTTTTAAATGTTTAGATGCGTCGTAACGTAACTCGTCGCCCAAATATTAACGTGTGAGTAATTACGTTTTTAACTTTCATAACCTATGTAGCCCCTGGGTGAGTAAAATAGGCCTGTTTTATGATTTTACCCGCCTAGGGGCTGAATTTAGAAAACGTTGAAATACGTAGCTCATTATTTTTTCCGTACTCAATTCATACGAAATATCATGCGAATATGTCCAAGGAATTATAACCTAATCAAGAGCATGTCCGGGCATGTCTATGTCCGTAACTAAAACGACATAAATGTTTTTTTCAAATTACTTCAAAAGTTACTGTCCGATTTCGTTTCTAAAGTGTTTTAGCATGATCTATCAGCACATAAAATTGCAAGTTTCTAAGTCTCTAAATTCAAGTTTATAAATGCCGGGGTGGGGTTGAATTTAGAAAAATCCTTCCTTAGTGGACGCCTACGTCATATTACATAGGCTGCACTAAAAGTATCGGGAATGGAATATTTCCACTGTTCCTGTCATATTAAAATCTTTTTAATTTAAAACACTTGGTTTTAAAAATCGAATGCCGTTTATTTATTTAAAAAAAGATTCTCGGTCTTGTCACAAGGTCTTGTCGAACTTGTTTAGTCGTTGAGAAAATGGAATTGACTCGAGAAAATTCTAGAGTGATGATTTATTATGACTTTCAAAGTGGATTAACACAAAAACAGTGTGTTGACCGAATGATTTCTGCATTTGGTGATGAAGCCCTATCCAAAACCACGCTGGTTTGCTGAATTTCAACGTGGACGTGTCAAGCTCAGTGATGATATCCGTCAAGGTCGTCCAAAAACTGCAGTCACCCAAGAAAACGTTGATGCTGTGCGTAAGCTGATTGAGGAAGATCGACATGTGACATACCGCGAAATTCAGGCAACTTTAGACATTGGCATGAGTCAAATACAAATAATCTTGCATGAACAATTAGGTGTAAAAAAGTTGTTTTTCCGATGGATACCGCATTTGCTCTGTGAAGAGCAAAAAGCGGCTCGCGTTACTTGGTGCGTCAGAACTCTCGAAAGATTCCACGCAGGATCCTCAAATGCTGTATACAACATCGTATCAGGTGACGAATCCTGGATATACGCGTACGAACCCGAAACAAAAAACCCAGTCACGAGTTTGGGTGTTCGAAAATGAGTTAAAGCCAACAAAAATTGTTCGTTCACGGAGTGTTGCAAAAAAAATGGTGGCCACGTTTGTCTCCAAAACCGGCCATGTTGCGACTATTCCTCTTGAGGGACAAAGAACGGTTAATGCAGAATGGTATGCTAATATTTGTTTGCCACAGGTCATTTCTGAACTCCGTAAAGAGAACTGCAACCGCCGCATCATCCTCCATCACGACAATGCGAGTTCTCACACCGCGCACAGAACAAAAGAGTTTTTAGAGCAAGAAATCATAGAATTATTAGACCATCCGCCATACAGCCCCGACCTAAGCTCTAATGATTTCTATACTTTCCCTAAAATAAAGAATAAATTGCTTGGTCAGAGATTTTCATCACCTGAAGAAGCTGTGGACGCCTACAAAACGGCCATTTGGAGACCCCAACTTCCGAATGGAATGGTTGCTTCAATGATTTGTTCTATCGTATGGAAAAATGTGTCAAATTTCGCGGAGAGTACTTCGAAAAGCAATAAATACATTTTTAAATAGTAATGTTGTGTCACTTCCTTGATTCCCGAAATTTTCAGTGCCGCCCTCGTATGAGACATATGTGTGCAAAATTTCAAATTTCTGGCCTTAAGGGTTATGACCCTTGCGTTGTGTGCGACATCAGTCATTCACCTTTGCCTTTTATATATTATTATATAGATTAACCCCCTTACTAATAAAATATTTATACAATGATTAAGCTATACAATGTATTGTCCTTGTCCGATACGTTGCAAAAGTCGCTTGAATACTTTTATTATTAAGGAGGTAAATACACTCAACTGTTGTTAACATGTGCCTGTAAATTTTTTTTTCAAAATCGGGCCGTAAATATGCGGTTTTTCAACGGTACATAGGTACGTCCAAATTAAGAATATTCGTTGAAATGAGTTAAAATATCACAGTATTTTATCCTACGTCCTGCAAATATCTGACCTATGACGTTGTAATCCAGATACAATCACGCTTACATGTAACCTAATTTTATCTTTGGTCACCGTGGCTAACTGTCCGCCATGTCCTTAGTCCACTGTAATAAAGACACTCAAAATTATGAAAGTTAAAAATATGTACGGCAAGTCCTACTACTTGATAATAAATGTAAAAGTTTGTGAGGATGGATGGATGGATGTTTATAACTCTTTCACACAAAATTTACTGAACGGAAGTACAGTATTATATTATAATCGCAAACGCTCATCGCAATGGCTGAACCCTGGAGAACCATCCAAAGCCTGCTCCAAGTGAAAATTGACTCAAAAAAGTTACTTGTGAGCATTTGGTGGACTAGTGCCGGTGTCGTTCACTACAGCTTTCTTAAATCTGGCCAGACGATTACGGCAGATGTCTATTTTCAGCAACTGCAAATCATGATGGAAACGCTAGCTGCTAAACTACCGAGGTTGGTCATTCGCTCTAGGCCACTACTGCTTCAGGACAACGCTAGACCACACACTGCACAACAGACGGCTACCAAATTAGAGGAGCTTCAATTGGAATGTCTAAAGGCTCCGACAGACGAGAGGCCGATCGTCATAGTTAGAACTGACGTCAGTTCGGCCTGAACGGATTCGAGCACATACTCGGAAAAAAATCGCATCCGATCCAACTGACGTCATTTCGCCTGAACGGATTTGATCACACACACGGAAAAATCGAATCAGTTCGTTCTGGTTTGCCCCGAGCTAAGGTCGTGCTTAGTAATTAATAAATAGTAAGCTCACTACGCTTGTACACGATACACGCCCGCACGGCTGCGGCTCTGGCGAGAACTGAAGCAATTTTTCACACATGGTCCGTTCAGTCCATCCGTACAGTCCAGAATTAATGTTGCCAACTTAGTTATTTTACAAAGTTTTACTACTAAATTAAGTATTTTATTCCCTAATTAGTAGGAATTTAGTTGTTAGTAGTGTTTAGTAGGAATTAGCCAGACAGTGATCATATGCAAAATGGCGAAGATTAGGCACAAAAAAAAAACAAAAAAAAAATCCACCCAATCATACGAGGGCGGGTCAATAAGTCCGTGACTTTTGGAATAAAACACAGATTTTTTGATAAATAAATCATTTTATTTTTCAACGTAGTCCCCCTTGAGCTCTATACACTTTGTCCAACGCTTCTCCAATTTTTTTATCCCCTCCAAAAAATATGATTTGTCGAGGTCCTCAAAATAGGCCTTTGTTTGCGAGATGACTTCATCATTGGAGTCAAATCTTTTTCCACCGAGCCATTTTTTCAGATTTGGGAACAAGAAGTAGTCACTCGGAGCCAAATCTTGAGAATAGGGTGGATGTGGGAGCAATTCATAGCCCAATTCATGGATTTTTGCCATGGCAACTGCACATGTGTGCACCCTTGCATTGTCTTGGTGAAAAATAACTTTTTTCTTGGCCAAATGAGGTCGGTTTTGTTTTCAAATCCACATTGAAGCGGTCCAATAAGTTGGCATAATATTCCCCATTAATTGTTCTTCCCTTTTGAAGATAGTCAATGTGGATTATCCCACGTGCATCCCAAAAAACAGTCGCCATAACTTTATTGGCTGACAAACCCATCTTGGCCTTCTTTGGCGCCGATTCACCCTTAGAAACACACTGTTTTGATTGTTGTTTGGTCTCTGGTGTGTTGTGATGGATCCATGTTTCGTCCACGGTTAAAAAACTCCTCCATATTGTGATTAAACAACGCCAAACCTTCCTGTGAAGTTGTTACACGATTGCGTTTGTGGTCGACTGTGAGCAAACGCGGCACCCATCTTGCGGAAAGCTTTCTCATGCCCAAGTGATCATTCAAAATTGAAACCACTGAGCCATGCGAGATGCCTATGGCTTCCACAATCTCTTGCACTTTTAATCTTCGGTCGGCCAACACCATATCGTGAATTTTTTCGATTGTTTCGGGTGTAGAGACCTCAACTGGGCGTCCAGGACGTTCGGCATCTTCAGTGCTTGTACGGCCACAACGAAATTCAGTAACCACTTTTTTACCATTGAAATCGATGGTGCAGAGTCCCCATAGTATTTATCAAGCTTAGCCTTGGTCTCGGTAATGGTTTTTTTTCGCAAAAAATAATGCTTAATAAGCACACGAAATTCACATTTTTCCATTGTTTCCTTAAGTTACTGGATAGTCTGATAAAGATAGCTGTAAAACACAAACTAACTGACGCAGCAAGTTCAAATTTTGATAGGAGTCAACTGACAGATGCCTGTTGATAGGAGTAGTGTAGCTTTTTCAGTAAGGAGGTTAGAAATTCAAAAAGTCACGGACTTATTGACCCGCCTTAGTAATAATACATCGTAGCATTCATCCGTAATTTGCTTCAAACTATCCGTTTAATTACTATATACGTAATATTTCCTAATCTATTTTAATTTAACGATAAAATTTATAATACAATTCAATAAATAATAAAAATGTCATTGTTAATAACATAAAATGCAGTGGGGGCTTTAGGGATTCCTAGGTTGAGTATCTTTTTTGATAGTTTTCAGTATTCTTTTAGTAGCTTTTTGTAGAAATCGAGTTTAGTAGTTTCGCAAAAACAGAGCTGGCAACACTGGAACGAATCGCTTTAGTCCATCCGGCCGACTGATGCGATCTCGCAGTTGCACACAGATGATACGATTTTGCATCCGGACCTTATATGGGGCCCCTAAGACATCCACTGTACCTACTCCCCGGACCTCGATCCAAAAGATTACCATTTTTTTCTAAATTTGGATCACTTCTTGCAAGGGAAAAACTTCAACTCCGATGGGGCAGTCCCAAGCGCCTTCAAAGATTTCGTTGATTCCTGTCTGAATGGTTTTTTTAGTAAAGGAATCAATGAACTGCCTATGAGATGGCAAAAGTGCATAGATAGCAATGGTATATACTTTGATTTAAATAAATATATTATGTTTAAAAAAATCGACTTTATGTTCCTCCTTTACAAAACGCCAATTTCGTATGTAATGTCCTAATATATAAGAATGCATGTATTCGTTGCTTTATAGTCGACGTTCCGTACTGTCCTTTTTGTCGAGTTTCAATTTCATTAATAAAACTAAATTCGCACGTAACGAGTTATCCCAAAAGTTTCCGATTGGACTGTTCGGGTTCGATGTTACGCTGCCAATTGGATTATAATAATAGACACGATAAGGCTGACAGCTGTGATATAATTTAACTAATTTAAAAATGTATGCCTTAGGTTTTAATTTACTTAGTTTTGGGGTAGTAATTTTAATCTTAAACACAATAAATATGCAACTTACAAGTTTTAATAGTACAAAGATTCAACTGTATTCTGTACTTGTTATATGTCTTACTTGCTGTCCCGACACGCGTTCTCCAAGTTCTGTCTTAACTATGAACATGTATTCCACATAAATAATTAATGTACCGACAGAACGAACATCAAATGTTTCACAGGTAGGAACAGTTTTCTATTGAAACTGCAATCGATTTTTATATAAAAGAACAAGATCGAGGGTGGTTCCAATCTGCCCATTCTCCTTTAACTTGTTGGTATTTTAACTAACACCCATACTAGTAGTTTTTTAATAATGCGGCTGATCTACAAGCGTTTGTGTCTGTGTAAAATTTCCATGATGGATGCTGTGTCCGTCCATTTGTCTGTGTGACCGAGGTTTGAACATTAAACGAACAGATTACCGCTGATATACATTAGCGAGACAGAGATGGATAGAGTGCGAGAGAGAGATTTTCAAAGTAACAATTAATCTAATGCCGAGAGATATTGACCTCCAAGGGGTCTGAAACTCCCCGGAGCATAATAAATAGATTCGCAAAGTATTTCATTCTATATATGTAGGTATAAGTAGGTAATAAGTAAGTATAACATTTTTATGATTACGTTTTTAACGTTTTAATTTATTATGTTTTTAACTTGTAGGTAGTATCGTAGCACCGCGCCGTAACCTGGCCGTAGCGCGTTTGCGCTACATATTATCAAAATCTCGTCCTCGACTTCTCACACCGAGCCCTTGAAAAGGCCTTGGGTGGAGGCCACGATCAGGGGCAAAAGCCCATTCGGGAAACGAAACATATTATCAGAATTCAGAATCTTAATTGTCATATTTAAATTATAAGGGCCGAATACTGAAGCGACAGTTAAATTAGTTGACGCTCAAGTCACATGCTGTCCTTGTTATTTCTGCTTGGAGAGACTGAGACGGCCTGTGAATAGGAGGGCTCTTAATTTTGTTTGGCGTTCCAGTATTCGGCCGTTAGACTATAAATTTACTTTTAATGAATTTAATAAATGAATTGAAATTGTATACGAATCGTATTGATATAAGAAGCTGAATTTGAAGTTTGGACCAATCAAACGCTTTGTACATTGGTTTGATGTTTATGACAATACCTTTTTACTGTTTTAACATATCGAGACTGCATCGCGATTGTATTATTGAAAGATTTCATTAGCAGAATCGACCTACGAGTATTTTCTTTACATAGAATAAAAATAAGTCACTTCCTTTCCTGTTCGCTTAGATATTTTAAACTACTGAACGAATTTTAATGCAATTTTCAGCAATAGAAAGAGTGATTCAAGAGGAAGGTTGCACCCGTGCGAAGCCGGGGCTGGTACACTAAATAAATATTGAATATTTAAATCTTATATATAAAAATGGATTGCCATTCCAATGTCTCGCTTAAAGTAGACAACGGCTGGACCGATTTGGCTAATTTTGGTCTTGAACGGTTTGTGGAAGTTCAGGGAAGGTTTAAACAGTAAGAAATATGTATTGGAAAATTTACGGGATAAGTACTAAAAATTTAACCATACCTACTAACCGTTCACTGTGTTCAATTTGTCACTTCACTGTCACATATTCATAACTGACCGAAACGATCGGAACCAAACAGGTAAAGTGTTTGGATTATTGTTTAAAAATTGACCGGTCTCACCTGGCCGGTAGGTGTAGGCTGGTGTAGGTTGTAGATGTAGGCGTAAGTGTAGTTATTTATTTAGTCCAGTTCGTACTTAAGATAGAATGACGAGTGTCGGGCCAGCTAGTGTAAAATATATTTTTACTACATGCTGCCCGCGACATCGTACTCGCAAAAACATTTTGCTGCCTCAAATAACCTGTGTGTTAATCCACATCCTAACCTGAAATAAACATTCAACAGTAAGAAACATTCACACATCCACAGATCTTCAAATCCATATATTATTACAAACTTTCGCATGTATAAAAGGAGTAAGGATTTTAAACAAAAATACAGTTAAAGTATCCGATTACAATGAAACGCGTGATGCTGATGTTGAACAGTGACGTACGTCATTGAAATTGATTTGACGGACATTGATAGGCGAACAGTTTTATTTGTAGCTAACCGAACCGGAAAAATGGTTGAAAACATACATTGAAACATGTTATACGTTACAGATGCATCGTAAAGTCAGTATAACATAAAAATGCCTAACATGTTTTGCCTCATCCTGCCTCGCAGAAAACTGGCGTGAAATAACGCTTGTTATCCCAGTGTGGGGAGTTTAAGGAGTGAGTACGCAAGTGTAAGGGGCATCACAGACGGCGAAGATATTATAATATTTTATGTTAAGATTAAATATCGCTAGCTATACAGTTTCTATTAATTATCACGGACGGCTAAGATACTATATATTTTTATATTACAGCAAAATGGACTGGCATCTTAAGATAAAACATTATAGTATCTTTGCTATCTGTGACGCCCTTAACCCTCGGCATGATTAGCATGACTACCAAAGAAATGTATTTTCTCTACACAATAATAGACATACGAACAGTTAATATGAGCAAAATGACAGCCATCCTTCGTTAATCTGTCATTTTGTCTATTCTTCCGTAGACAGAAACCGTTTCCACGGTGGTTATGCTAAGCGTGCTGGTGTTGCGGGTGTAATATTTACAATCAGGCGATCTGTCTGCTCGTATCTTGGTCTATTTCATAAAGACATGGCTCATTCAGACTAAATGCGTCTACTTTATCCACTGGCAACGAAGATTCCAAAACTAAAGATAAGCTATGACATACATTTGACGAAGCAAATCTTCATACAAGAAAAAGTTACGCCATCTTATTTTCACCGAACCTCAAACGCCAGCCATCTTCATTTCACCATACCCTATGTCAAAATAGCCCCAAACAAACCCAAAAGTGGGAACAGGTTTTGTCTTAACATGCCTCGTCTATAATATATACGTCTATGGCTGGCGGAGCTAAACACATTAAATCTGCCTGTTATTATGTTAATGGGATTATCTTTTTAGACACTTTATGGTTGGCATTAAGTATTACATGAATATTTCAATGAAATACAATAAGCAAAAATCTTATAAAACGAAACGACACGATAATAATTAACGTACAGTACCCACTACATCCTTAATGTCCCAAAGCAATCACCTTTTTTATGGAAATAACCGACGATGTTTGAAAGATGTGTATAGAACTTTTTTGTAAAGAATTTAATTTCCTATAAGATAATAGAGAGAAACGGAAATTAAAAAAGAAATCCGATGATTTACATTGAAAATTAAAAAAATGTTTTTTTTTCAATGCATTTTAAATCAATCAATCAATCAATCAATCAATCCTTTATTGCAAGAATATGGTATACATAAGGTCTTAAAAATATTATAATAACTAGGATCCCACATTCTGCCGTCACAATGGCGCGCAAAATATCCTTAACATGCAAGGTGTTAGGTGTGTGAAGTTAACATTTATAAATTGGAACAAATTGGAAATAAATAAAATATAGACATACAGTTAATAATTTAGAAGCATTAAAAATTATTGATCATAACAATTTAAATAATAATTAAATAAATCACACAATTTCAGTATTAGTCATAGAAATTAAATAATGATATATCACGGCCCTTAAGTATTATTTAAAAAAGAGCATAACAAAAAAAAAATGTCACAAGTATCTTAAATCAATATAAAAAGTAAGTTATAGCACAACATGTCATCATAACAATAAAATCTTAATAGTATTCATAATCCATAATCATCATAAAATCAAATTAATTAATTAATAAAATATTATGTCTAAATCATCATGTCATGTAAAGAGTAAAAATTAGATATCTTATGTCATATTTGTGAATTTAAAAATAACATTCATAATTCATAATCATCATTAAATCAAATAAATTCATTACTAAAATATTATGTTGAAATCATTATAATGGCATGTAAAAAGTAAAAATAAGATATCTAATGTCATTTTTGTAAATTTAAAAATAACATTCATAATCATCATTAAATAAAAATAATTCATTATTAAAATATTATGTCTAAATCATTATAATGTTATGTAAAAAGTAAAAATTAAATATTTAATATCGTTTTTGTAAATTAAGGTAATTTTCATTTATCTTTCTTTAAATGTCATGTTTTCATTTAATGTATAAAAACAATTATTTAACAGCCATTTAGTTAATTGTCTTTTAAAATTATCGAGGTTTAAGCGTTTGAAAGGGTCAGGTAGCTTGTTATATATAGTAATGGCATTGATGTACACATTTTTTTATAGATATCATACCGGCACTGAGGCAGATATAGTTTATACTTGTGTCTTGATGTAGTACTTCTATTATTAATATCAGAATTTTTGGGAAAGTACTGTGAATTCTGTTTTACTAAAGTACAAATATCCCTAATGTACAAGCATACCAGAGGCAGAATACGAAATTTCTGAAATAAGGGTTTGCAACTGTCTGAGGGCCAAGCTCCGCAAATGGCTCTTACACACTTCTTCTGAACCTTAAATGCCTTGTCAATTTCAACAGAGTTCCCCCATAGCAATAGCGCATACGAGAGCACCGAAGACACATATCCGTGGTATGCGCATAATCCGGCCGCGGTTGAGACTTTGATACGTAACATTTTAATTGCGTATACAAACTTGTCTAGTTTGTTGCATACGTGGTTTATGTGATCTTTCCAATCACAGTGTCTGTCTACTATGACCCCTAAAAATTTTGTGGAATTAACTTCTTCTATTTTGATGCTGTCAAAGGTTAAATTTAACTCAATTTGTCGTGTTCTATAGTCCCTAAATTGAATAATTTTAGTTTTATTGATATTAATTTTTATATAATAAAATATTTTTGATAATACTGGTATTAATGTAACTGGTCTGTAGTTGTTTATATCAGATATATTGCCTTTTTTAAATAGAGGTTTGACAATGGATAGTTTTAATATTTCAGGGAATGAACCTTCTTCGAAAGAAAGATTAATAATATAGCTCAAAGGCTTACTTAAATCTTTAGCACAAGCTTTGATCACTTTTGTGTTCAAATCGTCAATTCCTACAGAATTTGTGTTGTTTAGACTATTTATAATTTGTAGAATTTCATTTTTATCCGTTGGCGTTAGGAAAATAGTTTTCAAATTTTGTGTAATTAGTGTTTTAGAAATGTCATTTGTTTTTAATTTAAATTCTTTGTTAGTCAATTGTATATAGAAATGATTAAAAGCTTCGCATATGTCATTAGGAGCCGTATAAACTTTGTCATTATAATTAATTGTATTTATGTCCGAATTAGGTTTCATGTCATTAATATTGCTATTTACTAAGGCGGGTCAATAAGTCCGTGACTTTTTGAATTTCTAACCTCCTTACTGAAAAAGCAACACTACTCCTGTCAACAGGCATCTGTCAGTTGACTCCTATCAAAATTTGAACTTGCTGCGTCAGTTAGTTTGTGTTTTACAGCTATCTTTATCAGACTATCCAGTAACTTAAGGAAACAATGGAAAAAAGTGAATTTCGTGTGCTTATTAAGCATTATTTTTTGCGAAAAAAAAACCATTACCGAGACCAAGGCTAAGCTTGATAAATACTATGGGGACTCTGCACCATCGATTTCAATGGTAAAAAAGTGGTTTACTGAATTTCGTTGTGGCCGTACAAGCACTGAAGATGCCGAACGTTCTGCACGCCCAGTTGAGGCCTCTACACCCGAAACAATCGAAAAAATTCACGATATGGTGTTGGCCGACCGAAGATTGAAAGTGCAAGAGATTGTGGAAGCCTTTCCGGAAAGCTTTCCGCAAGATGGGTGCCGCGTTTGCTCACAGTCGACCACAAACGCAATCGTGTAACAACTTCACGGGAAGGTTTGGCGTTGTTTAATCACAATATGGAGGAGTTTTTGCGCCGTTTTGTAACCGTGGACGAAACATGGATCCATCACAACACACCAGAGACCAAACAACAGTCAAAACAGTGGGTTTCTAAGGGTGAATCGGCGCCAAAGAAGGGCAAGGTGGGTTTGTCAGCCAATAAAGTTATGGCGACTGTTTTTTGGGATGCACGTGGGATAATCCACATTGACTATCTTCAAAAGGGAAGAACAATTAATGGGGAATATTATGCCAACTTATTGGACCGCTTCAATGAGGAAAAAAAACCGACCTCATTTGGCCAAGAAAAAAGTTCTTTTTCACCAAGACAATGCAAGGGTGTACACATGTGCAGTTGCCATGGCAAAAATCCATGAATTGGGCTATGAATTGCTCCCACATCCACCCTATTCTCCAGATTTGGCTCCGAGTGACTACTTCTTGTTCCCAAACCTGAAAAAATGGCTCGGTGGAAAAAGATTTGTGTACGGTTCGTACACCTTGAGATGCTGTTGCTGCTATAGATGCTGCTGTTTGCTGAGTAAAACTAATTTGCTGCTGCTAATATGTATATTTGCTAAGATACAGGATAAAATGCTAATGCTATATGCTAATGAGTTACACAGTCCGCAATGCGCGACGGTTTTGCGTAAACTGACTTAAACCTAAAATATATCTAAAATGAGCGTACGCGTGAAATGTACAAAAATGCTGATGATGCTCTGTACGGTTGTTGCACCGTACATGCTCCCGGGCGACAGAAGCGGTGGGTGCTGACAGAACCTAATAACAAGGTGATGGAACAATAATATACTAAAGCTATTACAGGTGATGCCCGACAATAGTATTATAATTGATCGCTCTTAAAACTACACCGTTCTAGTTTCGGAGATGTGCTTTTGTTCACTGACACATTAGAATTACACTTAACACAATACTTTGATACTGATTTGCTTATTTCACTTTCACTCACCCACTTATCACTTACACTGGCACTAACACTAACACTCGGGTCAATGCTGGTGCGCAGTTGCGCAAACGGAGAGGATGCCGGCGGGGCTGGCGCAGCTTGCACCGCCAGCGCCGGCCCCGCTGACCGCGGCTCGACCGGGGATAGTGCGGTCGGCGCGGCTGGCGCAGCTCGCACCGCCAGCGCCGGCCTCGCTGACCGCTGCCGATGGGCGCACCACAGGCCCACTGCTGCTGCTAAAGCTACTGCTGCTAAACAGTATATGGCGGCGTAGTGGTGAATGTCGTGTGACGACAACTCCGTCTCCATTTGCTCCGAAGCTGCTTTCATCTGCTTGATGCGCTCCCCGAGAGCAAGCAGGGAGTGGTTGTAACTCCCGCTTTCTTCGCGCGTAATCGGGGGCAACGATATGTTGATCAAGTGATTTAACGGTGCGATTTCTGGTGCATAGACTACCGGCTCATTATTAATTATATTAGAAAGCTGTTTGTGTGAATTAATAGTAAAAGTCGCGCTCTTAATCGTGCATTCGTTCCACAAAGTGATGTCGTTGGCGCCAGTCACCTGTTCGCTGGAAACTTGATCCTTGCATATGAAACGTAGTGTGCAATGACCGCAACAATTTATTAAGAATGTATTTGTTTTAATAGGTGTCCATGCCGTCTGGCACTCGCTAAGTGTCGTCTTACACACGTGGCTTTGTTTACCTTTGATACACAGGTTGTCGTCCGACTGTCTTTGGTAGACGGGCATTTGTAATGCACAAAGATACGCATTGCTTGATGTGTATAGAAAACATTTATCAAAGTCGCTGTCAGATACTGGTATAAAAGTATCTTTTCTGAAATTCATAGCGACGTGCTTGGCTATAGGTATTACGCTGACCATAGAATTACCCATCAATTGTGGTAGGGGAAACATCGTGTAAACTTCATAGCTTTCCTCATTGATGAGGGGAATTTCAATTTCAAAAATAAAATATTGCTGTGTCATTCTTACTTTAACTGTCATTATTTTATAAATCGACGATAGCTCGGCTTGTAAGTTGGTGACTGGTAACGCTAAGTCCTTGGGCAGCTGCCCACTAATTGTGTTGAGCTCGCTAAGTAGCTGGGAAGGGCTGAGAAGATGGACGTTAAATTGTTTCATATTTGTAATGGTATCGAGTAATGCATCTTGAATTCCTTTTAAACTGGAGAGTATATTATTAGCGATGATGCTTGTTAAAATAAAATCGTTGGCTGCTTGTGTTGCGCTTATTTCCGTCCGTAAAATAGATGTTGTTATGTCTAAATTGTTTAGATGCTGATTAAACATTTTCTGCTGATTCTCCATTGTTCCTTCTATTCTCTGCAGTAAACTATTTTCTGCTTCTATAACTGACGTTTGATTTTTCCAAAGCCCTAATAAATGTTTTTGATTGTTTGTAACTAAAGTAATATCTCGCTCATACTGTTGTGCAAATCGCTCGTTTAAGACCCCAAACAATGAATTCGCTACGTAGCCGATCCCATTGATAAGTCCTCGTCGCGTGCGCCGCGGTGCGTCAAAATGTTGATTCAGCAACATACGGTCATAGAACTTTAGCTCGTCGCAGCCGTGATGTAATTGAAGTAAAACGATATTACAGTGGCTATATAATTGTTTGTTAGAGGCGCACATATTTTCTAAATGATCGATGTAATTATCGAGCGTTTTAGAACCTTTCCAATACGGCTTCATATTGTAGTAGGCGATTAATTTCCATCTGTTCTCTATAAAATGCATGGTGCCCAGTTTATTAAAGAATATGCGTTTATCGTCACTTATTCTTGTAACATTAAAGGGATTGCTTAGAGTCGCGTTAACCGCTGACGTAAACATTAAAATAAGCAAAGTAAATAAAGATAAAAATTGTATGTTGAATATTTTGTTCGGAACATGCTTATGTCTGTTCCGAGGCGACGCCCTGGGTTGGTTTTGCAGATTTTGCTGATGTTCGCTATTTACTGGTAAAACAGAGAGTTTAACTATAGGTCGTTTTATTATGCCGCTTTTTGTTTTCAGGCTTACGACCCTGATGAATCCGTCAGCTCCAGGATGTAATTCAATTACACGCCCGAGTGCCCATTTCCCTGGTGGTAGGCAAGCGTCGTGAATGATGACAATGTCATTTACTTGGATGTTAGGTTTAGCTGCTTTCCACTTGCTTCTGGTGGACAGTTGTGTTAAATATTCTGTACGCCATCGTTTCCAAATATCGTCGAATATTTTCTGCGTTAACTGCCATCTTGTTCTCTCGTCTCTCTCAGTCTCAATTATCGTTAGGATAGGTCCGCTTGCTAAAAAGTGAGAAGGTGTTAGGTACTCTAAATCGTCAGGATTTTCCGATAAAGGACATAGTGGTCTTGAATTGAGACAAGCTTCTAATTGAGAGAGGAGGGTGGTGAATTCTTCATAGGTGAGTTTCTGTTCACCAAGAACTCGGCGCAAGTGGTACTTCAGGCTTTTAACTGCTGCTTCCCATAATCTTCCCGCACTCGGCCAAGAAGGAGCGTTGAAATGCCACTCAATTTGCATTTCGCTAAGGTCGCTATAGAATTGCTTAGTTAAGATAGATTTCAGGTCGACCAATTCTCTATCTAAGATCTTGCTAGCTCCTACGAAGTTCGTTCCATTGTCACTGTAAATGTGACGAGGAGTACCTCTTCGTGCTGATAAACGACGTAAAGCTGCTAGGAATGTAGACGATGATAAGTCGGACACCAATTCTAAATGGACAGCTTTTGTGACCATACATACGAACACAGCCACATATCCTTTGGTAGTTTTGATGCCGCGACCTTTGCTGGATTTTACGTGTACAAATCCCGTGAAGTCCACCCCAGTATGATAAAACGGTCTAGTAGGGTTTACTCTAGCTCCGGGCAAATCTCCCATCATTTGTACTTGCTTGATTGGCTTTTGTCTCCTACATTTTACACACTGATGTAAACGCTTTTTGACTGCTCTATTACCACCGATAATCCAGTATTGCTGACGTAACCAAGATAGTGTCAGTCTAGCTCCTCCGTGATACGTTGCTTTGTGCGCTAGCTCTATTAATAAATTTGATAAATGGCTGCTGTGTGGCATAATAAAAGGATGTTTCATATCATAAGGCAAATTGCTATTCTTGAGTCTACCTCCGACTCTTAATAGACCCTGGTCATCTAAGAACGGGTTGAGACATAACAGTTTGCTCTTACAATCCAAACGTCCGACGCCTTTTAAATCATGTATTTCCTGAGAAAATTCAAAATGCTGAATATCTTTTATTAATTTTAATTCAGCGCTGCGTAGTTCTGAAACCGATAAATACGATGTTTTTTGCTTTGCTGAAAAGGCTCTCATTATCCATGCTAAAATCCGTGTGGCGTGAGTAAAGCTACTATATTTTTTCAGGAAATTGCTGACGAAGGTTGACGGATGTTGCTCGGTTTTGATAGCGATATTTGCTAGTACATTCTTAGTTTCTAAATTTGTGTCATAAGTTTGATATAATTGCTGCTTCAGAGAACTTACTGCTGCTGTTTTACGTAACCAGGTGGGACCGTTCCACCATAGGTCATGTTTTCGTAGTTTCTTGATGCTAATGCCCCTACTAGCACAATCAGCTAGGTTTTCGTTGGATTTGATGTAGCTCCACGTGTTTGCTGGTAAAATTGGAGTAATTTTCTTAACTCGATTTGCTACGAATGGTTTCCATCGGCATGGATCTCCGTGCAGCCAGCCGAGTACAGCTGTCGAATCACACCACGCATAAATCTTCAAATCATGATTGCTAAGGCTTTGCTTAATTTTTGTCATTAATTTGGAAAGTAGGAATGCTCCGCATAACTCCAATCGTGGCAAAGAAACGTCGCTTTTCGTTGAGCTAGAAGTTTTTCTGACGGGTACAAGTTTAGTTTTCGCTGCTAGTAATGTAATATAGGTTTGATTTTCACATATGATGCGTGAATAAATTACGCAGGCGTAAGCTTTTAAAGATGCGTCGCAAAATCCGTGAAGTTCTATGCTGCTGTCTCTTCCAGATCCAATCCACCGCGGGATTACTACGTCCTTAATATTCTCTATATCCAAACGCAATTTACACCAATCTGAGTATAGACTGTCCGGTATGACGTCATCCCATCCTAAATTTAGTAGCCATATGCTTTGGAATAGCAATTTAAGTTGGACTACCGCTGGTGCTAGCCATCCCAACGGATCAAAGACTTTGGATATTTCTCCTAAGAGGACGCGTTTTGTTGGTCTGTAATCTAATTCTGCACTTAACTTATACATGTAGCGAAAGTTGTCTTGTGAAGCATTCCAGCTTAGACCGAGAGCTTTAGTAGACTCTTGATGTTTGAAGTCGTATGTGTTCGGTATGCTTTGGGCTACATCCACATTTTCCAACAATGATGGCTCGTTCGCTGACCATTTTCTAAGATTGAATCCTCCTTCTTTTAGAAGTTCGATTAAATCATGCTGAAGCTGCTTCGCTGATGTGACGTCATACTCTCCATCTCATCATGTCTAAGGACATCATCCATATATGATTCTTCCTCTAGGACCCTGGCTGCTGAAGGATAACGATGACCTTCGTCCTTTGCTAATTGTTTTAAGGTCATCATCGCTAGAAATGGAGCTGCTTTTGTCCCATATGTTACAGTCGACAGAGTATATTCCTGACGTGTATGGTTAGGATCTTCCCTCCATACTATTTGCTGGTACCGACAATTTTGCTTATTCAGCAGAATTTTTCTATACATTTTCTCTACATCCGCTGTATACGCATAAGGATATTGTCGCCACCGTATGATTAACAGTAGAATGTCTTGCTGTAAATTCGGACCTCGGTACATGACGTCATTCAGGCTATATCCAGAAGATGTTTTACTAGACGCGTTAAAGACGACTCGTAATGACGTAGTTGATGAGTCAGTCCGATGAACTCCGTGGTGCGGCATAAAGTAAACAAGTTTCATGTTACGTTCTATTGTTAAGTGCATGTGTCCTAAGGATATGTATTCATTGATAAATGTTTTATATTTTTCGATTAAGTTATTATCTTTTTGCAGCTTTCTTTCTAATTGATAAAACTGAGCGCATGCTTTTTGTTTTGAGAACCCTAATTTTTCATCAGCGTCGTGATGTAAGGGAAGATGAACAACGTATCTTCCATCCGACTGCCTTGCTGTTGTATTTTTGTATTGCTGAATACATAATAAATCCTCTTCCGACATATTATCTGTTTCTTCTCCAACATCTTCGATCGACCAAAATTTTTGGATGCTGCCGATGTCGACCATGACTACATTACAATGAAAGGTCGTACATTTCCGCATAGAATCCATCCAAAGTGAGTTTGCTGGGCCACTGGAAGGGATTCGTTTTGCTTTATGATGCCGTCCATGATTATAGATGAGTAGTAGAGTAATTCTAAGGACACGTTTGAGCTGCTTCTATGCTGTTTTGATGGTCTGCTTGCTGATGAAATATTTTGTAATTTTTGCATCGAAAATGCGTCATGGATTAAAGTGTGATGATTTAAATTGCATATTTTGCATCTTTTATTTGAAAAACAATTATTGCCATTATGATCGTATAAGCAATTTTGACACAGCGACAATTTCGAAATTGTTTTTAATTTTAATTCGGGTCGATAATCAGCAAAAGTGTTGCAATAGAGAATAGCATGATATTTATTGCAGATTGGACATTTTGACGATGTTGATGAAATAACATTTTTAGGGTTCTGTGTTTCAACTGATGGGTTCTGATGGCTAGTAAAGGACTTAAAGATATGCGATTTCTTAAATTCCTTAGGTGATGGTGTTCTATGAGGTGGCTGGCTGTTTGGTTTAGGTTGATCTTGTTTACGTTTCGATGACTCTAACGCCGTAAACTTCGCCTCGAGGAACTTAAGAAAGTCAGATAATGATGGTAGCCCCCTGGGGTTCCGTAGTGACTCAATAGTCATTATGTGTGTCGGAATCCAATTTCTGAGAAATCATGTAGATAATTATAGGATCCCAGGTGTCTATGTTGACCCCTAAGTTTCTGATAGCATTCAAGCGAGTGCTTGAATCAGAGTATCATGTATGCGTTTTGTCGCTGATGAGGATTGATGTTGCATAACAGGAAGGCTAGTTAAAATATTCATATGGGAATTGAAAATTAATTTTTGGTTGCTGTAACGGCGGTCTAAAATTTCCCAACAAATATTATAATTTTCGAAGGTGATGTTAAGATGCTGGACTAATTTTTCGGCTTCCCCCTTGAGCTCGCTCTTCAAAATTTGCATTTTCTGAGCGCTAGAAAGACACCTATTTTTATGTATAGTTTCCATAAATAAATCCTTAAAAGAGACCCACATGTGGTAGCTGCCAGAAAAGGAAGGAACATCTATTTGAGGAGTAGATTGCTCGCGATGACTTTCGGACCACATTTTGGTGTTGATTTGCTTCTTGATGCTGATATAGAGATTTTCATATTTGCTGAACGCTTCTTCGTATTCTTTATTCTCGCCATACGCTTCGCTGTCGATTTCCCAATGTAGGCAATCAATCGTAGACCATCTTGATTGCACGGTTCTCATCGCATCCTCGAATTCCCATTTTTCGGACATACTTTCTAGATCTAAGCCACTGATTGTTCGGTGAAATGCTTTAAAGTTGCTATTTTGTTTTCTTAACATTTCCTCGAGATTACTAGATGTACCTTTTGTTGATACCCCCGGATTAAATGATGTTTGCGGAGTCCTTTCTCCTTCTGCTTGCTGCTGCTGACTTACGGATGTAGACGGGAACCCTAATACTCCTGGCCTAATGGGACTTGGCTGGTCTTTTCCCGCCGTTGGTAAATAACTCGTAATAAAAGAACGCGCATCATTGTAAAAATTGGAGGTTTTCTGGTACATATTCTTAATAAAATAATCATGCGACTGTTTATCATCGAATTCACACAATTTAATATGATTGCTTTGAAAATCATTCCAGTAAAGATCTAACGTGGATAATCGCTTACTAATATGAGCCGGTGTCTTGCGTTCGACACCGTCTTTCTTAAAATTGGTAAGAAGTTGCTGCATGGCTTCGATGATCTGGTTTTGAGTTGCTAATAAACCTTCCATGATGATTGATGAATTAGTTTCTTGATAGAGTGTAAAAAAATTTGGTCACTCTCGCTGCTGCTGGAACTTACGTCACGGCTTCTACTGCTTGAGGTGCTGCTTGCTAAACACTTCGCGAAGTAGATCCCGCTTACGGTAAGCACGGAGGATCCTAGGACGCTGATTCTAATTTCTATCGAAGGACCATAAAGATGTCCGGCTCGAAGGACCATAAAGATGTACGGTTCGTACACCTTGAGATGCTGTTGCTGCTATAGATGCTGCTGTTTGCTGAGTAAAACTAATTTGCTGCTGCTAATATGTATATTTGCTAAGATACAGGATAAAATGCTAATGCTACATGCTAATGAGTTACACAGTCCGCAATGCGCGACGGTTTTGCGTAAACTGACTTAAACCTAAAATATATCTAAAATGAGCGTACGCGTGAAATGTACAAAAATGCTGATGATGCTCTGTACGGTTGTTGCACCGTACAATTTGACTCCAAAGATGAAGTCATCTCGCAAACAAAGGCCTATTTTGAGGACCTCGACAAATCATATTTTTTGGAAGGAATAAAAAAATTGGAGAAGCGTTGGACAAAGTGTATAGAGCTGAAGGGGAATTACGTTGAAAAATAAAATGATTTATTTATCAAAAAATCTGTGTTTTATTCCAAAAGTCACGGACTTATTGACCCGCCCTCGTATGATGGCCCAAACTGCTTTGCATTTATTTTTATTATTATGTATATATTTATTATTTTGTAGTTGCCTTGATTTATAGATAGATTTTTTTAGAATTTTGTGGTAAATTAGATATCTTTTATAATTTATAGCTTTATTGCCACCAGATCTTTTATATTTTAGATATAGGTTTCTTTTTTCAATTGATGATTTTTTAAAACCTTTTGTAAGCCATGATTTATCCGATTTTTTATTATTATGTTTACATATTATCACAGGGAAGCAAAGTCTGAAAAATAAAACTAATGTTTTGTGAAATTCTTTGAAGGCATCAATTAAGTTGTTTATTTGGTAGATTTCGGAGAAATGAATTAATAACAAACATTTACAGAATTTAAGTATATTTTCCTTGCTAAAGTCCCTAACAGATCTCGACCAGGAAATCAGTTAAATAGGAAAACGCCCCATGCGCCAGCTCAATTTTTAAGATATCAAACTCAAATTTTAGGATATTTTTTTTGTCTATCAAAGAAACTTTTTTCATGTATTTACTCAAAAAAAAAAATTTTTTTCTGACAGTAGTATTTACAATCCTACTACTATTATTATTTATTTTTTTATTTACATTTATTCATAATATTATTAATTAAAAGGATTAACAATATGAAACATAACCTTAAAAATCGCCAAACTGCGAAACAGTTTGTTGGCGATAATTATTATAATACATAATAATATTATTAAAAATTCTATTGACAAATTAACAAATCATTATGTAACTGCTAAATAAGTGGTATCAAAAACAAAATTATTTAACAAAATACTTTCGTTCACAAAACATACAAAAAGAAAATCTTAAAACAAAATAAAATAAAAAAATGAAAGTATATATACGGTATTTACAATCCTACTACTATTATAAATGTTAAAGTTTGTGAGGATGGATGGAGTGATGTTTGTTACTATTTCACGCAAAAACTACTGGACAAATTTTGATGACATTTTGTACGGTAGTAGTTTAGGCTCTGGATTAAAACATAGTCTACATTTTATCCCGAAAAAGTACAGTATTTCCGTAGGATATTGTATTTACGTTGCTATTATGATTAGTAATATAAGAGCTCCGTGGCCTAGTGGATAGACTGTTTGTTTCGCAATGGAGAGAGTGCAGGTTCGATTCTCAGGTTGTGGCGTGTACCAATGAGACTTTTTCAGATCCCAAGTACATTATACGGACGCTCTAACGGTGAAGGAAAACATCGCGAGGAAACGCGCATATGGTTGGCCCCAGACGTATTGACCAGTCATTCCTTTGGACTAGGCTGACTGTGTTGTGAGAATGCCGTATGCGCTTGGGCAACCATACGACATTTAAAAACCAACTATCCCAGGCACTACAGTATTTCAAGAGTTGTTACTTCGCTCGGAGAATACTGTATAAAAATCATCCAATAACGGATGAAAAGGCCTAAGTTTAGTAGTATGATTAGTACGTATTTAGTTGTCACTTGTCTGAGTCCCTCTCTTTATTTGAATGATTTGTGTGGGATGGGCGTTAATCCATTAAATGCCCCTAAATCGGACGCATTTGCGTGGAAAACTGATCTTACCCCTTATCAAATTTGACGCGCTGATGACTCGTGTGACGCGTCATTACGTCCCGGAGCGATCCCATCTTACAATTTAGACATCGTTCCCGCGTAGCCTTAGGATATGTAATTTTAAAGTTATCGCTGCCCTTTTAAAGACCGAATTATATCGTTTGTTCCGCGTGGTCTGCGGCACAACAAACGTAACCGGAGTGAGCCACGGGTAAACTTGTACAATTACAAAAACATGGGAATGGATGACGGGGTGATTCGATTAAGAAAAACAAAACGGGCCAAGTGCGAGTCGGACTTGTACGCGTAGGGTTCCGTACCTACCATTCTACTAATATTTTACATGTTAAATTGTTTACTTACTATTTTGTTATTTTAGCACGTAGATTTTCCTATATAATACTTAACAGCGATTTACAATCGCGCGGCCGATACTGCGCGGCGGTCAAAGCCGGCGCGGCGTGGGGCTGTTCGGAAGTGTCCATACTGACTGATAGTTGTCAGCAAATGTGAATGTGACACCTCTCACTAAGTATAAAGGTAAAATTAACAAAATACACCCTGTACATAGTGAATCGAATACTGATTACGCTTCATGAATATATATTTTTGTGTTTCGAAGACATCTTGTTTATTGTTAAGAGACGTCACATTCGATCGTCATTAGTTTTAATCAAAGTCTTTTTATAAATGGTTTTAAAACTCTATTTTATTATAACAGTTTTGATATTCGAGTCTCTGTCTATTCGAGTCGAGTCAAATATTTTGTTCAAGCTAGGTCAAACAAGGAAACTATAATATTTATACAGTACCGTATATATATTTCTAGTGACGACAAACAAAAATATTTATTCCTACTCCAGTAAAGTTGTTTATTAGATCAGACGCGGGCCTCACGTAATTAGTAGATACAAGTTGATTTCACAAACTATATCTGATTGTGTACACAACACTGCGCACACCCTTATGGCTGGGACTATATTATTATCCGGTATCCGGCGGGCCCGGAAAAATTCAGGGCAATTAAAACAGAACTCTGCGCTTATACAATAGACCTGAAAATCGAACACACAATCATCGAGTCAAAGTTCAATGACAGCTTGTCACTCGACACTTCGATTTTCAATTCTATTGTATCAGCGCAGAGTTCTGTTTCCAGCGCTCTGAATTTTCGTCGGCCATCCGGATCCGGGATCATATAGTCGCAGCCTATAACAGGGTCAAGGCAATAGGGGATTGTCGATAAATAGTACCAAACTTAGGGACTCGGTTGTCGATAAATAGCGTATGATATCGATAATATCCTAACGAGGCAATCCCAAGAGGCAATATCCCAAGAGGCAAGAGCGTGTCTCAGGCTGGGAATATATGATCTGGAAACCGGAAGGTGGGAAAAAATGCAGAGCGCTCAAAACTAGAACTCTGTGCCAATTTAATAGAGTTGAAAATCAAAGTGACGAGTGTCGAGTTGTCAGATCTGACATTGACATTTGACTTGACACTCGTGTGTTTGATTTTCAACTATATTGTGTTAGCGCAGAGTTCTAATTTTACTGGAGGGAATTTTCCCCGGCCTTACGGATTCCGGACAATATAGTTAGGAGGGTTCCGTTACGTAACTATCAACGCGCAAAAGGTTTTCTTTAAATTACTCCAAAATTTACAAGGTACAAGGGGTGTTAGAAGTTTCACGTAATCTATCTGTGTGTCTGTCCGTGGCATCGTAGCTTCTTAACGGTTAAACCGATTGTTATCTAGTTCTTATTGTTCTTAGTTATAATTCATCATCATCATCAGCTCAGTCACTGCTTAACATTTCGAGGGTTATTTTCCTAAAGAGTTTTAGCATGACCTACTAGCGTGGAAACTTACATCTTTTAATATTTAGAAATGCTAGGAAATGGAGAGTTACTAGGAAATTTAGAGCAGTTGTTTGAGGCAAGCTGAAGCCTTGTCCTCTACTTCTCCTATTGTACCCCGACATGAGACTGCAGGACCGGCTGGTCAGAAGCGGGTATATATATAAGTCAATATACAAAGTTTTGAAAAGTGATTTTTTTCCATTGTATCATCTTTTATCTTTGAAAGATGGAATGGCATAAGTACGTTCTTGGTCTAGTGGTTAGAGCTTGGCTCTCGACTCGGCGGAGGTCGTGGGTTCGATTCTCGCATTGAAAAAACCTTTATCTACCTTTATTTACCCTAATCGTTTACTTATGAAATAATATACGAGTACTATCAACAACAAGCAACTGACAAATTATAATTTTAAAAATTAAGTACCCACTAATCAGACTCTTCTTTGTACTTATTATTTTAACCATATAGTAATTAAAAACAAATTCACTTTAAACATCAATAATGCCTCATTAAGTATTCATAAATAAAGCTAGCATCAATTGCCTGCGGCTTCGCCCGCGTGAAATAAGGATCACAACTTGTATATCCACCTAGAGTCTGAATTTTAGAAATCGCCGAAATACTCATCATAAAACTCGTTATTTTTTCCATACTCAATTCATACAAAATATCACGCAAATATGTCCAAGGAATAAAGAGTTTCATACAAACTTTTATCCCCTATTTTACCCTCTCGGGAGTTGAATTCAAAAAAATCCTTCCTTAGTGGTTGCCTACGTCATATAAGAAATACGTGTGCAAAATTTGGCCTGTGCTTCATCAGTCAATCAACTTTGCCTTTTATAAAAATAGAAGATAGAAATTTACTTCTCATAAACCTCAACAGCTTCACATCAAATGATGATGACCTCAAATGTATAAAATACTCTTATCACCTTTCACAATAAAATTAGGAATTGGCAGTTTTTTTAATTACATCCTCATAAGGCACATCTGCCTTCGTCATCATTTTCGTCTATTTGAAACAAGTTTTCCTCTACATAATAAATTTTAGGAAAAGTTAATGCTAATTATTCTTAGTTCATATTTTAAATATAATTAAATTTAAATATGTCAGTTCAATATAATAATAAGGATAAAATATTATACGGTCGAAAATGTTTTTGGTTCCTGATGTCACCGCGTCACACTCTTTTTGCCAAGCTGTAACTTATAGTTTACTGACATCTAACGGTCATTTTATGAACTACGATGTCCATATCGCATATAGGTTGGGTGAAGTACAGGACGTTTTCAGCTTGCCATATACACCTGGTCTAAATTTGCTAGGAGCTCTCCAGCTTTATGCTTCACCACGCAAGCTTACTGTGGATTTTCTATATCTATGTTTTTATATTATTATTGTAATATTATAAAGAGGAAAGATTAGATTATTTGTATGTTTGTATGCATTGAATACTTTGAATAGGCTCCGAAACTACGCGACCGATTTTAATGATATTTGGCACACATATAGAGTAGACCACAGGGAAGTATATAGGCTACTTTTTATCGCGGCAAAATGTACGGTTACCGCGGGTTTGCGTTTTGAGCGCACGAAGTCGCAAGTAACATCTAGTAAAAATGGTCTCCTGTCATCAAACCAGCTGAGGACATCTGAAACATTCAAGGTATATTCCACATCAAACGGAAAATTTGTCTATAGATCAATACAATTGTTCGTCTGTTCAGACAATCGACATTTCAATTCGTCGCGTAGCCACGGTTGTCGGATCACAACAAATACCTGTCAGTAAAAGTTACCGCGTGCCCAAGCGTGGCCCCGCGTGCCTAAGGGCGCGTTTATTTAAGACCGCGCAGCGGGGACTACACAAAGCCGAGCATATGTTTTCAGTAATAGCAAATGAAACTTTAATGACTAGGCCACAACGTATAGATTCATAACAACAACTTAACCGCGCGACAGTCGCGCGGTCGCCGTGCTGCTGTCGCGCGGTTTGGTGATTGTTGCTAGATTGTACGTTGTAGCCTAGTCTATAAAGCTTAATTCGCTATGAATAAAAACAGGTACTCGGCTTTCGTGCAAACACCGCGCGCCTCGTCTAACGGGGTCCTAAAGATGAAATCATACTAACGCAGACTCGAAGCGCAGCGATGCGAAATTCTAAAATTTAATTTAGCAAATTCAGCCTCATGTCCTTACCATAGTGCACATACTTCTTTGGAGATAAAAACAAAACGCGCGAATTCGCGCGAAGTCACGTGAACTGTGCACGATCGACGCTTGTTTTGAGCAATATTAACCAACTTCCAAAATAGGAGGCGGTTATACGTTCGACTGTATAATGTCTTTTTTTTTTTTGGTATGTTCAACGGTTAGTCCGCCGTCTGGGGACCGATTTTCAAAACTATTCTTTTATATGCATTAAATTGTGGATATAAGAGAAGATTTGCCATCTTACGATTACAAAATTTCGCTTTGCTGCGTTTCAAGTCTGCATTAGTATGAATTGACCCTTAGTGTGCCCCGATCGGGGGCCTCGCTTCGTCACCGGCTTTTATGGCCCAAGGAATGCCTGGATCACAAAAACTAGCGAGCCGTACTATTACATATATTTCCATAAAATAATGTATATTTTTCTCAATTTGCCATGAATACATCTTATAGTTTTCATTATTATCATCGCCTTACTAGTGAACGGAATTCGTTGCGTTGGTTGGTTTTATATTTTATAAATAGTTTTCAAGAAATTCTTTAACGTTATAATAAATTTTATTTAATACCAGTGATCAGTGACAGCTCATTCGGAAATTTTGTCGCCGTTAACTTTAAATCGAACGACAGAGACAAAACATGCAAATAAGCTATCTACCACTATTATAAATGGATTAATTCAATCATTAATCAGATAGGGCTTAATAGCGATATTAGTACTGTCTTCAAACCTCAGTGGTCAATAACTCTTTTACACATCACATGTAGGTTATTATACACAGGTGTAGTAGTTCTTGGTACCAAGCAGGTGTAGGTTATATGTGTAGTTGTTGGTGTATAATCTGTAGGCATATGTAGGTAGTAATATTTAATTCAGTTCAGTTCATAGTTGTGATAGAACAACGTCTCACACAACTTTTTTATACACTTTTCCATTTTATGTAGGTTTTTAAAATAATTTATATATAAACACGACCGGTCTCGATTAACTCATCATCAGGAGTTAACGGAAACCTGTCGTGTTTATATAAACAAAGTGACCTAAATAAAGTGGAAAAGTGTATAAAAAAGTAATATTATTATGAAAATGAATTTCCACCAAGAACCAACAGTACACTCAATCAACTCAAGTTATAACAACGTCTGTTGGGTACTCATAGCTAAATTCAAACATATAATGAACTACCAACCCTGCTACGCACATGAAATCAGAAGTCTTTGCATAGATAACAAAAATCAAAATTGTCGTTATCTTATCTCCTTATCCCCTTGTATCACTTATGCTGAAAGTTGTACAAGTAGGTACAAGGTAATCCATCTAGATTCTAGATTCTAGAAAGTAATTAGAACATACAAGTAGGTAATCTCGCCTAACACGACCGATATTAATGCCGTCAACACGGCGTTAAACCCGAGGGACGCTACCTGTATAACGAGGCATGATTATCCTACGGTAATACCGATGTGTAACACGTATAAGCTGTTATACACCGTACTACGTAAGCCGTAAGACCTGTGATTGTTTGTTAGAATAGTAATCTTGACCCACTACTGCGAGGAAAGCTGTATGTTGAATTGAAATTGATCAAGACAAGATTCAAATTAATGCGAATAAATTACATTATAGGTATACGTATTATAGTCTAATATATCACTAAGATATTGTCTGCTTTGGTCCCGTTTCATCCTCTTCATTAACTGGGCGAATTTGGAACATTATTTCTCAGTGCAGCGGGAGACCTATAATCTTATACTTTAAAGGAGAAAATTTTGTATACAAGCGTCTCGGAAACGGCTGCAAGTATTTCCATGAAATCTAGTTCTAATGGGAGCTTTGGGAGAGAAAAATCGATTCAGCTAGTTTTTTTCACTAGAAAACTGCGCATTTTTCAGTTATCAATTTTTTTTTTTCGTCGTGCAACAATAAATCAATAATATAGACTCTGATATGTCAGTTCGATGGCCAGTTTGATATGCGTACATATATATAATTTTGTATTGCTCGGAAATTCGGAATGTAGTTGGTTTGAAACCCGGTCCGGTGAATATTTTTGTGTTTGGGTTTTTGGGTTGTTGTTTGTTTAAATTTTTTAGAACTTCGAGCAAAGCTCGGATACCCAGGTACTATAATATGCGCGTCTTTGAGCGCGAACCGTTTAGCCGTTGCGTCGTTGATACATAACGTAAGTATATATTATTATAGACAAGGCATGTTGAGAGAAAAGGTGTCTCCAGTTAAATGGAAAAAACTTTTGAGTAGATTTTGAGATTTGAAGTATGGTGAAAACAAGATGGCTGACATTTGAAGTATGGTGAAAACAAGATGGCTGACATTTGAAGTATGATGAGAACCAAGATGGCGTTAATTTTATTCTATGAAGATTTGTTCTGTCAAATGTACGTCATAGCCTATCTTGAGTTTTGAAATTATTGCGTTGATACGTCAGATAAATAGAAGGTTCTGTACTAGTATTCTTCCAAAACGTTACGTCTACAGTATAACTACATTCTTAATATTTCTCGGTTCTTGGCAATCATCGTATTTTAGGTAGTGTAAACTAGATGTTGCCCGCGACTTTGTGTGCGCTAAACCAAATCTTACGGGAACCGTACATTTTCCCACGATAAGTATTCTAAGTCCTTCCGCGTGGTCTAATCTATATCTGTGCCAAATTTCATCAAAATCGGTCCGGTAGTTTCGGAGCATATTCAATGCGAACAATCGAGTCTTTCTTCTTGATGTTTCGAGATAGATAGTAGGAAAGTAGTTGTAAACATAGATAAATGGTTGGTCTCGTTCGGCGCTCAACTCGACTAGGCTGAGACCAATGTTTTATCTATGGTTGTTAGGTACTTACTTAAATATTTATCTTTTTTTAGTATTTGTTGTTATAGCGGCAACAGAAATACGTCTATATACAACAGAAATTGTATAGCTATCACGGTTCACGAGATACAGCCTGGTGACAGACAGACGGACAGACGGCGAACTATTAGTAATCGAGTCCCGTTTTTACTCCTTGGGAATGGAACCCTAAATACCCATTAATATTGTCTACACTATTACTGAAATATATCATTCGTAAATTGTTAATTAACTGACTTCATATTTTTGATGCTTCTTTTTCAGAAACAGGAGGCTCCCGTCATGGTAAGTAAACTTTTAACTCGTTAATTGTTTTCGGCAAACTACACTTCAGTTCAGAAACTGTTGCTGAACAGCTTAGTTCAGCAGCTAAAGTTACAAACGGCGTAGAATTCGGTTATCGCGCTCAAGGGGTAAAGGGTTTAACAGTTTCAGGAAAACTGCCAGGTTTTGTATATTCAGATAAACATTTATGAAGCCCTAATAAGGGTTTCGTGTAATGTGAACACAGCGTGTAACGCTATATCAAGAAAGGGACTGAATAAAATTAAGTCTACTTACATATAATCATCAGTTTACTTATCGTATGTAAACTTTATTTGCCTCAAATTCTTGTTTAAGTAAACGCGTTAGCGAAAGTTCACACCTTTTATTGTTGAGTTAAGTTTTAAGAGTTTTTAATTTCGAGCTGCACTGCTCTGCGTAGCGCGGCACCGCTTTTTGCAATGAAATGTGTACCTTCTTCTTGTGTAGTAAATAAAGTTACATTTTTAATTGCAGCGCTGCATCACGTCGCGTTTCGCTTATATTCGCGTAACATTACTGTGAAGGTGTTGTAGCCTATATTTCTTGCATTCAATTATACTTAGGTATTTAATTTTTTTAAGGAAAACGAAAAATATTTACAGTAAAACTTATCGAGGGCTTAGTCAACATGCCAAGTTCCATCGTTAATTATAATGACGACCTTCGAAATTGAAAATATAATATAGGATTGATATACCGTTCGCTAAGTGACAGCGCGCGATACGTCATCTTGGATAAAGTTTTTTTTTTTTTTAATTTGTTTATTCATCAAAAGAAACAATACAATTAATTACAAGTTATATCTCGCCAAACGAGTGTTTGCCGGCGAGATGCGCTCATCTAATATAATATTTGTAACATAATATTGTTAATAGTTAACTTAGTCTTTATAACAAAAGGTAAATACTAAGAAAATAATATAAAAATAATATAAAAGGATAAAATAAAATAATAAAAAAGATAAAATGATTAAAAAATAGTGTCAGAGGGCTTAGCCAACATGCCATCGTTAAATACAATGATAGTTATATTATACATCTAAGCGTATAAAAAATAGTCCATTCGTGCTAAGTTTTGCTGTGAGTCATCATTGCGATTGTCAAAATTGACCTATGATGCTCAAGACATGATCAAATGAACCAATGAAGGCTTTGATTCGTGACATCTGACAGCTTTTTGACACCACAAGGTCCGTCGGGCTACCAAGCGCCGCCTGGTGACAGAAAAAGAATCGAAAATTATTGACCGTTTTTGATACCAATTACACCACCAGATGACGCTTTGTGTGCGTTGGGTCTGCTCCCTAGCGACAGAAAAAATATCAAACACCGACAACAAATATTGAAGTAAGCCATTTTGACAAATTGCAGTGAGTCAGCAGAACACTGCTAACTTGACACTAAAGTGACCAACGTAAGAATAATATGAAATAAAATAAACTCAAAGTTTGTTAAATTAAAAGAACCGTTTTTATAAAAAAAAAAATTCGCTTAATTAACATTTAATAATAATAGCTAGAAAAATCTTTTCCGAGTCGTCGGCTACAATTTTTAGTAATTAAAACACTGGAACTTGTTTTGATTGTCCCTCGCTCCTTCATCAAAGCTAATAATTTTGTAAATTAAACGAGAACATTATAGAAAATATTTTTAATATACACTAGCTTAAGAGATTTTATGACGGGTTCACTACATTACACTACATAGTTTTTGTCGTTACTGCAAACAAGATTCTGTAGTTTACACACAACAATATACACAACAATAATATTTTATATTGTAAAATGTGTGTTAATTATTTACAGTAAACATTAAGCTGATCAACAGGAAGGAAACATAAAAACAGGAGTGAGGACGTTTTAGTTATCTATAATAACGTTTTAAGATAAACTTAGTTAAAATGATTATTTCATTTTTTCCTTCTTGAATCCAAAATTCACTGGCCAAATATTGAAATGTTTTAGATCCCAAACATTATGATTCCCGTAGGACAAGTAGCACCCGGAGTGTTCTAATTATTTCTATAATTAATGGGCATTAGGCAATAGACATATGTTTAAGGTGCGGGAATCGGGATTGTTTCAGGTAAACCTGCTGTTGTTTTTATGACCTAGGGACGAGAAACTCTGAAGTACAAAGAGTCTAATAAAAAATATTTTGGAACAAGTTTTCGTGACGTTCTTTCAAAGTCTAATTAAATGTCGAATGCTGGAATATGAATACCCTCACAATATTAGTTGAGCGATCAATCATTTATAATGAACTTTTAGTTGGCTTCAGATAGCTTTAAGATCCACGTGTAAGATGGCTAGGATAAAATATTCAAGATCAGAGGATTTTTTGTGGCCAAATTTGGATCTAATTGTGCGACAGCTGCCAGTTGGTAGACTGGACGTAGCTGGTACAATTCAGGTTATAAACCAAACTAAAAAAAAATTGTCAACTTATGACCGGTACTTAAATTGTCTGGAATCCGGTATGTCGGGAAAAATTCAAAGCATTGAAAATAGGACTCTGCGCTAATACAGTAGAGCTGACAATAGAACACACAATTGTAGAGTCAAATGTCAATGTCATATATGGTAGCTCGATACTCGACACTACTATTTTCAACTCAATTGTACTAGCGCAGAGTTCTAATTTCAGTGCTTTGAAATTTCCCGGGCCCGCCAGATTCCGGATCATATAGTCCCAACCTAAGCATAAAGGCGTTTGTGCACTTCACGGAATGCCTTCCGGTTATTATCCGTCCGGCAGTCCGATTTTTAAGGTTCCATATCCAAAGGGAGCATTTTTTTTGCAGAGACAAGTTATTCATAACCACTCCAGCTTACTTAGCTAACTGACCACGGACGCTCTAATAGGTAGCCAGTGTTAGATTTTCTCTAAAAACAACAAACATTTTAAAAGTATTTCTCCGATTTAAAACTCACAAAGTTACAATTTGCACGTGACATTGGATCGATCAGCTTCGAGACTGAAACTGGTAACCTAAGCTCAAAGAAAGATTTACCATTTGCATTTAATGGGAGAGATGTATTGCCGTTTTAATACAGCTTTGAGTTTCTAGAAGCTCCTGTATTCATTTCAATTCTGAACAGCCTTTAGCGAAGTTGCCAGCATCGCTAAGTGACACAAGCATCGCTATGTCACCTAGCGATGTTTATGTCAAATCCCATACATTTTTGTTTTCGAACTTCGTCGTCGTAATTAGCGATGGCAACTTGGCTAGAGGATCAGATTGGCATTTGGCTTGATATCTTTTGAAGTAACGATAAATGTGACATATGAATTGATCAAGTAAAATTTATAAAAGGATCTACAATATATATTTTTTAATTTGACTACATGTGGATAATATAATAGCCTTCTTAAATATTTTTGATTTTCGATTAAGTACTTTCCTCGTACTCTTGTTTCTGTTATTGGAAAATTGACTTTTTTTTTTAAATCTTTATTAAGGACTTGGTTCACAAACAGAGAGCGACCATGTCGTCCTCATTAGGCTACAACATTAGATAGTCTTAACAAATTAGTATTAAAAAATTCTTACGTCTAGCCCAAACTTAACCAATCTATACAAGATTATTGCGTCACTAGACATAGGGTCCGATAACGCAATATTACATCCTCCCACACTATTAAACATATATTTATTAGGTATACAATTCCTAAATGATGCCTTCCGGACACATTCCACCAAGATGTGGTAGACATTTTCGATAGTCCCTCACACGGCGCAATTTGAGGAAGTAGCCTTCCCCATTTACAATGCAAACTTATTAAGTAGGATGTGTCCAGATCGTATTCTAAATGCAATAACTAAAATATTCCTATTACTTAGCCTACGTGAACTGAACCACGGAAATCGACAAGGTGCTGATCGTAACGTTCTATACCAGATACCTTTGGTTACAGACATGTATTCAAAGTATTCAGACCAAAGCTTATGTACATTGTCTTTCAACTTCGGTATTACATCAGAATAAAAGGGAACGATATTGTAAGATATGCCATCCATAACCGCTTCATTGGCCAACCTATCCGCTTCTTCATTGCCCTCCAGCCCTATATGAGACGGTATCCACTGAAGGTGAACGGTTACCCCAGACTTCTCTAACTTTCTCATAGTGTCTAAAATTGTATAAGCTATCGGTACTCCTCGAAAACTCGAAGTGCACCGAACTAAATGTTGAAGAGCACTTCTAGCATCAGTTAAAATAACAAATTTATTGTAATTGACACAACTTATATAAGTAAGAGCTTCTGACATCGCAACTAATTCTGTGTACATTATGGAAACATTACTGTTAACTCTAAAATTAAGGTTAGTATTCGTCTGGGGGTCAAACACTGCCGCTCCTGAACCATCTTTTACCTTTGGAGCCGTCTGTATAAATATTATAAAAACCATTAAATTTTGTGTCAATCAATTCATTGCATTTAAATGTTAAATACGTAATATCCAAATACCTTTTAGGTCTAGCAATTACATCTATAAAACAAGAAACTATGTTGTCTAAATTAATATTCTGCACCCAGGTATCAAGACTAAACATTTGGGGTCAACAAATAGGGGTCGATTTAAATAAATCATATATGACAATAATGAGTGGCTTTTTCTTACGACTCAAATAACCTGGTCTACTACAGTGATCAAAAAGTTGGTGAAATAGTTATACAATCACACTATTACGAATACTAAAACATCGTAGCCAAAATTTTCCACCAAAATAATACCTGCGCAAAAGCAAAGGCTGCAAACAAAGTTCATTTTGCATAACGTGGATTAGAGTGCTCTTTATGAATCCCCCTATAACTCGCATACACTGATTTTGCACTTTATTAATTTTGACCAGATGAGATTTAACACCCGTATCATATAGAAAACTCCCATAATCTAAACGACTACGAACTATGGATATGTATAACTTTCTCAAATGTATAGGGTGCACGCCCCAGCCAGACCCAGACAACACTTTGAGTACATTGACAAATTTAACAGCTTTGTGAGTGATCTCGTTTATCTGTTTACCCCACTTAAGAGACCGGTCAATCCAAATGCCTAGATATTTTACAGCATCCACAACCTGCTGTCTAGACCCTTGAATGGACACATTAACGTCCTGTCTTTTACATCCTTTACTAAATAAACAAAGTTTAGTTTTCCTTTCAGATAACTCTAGACCAAGATCTTCTATCAATTTTGAAAAGGTTTTTAGGGCTGACTCCATATTTAGACAACCATCCGCAACAACTTTGTATGAACCGTATTAAACAAAATCATCAGCATATTGTGAGGTAAACACATTAAAGATACTTTTACAAATGTGCATAGTATCTACATTAAACAATAAAGGGGATAAAGGATCACCCTGAGGGAGACCACGCCCTGTCGTTCTGGATAAGATTAGGTACAATTATCTGAATACTTTAAATTTAATTGTCTACAACTCAAGAAATCCCATAGGATTAGGATGGATAGGGATAGGATAGGAGGAAAGACACAAAGACATAAGTAATGGCAAATTTTTGAACCCACCCCAATGTTGTCCAAAGTGTTTAACAAAATCGAAATGTCAACATTATTGTACGCATTTTTTATATCTATAAAACATCCTAAAGTAATTTAATTAAAACCTAGTTGAATTTGGGAAACCAATAGAAAAAGAGCATCTAAACAAGAACGCGATTTTCTAAAACTCATAGTGTTCTCTGAGAAGATATTTTTAGACTCTAAGTAACATTCTAATCTATGTTTTAAAATTGTATGGAAAATTTTACACAAACAAGATATAACGGCAATCGGACGAACATTACGACTTTGATTGTCGTTACCGGCTTTAGGTATAGGGACTATTTTGACATTTCTCCACTGAACTGGAACAAACCCTATTTCAAGAAATGTGTTGTATAGATGAACTAAAATTTGTTTGCCAATCATATTTTATCATTGAGAAGGAAATACAATCCTGACCTGGCGCCGTATCTTTTGATTTAATAGCGCGATTTAATTCATGAATCGAAATTTTACCTTCAAGAACGTGGTTAACAGAATAAAACTGAGGTTTCATGGGAGACACATAGTCTGGCGATATACTCTGTAAGAGATTGTTTGCAGTTTCATTATCAATAATTGATGATCCTGGAAGTTTATACCCCTTTAGCCACTTCATCCGGCGCCTCATATCATTCGATGATATTGTATGATCAATACTATTACAAAAAGCTTGTCAGGAAAGACTTTTGGCTTTTCGAATCAATTTCCGTGCTAATGCAACCTTCATTTTCAGAATAGTTAAATTCTCAGGCGTAGGATTTCGTAACGTTGCCAGTGCTAATCTTCTTTCGGCAACAGCATGAGAGATGTCAACATTCCAATATGGCTTTGGGGTAAATTTATTAAGGCGAAGGGGATCTTGACAAACCCTTACAACAGGAATATGTAAATCTGCAGCACTATTTATGGCACTAATAAATACGTTATATGCCTCTTGAGGATTATCTGCCAAAGAAAAACCGATCAAAGCAAGTCTTACTATATTTTTTCCAGTTAGCGTTCTTGAAATTTCGCTTTTTATCACCAACTGTGTTCGACGAAGTGTGTGTAGCGAGCTTTATGAACAAATGGTCACTTCCCAGGCACTCATTGGACACGTTCCAGATAAATTGTAAAGCAATGTCATTCGAAGCAAACGTAACATGAGGGGATGATTTTTGCAGCCTGCCGTTAACTAATTTGACTCTAATTGGTGACCCATTATTCAAACAAACAAAGTTTTTGTCTAGTATAGTCAAAAAGTTGAACTCCTCTGGGATCCGTCTTATATGACCAACAAGAATGGTGGCCATTAAAATCTCCGGCTATTAAAGATTTATCCTGGCACATATTAAAAACCGTATCCCAGTCACCAGCCGTTGTTCGAACATGTAATGGACAGTATATTGAAACTAAATATATTATTTATGTTAGTGCAATTCAAAATTCTAACCCGCAGTATCTGAATTCTAGGATTGACATTATGAACCTGGGATGATTGGTATTTTATGTTACAGTGAATAACTAAGGCCACACCACCTTATCCATCATCTCGATCTTGACGTAGAACACTATATCCCGCTATTCTCAATATTATACTGTCTGGGTTCAACCATGTTTCACTTAAAATAGCGATGTGAACTTTTTCTTGAGATTGTAACTGTTCAAAACTGTGCTTTGTCCGTATACTCTGACAATTCCATTGGATTATGTTGCCTGTTTGTTGGACTAACAAATCCATTTTTAATGAATGATTTAATGACCGGCCACTCTGAGAAATAATTTACAATCATCCAATCGTATATCAACCAACCACATGACTTCAATTTCTCTACAAAACTAATTATTTTCATAAAAATAATTTCTTTAACTTTTTGTATTAAATGTTTAATGTCCATGTTTCTGGATGCTTGCTCTTGTCCATTTTCTGTATCCTTCGACATATCCTCCTCCACCACACTTTCCTCCATTAATTCTATATTTTTCTCATTATTGTGATGTCGTCTATTTTTCCTACTTGTTTCCTTCTGTGTGCCTATTGAACTGGGTGAAGACTGCCGCGCGTAATGTATGACTGCCGAAGATTTAAGAATTTCTGCATACGAAGGGTTGTCTTCAGACTGCGTAGGTCTTAGTCGGGAATAACTCGAGGCATTGACAGACTGACTGAACGGTGTTTTTTCCTCCTGGGGAGAAGATGGTACTTACATCGTAATTCCCCTTTTACATGAATAGTTGAATTCTGCCATTATTTCTCTAATTCTTCTCTCTTTGGTGTAAACTGGACACGATTTTGATAGTGCCATATGTGTTCTGGTACACATATGGCACAGTTCACGCATCGGAACGTTGTAGTTTCACAGTTCGGATGAGATTTTACACATTTAGGGCACGTCATGAATTTGTGCACATGTTCTATGAGAATGACCATACCAACATTTGGAACACTGTGTCACCGGAAATATATAAGGATCTACTTTGACCTTAATTCCGTACGTGTAAACATATGGAGGTAGTGAAGATCCCTTAAAACACAATCGAATGCATTCACTGTCCTCAAATTTACCAGTTTCAAAATTACGTCTCTGCAGTGTTTTTACGTTTAAAATAGGAACTTACTTACTTTCTAATTCCTTTAAAATTTCTGTCTCAGTCAGATCCTTTTCAATGTCCTTTAAAGTCCCATAAGACATGCCTACATCAAAAGTTTTTTGACATTTGTATCCATGTTCCATAAAGTATTTACAGCTCAATAGTTTTTCTGCGCTATCTTCTGTACTAAACTTTAATAGTACTCTATAAGAATTTATATATTTAATTTTGACAATATCACAAATATGTTCATTTTTAAGAATGCGTGCTAACCCTATTTGTTAAGGCAACGACTCGTTCTTCGATGTAATGCTTACTTCGATTTGTTCCTGCGTCACTCTAACGCTATCATCCTTCGATGAACTACGCGCCATAATTTTACCTCTTCTCCCCACTTCCGTCCATCTTATCTATACACCGAACCCTCTTCTCTGGTCTTTGACTGCCTATTTCTTCATTTATAAGTTCTACACTGCTCTCGAACAATATTGAATTATCCATGTTAGTATCCACTAAATCTTCTAATGGGTTAATTACAACACAACGCTGCTCATCGTCGTCAGTAGAATCAAGTGTATGAATAGCCAGTAGGCATGCACCGCATCGTAATTCTTAGAAAAATAAGTCGACGCGTGATAACAGCCCGTAACAAGTCGTATAATACCGAACGCAACGTGCAGCACCGGCAGGCGCGTGTGAGCCACTGAAATTGACTTTTCGTATCAAAATGTATGCGCTGTCTTTTATAAGATACCTACATTGTAAATTGTAAGTAAAATCAAAATCTTGCAAACATAATATTTATAATTAATATCACAACTCAATCATGAGAGAATAACTTTCTTTATTTTTCTTTATTTTCATGTATTTCGGACATGTCCGATTTTCTCGCGTTTTGTTTTTGTATTGCTAACGGGGTAATAGATATCGGCCAGATATTTAACGTTCATTTCGGATTGATAAATTATTACTTTGTTTGCCGCGGTCCTTTTAGTATTATATGGAATTTCTAAGAAATGAAGCTACTATTTTACCTTCTATTTTTCCTTACATAGATATAGCATAATATTGATTATATTATTGAGGCTTTAAGAGAAAAGCTTTTATGAATCATAATTTTATAATCATTGTTTAAAATAAATGGAACTTAACAAGCTTTTTTCGGAAAGTCAATAAAAAAAGCTACCACCGGTTCAATCCCAATTGTTCTTGATAAGCATGCCATTATTACCATAAAAACCTTTGTACTGTTTAGTAACAAAACCGGCCAAGTGCTAGTCGGACTCGCGTACGAAGGGTTCCGTATAAAATGCAAAAAATATCACGTTCGTTGTAAAGGACAACCTATTCTATCCTATACAACAAATATTTATTCTATTCTGATTTTAGTATTTGTTGTTATAGCGGCAACAGAAATACGTCATTAAAATTTCAACTGTCTAGCCATCACGGTTAAGGAGTGTACCTGGTGACGGGCAGACAGTCAGTGAAGTCTCAGTAATAGGGTCCCGATTTTACTATTTGGGAACGGAACACTAAAAATAACAATAAACACACCACAGTTCACTTTTTGTAGACGTACCAATCCTAGAGCTCCGCTCGGCCACGCTCAGTTGTTACTAAGTTCAAGGATACGGCTGAATTACACTACGGTATTATAATATGTGTACTGTGCCATGGCTGGTATCAGGCATCTTATTGCTACTCAAGTATCGACTTAACACTGCTAGTGCACGCGGAAGTTTAATTGAATAGGACTTCGCCGGATATGTCTCACGGTCACATTAGTACGGTTTATGTCGAGACCCGGGATCAAAGGCGGTGTACAAAGGAAATGTTTACCTTGTAACATAGTACTGAACTTAAGATGTTTGTGTTTATTGTTAAAAAATCATGCATAGTATGCTAAATACATAGTAGCAAATGAAAGTTAGGCCTGGGTTATTTACAAACTTTTGACTTGACAATTCTATACGAACTTGGAAGTCAATCTGACAAACCAAAATTTGGAAAAAATACATGTTTTTGCTTGAAAGAATGTAAAAATAATTTATTTAACATTTTATACATCATGTTATGTGTTAATCCGGAGTCTAAACTACTACCATACCCAGGAGTTATTGCGTGAAAGAGTAATAAGCATCCACACATCCATACATACAAACTTTCGCGTTTATTATATTAGTAAAGATCTAACACATGTCACATGAAGGCACAGAAGGCAGTAAAAGTTAACTAAAGTCAATACTCTATAGTCTATAGCAGGGGTCGGCAACCAGCGGCTCGCGAGCCACATGCGGCTCTTTGAATGTCGAGCTGCGGCTCTTTAGTACAATACGCAAATATAGTTTATTTTATTAAAAGAAAGTTTGAAAATCGTTCTGAATCGATGATCGAAGATAAGGCATTATTTCTATCTCACAGCAACTTCGGCCTGCTGGTTGCGGGGAAAATCTTTTCCCCGCAGCCAGAGGCGGCGTAAGGCGTGGGCGACGCGACGTGAACATCCGCCTCATTTACGCATAACTTTGAATTCAGATGCAATAAATATGAACAACATAATCTTATGTACTATATTATTTTGTACCGACGTTCTGTTTTAGGCTGTTGATTTTATGTATTTTCCCAAGTGTACATGGGGGTTGGAAGTTTAAGCTGTAAAATAGACACAAAATTCCCTCGCTCGCTCCGCTCACATTGTAGTTTAAAATACGATGTTTCTATGTAGGTTTTAATGCGCTTCCAACCTAAGATTAATTTTATTATAAAAAAACTTTGTTTACGCTAGAATTTATTTATGTATTGTTGGCAAGTAAAAAAATTGTGGCTCTTCAAAAACTTAGATATTTTGTAAGCGCTTCCAACTCAAGACAGTTTACCAGTTCTTGTGAACAAATTGTTAGATTTTTAGTTATCTTATCGTCAAGAATACAAAAAATTTGACAATCAAGCAATGACTTTTTTAATGCCTTTCGTCATAACTTACAAATGTGAATCTGGCTTTTCAACATTAGTCAACCTTAAAAATAAATATAGAAACCGTCTTAAAGTGGAACCAGACCTAAAAACTCTTGAAGTGGATAAAACTTTCGTCATTTCCGCGAATTTGGTTTCATTAGTAGAAAATAAGCAGCAGCTTCATACTTCGCACTAAAATTCAGTCACTAAATACCGCATTCATCTCCCGCGAGTCGCGACTATTAACTGCCGACAAGAGAAACCCATTTGGAGGATGACCTTATTACTCGGTATTTTAGTAGCTATAGCTAATAAGGAAGTCAATAATAGACGAGTTAACATAAGATTTGAATAAATTACAGGTGTAGTTAGAAACAAAGAGCTATTTTCCCTATAGATATAATAATTGCAAACAACTACACAAGGACAGAAACACATGTATACCAATAAATGTCAAATATATTGAGAAGTTTAGAGGTGAAATTATAGCTAATATTGGACATTTATAGTATCATAGTAGCCCGGATATGTCTTTTGGTAAACTGTTTAAATTAATAAAACATAAATTTGATACTATTTTCACCCCTAAGACAGTGAGAACAAACAGTAAAAGTAAATTCAGCGAATGGGCAACAGCAGGTATTTTAAAAAGTAGATTAAAATTGTATGAACTTTATAATGAAAGAACAATGAATCAAAGTGAAGAATTTAAAAATTATGTAAGGTTATATTCAAAAACTTTTAAACAAGTTTGCTCTGCAGCAAAATCTCTTCACATTAGAAATAAAATTAAGAATTCGGAAAATAAGATTAAAACAACTTGGCGAATCATTGCAAATAAAACTGGAAGACTCACCAGCCGCAACACATATTTTAAATTGAATATAGATAGTAAAATAATTAAATCCGACAGTGAAGTTGCAACTGCTTTTGAGAAATTCTTTGCTGACATTCCAGTTTCAACTACCAAAAATTTGTATGCTTCTCCTGCTGACGCTGCATTAATTCTTAAAGATAATGTAAAAGAGTGTGAAATCGAATTTAGATTTAAGGAAATAGGACCGCAAGACATTATTAAAAATTTTAATTTATTAAATATTAAGAATACTGCAGATTTATGGGGCCTATCAATGAAAGTTATTAAATCTATAATCGATATTATCGCACCTTACTTAGCAACTATTTTTAATGATTGTATAAAAAGTGGCGTATTTCCTGATCTAATGAAACATAGTAAAGTTTTACCTTTGTTTAAGTCTGGTAGTAAGTCGGATCCATCTAACTTCCGACCTATATCTATTTTACCAACACTAAGTAAAATATATGAAAAAATATTACTTACTCAGTTACTAGCACACTTTAATATAAATAATTTTTTACATAATAAACAATTTGGTTTTACGAAGGGTCGCTCTACAACAGATGCTGGCGTTGATCTGATCAGTTATATTTTTGATGCTTGGGAGGGGTCGCAGGATGCTCTTGGAGTTTTTTGCGATCTCTCTAAGGCCTATGCCACTATGGAGTAAGGGGACCAGCACTCGTCCTCTTAAAATCTTATTTATCAAATAGGACTCAGAGGGTTGAGATAAATGGAAAAAGATCCACAGGTACCAAAATTGAGATGGAGGTCCCACAAGGATCCATTTTAGGACCCTTTCTTTTTCTGGTCTATATAAATGACTTACCATACCTTATTAATGAAAAAAACGGGATAGTCTTATTTGCCGATGACATGTCACTTACTTTTAATATTAATCGCCAAAACTCAGGCTATGACGAAGTAAATAATGCTCTCTCAAAAATATTACACTGGTTTAGTGTTAATAATCTTTTGTTAAATAGCAAAAAAACTAAATGTATAAAGTTCACGTTGCCAAATATAAGGCAAACTGAAACCAATGTTCTATTGAATGTAAAAGGTATGGAACTAGTAGATACAGCTATCTTTTTAGGTATAACTTTAGACGCAAAACTTCAGTGGGGCCCTCATATTGCTGGGTTGGCCGACAGACTCAGTTCAGCAGCATTTGCAGTAAGTAAGATAAGACAATTTTCAGACGAAAACACAGCAAGACTTGTATATTTTAGTTACTTCCACAGTATTATGTCCTATGGCATTCTACTGTGGGGAAATGCTGCCGATATAAATACTATATTTGTGCTGCAGGAGCGAGCTGTTCGGGCAATCTACAAGCTGGCCCCCAACACGTCATTAAGAGAGAAGTTTAAAGAAACTGGAATCTTAACTGTAGCTTCTCAGTATGTTCTATCAAATGTATTATATGTTAAAAAAATTAAATCTATACAAAACGAAAAGTGACAACCACAATAGAAATACCCGAAATAAGCATAAGCTTGATGTACCAGTGACTAGACTTAGTAAAATAAAGAATTCATTTAAAGGCCAGTGTATACGCCTATACAATAAGATCCCAGAAAGTGTTCAAAATTTTTCAATCAATAAATTTAAAAAAGTAGTTAAAGAACGTTTGTGTGCTAAAGCCTATTATAAAGTTAATGATTTTATGAATGATAGCACACCTTGGGAATGAGGTGACCCTCTGCAAGGCTTCTTCTAAATTACATATATTATTGTACTCTTGTTATGTAGTTTTAGTCATAACATTGTTATATATGCCTTTTTTATATTTTTAAAAGAACAATTTTTTCATATTTTTGATAAAAGATGGCCCCGCGCGAGTTTCTTACGCCGGTTCTTCTCGCCGGGCTAGTTCCTGAACCGGTGGTAGGCATCATGTAGATCAACGTTCATAAAGTGTATAAAGATACCTATTTTGAATAAAATTTTTTGACTTGACTTTGACTATAGGCATTAGGCCAATGCCACAGATTACTAAATATTTTCTACGTATCCGATGCCTCGCATATCACGGTAGGCAGCGGCATATGGCAATCATGCCTTTTCAAATTCGCCCATAATAATTCATTATATAATTTTAAAGTTTAAACTGTATAAGTAATTAAACTTTAATCTTTTGCCATTTAGATAGAAAAAAAAAATGTGACAGATTGACAAACGACGAGGCGAAACAAAATTTTATCTATATAACGCACGCTAGTGTGTAGTAATGGTTAATCTTATGTAGTGTGCGTTGTTGTTATTTTTATATATTTTATGTATTTTAAGCATTGTAAGCATTATTTAAATATATTAGCTTTCTGGACACCTTCCTCCAAATAAACTTCAATTTACTTGCTAAATTTAAATTAGGTACTGCTCCGGTTGCAATTCTCGTAAAACTGTACTAAACATTTTTGCTTCACGCTTTAGTAAATATTGTGATTTATTATATGACAATTATTTTAATCCAGAAACCACGAAAATACCACAGCAACAAAACCCACGTATGTTTTATTTTTCGCGGGAAAATGTAAAACAAGATGGCGGACAAACCGCGCTTCACCTGTCAACCGAGACCATCCATCATGGCTGCCGCCGCTTTGTTTGCTGAACGCATTTTTGTTATTAAATTGTAACAAACGCGTGATTTATCGATCACGGAATTGGGTATTTTCCTACATGTAAAATTTAGTTTTTTTAAATAAATTAAGATGAGGTGTTAGGTGGGAAGTAAATTAGAAGTAGACTTAAGATGTGACCATACTTTATTGACGTCTAATACAGACTGTAATTACCAACTAAAAAATGAACTTAAAGGTAAAACTACAATCTAGCTTTCTCTACATTAATATGATATTACTATAAAGGAACTTACATACATAACTCATATAAAGGAACTTACGCACTACAAAGAAATAATTAGGTATTACAACTTGATAAAAGTAAAAAGAATTAGGATTGTATGTGTAGTTTTGTAATTATATGCAAGTTCGAAGTCACAAAAAAGTTGAAATATTTTTTTAAAACAATAGTGTATAAAACCTACATAATTAGTTTACTTACATCAAGTAAAAAAAGATTTACTATGGTATTTATCAACATAAACGCGCAAAATTATGAGATATCATAAATTTTGTGCATATGCCCATAAATTTTGTACTTGCAACATTACTAGCGTGTGACGTCACCTACTAGTACGACTTTTATATACTTTTATATGGGGCGTTTTCACGACACTCACAAAAGTGCTTCAAACAATCCATTGCAGATCTTTGAGAATTTAGCTTTTTAGTATACTATTCCTTTTGTAAACTGTCTTATTTTCCAGAGCACTGTTCATTTATGTAATATGTCTATGTATAGGGTCTTGTCTATGGAAGAATAGATAAAATGATATATTTCATAGAAAATATATAAATTTCACAATTCTATTGAAGAAATCCATTCCCACGGGGGACATGTTACGCGTGCTGATCGCCCGGCCGCGGCGTCAATATGCGAACCGCCTTATCCTGGAACATGCTCAACCCTGCTCAAAGAGTATTGTAATCATAGACGAGGCATGTTGAGGCAAAAAGTGACTCGAGTTAAATGGCCCATTGGACAATGCCCAATTTGAGATTTTTAGGGCCTTTTTGACATTTGAAGTATGGTGAAAACAAGATGGTTTACATTCGAAGTATGGTGAAAACCAAGATGGCGTAACTTTCTCTTGTATCAAGATTGGTCCTGTCAAATGTGTGTCACAACTCATAACCTATCTTGAGTTTTGAAATCTTTGATTGTGATAGAAAACCAAGTTTTCGTGGACATGTTATCTAATTAGCTCCAACACTAGCATTTTTTCGTATTTTTAGTAAGCATTTAGTTGTTAGTAGAAAATAGCCTCTAACCACCAGATAGTAATCTTATGCAAAATTGCCCTATGTTAGGAACAAAACAAAACTGGCACCTTATCTTGGTAACACATCAAAGGGCACATAGCACGCGTAAGTCCCGTAAAACTGGCCGTTAAAATTATAAATACCTACGTAATATATGCCACAAATTATTGTTTTATTAATTAAATGTAAGTTAAATTGTTTTGTTTTTAACGGTAAAGTGATCATATTTAAAACATATAATTATAATCATATTTAAAACGGAAAATGTACACTATATTTTCGATTTTATTATGTTGGGGATATCCAAGCTTAGTAGCTTTTTTGGTAGTTTTCGTACCTATGACAGTAGTTGTTTTAGTAGGAAACTATGAGACTTTGGTAGTTTCTCAAAAACAGAGTTGGCAACACTGATTACATGGTTTAATTTCTCGACTTACAAACTAATTCACTACCCGGAACGGCTTCATTATTTACTCGACTTGACCGCTGCGATTGCTGAATTATCACTAAATACACCACTGTGTGGAATACAAACTGTGCTTCATACGAAATCCATAGAGATGATTATATTTCTCACATTCACGTACTCGTATATCAGCCTCGCCACACACGTACTGGATCGCTTCCTGAATTTAAGGCTCGTGATAAATTTTAAGGCTGGGATATGAAATATGAATATGAAAATAGACCTCTGGGCTAATACAATAATCTGCGCTACTGCGAGCTGAAAAGCGAACAGATATGTCATTGATTGTACTGTAGGTTCTTGGTGGAAATTCATGTTTCACAGTAATAACACACAGGACTTCTTGCACTATTTCCGCTTTAATAAGTATTTTACATTAATTTTAATATAAAATGCAATTGCCGTTCTGCAGTACTGGCCATTTCAAATCAAAATAATTTTTGTTTGGCTAAGAATTCTAATTTAAAATTAATTTTATTTTAAAAACATGGAATTCTTTTTCCAAATGTAGTCATTTGTTTATTGATTAGTATTACATTTTCATCCCATTTCAATCTTTTTCGTCATCATGGAAACGTTAAAAATTCGAGTAATTATGGAATATGAGTACCGTCGAGGAGACCGTACCGTCGACAAAGCAAAAAATACAAAACGGCAATTTCATATGTAAGGACCTAATATTACACGACCGATTTCGACACCTGAAAAGCGAACACACGAGTGTCAAGTCAAATGTCAATGTCAAATATGACAACTAGACACTCGACACTTCGCTTTCAACACTATTGTATTAGCGGAGAGTTCTACATTTAGTGCCCTAATTTTCTCCGGCCTTCCGGATTCCAGATCAAATAGTCCCAGCCTAAGAACAACTTTCCGCTTCCATACCACACACAATATGTATTAAAATGCAAATTGTGACGTGTAATGAAAGAAAAAATATATCTGTCTCTTTATTCATGATGTCAAACTCAGTACGTGTGTGAATGTATGGAAGGAAGGAATGTATCTTAATTCAGCTTCCGGAATCTGGAGCGTACATCAGCATCATTGACCGGTTGAACTGACATATTCGGGATCTGAAAGATTCAGCACGTGTTTAGTATGGATACCTGGCCTTCGAATTGATATTGAAAACTGATTATAGTGGTGCAATTAAATCGAAAGCTAACTATGTAGCTTTTTATCTGTTCGTCTTTCTTAAATGGGAGGCTGTATGTGCTGGGAGGACCAATGAAACTATGGTCGGAATAAATAATATAAGCATAATAATAGTATTATCGCGGCCTATCGATTAGTATCGCGGCCAGCTTTACTTGATTGATATGATTTATGTGGCATAACTTGATCTTCCCTTAAAAAAGTAAAAATGCACAAAAAGTATTGAAATAAATCTTATTTTCTAAATAATTCCCCTTTTAAATTCTGCTACAATTTTCACTGTTCCTCTACTCAATCTTCATTAATTTAATTTCAATTATACATTCGAACGCTTCTTTTAAACTTTCTTATAATTTGTTATTAAAAATATAATAAATATGACTAAAAAGGGAAAAATTAATATTATTTTTAAAAAAAAATATTAAACCGACTTCCAAAGTAAAAATGTACAAAAAAGTATGAAATAAAACTTATTTTTTAAATAATTCCTCTTTTAAATTGGGATAATTTTCTAAGGGGTATCAAAAAGCCTTTGCACAATATAAATTCTCATTATTCTAACGGTAAGTTTCCGATTACAGATTAAAAATGCTATAATATCGGAGGAAAATGCCAGGGCTGTCGCCGGCGGGCGCCGATAAGTCCAATTTGCCTACATCACGTACGGGCCGCGACGGGGAATATTTATAATATACCACCTCTGAAACGGATACATAGGTTTATCTGCAATGTATATATAATATGTGATCGTGTAAATCTTAACAGAAATCCTCAAATCACCTTGGTCCCTAGAATTGGTTTCAAAAAATATAGTATGTGAGACAAACATACTCTTCGTACGGTACAGGCCTTCTTACCCACATCTTGTCCTATCTGATTTTTTTACAGATATTTTGAAGATGCATATATGCAATATCTCTGTACGTAGAGATAGTAACTAAATGAGTCTAAAGGTGCGCTTACATGGACACCAAAAATTTACTAATTATGAGCAATAAGGGTCGATTGAGAAGTGAAAAAATATAGCAACTGCCACAAGCAATAATTAGGGAAAATGTTTCGCAACTACAATATCAATATTGTAATGATGTGATGTAATGAAGAGCAACTCCAAGAAACTAATTAATAATTTCTTACACGAGCAATTCAGTTGAAAAAATCGGCAATCCTTATCAGCGACATTGAGCAATATGAAATATATGGATAGTTGCTCCATATTGCCGAAACAATTGCCATTTATGAAATAATTCATCCACATCGCTTCTCTAATAACTGCAGATCTGCGTTGCCGAGCAAATATTGCTTAAAAACTTGCCCATATAAATGCACCTAAGGCTTATGATTACGTATCTATCTGTTCTTACTTAGGATTAATAAAAATCTACCCTCAAGCTCCCAATTCAATTTCCGCTTTAAAATATGCAAAAACTTAACAAGAAAGCAAAAAACGTGTCTCGAATGTTCCATGTCGGACTAATGCAAGCACATTATTTACCCTGACACTTCGTAAGTACCCCCCCACCCATGTCCTCCTAGTACAAGACATGTACAGCGGAAGTAAACAAAGTTCAAGTAAGGTTTTAGTCACAATTTTCTCTTCTACTTTTAACTCAAAAAATTGCGCCTGAGGCCATTAGGTAGCCTGAGCCTAAGCCAGTAGTCTTAGCCAGTATTATGCGCTTAGTTAAATATCTAGAGATTTTGTCAAGGATATTGGATTAGTTTTCTTATTGAGCTATAAGCTACCATTAAAAATATGTGAATAGTGAAAGTAACTTAAAAAGTGAAAGTAAAATATTAAGGATGTTTTTATTGCCTGCCATTGTCAATTGTGGCTCGTGGAAGGATTTAAAAAACTACTTTCATTACAAAATTATTCTAGTTTATTACCAAGGTAATTAGAAAATTAACCCCCTAAGGCTTCAAATGAGGTTTCAAAATATCGATTGAATTTGGAAATTCATATTTAGCTTAATTAAATTATTATACGACGTAAAATTAGGTTTAAAATATAATTTTACTTGTAAATACACGTAAAAACCCTATACTAAAATTGTATTCTGTATAATGATACATGTCCCTTTGAATCCTATTCGTTAATGGTATAGGGATTGTTTGATAGCTTCGTACATTGGCATTAGGGTCTCAGTAAAGTTGACGAAAGTTGAAGCGATCCAACTTGTAAGTACCGCTGGAGGGTTTGATGACTTGAAACTTTTATAATGGTGGGGGTTAACTGGAAAACAGGAACAATATGTCTATTTTATTTATTATTTATTATGAGCCCAAACTGTCCCACTGCTGGGCAAAGGCTTCCCCCAATGTCTTCCAGGTCTCTCTGTTCTGACCACCGCTGGCCAGCCTGGCTGGGGTGAGTCCAGCTCGTCGCGCCATCTTGTTCTCGGCTGGCGACAGTGACATCGTCCATCCTAGGTACCCAATCGGTACATATCTTTGTCCAGCGGTCGGGATGCATTCGGCTAATGTGTCCTGCCCAGTCCCATTTTAGCTTAGCTCCCTTTGTTCCTGGTCTGGAATGCCTGTTTTAACAATATAAAGACGAAAGATTTGATTATTTGTTTGCATTGGAAGGACAAAGTACCTTTTATCACTATTAAGTGCAGCTCCCCTAGCATCAAGCTTAGGACACGACGCGAAATAATTGTGTTGAGAAAGACACGAGATTCTTTTTAGGGTTCCGTAGTTCACGTCTCGGAACCCGTACGATTTCGTCATGTCCGTCCGTTCGTTCGTCTTCTCCTTAGCGTCAAAATGGTGAGTGCTAGAAAGATGACACTTTGCATGGATATGTGTATTTACCACGTCGACAAAGTGCTAAAATAAAATTATAAAAAATATTTTTAGGGATACCTCCCGTTTTACACGTAACACTTTACGGGATAAAAAAAATTTCTCGGTTCTATCCCGTAGTGTGGGGTTTATCCATCCATCCATTAGATTGATAGGTCTATTAAAAACATTGAGAGGTTGCTAAGAAAAATACCCACCCTCTAAAGGTAAATGGCAATCAAATGATAATAAAAAAATCTGACAAAATTCATGATGATAGTCCATGTAATAAAATTTGAACAAAAACGTTGTATGAGCCCTTTTTTTAGATCAGCAATTATAGAGACTTAATTTATAAAATGCGCTTACTTGGAAAACTCAAACAAAAATAACGAAATAATAAGTAAACATGTAAAATATTGGTATAATGGTACGGAACCTTACGTGCACGGGTCCGACTCGGACTTGGCCGGTTTTTTTGTTCCGGGTGGGAAAGCTTAGTCCACGGCGCGCTATACACATATATCTCGCGTCACGTCTACGGCATTATGGAATATGCACGACAAATACCGTATATATACTTTTATTTATTTGTGTAGATATGTAAAAATTAGCGCCTGGCCCATACAAATACTGAAGAAAATTATGAACAGAAACGCTGGGTTATAATATAAATGACGCTCTAAAGTCTAAAGACAGGGACTTGGTCAAACAACGACTAAAAGGGTACATCAACTGATCGTACTTTTACGTTGCGCGATTTACTGACACATCACGCATCGGCGCCTGTCCGACACTTTCGTCTATTCGACTTAAGTTTGCACAGTCATGAGTGCAAATGTCAAAATTTACCAATGACGCTTGAAGGCCCTTGTTCAGTGTTCACATTCACCAATCGAAGTAAGCCATTTAATTAGTACGGAACTACGGACCCGACGACCCGTCATTCGTCAATTTTGACATTTGCACCGATGCATATAGTATAGAGAATGTGACAGAATATTATACAATAGTAGCTGACCCGGCAAACGTTGTTTTTTGGGGTTGTATTTAGGGGTGGGTTCACCCTTGTCATTTAGGGCAAATTAGTTGAAAAAAATAGATTACGGCTGATTCTCAGACCTACCAAAAATTATTTTTTATTATATTATAAACCGATTTTTTCATTAATTTTTTTCGTTAAAGTTGGTTTACTGACGATAGTAGAACGTGACAACGTCATGTTTAAAGTGCGCGCGGAACTAATTGGCCGCGCCTTAGGTAGGCGTGTTGCCGCCGCGAAGTCCGGCGCCGAACTGAGTAATAACATCAAGCGCCCCCGCCTCTCCGTCCCACCGCTCACATAGCTAAGGCGCGGCTAGCTGCGGTAACGGCAATACGTCATATTTAGCGAGGTAACGCTGGTAACAGGTAATGCATGAGTCATATTTTTTCGTGCGTGCAACCGGCTCCATCAAATTATAAGACGTTATCACGTCAAAAAAAAATCATAAGAATCTGTCAAGCCGTTTCGGAGAAGTGTGTCCCCGAAGAATTTTATATATTACATAATATCATCATAGTTGGCTATAAATTATTACACTTATAACTTGTTTCTATCAAGATACAAATTACCCTAAAATAGGAAATATACACTGATCATAATACATGCAGCAGCATGGAGATTGGACTCATGTGCGTTGGTGACGTTACCAATGAGGGTTTTTGACACGACAGGGACCGTCGGGGTACCAAGCGCCGTCTGGTGACAGAATGTTACGGGTTAAATTAAAATAAAAAAAGATTTCCCGTGACAATAATATATATATTTAAAAAAATAGGGGTCGTGGGCAGAAGGCCGTACGGTCTGATCTAGCCTCTTGGTGTCTGAAGGGTATCTAAGGGGCTTTAATCCACGTGGGAACTTAGCTGAGGAGTCCGGTCTTTAGTCCAGGAGTCTAGCACGTGGCGAGAGAGAGAGATGGGGCTCCAACTTCAGGTAGCTTCTCCGTCACCGTTGCGTCCGATCGACGTCGTTAGATCGTCCAAAAAAGGTCCCAGTCCAATATCTACCAGCACTCAGAACTCCAGCTAGTTATCAAGTCCTTTTTAATCGGTACCTCGAATGCTGTAGTTGGCGGAGTTTGTGCCCGAAACCAAGTTCCTGAAATATTCATGACATGTGGGTAGGAGTCCGTTCCCACAGCCAATGTGATTTTAACCCCAAACGATCAAAAATCACGGGCTGTGTGGCCATTACAATATTAAAATGATGATATACAGAATAATTAAAGCATGGATACAAATATCCTAATATTTTAACAATGAAAGAATGTGAGATGGAACTACAAATGATAGCACGTGGTATGGCTAATCAAATAATTGACAACTAATTTACCAAGAGGATAGTTAACATGAAAGAATAATGCGTTTTAATACAAGCATGATTTTCCAAATATTCACAACACAGATACTTAAAATACTCACCGTGGAACACGGAATTAAAATATAATTATTATAACGACTACATCTTGAGTCTAGCGATAATTTTATTCAAAAAGGAAATTTCATTCGAAGGAGTGCCATATATATGACCTTCCTTCCTCTTTTTTAAACTTTTGACAACTATAAACTAAAGCGTAAAGATAAGAAATCCAGAAATCATAATAAGAAGATATTATATTAATAATCAATATATTATGTAATATAATATTACAAATCCACTGTGTTTTCATTATTATTCAAAATTAAATTAGTATTTTTTAAGATTTAAGACGGAAAAATCGATCTACGAATTAAGTATTATAGCAAGGCTGACGCCGTTTTAGTAAGGACGTGCGCCGATAGATGGCGCTTTAAGCCTCTAAAAATGACTAAATAATTAATTATACAAATTATAGATGACGCGAGTAACGCCGAAATAATCGATTTTATGGAAAGGGAATGTAACTACGTTACAAGTATAAGAGTAGAAATTTCTTATTGCCCATTTTTGAGACCACTTACGCCACCAGATGACGCTGTGTGTGTTGAGTCTCCCGCTTAGCGGCAGAAAAAATATCAAACACCCTTATTAACCGACTTCCGAAGAGGAGGTTACATACATGTTTTTCAACATAGAATGACCCGCTTTTGCATCTCCCCTAGAAAAGCCAGCGCCACCCACCACCAAGACCGGAAGACCTGAAAAAATTAGGTGTAGGTTAATAATAATAATATCTATGAACGCTTCACATCACGTCAGTCTGGCCCCGTGCTAAGTACTTGAAGAACTTGAGTTACGGGGTCCAGAGAGCGGGATGTTTATTTAATACTTTTATATTATACATATCATTAAGATTTTTGTTATATTATACACATATTTAATACACATCCATGACCAAGGAACACAGAAAACCTTTTTGAATCTTCGGCGGGATTCGAACCCGCGACCCCGGCTTGAGCACCAACGCGCTTAACCACTGAGGCACAAAGGTCGTCAAAACTTCGCATAGGTCGAAAATACATGGTTTGATTTCTTTGATTTGATTTTGAACATTTCATACCGTGATAGTGATGCGATAGGTATGAAATGTTACCGTGATAGTGATGCGATAGGTTGTGTTTCGTGATAGGTAGTTAAGTTAAATGTCGTTAGCACAAGTTTATAAGAACATCCACCTTTTTAATAAAAGGTTCTCCTCGCTGGGTTAGTACCCGTGGTAGGCAATAGACATCATATTGTAGACGCGACACCAGTTTACTAAGTGCGAGTTTCCTGTTTTTGTTACTACTCGCCGTGAAAAAGTTAACTGCAATTTGTATACCACCGAAACAACGCCCCTAGTGGCAAACAATGGTAACTAATTCAATGCCATACAAATTGTAGTTAACTTCTTCATGGCGAGTAGTCAAAAAAACTTGCCCTCAGCACACTTATACTATTTATAAAAAGCAATCCTGAATAAAATGATTTAAGTTTGAGTTTCACGTCTTGGAAGGTGTGTAACCAGGGCCTTTAGTCAAGAATAGTCAAGATGCATTCGATAATTTCGACGACGAAAAACGAAAACAAAATGTATAGGATTTGACATAAGGCATCGCAAGCGACATGTCACTTAACGATGACTTATGTCAAATCTCATTCATTTTTGATTTCGAAGTTCGCCGTGGAAATTATCGAATGCATCTTGACTAAAGGCCCAGCAGTTTTCCATTACCCATCGATATTCTATGTCAACAAACCAAATACTATACTATAAAATTCACGATAAAATTAATGAACAAACAAATAACACACAACAGAACCGCGAGAGGCGGTAGGAAAATTATCAAATTTCGAAATTCAAAAATTATAGATTACCTACATTAGTTTTTTTTTGATTAGCTTATTACCCTATACTACCCGTAAGTATCAGACTCCGTAACATTGTTAATTATTGTTATTCTTATTTTAATTAAAAGCTGATAGTATATAATATATATTTTTTTATTTCACTCTATTATGGATATGAGTGGAAGGCTTAGGTGTTTGGCAGATAAATCTCTTCCGCGTTTTCGAGCTGACTTTATTGGGTTATAAGGGGTCGTTTGTAGGCAAATGACCTCTAACCCCCGTAATAGATTGCTCACATACTGTACAGCTCTATATTCATTAAATAAAATACCAGCTTATCTCCTCTCGTATGACCTTTCATGAGAGTTGATTTTCAGGCTGACAATTTCTATTATTATTAGGCTTGCTCAAAAAAATTAGGCGTAGTAAAAAAAATCAAAATTCAAATTTACGTAGGTAATATTCCTTTTTTAACACGCACAACAAATATTTAGGCCGGCAACGCACCTGCAGCTCTTCTGATGTTGCGAGTGTCCATGGGCGACGGTAGTTGCTTACCATCAGGTGACCCGTTTGCTCGTTTGCCCCCTTATTTAATAAAAAAAATAAAAATTATAACGCCTTACTCACCGTCCGGCCTTCAGATCCAGCACCCGTACTAATGGCCGCCGATGTTGCCTAGTGTGGAATATCACATTTTTATAAATTAAATTTTAAAATTGTTGAATAAAGATACATAAATCTAATAGAAATAAGTATTTAGATTGATGCGATTAAAAATTATAAGCAAATAAAAAATATTGCCCATCTCTTTCTCGCAAAATAATTTGTTACGTCACAAGTTGCAACCGGCATACATTTTGTAATGACAAAAGCCCTCTTTCTTATTGTAAAATTTAAATTTTTTGTGTTAAAATAAATAATTAAAGCGCGGTTTTAGAGCAGTTGACCCAAAGCTGACTTTGGGTCAACTGCTCTAAAACCGCGCTCTAAAAAAAGGAGGAGTATCAGGGTGCAGTACAATAATGCATACCGTATCTTGATGAACACTTTCATTTCTTTATTTATTAGATTACTTCGCCATTATTAGAGCCCGTGTCGCAGCGTTTTGGTATCGCGTTCGTTCTTCTGGGAACGAGATCCTCAGTGTGTGTGTGTGTGTGTCGGGTGTGGGTGTGGGTGTGGGTGTCTGGGAAACCCGATTCTAAACTACTCGCTGACAGTACATCGCGACAAAAACAAAAAAGGCTGATTTATTGTACTTGAAATGTATTAAGTGTCTACGGTATAGTAGCTGAATATATCTTTTTTCATTTTCCTTTCAATCTGAATGTTTACATTTTGTCTGAATGTTTTCGATAATAATCTTTTGTTGTTTTTATTACTTTTATTTTTTATTACTTAAACAATATGGTAGTTTTATGGGTCTTTTGCCTGAAATAAATACGATTTGATTTGATTTGATTGATTAACATGTTTGCTAATATCGAATAGACGAAAAAAAAATGTTTAAGCAACATGCCTAGTAGTGTCAATAATGTCTATCATTTATAATTTTTGTCTACAAGTCCGCTTCAAGAACGCGATCGGTATTGGATTTGCAGGCTAGACGGTGAGTATGGCACTTATTTATCTTGGACAAAGAATATATTATATTACTAACGATCTTTGACGCACAATTTAATTTCAAAATTCTAATTTTAAATAGCGAAAATAATTTCTAGTTCATAATAATATTATACTCCTAATATTATGTAATATTTTGTCTAAAAAACGCCCCAGATTTTTACGTTACGAACACAACATTTCTATGTTTCAATCTTTAATAACATTTTTCGTCGGCATTCGGATTTATTAGATAATTTTATTAGAACTAACTACTATTTGACCAGCAAAATTCTTTTCCATTCTAACCAAAGATTTTCAAACTCATTCTAACCAATTAAAATACATATCAATTATTTTAATATTCCAATAGACACCGCGCCGTTCCATTCAGCGGCCGATGCGTTCTTAATGCATTTTCCTTCATTTTCCCCACTAGCAGTTATTTGCATATTTTGTATTTTAAAATTCTTGAATGTGAAAATACTTATTTTAAATTTTATTTAAATCAATCAATTATAACCATCATCAAAATCATCGGAGAAAATAAATTGCCAATGCAATGCCGAGGCTCAACTTTCAACTGAAAATTACTAAACGGAAGAAGTGGTTGTTTATTTGAATTAATTTTTATTAACAAACTTCTAACAGCTAACTAATAATTAAAGATAGCAAAATAGTAATTTAATAACCTTTTTTCGAAATGGAAGAAAGCCCTCAAAATGGATGACTGATACATGTGAATAAGAATTATTCTAGCAGGCGTTTTATATTCAAATCCTCGTATTCGTTTTTCTTGTTACACAATCAATATATTCTGTATGGCGACAGCTAGTATAGCCAATAAAATATATTTGTGACCTACAAAATACAAGACAAATACTTGGAGGAAATAGGACTACATCTGGCATGTCTGGAAAGATGAACAGATTTGTTCTATCAATGAGCTCATATCTCAGCGCACATCGAAAAACATTCTACAATCTGGTCGCGACATCCACGTAACATTCTTCTGTCTTATAGCTATTACTTTCATATTTTTCTAGACCATATACAAGTAGTTATTTCACTAAGATAACTTGTACATTGTGCAACAACACGAATGGTTTAATCAGTAGCCCAATTCTCTTAACTTTTTTCGATATCATCTCGGCTCATTCGCATACGCGTTAATTAGTACGCGCATGAGCGGGACAGCCAGAAAATCCAAACGAGATTTAACCGATAGTAATGAGGGTTTTTAAATTCGTGACATCTGACAGCTTTTTGACAGGACCAGGACCGTCGGGCTACCGAGCGCCGCCTGGTGGCAGAAAAAAAATAGAAAATTCTTATTGACCGTTTTTGATACTAGCGGTATTCTTGGTCTTCCCCCTAGCGGCAGAAAAAAATATCAAACACCCTCACAAACAAACATACAAGAACATACAAGAAACATTTAAGTGGAGTAGGGTACTTAAAAGAAAATTAATTTCCTTAATTGCAAGAATAAGATCTTTTTTATATCATTCGACACGACTCTGTTTTCAGTCAACTTTACCTGATATATCAAAATCTTTTAATATAGCTAAGCGGCATTCTTGTTTACAAACCTGATTATCAAATAGGACTCAGAGGGTTGACATAAATGGGAAAAGATCCACAGGTACCAAAATTGAGATGGGGGTCCCACAAGGATCCATTTTAGGACCCTTTCTTTTCCTGGTATATATAAATGACCTACCATACCTTATTAATGGAAAAAACGGGATAGTCACATATGCCGATGACACGTCATAAGTGACGTGTCTTTTAATATATCACCAAAACTCAGGCTATGACGAAGTAAATAATGCTCTCTCAAAAATAGTACACTGGTTTAGTGTTAATAATCTTTTGTGAAATAGCAAAAAAACTAAATGTATAATGTTCACGTTGCCAAATGTAAGGCATACTGAAACCAATGTACTATTGAATGGAAAAGGGGAATTTTTAGGTATATTAGATGCAAAACTTCAGTGGGCCCATCATACTGTTGGGTTGGTCGACAGACTCAGTACAGCAGCATTCGCAGGAAGTAAGATAAGACAATTTTCAGATGAAAACACAGCAAGGCTTCTATATTTTAGTTACTTCCATAATATAATGTCCTATGGCATTCTACTGTGGGAAAATGCTGCCGATATAAATACTATATTTGTGCTGCAGAAGCGAGCTGTTCGGGCAATCTATAAGCTGCCCCCAACATATCATTAAGAGAGAAGTTTAAATAAACTGGAATCTTAACTGTAGCTTCTCAATATGTTCTATCAAATGTATTATATGTTTAAAAAAATTAAGCCTATTCAAAAAGAAAAGTGTCAACCACAATAAAAATAGCCGAAATAAGCATAATCTTGATAAAATCTAAAAATCTAGTGACTAGACTTAGTAAAGTAAAGAATTCGTTTAAAGGCCAATGTATACGCCTATACAATAAGATCCCAGAAAGCGTTTAAAATTTTTCAATCAATAAATTTAAAAAATTAGTTAAAAAACGTTTGTGTGCTAAAGCCTATTATAAAGTTAATGATTTTATGAATGATAGCACACCTTAGGAATTAGGTGGCCCCCTGCAAGGCTACTTCTAAATTACATATATTATTGTACTCTTGTTATGTAGTTTTAGTCATAACATTGTTATATATGCCTTTATTATATTTTTAAAAGAACAATTTTCCATCTTTTTGATAAAAGTTGGCCCCGCGCGAGTTTCTTACGCCAGTTCTTCTCGCCAAGCTCGTTCCCGAACCGGTGGTAGGCATCATGTAGACCGACGTTCAGAAAGTGTATAATAATACGTATTTTCAATAAAATTTTTTGACTTCCAACCTTTCAGCTTAGATACTTTATACATGTTTATACATAATATTCCGTGTTACGACTTTACGGGGTAAAGTGTAAACGTCAAACCGCAAAAACAAAACGCCATGAATCAGATTGTATTTTTGCGTAGCAAGCTCTTCTTTGCCTTGGTATGTACGAAAATATAGAATTCACACCTACTTTCTTCGACATTTCCCATCTGCCAAGGCTCTCATATCGCACCCGATATGTCGTATGGTGTAAACACTTCAAGACGTTGATAAATTGTAGTGTAGTTTGGGAACGCATCGCTCTTCCGGGTAAATATTTACGGGGCGCGACTGACGGCCCCGGCCCCGGGCGTGTCGGACAGGGACGACGAGGACATCGGACATCGTAATTAGATGTAAACGGGGAGTTTTTGCTAGTAGATACTGCGGAGTACGGACTATCATAATTTATTATAGGGTCATCTCACATGAGCGTTTGTGACCTAGTAGGGAGATTGAAGGTTCGATTCCAGAATGGGGTGTGTACTAATGAGATTATCTTCAAGTACGGACGCTCAAACAGTGAAGGGTAACATAGTGAGAAAAATTTTGTGATGTGAAATCTGCCTTCCCGCAGTGGACTAGAGTGGTGGACTAAAGCCTAATCAACCTCAACGACCTGTGGAAACGTTAGTTATCGCCTGTCGGTAATGACATTGACAACTCAACCCTTAAAATGGAAGCGACGGATAAAAGCCAGTTGGCTAATTCTATTATAATTAACCAGCAGTGGTATTATGATGTATTTTAATAGAAAGGACATATCGAAATCGAATTTATAATTAAATTATTTATTAATGAACAACCATTTCTCCACTTCCTATCATTTCCGTGTTCAGCTTCCGTATCATAATCCAGAAGACAATGCAGACAAAAATAGATAAACCCCCATCGCCACCATCGACAAATCCTTTTTAATGAATCTAAAATCTTAGGGAATCCGCTTTAATAATTTCATCCCGCACACACAAAGGTTTACAATTGTATTTCATGTAACGGGACGTGGAATTATTAGTACAGTTGCGCACAAAAATCCAAAGTTTATTTTATGAAATAATGGCCACTTACTGGAACGAAAGTTAAATTAAGTGACGCTCAAGTCACATGCTGTCCTCGTCATTTCGGCTAGCAGAAACAGCGACAGCCTTCGAATGGGAGGGCTCGTAATGTTGATGAACGTTTCAGTATTCGGCCATAAGACCAGTAAACGTGCAATCACCTTATGTTAAGCAACGCCTTATGGCACCATGAATAGAGTCTATATGTGCCTATACACATGCATTTTGTATCCCACTTATTTAGGTGTTATTGTCGTTCTAAATCTACCTCCTGGGCTCAGCTACTCATCGAAACGTAATAGACGCTTTTTCAGGGTTCCGTAATACATAAGGAACCCTAATAGTTTCCCTCTGTCCGTCCGTCTGTGTGTCTGTCTGTCTGTCCGCGCTCCTAGCTTGTATAATTTGTATTTTTTTTTTGAACTAGCTATCTAAGGACACTTGGGTTTTTGTGACAAATCTAACGATACCTTAATTGTTGAAATCCATATAGCCGTTTGGAAGATACGTGGGAATAAAGGAATTTACAAACATACATACATACAAGATACGCGCGAAAAACATAACCGAATAAAAATCATAATAATTATTTTTCATAGTATAAATATAAATATAGTATAGAGGGATCTATTTCACACCCCAAGTAACTTTTTTTTTTCATAAAACCAGAACTAAACTGCTGAATAATAGAAAAAGAAAATAACTTTATACTCCAACTATAAATAAATCTATCTAATGGGCACTAGATGGAGCTTTTACGCTTCAAATTGACAATTTACAGCATAATCACTATAGACCATACAGATATGATGCCAACGATTACATCCACGGAATTTCGGCACATCAATTCTCTGATATTCGGAGACTCCGAACTTTTTATTCCCGAGTCCTAAAAATATATTTTTTTTGTTTAATAACTAAAATAGTTATTAAACAAAAATAAAATTGATAATTAAAAAAATTCGAAACTTGGCCGCTCTTGATGGAAAATCAGGCAGGATTCGCACTGGCAATCTATATATCTTAGATACACAATCTACAACGATATCAAAGAACACGGTCCTTTGATATCGTTGTAGATTGTGTATAGAATAATAATTTGATATTTTAGGCAAGGTAATGACTTTTTTACAATTTCGACCATTTTCGAGTAATCGGCCTCCAAAGTAGTTTGTAAGTTGGTCCCCCCCTAGAATTTCTTAATTATTGGAGATAGAAAGTTGTAAATTTCCATGCTGATAGATCATGTTAAAACTCTTTAGGAAAATATTTTAAACGAAATCGGACAGTAACTTTTGAAGTTATTTGAAAAAAGCCTTATTACGCGTTGATAGTTACGGAACCCTCCTTAGACATGGCCTTACATGCTCTTGGTTAGTTTATTTACGTTGTTAATTTTACGTCGGTATTCCGTGATGTCTTGGACCTTAATTATAGTTCCCCAGTCGACCGAATTTATTTATCCCAAACATGGCTCTTCGGTAACTGTGTGTAAATGGTGTCGAAGATTAGATACGATTGCCTCATTTTTTGACTATCCTAAAGCACTGATCCCATGATCGAATCGCATATTGAAACGTATATCTTTTTGTGTAGTGAATAAAGTTCCACTTTGAATCGCTAACTTAAAAAGTGCGCGCCACGTCGCGTCTCCGTGAGAACTGACCCTAACTCATAAATCACATAAATAAATTTATACCTTACATTATGTGTGCTATTTCTATATTCAGTGTACGTGTCGGAGTGTACGACAGCTAATACTCAATACGACGCGACGTGCAGCGTGCAGCGGGCAAGCAGGGTGCACCGGAGCTTGTAAACAGGGACGAGCAATTACGTGCGATCGATACCTCGCAACATGTGATTCTAATCTATTTCTATACATATACCCCCTTACTAATAAAAAATACGTGTGGCACTCGGGGACTGCCGCGGTTAAGCAATTGCATAGTAAGTCTACACGCATACGTCTAGTCGCACGCACACAAACACCGTGCCGAAGTCTGCCGAACTGAAACGACGTTAGACGATGCACGGCTTTCAACGCCGCACCGCTGTGCCGGTCGGAGTGGGGGGTGTAAGGTTTATTTTCGTTACGGAATTTCTTGATTCGGTCGCCGCGCTCAAAGCCCGCGATAAAGCTATGCAATAGCTTATAAAATATTTACACAACGGATAACTTAAACAACGTTGCTGTCTTTGTCTGATACGTTGGAAAAGTCACTTGACAGACAAAGACAGCAACGTTCTTTAAGTTATCCATTATGTAAATGTAGTTTTAATAGTAAGAGGGAGATAATCTATACATATAACAAATAATATGTGACTGGCCGCCCCGTCACAGCTGTGTAAAAACGGAGTCTTGATAAACATGCGATCGACGGTGATATATTATATTAAATACTCAGCGCGCGAAAAACTTCGATAGCGCGATTCAGGCGTCACGTTTGTACGTGGTAATCTCAGAATCTACTAAACGGATTTTGATGAAATTTGGTATGGTAGTAGTTTAGACTCTGGATTAAAACATAGGCGGCTACTTTTATTGCGAAAAAAATGTGCGGTTCCCGTGATATTTGTTTGATTCAGGCGCTACGTTTGTACGCGCTAATCTCAGAATCTACTGAACGGATTTTGATGAAATTTGTTATGGTAGCTTAGTCTCTGGATTAAAACATAGGCGGCTACTTTAATTGCATAAAAAACGTACAGTTTCCGTGATATTTGTTTTTGCACGTACGAAGTCAACGGCTTAACCGATTTAAATCCTGTTTTCCTTAATGCGTTTTGGTTCGTTATGCTTAAAATTTTGTGTTTGTTTCATTTCAATCGGTTCATAAATATATAAGTTTTGTCAGTCTAAAGAATATAACATAATATTATATGCTATAGAATAACTGATTAGTTTAACTCGCTGAAACTTTACGCAGTTATTACCTAATCATTGATGTATATTAATACCATAATATTAAGTGTATAAGTACATAACATGTTAAGCAACGCGGGTCATGGGTATAACTAGTAAAACTCGAATTTTCTGGGCGAAGCCTATCTTAGCTCAGGGAGATTTGTGTTCTTGGCGGTTCTCGAAAGAGTATTTTTGTGGCTATTTTATTTTGAATTTTAACATTTGTTTTTGTTGTACATACATATTTTCACTTATTGTTGTTTGATTGTGGGTTACGTTTTATGCTCATTTTTGCTGTAGGATTATTTTTCTTTATTTTGTACTTGACGGTGGCCATGTTGTTAAGGTGTTTAAAGAGACGGCGATAATATAGCGCTAGCGGCACGTGCACCGGAACGTCAACAACTGCGTCATCGGCCGCCCCACCACTGCTCAGCTAGTATAAAACAGGCTGTGGCATTGAGTCGGCACATTCTGTTCTCGGACACCGTCCGATGAACAGCTCCGCTCGCTCCGATCGTTCCGTCGTTTCCGCATTATCGCACTCTCGCGTGTGTGTGTACCACTGAAGAAGGAAGCCCGAAGAAAGAAGACAGCAAGAGTCAAGCCTCAAGAGTCAAGACAGCAAGAAAGAAGAGTACAAGGCGCCACCCAACCGCCTTTGCCGCCCGACCCGTGCCGTACCGTGTCTCGCGCCGCGCCGCGACCGCCGCCTACCGGACGATTCGTGCGACCGCTCGCATCGTCCGTCTCGCTCTTTTGTGCGAGCCTTCTGCTCGCACACCCGCCGCGTGGTTATCGCCGTGTTAGGACGAGCGTGCGACCGGTCGCATCGTCTGTCTCGGTTTTAGCGCGAGCCTTCTGCTCGCGCTCCGCCGCGTCTCGTTCGCGAACACTAGCGCCCTAGTGTTTAGTGTAACGTAAGTGAGTGAGTTCCAGCCCGCCCGAGGAACAATTGTAAGTACCGTGACACGTTTAGGCACACTACACGAGGAGTTTCTCCTCCTACACACCTTCCCTCCCGGTCGCCGGGAGGGGCTGTATCCCCAAAAAATCTAAGAGAGCAGAATCCCACTCCCGGGATAAACTTCCCGATCATGACTGACGCCATGATCAGAAAGTTCCTGGAGTTTTTGAAATTAGAATCCCCCGACGTAGCGTCCAAATGGGAACGCTTCGTGCGCATGCACGAAGCTGACTCACCGGCGTCGCCCGATAGCGACGTCGCGTTAATTCCGGCCGACATTGAATCCCCATCATCTCCTTCAGAGATGTCTTGCTCAGAGCAAGAAGACGACCGTAGCGAAGGGGAGTTCACTACGGTCCATCATAAAAAGACGAAGAAGAGGAAGCGTCCAGAGGGCACCTCCTCTCCAGTCCTAAGCTCCCCGACCAAGTCGGTCATTAAGGTTAAGAATAGGAAAACCGTGCAGGCTCATGGCTCCGCGGCCCCTACTACCTCATCGGCCCCTCCGGCCTCCAAGGCCCCTCTGGCTTCCCAGGCCCCTCTGGCCTCCCAGGTCCCCCGAACCTCGCAGGCCCCTCCGGCCCCCCAGGCCCTTCCGGCACCCCAGGCCCCTCAGGCCTCCCAGGCCCCTCAGGCCTCTCAGGCCCCTCAGGCCGTCCGTTCTAAAATGCCTCCTCCTGTAATCATACAGGAGAAGGCAAAATGGAACCTCATCTCAGCGGCGATTAACGAGCAAAAGCTGCGTTACTCGTCTGCACACACGACCCCAATCGGCATCAAGGTACAGGTTAAGACCTCGGAGGACCACCGCCTCCTAACCGCGTTCCTACGTAATAAAGGCATAGGTTATCATACTTATGCCCTTGAAGACGAGCGCCTTCTGCGCGTCGTCATTACCGGAGTCGACAAGTGCCTCTCTACACAAGAGGTACTTGCGGACATCAAGTCCCAGGGCTATCCCGCACTAGAGGTACATCGTATGTACCACCCAATCAAAAAACACGAGTACAATATGGTACTCGTAACCCTCCCCCTTACACCAGAGAGCAAGGATATCTTCAATATCCGAGCCATCTGTCACATTACGGGCATCCGTGTGGAGCCCCCCCGTAAAAGGGGCATCCCTGGCCAGTGCCACCGATGCCAACTTTACGGGCACTCGGCACGGAATTGCCAAGCCAGGCCGCGTTGCGTCAAGTGCCTCGGAGACCACGGCACCTCTGACTGCCCCCGCAAGAGCCCAGCTGAGGAGTCCGAACCCCCTAGCTGTGTTCTCTGCAAGTCCCAAGGACACCCCGCCAACTACAGAGGGTGCAAAAAAGCACCCAAAGTTAAAAAACGCGTTGCACCACAGACGAAAGGTGCCCCCCCCAAACAGAGATTCGTCCCTGCCCCCCTACCCTCCCAATCTGCATGGTTCAAGCCCGCGCAGAACAGTAGGTTGGAGCCAGCGGCTTTCCCCGCTCTCCCCAGCAAGGCCATGCCCTCCGCGCCCAAAGCGCCTAAGGCCACCCCCCCTCCGACTCCCAGCTTCACTGCAGACCTCTCTTTCGTCCAGCAGTTCCTAAGCAACGTCGGGCCTATTGACCCGATGGAGCTTTCCATTTTAGCGACAAAGCTAAAAGGATCGGCCACAGACCGCATCCAAGCTTTGTCAGACCATCAGGTCTTGATCCGTCAGATCAAGGCTCTCTCCACAAACGGTATCTAATGGAGCCTTCGGGAAGGACAAAGCCGCACTCGTTACGCGTAGTGTCGTTCAATACGAACGGCATTAGGAATAACATAAGCGAAATTCGCGATTTTGTAAGCAGCCAAAATGTCGATATTCTTCTAGTGCAGGAGACGTTTTTAAAACCTAGTATTAGGAGCCCAAAAATAGCTAACTACAAAATAATCAGAAATGATAGAACTCGATCCCGACTCGGAGGCACTCTTATCTACTATAAAAAATCATTACATTGTGTTCCCTTAGAGCCGCCGCCATTGTTAAGTTTAGAAACATCTGTTTGTCATATTAGCATGTCCGGTCACGGACCCATTGTTATAGTTAGCGCGTACCTGGCATGTAACAATGAATTACATTCCAGCGACCTGCAGGCGCTATTCAATTTAGGCAACGCTGTCATCATTGCCGGCGACTTAAATTGTAAACACACTGAGTGGGGCAATATAAATAACAATAAGAACGGCTCAATCCTTTGTAGCTTAACCGACACATTAAATTTTGCTCTTTTAGCTCCCACGGACCCCACTCGCTATGACACCAATGAAAACATCAACGGCGTCATACGCAATCCTAGTACTATAGACATAGCTCTAGTTAAAAATGTGTCCCTAAATATCTATATCGAGACCCTCCACGAGCTTAACTCGGACCACAGACCGGTTATGATTGCACTTGGTAGTCTTAACCCCAATAATTGCAGTACTAGGAAGATAGTAGATTATAAATCACTTGCGGAGAACATCAAAGTCCTCCAATCTAGTCACTTAGATAAAATCCCCGATATTATAGATAGTAAAGAGATAGCCATAGAGGCCGCCTCCCACTTGACCGATCACCTGGTAGCGACCATAGAGAGATCATCTAGGGAGGTGCCAACGACCCCCAAGGGCCGTTGGCCCCTCCCTGAGGACATAAGGGAGTCCATCAGACTCCGAAATGCGGCTAAGCGCACATATGACCGCTACCCGTCGGAAGAGTGGAGGAAAGCCCTCCGTCACTACGAGAGGGAAGTTAAGTTTAAGATCAAACAACACAAAGCCGAGAGTTGGGATCGACTTCTTAGTGACCTAGAACCGTCTCACGTGGCATACTGGCCACTCGCGAGGGCCCTCAAGAACGACACGGAGTGCGATATGCCTCCGTTAGACAGACCAAACCGTCCTCCTGCATTCGAAGACATAGACAAGGCCGAGTGCCTAGCTGATAACTTCGAACAACAGTGCCGGCCGAGTACTCTCCCGATTGATCCCGTGCACCTTAGCTTAGTGAATAGCGAGGTCGACAGCCGACTCTCGAGGCCACCTGATGTAGATAGGGTGAGGCTGGTGGACTCGGAGGAGGTCAGTGACATTATTAAGTGTATGAAAGCCAAAAAGGCCCCAGGCCTCGACGGTATTTCAAACAAAACACTTAAAATGCTACCGTCCGAGCTTATTCAACTCCTAGTGAACATCTTTAACGCCTTCTTAGTAGGATGTTCATTCCCAGACATTTGGAAAGTAGCTATTGTCATAGGTATCCACAAACCGGGGAAACCCCGGAAGGTGCCTGGTAGTTACCGTCCAATAAGTCTCATTAGCTCCCTCGGTAAAGTCTACGAAAGAGTTATCAAAAGGCGCCTCAATGACGTCATATCCGACAAAAAACTCCTTCCAGACGAGCAGTTCGCCTTCCGCGAAATGCACAGTTGTCCCGCTCAAGTACACCGCTTAACGGAGTACATAATATCTAGCAAAAACGACAGGAAGACGACATGCGCCGTATTCTTTGACATTGCAAAAGCTTTTGATAAAATTTGGCATAACGGACTGTTATACAAACTCTATCAAATGGAAATACCCGATTATCTTGTTCTACTGATTAGTAACTTTTTAAAAAACCGTAAATTTCATTTCCGCGTTGAAGGCGTACTGTCGTCGCCAAGATATATGGAGGCGGGAGTGCCGCAGGGCTCGGTCCTCTCGCCCTCCCTATATAACCTGTACACTAGTGACATCCCCAAACACGCTAAGGTGCAATTAGCTATGTTCGCGGACGACACAGCCCTTTATTATTCCCACATACGTGCCTGTACCGCGTCAAAAGCCCTCCAGGAGTCAGTTACCGCTCTCGGTAACTGGTTCTCCAAATGGAGAATAGAAGTCAATCCCGACAAGAGTCACGCCATCCAATTTGATATTAAAAGTGCAATGAGGCGTACTTGCCCCCGTAAACTTATGAGCCCTATAAGCCTGCACGGCAACAAAATCCCACAGGTCACTCAGGTGAAATATTTAGGCGTAGTACTAAACAAGTCGATGTCGTTTTCGAGTCACATTAGTAACACGTTACGAAAAGCGAAATTTGTACTCTACAAATTATATCCGCTACTTAATTCGCGAAGCAAAATGTCCCTAAGACATAAGCTTACATTGTATAAAGTTTGCATTAGAACGATACTCACTTATGCGTGCGTCTCTTTCGCACAGATAAGCGAGTCTCAACTGGACCGTTTGCAAAGAGTCCAAAACCGGTTTCTACGCATGGCAACAGGCGCCCCCTGGTACATGCGTAACATCGACTTGCATAGGGACTGCGAAATCGTCACTATTAAAGCCTATATCAAGGAACTCGTAGAGAGATTCTTTGATAAAGGCAAAAACCACCCCAACCCCCTTATCAAAAAGGCACTGGACTATGAACACGACGCACAGACCTTCCGACACCCGTACAAACGGCCTAAGCATATCTTAGCCGATCCCGTAGACCCGATCACAAAATACGTAACGTACTGTGTACAGTTACGTAAACACAAATCACACGCACCCGCGCGACTATCATCGCACCGGGGTCGACGCCGGCGCCTACCCCGAGGTCCCACATCCGACACGACAACACGTACAGACGTACAGACCGACCCAAACACGGGACCGGACCCGAACCCGAGTTCGAGTTCGAATCCCAGTAGACTAGGTTCACTCCTAAATAGTGCCCGCGACCGCGATATTGTTATAGAGAGCTCTATCAATACCGCGAACCTCATCGATATTAGGACTTACGCGCGCGAGTCATCCCGACCGTACGCGGAAGGGGAGAGGGACGGCCCTCTCAGCACCGATAGCGATAAAAACGAGAGCTCCTCTATCGCGACAACTCGCACGCCGCTAGCTTATGCTACCGCGCGCGAGCAACCTCACTCATCAGCGAGTGAGGAAGGGGTCGGACCCCTTAGCAGGTGAGACCCGCGTCTCCCCTGTCATAATAATAGCTCACAACTCGTAGCTGTCCCCAAAATCCGGTCTGAACATCACCCGGGTGATGTTAGGGAGGGTCAAACCCTCCCATCGACTCTAACCAAATAAACTAGCCACCAGGCTAGTTATAGTCCGACTTAGCTACAGCGGTCTTAACCCGACCCTTAGCATAGACCCTTTCGAAAAAAAAAAAAAAAAAAAAAAAATGAGTCGGCACATCGGGGTCGACGCCGGCGCCTACCCCGAGGTCCCACATCCGACACGACAACACGTACAGACGTACAGACCGACCCTAACACGGGACCGGACCCGAACCCGAGTTCGAGTTCGCATCCCAGTAGACTAGGTTCACTCCTAAATAGTGCCCGCGACCGCGATATTGTCATAGAGAGCTCTATCAATACCGCGAACCTCATCGATATTAGGACTTACGCGCGCGAGTCATCCCGACCGTACGCGGAAGGGGAGAGGGACGGCCCTCTCAGTACCGATAGCGATAAAAACGAGAGCTCCTCTATCGCGACAACTCGCACGCCGCTAGCTTATGCTACCGCGCGCGAGCAACCTCACTCATCAGCGAGTGAGGAAGGGGTCGGACCCCTTAGCAGGAGAGACCCGCGTCTCCCCTGTCATAATAATAGCTCACATCCGTAGCTGTCCCCAATATCCGGTCTGAACATCACCCGGGTGATGTTAGGGAGGGTCAAACCCTCCCATCGACTCTAACCAATTAAACTAGCCACCAGGCTAGTTATAGTCCGACTTAGCTACAGCGGTCTTAACCCGACCCTTAGCATAGACCCTTTCGAAAAAAAAAAAAAAAAAAATGAGTCGGCACGTTCAGTACCGATAGCGATAAAAACGAGAGCTCCTCTATCGCGACAACTTGCACGCCGCTAGCTTATGCTACCGCGCGCGAGCAACCTCACTCATCAGCGAGTGAGGAAGGGGTCGGACCCCTTAGCAGGAGAGACCCGCGTCTCCCCTGTCATAATAATAGCTCACAACTCGTAGCTGTCCCCAAAATCCGGTCTGAACATCACCCGGGTGATGTTAGGGAGGGTCAAACCCTCCCATCGACTCTAACCAAATAAACTAGCCACCAGGCTAGTTATAGTCCGACTTAGCTACAGCGGTCTTAACCCGACCCTTAGCATAGACCCGTTCGAAAAAAAAATAATAATAATAATAATAATGAGTCGGCACGCATTTCGAGTGGATGCGTCTGGGTCGTGGACCGTTGTCTCTGAGATAACCAGTACTGCCCTAAGGAACCAACTTGGTTTCTGTCACTGTCATTCTAGCGATTGGCGTGATTAATTTACATTGCTAATTTATTTAGTTTGATTAATGATTAAATTCATTAATTATTATTTAATTTAACATCTACGTGTTAATCATTATATCAGAATATACTGTTCTATTATAAAATTCCTGTGTTTTAATTCTGTTGTCCGGCCAAAACCCGACATACTTATAGTTTTATTCCGTGTCCCACAGGTCTGCCGTGTGGTACACCCTATTCTAGGAGACTGCCCTGTGGTACACCACAGGGTAAAATCTTAGTTTTAGTTCGGTCAGTTGGCCATTTTATGTTGGCATGACAGGAGGGGGCGGTAGAATTCAGGGGGGAGGGTCTAGAAAGGGGGGGGAGGTGGTTAGGAGTAGGAGCAGAAGCGGAGTGACATGGATTTGGATAGAAATTTAAGAAGGTCGGTCAGACTCTGTTCGGTGGGGAGATTCCCGAATCATCGAAGGGCAGTGCCCGTGCCGGGATAACTATAAACGAGATCCTGAGGGATGACTGGGCGATGCCATCGGTGTCAGTGTCGGTGTCGGAATCGGATTTGCCTCGTAAACGTCTGTTCTCCGAGCTTTCTCTGTATATCAGAGAGGCTCTGATACTGAGGGCACGAGAGTGGCGGCAGGCAGGGTCAAGAAGGTACCCGCTACAAGACGAGGTAGAGGGCGTGGAACGGCCAATGTGTCGATGAATGCTCGACGGAATGAGACTAAGGAGGAGGCCAAAAGGCCAAATAATTCGTAGGAGTTTTTGGCTTCCCTGGAGCGTCAGAGCTTTAGGAAGTCACCAGTGAAGGAGGTTGGAGGGAAGATGACGGGTCCTTTGGATCTGGCGGCTGGCGATCTGCTGAACACTGCTGTGGTTGTGTTGCTGTTGCTGCTCAACGACATCCTCAACTTGGTTGTCAAATCAACCAATTTAAAGGGTAGGTATGCTAATAAGATTCGTCGAGCTAGTGGGGTGATCAGAACGGTCCTGGACACGCTGGCAACGAGGACGGAAGTGGAGGAAACACGCCGCCTCCGGGCTGATAATAATCGGCTACAAAGAGAAGTGGTGAATTTAAAAGAAGAGATGCGCGCTTACCGGCGTGAATTTGAGAATGCCAAGAAGACGGCGGCAACTCAACGGAACTCTCCAAAGAGTTCTGAACAGTTGAGCATCCTCGAGAGCAGCGTTGTCTAAGTTAGTCAGGAATGTGATTGACGGTCGGATGATCTATCGGCGCTATCTATCTTACTGAAACGACGTTAGCCTTGCTTTAATATTTGATTCATAGATCGATTTTACTTCCGTCTTAAATTTTAAAAAATAATAATTTAATTTTGAATAATGATTAAAACACAGTAGAATTGCATTATTATATTACATAATATATTAATTATTAATATAATATCTTTTTATTTTGATTTCTGGATTTTTTCTCTTTACGCTTTAGTTTTTTAGTTGTCAAAAGTTTAAAAAAGAGGACGAAGAAGGGTATATATGGCACTTCTTCGAATGACGTTTCCTTTTTAGAATAAAATTTTCTATAGAGTCAAGATGTAGTCGTTATACTATTTCTTAATCCCGTTTTCACGGTGAGTTTATTTTATGTCTGTGTTGTGAATATTTGGTAAATCACGCTTGTATTAAAACACATTATTCTTTCATATAAATTATCACATTGTAAAATTAGTTGTCAATTATTTGATTGGCCATACCACGTGGTATCAATTGTAGTTTCATCTTTCCGTTCTTGCATTGTTAAAATATTAGGATATTTGTATCCATGCTTTAATTATTCTTGTATATCAATCATCTTTTATTTTGCCTACCCTTTATTTTGTGATGGTCACACAACCCGTGATTTTGATCGTTTGGGGTTAAGATCACGCTGTGTGACGGGACTCCTACCCACACGTTTTTCATGGATTTTCCAGGGATCTATACACCGGGTTAAAGGCACCGTTAATACAAGGACTATTGGCTATTTTCCCACATCCGGATTTCTGAGTGCTACTAAATATTCCGGACTGAACTACTGGTTTTGGAATCAGTTTGCACCGCCGATTGGACGATCTATGTCGCGGTGAACAGAGGGAAACTACCCGAAGTTGGAGCCCCAGTTCGCTCTCGCCACGTGCTACACTCCTGGACCCAGCTATGTTCCCACGTGGTTAACGCCCTTTCGATTTCCACAGACACCAAAAGGCTAAACCAGATCGTTCGGCCTTCTGCCCTATTTTTAAAATATATTTGTCACGGTTAATATCTCTTTTATTTACTTTTACCCGTAACACGGTTACAATTTTTTTATGAGTAACTAATTAACTGGTCCAGTTCTTCTATCTTGAATTTCACTTGGTCTCTACGACATCTCGTAACTTTTTGCAAGGGAAATACGTGGCTTTTTTCATTTAGGTAATGTTTTTGTCGGATCTCATTTCTTTTTGTAGGTTACCCGAAGACCAAGGAATTTGGGGTTTCAAAGACCGTGAACGCATATATAATTTCTTCAGTGTTGTGAATGTCTCAATGCGGCAGTAATTGTTCACTATCATTAGATCTATTTGCTTGTTTCTAGATCTATTCCATAATTAAAGCGATTACCGCCCATCATAGTCATCTGCAACACCAGAAGAGTTACAAGTGCGTTCCCGATTTTAAAACCAAACCAAATAAAACCAAACGAGCAAACCGATCGCCTAGTAGTCCAGGCTCGGATCGGTTTGCTCGTTTGCTCCATAGTTAAAACGTTTACTGCCGCTCATGGTCATACGCAACACCAGAAGAGTTACAAGTGCGTTTGCGAGCTTTGCATAAGGAAGGTACCTTTGTCCCACTTTGGGACACTGGTATCTTCCTCATGCAGTGAGACACAATATGCTATTTCCCATCGGTTTTCTGTGAGGCTATCTTATTTATGTCTAGCTTTGATACAAACGAAAATATGGGGTCACGAAAAAGCCGCGAAATATTTCTAGAAAAGATAGTTATGCCCCCTAAATACTAAGCGACAGTGCTGCCGCGCTATCAGATAGTAAGTAGCTTTTATATAGATCGATAGAAAACTCTTTACTTGCACACCTACACTACTAACATAACCTAACCCAACTAGACAAAAAGGCGGTCTCCCTTCTTACACCAGTTTCTTTCAGATAACTTAAATTTAGTTTTTCTTAACTTAATTGAGGTATAAGATTTTATATAAGATATATATATATAAGATATATATATATATATATATATATATATATATATATATATATATATATATATATATATATATATATATATATATATATATATATATATATATATATATATATAAAATCTTATATATATATCTATATATATATATATATATATATATATATATATATATATATCTTATATAAAATCTTATACCTCAATTAAGTTAAGAAAAACTAACATTCTACTGAGAATTTTGTTTGCCCCTAAATGAAATATTAATAATGTAATCCAACCGCAACTGCTCATGCTTGTTGTTGGTAAAACAATAAAAAGACACATTTTACCTGTTTATGTGTTTATAGAGCTTCATTACAACCGTCTAAATTGTATAACTTCGACCATGGTCACCAACTGTAACATTTTTTAATATGTACACCTTACATACTTATCACTTCATAATTAATAAAATGCAGCTAGTTAGTACGTACTAAGTTATGATATTATGTGTTGCGCTGTTTCAGCGCATAGAGGTTCAACATAATGTGTTCAATTTTTAAAGTGTATATTTTGTATAAATTGATTGTCAAATATTGTAAAAGGTCAAGTTTCATTAAATCTGTTGAGTTGGTTGTCTCTCTTGGGAGGGCCCGCAGTGGGCACAACATTATTAGATATTATTTTTGCTGTGATAACGTCTTATAAATCGATGGAGCCGGCTGCACGCACGAAAAAACATGACTCATGCGTTATCCGTTACCCGTTATCGTTACCTGTTACCCGTTATCGTTACCAAATACCAGCGTTACCTCGCATTGCCGGTACCTTATTATTACTATTGTTGTTATTGTTGTTGTTGTTGTTGATGTTGTCACGTTCAACTATGGTCAGTAAACCGACTTTACAGACAACCGATGTTTTTTTTTTCTCAATAATAAAAGTTCCTAACCAAGTAAATATTAGGTCATTACATATGAAATTGGCGTATTGTAAAGGAGGAACATAATGTCGATTTTTTTTAAACATAATATATTTATTTAATCAAAGTATATACCATTGCTATCTATGCACTTTTGTCATCTCATAGGTAGTTCATTGATTCCTTTACTAAAAAAACCATTCGGACAGGAATCAATAAAATCTTTGAAGGCGCTTTGGACTGCCCCATCGGAGTTGAATTTTTTCCCTTGCAAGAAGTTATCCAAATTTCGAAAAAAATTTTACTCTGTTGGAGCAAGGTCCGGGGAGTACGGTGGATGTCTTAGACTTTCCAATTGAAACTCCTCTAATTTGGTAGCCGTCTGTTGTGCAGTGTGTGGTCTAGCGTTGTCCCGAAGCAGCAGTGGCCTAGAGCGAATGACCAACCTCGGTAGTTTAGCAGCTAGCTTCTCCATCATGATTTGCAGTTGCTGGCAATAGACATCTGCCGTAATCGTCTCCGGCCAATCAATATCAAAATCAATCGGCCAGATTTAAGAAAGCTGTAGTGAACGACACCAGGACTAGTCCACCAAACGCTCACAAGTAACTTTTTTTGAGTCAATTTTCGCTTGGGGCAGGCTTTGGCTGGTTCGCCAGGGTTCAGCCATTGCGATGAGCGTTTCATATTATCGTACAGGATCCACTTTTCATCACAGGTAATGATTCGATTTAAAAACCCTTCATTACTGTACCGGTTGAGTAATGTAACGCAGCAGTCGACGCGCGTTTGTCGGTTTGCTGCACTCAATTCATGAGGTACTTTTCAAGTTTTTTCACCTACCCAATTTGCTTCAAGTGGATTAAAACAGTTTTATCACTAACACAGCAGCCTGCAGCTAACTCGACGTGGTTTGCGATGGATCCGCTTCCACAATAGCCTTCAACTTTCATTATCAACTTTGGTCTACGGGGCTTATTCTGCAGGTCAAAATTTCCAGAACGAAAACGTTGGAACCAAAAAGGCACTGTGTTTTCTTTTGCGACACTGCCACCATACACATCATTAATCATTCGAGCCGTTTCTGCAGCACTGGTGCCATGGTGGAACTCGTACTCGAAAATAATACGATATTTCAAGTTTTCCATTATGTAAACAGAGTGACGCAAATATAAAACCAAAAGAGGAAAAAACAAATGAATTACGGTTTTCGAAACACAATGCATGAGTTAATAGCGGTATAAATTTAAAATTGGAATTTCTAACCAAAGAAGATATATTTGTGATCAAAGTGGCCAGTGGCGATAAAACGCCAATATCATATGTAAGGACCTAATATATTATGTTTAGTATACTGTGGTAAGACCGTCAGTCTTTCAATGAAATCCCTAGACCACAAATTGTTCAGTTTATCTACATTAATATCACTTTATTATAAAACAGTAGATACTTATAATATTTATAAATGTTACTCTAAGCAGTTTTAAACTTAAAATACATTATTTTAATATAAATACTACGGATTAACCTCAATAACTAGGTCATTAAATTGTATTACCTATGTTAAATTTAAGACCATTTAATTGATTAATTATTGATAGTTTTTACACTAAACAATAATTACTTTCGACTTACATTTAGAAAATCACAATAGCACAGAGATAATAATATACCACGTACAATCAATAGCATCTATCATATATCATCATAATATACTACGTACAAGTAATACCAGAGATAATAATATACTATACACTCATAGCATAGATTGTAAAACAACCAACATTAAAAGAAAAAAAATATTTTTTCTTTTAATAATTTAATTTAAACCTACCTATTTTTGTTATGTTCGTTCTCTGAAAATAGTGTCATTTATAATTTCACGTAAAGTGCCATCTAGTAAGTTTTCTTAGTAAATAACATTATACTGACAATGATAGAACTCGTTGTAGTACCAAGCTCGCGCCACGGTCGCCCGCGCCGCGCCACTTAGTGGGGTCAAATCGACCAATGGGATTGTCCCTCTGTTGTACGTAGTATATTATTATCTCTGTGACAATAGTGACATGTAGTGACATCTAGGATACTTTTTAGAAATCATCAAAGCTATGAACGAGGAAACATCTATTTATCTTGTAGCCTAGATGTCACTACTAGCAAGTAAGTTTTTAGTTAGCTTTTTCCAATAAAAACTAAAAGACGACCCAGCTGGTGATTAATTGACTTATCTGAAAGTTCTTTATAACATTTATTTATATAAAGATGTTTTAATAATAAGTTGTCTTAAAATTCACATCCAACTTGCATAATGGGAGTTTTGCCGGGATTTCAATGTGCGATGTTGTTGTTTTTGTATGTCCTCCAAAATTAGTGTTATTTCGGTTCTTACTGTGTAATATTGGTAGAATATTATATTTATATTCGTTGATGTGCACAAGCTTGGGCAAGTGGTATAACTGCAAAAAGTGTACTTAAAAAAAAGAAAGAAAGTCAAAATTCTTCGCCTTTTTAACTCGACACTGGTAATGGCTTATTACATTCAGCCATATATATATATTTAAAAAAAAAGTGAATTTAAAAACAGTTGACAGCTGCTCGAGGTTGTCATTTTTCAATATTTCACCGGTGTGGGTGGTTGTTTTCAACAGTTCCATCAATTTATTTTTTAAATGTAAGTATTTTTAAAATGCCACTATAAATTTAACACATCCATATTAATTTATCATATGTATTACCATCTTTTCTATGGGGCAATTTTTTGAATCATTTTCAAACGCAATGGGATGTTCATCTTTTCATTGTGCAACGTCCAAGATTCATCTAGAAAACGTTATACCTAGGCTAGGTATGATTTTACAATCGTGGCGATGCCGGTACCACTGTGTGAATAATTTATGGGATAAAGTTAGATATTACATCATATTGTCGGTGTGCAAAATAAAAAAATTACCGTCATTTCGAGAGTAAAATCTGTTGCTTACCTTACTTTAAGATTTCGAATATGGAAGCACAGAGTAAGAAAAGAGAACGCAGTCCTTCGGATGCGGTAAATGGAAACCCAACAAAAAAATTGAGTCTGGAAAGGTTAGTTGAATGTAATGACTGATGCCCATTCATTGCTAGGATACCGCATGTCCTAAAATACCGGTGATGGGTTAAGAGAGGCAACCTAGTTTGATTTATGTAAAATAAGGGGACTTATATTAAAGGATAGCTGGTTCTTATTTGTATAAATTCTTATAAGACATCATAATCTTTTTATGTGGTTTAAAAACATTTGATGGTATAAAGTATAAAAAAGTTTATTTTGTAGTGTATTTTTATTGAATTCATGCATGGCTTCAGAAGTAGCAGAATAAATAAAAATTGAATGAAAGCAAAATAAATAGGTAAATGTTAAAAGTTTTACAATGCATGGAACCATACATGTATATAATAATAGGCATGGATACTTCCACACCATGCCAATCTGGTCCCATGGTAAGTTCTCGAAGAACTTGTGTTATGGTGTACCAGACAATGGAAATATTATATTTAATACTTTACTCACCACATATATATTGATTCTTATTATATTATAAACATATTTAATGCACATCCATGACCCAGGATCATTTTTGTTTGTTCCTTTTGGCAGGATTCGAACATGTGACTTCGGCTTGAATTCATTGTCTTTCATGCCTAAAACATATTTTAAGTATTATTAAATCATAATATTAATTTGGCCTCCAAAGATACATTGACCTTTGAAATCTACTTCTAATTCAATACTAATTATTAATATTCCTCACTCAATTAGTTTCTAAACATCTAAAATTTACTGATATATGCTACCAAAACGAACTTTAACAATAATATGTATAAAAATATTCCATTATAACACTAGAATGTTCTTTATATAGATACTTTTTAAACTATTGTCTGTCTGCAGAAAAACTTTTTGAGTGTAATATTTATTTTATTCTGTAATTGTAACAGAAATACATTATATGTGATTATTTCCACAGTCTAGCTATCATGGTTATTGGTTCATGAGTAACAGCCTGCTGATTGATGGACAGTATTCTTAGTAACAGGGTCCGGTTTTTACCCTTGGGTACAGAACCCTAAAAATCTAGTATTTACTTAAGGCAGTCCTTCTTTAGCCAAATAATTAATTTCACATACTATTCCAATAGACTGATACGCCGAAGATGTCTGTGGACTCCAAATGTTGTTGTAGCGGAGACAGCGTGGAGCGTGTTGAGCCCCATAATGTGGACCATTTCATGCCCATGATGAGACCATTCTCTATGAGGTTATCCTACTACATTTCTATAGTATTCCTGTATTAAGATGTAGTAGTCAGTTTGTAGTTAAATATAATATGTAGGTTTATATTTCTTGGAATGAATGTATTCTAAAAACATAACATTAATGTATTCTGTAGTAAGTACGAATATATTGTGTGAGATTCAATAGTGTTATAGTATTTCGCTGTTAAATTGACCTCAACTGGAAGTTTTAGTGGCCAGGTCCTGTAGTTTATGCAACATAATTTTAGTTTAGTTTACATTTTAGCGGAAATGTTTTGAAACATTTCCTTGAGGATAAATAATTTTTATTAAAACCCCAGAAAAGTCATTATCCTGCATATTGTTTGTGGTTTTATTCAAACCAGAAAATTTGTGACTTTGTTGAAAAACCCATTTTAGTCATATAAAATCTTGTGCATAGTATAATCAAATAGTAGGACTTTAGATGTAGATATAACAAGGGCAATGTATAGAGTCTGATTTTCATGGTACTTTGAGATTTATTTTACCCAAAAAATTGCAGGAATCTATAAACAAATTAATTATTAGAAGTTAAAACACACTTTAGAAATTTTTTTTCTTGGGGCTTGGAGTTTCACAACCAGAAAGTCAACTCGAACAAAGTTGTGCTGAATAGTGCTAAAACATATTTACATGATAATACATTGATCGAATTAGTGTAAATTAGTGTTCTGTTAAATACGCTAAGTAGAACGGAATTATTTAAATTGTAAGTCATTGAATGATTCATAACATTGAATTGAAATACTTGTAAATGTTGTGTAATATTTACTAACGTTATTCATGGGTTTTGTTAACTAGTTTAATGCACTACATGTAAAAAGTATGTATGTATGTTGTTAATTAATATATATTATGTGGGTAAAATACTTAGAATTTGTTATAGGAAACTTTGACCATTTAATGGCCTGTTTCATAATGTGATCCTCCTGTCAAAATTCAAATTATTATCACCTTCATGCACCTTTAAGGGCTTATTGACATGAAGTATTAACACATAGGTATATGAAATACTTTACTAGTTACTAGGCCAGTTATGTTAGATGTTTCATGTTATCTACAAGAGTCTTCCTTGCTATTCAAGGAAAATTAAAAATTGAATATAATATTATGTACAATATCTACAATTCCTATCGTTTAATTCGTATAGTTTGTAAGCCGACGCACTAACCACTGAGCTACAGAGGTTGTCGTTCTAATGAAGTTTACAGTGTTGTTCTTATAAATTCTGTCAGCACTCCTTAGCTATGTAAAAACACTTTCATTACTCTAGGGAAGGGTTCCATTGCGTTGAAACATATATTTGTTAGATATAAATACTCATTTATTAGAATGAAATTTACATAAATGCATCCGTTTGTTCAGAATTTGGTTACACTTGAGGGTTTAATTGTGTCGGGATCTGTTTATTGATCTGGAATTTTTCGGGCCAGCATTTTTTTAACAAAAAGAAGCGCTTTATAGTTGTTCTCCATCAATGTCACTTTTGTGATGACTGTATTTCGTGGACTGTTGATTTTGCAAGGACAATATTTCGCAGCTAAACTACGCTATAAACTTTCTAAAAGCCATTAAAAAAATACTATGCATTTAATTAAAATAGTGTGTAGGAGGAAGAGTCCCATAAAGCCTAGTTACTTAATAGGCATAGCTTCAACTATAGTATTACCTAGTATTTTCATACATACCGCCCAGCTGTACACGTTACAATTGTTATCACTGTAATCGGTATCATTTCTTTAACCTTCCGCTGTATTCGGTCACGCTGCGGTTGGGTGGCCTCTTGTATATTAACGATTTTACCAATTAGTTGATGTACCTTGACGAAAATTGGAGTAATAAGAATTGTTTTCTTATGTGCTCACTTAAGCTTTCGCTACGTCATGGTGTGATAAAACCAGCTCTTTGCGTCATATCATTCGACCTTTTGACCTTATGATCTAAGATTGTACTTTTACCTTCCCGTTACTAACTGATGGCGTACAAAGTATAAGTCGTAAACTGACAGCCAGTATGAGATGAATGATGGTCTAGAATTTTAACAAGGTCTTTCTACTTATCCAAAGCAATCGTACTTCCTACTTAATACTTTAATCCTAATAATCCTACTGCTATTATAAGTATGAAAGTTTGTGACTCTTTCACGCAAAAACTATCGAACGGATTTTGATCAAATTTGGTATGTATGTATAGGTTTAGGCTCTGTGGGTCTATTCTCGTATTTTTCTATCGGTTAAATCTCGTTTCGATTTACAGCGCGTATGCGAATAGGCGTTGACCTGACCGAGATGATATAAAATAGTTAGGTTTCTGGATTAAAACATAAGACTACATAATATCATTTAAGCTTTATTTTCCGATTGCCTTATATCAAATCGTAACAGTTTAGAGTCTAGACTATATTGGACTTATCACATTATCGATTAGATAACAATAGGCATGTCGCCTACAATTTTTTTTTTCGTCTATTCTATGTTAGACAACAAGTCAATAAACAATCTAGAAATAACGAAGATACAAACAATTTAAATTTACAATATGAAACAGACCGATTCATCGGCCTGTGACGTCATGAGTTGCACCCGCCATACATTAAATTTGTCATTACAAAATGTGGAGCTTTTGTTAGAAAGGGAATGAAGATTAATGTAAAGAAGACGAAAGTGATGGTGTTTGAAAGAGATGAGGCAGTGACAGACTGCAATATCGTGATTGGAGATGAACAAATTGAACAGGTGATTGAGTTTGTGTATCTAGGATTAAAGTTTACAAGAGATGGAAAGTGTGAGAGTGATTTTGAAAGAAGAGTGAATGCAGGAAACAGGGTGAATTAAGCTTTGCACTCCTTTATGAGCAGTCGGAAGGTGTCTAACAAGGCTCGTTTGGCTGTGCATGAGGGGGTGTTGGTTCCGACACTCATGTTTGGAAGTGAAAGTTGGGTATGGCAGAAGGAACATGAAAGCAGAATAAATGCAGTTGAAATGAGAGCGTTAAGAAGTATGATAGGAGTTAAACTGAGTGACAGGATAAGAAATAGTGAGATTAGGAAACTTTGTGGTCTGAAAGAAGATGTAGTGACAAAAATTGAGAAAGGTATGCTGAGATGGTTTGGTCATGTCGAGAGAATGAATGAAGAACGATTGACGAAAAAAGTGTATAAGGCGAGTGTGAATGGGAGTGTTGGAAGGGGTAGACCTAGGCGGACGTTTCGGGACCAAATCAGGGATGTCTTGAAAAAAGGCCAGGTCAAGAGTACCCTAAACCGAAGAACATGTATGAAGGGAATAATGAAAGTGGACGAAGCGAAACAAGTATGTAAGGATCGTAGCAAGTGGAAAGAAGTGGTCTCTGCCTACCCCTACGGGAAAGAGGCGTGATGCGTGGTATGTATGTATGTATGTATGTATTACAAAATGTATGCCGTTTGCAACTTGTGACGTAACAATTCGTTTTGCGAGAAAGAGATGGGCAATATTTTTTATTTGCTTATCATTTTTAATCGCGTCAATCTAAATAGCTATTTCTTTTAGGTTTATGTATCTTTAATCAACAATTTTAAAATTTAATTTATAAAAATGTGGTATTCGTCACTAGGCAGCATCCCTATTAAACAGCTGACTATGATATTATTATCGTTCAGTATCTTCGTGTGCGTGACGGTGAATCAGATTAGAAATAGGTACATTGTCTAGGAATTAGCTAATCATTGAGTAATGTTAGTAGTGATTAGTGTCCTGCTAAGTCGTCGAAAAACGTTATGGTACCTACTTATATGGTACAGTTCACCTGGAGCGTAAATGCGCGTTTGTGGAATACGCGCATTTACGGTTCACCAGTGGTGTGTGGTTTCCATAACTACATTCCTATCGGCTTCACTTACCACTTACCTTCTGAAGACCCTCGTCCAAATCCCTACCTATTATACAGGCGAGGGCTTCTCTATGAAGGAGAACCACCCTTCTCAACTGCAACTCGCTAAATTTAGACGCGCTAATTAGGATCCCTAAAATAAAGGGGCCGTCCATATATTATGTCACGCAAAATTTATAGTTTTTGAACAAACAGTTGAAATTTTCACAGATGATGTATTTTAGTTGCTGCAATAACAACAAAAATGGAATAAAACAAATATTTAAGTGACAAAAAGCTTGATTTTTCGGTGTTTTTTGCTCGATATTTATACTAGTGCTCAATATGAGTGAGTAGGTACCAATAATTGAAAAGAACGGAACCCTACGAATAACTATAAATTATAATTATAATAGTATATTTATTCGTAGACGGCCGGTTTTAATGTTCTCGGACCTAATCGATCGGGAGACCGATTGACAACACACTTTTCTCAATACAATGTAGTACAGACATTGGACAATGCCTCTTCCTTTGAGGTAATGGAGAAATTATGGTTATTTGAAGACCAAGAGATTGTTACAATTGGCACAAAATAATGATGATGGTTTTTGCGTGAACGTCTTCCATAAGATGCTATGTACCTTCGCCACTAATTGCCCTAAGGCAGGGTAGCCTTGACATACTCAATTTAATTAATATTATATCTAGCAATATCCCGCGAAAAAATACACTTTTGTTTGCAGGTTGTGTGTATTTTTTCGCGGGATATTGCTAGATATAATATTAATTAAATTGTATGCTATGGATTTCCGCAAAGTAACGCCTTAATCTATTAGCTATTGACAGACTCAGTCATGTGGATAAAATAAATATAGTAGACTAAAATTTCACCTGCTCTAGGGCTAGTTAATGAACGAATAATTACTAATTACATTCTTATACATATGTAGCTATTGATAAAAAACCGGACAAGAGCGAGTAAGACTAGCGTACGAAGGCTTCCGTACAAAATGGCAAAAAATCACGTTTCTTGTATAGGAGCCCCCTTTAAATGTTTATTTTATTTTGTTTTTAGTATTTTTTGTTATAGTGGCAATAGAAATACATCATCTGTCAAAATTTTCGTGTCTAGCTATCACGGTTAGGAGATACAGCCGGGTGACAGACAGACAGACAACGAAATCTCAGTAATAAGGTCGCGTTTTTACCCTTTGGGTACGGAACCCTAAAAAGCTTGAGTTTGCAGTCATGTTTGCTGTGAGTCATCAGTGCAAATGTCGAAATTGACCAATAACATACCGTGCTCACATTAACCAAACAAAGTAAGCCATTTTGTCATATTTTATACTATTGACTGACTGCAAACTTAACGCGCAATGCGAATAGATTTGATTGAAATTTGAAATCATTCAAGGTTCCAACTAGTTACTAGGGCTTTGTATCTACAGTAGTAGTACGAGTACATCTAAATTCTAAACAATCTGATTGCGCGGCAGCGCTATCGCCAAGTCTTAGTCTTTAAGCGGCCGTAACTGTCTTTTCTCGAAGCATTTCGCGGCTTTTTCGTGCCCCCATATTTTCGTTTGTAATAAAGCTAGCGGTCTGAATTTTTGTCGCGGCGAAGTCGTTAGCGGCACAAGCTAATGTTTTTAGTTTTCAAAAAATCGAGTGCATAGTTTTGGTGATATTAAGCGGCAAAAAACGCGATTTTGAAAGATATGGATAGAGGTATGGAGGTAGGGAGAATAAACAAAATTAAAAGCATACAGTTTATAGAAATTTAAAATTTGCTGTCAGGCTAGGTTATTAGCTACATATAAAGGGAAAATATAGAAAAAGTAAAAGTTCTGAAAAAAAAAATGATTTTAGCAACAGGAACAAAATGTATAAAACAAGTTCACTGATAATTTTGTAATCCTTTTTATAAAACAAACTTCAAAAATTGAGAAGGTAGGTTGTACTTTAGGTTCGGGTAGGTGCTTCCGGACGTAAGGGCCGACTGGGATCTGATAAATAAGCCGACCTTATAAAATACCGATGGGAAATAGCACTTGCGTTGTATTTCGCTGCGTCAGGAAGGCACCTAAGATACCGGTGGCCCGAAGTGGGTTGTAAAGATCGGAAACGCACTAGTAACTCCTCTGGTGTTGCGGATGTCCATGAGCGGCGGTAATCGTTTTAATTATGGAGTAGATCTGGAAACTATGGAAACGAGCAAATGGATCGCCCTTTGGTATGAAATTGTAATAAGTTTTTACTTATTAATTTGGAAATTTTATATTTCGATTAGAAATTGTTATAACTTTTTACCACCAGAGGTTGGTGGTTTTAAAGATCGCGAACGCACTTGTAAGTGGTGATCTTTAAAATCAGTCTGTGTTACAGATGTCCATGAGCGACGGTAATTGCTTTAATCATGGAATAGATCTGGAAACGAGCAAACGGATTGCCTTATGGTAAGCATAAGGCGATCCATTTGCAAACTTAGACATCGGAAACACCAGAGGAGTTAAAAGTACGTTCCGATCCTTAAGTGTGGAACCACCAGCCACTGATGGCAAGAAATAACTACAATTTCTTACCATCATGCGATCGGTTTGCTCGTTTCCAGATATATTTCATAATATTTTACCACCGCTCATGCGGCTTGCACACTTGTAGCTTCTCTAGTCGCCGAAAACCGCATGGAAATTCGTAGAGTAATTTTTGAGCTTATCGCAATATTTTCTGGGCTATTGTACAATGTGCAAGGGTCTATTCTACCTTTTTTTATATTATAATATGAACATCAGTCTATGGTATTTATATGGTACGTAAATAGTCACTGGTAGATAAGTTTATAGTGCTCAATTGCCAAGTCACTATAATAAATATTTAAAAAATATATATCCACATGCAGTCACAAAATTTTAATGAATAAGTAATAATTAGGGAATAACCTAAATTAGACTTTGTTTCTACGATATCTCAAAACTTTTTACGGGAAAAAAACTTGGCTTTTTTCCATTTTGGTAATAGTTTTTTTTAGTGGGATATAAAATGTTAATTGTATACATAATCTGTAGGTATAATGAATTCATGTGGCCCGTTGTTTCCAGGGTCAATGACCTCCAAAGAACGCTAGAGAACATAATCAAGTGCCATGCACTGGCACACGTATTCGACGATGGGAACCTTCTGACCAGTATTTGGAAGACGACCGATAGCTTAAAATACGATGTACACGGCATAAGATGGGTTGATACAAGCGATTTAAGTCGGTTTGTAATGGGAATTATAATAATGTTAGGAGTAAGGAATAGCTGTTGATAGATGTTAATGTACATGTGTTATTTGTCCCGTGTCGAAGCCGAATGGGTCAAAGTCTGACCAAAAGGGCTTGATATATGAGTACCTGGGTAACCAAGCTTAGCTCGAAGCTTCTAGTAGATTAAAAAAATCACATAAATACTTTAATAATAATAATAATATTATTTATTCAACAAACACGCTCTCACTACACTACATTATAAACAAAGAACCGACATTAAAGCATAAATAATCACGATAAAATTACAAGTAACGAAATAAGACGGATATTTGCCTAACCACATAAAAAAAGAGAAACATAGATTATACATAATATTAACAAACAACAACAAATTTTACAAAAAGCAAAATAACAGATCATAATAAAAAACATCGGTTGTCTTTAAAGTCGGTTTACTGACGATAGTTGAACGTGACAACGTCAACAACAACAACAACTATAATAATAATAATAATGAGGTACCGGCAATGCGCGGTAACGCTGGTACTTGGTAACGATAACGGGTAACGGATAACGCATGAGTCATGTTTTTTCGTGCATGCAGCCGGCTCAGGTATAAGGCAGTGCAATGCGAACAGCTGTCGAAAAGGACTCCACTCAGGTGGACGATCGCGGCATAGTACTCAACTATACCGCAATCCCTGGTATTCTGTGGATCCTCACACACACACACTAGCAGCATCATATAAGTCACACACAATAACAATATGGGATATACCTACATATATATAAAAGATAGAATTGATACAAAGTAACATAATGGCGATAAAATGTATAATATTATCTGAAAATAGTAAAAAAATAAATAAATAGATTAGAACCCATCACATTCCGAATTTCCGAACAACGCAAAAATTATACATGCCAATACCAAACTGCCAATCGGACTGACGCATTAGAGTCGAAATTATTGATATATTGTTGCATGACGAAAGAAAAATACATACAACTTCAAAATGCGCAGTTTCTCACGGATAAGACCTAGCTAGATTGATTTTTCTCCCCCAAAACTCCCTGCGTCAATTTCATGGAAATACTTTCATCCGTTTCCGAGATTACTATTATATTATGTATAGACACAAGATTAGCTTGTTTAAAGTATAACAAATAAGAAAGTGAAGTCGAAAGTTCTCAATTTATCAGTAGTTCCAAAGCCACATTTGACATGAGTATCGCTGTCCAACTGCAGTTATCAGTTCACGTAGTTTTTATCAATGAATAATTCGTAATTTCAACCTACCAATAACACAGTATGATATTACACATTGGAATTTGGATTGTATGTTTATAGACCACATAGATAGCATTCAATACAAATTACAATACTTCGACGGCATCTGTGGATCAGTGGTTAGCGTGTCAATACTCAAGCTGAAGCTGGAGATCGCGGGTTCGAATCCCACCGAGGAGATGAAAAGTTTTGAACGTTCCTGGGTCATGGTCCATAGATATTTTGTATTAAAAATGTTAAATCTATCTATGGTAAAACAGTATTAAATATACTTCCCGTTGTCTGGTGCCTGCGGGCCGGAACACGTTCTTCGGACACTTAGCACGGGCCCAGATTGACGTGGTTTGAAACGTCCATAGATCTTATTATTTTAATACCGTGGTTTTGGCAATCTTACATATCTGACTTAATATTATAGGTATTAGGTAGGTTATTTACAATTTTCTTATTAAAATGTGCAAATATTATTCTTAGATACTATTAGTGGCCCCATACACGGTCCGGTTTTCCTTCAGTTCGGCCGGATGCAAAATCGTATCGTCTGTGTGCAATTTCGAGATCGCATCAGTCGGCCGTATGGACTGAAGCGATTCGTTCTAGTGCAGTGTTGCCAACTCTGTTTTTGCGAAACTACTAAACTCGCGTCGTTTTCTACAAAAAACTACTAAAAGAGTACCGATAACCATAAAAAAGCTACTAAACATAGGAATTCCTAAAAGTCTAAAAAAAATCCCTATTTTGTGTTTACAAACATACATACATTTTCAGGTTTAATATTTAACCGTTAAATTAAAAAAATATAGTCGGAAATATTACGTATATCGAAATTAAATCGGTAGTTTTAAGCGAGTTACGGATGCGTGCTACTATGTGCTATTATTATAAGGTCAGAATAGCATATAGAAGCAAGCCATTTTGCATATTATGATTACTGTCTAGCTATTTTCTACAAAAACATCACTAACAACTAAATTCCCCTACTAAGGAGGGAATAAAATGCAAAATTTAGTAGTAAATCTTTGTAAAAAAACTAAGTTGGCAACATTAATTCTGACCTGTACGGATGGACTGAACGGCAATAAAATTCGAGTGTAAAATAAAACCGGTCAAGTGCGAGTCGGCAAGATGAGTTCCGTACAAAACGGAAAAAATCACGTTTATATTATGGGAGCCTCAAATTTTTATTTTACTCTGTTTTTAGTATTTTTTGTTATAACGGCAATAGAAATACCTATAGCATACATATGTGAAAATTTTAACTGTCGAGCTATCACGGTATAAGAAGGTTAAGATATAGCCTGGCGACAGACGGACGAACAGCAAAAGTCTCAGTAATAGGGTCCCGCTTTTACCCTTTGGGTACGGAACCCTAAAAATGGCACGTTGTCATTATGTATTTATTAAAGTTCATTGAAGTAATTAAAACTTTAAAGCCACTATGGTTTATAAAATCTAAAGACTATTACTATAAAACAAAGAGAAATGATTTCTATAACATATTACTGAAAAAAAGGTATGACACAATAATTCGGTTTCGTCGATAGCGTCATTACAGTTGCAGCAAAATACAATAAATAAATAAAATAATAGTCTAAACTAACCATGAGCATGTCACGACATGTCTAAGGAGGGTTCCGTAACTATCAACGCGCAAAAGGTTTTCTTTGAATTACTACAAAAGTTATTGTCATAAAGTTATTACATAAGCTAGGAGAGCGGCGGACAGACAGACAGACGGACGAGCAGAGTGAAATTATAAGGGTTCCTTCAGTATTACGGAACCCTAAAAAAACGACCGAAGCTCGCGGCAATTTCCCGTGTATGTGCTTGAGTCCGTTCAGGCCGAACCTTAGATTAAAACGCCTAGAAACCGGGTACGCGCATGAAAAGTGAAGTAAATCATACTGAGCCATGTCCGCTCAGTTTGTTCGGACGACCCGTCATTTGTCAAGGTCAAGCGCTAGTGCTCATCTCCGACTATTAAAAACATTATGACGGTTTGTGTCGTTGTTGGGTACCATAATGCATCGGAAAAGAATAAAAAAGCTTCGGACATAACATTTCATATGTAAGTATGAAATGTTATGTCCGAACAATTTGACATGACGTATTAAGTCAAATATTTGAAACATTTTAAAATAAAATCATATTACATCGCCATCTTGCTGCCCTATTGTGAATTGTGAGTGTTACTAGTAAAAATAAATTTATTTAAAAATTTTCATGGCTAACTAATAGTTGCAACTAAGACAAAGTTTTATAATATTTTCTGTTTTTTTTAATTATGAATTTAAAGTATTGCCCGTATTAAGATAATCCTTAATATATTCCTCAATACTAGTTTTATATAAATAAAGTTTACAAATTGTGTTTGTTGTGTTTAGATGGTTTAAAATGAAATATAAGTTACATCTCACGATATTAAGGAAAGCAAATACAATGATCCCAATTTTAAGAGTACATACTCCACAACTTACAAGTTTTGTTTGTATGCGTGTCGGTATGTAATGCTTACGACTACATCTATCTGTTGCTTGCTTCACTTTGTACGATGTGTTTGTTTGAAGACTATCTAGGCGTTATTAATCTAAGGGTCGAACTGACGTCAGTTCGGTCGATGCGATTTTCTCCGTGTATGTGCTCGAATCCGTTCAGGCCGAACTGACGTCAGTTCTAACTGAAACGATCGGCCTCTCGTCTGTGGAGGCCTTTAGTGTTGTGAAAAGGAAAATTAAAATATAGAAAATTCGAGCATATAAATATTTATAATTTTAACCACATTACGCTGATGTAACAATGTATTATTTATAAAAGTTATGACGTCCTAGTGGTTTATACATAAACATGAGTTATTTATGTCTGATATGGTGGATCACATGATAGCAGCGTGATTATATACAAAACCTAAAAAACCTCCAATTTATGGGATACCAGTTACCACTATTATTATGTAGTTTATACCTTACATGTAAAAAGAAAAAAAAGATTGCCTCAAAAACGCCTTCATAGTTCAATGCCATATCTCTTTAAAAGTTGATGACTACAAATGGTTAGGTAATATCCATCACCCATTGAGAAGTATTACGGAACGCAATTTTTGAAGATTTTAGCCTCACAGACGCGGCCGGCGTAAAACAACACTAGCACTTAACCCTGATACTGATAGCTGTGTATAACTCCAGCTTCACCAAGATGCCGCTGCAGCTGACCAAGCCCGCGCCCCAGTTCAAGACCACCGCGGTCGTTAACGGCGAGTTCAAGGACGTCTCCCTGTCCGACTACAAGGGCAAATACGTCGTGCTATTCTTCTACCCGCTTGACTTGTGAGTATTTTTTTTTTTAACCCCCTTCGCAAAAAGAGGGATGTTATAAGTTTGACGTGTCTTGTCTGTATGTGTGTCTGTCCGTGGCATCGTAGCTCCTAAACGAAAGGTCAGATTAAGATGCGGTTTTGTTTGTCTGAATGCTGACGTGGTCGAAAGTGTTCTTAGCTATAATTCATCATCATCAGCTCGCTCACTGTTTGACAATTCGAGGGTAACTTATTATTTTTACCGTCAGGGCTTGTTTCACAATCTTCTAAATAAGTGATGGATAGCTTATTTGCAAGTTTTGTTTCAGCTTATTGTATCTGACACGTAGATTGTGATTTGTGAAACAGGCCTTTAGTCTGAGGGGCATATTTTAAGATCGTAAAAGGACATGCGTTTTATTAGAGTTGAAGTCCTCGTAGGTATCAGAAAGCTATTGACTGTGGAAACAACTTAACTGACGGATTTTCTTATTTACTTAGGGCCTGTTTCACAATCTTCTAACAAGTGTCGTAAGTACCTATAGCTTATTCGGAAGTTTTGTTTCTGCTTCCTTTATCGAGTTACAGAGACAGAACATGTCTGTCTCGAGAGCTTGAAGTATGATGAGATTCACATATCAGGGTTGATTAAAACCACCTTTGTAATTTATCAACTATTTTGGCATTGGAAACGGTTGTAAAAAAACCTTCCCTATTTTCGACAAAATTCTATGCGGATTGCAGATGTGTGTATGAGAATGTATGCCAAAAATTCAACCGTTATATTATAAGTGTATGATTATCGCAATCTTAAATAAAAGACTAGAGTAATAAAATTTGGACTTTCTAAAAATACAGGAAACGATTGTCTTACGCACCGACCAGCACATATCAGATAAACTTATATAAGCAGAATGACGAATCGATACCTCTGGAACGTTCCATGTCCTTGAACCCTACGAGGACCGGTTGAGGCGGTATTGGAGCTAATTAAGTATTTTACGAGTGTCCAATATTTGAGGTATTTAATGGGCAGAAAATGTAACAATTTTTCGATCAATGTAGGCGTTGGAAGTGACAAAATGATAAACGAATAATAAGTTTAGTAATCTAGGTTTTAGGACCAAAAAACATTGTAAATAATAATGTTTAATCCTCTTAAGTTACTCTTAAACGCGCTTAATGCTAAACCGGATAAACCGGACCGGAAAAAATGACGGGACTAATGGGAATTACTAACGGGAATAATGATGAACGGGACAGAAAAATCGAAATTCCGTAGCTCAGCCCTAAACGTCGGTTTCACGGGTTGGTGAAATTGGAGCTTAGTGACTTAAAATATATGTTATAATCTTTCGATTCCTGGTCACGGACATTTCCGATGTTCCTTTTGCGACCTTATTAGAATGTAAAATAAGGTATACTGCAAATGTTCACGACTGTAGTGTACTAGTAATAAGTACTTACATAATATTATTATATGAAATAATATGGTATTTAAGTACCTACCGCGAAGTTACCGTCTTTGTTCTCACGAGTAAACGTGCTAGCCGTGGTTTCAAGGTCATACATATAATTTTTTATGTCTTATGTCTTTCTTATGTCTTTATTACAGTAAAAAATCAATGTTAAAATGTGAAAAAAGTGAACATCCTTAACACCTTACTGTAATATATTTATTAGGTAGTATCGATTAATTCAAAGTTAGTACAGGATAAACAGTAAAAAGAACAGTTAAACACATACCTGCATACTAATAAAAATATTTACACAGCGGAAAACTTATCCAATGTTGCTGTCTTTGTCTGTCAAGTAAATTTTCCAGATCAGACAAAGATAGCAACATTGTATAAGTCATCCGTTGTGTAAATATTTTTCGTAGTAAGGAGGTTAACATATTAAATATTTTCTGTTGTCTGGTCCCCGTAACACAAGTTCTTCGGGTACCGATTCGGCACGGGGCCAGATTGAAGGAATTTGGGGCGTGCTGTGAAGCGTCTATAAACCTGGTAGTAAACCCATAAGGCTATACCCTGTAATAATATTAATAGAGAAGTGAATATAGCGATCGACGGGGCGTAAGCTGTAGAATCTAGCCATAAGGGCTCTTACCATCTAAATCCTTTCAAAGTCTTGTAATTTACAAGTATTCTAACTTACATAATACCCAGGGGGTAACAACATGTAACCATGTTGTTACCCCCTGGGGCTCTGATCTGCATACACTTATCTACCACCGTTACAATTTCAGTACATTCGTGTGCCCCACCGAGATCATCGCCTTCTCCGAGCGCGCTGACGACTTCCGCAAGATCGGCTGCGAGGTGATTGCCGCCTCCACCGACTCCCACTTCACCCATCTCGCCTGGATCAATACGCCGAGGAAGCAGGGTGAGTGTCTACTGCACCCATAGCGTAAATGCCGAAGACGCGACGCGAGATATGTCGCTATCGGCTTTCTCGCGCTATGGGTGCAGTAGACGATGTCTATGATGATGTATGATGATGTATGATGATGTATGATGATGTACGTATGTATGACGTATGACGATGGGCGCGCTATGAAATAGGAGCGACATATCTCTCGGGACGCGTATTCGGCAGCTGGCTTAAAACATGCCTCTATGTGTAATTCGCACGACACAAGAAACCTTCAAGTTACCTCAATTCACGCTATTGCTTTTCTGCTACGAATCGGACTACTACTATAAATGTGAATGTTTATGAGGTTGGATGGATATTTGACTCTGTAACGAAAAAACTACTGAACTGATTTTGATGTAACTTTACAGTAATACAGCCTATTTATTAGAATGACGAATAGGGTATTAATTATCAGGATATCGTGTAAATGTATTTGAACACGGACAAAGCCGCGGGTGAACGATAGTCTATCGTGCAAATTTGATATAGAATAAGCTACTTAGATTTTAATCTCAATCAGTAGTATCACAGAAAAGAAATGTAATTGTACTAAAATCAGACTTTATTATTTGATCGAAGTCATTTGATATCCTGTTTAATTTCCAGGTGGTCTCGGCCCGATGAACATCCCCATAATCAGCGACAAGTCCCACTCGATCGCGCGCAACTACGGCATCCTGAACGAGGACACCGGCATTCCCTTCCGCGGGCTGTTCATCATCGACGACAAGCAGAACCTCAGGCAGATCACCGTCAACGACCTGCCTGTAGGACGGTGAGTTATTCCTTGGTATACACCTTTTTTTTTTGCGAAAAGAACGGAAAAGATCAGACGGATCGCCTGATGGGAAGCGATACCGCCGCCCATGGACACTCGCCCAGAGGAGTTACGACTTGCGTTCCCAGTTCTTAATATCCCCAACCCTCCCTTGGGCCTCCGGTAACCTCACACACTCGGCGCAAGCGTTATTTCACGCCGGTTTTCTGTGAGGCAGTGGTATTTAACCGGTCGAGCCGGCTTATTCATGCCGAAGCGTGACTCCCACGTAAATGATTCGATATAATGTAATCGTAAACACAAAGTAAAATTCGACAAAATGAATGTGCCTTTGTATTTGTTTGAATGTGTTAAGTTATGCCTGCAGCTGTCGTGACTCGTGACCAAATGAACGCTCGCCCTGACAACGAACAGGCCTTTTCAAAATGTTATACCTTGTATAGTATAACAGAGGTTCAGAGGTTTTTCGTAGATGGCTAACTCACATTTGCATTCATGTTTATATTGCAACTTTCGCAATAACCTAATATTGACGTGAATAGACCTATACAATAGAATCCCAGAAAACGTTTTAAATCTGTCTATTAATAAATTTAGAAACCTAACCAAGAGCATGTTTTTTTTTTATTATTACTTCAAAAGTTACTGTCCGATTTCGCTCAAAATAATTTTCCTAAAGAGTTCATAGCATGATCTATCAGCATGGAAATTTACAAGTTTGTACCTCTTATAGTTTACAAACGCCACCCACCACCCTGTAAACAACTTGGAGGCCGATTACTCTAAAATGGTTGACTTTGTATAAAAGTCATGTATACAACCTTGCCTTAATTTTGAAATACTTATTCAACGATACCCCACACAATGGGGTAAAATTAAAAAATAACTTTCATCCCCACATGTATGGAGAGCCACTCCTAAACTATAAAATTATTATTTTATGATGCCAATACCGAGATCTATACACAATCTATAACTGTACCAAATTTCATCCATTTATATTCATAATTACAGAAGTTAGAAGCGCGGACAGACAGACAGACGGACGCGAGAGCTAAACTACAAGGGTTCCTTAAGTATAACGGAACCCTAAAAAAGAACGTTTGTATACTAAAGCCTATTGTAGAGACAATTATATTTTAGACGATCGCATACCATGGGAATAGAATGGCCACCTGCAAGGCTACTTCGATGTACTATTGTACTCTTGTTATGTAGTTTTAGTCATAGCATTGTTATATGCCTTTTATATTCTAACCCCCTTACTAATAAAAAGATTTACACAATGGATAACTTAAGCAACGTTGCTGTCTTTAGTCTGTTAAGTGACTTTTCCAACGCATCAGACAAAGACAGCAACTTTGTTTAAGTTATCCGTTGTGTAAATCGTTTTATTAGTAAGAGGGGGTAAAAGAACAATTTTCCATCTTTTTGATAAAAAATGGCCCCATGCTAGTTTATTACGCCGGTTCTTCTCGCTGGGCCCCGAACCCGAACCGAGATAGGCATTACGTATAGCGACGTTCAGAAAGTGTATAATAATACCAACTTTTAATAAATAAATAAATTTAGTTTAGTATCATCATATTTATTTAAATTTTTTAAATTAATATTTACTACTTGAAAAATATATATTTCATGCGACGCACCCATTATAACCTATATTTTTATTACAATTATTCACTTTATCTAAAGCCTCGCTTAATCCTACTAATATTATAAATGTGATAATTTGTGAGGATGGATGGATTACTCTTTCACGCAAAAACTACTGAACGGATTTTGATGAAATTTGGTATGGTAGTAGTTTAGGCTCTTGATTAAAACATAGGCTACTTTTTATCCCGAAAAAGTACAGTATTCCCGCGGGATACCCGATAATATATTTACGCGGGCGGAGCCGCAGGAAACAGCTAGTATCCTATAAATGTAAAAAAATCAAGCATCTATCTTGAAGAATAGAGAAGTTATCTATTTTTGAACTGAAACAGACCGCTATTTTCCATTAGTGCGCTGCCTAGTGACAGAAAAAGAATCTAAAATTCTTATTTACTGTTTTTTATACCACTTACGCCACCAGATGTCTCTTTTTGTGAGTTGGGTCTGCGCCCTAACGGCAGAAAAAAATTCAAAAACCCTCATTGCTTCAATTATTATTCATAGAGGGCATTTAGTTTACTACGTGAAATAGTTTACCCGATAGCATAACAGATGGCCTATTTTACCTACTTAGAATGATATTTTTTCGACATGGCCATATAAGGCGCTTTTGTGTTTCGTTACGACTGTAATTTGGATTGCAAATTACGTTGCAAATAATTCTATGTCTTCGAAAAATATACCGCTATTTTTTTAATCTGGCAAATGGCCCACCAGACATACTATATAGCCAGGATCGACAACTAACCACAAAAGCCTTTTGTTATGACCTCAGTGGTGCCCGATGGACATCCTAAATCTGTCTTGGGACCCGCAACGAAATTAATCACTAGATAGAGGACGAGTAGGAAGTGTTCCAGTTTCCCTCCTCAAGAACAAAGACAGCAAAATCGTAATGACAAGAAAGTCGGAAATACATACCGTTAACGAAAATGTCAAACATTGTTACATTCTAATTTTTTTATTTAAATCTTACAGCTCAGTCGAGGAGACCCTCCGACTGGTGCAAGCCTTCCAGTTCACGGACAAGAACGGCGAGGTGTGCCCGGCCAACTGGAAGCCCGGCTCCAAGACCATTAAGCCCGACACTAAAGGCGCCAAGGAGTACTTCAGCGACGCCAACGGCCAATAAACCGGCGGAGACAATTTCTAGACCTTGACAATATCACTCCGCTAGGCATTCACAGCGTTCACACAACACCTATAAGTAACAACACCTCCTGAAAGTACAATAACATTAATTGTTATTTCACATTGCTCTCGTAGCAGCAATCTTGCCTGATTGTAGGCACGATGACCTTATGTCAACATGTCAGGCAATATTTGCGACAAACGCAAGTGAAAATGGTATTCGTGAGTTGTGAATGCTTAGTGAAACACAATAGAGCGTAGATTTCCAAGAATTTTGTTATCTTGATATTTGTACAGGTTTCTAGAAGGTTATAGAACTAAGTTTGGGTGCGTTCTGGTATATTTGTTGTGTGTGGTATGCGAATCTCAGGTTGTGGCGCATATCGATATCGACGTCAGTATTTTATCTGTTGAATAAACGAGGCTGTAATAAAGTTACTACTACTATGTTGTATTTTTTTTTAATGTACCCTTTATTTGTATCGGCCATCTCAACTTACGGACCGCCGGACCTATTTTATTGGCCCATCTGAAGTTAAAAAAGTAGAGTGTGTGCTAAGACCGCACGCCAGAAGTGAAAACTTCACTGGCAATCTTAATCAATTTACGTATAATATATTATAAACACGTTGATAACACCTCAGAGCGTGACGGACCAGCCTCGCTCACAGCCTACGAAGAAATGCGTGTGCGGTGCTTTCTCGCTCAGGTACACTCGGCGGTCCCGAGATCACACGATCGAGCCTAACCGGACGGATCAGTCTTCAGCCTACGAAAATTACTCTTGAAAAAATTTCTGTGTGTCCCTTGGCAAAGGCCTCCTCCAATTAAGTATTGTCACCTTAGTACAATAGGTAGAAACTACAAACGCGAAATCAACTTCCTAGCGGATCCGTTAACTCTCAGTATACATCGAATATACACAGTGTATATGCGGCTACTTCACCCCAAGTATACACCAAAAAAAATTTTCCAAGTCCCGCAAGCCGAAAAGTCCCGACTTGGTGTACCTACAGGCTACATGTAGCATACACTTGGTTTATACTATGATCACATTAAATAAACATTTAATACAATCATATTAGTTCATTTATAATTTTCATTGTAGTAATAGTAAAATTGGTGTTTGTTGCTTAGTCAATAAATAATAAATAAGCAAATATAATGTTGTTATTGTATATTATATCCACATATTTACAGCGATATTCTAAATTAACATGGAAAAAAAATTTTTTGGTGCTCATCTATTTCGCCTATATTTGGACTTAGAAAAAATTTGTGGTGTATACTCGGTGTAAATTTGTGCTATATGATTCCAATTCACACCGACTATTAAATTAGGTGTATACTTTGGGTATACGAAGTGTTTTTGAAGTAAACACCAAGAATACCTATAATATTCACCCGAATATTATACACTACACTGAGTATACAACGAATTCACACCCAGTATACCCAGTTACATACGGATCCGCTAGGGCTTCATGAAGTATATTAAATGCTGCTTCGAATGCCCTTTATGTAATCATTAACACTTGCTATTAATAATTGTACTTTATTTCTGAAACTTCAGGATGAGGTTTTTTTCGTAGGTTTGTGAAAACTGATGATGTATTCAGTAGCTACTAAATAACCTGTGAAATGAGGAGTGAAGAGTGCATTATTGAGGGCGGGCATTTGATATGTCGGGTCGCAGTGGGGCGAGGCGCGGGCGGGCCGCATCGCTAAAATCCGTTCCAAAGATTGTTGGTTCCATACGTGAAATTCCTCACATGAAATACATTATACAGACCACAGGCCTCAGCTCTTGTATCAAAACAGTCCTGAGATTTGTAAGGACAAACCTTATTATTTATAGCTAATAAAGCTTTGATATAATATCTACCGCCGACTTTTAATTTGACACTTTGAATTTCAACAACTCAAGTTACCTACTATAATATGACGTTCAAAATACTTGGGTCTTGTAAAACTTGTGGTCCATGTATTGACATTCACCATAATATTATTATGTCCAATAAAAAGTAGGTACAACATCGACAAAGTTCCTGCTCGACCGGTTTCATAAATTTGTATTGAACTAGGACGCCTAGTAAAATATTTAAACACAAAGGAAGTGACCGCAACGACTGCAGACGTGGTTGAACTACGTGTTTACACGTAGGTATATTTGCGTGCGCACGATTCAACGGCGATGTTATGCGACTTACATCTTATGCCTGGTCCAGCGGCAACTTTGTCGATAGCACCTCATTTAACATTTTATTTATTTTTAAATTACTAAGAATCCGAGATTGTTTGTAATTTCATTATTTTCATTATTTTAATTCATTCATTACGAAATTTATAACCAAGTCAACCAAAAGCAAGTCACGACATGTCTAGGTTCAATAAAATATCTATTGAAGAATTACGATTTTGGTGTAGGTACCTAGACTGTAGACGGTTAATTATTGTTACTAAATACCTCAGACCAAATAATAAAGTGAAGACAAGGCTTTGCCAAAAAAAAATGAGACCGATTTTTAGGGTTCCGTAATACTCAAGGAACCCTTATAGTTTCGCTCTGTCCGTCTGTTGGTCCGCTCGTGTCGTGTCGTGCTTGGTGTCGTGTGTAGAACGCTAGCAAGGGGTCGCGCTCCGCAAATCGTCATTCGGCACATGTTGCAAATATTTCGTGAGTCACGGCTCACTGCCGCTACGTCATCATGGCACTCATTGCGAATAAGTTGCTGGGGTTCATCCAGAACGTCATCAACACCATGGACGAGGACAGCAGCTTCGTGCAGCTCTGCAAGTCCACCTACACCTACACCGAAGATATTTGCAAGGGCAAGCTGTTGCTGTGTGAAGCGCTCGGCAAGACCGCGCAGACGTAAGACTGCCTTTAAGGCAGCCACAGACGAGAGGCCGATCGTTTCAGTTAGAACTGACGCCTGAACGGATTCGAGCCCATACACGGAAAAAATCGCATCCGACCCAACTGACGTCAGTTCGGCCTGAACGGATTCGAGCACACACACGACACGATTTTGCATCCGTTCAGGCCGAACTAAAGGCAGACCGGACCATGTATGGGCCCCTTTACCCTCACGAAGAAGAGATGGGGGGCGAACGTAGCTTACATGACATGTTGAAGCAGACGGATCCTGAGGACGTACCGGTACGGACCTTTGTCGCTAAGAATCTCCACAAGTTGCCGGTGGTTACTATGGACCACGTCGACGTCTTCAGCCTGCTTACCAAGTTTAACATCAAGAAGGCAAAGCACCATCCGTGATTTGCAAAGTGAATTACTTATTGCAAATAAAAAGTAATAATTATTTATGTAGGTCACCCGACCATCAGTTTGCCTACGGAAACACACGCCGCGGAGCGCAGTTTGACTCGTCGTTGGTCATATGACATGTCAGCGGAATTGGACGGGTCAACAACCGCCGACGCCTCGTCGCTAGCGATCGAGCCGAAGTTGAAGAATTCATCGAATCAGCAGAAAAAGTATGCCAATGTAGCTCCTTACCCCGCTCCCGCGCGGAAATCAAAGGGGGAGATGGACAGCCCCAAGGCCAAGGAGAGCCGGAAGGCTAAATCTTCTCGACCTATCGAGGACAAGAGCAGGAGGTGCTATGAAGAGAGCTTCATTCTTGTGGAGAGAAGAAAAAAGAGAAAGCCCGCCGTCCGGACCATCGCACTCTAGCTCTACGTACCCGAGCTGCGCTTACGGTGCGAGGTACCCGCAACGCAGCTGTACGTGTCCCGCCTGCACTGGTCACTGGTCCATGGAGGTCGAGGACGTAAGCTATATCCGTGAGAAGATCACCTACACTTTGAGGGTTGAGCGTGCAGTCTCGCCACAAGGTGAAATTCATTTCCTTTGTGGTAAGAGTGCCGACACCACTTTTGTTTACCCTCGAGGTGGAGGCGTTCTGGGGTCTAAAAAGGTGAAATGGTAAAATGGTAAAATGGTACATAATTCATCGGATTTCATCATACTCGTAGAAATCATCAATTTTGGCAGTTTTCAATAGAAATGCGTAAAATGGCGCACATAATATGAATTGAAAAAATATATGAAACACCTAAAGTGGCCTTTTTAGACCTGACCGTCGGGTGTATAGTAGTTAACCGAAGGTTCCGGGGAGACCGAAACCTTCGGTAGAACGCCGACGCAGACGTGGTGCAGGCAGATTATGGCCTCCCCCAACGAAGCCCGCACCACGTCCGCGTCGCCGAAAGAGACAATACCCACCTACGCGATAAACTATGTATTTTTTGTGTAGCGCGAGAGTGAATATTACCTATATAATATATTGTACAATTTCTCAATTATATGAGTAATATAATAAATTATAGAATTGTTAATTATAATTACCTACTTAAACGAGCAACGGATCGCCTGATGGTAAGCGATTACCGCCGCCCATGGACACTCGCACCACCAGAGGAGTTATACTTGTAACTCCTCTGGCGCTGACTTCATTCTGGTCCTTAAAGTCCCCAATTCCCCCTTTGGGCCTCCGGTAACCTCACTCACTCGGCGAAATACAACGCAAGCGTTATTTCACGCCGGTTTCTGTGAGGTCATGGTATTTATCCGTTCGAGCCGGCCCATTCGTGCCGAAGCGTGGCTCTCCCACAATTAATTCAAAGAAAACCTATTGCGCGTTGATAGTTACGGAACCCTCCTTAGCCATGTCCTGACATGCTCTTGGTTAGGTATTAATGTAAGTAGGTACATAGTTTTATTGGTCCATGGTATTACCATGGAGCAGTAATTTAAAGCTGGTGTGATCAAGTGTTCTTAGCTATAATATGCTATAATTCATTATCATCAGCTAGGTATATTAGCATGGCTCGGTCGGATCGGGGACTATATTAGCATGACCTAGCCTGAGCAATAGGTACCCATAGATTTATAACGCAAATGCCCAGCTCCATGACCAATTTTGATAATTTAGTTTTTCAAATAATCGTGGAAATTCTTCTGTGAACATTCACAATTATCATGTTCATAGTTGAGACATAACAACGCTAAGCCCTAATACTTATCCATTTTATTATCCTAATATATTGCAGCTTAATTATAGACAAAACATTATATAGGTAAGTTTACAGCATGTTTGTAGTAGGTATAAAATATTTTAATTCTTTGAGCTTACTTTTCAGTAGGTACTCACTATTACAAATTAAAACTATGTGCCGGCCTTACCAAATACCGCCATTATGCTTTTGTTTCAAAGCCACCAATCAGCAAATTGTATTTGTTTTCGTGCGTCTGCGCAATGGACAATTTGTGCTCGAGTGTGTTTACAATTTTATATTATTTTTTTGACAATCGGGCATCGGCCGGCTGCCGGCAATCGGGCTTTTAGAATCGACTTGTGCTTGTCTGTCTACTAATAAAATCTTAAAATCAATTGTTTTATGTACCTACTTACTTACCTACTTTGTTTTACTAAAATAAAAATGGGGTTGAATAAATACAGTGATTATGGAAGTGGATCTTCGTCGGAGTCGGTAAGTTTCTTGAACAAAATAATTATAAAAGTACCGACTAAGTAGATAATGTTGTTTGTAACCATAACTTTATTTGTTACCCATACCTAATATAATTAATAATAAGATGCTCTGTTTTCGAAGTCAAATCTTGACATATTATCGTTATGCGTTTACTATAAATTATAAATAGTTTACAAGTTGTGGTGTTTAAGTGAAATTAAAAAAAAAAGAAATCTAATCATAGCATACTACTAATAACTATCTATTTGTTAGAACCGTCAAACTTGTATCGCAAAAAAACCGTCAAATGATTAAATGAGGACGTTTTTAACAAATAGTTTATAGATAGATAGGTTATTGAAACGGGCCTTAAGGGAGGTTCCGTAACTATCCACGCGTAATATGTTTTTTTCAGATTAGGTATTTCAAATGTTAAAGTTAAGTTCGACTTCGTTCAAAATAATTTTTCTAAAGAGTTTTTAGCATAATCTATCAGCATTGAACCGATTACTTGAAAATTATCGATTTTGTAAAAAAGTCATGTATGAAAAAAATGAGCCTTGATTTTATTTTTAAATACCTATTCAACGATAATATTTTTCATCCCCCCTTCACATGTATGGAGAGCCACCCCTAAAATATAAAAAACTTGAGAGGTGTCAAGGGACACCCGGATGGAACGAAGTTCCTTTCGATTAATTAGTTAAGGAATTGTAATAAGTTTATTTTTTTTTAATTATAAACAAATATAATGTAATATAAACTTAATCAGTAGGCTCAATTTTTGTAATAATTGAGAGAGAGAGAGACAGACAGACATAGAAACACGAGCACGCAGCACGGCTTACAACTATAGCAAGTGTCGTTACAACTTTTAGTCTTAATTTTTTCCGTCTAGCCCCCTTTCGCAACGCGCGAGAAGAAACCTCGTTCCAAAATTATTATTATTTTATGATGTTAAAACCGAGATATAGACAATCTATACAGTATCGGTAAGTAATCTATACATTCTAATAAAAAATAAAACTACTTTACCCATGCGCGACGCGATGAGACGGACGTAAAAGTGCCAATCCCGCTGCGTTATCCAATCAAAAGCGCTATTGTATAAATCTATAAACTAGGTCTACCGACAAATTCACCTCAGAAACCGGGCATAAGTCAATCGAGATCCTATTTTATAACCTGGATCGTGGTAAATAAAATTAGAACTCATCTCATGTCGCGGTCGGCATAAGGCTGGATAATATAATGTATTATGATTAGACATTACTTGAATATAATATGAAAATAATACGGTCGCCGACAAGCCGTTGTAACACTTGTTACTATGGTGGTAAGGTTCACATGTGGTACACTGGCTTGCCGTCTATGTAGCATTGTGCGTTTTCGGTTTTGATGACGATTGACGGGTCAATCAAGGACGTTTAAATAATAGCTATTATTTAAACGTCCTTGGGGTCAGTATTATCGTATCATCAAAACAATAAGTCTATATTGTTTTGATGATACGATGATCTGCAATTGTTTTGTTCTCAATCCACCTTATTAAACAAAATACCCCCATAATAACAAAAATATTTAGCTGTCGGCATAGTTGTATTAAATTAAAAAGAGGCTGTCGGAGTTCTATCGCGACATTCGCGACCACCCATAATCCGCAACATTTCGAAAGCCTTCAATCTCTAACCAGTTTCAGTCTAATAGTCTTCCCCCTTATTACGTTACAGTCAATGTTGCTGTCTTTGTCTGATACTTTTGAAAACTTGACAGACAAGGACAGCAATATTGAATGCTTATCAGTTGTGTAAAGGCAAGAAGGCAAGATTAATAACAAGAGATTGAAAGGTTTTCGAATCTGTTGCGGATTTTGGGTGATCGGTGGTCGTGGATAAATCTCGGAAAGTTGGAAACCACAGTTTTGACTTTTGGTGTTATTTTGCAGTCGTCTCCGTGGGGTCTACAGGACACTTGGGAGGAGTTCCATTCGCGGCTGCAAGATAATGACTTCCTCAGGCCGCGGTCTTCCAGCTTCACAGACCGTGAGTACTTATCATCTGCAACACCTTATAGGTACGGTCGCAAGACCAACTGTTTACCACTTTCGAATTTTTATGACCGCAGTAAAAAGATCGAAATATTGTACTTACCTATACAGCTACAGTACATTCTACTACTATAAATCTCAAAGTTTGTGAAAATGAATGGATGGATGGATGTTTGTTTGTTTGTCTGTTTGTTTGATTGTTTGTCTGTTTGTTTGATTGTTTGTTTGTTTGTTTATTTGTTTGTTTGTTTGTTTGTTTGTTTGTTTGTTTGTTTGTTTGTTTGTTTGTTTGTTACTCTTTCACGCCAACTCTACTGAATGGTGTATGAAACTAGGTAGTATGGTAGTAGTTTAAGCTCTGCATAAACACATGACATGGACTACTTTTTATCTCGAAAAAGTAGCCTTCCCGTGGGATATTGTATCCACGCGGGCGGGGAACCGCGAGCATAAGCTAGTGTTAGTATAATATTATATTATCTCCTATGTTTGTGTGTGACTTGTTGACCAATCAATGTTTGTCTAAACATAGTCAAAGTTACCATAGAAAAAGTAAAGTCACCAATTTGCCATGCAACAAAGAAGTACCTACAAAGACACTTTTATTCGGTAGATTTTATTTCTTTATGTTCAAATTAAATTGGGTTATAAATTTGAACACAATATAACGTAGTATAAATATATTATAGTATTACGTATATAATAGTATTTATGCGCAGTGGACGCGAACAGGAAGCTGGAGGCGAGGATGCAGGACTTCAAGATGAACGGCTTTGACTCCCCGTACGAGCCAGATGAGAAGCCGCAGAATATTAGTGAGTAACAAACGTATATCTATTATCTTTCCTTTTATTTTTGACGTGATAACGTCTTATAAATCTATGGAGCCGGCTGCAGGCACGAAAATTGCCTTTACCTCATTATTATTATTGTTGTTGTTTTTGTTGTTGTTGTTGTTGTTGTTGTTGTTGTTGTTGTTGTTGTTGTTGTTGTTGTTGCTGTTGACGTTGTCACGTTCATCGTCGTATTCCGTCAGTATATCGTCAGTAAACCGACTTTATAGACAACCGGTATGTTTCTTTTGGAATAATAAGACTAAAAGATCAAAAATTCTCTTTTGTTTGTATCTCGTTTCCCTGTTTATTTCTTGATTATATTTAGATAAAGTCGTCAAATTTCTTTGATCCAATGCATATTGGACCAAGATATTTGATAATACCAACGTAGGTGGTTACCTCTGCTCATCCACCCACCCACAACACTAGAAAAGTTAGACGCTACCGTGTAGTGTCACAGAATAGATAATAGTACAAGGTAGTAGTGTGAGATTCTCATCAAAAGCTCAAGCGTTATTTCACGCTGGTTTTCCTTGAGGCCGTGCTACTTGACCAAGCGAACCGGCCCAGTTGAGCCGAAACCAGGACGGTTAAAGACTTTGCCCTCACCCATTGTCCCACTGTTATTCTTACGCACTAGTCGAATCAGCAGTCGAACAATTACTTGTCTCCAGTTACTTAACTATCACACAAAATTAATACCATTTACTAGAAATTTTTAAATTTACTTATTAAAAAGATACTTCTACTCCCTGGAAGAATCCTACTTAATATTATAAATGTGAATGTAAGTATGTTTGTTACGCTTTCACGCGAAAACTACTGAACGGATTTTAATGAAATTTGGTATGGTAATAGCTTGAGCTCTGGCTTAAAACATAGGCTACTTTTTATCCCGCAAAAGTACAGTGTTCCCTCGGGATACTCGGTAGTATATTTATGCGGGCAGAGCCGCGGGAAACAGCTAGTATTTTTATAAATAGTAGTAAGCAAAGTTGCAAAGCAAATAAAAAATGTTCTTAAAATATATTATTATTATTTTATATTACATAAAACATTCTTAATTATACTTAATATTATATTACTACATATAAAAAAACCATTAAGTATAAATATTTATATACCAAAGACCAAGACCAAAAAAATATTGCAGTTCAAAAAGCAAACGCCTGCACAAGGCATTAAGTTGTATGATCAAAATTATTATGAACACTGCTTGATTGCTAATAAAGTCTTTGAATGTTTGAATCACTAGTGTTCGGCGGCCTGGGGCCGTCGTATCTCCGCCAGAAGTCGTGGCCGGCGCCCGAAGTGACCCCTGCGCAGGCGCTGCCAAGAGTAAACTGGACAGCATTGCGGCAGCCGCCCATTGAAGGTAACCTAGTCTATAGGTAATCTATATTGAATTTAGAAATAAAGATATTAAATAATTACTGTTATCTGCGACTTCGTTAAATTAATTATCTACTTAAAACGAGCGGATCCGACAGACGTTGTCCTGCCGGGTTGATTTGTGAATCTAAACCATCCAGGGCAGGGCGCCACCCAAACGCACACAATAAAATTCATTCAAATCGGTCCAGCCGCATAGGAGGAGTATATAATTATATATAACTCCTCGAAATTATATGGACACATAGTAATTTTGAACTTTTTCTTAAGTAACACAAGCATATGCTACCAAAAAATAAGCTTTGCACCGCACTATACCCTGGATCCAAAAGTACTGAACAGAACTCCTCAGTCTAACGTTACGCGTTTGGAAATTTCAGCATTTTGAAATAACTGCAAGCATATAATATAATGTAAGCATATAAACAAATATATAAACACTATGTAACTCACAGTAATCATCATCATCATCTTATTTACAATACCCAATGGAAGCTTGGCGCGTATTCAATTATACATTTGCATTTTTAAACGTTCTTAAAATGTATTAATAATAATTTAACAAATATCAGTAAAAAGAAAAAAAAATTAAAAAAAAAAAATTACCGACTTCCAAAGTAAAAATTTATACGTGAGCTCTATAGAATAATGATTTATCAGGATGTTGTATGGACTGGTACCGACTTAAAATAATGAAGATTGTGTAGAGAAGTAGTTAAAAAAGTTTTTGTCTAAAATCCGAATTCAAAAGGGGAATTATTTTGATAAAAAATATTATTTTAATATATTTTTGTGTATTTTTACTTTGGAAGTCGGTTTAATTTTATGTTTTTAAAATAAATGTAATGTAATATTATTTTTATAACATTATTAATAAGTATTCAAAACATGAGGGTTTTACAAACTACATTATATAATAAATCGTACTTCTTTTACTGGCTAATTTAAACTTAAGATACTTATAATTTATACAAATCTATTAATTTCTCGGTATAGGGCATTATATTTATCATATGGTAAACATCGAGATCTTTAATTTTACCTACTATTTATTTGGCTACTACATTTTACTTCGTTGCCACTAAAGGACACACATTTTCCGTGATAAAAAGAAGTCTTATCACTTATCACTACAAAAACGCAGATATTTGCCCCAAATGGAGAAAATTATAATACTAGTTTTTGCTATTACATTTCACTAGGCGCAACAACAAAAAGTTGTTTTTTTTTCACATTCGCCACATACTCTCAAAGCGAACTTCTTTAATTATTATTATTTATTCAGTATAATCAAGGAAATACATTGTTTTTTATTTATTTTTATGATACGAGCAATGGCAAGCGATTTCCGCCGCCGACGCCCATGGACACTCGCACCACCAGAGGAGTTACTTGAGTTCCTGGTCCTTAAAATCCCCAACCCCCCTTGGGTCAATTATACAATGGAATAATTATTGCAATTATATGAAAGTTCCAGAAACGGATCTTCCTAAAGCAACAATGCCAGACTCCTGGGACACAATAACGGAAAACCAGATGAACGTGTTGAAGACCTTGCCGAACGGAGTTCTGTATGGCTTGCTGAAGCAGATCGAGCAACACCAGATGTCTGCCAACCCGAAGAAAGTGGAGCAGGTTAGTTCTGTACAAATTGACTTACTTCTTCATTACCATAATATGTACATCAGGTAGAGTGTTCTAGGAAGATCGACATGTGACATACCGCGAAATTCAGGCAACTTTAGACATTGGCATGAGTCAAATACAAATAATCTTGCATGAACAATTAGGTGTAAAAAAGTTGTTTTCCCGATGGATACCGCATTTGCTCTGTGAAGAGCAAAAAGCGGCTCGCGTTACTTGGTGCGTCAGAACTCTCTCTCTCTCAAAGATTGCACGCAGGATCCTCAAATGCTGTATACAACATCGTATCAGGTGACGAATCCTGAATATATGCGTACGAACCCGAAACAAAAAACCAGTCACGAGTTTGGGTGTTCGAAAATGAGTTAAAGCCAACAAAAAAAATGGTGGCCACGTTTGTCTCCAAAACCGGCCATGTTGCGACTATTCCTCTTGAGGGACAAAGAACGGTTAATGCAGAATGGTATGCTAACATTTGTGGCAAACAGGTCGTTTCTGAACTCCGTAAAGAGAACCGCCGCATCATCCTCCATCACGACAATGCGAGTTCTCACACCGCGCACAGAACAAAAGAGTTTTTAGAGTAAGAAATCATAGAATTATTAGACCATCCGCCGTATAGCCCCGACCTAAGCCCTAATGATTTCTATACTTTCCCTAAAATAAAGAATAAATTGCGTGGTCAGAGATTTTCATCATCTGAAGAAACTGTGGACGCCTACAAAACGGCCATTTTGGAGACCCCAACTTCCGAATGGAATGGTTGCTTCAATTATTGGTTCCATCGTATGGAAAAATGTGTTTAATTTTCGCGGAAAATATTTTGAAAAGCAATAAATACATTTTTAAATAGTAATTAATGTTGTGCCACTTCCTTGATTCCCGAAATTTTCAGTGCCGCCCTCGTAAAATAATATAAGTATTTTTTCGTTTTGTTAGAACTGCACAATTGCTTAACTTTTTTCAATTACGATTACACATTTATTGTAATAATGACCGATACGAGTAATTTTACGATTTGCTTTCACTAATAAACCATTATAAACATAATAAACAATTTCTGATCGAAAGAACTGAACGTCGTTACAATATTGCGTCAGTTAACCCTTTTTCTTTTCAAACACTAGGGATGTTACTCTAAAAATCGAAAGCTAATAAGTAGAATCGAATGCAATGATTACTTGTGAAGAAATATCACCATAAATTAATAACCACGTTGTGATTATAATAAAACATAATTATATTTATTATTCATTTAAGTAACTATAAAAATACATAAAATAAAATAATTAAATTATGTACTTGTCTTATTTTGTTCCTTAAATTTACGAAAGAAAAAATAATAATGGGACAGGGATTCGCCTGATGATTTTTAAAATTCACATATGTTTAAAGTCCGTATCGACTCATTCACTTTAATCGATGTTTTTAAGCCTCACTGTGAAGATAAAACTGACAGACGTCAAATGTTACCTAATAAAATGACTCTACTGTAATACTCAAAACAAAACATGCACGCGCCGAACGTTGTTCGGTATCACGTGAATCTCCCGAACCTTCGGCAGGAAGGTGTTACGAATCATGGCTGTCAATACAACCGGACGCAATTTATTAAAAATGGGTCAAAATTAGCGACATGCGAAATACTAACTACATAAGCGAAATCATTATATCCGACTTAGATATAAAAAGTTTAATATGAAAACCAAACATAGCTGTGTAAGTACTTCATAATAAGCGGTTGGTCAATATAGGGGGAGTCATAATAAAGAATTATACTGTATAGACTCAAACGACTTGGTGTAACAAACATTTTCAGGTGGAGTGCCGCTTCTGTAAGAACAACGGCGAGCGCGCGTCGTTCTACCGCAGCCACGTGCTGCGCGCGCGCGGACGCGTCATGTGCCCCGTGCTGCGCGCGTTCGTGTGCCGGCGGTGTGGCGCGCACGGCGACACCGCGCACACCCTCAAGTACTGCCCGCTGGCCACCGCTGACGGTGAGTGTATAATATAACATTAATAGTTGACGTAGTAGAGGAATTGCTTACGTTATTCTGCCATCTAACTCGTCGGTATAAAGTATATATTTACAAGCTAGAATAGCTTAGACAAACCGAATATACACAAAAAAGATATTAAAATCGTTCAAGCGGTTTTGGAGGAGTTTGGTTACGGACACTGTGACTCGAGAGTGTATCTTATTACACGTCCTTTACGTCTTTTATGACAGGATTCGATCAGTGATCATAATGTGAGTGAAAATGGCATTTAAGTGTGCCTAGCTCGGGGATACACAGTGAGCCAAAAGTCTAGTCTAAAATGATATGTTTATGGTTAGTGTTCTTCAAAAATACCTCCTACATATTTTGTCGGTTATGAAATAATTATTGACTATTTATTTCATCTGAATTAGACGACCTCTGTGCCTCAGTGGTGAAGCGCGGTAGTGCTCAAGCCGGAGTCGCGAGTTCGAATCCCGCCGATGGAACAAAAAGTTTTTCTGTGTTCCTGGGTCATAGATTAAATATGTGTATAATATATTAAAAATCTTAAATATATGTATAATAAAAATAAATTGATGTGGTGTAAAGCGTCCATAGATATTATTATTTGTTGCAGAGCGCAAGCAATCTACAGCGATCATGCACAGTGTTCGCATGGCCTCCGGCAAGCGTCGCCAGTCTGCGCCGATCGACCTCGTAGACGACTATATGGTGCTTCACCCTAATTTTCCCCATGGCGCTTCGCCCCAGATGACTTCCCACGACTATGCCCCTCTCGACCCAATCTGGGAGGCGCTGGAGAGGAAGCTAATGCTTTAGTTCTAAAAAAATACAGTCATTTTCGCTTGTCTGTCCCGTTGCCAATACTATAAACTAATTTAATCACACGACATTTTTGATTCAAATTTACAAAGCAAAATATAAAAGATCAAATCGTACTTCGGATTTAAAAACAGCTGACTAGCTAATGTTGTGACATCTTGCGTGAAAAGGAACATATAATTGTGATTCTTGTTGATTTTACTCATGGCGAGTATTGTATTATTAATTTAAGGTTTTGACTATTTATAATGGAAATTATGTTCGTGACTATAGTTATTTTATATGATTTTCTAGCTTTTTATATAGACTTCGTGTAGCGAATAGATTTTTGTATCGATTTTAAATTTAGACTTGGAATCGAATATACATGTTTTTATATAATAATAATATACAGTTTACAATATATATTTTACAACACAGGGGAGTGGCATTTCCGTGGACAATGTTGATGCATTGCCACCAAAAATGAACTTATCCATTTTCAAATAAACTGAAACAAAATGACAAACTGTTTACATCAGCTATGCATTATAGAAAATAAATTACAATAGTGGTTATTGGAATATTTATTTTCTGTTATTGTACATTTTATTCAGTGATTTCAATTAAAGAAGCTAGATGTCGTTTTTACTTTTATATGTAGAATTATTATGTTCTTTATTATTATTTTCTTATTATTTTGAGTTCTAATATTGACTATTAGAAAGTTATCGATTGTTATAAACGAAGATTTTTTTTTTTTTTTTGTTTCTCAATGACTAATATGTTTGACATTTCATATTATGGTGTTGGTGTCTTTTGGGATCAATAAATAATATTTGAATTTCCTTGTTTCATTGCTTCAGTAATCAGAATTTTTTTTCACATAGGTAAAGGCCCGATTTCTGAAGATTTTACATAAACTCTAATTGAAGCATATTCCTTTCACAAACCTTATCCCTACTTATTAAATTCCTTTTTTTCGCATTTATAATATTAGTAAGGAATACTAATATTATAAATGCGAAAACGTATCTCTTGTCGTGTGTGTAACCTAAACCACTGTATGTATATGAACTTGATACAGATTAGACGCGACCGACGGGAAGACATAGGCTACTTATAATCGCGGAAAAAGTACGCTTTAAGGGCGACACGGATTTTTACGCAACGTTGACATGTAGAATAAAATTTTGTTCCTGTTTTCGACGTTGGATGGTTATTTTTACTTTTTTTAGCATGTTTTAAAAACTACGTTAGCGATAATGTTTCCACATTTTGTGTCATGTAATTTTTTACGATGGTATTAATTACCATGTCCCACTATCGCCATCTAGCGAAAGCGAAGGATACTGCTGAAAAACAGCCCAATAATATTATTTTGTTTCGAATACGAACCAATACAGAGTATGTATTAACTCTGTGGCTTTGAATTCTAAAAATTTTTGAATTGTTTTTTTTATAGGTATGTTAAATTCTAGAATTTTCAATGTAGTTTTTCTTCAAGCTACCCACAATTTTTTTGTAGTAACGCTGATTTCAATACGCATTGTTATTAATTGATTTGAAAATCATGCTTGAACTAGATTGTTACATATTGTGATATTTTGGTGTTGAGTTTATTTTATTAATTTAGTTTATTAATTTGTTCAGAGTTCGCGACATCTGTGTGGTGTTACTCGATAACATTTTGAACACGGGGGTATCGTTCAAATTTTGTTATCTAATCCACGATTTATGATATGATTGAAATGTACGGTGTGCCATTTCGTCGTGGTAGGTAAGTTGTAATTGTTAATATTCAGGGACTTTAAGTAGATTACTTCTGGAGGGACAACCTATAAGTAGTCATTCTCGCTAACAAGTCAGTGAATCATATGTACATACGGAAAAAAAAATTACATACATACATCGTTAAAATGGCTTACTTTAATTGGTGTGAACATGGCTAATGCGTAATTATATTTTGATATCATAAGTAGGTACGCATGATTCACTGGCCTCTTAACGTGAATAGTATACCACTTATCTTTGGTCTGGAGTAATATCAAATATCGGTGAGTGAAGTTCATTGTTGCATCATCCGACATTAATGCAATTTTCAGCTCTGAATTAGGAATATTACGCATAATTAAAAATTATTTCGATCCCGACGCGACGGATAATACTTATCGTCGTGTTTACTTATGTATTCGAATTTCGAATATCTTTGCGTTGCATTACAGTAGCGCCTCTAACGGAAAAGTTTGGCATTAATATTTATAATTCAGAGCTGAACATCTTACTAGGAGTTTTGCCGGGGAGTTCAATGGGTGACGTTGTTGAATTCGTATTTCCTCATAAATTTGTGTTATTTCGGTTCTTAAAAAGGCGGGAAATAGAACTTTCGTTTCAATTTTCAACACCGTATTTCTATATTGTTAAGTCTAAAGTCTAGTCAAAGTCCAAATATATAGTCAGTACAGTCCATGAGTCATGTCAGTAGATTCAGTAAAGCGGTAGAAGCTTTACGTACTTAGTTAATGTGTAATATTCTACCAATATTACACATTAACTTGACACTGGCAAATGGTTATAAGCCGATGCCATATATATAAATAAATAAAAAATCATCTAACAAACAAACAATCAAATCTTTTCTCTTCATTAAATTAGTAATATGGCATGGCATATCTGGAAAATTTTTAACTAATACATATTACTTGTTTATTTCAATTTTTTTACTTTTTTTTTGCTTTGTTTCAGATGAGGGCAAGCTGTCAAAATGGTAAATTGAAAACACTTTTTCATACTTGGTAACACTAGCAACTAAAGCGCTAACTTTTTTTTTTTTTTTTTTTACGTCGGGAAATGCTTTATTGCATCCCCGGAAGCACTGGGGAAGGGCCACCGGGGTATGTGGGACTCACCCGAGCGAATATGGTATCGCTCGGGGTTACCTCACTAAAACCCGACGGTGTTCCTTCTCATCCGCTATTGACGAAGCCACGGGAACTATTTCTATGACCTCCGCGACTCCGCCAGCGAGCGCCTGCCAGGTGCAGACCCTACTCTAGGGCTCTTAGGGGCCCAGCACTCCTACGATGCGATGCGCGAGAACACAGCGCGCATCGCAGCCAAACTCGAGGACTCGCTTCGTGGGCGGCAGCTTCCCCGCGCCACCGCCCCGGGGTCCTCTGCTAGGGCGGAATGTCATGGCCATTCCTGGCCCTTGGTCTCCGCCTTTGCCTTCTCGGGGGGTCGAGCGCCTCCAATTCTCTCCTGCGCTCGGCCTCCTCTTTCGCGGACATAACGCATTCTGCGAATGTCGCGACTGCTCTCCAAGAGTCCTCACTGCTCAGCATCATAGGAAAGATTGCTGGCAGCGAGATGTCCGGTCCGATGGCGTCTTGTAACGCCGCCCTCTGTACACTCCATGCGGGACAGGCCAGCAGAGTGTGCTGCGCAGTGTCCCGGTCGTCACTACAGTGATGGCAAGCGGTGGACTGCTCGCGCTTGACAATGTCGCACAGGTACTGACCGAAGCAACCGTGCCCGGTCAGTACCTGTGTGAGGCGGAAGGTGAGCACGCCTTTTCCCCTCTTCGTCCATTCCCGAATGACGGGACGGATGGCCGTTAGCAAGTCCACGCTTACCCGTGGATCCTCCAGCCTTTCGATCCATGTGTCAAGCGCACGCTCTGTTGCGCTGTTTCTCCACCCCCGGACGATGTCAAGAGGTGGGTTGTTGCCGTTAAGTTCCCGGCGTTCAGCTTGGCAGCGCTAGTAGACTGAAGCTAGGGACTCGGCTTCTATGTCCCATGGTATGCTACCGGCGAGCGCGCACGCCGCATCCCTGGATACGGTGCGGTATCCGCGCACCGCCCGGATAGCCATTATTCTTTGAAACCTGCCGAGGACTTGTCGGTTCTCAGGCAACAAATTCTCCGTCCAGATCGGTGCACCGTACATTACCATAGACTGGATTACGCCCAGGTAAAGACGGCGACAACCGAGGCTCGGACCCCCAAGATTCGGGAGGAGCCCTGCCAATGCTCCAGCAGTCTTGGTAACCTTCTCCGAAAGGCGGGCGAAGTGGGCCTTGAAGCTCCAGCGACTGTCCAACACCAGGCCGAGGTACGTCATTGATGGTTTGACGCCGATTCGACTTCCGCCCACTACGATGCTCATGCCAGTTGGTGGTGCATTCCTCGGCCCGTGGAAAACGATGGCCTCTGACTTGTCGATAGCCACAGTGAGGCCCACCACACGAATCCGGTGCACTATCTGCGCTACCGCAGCTGTTGCACGGATTATTTCCTCTCTGTGGGTCTGTGCACGCGCGACGGCCAAAGTGTCGTCGGCGTAACATATTGCGTCTACTCCGGGAAGAAAGGCACCACGGAGCACACAATCATACCCGATATCCCACAAGAGCGGTCCAAGGGCCGACCCCTGCGGGACACCACACTCAACCTCCTGTCGCTCTACTCCCTCCCGTGTCGGGTATTGCACCGATCGGGCGGAGAGGTAATCACGGATGACCCTGCAAAGATATTTGGGTACTCCGTGGTACCTGAGTGCCTCATTGATGGTTTCCCAGGGCAGGGAGTTGAAGGCGTTAGAGATGTCTAATGACACCGCCAACACTACCCCACCCCGGGCTGTCGCGTCCTTTATAGTGTCACGCAGATGCGCAATCGCAGTTATAGTCGATCGGCCTGCACGAAACCCATATTGGTTATTGCTAAGATTGGGCCCGACGCGATCTAGATGTTGCGTGATACGCACCACAATAACCCTCTCTAGCAATTTACATGCCTCGTCCAATAGGACGATGGGCCTGTATGCCGACGGCTGATCTGCTGGCCGCCCATTTTTCCGCAGGAGCACCAGCTTGCCCGTTTTCCAGCGACGAGGTACTCTGCCCTGGACCAGACATCTGGTCAAGACGGCGAGTACCCGTGACTCCATTTCTTCCATGGCCAAGACCCACGCGCGCCCAGGCACGCCATCAAGGCCAGTGGCCGTATTCTTAAGACCCATCTTGTACACGGCGACTCTTAGCTCTGTGGATGTCACAGGCGGCACCTCCTCCTCTTCCTGTTCTGGCTCCTCTGTGCGCGGGGCCATTGTTGGCGGGGTCCAGTCAGGCCTGGACGGGAATAGGGCCGACAAGATGGTTTGGCGCAACTCAGGTTCGAGATTCTGGGTGAGAGGTGGGGCTGCAGGGCGAAGCTTTTGCCTCACCCATTTATACGGCCTGCCCCATGGATCCCGCTCCAGAGTTGCGAGCCACTTTTCCCACGCTTCGGCTTTCGCACTTCTTATGCCGTCACTGAGTGCGATGCGCGCCGCACGATAATCGGCGTAGAGAGCTTCCTCTTCTTCTGAGCTCCTGTTCTGTCTCCGACGATATCTTGCGTAGCGGCGTCGAGTAGACGCGCAATCGCCCCGGAGCTGTTTTATTTCAGGACGCCACCAGTGAGTTCGGCGCCGGGGCTCGAAAGGTCCGACCCTCGGCATCGCCGCGTCGCACACACCAACCATTGCCTCATTGAGCCATTCTGCAGCCTCGTCTACTTCACCTTCCGCTGGAAGCGGCGCCCAAGACGCCACGATCGCGGCTTCCAACAGAGCTTCCTTGTCTAGACCTTTTAGCGACCACCTTGGGCCTATGTCTGCTGTAGAAGCGCGACCACAACCGCCGATAACGCGGGCGGGGATGTCAAAGCGGACATATCGGTGGTCAGATAATGTTTCCACCTGTTCTTGCACACGCCAGTTGCCAACTCGACGCGCAATAGTTGGACTGGCAAACGTTATGTCCACTATTAACTTCCCTCTTTGACGCACGCAAGTTCCAACATTTCCGCGATTCAACAAGACGAGACCGGTTGTCGTCATCCAATCAGAGACTGCTCGCCCTCTGGCATCTGTTGCCGGTGACCCCCAAAGCGTAGATTTTGCGTTGAAGTCCCCGGCGACAACAACCGGTTGGGACAGTCCGCCTATGAGGGCGGTGAGACACGTAAGAAGAGCCTCGAAGTCAACCAGCGGTTTATTCGGCGAGAAATATACTCCCACCACCCTCAATGACTCCAGACTAACTGCCACAAAGCCATGGCCCTTGACCGCGCTACAACTGGAAGATAACACGACCTTGGGACCGATTACCACCGCAACGGAAGACTCAACGTCGTCGAACCAATCCGTTCGAGATGGCACCCGATACGGTTCGGCCACTACTGCCACGTCTATGGACCACTGCGCCATGGTGAGTGACATAAGGTCTTGTGCCCGGGCGCAGTGGTTTAGATTGCATTGTAGGAAACGGGTTTGGGCCATTATTGTTGCGTTTCCATCTCTACCGCCTGCTCCGCTCCAGAGGCAGCCGCAGATATTGTCGCGGGCTTCTGGGGTTCTTTGCTCTTTTTAGAGCTTGTCTTCTTTTTAGGAGCAGGCTTCCCACAGGTAGGGCTACCTACGCGGTGGTCTGCCGGTTTCCCATTCGATGCGCATAATGTGCAGTGAGGCGCGTTTTGACATAGCGCTGATGTGTGACCCGGCTGGACGCAGCGGAAGCAGAGTCCGCTGCGATCAGCTTCACATTGGCATTTTGTCCGCGTGTGGCCAGACTCCGGACACCGGAAGCACCTCATGGGGCGCGCGGATAATAAGGACACTCGCACCACAGTCCAGCCGACGTAGACCTTCGTGTTGGGTGCCATTATGCTCTTGGCGGCCTCTACCGGGCACTTTAGCCAGGCCGTGCCGCGGCCGCTTCGATCTCGGCGGATTACTCCGACCTTTATGTCGCCGACTGGGCAATGCCGGTTCTGGCGATAGCCTCTGCAATTTCTGTTGCATCGGCAGAATCGTCCAGGCCGGACATGCGCAGTTCGGCGCATTTCTGGGGCCGAGAGACATGAACGTTCTCTTCCCCTAGAACCTCTCTTAGTTTGCCAGCTAGGGCATCCGCTTTTTCTTTGCGGGCGTCACCTGAGATCTCGTATATGCGGGCCCCAGTGACAGCCAGCCTGTATTTTACGGCCGGGATCTCTAAGGCAGCAAGATCGATGTGCCGCTTTGCCTGCTCCATTACACTTTTGTAGGTAACTCCACGCTCCTCAGCCCCAGGTTGTAGGTTTAAGACTACAGCTGCAGTCTTGGGGGCACGTAGTTTCCTACCCTTCCTCTTCTTTTTCTTATTTGAAGCTTTGTCCTTCTTTTTCTCTTCTTCGCTCCTCTGCGCCTTTCCCTTCTTCTTTACGACTCTTGTCCATTCTTGTGTTCAAATTGGCTCCGTCACCGCCACCGCTTCGGAAGCTTCGCGTCTTGTACTCGCCGCCTCCTCAGCAGCAGCGCTCTGACGGGGCTTTTTCTTTTTCTTCTGAGCCGGACCCGGATTGGTCGGTGGCATTAATGTAGTAACCACCGGTTCCGGTTCAACTCGCTTCTTCTCTGTTCGCGTCGGCCCTGCAGTTAGCGCAGATGTCGTCGCACCCTCTTTCCTTCTATCTGTCGCGAGGGGTGGGCGTATGCGGGGCTCCGGTAATAGCCGGGCTTCCAGACACTCATGTCGGGCGTCCAATCTTGCACTCGATATAGATATCGCCTCTTGCACAGCTCGCTGCAGAAGCTCTTCCACGTTCAGCTCACGTGTGGCGGAAGCTGTCTGTGGTTGGGCTATCTGCGGTCGAGCATTGGCGAGCTCACGCTTTACGTCAGCGAGTTCAGCTCTTAACTCGGAGAGTTCTTTTGAGAGGCGTGCGTTCACAGCCTCCAACGCCCTAGTCTCTTCTGATTTTGTCCGGCCTAGCAACATCGCACACGCTTCTTGGATTGAGCTCGTTGCCGTATTCAGAGCCTTGACATATGGTCCACTCAGATTTTTTGAGGTTTTGGCCACTTTAGTAATGGTGGCCAGGCTATCAGTTATTGTTGCGCCCAAGCTACTTGTTGTTTTTGGGTCTTCCATCGCGTCCGAGTAATCAGAATTTTCAGACAGCAGCCCTGATATACGTGGCCGCCGTATCTTCCGTGTCGTCTCCGTGATCTGCTGCTCAGCTTCGGCAACCTCGAGCTCTTGTATCGCAGCCGTCTTTTGCCTAATGGCCTCTGCCAATCCTACGTATTCGCCCGTTGTGGGCGGTCTACCTCGGCCGCGCTTGCTATTGGTCGCGCTATCGTTGTCTGAGCCTGACTTATTCTTTAGGTATTGGCCAGGTCGTTTTCGCAGACGTTTCTCTTTAGTCGTTGCCGACACCTGAGAAACCGTGGTATCATTTCCACTCTCTTCCGATCCTTGAAAGAACCGGCTCTGTATCTGCTCAGGTGGCGCGGGCGTTGCCACTCGCGATCTACACTCATTTTCTCCTTTTTTCGTCAAATCCATTTCGCTATGTCTATCGGTATCCATTTTCTCACTAAAGTAGTCATCGACTTTCTTCCTATTTAGAGCAACTTGAGCCCCCCCCGTATACATGGGGCGACCCCCCGCCGAAGCGGGGGTGTGGGATTCCCCAATACTGGGACCCACCCGGGGAGTATTTTTTCCATTGCCTGTATCCATATTTGGTCATTCAGGGGGTGACGCCGCCCCACGTTCTCACTGCGTGGCCACCTGCCCGCCATGCACCCCATCACCGGACGTCACTCAGTTTAGGGTTAGGGACCCACGGGTCCATCCATCGCACAAACATTCAAACAATTTCTCACACAAACATACAAAACGGTAGAGAAGACGTAACAAAACAAGAAAGATAGTAAAAGAAAAGACGGTGAAAAATAGAGAAAACAAAACAAAGAACAAAGGAAGAGCAATCTATAAAAAGATGGTGAAAAGACAGTGAAAGAAAGACCGGCGGAGTGGCTCACTCCGTGTAAAAGGCGGAGTGGCGCACCCAGGTGTTGCCCAGGGACACCAACGTGGAGCAACCGGTATCGCCCCCAACTAAAGCGCTACCTGGATTTACTGGTACCTATACCCGTACATTATCAACGATAATCCAAAGTATTAAGATCTGACATGACTACAATTTATAAAAAACATTGAAATTTTTTCACAGTGCCTGTGTTTTAATTCATCTTTGTTTCCACTTAAGCCATTTTCAACTTTAATAAAAAGGCGTTAAATTCGAATTACTTCACTCGGTGCTCACTATTAAGTTTTATGAAGCTATGAAGCGAGTATTTTGAGCATCTAGGTTGCGATCCGGTCGAATTCGGTATGTGTGCCGCGGAAGGAGGCTAGAGGGGCGCGGGGCAGGTGAAAAAAGGGGGGTGAGTAGCCGAATTTGCTGATGCGTAGGCGCAGTGGTTTTGTCGCGGGTCGAATTGTTATGCCAGTATGGGTCAGAATTCTGTGAGTACCTAGAATCTAGATGGAGAGTACTGAGTAGGTACCTAATAGGTATTTAACGCTTGAGCAACGAAGCTGCACCTGGTCCTCACAGTGGCCATAGACCATTTAACGCTGTTCGTATACTATCAGGGAATCTAATTAGCTAAATCTAAGCAGATAGAGTGTTCTCATAATTTATTTATATTAAAGTTAATGAAAGCTTGCAGTCACAATACCAATTTGACGGCCTCTGCGGCTCAGTGGTAAGCGCTTTGGCGCAAGGAACAAAAAGTGTTGTGTTCCTGCGTCATGGATGTTTATTAAAGACGTGTATCATATTCATATAATAAAAAACTGAAACATAAGTATAGTATAAAAGTATTAAATATATGTATTTCTGTTGGTAGTGTGGTCTGTGGTCTGTTACCCGTAACCCTAGTTCTTCGATAACTTACCACATGACCAGATTGACGTGGTGTTAAAGCGTCCATAGATATTATAATTCTCAATGACTTGTCAATTTGATATCATAATAAATAATAAGTCACACACAAATTATACAACACACAGCCTGCTCATGATTAAAAACTTGAATACTTGATAGTATAATTTTTTTTTGTTTTAGGGCCTGTTCCACGACTCTAGTGATAAGTGTCAGATAACTTAATGGCATGTTTTGTCTCTGTCGCTCACTATAAAGTAAGGAGCGACAAGACTTTCGGATAAGCTGTCCGACACTTATTAGGCGATTGTGAAACAGACCCTTAATGTAAATTTCTAATACTGTGTATGCTCCAAAACTACTGGACCTATTTTAATGAAATTTAGCACAGATATAGAGTAGACCACGGGGATGGACATAGGCTACTTTTTATCGCGGGAAACATCTAGTCGTATATATTTTGGTCAAGCCCGCAGTCGAATGTTACATGTCTAGCATAATGCAGTTGCGAAAAGGATAGTAGGCGTAGTAGGTACATAATAATTAGTAAGTACTATTAGCTCCACGGTCAATTAGAGTAATATTATTACAGATGTTAAACAGCGCGGCGGTAGACAATAGCTCCACGGCATGCCCACTCTACAGTCGGCAGGCCAGCGGTGGGCGGCATTAGCGTTTGACCTGGAAACTGTCTGTTGTATGATATGAACATGCCGATATGAATATGAGCATGCTCATAATACAGGGTCACATTTAATTGTCATAGGCCAAGTGTGAGTGAAGGCATTGGCATTGAAGGCCGTAAGGGTAAAAAAAAGGAATAAAAAACAGCTGTAAGCTGTTTCGTCTCGTAGTGGACGAAATGGAATTTTCAAAAGGAACAGATATATTCTGAATTTTTACAAAGGTACGAGGGCGGGTCAATAAGTCCGTGACTTTTGGAATAAAACACAGATTTTTTGATAAATAAATCATTTTATTTTTCAACGTAGTCCCCCTTGAGCTCTATACACTTTGTCCAACACTTCTCCAATTTTTTTATCCCTTCCAAAAAATATGATTTGTCGAGGTCCTCAAAATAAGCCTTTGTTTGCGAGATGACTTCATCATTGGAGTCAAATCTTTTTCCACCGAGCCATTTTTTCAGGTTTGGGAACAAGAAGTAGTCACTCGGAGCCAAATCTGGAGAATAGGGTGGATGTGGGAGCAATTCATAGCTCAATTCATGGATTTTTGCCATGGCAACTGCACAAGTGTGCACCCTTGCATTGTCTTGGTGAAAAAGAACTTTTTTCTTGGCCAAATGAGGTCGGTTTTTTTTCAAATCCTCATTGAAGCGGTCCAATAAGTTGGCATAATATTCCCCATTAATTGTTCTTCCCTTTTGAAGATAGTCAATGTGGATTATCCCACGTGCATCCCAAAAAACAGTCGCCATAACTTTATTGGCTGACAAACCCACCTTGGCCTTCTTTGGCGCCGATTCACCCTTAGAAACCCACTGTTTTGACTGTTGTTTGGTCTCTGGTGTGTTGTGATGGATCCATGTTTCGTCCACGGTTACAAAACGGCGCAAAAACTCCTCCATATTGTGATTAAACAACGCCAAACCTTCCTGTGAAGTTGTTACACGATTGCGTTTGTGGTCGACTTGCGGAAAGCTTTCTCATGCCCAAGTGATCATTCAAAATTGAAACCACTGAGCCATGCGAGATGCCTATGGCTTCCACAATCTCTTGCACTTTCAATCTTCGGTCGGCCAACACCATATCGTGAATTTTTTCGATTGTTTCGGGTGTAGAGACCTCAACTGGGCGTCCAGGACGTTCGGCATCTTCAGTGCTTGTACGGCCACAACGAAATTCAGTAAACCACTTTTTTACCATATAAATCGATGGTGCAGAGTCCCCATAGTATTTATCAAGCTTAGCCTTGGTCTCGGTAATGGTTTTTTTTCGCAAAAAATAATGCTTAATAAGCACACGAAATTCACTTTTTTCCATTGTTTCCTTAAGTTACTGGATAGTCTGATAAAGATAGCTGTAAAACACAAACTAACTGACGCAGCAAGTTCAAATTTTGATAGGAGTCAACTGACAGATGCCTGTTGACAGGAGTAGTGTTGCTTTTTCAGTAAGGAGGTTAGAAATTCAAAAAGTCACGGACTTATTGACCCGCCTTAGTATAACGCGTAATAGCTGCGAATGCCGATGTCAGAATGTGACAATTATTATAAACGTCTGTAGAAAAAAAATAGCAATAAAATATTCGCGATCTTAATCAGGCGTGAACAACAGCTGTACTTGGTACTTTAATTTTCGAGTCCTTTCTTCATGTCAGCAATTTTGAATACCGCTATTTATATCGGTAAAAACTAAAATGTGCGGTTAAATTCGACCAAATTAACGTGTCATTGTATTTCTCTATTGCACGGTAAATTGCAGTATACATTAAATTTGGTAACATTATCGAGAGCTATTGTCTCTTCGAAGTTCGATAACGTTTAGAAACGGATTATAACGTTAATATATGTATAGATTATCATCATCTTAAATACAAAAGTATTTTTTACTTAAGAGCCATGCTTCGGCCGCATAAAAACCAGTATTTTACTTTTTAACTGCACTGGTATTGCGGATATCGAATGTAGTATTCGCTTACCATCATCCGATCCGTATGCTCGTTCTAGCCCTTGGTATATTCAAGTTCAATCGCGTCTAGCCCCCACCGGCGCACGCGGCGGAGAAATGGCGCGACCTTGTTTCTTGACCTACTGACGACGTCGCGGCCACGCACCACGCACACACACATACACATGGGTAGTAGACTCACACACACATCCAGTATAATAGCTCCCCACACCGATTTCGGTTACGGTGACCGGTTTCGTTGAAACCAGACCAGCCTTTGTATTTTAATAGTGCCCAAGTATGTGCGCTATACACAAGAACACTGTGTGTGTCTATCTCTTTACTCTCGTAGCCCAGTGGGATGCATGACCGACACGACTGGCAAGAGATCAGACACAGGCCCTACTTTTTACATGCTCATCCGACACATGGATTATCTTTGTTGTAACACAATAAGCCTGCATTACCCTATTCAGACCTGGAAACAACATTTTTTGTTGTTCCAACGACGGAGACGTGGGATCGAACCCACGACCCCGGAGTCGACAGGCAAGCTCCAAACCACTGAACCACGGAGGCGTTAAACACACACAAATGTACTAGAGCCCATACTAAAGTCACACATACACACATATACCATAATATATACACTAGCCCCCTTATTAATTAAAACATTTACACCACACCATAATATGCTAATCCATGTTGCTGTCTTTGTCTGTAAAGTGGCTTTTCCAACGTATCAGACTAAGACTGTAACATAGATTGTTTATCCGTGGTGCAAATATTTTTATTAACAAGGAGATACAATTATAGCACTCATACATACACACGTGCAGTAAACACTGGACGCGCACACACATAGCTAGCGACGATATAAGTACACGCACATCACATACACAAATATTACAAACACACACGCATACCTACACGGATATCAATAGTAATTCACAGCGTAATGTTTACATTTATTCAGATGTTAACCCGCTCCATGAAATTATAGCGTAACATAGCTTTTAATTTAGATATTACAGTCTTGATAGATTGGTAGCTGTGAGCGATTCTATTGCAACTAAGAATACACACTGGCTCAGGGTCGCAGTGCCATTAATGTGTTTCACCTATAGCATTTTATCTCTATTTTTCCATTATAATTAGAACAATTTTGTGCTTCGCCGCGCGACGCGCTTCGACTCTGCGCCAGTGTGGTTTCCGAACCGGTGGTAGGCATCACGTAGATCGACGTTCAGAAAGTGTATAAAAATACTAATTTTGTATTATTATTTTTTTTACTTTTAACTTTAACTTGATTTTTTTTTGTCGTAAGAAAAACCACTCGTTTTTGTAGCATTTGTAATTTGAAAATCCGACAGGGCACAGACAGGTGCGCAAAAAACAGTTTTCGCGAAACAATTTTAAAACCTTTTTATTAATTTCAAATTTACAGTTCAATTTAATTCACTGGCCAACCGTATATATACTATCGACATGACTGTCATTTTTTGTAATTAGAGGCCTATCTCCATAACTGTCAACATTCGGCACTCACCGTTATCAGGTAAAGTCGTAAATTGGATTCGGCGTTGATTGTCGTGAATAAATCATGAGGGCGCGCTATATGCCGAAATGTCATATCATATTTTATTGTAGGCATATTTTGGAAATGACACAATGTATGAAAAACGATGATTCCCGAAAGCCATTGAGACCTTGGTCGTACTGTACCTAATATACTTATTCACTTCCGGAGACGTAACCCAAGTAGACCCCTGTCATTGTATATTTTGTGTGAAAATGTCATATACTATGTTCAAATCCAATTTAAACCTATACAAATATACCTACACTATAATGCTACGAATTTAAACATCACTTAAATAAGTGATGTTATTTCAAGTTTGTTAACGTTCAGATGAAATTGGATCTGCAGCGGGTACCAAAATGGCCACACTAAGTGAATCGCACTGTGAAACATCCACGTTCAAAGAAGTCGCTCATACTTAAGGAGTCACTCAGTAGAGGTTTTGACAGAGACTGTATGGACTTTATGTCAAAGCATTAATTAATGTCTCCGAGTGCGGCCGCAACAGTAACTTCTCATTATTCTACTTATTGACAATTATTAAATAAATCTTATTATGTGTGCCGTTTTTCGCATTTCCATTAAAAACTGTCGTTTAAAAAGTGTTATGTACAAATGTTATATGATTTTTAGAAGATCTTGTAAGAGCAACATAGTCCAGGAAAATTAGGAGTTTCACCTCGGAATGAGATAGTCAGGTATAAACTTGTATAAACACCCTAATACTTGTCTCAAAACCTATAAGTAGGTTGGGTAAGGTTACACGTAGGGTTTGCAGATTGTCTACAGAAGGTCTAAGGTCAAAAAATGATTTTTTTTACATATTTATTGCATATATGTCGTTTCCTATGGGTTTTATGCGGCTTGTATTTATTGTAAATATTGTAGAGGATTATTATTATTTTGACTTGAACCATTTTCGAAATAGAGGGAAGAGCGCAGCAGCAGCAGTATTTATATATAAATATTTAAGACTTTAGAGTGGCATTCGACGCACCTGTAGTCGCGATTACATACACGCCGGTCGCCGTACAAAGTTTATAAATTAGTGATAATTATATAATTCTAAATAATTTGCATTATTGAAATAAAAATGCAAATTATATTAATTATTGTTTGTAATCGAGACTACAGGTGCCTCGAATAATAAATATAGTTAAACACGATAGTGGGAAAATCAAACCATTTCTTCACGGCGCCGGGGATATTAAATAATACTTACCTTGCAGTCCTGTGACATTTTTATTGCAAGAAAGGAATTTTTTATTTCCATTTAAATCTCTTTTTGTATGAAAATATATAAATATTGCAACTTGCCTAATATCGGCTGACGAGGCGTCGAATAATATTTAAACGAATACCTACTCGTATGTAGAATTTGTGATTTGCCCCCCTTGACGTCGCTACAGTGAACCGTCGACTCCTAGGGGACGCGCCCGCCGCACTGGTCGGGAGCTCCCGCTTTACAAGTCTATCGCAGAAGCTAGGCTAGATACATCAATAACATGTCTAACTGGGCCCTTGACATCGTTTCGTTTCTGTCTAAAAATGTTACCAATGACAATGCATCAATTAATTACTAGCCCGACTACACGCAGCTGATCATTCGGCAACAAAGGTTACACGGTGCTTAACATATCTGGTGTAGAATCTAGAACCGAACAGAAAGTTTATTTATTACTATATTAAGGAATAAGGTGGCCGTTTTTTATTGACAGGCACACAGTAATGAGTAATGACACTAGTGACTACCGGTACAGTGGCGAATTTTAATATTTTTTCACTTACTATGGGTAATAAAAGTAAAGGTTCGCAGGGAATGTTGTCAGTAGGCGAATTAAGTGATATTAAATTGATGAAGTTTTTGATGTCGGGCTATATATATTACTTATTAGCATATTATCAAATAATAATTGGAGAAATTCATCATGCTCGAAAAAGGTGCCCTTACAACATTGTCTACAACTATAATTAAGAATTTTAAATGCTGTAAAAATTTGCTGCAAAATAATCGTTAGGTGTCTGGCCTGGCAATGACTTTTTTATATATATATTTTTTTTTTATTTGTACAGAGGAGGCAATCCTCTTATGTACAAAGGCATCGGCTTACGGTCCATCCATTACCATCAGGCAAGCCATATCCTCGTTTGTCTATTTTAAAACATGTATGGGTGTGCCTAATATTTTCCAAGACTTGCCGAGATTTCGTCTAACTATCGAAGTTAGGGCCAGGTTTTGTCTTACATAGACAAGACTGCCTTACGATTAAAACACTTTTACGGTTTTAAGACAGTCGTGTCGCTCCTAGACAATATCGTCTATGAAACGTTTTGTTGTATGAAACAAGTGTGCGCATCTTCCTTCATATTATATTTTGAAATGCAATGGACTGTCTTAAGACTGTTCAAGTGAGCGCTCTTGCTGACCAGTGACCATACACAAACATAACTTTTTTATTACTAGGATTAAAAATATTTTATTAGTATCGTAAAATTCAAAGTCAACGCAATAAAATGTATAACGGTACTCGTGCTTTGTGCTCCTCGGAACGGGAAATTCCTTTTGTTACTTTACAGCGAGCGGTTTTCTTTGATCTTTTTATTTTGTCTTAAGGATTTTTAAATACTTCGTTTTTGTCGGGACTCGGGGGTCACAAACAGTATCAGTCTGCATAATGTCCCCTTCATTACTTTAACATTCAATTGCCTGGAGATTTAAAATGTAAAACAAATTCACAATTCTAAGGGTCCATTTCACAATCGCCTAGTAAGTGTCGAAGCGTATCCGGAAGTTTGTCGCTACAGACAAACAGACATATATAAAACTAGTTTTAGCTGACGAGCTATTAACCGTACATATATATTTTTTGTGATCTCCATTTATACTAGACTAGCACTTATGCTCCGCTCACTAAAATACAATATCCCACGGGAACACTGTACTCTTATATGTTAGTCCAGAGCTCAATCTACTACAATACCAGATTTAATCAAAATCCGTTCCTTAGTTTTAACGGGAAAGAGTCGCAAACATCAATCCACCCATCCATCTTCACAAACTTTCACATTTATAATAGTAGTAGGAAGTAGGATTGTGTTATATCAAAATAGCAAATCGTTTGTTCAAAATTTTAACACATATTTAAGTAAGTCCTAAAATTTGCACGATTGCATAAATATGGTAATTTACTGGCTGTTTCCCGCGGCTCCGCCCGCGTAATTATAGTACCCCACGGGAATACTGTACTTTTTCGGGATAAAATGTAGCCTACGTTTTAATCCAGAGCCTAAACTACTAGCATAACAAATTTCACCAAAATCCGTTCGGTAGTTTTTGCGTGAAAGAGTAACAAACATCCATCTATCCATCCATCCTCACAAACTTTCAATTTATAATAGTGTATACGGTAGTTTATGTAGGTGCATGTTGTCCTTTACAGTTTACGGAAATCTAGCAGTAATTAACCCCTGTGTTCATAGCTATGCCTAATTAATCTAATTCTCAAAATCTAACCTAAAAAGCCTAAAAGAACAGTAAAATAATCAGAGCCTTTAGCCAAGTCGCTGACATAGCGATGCTTCTGCCACTTATCGATGATTACGTCAAATCCCATACGTTACAGTTTTCGAACTTTATCGTCGTCATGAGCGATGGCAACTTGAGCCTTGGCTAAACGCTCAGGGTGCCAGTTCAGAGATCAGCAGTAAGTGTGTCAGTGAGAGTGCGGCGCGGCGTGCGGCGCGGCGTGCGGCGCGGCGTGCGGCGCAGCGTGCGGCGCGCGACGCGCGGTATCAGTTACTCCCGCGAACTTACTTTTACTTTTACGTCCCGGCAATTGGCATACAGGCGAATACATACCTACTGACATTCTTCACACGTGGACCGTGGTTAATGCCCAAGGATCAAGTTGGTTGTCCCATAGGAATCGACGGCTCTGTGGCTCCGTAGCGCGTCGGGTCAAGCCGAAGGTCGCGGGTTGAAATCCCGTCGAGGTAACATATGAAGTTTTCAATATTTATGGATCAAGATGTAAATTAAATATGTGTATAACTCAATAGAATATATTTTTTTAAATATATGTATTTTTAAAAGTATTAATTAATATTCTTGCCGTTGTCTGGTCCCTGTAGCACAAGTTCTTCGGATATTTACCACGGGGCCAGATTGACATAGTGAGACCGTGTGAAGCGTCCGTAAACATTATTATTGTAAAAATAGGCGGACACTGATGGGTACCCCCGAGATCACATCAAAAGGCTTTTGTGGTTGGTTACCACTGTCGATCCTGGCTACACAGGAGTTGCAGTGGTGTGTGTGTGTGTGTGGTTGGCCAATTAACCGCTTATAAATAGGCGGAGACTATTATCAACGTATATGTAAGAAATAGATTTTCCGAATAGTTATATTGGTAGAGTTTTAACCGTAACAGAGAGCTAGATACCGGATAAGGTCCTCTACTTTACATGCTTGAATACAGTAGCGAGAAGACCATTTATTATGATATTTATTCAGATCCACTTTAATAGAAATAAAAAGATGAATAAGACAAAATTAATATGCCATTGTATTCCTTAATTGCGCGCTAAGTTAGAATACTAAAATAATTTTCACACTCGTGTATAGAAGAAAAGAAAAAAGGTTTTAACTTTTTAAAAAAGGATGGACTTACAATATTTTTAAATCAATATTTAAATAAAAAAATCAATTTATAAAAAGACAGTCCACAGCTAAATATAATGTAGATTAACATATATTCTTTTTGGATTTTGCAATACGACAATAATAACAAAAAGACAATAAGAAAAGCATTATAGGCTTTTATTGTTCTATTTGTTTGCGTTAAGATTCAATTGGATGTAAACTGAGTAAACTGCTACGTGGCAGGCGAGTCTTATTTTTCTATTATTATCCAAGACAAAATTAAATAATAATATTTTTTTGGTTGGATGATAGTCATTATCAGAAGTCCTGCGGGGGCTTATATGTTGACGACTTAACAAAATGTTATATTTAAACTAGCGCGGTGAAAAAAAAGTACTATACATTTTAAAACCAATGCTGCATTTAAGTACAATGGATAGTTGTGTGTGCGTGTGTGTATGTATGAAGTAGTGACACTGGGGGGGGGGGGGGACACACCAAGGGCTAAAGTACTAGTTGAAATAAAAAGTTAATAAATTAAACAATGATACTCCTTGAACTTTTATTAAAATCAATTATGTAATATTACATTTTAATTACATGCTGTAAAGGGCCATATTGATCTATATTAAACGCACAATGTATTGAAGGTGCTTAATTGGATAAGGATTTAATGATGTATTGCTTAAAATTGGTTCGTAAATAAGCCATTATTCCTCGTAAAAAGTAAAGAATAAAAAGTCGTTAGTGTGGGTTATCGCTGAGAGATAGACATATACCATCGCGAACTTTTTTGTAGACCTTTTTACAATGTACAATACTGTAGTGCATTATTTTGACCTATCTCGTAGGGTTCAGCCAGCGTTTGCAATGTAAACGCAACAAATGTGTTTATTTACGACATTAGAAACCTCTAAAATTATTATCAGTGTTTCTCCACTATATTATGCATGTTATATACATAATATAAACATTCCACTTGAATCACTCTATCTATTAAAAAATCCCGCATTCGTTGCGTAGTTGTAAAGATCTAAACATACATCGGGACAGACAAATGAAGTGACTGTTTTATAGCGCAGGATTCGGGCGTTATGTTTGACTCATCATTATCGATTAGACACCACTGTGATTACATCTGTAGTTAAGCAAATAAAAAACATTTGTTTTACGGCTTTTACCCACTGCCAAACCTTTCCAAAGCACCAAGATATGGATCGTACCATATGCTGCCCTGGTTAGATATATCCTTGAATATTGCTCATCGGTCTGGTGTCCCATATATCATAACCACGTTGACAGGATAGAATCTATTCAGCGTAGATTGGTAAGACTTCTATGTATTAAGTGTGAGATTAGAAAAAAAGTACCTTTGTATGAAGAAATACTTAATAGGTTCTGTATAATGAGTCTTGAAGGGCGTAGGCAGGTCTCCGATTTATGTGCTCTGCATAGGATAGTAAATGCCATATTGGACACGCAGATTTTAGAAGAAATCTCAATAAAGATTCCTACCCGATCCGTGCGTATACCTCAACTCTTTGACATACCTCGATACAGAAATAATGTAGCAAAAAATAGTGCCATGGTTAGAATGTGCACATTATATAACAATATATGTTCTGAATATTATATATTTTTAGTAGTTTACTGTCTTTAAAAAATGAATTAATCAATTTTTATTTAATCTAAATCATAATTAAAATTATAAAGAATTTGAATGCAACTAATTAATAATATTACTTATGATGTAGTCTTAACTTAATTTATTGACATATTTATAGAATTTCATGAATAGTATTCACATATTTAATTATTTGTATTATGAATTTTATTAATAGTTATTATTATTATTTACCAAATATTTAAAATGTATAGGTATTATATGTATGTAAAATAATATATTATTATAAACTAATATTACTACATTGTATGAATTGGTTTATTATTATTGAATGTTATCCAAAGTAATTCTAATTATGGTAGAATAGGCTGACTTATTTTAATATCTTAATTTTAATATTTGAATTGTATTTAATGGGAGTACTTGATGTTCCTTATTAATTTCATAGAATGTTTTTTTTTATCAAATGTTGTGTATAGTAGTTATAGGACTGCAGTGTAAAAGGTTTTTCCTTTATTGTTTCTTTTTAGTATGTAATATAGTAATAAATAAATAATTACTATATATATATATACTAATGATGTATGATATTATAACATTGCAAACTCCTACACAACTAACAGTAGAACGAAGTCGTCATGCATACATGCGCCTCTGCTTGATAAAGTGAGCTTTTTTTGAGATGAAGATATCCAAAAGTCTATAAAATAACTCGACGAAACCGGCCACCGCCACCGAATTCGGTGCGGGTGCAATTTTTAACCAGTTAAGCAGGTTAATAATCTACTTCTGCAAAATGCATGGTGTCCAGTGCTCCCACACGCCACAGCAAACATCCGAATACATATTTTGACTGTCCATTCCCACCGGTTCCGAGACTGGGTTAGCGTGCTCCGAGCTGCGATTGTCCCAATATTTGTACAAAGCAAGGGCCTTATCTTGTGCATAAATTATAGACGTATGTAAAGCTTCAGATTCGGAGAACTAGTTCTTCGTATTGCGGTAGTCAGTAGAGTGAGAGGCAGACTTAAAATTACTGTATTCAGCTAATTAAATCTAACAATAATACAGATTCGATGCAGTCTTGATATTATGAACACACAAAAAAATATACAGCCGAACGGTAATTTATAATCGCCTCCTTTTTTTTGAAGTCGGTTAAAATAACAGAATCGTATTCTTATAAACGTTGAACGCATTTTGATTTGTTCAAAGTCAAAAAATTGGTTTATGATATTCTCATATACTTATATATGACACGATTCATTTACAATTAATTGAAAGTAAATTAAAAGTCTTAGGGTTCTGGTTGCAGGTACTAATATTATGAGTACATGTGAATTGGCTACTAACGCGGAGAGCGCTAAATTGTAACCTATGAACTTACTTTAAACGTATTAAAAAGTTTTACATCATCCTGCAGAACGAAGAACTTTAACAGAAGCTTAACATTAATTACTCTTTCTTTAAATATACATTTTACGACAAATAAGGAAACACTTCTCAGACTCGCCCGCGCACAACGGTAGTGTCCGTGGTATTTCATGAATCGGCGTTTGTTTGGCCATTCGAGGTCAGTGGGCCAATCGATGACGATCTATGGCCTAGTTTGGATCAATTCGACGAGATGACTTGTCGATGCAGGTATTATATTAGTCTTTCGGTACAGATTAATCAAATGTTTATTATCACGAATACTTTGGCTAAACAAAATAAATTAATCACTTGGATTTTTAGATTAGTTAAATTATGTTGATTCTTACTGGAATCTAAACAATTTAAATAGCTTATGATCATAGTTTGAGTCACCGCGATGTTCTCAGTTCTATTGATGTAACAAAGTATGTAAATGCTATTTCTTAATATCAATATTTTAATCTGGAAATATTTTTGTTATTTGTCGTGTGTTTAAGTCGGAAACTATTAGACTACAATACCAAGTATAGTAATCATTATTATAACCTGTTTATACAATTAGATTTATTTTAAAAAGGAGATATATTTTTTATTGGAAAGATGATTTATAAGTTATATCCGCAAATTCAGAATAGTCTCAACTGCAGAATATACTTTCACCCGAAGATAAAACGGCGCATCTTCCTTATGCTGCAGGCGACTGTTCTATATTTTTCACTGGGTTTATTATTCTAAGCCAGATAATAGTCAGGTACCGAAATCCAAACCGTACGAGCCGCAGCTTTCGGAATTCGTTGTATGAAATTATATGAAACCTCGCTTACTGTACTGCGCGTAAGGTACTGAGGTGTTACGTGTGTTCAGCTTTATTAGCGGCGATACATCCCAGCGTTGCCGAGTGACGGACAGCGCTAATGTGTAGACAGCCGATTTACCTTGCCGTGTCATCGCTCGGTGTCGCTCGCTTGGTAATAGAATTTCGTTTTACAGCAACCCGGAGCGGGTTTGCACATGAACCGATCCTCACGTGTGTCTCCGTTCCGAGAGCTTGTACGGTCGGCCCGTACGGGTCTCCCGGACAGCTGTGTAACCAGCCTTAGAGCCGATAGTGCCATGCAAAACCGCGTGTTTACGGATGTGGCGCGCGTGCCACTGGCCCACTTTCCACCGCCCGTCCCGCTCGCACACGATGTCTCGCTCAACCGGCCACGGTCAAGGCTTTTGGTGATAAGTTGATAACATACATACCTTTTTCGGGAAGTGTTACTATCAGTTAGCTCTACATCATTGGTATTGTTGTCTCATTTTCTGTGATAACCAACAAAAGCGCGCTATAATCTTACCAATTTAAATGTCACATATTCACCACGCAATAACAAAGCACAGTGACACATTTATTTGGTCGAATTGAATTAGATCTGAGCGGAATACGGATTATATATTGACCTCTCCAATCTACCTCTCATCATAAGTTTTGTCGTTTGTTTGCTGTATATAGGACAAAATTATTGTGAATTTAAGATCTGAATTGACAGATTCAGAAAATTTCTTAACACTCTTGATAATTAACAAGTCTAGATTTCGTTTTTTCTCACAAATACTTTTAGAAAAGAAAAAAAAAGGAAAAGTATTTTGATCACAAGAGACGATGATGAAATAATGATAATAATATTTTCTCATATCGTAAATGCTCGTGGAATTTTATGAACCTAATAACAAGGAATATTATATTATTACATGGGTCGTGTGATGCGTTCAAGTCTTTTATATGGAAAATATTTTTTGTTTCTTTCACATACCTTTGTAACTTATTATTGTTTAAGTTTAAAATGTGAAAATATGACCACCTGAAATCATTTAAATACCTTCTAGATATTTTTATAGTAAAAACTTTATAAATATTTATTTTATAAATATCTTTGTATCTTTATAAGTAAAGACTCTGTCAAAATATAGATCGAACACTGTTTCATAATATGCTATGGTACTGATGACGGGATGATGATATGATGATGATGTTGAGAGACAGACGATTATGCTGTCTCGTTCTGAGTAAGTGTGTCACACTTAGCATAGCAACCCCGTATTTAAAACTTTCTCATTCCCAGCGGCGGACATGAGAAGATACACTTTACTTTCCACACGAAACTCGACTCCAATACCTTTCATTGGAGTGTATTATCGCTTGCAAATCTCGAAAGAAGATACACTTTACTTACCACGAGAAATTGAACTCTATGTCCTTGTGATAGGGTGTGATATCGTGTGCGTATCCCAAATGTCACTCTCGGGTTGAAGTTCAGCTTACGGGCGCGCATTTCTCCGCAAAGGGCGGCCTGACCTTAAGGCTGAAGGCGCAGCACCGATGCGGAGCGGAACAGGGAGAGTCAGTAGTTTTGTTTATGCATCTAAATATTTTCGCTCATTTTCAATAACATTTCTTGGCTTGAAATGGAAAATTGGATTGAAATGAAAAATATATCAATCAACTATTATGAAATTCTTAGCGCATTTTTAACATTCCCGAAGGTCAGTGTAGAAATCAATTTTATCTCTGAAACTTAGTGTTATGTAGTAAGTACACGTAACAATTGTATGTTTGTAAAGTTTATTTTTAAATAATATAACTTTTTTGTTACTCAATCGCGTCAAAAAAATCTTAAATAATATTAAATAGAAGAAAATTCAATGCCATAAATTGTCTTTTAAAGCTGTTTTGCCATAGTTTGTATGTATTGATTTGCTCCCAAACACCTGCGCTCAGCACAGACTACCATAAAAAACAACTGCGATATTATTATTAACCGCATCCTTTTTTTGGAAGTCGGTTAATAATCGGAACCATAGTAATGAGCCGACAAAAAGTCTGTCGCATACAATGATATTGCCGCGCGGTGAAATCGAGCCGTCAGTTGCCGTAAGTGGGTTGGAGAAAGAGTCTCGACGAAGTACCGACAGCAGACAAATTAAATTACATTTTCATGTTTTATGTAAGGAGGGTGATCCATATGACCTTAGATTTGTTGCGATGTTTTATTTGGCTGTTAAAAAATTTAAAAATAATGATAAAAGAAAGCGTCTAAAGTTTGTGATTAAAAAAGGTGAAAACTAGGCTTTTGATTGAATGATGATGATTATGGCCAACCTTTTTATGCGCGTAAGTAGCTTATATAGTTAAGTAGCTTATATCCTGCCCCGTGATCTCCTCTATATCTGTGCCACAGTACATCGAAAAGGGCTCAGTAGTATCGGACCCTATTCAATGCAAGCAAACAATCATTTTGTTCTCTTTGAAATAATAGCACCCGGGAGACGCGAGCTTAGCTCGGTGTTTTAGTAGAACGATGAAATAATAATTAAAAAAATATAAAAGAAAAAGAAATAATAAGAATCACAAAAATATTTATCTTACCGGGATTCGAACCCACCACATTCCGAATTACGAAACAATGCAAAAATTAAACGCATACCAAACTACCAATCAGACTGACGTAAGAGTCGAAATTATTGATATATTGTGGCACGACGAAATAAAAAATACATATATTGCTTAAAATGCGCGAAAAAAAAATCTAAGGGATAAGACCTAGCTAGATCAATTTTTCTCCCCAAAACTCCCTGCATAATTATTTTCATGGTAATACTTGTAGCCATTGTGGAGATACAGGTTATATATATACAAGATCGTCTCGGTTAATATATAAGATTAGTAAAGATAATTAATACTGTTGAAAAATTGAAACGGCAAAATATTATTTACTGGTTGATATCTAGGCGGTCGGTCAACGAATTCTTCAATTCGGCGCCGAAAGCCGATGACGTCACAATTGCAGTCGTGCAAAGTTGATGAGTGAAAATGTTACACGAAATGCTGAAACTGTTATCGACTACATTCGTAAAACCATTGAATACATGTTTTTAAATAACAGTTGAAAATAATATAACGCTCAAATATTCATATGCTAAGTTAACAGTCTGTCTGTTGAGTCTGTTCGATGTAATGTTTAAGACATAACAATCAATGAATATCTTACACTTTGTTACGTCACGTGGAACATCTGTATATTGCCATCATGTCGAAATTATTTTTTGAACATTGAAAAAGAGATACCTCGTCTGCCGACCGTAACGCGTGTCATACCGCATACGTTTTCTCCGCCCTGCACCTGCCGCAAAAACGCCGTGCACTATGTACATTGAATACTAGTTTCACATCCGACTTTCTTCCTGTGTGAGCTTACCACTTCACAGCTTTGTTCGATCTTGTCTCTGGCCTACATTACTTTTCACACTTTTGTCTTCGTTCAAACCGCGACCTCTACAACCATTATATTTTATGGAGGCTCACAAATTATCATAAGTATAACATGTTACATTTGATGAGAAAGAAATGTGAATAAAAGTCAAATTAATTTGAGGAATTAAGTAGCGCACAGTATCTGGGGCGAGTCCGTTTAACTTTACTGCTTACGAAGTGTAACATTTCTCTTTAAAATATCAGTCATCAAAGTCAATTTATGATAAATATGCAAAATAAAAGTCATGTTAACAAAAATCTCAGTTTATTTTACATTAATTTACACTTATGCGATAGTGGAAAACCTCTCGAAAAATATAACATTTGATCATTATTAACAATACGTGTCATGCGTCCCAAGTAGAATTCGTACTGGGACTACATAAGAAACAAAGAGTACCTCAAGGATTTACAGGATAATTACAAAATTACAATTACAAATAAATACTTAGCCTACCTTACAACTATAAAGGTACTTTTAAGCCTACTCTGTGGGGAACGCCTAGTGTGAAACACTTTATATTTATGGGTTCTATTTATATTTATGGGTTTTATTTATTTATATTTATGGAGATTTATTTGGAGCGTTTCACAATCGCGCTTCCTACCCACAGCGCGTAGTCTGTTAACGCCCATCGGCCAGTTACGACGCACCAATGGTATGAAAATTGTGTTTCAATTGTAGCAAAAATGAAACAAAACGTGCAAAACGGAATGTACTTAATTGTAAATATTGTAATTTTACAAGCTGGCCAGTCAATTAGATCTGTTGCAATGTTATGCAAGCCTGGTGTTTTACTGCTAGCTGTTGTAAACTTTACTAATGGAATTATTGTTATTTTTTCTGTAGTCGTCGGAACTGGTCTCATACACATAACATGCCTGCTTGCATGCATGCACATCAGATGCATGCGTTCTCTCCCCAGGCGTCCCACTACGGCTCGTTTAAATGCAAAAAGTATTTAGTGTAGCAATTAATAATACTATTTCAGGGTTTTCAGCTGCCCTAAATAGATTGCGCAAGAGCGGATCGCCGCTATTAGAACGAAGTTTTTCATCGCTTCCCGGACGCGGCGGATCCGCTCGCATGCGTCCGATTACTCGCATTTTTCCACCAATTAAAAGGGTTTAGGTATAATATGTTGTGTGGCCATTCTATACTGTTGCTATGTAAAAATTTAACTCTTTATAACGATAAATGATAACATAAAACACAAAATAAGTTTGTAATCTTACTCAGCTTACAAACTTATTTTGTAGAAATATACACGAAATTATTCAGTTGAATTCAGCAGCTTGCGGTTTAAGTTTTTTACCGTACTGTATTAAAAAACTGTATATATATTTTACAGTTTATCAATTACAAAGGAAAAAATATTATTCGGAACGTCGGATGTTTCAGTTTTGCGCAGTAATAAATACCTAAAATTATTAAATATACAATAAACTACGTTTATCTACAAATTATTGGAAGTATATATTTTATGAATATAATGACCGTTTTAGCACAAAAAGGAAATTTTCAGCTCAGATTTAAAATAGGCTTGTCAAATTTTAAAGAATTTGAAAACATAAAAGGAAATCCTTTAAAATTGTTAAGAAATAAGGCAATGTTTATGTTAAAAAGTCTAAAGATATAACCACAAAATGTATGAAATAAGTGTTTGCTTCCTGTTTAATTTGACCTAACAACGATATAACGATGAAAGAACTACGTTTGTGACGTCACAGACACGTTTATAGAATAATGTAGCCAAATTACATTTACTAGCCTCGTTTGCTTTGTCTCGATACCTAAAATATACAATAAGCTACCTAACATATAACTGACTACGACAGCGTAAACATAGTGGAATGGAAGATTTCGACAGTGAAAGTATGCTTTGTATACATTGACGTGAAAAATAATTTGATAATATAATACAAAATATGATGCATTGAATTGACCTTTAGGTAAAGTCATATTTCGGTTTTACTACTCTACATTTAGAGATGAATTTTGTAATGGAAATCTAATTTTTCAGTCACCTTGCTTCTTTTTTTGAAAAGTTGAGCAAAATATTATTTCAGGACGATTTACTGCAGTGCGTGAGATTTTAATTTGCTGTGGACTTTTGACCCGCTTGCCTAGTATTGGAATGTTTATTAAACTTGAACCGAATAATAGACACCGATAGTTGCGAAGTGTGATAAGTACATACACCGGCTGTACACACTATATAAACCCGAAATTCGCTAAAAGAAACAAACTAAAACATAAAAACCTCTACGCAACAATATAAAAATATTATCTACAAGAAACAATAGAGATACTTAAAACTAGTTAACATTGCACTTTTCCTGTGTTATTACAAAGTTTCTGAGTAATACGTTAATAGACTTAAATTATATTAGTAATATACAAGATAGTCAGTGAGATTCTACCCACACACACACGCACACACATACAATGCGCTAGTCCCGCCCAATCCGTTTGTGGATCTGCTGATGCTTGATGAGGTGCGCCTTCTGACGGAAAGCCTTGGCGCAGACGTCACATCGGAAGGGTTTCTCACCAGTATGGGTCCGGAGGTGTACCTTGATATTGGACTTGTTCAGGAAGCCCCTATTGCAGATGCCGCAGCGGTGCACGGGCTTCTCCTTCCCCAAAAGTCCGGATAATTCCGCTGAGGCCGATGCGAAGGCCATGGAACTGCTGTGTATGCTGTTGCTACTCTGCTTGGCCTTGGCCCGGCTACGCTTGCTCTTGTTGATGGGGGTCACGGTGGTGGTGTGCGCGTGTGGGTACCCCAGCAGCCTCTCGGGGCTGCAAAGACCCTCGGGCTTGAGGCTGAGCGCGTAGTGCGAGTAGCGGCCGTTGAGCAGCGCACCGTCCGTCGTAGACACCGCGTTTCCGGGCGGAGATGAGGTCGAGATCACGTCCATGCCGTAGCTGGTCGAGCTCGGCGCCTCCTGCTTGACTGGCGGCCCGTTCTGCAGCCTGTTCTGCAGCATTGGCATGTACGTCTGCGACAGTATGTGCTGCAGCGTCGACCCCGCCTGGCCGAGATTCTTCTGCAGAAATTCGTGATTTTTCGAGAATTCTTGGCTCTTGCAGAATTCCAGCCCTTGATGGCTCGGCGGGGGTGAGTTAGGCACTCCGAACTCGGACAGGTCCTGGGGAACGATCTTGTCGCCCTGCTGGTTGTACGCGCCGCTGATCCACGCGTCGATATCCATCCAGCTGTCCCGCGAGTCATTGCGCTCGGGATCCTCGGGCTGCGACGGCACGGTGGTGTCGGCGATCGCGGAGCCGATGATAGCTGCGATGTCTTCGATGGAGCTGATGTCGTCGAACAGCTTGGTCGGCGGGGAGCATGATGCCGCACAGGAGTCCGCCGCGCCGGACGCCGTCGACTCTGCGAAGGGCTTCGTCTCCGGCGCGTCCAAGGGGAAGGGTTTGATGTCCTCCAAATCGGGAGGTTCGGAATCTGCAGCGCACGTTGAGGAGGAGACCACGTCGTGGTCGGCGCCGTAGCCGCTCTGCGTGGGGAAGTTGTTGTTCTCCTCCGGAAGGCGTTGGGCGATGGCATGGAAGTGATGGCCGGAGATGCCGTTGATGGAGAGGTGGCCGGTGTAGCCGGTGAAGGGGGGGAGTGGCTTGAGCTCGGCAAGGGGCGGGGGCAGCAGGGAATCGAGCAGCTCGTGCGGCTGCGGCGGGTCCAGCTTGGGGTCGAGCCAGCAGGCGCTGAGCAGCAGCTCGTCGCCCGCACCCGCCGCGCACTTCATGCCGCGCCTCACCGCCACGCCGCCATACTTGGACGCCGCCACCCTGCCAGTGCCGCGGGCTCTGCAACAACACACGAATATATAAAAAAAGTCTTCTGTTTCTTTGAAAGCATCGAACAAGAACGCGAAAGATGTAACTTTTGATTGAACCACTTTTGAAAGACTAAAATAACATTCTCATTTGGCCCAATGATGACGATGTTACAAAAAGGTGCGAAGACTGTAGCGTTTAAAGTAGGTAAATTATTTAAAAAGACCGTTCCAACATTTTAAGAATTTTAACCAGAACAATCTACCTACTCTACTTAAGCTTGAAGAATGTAGACCATTTAAAATACTAAATTAAAATAATATGCTAAATCTACTTTTTAGTAAAGTGAGCCGTCGCGGATATGGGGTAACGGGTACGGGACCAATGTAGACAAAACCAATGAGCCGTCGCGGATATAGTAACGGGTATGGGACCAATGTATACAAAAACAATGAGCCATTGCGGATATAGTAATGAGTACGGGACCAATGTAGACAAAACCAATGAGCCGTCGCGGATATAGTAACGGGTATGGGACCAATGTATACAAAACCAATGAGCCGTCGCGGATATAGTAACGGGTATGGGACCAATGTATACAAAACCAATGAGCCGTCGCGGATATAGTAACGGGTATGGGACCAATGTATACAAAAACAATGAGCCATCGCGGATATAGTAATGAGTACGGGACCAATGTAGACAAAACCAATGAGCCGTCGCGGATATGGTAAAGGGTACGGGACCAATGTAGACTTTTGTTACTTTTTCGCTATAAAATTGTGTAAAATACACACGACAAAAGATAATGTCGAAATAAACATTCTAACGTAAAAAACTCAATTATTGATTAATTTAGTAGGTTGAGTGCGAAATCACCTCTGCAGTTTCCAACCGCTTCGCTTCAGTAGGTATCGGTGCTGCCACCATTTTTATTTTAATATACAACAAACCGTTTCCTTATAATAATTTTGCAACGAATTGCTTCATCTATAATTGTCGTACGTTTTGTTGCGAGTCTGTGACTAAATCTAATCGAATAATTAATATTTGTTGCAAGCACAAGCTTGTAAGATTTAACTAGCAAGCACAATGCTGACTTTATACGAAATTACATAATTAAAACTAATATTAGCCTTTGGACATAATTTTGTAATAATGGTAAAGTTTTTCTAAATTTTTCCGATAGTAATACCACGATATTTTCAAGTTTGTAACTCGACTGTTTGAAATTCAAACTAGTATACAGTTTTCAACTAGTGTAATACTTTTGACCTAAAACTAACAAAAAACTTGCACGCTACAGAAAGCATGTCAAAATTATAATAAACTGTTGGTGTGCTCGCCAGTCGCGGCCCGCGGGTAACAGTAAATAAGATAATGCAGTAGGTTAATGTTGAACAGACTTAATTACCGGCTTACATAGACAATAACTTATATTATTTACATTGTAACTTTGAAGTCTCTGCTATTCCTGTTTAATAAGGGACTGTTTGACAATCTCGTATTAACCGACAACAAGCTCTTATCCGAAAGTTTTGTCTCTGTCGCTCAGTATAAAGTAAGCGGCGACAAAACTTCCGGACAAGCTATTCGACAGTTAGTAGTAGTAGGCGATTGTGAAATAAGCCCTAAGTCTTTTTTTCTCGATTTTTATTTCACGTAATAAGACTTATATTACAGGATTTACAAGATGATATTCTGCCTTTGTGTTCTGCCATAATATTATAAATTTCAAGTACCTGCTTACGAAGTTAAACCAGACTGTTTTTAGGGCCTGTGTCACAATCTACTGATAAAGTCAAAGTCAAACTTTTTATTCAAAATTGGTATTTTTATACACTTTCTGAACGTCGGTCCACATGATGCCTACCACCGGTTCGGGAACTAGCTTGGCGAGAAGAACCGGCGTAAGAAACTTGCGCGGGCCATCTTTTATCAAAAAGATGGAAAATTGTTTTTTTTTAAATATATAAAATGGCATATATAACAATGTTATGACTAAAACTACATAATAAGATATGTAATTTAGAAGTAGCCTTGCAGGGAGCCACCTCGTTGGCTTAGCTTACTTTATGTCGTTCGACATAAAGTAAGCTGAAAACTTCCCAGTAGGATATCCGACACAACATACTAAAAGATTGTGAAGCAGGATAAATAAGTAAATTTAAAAAAAATAATATTTATAATATTTGTGCTCTTTTCTCGGCGTAATTATCTATCGTAGTAATTAGTACATCACAAATCATTATGAAATCGTAAACTGTCGGTTAAAGATTTAGTTTGTGTATTTATTACGAAAGGCAAACATACCTATTTAATTGGTCATACATAATATATGTATCTTTGATACTATGAATGAAAACATAGATGGATGGAACGATGTTTGTTACTGAAACGCAAAAACTACTAAACAAATTTTGATTAAATTTGTTATGGTCGTGGTTTAGTCTCTGGATTAAGGCATAGGCTAGTTTTAACCCAAAAAAAGAAGTGTTCTACTGTATTTACGCGGACGGAGCCCCGGGCAAAAGCTAGTATGTGATAGTTTGGTCTTGATGAAGTATACACGGTTCAGGGCAGAGAGGCTCATGCAGCTGACTCGCCGCGCCGGTCGCCGTGTTCGCCGAGTGGACCGGAATGTGCTTACTAATATTTCTATTGTACGTTCTCATTAGTACTACAACTGTAAATAAATTCACTTTTCTCGTCACTAACTTTATTGAAGTTATCCGAAAGTCAGAAACTTAAAAAACAGATTGATAAAATAACTATTTTTTTTAATAAAAAATATAACCCGTAAGTTAATTATATAGCCAATGTTACCCGGTCTATTATTATGAACCTATTGACAAGTCATTCATTAAAATCGGATCACTAGCTTAGGCGGCACGGCGGAACAAACATACATACATAGATTGCCAAAATCATTACCCTTCCTTTTGGTTTCGCCGTAGTCGGGTAAAAAAGATGACCTGCTAAAAACAGGACCGATTTAAACTGGTCTATGCATTCCGATAAAATTTTAACGCAGGCCAAATACACATTACCTCCATTGTGTTCCATTTTAAAATAATGCAGCAATCCGACTTCGAGTCCGATTGCACTTTTCAATTAATTGTTGCACGCACTGCGTTGGTCAACGGTTGCAACAGTGCGCAAAAACAGAGATTTGTCTCGCTACCAAGTGCGCGGCCTTGAGTGCGCAGGCGCAGGTCGACGCCCGCTGCGCAACCCAAAACTGCACAAAAACTGTCGCGCAACTACTCGAAGTTCAATCGATTATATTATTATTCTACTTTGATACTGGCAGGCTATTTATTGTTCTTTTTTGTGGGTTGTCATTCAACCATTTACTGAAATTCTGCTAATAGTTTTATGTCGAACGCGCCGGTTCCAATCGTAATGTAATGCAATATAAGAAAGCATATTTGCGTAAATCTTATAAAACGTGTTTAAGAAAAAGTTCAAACAAATAGGCACGTGTCAACCTGTGTTAAAATAACATAATACACATTTTTATTTGTCGTTGAAATTGTTAATTTGTCAATTTCGTTTACTATTTAAATTTTGTCCTATTCTTGTCCCGTGCTAAGGCAAATAAATAAATGTTTCGATAGAACCAATCGGATGTAACTGACCCTTAAGCCTTTTCCCTTTGATAGACCAAATGTAGAAAGGTTTGCTCCTCCCTGCTTTGTAGAGTATGACACTGAAGATCTTGTCCAGGTTGTAACAGAGATGTCGCTAAATCGACCTCCGCGAGAAAGTCCGATTACTCGCTCCGGCGGCGCGGGCGACGCGGGGCGACGCGGGAGGCGCGGGGCAGTGAAAGTCGCGTCGCTATTGACATTACACTTGACACACATTTTTATAATGGTCTCAGAGCCTACGCATTAGCGAATTTTAATAAGAACCGACTTTGGCAATTCTTTTGACGGGGATTATTTAATTTTAGATATGAAAATGTCGTTTCACAGTGTGACAGTGTCACAGTGCCTGTCGGAACCGCTTGTTATATTTAATTCCTTCTCAAATTAATTGTATGGCAAGTGAACGTTAAGTTTTGGAAAATTTTGGATCGAACAGTTTGTTCAGAGTTGCAATGAGCCTCATTATAAAGTCTTGGATAAATTGTAACGTCCATCATTTGTCAAGGTCGTGTTTCTGATATCTATTTACATTATAAAAGAAGCTTTTGGTTCTAAAATTTTAATTTTGAAAGAAAAAGCGTGAGTTTTATCCGAGATGAACTAAAATAAACTATATGATTTTGAAAGACCTGGGAGACCGAGATTTGCTCGGTGTTTTATTACAACGATACAATACTTAAAAATAACTAAAAAAATATAAAAGTAATAAAGATAATCAAAAAGATATTCGTCTACCCGGGACTCGAACCCGAGACTCAATTCGCCAACAAACGCTAAAAGCTGCCAACCGGATATGGATTTCATTTTAAATTGAAATCACTCGTATCTTATTACGCGAATAAAAAAAAACATATTTAACTTAAAATATTCTGTTTCCCAGGGATAAGACCTAGCTAGATCGATTTCTCCTCCAAACCTCCCTACATACTAAATTTAGAAGAAACAATTACAGCCGTTTTCGATATTGTGATAAAATATAAACATGATTTGCTCGTTTGAAGTATAAGATGCAGGTGTGGAGAGAATTAGAGCAAACTGACTACATAATATATGTATTTTGAAAGTGCCTGAAAATCTTTTCATAGCAATACCGTTTTCGAAAAACTTTAGAATCATTATCACTCTCAAAACTTGTAATCCGAAAAGTAATTTAAATAACAGTTATAAAGCAAACATAATCTGAGCGTTAGTTTATGGCAGTAGAGCGAATTCGACCGGGGCTCGTACATTGTACAGCCTCACCTCACGGAACCTACATTTGGGACACGCCCGGAGAACTTAGACACGCCTCGCCCTTACTAGCATTTAATATGGTATTAGTAATTTATATCTTTTAACAATGGATAGTATCAATCTATTTTTACTAAGCTCGTGCAGTTGATGAACCTGGATTCATAAGTAAAGTGAGTAGCATATATTTTGTTATTTATTCAACTTATTTAATGTTATTTAGTATCGAAATTAAAATTAATAACATTTTCAGAAAAATAATTGATTATAATATAAAACTGTGATAAATTCACAAAATGAACAGATTCAGTTGAGGTTCGCTAGATGTCTCTGTGTATAACAATAAATAATAAACTCTTTGTCGTTTTTATTGCAAAAATAATAAAATAAATGCTTCAGACTTTAAGTACCTAACAATTTATTATTTTAAATGAACATAAAAAAGTAATTTTTTAGATAAATTAAAAGATTAAAAATTAAAACTTTAATAATTTTAAACCTTCTTTCTAATAAAAAAATAAACTCTACTAATGTTGGATCCATGAGAATGTAACAGACGAGATCCACATCTACTTTATATTCTCAGGTTACATTTCCCAATCTACATTTCTCGGCTAATCTAAAACCAAGTTTTATCTTAAAACTGAAAATCGTTCTTTTAATAGGTTAAAACTAAAAGAAAATTAAAATCATCAATATCTTTACGGCGTGTACGCGTTGATGTCTTTTCTCCCAAGAGCAATCATTATAATATTTTCATCATTCACGGTCCATTTCTTTTCGTTAATGCCTTAATGATGCTTATTACCAATTTAAGGTCAGACAGACCCCACCCTGTATTACCAAAACGAGTATAAGATTTTTTATAAAGTCTGTTAAATTAGTCTGTTAAAGTAGATAAGAATTTCTCCATCACACAAATGTTCGTAAATAAATAATGCCATTTATTAACAATGATAGACGTTAGAATAGAATAAAGTTTAATAAGGCTCGATAGAGCTTAAATCACGGCCGTATTTCCTAGCCTTGAGGTAGGTTAACTGAAGGCTTAGAGCCTATGCAGCCTTTGTGATTCAGCACCGTGAAAATCGAAAACTCGTCCGCAATATGCAAAAGTCGATCGTATTCCGACGATTTAGGGTCCATAATGATATGTAGAGTTCCGACCTAGTGCCGGTAGAGCCACTGACACACTTCCGCGTGCACCGTTAGCCGGCCCCGTTTCAGTCTCCCCTCTCTCTCACTCTCCTTTTCATGCGTATTCGCTGTCTCTGTCCGCGGGGCGACAAATTTCCGATGCGGGCGGCGTGTGGGCCGAGCTCGCTCGTGAGGACTTTTTTAAGATTCCGTTTCAGCATCTCGGTCAATGGGTCGCCGGTATTTTTGGACATTTTTACTTTTTACTTAAAAATCATTACCGGCCATTTTGTATTTTTACTACGAATATCCGCAATTACCTTCTTTCCTACTAACTCCGTTCATATACAATTGAATCTGAACGTAAGCAAAGAAACAATAGCGCATGCATTAAAATACAGTAACACATTAATTTGGGGAATTTAATCAATAAGTGTACGTTTAGACGAAAATTGGCAGAAATTAAGAGTTTGGACGCAGACGTCGTTCTGTAGAGTTCCTGCCGAATGCCGCGCTGCATGTGGTTTGGTTTCTAAGGAAACGAATAATTTAATTTATTTTTAGGGCCGCGACACGGATGTGTAACTTGTGCAATGCACATTGATATCGTGTGATAACGTGGCCCCGCGTGAGTGTCTTACGCCGGTTCCTCTCTCCGGGTTGTTCCCGAACCGGTAGGAGGCGTCACGCGGGGAGAATTCCGTGAATTCAATAAATAACTTATGTGGAAATAAAACTTTTTGGTTTTGATAACATTTGCAAAAAGAATTTTCATTTAATTTATATGTAATATTAGTATAGATAGCAATTAAAAAATATAATTATATGATCTTATTAAATGTAAAGCCAACCATAATAATATAAAATAATTATAAAGAGTTTAAAAATATACAAATATTTTAATTTGGCCAAAATCGCGTATAATGTCAAACTTTATACAATAAGAGGAAGCGTAAAATGAAAAATGAATGTGAACTTGATGAAACCGTGCAGGGTGCCAAACAGAAATATTTTAAATTTTTTATCGTATACGATTTAATTTTTTTGTTTTGGAATGTAAGTATTTCAGAAATATTAATTATAATGTATAGGTGGAGGCAGTGTTTTTGATGTAGAAATCGTATGTGTATGGTGGCTCGGTAGTTAGGTAGTTAGGTAGGTGTACAAAACAACGTCAATGGGACAGATAGCAGTAAATAAATAAATTTAGTAAAATAAAATAAAAAATACACATCTAAATAATATATCCCAAATACATTAAAAACAAAATACTTGACTCAAAAGGCAGATATTTATTGACTTACGTTGGTAGGGGGAAACTTTGGCAACGACGTAGCGACGGCGTAGAATTTAGTAGTTGTGTTTAGTATACAAAAATTATGCACACAGGAATAAAAAATATTTCAATTGTAATAAGCATCATAATTACACATTAAATTCGAGCAATAAGTATACAATTAAAAATAATATGATTTGTAATTTATGAAATAAAAAAAATATTAAGTTATTAATAATTAACACCATAATTGTCAATCTAATTAAAATTGGAATCCAGAACTATAATTCGGCTTTAAGGTTCTACAGTATATATTTCTGCCTATACAGTATATGGTTATGCATACACACACATCATGGTTAACATTAAAATAGATGCTAAAGTCAATTTAGATATCTAATAATATTATATATAAAATAATAGTAAATTGCGCAAATATTTTTTCAAAAATCAAAAAAGTCACATAAATACTCTGCGCACACGCACCTCATGTACTCGTACGGGGTCGCCAGCATCATCACTCACTGTGTCATCACGTCACGTCACTACGACATCCCTCACGCAAATGGCTCAGTGGCCAAATGAGCAAATGGCCAACCCCCGAAATGGCCATGCCCTGGACAATGGCGAAATGTTTGACGAAATTGTTATTTATTGGTTTATGACCTTGCCGTCTATGGTTCGATGGAGGCTGTAAAAGTTCGAACCTGGCACGTATTGTTTGTACAGAGAACGGAGAATATATTCTATCTATGTCTATCAGCTTCACATCTTGGCTGGTTGTCTGCTTCTTATATATAAAAATGGTTTGTAATTCCAATGTCTCGCTAAAACTCAATTACACGATTTAAACGGTGAGAAATATTGAAAAAAATTCGGGGAAGAATTAAGAATTAATTAGAAAAAGAAGAAGAAGAAAAGGAAAATTAAGATGGAACAATATGTCCCGGAACAGCTAGTATTATAATAATAATTAATTAATCGAGGCTAGAAACTTATATCCTTGCTAATATTATAAACGCGAATGTTTGTAAGAATGTTTTTGAAAATAATGTTTAGACTCTGGATTAATACATAGGCTACTTTATATCGCAGCAAAATATACGATTCACGCGTAATTTTTGTTATCGTGTATGAAGTCGCGGGCTTCACGGGAGCACCTGGAGAAAAAAAGGTTGGAAAACCTTTGAGGCTTATATTAAATGTTAATAGCTTAGGTAGGGAACTGGGAATAATTGATAATCATAATGCTAATAAATCGACTTATCTCTCAATCCTTACATAATAGTTTAATATATGTAAGATTACCATCATATTATCAAAATGAAAAAAAAATGCTCATTAATTAACGGGATTATTTTAGTCAAAAAATTCTAAATATTTAAACATCTAAGACTGAAATGGCGATCACTATTTTGCATAAGAATTGGTCATGGAGAATCAAACCCATTTCATGTTGGGTCATAAACGCAAATGGGGTAAACGTAAGACAAAAACAACAAGCTGGGGTAAAAGTAAAACAAAAGTAGCGGCATTAGCATACGGGGTGGCGGCGCCTTTGACCAGTTAACTATTGTAGCCAATACCGTTATGTTTTCAGTTGTTTGTAAACTGTTTGCGTTTATGACGATAGGTTTATGACCTTAGGTAACTGCGCCCAAGGTCCTGTTGAGCTACCCAAGAAAACCCTATGAATATGACTAAGAGAAAAAAAATACTCGTAAGTTCAGGTTATGTTACTGGTTACCTGACAGCCAACATAGAATAACCATGATATATTATAAAAGTGATAGATAAATAGGCTTTTACATTTTGTACTTATCTTAATATCATACTACTAAATCTTGAAGCAAAACTAGTACGCAGGTAGTAGCACAGTAATACGCAGTATAATATTTGGCACAGTTAAAGTTTATGTGAAGGGAGATGTGCTGCTAGTTAATATTATTTTTAAATAATGCTTAAAAATACACAAAATTAATAAAAACTAGGCGCCCTGTGGTCGAAATTCGACCATAATTCATGTTTAAATTTTTGAAGATTCACCTTTTTTGGGTTTCTTTTGCCTCTTAGATACGCAATAAAAATATGTAAATGTTGTTCATGGATTGTGAAAGAAAGATTGACACTCATAGACAATTGTGTCTAACCGACTGTAATATATACAAACATGCTAGTATGAGTGAGGTAGTGTGTGATGCTGATATTTTCATTAATTTAATGTATTTCTAAGCAATATTTTAAGAATTTAAGCTTTTCCCACGCCTTCCTCAACACAAACTTTAATTGTGCCAAATTTCACTCTCATCCGTACGCACAATTGTCGTAAGACTGTACTTGAAGTTTACGTATTAATATATAGATATCAACAACACTCACTACCTCAGGTTAGTAAAACACAAAGTACGGTAGGCGTTTGGCAGATACAATTTTATTACACGTCGACGTCTGTCAATCAGACACAACATTTACATTTTTTTATTTTTTCTATGTTAGAGGCAAACGAATATTTATAAAGTTCAGACTTAAAAATTATATGAACTTCAAACTGCAGTTACCTTAAATGTAAAACCATATTTTAAATGCTAAAAATATTATGTTCCGTGGTCATATATGGATGTTTTAGTTTAATAAGAAAATTTGAGACAAAGCATGCACCATAAACACAAACACAACAGGTAGCCCTTAAACCAAATAGCCATGAACAATGCACATTGCACGTGCATATGCATGTTACTGCCGGCCTTGTGTAATATACATAAAGTCTGACGAATTTTAGATTTACGAGTATCGGTAGCGAAAAGGGTTTCGAATTCAAAATACGTCGCATAAAAACTTTTTGTATAACAAGACTCATGGTAACATAAATATGAACTACTAAAAGCTTTTGCGCGCGACTTCGTGCGCATGGGACCATTGCAGAGCCCCGTGTAGGAGAAATTTTGAAAAAGCCTTTTGATTAACGGACGTTTGTATAGTGTCAGGGGACAAATTCCAAAAAACTATAAAATACGTACTCAATGATTAAATAGAATTTCTTCCTCAATGTTGCATCGCATGCCTAAATAAGCTTTAATCAAATCAAATAGCTTTAATTGTTTGTATTGATGTTACAGGGTTAAGAGGCATATTACATCTCGACTGTGATTTTTGCGTAAAATGGCCAATTATGGCGTTCTTGTTCTCAGAAACAAAGATACATTAACAATTTTGACACATTGAATAGTGCAGAGTAGCTATTGGCCTAGTTTACTTTTTGTAAATTTTACTTTACTTTTTAATTAAACCCAAACTTGCAGAGAAAGATATTTATAAAATACGCGAAGGCACTTTTTTGAGCTCCCGGATTGAACTACTGTTCTAAGCAAACGAAATAATAAAATGAGAATGTTATCTCCTATATAGTCGTACAGTTTGTAGCGGCCTAAGAATTTTGAAATATCTTTGATTAAATACAGAAAAAAAAATTTCTTCTCCAAAAAAAATTCGAAAATAGCTTTAAGTTAACTGTGAATTACTCCTATCTACGATAATATTATCAAGATAATTTATACCAGAACAATTGTTCCTTCATGAGGAATAAAGGTTTTATAATTTTAAAGCACGAATTTATTAACCAATTTCAATAAAAACGATAAATACAACTGCAAAGTTACTACAAATAGCGAAATGTCGGGAACGCTTCGAATACATCTCGCAGAGTGCAGATTTGTAATAGGGTTCTTAAGTATAGCACAAGATAATCAGCTTTAGAGAAACAATATATTTTTATTTGCAAATCTAATTCTCTTCAAATATTATCTCCTGATAATAGTAATAAATTGATTAGACAATATCAATATTAAATTGATTAATATTGATATTGTAATTAACAGTCCTTACATCACAATATGCTATTTTATAATAAAGCTTTATATCAATTAAGTTCATTAATATTTAGAAAATTTTACAGAATTTATTTAAATGCGCACTACCATCTATTTAATGAATATTAATGAGTGAAGGTGTGCGTATCAGGTGCTACGATTTTTAATTTGGTTTACGTATTAATTAAATTAATTAAGTATAACATGCTACCTGAACTGACCTTTCACGACACATATTATATTAATTTTGTGGTTAATTTAATTATAATTGTAAGACCTCCGTGGCCTAGTAGGTAGACCGTTTGATTTGCACTCGAGAGATCGCAGGTTCGATTCCCAGTTGTGGCGTGTACCAATTAGACTTTTTCAGATCTCAAGTACATTATACGGTCGCTCCAACGGTGAAGGAAAACATAGTGAGGAAACCCGCACATGGTTGGCCCCAGACGTATTGACCAGTCAATCCTCTGGACTAGGATGACTGTGTTGGGAGAATGCTGTATTACTGCTACAGTATTTCAAGAGTGGTTACTTCGCTCTGAGAATACTGTATGCAGTAACAGATGAAAAGGCCTAAGATTTTTTAATAACTGTAGGTTTACGTTTGTTTCTTAATTATGTGCTCAATACTTTGCGGAAGTTAATATGAAAAGATTTGTGTATCAAAATCGCAACTCCGTCAGGTGATCCTTTTGCTCGTTTAAACCTATGCCATAAATAACTAATGTATATACAGGCCATAATAAATATACACAGTAGGTACACGGAGATACATATTATAGTAAGGTAATATTTTAACATAACATTAGCAAAACTTATTACGTAATCTCCTTTCCACAGATTATGACAACAAGAATCAAATTTAACAATTAAATAAAACACGAAAAAAATCCCGGAACAAAACCACATTCATTCCCGTTATCTACAAAATCTCCGGTATCCCACAAAAAATAAAGGGCGTTGACCTATCCCGAGTCCCGAAATAAAGGTCGACGTCCTGGCGGGATAGCCCGGGGTAACGGGCCGGCCGCTGACCCGCGCGGCCTTGAGCCAGGACCTTAAAGTTTGTAGACCCTAAAAATGAGAATGGACTGTTTGGAGTTCCTACTCCTACATTAATTCTTCATCCCAAAATCCTGTTAGGGATGAAGTATCAACTACGTGCTACGGTGGAAGTCGTTAGTTTTAGGATTAAAAGTAAACTGGTGTCATTATTTTTCGGTAGGTAACGCGTATGTTGCTTGTTCAGGAAGCAAAAAAATCAAATGCTATATTAAGCCCTCTGGAAAATAAGTAATTACATTTTGATTTCTTCCCATTGTTTGATGTAAATTTTGAATAAAAAAAACTGAATGCAGGACTACTACGTAGCGGCCGTTTGATTGCTTATTTTTTTGTAAATTCTTTATTTGCTAATGAAAATACAAAAAAAAGACATTACAGAAGGACTAAACAGAAATTGATCAAAATGGCGGTCCTGCATCTTAAAGCGGTTTCTTCTAGAGGATTAGTGTAGCTTCTTTCAAATTTTACGTGTTGTTTTAATGATAACCAAAGTTATAATCTTAAAATAGTCCTGCCACGTATTGAAATAAATATAGCACTGAATAAGCCAACTTTATACGACAGTTTTGTAATTTTAATCATTTACTATTATATGATAAAAAGCACTTTCTGAACAGCTGACGTTACAGAAACCAGGTGCAATATTGTTAATTATTGTAATAATATAAACATTAAGTAGATGATTTAAATGGCGATATTTATATTATTAATATGCAAATTCTGTATATTTAAAATAAAAAATATAGTTTTATAATTATTATACTTCCACACATTCCTGTTCAGTTGTTTCTTTTAATTTTCAAACCAAATTATGTCACAATTTGTTTTAACAAATTTTACTAATTTAATTTTAAAAAATTAACATTAAAAATAATACTATTCAAATAACAATTATTATAGTCGGGCAGCGGGCTACATGGGCTCAATCGGAATCGAATCACAAGATGTCGAATTTAACCACTGAGCCCCAGGGGCCACGTGACATGACCCGTGATACAAATCAAATATTTGTGTCGCAAAACACTTTTACTTGGCAAATAGAAAACTTTCACCCTTATGACAAGGACGCAGAGTTCACTATCGTCCCAAAATCTGCTCTTACCTTTCGCGAGTCTCTGCTAATACGATTTTCACATGGTCGCATAGTGTTTGTTTATATAGCTAGCTGTTTACCGGGACTTTGTCTATTTTGGGCTCATTATCATCATCAGCGCGAGCATCACAGCTTTTGTTATCGTAATAGCGAAATGTATAGAAAAATTTACGGACGTGGAAATTGAAGTGAAACTTTTACCCAGGCGTTGAGAGTAAAGTTTCAAGGTCGCGTCACGTTCGCGTCACGATACGATTTTTAATACAACGCCATCTGTCTGAAGCTAATTATACTTCTTACATATCAACTTAACTTTCTATAGTACGGCGCACCGCGTAATACACAGAAAAAAACATGTCGTGTAGGTAGGTACCTACTCTGTACACGTCATGTTTCTTTCCTATAATTATTTTTGTAATTTCTTCATTTATAAAATAAAATACGTTTATGCAGCTTATCTTATTATATTTTAGTGTATCAAACAAGGTTTGGTCCTAATATTACTAAACATGTCTTTAGTAATATTAAGACCGATAACAATGAAATAGCTATTGAAGGGAATCGAAGAGTAATAGCTTCCTGCAACAGTTCCTTAAGTTCACAGTCTTCGATGTTCATGTACCGTTTTACCAATAAAAACCAGTATGGTAATGACTACAATTTTAAAACTACCCACAAAATTTGGTCACCGATATACCACAGATTTGTAGAAATAGCAGAAATTTGTTAATCAATATTTAGAAATAATATTTACATTTGTTGGTGTACCCAATCAATTACCTAGTCCTAAATATTTTAATGTCCAGTGAGCAGTGACCGACGACGTACGACATGTAAATGTGTATTGTGTCACCGGGATATACTCGTAGTTATCGAGTAAGGAACCGGCATCTAAGATACAGGGCACTTTCTGTAAGTTCTAAATATATATTAAGTTTTAGATTTAAGTACCTAAGTAACCAGAAAGACACCGACGCTGTTTAGCCGAAGAGCTGACCTGATGATGGGATCCATGAGGAATCGAGGGAACACCTCGAAATTTATATGGACACATATGGTGATTTTGACTTTTTCTGAAGAAATCTAAGCATATGCTACCAAAAAGTAAGCTTTTGTACCAAGGTATACCCTGAATCCAAAAGTACTGAACAGAACTCCTGAGTCCTTATAGTTACATGTTTGGGTATTCCGGCGTTGGTTAAACGTTGGTTTCGCCGAGAGAGTGAGAATAGCGGAGGCTGGTTTGTATTTATATCTTTCTTAAAATGTGGTAATAATAATAAAATAATATAACTTAAAAGAAAAATATTATATTTAAACAATAAATGTAAACCGACTTCTAGTAAAAATGCTCAAAAAAAGTATGAAATGAAACTTATTTTCTAAAAAAATCCCCTTGTAAATTGTTCTAAAATTTTAACTATTTCTATACTAAATCGTCATAAATTTGAAGTCGGTACGAGCCAAATTGAACGTGGGTTCTATAAAATATTGTTTTATTAGTATGTGGTTCGGGCTGGTACCGACTTCAAAATTATGATGATTGAATAGAGGAATAGTTAAAATTTTAGACGAATTTAATTGTCATCATAATTATCATGTGACACTTAAAATGTGGTCAAACTTAACTACATCCTTACCGGTATACAAAATGTTAGGTATAACGCCAGTTATGCCATATACGATTTAGGTGTAAAGCGAAGTGGTTCTTAAGCGAAGTACAATGCGAGAGACCGTGCCATTTTTAGATTAGACATAATATGATTTTTTTTTTGCTTTATTTTAAATTTTTTTTCGTGCCAAATACTTTCTATGTGTTGTCTACAATTCTGTGGGTCCAATTTACTATCCACCTAGGATGTTATGCTCTTCCTCCATTGGCCTGTAATTTTCTCGACGTCGACGTCATGTTCTTCCTGATGACCGAGGACTAGTGGGTGGGTAGTACAGAGACACGGGATTAGAATCCTAGTGCCTAGCCGCTACAAGAAGGGCCGAGGACTTTTTACCCGACTACGGTGAAGCCAAAAAATGGGTAATGATTTTGGCAGTCTTTGTACGTATGCATAGTTGTTCCACCGCAGCGCCAAAACTATGCTGATCCGATTTTAATAAATGAGGTAACAATGGGTTCGTAATATTAGCCCGGGTAACATAGGCTATGTAATTTACGGAGTCGGGTGGTTGTATACAAAGTTATAGTTTCTTATGCATATGGGAATACCGTATTCCCGGACGCGTAAGAAAAGTCATACGAGTACGTGTATCATGCATATGTCACGAGGACACCTTTTCAGAAAAGGGTATCAATGTTCAATGTTCAATGTTCTCCTTCGGAAGCAACCAAAACGTTGCGTTGAATAAAAAATCTCAAACTTATGCGTTACATATAATTGTCAAACTTTTTTTTTTATGTAATGAACCAGGAAACGAGCAGACGGATCGCCTGATGGTAAGCGATTACCGCCGCCCATGGACACTCGCAACACCAGAGGAATTATACTTGTAACTCCTCTGGAGCTGCGACTTGCGTTCCCGGTCCTTAAAATCCCCAATCCCCCCTTGGGGTCATAGATTGATAAAATGTATATTGTCGTCATCATCGTCAGCCAGTAGTCGTCCACAGCTGGACATAATCCTTTCCCATTTCACGCCACCATACTCGGTCCTCTGCCTTCCGCATCCAACCGCTTCCCGCCACTCTCTTTAGGCCCAGGTTTCGATGGAGTCGAAGACTTTTTCGTAGTCCACAAACGCAATAACAGGAGGGCGAATGTACTCCTCGGTCTTTTGTACGATCTGCCGCAGTGTGTGAATGTGGTCCACCGTACTGTAGCCTTTTCGAAACCCAGCCTGTTCCGGGGGCTGGAAGTCGTCGAATCTTCGGGCAAGACGGTTTGAGATGACTCTTGAGAACAGCTTATAGACATGGCTCAGAAGTGATATCAGTCGATAGTTCTTTAGGCGCGTTTTATCACCTTTCTTGAAGAACAAGATGACCACACTTCTGGACCACTCCGGCGTTGTGCCTTTCTGAAGGACGGTATTAAATAACTTCCGTAGTTGGTCTAGGACTGAACCCTCCAGCTCTTAAAAGCTCAGTTGTAATACCGTCATCTCCAGCTGCCTTGTTCTTCTTGAGCTGTTCAAGAGCCATCTTGATCTCTGTGCTCTCTAAGTCCGGTAGCTCGTTCGTGAAGTGGCGGGTTAGTTGGGCACGTTATTGTCCCTATCGAGAGTTGTGGGTTTCAGTGCATGTGAAGAGTACAGTTGTCCGTAGAATGTCTCAGCTTCAACAAGTAGATTCGTTTTCGATGTGACGACTCGACCATTAGATGTCGTCAGCTTCGTCAGATGACTCCTTTCCAATTGCTTAGCAAATACTTTCGAGCCTTTGTTTCGCCTTATTGCATATTCGATTTCTCCATTACTGCTTTGGCGCAGGTCGAAACGTAGCCACTTTTTTATACGATTATTGAGAAGGCGACATTTTGACGAATCCGCTGCCATCTCCCGTCTCTGTCGCATGAGATCTACTGTTTCTGCTGAGATCTTGGACACTTTTCTCCCACGTTTCCGTTGGCAAAATGCCTCTCCCACCTCTTGGACAATAGTCGTGAAGTTATTGACATATTGATCAACGTCGTCCATGGTTTCCAGCAGGCTTAACCGATTCTCTAATTCCAGCTGGAATTTTTGTGATCCCGCAGCGATATGGTGTAGTGACGGTCGGAGCGCAGACTTCATCAGACGATTTCTCTCAGTACGAAAGTTTATATTCAGAGTGCCACGTACAAGTCGGTAATCACTACCAGTATTAAACCTGTTGGTCACTGTTACTTTTTTGAATATATACCTCCTATTCGTCATGATGAAGTCTATCTCATTTTTGGTCATACTATCGGGGCTCCGCCAGGTCCATTTCCTATAGGTATGGCTTCTTCTGAAAGAATGAGTTCGTCAGAAAAAGACGTAACATTATTTATTATATTATACTGTCGTAACATTAAGTATTTAATTCGTGGTATTATTAATAACAGCACACAGGAAAGTAGTATTATTCTAATTTTGAATAATAATTTTAATTTTGATTAATAAAAAATTGAAATGTAAGGAACGTAAAGATATTGTAAAACTGTCTAGTGAACGAATTATTGAGTTGGCTTGTATTGAGTTGAGCCACCTTATTATTGTATGCGTATACAGGCCTCCATCAAGCTTATTCGATTCTTTTGAACAAGTAATGGATCAAGTGCTGACGAAAGTATGTGTCTCTAATAAGAAGATTATTGTATGTGGTGATTTTAATATTAATTTATTAGACTCTAACTCCACCACTGTTAGAGTCACATCTTTGTTCAAATCGTATAATCTAATTAATTTATTTTACGAACCAACAAGAATATGTGAAACAACAGTTACTTGTATAGATAATATTTTCACAAATGTCACTACTTTTAGGAAAGAAATAATTAATGTACTTAACTCTGATCACTGTGGACAGCTAGCATCATTTGATCTTAAATGTGATAATAATCCGATAGAAAATATTGAGTTTATTCCTGTAAACACAAAACGTATTGAGAAATTTAGAAGTAAATTACTTTCAAGTTTTCAATGTTTGAATGAGTCAATTAATCCAAATGAAACTTTTAATAATTTATTTAAAGTAGTAAAAAACCAATTTGACTCTGTATTTACTTCTAAATCGGTCAGATTTAATAATAAAAGAAATAATTTTAGTAACTGGGCAACTGCAGGTATTATTGTTAGTAGACAAAGATTGTATGACTTGTATAACGAGAAGTCAATGAACAGGAGTGAAGCTTTTAAACTATATGTCAAGAAATACTCGAAGATCTTCAAGAAGTTATGTCAAGCAGCGAAGGTTCTTCACATCAAAGAAAAAATTGAGGACTCTAAAAACAAAGTGAAAACCACATGGAAAATAATTGCAGATGAGACTGGAAGAGTCGCCAGTCGCAACTCTAAATTTGAACTTTATATTAATGATAAAAAAGTTAGTTCTGACATTGAAGTTGCGACAGTATTTGAGAAGTTTTTTGCAGACATTCCGATCTCAACTACAAAACACTTAAATTCATCACCTACAGTTGCCGAAAAATTACTTAGAGATAATGTGAGGGAATGTGATGTAAATTTTATTTTCAAAGAAATAGACTCTAGAGACATTATCAAGGCATTTAAATTACTTAATATTAAAAGTACAACTGATCTCTGGGGTATGTCCACAAAAGTTATAAACCCAGTAATTGACATCATTGCCCCTCACCTAGCATTAGTTTTTAATAATTGTATTAAAAATGGCGTGTTCCCTGACTTGATGAAGCACAGCAAGGTGATGCCTCTCTTTAAAGCTGGGAATAAAGCAGACCCAGCTAACTATAGACCAATATCCATATTACCGACTTTAAGTAAAATTTTTGAGAAAATTATTCTAAATCAATTAATTTTATATAACTTCAACTCGAATAATTTGTTACATAGTAATCAGTTTGGTTTTACTAAAGGTCGGTCCACAACAGATGCAGGCATTAGTCTTCTGTGCAGTATATTTGGAGCTTGGGAGAGGTCACAGGATGCGCTTGGTATATTCTGTGATTTATCCAAAGCATTTGACTGTGTGGAGCATGATACGCTGTGCAGGAAATTATACCATTATGGTGTAAGGGGCACGGCTCTAAAGCTTCTAAGCTCTTATCTAATAAATAGAACACAGACTGTAGAAGTTAATTCCAAAAGGTCTAATAGTACTAAAATTAAACTAGGAGTACCACAGGGGTCTATTTTGGGCCCTTTTCTATTTCTCATCTATATAAATGATCTACCTTATCTAGTTAATGATAAGCATGAGATAGTACTTTTTGCTAATGATACTTCACTAATTTTTTATGTGAAGCGACGACAATCTAACAATGACGAGGTAAATAGTGCTCTCTCAAAAATAGTACATTGGTTTAATGCTAATAATTTACTGTTGAATTCTAATAAAACAAAATGTTTAAAGTTCAGCTTGCCAAATGTTACGCAGGCACAAACCAATATACTATTAAATAATGAGAAAATGAAATTAGTAGACACCACTGTTTTTCTAGGTATAACATTAGATAGTAAGTTACAGTGGGGACCACATATTGCTAAATTGGCAGATAAGCTGAGTTCTGCAGCATACGCTGTTAAAAAAATTAGAGAAATTACCGACATAGAGACCGCGCGATTAGTTTACTTTAGCTATTTTCATAGTATAATGTTGTACGGCATCCTCTTGTGGGGAATCGCTGCTGACATTAATACAATATTTGTGCTGCAGAAACGTGCTATACGTTCTATTTATAAGATGTCGACTTTTGAATCTCTAAGGGAAAAGTTTAAAGAAATAAAAGTTCTGACCGTCGCATCTCAATACATTTTGGAAAATGTGTTATACGTAAGAAAGAATCTAAACAACTTCAAAAAGAAATGTGATAATCATTGTGTAAACACTAGGAATAAGAACAAGTTAGATATGCCAGTGTTCAGACTAAGCAAAGTTAGTAAATCCTTTAAAGGCCAATGTATACGCTTATACAATATAATCCCAGAAAAGGTTCAAAACCTTCCCATTAATAAGTTTAAAAAAGTAGTTAAAGAACGTTTGTGTGCCAAAGCGTATTATAAAATTAATGACTTCATTCAAGACGGCACACCTTGGGAATAAGGTGGCTCCTTATCTTATGTTATTATTTGTTACATAGACATAAGCAAACATTGTAATAATTTTGATTTTAAAAGAATAATTTTCCATCTTTTTGGTAAAAGATGGCCCCAGACGAGTTTCTTGCCGGCTCTTCTCGCTGGGTTAGTTCCCGAACCGGTGGTAGGCATCACGTAGTAACGACGTTCAAAAAGAGTATTTAAAAATACCAATTTTGAATAAAAAAATTTTGATTTGATTTGATTTGACTAATAAGTTTGCTAATGATGCATAATTTACATGACTACAGATTTTGACCTTCGATCAAAATTCTGATTGACCCCCAGACCATATTGTGTTGCTGTGTTCTATTGAAATTTAGACAATTAATTATATTAATTATAGCATATAACTTAAATAATTAATTAGTTGTTCCATTTAAATATTAATCACTACTAGCAAGTATTGCGTCTTATTTTATTTTAATATATTTGTTTATAAATCATTATTAATTATCATAATATGCTTATAATAACAATTATTATTTGCAGAATTACACATTTTTAAATATTTCAACTTTAATTTTTGTTCTGCGATTTAAAATATCTTGGCATAAAAATGAACTACTGGTAATTAATAATTGTATTATTGTTTTAAACGTTTTGATATACCGAGTAATGAATGCTTTGTAAAGTATACTAACTACTAACTATACGTATATTTTAGATTTGTTTACTATATTTAGTAGCCTTTACCCGCGGCTCCGCTGCATAAATATAGTATCCCAAGGAAACACTGTTTTTTTTTCGGGATAAAAAATTTGTTGTGATTTGAGCGAGCTAAAACTACGACCATACCGAATTACATCTAAATGCGCTTAGTAGTTTTTGCGCGAAAGAGTAACAAACATCCATCCATCCATCCACACAAACTGAACTAGTATTGTAAGTATTATAAACATATTTAATCTAATATAATATATCTATATACATATAATGAAAGTTACACTATGGTACAAACTACCACTTACTTTTAACTATCACCTAACTACCACTACTTTTTTTAACTATCATACATTTGTGCACAGTCTCAAGACTGTTGAAGTGCCTACCTACAATACATCAATTTTATATATTATATATAGAAAGAAAAGTAGAGAAGTATGTACTTGACGTGATTTTATTGAGAACGATTCTTTTGAAGACTAGGTGTCTGTCTTGTTTAAATTTTGCTACAGTATTTCGACGCAAATACATTTCAAATTTATTTTGCAATACTTGGAGTTTTATCTATCGTCTGAATGTCAATTTCTAGAATACAGTCGGACCAGCTAAAAGCACCTCAACTTATTCTAATCATGGAGAAAGGACAAGAAATATATCGATCAGTTTAGTCCAATGTTTTAACCGTTCACTTTACAGTTACACGAAAACTGTAAATTAGCAATTAAAATGCGTTCAAATTGTACGCGGATTTGTACAATATGTTAATTATAAAACAAATGATATTATACATCTATGTAATATATGGTTTGGTAAAATCACCTGCGGATATCTTGGGTATATGATCTACTGCTCATATAAAGACGTTCAGGCAGTAAAATTACTGTCATACTCAAACTTCAAAAATCATCTTATAATGGGTGAATCTCCGCTCAACGCAAACTCCCCCATATAAATGATTTTTTTGAGTAGGACAATCATTATTCTGCCTAAACGTCTATACATAAGCAGTAGATCATATGCCCAAAATATCTGTCATTGATATTACCGAACCTTATATTAGGTCATTACATATGAAATTGGCGTTTTGTAAAGGGGGAACATAAAGTCGACTTTTTTAAACATAATATATTTATTTAATCAAAGTATATACCATTGCTATCTATGCACTTTTGCCATCTCATAGGTAGTTCATTGATTCCTTTACTAAGAAAACCATTCGGACAGGAATCAATAAAATCTTTGAAGGCGCTTTGGACTGCCCCATCGGAGTTGAATTTTTGTCCCTTGCAAGAAGTTATCCAAATTTCGAAAAAAAATGGTAATCTGTTGGAGCAAGGTCCGGGGAGTACGGTGAATGTCTTAGACATTCCAATAGAAGATCCTCTAATTTGGTAGCCGTCTGTTGTGCTGTGTATGGTCTAGCGTTGTCCTGAAGCAGCAGTGGCCTAGAGCGATTGACCAACCTCGGTAGTTTAGCAGCTAGCTTTTCCATCATGATATGCAGTTGCTGGAAATAGACATCTGCCGTAATCGTCTGGCCAGATTTAAGAAAGCTGTAGTGAACGGCACCTGTCCACCAAACGCTCACAAGTAACTTTTTTTAACTCAATTTTCGCTTGGGGCAGGCTTTGGCTGGTTCGCCAGGGTTCAGCCATTGCGATGAGCGTTTCCGATTTGATTTAAAAGCGGAAAAAACAAATGAATTACGGTTTTCAAAACAAAAACCATGAGTAAATAGCGGTATAGATTTGAAATTGGAATTCCTAACCAAAGAAGATATAGTTTAGATCAAAGTGGCCAGTACGACAAAACGCCAATTTCATATGTAAGGACCTAATATATAAACCTAAGTCTTGATAGTTATAAGTTATAACTCAAGAACGGCTGAACCGATTTGGCTGAGAATTGGTGGGGAGGTAGCTTAGAACCAGGAGACGGACATAAGATTAAGTGCCCCGCCGAGTCTGTCTGTCTGTATGTTCGCGATAATCTCAAAAACTACTGAAAGGATTTTCATGATTATATTTACCGATATAAATAATATTATTTAAATATTATTTTGAGAGAGTTTTATTGATGCATAAACTTTAATTGTGGCAAATTTCACTCTAATCCGTACGCACAATTCTCGAAAAACTGTACTTGAAATTTTCGCTTCACGTGTTAATAGTTATATACTTATAGATATATTTTTGTAAGCATAATCTTTTGCAATTCGATGACATAATAACGGTGTATGATGTAGTTTACATATCTTTGATAAATCAACGCGTGTCTCGTCTATGTGAGTGCTCGTCCAATTAGCTCGTCATATCGTGTCCACTGTCAACAATGGCGCGGACACAATCGCTAACGGTACAGCCGCGAATACTTACACGCCCTGCTGCCTCTGTGGCGTAGTACTCGTGAACCACAAACAAAGCCGAATTGTACAGCTCGTTGAAATAAAGACAGGGATAGAAACAAACGATGACTACTATAAGTCAACTGATCTGAATGAGGTAGGTTCTAGTCTAGTGCATGAGGCATATTTGATAGAAAAATTTCAGTTTCATTGTACTGAAATTTTGTACGTATAAAGTAGTAAAGAAAATTGTAAATAAATTTACAACAATTCATTAGTTTACATTGGACTAATAGTGAAAATCTGATTTTGTCTTCAGTCTAAACGAAGACAATTTTCATGAGAAATCATTGATAGGCAAAATGTTTGACTAGCGGCGGGTTTAAATAACCTTATATCTACCAGTAACTATTTGTTAGAAAATAAATTATTTGACGGTTTTTTGCGATACAAATGTGACATTTGTATCGCAAAAAACCGTCAAATGATTGAATGACGACGTTTTTAACAAATAGTTATTGGTAGATAGGTCATTAAAACCGCCCGTTAATAATCTTTAATACGAGCAAAAAAAAAAGATAAACTTTAAGATAAACTCTTTCAACCCTCGTAAAATAGATGTTACCGATAACAATTATTACGCGCTATAACCGAATTCGTATTCGTAATTCGATGCCCACTCCGAGCCCACCTTGTAACCGACAGGTGTGCTCCCAAATGTCACGTCTTTGTTCGATTGTAAAGTCTAGGGCAGGAGTGACATAGGTCAGTAGTGGGAATGTGGACTGCTGGAAGTTATGGATTCAAATTTATGAAGGTTTTAGGTTAATGTTTTCTAAGTAAAACGTTCGATTGTGAGCAGTGTTCCCGAATGTTATGACAGGGCGACATCGGTAGAGTTGCCAGCTAAAATCGGTATATTCGTACCCAAAGTCGATATACTATGACAAACAACTTCAATGTTCAATCAAATTCGTGTACTTACTAAAAAATATTATTTTATGTTATTGAGTTGTTGGAGACGAAGCTATTCCCAAAATATTTGGTCTAGGACATTCTGTACTAGGTTACAGTATGGAACTAGTGCGGAATGTTCTGAATATTGAGAGCTTTTCCTTAATAAGCACTAAAAGGGCTGGCAATTTAAAAGTTAAATTGGTAGAAAATCGTTGTATTTCGGTATTCCGATGAAACAGAACATAATATTATCGTTAAAAATACCGAAAAATAGTTAGGTTCGAGGCCACTGGTTTTAAGCGAATATTTTCTTTCTTAAATTGGCACGAAATTGATCATTTAACTTCTTTACCCTCTTGGGCGATTTCTACTTAGTTTAAGGATTAGGTTGTAACTTACTGTCTGCTAAGCCATTGTACCCTTAAAACTTGTAACGGTTGTAAGTCAATTTAATCTCTTATACTCTCGGCTCTTTATCCGTTTTAGCATCCGTATAAAGTACTAGCTTCTGCCCGCGGCTCTGACCGCGTAAATACAGTACAGTATTCCGCGGGAGCACTGTACTTTTTCGGAATAAAAAGTAGCCTATGTGTTAATCCAGAGTTTAAACTACTATCATACCGAATTTCATCAATATCCGTTCAGTAGTTTTTGCGTGAAAGAGTAACAAACGTCCGTCCTGCAGCCTATTAATAATCATAATCATTTATTCACGAAATGCGGTTTGCAATGCGGGAGCAAAGTATGAATAGTTCCTACACATCCTACCAAGTCGGTAATTATTACAGCCGAAATTTACACAAATAATAAATATTGGTTCCTCATTATAATATTAAGTATATCAAATTTAAATAATTAGATTAACACAGTACATAATATGTCAAATTCAAATTATTAGACACATTATTTAGATCACCTTAAAATACTACCAATTATAATTTTAGTCAATCATATGATAATATCGAATCATTGCCATAAAATAATGTTATAACTTATACATAAATTAGTCATTTTTAGCATTTACTTAAAAGACATAATTTTAGTTTGTTTCTAAATATATTTGTTGATGGTAGTTCTCTTATATGTCTTGGAATGTTATTATATATTTTTATCGCCATGAAATAACATTTTTTTTTAAAGAGCGAACTGTTACACATTGGTACCTTTAGTCTAGTTAGGTACATATGATCCTATGACCCTGGATACATATGATCTATTCTCGTCATTTTTTGAAAACAGTCCTATTTGTTATTTTTATTAAAAATGCAACTCTCCAATATATATAAGTCAGTGATAGTATTCTAAATTCACCAAAAAGAGGTCTACACGTTTCTAAAGGTCCCACTCCACGTACGGCTCTAACACATTTCTTTTGTGGGACAAATACATTGTGTATATTTGTGACTTGACCCCATATAATTATTCCGTTTTAATATTGTTATCGATATGTGGCGATCAGATCTAACCGTCCAGTCTTATTTTAAACTGGTGTACCTACACAAAATATTGACGCATTAATTGTCCAAATGAATTCTAAAAATATATTGTGTTTTTTTTTTCAATAAAGTGTTTATCCATAATCATTAAATCCAAGGGCAATAAGCAGGTGCCGAAGCAGACGGGGACAATCGGCTACCACGATGTTTACTGACTCGGTGGTATCGTAAATTATATTCACTGTTATTAAACTGAGGTGTAATTAAAACATAATGTTATTCATAAAAACACTACTTCTCCACTAGTCCACTACGTATTCCCCTCCACGACTCCAAGCCAGGATCTACAATAGTGCGGGCAACAGCTAGTATATGTTATAGTTTCTAAGTACTTCTACTCCAGAAAGTATATCGAATTTGCGTCCTGAAAATTTTAACGCAGGGATCTTTTTAATCTGAAGAAAAATAATTATGTATATTATAGTTTTATACATTTAGTTGACTTTCTTTTGGGCTTATCTTTATTTACTTTAGAATATATTTCTCTGGTTTAGAATAAGTAGAGAAAGATACAATTTATTTCAAGCTGCGCTTCACTCAAGTTTAGATAAGTATATTACATTTCTGTAATATTTTTCTCGAGTTCATTAATAAATCATTTGAATTCCATTTCAATATTTGCATCATAATGAAGTGTTCCAAAACGATAAATTTCAACTCAAACGACTTAACCCGAATCAGTCACGACTTCATTTAACATTCTAATAAAATATGACAGGCATAGTTAGCATTTTTACAAACTACACGTCACTTTCACCAACATGAATGTGTATCTTAATATCACGGTTATAAGGTTTATTGTCGGTTTAAAAATTTATAATAACAAAAGGAACAAACGATTTAATTGACAAGGTATATTTATAATCAGTTTAATCAATAAATTCAGTGATCCGTTACACAGTTTTGGAGGTATTAATTATTATAATAACCATGTACGTCCAGTCACTATCGTGTTAGTGAAATTATGCTGTTAGTTTTGAGTATTCACGGTGGCCCGGTACTCATTAAGCTAGATCAGCATCATCAGAGGTTCTAACACATGTATACATAATAATAATAATATCTATGGGCGCCTCACACCACGTTAGCATGGCCCCGTATTAAATACCTACCCGAAGAACTTGTGTTACAGGTACCAGATAACGGGAGGTATATTTAATACTTTTATACTTTACACGTATTATTTTTTTTTATAATAATGTAAACATATTTAATATACATCCATGACCCAGGAACGCAGAAAACTATTTTGTTCCCTCTGCGGGATTCGAACCCGCGACCTCCGGCTTGAGCGCCCACGCGCTAACCACTGAGTCATAGAGGTCGGTAAGGTAGCCCGCAACTTTGCGTAGTAATAACGGAAACGGAACCGTAACAAAAAAATAGCCTAAGTTACTCCTTATAACATCGGCTATCTGCCAGTAAAAATCCGTCCAGCCGTTTCGGAGACGGACAGACAAAAATAAAAATAAATATTTTTATCGAAAATCTGTTAATTTAAAATTACAAATAGACACTTCAATTTTATTTATTTGTATAGACACAGAATCCTATGGGCATTCACACCTAAAGACACGACGCGAGACATAATATGTCTACAGCGCATCGCCGACAAAGCTATCTCGGGTCGATATATTTATTTGACGCGAGAAATCTTTGTCGACTGCAGACTGTAGACATATATTTCGCGTCGCGTTGCCGCATTTAGTAAAAGGACTAGTTCTAAACTATCTAGGATAATAGATTTATATTTTCTACCTCTATTGGAGACCTCCAAGTATAAGCTAAAATTCGTGTCCCAAGTAAAGTTTATATTTCTTATACAAGTGATAGCACAGTTAGGAATGTGTGTACGTCACGTTTTGGGTCACCTGCAAACCGTCACATGCAGTCGCTCCTGACTTGTACTGCTCAGGTCCAATTTAAACTAACGTAAACAAAAAGAACGATGAAACCTGTAATGCTTCCAATTAAAATGTCATTTATTCATGGTGCAATAAAGAAATACGATGACACATTAATCTGGTCGAATTTTATATTTTTCGTTTACATTCCGATCGATTCCGATTGTGGCTGATATTCTATTATATTGTGGCTAATTCACAGTTTGGAACGCGTATCAGGTCTGAACGCATAATAAAAACTCAATACTGACAGCAAAACATTTAAAATTTATAACGTTCCACGCGCCAAACCAAACTGCAGTCCTATCTGTTGAAATCACCTTCAGACGCACAGTTTTAAACGTTCGCCTGAATATTATGTCAGATTCGTGTCTCACGCGGCCACGTTTTAAATCGTTACTAGTGCGAAAGTTTTATCCGCAGTCCAAAGCGTACAGATCCATCCGCGGTTTGGAATGCAGTCTCAGAGCGGTCCGAACTGTACCGTGCAGACGGCGCTTTTCTCTCTCTTTCTAAATATACGGGAAATATTATCACGTATGCTAGTATTCATTAAATACTGCATATTGATTATAATATAATATTTTGTATAGAATTGGTGAATTATAAGTTACAGACTTACAATAAACAGTTACTTGTCATGACGAATTCTATGAACTGATAAGTATTTATATTAATTTACACAAGGCACAATTTCAACAGTAAACACAGGTTCATTTGCCTATTACAACGAGCTAGCGGTAAAACCTATCCTAAATACCATAATTAAAATGTACGTTAGTTCTATACAGGTGTTTGATATAATTATATTGAGGCTGTCAAACGCGTAACGGACGTCTGAATATGTTCATTACATGCTGATTGTGAAGCAAAATTACGGCCCCTGTGGCTCAGTGGTTAGCGCGTCATCGCTCTAGCCGGAGGCGGCGGGTTCGACTTCCGCTGAGGGAACAAAAAGTTTTCAATGTTCCTGGGTCTTGGGTGTGTATTAAATATTTGTATACTACGTGTACTACTTATATATAAGTTTTTCGGATACTTACCACGGGGCCAGACTGATGTGACACAAAAAAAAAAAATGGTGGATTTTTTAACCAAACCTATCGAGTATGGTATCAAAATAAAGGAAATTAAAATATTTGTATTAAATCTGGAATAACTATATATAATTTTAATTAAATCATTCGAATACATTTCTAACCAATGCATTCAATTAGTCGTACTTTCGCTTTAGATCGTCCAAGTGTGTGTAACGTGCATAGGGCATGCCTTTATATGTGTTTCGGATAAACTAAAAAATCTAAAATAAAATAGATACTTTAAAAACTAAAAGTACCCGACTGCAAAAAAAGACGGAGCCTGGAAAGTGAAATAATTGACATTGTGTTAGGCAGCAGGCAGGACCCATTTGCAAATTATAAATCGTACAAAAAAACATACCGATTGTCTGTAAAGTCAGTTTACTGACGATAGTTGAACGTGACAACAACAACAACAACAACAACAACAATAATAATGAGGTAAAGGCAATGCGAGGTAACGCTGGTACTTGGTAACGGTGCTTGGTAACGGTACTTGGTAACGATAACAGGTAACAGGTAACGCATAAGTCATGTTTTTTCGTGCCTGCAGCCGGCTCCTTCGACTTATAAGACGTTATCACGTCAACAACAGACTAAACTATGCTCATAGCATAGCGTAGTCTGTTTTCTCAATCTTGTTTCGGTCTTTTTAGTGCGTTGCTCAGGTATCCGTCTTTTTTGCAGTCGGGTAGTTTTGCTTTTTAAATTAACTATTTTACTATATTCCTCCACTTAAACGTAGTAACAGATAGAACCAAGCTTTATCGCAGTTTTTGTGGTGGCTTTAAATATTGGCACAAAGTTAGCATCCTGCAAATAATATTGTAGTCGTATTCCATTGTCGTCGTTTACTGTAGCGGTAAGACAAATCGCGCTGAAATCCAGCATAGATTTCAGTCTAACTTAACCGTATCGGCGTAACGGGTAATGCACTTTTCAATCTTTAGTGAGATTATCTTCTGTTCGGTTACATCGACGAGTTTTTATTCCCTGAGTATCTAGGGGCAGTGTCCTGCCGAAACCGGACAGGTTTGGTAACGGGACGGCTGACCTCAATACGTATTACCGTCGCGCAGGACTTCTAGCTTTTGGTATATGAATTTGGGGCTTTTATGTGCGTTTATATCTTCGTGGGTTGATGCGTTAAATATTTTTGTTTGAAACATCTAAATAAATGTGACTACGAGAATTCTTAACAGATGTTATCATTAAGATATTATAAAGTGTGTTTCGTCTCGAAGCAAAGTGATTTTAACAGCACATTACTAATTAAAATATTTACACAACGGATAACTTAAACAACGTTGCTATCTTTTTCCATCAAATGACATTTCCATCGCAATCGGATCGCAACCCACACCGGTTTCGACCTCCAAAAGGGGAGTGTTTATTACTATTGATTTAGTTTTGAGAATATCAATGTACCCTCTATACGACGTGGTTACAACCATACTACACTTACATACATACACTTTTATAAATAAATAACTTAGTAAATAAACCTATTATCTGATGTTAAAATCTCTTTGCCTTGAGACGACACATACTGTATAAATATGTAGTAATACATAAAGAGGAAAGATATTTTGTTTTTTTGCATTGAATAGGCTCTGAAACTACTGAACTGATTTAGATGAAATTCGGCACAAATGTAGAGTAGACCACGGGGAAGGACCACGGGCAAAATGAACGGTTCCTGTTGGATTATTGCGCGCACGAGGTCTCGGGCAACATCTAGTAATTAACATAGATAGTATCGTGCGTGCTATACAAATATATTTAAGATTTTTATCACAAAATACACATATTTAAGATACATCTATGACAGGAACATTGAAAACATTTTTGTTCCCTCGGTGGGATTCGAACGCGCAACCTCCGGCTTGAGCGCCAACGCGCTAGCCACTGAGTTATGGAGGTCGTCGAAAGTTATTCTATTAGTAATACGTAAAACCTATGCTACGAACAAGAGCATAAAATTAATAATTTTAAAAATTATAATAATAATAGCTCCCTAAACTGGTTTTGGTGGCAGTTTTATTGAAACCAGGCCAGCTACTGAGGAGTTATTTTATAGTGCCCAAATGTGTGCACAGTACACGAGAACTCTCTCTTCCTTAACTCTCGAAACCTAATGGGACGGATAACTGACACGACTGGCGAGAGATCAGGCTCGGGTCCGACTTTTTACATACCCACCCCACGCATGGATAATTATTCTTGTCAAACAAACAGGTGATCAGCCTGCATTGTCCTAACCAAACTTGGAAATAAGATTACAATAATATAAAGATGTTGAGACCTGCTAGTGGCGACCGCTCTCCATGTAAGACCTGGACCCGCGATGTCGCAGCTGTCCGAGCCCTCCACGACCTTGTTAGTGTACCTGGAAATTGAGAATAAAACGTTTAGGTAATAATACAAGATCCTGTACTTACTTTAGCTGTTTGTAAATGTTTCTTTGCAAGGGATCAAATTTCGCCGCTCTTGCAATGAAACCTGTATCTTCTTGTGTAGTGAATTTAGTTCAATTCGCAATTGCTATCATAAGAATACAGCGTCCCGTCGCGTTTAGATGTAAGCTGACCCTGACTCTGACATATCACAACTAAAACAATTTAAAAAAGTAAACAGAAAATTGTAAATTTGAAAATGAACTACAGAAATTTAACTTAGGTCTTATTAGGATGTTTTACTGGTCATGTCTATAGGGTTTGTATATGGATGCTTTAGTATAAATGCTGTGTTTTTTGACTATTTAAAGCGTGCAATTCTAAAGGTAAGAGTGGTTTGAAGAAAAGACAAAGGAAAAGACATTTCATTAAAAAGCTTACAAATCGATTGAGTTTATAATATATAAATTATACAATTCCTAGCAACTGATTTTTGTTCAAATATTGACTAATGATTCAATTTGATGCGTCATCGGTTGAAAGTAAGTTTTGATTTATAAATCAATAAGATATCACTTTTACTTCACTTTTCAGATTTGCTTCGTCATTAATTTAGTTTGGAAACTTAAATATGCCTGTTAATGATTCTAATTACAGGCTAGAAGTAGAACTTTTTTAAAATTTATAAATATATTTTAATTATCCAGCCATTCATAGTTAGTAAAAGCTAAATCTATTTAGTATCTACTAAACCGAAAACCCACTAATCTATTTCACAATCTACTGATAATGACTCTTATGAGGCAGATAGCTAATTAGCATGTTTTGTGTCTGTCGCTCGATAACGAAAACTTCCGAATAAGCTATCCGACACATTATTTCTTACACTATTATTTGTGAAACAGGCCTTTACTCTAAACTATACAGGATAATGTAGCGATATATTTACAAGAAAATATTTTAAGTAGAGCCTCTATGGAGCGCAAAAAACCATCATTTTTTTAAAATATGATCCTTCGTGTATGAGCTAACAACAGAAGCCTTAAGCTTCGCTCGGAATGTGTGAATTGGGTCAGATATTACCTACAGCATCCTGCTAGACCGGTGCCTGCTGGGAGATAATGACGTCACTACACTTGTAACTCGTTTCAATAATCATCTTAACGAGGTAGAAAACCGGCGGCCTCACAGAATACCGGCGTGAAATAACTGAGTGGGTCCGAGGGCGGCGGTAACCGTTTACCGTCTGGGTTTCCATCTACTTGATTTTTGGTCCATAAAAAAGACTGGGACTTAGACAAATCACGACTACATATAAGCTAAGACATTCCATACGATCGTCATTTGTCTCAGCCCCTTTCTTTATTCAAACGAGTACTAAATCATAGTAGCCTAATGCAGGCTTTAATTTCCTGTTCCTGTGTTTATTAATGCGGCATTAATAAAGACGGGAACTGGGGCAGATAGCGACTACATGACATGAAATGTTGAGATATTACATACGACTAGAGATTGAAATCGCTCATAATAATAAATAATATAATTTTTAAGTTTGTACTTTATAAGGGTATACCTCTTAGAAAAGAAACATTAAAATAATGTAAATGTTGTGACAGATTGACATACGTCAACGTGTAACAAAGTTGTATCTGTCAATCGCACGGTGATGTATCATCCATCGGTTAACAAACGCACGGTGGTGTGTGATCCATCGGTTAACAAACGCACGGTGGTGTGTGATCCATCGGTTAACAAACGCTCGGTGGTGTGTGATCCATCGGTTAACAAACGCTCGGTGGTGTGTGATCCATCGGCTAACATACGCACGGTGGTGTGTGTGATCCATCGGTAAACTAACGCACGGTAGTGTGTGTGATCCAGCGGTTAACAAACGCACGGTGGTTTGTGTGATCCGTCGGTTAACAAACGCACGGTGGTGTGTGATCCATCGGTTGCCAAACGCACGGTGGTTTGTGTGATCCGTCGGTTAACAAACGCACGGTGGTGTGTGATCCATCGGTTAACAAACGCACGGTGGTTTGTGTGATCCATCGGTAAACTAACGCACGGTGGTGTGTGATCCATCGGTTAACAAACGCACGGTGGTGTGTGATCCATCGGTTAACAAACGCACGGTGGTGTGTGATCCATCGGTTAACAAACGCACGGTGGTGTGTCATCCATCGGTTAACATACGCACGGTGGTGTGTGTGATCCATCGGTAAACTAACGCACGGTAGTGTGTATGATCCGGCGGTTAACAAACGCACGGTGGTGTGTGATCCATCGGTTAACAAACGCACGGTGGTGTATGATCCATCGGTTAACAAACGCACGGTGGTGTGTGATCCATCGGTTAACAAACGCACGGTGGTGTATCATCCATCGGTTAACAAACGCACGGTGGTTTGTGTGATCCGTCGGTTAACACACATTTTTCCAACCGATTGGTTGTGTATGTTGATGTTATTTTCGTTAATTTTATGTACTTTAGGCATTCCAAAAAAATATTAACGTTCTACACAACTTCCTCCACATAAACTTATTAAATGTGCCAAATATGATACTCCTCTATTCGAACAATTCTCTCTTTGATTATACCTTTTACAACCTGCTGCAAGTGACGTCATACTTTATTCTGACTCACTTTTACGCGACACGGTAAATTTTTGATTCATCAATTTTATCATAATGTAGGCAATTTTTTTAATCCTGCTGACCCAGATATTGTTCTGAGAATCTATATTATGTCCTTCTTACGAATATCCACATCGCAAATGAAGTTTAATAGCTTTTGGGCTTCATTAATTTTTGGAATACCTACTTATGAATATATTTTTTTTTACAATATTCCTTCGTAGTGTTTCGATGTTTCAAACCTGCGGTGTGTATGAATAAAATGCATTGATATCCTAGATATTATTATTTTTGGTTAAATTAGATGAATGAAAACGAAATACTTTTTTTTCAATTTCTCAAGTACCTTACAGTGGCGTGGAGTCCCTACAACTCCATTCCTATAGCTTCACTTACCGCTAACCTTTTGAAGACCCTCATCCTAATCCCTACCTATTATACAGGCTAGAGCTTTCCTATGATGGAGAGCTAGCCTTCGCCACTGCCACACTGGTACCTAACCTCAGGTTTGGTTAGGTTAATGAATACCTTCCACAACTGACAAGAAATAACCTAGTCTTCCCCTCATTGAAGATTGCTCCAGTATGAGCAGATATAGCCCGAGAGCTGGAACCAATTTTAGGGAAGGTATTTGATGCAAGCTTCTCCTATATACCTTTCCTATTATACCCAACATAGAAAGAACCCCAGACCTAGCTGATGAGTAGCGGGGCTATCCCCTAAGTTGGTAAAAATATTATTTCTTTGTTTGTCTTCCAAAAATATATTTCAGGCAGTTTGAAATTGCTATAAGGCTTAGTTGAATGTTTAAGAGTTATTTAACCATGCCAGACGCGTGCTACTCAAGACAAGTTTTCAGCTTGCCTCGAATACCTACGCTGAAATTGGTGCCAGCTCTCCTACTTATAGTCTAGTTAGTAGTTAGTATCAAGCAGGTAATGATGTTCTAGTAGATAAGTCGTGCTCTTACCTCCTCACGGGGAGGGGAGAGGGGAGGAGAGGGCCAAGCTTGGAGAATCGCGAACTTAATATTTAACTTTCACTCGTTATAAATATAAAACGATGTTACTTTTTACATTCGTGGCACACTGACACACATGATGTTAGAAACAACTGAAAATCAATTTTATGTCGATTAATTGTTGTTACATTTGCTACATTTGCTACATTTGTATGTATTTAACTGTTGAAACTTTATTTTGTGAGTACACTACATAGTAAAGAGTCTTGTAATTCAAACAAACGGCAACATCTGGTTTTGTTATAAACTTTTCCATAACAAAGTTACTTGAAAGCGTTTAAAATTGTGACGTAGCGGCCTTAACGCGTAGGTTGTTCTTGACTTTGAAAGGAGGTTTCGCGGCCAGGCGTCGCGGCGCGCGGGGCGGGGAGGCGCGGGGAGGAAAGTGAAATGTCTCAGAGAACCGCGCAACTGGGTGAATATTGTTTCATAGCTCGTGGTCTAATTCGTATTGAGTTGAGCATTTAGGCTCTTGGTCTAATTTGTACTGAATTGAGCTAAATTTGAAATGTTATGGTTTTATTCATGAATCACGCACAATTATTTATTCAAGACTTATTTTGTCTAAATAGTTTAGGGGCTGCTTCACAATCCGCTGATAAATGTCAGATAGCTTTTTTGAACGTTTCGTCTCTGTCACTCAATGTAAAGTAAGCAGCGACAAAACTTTCGAGTAAGCTTTCCGACACTTATTAGAAGGTTGTGAAACAGGCTCTGAGACATTTTAAGATACTCATACTAAGTGATGTATAAGAACATAATATATCTTTAAAGATAATATTTGTTTTCTTAATGTAGTATTTGCCGTTGATTGGTTTTCTTTTCCAATATTTTAGGATGAGACTTTCTTAAGATTTAATAAATAAGAACATAATAAGTTAAAATACAATCTGATAAATAACTAATCGTTTGAAAATAACAATGAACTATATTGTGAGTAAGACTTATTTATGTATTCCAGATACGAATGGTTACGATGGGAAAGAAGTGATAAATACCAAATGAACCTAGTGAGCTGGTCCGAACTCGTCTCGAGATACTGTATGCTATATTCATACAGCAATGAATAAGATTCGAGCGCAGTTCTACACGTGTTATATGATAATGCTTAGATTTGATAGTCTTTGAAGTGGAAAAATGTAGAGTGAATGCTAACCCTCAGGAGCGTGGCGAATCTCTCTTACGCTTCAGTAGTTGCGTGAAGGTGCCCGCTGTGGACCTAGCAGGAACATTTGACCATGTGTATCTGTATAAACTATGATACAAGGTTTTTATCTGATATACTTACATTTTCAACGGCTGTGACGTCACTCGTGCATAATTTATTGTATAGAGCGTTTTTGATAGTCTCCCACAATCTCACTTTTGTGATTTCTGTATTTCGTCAACGGTTAATCGTGATTTGCAAAGACAATATTGCCCAGCTTGTAATGTAATTTTTGAAATGTCAATTAAAAAAAAACTATGCATTTTCCTCATTATTTAACATGCAGCATGTGGACAGGTTAGAAACTGCTCAACTGCGGAGAAAGCGGCGCGACACGTCATCGTCTGTCTCGACCGATTGTTTCCCGCCAACAGCCGCCATTTGGATTTGATAATCATAATAATACCGATTACTCGTTACCAATGCCCGAACTGCCGGGATGTGAACTATTTGCAGACAAATTATGAGCTGCCAATTTGTTACTTTGTACTGGTTTAATCGTACTTCAGTCAATGTTACGTACTCAAGATATTTTGATATGATTATTTCTTGCTTAAAGTTTGTATCTCGAAACAAAACTAACCACAGCTTGGAGTTAGATATTGTTCATATGATTTGATTTACTTTAAAAAAGACCATGCAAAAAACTGTTGAACAAAAAAACAAAAAACCCACCAACAGATTTCAAGCTTATCTCAGTTAATAGCTCTTGCCACGCTGATAATTATTTAGTATGGCGACATCCTCCTCACGAGTGGGGTTTTGACATAAATTGGAATTAAATTTTTATTGTTTTATATCCGCATTAAAATCCGTTGCTTAGCTTAAAAGATCTAAGCGAACAGGCAACTGAGCGACTTAGTTTTATACTGTGTAAAGATTTTCAGTGATATTCGGATAAAGTAAGTTTACTATTAGAAAAAATATGCTAAAAAAAGAAAAAAAAGAGACAAGTTAGACACAGTAAAAGTTAAAAAAGAAGATAATAAAATAAAATTAAAGCTTCTTGTAAGGAGACTTTGATATATAAAGCACAACATAATTTTATTATTTAGACATACGAGTAAGTTTGACAGAATCGGATATTATGTTTGGCCAATGTTTGGCGCGTACAATACGAAATGTCGGCATAGTACATTTCGTGTAGCGGTACCGCATGTACGGTGTGCAGCGGACAGTTAGTGACGTACAGCATACGGTACGGAGCGGCACGGCTCACCGCACAGCAAGGCCGTCACTCGGCCCCCCACCGTCCCCTCCGTCCACCCGAGCACGTGCCCACTGATCTAATATGTGCACGCGATTTTTGTGCTAACGGTACCATTGTGTTGTCCGCTAATATGGTGTGGATTTATTGAGATTAGAGGCGATGTATTTATCAGTGTGATGTGTTTGGTTTTATTTATGTTCTCTTGCGGAAATTGCTTGCCCTTATATATTATATCGTTTGTATACATTATACATTTTTACACGTTTTCATTTCGGACGATCCGAAAAGATATTTTGTCGGAATCTTAACTGTATCATGAATTATTATAATCATAATATTATATTAATACGTAAAGAAAAAACTTTCAGTACAGTTTTGCGAGAATTGTACGAACGGAGTATTATATTTGGCACAGTTAAAGTTAATGTGGTGGAGGGTGTGCAGAGAGCTATTATCGAGTATTGGAAGTAAAAGCAGTATACTGCGCGCACACTTGGGCGCTTTAAAATAACTGCTGCCTAGACGGACTGATTTCAACAAAAACCACCACCCACCGGAATCGGCGTCGGAGCTAAACTGTAGTAAAATTCAATACTCACCTCTGAGTACACCGTGTTATAATGATGGAAGTTGGGTCATAAAAACCGGCCAAGTGCGAGCCGGACTCGCCTACAAAAGGTTGTATTAAAATCACGTTTGGTGTATCCCATACACCAAACGTGATTTTCATACAACCTTAAATATTTATTATATTGTATTTTTAGTATTTATTGTATATAGCGACAACAGTAATACATCATCTGAAAATTTCAACTGTCTTGCTATCACGGTTGAGGAGATAGATGCTGGTGGCAAATATATATAATAAATAGACGGATGCACAGACAGACAGACATACAGCGAAATCTCAGAAACAGGGTCACGTTTGTATCCTTTGGGTACGGACCCCTAAAAGCCAGACGATTGTTATTATGCGGTGAGCGGTGACGTCACAGCTCCGGCCCTCCAGTACAGTTACGGAGCGAGGACCTCGCCCGCGCGGTCCGGTCTCGGTCCGGTCAACGTCACTCCCAACCCGGAGCCGAAAAGTCATAGCCGTAGCGTAATCTTACAATAATACGGTTTCGATGCAGCCTCGATACGTTACAACTGCAAAATGGTATTCTCATATACGTCAAACCAACGTCAAACTCCAAAATCATTTTATGCAAGACGAATAATTTATAATTCCTTGAAAGTAAATTAAAAGTCTAAGTAAAATAATAATTGGGATCTAATGTAATCCAAACGTAAACAAAGACAACAATATAACACATAATGCTACTAAATTAAATGTCACAATTTTACGGTGCAATAAAGAAGGCACATAATAATGTCGAATTTAATATTTTGTGTAAGTTAATTCCTTCTCCTAATAGGGCGATATTGCTCATTTGTTTACGTTAAAACTAATTGGATCTTTAATGAACGGAGTAAATATTATTTTTAAAGAAAAAATTAAAACCGACCTGCAAAGAAAAGTGCACAAAAATGTATGAAATGAAACTTATTTTCTAAATAATTAAATAAAATTTTAAATTCGGCTAGAATTTTAACTAGTTCTCTACTCAATCTTCATAATTTTGAAGTCGGTACCAGCCCAAACGATATCCTGATTCCTGATAAAACAATATTTTATAGAACTTACATTTAAGTTTTAGAACAACTTTGAAAGTCGGTTTAATTTTGTCATTAAAAATAATAATTTTTCCCTTTGTAGTCATATTTATTATATTTTTAACAACACATTTTAAAAAAGTTTAAAAGAAGCGTTCGAAATAATGGCATATGCTTGTAGTACTTAAAACAATGCCGAAATTTCCAAACGTGTACGTGTATATAAGACTGAGGAGTTCTGTTCAGCGCTTTTGAATCCAGGGGTGTACCCTTGGCACACAATTTTACTTTTTGTTAGCATATGCTTGATTTACTTGACAAAATTCAAATCGCTATAGATATCCCTATAGATGTCCCTATAAATTTTGAGGTTCCTCGAATCCTCATGGATACCATCATCATTCATCAGGTCTCCACTTTGGTGACTAAAGGGCCAATTTTGAATTATAACCAACAACAACAAAATAATTTTCCAAATGGGTCCACAAATGGCAGAGTAATGTATCGATGTAAAAGACTATGAAATTATGTACCTATTATCATAATAATGTGATGATATTTGGTGTTTTGATGGTGGTGATGATGATAGTTACTGTAATTGACATAGTGGCATATACTTGCAGTTCTTAAACAACGCCGAAATCTCCAAACATGTATCTATAAGGACTCTATATCATAGACTTCTGTTCAGTACTTGTGGATCCAGCATATGCTTGGGTATCTTCAGAAACACTTAAAATCGCTATATGTGGCCATATAAATTTCGAGGAGTTCCTTCGATTCCTCATGGCTCCCTTCATCAGGTCACCACCCAAAGGACTCTATTGGGATTATACCCTATACAGCCAAAAAATAATTTTTAAAATCGCTCCACAGACGGCGAAGTAATCGTTAAACATACAAAAAAAAATATATACACAGCCGAACGTATAATCGCCTCCTATTTCTGGAAGTCGGTTAACAAAGGACATTAGTTATTGTTTATAAACACTAGGACATAGCCTACGTTCCCACGTGAGTTATTTAGTTGCTACACAAAAAATAACACTGTAAAAAGAACTGTCGAAAAATCGAAGTGTTTGAGTGTCTAATGTCAGTTTTAACAATTCGAAACTCGACACATAGATTTTCAGCTCTATTGTACTAGTGCAGAGTTCTATTTACAATGCTGTTTTTTCAGTTTGTCGTCGCAACCACTAGAAAACTCGTGGAAACGGGGGCTAAGGCTAAAGTCTACACGTATCTAGACGTAAACAGTCTAGCGGGTGACGGGAATCCTTGAACCTGCGCGCGAGCGAGACGGCGGTGTGCGAGCGAGAACGCGCGGGCAACGTCCTGCTCTGTCAATACACTTGACACACATTTCATTGAGGAGGCTCGGCTGAGGCCTTAGATAGGTTAGGAGTGTGAGATTTTTGAACAGAAATAGACTCAAATGGATAGTTTAGGGGCTATAGTTAGATTTTTTTCACGTAGTAAATGCTTATCACTTTATAGTTTATACCTTCTTGGACGTAGATATTACTATACTAATACGTAAAGCAAAACTTTTAGTAGTTTCACGAGAGCTGTGCAACCGGAGGAGTATGTAATGAGGTCGGCAAATTAAAGCTTATGTTTTTTAAAGAAATGAAATGATGTTTATTTGGTAAAAATGTGGTTACAATAGGTGTTGCAATTTTTAAGTAATGCTTAGAAATTAATAAAAGTTATGAAAAAAACAACAACACGCACACTATCTCACATTATTAACACACACTATGGTGCGTTTGATACATAAGATTTTGGTCCAAGTTGAAGTTTGTCAATATGTCATGTAACATTTTAATTTTTTAGCATTAACATTTATTTTTTTTAGCTAAGAGGCAAAAGAACCCTCATAAGGTTCAAACTTAAAAATGCGACCACAAGGCGACCTCTAGCAATTATATTTAATCCAGTATTTTTACTGTGGATGGATGGATGTATTGATGGATTTTTGTTACTCTTTCACGCAAAACTACTAATGTGATTTTGATGAAATACGGTATGGTAATACTTTAAGCTGGATTTTACTGGATTTAGCCTATGTGAGGCTACGTTTCATCCTGAAAAAGGATAGTGTTCCCGTGGGATACTGTATTTACGGATACGGAACCGCAGGCATACGCTAGTTAAACACAATATCAGTCAATAACTTAAACGACGATGGCTTACCCTAACAATAAGTAATAGATAATAATTTACTTCCCACAAAACACTATGATTATATCAACAATCCTGAGAAAGTATCTAGTTAATAGGGATAAAAACATATCCGGCCCACTCCCATCCCTAAGATACAACCCTTCCCGGATATCGATCCCATACCGGAAACACGTGGGACTGGGTCACTAGATCCCATATGTACCATATGCTATGTATAATTTACTAATATTATAAACGCGAGGATAATAATATTATTAGTAATATGCAACAAAAAAGATTAACATTATATTATATTATGTTTTTACTTCGATAATCAACGTTTTATAATTGGGTATTTGATATCGTCATGTCAAAATGTAGTTATTTTTAATACACTCAGAAATAATGAAGTATTAATTAGAACTTGATAATATTACAAAAAAATAGTTTTAAAATTACGTATTATAAACCAATTTTACCCCTTTATAGCCACTTAATATTCACTGACAATGCGCTGAGGCAAGCAGGTGACAGGCTTTGATACTGGTGATCTCAAACCTGAGAGAAAACATTAAACATTAACATTTAACCCACCATTTTACAAATTAATACCGTGTAAAATATAACGAAGCTATTTCATCTTGCAGCTCTACCTAAATTAATTAACACCTGTTGAATGCCATGTTCGGAAATAATCTAAACACTTGTTCGTTTCCAAAACCGTGAACAAAAGTGAGCCTGTGACCAGACGCTCTGTTCGTCATTAATTATACATATTTTATAATGATAAAACATCTGCGTGAAATCATTGATCGGTTGTATAATTTTTAGGGTTAAATATTTTGACAAGAAGTCGCAGTGAATAGGCACCATGTGTTAGGAGGATGGTAACGTTACTTTACCTTAACGAGTTTCAAAAACAGTCTAGTAAGAGCGATCGCTTACTTATGACACGACAGTCTTAAGATAGTTTGGTCTCACATAGACAAGAGTGTCTTACGACCAAGACACCCATAGTTTTTTAACTCCCCACGCGAAAAGAGGGGTGTTATAAATTTGACGTGTCTGTCCGTGGCATCGTAGCGCCTAAACGGATAAACCGATTGTGAACTACATTTTTTGTTTGAAAACTAACATTATCGAGAGTGTTTTAGCTATAATTAACCATCATCAGTTCGCTAACGGCTTAGGAATTCGGAGATTACGCAAAAAAAATATTTTTGTTTATTTAGACAATCGTGTCGCTGCTAGACAGTTTCGCCTATAAGACGTTTTGTTTCAAGTGTGCGCACCTTCATATGTTTTATAATGCAATGGACTCTATTAAGACTTTCGCGTCTCAAGTGAGCGTTCGCTCCAAGTGTTAATATTGCACAAATGCCCAAGATTACTAGAGTTCTAATGGCTAAAAACAATATTACGTCTTGCTGTTAGTGAACCTAGTTAATAACATCGAGGTAGGGGTTCAGTGATCCTGAGCCTTTAGCCAAGTTGTCATCGCTAATTACGACGACCAAGTTCGAAAACAAAAATGAACGGGGTATGATATAAGCATCGCTAAATGACATATCGATGCTTATCTCAAATCCCATTCATTTTCTCTAAAGTGATCTCCAAAATGTAGTTGATTTCTGGCTAGAAATAGTAAGATAGGACAAAACCTATTAAGAAAAGTATCTGAGTAGAATCCAAACACAGTGTCACCAGTAAAGTGATTTTGGGTTTTTGTAGTTAACCACTTCATAACTACCCTTCACAAGAAAAATATTTAGTTATTCATAAACAAAGGTAATACGTGACTTTATACTTAATCCATCTGCGGTTTTTTTACTTCATTATTGTAATAACAAACAATCTTAATTTTGTCACCGCAATACGTTCTGCATCGATACATCGAAAATTAGACAAAAAACTACTTACAAAGAATTTAATTCATACAATTACACCCCAAAAGTTCCCATGGATGTATGTACCTGGTTGTATGGGACCATCCAAATATTGATTGAAGGGTTAGACATCTGCCGGAGAAAGCCTCACGCAAAGGCTTTGGCAACATGTGTGCTCTCTTTGTACGACAGCATGTGCTCTTATTCGTACAAGCCTTACAATATTCAAAAATTCAATATTTTATGCCAACCGGACGTACCATCGAACAAGTTGGCGCTGACCGAGGCATAAGATGAAAATCGCTTAACATCTTTGAATCGTGCGCACGCAGGTTTGTGTTTAAATATTTTGCGTCGTCCAAGTGCAAAGAAAAATGTTCAGAAACTGGTCGAGCAAGAACTTTGTCGATACAGTGCCAAACCGGAAATTATATCTTAATAAAATTATATATACAAAATTGTCACATAATATATAATATTTATATATTATGTGACAATTTCTTATCAGAATACCTCTGTATGATACTCGTAGTCCAATTAAGTCTTCAAGAGCGTTTAAAGATCGATATGTCAGTTTCTGTGCGAAGAGATAATTTATTATCAGTTTCTTATACTAGACATCAACGCGTTGGATTGTTTTGCACGATAATTTGTATTTTTATTTAAGTTTTTTTTTAAATAATAATATGTGTGTGGACGCTTCAACACCACGTCAATCTGGTCCCGTCGTAAGTTCTCAAAGATCTTGTGTTACGGGTACCAGGAAATGGTATTTATTTAGTAATTTTATATTTAAGATTTTTATCCTATTATACACATATTTCACATACGGGATCCCTTTTTTTTCGCATATATTATATGTTTTGGCATGGTTTAATGTGGCATCCCTCAATATGCATAATTTTTTTCTCATAACAATACTATGGCATAATTGTTTTAGGCATAAATAACGTTTGCATAGTTTTAGGTTAAGTTAGGTTAGGTTAGAATTTTTAAATCACGTTCAAAACGTCTTCGGAGTGGCAACACGGCCTCACAAAAACCCGGCGTGAAATAACGTTTGTGAAATTTTGGGTTAGGAGAGGTTAAAACATTTTTATGACGTTCAAAACGTCTTCGAAGTGGTAACACGGCCTCGCAAAAACCCGGCGTGAAATAACGTTTGTGTAGTTTTGGGTCAGGTTAGGTTAGAACTTTTTATCACGTTCCAAACATCTTCGAAGTAGTAACAAGGCCTCACAAAAACCCGGCGTGAAATAACGTTTGTGTAGTTTTGGGTTAGGTTAGAACCTATTATCGCGTTCTGAACGTCTTTAAATAATTTTATATCATTATGCTCTATGTTTATGCTTTGTAAATATGTGCTTAAATTTAGCCCAAGAGCTACTATCAAATTTTGGAGCAGGTGTTTGAGGCAAGCTGAAGCCTTGTCCTCTACTTCTCCTGCTGTACCCGACGACGAGACTGCAGGACCGGCTGGTCAGAAGCGGGTATATATATAAGTCAATATACAAATATTTGAAAAATGAATTTATTTATTTCCAAAAAATATGTTGGAGGCAATTTTAAATTTAGTTTAATGCTTACGCAGTTGGGGAAAAAGCCATGCCATTTAGTTGGGGATTTAACCTTGCCGTTCCAGTGAAATAATAAACTGGAAATCAGTTTAAAAAATGTGTTTGAGGCACCTTGAAATTTTAGTAGGGTATTATTTATTATTAAATAATGATATTGTAAATAATACAGATTATTTTAGTATGATTTTCCACCTGCCAGGTGATGTAGAAAATCGAGAATATGCTGGCTATCAATTCATTATTTTCTGATATCTATCGGTCATTTTAAGAACTACGATCTTCATATCACGTATATGCGACATCTATCAGGCAGCCAACAAACAAATACGTGGTTTTATTTTAATCGTTAAAAACATTTTAATTTTAATAGTTTTCATCACAAATTCAATTTTTTTTTATTATTTACTCAGAAATTTAAACGCGAAGCCGCATGGGCTATATATTGTGAGTCATGTGACTTCGTCTCGCAACCTTAAAATTCCGCGTAAATAGGACTTTATTGCACTCAATATTATACAATTATACAACAAATGAAAGTCTTCTATTTTTATTAGAAAATCTTTATTAGAACAGTTAACGACTCATATCGACTTTGCTAAAAGATTAGACCAGACATTAAGACCACGTAGTATAGAATAGAAAACTCTTTTTATGTGCACAAAAAAACACACACACAACAATAATTATATAAAGGAAGTGTACAAAAGGGCGAGTAGTAAGCCACGTAATTCTTTGTCATGTCGCATATACGTTGAAATGAAGATTGTAGTTCTTAAAATGACCGACATATGTCAGAAAATCATGAATTGATAGCCAGCATATTCTCAATTTTCTAGGTCATCTGGCAGGTGGATAGTCCCACTAAAATTGTCTATTATTTTAGCAATAGTATATTTTTTAAATAATAAATAACACTCTTCTAAAATTTCAAGATGCCTCAAACATATTTTTAATGGTTTTCCAATTTACTTTTACACTGGAATTGCCTCCAACATATTTTTTGGAAATAAATAAATTCATTTTTCAAATATTTGTATATTGGCTTAGCCCCGCTTCTGACCAGCCGGTCCTGCAGTCTGGTGTCGGGGTACAGTAGGAGAAGTAGAGGACAAGGTTTCAGCTTGCCTCAAACACCTGCTCCAAATTTCCTAGTAGCTCTTCATCTAATACATGCGTAAATAAATGTATGCTTAACAATAAGTATGCGTAATGATTATTATACTTAAAGTGATAATAAAAAAATAAATAATAACTAAACAGTTATGCAAAATTAAAATTATGCCTAACTTTTATTATGACAAATTAAATTATGCCAACCTTAATTATGACATATGATTTTATGCGAAAAAATAGGGAACCATTTCATACACATCCATGACCCAGATACACAGAAAACTCGTTTGTTCTGTTGGCGCAATTCGAACCAAAGACCTCCGGCTTGAGCACTAACGCCCAACTGGGCCACAGAGGTCGTCAAAAATTAGTTTAAGCTATTGCATATCTTTGTATAGGCACTCAATGGGAGTGTGGATCCTGGCAGCAAGTGAATCTCGTCACATTCACGCCCACGGCCGAGCTTCGTAGACTACGATCGTCCTGAACGTAAACGTATTCAAATCAACTACATTCATGTGTTATTATATGTATTTATTGAACTTCTATTGCGTACCTTTAAATTAAATTGAATATGAAAGGAGGATACTGCTTTTGAGATCAAAATTTTGACGTACTCCTTAATGAACTTGGTATAAGTGCAGAATATTGTCATATTGTAGTATACATAGCAGTGGCGAAGGCTGGTTCTCCTACATAGGGAAGCCCTAGCCTGCGTAATAGGTAGGGATTTGGATGAGGGTCTTCTAAAGGTAAGCGGTAAGTATAGAAATAAAGTTATAAGAATCCCACGCCACTGATACATAGCAAGTACTGCTTAGTGAGATATAGAGCTAAGCGTCAGTTTACACCGGGACGAGATGCGACGCGGTGACGATTAATTGCAAGAGTTCGAATTTCGAGCTGCACTGAGCTGCGTAGCGTAACGCCGCTATTGCAGTAAAACGTGTATCTTGTTGAGTAGTGAATATAGTTCAATTTTGAATCTTAAAATACACCTTCGTATCGCGTCTCGGTGTGAGCTGACCCTTACGTGGTGAGAGATGCGCCGGCGGCGGCTTTCTCTTGTGACGCGCGTGCGCACGACACACACACCAGTTGCAATACCGCAACTACTCAATAGAACTTACAATATGCTATCAAATTAATATTATTGTATGAAATAAAATATTGGAAGCCACTATTTTGCCATTAAGATGGAGAAATCATCAGATATATTCTAGTCTCGAATCTATAATACACACTCTACAGACTAGCCGGGCCCCATTTCGTTTGTATGGAAATATTAATAGAAACGGATTTTTTTTTCACGCAACCCTATTTGATAAAAGTAGCCTAAGTTACTGCTTGTAACATCAGCTATTTAACAGTGAAAGTCCTGTCAAAATCGTTTCGGCTGTTACAGAGATTAGCCGGAACAAACAGACAGACGGATTAAAATTAAAAAAAAAAAAAAATTTTTTTGGTGTAGGTACCGAGTATCATATGAATTTAGTGCAAAGATGTTCATTTGAAATTACAAACAGACATTTCAATTTCATTTATTTGTATAGATATAAATGTAAGTAATAATCTATTATTGAAATGTATTTTAAAAGATTTTTTCTTTATTATAACGTTACGTGTACGTGTAGCTGTCAAGTGTTCCTGCTAGACCCCTGAACAGATATTGATTTAAGGACGATCGTTGTCTCCCACGCTCGCCCCCTGCGTATGTACAGGCGTACGCAAATCGCTAGGCTAGTCAGCTGACTTTTTCCGTTCGTTAGTATGCTGCGGCCGTAGCCCGCACCCACCGGGTTATTGACCAAAACACTTTCTAATAGACATGCATCTTACACATGTGCGAAATATTTGAACATTTTAGGGTCTATTCACACCAAAACGAAACGTTAAGCGACATGGAACTGAATTTTTAGGATAACCATGCAAAATTGAACTTTATACATTACATAAGAAGATACACGTTTCATTGTACAAATCCGAAAATCATGTTGTACCGCGCTGCACCGCGCATGTGCAGTGTATGGCTGATGTCATGTGAAACGTGTATCTTTTATGTAGTGAATGAAAGAAAGAAAGAAAGAAAGAAAGTTTTTATTTTCAGTTCACAAAAGACACAAATATAACATGACATAAAATAGGAAGATATAAAAGAGAATAACAAATTGAGACATGCACCATAGTTATATAATTTGAATAAATTGAATAAAGTTTAATTTTCAATAGCTATGTTAAAATGCAGCGCCGCGTATTGTCGCGGCGTGAACTGACCCTTAGACATTGATGATATTATGTTGTGTGCAAAATATTTTGCCACAGCCGCGCTAGCTAACCCGTAGTCGGCTAGCTTTGTTGAGTATTGGTATGAGGCTTGCCCCCTCAGACTGAAAGCCCAAGCAAGTGGTGATGACCTTTCATGGGCTTTTGAATTAATATTTTTACGGTTCCGTACCCCTAAGGGTAAAAACGCGACACTACTACCTACTGAGACTTCGCTGTCTGTCTGTCCGTCCGTCTGTCAGTCACCAGACTGTATCCCATGAACCGTGATAGACAGTTGAAATTTTCACAGATGATGACGTATTTCTGTTGCCGCTATAACTACAAATACTAACAGAATAAAATAAATACTTACATACAACAAACGTGATTTTTTTTTGCCGTTTCATACGGAACCCTTCGTGCGCGAGTCTGATTCGCACTTTGAAAGTTATTTTATAAAATTTTATTATAGGATTTTTTTGTGACAGGACGATATGACAATTTTGTCTACCTCGGGTTCCGTAGTATGTGCTCTACACGATGAAGATCGGGATATCATCACAAACAATATTCGTTACTATATAATTAACAACTAGCTGGCAGTAGCGAAGGCTGGCTCCCCATTAAATGGAAGCTTTAGCCTGTACATGTGAGATCAGGTGCTGAACTTAAGAAAACCTATACCTTGTGTATAATCTTAAGAAATTTTGTACTTCGCACGAAAAATATGTTGTTGAATTGGCTGGCTAATTTAACTACAACATACGATTTTAGAAGTTAATATTGTAGGTTACGAAGTTTCAATCTACTGTATAGTTATTGTATCTTAATTAAACGTGAAGCCTTAATTAGGTGTGAATCGTGTTGTATGCCCACGTCGCTACTGCTAGCTGCTGCACAACTTCGGTTGCGTACAACTAACGGAGACGGAACCCTAAGATTGTAATAGCTGAAGTTACTCCTTATGACATCAGCTATCTGCCAGTGAAAGTCGTGTGAAAATCGGTCCAGCCGTTTCAGAGTTGGAACAAACAGACAGACAGAGAAACAAAAATTTAAAATTTGATTTTTTGTTTTTTACCGCACATACGAGTACTATAATATGCATTAAGTGAAAAACTGTTAATTTAAATTACAAACGGACACTTAAATTTTATTTATTTGTGTAAATATTCATATACCATTAGGGTTTATGTTTATCGACGTCCACAAGTAATAGTATACGGGCGAATGAAAGCGCCGGGCCGTATGTATGTCAGCTACATTATGTCTAAACTCTGCTGTAAACGGATGTGTAACATGCGTCAGGATGACCATCTTTCAGCATATTTCGGGAAAACCGTTAGGAATGTCGCAAAGCTTGAATAGGTGTTTGTTTTGTGTCAGCGAGTGACATTATGAAACCTGTTACGAGATCTGTTGTCATTTTTGCTACTGAGTCAGAAAAACCGTTCAAGTGCAATACTCAACGGAACAAAATAATCACATTTGTTATATGGGAGTCCCACTTAAACATTCATAATATGTTTTATTTTGTTTCTAGTATATTTTGTTGTTATAGAGGCAACGAAAATGCTTAATTTGTGAAAATTTCAACTGTCCAGCTCTAGCTATCACGGTTCACAAGATACAGCCTGGTCACAGATAGACAGACAGACGGACGGACGGACGGACAGCAAAGTCTCAGTAATAGGCTTCGTGCGTCCGTCCGCCCGTCTGTCACCAGGCGTGAACCGTGATAGCTAGACAGTTGAGACTTTGACAGAAGATGTATTTCTGTTGCCTCTATTACAACAAAATATAATACAAACAGAACAAAACAAATAATAAAGCGGAGCCGTTTTGTACGGAACCCGTCGTGGTCGTGGCCGACTCGAACTTGGTCGGTTTTTATTACTCCTACATCACACTACTGTTACTATAATAACTTACTGTAGCGATGCTCCATCTTTTTAAGTTACAGTTATGGGACAATTAAATGGTAGCAACGGGTGAGTAAAGCTGTATTAACTAGTGTTTTTTGTTCTACATCATAGGTTTTTGTAAAGTAACATCTCACTCGGCTGTCTAAGTACTGTTATATTATGAATCATTACATCTTATGATCGATTGGAAAATTATACCGCTAATTAAAAAAAAAAGCCGACTGCGTCAAATAATTTTGATGTACTTAGGGTTACTCTCACGACAGACGAATCGAATGATACCATTCAAGCTCAAATGCGACAAGTCTTAGGCTCTAGAGCGCGCTAAAGAGCAAAAAATTGAAAAACATAACACTCCTTCTGGCGCAGTCGGGTAAAAAGCGTTCTATATATTTCACAATATTGAGTAAGTGAAAAACCGGCATAAATGACACGTGCGCTGTCTTTTGCCGAGTAAACCAATGCCCTATGCCGGTTTAAGAGTATTTCAACGCACTTGTAACTCCTCCGATATGGACTCCATGGGCAATAGTAATTACTATCAGGTGATCTATATGTCCGTTTGCCAATTGAGCAATAACAAACATCCTAACCATGAATGAACAATCGGCCGGTGAAACGCACGCACTTGACCGCGCGTGGTCATTGCCGCCCCTCTCCCCCTGCCGAGTGAAAGTTCCTCCCCTCCCCCGCAGATATGTATTAGCACTAGGTCCCCTTTCTATTGCACTAGGTCTAGCCTAGTGTGTGACTTGTGTGTTGATCAATGTTTTGTTATTTGTATGATGTACCGCCACGCTTGCGATTGACAGATCATTTGTATTGACGATTCACAACTGCCGAAAGCCTTGCCACGCCTTATTGTATTTTTTATCTATACTAATATAATAAAGGGGATTGTTTGTATGTTTGTTTGCATTGAATAGGCTCCGAAACTAATGGACCGATTTTGATGAACTTTGGCACAGATATTGAACAGACTACAGGGAAGAACATAGGCTACTTTTTGTTGCGGTAAAATGTACGGTTCCCTCGAGAGTTCCTCTTGCGCACACGAAGTCGCGGATGGATGAATGGAAAACCAAACAACTAAGTTACAATAAAAGTAACATTGACAGAAAGGCAATTACAGGTTCTCAGAAGTACGTAGTATATAACGTATACATTAAAACTACTATATCAATGGACATTAATAAGTTTGAAGGACATGACGAATTTTACTATGGCACAATGACCAACGACGACTGAAGATCGATTCATATTAATGCGATTACTTAATTTGCTCTAGACAAAATTGATCGCAAAGATCATATTAGTAAACTAAATTCATAAAAGAAGAATTTATCGTCACTCAAGGTATTTAATTAACTGTCTGTCGGACATTTTGAATTGAAACTTTCAATTCTGCGGTGTACAGCATGAAAAGATTTAAGTGGGAGCTCATTTGTGCACTAAGTGCCATTTAATTATACAGTAGAAATGAGGAAGGCCAGGAAATGTCAGCTGTAATATGAAGTCAACAGTGATCTGGAGACGCCGCAACGCCACGACTTCCTAATGTTTATTTTTATTAATTACAATGACAAAATTGACGTCTCACTAAGAAACTAAAATAGAATTTTAAATTAAAATGTACGACTAGCTCGCGCATCCGCCCGCGTAAGTACTGTATCCCTCGGGAACACTGTACTTTTTCCCGATCCCGATTAGGTATGGTAGTAGCTTAGGATCCAGAGCCTAAGCAACTATTAAACCAAATTTCATCGAAATCCGTTCCGTAGTTTTTGCGTGCGTGAAGGAGTAACAAACATCCATCCATCCATCCATCCATCCATCCTCGCAAACTTTCACATTTATAATATTAGTAGGAAATAGGATAGTAGGTCTATTAAGATGTAAGACTGATGGACCTAAACATTTAAGTAACATACAGTTAAAGATTCGAATAATTATAATAATTAATATTCTTTAAATGATAATTTGCACGCCACTTGAAACGTAAAATAAGAATGAACAAATGCACCGACTAAGTAACACCACATTGTGCCCTTAATTATAACCGAAATAATTTATATTCTATTCTTTATGAAGAAATGTATGTAACACAAAACGTTCCTTCCTTCCAAACCACTAAAAACGTAAATTTCCTTACATAAGCTATTGTGCGCAACTTTGTTAGCATAGGATGAAATCTATGCCATGGATACGGTATATTTTGCCAAGATAAAAGGTAGTTCACTTATTTATTCAAACTATAAATGAAACATTCCTTTAGTGGCTTAGATGTAAAAATCAAACTCATTTTTTACTATAAGAAAAACTCTGGTCGCTGCAAGACTTAAACACAAAACCACTTCTAGCCAGCTGAGCCATCAAGACGTCAATATAAATTAATGAAGTGAAAATAAAAACATGTTATCTATAAGTCGTTAGACTGTCCTACATATTCGTTTCTGGGACACGACAGGTCGATTTATATACTTGATCTATCGATATTTCGGACACTCCCGGAGTGAACTGGCCCATGATACAATATTTCGGACACTCCTGCAGTGAACTGGCCCATGATACAATCATCATTCATACTATTAGAGGCTGTGTTTTGAAGATTTGCATAAAACACTTAGACCCGACTCTATTTATCTATACTCATTTTATAAAGAGGAAATATTTTATTGTTTGTTTGTTTGATTGCATTGAATACGCTCCGAAACTATTGAACCGATTTTGATGAAATTTGGCACAGTTATAGGAGGATGGACATAAGGTACTTTTTACTGTGGTAAAATGTACTATTCTCGCGGAATTCCCTTTTGCATTGCATAAGAAAACTTTCAGTTTTTATATTTGAAATAAAACCCGTAAATAATAAGTAGACAAGAGTTTTTAAAATATTTGTTTGTGAGTATATATTATTTATATTATATTATACTAGCTGTCCCGGCAAACGTTGCTTTGCCATATTAAGTATTTCGCCCATATTATTTTATTGAAGTGACTAAATAAGTATGTCACCATGGCAACGTCGATCGCTATCCCGTCACACAAACAATATGGTCGCCGTCAGTCTCGAGTTGTAATAATTTACTATTTTTCATTCAACAAATGCACTTATCAATATATAAAATACCCAGTAGCCGATTCTCAGACCTACTGAATATGCATATAAAATTTGGTAAAAATCAGTAAAGCCGTTTCGGAGGAGTACGGTAACTAACATTGTGACATGGAAATTTTATATATTAGATTTATTATGTTACAAGTAGGAAAAGACGGAAAAGGTACGCGAAAAAGTGAAGAGGCCATCTTATAACAGTATTTTTAAAATGTAAATTAAATTTAATGTAAAATAATTCCTTTGAATTTTAGTTGTAATAAAGTTCATTTCTTTTTCTACTGATAAGGAATTACAGTATTGAATAACGAGTATATTAATTAATATAATATTAAAGTGAATTTTTTTACAAAGAATTTCAGAAAAACTCTCTACAACTGTTAAAAATACCACATAAAATAAACGGCTTGTGTAATAACGGCTGTGCAACTGTTTGTAACTATTTTGAAGCTAGTTTATTGTTCAAATTATTTATTTGTATATCTAAAAATATCAAAAAGAAATGTACATTTAATTTTAAAGGCAGTAAAAATTTCATTGAGCATTTGTTATTTAGTTTTAAAACAGAATTTCCATTTAAAAACAATTCTTGGCTATCAACAAATTTATATATTTTAAATGTTAAAAGTAATATTATTTTTATCAAACACGCCTTATTTATACAAACTATGTTAATATATCTATGTTATGTAATTAACAATTATATACTAATAATAATATCTATGGATGCTTTACACCACGTAAATTTGGCCCCGTGCTAAGTATCCGAAGAACTTGTGTCACGGGGACCAGACAACGGGAGGCATATTTAATACTTTTATAGTATCCTACTCATATTATAAATGTAAACGTTTGTGAAGATGGATGGATGTTTTTCACACTCCGGCAGTTTCCCCAATAAGGCAAGTACGCAGAGGTAAGCAGAGACCACAGACGTCCATTAAATTCTACAGATTTCTTTACTTGTTTTTCTTTCTCAAATTGCCAAAGAGTGTAATGACGCCTCCGTCGTCCAGTGGTTTAGAGCTTGGCTCTCGACTCCGAAGGTCGTGGGTTCGATTCCCACATTGAAACAACAAAAAATGTTGTTTTCAAGTTTGGTTAGGAAAATGCAGGCTGATTCCCAGATTGTCTGAAGATAAACTGAGCCACGCGTCGGATGGGCATGTAACAAGTCGGTACTGGCCTGATCTCTCGCCTGTCGTATCGGTCATCCATACAAAGTTACGAGGGTAAAGGAAGAGAGAGTGCTCTTGTGTATTGCGCACACACTTGGCCACTATAAAATAACTTTTGCGTAGCTGGTCTGGTCTCAATGCCACCGTCAAATCGGTGGAGGGGAGACATTATTTAGTAGTAGTGTCGTAGCAGTGTTTCAACGATATTGAGGTTATGACTTGATGATGACGAGCACACCTGTGGGCGGGTTCGTTGCTTAACTCTCAGGAGGTGAATCAGCTCATGTCCACGAAGGTCGAGTACTAACAGTCAGCAGTCGATACCCCGCCTTACAATTGACACGACATTCCGTTAGTAAAGCTGAGTGCACACGAGCGAGCCTTTGATTAGTCTTATTATAAGTTTAATATAGGTAGTCCCATTACTATTATAAATGTGAAAGTTTGTGTGGATGGATGGACGTTTCTTACTCTTTCACGCAAAAACTACCGAATGGATTTCGATGAGATTTAGTGTGGTAGTAGTATAGACTCCGGATTGAAACATAGGCTTCTTTTTATCCCAAAAAATCCAGTATTCCCGTCGGAAACTGTATTTACGCGGGCGGAGCCGCGGGAAAAAGCTAGATCTTTTGTCTCTTGCTCCGCCCGCGTAGATACAGTATTGCACAGGAACACTATACTCTACCTGGATAAAAAGTAGCCTATTCACAGAAGAGATCGAGGTGGCGTAACTTATTCTTGTATGTAGATTGAAGATTTTTTCTGTCAAATCTGTTATGTAATCATTAGGTAGTAGATTACATGTTAATTGTCGCGTGCCAAATCAAAACTGGTGGTAATCACCATCTTAGACCGTCTACGTCTAGGGATAGCAGATGAAGTAATAACTCATTACTTTGGTAACGCTCATTTTAGGAGCAATACCGTTCCGTGCCCGCATAGCCTAAATGCGGAATCAGTTGCTGACTCATCCTTATTTAAGCTTGTAGATACCTGCAACGAAATACTTCGGAGATTATTGCCAACTAGATTTTGCCCGCTACCGGGAATACTATATTTTTTCGGAACAAAAAGCCTATAACTATAAACCGACTACGCAAATTATATAGCCTATGTCATCCGAGCCATCATTACGAATCTATTGGTACAGCATTCGTTAAAATAGGATTAGTAGTTTAGGCGCTACTGGCACACAGACTGCCATAACCTTACCTAACCCTTTCTTTGGCTTTCACCGTAATCGGGTAGAAAAAATGCAAGCACTTGTAATTGATTTCGGTTTCAGCGTGCTTCAGTTACATATTGGAATTATTTCATTTCAAATTAGATTGTCGATTCTTAATATTGTGTAGCGAATTTCAGCAACTGAAATGGTGACGTCATCCTCACCACTTTGCGTTCCCACTGGGATACATGTGAGGAGGGTATATCACGCTAGCCACGCACGCTCAAGGGTGTGCATACAATACCTAGACGACCTCTGTGGCTCAGTGGTTAGCGAGTTAGCGCTCAAGCCGCGGGTTCGAAGAGGGAGCGAAAGGTTCTCAATGTTCCTGGGTCATATATGTGTATTAAATATGTGTATAATATAGTAAAAAATTATTATATATATATATAGTATAAAAGTATTAAATATACTTCCAGCTGTCTGGTACCTGAAACACAAGTTCCTCGGATACTTAGCACAGGAACCAGACTGACATGGTGTGAAGTGTCCATAGACATTATATTATATTATATACCTAGATAGATATAATACCTAGGTTAAAGACCTGACATTGTTGTACCGAAATCAATATATTCGGTGCTGATAACACGACATAGATACTGGCAGCACTACGCTCTATATACTGGTGTAACACAGTTTCGCTAATTGCCGATTGTCAAGACAGTTTCGTGCTTTACAAGTAACGGACTTTGATATAAAAACTGTGACATTAAAATGTTTACAAAAGATTAAAAACAACTTTGTGTATAATTCTAATGAGATAGAATACTCTGAAAACTTTAAGTTAAAGGTTTACTTTTTCATGAGTAAAGATAACTGTTGTCCTACTACACTACATGACCACAGTGACACAAGGTGATATTCCGAAATTATTTTCTACGTCTTCTCTAGCACATGTGATGTGGCGACGCGTTATTCCGCCACGTCACATCATACGGCCCGACCTACCGCATTACATCGCACAAATCGTAACAAATTATACTCAAAATAAAACAAAAAAACTGCGAAAAAACGGTATTTCATGGAAATTATATAGCATTATATTTTTTTCATTTTACGCTCGGCTATTGACCTCTCACAATGCGTAAGGCCGCGCACCGTGACGTGTGAATACTCCTCAAATATAACTGCTGTAGAAACGAGACAACCGTCAAACAGAAAAGAGACAACTGCGAATTGTTGACAAAATTTTGCCAAAAATTGGTCCATTTTTTTTTTTAAGTTTTTAGGATAATTCCTAAATATTTATTATATTACATTTACTTAAGTCTCTTGAAATACCTATATACAACAGATATTTTACAGAAAAAAGTCGTATAAGTGGAAATTAGGTCATGTGGAAAACTTCAAAAAAAAATGGGACCTGCTTATTCAAAGCGATTGTGACAACTTCTAATTTAAATAAATAACTGTTCTATTATTAACGGAACTAATAATCTGTGAATGTAAAATTCTTTACAGACGATACGATAGCTAACAAGTACAATAAAAAAATCTGTAATCTGTAATTTACAGTTAGTGCTATAAAAACTGAAAATTTTCATGTAATTTAAACTGAAATATACTAGGCCACTTACCTGAAATGATCAATCAAGTTAGCAGCTGTCAAATCCAAATGAACATAATTCACTGTGTCCGAGTCTCGCGCGACCACACGCGACAGCGACCGCGACCGACGGCGCGACCAGGGAACAGAGGGTTGGGACTAGAAAAGAAAGATCGCGTTGTAGTGAAGCCCAGAGGATTCGCATGCAGTTAGTGGGTTAGGTGCGATTGGCAAAAATAAAAGAAGAAACACAGTCGGGCACGGTCACGTTTATTTATGCCAATTTATGCCAATGCAAACACATGCCTATTGGAATAGATTGTCTCTGGTGGCTGGATTTTTTTGGTTGCTGATTTTTTGGTTACTGGTTACGAGCACGATATCACTGTCACTCGCGCACTACACTGGCGGGCGGGGGCCGCGCGCGCTGGTTGCCGACTGCGCGCGCGCACCCCACTCGCTAACCGAAATCCTACCACCGCGCCGCCGCGCAACCGGGCCCGGACGAACTAGATTTACCGCAAAACTCTAGTTTGAGTGCGGAAGGTTTTTGGTGGCATCCGGATCAGAACTAGATTTTTTTAATTCCGCAACGCGCACACAGATTTGCCACATCCGAATAATACAGCAACCAAAAAGAGGTTGGGCGTTTTCGACCCGCTTTATAAAAACGTCTATTAGATTGTACACACCAAAAAGTATTTACATTGTACAATTTTCATTCAAATTTCATTTTTCGTAATTATTTTAATCCAAATCCATGGAGAAGCAGTATCCAATAAACTGTTCATTACTTTTATGAATATTTGTTGAAATGTGTTAAAATATCGCAGTACCTATCCCACCTCCTGCAGATATGCGACCTATGCTGTTATCCAGATACTATTGCCTTCACATCTAATACTATCTTTCGTTTCATAGTAAAATTCCCAATGTCCTTTTATGAGTGGTTGTACCAGATTTAGTAGGATCCCCAACATTGCTATATAGATTTATGAATGTGGGTCAGATCACAGATGAGAAGAGTGTACACAGTAATTGCCGAGATTAATTTCGTGAGATCTGCATGTGATGAGGTTTTAAAGCGCTAACATTTTTATGTTGTTTTCCCACACTCGGCTAAGTTTGTTTAATTATTGTGATCATTAATTTTACTTATTATTAGACGTATGGCATAAAAACGGTAGCATATTTTGAGACTTTTACAAACATTATGAATATTTATTGTTAATAAAAAGCTTTGAGGCTGTTTTGTACTGTTTGGAATATGACGTGGTCAGTTTTCAAAATAAGACTAAAAAGGCTTTAGAATATGACTTCTAAAGATTCATTTGACAGCTTTACCTAATTTGATGTAAAATAAAATGAAAGTAAGTTTTTCAATTTTCAATCCAAAAGCAAGTTTTTTTTAACAAAATCTTTAATATTTCACCTACACCTATACCTTCATAAAGCTGAAATGAAAATAAAAAATAAATCCAATGCGACGCATTTCTCTCGGAGTTGGCCAGCACTGGCGACTATCTCCGATGCGTACACACCGGCTCGCACGCACGCCTACCGCCGCAGCCTACAGACCTACTAATACATTCACCCGAACCTCAACCTTACCACTATGCTATAAAGTTTAATATCTCGCGTGTGCCAGTCGGAGACCTACTAAATGCTCCACCTAAATTTCTCCCTTACTCCGGAGGTGTTAAGGTATTAAATTTGATGTGCAAGTGTATAGTGAGTGGTGTGTAAGTGGGCCAGTGGTTTTCTTCGGCGAGGCCCAGCAAGGTCCTCTTGAACTTGTCGTTAATTGCCCCTCGTATATTGGCGGCACGATCAAGTGTGCTCCCGCAACCCGCAGGCCGCAGTGGGGTGGTACGTTTCCACATATTGAGCACTCCTCAAGCCAATAAATTCCGTTCAGATCGAATTTAATCTGAGCGTAAACAAATAGAACAACAGATCATGCTAATAGTTTAAGTGTCCCCTTGTTTTGTGTTAATTTAGTAAAAATATGTTCGACTTAACACAGCGAGAACAATTAAATAGTGTATCTTGCCCCAACTAAAAAATAATAATCCAAGTGCATTGTGCAATGTAACTAAAAGTCTTGTAATAATGTAAAACCTGCTAATCGTAAAACTAACGACGTTTGGACTTTGAAGTAAATCTTTGTAGTATACTAATGGTTTACTACAGCGATGATCATAAAAATTATATAGTCAATGGTATCATTGAAATTCAAGTTTTTATCACAACAGATTAACACATATAACCTGGGTAACCAAGCTTGGCTCGGAGTGGTAAGACTTAACAAAAATAAAAAGAATCACAAAAATATTTCAGGATTATAAACATTGAACTGACAGGAATTCTAACCCGAGAAACCAATTCGCCATCAACGCAAAAATTATACATACGCATTACCATTAATGGTAGTACCAAACTGCCATTTGGACTGCAATGAATACAGACAAATATATTGATATATCGTTTCACGACGAAAGATAAAACTTGTATAAGTTTCAAATATATGTATGTTTGTATAAACCTAGCTAGGTCGATTTTTCTCCCCCAAAGTATGCATACTAAATTTCATGGAAATACTTGCAGCCGTTTCCGAGATTCAGTTTATATAAACAAATTTTGCTCGTATTTGTTGTGGATCTAATGTGTATCTAATTATTATTTATAAACACCTAAAGACCCACGAGTGGTTAGAACCATACATTTTAATTATTTTAACTGTTTTACATTCGTACCGTATGGATAGAGTTTTGATAACAAAGTTTATGTGACAATTATGTTACATAGAAAAATAATACATTTGAAAACATAACAAAACTTTGTATAAAACGTGTGGACAAATCCACCATAGTATTGGATGAAACACTTTGGTACAAACGGCACAGGGGGCATCTTCAAAGATTGACATCTTATGGTTCAACATTCACCGATTCCCAAAACTGGCAGCAATAAAGAAAATTGTTAGTGAGCCAGGCTATTCGAATCTTTTTGTAAAAATCTTTTTGTATTCGAGAGGGCTTTACTTATATATTTATGACTAGCTTTAGCGCGTGACTTTGTGCGCGTGGATCCCATTGAACCCCCGTGTGGTATGTATTTCGAAAAATCCTATTTTAACGGATTCCTACGTCATAATGCAAACGCCATCCGTTCAGTTATCGATATTTCACCGTACAATTTTTGGACCCATATTACCCTCTCAGGGGACGAATTAAAAAAAAAACTATAAAATGCGTAGGTACACAATAATTTCTATCTATTTCTTCGTATATTAAATTTCATTGAAATCGCAACAGTTTTTTTTTTAATCAAACTTCCAACCCTTAATTTACACCCTCAGGTGTAACCTCGTAAACCCTAAGACAAATTCGAATAGATCAAAAATTACCCCGTACCACCCCGTAGCACCGTTGCACATAAATATAAACTATTTTGTTTCTTTCTAAATACGAGAAACGACAATTATGTTATTATTATTCCTCCAGTATGGTATTCAATTAAAATCTTTTGTACATCTTTTGTATATTCTTTGCTTTTAACATTTTTCCATTTTAATAAATTTTAATAAAATTTGACAATCTCAATCGGACTTCAAAATAATTTCTTCTAAAAATATTTAAATATCTAGCACATATCACTACTTTAAATAAAAACTTAGTTTATTATTTACATCTATATATATATTTGTAGTCTGTTATTTTTTTAAGTCTACAAAAGAGTATAATTTGGTGTAATGTCATTTCTAAAACAAATCGGAACGTTACATTTTTAACAGTAAGATTTTAATCAAATGTACTTAATATGAAATGGAATGAAAAGAATAAATAAACATAGTATTCAAAGTCAAAAAAAAACGTTCAAAGTTGGTATTGGTATGACGCATACCACCGGTTCGGAAACTAGCCCGGCGAGAAGTAAGCAATTCGCGATGCCTTTTATTTAAAAATATTTAAAAAAAAGGAAAAAAGGTAGGTATATTATGGCTAATAACCCTAGCTGTGCATATCGCTTGTTATTACCAATGCTATCTCCTTTAGTACCGAGCTAGACTAAATTTGCTTATCGCATGTTGCTACGATGGCTGGTTCAAATAAACCGTCGTTAATATTATATCTTGTATATCTTCATCTTCGTATCGTATCTTCTATCGTAGTCTTGTAGGTGGCGTTCCGGATATTACGTCAAAGTCGTAAAATGTCTTATGTCAAATTTCGGTACAGGATATAAATTCTAAGTCCTGAACTGTCCGAATCGTAAAATGCTGAAAAATGTCATTACGAAGTTGTGGGTAGAAGCTAGTGTCTGATACGATACGAGGCTATCTGAAAACTGTAGATTTTTAAAAGAAGATACCTACATATACCTCCTACATATACCTCCTACATATACCTCCTACATATACCTCCTACATATACCTCCTACATATACCTCCTACATATACCTCCTACATATACCTCCTACATATACCTCCTACATATACCTCCTACATATACCTCCTACATATACCTCCTACATATTTCTCCTACATATACCTCCTATATATACCTCCTACATATACCTCCTACATATACCTCCTACATATACCTCCTACATATACCTCCTACATATACCTCCTACATATACCTCCTACATATACCTCCTACATATTTCTCCTACATATACCTCCTATATATACCTCCTACATATACCTCCTACATATACCTCCTACATATACCTCCTACATATACCTCCTACATATACCTCCTACATATACCTCCTACATATACCTCCTACATATACCTCCTACATATACCTCCTACATATACCTCCTACATATACCTCCTACATATTTCTCCTACATATACCTCCTATATATACCTCCTACATATACCTCCTACATATACCTCTACCTACATATACCTCTACACCTACAAGTCTCCTGAAATTATAAATAAAATAAAATTATAAAAAAAATGGCATTCAAAAAGAAAGATTCCACCGTGTGCTGAGGTCTGTGGGTAAACCGAAAAACTACATTTTTAGAGAACGGCAAATCTTTCACACAAATCCTCTAATCTAAGAATCTAAGGGCTCCAGCCTGCACAGCCTACCCCTAATTCCGCTACTGGATACATTTAAACTTACTTGATTCTTCTTTTCAGCAGACCAGTAGAAAGTTAAAAAAACATATTGCATTCATTCTAAAACTTTGACATTTACTACACTACCCGTGGGGCTAGCACGAACAATTGACAACTGCGTATTCGTAACGCTATCGAAAGACAATTGTATAAAAATGATGACAGCGCCCATACAATTGACATTCGATAACGTTACGAATACTTACTTGTCAGTTGTTCGTGCTCACCCCCCAGGTCATTCTAAGACCTTGACATTTTACTACCTGGTTACTCTGACACTTGGGCATCTGGATATTTTCTGACTTTAACATAACCCTCCTGATCGATTGGTAACTTTACAACTATGCATGCTCTACTTTTTAATAATTTTGACTAAGGTACATTATTAATTTAGTTTTCATTAAAAAATATATATATATACCTTTTAAAACAAACAAAATTGAAAACTGTATAGAAAATACTTTGTTTTCATCGCTAGATGCTATCTCACATGTACTTAATTACATATTAACATTTACAGTAATTAATTCTATACGCTACTATCCACCCTCTGTCCCCATGTATATGGTGTATTATTGCTTGGCAAGGTGTGTTATGGGTGTGCGCGCGGTGTGACGTATAACTGAAACGCGAGATAGTCTGTGGCCAGTACCGTTCTGCCGTTAAAGCTAACATAACACAAATAGATAAATATTAATTAATCAAACGAGCATACGTATCACCTGGTGGTAGATCGCTTTTAATCGGGTCCGCAACACGAAACGACGGCCTTTGGACTCAGTTGGCGCATCGGCTTTGAAGCCGGAGGTCGATGGTTCGAATCCTTCCTAGGGAGCAAGAAAAAAGTTTTCAATATTCCTTGGTCATGGATGTGTATTAAATATGTTCATAATATAATAAAAATCTTAAATATATATATGGTATAAAATAATTAAATAAATAATTCTTGCGTTGCATCGAGAGTTTGGCTGTCATATAAAACAAGAGCTTTTGTAGTTTGACTCAAATCACTAATGCATACAACGTGTTTAAATAATTTAAACCCGTTGTAATATTGTTTAAAATATTATTAAACTTTTTCCTCCATTAGTTATTGATTTAGTTCCGGCAATACCGGTCAGCTAGAGAACCGCGGCGTGTTTGAAGTTAACTAACATTGATTTTAACTTAACTCCTATCGGTAAATTGATTTTATGAATTTAATAGGTACTTAGCAAATAGCAATGTGGAAATTTTGCAGAAAGCGCGAAACGGTGGGGGACAGGAGCATAGGACCCCCAATCTCTCCAACCATATATCCAGGACATATCAGGATAGGATTGGAGCCGAAATTTCCTAGATTCGCACCTCAACAGATGAAATTGAGATGATTAGATAAGACAAGATACCAGAATTTTCTTTAGTAAAGGGCTTGTTTCACAATCCAACTACTATTATAAATGTGAAAGTTTGTAAGGATGTTTGTTACTCTTTCACGCACGAACTACGAAACAGATACGACAAAATTTGTCCCTCCCGTAGGATGCTATATTTACGCAGGCGGAGCCGCGGGAAAAGCTAGTCTTCTAATAAGTGTGGGATAGCTTATTCGGAATTTTAGTCGCAGCTAAACTTATTCGACAGAGACAAAACTGTAAATGTAATTTAATTTATGCTAAAAATATTTTTGTAGTTCTAAGTACTAATTTATAAACATGTTTTTTGAAACTCTCATTACAATAAAAATACAATAACCGAAATAAAATCAAAAGTCACACTACATGGTAATTTATTTTGATATATTTAAATGTTTGAAGCCACATTAAATCCGGCTCAGGCGACCCACTGGCACACTTACCGTCCCATCTGTGAGACAGACGAAATCTTTTTTATTTGAATAAAAGTGAATTTTTGTTACTAAGCGAATAGCGAAAGAAAGGAAAGGGTCCCATAAAATATATTAGGTCTTAAATAGATTTTTTAATATTTAAGACCTATACCTAATGTATTTTGATTATTTCTTACCTCCTAATTATATATTATTTCTGGCTTTAACAAAATCTAATAAGACTATTTCCGGCTTTCGTTATAGATAAGAAATTTACATTTTCGTAATTCTTATTTTATTCTTTAGAAAATTAAAAGTTTGATATCATCAAACACAATATTTCAAAATTTTGTGCGCAATATTTATTAAATCTCTGTTACGAGTAAATTACAACACATCGAGACATTTAAGGAAAAAGACGACACACAACACACTTTCCCGATTTTCATAAATTCTCATACTCTCCAGCATCCGGCAAATGACTAACACCTAAAAAACTACCTACAGGTCGTAGGTATCTACCTACTTTTGGCAAAGTGACCCAAATACCGCCGCCGTCCCGTTAGCGCTTGCACAACACCACATCAGACAGCTTAATACATACTTATCACTTACTTATATTATGCGCGTAATTTTGTGAGGATGTGTCGATAATAGGGATGTTTCCTAGTCTCAAATTCCACAATTTTGCAAATTACATTTTAAAATTGTTGAAAAGATGTACATAAATCTAAAAGAAATAGTAATTTCGGTAAGTGCAATTAAAAATTACAAGCAAATAAAAATATTGCGAACCTCTTCTCGCAAAACGACTGGTTACGTCACAAGCTGGTAGCAGCTGTACATTTTTTGATGACAAATGTATAGCGGGTGCAACTCGTGACGTCATAGGTGGATATATCGCTCTCATTCATATTGTAAATTTAAATTCTTTGTATCTTCGTTATTTTCGAAGATTCACAAGAATGGGTTTTAGATTGTTTATTACAATGTTGTCTAACATCGAATCGACGAAAACAACATTTTTGGGCAACATGCCTATTGTTGCTCTTTTTCGCAAAAAGTTGCTTTGAATTTGGCACAAAGTTAGCAACCTAGGGTAAGATTAGTTATACATGCGTCATGAAGGCTACTTTTATCCCGAAAAAAACCATGTACATCTATCGTGGGATACTCATTTTCTATTGTCTTTTTTCGTAAAAATGATAGTATATAAAATAATATATATAACTTCCCCACACCATATTTAGGTGGCCAGTTACGCAGAAGTAATTTTTATAGTGCCCAAGTCTGTGCGCAGTACACAAAAGCACTCACTTTTCCTTTACTCTCATAACCCAGCGGGAACGGACAACCGACACGACTGGCGAGAGATCAGGCGCAGGTCTGACTTTTTACATGCCCCCATCAGACGTATGGATCATCTTTTCTTGTCAGACAATCAGGCGATCAGCCTGCATTGTCCTAACCAAACTTGGAATCAACATATTTGTTGTTCCAATGCGGGAATCGAACTCACGACCTCCGAGTCGAGAGCCAAGCTCTAACCACTAGACCACGGAGGCTGATGGTGAACAAGGTCAATTTTAGTATATCTATGTTACAGAACTACTGTGAAAGCATCTCGTTTATGATCGGCTAGGTCTATCTCTTCGTCTGAGAACATCTTTTTTCTAATCAGCTGTTAGTTTAAGTCGTTTAACTTATACTCTGAATTAACTGCTTGCTGTTACGTGTATTATTATCCGCAAATATATTACTGTATTTTTAAAATGATAAATATTTGTGTTGATGATTATAATCGTTTGAAAGGTAAATTTATATTTCCTACTTATTTGTAACTGTTAAATGAACTTCCATTAATATATATTAATTATAATAATTTATGTAAAATGCGTATATAAGAATAATATAATGACATGTATGGACGATTCATACCAAGTCAATGTAGCGCCGTGCAAAGTAACCGAAGAGTTCGTGTTACGTGGACCAGACAAAATATATTTAAGATTTTTATTCTAATAAATACTTGCTTATTTAATACACTTCCGCGACCGGACCTGTCGGTTCCCTCGGCGAGATTCGAACCACCCGTGACTTTTATTACTTACCAGGTATAATTCAATAATAATCTGAGGACAAATATGAATTAATAAAACCAAATATTTATGAAAATAAAAACATAGGACATTTATTTTAATAACTCTAGAAATGTTCACGCGTTGAAGTCTTTCCGCAGCTACGCCGTAGCTGCGGTGCGTAGGCACGAACTAGGAAGGAGCTACATCATATTGTATACACGACACGAATTGAAAATACATTTTTTTTATAATATCTACGGACGCTTCACACCACGCCAATCTGGCCCCGTGCTAAGTATCCGAAGAACTTGTGTTACAGGTACCATAAAACGGGAAGTATATTCAACACTTTTATACTATACATATTATATTTATTTTTTGTACTATATTTTACACATACTTAATACACATCCATGACCCAGGAACACAGAAAAACTTTTTGTTCTTTCGGCGGGAATAGAACCCGCGAAGAAGCCTGGGGGCTTGAGCACCAACGCGCAAGAGGTCGACAATTATTATCACTTGAGTCGCCCTGTGGTAGAAATTTTCCCATAATATTTCATATAATTTTTTAAGTTTGAACTTTATAAACCTTTTGCCTCTTAGATAGAAATATATTTCAAGGTTGTGACAGATTAACAAACGTTAAGTTTAAGTGTGTTGTTCTTATTTTGAACAATTTTATGTATGTCTAAGCATTATTTAAAATAAAATTGCTTTCTTCTTTATTTATTTATTATTAACTTAACAATTCTCGTTAAACTGTACTGATTTTTTTTTCCCCACGTATTAATATAAAATCTTAACTCTAATCTAAATCTAAACTCGTCAAATCAAAAAATATTATATATTCAATATTTTAAAAAATATAAATGTAACCTATTACTAATATATTATCATTTTACCGATTACTAAAATAATGTAGACGTTTACTCGTTTCGCGTAAGTCGGGTGTACAAGAACAAAGAATAGTGACCTGTTCTAGCGGTCGTTTCGGTCACAAAAACCGCGTCGCGCCGCACCGTTAGCCGGAAGGGGGTCAATTAGCCCCCCGCGCCCCTCTGTGACCCTCTTTAGCCCATAATTCTTAGAAATACATAAAATTAATAAAAATAACAACAACACACGCAACCTCAGATTATTAAAACACTCCCGTGAGTTTTATGCAATTGTGTTATACGCTGACGTTTGTCATTCTGTCTCAAAATTATTTTTTTTGTACTTTTTATATGAAAGAGGCAAAAAAACCCATATAAAATTTGTGGGAATAGTGGTAGTAGCCCCAAAGGGAGATCTACGACCGAGCGAGGTGGTATGCTCGGTCACGCCAAAGCCCACTTGTAAGCATTTCAGATGTTGTATATATAGCGCCGAACTGTTAAAACTTCGATTACGCGATTCAGGATCGTGGCGCTACTTGATTAAGTTCGTACTTAAAAAAATATACGAATTGTTATGGGAAAATTTAGATCACAGGGCGCTAGAGGTCGTATGTTATTATTAGCGAAATTTAAGAGGGTGAAAATTTTTGCACCTTAAGCCAGGTAGGCACGAAATATTATGATTATGTGAAATCATGTAATCATAATATTATCTAAATGGTTGAAAATGAATACTGTTATGATTTGAGGCTAGTTTGACTGCTAACCAATTCAACCCAAAATGGTTCTTAGCAGAAGAATAAGCGAATGCTTTTCCTAATAATTAAAAAACGCGACAGAGCACGCTCCATCGAGCTATATTATATTAAATCACTGATCATGACCGCTCATCTCAAGCGTTGACAGCACTGTAGGTTTTGTGTATGCTCGGGCGCGTCTGCTGTAATGCGCTTCGCTGCAAGTGTTGGTGTCATTCCGCGCAGCGAGCGAAGCGCGTCGCACGACATGTGTTCAAATACCTCACCAACATCATCATCATCACTTCGATAGTGTGCACAATACATATTTCTTCAATACCTACTTAGTATTTGGTTATCTCAAAAATATCTAAACTTCGTAAGTACATGGTTAGCAGAATTGAATATTTTTACATCGTTTAAAGATGCACACATGGTAAGCTAAAATAGAAGCTAGATGTTATAAGGCTGGCTTTAGATTTTTGATATAATACTAGATTTCATTCTGATTTTGACAAGAATACTCCCCATTTTAGCCCTTATCGATATATTTAAAATTTTAAATCTAAAAAGTCTTTTATAAGAATAGAATTATAGAAATAGACTAAAGGAAAATCCACACAGAAATGACACTCGATCCGGCGCTGCTTTTTTAAGATATGCTGCATATTTATATAAATTTAACTTAACTAATTACAAGAAGGTACACGTTTCATTGTAAGAGTTCGAATGTCGAGTTGCATCGCGCTGCACAGCGCATGTATTTCTGTAAGTGAAAAAAGTTTAATTCTGAATAGCTATTTTAAAAATGCAGCGCCGCGTAGCATCGCGTATCTTCGCAGTGTGAACTGACCTTATGATAAGGTTATGCAAGCCTGGAGAGGGTATGTTGAGACATACACATCAACGCCTAAAAATTGCGTTAGAATTCTGAAGAAGTGTCGGCAAAAATTTGGAGACAAAAAGATAAGTCATGCAACACTTTAAATGGGGTCCAATAAAAAATCTTTCACCAGCACTTGTAATTAATTTTACACACAATATATTTTCGTCAATAAATAGCTCTGCAGTCTACACAAAACATTTTGACATGTCGGTCCGTCGGTACGTAATTACAAGATGCCGCCATTACAAAAGAAAGTCTAACAAAACTGTTACAAAGAAATGACTACAAAAGAGTTGCAGGTATATAAACACCAATTACATGGGAGCATGACTACAGTGCCAAAACGTTAATAATGTTATCGAAAAATACAGACAGCTGACGGGGGATTTTGTGCTCTATGTTTCAGGCGATAAGGCGGTGTCGACAGGGTATAGTGTAAGTGCCGACAGCTCGACCAAGACAGTGGTACGCAGGTCGCTACGCTGACCGAATTTCGGCTACCTGTGTGCTGTCTAAGTGATATTAAATGGACCTTATTCAAAAGTCATATTCACCTATATACAATTCTCGTACGTGGTGTTTGTAATAGATCTCCTCCTACGACAATACCGGCTTGGCAGCTTTAGCGTGTCGGGACATGATTGTAATTGTATTGTTGCAGGTTTTGTTTAGCAGAAGTGACCCTCTGGGATAAGGCACAGATTAATAAATGGTTACTACGTAAACTAAATTTAACCCTGGATTAATTCGTATTCATGAAAGACTAGCTTATTCCCGCGGCTTCGGCCGCGTAAATACAGTATCCCAAAAATAACTCTGTGCTTTTACGGGATAAAAAGAAGTCTATGTTTTAATTAAAGGCCTCAAAAATTTCATCGAAATCCGTTCAGTAGTTTTTGTGTGAAAGAGTAACAAACATCCAAACATCCATCCTCACAAACTTTCGCATTTTTAATAGTAGTGGATAAAGCATGACAATGTAATCCAGGGTTAACTTTATCCCAGATATGCGCTCTATCGCTCGATATAACCATATCGAGCGATAGACACAAAAGAAACAAATGAGATATCTGACACACGTAACAGTAGATTGTGAAACAGGTCCTGAGCGAAAAATGAAAATTTCTTCATGCATATTGCGTATTTGGTAACTCATAACTTTTAGTAACATATTATTAGTTTTGTGTATTAGCACATTTGAAAACTTCTAACCATTACTATAACTTCTAACCATTACTATAACTTCTAACCATTACTATAACTGAACCTTTCCACGAGTACACTTTTTGACTTTTAATCGTTCATCAAATTTGTCAACATTGGCAATTTACGTCATCAAACATACATCGTCGGCCAATCGCCGTCCACTGCTGAACGTAGGCCGCCCCCAATGAGCGCCAACCATCCCGATTTTGGGCAGCCCTCATCCATCCGCTGCAGCCGCCTTCGTCAAATCGTCGGTCCATCGTGCCGCAGCCGGCAGGACGTCCTACACTACATTTGCCTAAGCGTGGTCTCCACTCCGACACTCGTCTGCTCCATCGCCCACCTGTCCGTCCGCAGACATGGCCTGCCCACTTCCACTTGAGCGTGCTAATTCGTTGAGCAATGTCGGTGACTTTAGTTCCCTGGCGAACGGCATCATTACGAACTTTATCCATCAGAGACACCCTCTACATTGCTCTTTCCATCGCACGCTGAGCAACCTTGAACTTGTGAACCAGCCCTACGGTGAGTGTCCACGTTCCGGCTCCGTATGTCATTACCGGTAGAACGCATTGATTAATGACCCTGGTTTTAAGGGATTGTGGGATCGACGATTCAAAGATGTCCCGGAGTTGGAAATTTATAAAAAGCTAATTGTCGTAGAACAATAGCTCGTCATGGCTTTAAGTTAAAAAGAAAAACTTTGTATTGCATAATTTGCGACGAGTGTTATCCACACATGCGGCCACAATATCAGGAGTAAGGCACATCACCCACTATAGTCAAACTAGGAAGAATCCTTTAGGTTTCATAGCGAATCGTAGATGACCTATGGTCTAGAGCGGAGTGAGCGCCGTAATTATGGACTGCCATAAACATTTTGTTAAATAAAACTCAAGAGCTGTATAGTTCTATCAGCGCTATACATTTTAAACGGTTCAATATCAAAAACTAATCATGAAATTTTTAGAAAATTTCACCATTTAAGAAATAATCAACAATAATTTAAAAAATAAAAATACTTTTTTGGACAAGCAGAAAAACCCAATTTTATGTGGACCAAATACTTTCAAATATAGATCAGCATAATGAATTAGGTTTAAAATTTTCTATACAAATAAATAAAATTGAAGTGTCTGTTTGTAATTTCAAATTAACAACTTTACACTTAATGCATATGAAATTAAATACAGAATTACCAATAAAAAATCAATTTTTAAAATTTTTGTCTGTCCGTCTGTCTGTTTGTCTGTTGGTTCCTACTAATTTCTAAAAGGGCTGAACCGATTTTCACGGCACTTTCACTGGCAGATAGCTGATGTTATAAGGTAACTGAGGATACTTTTTATCCTCGTCATCATCATCGAAAAATGTTTAACGCTCAACGTAGTGGGCTCAGGTCAGCTAGTTATGTAATAAAACTAGTCGTGCCTAATATTTTAATAAGGGTTAGTCTCATCATTGACACATTGTAGAGAGGCGTGTTTTTTATTTTCTGGATATAATGCATTCGATAATTTCGACGGCGAACTTTGAAATCAAAAATGTGTACACATAAGTCATCGTTAAGGGACATGTCGTTTGCGATGCCTAATGTCAAATTTCATACATTTTGTTTTCTAACTTCGCCGTCGAAGTTATCGAATGCATCTTGACTAAAGGCCCATGTTTTGTAAATATTGCGCTCTGCCTCTCCGAGGGCGAACTTGTTAACCATTTCGGAAGTAAATTACTTACAAATGGTTCACATTATAAAGAAGTCATGTATGAAACCTGAAATAAAGTTTAAAAACACCTATTCAACGACACTCCACACTATTGGGTAGAATGAAAAAAAAACAACATCCCCACTTCAAACGTATGAGGAGCCTCCTAAATTATAACATTATAATTGTTTTATGTTAAATATAAATTCTATATGCGTTCTTTAACTGTACATCTACTTATATTCATAATTAACAATGAAGAATAGAAGGACTACGAACCAACATAGCGAAGCTGTAAGGGTGCTACGGAACCTTAAAAACGAATATTTGTAAATACAGACATAGTCATGGGAAAATACCAGTAAAATAACTTTGTAAGCTGTGTGCGTGTCATAAACATGTGCGCTTTATATTTGTAATAAAAGAACTTTCTTGTAATTATCACTTTTAAATAATGGCCAAATGTTTTGGGTCGGTCACGCGAAATATAAACATGTGCAGTTTCTGTGTTAAAAAATGTATTTGTTGAAATAAATGTCGATTACACGGCTAATAATCTTTTACAAATTAAAAAACAAAGGATTCGAAGTTGTGTCTCTCCGATGTATTGGGGAACACATTACGTAAAGCGTGCCATACAGGGGGGGCCTGGAGGTCTAACAAGACAGCTTTCGGAAATTCGCGTTCAATTCAAAATACATAACAATTAATTACTTCAAAAGATCGTAAAACGGCCACTTGACCGCCAATTCATAATTTGATTAGGATACAATTCTTATGCTTCTCTTCTCATTAATTTGACAAAACAGTTACTGCTAGAGTGACTTCTTCAAATGTGGATGTTTCACAGTACGCTTAGTGTGGCCATTTTAGACCCGTTGCTGATCCAATTTCATCTAAACGTTAACAAAATTATTTTGGATCAATCCTATTACCACTATTATAAATGTGAAAGTTTGTGAGGATTGATGGATGGATGGATGGATGAATGGATGTTACTTTTTCACGCAAAAACTACTAAACGGATTTTGATTAAATTTGGTATAGTAGTTAGTAGTTTTGGCTCTGAATTAAAACATGGGCAACTTTTTATCCGGATAATTACAGTGTTTCCGCGAGATACTCGATACTATATTGACGCGGGTGGAGCCGCGGGAAACAGCTTGATAAATTCAACAAAATTATTGTCAAATTTAAAATTGTAAGTTACCTCCTTTATTATTGCACTGTATATAAGTGACATTTCAATTGGTAGCATTATATCGCGTCTTGTCTTTTTGTTCACGATAGCAATAACACCAAAAATGCATATGTAGCACATTACAATTTGTACAATAGTTTTCCTTGTGACTCGTTAGTCGTTACCCAGCATGCGAGCGCCGAGCATATGTCCTGCTTTTCCGCCTGTATGTTGTTCATTAAAATTTAAAGTCGCGGCTAACTACCAAGTTTATTACGAAGCATATGATCAACATCTGTACGAGCAAATCTCAAAAATTAAACGTAATATAATATATGATGCGTACATCACAGATTATACAGATATATGCATACGTCATATAGTTGAACACTCATGACCACTAAGGTATGTTCATTGTGCAGCACATTCTTTAAAAATAAAACGCCTGTGAAATGTTATTAGCGACCTTCACACGTGAAGGTCGGACCGCGGGAAACAGCACGTGCCTTTCGAAACTTCGCAAATGCTCCGAAACGAGCATGTAGATGCGCGGGGCTGACGAGCCCATCTGGCATAGGCGAGCGCATTTTCCACAGTTTCATACGCGCATTACGTGTGAACGCAAAATAAAATATGTCGGCTTGCAGCGTCGAATTACTACTGAGAGCAAAACTTTTAAAATGTTTAACGCACCTCGCGCCAGTCCAAACAGTCTAAGCTCTTGAAATCACATTTACACGCACAGTTTGGAACGTGCGCCTACATAATATATCAGATTCGTCCGTAAATCAAACCGTGAGCGCATTTTTAATCGTTATTAGCCCGTTCGGAACGCAGTCTCAGATGCGCGGTCCGAAGTGTACCGTGAGGAGGGCGCTATTATCCGGTATTATTCCATCTTAACCATCGACTTCGAATGTCTTGTCTTTAATTATGACTGGTCCGACCGTAGTCCGTGCTAACCCCAAATGCAAATAGAGCGAGCACGCCCCCCCCCCTCCCTCCCCCAACCCCTCCGCCGCGACCGCGCGCGGCGTATCGAGGTGGTCCTTTGTTTCATAGCGTTTGTTACGCTCAGAAACTAGATTAAAGAATTAAGTAGTTTATGTTTTTGGGGAAATTGGAAATAATAGGCAATAACATATTATGAAATTGGCGTTTTGTAAATTGAGAAACATAAAGTCGTTTTTTTTAACATAATATATTTATTTAATCAAAGTATATGCAATTGCTATCTATGCACTTTTATCTATGCACTTTTGCCATCTCATAGGTAGTTCATTGATTCCTTTACTAAAAAAACCATTCGGACAGGAATCAATAAAATCTTTGAATGCGCTTTGGACTGCCCCATCGGAGTGGAATTTTTTCCCTTGCAAGAAGTTATCCAAATTTCAAAAATTGGTAAACTATTGGAGCAAGTTCCGGGGAGTACGGTGGATGTCTTAGACATTCCATAATAGAACGACCAGCACTAATCCACCAAACGCTCACAAGTAACTTTTTTTTGAGTCAATTTTCAGCCTGGGGCAGGCTAATATTAGGTCTTTACCTATGAAATTGCCGTTTTGTATGAAAAAATTTAAATGCATTTTTTTCATGTATTTTTTATTTGTATTAATCGAAATAATCACCCATGCAATCAATGCATCTTTGCCAACGCAGTGGCAGTTTATTGATGCCCTTCTTAAAGAAATCAGCTGGACGGGAAGCAACAAATTCTTCAAATGCATTTTGTACTGCCTCTCGGGTATTTAATTTTTTTCCCGCTTCATTATTCACAATTCAGTTATCCAAATTCTGGAAAAAGTAGTAGTCTGTAGGCGCAAGGTCTGGTGAGTAGGGCGGATGACGGAGAGCTTCCAACCCCAGTTCTTGCATCTTGGAGATCGTCTGCTGTGCAGTGTGAGGTCGCGCGTTGTCGTGCAAGAGCAGCGGAGACGAGCGATTGACCAATGCTGGTTGGAGATGTGCCTGCTTCTCCATCATTGTGTTCAGTTCTTCGCAGTACACATCTGCAGTAATGCTCACCCCGTTTGGTAAGAAGCTGTGATGAATCACACCGGCGCTAGACCACCAAACAGTGACCATCACTTTTCTAGGGGCAAGTTTTCGGTTAGGTGCTGTTGAGGTGCTGAACCAGGATCCAACCAACTTGCTGAGCGCTTTCGGTTATCAAACAGAATCCATTTTTCATCGCAGGTAACAATGCGGTTCAAAATTCCTTCATTTGTGTGTCTGTTGAGCAGTGCAAGGCACGTCTCGACTCGTACTTCGCGCTGGCGATCATTGAGTTCGTGAGGCACCCATTTGTCAAGCTTTTTTACCTTGCCAATTTGACGCAAATGTACCAATATTGTTTTGACGCTAACGTCGAAAGCTGCTGCTAATTCAGGCGTAGATTGTGTATCATCAGCTTCCATAATCGCCTTTAATTCTTCATTGTCGACCAAAGTCTTCGGACGACCGCGAGTTTCATTTTTCAGGTCGAAATTTCCAGAACGGCAGCGAGCAAACCAATAACAGGTGGTGCGTTGGTTTATAGTGTTAGCTCCGTAAACGTCGTTGATGTTGCGTGCCGCTTGTGCCGCGTTTCTGCCACAACGGTACTCATATTCCATAATTACTCGAATTTTGAACGTATCCATGATGACGAAAAAGATTGAAATGTGATGAAAATGTAACACTAATCAATAAACAAATGACCACTTTTGGAAAAAGAATTCCATGTTTTTAAATTAAAATTAATTTGAAATTAGAATTCTTAGCCAAACAAAAATTATTTTGATTTGAAATGGCCAGTACTGCAGAACGGCAATTTCATAGGTAAAGAACTATTATAAGTAGGGGAAGATGACCTTTTGCTGGCATCCCTTCAATTATTGGCTCCAAAGACTTATAGTATACTAGTTTTCAAAATCCTTTCGATTTCATAAAAATCCGTTCAGTAGTCTTTGCGTGAAAGAGTAACAAACATCCATCCGTCCATCCATCTACCCCCACAAACTTTCACATTTACATTAGTAGTACATAGGCTGCACTAAAAGTATCGGGAATGGAATATTTCCACTGTTCCTGTCATATTAAAATCTTTTTAATTTAAAACTCCTTGGTTTTAAAAATCGAATTCCGTTTATTTATTTAAAAAAAGATTCTCGGTCTTGTCACAAGGTCTTGTCAAACTTGTTTAGTCGTTGAGAAAATGGAACTGACTCGAGAAAATTCTAGAGCGATGATTTATTATGACTTTCGAAGTGGTTTAACACAAAAACAGTGTGTTGACCGGATGATTTCTGCATTTGGTGATGAAGCCCCATCCAAAACCACAATTTATCGCTGGTTTGCTGAATTTCAACGTGGACGTGTCAAGCTCAGTGGTGATCCCCGTCAAGGTCGTCCAATAACTGCAGTCACCCAAGAAAACGTTGATGCTGTGCGTAAGCTGATTGAGGAAGATCGACATGTGACATACCGCGAAATTCAGGCAACTTTAGACATTGGCATGAGTCAAATACAAATAATCTTGCATGAACAATTAGGTGTAAAAAAGTTGTTTTCCCGATGGATACCGCATTTGCTCTGTGAAGAGCAAAAAGCGGCTCGCGTTACTTGGTGCGTCAGAACTCTCGAAAGATTCCACGCAGGATCATCAAATGCTGTATACAACATCGTATCAGGTGACGAATCCTGGATATACGCGTACGAACCCGAAACAAAAAACCAGTCACGAGTTTGGGTGTTCGAAAATGTGTTAAAGCCAACAAAAATTGTTCGTTCACGGAGTGTTGCAAAAAAAAATTGTGGCCACGTTTGTCTCCAAAACCGGCCATGTTGCGACTACTCCTCTTGAGGGATAAAGAACGGTTAATGCAGAATGGTATGCTAACGTTTGTTAGCCACAGGTCGTTTCTAAACTCCGTAAAGAGAACTGCAACCGCCGCATCATCCTCCATCACGACAATGCGAGTTCTCACACCGCGCACAGAACAAAAGAGTTTTTAGAGCAAGAAATCAAAGAATTATTAGACCATCCGCCGTACAGCCCCGACCTAAGCCCTAATGATTTCTATACTTTCCCTAAAATAAAGAATAAATTGCGTGGTCAGAGATTTTCATCACCTGAAGAAGCTGTGGAAGCCTACAAAACGGCCATTTTGGAGACCCCAACTTCCAAATGGAATGGTTGCTTCAATGATTGGTTCCATCGTATGGAAAAATGTGTCAAATTTCGCGGAGAATACTTCGAAAAGCAATAAATACCTTTTTAAATAGTAATGTTGTGTCACTTCCTTGATTCCCGAAATTTTCAGTGCCGCCCTCGTAGGATCTATGTGTTGGCCATTCTTCATTTAAATTTTTTACACAAATAAATAAGAAAAAACATAATTAAGTATCTAGATAAACACGATCCGTATTTCATGATAAAGGGGGAGCCAACAATTGGCTGTTCGGGGCCAACTATTGGTAACTTTACCCTATAATATGGTTAAAGCTTAAAGGCAATCAGAAACTTCAACAAAATTCAGAAGAAAATCAGAAAATTTTCTTGCCTGGCAGTCAAAACAACAGGGCGAGCATTCATCTTAGTAGGCTATAATGTGGTAGAGTGATAAAAATAAGCAAGTAAAGTTTATTTGCACCTAAGTACGCAAACGATTGGTACATTAACATATAAATAATAGAAATTACATACAAAAGCATATTATTAAAGTCGGTTACTAAACTTAACCAGCAGCTGCAAGTTGGCTCAAGCTCGGCGATGCTGGCACACCAAGGGTATGCCTTAGCCTCAGAGACAAAAGAGAGATAGAGAATAAATAAATATCTATGGACGCTTCACACCACGTCAATCTTCTCCGTGCTCCGGTAGCAAGTATCCGAAGAACTTGTGTTACAGGTACCAGAAAACGAGAAGTATATTTAATTCTTTTATACTATACATATATTTAAGATTTTTATCATATTATACACATATTTAATACACAACGATGACCCAGGAACACAGAATAACTTTTTGTTCCTCCGGCGGGATTCGAACTCACGACCCCCGGCTTGAGCACCAACGCGCTGAACCACACGCGCTGAGTCACAGAGGTCGTCGATATATAAGAAAATACAAATACCTACCAGAGTAACCGAGCTGGGTAGGAGTTCTAGTAGATTTAAAATATGAAAAGGAACACGAAAATATTCGTTTGACCGGGATTTGAACCCAAGACAACAATTTGCCATCAACGCAAAAATTGTACATACGCATACCAAACTGCCATTCGAACTGACATTCATAGTCAAAAGTTTTATTAATATAATATTGTTTAGCGATGAAAGAAAAAATGCGCTGTTTGACCTACCTAGATGGCTTCTTTCTCCCCAAAACCTCCTGCATACCCACTAAATTTCATGGAAATACTTGCAGTCGTTAACGAGATTTTGATCTTATATGTATACAAGAATTTCTCGTTTTTTAGTATAAATAAATCATTCTGCTTTTCAGCTTTTAGTAAATATTTTTTACTCCTGTCAGCCCATCCTTTTTTAATTTCATAAACAATCGTGCGCGATAAACAAAAACTTTAAGAAAACCAAAAAGTAGCTACTGTTTTGGTTTTCTTAAATAAAGCAAAAAATGACGTTGTTTAAAGGTCCGTCACACGTATTAGCGTGTAATGTCACCTTGACGCAATGTAGATCGTTACCTGACGCTCACAATACGGCCATAAACATGTCTACACCGCGGGGCGTTAGTCGGAAGCACAGTGTAACACTTGACAATATTGCACCTTTTTATGATTTCAGGTATTTGCTACCTTGAGTCATAAAAAGGTGCAATATTATTTGGCTCGCCTGATAGTGAGTGCATCTGCAATGCTTTTCGCGAAGGTCGGACCGCGGCCCGGGAAACAGCACGTGCCAATCCAACCTTCGCTCCGAAACGAGCATGTAAAATGATGAAAAATTTGCGTGAAAGAGTAATATCCATCCATCCATCCATCCTCATAAACTTTCTCTTTTACCTACCGCTTTGTCTCCATTAGCCGGGGCTATTAGATTAAGCTAGCTGGTAGATATATAAAAATGAGGGTAGAAAATATATAATAATATCAGTAGAAAATATGTACTTACGTACAGAGAAATAGTTTTCATAGAACGATCAAAATAGATCGAAAATTTTGGTGCCCCCTTCAACGGCCGACAATTTTTCCACACAATCGTGGACACACCGTATGCTTGTAGTAGTGCAATCAAATCGCAAGCTAACCATGTAGCTGTTTATCTGGTCCTCTTTCGTTAATCTGTGTCATAAGTAACATTGGTCCTGTTTGAGAAAATTAAATCGCTTATTTAAAAATAATATTTAATATTATTTACATCTCAAAGCATTTAAAACAATTGGTACATAATAAGATTCAAACATCAAAGAACGTTCGTTGCGTCAGAGATTTGTCACACTGCGATTTATAAAAACCCTTAAAAATCGGCGACAAAGTGCAGTAGCAGACTAGTAGAGCGCTATTCACCTGTGCGATTGTTAAAATATAAAAAAATATATAACAAAAGCTCAACTTTTTCTGATGAAACAATCGGAAACCAAAATATTTACTTGCTTCTGTAGTTACCTGTTACTTGGAATTTGAATTTCATGCATTTTTTGCTACTATACCAAGTATTTTAGCTGATAAAAGTGGTATTGTCTAGTGAAGTTATCGGCAACGTTAGCCAACGTCAAATACTAATGTCTGGTGCTAGTAGTTCGACGATGTGTACTTTGGTATTACTTGAAGTAGCTTACCTTATATATAGCTTATCTATATCTAGGTACAATTAGGATGAAACGGACGAAGTCGCGTGCAAAAGCTACTTTTAAATAAAATTTGCTTCGAAAAAAGCGATAATTAAAACCTGAATTTCCACACATTGTCAGGCGGTATAATTATTTTCGTCTACCTATCGTTAATACTATTGGAAAATCATACCCTTTTGTCAAGGGCAAAGGTTAGGTCACTGTTATTTTAGATAAGTACCTAAGTCGTTTTAAATATGTGTCTTTTTTAAATTCCAGTAGCCGGACTATTTTGTACCTTCAATTATATTTTTTGTTGGCAAACAATAGGTGTGATACAAAAGTATCATAGTGGCTGCTTCATTGTGACTTACTTAAAATATTGTAAAGTACGAATGAGTAAGACGAATTGATTGTACGATTGTATTATATGTATACTATGGAAAGGGCAAGTGGATTTATTAGTAGTAGGCAGCAGGTATTTTATGTTTAACTGTCTTACAATTTCTTAATTGGACGGACGACGTCCCATCACAGGTAGAAAATGGCAGTTAAAATTGTCTTGGCTACATAAAATGCTCTTTTCACCCTAGTACCACGGCCACACGGAAAACATATGTGGAGTAACGCCTCAATTGCCATTTTACTATTGCTTTCACTGTAATTCAGGCTGAGGCAGCGTAAGCACTTGGTGTTGCGGTTGTTCTGACCATCGGTAATCGCTTCGATCAGGTGATCTATCGGCTTGCACTCGCTAAGCAGTTTGTACAGTACAACCGCTTTGTTAATGCCCATCGGCAATCATCGTTTTTCTATGCAAATGATGTATGTAAAAGACAACGATTACAGAAGATATTAAGATTTAGGAACGTGGTTGTTTATCAACTGAAATATTCTCCTTATGTTGTTGGGAGTGCCATCTATCGTACTTTTTACAAAGCACTTTCCAGAAATTTTGTTTAGTTAGTTCACTAATTGTACGCTAGATGTCACTGAAATATGTAACAAGAAAATCAAATCAGTATGTTATTTAATAATAAATTATTATATTTTAAAAGTCTCGGGTGGTGATTATATATTATATACAAAGGTTTTACAATTAAGTTTTGGAGATTCGTAATTCAGTACGGCCCAAAATATTATGTCAGTTCCGTACTTCGTACGGCATTTTTTGAAATTCGTTGTTATGAAATTCGTTCAGACTCATCCGCACTGTACTTTAAAATTGCATACAACGAATTCTAGTTAAAGCGGCGCGTACGGTGCTAACTTAATATTTCTTCACATTGTTTAAAGTGCGTTCAGCTATAATTTTAGTTTTACAAAACTAACACAGATGACACTAAGTCTCTTCTAGATCGCGCTATCGGTTGACCAAAATTGAATTTACTTAAACAAGTAAAGACTCCACAATGGAGTTTCTTACGCCGAGTTTTCTCGGTTGTTATTTTTTGCCACAGCTGTCCTAGCCATTGGTTTGTGGACAGCGTGATTTAACAAGCAATAAAATATGCAGTTGCAAAATGCAGAATATCAGATCTATTCTCATACATTATAGAAGCCTTTTTAAGGGATATAATTAATTTTGCGAGCTAAAAATAAGTTGGCGACTGCACCTGAGCATACTGTATTATGAAATTTAGCAGCGAAATTAATATGTAGGCGACTAAATTACTAAACTGGCGAAAGCACTCAGGTGATAAAAAACACAAAATAAATTGCGAAATTTAATCCAAATTTGCACCGAAATTTATAAGTTGGCGACTATTATACGATGTAAGCAGCTATAAAACCAGATTGGGTTGTGCTATGTATGTTTAATTTAGTAATAAGGATCGTCTTATGTTGTAAATGTCGTGTTGCTAGGCAACATAAATAAACAGTCTGAAAAATTGCACGCTGTGTTATCATTTCTCTCTGCACAAATTAGCGTATATTTAACAGTGGTGACGAGGGTTTCAACTGAATATTGTGAATAAACCGGTGTAGTAACGTATAATGTCATTTTCGTATGGTGTTCTGTCGGTATATGACCATCTCGCACAAGAAGATTGGAAAAGCGTCAAAGGGCGCTTGTTGCACTGGTTCATAGCTAACGACATTACAAACAGTGATACAAGCGGAATTAAACGTCTATATTGCTAAGTGCTTTGAGTGATGCTACATATAAGCTCGCATCGGATCTCGCATTGCCGAAAAAGATCGAGGATGTGCCTGCGAGGAAATTATATCACTTCTAGATAAGCATTTTGTGTTACGGTTTTAGCGAGCGAAATTCTATTCAGCGACACAACAACCAGTGAGACGCAGGTACAATGGGCGGCCCGAGAGGGTTCACGGCGGACTGCGGCTTCAGCGACTTAGAGGAGGCGCTGAGGGATCGTTTCGTCATGGGAATGGCACCATGTCCGGAAAGAGCGAAATTATTCGAGCAGGACATTGTGACATTGACTATGTCGAAGGCAGCGGAGCTGGCAGAAAGCGGACGGTGCCCGCGGACTACGGGCGGAGTCGTCACGGCTCCTGTGTGCGGCGCCGCGCAGGTGTACAGCGTGCGGCAGGGCGAGCACAACGGTGGCGTCGCGGGCTCCGTCAGTGGCGCCGGGCAGGTCGACAGCGTGCAGAAGGGCGGGCGGAGCAGCGGGACGAGCAGGTAGAGGTGATCCGTGTGCGGCCGTAGGAACCATGCTTCATCTCAATGTCGGTTCAGAAAATATAAGTGCAAGAAGTGTGAATTCCCAGGGGCACATACAGATAATGTGCAGAGAGTTAAATTTCATCGGAGCCGTTGAGGTGAATGGGGACGACGACGATGACGGGGAGTTATTTGTCATACGTTCGGAGCGTGGCGAACCTATGGCAGAATTAATACCTATTGATAATTTTCAGAAAAAATTTGAAATAGATAGCGGGACTGCTGTCACCGTAATTTCTGAGGCTACTTATCAACAATATTTGAGCGATAAACCGTTAGTAGGAATAAATAAACGTTTGTTTGCATATACCGGTGCCGAGATTGGCTGCGTAGGTAAGGTACGGTTGGCGGTGACGTCCGAGCAGCGCACCCGCGAGCTCAACGTAGACGTGGTGCCGGGCGGAGGGCCGCTGCTCCTAGGTCGAGATTTTATATCTTTGTTCAGCTTACATTTGACTGCTTTGACAGAATTTCCGTTGCGCGATAAGATAGCTGAGGAGTTGGAGTAAGTGTAAGTTTTTCAAGGATGAAATCAGTTATTTAGGATATGTTATCAATAAAAAATGCACCGGCCGGACCATGTCCGCATTTAATGAAATTAAAAACCGGCTCGCATCCGATCACGTGTTAACATATTTCAATCCAAACGCGAAGTTAATATTGACGGTGGACGCGTCTCCGAGCGGGACCGGTGCGGTATTGTCGCAGGTGGACGGGACGGGGGCGGAGCGGCCTATTTCCTATGCATCTCGTACACCTAACTCTGCGGAGAAACGGTATTCGCAGATTCAAAAAGAGGCGACAGCAATAATATTTGGAGTTAGACGTTTTCACCAATATTTGTATGGTACATCGACAGCTTTCACTTTGCGCATGGACCACAAAAATAAAAAGTTTTGAACCGGGAGATTTTGATTTTACGAAAAACATTTAAACAATAATAAATTTGTGTGGGAACGAGGCACCATTTTAGAAAATGTTGACAAAGTTGTTTATTTTATTTTTGATCATCAAACGTCACCGCATGTTAAGAAACATAAGAACCAAATAGTAATACATACAAAGACAGGATTTGAAAATGTGTGCAATTCAAAACTCGAGAACACGACGGGAGGAAAAGAGAGAAAACAGAATGATGAGGTTCCCTTGCTTTCGGGGCAGGATAATACTAGCTCCTTACATATGAAATTGGCGTTTTGTCGTACTGGCCAGTTTGATCTCAAATATATCTTCTTAGGTTGAAATATCACACAGGCTGATTAAAAAATTGTCTTCCAATTTCAATTTCCAAAATGGAGAATTATCATTCTTCGTAAAAATGACATGAGTATTAATTAAAAAGTTGTTGCGGATGCAGATTAGGATTGATGATTATTACACACAGTATTTTATGTAGTACCACCTAGCTGGTGGTACTACATAGCTGTAAGCTATAGAAATTTGTGGAAATACAGGATTAAAAAAAACTCTTAGAATAAAGAAAATACGTGGTTACGGGGTTACTTTGGGGGGAGGACGAATTTTTCATTATTTTTTCAGTAGGATTTCAATCGCTTCTATCTCGAAAACGGTGCATCCTACTGAAAAAATAATGAAAATTTCGTCCCCCTTAGTAACTCTGCAATCACATGTTTTCTTCATGATAAGAGAAAAAGTAATTTGAAAATCCTGAATTTTCCAACATTTTTATAGATTTATACATCGTTCGTATCTCAAAGTAGAGAATTGACATATTTTTTTCTATAATCGCTTCTATCTCGAGAACAGGTAATCCTACTGAAAATATATTTAAAATTCCCTCCCCCATACAACCACGTATTTTCTTTATGATAAGGTTTTTTTTAAATCTAGAATTTCCAAAAATTTCTATAAATATAGCTGGTACTACATAACATACTGTGTTAATAATCATCAATCCTAATTTAAATTAGTACTCATATCATTTTAACGAATAATGAAAATTATCCATTTTGGAAATTGAAATTGGAAGACACTTTTAAAATCAGCACCTCCAGAAACCTAGAAAAGGACACCCATATTAATTGTAATGCAAAAAATATACGCCATTTTTGAATTTCAAAATGGATTTAATTTTCATATTATTCTACACCCCCAAAAACCTTCAAAACGATACCCATACCAAAGGAAAACAAACTCCAACAGTATCAAAAAATGCGATTTTCCGCAGCCTGCAAATTGAATTTTTAGTAGCCATTTTATCAACCCAATCTGGTTTTATGGCTGCTTACATCGTATAATAGTCACAAACTCGGAAATTATGTCGCCAACTTATAAATTTCGGTGCCAATGTGGATTACATTTCGCCACTTTTTATCTATCGATTTTTGTATTTTTGTTACCTGAGTGCTTTCGCCAGTTTAGTAATTTAGTCGCCAACATATTAATTCACTCCAAAATTCAGTAATACAGTATGCTCATGTGCAGTCGCCAACTTATTTTTTGTTCGCAAGTTTAATTATATCCCTTTTTAAAATTCCGTAGTAACTATAAGGAACCACTCATTATTTTAAGTTGATCTATGAAAAGTAATGATTTATCACCTTCTGTTTTGTCTTATTTAAAGTCGTTTTAAACGCAATAAAAATGTTCTAACCTAACCCATTTCTAGAAGTCCGTACTCGGGGAGAGTTGTGACAACGTTATTTCACGCTAGGTTTTTGTGAGGCCTTGTTACTTTTACGTAAAATAAAGCTCTGCAAAGTTTTTTGATACAAAGCTGTTGAAAACGAAACGTCAAATGTCACAGAAACGTCAACATGGCCGAATTACTGTACAATTTTCAAAATTTTATTATGTTTTAAACGATTTCCTAAAAAAGGAGGCAGTTATACGTTCGGCTGTATATTTTTTTTGTATGTTCAACGACAACTGCGCCGGCTGTTGACCGGTTTTCAAAATTCTTTTTCTGATCTAAAGGGTATACTCCGAAGTTGGTCCCGTTTCAACAAAAGTGGTAACCTGATGATGGGATCCATGAGAAATCGAGGGAACTCCTCGAAATTTATATGGACACATATAGTAATTGTGACTTTTTCAGAAGTAACCCAAGCATATGCTACCAAAAAGCAAGATTTTGCACCAAGCTATACCCTGGATCCAAAAGTACTGAACAGAACTCCTGACTCCTCATAGATACATGTTTAGGGATTTCGGCGTTGCTTAAGAACCCTTTTACAAATCTGCACTCTGCGAGATTAGATATTTGAAGCGTCCCCGACATTTCGCATTTTGTTGTAATTTTGCAGTTGTATTTATCGTTTTTATTGAAATAGGTTAATAAATTCATGATTTTTATCTGGTATACATTTTGCTTAATAATATTATCGTAGATAGGAGTAATTCACAGTTAACTTGAAGCGATTTTCGAAGTTTTTTTTGGCTTAGAATAAGTTTTTTTTCTATAATAAATCAAAGATATTTCAAAATTCTAAGGCCGTTACGTACTATACGACTATACAGGAGATAACATTCTAATTTTATTATTTCATTTCAAAAATTGTTGTCATAATGGTAAAGTATACATAGACCCAGATAGAGCATTAAAGCCAATTCCAGATATATTATTAGATTTATACGAAGGCCGTACGTCTGATGCTAATCATATAGACTTTTCTGTACAAGAATATTCTCAACATTTAACTACACTCAAATCAACCAGTCCCAATTTTGACATTTTAGCCTTTGCTTTACTTTTTCCTAATGGAGAATTATAATTAAATATTATAAATACATTTAGCCTTTCCTTTACTTTTTCCTAATAAAAGCTTCAATTAAGCACTTTTCAATGTGGCCAAACTTTACTCGACTCCAATTGGCTCATAATATGAGAGCTCACGATGATTTAGAGTTTGCTCAATGGGTATTAAAGGTAGGCGATGGATCAGCTAATGAAGATGGTGACGACCACATTGAACTGCCTCAGCGATGCATTGTAGATAATTCAATTTTAGACCATATTTTTGGTGTTTCCCTTAGCACGAATGATTATAAAAGTTATTCAATAAAAGCTATCCTTACTCCCAAAAACGATGATTGTTTTCAATTGAACGACCAAGTTGTCGAGAAAATCCCCGGCCTGCTTAAAATTTATGAGAGTTCTGACGCTGTGGTTGAGGACGATCATAATGATGATTTAAACTATCCTGTAGAATTCCTAAACTCTATAACGCCTGCAGGACTACCACCACACATTCTAAAATTAAAAGTTGGTTGTATAGTAATGCTTTTGAGAAATTTAAACCTAACTGTTGGGTTGTGCAACGGAACCCGTCTTATTGTTAGAGCGTTAGCTTCACATGTCATTGATGCCGAAATTATTTGTGATAGCCATGTGGGAACCAGAGTTTTTATTTCTGGAATTCGTCTCCAGCCATCTAACAGTCAACTGCCTTTTAAATTTAGTCGGCTTCAGTTTCCCATTCGCATAGCATTCGCTATGACAATAAACAAAAGCCAGGGACAAACTTTCGACAAAATCGGTATATTTTTACCTAATCCTGTGTTGCCTTCTCTCGAGTTCGAAGATTCAATGATGTAAAAATTCAAATTATCAATACCACTGAACAAGGCTTAAAAGGTGATAAATATTTAACGAAAAATGTTATACATAGAGAAATTTTATGATAAACCTGTGATGTATAACTATTAATATGATAACGGTTTGGTAAGACTAAGCTAAAACATTAGTTCAGACATACTTAACGTAGCTAAACATACATACATAAACAATGGGGTAGGTTAGAACTACAGGATCACTAAAGAGATTCTGCAACCACGTTTAGCATAGCAAGACAAGATCTAAGATATATTTGTACAGAAGAATACCCTGTGTATGTATGTATCCTCATGGAGAAGGTACATACTTCCTAATCTTATTTTTGAGTTAGCCGATTTTCAATAAAGAACAACAATTTCATTTCTTATTTTTAAAATTAGTAAGTACTTATCTACCTGACAAAGAGAAAAAGACTGAGTGCTTAAAACAAAGAGGTTTACAGAGAATAAACCTTAAAAATTATATGTTTTGTTAATTTATGTTAGTTTATTTTGAATGTTGATTTAAAATAAAAATTATTTATGTAAAAACTTTTTCAGTTTTTATTTACTATATTTTTTAAACACAATGAACGAAGCTATAAGAATCTATGCTTTGCTTATACCTTTAATATTCTCTGAAAACGGATGACTACAGAAATATCTACCTAAATTTTACACCTAGATGTGTATGATGAGTGACATTTAACTCGAGACTTAGATGTGTATTATGAGTGACATTTAACTCGAGACTTAGATGTGTATTATGAGTGACATTTCACTCGAGACAGATGTGTATTATGAGTGACATTTAACTCGAGACTTAGATGTGTATTATGAGTGACATTTCACTCGAGACAGATGTGTATTATGAGTGACATTTTCACCTAGTAAATTTATGAAACCGCCTACCTACTGTAAGACCGACCAATCAGGGACAACCTACGGACAGTTGAAAAATTTGACTATAATAATTTAACGAAAAAGAATACGTATAATTGTAAGGAGAATTTTTAATTGACAATCTGTCGACATATTATAATCTCTCTAGTTATATTACAATCTAACGGTTTTTACAATTTTACGGTGACATATCTAAATCATGGAATAAAAATATGGAGCTGTATATCTTATACCTTTAAACGAGCAATTCTTGTATATTTATTTATTTATGTTTCTGTGATCTCGGAAACGGCTCTAACGATTTTGCTGAAATTTGGTATATGGGGGTTCTCGGGGGTAAACAACCGATCTAGATTAGTCTTATGTTTAGGAACGAAAGGACGCGTGTTTTCGAGTTTTATGCGTTTTTCTGTCCACGCAGAATATGGTCGCTAATTTCGTCTTGCCGGCTACTGTTTGAGATAACAATATATATTTCTCATAAATATGTCTATTATTTACCTATACTGATTACGTGAATAAGATTTATGCTTTCGAGTTTCACCATATTACAATAAATAGTAATAACCGAGCAAAGGTCGGTCGCCCAGGTACTTATTATTATCCAGGGTGAATTGCGACCGCAGGGCGCCCCCTAGTCATTTTAATACAAACAAATTGTGAGAATTTATAAATTAAAATATATCTTTTATTTTGAAAACAACAAGCAAACTATATTTTTAAATATCCTCATCCATCAGATTTTTCGAGCCAAATCCATTGAAATGAGATGTTCGTTGAATGTACACTTAATATTATAATATTTTTATACCTATTACCTCCCTTTGGCCCCTTTCTAATTTATAAATTTCATTTTTCAACTTCCATGTTCTGCTTCGCGCTCCATCTATTGCTTTATTAGAAAACTTCTTAACTTGTATGTGTTAAAGATAGTTGCTCTGTATTCTTCTAGATGGCACTGTTCACATTAGTACGTGTTAGTACCCAACTGAAGACGTCCTTTTATAGTACTGGAGCTTAAAATAATAATCACAAAATAACAAAATGCCTGTTGGTAGGCTTAAGCTGTGGTTGCTTTCAAAATAATTATATTCTCCGTTGATGACAATGAATACTTAACTGTATTCATTGTCATCAACAAGTTATAAAAGTAATTACATCTATGGAAGCATAATACACATTCATGACCTAGGAACACAGAAAACTTTTTGTTCGCTGGCGAGTTCGAACCCGCGACTTCCAGCTTGAGTACTAGTATAATATATTAACAATGTACAGATAATATAATATTATCTGTACAATCTATGGGCTTGAGCGTCAACGCGCCAACCATTGAGCCACAGAGGTCGACATTTTTTGTTACCTTTTAATGTTACTTACTAAGCACAGATGGCACTAAGCGCACTCTAAATCACGCTATCGGTTACTCAGCTACGAATTCACTTATTCAGATTAAATGCTAAATCCGTGTTACAGACCGACCCTAACACGGGACCGGACCCGAACCCGAGTTCGAGTTCGAATCCCAGTAGACTAGGTTCACTCCTAAATAGTGCCCGCGACCGCGATATTGTTATAGAGAGCTCTATCAATACCGCGAACCTCATCGATATTAGGACTTACGCGCGCGAGTCATCCCGACCGTACGCGGAAGGGGAGAGGGACGGCCCTCTCAGTACCGATAGCGATAAAAACGAGAGCTCCTCTATCGCGACAACTCGCACGCCGCTAGCTTATGCTACCGCGCGCGAGCAACCTCACTCATCAGCGAGTGAGGAAGGGGTCGGACCCCTTAGCAGGTGAGACCCGCGTCTCCCCTGTCATAATAATAGCTCAACTCGTAGCTGTCCCCAAAATCCGGTCTGAACATCACCCGGGTGATGTTAGGGAGGGTCAAACCCTCCCATCGACTCTAACCAAATAAACTAGCCACCAGGCTAGTTATAGTCCGACTTAGCTACAGCGGTCTTAACCCGACCCTTAGCATAGACCCTTTCGAAAAAAAAAAAAAAAAAATAAATCCGTGTATTATATTTACACTTTTTTTTACTCTGGATTTTTGTGCATAGTCTAGGTATTACGTACTCTATGACTATGAAAATGGTTATCATTCCTATCATCCTCATTATCAGAATTAGCCATCAATATGTTAATTAATTAGTTAATTATATCGACTGCAGCTACAAACAATATCGACCAAACATTGAACTTACCGCTTTATATGTTGTTGGTGTTCGGAAATACGCGCGTGCATCACGGAACTACCTGTATGATAGTGTTACGCGAAATCTGAGCATCGGAAATGGTAGATTCGATACTGTTAACTGTATCACTACAAACAGCTATTATTTTCCATCGAATCAAGCACTTTCGATAGTGATTTATTCTGAGAAAATTATTGAAAGTGGTTCATTCGATTGTTTTCCCTGCTAAGAATATATCGAACGTACCACTTTCTTTGCTTCTTCACGGCAAAGTTTTGCATTTTTGACTGATGCAAATGCAAAAAAGCAATGTTTAAAATATATGTTTAGGAATTTTTGCATGCGATGTCAATCTTGGGGATTGACATCGCCTTTAAGATGCAATAATATATAAATATATATAAATGACAATATTAATGAACAAAATGATGGAATTTATGAAGATTTTATGCCTTTTTTCGAATTTATTATTCCGAGACCACTATTTTTGTTAGCATTTATCTAACTCTATTTTTAGCTCTGGTCAAGATTTTTGCTAAATTCCAAACCCAAAAATGTAGTAATATTGATAAAGTTCCTAAAGTTTCTGAAATTCAAAGAGTTAAATTCTATGACATCAATATCAGCTTTTAAACCAGATTTACCGGAAATTCATATACTATCAGTAGAAAAAAAACTTTCTAGTTTCTGCATGATCTACCTCGATCTTACCGATAGAAAAGTATAGTTTTATATTTATATTTTAAATTTAGTCTATCAAAAGCCGATGTCACTTTCAAAATTTTGACAATTTTGAAAACTGGTACCTACCAGTTATATTCTCTATTATATATAAGTAGCTAAATAAAAAACTTCATACCGCGACTCGGCGGTCCCGCGACTCGGCGACGCACAATATATTATAAAGATCCTTTAAAAATATTGAAATATATTTTTCAGAGATCCCGCATTGGAACAACGAAAATCTAGGTTGATCACCTGATTGTCTCACAGAAAGATGTTCCATGCGTCGGATGGGCATGTAAAAAGTCGGACCTGCGCCTAATCTCTCGCCAGTCGTGTCGGTTATCCGACCCACTGGGTTACGAGAGTAAAGGAGGAGAGAGTGCTCTTGTGTACTGCGCACACACTTGGGCACTATAACATAACTCCTGCGTCTGGTTTCAATACTGAAACCGGCCACCGTCACCGAAATCGGTGTGGGGAGTTATATATAATGTATACAGTGACATGTAAATTGGTAGCGTTGTAGCGCGCTATTGTTTCTTAGTTTATGTTTACACTAGATGTTGCCCGCGACTGCGTGCGCGCTAAAAGTAATCTCGTAGAAACCGTAGATTTTGCCGCTATAAAAAGTAGCCTATGTCTGCGCCAAATTTCATCAAAATCGGTCCTCCTTATAATATAAGTATATAAATATACTTATCAAGTGACCGAAGGCTTCATAAATGATTTTTCTTAACGTTATATTAAATATTAATCTACACTAATATTATTACAAATAGAAATTTGGCTACTTTATATTGCGGCAAAATGTACGGTTCCCGCGAGTTTTCCTTTTGCACGCACCATTTGCGGGCTTCAGCTAGTAAATTATGATGAAAGAATTAGTGAATTTGGGTCAGTCAATAGATTTCCTCGGGCGGGAGTCGAAGCGGGTCGAAGCGGGTCGTCGCGGGTCGTCGCCGCGGCAACTGCACCACAACACTACAACATTCTTGGCAATCGAACAACTCGCCATCTGCCTCGCTAGCGTAACAGAAAATAAACCTAATCAATAGCTTGTCAGGACATGTCTAAGGTGGGTTCCGTAGCTATCAACGCACAATAGGTTTTCTTTAAATTCATTCAAAAGCTACTGTCCGATTTCGCTAAAAATAATTTTCCTAAAGAGTTTTAGTATGCTTACACCTAGTAGCATGGAAACTTACAAATTTCTATCTCTTAGCCCACGTACCCACGAGAGTTTTTTTGTGGTCGCGACAGAAAAAAACTGCACTGTAAATAGAAGTCTGCGCCAATACAATAGAGCTGAAAATAGAAGTGTCTTGTGTTAAATGTCAGATTTTACAACTCTACACGATTTTCAGCTCTATTGTAATAGCGCATAGTACTATTTACAGTGTTATTCCGGTCGCGACCCCTAAAACGCTCGTGGGAACGTAGCCTTATAGTAGATGGGGAGGGGAACTTATGAACCACTTTGGTGTTTCGTAAACAATGCACTCCACACTTACTCACATCGTCCAAACTGCGCAGCGCTGACAGGAAGACCTCGTTATAGCAACTGGATAATGGTAGGCGAGCCCCCGCCAACATCATGTTGTCATGTTGTCAGCAGTCAGTCACATGACAGTACAGAAATAACATAATGACTGCTGTGGTCCTGGAGTCTGGACTGGGATCCCAGGCCCGCCCGAATATTTAACTGTCATTGTTCTACTATACAATATCAGGAGCGTAGGCTGGTTCTCCTTCACGGGGAAGCCCTTGCCTGTATAATAGGTAACCTAACCTAACCTATACCTATCCAAATCCCTATTTGGATGAGAGTCTTAAAAAATTAAGTGAAAAGTGAAAAGTGAAACCGATAGGAATGGAGTTATACGAAGGTCCTTCAACCCCAAAAAGGCCCCCGGGGCGGATGGACTCACGTCGGACATCTGCCAACACGCTGTGGAATGTGACCCGGAATGGTTCCTTGCTCTGCTGAATAGGTGCCTCACCGTCGCCTGCTTCCCCAAACAGTGGAAGCGGGCGACTGTGGTGGTGTTAAGGAAGCCGGGCAAGGAATCGTACCGGGTACCAAAAGCCTATCGACCGATCGGCCTCCTGCCTGTTCTCGGCAAAATCTTCGAGAAGATGCTGGTCGCCCGACTTAGGTTCTACCTGCTGCCCAAGATCAGCCCTAACCAGTATGGCTTTATGCCCCAAAGGAGCACCGAAGACGCCCTCTATAGGTTGGTGAACCACATCAGAAAGCAGAGGGAGGAGAAGAAACTTTCTGTTGTGGTCTCGCTGGACATAGAGGGGGCCTTCGATAGTGCTTGGTGGCCGGCTATAAAGGTTAGGTTAGCTGAGGTTGGGTGTCCGGGGAACCTGAGGCGGGTGATCAGCAACTACCTGAGTGAAAGAGGAGTGAATGTAAGATATGCTGGTATGGAAGTGAGCAGGGAGACCAACAAGGGGTGCGTGCAGGGATCCATTGGTGGACCGATCCTGTGGGACCTCTTGTTGGACCCCCTGCTATGGATGCTATAGGAGATGGATGTTTTCAATCAAGCTTTTGCCGACGACTTAGTCCTTGTATTTGAGGGAGAGACAGCCCTAGAGATAGAGAGGAAGGCCAACGGGGTCTAAGATAAAATTAGCAAGTGGGGGGAGCTGAACAAGCTCAAATTCGCCCCCCACAAAACATGCGCTCTACTAAGCACACGAAAGCGTAAATATGACGTGCCTCGACTCGAAATGGGGGGTGTTTTTCTGCAATATTACGACGAGATAAAGGTGTTGGGACTGACCATTGATGGCGGTCTAACTTTCAATGCTCACGTAAGTAACGTGAGCAAAAAAGCAATAAGTAGATATAAGCAGCTGGCAAAGGCTGCTAGAGTAGGCTGGGGGCTTAACCCCCAGATAGTTAAGATTATATATACGGCCGTGATAGAGCCGACTATCCTGTATGCATCGGCAGCGTGGGCACCCACCGTGGAAAAGATAGGGGTCCAGAAAAGGCTCAACTCCGTTCAACGGGGTTTTGCCCAGAAGATCTGCAGAGCATATCGGACCGTCTCCCTGAACTCTGCAATGCTGCTGGCTGGGATACTCCCTCTTGATCTCAGGATACTCGAAGCTTCAAGGCTCTATGAGATCAAGAAGGGGGTACCTCACCCGGTGTTGAGGGACAGGGAGGTAGAGCGAAATGCTCCAGCGGTCGAGGACCCACATCCGGCAGAGCAGGAAGAGCTGAGGTTCGGGTTGGTAGACGAGGACTCTTATGCGGACGTGGTTGATAGCCACGTCCATAGGATCTATACGGACGGCAGCAAGATTGAGGGTCGAGTCGGAGCCGCACTCTCCGTTTAGGAGGGTGAGGCCGAGACGAAGGTCGTCAAGCTTGCGTTGCCGCCGTATTGCACCGTCTACCAGGCTGAGCTTCTAGCGCTCCATAGAGCTGTAGACATAGCCTGCAAGAGTGGAATGGCGAAGGTCGGTATCCTTAGCGATTCCAGATCGGCCCTCCAGGCTGTCACCCTTAGTTCCCCCCATCCCCTGGCAGTGCAAACAAGGGCGGCCCTCCGAAAAACTGCATCGCAGAGGCGGGAGGTCTCCCTGTTTTGGATTAAGGCGCACGCAGGGTTGAGAGGGAATGAGAGGGTTGACGAACTAGCCAAGGAGGCCGCGCTGCGATTGAAAAGGAAACCTGACTACGATCTGTGTCCTGTTTCATTCGTCAAGCGTATCTTAAGAGAGGATACGGTTGAGGAATGGGACAGGAGATACAAAGTGGGAGGGACGGCCGGAGTCACAAAGCTCTTTTTCCCAAGCGCTGCTGCTGCATACAAGATAGTCAACAAGATAGACATTACGCACCACACGACACAGATACTGACTGGACACGGTGGGTTCGCCTTCTACTTGAACAGATTCAAGTTGAAGGAGGACCCGTCGTGTTCATGTCAGCCAGGAGTTGAGGAGACGGTTCCTCACCTGCTGATCGAGTGCCCGATTTTTGCTAGCAGTAGATATGATACTGAGCAAAAATTGGGCATATCGATCACGGGTGAGAGCCTGTCTTAAATCTTGGGGGGAAAATCGAGGGATATTTTCCTCGAGTTTTGCAAAAAGATTGTGGTTGCAGTATGCAAAAGAAACTGTGATATCTTGATGTGATTTAGTTAGGCTCTATTTATATATGTTTTCTGTGATATTAGGCTAGTATTTTACCTTGTGTCGTCGTTTTATTGTTATACTTAAATGGTTGTGATATTTTAGCTGAATTTTATTATTTTATTTTTTATTGCATTTTATTGAACTATTATTTTAATTGATTAATTTTGTTGGGATTTTATTTTAAATTGGATTTTAGTTTTATTGTATTACTCTAGATGCTATTATTGCATCATGGATGTTGTACTGTAATTATTGGCTTCTTAAAAATTGATCCTTACAATCTCTTTCTATACAAAAAACATGACGAGTACATTGTACTTCAAGACAAAATTACCATTGTAATACTGTAATAAGAATCATTGTACATATAAAAGACAAGAAGAAGAAATTGTAAACTAGAATGAAGAATATCATAAAAATTGTTATAGAAATAAGACGAAAAAGAATAAAAGATCAAAACAAGATCCTGATCATGTTAGGGGGACGGAAAAAAAAAAAAAAAAAAAAAAAAAATGGAGTTATACGAACCCCACGCTTCTAAATATTATATTATATATAATCATTTTAAAGGCTGTAAGGAAAGTTAGTACGATTTTTTTGTACCTTCAGTGCATTGTACCTAAAAATTGGCCCACGGCACAAGCTAGCGGGTATGCACACGTTCATTGTATACATTAATGTATACATATTCTAACTAACAATATACACATTTTATTAGTAAGAATAGGTATTTAACTTAGTATTAATATAATTACTAATAGACTCGTAAGTCAGGGTCAGGGATCTCAGTCCATCCGTGTTACACATCTTCGGCTAGAAATAGCTCATTAACGAGCTAAGACTAATTTATTTTTTATTTTGCATGCCGTAAGGTGGAATGTACAAGGCTCCAAAAACATTGTAACATCCAATTGTTTTACCTACATTCTATGCAAATAAAAACTATCTATCTATCTATCTATTTATGTAGTTTTTTTTATTAAACTTATGCATTTTATTATCGGTACAGTATGAGGATTCGAATATCATACTGTAACAGCTGTACTACCTGCTTCTAAGTAAATAAATACTTTTTAAATAAATAAAACCCTAACTTGCTTGAGAACTTTCTCCTCCTTTACCCTCCTAAACCGGTGGGCGGATGATCGACACGACTGGCGTGAGACCGGGCTCAGAGCCGACTTTTTACATGCCCATCCGACGCGTGGATCATCTTTCTTGTCAGACAATCAGCCTTAGATCAGATTGTTCCAATACGAGGATCGAACCCACGACGAAGTCGAGAGAAAGGTCTAAATCAGTGGACCATGGAGGCGTTATGGACTAATACTGTTTCGTTAAATAGGCCATCCTTGTGATGTTTTGTGATTTATTTTTACCTAATTTTATAACACCTACTATTAAAGGGAAATAAAACACAGACGGAAGTTTTAACAGCGTGTATTTTGAAAATTATTTTCTTCTACTGACAAATGACTCGATGACATTGTGAATAGAATGTATATGTATCGACCAACTTGCTGGGGGAGTGTTTCGGCCGTACTCGAGTTACCTCGTCTTGGCCATCACAAGATTAATTACACAATTCCCGCCACGAAAACCTCCAACACATGTTACGTTTTATCGTAGCGATTAAACTGTGCCAATGACATGTTCATTGTGTGTACTTCAACGATGAACTATCATTTGTTACGATTTGTCATACACACGATCGATGAGGGTCTTCCCACGTCCCACAAGCACACCATACCGACGCGACAAAAGGGAGCCAAACTGTGGTTACGTGTGCGGCGTGACCCACATCGCAACAACCAGAGACACCGAGTATTTGTACCGGTTATTCATTCGAAATTTTGTCGGTACCACAACGCAACGACAAGAAGCCGCAGCTTGGTTGTGGTGTGTTTGTCGTACGTGTGGGAAGACCCTAAATCTACACAACTTTGCACCATTTTATCGCTACAATAGAACGTTACGTGTGAAGCGGGCTTAAAACGTCGAGCCACCCGAAACTATTTCTTAATCTACACATCTCGGAATAAATATTCACGCTACGATATAATATTCGAAAATATGAAATTTACTTACATCTAGGGTTCGAGACATAAATTTTACATTTTATAATACAATATCTACAAATCTAAATAACTGGTTGAAGTACCGAGCGTACCCTGTAGTTTACACAAGTGCATAGTGCTCATAGCCTAAATACTCAAACGTTTATTAAAGTTGAGAGGCTCCCAAGTCACACCCTTTTCATTCTGCTGAGCGGAGATAGCTTGTGATTTAAGGATCCCTTAACTTTAAGAGCCGCCTGAGCATTCGACCGTATGCTGATATCAACTAGACTTTGCAGTTTCCCTCTACACCATAATCGTATTTCCTATTATACTCTCCTTGCCCTCCAATAACTCGGAGTAACCGGATTCGTCGCTACAAGCGCTGTCGTTGTCGCCAGAGCTTTTGAACGCTTCATTGTCCATGGTACAGTTGAGGCTGTCTATATCTGTCAGATTGTCTATGAGACTTTCGAATTTCCCTTCGAAATTAGTCATAATATTGGTTTCTGCTCCGGGCGGGGGATACGTTGATCTACGACGGAGAGCCTTCTCGCCGATCGGTATTTGTATCACTTCATTTACTTTGCCTATCGTATCGTTTGCTTCATATAGGGTTTGCTCGGAATTGGTAAATTCCGATTCTCTCAAGGACAGCTCGAAGTTCGCTTTCCCGAAACCCGATTCCTGTCTTCCAAGTTTCGGAACTTCGTCCTGCGGGAACTGCGAGGGAAGGGAGGTGGGCTCGGCGTCGGATGACGTCAGCGTGCTGGCGGTCTCACACCCGGAAGAAACAGAGCCGTCGTCGCTGTCTGTGACGAGGTAGTTCTGGATGAGACTCTTCCTCTCGCACTTATCGTTTTCGATCGTTTCATTTATCGCTTCCAGCTGTAATCTCTCATCAATATGACTAGTATCTTTGTCTTTGCTCCCTTGGACGATCAGATCGATTATTGAATCTTTGCTGTCGTGGGTCGCTTCGAACTGCAGCTGTATTCTGTTCATGATGCCTTCGGGGCAGGACATTTTGCGCGGCGACCGCATCTCCGCTCGCCGCCGGTCCAACGTCTGCGCCGCGTATAGGTTCATCTCTAAATCGTCTCCCTTCTGCTTCGAGGTGATTTCTGCTTCCTCCTCATCCTCTTCCGACCACAGCTCCTCGATCGCGCCGAGTTTGGGCGCTGACTTGGACCGCTCGAGGGGCGGGCGGTAGTTCATAGCGCCGACGCTCAGAAGTATTTTCCGACGCGGCATGCTCGGATTCTCGTACACGCTGTTTGCGAGACTCAGGCGAGCGTTCTGTTTCGAGATTCTGTCCTTCTTGAATTCTACTAGCGCCTGTTTTAACTTCACCTGCAGTTCCTCGGTTATCTTCTTTGATACGGTTTCTTTGGTACAGAGCACGGCGTGGCAACGCAGTTCGTGCTTGAGTTTCTTGCCCTCGTGGCGGTAGACCCAGCAGAACAGGCGCGGATAGTGCGGCGGGCTGGCGCAGAAGGTCACGCGATGGGACCAGTACTCGGTGAGCCCGTGCTCCTTGGTGACGCCCTTCAGGCCGGAGTTGGTGACAGAGAGCTTCATCACCACGTCGGGCTTGGTGGACTGCTGGTAGTTGCGCCACAGCGTCGCCAGCGGCTTCTCTATGCAGCCTTCACCTGAAATAAGAGAGAATATTATAAGTTTACTGAAGAATCATGGTTGGCAATTTTGGTAATTCGTTTATTATAATTGGCCAATTTTTCTTGGCATTAAAGCGACAATAGTGATAACATCTGCAAAAACGCCGATAGCGATCTCATAGTCAAGGTTAATAGCTGGTATTTAACATTTCAGAATATGACATCAACGTAAAAACTAATTACGTAATTATCATAGAATTTATATCCTAATATTTAGGTTTCGGATCATCATTGTATGCAAAAAATAAAGGATAGAGTATATTTTAGCATTTAATTATCTTCCCGTAGATGTCTTCAAGATATGAAGTATTTTAACAGAATACAACACATTTGTTAAGTATGCCGTCATGTCTCCCACAAATTGTTCTTTACTAGCAACTCTATAAAATGGTGCATTAATACCGGGTGGTTTTTTCTTCACTTCTTTAAACTATTAACCCTCAGCAACTTTTTCTAAATCATAGTTTAGAGAATTTTTATTAGACAACCAAATTATACTCTTTTGAAGCCCTTTATTTGATATTAATGTGAGGTTGTACTACAGGGTAGGGACGTTTCACCCCTTGACTTTTGATGTTTTATAGGTACTTAAAGATGAGACAATTTTAAGTATTTCTATTGCTAGAAAGAAGGTTTTATTTGCATTATATTTATTATATTTGCAGTAACTTAAAAGTTTAAAAACAAATGAGCAAGAAACTTGCATCCAGTATCTAAATCTCTCGTAATAATATTTTTTAAAAAGACAATAAACGTAGCAAAAGATTTGAATGATTTGAATACATGCAAAATTTCGTAGAAAAAAGATTTCTACGAAAAAACTATACTGGTTTATTAATGTATGCGATAAAATCGTGTTTTGCATATTTTTTGTATTTATTTGTCCTAATTCTTATTAACAAATGACTTAGAAATCAATAGTTTTTACGGGTATGACAATAAATTAATTTTAATAGTTTGGAATAATACTGCTTATTAGTATATACAAACATAAGGGTAAATTTTTCAGTTAATGTGTAAGCTACATATTATGAAAACTGAATGTTACTAACATACGATCGATCGTTACGATGAAACTGGAATGAACTGGATTTGTACTGAAAGGAAATCGTTTACGACAAACGTTACGTTACGTTAATACCAGTTCAGTCCAGTTCCATCGTAACGATCGACCGCATACGAGTGGGAGCCAATAGCGTTTGTTTACAAGTTAATAATACATTACTTCATGTACGCTCGGAAAAGTGGCGTGTCTATTCTAATGTTTTACTCCGGTAAGAATTAGAGAAACTTTTTTCAATCATTCTCCTAAGCTCTATTGGACATTTGTTTTTTTTTTTATCATTGTAACAGGTTGTATGTATGTTGTATGACGATTTGAGTTGATTTTGACGACCTCTGGGGCTAAGTGGTTCAGCAGTTCAGTAGTTGCTGCTTAAGCCGGGGACCGCGGGTTCGAATCCCGCCAAAGGAACATAAAGTTATTCTGTGTTCCTGGGATGACCCATCCATCCATCCATCCATCCAATTTATCCAAGCATATATTTAAGATATTTATTATATTATACATAATATAATAAAAATCTTAAATATATGTATAGTACAAGAGTATTAAAATACTTCCCGTTTTCTGGTACCTGTAAGTAACACAAGTAGTCGGATACTTAGCACGGGGCCAGATTGACGTGGTGTGAAGCGTCTATAGATATTATGTAGGTCGCTGTGTGGGTGAGAGTGTTATCGCGGCGTGGAGGCCGACAACAAGCGGAACGATCGGCCGATCTATATGCTGCAGGTTCAATCGGCAGCTTAGACGATAGCTATCAGTCTAAAACTAGAGACTATATTGTCCGGAATCCGGAAAGCCGAAGAAATTTCAGAGAGGGCATTGAAAATAGAACCCTGGACTTAATACAATAGAGTTGAAAATAGAACACCGGAGTGTTGAGTTTTATTCCATTAGCCCAGAGTTCTAATTTTACTGCTCTGAATTTTCCCCGGCCTTACGTATTCCGGACAATATAGTGCCGGGCTAATATGTTGCACGAAGATTGAACTTTCTAATGCGTTGGCTAATTTTGTGGGATAGTCACTCTAGTTTATACATCGGATGTTAATGATTCTTCCGTAAAAGGTGAAGAAAATCAAGTCCTTGGTTAACACCAATGACTTGATTTTCTTGGGTCATGGGTCTTAAAATCTACATAGGTTTTTAAGATATTGTGCCATTCTTATAAGAGATAAACCGTCCACGTAAATTGGTTAGCCTATGTTATCCGGTGCATTATTACGAATCTATTGACACCTCATTCATTAAAATCTGATCAGTAGCTTAGGCGCTAGGGTAGAGATATACTGCCAACATCATTACCCTACATTTTGGCTTCGTCGTAGTCGGGTAAACCAAATTTACGAAACAAATACCAATAATAAACAAACTTATTGCCGTCTGTTTAAAAAGCGGTTAAAAGGAGTATTAATTAAATTATATGTCATTTGTGGCTGTCGATTTTCTTAAAACTCATCGCTATTGTAGGCCATTAGCTAGGAACTTCTAAACGTATCTAATTTGGATGTTTGTCTGTAACTCGTATACTACGTAACCATTACGTACACGAAGAATGCAGCCTTCACGGCGATTGTGGAATCGCCGGCGACGCGCTTGTGTTTCGCGTTTCGTCATCATCACTCAGACAGCATTTCAAAGTTATTTGAGGAATAAAAATTAAAGCGTAGATTTCTAAACGAGCCGTAAGTTCCGCCGATAGTAAGGACTTGTTATAATATAAACCCCCAACGACAACAGAGGAGTGTATAAGCTTCTCGTGTTTGTCTCTCTCCCAAAGAGGAGGAGACTATATCGGTCTTACTTCCATCTAGTATTGTAAATGTCAAAGTTTGTGAGGATGGATGTATGGATGGCCGTTTATGACGATTTCATGCTAAAGCTACTGAACGGATTTGATGAAATTTGGTTTCTAAGGTATAAGGGGTATCTAAGGCTACTTTTAATCGCCAAAAAAGTACAGCATTCCCGTGGGATGGTGTATTTACGCGGGAAGGAGCTGGTAATAAATAAAATAAAAATAAAAGCCATAAATTCGGTTACTGTGGGACTAATATAGATTTTTCGTTTTCGCGGACGAAGCCTGTATAAAATTAATTAGTAATATTCCTAAACATATTACATTATATCAATATTAGTTTTGTTTCTCCTGCGGTTTGTGTAGGAACTAACCCTAGTGGCTACTATACTAACACTCTCAGACGTGTACTCATTACAATATTATGACAATCAGTATACTGGCGCCGGCGTCCGCTTGTGGGTTTTTCTAGTGAATAATAATCAGTATTGAAACCTTTATTCAATTAATAATTGCTAAAGATACCCAAATAATATTATTAAGTACAGTTAATAATAATTAGAACAATGAACAATCGTCTCAATCCCAAAAAAACGAAAATGGAACGAAAAATCACAATGAACAATTTTGTTAGGTACCTGTACTTAAAATATTATAAAGAGAGAATACTTGTTTGTTTGCTTGCATGGAACAGGCTCCGAAACTACCGGATTTGGATGACATACTTGGCACACATAGTCTATGTATGCCAAATGGGGTAGGACATATGCTACTTTTTAACGGGACAAAATCTAAATGGACTCGTGGCCAACATTTGTAAGTTAGTTTAACAAATGACTTTTGACACAATAACAAAGCTGTTTTACATCATTATGTGAGTATAGCCATTAATAACGCTGCCTATCGTCCAATAGGCATCTCGCTGTCCATCCATCCATCTGTCTGTCAACAGGCTGTATCTCCTTAACCGTGATAATCAGACAGTTGAAAATTTCACAGATGATGTATTTCTGTTGCTGCTTTATAGCAACAATTACTTAAAAACAGAATAAAATCAATATTTAAGGGTGATTACAACGAACGTGATTTTTTCCCGTTTTGTACTTGGCCGGTTTTGGGGCAATTTTTCATTCATGATCTGACTTATCAGATTCTGTGCACTTTCGGTATTCGGTCATTGAAAATGTCGATGAACCGGACAAAAACTGGTTTGACTATTATAAAGTATTTATAAATGCATATAATTTGTTCGCTAAGATTTCAAATAAAAATGGAAATACGAGTAGGTGTGTGGATGAACTTTTGTATGAATAAATGGCTTCAACTTGTCATAATATACTCTTTGTGATAAAAAACTTAGAGTTTTGTTTTGGAGACAGATGACAGTTCCAAATGAATAATTCGAAAGAAATAATACTGTTTTGCGACTGGAAACAAATTAATGCCATCTTCTTTGCTCATTTGGCGTCAGTTCACATAGAGACGCGACGCCGCGCTCCCTTTTTAATATAGCGATCCACGTTAGAGATTATAACTACCATTTTTTTTTTTACTATAACCCCACTACGAAAATTATACAGCCTATGTTACACGGGCTATTGTGACGAATCTATTGACACCTCATTCATTTATTCGGATCATTTATATAGGCGCTACGGTGGAACAAACATACATCCATAGACTAGAAAAATAAATGTCCTTCCTTTTGGCTTCGCTGTAGTCGGGTAAAATGGTAAAATGGTAATGATACGTTTCATTTCGAGTCTGTTGCGAGCTGCGCAGCGCGACGCTACTCTATTAATGGAACCTTTATTATTTTGTGTAGTGAATAGAGTTCAATTTTGATTAGTTATTTTAAAAAGTTCGCACCGTGTCACGTCTCGATGTGAGCTGACACTAACTAATTAATGTTAATTACTAAGTCTTTTGCAGAAAGTGATACCGGATTACCATGTGAGACCTTTTAAATAGTTTACCACAGGTGTGTTAGCAGTTTCGTCATTAACTCAGGTTCAAGTACAACACGCGTCTTACAACTGTCAATGTCGACGGTATTGGTCTGTACAGTTGGTGAAAATGACGTTTGCCAAACAAAAACGTTGAAGTAGAAGAAAGAAAGACAATGAAAAAGTCTATGATGCCCTACCAGTTTCTACCTAAATCATTTGTATCAAGCTGAGGAAGATGGAATGTGGATGTAGCCAAGGTGCCTATAATATGACGCGTTGTCAGAAAAACCTTTAGGTTTAACCTTTGTACCTACTACTAAATCATGTTCTAAAAATATAATTACTTTACTTTCAGATTCAGAATATAAATTATAAAATACATAATGCTGGTTTATCTTTATGTAGCAACCAACTTCATGTTATCAAACGAAGCTATAAAAGTAATGAGGGGAGACCTACTGGGAAATCTTTGTGGGAAACTTCTCGGATATGATAGAGCCTTTGTAGAGATATGATTTTTTTTTTTATTTCCAATGAAACTTAACAAGCTTTTTTTGAAAAGTCAACAGAAAAAGCTACCGTCGGTTCAACCCTGACCCGCTGAGAAGAACCGGCGGTTTAAGAAACTCTAAAAAAACTATTTAGTTGAGCGCCGAACTTCCGCGAGGGTTTGCTAAGAGTTTATATAAGACTTCGTATGTTGCTGAATTATTATATTTTAAAATATGTTGCCAAAAAATTTAATCGACTTTTTACTTTTACTAAATTAATTCCAATTATTATTAATTAATATTAACATTAATATCTAAGGACGTTTCACACCACGTCAATCTGGTCCCGTGATAAGTTCTCGAAGAACTTGTGTTACGGGTACCAGACAACGGAAATATATCTAATACTTTTATATTATACACATATTTAATACACATTGACCCAGGAACGCGGAAAATCCGTTTGTTCCTTCGGTGGGATTCGAACCCGCGACCCCCGGCTTGATCACCAACACGCTCAACCACTGAGCCACAGAGGTCGTCAATTATTATTAATTTGCGGTAATTTTTAACGTAACATATAAACAAAATTTAAAATATCTTGTTTTAAAAATTAATAAATAGACTGTATTTTACGAACATTAGTTTAAAATATTAACGTGTTCTTTTGTGCAGAAAAATAACAGAAACTTTGATTAATGAGTGTAGAAAAACGCATCATATCGTTTGTTGCTTTTGAGTTTTTTTAAGGTGTCTAGATGGATTTTTGTAAAATTCAAGTCATACATAATTCATGTGGATTTAATTTATCATTATTACATAAGTATATTAAAATATGCGATTAGTACAAAATATCAATATTTATTTATTTTTTAACAAATTTTAAAAGCAAGGTACAATACAAACTCGGTGTCACAAAAACCTAGAAGGTTTGTCCGTACACCGGCGCATCTAGATATTATAACTTTACTTATTAACTTAGAACAAAACGTTAGTTTAATAACATAGTAAAATGTAAATACATACAACAAATGCTGTTCACGGTGTCAGTCACACTCACGGTAGGCATGAGGCGTCTAGTGCGTCTAATGTCTTAGTCTTAGTGTCAGTCCGTGTTTTGTATGTATTCCTCGTTCATTTAAATATAGTAGCTTTGTATCAAGTCAATGAGAGGTATCAAGTCAGAAAATCGTCTGTTGGTAACCCGTTTACTTCTTTGAATAGTTGCAAAAGTCCGTTACTGGCAATCCTTACACATTATAAAACAGAATTTTGCAAAATATCACATTTATTATTATGTTATTGATCCCAACCGCCATAATTATTGTGTTTTGCTCAGAACGTCGATTATTAATCATGCGAAGGTTGCTGGACAAAAACTGTGTTGATGTTTAGGCTTGTTTTTAGAAGTTCATACTATTAATAATCATTGCCGGCTTCTCCGCCCCTGTCGTATCCCACGGAAACGGGATAAAAGTGGTATTTGTACCCTTCCCAACTCTTTATGTCTGTGCCAAATTACATAAAAATCGGACTAGTAGTTTCCGAGCCTATTCAGTGCAAACAAACAAATCTTGCAACTTCATAACCCTTGTTATTAATACAGACTATATTAGCCATATGGAAGCATTACAGAATTTTTTAAATAAATTTATAAATTATATTACTTATTAGAAAACTATTTATCTGAAAAAAGGTCACGTATTTGTATCTATGCCAGTACTAAGTATAGCTGAGTGCTGCGTATGCAAATAGGTGTTATGTAAACTGGTTAAGTGTGTCGACGGTGTTGTGCAATGTTGTATGTGTGTGTGTGCCTGAATATAGTGTGTGTTGTGTGCGCCTAGTACTAAAGAGTCAATGTCGAAATGTCAAAATAGATCCGCATCTGAGCAATGGGCATCTAATAGAAAAGCATAAAATTCAATTTATCAAAAAACAAAATTTATAAGTTAGTTACCCCCGAATAGTCAAATAGTGATCGACCTGAATAATTATAGCTAAGAACATTCTCGATCATGTCAGATTACAAATTATTTAAAAAAAAAACTAGACCAAAGTCAGTTTATCCGTTTGGGAGCTACGACGCCACGGACAGACACATCAAACTTATAACACCCCTCTGTTTTCATCGGAGGTTAGTAAACATGATACTGTAATTAGTAGCAGTTCAAGATCTGATAATGACTACAAACGAAAAAAAAAGAAATAATAAAAGTTACGAAGTTAGCACACAAGGACAGACAGACAGAGCGAACCTATAAGGTTTCCTTATAGTTACTACAGAATCGTAATGATTTGATTTGAATATACTGTATCTAAAAAGCTAGTAAGCAATAGGCGATATTCATCTCCTAACCATATCAAATTAATTTTAGGTAGCGCTGGATCTGAACCTGTTTTTATTTCTGTATTAATGATAACGGAACCTTATTTAGTTAAACGGAACCCTAAGATAAAAGTAGCCTATGTTACTTCTTATAACATCAGCTATCTGCCAGTGAAAGCCCGGTTCAAGTCGGTCCGGCCGTTTCAGAGACGGATAGACAGACAAAAAAGCACCACAAAAAGCAAAAAGTCACCTAATCATGGCATCATACTCGCCTGCTACTATAATAATAGAACATAACAAACAGACGGACACTGTGCTCTTTTCGAATATAAATATTATTCATTCAAATGTTAATCATTATAAGTATTGTTCATTTCTAACAGTAGCCACACACCATTCTGTCTGTCGTTCAGTCGGCATGACGCATAGCCTTGATATAATCTGCAGTTCGTCCGTATATATACTTAAATATCGCATGTACCTGTGTGTGTAAATAAACAAAGAAAATTAATAAAAAACTGTCATGCTGATCCACGCCCATACACGGTCAGTTCAGCTAATAAGATCGGCAGCGTCATGCCTATTGGACGATAGGCAGCATTGTTTATGGCTACCCATGAACTAAATATAAGACTAAGGGTCAGTTCACACTGAAACGAGACGATACGCGACACGGCGATGCATTTTTCAAATACTATTCAAAACTGTACTTTATTGACTACACAAAAAGATACACGTTTCATATGACAAAAGTACATACACTGTGCAGCGCGGTGCAATTCATTGCTTTAAACTCACTTTCATATATTATTTTTTATACATATTCGTAAATTATTTGTATCACGATAATGTATGGGGTTTCATTCTTATGAATATGTATATCTTATGTTACATGACAGGAGGAAGCAAAGTTATATTAAATTAGGAATATAAAAACTTGAGTATATTATGCTTATAAACTAAATTGAAAAACTACCAAAGATTTACAATATAATGCAAAAAATATACATAGCTGCAAAGGAAAATAGTGATATTTTGTAAGTCGCAGTTCGTAGGCCTACGTCGTAGGGGAGTGCTACGGCGTAGGGGCGAGCTCCGCCTTATATTGACCATGCAATTTATGAATTAATATTTTATCAGGAAAACTGTATTACGCTAGCCATACACGTAACGGTGTACCTGACAGGTTAGCCTGCAGTTAGCCTGAGTAGCATGGAGACCTGCAGAGCTGTGCAACATACACGCTCCGGTTTACCTGTACAGGCAAACCTGTCTGGTATACAGTTACGTGTATGGCTAGTATTAGGGTCAATTCACACTGGAACGAAACGATACTCGACATAGCGCTGCATTTTGAAGATTACTATTCAAAATTGAACTTTATTGATTACACAAGAAGATACACGTTTCATTGTAACAGTTCGAATGTCAAGTTGCACCGCGCTGCACAGCGCATATGCAGTGTATGACTGATGTCATATAACACTTGTATCTTTTCAAAAACGCAGCTCCGCGTATCGTCGCGGTGTGTACTGACCCTAGGCGTAAATAGTAATAATAGATGCAGAAAGATTGTCAAACTCCAATATAAACTGTGTCAATATGACAAGGTTTTACAGAATCGGCGCGCACACGTTTCGCACACATTCCACAATGAATGGAAAACAAATAATAATTTGTCCTCTAAACTGCCCCCCCCACATCCTCCTCCATGAAACTCAAAAGAAAGTAGTATATAGAGTTTTCTGCGCCGCTGTTTTCACCGATACTAAAAATATTTTTAATATCGATGAAAACATTCTGAACGTAAAAACTACTTAACCGATCCTCATGTTCATCAAACTCGGCACACATATAGTACTCTATACCACGGGGAAGGATATAGGCTACTTTCTATCGCGGGAAAATGTACGGTTCCTACGGGATACTGTATTGACGTGGGCACAGCCGCGGACAGGGGCTAGTAAATAATAAATACATTAGTAGACTTGTTTTCCAATGTTCCAATTCAACTGCTTACACCTAGGTATTGTCTCACTATCGGAGAATCTGAATTAGGTTCTAAGCTAGAGTGTTCTCGTTATTTTTTTGTATTATAATAACAACCTGCACAACACAATGACATGTCGGTTTGATATCATGATAGTATTATAATACTAACTAAATGCTTATGAATTAGATTCCCTGATAGTACAATATCTATCGGTGCTTCGATTCAAGTTATAACATTCCAAAGTAAACATAATAAATTCAAAGAAGTTTGAACACCAAGTCGCCCTCCTATCACACACAAGTGTCAACCCAGCAGTCTCATCCACCTGGCCGCAGTTCCCACAGCACCGCTACCGCTGCGTTCGGCGCGCGACATCTTACATAACGCACCACTTTCACTGACGGGGTCAATCACCGCATATCTGACAACATCCAGATTATTGACTGCAAACATTGCGAGTGAGAAAGCTGAAGGTAAGTCACGAATATAAATACTATAAGTTTTATCCATCCTGATAGCCGGACAGACCAACCAGTTTGGCCGGACATTTTTTTTTTCTTAAACAAATGTTAACACTTTAGTGTCTAGGTATACAGGTTTAAATAACTATGTGATAAAAATTTTTTAATGATGATGACTTTAAAGTTTCAAGAATGCATGCGATGACTCGGTGACTAATATTAAATTAAATCTGTTTTTATTTTGACCAAACGGACACGAGTTGTAAAAATATCTTTTTTTTTTCTCAAATTAAATTGTTCCAGCAAAACCAGTTACACGTATCAGAGTTCAGAATCATGCTTTATCTTTTATATCATCGGGACAAAATAAAAACAAATATAAATTTTAATTACATTATTTATTTTTAAATGTCTGTATTGGTATGTTTACCGTTACATACCCATTAGGGGCAGGATTTTTATTTTAAGTGAATTAATAATGATAATTTAGTAACTCGAGAGGTTTATAAATTGGTTAAATTAACACGTAACAGGTAACGTGACAGTTTTCAACGTGGTAGTCATGCTTCGGCACGAATAGGCTGGCTCGATTGTTTTAATGCCATGGCCTCACAGAAAACCGGTGTGAAATAACGGTTTCGTCGTGTTAGTGAGGTTACCACAGGCCCAAGGGAGTTGGAGATTTTAAGGACCAAACGCAAGTGCGCAATACCAGAGGAGTTGCATGTGTAGCTCCTCTGGTGTTGCTAGGTCCATAGAGGTGGTAATCGCTTGCTATCTGCTCATTTCCTGGTTCGTTTCATAAAAAAAGTGAATAAAAATTTCTTATTTGCCGCACTAAATGTTACCCGTGATGTCGTGCGCGCAAGAGAACATCGCGCGGCAACCTTACATATTGCCTCAACTGTAGCCTATGTATTGTACCATGGTCTATATATCTGAGCCAAGTTTAATCGAAATCAGTCCAGTCATTTCGGAGCCTATTCAATGCAAACAAACAAATATTCACTCTTTATAATGTTGGCATAGATATAGATAGCTTAATTAGTAAATCATCATCATCACTACTGACTGACCACTGAGGTCCCCCCTTCCGAAGCTCGGGGCTCTCCTCAAAGTGAAGAGGCTTAGGCCTTACTACGCTTACCTCCTTGGTAAGGCTTGGCCTTATTAAAACTCAAATATTTCAACAAAACTTAACTATTTTACAATCAATTTGATATCTAAAAGTCATTGGGCATGTGATTGTTGACCTTGGAACAGTTGGAACACGAACAAAAGGTGTTGCCAAATTTCCATTTACGGATGGGGTTTCACAACATCATTTCGCTCTATTATTCAGAGTGTTTTGTTATCCGAGTGTAATATTCAACCCAACATTATAGGGTACAATATTACTATCATAATATAATACATAAAATCACTACGCATGGACATCATCACACAACGCGCCGGCTTTGAATGTCACGCGCCCTCCGTGTTTTAAAGACCGCGCGGGAATGAATAGAATTTAAGTATTTTAAGTATAATGTAGTCATAATTTAAGGTCACATGTTTTATATTTTTGAAACGAAAATCTAAAAATACTGATTACGCTCCTTATTTTTTTTTACGAACCAACCTATTATAAGCCTAAGCGGAAACCTAACCAAAGCATCAAAAAAGTTTTCTAAGTATTCCTGGGTCATCATGACTCATGGATGTGCATGATAAAATAGAAATCTTAAAGAAGTGTAAAAGTTTTAAATAATTATATTTACCCATTACACAAGTTCTTCGAGAACTTACCACGAGACCAGATTGACGTGGTATGGAACCGTCCTTATTATAAAAAAGAGCCAAAACCAAATCGTTATATTCCAAAGACCAATCTAGAGTAAAGCGTATGGTTTTGGTACCTTGTAGTGGCGAAGGCTGGTTCTCCTTCATAGGGAAGCCCTAGCCAGTTGCCTGTATAATACGGAATACTGATTTGGATGAGGGTATTTAAAAGGTAAGTGGTAAGTGAAGCCGATAGAAATGGAGTCTTAGGACCCTCACGCCTCTGGTGCCTTGTCAGTCACAATCACCATCTTACGACGGTCGACGGACAGTCGCTTGAGCTGTGATTACAATCTGAATCATGATCGAACATCCATTCCTCTATTGTCACATTTAGTACCTTTGTTTACTTTCTGATTGTACTGACATCTAAATACAAACACCTTGAAAACAGCTATGTACGCGCCGTAGCCGAGTCCCACGAGAGTATTTTTCTGGTCGAGACAGAAAAAAAACTGCACTGTAAATATAACTGTGCGCTAATATAATAGAGCTGAAAATCAAAGTCTGTCGCGACACTAAAAAAAGGTAGTAGCCTAACGTACCTATACGTACCACGGAGAGTGTAATAAGTTTTGTAATTTTCAATTAATGTTGATTTAACGTTATGATACACGTGAAACCTACCCTGGGTTAAAATGTCATGCCTTTTCTTTCATAAATACGAAGAATAAGAGAGAGATATTTAATTCAGAATTAAATTTAACCCACATCTGAGCAAGTGGGCCTTAGAGATTATGTGTTGATGCCTTAGAGGTCATGATACATAGCGGTTACGCAGGAATGACGTTAGTGAAGGCAAGTTAATTTTATTGAAATTTTGCCAGCGTGCTAAAAAGCTAAGATTTTATTAATCGCAACTATAACTATCACAAATGTCAAAGTTTGTGAGGATGGATAGATGTTTGTGACTCTTTCCGCGCTAAAACTGCTAAACGGATTTTGACGAAATTCGGTATGGTAGTAGTTTAGGCTACTTTATATCCGGAAAAGCTGTAATTTTCGGGATTCGAATTAGGAGTACCGTATATTATTTACGCGGGTGGAGCCGCGGGCAAAAGCTCATAAAATATTAGGCACCTACATACCTTAGTACAGTGAAACTAGTTTATGATATCCTTCGGCAATCATCGTTTTCTATCGAAACGGCCGTCACGATGATTGCGAAAGACATTATGGACGTGGCTGACGGTTGCAATGTATATTGTTTCTGGCGCTTTTTGTTTGCTTTGTTTTGTATTATTTACTAAATATAATAATTAAATTACAACTCAAGAAAATTTTAAAATATCTAAAATATTAACGTGACTATATATGAATGAAATACGATATATACGAATACGAAATATTTCATATAATATATATGAAATACTACATACGTATGAAAATATCAATGACTTTTGAATTTTATATCTTTGGTACGAAATCTGAATCTCAACTCTCGTATTTAAAGTAGGCAAGTTTCATTATACTTTGATTGATAATAAGTGAAGACTTGCTATCATAAACTGATTCTGTGACGTTTGGACTAATCAAAATGCTTTTGACACTGGTTTAACGTTTACGAGAATACCGGTTTGGCAGTTTTAGCGTATCGGGACTTGATTGTAATTGTATTATTGCAGATTTTATTTAGCAGAATTAACCCTCTGAACTCGTTGAGGGTTTAAGATAGCGATTCAAAATTGAACTTTATTCACCACACAAGAAGGTCCACGTTTCATTGCAAGAGCGCTGCGCACAGCCCGGTGCAGCTCGAAATTTCACGAACTCTTGCAAATAATGAAATAGGAATAAAATAAGAAATACAGCGCCGCGTCGCGTCGCGTCTCGGTGTGAACTGGCGCTAAGCCGCAACTTTATCTAATTGCTTATTTATTTAATGAATTGAAAACAATTTAATGAATTCTTTAAACTTTATGTTTAAAACTTCGGACTTCACCAACCATAAAACTGAGGGCTTTCTTAAGACGCATTTAAGCGTTCTAAATATTATTATTAAATCTTTAAAAATTTTAGACGGGTAATTTGTGTAAAGTTTTCGAATATCAATTAATCTTATCTAATATCTATTTACAATGTATTATATTTAATATTTTAATCTTCTTAGACAGCTAATATTTTTTAAATAATGCTTAGAAATACATAAAATGATGTACGTTTGTATAATAATAGCAGGTGTTGGTCAGTAGGTGTTAGTCAGTATGTGTTGGTCAGTATGTGTTGGTCAGTAGGCGTTTGTCAGTATGTGTTGGTCATAAGGTGTTGGTCTGAGACAGTTGGTAATCTTCTTACGGATTCCATACACAACATGCTAGTTACATATTATTATTGCGTATCTAAGGTTAAATTAACAAATCTCAGATGCAAATATTTTTTCATGTACTAGAAATATTCATACAAAACAAGTAAAAGTTACGAGTGTTGCCAACTGGCGTTGTGATGTGTCAAGTTTCAAATAAATATTACAGAAGTTGATCCAGGTCACGCGACAGGCTAGGGCAGATAGACCGTTCCGTCGCATTGTGATCGGAAATTCTTTATCAGGCCTTCAATACAATGCTCGTGTTATTTTTCCTCTTGACACGAATGCACTTTTCTCTGCAATTGTATTGTCGGATCGTTCTGAATATTAGTGGTTTTGGTTAGACTTTCCCGTGTAAAACAATGAGAATTTTAACAATTAAGCACACATATGCCTTAGATTATAGGGCCCTTAGCCAAGATGCATAAATTAGCGAATTATTAAGTTTACGAAGTTCGAAAGCAAAAATGTATAGGATTGTGACATGGCGCGCGAACTTTCATACCATACATATTTGTTTTCGAACTTCATCGTCGTAAGTAATTAGCGAAGGGGCCTTAGATAAGGGCTCTTACACCAAATTCAATGATCTAAGGTCTAGTATTATAAAAAATATTGTGCTTGTAAAAATATTTAACACCGACAATTTTCCTTAATTTTTCTTAAGTCTTAACCCTTTCAAGATAAATCCATTCATCATTATAATAACCCATTCTCTGCTGTGGTTATACCATAATTATAAATTAGCAGGTGATGTCCACGAAGTGCGTCTTCCGCGATGCCATTGTCCAAATGTCACATTCTGACCTTTATTGACACGTGAAAGGAAAGTATGATTATTGTGTAAAAATTCCGTGCAGAGAAAAGGATGGCATTCATCCTGTTAATATTTAAAACTGTTAATGTTACTTCACGATGTGCATAAAAGCGCTTGGGGTTGTAAATAGGTAAGTAAGTTACAGTTAAGTAGTGAGACGACCTCTGTGGCTCTGTGGTTAGCGAGTTGGCGCTCATACCGGAGACCGCAGGTTCGAATCAAAATATTTTCTGTATGTACTCCTGTGTCATGGATGTGTATTATATATTACACATATATAATACACATATAAAAAAGTAAAAATCTGAACTATATGTAAAGTATAAAAGTATTAAATATACTTCCCGTTATCTGGTACCTGTAACACAAGTTCTTCGAGTTCTTAGCACGGGGTCAGATTGACGTGGTGTAAAGCGACCATAAGAACAAATTTAAAAAATATTTACAATCCGTTGAGTTATTTTATCTCGGGGTTCCTATTAGAGAGGATTTAAAAAAATAAAATAAAATAACTTTTCATGTTTTCACGTGATACAAAAGAGATAATAAAACCTATCAAACATTTTATTTAGATTCGAACATATAAAGATTTACCTAAAATATCAAATAGTTTATATTGGATAAACAACGTGACATTAAATATTTGATAATAATAAATATTATAAAATAAATAATTAACCAGAACAACCCGTTTTCCAAATTCGTAATATTTAATAACAAGAAATTCAAACTTGTTTTATTTATTGTCATCGCCTTTTTGAATTGAGATGAGTAATTACACAATTTAAATTTCAAATTACTCGGCCAGGAAGATAATTATTATGTTTCTAAATTGTATCTTCGTCAAATATCATTAAAAAAACCTGTGTATGATTGCAATGAGGAAACTGCGTTAGCGTCGAAAGCGTCAAGTGACGCGTGTTAGTAGACTCGTTCTCCGTTGCATAACGACATTATGTCAGAAATCGGCGAATCTGACGCGAATTGATGTTCGCGATTCTGACGTGAAGTTATTTGAGCTTCAATTAAGAAAACAAGAATTGCCCACTTTCCATACAGTTCCTAAGATGGTGAAATGATAAATCCACATAAACTCTATACTTTATTGCACAACATATGATGATATCAATATTTCTTAAGTCATAAACAATAACTCATAAATATAAATATTAAATACCTATCCATAGTGGAACACAGATAAAAAAATAATTGAAGAATATTGCTCTGAAAGACAAAGTGCAGAAATATCGGAGAATCCCCGGAGATGAGATGAGAAGCTCTTTCCTGGTAATAATTAATGGTAATTAATTTTTTCTGGTAATAAATTAAGTATTTAAATTAAAAAGTTACAGATTGTCATATTATATTGGCCTGCAAAAGAAAGTACTGCACTTTGAAAATGTATATTTTTTAACTAAAAAAGTTATAAATTTTATATTAGAAACCGGCCAAGTGCGAGTCGGACTCGCGCACGAATGGTTCCGTACAAAACGGCAAAAAAACCACATTTGTTGTCGGGGAGCCCTTAAATATTTATTATAATATTATGTGTTTAGTATTTGTTGTTATAGCCGCAACAGAAATACACCTGTGAAAATTGCAACTATCTAGTTATCACGGTTAAGGAGATACAGCCTGGTGACACACAGACGGACAGGCAGACGGATAGACAGCGAAGTCTCAGTAATAGGGTCTCGTTTTTACCCTTTGGGTATAGATGCCTAGTTCATAATTTATTTTACTGACACGGGTCCCAACTTAGTGCAATTCGTTCACTGGTTTGTACACAGCTGCACGGTCACCGGTAGAGCCGGTGTACCATTTCGATCTTATTATTATAGCAGTAAGGCTCAAAAGTGGTAGACCGGGTTTGTCTGTACAATATGTAAATAAGTAAATAAAATAAAATAAAACTTTATTATCCCTTAACAGAACAGTTTCAATTTATGTGTTAGTATTATTATTACTTAATTAACAGGACCTGGTTATGCGTAGGTACGCATACCGAGCTGCCAATCAGACTGACGTAAGAGATTCGAAATTATTGATATACTGTTGCACGACGAAATAAAATAAAAAATATAGCTTAAAAATGCGGAGTTTGTAAGGGATAAGGCCTCGCTAGATCGATTTTTCTTCCCCAAAACTCCCTGCATACTAAATTCATGGTAATATACTTGAAGCCGTTGTCGAGATACCGATTATATATTATATACAAGAGCGTCTCGCTTAAAGTATAAGACTATATCCTGTATTTCATGTTAGTACAATATGTACTAACGAAATTATGAGTAATGAAATGACGAATCAGTATTGAAATGACGTCACTCAGGTCCACTCAGGTCCACTCCCAACAACGTTAAAAATGAAACATCGCTAACCCTGCGCCAGGGAGCTCCCCGCGGCTGTGGACTTGCACACCTGAAGCGGCCTGATCAATAACAAATATTTATTGGTCGTAATAAATTTTGACGACCTCTGTGGCTCAGTGGTTGAGCGCGTTGGTGCTCAAGCCTCGGTGGTGTCGGAGTTTGAATCCCGCCGAAGGAATAAAAAGTTTCTCTGTATCCCTGGGTCATGGATGTGTACTAAATATTATGTGTATAATAATATAATAAAAAAATTAAATTTATTTATAGTATAAAAGTATGAAATAAACTTCCCGTTGTCTGGTCCCCGTAAAACAAGTTCTTGGTAAATACAGTACCCGACGGGAACACTGCACTTTTTCGGGTTAAAATGTAGCCTATGCTTCAATCCAGAGCTTAAACTACTACTAGTGAAGTAGTTTTTCCGTGAAAGAGTCTATATAAAATATCCATCCATCCATCCTCTCAAACTTTCCTATTTACAATAGCAGTAGGACAGTAGGATTTATTGTCTTAATAATTTCAAGAGTATTTTCTGATATTATGTCTAGCTCAGGCCCGTGTCTAATATTGAATATTATCCATACCACAGTACAAACACCATTAGGATAATGAAAGTTTTCTCAAGAAAATTGAAAACAGCGCCAGTGTTTGCCGACATCTTATTGTGATTGGAGAATAGGAGGGCTCTGACACCATGTTGTATGTGTAATGTAATATGTGTGCGACTGAATGTCTATTCAGTCGCACACATATTACACTAATTCTATCACTAAATCACTAATTTATACTCGCAAATGTTCTCCAAAGTAGTGATAATGTATTGTGTATATTTTACGAGAAAATCAATAATTTTTTGTGCGCGGGTGGGTTCGTCCCCAATATGATAAGATCACCTGGGAGACCGAGCTTTGCTCGGAGCTCTAGTTAAACGGTAGTAATTAACAGATGACGATTAGAAAAGTAAGCACAAAAATATTAGTCTGACCGGGACTCAGACACTACACACAAAAAGTACAACGTACACGTAGCTTAGCCCCGCGCGTTCACAAAAAAAAACCGTATAACTCATAATATCATAACCGTGTCGAATTGATTACGAAATGTATATTTATATTCGAAACCATTATGAAATACATATTAAGGTAATGTAATATTTTGCGATTATTAGCTGTGAGCCTATGGACTAATCGAACCTATTAATTTGCGAACATAACATGGGGATCTCTAACCTCATAGATATTGTTAAAGTTAATCTAAAGTTAAGATCAGAATGGTTATATTTAGACCTTACTAATTACTAATTAAAATTTTAAACAACAAGTACCTAACTTTATTCATTCCAATCGCAAAACAATCTATAATCCGAATATTACATAGAAAATAACAAAAGTATTCGTGAGCATAAGCAGCCTGAAACTCTTGTGAACCTTTTATTCCCGCGGTGTAGTTCGACGAACTGCTATAGACAGTTGTCTGACGGAGAGTCGATGACACGTTTAATGTCTATAAAATCCTACGATCCTCGAGGGAAGTGTTTTGCCAAACTCTTTATGTCTGGACCACACCGAGAGATTGTTACTATTAACATTCAACGAGGGCTCAGCTACGACGTACGAGAATTTTAGTTTAATAATCTTCTTGCTAAAAAGTATATCTACATGTACACTCGTATATAATAAAGAGGAAGATTTGTTTATTTGTATGTTTGTTGGAACGAAGTTCCTTATGGGGCGATGCGGAGGGGTACCCTAGCCGGGAAAAAACGTCCGTGACGAAAGATTTTTATGTAGTCTTTATTATTTTCTTTATACCTCGAATAGAACTTAAAATTAATATTTTTATAATAAGGAACTTCGTTCCTATACGGTGTCCCACGACACCACACGGCTTTTTTTTGCATTGACTTGGCTCCGAAACTAACCCGTTTTGATGAAATTAGGCAAAGATATGAGTAAAATAGCATAGCCTATGGCCTTCCCCGTAGCCTACGAGGAAGGCCATAGGCTATGTTATTTTTATCGCGGCAAAATGCACGCTTCCCGCGGGATTTCTTTTTGCGCGCACGAAGTCGTTGTCAATATTAGATAGTGACTATACTTGCTTTTGACGACTATAATGTATGAACGAATATAATGTAATGTAACAGACGGACAGACGGACGGACAAAGCAAAACTATATGCACAGATTAAAAAAGAGACACAGATAAACAGCTAAGTAGTACAATTGTCCTGGGTGAAATTTATAGCAAATAGCTATTTGAAAGTTCTTTCGATTTTATTGCACTACTACAAGGAAACGGTGTGTCCACGATTGTGTAGAAAAATTGTGGGCCGTTGAAGGGGACGGCAAAATTTTAAAAATTTGGGTTGATTTGGATCTCCTTCTATGAAATATGTTTCTCTGTACGTAAGTATATTATATATTTTCTACTTTGTGCTATAAGAGTTCCTTGTACTTAATACGGAACCCTAGTGAACAATCTGGACTAAACGCGAACGAAAGCTAGTTCTACAGATATCCGCTATTTACTATTGCCACAACGGCGTTTTCCTTCAGTGCAGTTCAAGCCTAGGGTGTCGAAGGTTCGATAAAAATGTGATTTAGTTAGCGATCTTCGATCTTCGCGTTTCGTCAATAGCGTTCACCTCACACGAGGACGTCGACCTTATTGATTTAATATGTCCTGAATAAGGTATTGAGTTTCAATAAACGTAGAAATTTGTTATACAGTCAGAAAATTCTTGTTTAGCAGTTCGATATCATTTGGTCGTATTATAATGACGCGGTGTCATTAGGATGAGTTCACACCGAAACGAGAGGATATGCGAAGCGACGCTGCAGTTTTTAAATAGCTATTCAAAATTAAACTTTATTTACTACGCTAAAAGATACACGTTTCATATGACAAGTCATACACCGCACATGCGCTGTGCAGCGCGGTGTATCTTGATATTCGAACTCTTACAATGGAATGTGTGTAATGAATAAAGTTTTATTTTAAATAGCTATCTTAGAAATGCAGCACCGCGTCTCGTAACATTGCGTTTCGGAGTGAATTGACACTTAGTCGATTTAGGAAACGACATGATCAATTTCAAATCATCTACTAAACATTACTCTACATGAAAATATTTTGTGGCAGATTTGGAAAAACGTACATTCATATTGTGGCGGACCAATTAGCGCCACGATCCTGAATCGCGCTATCGAAGTTTTTTAAGATCTGCGCTATATATAAAACATCTAAAAGCATACATATTGGGCTTCGGCCTGACCGAGCATACCACCTCGCTCGGTCGGAGATCTCCCTTTGGGGCTTGCCACTATCTATTCCCACAATATTATGAGACTATATTCAATGTTTTAGCGACATACAACAGTAAAGATTGTAAATATTTTCCAAACATTTTAAGCTGTATAAAATGATATGGCATAAAATTAACATAACTTATAGACATCGTTGCCTACCTTCTGCGGTCGATTTCTCAAATGCTACTCAAAATAAAAACCCAAAAATAAATCTCAGATTGTCTCCGTCTCTGCTTGGCAGAATGACATAGACATAGACATTTTTATTATTTCACATTATTATTTTACATTATTATTTCAACTATTTAAAATTATAAAACAGAAGTAATAAACATAAATAATATCAAGGAATATTAAACAAATTAAAATTACAGAAAAAACCGGCTGTTGGGGACGCCTGTCTGTCCTCCCAAGCGCGCTGTAATTATGTGCGCTTGGCGGTGCCATCGAGCTAACGACTTCGGTGACACTCTGTCTCCTCTGCTCTTGTATTCTACCGTGCAACCGGGCTTCAAGGTCCCATGGGGGGGTTCTGGCGAGGGCGAGCGCTGTGTCACAGGATACGGTGCGGTACCCACGGATCATGCGCAACGCCATTGTCCGCTGAGGGCCCCGCAAGAGCGCCATATTTTGGGCACTCAAATTATCCGCCCAGACGGGGACTCCCATAGAGTGTCATAGACTGAAGGACCCCCGTATAGAGCCACGCTTCGGAATGAATGGGCCGGCGCGATCGGGTAAATACCACGGCATCACAGAACAATGAAGAAACATGAAATAACGCTTGCGTTGTGTTGCGCCAAGTGACTGAAGTTACCGGAGGCCCAAGGGGGATTTTAAGAACTAGGAACGGAATTGCGCAACGGAATTCCGCCCATGGACACCAGAGGAGTTACAAACGTAAGGCGATAATCACTTACCATCAAGCGATTAGTCTACTCGTTTCCTGGTTCATTTCATTAAAAAAAAAACATAATTTAAGTGCCTTTTTATTTAACTAAAATTAATGACCGTTTTTAATATTGACAACCTCAACTGATCCAGATCACCCCAAGTATATTCGTAGGAACGCATACGCAATACAAACAAGTATCAAAGACATTCCATATTACACAGCCTATGACAGGTTACTCCTAATACGTCTAACCGCCTACGTTTATTGGATCGAACAGTTTTGATAGTTGACCTTGAGCTGTAGAGCGCCAGGTGTGCTTGATATGGTAATGGCATTAAATAAATAAATAAATAATAATAAAAAAAATTACTTGTACAATGTAAAGCTTATATTTTCTAGCAAAACTGCTCAAATAAACACACTGAATTGTTTGGCTCTGAAAAATTACACACAGACACTCACGCTATCGAAAATTACACCATAATATTGTAACTTTGCCCTGCCTCACTAAGAGCATTTGTCCGAGGGTCTGTTTCACAATCTAATGATAATGTCAGATAGTTTATTTGCATGTTTTGTCTCTGTCGCTCGGTAAAAGCAGCACCAAAACTTCAAAAAAGCTCACCGTAAACTCCGGGGCAGCGGCATACATACATAGGTATACCTTATTCAGTAATTATTATTGACTTGATAACAAATGACGTATTACGCACCATTATTATCTAATCTGGCTTATAACAGGTGCTCTACACAGCATTCTAGCCGAACCAGACTCAGATGCGTCTAGTATGCTGGTAGCCTTCGATGTTATTTATTTATTTATTTAATAATTCATGTACACATAGTAAAACATTGACATTGACAAGTTCAAAACAGAAAACAGTTTTGTACAAAGGCTCTACTTATTGCAAATTGGAATTTCTTCCAGCAGACCTGATACAGGAGAGTTAAGTTATAAAAGTAACAATATATGGTGCGTACTACTACAATTTACATATAACAATAATAATAAACGAATGCATATATATACGAATACTTACACAGATATATTATAATAAACTAATATATATCATAATCATTACAATTGCAATAAAATATTGGATAAAAATTACATACTTATAAATAATAATCAATCATACTATATAACACTTTAATTAAAGGTTAAGCTGAGATAGTGCTCACGCAGCCTTTTCTTAACTTGGGCTATCCCAAGTGAAGTATTAGTGGATAGTAATTTTAATGTTTTGTGTTTTGTGTTAACTGTTAAGAGTACAATAGGGTTGGCATAGTCCTTTCATGTAATAAAAATCCTTGAAATATAGAATAAAAAAAAAAGTTTAAAGTAAGAAAATGTAATTGTAACACAACAATAGATAATGAATAATGTAATTTCGGAAAATATATCACTGCTGACGACTCCGATTGACGATATTTTGGGAATCTTAATTCCAAGATTCTATTATTCTGTGCTCTCGTATGGGCTATTGCTGTAGGGGAACTCTGTTGAAATTGATAAGGCATTTAAGGTTCAGAAGAAGTGTGTAAGAGATTTGCGGAACATGGCCTTTGGATAGTTGCAAATCATTGTTTGTGAAATTGCGGATTCTACCTTTGATATGCTTATATATTAGAGATATTTGTGTTTTTGTAAAGCAACATCCGCACTACTTTCCGAAAAATGCTGATGTTAATAATAGAAGTGCTAAACCAAGACATTTGTATAAATCGTATCTGCCACAATGCAAAAATGCATATTGTATTAGTGGAGAATCTTTCAGGGTTTCGTAGTCCTACAAGAAATCGTCCGTTTGTCTGACCGGCAACCGGCCCCTGATGATTTCTATTATATACTGCGTAAGGTCTTTACTTATGGCAGCATTAAATAATAAAAAAAATCATCCATTTATATATATTGATAATTACAGAAGCTACAAGCGCGGACAGGCAGACAGACGGACTGACAGAGCGAAACTATAAAGGTTCCTTATGTATTACGGAACCCTAAAATTATTTTTTATGGGCCACCCCAAATGGTGGGTCTATGAAATTTATTTATTCTTAACTTCATATTGTACTGATCAACAGCTTATAGTAATAAATCATTTTGAACCCTAAACACGGTCGGTATTGTACGGAACCCAGTTTCGGTATTCCGGAACTAGATTGTCTAAAGTAACATAGCGATAGTATTAAAATAGCTAAATGTCAGCGCTGCAGTCACCGGGTTAAAATAAAGAGAATTCACATTTCGTACAAAATAACAGTTTATGTATGATAAATTAATTAACTTTGAGTGCACATCGCATTCATAAAAATGAATGTTTATCTAAAAAGGAAATCTAACAAACAACATTTTTTCCTCGTGACGACATATTTATTTACTGAGCAAAAAAGCCAATAGATTTTTGCCTGTGGAGCTAAATATTTAGTAAAGTAGGTTTCTGTAGATCTTCTGCTAGCTTAGAAATCTAATTACTCAAGGGATATTAAAAACAAAAACTATTGATAGCAAATATTTTCCTCTTCAAAGGAGGTCAAATTATGTGTGCCCTCTGGCCCTTCGGCACGTCATACTCAATCAATTGAACAGTTTTTACAAACCTACGTCATGTAGTGTATTAATATGTTGACTGTTGACACGAGTTTTTTGTTACATCTCAATTCTCAATTAATATATAATTATCTCAACAGACAGTTTGTCACGACGATGTAGCCTTTTGTAAACGAATCGGTTACAAGTCACCAATATGTTGTTTCAACGAAAAGCGATTATTTTCAAGGTTTTTGTTAACTTTTTGGAGATATTGATTCATAGTGGTCACCTACTTAAATAAATTGTGGAGCTCAATCATTTTTGTTCATCGATGAATTAATTATTAATGTTGCACCTGCCGCTTCGCTCGCTCAGAACTTAAAAGACTGGCCAAGTGCGAGTCGGACTCGCGTACGAAGTCATCTAAACTAGCAAAGTTATCTAAGCCGTTATAGTTTTCCTTCAAAGTTCATCAAATGGACCACCATTATCATTTTTTGTCAGATTTTGCGAGCCAGCAGTTAAGGTTCTAGTAGGGGGGGGGGGGGGGGCTATTTAAACAAAAAATATTTAAATAAACGAATATTTAAATCGAAAAATAATCTCAATGTTTTTAAAAGACCTATCTCATGACACCCCACACTATGGGTTGGACGCGAGAAAATAAAATTATCCCCACTATACGTGTAGCCCTAAAAAGGGACTGGGAGGTAACCCAAAAAAAACTTTTGTGATGTCATATGAAACGTGTGTCTTTTTTGTATCTATACAAATGAATAAAATTGAAATGTCTGTTTGTTATTTTAGTTCAACGGCTTTCCACTTAGTGCATATAAATGTATATACATTCAAAACAGGAGGTAGGTACAATAAAAATCAATTTTTAAAACGTTTGTCTGTCCGTCTGTCTATCCGTCTATCTGTCTGTCTGTTTGTTCCGGCTTATCTTTGAAACGGCTGGACCGATTTTCACAAGACTTTAACTGGCAGATAGCTCATTTAAGAGGTATAAACACAGGCTACTTTATTTTAGGGTTCCGTTTAAAAAATAGGGTTCCGTTTCCGTTAGTTCTACACATACGATGTTGCGGGCACCAGCGTGAATAAAGTTCAATCTTAAAATGCAGCGCTACCTCGCATTGTTCCCTAGGATTGGCGCGTTTCAATGTTGCCTGTTACATAAAGAGCAACATTCTTGTATATTGCAGCGACAATGTAATTATTGAGCAAGTTATATAAGGCAAGGATAGCACTAAGGTGCTAAGGCACCTACAAACCGGTCCTCGTTGTTGGAAGGCTGTACTTCCGCAAAGTAACCTATACAGGAAAGACTCGATAATCAAATATCATTAACTAAAGATTAATAATGGATTAGCCGATAGATTATATTCGGCACAAATTGACCGGCTCAACCGGTTGCCACGGCCTCCCAGAAAACCAGCGTGACATAACGCTTGCTTCGAGTGAGGACCGGAGCCCCAAGTGGGGGTTGGGGACTTTATGAAGAACAGTGGAGTTACGAACGTAACTCCTGTGGTGTTGCGAGCGTGCAACTATGTGCGGCGGTAATCGCTTGCCGCCAGGCGATCAATCTGCTCGTTTCCTGGGGCCGTAGATAAAGAGCAATGACAAAACGATTACGCAGTTCTTAAATAATAAAATGTATGGAAGTAACAGCGTGGTTTAGCGGCCAAATGTGCCAATGGCATACATTTTTTTCGAACTTCGCGGTTGTAATCAATGGTATTTTGCCTAAGCCCCAGAGGTCTTAGTCAACAATCAACATGCTATCGTTAATTGCAATGCCTTCGAAATTGAAAATATTTGGATTTCACATAACGTTCGCCATTGTAATTAGCTCATATCTCTATTTGGCCAAAAAATAGGACATCCGTGAATGGAGGAGAGTGAGGCACTAATAAATAAGCCTACTGCGGGTTGTGGAAACGCAGTTTTGGGTATTTAAGTGACTTGTCTACGAGCAGTTCAATCAGTCATAGTATAATCATATACTTAAAACAAGACAATCTTGGATACATATAATTGGTTTCTCGAAAACGACTGCAAGTATGTATTGCCATGAAATTTAGTATGCAGGGAGTTTTGGGTGAGAAAAATCGATCTAGCTAGGTCTTATCCCTGCGCGCATTTTTAAGCTAACTATGTATTTCCTTTCGTTGTGCTACAACAATATGTCCTAATATCGAGTCTACTACGTCAGTCCTATGAGCAGTCTGGTATGCGTATGTATAGTTCGCTTTATTCGGAAATTCGGAAGGATATTAATATAAAATTTTTATTTAACAAAACTCCGAGCAAAGCTCTCTTACCCAGGAACTTTACTCATATAAGATAATCGTCCCGACTTCAATGGAATTATATTCGAAACTTACAGTTTAGATTGACTCCAATTTATATTGCTAACAGCTAACAGCTAACAGCTAACACCTATAATTACCTGAAAAGAATAAAAACATTTATTAAATTTTAAATCAAATTAATTAAGCGTAGCATAATAATAAAAATAAATTATAAGTCACAAGTATGTTATTAAAATTTGAGATTCAAGGACTTTATATTCAAGTGACATTTCAATTATGTGCAAAACAATAACATTACTAACATAAATGCATACACAACGAGCGCAGACAAACCCTGCATGCCACTTTTCGATCTTATTACTATAGCAATAAGGACGAAATGGTCGAAATAAATCTATTTATATGAGCTGTTAATGTTTTATATCCGAAGTATTTGGTTACATGAAGGATGTTGCTCTTATTAAAGTTGATACTCTATCGTCATAAATATGTTGGAGGGTGTCACGGTCAATGGCCCAAGGGAGCCCTATATGAGTCCTCCGACCTCCAGAACCTCCCTTAGAAACGTTTACGACCTTTAGCTGGGACATTTCCTTGGTAAGTAGCGGTTAAATTAAGTCGTATGTTACTGAAAGTAATCCCAACTTTATTAAAATTTAAACTTAACCCAAGTGTCCAGACCTACACTCCTACTTAAAGAGGAGTTTCGAGTACCTTCTGCAATGTTATTCTGTACAACATACTCGTTTCGTTTCAGTTGTTAACTAATTCTACGGTACCTACATTTTAAATTATTTTACCAATAACCGCCTCCTTTTTCGGAAGTCGGATATTAAAATAAAATAAAATTGGCAAGAACCAATTCTCGCCAATAGAATTAAACCAAGCAAGCAAGCAACACAGAAACTATTAGTAATAAATATACATTTTAACTTTTATCAAAATTAAAGGACCGCCGATTAATCCGAAACAATGGCGAAGCAAAACCAAAAACATTAAAAAAACTAACATTCCTTCTTTCCTTATACCACAGCAGGTAAAAATAAATCAGTTTGAACTGTACCATTATTGTTGCAGTGAATCTACATTAGCGGCGCTGAGAGCGAAATTTCAAGGTCGCGTTACGCGTCACGACACGATTTTGGATATAACGCCATCTGTCGGAACTCGGAAGTTACTTAATATACTTCTAACTTACCTTTCTAAAGTAGGTACGGCGCAATACATAGATGGGGCTACGTGTACAAATTTAATTTCTTATTATTTTTAATTATCTACTCAAAGGCTTGTGATAAAATTTAATTAAACTGTTCCTTAATAATTAATTTAGGTACATAGTCTAAAATATACAATTACTCAGGGCCTGATTTACAATCCTGAACTTATAAGTGACAGATAGCTTATTTGCATGTTTTGTCTCTGTCGTTCTATATAAAATAAGCAGCGACATAACTTCGTAATAAGCTATCCAATACTTATTAGAAAATTGTGAAACAGATCCTTAAAATTATAATATTATTATAAACTGAGAGGACCATTAAATATATAGCTTAGCCACACACGTCTTGACACACACATATACACACATAGCACACACATAGCACACAGTAGAACGGAGCTCGGAGTAAGGAAAACCTGTCATTATCCTGTTAAATTAATTGTATACCATTGCAGACTTATCATTATTTAAATGTCATGTTATTAATAGTTCAATTCCCGATTAGAATATACGCTAACTGATACCGCGGCGTTGCATAGTTTTTAATATTGATATTGTGTTGAAAACCTTTGAGTTCCCATAAACCTGTAAGAAGACAATAAAGCTTTCGCCCGCGGCTCCGCCCGAGTCAATAAAGTACCCCTCGGGTACACGTTTTCGGGATGAAAAGTAGCCTACGTGTTAATCCAAAGCTTAAACTACTACCATAGCAAATTTAATTAAACTCCGTTCAGTAGTTATTGCTTGAAAGAGTAACAACATCCATCCATCCGTTCATACATCCTCACAAACTTTCACTTTAATAATAGTAGTAGGATAGCAAGGTTTATCTGTTCACAAATTCAAAGTAGGTAACTAAATTTAATTACAGTTCAAACGCTTCACAAGGAAAAATAATTAAAAAAATATTGCTTATGTATTTTGTTCTGCATAATATTGCTTATTGCTAACTTATCTTACATATTAAGGGCCTGTTGCACAGTCTAGGTACTGATAAGTGTCACATAGCTTATGCTTTCACATGCTTATGCATTTCATCATATATATATCATCATATATATAGCACATTTCACATAGCTTATGCTGTCACATGCTTCTTTGTCTCTGTCGCTCGATATAATGTTAGCAGCGACAAAACTTCCGAATCATTCTATGAAACATTGCTTATCATTTTATAGACACCAGGACGCTTAGCGTGACCACCTAGAAATGCGTTTTGTCTACACAAGAATACACATACTGATCGATAACATGGGCAAAATGACAGCTTTCCTTCATCAATCTGTCACTTTATCTATTCTTCCGTAGAAAGAAACCATTTCTACGGTGGATATGCTAAGCGTATACGTATCTTATGAAAAGCAATAAGTGAGATGTGTGTTACTTATCAAAGTCAACTTTTTCCTAAAATGTGAAATTCGCACGCGGCCGTGTCAATGTGACATAGTAAGTAGCACATAGATTCACCGCTCATGTAGTGAAAGCCTTATAGCGATGCCGTATACTGGGTCAATGGACCTCCAAACGTTACTCGACGGTTGCGCAATCTCGACGGCCGGAATTGATTCGGAAGCGAGTCGATACTCGATTGTAACGATTAACTCAATCGCTTCGTAACGATAGATCTTGGAAATGTTTTACAATTGTGCATATACTTGTACTATCTATTTTAACAGCTAAGCAAAATAGTTTATAACAATAATATCTATGGACGCTTCTAACGGTGCTGAGTACCCGAAGCACTTATGTTACGGGGACCAGATAACGGGATGTATTTTTAAGATTTTTATTATATTAACACATATTTAATACACACCCATGACCCAGGAACACAGAATAACTTTGTTCCTTCGGCGGGATTCGAATCCGCGCCCCCGGCTTGAGCTGCGTGCCACCGTACATTTTGCTGCGATAGAAAGTGGCTTTATATTAACTCATAGTCTAAACTACTTCCATACCAAATTTCATTAAAACCCGTTCCTACATAGTTACTGCTTGAAAGAGTAACAAACAAACATAACTAATAACTATAACCCGACTACGTAAAATGGCTAAAATGGCCGGAACAAAAAAATAATCCAGTTAGAAATCCAGAAATGCATAGGTAAAAAATGGTCAAGCTAGAGCCGTGGTAAAAAGATTAAATAGGAACTGAACAGGAATGAATAATACATTTGGTGTCAATAGATTCGTAATAATATTGTATGTAGGTAGTTTGAGCTCTGGAATAATACATATCTTGGATATGTATTATTCCAGAGCTCGGCAGGATATGTATTATTACCGAAAAAGTACAGTGATCCTGTGGGATACTGTATTTACGAAGCCGCGGGCAAAAGCAAGTTTTTTTGCAGCAAATTGCAGTTTTATTCGGATCTGACTTCAAGAGAATTACGCATGCGACTGTATCGCTCAATCTATTATTTATGTCTACGGCAGCAGCACCGAGCAACAATGTATGCTGCTTCAGCTATAAAAAGCATTTTTTAATTAACATCTGCCAAAGACAGACAAAACGGCGCATTGCGTTCATAATTAATGCAAGTATTTTAACCTTTTTTGGATTTTTGTTTTTGTCATTATTGTGTGGTTTTGGGTAAGTTGCGTCATTATCGGCAATTTATTTAATTAAAGCATTTACAGTATAATAATAGTTAATTAGTAATTACATCATAATACAACAATTTTAGATTGGAAGCAAAACGTTGCAGGTGCAGGAGGAAGTTTTGAAATATATTTTAATTAATTCAATTCATTTATTTGCACGAACGCAATACAAAGTTTATGTGCATTCGGCCATTCGCCTCATAATGAAGCGTTTATTAATATATTATGTTTGAATTATTCTAGTATCTGGGTAACCGAGCTTTGCCCGCAGCTCCAGTAGACTTAGAAGAAAAAGAAACACAAAAATATTTTACCGGAGTTCGAACCCACCAAATTGTGGTGTATTAAATTAAATACGCATACCAAACTGCCAATCGGACTGAAATTATGGAGTTAAAATCAATAATATATTGTTGCAAGACGAAGAAAAAAACTTATATAACTTAAAAATGCGCAGTTTCCATAAGATATATATTTATTTTTCTGCCCCCAAAACTTCCTGCGTAATAAACTTCATGGTAATACTTGCAGCCGTTTCCAAGAAACCGATTATATATATATACAAGATTGTCTCGTTTACGGTATAAAATTTGACGGAAAAACGTACGTTAGGTATTTTCGCTACCGGATACTACTACCTATCTTTTGTCACGGTAGTTGTTAGGGTATTAAGACGAAGTTACACGTCGCTACGCCAATGGATACAATCATTTTGATATTTTACGGATCTGGGTGATTCTCGAGATCATATATTTATCGTGTATATGTTATTAATATAGCAAAGTTTTTAAAACAACTTTAGCTGCTTCGTCGTTCAAAATCTGTAATTTCAGTACCAAATACAAGAACAAGGGTATCTAAGCTAACGATTGACGACCTACAACAACCGGTAAACAAGTCATTGTATTCAAATTAAAAACGGGAACGGCAAATGGAAAACCGCAGTTTACCTCACTACAGTTAAACAACTAAATTTAACCACATAAACAAAAGAGAAGGCTAATTTGATCACTAACGAGACTAACTATGCCAAGCTGCGAGATACCGTCACCGTGATACCGTCACCGAGATACCGTCACCGTGATACCGTCACCGTGATACCGTCACCGTGATACCGTCACCGTGATACCGTCACCGTGTACCACTCTCACGAAGATTAATGTCACTTATTTAACTTGCAATAACGAAACACAATGACAGATTCATTTAGTCTAAACTCATGCTTTTGTTAAGGTTCAGATTAAGTTGGATCTGACGAAGAATATTCGGGCGTAATCAATGGTAAAATGGCGTGTTTTGGCAACATAGTTTCTATTCCGTCCACTCCGGATTTCGTTTCCGTTAGGCTGGGACTATATGATCCAGAAGGTCCGGTAGGCCGGAGAAAATTCAGAGCAGTGAAAAAAGCAGAACTCCGCGCTAGTAGGATAAAGTTGAAAATCGAAGTGTCGAGTGTCGACACGACATTAACATTTGACTCGACGCATAAGTGTTCGATTTACAATTCTATTGCTTTAGGCTAGATTCTATTTTCTATTAGAATAAGATTTATTTTCAATGCTCTGAAATTTTCCCCGGAATTCCGGATTCCGGAGCATATATTCCCAGCCCGAGATGTTTTCCAAATACACGCGGAGAGACTGGCAAATGTTTTCCGAATCTTGTTCACACATTCGTTGCTAGAACTTTCAACGAAAGATAATCTATGCTAAAGTAGGTACACCATTACTTATGTATTCATTTATTCAATTATTATAACGGATTTTAGCATACAGATTAGAAACTGAGACGGGCACTGTATATTTTAGGATTTCGTACCTAAAGAGGAAAAAGCGGGGATCCCTTTTGCTAGGACTCCGCTGTCTGTCACAACTCACAAGGCTGTGTCTCCATGAACCGTGACAGCTAGACAGATGGCATTTTCACCGCTGTTTCTTTTATAAAACTAGGGGGCCAAACGGGCAAACGGATCACGGAGAAGGGAATACGCTCCCTTCTTGAAGGTTTGCAGGTCGTAATGGTCTGGAAATACCGCTGGCGACAGATCATTTCAAAGTTTTAGTGTGCGCGGCAGAAAGCTTCGGGTAAAGCCAAATGTTGCCGTTATAACAACAAATACTAAAAACAGAATAAAAGAAATATTAAATGGGTCTCCCGTACAACAAACACGTTTTTTTTCGTTTGCGTTTCCGTTTTGCACGGAACCCTTCGCGCGCGTGTCCCAAACACACTTGGCCGGTTATTAACATCTACAAAACGTACCGAGTCACTGCTAACATAATGTTTTTCTTGAAAAAAATTCTCGCTCATCTACTCCGATTGGAGTGACAAGCAGCTCAGTAATACAGTAGCACAATATAAAGTACCATTGTTATCAGGTAGCAACTGGCACACGGCACACCGGCGCGGTACACCCCACACTGTAAATCCCATATTTTACTGTTCATGCGAATCATCTTCATTGACTCGGACGTTTTATAGAAAAAAATAATGTTGTTGCGAAAACTTTTAAGGCGCGTTGAAAAATTTTTGAGATGGGAAAAAACCATTGAATACGCGCCGCATGCTTGCCTGTGCGGTGCGGTGTGGCGGTGTGTTAGTGAAGTTACCGGAGGCCCAAGGGGGGTTTGGTTTGGTGGATTTTAAGGACCTGAATAATATATAATACATGTATATTTTTACTTGCGTAGGAACGTATGTATACCGAATTTTAAATGCGAATCTTGAATGTTTGTTAGTTGAAACTTTTATACTAAAATCTCTAGACACGGATACCATCTCAAAAATTTGATTCTCATGCCTTAAAATGAATTTATTTACATGGCAACAAAATCTAGTAAATAAATAATCATTCGTTTTGCGACAACAATTGAATCGAAGGCTGTACCTGCACACGGAAATAGCCATGTTTAGTAGCTACCATGGTCCATGACCAACATACTCCTACATTTCCGGACAGACCAGACGGACGGTAATTGAACAGATGCAGTGGTTGCTTGTTACGTACCTGTTAATTAGTTTATCGCTGTTATCAGTGGCATTCAATCGTTTAATGAATTCGCAAGTGATACACGATATCTGTATTTTTTTAAACTGTCTACGCCCCAGGAAATGGAAATTATTTTTACGAGACTAGCACAATTCGCTGCGATTAGCGTGAGCGAGTTGTGCGCTACACAATCTTCGAAAGGTTCGAGTCCGGGTCCCGCGACCCACTGCTTAGTATGAATTTATATGGAGCACTAAAGTAGGTAGTCCTGATTCGCTCGTGGTCGCGACTCGTAGTCGCGCGTCGCGGTCGCAAAGATCGGAATGCTGAAGTGTGTCGACGTCGCTTTTGTCGCCTTCTCGACTATTTAGCTAGGTAACTAAGCTTGGAAAGTACCTAGATATGATTCGAATACCTTTTATAACTAGAAGATCTTATTAAGGAGTATAGTAGCCCTCCTACTCATAAAATGGTTTACACAACTGATTAAATGTAAAAGTCACTTGACAGACAAAGGCAACAACATTAAATAACTTATCCGTTGTATACATATTTTTATGAGTAGGGGGTGTATGAGGAAATACCAGTATTTTTCACACTGTCGACAGAAAGTAAAGAATGAACAAACCTGTAACCTTTGGACAAGTGTCAAATACAGAATACAAATAAAAACTACAAACTGCATACTGTTCCAAAAGTGCAATGCGCAGTACAGTTGGCACAAACAGTACGGTTGGTACAAACAGTACAGTTGGTACAAACAGTACAGTTGGTACAAACAGTACAGTTGGTAGAAACTGTACAGTTGGTACAAACAGTACAGTTGGTACAAACAGTACAGTTGGTACAAACAGTACAGTTGGTACAAAGAGTACAGTTGGTACAAACAGTACAGTTGGTACAAACAGTACAGTTGGTACAAACTGTACAGCTGTTGGTACAAACAATTACACAAATTACGCGCCAGAAGGAGGGTATTTATTACGAGGGAGTTTTGCCGGGGAGTGCAATGGTACAACATCACGTTCTGGAATTTGTAAAACTTCATAAATTTGTGTTATGTCGGTTCTTAATGTGTAATATTGGTAGAATATTAACCATTAAATATTCGTTAACGTGCACAAGTGTGGGCAAGTGGTACAACTTCTAAAAACGTGCTATTTTGTGTCTCCCGCCAAAACTCCCTAGGAACTTTCAGTAAAGCTTCTACCACTTTACTGAATCGACTGACATGACTCATAGACTGTACTGACTATATAGTTTGACTTTGACTAGACTTTAGACTTGACGATATAGGAATACGGTGTTGAAAATTGAAACGAAAATTCTATTTCCCGCCTTTTTAACTTGGCACTGGCAAATGGTTATAAGCCGATGCCATATATAAATAAAAAAAATGTATTACGAGTGTATGTATGTATATTTCTTTGACACGCTCTAGAGTCTAAATGGCTTGTCGCATTTGAGCTTGAGAGGTATCATTAGCCGTGAGAGTGAGTGGGAACATCAAAATTATTTGATGCAGTCGGTTTTTTTTTGTTAAATTAACGGTATAATTTTTATGAATTCTCAACCAATCATCAAGTGTTATGTTCCTGACGCTCTTCTGTGAGTCCATTATACGTTTTCCGGCGAACTGGTGTAGTTGTCAGTTATAGACAAGTATTTTTCTACCTAATTAGGTAGACGGAGCCTGGACTTAAGTATTTTAGCTTTAATTTGATTGCCGCGAGTGTAGCACCCTCAGCACAGCCCCATAGCGCCGCTTGACACACTTTGTGAACGATAGAAGTGCATCCTACGAATAAATTATAAAAATATTGCTGACGTGTAGTTTTAATAAATCTACGTGAAGCAAAAACATTCAGTAAAGTATTACGAGACACGCACAATGCGAAAGGAAAAGTTTGATATTTGGCACAGTTAAAGTTTATGTGGAGGAAGATGTGCAGAAAGCTAACATGTTTTAAATAATGCTTAGAAATACATCAAATTAATAAAAATAACAACAACACACACACACACTACCTCAGATTATTAACACACACTATCGTGCGTTTGACATACGATTTTGTTACGCGAAGTCAATCTGTCATAACATTAACTGTGTTTCCTAGCTAAGAAACAACAGAGCCCTTACTAAGATTAACCTTAAAAATTATAATTATTAATTATGATGGATGAATTTCAACCACATGTATTATTATGTTTTGTTTATTTATCGACTAACTTGGGCTAACTAAGGCTATAGGGCACCAAGCTAGCCTCCTCTATTCAAACCATATACATGATATTTTTGACACAAAACACGTCTAATATCTCTTTTTGTTTGTTATTTTTTGAAGTGAGACTATTTTAGAGGCATTGAGAGTGAAATTGCAAGGTCGCGTCCCGTCACGACGCGATTTTCGATATAACGCCATCAGTTGGAAGCTACTTATCTTATACCAAATTCACTTTCTAAAGTGCGGCTCAATACACAGATGGCGCTAGGTGTACAAATATTTTTTCTATTACTTTTCACTTCTCCCATCATTTTGTTTTGTTTTAATATCTCACGGAAACTTGTTATAGCCGTTATGTGAACACCAACATATTTTGCCACGTACCTAATGTATAACGCGCTTGTATAACGCGCATGTATAACGCGCTTGTATACAGCAACACGCACTACCGTTATCACACTGAGCCGGTGTGTGACGTGTGACTTGTGTGATAGGGCGATTAATGTATGGGTGACCCAGTACTGTAGTTGCTCATTGTCTCTGGCTTATCTGTAGCGGTAACACACTGCAAGAAGAGGTTATTTTTAATAGTATAGTGAGGGAATCTAATTCATAAGTAGGTATAATTAAGAGTGTTCTTATAATTTATTTGTATTATTCTTATAATGCCGGCATGCAGTCACCAAATATAACTCTCAATGATAACTTATGTCAGTTTGATATCATAATACTAATACAATAGTAACAAATTATGACAACGGTCAAACTGCTTATGAATTAGATTCCCCGATAGTACCTACATTATGATATTTTATTTTGTAAAAATAGGCGTGTTATAAAATAATACAGATATACATTATTTTGTATGTCAAGAAATTAATCTATATTTTAAACAGAATGTAGCCCTTGACGGATAATCTTATATTTACAATACGACCAGTGACCGCGCTGCTAATAGCCCTCGGCAATAATTATATTCAAATGACATTGTCTATGTTTGAAAAACGACGATTCCCGAAAGACTACCTGCATAATTTATTGTACATAATTATTTTTTCGCTAAAGCCTCTTTTGCGATCAATTTATCATTATTATAGCATTAGGGAACGCGTAAATGAAATTTAACATGGAAATGTTGTTTATATCTGGCACTTCATGATGAAAGTAAATGAAAATTGATGAAACAACTCTATTGGAAAATGAAGAAATGGAAAATGTAAAAACATTTTGAATCAATGAGTGCTTGCGAATTTATTAGAGTCTTGACAACAAAATAGGCTTATTGAATAAAGATTTGCATAAATGAAATACAAGTAACTTCTTAGAAGAAACAGTATAGTTAAAATCCATATTGTAAGCTCTACAAGCGATTTGTAATACAGAATTTCGCAGGTCTCGTGAAAACGCTCCGTACAAAAGTCCGACGTCACGCGTTCCTGCAGTTGTATGAAATTAGTGTCCGACCGAAAGTTCGGCTTTGATTGTTTCGGTTTCGGCGGCAAACCTGGCGAAACTACGACCGAAGTTGGCATTCGGGAGTTCTCGCGCTGTGATCGGTCATGTTCGGCGCTTTGAATTCTTGAAGCGACGATGTCATTCTATAAAGTTATTTTGTTACAGGATACTGATATTTTGTTGAGTTACAATGCATTTTCTTCAGATTGGGTGAAAAGTAAAAAAACGTAAATAAACATCAATTATATTCAAATTGTTTTGATAGTGAAAGTATTTGATTTTAGATCGGCTTACGCGCTGTTTATCTCGCGTTGTGCCTACTTCGCTGTGCACCTAAATCTTATATCGCCTAACTCGCATTATGCCTAAAAATTTGTAGACACGTAAGAATGATGTAACCACATTTAACTGTAAAAACGACAATGATGCTTTTAAGATATTCTATTTTCTCATATAATATGTCGGAGAGCCATGCTACACGGTTAATAAGGCTAAGACTTGCTTGGACTACTTCGCGATTTGATTTAGGCATAACGCGAGTTAGTTGTTTAGTGAATTAGCTAAAGCGTAAAGTAAATGTAGTGTAAATATAGTGCATATTCCTAAGGAACAAGTGTTATAGCCTTTGTATTGGGGTGGGTCACATCCTACCACATACTTCTTCACCACACCCTTGCCGCCTTTAACAATATATACTGACTGGCTGTTATAACGTTTTCTTAATTTTTTTCCTTCAAAACATGATCGTTGTAAGGAAGTTTCGGTTTCGGTTTCGGCCCGAAATTCGTTTCCGGTTTCGGTTTTGATCGTAAAAAACCAGATTCGGTCGGACACTATATGAAATACATGGGTAGTAAGAACAAAGTTGCTAATGTCTCCGAGATATAGTAATTATATATTTTTAAGTATATAATTACTATAATGAATGTTTTTGTATTTCATGCGAGTTAACTAACTAATTGTGTTTGAAAATATTCAAACCTTTTTGTAACTTTGAAATGCACCTAATTACAATACTACACAAAAAATGTTATATTTATTTTACATTTATCAAGTAAACTAAATATTTTACATGTAGTCAACTACTCTATTGATTTTAAAAGCCTTTCCCGACTCTCGCCAAGAAGAAACAATTTGGACAACGTCCTTTCTCGAGATACTTTCCTCCCGACACCTCGCTTCAGATGGACTATATTCGACTATAAAATGTCGTTTACATTTCTTTGACTTGTCTATACTACTGCGCGTGACTGTCGGCTCCCGCGTGTCGTGTATCGTTTGTCAAATGAAGCGCGAGTCGACCTCGGGACCGTACCGGCGACCTCGCGTCACGCGTCACGCTCCACCGCCATCCCAGTTTAGTTGCACACCTCACTACATAGTATACACTGTTCAGACACAATGTAATATGACGTAAGTAAAAAGATTTAAAGGAACAAAATTAGAGTGTCATTGTATTACTGTATAAATGGGTGATATCTAAATTGGTAGCGTTATAGCGCGCTATTGTTTCTTAGTTTATGTTTACACTAGATGCTGCCCGCGACTGCTTGCGCGCAAAAGGACACCTCGGGGAACCGTACCGTATTTTGTTCATTATTCTATATCTGTGCCAAATTTCATCATAATCGGTTCAGTAGTTTCGGAGACTATTTAATGCACACAAACAAAACTTTCCTCTTTACTATACTAGTGTAGATATCGTATCAGAGTATAATAGAATATAACTGCACTATACAAGGCTGACCTTCATGTATTGTGAGATCTCATCGCTGTAAATCACAGCATATTGTGTTCATGTACGTTATGTATGTACTGTGTTCATTTGAGCGTATCTCCGAAAGTATGCACGTAACTAGATGATGTAGGATGAAGTTTCCAACTGTCGCGGTCGCGGCATTTGTTTAGTGCTCCATATAAATTCATGCTAAGCTGTGGGTCGCGCGACCCGTTCTCGTCCGCGAGCACGCGGACGCGTCGATAGTTTTGTCCCTAGACATTTAATATTTTTATACATATCTACAAAACTGTTTAAACTGAGTTAAAGTGTGAACTTATACTGTCTTTAAGCGACATTTTTTATGGGATATAATTAATCTTGCGAACAAAAAATAAGTTGGCGACTGCACATGATCATATTGTATTACTGAATTTGTCAGCGACTTAATATGTTGGCGACTAAATTACTAAACTAGCGAAAGCACTCAGGTGGCAAAAAATACAAAAATCGCCAGATAAAAAGTGGTGAAAATTAATCTAAATTGGCACCGAAATTTATATGTTGGCGACTTAATTTCCGTGTTAGTAACTATTATTCGATGTAAGCAGCTATAAAATCAGATTGGGTTGATAAATTAATGACTGCTAAAAATTCCTTTGGTATGGGTGTCGTTTTCAAGGTTTTTGGGGTGCAGTGCGATTGCATACGGTAATGCTCTACTTTGAGATACGAGCGATGTATAAAGCTATAGAAATGTTGGAAAATTCAGAATTTTCAAATTTCTTTTTCTCCCATCATGAAGAAAATATGTGGTTGCGAGGTCACCAAGGGGGAGGAAATTTTCATTATTTTTTTCAGTACGATGCACCGTTTCCGAGATAGAAGCGATTATAGAAAAAAATATATCAATGCCTACTTTGAAGAATTTTACAGAAATTTTGAAATTTAAAAATATTTTTTTTGTAATTAACATCCCCTAAACCTAGAAGGATACCTAGATTCGTTTTATTGGAAATTTCTACTATTTTGGAAATACAAAATGGATGACTTTTTGTCATCAACACCCCGAGAAACCTACAAAAGGACACCAATTTTTTTTTTAAATGAAGTATGTCTTGGAATATCTTGGAATGCATCTTATTTTGTTTTTTGAATTACCTACAGCAGAGAAAAGATATGTGCCTATTCTTAAATTAAATGTGTACTCTCAAATTGTCGCCAAGATGGTTATTTATTCGCTCAAATAATATCTGTCTGCCAGTTTGGAATATTCAGTGCAAAAAACCGGTATTAATTAGTCACCAGATTTGAAATTTTTTGTTCCTTATATTCTTTCGGCAACTTTAGTATTCAATATTCGGTTTTTTCACACCCAAAATTTTTTATTTGATTTTGGAGCTCGTAAAGTAAGACTTTAAGATAAGGAGTTATCTTAACATCTTTATCTTCTTAGTTTTGACCTAGATTTCAACAATTAAGACAAATATTGAGCCGAATTGAAAAGATTAATGATATTCAAATATTGATATTACTTTCTTTGTAATCCAAACCTTTGACTTTATTCATATATCATCCTACTATTATAAGCGTGAATGTTTGCGAGGATGGACGAATGGATGGATCGATGGATGTTTGCTACTCTTTCACGCAAAAACTACTGCACGGAGTTTCATGTTCAAAAAGTCAAATTTGTATTACCAGGTAGTAGGCTCTGGATTAATACCGGGCTGGCGGAGCCGCGGTCATAAGCTAGTTAAGATATATGATCATTATGATATCTAAAGTTCCATGTAATACCAACGTTAACCTCATAGAGTTCTCAGGCTCCATAACCCATGATATTAACTTGCTAAAGGTGGTTATTGGAGAGAAAGCCTTAAAGTTCACTGTTCAAGCGAAAGCCCCTCCAAGCTCTAGAGAACGCGTCGTGTATCTGTATTCTGTATTTATATGTAGGACATATTTAGGTTCAAATGTGAATTTAAGATTAATGTTTAATATACACAAAATGGTATAAAAGTATTTGATTGTAGTCATGTCGAGGCAAAAAGGCATACTTATACTTCCCCACTTTTGGGGTTGATTGGGGCAGTCGAGGTTTGACATTTGACATTTTGACATTTGCTTTCCGCAGTATGATCAGTCCGCAGCCTAATGGCGAAAATGTTTTCTGCAAATTTTGTCTAGCACTGTATGTCTAGCTAGTAGCTACATAACTCGTAAAGTTTTGACCTATTCCATAAAATCACTTTAATAGACACTTAGGTTGTTATTATTTTTATTGTTATGAGAACATGAAGTGTTTATTTACACTTCTGTGCCTTTTCTTATGAGCATATCTTAGTGTCATATTAACATTTAATACTCAAAAAAGAAACACTAAGCTAATATAGAACTTTGGCTATATTGAAAACGTAAAGTAACTTGAAATCGGCTAATTGAAAGTATATATACCCAATTCCGCTACCACTATATACACACTGCGATTCTTGTGACAAGAACTTTAGAAGGAGCATAATTATTAATTACGAACTTGATGTTACCTGCGACTTCGTACGCGCAAACAGATTATTACATTATACGCACAGACATTGCTGCGATAAATAGTAGCCCATGCATAAATCCAGAGCCTAAACCAGGGGGGGGTCACTACGCCGTTCCGCCGCCGAGCTACAAGTACATACCGAGACTCCCCAACGTTGGGGCGATTTAACGGTTGCCACTTGCCACGCACTGACCGGCCGCGCCGTGGCGCACGCGCGCGCCTCTTACGCAGTACGACTCACTTTACGTCGCAAACGCGTGTCATATTTTAATTGGCAAAAATATGTATCCAAAAAAATACTGCATTGCAGCCGATTGTCGGAACAATGAAAAAAATAGCAATTGTCAGTTTTTCTCGGTTCCGGCAAGTGAGAAAGATAGAGAATGGTACGATAATCATTACTCATTTAAATCTACTGTCATGGTACCTAAATCTATAACAATAATTATTAAATATACACACAAAAGTTTTATATTATATGCTTATCTAAAATAGGTGGTAGGTAGCTGCATATACATACATATAATCCATACCTACATCAAAAGAAAATCACGTGTCGTGTCTGTGTAAGCTGATTTATATGTTCGGTATTAATTTACCTAATAGGTACATAGGTATAACAGTTTCCGCTTGTATACCTTGCGTGGTATTTATGTTCGGTCGGTTTGTTGTATGGTAATCTATATAATATGTATTATATCATTATTATATATTATGTCGTCGTCTAGTATAAATCTGATAGTATAATCTAAGATATTTAATTAAAGTATTGACAAGTGACAACCCTATTTTCGGAATATCTGACAAGGTGTGGAATAATGTCGACCTTCGCGCGGCGCCAGAGAGCTCAATTTCGGCTGCTCGCGTGCGGTCCGTTCGTTAATAATAATTATATAGGCACATAAAAAGGCGGCATTTGTGAAGATCAAAACAGAGAGACTTCTGTACCTTGTACTATTATCTATTCTGTGCCTAAACTACTACAATATCAAATTCCATCAAAATCCGTTCAGTAGTTATTGCGTGAAAGAGTAATAAACATCCATACATACTCACAAACTTTCACATGTATAATGTGAGTAAGGATAAGGATGTTTCAAGCTGGGACTATAATTAGATCCGGACTCCGTAACGCCGGACAAAATTCAAAGCATTGAAAATAGAACTCTGCGCTAATACAAAAGAGCTGAAAATCGAACACACAAGTGTTGAGCCGAATGTAAATATCATATATGACAGTTGGACACTCGACACAATCGATTTTCAACTCTATTGTATTAGCGCAGAGTTATTTTTTCAGTGCTCTACATTTTCCCGGACCCGCCAGATTCCGGATCAAATAGTCCCAGCCTTAGAATAATTTACGGAAGTGATAGCCATGAATCCCTATCTACATGTAATAGTTCTCTCGGCCAGCACGGGGACAGGGCGCCACGCTCCACGCTCCACCGCGCTCACCCTCAACGGCTCTCGCATCTGGCGACATGCACATGCATTATGCAAGTGTACACTTTAGGATTGAGTAAAAGTAGGAGAAGTCAAAAACTTTGACGTAGTAAGTTGTTCGAGCCCTGAACCAGCGCTGGATTACTCAAGGGGCTTCGCTTTGATCTCTACAATTTTAAATCCTGGGCTTATAAGTATGTTTCGGAATTTGAAAAGCCGGGGAAAATTCAGATCATTGAAAATAGAACTTCGGGCAAATACAATAGAGCTGAAAATGGAACACACAAGTGTCAAGTCAATTGTCAATGTCATATATATTACAGCTCGATACTCGACAATTATGTTTTCATCTCTATTGTTTGAGAGCAGAGTTCTATTTTCAATGCTCTGAATTTTCCCGGGCCCTTTCGGATTCCGGATAATAATACAATCCCAGCCTTAGGATTATCTATACGTTGTTTATAGTAGTTATACTATATATTTAATAAATACTCGATAAATATATTTGTCTTAAATATTTGAACGTGGAACAAAGTATAAAAATACCCGCCTCCTTTTTTGGATGTCGGTTAATAAATACGGCCATCATCTTGTGTAATTAACAAAGTTCAATTTTGAATTGCTATCTTCAAAATTCAGCGCCGTATCATCTCGGTTCGTGAACTGACCCTGAGAGCATTTGATTCGATATCTCGAATACTCGACGTTGCATTACTGCAAACAAAAATTGAACGTTGAGTAATTCGTCACACTACCTTGAGACTCGGTACCTTATACCTACTAGTTTACGACTCTTATTATTTAACTAGGCATTGAAAATTTGTTTAAGATAACGATACATTTCAGCGTGATAAAATGTAGCCTTCAAGCCGATTGTAGAACGGATTTTGAATAATGAATTAGGCTATTTTGAATAATACGTTAATGGCTAGAATTGCTGAGAATTTTGTATGGAACGAAAAATTTTTGCTGACGTACTAGCCCCATTATCAGTAAGGGTATAAAATCATTGTGGTTCGTAGAAATTCCGATACAATTTCTACAAAAGACTTAGCCCAATGTACATAATATATAAAATATATTATGTACATTGTGCTAAGTCTATATTTTATATATTATATAACAATATTTTTAGATTAAAGTTATGATTTGAGAACAACTAACATTGGATTATTTAAACTAATATTATAAATAGGAAAGATTTGTTTGCTTGTTTGCATTGAATAGGCTAAGAAACTACAAGACCGATTTTGACACAGATATAGCGTATAGCACGGGGAAGGACAAAGGTTATTTTTATTGCGGTAAAATGTACGGTACCAGCGCGGGACAATATCTAATCGTATATAAAAATATAACCGACTTAATATTAAAATACTTTTTTTATGTCAAATTACTGATGTGTTTTTTAATAACATGAAGTATTTAACGGAAAGTACTCAAATACGGGTTTCGAGTCGGTTATGATATTGTACCGGTAACTGGAGCACAAATATAACGCGTCGCGTGAGGTCTGCGCTCGGTGCTTTAATTACGATGTGGTACCGTAACAGAGCTCTAACTGTTGTATACTGCAGCAGAGTTGAAAGTGTTAAACGTTACTGTAGCAGAGATGTACCTAACTGATGCATACTGCAGCAGAGTTGTAAGTGTTATACGTTACTGTTGCAGAGATGTAAATATCGTATAGTGCAGCAGAGTTGAAAGTTATAGACGTTACTGTTGCAGAGCTGTCATTGTTGCATACTGCAGCAGAGTTGTAGGTGTATGACGTTACTGTAGCAGATATGTAAATATTGTATAGTGCAGCAGAGTTGAAAGTAATAGACGTTACTGTTGCAGAGCTGTCATTGTTGCATACTGCAGCAGAGTTGTAAGTGTTATACGTTACTGTTGCAGATATGTAAATATTGTATAGTGCAGCAGAGTTGAAAGTAATAGACGTTACTGTTGCAGAGCTGTCATTGTTGCATACTGCAGCAGAGTTGTAGGTGTTTGACGTTACTGATGCAGAGTTGTAAATGTTGTTTATTATAAAAACACAAAGCCAAGTTTTTTTTTTCATAAATAAAAAAAATATTTTTAATCTGCAACAATTCCCAGAAATTTGTTTGAAATTGAGATTAAAATTTCGAATTTTTTTTACTTCGCCACCTGCAAAATTATTATCCGTAAAGACAAGTGTAAGTTTATTCCTAATTCACTTTATACATCGGTGACTTCAAATTAGGAAAATAACCACTTACATAATACAAATAAGGCAACATATTATTAGGTCCTTACATATGAAATTGGTGTTTTGTCGTACTGGCCATTTTGATCTCAAATATATCTTCTTTGGTTAGGAATTCCAATTTCAAATTTGTACCTATAGTTACTCATGCATTCGCGTTTCGAAAACCGTAATTCATTTGTTTTTTCCTCTTTTGGTTTTTTCTTTGCGTCGTTCTGTTTACAAAATGGAAAACTTGAAATATCGTATTATTTTCAAGTACGAGTTCCACCGTGCCACCTGTGCTGCAGAATGTGTATGGCGGCGGTGTCGCAAATGAAAACACAGTGCGTTTTAGATTCTAACGTTTTCGTTCTGGAAATTTCGACCTGCAGAACAAGCCCCGTGGACCGCCGAAGACCAAAGTTGATATTGAAGAATTAAAGGCTATTGTGGAAGCGGATCCATCATAAACCACGTCCGAGTTAGCTGCAGTGTTAGTGATAAAACTGTTTTAATCCACTTGAAGCAAATTGGGAAGGTGAAAAAGCTTGAAAGGTCATGAATTGAGTGCAGCAAACCGACAAACGCGCGACGACTGCTGCGTTACATTACTCAACCGGCACAATAATGAAGGGATTTTGAATCCAATCATTACCTGTGATGAAAATTGGATCCTGTACGATAATCGGAAACGCTAATCGCAATGGCTGAACCCTGGCGAACCGGCCAACGCCTGCCCCAAACGAAAATTGTCTCAAAAAAAAATACTTGTGAGCGTTTCGTGGACTAGTGCCGGTGTCGTTCACTACAGATTTCTTGATGTCAGATGTCTATTGCCATCAACTGCAAATCATAATGGAAAAGCTAGCTGCTAAACAACCGAGATTGGTCATTCGCTCTAGGCTACTGCTGCTTCAGGACAACGCTAGACCACACACTGCACAACAGACTGCTACCAAATAAGAGGAGCTTCAATTGGAATGTCTAAGACAGGACCTTGCTCCAACAGATTACCATTTTTTTCGAAGTTTGGATAACTTCTTGCAAGGGAAAAAATTCAACTCCATCGGAGTTGAATTTTTTCCCTTCAAATATTTATTTTATACAGGAGGGCAGTCCAAAGCGCCTTCAAATATTTATTGATTCCTGTCCGAATTATTTTTTTAGTAAAGGAATCAATGAACTACCTATGAGATGGCAAAAGTGCATAGATAGCAATGGTATATACTTTGATTAAATAAATATATTATGTTTAAAAAAATCGACTTTATGATCCTCCTTTACGAAACGCCAATTTCATATGTAATTTCAAGTTTTTTTTTTCTGGGATGGTTGTAGAGCTTACACAAGGTACAGGAAAATTCTCTTGGTCTGTATTTCATTCGCGATAAGAAAATAACGCGTTAATTATTGTAATATACTTTAAAAGACAACATGTCTTATGTAGCCAATTAATAGGTGGACCTTTTGTTTTTCAATAGCTATCTTAAAAATTGCAGCGCTAATAGCTATCTCAAATATCGTTTTGTTTAGTACCTTAAGATTTAATCAGCAGAATCGGCCTACAGGTATTAATTATTATTTTATGTAAATATTATACAAGATGTAGCCCGCGACTTCGTGTGCGCTGAAGGTAATCTCGCGGGAACCGTACATTTTGCCGAAATAAAAAGTAGCCTATTTCCTTCCCCGTAGTCTAATCTATATCTGTGCCAAATTTCATCAAAATATTTCTAGTAGTTTCGGAGCCTATAACCTATTTATTCAATGCATACAACTATACAGACAAACCTTTCCACTTTATAACATTTGTATAGATAACATTATCTTCTATCAAATGGCTATAAAACCAGTAATCTAAAACAAATACCAATTGAAAATCAAGTGCATTGTATCGAACATATCTCAGAGGTCAGGCCACGGCCCACGGCGCGTCCATAAAGATTCGCGTTCCGATGATAACTCGCAAGTTCAAACGCATTAGAACAGTGCAGCGCCGGGGGTTGATTTGAATATTCCATACCCACAAACGGGGCATTCAATGTAATGCAAGCGGGCTGTGAAGGGAGCCCCTGCTCCCCCCATGACCCCCTACCGTTAACTAACGGGACCCACCCGGACCGCGGGGAATTAACGCACTATAATTGTTGGGTTTCAACTCTCGCCGATAGCAAGGAAAATGCAGTGGGCTGGTCGGTAGTATGTTATTATATTTGTTATTATTAGTTTTCTGATGAGTTACATCATGTCATTTATTTTAGAAGTTGAATAAAGCAATTACATACAAAATCTATAGTAATATTTATGGATGCTTCACACCACGTCAATCTAGCCCGTGGTAAAGTTTCCGAAGAACTTGTGTTACGGGAACCAGACAACGGGAAGTATAAGTATTTAATACTTTTATACTATATAAGTCATGAACTCGTGACCCAGGAAGATTGAAAACTGTTCTCTTTCGTCGGCGGGATTCTAACCCGCGACCTCCGACTTAAGCGCCGACCCGCTGATCACTGAGCCATAGAGGCTAAGTTTTCATTAATTTTTATTGGCATGGTGCAACTGGCGCATTCACTATTCGAATATTTAGGTACTTCCTGCATATAGAGTGCTACTATTTCAGTGCATTAATAATTATAAGAGCCTTTTTCACAATCCTCTAATACCTTAGCGTCGGAGAGCTTATTCAGAAGTTTTATCGCTGCTTACTTTGTATTGAGTGACAGAGACAAAACATGAAAATAAAATAAAAACTATCTGACACTTATTAGAGTAGATTTGGATATAGAGTACAGAGGCCCTTAATAATTAGAATGATAATTAGATACTTACCTACTCCATTTTAGTCTGTTGAGTTGAGTGTTGACATTATAGGCATTATTTACTTACGACTTATATTTTAATCTCGATATTTGTCTTACCTGGAAACAAACAAAACCACAAATTAATTAACAGAAAACTTTTGCTAGTGGCGAGGAAAAGTTGGAGGCTATTAATTAATTGGCTTTTCATAAGCCTCTGGGAAATAAACGGGCGGAAATACATCATGACTCTTGTTCTTTGTTATACCTAGACCTATTCTATGAGATTGTTCTAACAAAATCAACTACGGATATTGTGGGCATATGATCTACTGCATAAGTAAAGACGATTAGACAGGAAAATAATTAAAAAAATCGAAACTTTACTTCGAAGTCATTACCCTCACAGAAACAGATGATTTAAGGAGGAAGCAAATACTTTCCCTAAATAATATAAATACTAGCAGCTGTGTGAGGTCAATGACCTTCACAGCGCCGTAAAGAGCGTAACGTAATTTACTTTTTTTTTTCGAATTGTTGAATTATTTTTCTGCCTAAGCGTCTTTACTTAATATTCAGGTCATTTGCCCAAAATATCCATTCATCCATAAATAATGTTGAACAACCTTATATATAATATACAATAGTGTTCCGTGGATGGATGTCTTTCTGAATATTTTCTTGTCTTAGAAATAAGTCGCAAATAACTCGAAATTGTATTTCTTTGCGAATTTCCAGTGATAGCTAAAACATTACGACAGTCAACGTGTAGCTCGCGGTAAGACAAAAAAAAGTACTCGTTTCCCATTTACTCGTCAGATGCCGACTAGTGCTGTACACCAAAACGGAAACTCTTTTGTTTATTTTATCTGGTTTTTTTGTGATAAAGACAATGACTGTTGATGTGAAAAACCCCAAAACAAAAGCATTTTACAAAGTAACCTTGGTTAACATCAGTTTTTTTCCAAGAAAATTATTCGCAGTCCTTTTTTGTCATTCACGCTCATCTGTTCCCGAGGTCGCTGGAATATGAACCTCGCGCAGACAAGCAGACATAGAGCTAATAACAAATTTTACACCAACTTCAATACAAACCGGCCAAGTTCCAGTTGGATATGATACGCGCACGAGGTCTTCCGTACAAAACGGTAAAAAAATTACGCTTGTTGTATGGGAGCCCCACTTAAGTAAATACTTACTACGGAATAACTTTAAAAATACTCGAAATAAACTGAAAAGTACACTAATTTTCAATAAAGTTATATTTGTTTTGAAGCTAAAGAAAATTCACAAAATGTTTCAATTGCTACCAATACATTTTGTGTGTATGGTGTGTATATTCTTTGGCGTGTGATGTGTAAATTCTACTACTATTATAGATGTGAAATTTTGTGAGGATGAATGTATGGATAATGGAAAAGTATAGTATTCCCGTAAGGTACCAGATACTATACGCGGAAGGAGCCGCGGGAAAAAGCTAGTTATTCATAAAACTGGACAGAAAAAGAATGAAAAGTGCGAGGCGGACTCGTGCATGAAGGGTTCCATACAAAACGGCCAAAAAGTCGCGTTTGTTGCATGGGAGCCGCCTCTTAAATATTTATTTTGTTCTGTTTTTAGTATATTTTGCTAAAGAAGCAACAGAAATACATCATCTGTCAAAATTCCATGCCACGCTAGCTGTCACGGTTCATAGGATACTGCTTGGTGACAGACAGACTGACAAACGGACAGCGGAGTCTCAGTAATAGGTTTCCGTTTTTACCCTTTAGGTACGGAACCGTAAAAATATTGTTTACTAAAACATTATGTTTACTGACTGATTAATCCATGAAAACGTATATTTTTGAATGACACAAGATGAGCCATAATCTTTTCAATTAGTGACAAACACAAACGGTGTAAATGTTTTGGAGGGTCTGTAATATGTAGATTTTGTAGAATGTAGGATTTTACATAAAAAGTTTCACCTACAAGTGCAGGAGCTTCAATACAACATGATGGTACTCCATGTCGAGTTCGACCTCGGTCCCCGCGCTTCGTATCGATCAGTGCACTTTATTGCGAGCACTTCTGACCCCGGGTTAGACTTCCAGATACGACACAAAATAATGTTCGGACGAATTGAGAACCTTTTAGGGTTCCGTACTCAAAGGGTAAAAACGGAATCCTATTGCTGAGACTTCGCTGTCTGTCTGTCGGTCTCGTGAACTGTGGTAGCTCTAGTTGTAACAGTTGAAATTTTCATATATAATGTATTTATGTTGCCGCTATTACAACAAATACTAAAACAAAATAAAATATTTATTTTATTCTGTTTCAGTATATGTTGTAATAGCGATCCAGTCAACTAGTAACTACATCCATCCATCCATCCATCGTCACAAACTTTCACATTTATAATAGTAGTAGAATTTACACATCACACGCCAAAGAATATACACACCATACACACAAAATGTATTGGTAGCAATTGAAACATTTTGTGAATTTTATTCAGCTTCAAAACAAATATTACTTTATTGAAAATTAGTACGTTTAAACTTTTATGACCCATATACAATAGCCGTTTCATATCAGATTTGATATAGAAAATGACCGGTACGTAAAAACGGTAAATAGAAAATATACTTGACACCACGAGTTTTGTGAACAAATCATATTGGGATCCCAACAATTCGTAAGGATATTCAATATTACTTTTTGTTGGAATTACACCTTCAGAAGAGCACCCAGTAACGTTTTATTTCATGATAAAAATATAATAATTAAATAGTGTTCTAAACATAAACTGATTATTTATTAGATTTTAATGGAAAATTCTCAGTATTTGGACGAAACTGATGATCATGAATTAAATTTATAAATACTCTTCTCTTGACGCCGCATGGTGTGAACTGACCATCAGTTCACACCATGCGGCGCTGCATTTTGCTATTCATAATTAATTGAACTTTATTCAGTCGGCACGTATTCAACAGTTTGAACCGCGCGCTATGACGTATTTTGACATATAATGTAAGACGCCGACAGCCCAAACCGTGATACATTTCAGTCGCAATTAGCACGACAATTCGATGCGCAGTCCAAGACGCACAGATCCCTCCGCGGTCCGAACTTATGTGTACAGGGCTCTATTTTCTTACTCCGCGCTACATTATTGTAAACTCTACAGATACAGTTATTATAGTTCTAGGAATTTGAAAGTAGTTATGTTGCCCCCTACTTTTCCCCACAGTAATTACGATGTGCTAATGAGATGAGTGCGTGTACAATACACGTTCACATGGTACCGTTCTGCTCGCGTGTTTCTTTGACAGATTCTACAGAAACGACACTGAATGTGCATGAAAAGTATAACGACGACATGTATACTGTAAGTACGGTTCATATAAAACCGGCCAAGTGCGAGTCGGACACGCGCAGGAGGGGTTCCGTAGTCCGTACCTATATACCAATGTTTTACATGTTTACTTTTTATTTCGTCATTTTGGAACGAAGTTTTCCAAATAGGCGCATTTTTCAAATTCAGCCTCTATCCTGATCCTCTAATGATACCCCACCTATGTGATAAACACAAGAGGTACCAAAAAAAATATTTTCGTGATTTTAATTTAGCATTTTGACAGCGCGGAAAATACACATATCGATGGGAAAAAAACTGATTTCACAGCTCCGTGGCCTAGTGGGTAGACCGTTTGATTCGCACTCGAGAGAGTGAGAGAGAGATTCCCAGGTTGTGACGTGTACCAATGAGACTTTTACAGATCTCCAGTACATTATACGGACGCTCCAACGGTGAAGGAAAACATCGTGTGGAAATCCGCACATGTTTGGCCCCAGAAGTATTGACCAGTCATTCTTCTGGGCTAGGCTGACTGTATTGGGTTGACTGAATGCCGTATGTGCTTGGGCAACCATACGACATATAGAATACGACTGTCCCAGGCACTACAGTATTTCAAGAGTGGTTACTTCGCTCGCAGAATACTGTATACATCATCCAATAACGGAGGAAAAGGCCTAAGTAGTTTTTTCACCTTTCTAGCACTAACCGTTTGGATGGTAAGCTGAGGATGGATAGACGGACGGATGAACGAACATGACAGTTTTATCATTTCTTGCATTTTTTGGGTTCTGTAGATCTACGTAGAACTACAGAACCCAAAAATCCAAGTTCTGAGATAACTCTGGCAAATTACAAACGAGACCAGAGAGTAGAACAATAACTAATAACACAACTATATGATGTTAGGCAAAAAGTGTTAAAGTCATTTGTTAAGTTATGGAGTAACATGGATTTGAGGCAAACGTTGTTCGAGTAAATTGAGAGCGCGCCAGTCAACGGCTCGACCTTTATTTCTTACTCTCTCTCCAACTTTATCTTAGGGTTCCTCTTTAGAAAATGGGGTTCCGTTTCTGTTGGTTCTACGCAAACGAAGTTGCGGGCACCAGCTGGTTCTGTATATATTTGAACACGGTAATTTATACCTTCGAGGCTACGTAGTCAACGGAAAACCCTTACAAGATCGTAGCCTGTAAAATTATAGATAAGAGTTCCAGGATTACGTTGCTAACTTCGCCTTAAAATTTAAAATGCACAAAATTGGCATATCCTCAAAATAATGTACAAGACGGCCCTGGCACACATACAGTATCTTCGCATTGTTCAATACGAATAATTAATAAACCGTAACATGCAACACACACATATGTTATACATACATATAGCGGGTCTAATGAATCATTACATTGCGCGACTTTATAGTTATCGCAGGTACTTGAATTAATTAATATTTATTATTAATGTAGTTAGCGCAATATAGCACACGCTATACTATTTTAATTATACTATCGTATGCTAAGAAATCTGGGTCATTTTGACACTATTGAGGACGGCCTACGCATTTTTTGATTTGGATTGGATTACGACATTGCAAAATGGGGCATTAAAATTCTCTATGGTGAAATTTTTTTACTAAAATATTATTAATAATCATCCATAAGGACGCGTTTGCAAAATGCGTTGTTTGACAGCGTTTGAGTACGGACTGACATTTCTTTAGAAATGTTTTGTTATTGCACAAATCCAGACAGTGCCCAAATAAAATAAATTGTACCTCAAGATTCATGCATATTAAAGGCAAAACATGTGAACATTTTGGGGAGATTTTTTATGCTTTTCACTATCAATTTTTAATGTTGTTTGATTATATTTAAGCCAATTTTAAGTTGATTTTATCCGCTATCTTTGGGTATTATTGAACAACCAAATTGAGCTACATAAGAGGTGAAAAATGATCCTAAACTGACTTCTTTTTGTAAATTTTGGGTAAAGACTAAATAGGTTTTGGAAAATTGTTTTTGCTATATTATAAATCATAATTTTTATATTGTTTTCAACCATTTTACAAAGCATCCTTAGACCATAATATAAATTTTCGCGAAAAAAACGGGCTTTATTTGTTAAATAGCACCTGACAGAAAACTGGCGTGGAACAACGCTTCCTTCAGCTGCCGCCGAGTGTAGGCACACCCTCGTACCTACGAGCGTCCATAGCGGTGGCGACAGAAAAAACACCAAATAGAACTGTGCGCTACTACAATATAGTATCTGATATTTGACACTTCAATTTTCGGCTCTATTGTATTAGCGCACAGTTCTATTTGTAGTATTTTCTGTCGCGACCAAAAAAAAACTTTCGTGGGTATGAGGGCTAAGATGTTCATTGCTGCTTTGTTTCTTTGAAAGGCGATATAACTTATAAGTATATCTACCATCAGACAATTTGTTAGCTCGTTTACCCCCTAAATACATCATTTAACCACCATAAAAAATATAGCAGGTAAAATATTTACTAACGTTAGGCGCCGAAGCCTTTCCAATACTAATGGGTCTACGCTCTAACGGTTTCGCCGAACCCGCCGTATTCGAAGCGAGATTTTGTTGACTCGTTATAATATGTCCCACATCATTATGCAAATGGTCTATTCTCTGTAGGTGTATAGATATATTCTATGTAGGTACTAGACTTACGAATATATAATTATATGTCACCGTGAAATTGTAAATATCGTACGGTTGCAATACTTACGGTTATAGTAATCGAGATTGTAGTCGACGTGGTGTGGAATCGTCCATACTTCATAATATGGCCGACAGTCATTTGACTATGTATGCAGTCAGTTTTATCAGATGTGTGCAAAAATTGGCTCAGATTTGCAGTTTGCACACACCTTCGACACCTGCACACTGCACAAGCTCCAGCTCGCGCAGTGCAGTGTTTAGTGAAGCGAAGTGAAGAAGATAAGCGTCACTTCACACCGGGACGCGACGTGATGCAACACGGTGCGCACTTTTTATGATAGTAATTCTCATTTTCATAGTAATTCAAAATTGAACTATATTTACCAGACAAAAAGATAGGTAAGTACACATATTATTGCAACAGTTCGAAATGGGAGCTGCACCGCGCTGCGCAGGTCCTGTAATGAAACCTGTATATTTTTGTGTAGTGAATAAAGTTCAATTTTGAATCGCTATTTTAAAAAGTGCGCGCCGCATCGCGTCCCGGTATGAGCTTACCATTAGAATATCTTATTTATTTGTGGAAAAAAAAACTTTGACGACGACGACTTCCCTCATTTAACAAAAAATAAATTAGTATTATTATTATTCTCATATTACAGCGCCATTAATATCACATTAACCCAAAGCAGGTACCTACATAGTCGGCAGAATATACAAAACTATACATACAAATAAATAAAATTGAATTGTCTGTTGTAATTTAAAATTATCAGTTTTTCATTTACTGCATGTGAAAGTATATACGGCACATACAATAAAAAACATTTTTTTTAATTTTATGTCTGTCCGTCTGTCCGTCTGTTTGTCTGTCGGTCTGTCTGTTTGTTCCGGCTAATCTCTGAAACGGCTGAACCGATTTTCACGGGACTTTCACTGGCAGCTGACGTTATAAGGTTTAACAAAGGGTACCCTAAGAAGGGTTCCGTTTCCGTTAGTTCTATGCAAACGAAGTTGCGGCCATCAGCTAGTTATATAATAAAATGATAATACATTAGCTGTATAATGTATGTAAATATAATAAATCACTATCGTGAACTATATAAATCAGTGTAATCTCGTTTCACTAATCGTTTATTTAGTCAGGAGACGTCACACGCGGCATGCCTGCTGCTACATTAGCGAACAGGTCGTGTTGTGACGACCGCGACACGGTCAATACCCGGAGAACAATCTAGATATTATATTCGTCTATACTCTATACTAATAATAGGTCTTTACCTATAAAATTGCCGTTCTGCAGTACTTGCCATTTCAAATCAAAAGAATTTTTGTTTGTTTGAATTCTAATTTCAAATTATTATTTTTTTAAAAACATGGAATTCTTTTTCCAAAAGTAGTCATTTGCTTATTGATTAGTGCTACATTTTCATCGCATTTCAATCTTTTTCGTCATCATGGATACGTTAAAAATTCGAGTAATTATGGAATATGAGTACCGTCGTGGCAGCAACGCGGCACAAGCGGCACGCAACATCAACGACGTTTACGGAGCTAACACTACAAACCAACGCACCACCTGTTATTGGTTTGCTCGCTTCCGTTCTGGAAATTTCAACCTGAAAAATGAACCTCGCGGTCGTCCGAAGACTTTGGTCGACAATGACGAATTAAAGGCGATTGTGGAAGCAGATGATACACAATCTAAGGCTGAATTAGCAGCAGCTTTCGACGTTAGCGTCAAAACAATATTGGTCCATTTGCGTCAAATTGGCAAGGTAAAAAAGCTTGACAAATGGGTGCCCCACGAACTCGATGATCGCCAGCGCGAAGTACGCGTCGAGACGTGCCTTGCACTGCTCAACAGACACACAAATGAAAGCATTTTGAACCGCATTGTTACCTGCGATGAAAAATGGATTCTGTTTGATAACCGCAAGCGCTCAGCAAGTTGGTTGGATCCTGGTTCAGCACCTAAACAATGCCCTAAACGAAAACTTTTGGACCCGAGGATTGTTATTGTTTTAAACGTCTAAGTTTATGAAATCAATAATGACATTTCATGATACCAGCACGCGCACCATGGCCACTATAGGAATGTGTTTTGTCTACACAATGGACAAAATGATTTGTCTATTCTTCCGTAGACAGAAACCATTTCTTCGGTGGTTATGCTACGCGTGCTGGCAGGTACTCCAATCTACTGACGTATTGAACATTGTGGTATAGAGTTTTTTCAATAATGGTTTTAATTCTCACAGTGTTTGTGTGAACAAGGAAAACAGTTTTGGCGATAAAAAAGGACGAAATGCGTCATAACTCACTCACAACAAATCGCATTAGAATTTGAAATCTCAATATTCATGATCATTTATCTATTCCCAGCGTGTATGTTGAACATAATATATTTATATAACAGAGTTATAAAGTAGGAAAAATAAATACAAAGAAAATAGCACTTACTCTTGAGTATAGGAACGGTCCTCAAGTCTCATCCTAAAAAAATATTTAATTAAGTAAGAGTATTAGTGTATTGTCTCTGGTATAATGACGACCTCTGTGGCTCAGTGGTAAGCGCGTCAGCGCTTAAGCCGGAGGTCGCGGGTTCGAACCCCACCGATGGGAGAAAAGTTTTTCTATGTTTCTGGGTCTGGGATGTGTATAATATATAATATATAGTAAAATATAATAAAAAAGTGTCTGTCTAGCACATTTCTGATTGGGGGACTCTGTCTGCCCATAGTGGGCATGTTTGTGTATCAATCCTACTTCCTCCTTCTATTATAAATGTGAAAGTTTGTGAGGATGGATGTATAGATGGATGTTTCTTACTCTTTCACGCAAAAACTATTGCGCGAATTTTGATGAAATTATTATGGTAGTAGTTTAAGTTTTGGATTAACACATAAATCCCGTATTTTCGCGGGCAGAGCCGCGATTATAAATACGAAAGTTTTTGAGGATGGATGGATGTTTGTTACTCTGTCGTGCTAAAACTACCCAACGGATTTTGATGAAATTTGGTCAGGAAGTAATTTAAGCTCTGGATTAACACATTGGCTGGTTGTATTCCGACAAAGTACAGTGTTCCCGTAGGATACTGTATTGCCGCGGGCAAAAGCAAGTAAACTGATGAGGCCACGAGCATCTCGGAGTGCGGAGGTCGCTCGAGCCTGGAACCTGCGCGGTACAAGTACGGAGCGGTCGGCCGTGACATCGTCACCGCATCTTCGCCGCCTGTCTGTGCGCCTTGTGAACATTTCGATAAGGGCACTTCATATTGGCTGCGATTTACGCGAAGTTCATCGATGATTAAAGACTAGCTGCTAGCTCATAGCATGACAGGAAATTGAATAGTTTTAATGAGTCTTTAACTGTCGCCAGCGGCATTTCCGGAATATAATGACTTGCAAACCTTCAAGACGGAAGCTTATTCCCTCTTAAAAAGCCGGCAACGCACTTGCGACACCTCCGGTGCTGCGGGTGTCCATAGACGACGGTAATCGCTTACCATCTAGCGATCCGTTTACTCGTTTACCCCTCATTATTATTTTTAAAAAGTAGGTTGATGATCAAAGAAATTTTAAAACGTTTATAATTAAATAATTTAGATAAAAACGCTCAAAGTATGCATAATGCGAAGAACTAGAACGAATAAAGTGTTTGTTTGCGCGACACGTACATTATAAATAAGATGTTACTTACAACGATTTAAGAGATTATAAGTTTTTACACATTATGAATATTCAAATAGTGACTTATCTGTTCTTGAGTTAAGAACTAATTGCTTGAAACTTAATTCGATAAAGATAATACACTTAATTATTATTTAGCACCGCAATTATATTAATATTATGATAATACTACCATTTACTAATAGTATTAGTTTATAAGATTTAATAAATTTAAATGCTGTGCTAGACTGAAAATAATACATTTAATGTGTACTAACGTATTTTTTCTAATCTGCCTACACAATTCACAACCGTTTCCCGTAACTGATATGAAATGACGTCACGTCGCTGCTCATTTTCTTCGCGGACCTAACATCTGGAAAACTCAATGCTATCGAGTATCGATATATTGTTTTAAAAATAACTCTTCTTGTACGTCATAGATCACTATTTAACCGTGAAATAAATGTTTAAAAAAGCTGCGATACATTATGTAGGTAGGTAACTTTTCTTAGGAATTTGACAGTCCATTTATCAATCTCCTTACGGTAAATGAAAGTGCTTGTATTGAAACTGTATAAAAGTGTTTGTTACTTAGTCATTTGATGGTGATAACTTGTAGATTTGATGCTGTAATAACAATAAACTATGATGTGTATTTTTGCGACAAAACACGAATAATTGTGTTGACGTCATACGATCACGAAATTCGAGTTTTGATAAAATTGATATTTAAATCGGGACCAGTTTTAAAGTATCGTAATAAATTAGGCGTAGCCGACTGTAGCCGTCTGAACGTAACACTATGTGGAGTGTAGGTACGGCGGGATCATTAGACACACTGTACATATGGGAAGAAACTGAATACTAAATGCGGTAATTAAAAATTTTTCAGGATGGATGGATTTCTGTTACTCTTTAAAAACTTCTGAACGGAATTTGATGAATTTCGGTATCATATATTGTATGGATTTACACATAGGTTTCTTTTTATCCCGAAAAAGTACGATGAAATTTGGTACGGTAGTAGTTTAGGCTCTAGATTAAAACATAGGCTATTTTTAATCCCGACAAAGTACAGTTTTCCTGTGAGATACTACTCGCGGGCAAAAGCTAGTTTGTAAATATGGAAACTTCCGATTTAACCTAAAGGAAACATCTTATCCGATACTTTGTTATCGTGTAGGTTACTACAAAACAGAATATTTACATACGATACATAATTATTATGGAAATGTTGGAGCTGTGATCAAAACACTATTTACAACTGGTTTTATGTTTTATAACTTTCCAGATTTATACAGATCCGGCGCTGTAACTATCGTATCTAGCATAGTCGGACATTGTATAGCTGCTACTTTCGATATTACTTAACTGTAATATAATATTCCGTCTTCATCACATAAGAGTATTTTTACCCGACTACGGCGAAGCCAACAGGAAGGGTAATGATTTTGACAGTCTATGTATGTATATGTACTGTGTATGTTTGTTCCACCGTAGCGCCTAAACTACTGATACGAATTTAATGAATGAGGTGTCAATAGATTCGTAACAACCTGGTAACATTGGCTATATAATTTATTTGGTCGGCTAATTGGTTATCTATACTAATATTTTAAAGAGGTAAAGTATGTGAGGTTGTAGGGTTAATCTCTGGATATATTTTGAAAATTCTTTTACCAATAGAAGGCTACGTTATTTGTGAGTGACATAGACTATATATTAACCCAAAAAATTAAAAGACTTTTTCGACGTAGCCGGATTTGCAAAGTAAATCGGAGAAAAAACGGGCGAACAAAAACGTTTCTTACGATCGCTGCCTTACCGATGGGAGATATGATTAAGTCCTAGAGAAAAGTTGTAGATATTGATAATGCTTACAAAAAGTCAGCGACAGCATATTATACAAAAGTCTAAAAAGTAGTTTTTATATTAAACGAGCGGACCCGACAGACGTTGTCCTGCCGGGCTGATTTGTGAATCTAAACCATCCAGGGCGCCACCCAAACGCATACAATAAAATTAATTCAAATCGGTCCAGCCGTTTAGGAGGATTTCAGTGACATACACACATACAGTAGAAGTATATACATAAAGATAATATTTTTTAAATCATTAGGTCATCTTATTGATCAATAATTATGAATTCTTATCAAAATAAGTGAATAGATAGTCCCAAGCACATTTTACTGCATATTATAATAATTTTCACGAAAGGTTAAAGAGATAATACGACATAGACAGACAGCTAGGGAGCCGCGACCGTGCCGCAATCTGTTCAGTCATATTTCTATTAAACGGTTTATTTTCATATACATCATTGGCTTTTTTCTAGGGCAATAGTGTCACCCAGAAACGTTACAGTGAATGAGATCGATAAACTGATTTCAGAAAAAGTTCCCGGTCAAGTCGAACACTATAAGTCCATTGACACGGTGTGTAGTGTTGAGGGTACAGTGCACTATCCCCAAGAATTTTAAATGCTTTGAGCCCATCCGGCTTACCTCCTAACGACCCCGTGTTGAAAATTGGCATTCCTATCATGCTGTTGTAAGAAATTTGGCAGTCAGCAAATAAACCATAGCACTCAGTCAGTATTAACTGAACCACAATCATATTATGTTCATCACAAGTAAAGATATTTACCGCCCAACGAATTGGGCACGGGTCAGCTAGTAGTATATATAAGAAATGTAGTGTGTTACTTTATGTAGAATTCTCCTGTTTTAATTGGAAGTATTTCATAACAATTCACGCTACGTCAATCTAGTCTCGAGGCGGGAAACTTTTAGATATTCGCAAGGTTTACAATTAAATAATACTCGTTTCCACGCATATCCGAAAATAATCAACAACCCATTACACAATTAATATCGAGGCTACAATTTAAAAGTGTATGCTAATATTTAGGATTTGTTCATTTTACGTAACTGTTAGTCATCGTATGATTTCATAACCGAGAAATTCAGAGGAATATTTCCTGATTGCATCGCTCCGCAAATTATGTGTGGTTCAGTTTTAAAAACAAAATATATTACATATTTCGTTATTATTCCTAAACATCAATATTCAATATTTATTTTCAATAACTAGATCTCCGCTTTTCGTATTTATTTATTTATTTATTTTCGCTTTGGTATATTAAAAAAATAATTGTTATCATAGTTTAAAGCATTGCACTGTTATAATTCTAATCGCCTGGCGATTAGTTTCTTTAAATTATAACCCTCAATGTTATGATATTAACAAGTTTTAAAATATCATAGGATCAGTCACGTCAGATCAGACGTCCGATACGGCTTGTCGATACATTTTAATTTAATAGCAACTATAACATTTTATCAATTCGATGGAGTGTTGAAATTCTTGCATATTTCACTGCCTGTACCAGTGTTTTCCAAACATCGTAATATTCACACTGTCCCTTCGTGTACTTTTAAGCATAATAACAAAGCAAACATTACAAATTTATTAATAGTAAAAATGTTTTATTAATACTACATATCATTACTAATATATTTAAGATGCGTCGATTGATAATAGGTATTGTTTTCAAAACAAGGCGGTAATGTTACGACCCGGTATTTTATTTTGATGGCCCGGTACCGGGTCACGACCCGGCAATTGGGAAATACTGGCCTATACTATGTGAAACTTGTTGCTTATAGTTTTTATAGTAATAAGACTACGAAATCACCTTCGTAGGAAATGCTCTTGTGATGCCTCTGGTGTAGCAGAGCTGCTTACATGAGGCAGAAAGATCAGATGGCCAATTCCCGTAATTAAAATATTCGATTCGTAGTATGGTTCCAGTCTCAGTATATTTTGTCTCACTTACACGCGTAGGTACGATTCGATGCGTGTTCGATCGCTTTACTTGAGACTGAACCTATACTGCGAATTGCATATTTTTTAATTTCAAGAATGAAAGAACTTTGATTTTTTCTACCTGAGGTAAGCAGCTCTGCTACATAAGAGGCACCACAAGTGCGTTTCATACAAAGGTGCTTTCGTATTTTGTTTTGTATTACAATCGCGAATTCGTAATGCAGATATCTCCTCACATCAGCAATCCAAATGGAAGCTTTCTACTATTTACTAGGCAGCCTTCCCCAACGTATACATTAAACAGTTTTAAAAGGTATGAGATAGGAATTTCTAATTAATTATGTAATGAGTTAGGTTAGGTTAGGTTAGTTAGGTTACTTTCCAGTATCTATACTTTAAGGGTCTGTTTCAAAATCTACTGATACGTGTCAGATCGCTTATTTTAATGTTTTGTCTCTGTCGCTCGATATAAAGTAAGCAGCGACAAAACTTTTGAATAATCTTTCCGACACTAGAAGATTGTGAAGCAGGTCCCTAGTGAAACAAATAAGTAAATAATGACTGACATACAGGTGATGAAAGTAACTGGCAGTTGGCATATCAAAAATGGAATAGCGAAAACGTTCGAAATAATAAAAAAATATACTTTAAGAGATAATTTGATAGATAGACATTAATATGTTCACAAAAGTGTAGACAACAGATAATAATATACGCAAAAGATCTTGATTAGCATTACCGTAATGAAGGGATTACGCCGCTAGTCTAGAACTTTTGCCAGATAACGTAAAATATACATATTTTGTTAAAGTGAATATTATGTCCTACTGTAGATAAATATACTGTAGCCTAGCAGTGGCTAAGGCTGGTTCTCCATCATAGGGAATCCCTATGATGGAGGGATTTGTAAATAGGTAGGGATTTGGATGAGGGTCTTCAAAAGGTAGGTGGTTGGTGAAGCCGATAGGATTGGAGTCATAGAAACCCCACGCCACTAGTCTGTATAATAGGTAGGTATTTGGTGAGGCCGACAGGAATGGAGTTATAGAAACCCCACGCCACTGGTCTGTATAATAGGCAGGTATTTGGTGAGGCCGACAGGAACGGAGTTATAGGAACCCCACGCCACTGGTCTGTATAATAGGTAGGTATTTGGTGAGGCCGACAGGAACGGAGTTATAGGAACCCCACGCCACTGGTCTGTATAATAGGTAGGTATTTGGTGAGGCCGACAGGAACGGAGTTATAGGAACCCCACGCCACTAGTCTGTATAATAGGTAGGTATTTGGTGAGGCCGACAGGAACGGAGTTATAGGAACCCCACGCCACTGGTCTGTATAATAGGTAGGTATTTGGTGAGGCCGACAGGAACGGAGTTATAGGAACCCCACGCCACTGGTCTGTATAATAGGTAGGTATTTGGTGAGGCCGACAGGAACGGAGTTATAGGAACCCCACGCCACTGGTCTGTATAATAGGTAGGTATTTGGTGAGGCCGACAGGAACGGAGTTATAGGAACCCCACGCCACTGGTCTGTATAATAGGTAGGTATTTGGTGAGGCCGACAGGAACGGAGTTATAGGAACCCCACGCCACTGGTCTGTATAATAGGTAGGTATTTGGTGAGGCCGACAGGAACGGAGTTATAGAAACTCCACGCCACTGTAGCCTAAGCCCTAGAGTCTTATTAAGTTTATTTTATACTATATGTTGCCCGCGACTTCCTGCCCGCAATAGGAAGTACCGAGGGAACCGTACATTTCAACGCGATAATCGCTCCAGTAGTTTCGGAGCCTATACAATACAAACAACAAACAAATCTTTCTTCTTTATAATAGATTATTACTCCTAGTGTGCACTTTAGCAAACAGGTATCATGGATTTTGGGCCCAATCCGTCATTGTACTATGGCGTGGTCACAGACAATAGAGAACGGAAGTCACGTAATTTGGCGCGTCTACTTCCGACCACGCAGCTCGCTCATCGGCTTGACCTAACTCATACCAGCTAAAGTGCTACACTCGTGTTTATCAGACGAGACATGCTTCGCCACGAATAGGAAGGCTTATGAATTATCACGATCTCACAGAAAACCGGAGTGAAAGCCAGCAAGTGGCAAAGCCAGCGAGTAGAACTCTCGCTAACAGATAATATGTATGTCTACTTGTTTTAGGTAGTATTCCATAAACATGACATGTATCAAGAATGTTAGAATTACACACGAATATTATTTATCCTACTAATATTATAATTGTGAAAGTTTGTGAGGATGGATTGATGGATGGATGTTGTTACTCTTTCAAACAAAAGCTAATAAACGGATTTTGATGAAATTCGATATGGTAGTAGTTTAAGCTTTGGATTAAAACATAGGATACTTTTTATCCCGAAAAAGTACAGTATTCCCGTGGGATACGAACGAGAAAATAAGCCTCTTAACTCTTAGCATACTTCGTACTATGCTCGAGAAACGAATTGGTTTTTACACATTTTTGGCACGAGACAGATTTTATCTAAATGAGTTAGGGTCAATGCCCTTTGTTTTCGTGTTGGTACTTGAACCAAACGTCAACGTCTTATAATTAATCTATACAAGTAGTAACATGTGGTTTTACTTGCAATAGTTTGACAAACCTCCTACAGATACCGTAGAACTCGTTGTTTGTTTGTTTGCCTCCGAAACTACTGCACCGATTTTTATGAATTTGACACAGATATACATACTACGGGTAGACCACGGGGAAGGATATAGGCTACCGTATATTGCGGAACAATGCACGATTCCCGCTGGATTTTCATTTGCGCGTACGAAGTAGATAGATAGGAAACATCTAATAATTATAATTCTTAATTACTCAAAAGTGTAACGTGCGAGTGAAAGCGTCTGTGAAGTGTGTCGGCAAGTGTCGGCGATGTCGGTAATGTCGGCGAGTGTTGGCGAGTGTCAGCCAGTTTCGGCAAGTGTCGATAAGTCGGTGTCGGTGCAGTAAGCGGTAATAATTATGTGGAGTATAAGTCAACGACCGCTATCATAACAGCTGTGCTTTGCATTGTAAATGGTAATTAATTATATGTGCATATTACCATAATCATTAGCACTATGAGAATGATTACGGTATTATGTGAATAGTGAAATACTTTTAAGTTTTAACATTAGATAACGCAATCTGGCGTTTTGGCCCGAACAAAGTTTTCAGGCTATCAGTATTTTTCATGCGATACATGAAAGTTTTTAAAAGACATTTTATTTTTTTATTTTATATGTACTATCAGGGAATCTAATTCATAAGTAGTTTGACAGCTGTCATAATTTGTTCGTATAATAATAATAGTAATGTCAAACTGACATATTAATTATCATTTGAATATTGCACTGTGACTGCATGTCATCATCAATAAATTATGAGAACATTCCAAATGCTTATGAATTAGATTCCCTGATAGTACCTACTTGCAATTTTAAGGGCAGCTATTGTCCGTGCAATCGCATACAGGTTTTTGAATCCGCATCACATTTAATCCTTTTTTATTTATTATTCGTTCTGCATCGTAAAAAAGCAGTAAAAATTTGAAATAACAACAAAAACATCTCTTCGCACAATAACAATGGATTAATTAATGAGTATGTTCGTTATTAGCATTGTCCTTCTGTGCTAACGTTCAAGGCGGAGGTTACAGCCTCGGTTTTACAGTCTTCTGACTTCTTACGTAACATCGGTGCCGGGTGAACCAACCTTCTGTTTAGTTCTGCACTAGAAAGGACTTCCGACGACCTTACGAAAGTCACCCATTTATTTATTTCAAGACGCTCTAAAGTATACACATTTCATATTTATTATTATAATATTTCGTTCTAAGTTTTCATCGGACTCCATATTATGTTTTCATATTATCATGGGTTTCATATTAAAATATTATCAGTCATAGACTCCACAATGCACATGAGCGGTGCAGCGCGGTGCAGCACGGTGCACCTTGACATTCGAACTATTACAATAAAACTTGTCATGTTCTTGTGTAATGAATAAATTTCAATTTTGAACACCTATCTTAAAAATGCAGAGCCGCGACGCGTGTCGTCGCGGTGTGAACTGGCCCCAACAAAAACGTAGAACAAAATATTTTAATAATAAATGTGCGTAAAAACTGAATAGAAATAAAACAAGTGCATTTCTTACAGACGGGACCTGGATAAAAATCTGTTTTCTTAATAATTGTAATCGGTCCCGACTCCCGAATGTTAAAAACGCACCTATTTTTTCTTTTCAGTTTTTAGAGTCGGGTATTTTCGATTTTTTTATTAATTAATTTTATTTTATATTCTTAAAGCCAACTGTCGGACCAAAAAAATTTAAGTGTAGCTTTTAATTTTAATTTTTTGTTTCAAGATTTTTGTTTTATCTTTAATGTCTTTACATTTATTTTTGTATAATACCTCGAACACCCATTATTATATTTTTAAATCTCACCATTTTATTTTATATTTGCATACATACTCATTTTAATAAATATTTTATTTTAGGAGTGACATCGATCCAGATATTTTGTTATTCTTTTTCTTACATACAATACAAGTTAATGTTAGAGCGAATACAAAATAAATTCAGGTCAGGTGCTTGTACTTGAAGCGGTATGTGTTCACCCTGGATATCCTTTGTTGTATCCGACTCTGTTTGTGCTGGGTATGACGGGCTATTATAACCTAGAAGTACGCAAGGAGGAGGCTCTCGCCACCTACTTATTTGAACTGTTGCGAAGCAAAGTGCACAATCCTGCCGTTCTCCAGGCAGTGATTGTGCTGTGTGATGAGTACGCGCGGCGTCGGCGCCGGCCGCCGCCGCTGCTAGTGTGCTAGTGCGGCGCGCGCGCACCAATCTGCTGCAGCGAGCGCCGCTATTGCGCGCGCTACGAGCGCTCAACATGTTATCTGTTCATGTCGATGTATTTTCATGTACACTGAGTGAATTCACAAGAGCCGAATTTTGTTTTTACCCTAGGGTTTTATACCCAGAGTTGAATGTTTAAGTTTTTTAAATTTTATATCGTGTTTAAATTTTTAATTATTATTGTAAGTTTCATTTATCTATTGTATTAGGTTACCTGTATAGATATGTGTGTGGTTATAAATAAATAAAAAAAATCTGTTTCGTTTTAAATAAAGGTTTGAACCAATCCATCATCACACTTTGGTTGAAGCTTTCCATATACAAGTGCATTTATATTCTTCTAGATCCAAAATTTTACATCCATAACATCCCTGGAAAGGACAGCTCTGTCCATTCTGTATGTCTCTGGTAGTAGCGAGTTACTGATCACATTACTCCAGCAGCTGGCATGAGCTTCTGACCTTTGTACTTGAACTATTAGTCATGTTGCTGATTTCTTAGGACACTTGCTACTATTATTGTTACCGACTGTAATTACTAGATTAAAGACAACTGAATAGTAGGAAAATGGCTTCAATAGGCATGTTGCCTACAAAAATCTTTTTCGTCAATTCAATGTCCAACGTCAATACAACAATGTGAACTAACATTATTGTAAACAATCTAACATCCAATTCTGTAAATCTTAAAAAATAACGAAACTACAAGCAATTTAAATTTGCAATAAGAAAAAGAGCGATTATCGGGCCTGGTTCTCTTTGGTGATAACAATTTGTGACGAAACAAATCATTTTACGAGAAAGAGATAGGCAATATTTTTATCTGCTTATCATTTTTAATCGCGTCAACCTAAAAAAATATTTCTTTTAGGGCCGGTTTCACAATTTTCTTATGAGTGCCAGATAGCTTATTAGGAAGTTTTGTTGCTGCTTACTTTATATCGAGCGACAGAGACAAAACATACAAATAAGCTATCTGACACTTAAAAACAACAGTACATTGTGAAACTTAGATTTAAGGTGCGTGGACCATGGAAGGCCACTCTAACGAGTAAACGCTTTTTATTAGTTTATTTACTGGATAAATGAAAGAAAAAACATATTAAGTAAGTAATACTTTGTTTGATTCTGTACCATATATTTTTTTAACTCAGTTTTAAACACCATTATTAAACTATGGTTTTATTAACCTCTTCCAAATGGCTTTGCAAGGAACAGGGCTCCAAACAAGGCCACTATTATAGATCAGTCGTTCAACTTAAAATTACAGTTGTAACAATTAATATATATGCACTTTTAATAAAACTGCACTGTTCTCTCCCATTTAAACAAAACGATAAACGCTTAATATATTTTTATCATGTATAAAAAACTTAACGAACATTATATGAATACTATAGTTTTACTAAGAATATACGAATAGAAATTATTTAAAAATAGTAGTAATGAGTATTATTTTGATATCAAATAACTTGCTTATGCGTTTTATACTGAAACCCAAAACTTTTTTCCTAAAATGGCCGCACTGAGAGGTCCGTTCTTTGTAGGGCCAAAATTTTTCAAAGCTACCCTTTAATCTTATAAAACATAGAAATATTAATATAAACATTTTTAAACGTTAACGATACCTACGTATTAAAACTAAAAACTAAGTGTTTATATGTTCATGATTTATAGATGTTCCTTGTAAGTCCCATGTATCCTAGCCAGGCCAACCGTCAAATTTTTTGATTGGCCTTATAAGGAACTACCGGCTTTCTTAAGAACACTAGCAATATTTTAATATTAATCGAGGAAATATATTTTTTTTCTTTAGTACCATAAAAAAATCCTTATATGACAATTCACACTAAAAAATATAAGAAAATAATAGGTTATGTAAAGTCCTTTCGTGTCTATAACTACGACTTTTTAATAGTTGGCCTTCAAAGGAGCGTGGCTTTTAATGGTCCACCCACCTTATGTACGAGGGCGGGTCAATAAGTCCGTGACTTTTGGAATAAAACACAGATTTTTTGATAAATAAATCATTTTATTTTTCAACGTAGTCCCCCTTGAGCTCTATACACTTTGTCCAACGCTTCTCCAATTTTTTTATCCCTTCCAAAAAATATGATTTGTCGAGGTCCTCAAAATAGGCCTTTGTTTGCGAGATGACTTCATCATTGGAGTCAAATCTTTTTCCACCGAGCCATTTTTTCAGGTTTGGGAACAAGAAGTAGTCACTCGGAGCCAAATCTGGAGAATAGGGTGGATGTGGGAGCAATTCATAGCCCAATTCATGGATTTTTGCCATGGCAACTGCACATGTGTGCACCCTTGCATTGTCTTGGTGAAAAAGAACTTTTTTCTTGGCCAAATGAGGTCGGTTTTTTTTCAAATCCTCATTGAAGCGGTCCAATAAGTTGGCATAATATTCCCCATTAATTGTTCTTCCCTTTTGAAGATAGTCAATGTGGATTATCCCACGTGCATCCCAAAAAACAGTCGCCATAACTTTATTGCCTGACAAACCCACTTTGGCCTTCTTTGGCGCCGATTCACCTTTAGAAACCCACTGTTTTGACTGTTGTTTGGTCTCTGGTGTGTTGTGATTGATCCATGTTTCGTCCACGGTTACAAAACGGCGCAAAAACTCCATATTGTGATTAAACAACGCCAAACCTTCCTGTGAAGTTGTTACACGATTGCGTTTGTGGTCGACTGTGAGCAAACGCGGCACCCATCTTGCGGAAAGCTTTCTCATGCCCAAGTGATCATTCAAAATTGAAACCACTGAGCCATGCGAGATGCCTGTGGCTTCCACAATCTCTTGCACTTTCAATCTTCGGTCGGCCAACACCATATCGTGAATTTTTTCGATTGTTTCGGGTGTAGAGACCTCAACTGGGCGTCCAGGACGTTCGGCATCTTCGGTGCTTGTACGGCCACAACGAAATTCAGTAAACCACTTTTTTACCATTGAAATCGATGGTGCAGAGTCCCCATAGTATTTATCAAGCTTAGCCTTGGTCTCGGTAATGGTTTTTTTTCGCAAAAAATAATGCTTAATAAGCACACGAAATTCACTTTTTTCCATTGTTTCCTTAAGTTACTGGATAGTCTGATAAAGATAGCTGTAAAACACAAACTAACTGATGCAGCAAGTTCAAATTTTGATAGGAGTCAACTGACAGATGCCTGTTGCCAGGAGTAGTGTTGCTTTTTCAGTAAGGAGGTTAGAAATTCAAAAAGTCACGGACTTATTGACCCGCCTTAGTATCTCAATTCAATTTTGAAATATAATTTGTCAAAGTTCGACTCTAGGCAAAATACCTATAACTATATACGTCCACCGCGGGTTTTAGAGGTAAATAATAATTAGTGAATAACACGAGGAACTAGAAACAATCGTCAAAAATAAACCGGACAAAAGATTGATAAATTTACGACGATATTAATTAATTCCCTCTTATCAAGGACCGACGAATGTTCAAATGAATAGTAAATTGAATGGTTTTAACCTTAGTGTCAGTTAATGCGACGATACGCGGCGCTGCATTTATAAGATAGTTAGGTATTCAAAATTGAGCTTTATTCACTACACAAAAAGATGACACGCTTCATATGACATCGGTCATACACCGCACATGCGCCGTGCAGCGCGGTGCAACTTGACATTCGAACTGTTACAATAAAACGTGTATCTTCTTGTGTAAGCATAAAGTAAAAATTATGAGTAGCTATCTTAAAAATGCAGCGCCATGTCTCGTGTTGTTTCGTTTCAGTGTAAACTGACCCTAACAATGCTTTTGCTACGGCGGGAATTATTATTTAATTAAGACTTTCAGGTATGTAAGTCGTAGTTGCGAGATTTTTGCGTTCTTTATTCGCGAATTTAACATTTATAGCAATGGTCCGAGTGACCTTTCGATTGCCGATCGGCAGTGAATCCATTATCCAGGCCGGTTCAATATCCGTAATATCACTTATGATCTAAGAACGCAATCATCACTATCAAACTAGTTTTTTGTTCATGGGACTGTGATCATGTGATCGTGTGATGTTAAAACAAAAATTATTCACGGAAATTAAAAATAATTTGATTCACAGAATATATCCGGACAAAAGGTAAAAACAATTTTATTCACACGACGGTTTTCCGTTAGCCACTATAATCTATTCGCGTTAAGAAGTCGGTGAATTATGCGTAAATAATTATATGAAAATTGCTTACTTTAATTGTTTAGTGAAACACTGCGTATAAGTCATTGGTTAATTTTGACATATGGACGCTTAAGTCACTGTATTTTTAACGCGAATTTACTACAGTTGTGCATTACGCACAGACAGACGGACACATAAATCAGACTAATAAACTAGTCATAATATTATTAGTTGAAACATTTATAGAAACCGACCCACCGCACCGTAGAAAGTAGTAATTTTCTAAAAAATGTTTTTATGACTTCTGATAGTTATCAACCTGCGGTCAGGATTGAGTTTACTTTCATTTTTTACAATTTAAAGTGAGTCAATTGCTAAATATACATTGTACAAAATAATTTAAGAAAACTGACAATTTAGAGAAAAGAAAAGTATATTTTAGAAAACATTAAATTTTTCCATAAATAACAACATAAATATACGTATTACATTTATCACTTTATAATTATAATTTAATTAACCCCCGAATTGTCAAGCAGTGAGCGAGTTGATGACGATGAATTATAGCTAAATAATGACACTCGATTATGCCAGCTTTCACGACAGACCCGATTATACGAACCCGCGACCACCGGCCTGAGCACCGACGAACCACTAAGCGACAGAATATTATGATAGTGCAAAATATAATAATATACATATGTCATGTATGTACATATAGTTCATGAGTATAAAAGTATTTACAAACTATAAAATTACTAAAAAGAAAATTAATTTCTAGAAAAACTTTAAAATCTACAAAAAAAAAAGAAATCTTCCAGTTTATAAGTATAGATAAGATATAGGTATAGCTATTAATATTATAATTATTAATGAACTGTAATTAATAAATTGATATAAAAGTCGAGCATAATATTATATTAATTTAGTGTAGAATAATAAATAAAAGAATCAAAATGTATTTTTATTGTAGTCTGCGGACTGCGGCATACGTAATGTCTGCATATTTTTCTAGAATGTTCATCGTGGGAAGATTCCAAATCCTTAGTCTAGTAATTTATGTAACGAGCGTGTCGGTTAACTGATGGAAAGTGAAGATAACCGATATTTATGTAATAAGTTAAATAACTTTTGAACTTATCTTAAATGTTGGTGCTCCTTTAGAAGTTTCATTTCACGGTTGGAATTATAACATACCATACGAACACTGAATATAGATTCTAATGTATTTTAATAATACCATTTTATTTTTCAATCTTCCCAAAAGGATTTTTCCTGATACTATATAGGCTTTCACACCACGTCAATCTGGTCCCGTGATAAGTTCTCGAAGAACTTGTGTTACGGGGACCAGATAACGGAAATATATTTAATTAATACTTTTATACTATTCATATATTTAAGATTTTTATTATATAATACACATATTTAATACATGACGCAAGAGCGCCCAGGCGTTAACCACTGAGCCACATAGGCCGTTATTTTATAAATAGCTTTCTGTGACGAATAGAAGGAGCGGCATGCTATTGACTGCAGTTTATACTGACGAAAATCTTTTAATTCAATCGATAGTCACCGGCCATTTTGTAAAGTCTTTACCTAATAAAACCAACATGCATATCACTGTCTTCCATTAACCTTGACCTCTCGACCTGCGCGTGTCTAACTTGAACCAAAACCCGAGCTCTGTTTGACGAGCGCGATAGTCAAGAAACACGAAACACTGACACTGACAAAGATACGTCACATACGATATTAACCTCTATTAATATTAAAATAAGGTTGATTTCACATTACCAAGTTGGGAATACGCATGCGCCGGCAAGCGCACTAGATATCAAACTCTATTTAAATAAACATAGAGTACCTTTTACATTACATAGTTGTTATTGCGCGTGCGCCGAAGCGTATCTGTGGGAGCGACCAAACAATCAGTCTGGAATGTGCGAGTGAGACGGCAGCGGAGGGACAGAGAGGGCTTCCGGTGGGGGACCACATGAGGGACCTGTCGAAAGTAACCGAACCGTGTTCACGAGGTGTGACCGTTGCGGTTGGATGGACATCCTTCAAGGGACTCGGGAGAGGGTCATTTTTGGAATTAAATACCAATGTTAGAAAATATTCTTCTTGTCTTATAGAGCAGCAGTTAAATACTGTTTAACTTTAACAGGCATTTAACTTTACTCTGCATTACTCAAGCACTGGATCGGTCTCCATGCACCTGTAGCACGCCGGCGGCGCGCGCGCATGTGATCCTCTAGTGTCTGAGTAGTTTATGTTTTTCCTATATAGATAAAATAGATAATTATTGTTTTTAAACAAAAAATGAAAACCGACATCCAAAGTAAAAAATGCACAAAAAAGTATGAGATAAAACTTGTTTACTAAATAATTCCTATTTTAAATTCATCTAAAATTTTAACTGTTTCTCTACTCAATCTTCATAACTATGAAGTCGGTACCAGCCAACTTGAACGTGAGTAATTAATATACAGGATGCATAACCGTCTCCTTTTCTGGAAGTCGGTTAAAAATCGTATGTTTTAATAAATATTTTAAATGATTCCTTACCTACTGACATAGAAGTTAAAGAATAACTTTTATTAATTGTCTTTTAGTAATTGTCTTAAATGAGGAATTATTTATTTATTTATGACTTATTTAAAAAAAATTAAAATATAAACGAAATGTAAAATTTCTAGTAAAAAGTCTTCTCTATCTGTCCGTAAACTGAACCCCGATTCTCGTAATTAACTATTGCTTTACTTTTATTGAATTATAAATGAATCGTCATGATATTATCATGAACAGATTTTTGGAGTTTGAACCAATCAAAATGAGACCACCATTTTGCAGTTGTAACATATCAGGACTGGTTACGATTACTGTATTACGGCAGGACATCATTAGCAGAATCGACCTCGAATCGACTTCAGTGCAAGTAATAATTCCAATCTATCAGAATTCAGATAGGTATATAATATAGATAGAGCAACAAGAGATTTTATATTTTCTTAGGGAAAACTATCATGGTAATAATAGTTTTCCCTAAGACTTCAAATTCATGTTATGAAAAGTAACAATAAAATATATTACATGACAATACCTGCCTGACAATAAATATCTTATGTTATAGAGTTCGCACCCGAGACCCGCATAGGTCTTGCTTAGGAGACCTGCGATCCCCTATCATAATAATTCAGATTCATATTTCATATCTGGAGTGGTCTCTACCTATTGTCATATTCATCGTCACAAGAGTACTAAATTTTTTCACGTTTTTAAATTCTATAGTAATTACCCATAGATGTAGTTTTTTTATTATACTATATATTACTGGTACGTTAGTAAATATAATACATTCTTTGATAGGGGGTCCAAAGAGCAAACGAACGGATCGCCCGATGGGAAGTAATATACGCTCACTATCTATAGGAGGAGCTGAGGAGAGGAGGAGGAGAGGAGGAGAAATTTGCTGCTTACATTTCAAAAAATGTATCTGTTATTGTTTGTACCTACTGAAGGTTTTTGGTGGAAATTCATATTTCACAGTAATACCTACACAGAGCTATTTCCTTTTTTTTCGACCATATTAGGTATTTTACCTCATATAATATACCTATACTAAGGACGCGTTTATAAAAAGTTGTCTGACAAGTTCCCGAGTTTGGAATGACATATCTTTAGAAAAGTTTTCTGCAATAAGTCCAGACAGTTGCCAAATCAAATAAACCTTTTAATAGAAAAACAAGTGAAAATGTTGAAAACACTTTTTGTGCTTTTGCCAAATAATTTTTTTATATTTTTGGATTATTCGTTAACCAATTTTAAGGCGTTTGATAGATAAAATTTTGTCACCCGTTGACGTCTGTCAATCTGTCACAACTCACAACACAATTTTGTATTGTTAATAAAGTTCAATTTTGAATGGCTATTTAAAAATGCAACGCCGCGTCGCGTATCGTCTCGTTTCGGTGCGAGCAGATCCCCTCATACGAATGTCATTGGCTCTAATATAAAAATCGTCGTGTTCTACCTCCAGCATGTGCCATGATCATTAGCATACAATTATACATGATTATGAACCATCCACACCACGTGAGCCTGGTCACGATATTTATCGCATGAACGTTTGCTACGCAGACGTCGTGTGTACAATTTCAATATTCAAATGTATACAGACACAGCAAAAAATGTCCAAAAAATGTAGAGTATATAATATTCAATTGATAAAATCCCTGTAGATTTCATCAGCCCTAGTTTCACATTCTATATCGTTTTACAATACTATTATTTGATATTTTTTAGATACAATTTTAATTTTATTCATAGGCCTAAATCAAAAATAAGTCCTTTTTAGGGTTCCGTAATTCATAAGGAACCCTTATAGTTTCGCTTTGTCCGCCCGTCTGTCTGTCTGTCCGCGCATGTAGTTCATGTAGTTATGAATATAAATGGATGAAATTTGGTATAGTTATAGATTGATATAGATCTCGGTTTTGGCATCATAAAATAACAATAATTTTATATTTTAGGGGTGTAAAGTGGGGATAAAAATATTTTTTCATTTCCCCATCGTGTGGGGTATCGTTGAATAGGTATTTCAAAATAAAGGTAAGGTTTCATACATGACTTCTTCACAAAGTCAACTATTTACGAGTAATCGGCCTCCAAAGTGATCTATAAGTTGTTCCTGGCATTTCTAAACTTTGAGACTTAAAAAGTTGCTATTTTCCGTGCTGATAGATCATGCTAAACACTCTTTAGGATAATTATTTTGAACGAAATCGTACAGTAACTTTTGAAGTAATTAAAGAAAAAAACGTTTTACGCCGTTATAGCTACGGAACCCTCCTTAGACATGTCCTGACTTGCTCGTGGTTAGGTTACTATACCTATTCCTAGATAGTTTCCACCTAGATACAAGAAAGTTCTCTATCTTTTGTTATTGTTTTCCGATAGCAAGTCCTGTTTGCAATTGTTTTTTCCCTATTGTCGCATTTTTTACTTACAAAATAATTATCGTAACATCTAATGAATACTAATAAAAACTGATTTGCATGTTTGAATCGTTCTGCTTAATTTTCAGCGGAATTGAAATGAGTTTATCTATTGGTACAGGCATTTCATCTAAGTTATATATTGGGTGCTGGCTAATATATTCGGTGCTGGCTAATATATTGGGTGATTTTTTTATTCCATTATGGTAAAAACATGATGTAAATAATAAAGGTGCCTATATGATAACATTAACTGGAAATTTTTACATTTTCAAGATATAGATCTGAGGAGGCATCATAATATCATCCTCATTCTCCTCATATTGAGGAATAATATTAGTAAGTTGATGATGATGAATATAAAGTCACTATAGTCTTTTCGCGTAAAGAAGACAGTTAAATGTAAAAAAAACCAGAATTGATCGATGACCGTGGTCACTTTAACCAATTACAGTAAGCCATTTTGACACTATATATTTATAATTTATTGACATTTACTGTCATCTCAATACGAATAGACTATACTCACCACTGCACAGTAAATTACATTATTTATTAGCTGTACTCTTATAGAACAATCAACTATTACAAGTCGATGATATGCAATTAAAACTCAACGATCGGTTTATCATTCTGACTCGTTACTTGTGTATAATTAGGTGATGTCTGTGCATGCTCGATGTCAAATTGCTAGCTTTAAATTATTCATTCATGTTTTATATGCCACTCTAATGTTTACTTAATGTCGCACTGTGGTCGAAATTCGCCCATTATAATTAATATATATATTTTTTTTGTTTGAAATAAATATGATAGTTTCTTTGCCTCTTAGTAGAAAAAAATGTAAATTTTGTAACAGATTTACAAACGTCAACGTGTAAAAGTAGAGTATGTATCAAACGCACACACTAGGTATGTGTTAATTAATACTCTGCGGTAGTGTGTGTTATTGTTGCTCTTAATTATTTTGTGTATTTCTAAGCATTAAAAAAATATTATTTTTCTGCACTTCCTTCACATAGACATTATTGTAAAAGTGTACAAAAAGTTTTCGCTTCACGTATACGTAATCACGTAAGTATAAGGAACAGGTTGATGGCAAATTAATTTTGCATTTTGTATCTTTAGTACCGATCTTTTGGGTTAAAATATCATATAGATATGAAATACTAATAAGATTACTCACATAGTAGTAGAAAATGTCATCAGAAGGTCGTTTCTGCCAATTAAATCGTGCAATAATTCAATCACAATCCAATCCCGATATGTTAAAACTGCAAAATGGTAGTCTTATAAACGTCAAACCAACGTCAAACCCGTTTTGATTTGTCCAAACTCCAAAAATCAGTTTATCATAAACTGAAGCCGACTCATTTATAATTCAAATAGCATTAATTGCCCGCGCGTAAAATTAAGTTTAAAACTTTTATCCCCAATTTTGCCCACCTACAATTTTAGAAAACGCTGAAATACATTATTCATTATTTTTCCGTACTCAATTTATACGATATATCATGCAAATATGTCCAAGGAATAGAAAGTTTCATACAAACTTTTATCACCTATTTTACCCCCTTGGAGGTTGAATTTTGAAAAATCCTTAGTCCAAAGGATGCCTACGTCATATGAGAAATACGTGTGCAAAATTTAAAATTTCTAGCCTTAACGGTTTGGCCTGTGCGTTAATACATCAGTCAATCAGCTTTGCCTTATATATATAGATAGTTAGTAGTAAAATGAAAGTGTAAGTTAATTACGAGAATTGTGGTTCTGGATGATGTGGTTCACAACATTTTATTTTCAACAGCTCGGTCAGAACTCCATCGTTATAGGTATTGGCCATCAGGCGATGTTATTAATGTACGAATACCACTAAACACCTATACCACTTTTGTATTTAGAACATAAAAAGGCTCTTTTCGTATTTCATTGTAATTAAAAACTTGTGGTTTGTTTAAATTGCCGATTCGACCGGATAAATACCACGACCGCACAGAAAACCGGCATGAAATTACGCTTCCGTTGTGTTTCGCCGAGTGAGTGAGGTTACCGGAGGCCCAAGGGATTTTAAAGACCAGAAACGTAAGTCGCAACACCAGAGGAGTTACAAGTGTGAGTGCGAGTGTCTATAGGCGGCGGTAATCGCCTACTATCATGTGATCCGTTTGCTCGTTTCTAGGTTCATTTCATAAAAAAAATAGCTATGGTAACACTGATATTTATTATTAATTGTGGTTACGCACATGTGCTGATTAGCAAACATGGCCGACGACATGAACCTCGGTGATTAGCTGACGCAAGTTTCTGACATCATTGTTGACATGAATTTATGTCACCTGAGATTTGACGATGTCAGTCAGTTTTGAAATTTTTCATGGTAGGTATGGCGTAGATTCTTAAATTTGCTTGCTTTTGGACGCGATGGTATGCGATTACCGCCCCCCCAAATGAACACTCGTAATACCTTTCGAGGAGCTACAAGTGCGTTACCAGTCCTTAAATTCCCCAACCTCATTGGGCCTCCGATAACGCAAGCGTTATTTTACGCCAGTTTTTTCAAAGCCGTGATATTTATTCTGTCGAGCCGGCCTATTCGTTCCGAAGCACGGCTCTCCCCCGTTGAAACATACTAAATTCTAACAGATGATAGTACATTGTAGAGATATATACGAAAATCTTATTTTTACATTAAAATGCCATTATGGTTTTAAGTCAAGATAAAATATGATAAATATTCATAGTGATCTTTACGCTTCCGAGGTTAAGGTTTAGGAGGTTAAGAAAACAATTTTTCAATTACCTACGGTCCTAGGTCTCACCTTTGTAATATTTTGTTATTTTGTTAATGTTTAGAGATTTGAAATAATTTTATCTACGCGAGGTATGTATTCGCTGCGGGGTATAGCAAGGGCGAATCATAAATATGAAATTGTGTTGGTAGAAATATGAAACATCTATTACGAGATTTAAGCACTGCGCGCACTGGCAACAAAAGTGTCTCCTTCCTCCAACATTTGCATTGCGATTATCGACTTTAGGGCCCGCGAAATTGAGTCAACTTTTCAGCAAAACATGACCGCAGGTATAGGAAAACAATTATGCAACAGAGACTATTTTATTGCCAGAACGCGTATGCAACTATGCACTTATTGTTTATATTCTTATATTGTTGCACCACTAAAATAAATAATTTAACGATTACTTGGTTTAGAGCGAATTTTGCACAACTAAAGCGACCATTTTGATTATTCTATTGTAAATAATTTATTTAATCTTATATCATTTATAATTCTAAAGAGTTTAAAATACCAAACACAACAAAACTTTTCAAGATGTACAAGTCATAGAATCATGCCTATTCTTTAAGCAAACACATGATAAAAAAGTCACGCTAGTGCCGAGTGCTCTGACTTTCACTGACTGGCCCCGTAAGCCGGGTCAACTAAACTGACACCTGACCTCGACCAGGTCAGATATTTTTACTATCAACTACCGAGTACTGACAATAGCTAATCTGCTCTATTTTTGGAATACAAAAGGTTTTTTCGGAAGATTACATCGCCGGATACGACTGAAAATACAAAGTAGGATATTTTAAAATGTAGAAATACATGACATGACATGACATAAAGCCATTCGACGATACCATTCGAGGTAGACGTTAGATGGAGTTCTTTGCCAATATGTACACCATACTCCTGATAAAGTTTATGTTAGGCTGTTAGTCTCAACAGTATTACGAATAGTAGGTGACTGTGGAGGTATGTTTAGTCTGTATTATAATTAATAAAAAAATCGGTTGTCTGTAAAGTTATGTAAAGTAAAGTACTGGCGATAGTTGAACGTGACAACGTCATGTTTATAGTGCGCGCGAAACTAATTGGCCGTGCCTTAGCTAGGCGTGTTGCCGCCGCGAAGTCCGGCGCCGAACTGAGTAATAACATCAAGCGCTTCCGCCTCTCGTTCCACCGCTCACATAGCTAAGGCACAGCTAGCTGAGGTAATGGCAATGCGTCATATTAGCGAGGTAACGCTGGTAACAGGTAACGCATGAGTCATGTTTTTTCGTGAGTGCAGCCGGCTCCATCAAATAATAAGACGTTATCACGTCAAAAAAGTTAAAAAATTAACGGACGCTTCCACACCACGCCAATCTGCTCTCGTGGTAAGTTCTCGAAGAACTTGTGTTACTGGTACCAGACAACGGAAATATTATATTAAATTAAGATTTTTATTTCTTTATTCATATACCTAATACACATACCTAGTCTATGACACAGGAACACAGAAAACTTATTGTTCCTTCGGCGGGATTCGAACCCGCGACCTCGGATTTGAGCGCGTTTACCACTGAGTCACAGATGTCGTCATATATAAATACTTCTGATACAGCTAACATCGTGAAGATGTTAAGATACCACTTATCTTTATCAGGGCGCGGAGTATTAAAGTGTTTTAAAATTAATCGACCAAGACGAGAACGCGCAAAAACTTGTTAAATAAATATTTTCTTAGGTACAAATTTTAATTTACATTTGCACGAGTTTTTTTTTTAACGTATAAGTATTGTACAAAATTGCAAATTGAGATTGTTTTCTAGTAAATAAAATATTTTTATACGAATAAATTATCATAATTCGGTGTTTGAAAACAAAACTTGCCGTATCTTAATTATTGCCTTCTATTACATATGAAATTGGCGTTTTGTAAAGGAGGAACATAAAGTCGATTTTTTTTAAACATAATATATTTATTTAATCCAAGTATATACCACTGCTATCTATGCACTTTTGCCATCTCATAGGTTTTCAATTGATTCCTTTATTAACAAAACTATTCGGACAGAAATCAATAAAACTTTGAAGGCATTTTGGACTTCCCCATCGGAGTTGAATATTTTCCCTTGCAAGAAGTTATCCAAATTTAGAAAAAAATGGTAATTTGTGGGAGCAAGGTCCGGGGAGTACGGTGGATGTCTTGGGCATTCAATTGAAGCTCCTTTAATTTGGTAGCCGTCTGTTGTGCAGTGTGTGGTCAAGCGTTGTCCTGAAGCAGCAGTGGCCTAAAGCGAATGACCAACCCCGGTTGTTCAGCAGCTAGCTTTTCCATCATGATTTGCAGTTGCTAGCAATAGACATCTGCCGTAATCGTCTGGCCAGATTTAAGAAAGCTGTAGTGAACGACACCGGCACTAGTCCACCAAACGCTCACAAGTAACTTTTTTTGAGTCAATTTTCATTTGGCATTGGCTGGTTCGCCAGGGTTCAGCCATTGCGATGAGCGTTTCCGATTATCGTACAGGATCCACTTTTCATCACAGGGAATGATTCGATTTTCCTTCGATTCGAAAATCCCTTCATTATTGTGCCGGTTGAGTAATGTAACGCAGCAGTCGAAGCGAGTTTGTCGGTTTGCTGCACTCAATTCATAAGGTAGCAAGCTACTTCATGAATTAAGCTTTTTCCTTTCAAGCTTTTTTACCTTCCCAATTTGCTTCAAGTGGATTAAAACAGTTTTATCACTAACCGCAACCTGCAGCTAACTCGGACGTGGCTTGCGATGGACCCGCTTCCACAATAGCCTTCAATTCTTTATCAACTTTGGTCTCCGGCCGCCCACGGGGCGTTGTTCTGCAGGTCGAAATTTCTAGAACGAAAACGTTGGAACCAAAAACGCACTGTGTTTTCTTTTGCGACACCGCTACCATACACATCATTAATCCTTCGAGCCGTTTCTGCAGCACTGGTGCCACGGTGGAATTCGTTCTCGAAAATAATACGATATTACAAGTTTTCCATTTTGTAAACAGAGTGACGAAAAGAAAAAACCAGAAGAGGAAAAACAAATGAATTACGGTTTTACGAAACCCATATGCATGTGTAAATAGCGTTATAAATTTAAAATTAGAATTCATAACCAAAGAAGATATATTTGAGATCAAAGTGGCCAGTACGACAATACGCCAATTTCAAATTTAAGGACCAAATATTTAGTATTAAAGAAGTAATAAAATATAATATTTACATTAAGTATTTATATCTAAGGCTATTTTTTTTTATTTTAATTTTATGTTAGGATATTGAAAGAAATACTTTAAAATGTTACAAAACACATACAAATAATTATACTTAATTATTATTTTTAAATTATTTTATTATCTTAAATACTCGTCGTAAAGTATCAAGTTTTTAAATAATTTTGATTGCGGTTTTCGGAACACATTTTATTTTTTTTAGGGTTCCGTTATACATAAGGAACCATTATAGTTTCGCTCGGTCAGTCCGTCTGTCTGCCTGGCTGTATGTCCGTCTGTCCGCGCTTCTCGCTTGAGATAAAATTTGGTATAGTTATAGACTGTGTAAATAGATCTCAGTTTTGGCACCATAAAATAATAATAATTTTATATTTTAGGGGGGGCGGCTCTCGTTACATGTGAAGTGAAGATGTTACTTTTTCATTTTACCCCATCGTGTAGGGTATCGCGGAATAGGATTTGATACATGACTTTTTTACAAAGTCAACTATTATCGAGTGATCGGCCTCCAAAATGGTTTATAAGTTGGTATGGTAGGTTCATTTAATCATATTATTATTATTTTATGTAGGTATCATAAAATTTATAATATGTATTGGTATATATTTATTGGTTTGTTGTCTATAATGTAAATTAGGTAGGTAATAGGTATAATCATTATTTGTAAGTAATTTCTCTTTTCCAATCTGTTATTATTCTTTGCTGTACTACCTGTGTCCTTGTTATTTTATTTTTCCTAAACTTTGTCGAAGGTCTGCTGGCAGAGATCACTCTGCATAGATGGAGATGGAGATGGAGATGGAGCACGCCTTTGCACCATCTCTTTTGTATATTTTGTAGTATTTTGTTTTATTTTGTTATGTACATAACGAACAAATAAATAAAATAAAGTATATATGTTTATTCCACTGTGGCAACTAAACTACGAAGGTGTCAATAGATTCGTAATAATAGCCCGGGTATCATAAGCGATATAGTTTACGTAGTCGGGTTAAAATCTGTACAAAAAAAACATAGTTATTAATTGCGAGAATTGGCCCCTGAAGTAAAGTTTTTTTGACGTGATAACGATGGACGACGATTATAAATCGATGGAGCCGGCTGCACGCACGAAAAAACATGACTCATGCGTTACCTGTTACCCGTTATCGTTACCAAGTACCGTTACCAAGTACCAGCGTTAGCTCGCATTGCCTTTACCTTATTATTATTATTGTTGTTGTTGTTGTTGTTGTTGTTGTTGACGTTGTCACTTTCAACTATCGTCAGTAAACCGAATTTACAGACAACCGGTATTTGTTTTTATTTAAATATAATAGCGTCGGCTTAAAACTATTTGCCAGTGTCAAGTTAAAAAGGCGGGAAATAGAATTTTCGTTTCAATTTTCAACACCGTATTCCTAAATCGTCAAGTCTAAAGTCTAAGCAAAGTCCAAATAGATAGTCAGTGCAGTCAATGAATCAAGTCAGTCGATTCAGTAAAGTGGTAGAAGCTTTACTGAAAGTTTCTAGGAAGTTTTGGAGGGAATACAAAACAGCACATTTTTTGAAGTTGTACCATTTGCCCACACTTGTGCACGATAACGAATATTTAATGGTTAATATTCTACAATAATTACACATTAAGAACCGAAATAACACAAATTTATGAAAGAAATACAAAATCCACAACGTCACCCATTGAATTCCCCGGCAAAACTCCTGAAGTAAAGTTATAGCTATGAACTGAGTGAATATCCTACTACTATTATAAATGTGAAAGTTTGTGAGGATGGATGGAGTGATGGATGTTTGATACTCATTCACGCAAATACTACTGAACTCATTTCGATGAAATTTGGTATGATATTTGGCTCTGGATTAAAACTAGTACTAAATCTTGTTAATTAAATATTATATAAACTCGGGCCTTTTCATCCGTTATTGGATGATTAATGCAGTATTCTCCGAGCGAAGTAACCACTCTTGAAATACCTGGGACAGTCGGTTTTTTAAATGTCGTATGCTTGCCCAAGCACATACGGCATTTTCCAACACAGTCAGCCTAGTCCAGAGGAATGACTGGTCAATACGTCTGGGGCCAATCATGTGCGGGTCACGTCACGATGTTTTCCTTCACCGTTGGAGCGTTCGTATAATGTACTTGAGATCTGAAAAAGTCTCATTGGTACACGCCACAACCTAGGAATCGAACCTGCACTCTCTCGAGTGCGAATCAAACGGTCTATGGAGCTCTTCACATATAAAATAGATAGATAGATGTAATAGTTATGAATATTCAACCAAAATTTCTTCCTAGGTCTAGCTTTTTTTCGTTGAATAAACAGAAATATCCTTTTTTGCGAAAGGACTAAGATTACAAGAGTTCTTAAGGTAGGGTTGCCATTGTTGGCATGGTAGTAGTTGAAGCTCGGGAAACACATAGGCTACTTTTTGCCCCGATAAAGTGCAGTGTTCTCGTTTTAGTATTATATCGAGTTTCGTCAAATATCATGCAGGATAATTTTAAAATTCTCGGTATAGTTTTTGCAGCAAATTCTGAGATTCGCGTCGATCTATCGCTAATTCCTTATTTGGACAAAAACTTGATTTCGTCGAACCTGCTATGCCACTCCCGACGGTCGTTAACACAAAGGTGATCAAGAAATGATAGTAAGAATTTGCATTTACGAAGTATACCTATTAGATATTACAGTTGAACTTTATTATCGGTGTTAATCAAATTTTACAATCGTCGTCGTTTTACAATCTTTGACTCGAATCGAATAATTTATCGCGTCAACATTAGCTTATTGATGTAAAACATCCAGTCTCAGACGGTCGTCTGGCAAGTGGCAGGTCAACGTCAGCATCCGACCACAACAAATTATTTCCGCAAAATTCGATATCGGGTTCGGGTTTTCATCACAATTCACAACACAATGTAGAGAACATTGATACTCTATTACGATTATTCAACTTAAAACAAACTCCACTTCAGTTAGAATTAAGTCAAGTACAGTTTTATGTATCGCATAATCCAGCAAGTGGCGACGTAATAGGATGCAGGAAGTTAGCCAACTGTGTGTAATGTGGAGTTCGACCGAGCGAAAGGCGATTATCCGCAAAGTTGCAGCTTTTTAAACGACAAATTCAAGCAATTTCTAGTCAGAGTCGTTAGCCAAGTTGCGATCGCTAATTACGACGACGAAGTTCGAAAACAAAAATTTATAAGATTTGACAAAAGCACCGCTAAGTAATATATGTTATGTTAAGTAACAATTTCTAATAAGATTTGAATTCACTCTCTTAATTTTTTGACCACCGACAAAAAAGGAGTTGGCATCGTAGCTCCTAAACGAAAGGTCCTATTTAGATGCATTCTTAGTTCGAGAGTGTTCTTAGCTATAATTCATCATAATCAGCTCACTGACTGCCTGACAATACCTATAAAATAATTCTTCACACCGCGGTCCCTCGACTCAGCGACCCACATATAATATTAAAAAAAGATCCTATATAAAATATTGTAAGTCTTAAATATAAATATGTTTATTTACTTTTTATAGTGTTTTGTGTCGGGGGTTGTACTTAAAATATTTTATAAGACATATTCCAATAAATAATATCGTCCATGTCGAAAATTTGTGTACGGACATTTTTAAAGATTCCACAATTGTTCGTTCAGGTTTTTTCCCAGGTTCCATTGTTAATTCCAGATAAACGCACAACCCTACATAGAGTCCGGTGAACTAATATTGAATGAACTATCTAAACAGTTGTATTGTTCCAAGCTATGTCTTCGTGTACTACTAATCGCTCTCTGCACTTCTGTAAAACGAGTATTGCACATGAGATAAGCGTATTTTCTTACTCTATAACAAATAACAATAATCCCACAACTATTGTAAATGCGGAAATGCGCTTGTTATAAGTTCCTTCAAGAATTGTCATCATACATGTTAATAGGTGAAGCAAAAACTTTCAGTACATTTTTAAGAGAACTGTGCGAACGGCGGAGTATGAAATTTGGCCCAGTTAAATTTTATGTGGAGGAAGGTTTCCAGAAAGCTAATTTTTAAATAAATCTTAGAAATACATAAAAATAACAACAACACACACTCCCCACTCACATGCGTTATATATACGCACTAGAACAGTAAGTGTTTATTTCACACAATTGTCAATCTTTCTTTCACATTTCACAGATTGGAAAAGAATAGAAAAGTACAAACTTAAAAATTAAAATATAGAAGGGATTTCTTGTCGCGCGTACCTCACGGCATCATCATAACAGAGTGCCCATCATTCACCATATCATTATGATATTATTATGTTACAATAGAATTATAGTATCTTTTCTATTTTTTTGTGACTTATAATAAAATATAATCGAGATTATGAACATACTTTGTACACATTATGTACTGTTTGTATATTTTGCTGTTACACATTACACGGAATACAAACATGTAGAGTTCAACACACTACAGGCAATTTAAAAAGCGTCACCTCCCACCGAAACGCGACAGTACGCGACGTGGCGCTGCATTTTTAAAATAGTGATTCGAAATTGAACTTTATTCAGTTTACGAGAAGATACATTCATTGCAAGCGCGGCAACGGTACACCCACACCACGGTCTTCTTGTACAACACAAATACAAATATAAAGTTTAATTTTGAATCGCAATCTTAAAAATCTTATTTCGCTGTGAGCTGACCATAACTACACAATTGTCTGCAGAATATTGAGCTCTACATGTGTAAAGTAAAGTATATAAACAGTTCCTACATGGTATTATGTACAAAGTGTAAACTGACGCTTAGCGATGTCAGCTAAAACATTATGTACATACACTCTACCTTTGTAGATGTAGGATGTAGGTCAGTACGTACAGAGGAGAATTTATCTAATACAAGATATTCCTGTAGAGCAGACTTAGTAAATGCAGAGTCTATTTGTAATTTCTTACAAGAAAAAATGTATAAAATATTGTGGTTATTACATGATGTATTTTTGAAACACAATTCCTTTTTCCAGCAAACTTATTATCCAAAAGTGTTAACAATTCAAAGAAATAAATAAACACTTGAAAACGTGATTATATTTGAGAATCCAGCAAAGTTGCGTAAAACATGTGCAAGTGTTTCATCGGCCATGGCGTAACTTGAATGGTTATATAAAATCGATCTACTAGATCGTTACGTTGACCTATAGATCATGTTTCGTTAACATCGTTCCAATATATAGTGATCGCGTGGTAGAGATTTTTTTGTGTCACAATAAAATTTGGAATATAATTAATCTTGCGAACAATAAATAAGTTGGCGACTGCACATGAGCATATTGTATTACTTAATTTGGCAGCGAATTAATATGTTGGCGACTAAATTACTAAACTGGAGAAAGCACTCCAGTGACATAAATACAAAAATCGGCAGATAAAAAATGGCGAATTTTACTCCAAATAGGCACCGAAATTTATAAGGTGGCGACTTAATTTCCGAGTTGGTGACTATTACACGATGTAAGCAGCTATAAAACCAGATTGGGTTGATAAATTGATGGCGTTTCTGGGAGTGCAGAATAATATGAAAATTAAATCCATTTTGAAATTCCAAAATAGCGTGCATTTTTTTCATTAAAATGAATATGGGTGTCCTTTTCCAGGTTTCTGATTATAAAATTGTTGTTTTTCCTATTTCCAAAATGTTGGAAAGTTCAGCAATTTCAAATTTCTTTTTCTCGCATCATGAAGAAAATATGTGGTTGCGAGGTTACTAACGGGCAGGAAATTTTCAGTAGGATGCACCGTTTCCGAAATAGAAGAATTTTACAGAAATTAAAATATATCTGCCATTTTGAAATTTAAAATAAATGTTTTTTTTTTGTAATTAACATCCTCTAAACCTATAAAAGGACACCTAAATTAATTTTATTAAAAATGAATGTCCGGTATCTTTGACATTCAAAATGGATATAATTTTTTTATGCAACACCCCTAAAAACCTCGAGGACCGTATAAATTTTACAGAAAAATTAATATTCGCCATTTTGAAATTTCAAAATGAATATTTTTTTATAATCAGTGACCCCAGAAAGCTACAGAAGGACACCCATATTAATTTTTATAAAATGAAGTATGTCCGCCATCTTGGAATTTCAAACTAAATGTCATTCATTTTCGTAAATAGTACCCCCAATAATCTGGTAAACGACACCCCCCCCCCCCCCCGAAACCAAGAAAAATTAAAAATAGGAATCTTGTATGCTCCTTTACGTTTTTCTTATGTGCTCTCGTTTTGCTGCTTATTATGTTTTTTGTATTACCTACATCAGGGAAAATATATATGCCTTTGAGAGTACATTTAATTAAGTTACATTTAATTAAATTAAATGTGTACTCTCCAAGTGTCACCAAGATGGTTATTTGTTCGCTAAAATAATATCTGTCTGCTAGTTTAGAATATTCAGTGAAAAAAACTGGTATTAATTAGTCACCAGATTTGAAATTTTTATATTCTTATATTATTTCGCCAACTTGGTAATTTAGTATTTAATATTCGGTTTTTGCACACCTACAGTTTGATTGTTTTGTCGCAAGTTTAAATACATGCCATACAATTTTAGGTCAAGTTTTTGCTTAAATATTCATTTTAACATTTAAACAAAACACGATCAAGGTATTATTATGTAGAATTTATTTTTGCATAAAGATGTTACAAACAGTTTATTGTTTTTATGTTTTAAATAATTGCATTTAAATAATAATACCTGGATCGTGTTTTGTTTAAAATTGTTTTCTGAGCAAAATCTTGTCCTAAAATCTCTCATATAATTACGTTACAATGTTTTCCTTCCAAAATAAAGTTTATTTTTTTAATATTTTTTGTTAAAATTATTAAAGTGTTGTGGTAATATTGCTCATTAAAATGAGAATGTTTTATAGTGTGATAAGTAAGTGAGTCAATTTTGTAAGAGTGCAAACTTTACGAGAAATAAAATGTTTAATGAATCGTACAAAATGACTTTTGCAAAATTTTAAATAATAATATGCAACATGAGTTTTTGCCGGGGAGTTCAATGGGTGACGTTGAGAATTTTGTATTTCTTTCATAAATTTGTGTTATTTCGGTTCTTAATGTGTAATATTGGTAGAATATTAACAATTAAATATTTGTTATCGTGCAAAAAAGTGGGCAAGTGGTACAACTTCAAAAAACGTGCTATCCCTCCTCCCTCCAAAACTCCCTAGCAACTTTCAGTAAAGCTTCTACCAGTTTACTGAATCGACTGACATGACTCATAGACTGTACTGACTATATATTTGGACGACTAGACTTTAGACTTGACGATTTAGGAATACGGTGTTGAAAATTGAAACAAAAATTCTATTTCCCTCCTTTTTAACTTGACACTGGCAAATGGTTTAAGCCGACGACGATATATTTAAATTTAAAAAAAAAATGCAACATTAATTTTATCTCGTCATCATCTTGTTGCATAACACTCGTGATGTCTTCCTAGTTATCTTGTAGTTTATATTAGACTAGCGACCCACCCCAGCTTCGCACGGGTGCAATGTATTTATACACCTTCCTCTTGAATCAATCTATCTATTGCTGGAAAAAAAAATACGTAGAGTAGTTTAAAAGACCTAAGCGAACAGGAAAGGAAGCGACTTTATTTTATATGTAAAGATTTCACAATTTAAATTATCTAAAACGCTGAACATGCTAAACAGTGTATCAGTTTTTGTGTGTTTACATACAGCAACAAACTCTATATTTGACTCTACCATCGTGTGTAACTCAGCAAAATTTCGTAACTTCTGCTGCTACATGTCGTTATATCAGCAGTGCAAAATACTTTGCTTCAGAGTTGCAAAAAATACTAAACGTATACATTAGAGTACGAAAATATTTAAGGTTCTCGCCATTGTTTGCCAGTGAGTGACCTTGTTTGTAATCGATAACATTAATATTTATTGACCTCTACGATTCAAAACATATTTTCGTTAAATATTAATACTAACTGCCAAACAATAAGCAATCATTTAATAAACAAACGACTCCATGAACATTACAATATATTGTCACAGACAGTGGGTACTGCATAGACACAATAAATTATAGTTTAAAAAAACTAAAAAACACGCTTTTATAGAAAATCTAACTAAAAAATAAAAAAATGTCTATTATTGAAAAAAGGGTAGGGTGCATAGTGTCAATAGTTATAAACATTTTATTGGCAGATATGAGAAGTACTTCACTTTGATAATATTTTAAAAATCACTTTAAACGAAATCTGACCGTTTGAAGTGGATCAAAATCAAATCCACTGGAGTCGGTTACATACAAACAAACGTACAGGTTAATACACCCCACGCTTTTTTACAATAATAAACATTTATTTTTCATTTACACTATTCTTAATCCAAATTTATTAAATTTTATTTTTTAGTTAGATTTTCTATAAAAGCGTGTTTTTTTAGTTTTTTTAAAGTATAATTTATTTTTTGCTTTTTAGTACGATTTGCTATCTATTAACCGGGGGACCGAACAGTAAGCCTGGAACTGCACGCACGCGTAGTTCGCGCCCTACATATAGTTCTATCTCTCTTACTCTCATGCAAAGGATGCGGAAAGAAATTGATGAATCCTGGCGATTTTAATCAGGATAATCAGATATTTTAATCGAATGATTGCATTGTCATCGGTCTTTGACAGGTGTGCAAAGTTTGAATTAAATCTGATCGTTCAAAGTAGGACAAAATCCGAGCCCAAAGGAGTCGGTTACAAACATACAGGTGAAACTAATAACAGCGTTATAAAAAAATCGCAGTACTACATATTTGTTTTTCCTCTAATCTTCAAACTTTAATCTAGTTGCATATGATGGTCTCATTTGAACTGTTTTTTTTTCCAAAATAATAAAATAGAGCTTGCATGAAAAGTTTTATATGAAATAAATACTGCAATAACTTTCCTTGAGCCCGTATCAAAGGCCGTAACATAGAGCTTAGGAATAATGATTTTGTATACTAGTTGTTGGACTTACCTCTAGCCCAGCCGGTGAGCACGTTGCCGAGGTAGGCCACCTTGTAGACGGGATCGGGCTCGCTGATGCGCACGCTGTTGGTGCGGCGCAGCAGCCGGCCCAGGCCGCGCGACAGCCGCCCGATGGCCCGGGCCGTGAAGTCCTTCCCAGAGGGAGCATCGGCCAAGCAGACCTCAGCAGGGAGGATAGACTTCGTCTGCTCCGTCTCCCGCAGAGCGATAAGCTTCGGCATCGTCAGGGACTTCTTCCGATCCAGAGTAAGCGTCTTCGCCTGGTTCACACTGTACACATTGCAATTCTTCTTGTAATGCTGGGTCTCTTTGGTCTCCTCGCGGTCAGTCTTGTTGTCCTCCACGCATTTGCCGTTGAGATTCTCACTCATGGAGTTGTTGTTGATGCTGTCTGTTTGCTCGTTGTAGCGGTAGTCCCCGCTGGAGCGCCGGCGCAGCAGCGAGGGGTTCCGCAGCAGGATGCTCGTTTCGCTGGAGCTCCTATTTTTTAAAATATGTATTTTCTTGACGCGGGAGACCGCGCTGTCTATAACGTCGGCGCTCACGGTTCTCTCGGTCTTTCCCTCCTCGTCCAGGAAGCGAACCCGCAGCCCGTTGGGCTTGCAGTCGCCGAACGTTCTCTCCGCGTCCTGAAACCTCTCGGGTTGGTTCTTTCCCCCGTCGAAGCAGCGCTCGCTCTCACTCAGGGAGCCCCGAGCCATTTTACCTTGTGAACGCACTCACTCCAAAGCTATATTACATTATGGGCTAAGTTGTAGAGTAGCACAATCACTAAAGAGAAATTCGTCTTAATGAAACTCGGTGGCACTAAACCAGTTGCCCGTGAGTTCACAACACACACAGTACTACACGACCATTAAAGAGCGACACCGGTTTGGAATGCAGCCTTTCGGACCCGACGCGGGCGATTTTCGGTTCGCTTGCGATATTGTAACGTGTGCCAATTCAGAATCCGATGGAACACTAGAATGTTAACATTACGGGCAGGTGATTATTACACAAGTCGCGGTTTCGAAATCTCGCGGAGTGGCGGCATGCGTGCGTCTCTCGCGGCGCGCGGCGGTGGAATGTGTCGCGGCCGGCGCGCTGCGCCCGCGCAGCGGTCACTTGATCCCAACTTGATTGTGATGATTCAAGACTGTGGTGCGGTGCTAATCCTGCGGCGACAACCTGCAAGGTAACGCAGTATATCACCACGGCGAACATTGTTGTGACCAAACAGTGACTAAGTAGAGTTTGATAACCACCGAGATTATTGCCTAACTATATACAAAACGCACCTGTATGCAATGTACATTGTACGTACTACATAATATTACGTATTACTAAGCTGATGTAACTAGATAGAGTTGACATAACTACATAAGTGTATGGAATATTTGTGTCATCGACACACAAAGTTGTTTTGATAGAATTTATTATCGTTTCAGATGTTGCTCTACTTATTTTCAAAATCCATTAAACAAAGAGAATGTTTCAAGTATCATGTACATATGCATAAATAAGATTGATGGTAGAATAAGGGGATATATATGTATGTAGGTACGAACATTTTTTGGTACAGTCATAATAATTTTTATAGGCTAAAATGCCTGTCACAAAGTACTATTCCACTGGCCTTGACACTGCAACATCTTAATCTGTGGTATGTAATGTGGAGAAATGAGCTCTTAATGACTTGATTTTAAGTATTTATTGTATTTGAATGGCTCTTACAACATTATAATTCTAAATACAACAAAATAATATTAAAATAATGTTGAAAAAATTCCTATTAATTAAATTATTGTGTTTACCTTTGTGCCAAGACTCTTTGTTTAAATTTCGATGTTTTTATAAAAACTATTAAAGTCGCTATTCTGAAGTGTACGCATTTTTTATTTAAATTTTTATACAGCTTGATTAAATTCACCGTTTAACTATTGTATTGTACACATGTTGTGTGTTGTGTGTAAACTAATATCAGTTTGAACGTAAAATCAGGTAAATTGTGCTCGTTAGTCTTTTACCCTAGACAAAACTATCTCGTTTTGTTTAACAATATTATCTTAGATAACACGAAAGGGTCAAGTGGTCTATCGCTGAAATCATTTTCAACAGTCTCTTTATTCAGAAAAACCACTTCCAATTTAAAAACGCTCCACCAGTGTTTATCTTTTAAAAGGAAAATTTAAAGAATCATTTTTTAATCACCTACCATAATTTTATAGCGTACACACATACTAAGGCGGGTCAATAAGTCCGTGACTTTTTGAATTTCTAACCTCCTTACTGAAAAAGCAACACTACTCCTGTTAACAGGCATCTATCAGTTGACTCCTATCAAAATTTGAACTTGCTGTGTCAGTTAGTTTGTGTTTTACAGCTATCTTTATCAGACTATCCAGTAACTTAAGGAAACATTGGAAAAAAGTGAATTTCGTGTGCTTATTAAGCATTATTTTTTGCGAAAAAAAACCATTACCGAGACCAAGGCTAAGCTTGATAAATACTATGGGGACTCTGCACCATCGATTTCAATGGTAAAAAAGTGGTTACTGAATTTCGTTGTGGCCGTACAAGCACTGAAGATGCCGAACGTCCTGGACGCCCAGTTGAGGTCTCTACACCCGAAACAATCGAAAAAATTCACGATATGGTGTTGGCCGACCGAAGATTAAAAGTGCAAGAGATTGTGGAAGCCATAGGCATCTCGCATGACTCAGTGGTTTCAATTTTGAATGATCACTTGGGCATGAGAAAGCTTTCCGCAAGATGGGTGCCGCGTTTGCTCACAGTCGACCACAAACGCAATCGTGTAACAACTTCACAGGAAGGTTTGGCGTTGTTTCATCACAATATGGAGGAGTTTTTTAACCGTGGACGAAACATGGATCCATCACAACACACCAGAGACCAAACAACAGTCAAAACAGTGTGTTTCTAAGGGTGAATCGGCGCCAAAGAAGGCCAAGGTGGGTTTGTCAGCCAATAAAGTTATGGCGACTGTTTTTTGGGATGCACGTGGGATAATCCACATTGACTATCTTCAAAAGGGAAGAACAATTAATGGGGAATATTATGCCAACTTATTGGACCGCTTCAATGAGGATTTGAAAACAAAACCGACCTCATTTGGCCAAGAAAAAAGTTATTTTTCACCAAGACAATGCAAGGGTGCACACATGTGCAGTTGCCATGGCAAAAATCCATGAATTGGGCTATGAATTGCTCCCACATCCACCCTATTCTCAAGATTTGGCTCCGAGTGACTACTTCTTGTTCCCAAACCTGAAAAAATGGCTCGGTGGAAAAAGATTTGACTCCAATGATGAAGTCATCTCGCAAACAAAGGCCTATTTTGAGAACCTCGACATATCATATTTTTTGGAAGGGATAAAAAAATTGGAGAAGCGTTGGACAAAGTGTATAGAGCTCAAGGGGGACTACGTTGAAAAATAAAATGATTTATTTATCAAAAAATCTGTGTTTTATTCCAAAAGTCACGGACTTATTGACCCGCCCTCGTAGTTTAAGATATCAGTCATATTATTGCGATGCCTATAGTTGGCAGGAAACCTATATTCAGAGGAACAATAAGGCTGATGGAACATTGGGAACGGAAGGACGTATCGTTCGAAGGTTCCAGATTCCAGTAGACAGAAGAAACTGGACAGCGGACAGGTATAGACAGCGGTTGTAGACAGTAGACACGTCATACAATAGCGCCCGTAACACGTACAGTTCTGACCGCGGCAAATAGCACGCGCCGTTTCAACCCGCGCTCCGAACCGAACGTGTAAATGCGCGGGACCGACACTTCAATCTGGCATAGTCCATGACAGCGCATTTTCTACAGTTGAAACTGCGCGCTATAACGTATTAGATGCCAGCAGTCCAAACCGTGACTCATTTCTACGTCATAATAAGCTACGACAGTTTGATCCGCAAACCAAAACGAACATATTCCTACGCGGTTTGGATCGCAGTCCGATCCGCGGTCCGAACTTTACGAGTGCACGACGCTAATGTGGTGATCCACACGTCACATCCCACAGGACAAGAAAAGAATTGTTTGGACTACACACATATTAAAGAAAAGAGTAGGATGACTATCCTTTGAAAAAATTGACCAGCACGACCGAAGTGATAACAATGGTCTTATGGAAGACCAGCGTTTTCCCGAGTGAGTAGTCAATGATAGTATCGCGTGCCGAAATTGTAACTTCTTGTGTTTCTGTATCACTAGAGAAGTTGCAGGTGTCTTGAGCTTTCGTAAATCGTTGATCACATGACGCGTCCATGGTCCATGACCATGACCGTGTTATGTTCGAAGTGACAACAAGAGACAATAGCGTGTTTTAGCACACATCCACTGTGTGAAATTGGTTAAAAAGCGACAATTTACACGATCACACCTCAGTATAATAAAAATTCTCGACGTGTGTCTTTTGTTGTTATATTATATATTGTTGTAAAATACAATTATAATACCAATGCTAAGGCGGTTATGTATACTTGCTTACCAGTAAAATACAAAAAAATATTTACAAGACTGTTTATAATTCTCCCAATACTTTAAACGGGAGGCTCAAGAGGAGAGGCGGTAATACTGTCTCGTACGTGGAATCGCGTGACATTGTATTAGAAATAAGCACCTTCTGGTTTCCGCTTAGTGACCACCGAGTTCGATGATGTTTGGATTATTCTAGAAACCTCTTTAGCTTATAAAAGTATTACCTACTAGCCTACTACTTCTTTACATGAGAATATTACGTTAGATGCTTTTTAGGATTGATACTGATAACATAACATGGCGAAGAGGCAGCTTTCAGCTTTTTCAGAGCTGGCGAAGCTACATCAATACATACGTAAAATGTCGACAGTTCCTGCTCGACCAGTTTCTAAACATTGTCCTTTGAAATAGAATGCCTCAAAATATTTAAATATAAAGGAATGACCGCAACAACTGCAGACGTGATTTTCATCTTATCGATCGGCATCTTGTTACAAAACTATAGCGCAGTAAATAAATCTAAAAAAATCTAAATTGACAAATGACGCATAAGCCATGTTCACATTAACAAAACACGTGATTTATTGACATTAAACGAGACTGACTTTTTAACGAGAAAAGTCTACAGGTTAGATGTATTATATACCGGGCCTTATTCCAACTGCTTGGATAAGAATTCAAAGGGTCTGCTAGTCGGGGTCTGAAAACCCACTAAGCTTAGATTCTGGTGTAGCTACGCCCCTGCTTGATACTGTTATATTGTAATACAGAACATTTCTCGTGCTACTATCCATAACATTTGTTTATACTGACAGAATATTGTGTTGCACATTGTTGTTGCCTTTAAAGTTATTGCCCACTTCGCAACTCATCGTTAAGTGGTATGAAACCTTTGTTCGTGGAACAAGGGATATCCTCAATTAGGAGCTGCCGCGAATCAAACCCAGCGCATGCATTATGTATGTGATATGTATGACGTGCAGGGCGGCGATCCAACAATGTACACAATATTATGAGTATACTAGTGGTCCAAATTCTAGTATACTATACTGCAGTCGCAGTTATTATCAGTTGAAATTAATAATCTACTTTCAAGTCCATAATTAAATTTTTGAATGCATGAATAAGAATCTGTCTTTTATTGATTTCCTATGTTTACGCGAACATTGTTCATTGTTTTAAACACTTACGGATTGTGTCGCTGTGCACTTTTGTTTTTCCCGACGTTTCGGCTACTTCCTAGCGGCCGTGGCAACGGCAAGACTGTGGTGGCAATTTTCCTATTTGTTGAAGTTGTTCAAATTACCCGAAGATTCTTCAATTATTATTTGTGTTCCGATCCACGCAAAACATACTAACAGTATCTCGAAGCCGCGGTGATTTTGAATATGATTTTATTTTATTTATTATTGGATCCCAACTAGATAGAACTGTCTTGTAGTTATTGGAAATTGAACCCCGTTATTCAGACGATTAAAAATTCTTCACATCACATACTTTGTGCTATCTCAAAATAATATTTACAACCCTGATCCATGATATTATTTTATTAATTTGGCGTGGTATTCATTTATTATTAGCTGTTGCTAATAATGTGTAAATAGTTTTGGTGGAAAAGCTACGGAACCCATTTTGGGAATCCCTGCTGTAAACACGTAGTTATAGTTTACAGGACAATGTAGTACCAGTAGTATACGCGCTGATGATATTACTTAAGCTAGTGCTTGTTCTTAATAGTATTAACTAACTACCACAGTCCACAACAGGGGCGACTCTCTCTACAAATGACAGCTCGAGCATCGGCGAATGTCAGCCATGTTGACGTAAGCCTAAGGTTGACACCGAAATAATATTAAACATCGCGTCAGATAAATCTGTCATAAATATTATGAAATTATATTGTAAATTATGTCAAAGCACGAAACGGCCAGTTCCGTGAACGAAGGTCCCGCAGGCTTAGCAAGCACACCCTAGAAACAGCGAAGAATCGACAAATAGACAGATTGAAGAAACATTAATACCGTTCGGAGCGAAATAGTTCTTATTGTAAGGCAGCAAGGTCGATGAATCATCGTTATGAGAAACAACATTTCTTTTCTTCCCGAGCATGAGCTCACAAGATGGCTTCTTTTGATAGCTAAAGTAGAAACGTTTTCTTATTTCAATGTCAAATAGTCTTACATTAATGTCAACTACTCCACATCACGGCGGTCCAAGAAAAATAGTTTATTTACGTTCAGTCATTTACTTGAAAATTTGATCATTTTTGACAGAAGATTTCCCGGCAGCCATTTTAAAAATAGGGCTATTTAGAAATATTTACTTCTATTGACGACCTTGTTACGATGGATTAAAAACTATTTTCTATTTCATCTTTAAAATTATTTCTTCGGTCTCAAAAACACTCACGCTGCGAGCTGTCAATCGTGTAAGTGTATCGAATGACGGTTCTTTGCGTTAGTAATATAATATATTCTTTGCTACAACCTAATTCGTGTCCCTCACATAATCAGTAGTGCACACACGCTGATGATGTTACTGAATTAATCAGCGCTGCGCCTGTCGAAATATTGACATGGCGTAATGAAATGCCCCTCGGCGTTTGGGGCCCGCTCGGAGACCGCCCGGAGGCAATGTGTGCCTCACCGCCCACGTACGCAAGATTTTCACTGAGTTTTGTCGATAGCTTTAGTGAATAGACAGGACGAGAGAATTTGTTTGAGAGTAATAGAATATTGTGGCAAACAAAAAATTAACTCACCGCTAGTTAGGTTAATTGTAAGTAACTTTTAGGTAGCGACTAGCGATCACTAACTAGTCTAACTCTAGTCTCTAGGTCAGGATTTCCTCGGTGTATTATAAAATATTGTTTTTATCAGGATACTCGTATTGTTTGGGCGGGTACCGACCGCGACTTCAAAATTATGAAGATTGAGTAAGTTGACAAATAGTTAAAATTTTAGCCGAATTAAAATGGTCTTTGTGAATTTTTACTATGGAAGTCGGCTTTAATTTTTTGTTTAAAATAATTACTCTGTGGCATTATGCTTTTGACTTTAGCACGAACAGAGGTCTCGCGACCGGCACCTGTTTGTACGCATACAAAGCCGGCAGGAAGCAGTAAGGAAATAGCTTCGGTCGTGTAGAGTGTCGCGGCCCGCGGGCTACCGCAAGCTGGGGCAGTTCAATGTCACTGTGGGTGTGCTCCTCTGAGTTCATCATTAAGGCCACGAGCAGCATATTATATAGTATAGTAGAAAATATATACTCATAGAACGATCCAACCTGATCCAAATTTGATCATTTTGACGTCCCTTTCAACGGCACACAGTTTTTCCACATAATCTTGGATACATTTGCTGTCGAAGTCGCAGCACGACAGCTGACTATGTAGCTGTGTATGTGTTCCCCTTTTGTAATCTAGGCTAGCAGCAACTGCACTAGGTAAACAATCGGGAACGGCCTTGAATCGTTAGGGTTCCGTACCCAAAGGGTATAAACGCAACCCTATTAATGACACTTCGCTGTCTGTCAGTCTGTCCGTCCGTCTGTCACTAGGCTCTTTATCCTTAAATGAGATAGCCAGACAGTTGACATTCTTACTGTTGCCACTATAACACCTACAAACTGTAATACCTACTTATTTCTTACCTTTCGGTCAGATTGCACTACTACAAGCATAGGACGTGTGCAAAAATCTCCCATCTCTCCCAGATACATGGGAATAAGTTTCGTGTTGAGTTTTTATGTCATGTGTTGTTGGTTGTCACGACGACAAATAATATTTTTTTAACATTATATTTGTGTCCAATGAATGTTTAAATTTTATAATATAAGAATATTAAATACATATATCAAACAAAAAAGTGATTATGTATTGTACTGTGTGTATGAAAAATAAAAGAATAAATAAAAATATATCTTATTCTACGTATCAAATATTGTATATACATATATACTTTCTCTAGGAGATGTGTTGCTTTATTAAAATAGCGTCCATGACCTAATGAATAACCGTATACTGCCGCTAGACTTAGTTTAATTCACGCCCATCTTCTGTGTCAACCCTGACAAAATTTGAATCGTTCTATGAAAGGTGTTTCTCTGTAAGAGAACGTAAGTATTTTTACTCTGTGCTGACATGATCGAGTGTGTTCTTAACTACAATTCATCATCATCAGTTCGCTCAAAGCTTGACAATTTGGGGTACCTTAAAAATTTTAAATTTTTAAGAAACTCGGGATTTCGGCAACTGCATGGATCGAAGTTATTACCTAGATTTTACGACTGCTTTCTGCTGCTGATTAGTTTATCTTCATGGCTTCAGAGGAGACTGAGCTAATACAGAACTCGATGACATTTAATAGTTATCCTTTATCTGCAGAACGGAAGGTGTGATCGGTGCCTTACAGCTTACATAATATGCATGAGCTATTTCCGTTCGCGTCCTTCTGTGTTTACATTGTACTGTGAAACCTGAGCCTAACAATAAACAAGGTAAATTCGTCATTTCGGCGTTAACTAACGTTTTTGTCAATACTCGCCGTGAATCTGATTAGTTACCATTGTTTACCACTAGGGGCGTTGTTTCGATGCCAATGCAGTTAACTTGTTCACGGCAAGTAGTGACAAAAACTCGCACTCAGCACTCTGGACCGACTTGACGTGATGTGGAAGCGTCCATAGATATTATTATTATTATTACTATAGGTATGAACTCGCGATGGATGGAAAACCTTCCAAAATACGTGTTCGGTGTGTTGTCAATACGGTGTGTGGATGGCGAGCATCGCGCGAGTGTATGTAGGCGCTGTGTACATCGTTACTTCTGAACATTTCGCGTTTCATCCTACTACTGTTGTCAATGTGGAAGTTTGTGAGGATGGATGGATGTTAGTTCCCCTTTCACGCAAAAACTACTGAATAGATTTTGATGAATTTTGGTATTGTAGTAGGTTAGGCTCTAGGTTGGTAAAACATGGGCTACTTTTATCCCCAAAGTGCAGTGTTCCCGTGGGATGCTTTATTTACGCGGAGCCGTGGGTTAAAGCTAGTGAAATCTAAATTACGTCGATACTAAAGGAAGTTTCCGTTCAAAAGCAGCACGTGTTTAAATATTTGTTTTAAATATTAATGTGAGCCATAAGCCATTACAAACGCAAGTCAATGTTTGTAAACAGTTTGACGATAAACCACTTTCAAAACTATCCTCATGATTTTCCTTATTTTTGTATTGAAATAGGAAGCGCGGACCTGTCATTAATGACAAAAAGATCATAATCAACCATAAGGACAGATTATGATCTCGTAATAAGCGGGGCTGAATTATCTGACCTTTATTAAGAACATGTCCTACCTAACCCGGAATGCAGCGAGATAAAAACTTGTGCTATGCTGAATATACTCGTATATACATATAATAAATAAATCTATGAGTGACTATAGTCATGCAGGAATTATTTTATTAATTATTTATAACCTACACTCCAGAGTCAACACAAACACAATTATATCTATGGCCGCTTCATACCAAGTCAATCCGAATCCCAATTCTCGTATTTACACTTCCATTGTACTTTTATTGAATTATAATTTATAAGTGAATCGCCTTGATATCATAAACAAATTTTTGGAGTTTGACGTTTATGAGAATACCATTTTGCAGTTTTAACATACCGGGACCGGATTGTAATTTGTAACTGTATCATTGCAGAATTTAGGTTTCGGTTTAAAGATCTTTATTCTCAAAAAGACATTGTCACTTACATGAGAACATATTAACATTAAAAAGTTTAAACTATTAATTATTGTTGACCCGATTATGTAGGTAGAATGAAAAAAAAGTATATCGAGACGTCTCCAAGGTGCGAGTTCGCCGCATAATATTATCAATATTAACCGGTGGTCCAAGTAGTAAGCGTTTTTAACTACAAATTACAATAAATATGATCTGCGAGTTTTTTCTTAAAAATGTTGAGCGAGGTCGCCTCTTTTACTACTTTTATCGTTCGTCGTCAAAGTGCGTTGTATAGCTGTGCTCCCTTAAATGTTATTGTGTTTTTCCCGTAATTTGTTCTTATACATTTATTTGAATTTAATACTGCAAAAAAAAAACAAATAACAACACGTAGCGCGACTAATGTAAAATGCTCTGTCTATTCAACAACCTCACTTCAACAATCTATACGGAAAACAATCCCTTGAATATTTGGTACCTACACTGTTAAATACATTAATTGCTCTTAGAGCTAAAACAAAACGTCAATGATAAAAATATAAAAATTAAACTAAAAACATACTTTTACAATAATTCATTAAATAAATGGATACTAAATTAATAAAGAAAAAGGATCAAACGAATAAAAATATCAAAATAAAAATGATAAGACCTCCCAACTGTTGCCCCCTGTGCCCGTACTCGCGCGAGAGTTTCGAGCAAGGTGTTGCTTACCGAATGCGCGAGCGGCGCGGGCGCATCTCCGGGCCGTGCGCCCGCGCCGCTCGCGCATTAGACGCCTCATGCCTACCGTGAGTGCGACTGACACCGTGAACAGCATTTGTTGTATGTATTTACATTTTACTATGTTATTAAACTAACGTTTTGTTCTAAGTTAATAAGTAAAGTTATAATATCTAGATGCGCCGGTGTACGGACAAACCTTCCAGGTTTTTGTGACACCGAGTTTGTATTGTACCTTGCTTTTAAAATTTGTTAAAAATAAATAAATAAATTAGCAGAAACGACCTTCTGGCCCGTGATAAGTACTCAAAGAACTTATTGTCTCAATGAAATTAAAAATTAAAATAACCTAACCGAGAGCATGTCAGGACATTTGTGATGAAGGACTAAGTGAATAAAGAGGGTTCCGTAACTATCAACGCGCAATAGGTTTTCTTTAAATAACTTCAAAATTTACTGTCCGATTTCGCTCTTAATAATTTTTCTTAAGAGTTTTTAGCATGATCATAACATATAAACTTACAAGCTTCTATCTCCTATAGTTTAGAAATGCCGGGGGAGGATCAACTTATACCCACTTTGGAGGCCGATTACTCGAAAATGGTCGACTTTGTAAAAAATTCATGTGAATAGGTTTTTTTAAATAAAGGTATGGATTCTTACCTTTATTTAAAAAAACCTATTCAACGATACCCCACACGATGGGGTAAAATGAAAAAATATTTTTTTCCCCACTTCACATGTATGGAGAGCCACCCCTAAAATATAAAATTATAATTATTTTTTGATTCCAAAACTGAGATATAGACACAATCTATAACTATACCAGATTTCATCTATTTATATTCAAAATTACGGAAGCAAAAGGCGCGGACAGAGAGAAAGACGGACAGCCAGAGCGAAACTATAAGGGTTCCTTGAGTATTACGGAACCCTAAAAAAGGACTACAGATAAAAAACGGACGGAATAGGTCGGAGGTACAGTACCTCAACGTTTTTAAACGATTTTTATTTATGGACTATGAGGTCTGCGAGAGTAAAACTTACGACTTTTAAGTGTAACCGGCAGAACAAACTAATCGTTCCCATTAGCGACAGTAAACGGACTTCCGTGCGATACAAATAACTTTATGGAGGAAAATCATGGCGCATGCCGAGTTTTACGACTCACAGACACAAATACATATAATATGGCAGATACGCCACTGCACTCTACTGCGAGCTGCAGACAGGACTTATCATATTATTATGTATGTATAATGTATAATGCGTTGTGGCGGACCAATTAGCGCCACAATCCTGAATCGCGCTATCGAAGTTTTTTAAGATCGGCACTATATATACGACATCTGAAATTCATACAACTAGGCTTCGACCTGACCGAGCATACTCGGTTGGTCGGAGATCTCCCATTGGCGCTTGAACCGAACGTGTAATTGCGCGAGACTCTCAGTCCAATCTGGCCGTCAATGACAGCGCATTTTGCAAAGTTTGAGCCGCGCTATGACGTATTTTGTAAGACGCCGCCAGTCCAAACGTGACGCATTTTAGTCGCAATTGGCACAACAGTTCCATCCGCAATCCAAACCGCATAGATCTCTCCGCGGAACTTTACGTGTGCTGGCCGCTATTAGATTTATCTGTCCCGAGTCTCGGAGTTACTTATCTCTACAGCTGTTTACAGCTTGTAAACGCTCAGTGCAGCAGTTAATGTTGATGATGCTAATTCTGCGCGACTGTTGATAGCACGCGCCGAATGTATGACCGACCGGATAATGTTAATAATAGTATATATGGACGCTTCCACACCACCTCAATCTGGTCCTGTACTAAGTAGCCGACGAACTTGTATCACATGTACCAGACAACGGAATTAAACGATTTCTAAAATTCCGCCCGTAGGTGGGTAAAATAGGGGATGAAAGATTAAAACCTAATTTCACGCGGGCAATGAATGCTAGTTATATTTTACATCCGTTATTTTTCCGTCCCAGTCCCATCCGTGAACCAGGAACGTAGAAAACTCTTTGTTTCTTTGGCGGGATTCGAATCCGCCACCTCCGGCTTGAGCACTAAAGCGCTCAACCACTGAGCTGCACAAGTCGTCGCCCTGTTATCCCCCTACTATTCAAAGTACTGATTATCTATTCTGCAATGTTGCTGTATTTGTCTAATACGCTGGGAAAATCACTTGACAGACAAAGACAGTAACATTGAGTAGCTAGCCAGTTGTGTAAATATTTTGTACCAGCAGGCTTAGCATGCGCACCCTAGAAACACTGAAGAATCACAAAATTACAGATTGAAGAAACATTAATACTATTCGGAGCAAAATAGATCTTATTGATAGGCAGCAAGGTCGATGCATCGTCGTTATGAGAAACAACATTTCTTTTCTTCCCGAGCATGAGCTCACAAAATGGCCTCTTTTGACGGCTAATGTAGAAACGTTTTCTTATTTCAATGTTAAATAGTCTTACAATATCAATTACTCCACATCATGGCGCTGCTAGACAAATAGTTTTTTTACGTTCAGTCATTTACTTGAAAATTTGATGATTTTTTTGAGAAAAGATTTCCCGGCAGCCATTTTAAAAATATGGCTATTTAGAAATGTTCACTTCTATTGACGACCGTGTTACCATGGATTAAGAACTATTGTGAAACGAACTGTTTTGGATAGTATATTTCTTCTTTAAAATTATTTCTTCGGATCGCCATGTCTTATGCCATAAGCCTATACACTATACAGTATAATGTAGCGATGAATGGTGTTGCGGAACTTGTACACGGGCAGCCTGAGAGTACGGAGATCCCTTCGTTTAGGAGCTACGATGCCACGGAGCTACGATGACACATACCAATCACCAAGCATATTGCATACACAGACACGTCACACCCCTTTCTTGCGCCGGCGGTTAAAAAGTCGATTTTCTTAGACGCAACTCGTCTCATTTTAGGAGGGAATATAAAAAAATTACCATAGAAACATTTTGTTTATCTCACCAAATTAAAAATTGTCACTATAATACTATGTATCAGGTGTTTTAAATTATTTTAAAATAATTATATTCACAAAATATTGTATGCGTCTCGAGCTTACAGCATTAAACCAACGTCTGGAACATTAAATATTTTACTATGCCCATTTGTAATGAATTTATTTAACGCGTTAGATAATTTATATACTTATAATTTAGATAAATAAAAACCTTTACTAATTTCTACAAAAATAGGTACTAGCCGAAAAATATACATTTTTATTATTTTAGCGGAAATCAATTAATTAAAAATTGCTTTAAACACTGTTTGTTGATGATGATGATATGACGTTGCTAATTCAACCATCATAAGCTATATTGTAATCACCATAATTGAATGTACCGATGAACTAATAACTCGTCAGTCATCGCCTATTACTGGGAGAGCCCGCGCTCATAAACGTCAAGGTCGCGGGCTCCTGAACGTGACCTTGACTTTGGCTCCTCGTTAGCTATCAGCTGAGAGGAGGAGGGAAGAAGAGGGCCTATTGAACCGGAGATGATATATAAATATTTACAATATATCTACTGCAACCATATTGCTGTTTTAATATATCGACACTGCATTAAAACTGTATTAATGTAAGATTTACTTAGCAGACCCAACCTACTGGATATCAGTTTCATTGTTGTTGTCATGACCTTTGACCTTGCCAGGCCACAAACGCTAAATGGCTCTTTCACGTGACAGTATTTTATAAAGCAAAAATATGTAGGTACGCTGCCAGATAATAAATGAGGAAAATGTAATGTTAGCAGTTACTCCTTGGGGCTTGAACTACGCTTTTAGAAGTACATCAATAATATTATGTATCGCTGATTACTTCTAAATGTAGATAAATGTTGCATCCGTTGCCTGAGTTTAAGTGCCCATTTCACCAAAGTCTGTTTTCACCAAATTCGTTTGTCAAAATAATGACTTCTCGCCCAACGGTTAACTTTAACATGAAATTAGCTCGTATGTCTACGTTATATTCTAGTAATCGTTTATGATTATTCTAAAATTTTGGTCAAAATAAACATGTATTCTCTGTGCCTTCCCAACGTATATTTACATTTTAAGTGCATTCTGAATAACCAATCTGGCGATATACATAGAATGTAATCTATGCACATTGCACATACTCGTAGTATTCGGTCATCGGCGTCCACAAAGCGGGAGTTTAATATGCGTGCCGCGCCGCGTCCCGCTGCAGTTGCGCAATCATTATCTCCAGAATATTCCATTGTCATTTAATCAAGTCGTCACAGTCTATACTAATATTATAAAGAGCAAAAGTTTGTCTGTTTGCATCGAATAGGCTCCGAAACTACTGGACCGATTTTGATGAAATTTGGCAGTAATATAGAGTAGACCACGGGGAAGGACATAGGCTACTTTTATCACGGCAAAATTTACGGTTCCCGCGAGTTTTCTTTGAGCGCGCACGATAATATCATTAGTATTTAATAATGTCTTCGAGTTTTAGAGCGGCCGTTTCTTCTGAGGGAAGACAGGAGAATGTCATTGAAGATTCGGTTGTTGTATGGACTATGGTGGCTCCGTGGCCTCAGCTACGGATATCTTTTATATTTTCAATAACTAGAAAGATTTAAATAACTATAAAAATCTTACTCTGATATGTATTATAATGTGAAAGTTTGTGAGTATGGATGGATGGATGTTTGTTACTCCTTCAAGCTAAAAGTACTAAACGGGTTTTTATGCAATTCAGTATGGTAGTAGTCGAAAAAAGGTCGATTCTGCTAATTAAATCCTGTCATAATGCGGTTACCAGCCCCAATATGATAAAACTGAAAAATAGTAGTCTCATAAATGCCAAACTCCAAAAATCAGTTCAGAATATCAAGACGATTCATTTATAATTCAATAAAAGTAAAATAAAAGTGTAAGTTAAAATCGAGATTAGGGGTTCTGGATTAACACATGCCGAAATATTACGGTTTTCCCGCGGTATGGAACTGTATTGACGCGGGTGGAGACGCAGGCAAAAGTAGTTTAGCAAAAAACCATAATCTACATCCCAACGCCTTTATAATGGCTATGAAAATATCGTTTGAGAGATGGCCGGAGCCGTACCTAGGAGGTAGGAGAAACTGATTAAGATTAACGAATGCACAATATCGACAAAGTTCCTGCTCAACCGCAACTTGTTTGATAGTACCTATACGGTGTGCGTACTGTGTGCGACCAACGATGGGCAGTGCGTGGCCGATGGACCGCAGCAGACACAGACTGATTGATATATGTGTCTGTTGCGTTATCAGGGCTGGCGACTGCGGGAAAACTAACCAAATATGTGGCACAACCAGGTGGTTGTGTTATCCAATCTGGTGATATCAAGGCTGCCGACTGCAAGAAAACTCTTCAACAAATACTCCCACAGACCTCAACAAATAACCGCATAGGTGGCAGCCCTCCGTTACCCCGGTTGTTGGCCAATCTGGCCGATTTCCATCCGTGTGAATTATTCATAGTTATACCTATTATGGTCAATGGTTTCAAAACTAAGGATGGACTATGAAAAAGTTACGCCATCTTGATTTCAGAATTTTGTCATAAAATAAATTTCTTAATATGAAATATAAATATGATAAAATAGTTAATAAATAAAAACAACCAATGTACAGATACGCATCTAGCCTCCACCACAATATACTAAACTAAAAAAGATAGATGCAAAGGTAAAAGAGAAATGTAATGTAAAGAAAAGAATGTATACAAATAAAAGTTAAAATAAATAAGAAATGTAAACAGAAATGTAATACGCAAGGATGTAGTGAGAAGGAATGTAAAAATACTCAAATATAAAATAAACATGGAAATGTGAAGATGTTAAAATCTATATATAGAAAAGATAAGATGCTACAGATAAGTATAATATATAGAAATAATGTAATAGGTATAAAAGAAAAATGGAAAATATGATAGGAAAAGGATAATGAATGTAACAGCTAAACAATATATAAACTAAAAAAGAGAAATGTAATGTAAAGCAAAAGAAATGATATGAATGTATAAAAACAAAAGTTAAAATAAATTAGAAATGTAAACAGAAATGTAATAGCAAGGATGTAGTGCAAAGAAATGTTGAAAATATACTAATTAAACTTAAGAAAATAAAAAGAACTTGTAACACAGAATAAATGTATAAGTAGAGAATAGACTAAAAATAGAAATTGCTAGAAAATGAAATGTGTAACCAATAAAAACCAATTATAAATGTAAAAACGTAACCTAGCAAAAAATTGTCCGGACCCATCGGTTGGGGAAACATCTAAAAAAAAACACTAAATATAGAGCGGTTTAAGTGTGGACACTTTGCCTCGTCTGTAATATGTCTATGACTGTGCTGCACTATCGCAGGCCTCTCAGCTTCACAATACATCACATCACATCACATCACATCACCATCATCTTTCAAACAAACAACAAAACCTAACTAAGAGCTATCTATATCACCGCGTTTTTTTTAAATTACTTCAAAAGTTATTGTCCGATTTCGTTCAAAAAACATTTAACCTAAAGAGTTGTAAGTATGAATAATTAGCATGGAAACTTACAAGATTCCACCGATTATAAGAAGTTTAAAATACCTATTCGACGATACGAAAAGAATGAAAGCTAATGTGTATGAGATGGTTCTTTAGCTAAAAGTCATCATCATCAGCTTGCTTTCCGCTTGACAAAATGGAGTTGGAGGTTACTTATTTTTTTTTATATAAACACCTGTAGTTTCCAAACTACGTGAACCGTACATTTTGCCGCGATAAAAAGAAAGAATTGTATCAAAGTCGGTGCAGTAGTTTCGGAGCCTATTCAAAGCAAACAAACGATCAAATATACAAACAAATAAAACTTTCCTCTCTTTAATATTGTTATTAGTATAGAAGTAAAGATTTAGAAAATTATCTACGTTAGAACTCAAGGACTGTACGTGTTAATGATGATGAAACTAAAATCGTTTTCGTGCGATAGAAAAAGTGTAAACCCGGGACTGAGGACTGTCTGTGCATTTTAACGAACACAGGTACATGACACGACAAAACCACAGATTCTGTGCACGTGCACACGGATTTCAAGTAGTGTTAATATGGATTAAAAAAAAAACGAGTTTTTACTTCAATATCCAAGAGATATTAAATTTAAAGAAAACAAAACAAAACAAAAAATGTTTTTTTATTTGACAGCTGTGTTGGCCAAAGTTTTATAAAAGGGAAATTGATTTTTTATATCCTACTAATATTATAAATGTGAAAGTTTGTGAGGATGGATTAAATAAATTTAAAAAACTAAATTTGATGGATGGATGTTTGTAACTTTTTCACGCAAAAACTGCTGAGGGAATTTCGATGAAATTTGGTATGGTAGTAGTTTAGGCACTGGATTAAAACATAGGCTACTATTTATCCTGAAAAAGTACCGTTTTCCCGTGGGATATAGAATACTATGTTTACGCGGGCGAAGCCGCGGGAAAAAGTTAGTTAATTATAAATAAAAGCTGAAATAATAATAATCTTCTCCGAACTCCGAAGGCATCGGACAATGTCGCACAAGACAAGTCACCGAAATTAATGAAATCAAACTTTAATTAAAATATTGATATCGTCAACGTTAATTCATTGTTATTTTACAGACACATTTTTTCATTTCATTAATTTTCTAAATAAAAATTTCAAATTTCATTATTTCAGACTATCATGGTGTTACCATATGTTAATATTAAACCTACTTAAAACTTAAAAACTTTAGGGTTAATAATATTAAAGTAAAATACATAAAAAAAACAAATATCTATTCTTAAACTTATTCCTCTCTATTGTCTTGCACCTAAAATAGAACCACGCGCGGACAAAATCTAGAGGAGGTACTGCTCTCATATTCGTTCATTACCCGCACTTAGTTCCTCAGTATAGGTGCATGCAGATCATCTGCCACAATCCTCAGGATGCTGTTGTCGCTCTCCCGCACGCGGATTATTAGTGACACTACTTTTTTGCGTATAAGTGCTCGAAATCCGTCCGTTCTTACCTGCGCAAACATCTCAGATGCACTGAAGTAACGGGGAAGTTTCAACAACATCCTGAAGATATAATAATATTGGATGCGAAGGACGTTTAACGATCCTTTGGTATAGCTGATCCACAGGCCGCCGGTGTACAGATTCTGAATGTAATTTAAAATAAAAAAATTAATGCTTTAAAAAGCGTAATCTTAACTTCACCTGTACAACGCGCGAATCTGCGGGCCAGCATATTACCACGGACCGCCAACGCTCTCCGCTCCCGTTCTATGTCTAGGTCGTCCTTAAGGTTGTCGGTAAGTATATGTCCAAGGTACTTAAAATTAAATACTCTCTTAAATTCCAACCCGCCGAAGCATATTGGAGGTATGATTTGCGGACACTTACCGGCGGCTTTAAAAAACATAAATTCGCTTTTTCTGACGTTGTATGCCAGACACACACATTCAACATCTCTCCAATACCCCTCACAGTGGGACTCAGCAATACCATGTCGTCCGGGTAGCTAATGTTGTTTACGTTAACACCACCAACCTTTCACCCCACACGCACATTGCTAAGCTCCACTATGAGATCATTTACGTACAGGTTGAATAGCTTAGGAGACGACAGCCCGCGCTGTCTCATACCGCATTCCAACTCGTACGACTTGGAGAGTTTGTTAGCCCATTTAACATTGTTCGTCTGCTTAGCATACAAATATTGAAAGAGATTTATAACCTCCATCGGTGCACCCATGTTCTCCATCTTTCTCCAGAGCACGTCATATGAAACTAAGTCAAATGCTTTGGATAGATCCAAAAAACATGCATACATCGGCGTCTTACGGGACGTATAATATTGAACAGTATGCTTGAGGCTTAATATTGCGCTTTCAGTTGATAGTCTAAATGCAAACTGCGCATCATGTGATTTTAGATATTTTTGTAAACGTGATTCAAGTAAACTGTCCAATACTTTGGCCACCATAGTAGCAAGAGAGATAGGACGGTAATTTCCTGTGTCCGAAATATCGCCAACCCTATTCATGACAATGGGAACCACCACAGCTTTCATAAATAAAGTCCGTTGGCAAATAAGTATGTTTAATACACACATTGAAAAACAGACATAAGACTCTCGGTAAGTGTGTGTATTTTAGGTGCTCTATACAGAGCCCGTCATGCCCAGGAGACTTGCCCCTGCTCATGCGCATAATTATATATCTTACCTCCCTAGCAGTAAACATGATAATGGACTCATTTACCTGCAAGCCAGGCCCAGGTTCAGGTATCCCTTCAGCATAACCCGTAGAGACCGTACTCTAAAATGTTCCATGAACATATTTGCAAAGCCCTCCGGGTTACTTCTAGCATTCACACTAGTCGGCAGGCCAGGCTTAACATCCAATATACTCGTACACTTCCAAAACTTTACAAAATTTTTGTCAGCTCGTAGCTGCGCTAACTTATTCATTTTAATTTGCTCCTGGTTACTTATACATCATTTCAATCGACTTTTAAAAATCTTACGTGACTCACGAATCTGCTCAAAAATATTACCAGCAGCAGATCTATTATGTAAGACCTATGTTTAGAATTTAAGCCTGGCCTCTCGATGAGCATCTTTTACATGTTTATTCCATCCGCAATGGATCTTATGTCTACGAGGCTTAGCACGTACACAATGTTTTGTTTTTATAGCCGCCATTCTCAATACACTAGCAATTTGTCCATATAATCTATCTACTAAGTCTTTGTGATCCGGGTTATCACATAACCCGTTCGGGAGGAAAATTGATGTCACGTAACCCTGTGTGACATAAATCATGGTATTTCCTTATTTGAGATTGACGAATCTCAAATAAGGAAACACCAGAGACGTCTTTCTCCCCATGCTACCAAATTTCGTTGCATATCATGCATCACCCGCTTAGGCCGTATAATCTCTAAAATAAAATCTAGGTATATAGGCAGATGATCTGAACTAAATACATCTTCCATAGTACCTACACTAGAAACAGTATGCCAGGCTGATAAGGAGACCACACAGTGATCTAGTCAACTGCTACTACTATGATATTGATCCGTAAAAGTATATGTACCCGGTCCTAAGATTTGTACATCCGCACATACCCACGACTGATCATACAGAAACGACTTAATTCGGTATAGCAAAAATCATCTGGGTGTGCATTACTCGCTTCAATTGCACTTATCTCACTTAAAATTTCTGTGAAAATAGGCAAGTTTTCATGCAATTTAGTGGGCATGTACACAGAAAAAACTAAGATAGATCTATCCCCTATTGTACCTTCGATAGCTGCTAGACGCTTACTATACTTAACATTCTATGATTGATACGCTATCGAACATACCTTTTCTCCAGAGAATAGCTACTCCACCGTATGGTCTCCCCGCAGAATACCCGCTGATGTGTCTACAGAAGACTTACCAGTGTACTCAAAATCGTCAGAGACAGACGCCAATAGCGGAATGTCATGACTTAAAAGCCAAGCCAAGTCTCCTGTAAACACACGATATTACCACTTTTACATAAATTTCGAACATCATTAATCGAAATCTTAAAGTTCTCACAGTTATAGCTGTACAATATGCAGGAATTATTATTTTTAACTTTACAATTCATATTATAAAAAATATTTATGAACAATAATATTAGGCCCTTTTGTATAAAAACATACGAGACGAGATAGGTAGGTAGGTAGGTAGTAGATAGGTAGTAGATAGGTAGGTAGGTGGGGTTTAGGTAACAACAAACCGCCTAAAGGTTATGCCGCCGGCCAAAATTCATCATCCAGAAATAAGTTTAATTTACTTTTTGACACAAATAATTTGTTAATTTACCTTTATAACATTTTTTGATGGAATAAATTTATTTCTTTGATCACCTATATTCTGAATCTGCAGCATTACCTACCTTACATTTGCAAAAATGGCGATTGGCTACGACTTAGGCACTACCTACATTATACATAGACAATTATAGACCTATATATTATAGACGAGGCATGTCGAGACAAAAAGTTTTCACACTTAACCCGCCCCCCACTTTTGGGGTTGTTTGGGTAATCCATCCGCATTTAATTTCCAAAATCTTTGAAATCAAGATTGGGGTAACTTTGAAGTGAAACTTCTATATAGGGGGGGATGACGATTTTCCTTTCATCGTGTAATACAAATAAGATAATACGAGTAATTTCGAATACAATTACCAGAAACGCGTAACGCAGTTACGTAGGCTTGTTGGATTTTGCGTTGTTGACCAATTGGTTTCGAGTTTAAATCTCGGTGAGACGAAATAGTTTTATTCTTTTTTTTTTGGAACGAAGTTCCTTATCGCGCGTTGCGAAAGGGGGCTAGACGGAAAAAATTGAGACTACTTTACTAAAATTGAGCCTACTGATAGTTAAGTAATAAGTTTATATTATATTTGTTAATAATAAAAAAAGAATTATAACTTAAAAAAATAAATTTTTATTACAATTCCTTCACTAATTAATCGAAAGGAACTTCGTTCCATCCGGGTGTCCCTTGACACCTCTCAAGTTTTTTTTTTTATTCTTATATTTTTTAAAGGCCATCATAAGATTAAGCCGGCCTTTTATAATCCTTAAAGTGAAACAATTTTTTTATTTTTATAAATGATTGTTGTATGAGTATTAATGAATTTTAAATAATGAATGATGTTTCACTTCTGCCACGTGCACTCTGTACATATCATTTCTTTTTCTGTCCAAATGTTCGTCATAGGCTATGGTATTGGTTGCGAATGTTTTTCCTATAAAAACGTTCTTAGCATTCGCAACAATGTGAACTAAAACTTGATTGATGCTCACAAACGCACTCGACCAGGGAAGCGTATCAGATACTAACATTCTCTAGAACTTTCTATGTAGCAAAAGTGATTCGATAGCGAAATGCGCGGACCGTGGCCGCCGCCCGCCGCCCGCCGGCCGGCGAAGAAAATAACACCACACCACGACACGGACGGACAGACAGGCGAAAATGCCGGTTTCTTTATTTAATTGCCTTAGGAGACAACGAACCCGCAAGGGCTAGAGTGGTGGACCACAGCCTCACCCTCCCTGTTAGAGTCACAACGTAGGGCGTGTGTAAGGAAGTCGCTTTCCATCAGGCGGTCCCCTTGCTCGTTTGTCACCTGTATGAAAAAATGAATACCCGAATCCTAGATGTTGGTGATGATGATGATGTTGAAGTACAACCTGCTTACAATCTACAAAATACAATCAGCTGAGCTACCGTACAATACTGCTTCATTACCCGCACCATCCTTTCTTCAGCGGCAAAAAGTAGTTTAGCATAAAACCATAATCTACATCCCAACGCCTTTATAATGGCTATGAAAATATCGTTTGAGAGATGGCCGGAGCCGTACCTAGGAGGTAGGAGAAACTGATTAAGATTAACGAATGCACAATATCGACAAAGTTCCTGCTCAACCGCAACTTGTTCGATAGTACCTATACGGTGTGCGTACTGGGTTCGGTCAACTTCATATTTAAGGACCTAATATATTTATAGGTGCCTTCAGTCTAATTGTTTGGTTTATTTCAGAAAAATCTGCTGACCCCCGTAGGTTAGTAAGTGTAGGTCGTAGGTGTGTAGGGTAGGTTAGCAGGTTGATGTGTATAGGTGTGGGTTGTAGGTGTAGATATTGGTATTGTATAGGTGTAGGTGTATTTGTAAATATAGAAATAGGTGTAAGTTGTAGGTATATATATTGGTGTAGGTTGGAAGGAGGTGTAAGTAGTTATTTATTGATTCTAGTTCATTGCTGTTGAGACAACAACTTAAGTCGGGACAGCCATTAAATAAATATATTCATTTTAACACGTAAAAGCCAAGTGATCATTTTCCTTGTGAAGAACATTTACAACTTTTATTTACTATTTCCTTCATGTTGCTTTTCCGGACAATTTTCCTTCTCGTTGGCGTGTTTTGTGATTTTTCCTCAGAGGAAACGATCGCGACAATGTCAATGTGTAACACTGAAATATACTTAAAAAGTAATTGAAAATTGCCACATGAGACATTTTCCTTTTTAAAGTTAAAGAATGTGGCATCAGTCTTTTATTGATTTATTAAAAATATATAAACTTTCATTTGTAGGTAAAATCGTGGTCACAATTTCTATACTAACCCCTACACCAATAAAACTATTTATACAGTGGATAAGCAATACAATGTTTTGTCCTGGTCTGTCAAGCGACTTTTCCAACGTATAAGACAAGGACAAAAAATTGTATTGCTGTCCAATGTATAAATATTTTTATAAGTAAGGGGGCTTATAATATTAGTACTTAGATATTATCAATAATATCTAAGTACTAATATTATAAAGAGAAAATATTTGTTTGTTTGTTTGTATTGAATAGGCTCGGAAACTACAGGACCGATTTAGATGAAATTTGGCACAGATGTAGAGAGACCACGAGGCAGGACATAGATTCCCTTTCATTGCGGCTAAAATTCATAATTGTTCCGGCGAGATTTCCTTATTATATATATTAGCTTTTGCCCGCGGCTTCGCCCGCGTGGGAGAGTGTTCGTGGCAAAAAACTGCTTTAGCAAATATACCTACTGCAATATAGTAATAGCACAGAGTAAAAATATATACTTATAATAATTTTTTAACGTACTTTTTGATTTTAATATATCTCCTAGATAACGATTAGGTAATATTGTATCCGTCGATAGCTTCTGAAAATACCACATTATTTGTGAACGTTTTTTTAAACTTAGAATGGGTATAGTAACTTATACTTAGAAGATAGACATATCTATGCCATTAAAATAATTTTGAAAATGCTTCGACAAACGGCAGAGTTATGTTCAAAGATATACGTGTCGGTGTAAAGGACTATGAGAAGTACATATTATCATCATAATGTGACGGTGTATGGTGTGATGAAGGCGGTGATGATGATGATTATTTTGATTGACATAGTGGCATATGCTTTCAGTTCTTTAAACAACGCCGAAATCCCCAAACATATATCTATAACGACTCGGGAGTTCTGTTCAGTACTTTTGGATCCAGGTATACCTTGGTGCAAAATCTTTATTTTTTGTACTACTTCAGAAAAAGTCAAAATCACTATATGTGTCCATATAAATTTAGAAGAGTTTACAGCAAAAAAATATTTGTGAAAATAGGTCCGGGCGGCGGAGTAAGCATTGAACAAACAAAAAAATTTATAAACAGCCGAATGTATTATCCCCCCCCCCCCCCATAATTTTGGGAAGTCGATTAATTAAATTTTAAGTGGAGAGGAGTAACCAAAACGCATTAGTGAAAACCGCATTCAAATCGGTTGAGCCGTTGACGCGCAACAACGAATATCGCGGGGTACATTTTTCCGCAATAAAAAGTAGCCTATGTTAATCTAGAGTTTAGAGAATCATACCAAATTTCATCAAAATCCGTTCTGTAGATTCTGAGATTAGCGCGTACAAACAAACAGACAAATAGACAAAAATTCTGAAAATCATTGTTTTGGGTTCCATGTCGTTCATATTATTCGTAATAGTTTTTCTTATATATCTTCCATGTACAGACAGCGACCAGGTACGATTTTACTATATGCATAGATTTAAATCTGCCAGCCGTGCCGCGACTTCTCATTATTTTTACTCGCGCAAGCGAAAAGTTTTCATTTTTAAGCGTTGCAAGAGAATCTTGAATGCGGTCAAAAATGTAGGCAGCATTATGGACTGAGACTTACTGATAAAATGTAATATGTCGTACGAGTGGTGGTGGTGGTGGTGGTGGTGGTGGTGGGTGGATACAATGAACGTAAGCAAGCCCGCTAGTTTGTGCCGTGGGCCAATTTGTAGATATAGAGCGCTAAAGTTGCGGAAAAATGTACTCACTTTGCTTACATTCTGATAAAGGTCCCGATGTACACAGGTACACACTAATTAAACTACAATATATGTACATATCGGTAAGAATATAAGGGTAGTCCGGCGGGCCTGGGATCTCGGTGCATTATGCAATACCAAGTAAAACACTTAATAATGGTGGTTTATCGAAAAAAGAAAATTTTCTCGATATATAAAAGGAAAATTATCTCGGGTGTAATAACGAATCATTAAGCTTCCTGCAATTTTGTGTGAGGTGATTTGATTTGATAATTATCGCTGAATTTTATTACGTTTAGTGATACTTACTGCTGTGGATATAAACTCGTTAAATCATATATGGATAACTTTTTGCTGGAATCTTCTTTTTTCTCTTGAGTACTACGTCAAGAAAAGTTATTAAATATCACGTTTTAAATGTGCCTTGTACGCTGCCAATAATTATTAAAAATACAATAAAGTAAGAAAATTCGGCAATCAGTCTTGCAATCACGGACTTTTTCATAATATGATGAAATAAAAATAATATTAGCAAATAATACTTAATATCCAGTTTTTGTTTATTTTGTTAATTATTTATTACTTATATCGTTTTTAGGGTTTCGTAATACATAAGGAACCCTTATAGTTTCGCTTTTAACAGCCTCCACAGGCTAACAGGTCCAGTGGTTTAGAGCTTGTCTCTCGACATCCGGGTCGTGGGTTCGATTCCCGCATTGGAACAACAACAAAAAAAGTTGTTTCCAAGTTTGGTTAGGATAATGCAGGCTGATCACCTGATTTCTGATAAGAAAGATGATTCATGCGTCGGATGGGCATGTAAAAAGTCGGACCTGCGCCTGATCTCTCGCCAGTCGTGTCGGTTATCCGACCCACTGGGTTACGTGAGTAAAAGGAAGAGAGTGTGCTCTTGTGTATAGCGCACACACCTGGGCACTATAAAACAACTCCTGCGCAGCTGGCCTGGTTTCAATGAAACCGGCCACCGCCACCGAAATCGGTGTGGGGAGCTATGCTATTATAGTTTCGCTCTATCCGTCCGTCCGTCTGTCTGTCCGCGCTTCTAGCTTCTGTAATTATGAATATAAATGGATGAAGTTTGGTACAGGTATAGATTGTGTATGGATTTCGGTATTGGCATCATAAAATAATAATAATGTTATGTTTTAGTAGTTTTCGTTTTTTTAGAGCTCTCCATACATGTGAAGTTGGGATGAAAAATATTTTTCCATCCTACCCCATCGTGTCCACACGTTCCCCTATCGTTGAATAGGTCTTTTAAAATAAAGGCAAAGTTTCATACATCATACATAACTTCTTTAAAAAGTCAACTATGTTCGAGTAATCGGCCTCCCTAGTGCTTTATAAGTTGGTCTTCCCCTCCTGGCATTTCTAAACTATGAGAAAAACTTGCGATTTTCCATGCTGATAGATCATGCTAAATACTCTTCAGGAAAATTATTTTGAACGAAAATGAACAGTAACTTTTATCGTTCTCCTATCTATGTAAGTCTGTCTGAGCTGAACAAACACAGTAACTTTATGATAAACATTTATAACTTAAAAAAAAGTTTTAGGCTTCTATTAACTGACTCGATGTTTTCCGCGACTTTGTATGCGCTAAAGAAAATCCCGCCAGAACCGTACATTTACCCGCGATTTAAAGAAGCCTATTTTGTTCTCCGTGCTCTACATTATATCTGTGCCAAATGTCATCAAGATCGGTCCAGCAGTTTCAGAGCCTATTCAATGCAAATAAAAAACATAATATCTACTTTAACAGGCGAATTTTAGTAATGATAATATAGTTATTATTACATTAGTACATGTAACACAGTTGACATTTCCTATAATACCTAGACACTAATAATAATAGCTCCCCACACCGATTTCGGTGACGGTGGCCTGTTTCATTGAAACCAGGCCAGCTACGCAGGAGTTATGTTATAGTTCCAAGTGTGTGCGCAGTACACAAGAGCACTCTCTCCTCCTTTACTCTCGTAACCCAGTGGGACGGATAACCGACACGACTGGCGAGCGATTAGGCGCAGGTCCGACTTTTTACATGCCCATCCGACGCATGGATCAACTTTCTTGTCAGACAATCAGGTGATCAGCCTGAATTGTCCTAACCAAACTTGGAAACAACATTTTTTTGTTCCAATGCGGGAATCGAACCCACGACCTCCGAGTCGAGAGCCAAGCTCTAACCACTAGCCCACGGAGGCTGTTAAGACTAGACACTAGACCAGTGGCGAAGCGTGAAATCCGGAGTAGGAAGCCGCGTAAGGAAATATCTGTTGTAATACAAAACAACGATACTGTGTTTTTACTGCGCTTAGCGCCATATGAACCTTAAACTTATTACTCCTTGTAATAATGAAAGTCTTATGTTTTTGTGATTTTCAATTCTATCCAAATACGGTTTATTTTTATCCATACAAGCCGGTAAATTGATAGCTACTTTTTAACCGACTACAAAAAAAGGAGGCGGTTAATACGTTCGACTGTTTGTATATGTATATTGTATATTTATAAGGATTGGTAAAAATAATTATGGATATTTTGGGCACATGATCTACTGCTTATGTAAAGACGCTTAGGCAGAAAAATAATTTTAAAAATTCCAATAGAAACTTATTAAAATTACATTACGTTCTTTACGGCACTACGGAGGTAATAGGTCATATACATTCAGCTGTGTGAGGTCAACATCTCACACAGCTGAATGTATTCATATTATTTAGGTATAAACTGTTTTTGCTTTAAAGTCAGCTCAGTCAGTAAAGGGTATAATCCAAAGTACGTAAAGTGGTGACCTGATGATGGGATCCATGACGAATCGAGGGAACTTTGAAATTTATATGGATAAATTTCGAGGAGTTCCCTCGAATTCGTCCTTCATTATTTTGAAGTCGGTACCATCCAACTCAAACGTGAGCTCTATAAAATAATGATTTATCAGGATATGTTTGGGCTGGTGTCGTCCTCAAAATAATGATGACTGTGCAGAGAAATAGTTAAATTTTTAGCCGAATTTAAAAGGGGAATTATTTAGAAAATAAGATTTATTTCATACAATTTTTGTGTATTTTTATTTTGGAAGTAGGTTTAATTTTTGGTTTTAAAATAATAATTATTTATTAATCCCGGCGCATCTCGTGCGTTCAATGGAATTGCTTCGTCAAAAGGTGTTAAGTGTGACTGATAACGCAATATTGGGCGTGTATTGGGCCAAATTATTGTTTTGTACCTATTTTAAAAATAAATATGTATTATAAATAAGAAATTTTCATAAGGGCAGCTGGCTTGTATGGACGCCTCGCTTGTGATACCTACATCAAATATTTGTATGAAAATCTACAACCCGACAATATTAATCCTATAGCCTATGTTACCCGGGCAATTATGTATTACAAATCTATATTCTATTGACATCTGACACCTTACTCATTAAAATCATATGAATAGTTTAGACGCTTCGCTGAAACAAACATACATACATCCTACTACTATAATTATAAGGTGAAAGTTTGTGAGGGATGGATGGATATTTTTTAACTCTTTCACGCAAAAACCACTTAACGGATTTCAATGAAATTTGGGATGGTAGTAGTTTAGACTCTGTATATAGATATTACTATATAGGCTACTTTTTATCCCTAAACATACAGTATTCCCATGGTATACATGGAGCCGCGGGCTAGGACAAACATACATAGACTGCAAAATCATTACCCTTCCTGTTGGCTTCGCCGTCGGGTAAAAGTAGCGCATCGACAGTATTACGTTCTGTATATGAAGTGCTTTCATCCATTCTGTCGATCGAGTGACGTTGTACAAGGTCAGCTATTGTCAACCGACAGCCTCCGGATGTGGAGCTGGAGACAATACTGCGAACTAGACAATGACAGTGAAGAGGGAATCATGTGGATCGTTTTCTATTGCCGTAAGCTCATTACTCATTACGTGTTCAACCTCAGTGGCTCAGTAGTTAGCGCGTTGACGCTCAAGTTGGAGGTCTAACAGTTTTCTGTGTTCCTGGGTCACGGGTGTGTATTAAATATGTGTATAATAAAATAAAAATCTCAAATATATGTGTGGTATTTGCGATAAAACCTAAAATCACTGGAGTATAAACTGTAAAATTAATTTATTGGCAAGGATAAGTAGGTACCGGACGTTAAGTAGGAATCTGAAAAATATTCACTAGTAACTGATCTAAAGCTGAAACCTCTAAATTCAATTATGATTACACTGCAGTTTTGCACACATGTGTTGCCACCCTAAGTAAGGACTGTGCAATATTCAGCCCTTGAAAAATATATTCATAGAAATCCCAAAGAGTCCAAAGTTACCCCGAGCGCGAGTGAAGACGGGTAAAATTACATCTATCGCCTCAAAACTAAAATATATTTCTAAAATATTCCAAATTTTCCGCACCCGAATTTCCCGACAGGATTTCGAGAAGGCTTCGAGGCCGGAAATCCGAGTCTATCCGCTCTACATCACAACACGATCTGACGGTAGATAACTTCACCAAATATATAAGGTTGGTCGAAATCAATCACATATATTTTTGATATATTATTATGATATATTGCATACGTAAAGACGTTTAGGCTGAAAAATATAAATAAAAAAGACGTGTGGCACTCGGGGACTGCCGCGGTAAAGCTATTGCATAGCATTATCGCACGCACACAACGCCGTGTCAAAGACTGCCGAACTGAAACGACGTTAGACGATGCACGGCCTTCAAGCTACACCTCCTTGCGCGTCGGAGTGGGGAGCGTGAGGTTTTTTCGTTACGGAATTTCTGGATTCGGTCCCCGCGCTCAAGGCCCGCGATAGAAGCTATGCAATAGCTTAAAAATTACAAAAAAAATAATTATAGTAATTAAATTTACATTGCGCTCTCTATGGCGCTGAGGGCCTAACAGAAACAGGTGATTCAAAGAGGAAGCAAAAGCTTTGTCTAAATAACATTAAAAAAAGTAACTGTGTGCGGTCAATGACCTTAACAGTGCCGTAGAGAGTCTAGGTAATGTAATAATATTCAGTATATATTTTTTTGGAAATTTTTAATTATTTTTCAGCCTAAACGTTTTGACAACTAAGCATCATGTGCCCAAAATATCCATAATTGATTTTAAAAATCCTTATATAATCTTTATGCTGTTAAATACGAGTGTAGAATTTAATGAAAAAAAATAATTAAATGTGGTTTTTTTTCCAGTGCAGTCAAAGTTTAAAAAAAAACTTTGATATAACCAGCTCCAGCAATGGAACCCAAGTGAATAATACCCGAGAACAATGGAGAATGTAGTTTGCTATCAGCAGTCAATGAAATAGCTTCTCTATGACAAAATACAAAAGTAAATCTAGTAGGCGCGTACAGAAGCTTTTTAAACTTATAGTCGGTGACCGGACCGTGAAAGTAAATACAATCAACTGTCATTAATTCAAACATGAAATAATTCGAACCTCCACATACCAATATGTTACAAGTTTACTTATTATTTCGTTACTTTTGTACAAAGCTTTCGAAGTAATTTCCAAGTATTTTCCACACATTATCCATACAAAGTTTCATCTTTCATCTTTCATGATAGAATATCACTAACCGTTTGGATGGTAAACCAAAGTCGGACGGACTATGATTAAGCCGACCGATGATAAGAGTTCTGAGAAGTGAAAGTACGGAACCCTAAAAATATTGTATAATCACTAATATACTAGGTAACACCCGATTGTACCAAGTTGCTACGAACAAAGTAACACAATACGGCCAGTTTTCGCGCGCCAATAAACAATTATGTAATATCGGTGTAATTATTAGGTAGTACTTGTAAAAACTCTAATTAAATCTTTCGAGAATATTCGTATTATCGGATAAGTTGTCGCTTGACCAGGCATAAGATGGAAATCGCTTAACAGCGCCGATGAATCTATATAACTATAAAAAGAAGTAATTTTATAATATTATTTATAAACTAAAGGTTTCCCGCGACTTCATGCGCTTAAAAGTTAATCCCGCGGAAACCGTACATTTTTCCTTCCCCGTAGTCTACTCTATATTTGTGCCAAATTTTGTCAAAATCGATCCAGTAGTTTCTGAGCCTATTCAATGCAAACAAACAAACAAACTTTTCCGCTTCATAACATTGGTATAGAAGTATAGATTAATATAAAGAAAAAAAAATAAACACCTACTATTAATTAATAGATCAATAAAGTTCAAATTAAAATCCAAAAGATGAACAATTCATATTGTCACTCCTTCGTTAACTGGCGCCATCTGGTTGCAATTCCAAGTAACAACTGCTAAGACTGCATTAAAATGGAAAATATTACATTTCGCCGAAACAAACTGAGAGCTAATTCAGAGCTGAATATTGCAGTAATGTCAGATGATGAATTGATGATGAAATCATTATCTAGCCAGCCCGTTAGTACGCAAATTGACCCTACTTAAATAATCCCACATTAAAGAGTTACAATTAGAAGAACTTACCAGCGCACACGAAGTAGCACAACACAATCGCGGAGTTACATCATTAAAACGAGAATTAGACTCCAAAAATGGAACTATATCTGTTTTAATAAAAGTTATCGGATGACGCCACACATATACCGCGCACTCCATACTCAAACATTCTCAACGCCTAACACCAAGAAATAAGAAGAAACGACAATCTATCCTTTTTACACATTGCAATTCACCAGTATCACAAAATCACGAGGTGTTTGTAATTTGCAAAATCGTGGAACAAATAATATTACACTTGATCTGGAAAGTCCAAAGCGTGACCGACAAATGAATAGCAAGTTGTGTCAAACGTCACAACGCTACCACGTCAAGTGATAAAATTGTGGGTAGTCTGTAGAAAAACAACATCTTCATTCTGGGTGACCGACAATTGATAAATCTGCTTGTCAAAATGTCTCGTTCGAGACTCGTGGAAGGATGTGTCATAAATAGGGCATGCCATATGGACGGTTTTCAATTCCGATATTGAGCTTCGATATTGGATGTCAATATCGGAATGGAACAAAACATTTACAAATCCAATATACACATACATGTGGATTGCCTATGATATAATACATATTTAAAAATCAAATTATTTCAATTTGGTACGTAACCAAGTAGTATTTATTATAACTTGCAATTATAGTTTTCTTAGGCAAAATTAACTAATTTATGTAACTATGATTTAAAAATCAACATAATATGTAATTAATATTTCTCAATTACAATTACACAAGCCAAAAATAAAATAAAAATCAATAACTTTTACTAATAAATTTGTAATTTCCAACAAGATCCTAGAAAAAAAAACTCATCACGCACAAATTCTTCACGATAAGTAACAAAAAACTAATTCATTTTCATTACATGAGAGTCCAGTGGCGCTGTTACATTCAATTTTTTCGTGATATTACATAATATAACAAATATCTCGGTTCTTTTAATTTTCAGTCATGAAACAGTAGAGATACTTTAGGAAAAATATTCTTTTTTTTTATTGGGTTAGCCAAATATATAAAAATCTTCTAATCTTCTCTGACAGTCAGGCTGTGCTGGAAGCATTGACTGCAGTAGAAATTTCATCTAAATTAGTTTTAGACTATATTGAGACGCTAAACACACTAGGACGTGACAACGGTATTCGTCTGGTATGGGTTCCAGCTGCCCTATTATGAACTTCAACTGACAAGTAGGAATGGGCTTCATTTTGACTTTTGAACTTTTTAAAACACAATTTAAAAAGTTAAAATGTCAAAATTTTTACATAATAACTTTTTAAATCGTGTTTTAAAAAGTTCAAACATCAAAATGAATCCCATTTCCACTTGTCAGTTGAAGTTCATAATAGGGCAGCAGGCCACGGGGATGTTGCTGTGCAATGAAACCGCGGATGAGCTGACTAGGTTGGGGGCCGAAAGTCCGGCTCAGATCCGTTCTGTGGGATATTGCCAAGCATTATCAAGGCACTAGGAATCCTCACCAGAACTCTAACAGGAAACTGCAAGCTCCACAAACACCTCAACAAAATAGGCGTTAGTGATACAACGACTTGCAGATTCTGCGAGGAAAAGAATGAGACGCCTCTCCACCTTCTCTGTGATGGACAGTTACAGAGAAGGTGGAGAGGCGTCTCATTCTTTTCCTTAAACAGAATAAAAATAGGTACCTTGGGCAGCACGAATACTTTGCTACAGAGGAAATTCGCAGCACCAACCCCAGCCAAATCATACAGTTTATGAGCAGCATAGGGCTGGGGACGGTACTATAATGCGAAGGAGTCACAATAGATCCACTTGGGAAGCGTAGTGACGTCAGGGCTTGGATATGACCTGCCTTTGATTGTAATAAAAAAAACTTTTTTCCACGAGACTCACAAAGGTGCTTCAAACAATCCGCAATATCTTTGAAATTTTTGATTTATAGTATACTATTATTCCTTTTGTAAACTGTCTTATTTTTCAGAGCACTATTCATTTATGTAATAAAAAAAACAGGAAAATACCGTATTGTTGTAATAAGAACTACTGCACGATTGTCGAAATCAACTTATTTATTTACAGTCATAAATTTATAGTAATAAATAAAAAAACATTATTGTAGTTCGTAGTTCTAGATTCATTTTTTTATAAGAAAAGAACAAAAATGGAATTTATTTTGAAGCACGTAACAACAGTACAGCGTGGCCATTTCACACGTTTCGTGATTTGTACAAATAAATAAAATTGAAGAGTCTGTTTGTAATTTCAATTTATCAGCTTTGCACTATACACGGTACCTGGGCCAAAAAACTACTTTTAAAATTGTTGGCTGTCTGTCGGTCTGTCTGTTCTGTTCCGACTAGTCACTGAAAATGCCGTACGGATTTTGAACGGACTTTCACTGGCAGATAGCTGTATTATATTACAAGCTATATTATGTTATAAGGAATGACTTGGATTACTTTTATCTCAGGGTTCCGTTTAAAAAAAAATAGGGCTCAATTTTGAATAACAGTTCCAACTTCCACCCAAACCAAGTTGCAGGCACCAGCTACTTAAACAATAAATCAAATCTACTTACTAATTGAATGTTTAACTTACGTCGTAACTATTTATTAATCTGTGGTTCAACGTAAACCGTGTTCAAATTTAACCGAGTAAAAATTAACATCATATTATCGTTAACATTATTACATTACGATCAATGTACTGCCATCCAAAGCATGTCAAATTAATGTACTGCCATCCAAAGCATGTCAAATTAATGTACTGCCATCCAAAGCATGTCAAATTTTATTTTAGTCAAAAAGAGATTTCCAAGAAAGAAACCATAGAAAAGGAAAGGGACATTTGCAAGAAACTTTTCTATACTTATATTACAAAGATGCTTTGTTTGTTTGCATTGAATAGGCTCGCCGATTTTGATGACACAAAAAATATCTAAATATATATATATTTAGATATTATATATATATATATATATATATATATATATATATATATATATATATAGTGTCATATATACCACTAAAGCTTAAACCCTTAAAGCTATAATACGGAAGGATTTTTCAAAATTCAACCCCCAAGGGGGTGAAATAGGAGATTTATGTTTGTATGAAACTATTTATTCCTTGGACATATTTGCATGAAATTTTGTATGGATTGTGTACGGTAAAATACGTATATAGTAAATGAGTTACATATTTCAGCGTTTTCGAAAATTCAGCCTTTCGGTATTTAAAATAGGGAATGCAATTTCAAAATCCTAATTTCACGCGGGCGAAGACGTGGGAAAATAATACTAGTAGATATATATATATTATATATATAGATGTATATATCCTCTATATATATGTAGATATATATAGAGGATACAGACGAGAGGCACAAATATATTACAGTAGGCTACGGGGAAGGACAGATACTCGCTGCAAATTGTACGTTTCCCGCGGTATTTCCTGCGCACATGAGAAGCAGGCAACATCTAGAATTTGTATAATCATTTAGTCCACTAATTTCCCACTAGCTTCATCATATCCCCCTCTCCACAGAATTAAACTCCTAACATGAAAAAATAAAACGACAAGAACGACTACATTATTGAACAAGATCATAAAAATATTTTTAAATTTAACAAAATCAATAAAATGCCGATCACAATAATGAGCGTCATAATGAAGTTACCTCAATAATTTAATGACGAGTTAAACTCACGACCTTTCGGTAACCTCACTATGAGCGCTGGAAAATGACATTAATACATTACACAGTATCGCCCGCCTACCACTGTAAGTTTAACAGTGGTTGTCTTTTTTATTGAACTGGATGAGAAAACGAGCAGACGGATCGCCCGACGGCGGATATAAGCGTCAGCTACTGCCGTGCACCGCCGCCCATAGACATTCGTAATACCAGAGGGGTTACAAGTGCGTTCCCGGTCCTTGAAATCCTCAACCATCCTTGGTGGTCTACAATTACTGCGACTTACAATTAATACGACATACGTGGCTTATGCCAAACTGGACCCATTTTCTAAGTAACATGAAGGCACAATTTGTCCTATTTTATCTACAGCAGTAACTTTGGTGCATGTCTCAATTTGTTATTCTCTTTTATATCTTCCTATTTTATGTCATGTTATATTTGTGTCTTTTGTGAACTGAAAATAAAAACTTTCTTTCTTTCTTTCTTTCTTTCAATTTTATTGTTTTAAAATTAAATAAGATGACAAATGATCATAACAATCGATATAGTAGTTTCCGAGTTTATTGACTTTGATTGATTGAAACTTTATTGACTTAAACCCCCTTATTAATTAAAAAAATGACGCAACAGATACGCTAATCAAGGTTTGCCGTCTTTGACTTACACTCTGGAAAGTCACTTGGCAGACCAAGACAGCATGATGGATTAGCGTATCCATTGCTTATATATATTTATTCATAAGGGCTAACATGATGTATTTATTGTCATACAATGTTTATCCTACTACTATTAGAAATGTGAAAGTTTGTGAGGATGGATGTTTGTTAATTTTTCACGCAAAAACTATTAAACGGATTTCGATGAAATTTGTTATGGTGGTAGTTTAGGCTCTGGAATAAAAATAGTCTAATTTTTATCCCGAAAAAGTACAGTGTTCCCGTGGGATACTGTATTTAAGCGAGCGGAGCCTCGAGCATCAGCTAGTTCAACATAACTGTTTGAAACTAATCTATTTCGACATAATAATTATGTAATTAAATTATCTCTATCTAGTTTCACAGACAAATCTCTACAATATTTACTAAATTATTTTTTAATAAACTGTTCCTCAATTTAACACATGTTTACTATAATCTTCCGCTACAAATAATTTGAAACAAGTATTAAATGTAAACTTACCCTCACGTGCGCAGGGGGTAAGCACTTTATGTAGCAAGTAGTGTATGCAGGGCGGGCGGCGCGCACCGCGGCCTGGGCTATACTAGCCTTCCCGCCCAAAGCGCTGGGTTACGGAGCCTACATGTGATATATACACAACAACTTGAGCGCTTAAGTTTAATATTTTATCTACACTTCTATACTGATATTATAAAGAGGAAAGATTTGATTGTTTGTTAATTTGTTTTCATTGAAATTTTAATAGACTCGGAAATTACTGGACCTATTTTTATGAAATTTGGCAAAAAAATTAAGCAGACTATAGGCTACTTTTTACTGCAGCAAAATGTACGGTACCGGCGGAGTCTTCTTTTGCGTACACGAAGTGGCGGGCAACATATAGTCAAGTAGTTAATAAAAGTGAGACTTTAGCAAATTTTAAACTTCACTCGCGTAAATATAGTATCGGGTATCCCACGAGAACACTGTACTTTTTCGAGATAAAAAGTTACCTATGTTTTAATCCTGACCGTTCAGTAGATTTTGCGTGAAAGTGTAACAAACGTCCATCCATCCTCACAAACATTCACATTTATAATAATAATAGGATATAGGATTTTTTTTTAATAAGTAGGTAACTGGTAAGTTAAGCGTTTTGTGTTAATAATGAAGGGACGCGATTTTATTTATTTAAAAGTACTATAAAATCTATACAAAAAATTGTGAATTATGATGACGTCTTCTAGTTAATTAATAATATTCGTTTACAACTTCCCTAATTTTCCGTGGCCCAGGCGTAAAAAAGCATCCATTGGGTAAGTTTTGATTAGGCACCTAATGTTAATAGGACATGCATAAAGTAAACATGGTATGCATAAATATCATCGTTGTCCTTCCACTCGAAGGTCGAGGTCCCGGGGACGCCGAGGTCACCGAGACCTGTTCACTCCCTCAGGGCTCACACCCTTATCGGTGCGAGCCGTATCAGATTGCTATCTCGACGTGAGTGGGTATATTTTTGTGAGTTGTGTCTTATCTCCATAGGACAGGCTTCGTTTAGTTTAGTTTAATCTGTAATAGTAATATATCTATTCTTTTCACAATAAACTGATATTTAACGCAAAATATGCTGTAGAAAAAAAAAGTATGGCCTTTGTAAATATTTTTATGGAAAGTAAACTATTTGTATTTATAAGTAAATGACGGACCCGACAGACGCTGTCCTGTATAGGTGTACACACGTCTTAAATGCAAAAATGTCATGATTATCTGTCAAAATAAAAATAATTCTAGATGCAATCAACCCAAATTATCATATTATTATCATCGTGCGATGACTATTTATTTTCTCATGTTAAGTTCATTGAAGGTAAGTAAAGTATGTCAAGATTGACCATATACCAGAACTAATATCCATAAATATAATCATTAAGTATTGCATGTTCAAAGTACTGACCTAGGCAGGCGCACCAGGTCACACCCAGGAGTACGAACCTAGCTCTAACAAGCTCGAAGTAATAACTTGGTAACTGGGCAGTTCTAATAAATATTAAAAAAAAAAAAACATTTATCTGACGGTGATTTGTACCCAGCACATTCCGAATTTTCGAACAAAGCAAAAATTTTACTTACGCATACCCAACTGCCAATCGGTTATCGGACTCACATAATAGAGTCCAAATAATTATGTATATATATTGTTGCACAAAAAAATAAAAAACATGTAGCTTAAAAATGCGCAGTTTCCTTGAGATAAGGCCTAGCTAAATCGATTTTTCTTCCCCAAAACTCCCTGCATACCTACTAAATTTCAAGGTAATACTTGCTGCCGTTTCGAGAAACCGATTATATATATATATATATACAATATTGTCTCGTTTAAATTATAAGATGTAAGGTTTCATTTATTACGCTTTTTTAGTCCAGACTATTTAAAACTGCACAGTTTTTCTTTACAATTATCGATCCATTTAGTTTTTGTCCAGTCCATTCAAAACTGCACAGTTTTCTGGACACTTTTTGTCAAGTCTATTTTCTGGTGCACAGTTTAAAATAATTACGTGATTCGATGCGATTGTGATATCGTGAAAAAATAATTTTAATTCGACATGGCATGTTATGTTTGATAGCCGACATATTGTATTATGATAGCGATCTCTCGCTAGACGCTACGTTAAAATTTACGTAGCAACCCCACCACAAGTAGGTGCAGCGAATTTCTTTTAAATCTGAGGTGATTCAAAATCGTCGTCAAAATTCCTATTTTATATTAATATTATAAATGTGAAAGTTTGTGAGGATGGGTGGATGGATGAATGGATGGATGGATGGATGTTTGTTACTCTTTCACGCAAAAACTACAGAACGGATTTTGATGAAATTTGGTATGGTAGTAGTTTAGACTCTGGATTAAACAGCCTACTTTTTATCCCGGAAAAGTACAGTATTCCCTCAGAATACCCAATAGTATATTTATGACGGCGGAGCCGCGGGAAACAGCTGGTAGTTTTGCTTTATTTAATAAATAACTAGCTTTTACCCGCGGCTCCACCTGCGTAAATACAGTATCCCGCGGGAATACTTTTTCGGGATAAAAAGTAGTCTATGAATTAATCCAGAAGCTAAAACTACCATACCGAATTTCATCCAAATCCGTTCAGTAGTTTTTGCGTGAAACAGTAACATACATCCATACATCCCATCCATCCATACCATCCATCCATCCATTCATCCTCACAACCTTTTACATTTATAATAGTAGTAGTTTTGGAAAATCAATCTAGTAATGAAACGAATATTCGCCGCTGAGGCTCTTGACCTCAACTATCACACTATATAAAACTTTATATAATTACCTAATTTATTAGATTCCATCAAGAGTATCAAGCTGTAAAGTTTACCTAGCGCCTACCTTTTAAGAGTAGGCACTTACTAATAAGTACTTGTGTTTAAAATATGTGGAATTCACCTTCTTCTATAATCTACAAAATATAATATTATAACCTACATATAAAATGCATTATAGTATAGCAAATTATCAGTACCTAAGTATGGGAATACGATGACTCATAAGATCACTGAAAAGTATGACTCATATAGAAGTAGTGCAATAATAATATAATGTATCTTATTGTAATACATAACATACTTCCCACATTTACATACAATGTTGTTTGTTTTCGGATAGCACCGAGCACGTGACGTATAAGTGTTGGAACGTAACTACACAGAGTTTAACTCGTAATTCAGTACTTCACGTTACGTTGACATAAGGAACGAGCGCGCGCGGACTTTTGCAACCTGTGCGCCTGGCGGGAACATTTGACAGAACAAAGAACTGAATTACGAGTTAAACTCTGTGTAGTTACGTGTTTCTTACGCCGGTTCTACTCGCCGGGCTAGCTTCCGAACTGGTGGTTGGCATCATGTAGACCGACGCGACGTTCAGAAAGTGTATAAAAATACCAACTTTGAATAAAAAAAATTGACTTTGACTTTGACCTCGCCTTGTCTTGCTGACACTGTTGCTTGTGTGGTGGTGGTGTTTGCACAATCTTGTTATTGAGTGTACACATAAGCAGTGTGGGTGTGGAGGAGAGAGGTGCTTTACGCATGCATTATACATACGTGCAGATGACATTTAAATTGGAAGCATTATGCGTTCTATTGAGCTTTTAATTTACCTTTAGGTTAAATTGGATCTGAACAGCGCATACTACGTGACCAGATTATTATGCTTTGGAAATGCATGACTAATATTAATAAGAGGAAAGATTTGAGAGTTTGTATGTTTGTTTGTATGCATTGAATAGGCTCCGAAATACAGGATCGATTTTGATGAAATTTGCCACAGATATAGGGGAGACCGCGAGGGAGGACATAGGCCGGTTTTTATCGCGGCTAAATGTACGGTTCCAGCGAGATTACCTTTTGCGCGCACGAAGTCGTCGGCAAGATCTAGGTACCTAGATAATATTTTTTGGAGTTTACTCCTTAAGAATCGATCGCTAAAGTTTTTGTTCCTTCTGAGGGACGTGTTTTACTTTTTAGAGTAAACTCCAGTCGTGCGTCGGAGCTGACACACACTTTTTTTTATTTATATATTTTTTATATATTTTTATTATTTTTAAATATTTTTTTCAACATTTAGTCCCTGACTATTTTTTATTGTGTTTCGTGACCGACCAGTGACCGACCACGTGGCACTTTGTTCGCGACGCTCACGATGCCCGCCACGCAGGAGTCGAATGTCAACAAATCGTGGAAGGAAATGTAAAGCGGTTATGTAGTTGGGAAATACATAAAAGTTTTAATCTAATCGTCGAAATTAAATATATGGGGGCATTGCCGACCGGAGTGCCGACTGCTGGCACAGAGTAGATAGTATAATACATACTTACGTACAGACTTGTACAGCCGTATCATCAATTGTTTCCTCAGATCCGCCTCGACTCAACCTCCTCTGAGGTATCCCTAAGAAGTTCCTCGAATTTGGTATTCTTAAACGTAGTTTCTACCTCAGCTGTTTGCTCCTTCAGTAAGGTTGAGTGGAGGTATGATGTTATAGATAATCATAGAAAACATTTTTTTTATGTCAACACCGATAGTTACCATTAAAACTCGATCCGAATTTGGCAGAATGGTGCTATAACCCTTCGTTTAAGAAAAAGAAATTCAAATTTAACATGAGTGTCATTGTCAATGAGGGTTTTTGATATTTTTCTGCCGCTAAGGGTTGGGTTGGGTAGTCGGGTCTACCAACTTACACAAAGCGTCATCCGGTGGCGTAAGTGATATCAAAAACGGTCAACAATTTTTGATTCTTTTCCTGTCACCAGGCGGCGTTTGGTAGCACGACGGTCCTCGTCGTATCAAAAAGCTGTCAGATGTCAGGGATTTAAATACCTTCATTGTGTTGTATGTGAAGTGTGAACTTAACTTGTATTGTCATGTTGAAATTTTCGTTGATATTTTCACGTAGTTTCGTAAAGGTAATCCAGAGACACCAAAAAATCCTCCATGCTTCTCTTAAAATAAGTATCCCTCTGTAATTGCGTAATTGCTTCAAATAATTCCACTCTGTTTATAAATAGAATTGATATAAATGTCGGAAATAGACCCTCGAGAGAGCCTCAAGGTACGTCCTGAGGTATCTTAAGTTTGACAGTTAATTCCTCGACTCGCGTAAGGAAATTCCTCAAGTAGAGGACATTTTGTTGAACTAATGATAGCATTTTCGTGCATTCAGGTTGTGTCGAGTGAAGGAAATCTCGAGGAAGCAACTAATGATACGGGTGACAGAGTCTAAGCATTACAGAACGATCCAAATTTGAAATTTTGACGTCCGCTTCAACGGCCCACTGATTTTTCCACACAATCGTGGACACACCGTATGCTTGTAGTAGCGCGATCAAATCTAAAGTTAACTATGTAGCTGTTTATCTGTTCCTCTTTAATGTGTAGTGCTGGGCAAAGAACAAAAAGCTAGGGTTACAATCCGTCCGGATAAGTCCGGACATATACGGACTTATAAACTTTTGTCCGGACTTTGATCGGCTTTTTAATTTGGCTTGCTTATGTATCGAACGGTTTAAACCTCGGTGATAGACGATTCTCAGTGGGGTAAAATAATCTTAGAGTATCCGAAGAACTTGTGTTACAGGTGCCAGAACGGGAAGTATTTAATACATTTATAGGTACTAACATATTTAAGATTTTTACTATATAATACACATATTCAATACACATCCATGACCCAGAAACAGAAAACTTTTTGTTCCCTCGGCGGGATCCGAGCCCACGACTTCCAGTTTGAGCGCTAACGCGCTAACCACTGAGCCACAGAGGTTGTCAAAGAAGAAAATGTTTTTATAATGCCAGAATAAAATCTACAAATACGCTATCTAATACGGCACCAAATTTCATCAATTTAAATTCATTAATAATAATTACGCCTGACTGCGGTAAATGTAGCGTAGAGCGTTATGGTGTGACGTCACCGACTCCTAAACGCGGAAGGCCACTTTAAAAAAAACTTGAGAGGTGTCAAGGGACACCCGGATGGAACGAAGATCCTTTCGATTAATTAGTGAAGGAATTGTAATATATATATTTTTTTAAGTTATAATAATATTTTTTTTATTATTAACAAATATAATGTAATATAAACTTATTCAGTAGGCTCAATTTTAATAATAATTGAGAGAGAGAGAGAGAGAGAGACAGAGAAACACGCGCACGCCGCACGGCTTACAACTGTAGCAAAAAGTGTCGTTACAACTTTTAGTCTTAATTTTTTCCGTCTACCCCCCTTTCGCAACGCGCGATAATGAACTTCGTTCCAACTATTATAATATATTGGAAATTTATTAACGAATCTAAATAATTCTTTCACGAATATTTTTAGTAAGTAAGAGAGTAAGTAAGAGTATCACTTTTTGTTCTGCACCAGCGAAAAGACACGTCAAATACATAGGAGATATACTAGCTATATAAGTATGTGCAAAAAGCTCAGCCTCAGCGGTACACGCGAATTGCAGTACACGAGATTACAGCTTGACCACCGCCGCGCCGGAAGTGGCAATCGTGTCCCCCCCCCCTCTCTCTGCATACCGCCCTCCCCCCGGTGAGAATTGCGCAGCAAACGAGCTATCTGGCGATTTGGTCGTAAACGATGCATCGTTATGGTTAAGGGCTAAGGCTCGACACACATTGACGCAGATTGCAGACTCGAAACAGACGCATGTTTTTCCTCCGGTGTTGCGTCCATGGGTGACGATAATCGCTTTTCATCAGGCGATCCCTTAGCTCGTTTGCCCCCTATTTATATAAAAAAAGTAGTTACGCGGCGTTTGACCGGCCGGCTGGGGACGCGTCGTCGCCTGTTACCTCCTACCAACAATATTTCCTTATTACTACCTGTGTAACGAGCTTCACTGGAAGCTCTAGTAGATTTGAAACATAAAAAGCATCGGAAAAATATTTTACCGGGGTTCGAACCCTTGCATCACGGATTTCCGAGCATCGCAAAAATTAATACCAAACTGCCAATCGGACTGACATTATAAATTATTGATATATTGTTGCATGACGAAAGCAAAAATATATATAGTTAATATAACTTAAAAATGTGCAGTTTCTCAGGGATAAATCACGGATAAACCTAGCTAGACCGATTTTTCTCCCCGAAAACTCCCTTCATGCAAATACTTGCAGCCGTTGCCGAGATTACGATTATTTTATATACAAGATTGTCTCGTTTAAAGTATTCCATAATATTAATTTGTACCATAAATAACCTAACCTAACCAAGAGCATGTCACGACATGTCAGGAGGGTTCCGTAACTATCGACGCGCAATAGGTTTTCTTTGAATTACTTTAAAAGTTATTGCCCGATTTCGCTGAAAATAATTTTCCTACAGAGTTTTTAGCACGATCTATCAGCATGAAAACTTACAAGTTTCTATCTCTTATAGTTTAGAAATGCCAGGGGGGGCAATTTGTAAACCACTTTGGAGGCCGATTACTCGAAAATGGTTGACTTTGTAAAAAAATCATGTATGAAACCTTGCCTTTTTTTTAAAAGACCTATTCAACGATATCCCACACAATGGGGTAGAATTATAAAATATTTTTCATCCCCACTTCACATGTATGGAGAGCTGCCCCTTAAATATAAAATAAAATTATTATTATTTTATTATGCCAAAACTGATTTCTATACACAATCTATAATTACACCAAATTTCATCCATTTATATTCATAATTACAGAACTAGCTTCTAAGCGCGGACAGACGGACAGACAGACACACGGACGGACAGAGCGAAACTATAAGGACTCCTTATGTATAACGAAACCCAAAAAAATTGAAAAATAAAGATGAATATTACTATAGGAGAAAATTTAAAAAACATGACGCGTCGCGTAGCTTCGACTCTGTGCCAGAGTGAGTTGAGACTGAGGCCTTTTCTCCGCCCGGTTTCTGTTTCGCAAATCTGTAACACACAATATTATATAAGTAGTCAGTGCTTTGTGAGAATCAGCTAATTCTATGGACATAATAAAGAACCTTCTAGAACATCAAGTTTCATCCAGCTATTACCCAGTTAACTCAGGTTGCGCTAAGAATAGCCAAATTGTGAGGATCCGGTGCTATTCCTGGTCTCAGGCCCAGTACCGGATTAACCATAAAGGCGGAGGCAGCAAGAGCTACGGGCCCCGCGCTTGGGGGGCCCCGCGCTCCATAGTCTGTCCGGCCGCATCGACCGCGGGAGCGTAAAATATAATTTTCATATACCTATAGTAATAACGGCGCTGAAAATAAAACTCCGCCTATGCCTAATACAATAATGCTGAAAATCGAACACACGACAGCAATTAAAAAGCTTGGCGCTTGTTACTTGCATTTTCAGCTTTATTGTATTAACCCAATAGAACTGGAAATAGTTCTGAATACAAAAAAAAGTATCTAACTAGCTTTATAACGTTCCATATTAGCAAAGGCGGTGCAAGGCATGGGCGGTGTGGGCGACCTCCTACGGCCTGGCAGCCCAAGCCTCAGGCAAGCCTTCAAGCAGGCCTCGCGCCTAACAGCCGAAATAAAATTTAAAAAATTATGGAAAGTCCAAAAGCACACGCCACAAGATTTTTCTTATAATGAAAACATAAGAATTAATTCTCAACTTAAAGATATTTCTCGAAGTCATAGATCGTGAACAATAGAAAATTAAAACTTTCCATAGTCCTGTGCACAAATAAGGTTTGGTAAAATCAGTTACGGACATCTTGGTTATTTGACCTACTGCATAAATAAAGACGTTTATTTAGGCAGATAATTTATTTAAAATTTCGAAAAAAATATTAAATACTCAAAATAGAAATTACATTACGTTCTTTATTTGTTGCTTTTTATTTATTTAACATGTTATACTATTTTGTACTGACGTTCTGTTTCAAGCTATTAATTTAAATTGTATTTTCCCAAGTGCAGTCTTTCAGGATTTAAAGTTTATATAGATTGTAATAGGTCAAATATATATTTTAAAAAATTCTCTTTCGCTCGCACGCGCCGCGGCTGAATTTGCTACGGGCCTCGCGCTGACTTAATCCGGCACTGCTCAGGCCTGACCATGGGCGGACAAGGTCCCATGAACGCATAACGAATGATCATCATATTTACCAATTACGTAGGAACGTCATAAAAAACATGACGTGGCATGATAGAAGTGAAACATCATTCATCATTTAAAATCCAAAAATATTCTTATCGTGTCTAAAAACATCACTTAATTGTTTTACACCTAGCGCCATCGATGTATTGAGCCGTACTTAAGAAAGTTATGTTGATAAGTAGGACGTATAAGTAGTTTCCGACAGTTGGCGTTATATCGATGACGGTAAACCGTGTCGTAAACCAAAATCGTGTCGTGTCGCGACGCGACCTTGAAATATCACTCTCAGTGCCGCTAAAGAGTTTCAATTTATTTACAATTTTAAATACCTACTAGATAGTTATTACCAAACTACTCACAAGTGAGTTTAATCGACCTTTTTATTAGTAATGATCGTTTGGCGATAAACATTCTTCTTCGAACTACAGAGAGGTTCGAACTATCGCATGTCTGAATTAATGACAGTTGACTGTACTTCAATTTATTTCATTCATTAATTAAAATATATGGTAGGTTGTTTCTGCGGAGCTTCGAAGCGAAGCCCGATACAAAACCTCTAATGAGCAGACCTACGCTGCAGACTTGCAACTAACAGAGATATTTATATAGTAAATCATCAACCATCAACTGCGCCATAAAGCAAAATACATAATTCAAAATATCGTTCTATTCATCATCCATATTTCTATATAACAGCCTTATACAATAGACATTGTCGCGTCACGTCACTCACGACACGTGTTGGAGCCGACGACGATCCGGCGTCTGTCATACGACAATGTGAGCACTTGACGAGGATAGGTCTTTGATTACTACGTTTAATGGAGAGTTGGAGACGGTGGAACCTGATACAATTCTCAAACTATGACGGGCATTGAAGCATAAATGTAATAATGTTGTAATAGTTTTAAGGTTGGTGTTAAATACGCTAACGTGTCTAATATTATACGAACCTAAAACTCTTCTGTTTAACACACGAGAGTTTTTTGTGACAGAAAAAACTGCACTTGTAAATAGAACTCTGCGCTAATGCAATAGAGCTTAAAATTGAAGTGTCAAATGTCAGATTGACAACATACTATGCAAACCTTAGACCTTCGATTTTAAGTTTGAGTGAAGCATAATAATGAATAGCCTAACCTAACCTAACCAAGAGCATGTACCTGTCCGATTTAGTTCAAAATAATTTTCCTAAAGAGTAATTAGCGTGGTCTATCAGCATGAAAAATTGCAAGTGTCTAAGTCGTATAGTTTAAAAATGCCAGGGTGGGGGAACCAACTTATAAGCCACTTTGGTAGCCGATTACTGTAAAACATCATGTATGAAACCTTGCCTTTATTTTAAAAGACCTATTCAACGATACCCCACACATTGGGGTAGAAGCCACCCCTAAAATGTAAAATTATTATTATTTTATAATCTGTATTATATATATTATATCTTACATGTCTTTAACTACACCGAATCTTATCCATTTATATTCATAATTACGGACGGACGGAGCGAAACTATACGGGTTCCTTGAGTATTACGGAACCCTAAAAATTAAGATATGTAACATATATCCCGCCAAAACAAAGAACTATCACAGCCTATATAATAAGTAAACTATGAATGTGCTTGTTAAAAGCTAGCTTGTCTTCCCCGTTCTAACTTCTAAAGTCGTAAACGTTTATCAAATTGTTGTGACTTGTGGCATCGAGTATAGAAATGGACGACTCGCTTCATGTCATTAATATGTACCGCATTGTGTTGTGATTTGTGATCGATACACAAGTGGGTCTGTGTGTCACGTGGTCACGGCTGTGGCCCATATACCTGCGCCATTCATGGTGGTGGTGGTGGTGCAGCTCGGAGCTCCCGACATGACAGCCGCCTCGAACAAAGCCAATAATAATATTAAGTAGTCAATACTTTAGGTAAATTACTGCAGAGTGCAGGCACCAGTGTCTTATGTATATTGTAAAAACGCTCATTTTAAGTAGAAACTAGAGTATGTGTGCTATTAGGGAATCTCATTCATAAGCAGATTAACCGTTGTCATAATTTGTTCGTATTATAATAATATTATTAGCTCAAACTGACATGTCATTGACAATTATTATTATTATAAGACAAATTAAGATAATGCTCTACCAGCTTATGAATTACCTACATACCCTGATAGCACTTAGGCAGTTTGAGACCGAAATTGCCTGCACTCTATGTCATTCGATCAAGCGACGAGAAGTCGCTCCAGATGCCACCAGTTTTGGATCACAAAGTAAAGTAGGAGCCTACCTACTAACTACTACGTACCTAGAGTAAGTAATAGCTGAAGGAAAATCAACCGAAACACGGGTAATTGCAAGGTTAAAGTAATTTCTATAAAGAAAATAAGCCACCGGAGTTATGTGGTAGTTACTATAATAGCGCTGGGAATGCGGAATTCACCATAATGTTTTCATTGTACCCGTAACCACTTACCCTAACAAAAACAAAATTAATGTCAAATTGATTTTGTTGTTAGTCTAATGGATAGTAATTTAAGGATATCAATACAGAGAGCATTCAGGTGCTCTGAATAGTTAAACATGATACTTAATATTAATATTATTCTTATTATGTATGTACTCTATTGCGAACAACCAATTTAATAAATAAATAATTTAAATATAAATTAAAAACATTAAAGGTATAAAAGGTTTTAACCATGTATTACATTATTATTTCAGTCACAGATGTTTCGTCAAATACTGACATACAAATATGATATTACCGGAATATACATAAATTAAGCCAGACCAGTTATTACATTAAAAATAAAATAGAAGATAACCCATTTCACACAAAATCATTAAAAGGATGTGCGGTATTTTACTATGGAACAATGACCTAAAGCCCAAGCCGACCAACGTATATAAGTTACGGCTAGGTGTCAGGGGCCATACATACTAAATCGAAAAGTTTCGCGACATGGCGCTGCATTTATAAGATAGCTATTCCAAATTATACTTGATTAGATAAACAAGAAGATACACGTTTTAGGTGCTTTTCACTTGATGTTATTGACATCATGTTATTCTGTAAAAAAAAAACATCTATAGTTCGCTGTCATTTATTGATATGTCATATATCACCTGTCAATGTCAAATCCATATGTTTTTTTTTTAATATATGGCGTCGGCTTATTTAAAACCATTAGCCAGTGTCAAGTAAAAAAGGCGGGAAATAGAATTTTCGTTTTTTTAACACTGTATTCATATATCGTCAATTCTCTAGTCTCGTCTAGTCAAAGTCCAAATAAATAGTCAGTACGTACAGTCAATGAGTCATGTCAGCCGATTCAGTAAAGTGGTAGAAGCTTTACTGAAAGTTCCTAGGGAGTTTTGGCGGGAAACACAAAATAGCACGTTTTTAGTAGTTGTACCACTTTCCGACACTTGTGTACGATAACGAATATTTAATGTTTAATATTCTACCAATATTACACATTAAGAACCGAAATAACACAAATTTATGAAGTTTTACAAATTCCACAACATCACCCATTGAACTCCCCGGCAGAACTCCCATCCATATGTTCTATTTTTCCGTAAGTACTTCGTTTGTACTTTGTTGTTGATAATAATAAGATTAAAATTACAAGTATCCCCTTAGTAGTCTGTGAAATTACATGACATACATAATGTGTAAGTTTTTTGTTATTTCCAGTACGTATTATTAGTTTTTAAATGTCCAACGGTGGTAATCATGACTCGCCCATGACTATTAAATAAAGAGATTTACTTGTACCATGCAATGAAAAATGTCGTTTAAAATTCTCTAGTAAGCTCGATGAAAATCAGCGTAACATAATTTTAAAATTTAAAATTGGTGGGTTCTCGTTTTCAAAACATGCACTAAATTCAATATCGCACTCATGTAGAGAAGATGGTGATGGCATCGGAGTTCTAGCATCACCAGTAAAATTGTCTTCTTGAATTTGAGAGTGAGATGTACTTACCTATTATTTACCATATCTTTTATTGAACCTTTGTAAGCTAATTCAAGTTTGTTGCGCATGTCAGGTGATGGAAGTGGTGATGGTGGAAGAGGTGATGGACCTATTATTTACCATATCTTCTAATGAACCTTTGTAAGCTAATTCAAGTTTGTTGCGCATATCAGGTGATGGAAGTGGTGATGCTGGAAGAGGTGATGGTGGAAACGGTGTTGTTGCCGGTGTTGTTACGGCCCAGTAACATTCGCTTCATTTGCTGATATCTCGTCAACATCGTTGCATATATCGCTGAGTAAATCTTCCATTTGAATTACCTCATCTTGAAAACTTGCTGGTATAGGAGAATCTCGAAGAACTATAAAAAACCACGTTTAATAATTTAAAAATTACTTTTGTTTGAATATATATTTAAGATTTTTTAATTAATAAATATAATTACAAATTTTAATTTTTTTAATATATAGCATAAATATACGTACATTTGTGGGTGTGCAAGCAAAAACTCAATTTTTATACAAATATGACCCATTTTAAAGGCTTTTGAGATTGTTAACTGAGCATGTATGCCACGTTTTGGATGCTAGTGCAGTAAAAAGTACCACATCCATGTCAGGATCATTATCCTGACATGGATGTGGTACTTTTTACTACACTACAATTTACCATTGTACTACTGACATTATAACCCATCTAAAAAGGATTGTGTGGTTTTATGAAACCACGGTAAAAGTGAAACTTAATAACAATAAAATGCGCTTCTCGTGTCTTCGCGTGAACTACATAACGAGTTAAATGCGGTCTTTATCAATATACAGACTGTTTATGCGTTAGATTTTAAGTTAATTTTCTTAAGGAACTTTGGTTCTCATATGGCATACTAGATGGCGCTGATTTGCCGCTAGATCACGCTATAGGTAAAGCGAACCTATTTGCATAAAATGTTTACGAGGGCCTTATTAATGTGAAGTATTTTTGAGTTGTAAACCAATCAAGGATAGGATTGTGTGGTTTTATGAAACCACGGTAAAAGTGGAACTTAATAACAGTATAGCGTGGAGCACTGGCACAAATGAGTACTAGTCTATACACTACACGGTCAGCTGATGCGAACTATAGGCGCCGCCATATTGGCCTCGGCTGATCTGACGAGCGCCTTTCACTTTATCCCTACTCCGCGGCTGACCGTCACGCGACATGCAACACACAGACGAAAAAGTTTGAGACGATGTGACGAAAACATCGGATGTGGCATTACCGACATTTAAGTCATAAGAAAATTGGTAAACAACGACGGATATGGTATTACCGACATTTAACCAATTAGAAAAATCGATGAACAGAGTATACGTTATGCGTATGAAATACTTTTTAAATAAAATGATAAAAAACTAGAAGTAGGTAGGTACCTAAAGTACAGCAGAATACACTTCGTTTTTAAAGGAAAAAAAACGAAGTGTAAGTATTCTGTTTTATTTTTATTTATTGTGTCTGTTTCTGTTTCTGTTTTTAAAGGTATAAGTAAATTATTGCGTGATAGGCAGTACATGTCGAGTCATTTTGGGTTTTGTTGTTAATAAACTATTGTAATTAACTTGACGACCTCTGTGGCTCAGTGGTTCAGAGCTTGGGTGATCCCGGCTCCCGCCGAAGGAACAAAATAGTTTTTCTGGGTTCCTGGGTCATGGATGTGTATTAAATATGTGTATAATATAATAAAAATCACAAATATATGTATAGTATAAAAGTATTAAATATACTTACCGTTGTCTGGTACCTGTAACACAAGTTCTTCGGATACTTAGCACGGGGCCGGACTGACGTGGTGTGAAGCGTCCATAGATATTATTATTAATTTATACCTCAACGCAAAACTGCAGATGTGGCTGGTCAGTAGGGTCTTCATATTACATGTTATATATTGTTTGTATATGTTGTTTAATGAATATCATTTGGTAGATTTTCAAAAATATTGTTGAGGCTCTTTTTAACATTTTTTTACTCCTATTTACATTTTACATAAATGTTTATGCTTTGTGTAATTATAATTCAGTATTTTATATTTCAGTTAGAACATGCCATCATAATATTATACGCCTGAAACTTTAAAAAAAGCTTTAAAAGATGCCCAGGATGGACCCTCCTGGAAGCTCTTCAAACACTTTACGACAAAGTTAAGCAAAAATATATGAAACAAGATCGTGTTGGAGCTCCCACAGTAGTAACTCCCAACAGTGGAATCTCATTTATAGTAGAATGGGTAATAATGATAGAGCATATGGGTTTCACGGTGACAAAAGAATTATTAATAAACTCTGTACATAAGCTGGTAATTCAACTTGGTCGAGCTAACAAATTTAAGAAAGGATATCCGGGTTGTCATCGGTATGAAGGTTTATCTAAAAGAAATCCTTCAATTATTAATAGAGTGGGTCAGCCACTATGTCGCGGATTAGTGCTACTGAAGAGAAAATTAGGGCATGGTTTAAACAAGTGGATCAGTACTTCGTAGAAAACCACTTAGGTGAGGTAATAGATCCGTCCAGGATCTTTAATTGTGATGAATCTGCTTTCTTCTTATGTCCAGAAGGCCATGCTGTTTTAGCTAGAATGGACTCAAAATCTGCATACAGCCAATCATCAACAATAAGGAATGTGTAACAATGTTGTTCTGTGCATCTGCAAATGGGAAAGTGATGCCATCAGCAGTATCCATATAATAGAATACAGCAGGTATTCTGTTATAATACAACATATTGGCCAAATATCCAAAGAGTTGGTCAATTGGCAAAAGTGATAACGGGTGGATCACTAGCGAAAACTTTTACGAAAACATTGCAAGTGTTTTCAATCCATTCCTGATTAAAGAAAATATACAAAAAACAGTGGTTATGTTTTTGGACGGGCATGTTTCTCATTTGAGTTTCCACCTTTGCAATCGTGTATAATGAAAATGGAATTATTTTGGTTGCCTTGCTGCCAAGCCCCGTTTATGATTTGCAACCCATGGATGTTGCAATATTCCACAGTTTGAAAAATGCTTGGAGTAAAAATATTTATTCCTGGCGAATGGAGAATAACACGCGTTGCCTAAAAAAGGAAGACTTTGGACCACTGGTAGAAAAATATATTAAGGAGACACTGACGGAAGACACAGTAAAAAATGGATTTCGCAATTTTTCATTCTTCGATGAAAATGCCGTCAATTATAGCAGGCTAACATCAAATTCTGCATCTTCATCCAACTCGGTCAGTACGTTGCCACAAAAATCAGTCCCTGCAATTTTACTACCCAGTTTGAAGAGCTTTTGGGGATGGATAAACTACATACATTTGAACAGTGCCCTGATGGCAAATGGATTGGAGATATACGAGACGAAAATTTATATTACTTTTTGAAAAAAATAAGACAAATTTACCCGAATCATTCTAGTACTGTTGCTACACATGTAAACATACTATGTTGTTGAAAATGGCATATAGAACAGATAAGCACTGAGGCGACGATATATTTTTATTTACCCAGGAAACTTTCATAGTAATTCACTACCACAAAATCACCTTTGACTGGAATTTTATTTCTTTCTTTTCCGTATAGGGATCGTGCGTGAAATATAGAGGCAGCACTACTGTCGAAGTGAGCGCTCTCTGGTGTTTCATTGGTGAACATAGTGGGATCAAAACAAAATATGTTTAATAACATTAAAAAAAAGTTATAACAATGGATAAAATAATAAAATATGGATTTAAACCAATAGTCAATAATATAATACATGGCCAGAACGATGAGAAAGGCAAAAAATTATTCAAGTCATATTGTTGAATAACTTTATACCTCATCTTGAAAAGTTTTATTTTACCCAATACATACAAAAATTATACGCCAAAGACTCAACTAAGTAACAATACATTTATGATTATCACTAGTACATTACTTTATAGATATTAATTATAAAGTGACCTAAGATTATTTTGCAATCGACCAAATGTGCGGTATTGAGAAAATGTTATTGTACTTGTTATCTCTAAGACTTTTGAGATTTTAAAGTTGCCTAAAATTATTTTTATTATTATCTTAATTTTATACAAATCGTAAGAAATTATTACTAATTCATTACGAAAAGTTTTTTAAATGGTATCTTTGTTAAAAATATTTAATATTACAAGCAAATAATATAATATAAAAATATTAATTATCATTTATGAGTCTGTACATACCTTATGTCAGAGTTATTATAAAACAGAGAAATAATAAACATTAAATTTGAAATTATTTAAGAAAATAAAACCTTTCTTTTTTGTAAACAATTAATTCGTTTTTATTTAATACAATTAGAAATTTTATTCAGTTTTTATAACTATTTCAAAAAGGCTTATTTTTCAACTACTTTTTCTTTAAGCAATGGCTTCTGTACATTTACCAAAGCACAAATAACAAAAACAATTTCATCAATATGAGGAAATAATGAATTAGAGGTACTTTTGATAGAATTCTAAAGTCCTTAATTCGTTGATTTACTCGTTCTATATGTATCCTCACAGAAGCAATGTTGTATATTTCGTCAACTTCTTCAGGGGTGAATTGATCTTTGTGGCCAAAAGGAGGCATGATAAAAATAGCATTTTTGTTTTAGGCTTGAGTTTTTATCTGGGGTATTTTATCCGTCTTTTGGATTTTCTCTGAAATCAAAGAGAAGAAATAAAAGGTTAAGTTCGAAATTAACGAATATTTGAAATTTCATCAATTAAATGATCAAGTTTTACATATGTCGTATTTAAATGTTATAATTTTACTGAATGGTGTAGTTCATTTTTTAAATTTTTAATTAATATTGTACTTACACGTAATTTTTCACTGCATTTATCTACTGTTTGCGTTTTACTATTTTCCATGAGGCTCCAAACACGCTCTCTGGAAATTTATAAAATTTCACTTCCACACTGAATCCACGTTCTCGACGTGATGTATTATTACATCCAAGAATACAACAATTTTTTCTCGAAGCTGGCATTATTTTAAAAAATTATACATATTTTATTTATATTTATTAAAAAATAATCACATGTGTTTACGTTAAATACATAATCCCAACTGTTTTGGATACTTGACACTAGTTGGCGTAACAGTCTAGACGCACGATCCCCAATGCTATAATATTCAGATAATATAAGAATATTATAACAATACCTGTCGTCAATCGAGGTATAGTAGATACCTATATCGTATTTACAGTTTCTTTAAAGTTATTTTTGTTGTATTTAGCGATATCTATGAGAAAAGATATTATATTTTTATAATTTAACCAGCACAATGCCATCTATTGTTCAAAAGTCGCTAATTTCTGAGTAAGCATACTCAGATTTATCAACAGATGGCACCTTATCGGCAATACATATGAATTTTAGCTATATGATTACTGTTTCCTCACAGGTGTCGCTACAGCCACCAATGCCAATGTAAGTTTATTTTTTTAATATTCGCTAACATGGAAAGCTTACAATATTCATCATATAATATTCATTGGAAGTATCCGCTATAGCTTATATTCATTACTATGTTGGTAATTATTGTATCTGTTGTCAAACATCAGAATAAACTATTTTAACATAGTATATTTTGCTGCATGAAAGGTTTATTTACAATGCATGCAATGTATGCATGTCAAAACTTAATAAGTATAAAATATAAACACATTTTGGGTTTTTTATGTTTTATTCTTACAATAAGATGGGTGATTAGATCCTTGAGGGATACAACATCTGAAACAAAAAAAAAATGTTAAAAATGATATTGTTGGCCTCTCCGTTATTGTCACTTTATAACATAACATATTTTAACTTTAAAACTTTATAAAATAACATATTTTACTAGTCGTTGTTGTAAAACTTCAAGTTGTCGAGCATGCAGATGTGACTAGAGGTTGGAGCTCCAACCTCTAGTCACATCTGCATGCTCGACATAACCAGTTGTTGTATGTATAATATTTAAAAAAAGTCCTAGCTACATAGCGCCCAAGGCATAATCACCCAAACCGCATAATCACCCAAACCGCATAATCACTGCAGATATTGTTAATTTCTACAACAGAAAACTTTCATTTTGTCTATATTAACCACTAGTATGTCTATTCTTATGGTGACGAAACACATCTATGGTGGTTATGCTAATCATGCTGAAGTTGTTTTAGAGTTTATTATATTTTGCGAGTTAACTTGAAGTTTACAGTATAAGTAGTTGTACAGTATAAGTAGCTACTTATACTGTACAACTACTTTGTTCCTCGAAAATAACGATAATACAGCTTTATGTAAGGGAAAAACAATTAACATTTTTAGGTTACACAAAATAAACATACCACTCGTATCCTGTGGCCCATAGCCTGGGCAGGGAGGTTGGACTTGAAGCGGGCACGCACGCTGCCCGAATTGCCATGTGTCCTGGTCACCTTACCCCAGATCGCACGCAGCTTGGTCTTTTTGCCACGGGGACCTCCAGCAATTGGTGTCCTTTTCTTGGCTCTGTACACATATACACACTTTTTGCCTGCATAGAATACTGCATCATTACGGTCCTTGGCACCCTCAATCTGAAATTGCAGTAAATCTTCTTAGTGTTTTGTATGTTAAAGTAACTTATAAGAATGTATGAAAGTTTTGTCAGTAAAATTTTGACAACACAGTTGTTCAGGTTTCAAATGTCTAGGCATCATTGTAAACAAATCAAATATTTTGTTTTAACATATACAATTTTTACGTACTAAGCTATGAGATAATAATTAATAATGCTTGCTACTCATTTTAAAAGAACAAAGATCCTTTGGGATATTAGTTTTGATCACATCTCTTAGCTGTCACACTCATAACCTCCAAACAATAACAATGTCTAACTTCTAAGTTCCTAGTCAAAAGTTCTGTATTTGCTAACCTTTAGAAGAGCGGTGTTCTCGTGTTGATTGCGGAGACCGCGTTTGTATCCTGTAAACACTGCCTTCGCGTAAAGTCTGCCATGCCTGGGCTTCGAAGACACCTTGCGGATCGCCTTCTGTGGTTCTGCGGGAGCAGCAGGGGCCGCCTTTGCTGCCTTTTCTTTAGGAGCCTTAGTTTTAGGCGCCTTCGCCTTAGGCGCAGTTGACGGAGCGTCAGCCATTCCTAAAATTATCACTATATTTATAAAATTGGAAAGCACTGTTTAGGTTAAACTGTCATCCGACTTCAACTTATCACAATATATCTTGCCATAAATTACAAATCCATTACTGAAATCTGCGAAATACGATAACCATTATTCCTAATATTTAGACAATACCAATATTTCTGCTAATAGAAACGATTTTATATCATAAAAATTGAAAATTTTGTACACTAACCGGACGATCTTGATTCTAGAGCGAAAAAGGCAGTGCTGCCAGCTAAGGAAATCTAAAAATATTATTTGTTGCCATACTTCTTAATTGCATAAAAATGTAAAGATTTTTATTATTAAAAATATTACACACGGTAAAATATCTGGTAAAGTAAGGGTGAAGTCAAATAATGTTTTACCTAGATACTGGTTTTATTTAATATTTTATGCAATAAAATTTGCAGTATCTTGTCATGTCATGAAAATTATTTACGAGTACGGTAAAAAACTCTAAGTACAAATTAATATTGTTGAATAAAGCTCCATAACAATTGGATCATTCAAAACCATTGTGATTAATGAGTTCATGATTTAGACATTATCTGAACGAAGTACCTATAGGGAAAAATGAGCAAGAGCCGCTGGGTGCCAAGCATGTCAACGAGAAACGTTATCCGGTAACCTGTTCGAGTTTATAAGGATCGTACGATTTGGACGGTAAAATTTAATTAAATCTTATACCGTACGAATATCATACGATACACGATACCGAAATAAATTTAGGTAATCAGAGGTAAAAAATGTGAACGAAAATAGGCATGTTGCTTAAAAAAAATATTTTTCGGTTATTCGATGATATACAACATGATAAAACATACAAAAAATACATACAAACAATTTAAAACATACGAAAATACAAACAATTTAAAATTACAATAAGAAAGTGAAATATATACCCGCCATACATTTGTCATAACAAAATGTATAGCGGCAGGTAGCACTTGTGACGTCACAAATCGTTTTGCGAGAAAGAGATGGGCAATATTATTTATTTTCTTATAATTTTTAATCGCGTCAATCTTAATACCTATTTCTTCATGATTTATGAGTCTTTTATCAACAATTTTAAAATTTTATTTTTAATGTGATATTTCACACTAGGCAACATTATATATCCCTATCGAAATTAATAATTGCCCCGGCAAAACTCCATCACAATTATTCGACTTGTCAATGTACGATGTTGTTGTTTTTGTATTTCTCTATAATTTGTGTCCTTTCGGTTCTTTGTGTGTAATTTGGTAATATTTGTAGATTAAAACAACAATGAGGGTAGGAGTTTTGCCGGGGAATTCAATGGGTGACGTTATGGAGTTTGCATTTCTTTCATAAATTTGTGTTATTGGAACGAAGTTACTTATGGCGCGTTGCGATATTGAGGCTAGGCGCATTATATTGGCACTTCACTTTTTGCCACTCGAAATCACAATGTAATAACGACTATTAAGAATGATACAAAAAACGACCTTATCACGTTGACAATAATGTAGAATTTTGCAATTACACATTATGACTGTTATGACTGTTACATATTGTGACTAGCTAGCCGAGCGCTTGATGTTATTACTCAGTACGGAGCCGGACTTCGCGGCGGCAACACTGCGAGCAGCAAGCAACCTGCCCCATCACCCCTGTCCCTACCTAAGGCGCTAGTTCCGCGCGCACTATATATACTTAGTTCAACTATTTGTTTTGTATAATATAATATATTATATCTATACAGATAAACAAAATTGAACTGTTTGTTTGTAATTTCAAATTAACAGCTTTTATTTTCAATTAATGCATTTTAAAGTATGATCGGTACTTACAATAAAATATAAATTGTTAACATTTTTCTGTCTGATCTCTGTATATATATATATATATATATATATATATATATATATATATATATATATATATATATATATATATATATAACTTCGTTCCATCCGGGTGTCCCTTGACACCTCTCAAGTTTTTCGTTTTTCATAATGTGTAATATTGGTAGAATATTAACCATTAAATATTCGTTAACGTGCACAAGTGTGGGCAAGTGGTACAGCTTCTAAAATCGTGCTATTTTGAGTTTCCCTCCAAAACTCCCTAGGAACTTTCAGTAAAGCTTCTACCACTTTACTGAATCTACTGACATGACTAATGGACTGCACTTAAATGATATATATTAGATGATATATACGATATGATGTAATATGACACAGAGGGTGAAATAAAACTCCTTTTATGTAATGCAATAATTTTCAGCGATAAAAGAGATAGCAATAGTTTTGTTATTCATCATTTTAGAAATATTTGACTTTGAAACTGTCACGACTAACAAATAGTGGCACGGTCCGCCATTTTCAGCTCACTTTTTGTGGTAGGTCTTCTGTCAAAAGTTTGATTAATTTTTTTTTATTTATGAATTACCAGGAGATTAAAAGAAGTTATCCTATAAAATGTTACTTGTACTACTTGGTCAACGTAAGTTGATACTTGCATCTTAGCCCCGTTTCTTTCACTCGATTCTGTCATGACCGGAGAGTGAGAGAGATGGGGCTAAAATGCAAGTGTCAACTTATGTTGACCGAGTAGTATGTTGTAATAGTGATAATTAGCATGCCTAAATGTTTATTTATCAAGATGAGATGCAATAAAGAGTAAAAATCAACCTCAATTGTCTTTACACAGGTTTGTAGCCGGTTTATGTAATAATATAAATATTTCATGAAATAATTGCAACGCAATTAAATATTTTCACTTAATATTATATCTATATCCACGTATATTTCATTTTAACAGTCCTTTAAATTGCATTTTATGTCATTAGATTTATTTTTATTTATTTAGGTAAACGAAAAGTGTTGTACCATTTGTAATAGTTAGGTATCGATAAAGATACTACAAATAATTATTATAATCATTACATTGTCGTGATGAAATGTAATATTTGAAGGCAAAAGGCATTCTGAATGTGTTTTATGTGGTTTTAAAATAAGATAACAGTTTTTAATAATCATTATTCTAACCAAAATTATTTGACAAATGATAATAATAGGTACCTGTTTTTTATAGGTTTACGAAAAGTGCTATTTTATGAAAATTATGCATAAAAACTGGAGAAGAATATATTAATTAATCCCCATCAAGAGAATCGCATAGACAGTTTTTGAACAAACTAATTTCGTTTAGAAATGAATTAGCTTATTCATTTGAATAAAGACAAGTGGACACTGGTCATATTTCTTTGTTTTTATTTCTATTCCACCTTACATAGTTCAACAAGTTTTTTTGTTCCATCTGTCAACGCCACCAGGACCTGACCTGAGACCATGCTTTAAAAATATAACACCTATTTATTGTAACCATATTTTCACCAATTAAGCATCTTGTCATTAGGTATAATGGGTAGGTTACGATGGGACTGACTTGCGCTGTGCGTCAAAAGTCCCTAAATAAATTATTAATAGAAAACATCATTTCAAAAACCAATTTATACAGTTGGGTCAGCTCGTATACAAATAAAGTACCTGGGTAACCGAGCTTTGCTCGGAGTAAAAAATAAAAAGAATCACTTAAATATTTATAAGATTCGAACCCACCACATTTGGAATTTCCGAAAAAAAACGCATACAAAACTACTAATCGGACTGACATAATTGTATCGAAATTTTTAAACGTATATGTTGCACGATGAAAGAATAATAATGTATATTAAATATACACGGTTTCTCAGGGACAAGACCTAGCTAGATTGATTTTTCACCCCCAAAACTCCCGGCATCTAAATTTCATGGTATTACCGATTATAGTTGTCTCGTTTAAAGTTTGATAAATTGTGTAGGCAAGTGGTTTATCTTCTAAAAACGTGGTATAATGTTTCCCTTCAAAACTCCCTAGGAACTTTCAGTAAAGCTTCTACCACTTGACTGAATCGACTGACATGACTCATGTACTGTACTGACTATATATTTTAGTAATTAGACTTTGTCTAGACTTTAGACTTGACGATATAGAAATACGGTGTTGATAATTGAAACGAAAGTTCTATTTCCCGCCTTTTTAACTTGACACTGGCAAATAGTTATAAGCCGATGCCATATATAAATAAATAAATAATAAAAAAAAATGTTGTAATGTCAATGTCATAATAAGATTGACAGATTTTAATTGGAGGCCTTCAATTTGCCTTCAAAATGTTATGATTTGGACCAATCAGAACAGACCACGAAAAAATAGGAAGGAAGATGGATTGTAGCTCCGTCAAATAATTAGTTTAAAATGTAAATTGAAACCATAATGCTTTAATTTCAATAAGTGATATTAAAATAAAAATATATCATAATGGAATACCTTACGAATATTAACTGGAACAAAATCACGCCATGCCTTATGTTGCTAGTATTAGAAGTTTTATTAGAATGTAAGTGGGTTTTGTTTTCGGTTTACATTATTAGGCTGTAGTACTGTTTTTCTGATAAAATAAATACAGTTTCAGAGTGTGCTAGCCAAGCAGAAGTGAACAAACACTTGGAGCTTGGGCGGGATTTCCTAGCGCGCGGACAGTTGTCCGATGCGCTGACCCACTATCATGCGGCAGTAGGTAAGTGGACTCCTGTGTTTTGCATACATATGGTACAGTTACATATTAATACTGGTTTACAAACGTATCTTCTTGAAGTCCTATAATTGCAGTCTGTAAAACTGTAATCATATAATTTTGAAATGGATCAAGCGCATGAAATATTTTTTGCAGTTTCATTCTATTTTTACAGTTTCATCTGTTCCCTTATAACTTAATACTGTGACTATTTCAGAGGGAGACCCAAACAACTACCTCACATACTTTAAGAGAGGCACTGTTTACTATGCCCTCGGTAAAGCCAAATTTGCTCTCCAAGACTTTACTAAGGTAGGAATTTCAAATGTTGTGACATATTGACAAACATCAATGTGTAACAAAATTGTATCTATGTTGCTCTATTAAATAAAAGTAGAAATGCATGGTAGTTTCTGTTAGTGATAGAAAATTAATAAGAAAATAATTTGATGTATATCTAAGTATTATTAAAAAAAGTGTGCACACCTTCCGCTACATTAACTTTAATATACTGGCCAAATTTCATACTTCTCCAGTTGCACAATTCTCGTACAGCTGTTCTGAAAGTTCTTGCTTCACTTATTAATATTATAATGACAAGCAACTTCTTTAACACTGTTTGTAATTGTTAACATAGAACAATAGCTTACATCCAACAAATTCCTAAATAACTGTCATATTTATTGGACTTGCAAGTGCATAATATTCTGTATTGCATTTATTTTTCATATAACATTCTCAGACCAAATATAAATTTAAGAGAGCGTTTCTGCAAACAACACTGCGGCCGGCTTTAACTATGCCTCACTCTGTAATTACACTGTGTCGTTAACACACACATTACACAACTATGCCTTACCTTGTTAGTTGAGATGTCGCGGTGTGTGGTTTTTGTTTGACAAAGCTGTGTCTCCATCTTTAAATTTGGTATATTGACATAGTATTTTTGTTTGTAGGTATTAGAATTAAAATCAGACTTCACAGCAGCTAGACTCCACAGAGCCAATGTCTATCTCAAACTAGCACACTACACAGAGGCCAAAGAAGATTATCTACAAGTTGTAAGTATCTTCCATATTGTCTATATAAAACCACTAGATGTTTCCCGCGACAAAATGCGTGCGACAGGAATTCTCGCTGGAACCGTACATTTTTCCACAATAAAAAGTAGCCTATGAGGATCAGTCATGTTTTTTGTGGAGTATGCAAACTTATGGCGACAAAAAAAGAGTAAATACTGTACAGAAATTATATATATCAAACAAAAAATGACGAAGATAAAAATGACAGTTTCAGCAACGCTCCGAGTATGAAGCAAGACGCTGTGACGTCATCTGTCGTCGTCACCTCCCCTATAAACACAATGAAAATATTTAATGTAAACAAAAACAATGCCAGTGAGGTAGACAAGTTTGCGGGAGCGAGAAATGACTTTTTAAAAAAAGATGAAATTTTATTATTAAGTTACATTTAATACTTAATTAAAACTTAACTATAATTAACGGGCAGAGCTTTTACAAGAAAGCTAGGGTCTGTCCGGAGACTACCTAGCAGAAGCTCATGCTATGGTCGACTGACTTCCTATCCCGTCTCAAGACGGTGGTCAAGCCAGATTACAATGTAATGCTTCCATGAATTAAGTCTTAAATAAACAAAACCTTAACAAGAACTATTGTTGATAAGCAGTTAATCTGTCATCGCTGCATTATATAATGATGACAGGGTGCTGAGGGGTTGATATAACTATGTAATGCTTCCATGAATTAAATCTTAAATAAACAAAACCTTAACTAGACCTATTGTTGATAAGCAGTTAATCTGTCATCGCTGCATTATATAATGATGACAGGGTGCTGAGGGGTTGATATAACTAGGTACAAGCGTCAAGAATCGCAGAATGAAATATACTTATGCAATACCTAAGAAGTATGAGTAAAATCAAGCCGTTGTCGCACATCGCACGTCCCGACAGATGACGTCATCGTAACCAATTCAGGGGAAGCGCGCGTTTCAAACTAGCCGTTCGGAAAAACTTTAATAAATCCACCATTTCATGACAGATTCAGATAATTTAAAAATAAAATGCTCAGTAAGTTAATACACATACAATGTACTTAGTAAAAATCAGATTTGCTACTAAGTGATTGATCCTCATTGTCCTTGGATCTGAATTTGAAGAATAACGGGAAATGAAATATGAATGAAAATTGCTCATTCTTATAATATTTTGCTTTGTGGTCACAAATATTTTAAATGGTGGGTAAAAAACGGTTGATGTTTTTTATTCACACATACACTATAATTTTGATTCTTATGATTCAGTCAAATTATTTCTATTGAATTATAAATTTGATCTTTTCAAATCCACATCAAGGCAATGTTATAAAAAAATCATTTATTCTCAGACCATAGATCCATAGTGTTAGTAACAATTATTTACGTAAGATTATGTTAGTATATGTTTTAATTATAAAATACTTTAAAAACAGGACAGGTTCACCGACACTTCATCACATGTAGCTCGATGATCCAGGCCTGAATCAAGTCGGCCACCCACCATTATAAGTTTAACATAACATTTTTGTATTCCTAACTAGATAAAAATTAAAAATTTTATGTTCAACTTATAAAAAACTTGTGATTTTTGTTTTAATAAATTTGTTTAGTTAAACTACATGAAAAGTAATATCAATTAAAGAAAAACAAAAAAATAATTTGGGCCATTGTGTTAGAATATTCAATATAAAAGTGTCAATCCCAGTTTCTTGTGCTAGTGACATTGTATGAAACAAATGTTTCATGTAATAAATAATAAAATATAATATGTACCTATTGATAAGACTGCGCAGACAAATAAAAAAGTAACTACAACATACACGTCATTAAATTTATGTATCAGTAGTTAATAATAAATAGGTAATACATACAATACATAAAACATGGTTATTATTGTTTCTTGGAGTGTATTACAAAGTTAGTTTTACATTTAATTGTATTAGGTACACTTGTATAATTAAATTACAATGCTTATATTATGGTTTTAATAAAATATTTTGAAAATACCGTTCTACAGAATTATTTACTCCAAAAATATTATGTTACAATACACGCAATTACGCAATTACAATAGACGCAAGTTACAATATTATGCTACATTGACATTGTCTGAAAGCATACAATATGTGCAATAATTCCAGACATACAGCGACCCGTACAACGAGGAGGCCATATCCTGGTACCATCGGATGGACGAGCTAGCAGACGACCTCCGCCTGGCAGAGGCGTACTACCGAGGCGGCGAGTATCGCGCGGCTGCGGAGTTAGCTACGCGTCTGCTCGAGCTGTCGCCCTGGGCAGCCCAGCTCAGGCATTTGAGAGCGCAGTGCTATATTGCTACAGTGAGTCACTTAAACTTTACGAAATAAACTGGCAAAGTGCAAAACAAACACACGCATGAAGGATTCCATAGAGAACGGCTAAAAATTCACATTTGTTGTATCGGAGCCCCACTTAAATATTTAATTTATTCTGTTTTTAGTTTCGTTGTTATAGCGCCAACAGAACTACACCTGTAAAAATCTCAACTGTCACAGTTCATGAGACACTGCCTGGTGACAGACCTGATGGACGGACAGACAGACAGACAAGCAGGGAAGTCTCAGTAATAGGGTCCCGGATTTTTTACTCTTAGGGTACGGAATCCTAAAAACAAGGTTGTTTCTACACTTTCTTCTACTGCTGTCCAAATATTGACTTTTCAAAAGAAGGTCAACCTGACCTTCATAGTAAGAATATAAGGTATTACAAAAATATATATAAATAATATGATTATGACGTCATAGTTACAACCAGGGCCCAAATTGTCTATGCCTTTCATGTCTATTTGTATGTTCCATATGCATTTCACTTTCTAGGACGACCTGTTCTCGGCGGTATCGGACATCAGGTCTGTGAACCGGTTGCAGCAGGACTCCACAGATGGCTACTTCCGCCTCGCTGAACTGCTGTATCAGCTAGGACACGTCAGTGACGCACTCAAAGTGAGTCACGCCCGTTTACTGAAGTACAGAAACATATCCCTTTTTGCCTTTTATCGTATTATAAACCTTTGGCGAATGCTACTGTGTAAGCAGGACGGCAATATTAATTGTGTGCGTGTGATATAATCTTCAATAACTGTTGTTGCGCCGAGCTGAAGGTCGATTTTGCTACTTAAATCCTGCAATAATACAGTTACAATCCAGTCTCAATATGTTATAACTGCAAAATGATATTCTCATATATGTCAAACCCGTATTGATTGGTCCAAACTTAAAAATCAGCTTATGATATCAAGACGATTCATTTATAATTCAATAAAAATAAAATGGAAGTGTTAGTCAATTACGAGAATTAAGGTTCTGGACTAAACACCTAACACCTAAAACCTTCAATCTACAGGAAATCAGAGAATGTCTAAAATTAGACCCAGAACACAAAAAGTGCTTCCCGCTCTACAAGAAGCTGAAGAAAGTGGACAAGTTACTGCTGGACTGCGAGGAAAAGAGTGAGAATAGAGACTTTCTGGGCTGTGTGGAGAGTGCTAACAAAGTGCTGAAGATTGAAGATGAAGTCACGCTAGTTGTTTACGAGGCTAGGAAGTGGCTGTGTGTTTGTTACAACAAGGTATGTAACTTTATGTGCATGTATGAAATGCGAAATCTAGCTGAAAATTGCTATACTTACTCTAGTAATAGATAATTAGGATAGTTAGTTGACTACACATAAAAAGTTTCGTTTAATTTATATATTCTGAAATATTGAGAAATTATTTATACCATCTATACCTACTATTCATATTATAAGCAGATAAAGTTTGTGAAAATTTAAATCGTTAGGTCATTGATCAATATTATAGTAATTATGAATTCTTATCAAAATAAGTGAATTTATAGTCTCAAGTGTATAAAAGAAAATACTTTTTCCTTTTACTGCATATAATTTGTGTGTAATATTGAGGATACATTGCACTATCCTCAAGAATTTTTGAATTCTTTGAGCTCACTTGGCTTACCTCCTCACGACGTCATGTTAAAAGTTGGCATTCCTATCATGCTGTTAAAAAACTTGAGCCTCCCTCCCCCCAACTTGTGTAATGGCACAAGGCTCCTTACAAAAGAGTTGCGGGAGAATATAATCGTGGCGACCATTCTCACAGGGCCAGCAGTGGGTCAACTGGCTTATATTCCGCAGATACCCATGATTCCAACGGATTTACCTTTTACCTATTTTTTAAATTTTGATAAATGTAGCTGACTTGATAAACGTAAAAAATACCAAATTATGTACGATCGACGGCATTTATGAACCTTATTGCCGAGTAATAGGTACTGTCGAAAAGTTATACACCGAATGTGTATTCGACTGCACATTGGACAAAGGTCTTTGATATATGTAGTCCCACCCTTAAGCCTTCCGATGCACGCGAAGCGAGATCGCGACCCGAGACTGAAATAGAGTCGCGCCACTCTTTATATGGAGCACTAAACAATCCCCGCGACCCGCGACGCGCGACCGGTGAGCGTGGTCAGAGAACCTGATTGGCTGGTTTGCTGGTCGCGGACGCATAGATCGGAAGGATACCTTTAGGGACTGAAGACTTTAGCGGTATTCTCTCGTGTGCTAAAAGATATGTTGTCCGTAGGAGGAGGAATACACGCAAGCGCTAGGAGAGTGCGGGCGCGCGCTGGAGCTGCGGCGGGAGGCGCGGATACTGTGCGAGCGGGCCGACGCGCTGCTGCACCTCGCCATGTACGACGACGGTCAGTACGCTCGCACACACGGACCGAGACGTGTACTCGTCACACACTGCGGGTCAATTCACACCAAAACGAAACTATACACCACATGACCCTGCATTTTTGAGATAGCTTTGTCACAATTGAACTTTGTTCATCACACAAAAGATACATTCACTAAATACACAAAAGTTTCATTGCAATAGTTCGAATATCAATTTACAAAATTCGAATATCGCAGTGTATGAGGTATGTCATAATATGTACTGACTTCAAAATAATGAAGATCGTGTTGAGAAATGGTTAAAATGTTAGCCGGATTTAAAAGGGGAATTATTCAGAAAATTAGATTTATTTCATACTTTTTTGTGTATTACTTTGCAAGTTGTTCTCTTAAAAAATATATTATGTTACAAAGTAATAATTTAACACAAATAACAAATTACGGGAGTACATTAGAAGATAATAAGATTTAACATACAAACGTTCTTTAACTACACACAACAAAAGCACTACAAACTCGTCCTGTAGCAAAGCATCTCAAAACTCGTAGCGATGCACTATACTGAAGTTATGTAACTAAGATACGAAGATAAACGTGCAGTATGTACTTTACAGCGATCCACGCGTACAAGGAGGCGCTGGAGATCGAAGACGGCATGCAGCGGGCGAAAGAGGGCATCAGTAAAGCGCAGAAACTGCAGAAGCAGGCCGAGAGCAGAGACTACTACCAGATACTCGGGGTTAAGAGGTAAAATCTATTAAATAATCTTATATATCAAATTCTGGTGCCACAGTGTTTGTAACCAAACTCCTCAGTAACGGCTTTTAAATTAATTTTTGTGTATATATTGTGGTAGGTCTGAGTCGTGAACTATTTTAATACCAACTAGTGATAATTTTGATGAAAGAACAACGCTTGTGGCTCAACTGCACGTTTAGCATGACCACCAAAGAAATGCGTTTTGCCTACACAAGAATAGCCATACTTACAGTTAATAATGACAAAAGGGTATGGTAATATCTTCGAAATTATTGCGTTTAAGTTTATAATTATAGGTTTTGTATTACATGTAAGTAAACTAATAATGTAGGTTTTTTACATTAATTATTTAAGAAAAAACTTATTTGGAACTTTGTAATGCACATTAATACAAAACTATACAAAAAAAATGTGTTTATTACATAATTATATATCAAGTAATATTATGTAATAGGTACCTCAATATTATTACAAAATATAAGTAAACCACATATTTTACATGTAGGTATGTAAAGCTTCAAAAACTCTATCAACAACAAGCAATATGATATATAACTATGTTACAGAACTGCGACGAAACAGGAGATAGTGAAGGCGTATAGGAAGGCGGCGCAGAAGTGGCACCCCGACAGCTATCAAGGCGACGAGAAGAAACTCGCTGAGAAGAAGTTCATAGACATCGCCGCTGCTAAGGAGGTAAGGACTGCAGCTTCGGGTCTGTTCACACCGCGACGAGGCTCGACGCGATTTTTAAGTTGGCTATTAAAATTTGAACTTTATTCACTGCACAAGAAGATACACGTTTTATTGCGATGCGACAGTCCTCACTAAGTGTATCGGATTATTTGATCCTTTGTAATTTTTTCTGTGGTGTGATTGAATTTTAGTGAAGTTAATAGATGTGTAACTTCAATACCCAACTATATCGTCCAACTAGGCATGTCATTCATTTGAAAATAACTATTTTCCCGCCATTTTACTAAAAGGTGGCCCCGCGCGGGTTCTTTTCGCCGATTGACCTATGTATATGGATTTTTTAATGGAATTTTGTATTTGAGTGTTTTGGATCGTCAATCAATATACAGAGTTAAAAGATTTTTCAGCCGTCCCACGTTAAGAATGTTTAATTTGCTCCCAGGTGCTAACGGACCCCGAGAAGCGCGCGCAGTTCGACTCGGGCACGGACCCGCTGGACCCCGAGTCCGGGCGAGGCGACTTCCACTCCCCCTTCCACCACTTCCACCACGGCAGCCCCTTCCAGTTCAAGTTCCACTTCAACTAGCGCCCGGAGACCTGGGGACAGTTCGTCTAGTGGCCGGAACAGTTCTACTAGTGTTAAAGGCGCCCGAGACGGTCATGCGGTTTGATCAAACCTTAGTGTTATTTTTTTCATTCAATAAAAACAAACTATAAGCTTAATGCCCGTACCCTTTTACCCAGATATGACAATTAATATTTCAGGATATTTATAAATTTTATACAATTATTTAAAAAAAAACTTACATCATTGATGCAACTTGCGTAGTTTAGTTCTGTCAAATTCGTCAAACATGTTATTTATTTCATCAAAGGGATCCGTAAATGTTTGACATACATATGAAAATAGCTGTGTAAACAATATTTTGAGTAAAATAGTTTGGAGTAAAAACTGCAATTTATGTGTTTAAGCCAAACTGTTTGACTGTCTTGGGGGGTCTAAGCAACGGATCAATTTCTACTACTGTCAAGATAAGTGACCGGATAAGTTGTAGCAGCTATTTTCACACGAGTAACAATAATTAAATAATTATAATTTGTTCATATTCAAATTATTCTAAACGTAATCAAGCATATTAGTTTCGGCGAAATTAATTTGTAATTGTATTTCCTTATTGCACTGTAAATAACTGACTTTTTTAAATTGGTAGTATTTTGTGCTCCACTGTTCTTTTTGTTTACGTTTAGAATAAATTGGATCTGAACAGGTTATAGTGGGCAAATTTTAATTTAAGTAATTTCCATGGCGTATAACAGTTCCCCTGGTATATGGGATCAAAACCGCACAAACGATTGGCCGTGGGATTCAATTTGTCCGATGAATCAGTGATACAAAGTAAATGCCTGTTGACAGTAACCCAGTATACATAGAAATTGTTTCGTTTTACACACAATTTCCTTAGTTTTTAGACGTTTATCACAATAAAATGTATGTGTAAATTGAAATGACTGAGCTCGGGTGATCGTTGTAAATATTGTTTAGATTGCATCTAAAATTTTGCCACTTGTAAATATTTTGTTTCTCTTATTTTATAAAGAAAAAAACCGAATTTTTTTTTTACAATTTGTAGTTGGTTATTGTGTGTCATGTTTTAAATGCTTCAAAAGCTTAGAAATAAACTTTGAAAGATGAAATTTCAAATGTCTTTACAGCAAAAAAACAGATTTTTACTACAGAATGTTGGTTGGTACAAAACAACAAATTATAGTGACATTATAGACACAAATACTTTTATATGATTAAAAAAACCTCTATCCCTTACTTCACAATAGTTGTCATTTGTTCCATTTATGAAATTAATGAGCTTGCTATTATTTATTTAATGCTATGTTCTTGTACTTCAAACGTGTATCGAGTACATATCCCTATACATAATAATTGTTTATATTGCTGTTAAATATTTTTTATTTTCAAGCTCTTTTTTTCATATCATGTTAATTTTTTACTACACGTTATAATTTAACAACAAGAGGTCATAATATGCGTTATCTTTTGCGCTTCATCTAATACTTTATCATAATAATTTCACCATATAAATATCTTAATGTATTAAGTTTTGATATTTTATGCTTGCTATAGTTTTAGCATTCCGAATATTTTTTAAACCTACTTTCAAAACACATATAAGGCTAAAGTTTGTAATACAAAATATCGAGTATATAATGTAATGCAAAATCAAATACGGACATTTTGGGCGTATGATCTATTACTTAGCAAGAAATTGCGTTTAGGCAGAAAGATAATTCAAAAATAGTAAAAATAAAGGGACATAAACAGCTGATTTGAAAGCGAAAGCAAAGGCTTTGCTTAAACAACATAAATACAATCGGCTGTGTGAGTTCAATGACCTTTACAGCGCCGTAAAGAGTAATTATTTTTCTGCCTTATTATAAGACGTTAGTCTTCACATCATAATATGCTCAAAATATCCTTAATTGATTCTAGTTAATACAAACACATAACCTTATGTGTTTGTATTAACTAGAATCTTGAGCTTACTAGTCCAGTTGTTTTGCTACGAGTTCAACGGAACATGAATGATATGACATGTATGACGGAGCTGCCATTTAATGTCATGACATGACGAACCATGGCATGGCTCGACATGAATCTTGTTCACGTTCCGATGTCAAGATCTCAGCGGGTAAACACGGCCATCTTATACTATATTTTATTTAACTTTATCTTCTGGCTACATATGGCCCCAGTTACATTTGATGATATCCAAGTACTTATTAAAAACCTAATCAAGAGCATGACAGGACATGTCTAAGGAGGGTTCCGTAGCTATCTACCTGCAATATGTTTTTTAAACTACTCCAAAAGTTGCTGTCCGATTTCGCTCAAACTATTTTTCTAAAGAGTACCTATTTAGCATGATCTAGCAGCATAGAGACAAGATCTAGCAACAACATACAAGTTTGTATCTCTTGTAAGTTAGAAATGCCACCACCTTGTGAACCGATTTATAAGTGTACTTATTTTCATAAATTTATATTAAAATTACAGAAGATAGCAGAAGCGTAAAGACAGACGGACAGAGTGAAACTATAAGGGTTCCTTGTACTACGGATCCCTAAAAGTCTATGATATATTAATTGGATAGAATGAAATGAAAGAATAAATGAACTAAAAGGGTTAACTACAATAGTTAGAATTACTGTATGAAATCAGCGTAGAATTATTACTTGATACACCAATTTGAGACAGGGCCAGTTTTACTAGATAATAGGTATATAAATATTTAAGAAAAATTAAAAACGTAATCCAATCAATGTTGCGCCATTTGTAACACCGGAATAAATACCAAAGTGTCTTACTTTTTAACCGATTTTTATGTTTGTCCGTGAAACTAGCTGAAATCTTTGTTAAATAATTTTTGCAAGTTGTGTTATATTTCGGGGATGTTATGTCGAAATAAAAGTCTATCCGTAACCGAATCCGATATTCACTAACAGACTTTTAAACGGTTCCTACGTAAGAGGCGCTTTAGATAAGTGATGCCTTAAATTCTTAATACATAATAATTAAAAGATAAACTCCGGTTATAGGTGGAGTCTAGATATTGTATTTTACTTTAGAAATTCTTTCAAAATCGAATATCCTGATCCGAAACTGTTACATATCCGTAACCGGTATAATATTATTATTATGTTCGTAACCTCGTATAAATCCGAAGTTTAATATCCGTAACATCACTGTATATTTCTTTTTCACCACAAAATCTAAAATGTTATAATCTGCTTCTGCGGTGCGCTGATATTGGTTCTGTTTCACTGCCGATACATAAAATGTAATACACCAACATGATAGTGTAATGTATGCAACCACAGATTTACACAACAGAGTAACTTATTTAATTGTAAGTGACTGATACTGTAACCTGAGTGCGAGTTTTTAAATATTACTGGCTTCGTTTGTATTTAGTTAACGAGCGTTTCCGCTCGGGGCGTTGTTTTAAATGCCCAGCCAAATAAGGGTTTTTAAATTCGTGACATCTGACAGCTTTTTGAGACGACAGGGACCGTCGGGCCACCAAGCGCCGCCTGGTGATAGAAAAAGAATCGAAAATTCTTATTTACCGTTTTTGATACCACTTACGCCACCAGGTGACGCTTTGTGTGAGTTGGATCTGCGGCATAGGATAGCGGCAGAAAAAATATCAAACACCCCGAACGAACGAAAACGAAAAGCTATAGAAATAGTTCAAAACTCACACCTAGGCCTCTGTTACCCCAATGTACTGTATATCAAAATATAAAATTGTCATACTGCGTACGTCCATAGTGCAGGATGTATATGTAAGGTCCAGAAAAATCAATTACGGATATTTCGGGCACATGATTTACTGCTTAAGTGAAGCGTTTAGGCCGAAAAATAATTGTCCTACTCGAAAAAAATATTATTTCTTTATATGGGCGAGTTTGCGTTTAGCGGAGAGTCGAACTTAAATGAGATGATTTTTTACTTTGAGTATGACAAATATTTTTTTGCCTAAACGTCTTTACACAAGCAGTGGGTCATGTGCCCGAAGTATCCGGGATTGATTTTCGGAGACGTTTTACGTAGCCGACTGTTGATATTGATTGAACGATTAGCATAGACTTATATATTAGAGACGGGACATATCGAGGCTAAAAATGTCTGCAGTTTGAGTGCCCCAGTGGGGCACATTACATTGGACAATATAGAGGTCAGTGTTGCGCTGTTAAAGGCTGCTAAATTATGACAGACGAGTAAAAAAGATGGACGAGATATAATATTATAGGTAAAAGTAGAATTATATCCAATATATTGTTGGAGTTAAAGCACGGTATTTCATATAATTTAAAAATTACAGCCTGTTAACACAGGCTACGGCAGATGGATTATCAGTAGATGGCGTCGCTTTTCCTTGTATAAAGATTTTTTTAGCCAAATGTACGCAATAGCCTGTCTCTGTATATAAGTCTACGACGCTAAGTCAGTAGTCGGTGTGTTGCGCTCGTCTCAACATTGTAAATATTGTTATTATAAGGATTTACAACAGCTTATGTGTTTCTTTATAACCTGAACTAAGATGAACATCAAAGGCGTTGTATTAAATATTCTGAAAAAGAGGAAATAATACTAATGAGCAAAATAGTTCTACAAAATAATTTATTTAAATAAAAAAATAAATATTATGTCTACACCTAAAGTATTTAGAGACGTGTTGGTAGTAGATTATAGGAATAGTAGGAACTGAGTAGGAATAAGCTCACTTGTTTTGAAACTTAAAGAATTTATGCATGGTGATTTAATATAATTCAAATATTGTTTATCTACAGTTTCTATACTATACCTACACCATTCGAGATGAGTTTACAGTGAGTCATCAGTGCAAATTGCCCAATGACACGTCCGCATTGATTGAATGATTGAATGTCTTACTTCAATTAATGAAAGTGAGTACGGTTTATGCTTCATTGGTCATTTTTGACATTTGCACTGATGTCTCGCTGCAAACTTAACGCGAATGGACTACAGAGACATCATCACTGGACCGTGTCCCGTATGCTGTCCAAGTTGTCCAACAGTAACTTCGCTCGCCTGTTGACGTGTCGCAGCGCGCGCGCAGATTTTTCTATGTCGTTGCTCAACTTCTGTTTCTCCTCCAGCTGGCATATGTATCTATGCCTAATACCGCAGTCCTGGCCTCTGTACACATACGTATGGACTGCTGACTCGTGGGCTAGGGCCAAACATCGCCCGTCTCCGCTGATGGTGACGGTGGCGTTGTCGGTTGTGTTGGACTGTATAGGCCGGGCTGAGCCGGACCAAATCCAGAGGAGGCCAGGGTTGAGCCCGCCGGTCCAGAAGTCATCGCCTGGAATAAATGGAATGTTTAATCAAAGGATGGACCTCACCCAACATACTTAGCCTAAATTAATTTGTTTAAGTAGATTTTTGTTCCACAGAAGAGATTGTCTTCATTAGATATTTAAGATATTATTAATATTATGCTCATTTCGTTTAAAAGCATCGGTTATTAAGCAATTTAACTTCTGAAGTCCGCTTGCTTGCCAGTAGCCTTCCTTGCCTACATCGATCCCTAAATACTTGAAATAGACCTAGAAAACTCCCGGCCGAATACTGGAACGATATTTAAATTAAGTGACGCTCAAGTAGGGTTGCCAGATTTTTTTTCGGCCTATAAGAGACAAATGCTTACATATCTAAGCCAAAAAATACGGGATTTTAGTTTTTTACCCGGGACACAAAAATAACAAAATTAATTAAATGTCATTTTTCTGAGGATCGAGCGAGTTTTTGCATTTTTGATTAGTTTTAGGGTGTCTGAGCTCATATTTATTTATATATATTATACTTAGATACTTTTTAGTTTTTAATCCTAGATCGCTCGATTTTCGGGACAGCGCTTGTCCCGGCGGGACGTTTGAAATAATACTTAAAATACGGGACGTTCCGGGAAATACGGGTCGTCTGACATCCTAACTCAAGTCATATGCTGTCATTTCGGCGACAGTCTGTGAATAGCCCTCCTATTATCTTATATCAAAATTTTGATTAGCGTTTCAGTATTCCGCCGTAATATTAGGTATTACCTTTCAGTTTCTTATCACTCAGCAGCGCAGTGATTACCGCCCTGGCGTCTTCTCTTCTCGGTAGCTCTAACAGAGACGCGGAGCGGCGGCGGCACGCGCGACTCGCGTCCTTCCAGTCGACTACCTCGCGCGACCAGTGGTAGCAGCCGCCGCCCACGCGAGTGAAGTCGGCGCCGCATGATGACTCTGCGAATATCATTGAGATTTTGAGATGTATTTAAAGAGGATGCGACGAATACTTAAAAATTACGGAATTATTGGACAATACTCCCTAAACACTACGTAGCTCGACCTGCAAAATAATATATCAACTAGCTAGCTCTTCTCTCTCACCAGGCTTAGAGTCTCCTCCCATCAGCAGCTGCACAGCCTCCTCGATCTTCCGCAGCCTCTTCTCCGTCAGGTCGGCGCGGTAGACCAGCTTCTCGATCGCCGTCAACAGGTATAGGTCCGTCTCCGAGACGCGCTTGGGCGGGTCGTCCACGCGGTCTACTGGATACTGGGGGACTGGGGGAGCCGGCTGCAATATTGAGGAAATGCTGAGTCTGAGTGTTTCGTCGCGACGATATGGAAATTTCCAAAAGAAAACTCGTTGAATGGATTTAGCAGATATATCTGAATTGTTTTTATGCGCGTAATAGCTGCGAATGCCAAAGTATTAATGGTACAAATGTAATGGCGTTAGAACAACATTTTACAAATAAAAATTATTTGTTAGAAAAAAATAGCAAAATCGTATACATTAAACATTATATGCAAATCCCATTCCGGCGTGTATACTGATAATACTAGTCTATAATGAAAAGGAAGGTTAAAGCTTTTAGAGTGTTAGTCTTTTACTAATGCTAGGTTATTTTGTTAAGACCTTATTTCTCGGGGTACGGGTACATTGTGCAGATTAATGGCTGACATTAGAAAAGTCCATTATGGCACTCACATAGCTCGGTTTGAATTTGTCTTTATACGGCTGCGGTGGTCGGTTCACGATCTTGCCCGGTCCGGAACCATCCCATTCGCTGTATCCCTGTGGTGTGTGCGGCATGTAGCTGGCCTTGAGGACGGGAGGTACCGGCTGTGAGGGGGGCGGGGGTGGGGGTGGGGGCTGCAATGGCGTGTCGATGCGCTCCGTCACGTAGTAGCCCTTGGCTGGTGCGAGGACCATAATTCGACCTGAAAAATATGTGACCGTTTGAAGAACTTTCGTCCTTCAGTCTATCAGGTACCTAATGTTTTGACGTCTGTTACTGGGTTTCTGTTATACTCTGTTAATTTTTTTTGGATTTCGACATCTTAACTTGGCGCTTACGACATTGCCATAAGAGATCTTTGTATGGCTTAGGGGCAATACAAACAAATAGATTGCCTAATGGAAAGTGGACACCGCGGACAGCGTCAGAGATGTCACAAGTGCCAAAGTTTCACCAGTATCTATCTTTACGTCCAGAAGTTGCTCTATGATGATTACTGTTTTTAGCCTTATAAGATAAGCCTACCATGTCTCTCAGAGTGGGGAGCGGTGGCCCAGTCCTCCAGCGCCTGGCTCCAGGGCCCCACGCACACATCATCTGCATCTGTGGAGTTGTCCGAGCTGACGCCGGCCAGCAACAGCGCCGCAAGCAGTATCTGCAGCATCTGTAACAGCAAGCATGTATGTATACCTACTAGAGCAGAGTGGAAGCGCAGCGAAGGGAAAATCTGAAATTTGATATACCAAATTCACACTTAAGTCCATAACGTAATGTTCATATTTTTACTCAGAAAAAGACAAGCTTTCGAGTATGAATTGACCCCAAAAGAATTTAAAGATGTATCACAATTCACACCCCATTAATCCGGTCTTATGGTAAATACTTATCATGCTTTAACTTATTTAGTTCTGTATTTTTCCAGCGCAAGATAAGAGGCTGCGTGCGATACTTATGTACCTACACGTGGTCTATGTAGGTACTCCGTTCAGACTTCAGATTCAATTTAATGTACTTAAATGTAAATAAAGAAACACCAGCTCACTATAATGCTACCGAATTAAATAAAACATTTTACACTGTTTCAAAGAAACACTTATAAGTATTTAGTAACACAAAAATTTGATCGAATTTTTTATTTTATTTTGTAAATATGAGATTAATTTAGATCTGAACAGTCAATATAGTGTTTAACCTATAAGGTAGTGTACAGTATTAGGTGTCCGAAGCGCCTTTTAATTATTCTTATTTTACCTAAGTAGTTACCTTAAATTAATAAAAAATACGTGTGGCACTCGGGGACTGCCGCGGTAAAGCTATTGCATAGTAAGTCTACACGCATACGTCTAGTCGCACGCACACAAACACCGTGCCGAAGTCTGCCGAACTGAAACGACGTTGGACGATGCACGGCTTTCAACGCTGCACCGCTGTTCCGGTCGGAGTGGGGGGTGTTAGGTTTATTTTCGTTACGGAATTTCTTGATTCGGTCACCGCGCTCAAAGCCCGCGATGAAAGCTATGCTATAGCTTAAAACCATTTATTTGCATTAATAAAAACAGTTTTATAGCCCTCGAATCACATAAACAAAATAAAGCGCAGGAGAAAACGACTGTATGCAAATGTGCTTATTGCTTATTATAGCAATAACGAGTTGTATCACTTTCTCCGTGAAGGAGTTGACTCAGCCTTATCAACATTCTTATATTTTGTTAAACCTACCTAAATAAATAATACCATTAAAGGTGTATGTGTATTATGTGGTATACTTATAGTTAATAGTAGGTATACTCACAAGCACTATTTAGTACTGGCAACACTTACAAATTAAACTACATCGTTATAGATGCAAATAAACGCTTGACTAATCAATAATACTTAATCATAGTTATTTGCCTACTTTACCCTACATTTATCTATAATACTGGTTCTATTTGCCGACTGTACCTTCCTACTATAATACTGGTTCTAGGTCACATTATAATATAGCTCTAACTAAGTATATCTAGTCAGATTTCTCCCCATTTAGATCTGTTGCGATATCTTTCCATACTCGCCAGCAACAACAATGTACTATTAATAGAGGATTGAACCCGGAGGCGCGGAGGTCACGGCTGGGCATTATGTAACGGAGAAAGTGGAGTAACGCGCCGCAGCCCGCGCCCGCAACCGGCAACCCGCGGGGAAGCCCAAAACAACCGGAGTTGCAACACCGGGAGTTCCGTGCGGTGAGGGTGTTGCAACCATTGACAGGTCAAACAGACGCGGATATAATATAAACGTTCTAGGTCAGTCTTCGAAATGGAGAATGCTCCGTAGTCACTCATTTTAAATGTAAATTTTCTGTATTCTGTGTGGAAAATAAAAAATACTCGTGAAAGAATTATTTCGATACATCAATTAGTTTTCAAGATATTTATTAAAACTTTAAAGTGACCCAGACGGCAACATGCGAGTAAGCGGTGCGTACTACGGCGCGAACTCCGGGCTGAATGGCCGAGGTGTAGCGTGACGTCACGCTACTGTTAGCGGGATTCGAAAATGTTCGGAACTTTGACCGCGTATACCGGAAGGAGTGCAACAATAAAGGAATTTTTGGTGCAAACGCTTTGGAGTCGGAGACGGAGGTATATATTTTAGATATATTACTATTTTTATGGAAAATAAAGATTGATCTATAAATACTTATACGACAATCGCTTTATCATTGAACGCAAGAACATCACATTAAAATCACTGTCATTCAGCATAAGGATAGTTTATATGTTAGACTAAGAAATAGGCTACATTTTTATTTTTAATCTACCTACTTACTGTCCAGTCGCGTAACGGCTTTAGCAATCAACGGCCCAGTATCAAAATTTTTTTGGGGGCGTATACGATTTTCAGGGAAGAACAGCCGGAATTTACAGAAGTGAGATTGTGTAATGTATAAATAACATTAAACTAATTTTTCTGACGCACGTTCGGAGGCTCCTGTAGATCAGGGCCCCCATATGATTCATACGGCTGATACAGAGGTAGCTACGCCTCTGCCCCAGTTATTCTGGGATAGATAGTCGTTCTATCAGTTCAAAATCTATAAATGTTTAGTGATATAAAAACACAAACACACTCACGTTGTAATGTGAAAGTCGCTCCACACTCACTAGTCACACACTCGCGACCGCGTCTCACCGAGTTGTGTTGTTTCTGTACCGGCCACCGACCACCGACCACCACCATCTCAGAGAAAGCATTTCTAGGTAATCCAGCTATATGTACAGCCTGTTCACAGTTATTTTACCCCTGACAGGACCTTTATGCCGACGACATAAGGCTCACTCTCATTAGCGTATTCTTTACGATTTCATTTTCTATATGCAACAAAGACATGCATAGTTGTCCTCAGCCAGGTTTTTATCCGCCGCATCGCAGAGAAACTCCTTCCGCAACCAGCGGAGCTCACTGGGAGCGCTATTGTAGCCTGGAGTAGTTTGTACACGTTTGGACAGAACTCTTTTCTTATATGAATTCTTAAACTTTCCTGCAGACATGCGTCGGTCCTGCTCTGTGCGGACGGTGTGTGCTGGGTTATGTCTGGCCTCATATCAAAAGGGATTGCAGTAACTGGACTCGTACTTGTCTTCCTTGCCAGCGAGCGAAAGGTTCTCGCCATACACATTCTGCGATGCAAGTCATTTAGTCCTCCCTCATATATTTATATATGAGGGAGGAGTAAATGACTTGCATCGCAGCTGACATAACTACTACACTACACTAGATGGCCAGAGGTAATACCTATTCACGACATCAAAGCTTACACAGTGGCAGCTGCTTTTGTCACTGGCTGGGTATCACGCTTTGGATGTCCCGAAAAGATTACCTCGGACAAGGGTAAGCAGTTCGAGGCTTATCTATTTAAGAAGTTGTCTAAGCTCATAGGGAGTTGTCACTCGCAGACGACGGCATATCATCCAGCCGCTAATGGGATGGTCGAGCGCTTTCACAGGCAATTAAAATCTTCTATAATGTGCCATGCGAAGGACGACTGGTACGAAGTTCTTCCCTTAGTTCTTCTGGGAATACGCACAGCGTGGAAGGAGGACATTAATTCTTCTTCAGCCGAGCTAGTTTACGGCGAATCGTTGCGTCTTCCAGGACCGTTTTTAATAGGCAGCCAACCGAAGTTATTGATCACGCCGATTTTACCGCGTACAACACGGTCTGGTCGTCGAGTAATTTTCCCTGATTTCTTTCGACCTTAAAGGTCTCCGGGGGGGCTGATGAGGCGATGTATAGTAAATATAATATTGAAATATTTTATAAATTGTTATTTGCATACGGCGTGGCGCGTATAGGTAGTACCTACTTCAGGATGCGCCGGCGCAGGCTTCGGGCGACCCGTTTAACAGTCTGAAACGAACCTCGGTCCCGATGGCTGCGCGCGCGCATATAATTTTACGTTATTAGTTTTTCAAGTCTAATTGTGTGTACCTTTTTCACTAAAACTGTGTCGTGTTAAAAAGTGGACAATATACGCGTATAAACTATAATAGGTGTCGATTATTTATCCTAACACCTATAAAGTAACTACACAATCCTACCACTATTATAAATGTGAAAGTTTGTGAGGATTGATGGATGGATGAATGTCTGTTACTCTTTCACGCAAAAACTACTGAATGGATTTCGATGAAATTCGGTATGGTAGTAGTTGAGGCTCTGTATCAAAACATAGGTTACTTTTTATTTCGAAAAAGTATGATACTATATTGACGCGCGGGAAAAGTTAGTATTATTATGATTGGCATATTGATTGATGTGAACCATCTAAAGATACTGGTAAGTGGATAGAATTGAATGAGTTGTATAACAAAAAGTTTTCCAAGAAATAGAAGCGAAAACACTTTCAAAGTTTTTTACCTTTGCTGAAATATATTATTGAAAAAAAAAAATTATCGTCAACAAAACTTTAATAACATCAATATTGGTATTCATTGTAAAATATAACATTAAGTATTACAATTATAATTATAATCATATTTGTAAACGATATTGTTAACTTATAAGGTAATTACATAGTTTATAGTTGAATCGAGTAGGTACATCTTTTTTAAGGACACTTACAGTACTACTAGTACTGAATAAGAGAAAAACCCAGGGAACTTTAGCTAGAGAACTATTCGGTAAGGAGGCCAAATAAATGCTAAGTATTGTTTGATATAAATATATTGTAAATTTTTACACGATTTTCCCTCTTAAGTATTTATTATTTTTACTATAATAGTTATGAACAAATATAATACTTTGTATATTTTATTACTTTAATTTTTAATGTATAATACTTACTTACTAAATAATATTTTTTCTATGTACAAATTCGTCTTTTTCATTTTATAAAATACTTATTAAATCTATAAAGCTGAGCTGGGACAAAAAAATTGCTATAAAGCAATTTTTTGAGAGTTTTATCTAATACTTTATGCTAATGAAATTAATTTCTATAAAAGCAATTTAGGTAAATGGTAATCAGCCTTAGAATAATGTTTTAGTTGAATTTTGATAATTTTTCATAGCTTCTTTTGATTCATGGTCCCAAATCCCAATACAAAAAAAAACTTTACAACTTTGGGATGGTAAAGAAACGTATTATTTCTACATTTTATTTAAACTAGAGTCATTAAGAGAAGTATAATGTCTTTTGGCAAACGTCGTTTTTCATACATCGCGTCGTTTGTAATTTCAATAGAAAAACGAAGATTGCCGAGGGCCATGATTAGCAACATGGTTTTACTGTACATAGCTTATAAATCAGATCTTACATATTTTGGGAAGTCGTCTGCGACTCATCGCATTTGGATGTCATAACTAGGTCGTTTTTTCACATAAAAAAGTAATTTTTTTCACTGGATCGTGGGCTGGCCTCGATGTGGCTGTTAGGCTGCCACGTCTACCACGCTAGCTTATTAGGCTAGCCAGTTGTACACAGGGTGTTAGAAGTAGACGGTGAGGTTCATGTGCTCGCCCACCGCCGTGTTGGTGGCCTCCGTCACGTCGCGCGTGTCACGCATCACGCCGTCCTGCAACAAGCCACAATGCATGAGTGGAGCAGCTCAACTGCAATTTAGATCGTTCAGAAATGTTAACTCTACCGACAGCTACAAGTGACGACTCGCCAGCCAAGCCAGTTTTATCGCGCCTCACGAACACCGAAGTCGGTACTCCCACTACTGGATCAAATACTGCCAATTCAAGATTCGATTATTTATTCACTAAAAGAAATAGGTACGATCCTGATCCAATCTAATCCCAGAAGAAAGCATAGTATCGGTGACCGTGTAAACTGTAAATGTTTTAGAATACTGACCGTGGAGGGCGCGTCGTCCCAGCTCAGCTTCTTGACCCGCGCCGGTATGGTCGCGCTGGGCCAGGCCACGCCGCTGCGGCCCGCCACACCGCTCACGTGGTCGCTCAGCGCGGCGACCGGGGCGGCCGGCGCCACACGCGATTTGCCGTTGGAGCGCGGCTTGTTGGCACCTACCAGAGAAACGATGCACTTTAAGGTTGATATACAATGCCAATCTTGAACGACCTCTGTGGCACAGTGGTTGAGCACGTCGGTGCTCCAGCCGGAGGTCGCGGGTTATATACCACCAAACGAACAAAAAAGTTTTCAATATCCCTAAGTCACACTCATGGATGTGTATTAAAAGTTATAGTGTATAACTTAATAATTTTTTAAAATAGATTTCCGTTCTCTGGTACCCGTAACACAAGTTCTTCTTAGGTTCCTTAGGACGGGACTAGATTGACGTGGTGTGCGAGCATCCACAGATATTATTTGGTATATTATATATAAAATATGGTAGCCTAATTCTCCAGTATACTTAACGAAACATCACTCAGTTGGCGTGGTAACCTAATCGTCGTCACATGAAGGAGGGGAGACCCGTGCCCCAGCAGTGGGCACTTTACTGGTCGGTAGTGAATGACTATCAAATATTGTTCAATAATCAATATTGTTTAATATGGTGTGGCGATGTTACATAGCAGGCAAGATCTTCATCGATGTGGTAGGCACGCTGCACGGCTTGAACATGTTTAGTTATATAGTCTTATCAAGTATCCGGTGTTCTGAGGGCGTGAGGCTATGTATGGTAGGTACTAGGTACTGACCGTTGCTCGGCGGCTCCCGGTCGAGGCTGGAGCAGGAGGCGGCGAGGATGCTGCTGGCGCCGGCCGACACCGACAGCAGCGAGCCCGCCTTCTCGCCGCCCTCCGACGCTGGCGCGGGGGACTTGAGCGGGGCTTGGCGGCGACGCCTGTTGACAGAAATAGGGTATGAGACAATCTGCATCAATGAATTCAAAACTAAGGTCGGGCTATTCCGTATTTGACAAAAACAATCTTTATAAAGAAAAAGTTACGCCATGTTGATTTCAGCAGATTTTTTCAAATACTTAAATGCTGACTGATTAGGTATACAGCGGAAAGCGAATGTCAAATACCAAACCTCGACTGTCAAATACAAAACAACCCCAAAAGTAGTTAAAGTGTGGACACCTTTGCCCCGACATGCCTTGTCTACAATTTAAAGAAGAAGAAGATCGGCATGCTATATATTAGGGATGTTACGGAGGTCCGATTCCGGTTCCGAAAAGTCGGAACCTCCGATTGGTTTTTCACTTCCGATTCCTGTTCCGGTTCCGAAACTTTTGAATCGGAGGTATATCGGAGGTCGGCAGAGCGATTACTCTTTCATTTATTATTGTTTTGCATTCGTGATCGGGTTATTCGTTTTGTTTATTCGCAAATCGTTTTACATAGGCTGCACTAAAAGTATCGGGAATGGAATATTTCCACTGTTCCTGTCATATTAAAATCTTTTTAATTTAAAACTCCTTGGTTTTAAAAATCGAATACAGTTTATTTATTTAAAAAAAGATTTTCGGTCTTGTCACAAGGTCTTGTCAAACTTGTTTAGTCGTTGAGAAAATGGAATTGACTCGAGAAAATTCTAGAGCGATGATTTATTATGACTTTCGAAGTGGTTTAACACAAAAACAGTGTGTTGACCGGATGATTTCTGCATTTGGTGATGAAGCTCCATCCAAAACCACAATTTATCGCTGGTTTGCTGAATTTCAACGTGGACGTATCAAGCTCAGTGATGATCCCCGTCAAGGTCGTCCAAAAACTGCAGTCACCCAAGAAAACATTGATGCTGTGCGTAAGCTGATTGAGGAAGATCGACATGTGACATACCGCGAAATTCAGGCAACTTTAGACATTGGCATGAGTCAAATACAAATAATCTTGCATGAACAATTAGGTGTAAAAAAGTTGTTTTCCCGATGGATACCGCATTTGCTCTGTGAAGAGCAAAAAGCGGATCGCGTTACTTGGTGCGTCAGAACTCTCGAAATATTCCACGCAGGATCCTCAAATGCTGTATACAATATCGTATCAGGTGACGAATCCTGGATATACGCGTACGAACCCGAAACAAAAAACTAGTCACGAGTTTGGGTGTTCGAAAATGAGTTAAAGCCAACAAAAATTGTTCGTTCACGGTGTTGCAAAAAAAAATGGTGACCACGTTTGTCTCCAAAACCGGCCATGTTGCGACTATTCCTCTTGAGGGACAAAGAACGGTTAATGCAGAATGGTATACTAACATTTGTTTGCCACAGGTCGTTTCTGAATTCCGTAAAGAGAACTGCAACCGCCGCATCATCCTCCATCACGACAATGCGAGTTCTCACACCGCGCACAGAACAAAAGAGTTTTTAGAGCAAGAAATCATAGAATTATTAGACCCGACCTAAGCCTTAATGATTTCTATACTTTCCCTAAAATAAAGAATAAATTGCGTGGTCAGAGATTTTCATCACCTGAAGAAGCTGTGGACGCCTACAAAACGGCCATTTTGGAGACCCCAACTTCCGAATGGAATGGTTGCTTCAATGATTGGTTCCATCGTATGGAAAAATGTGTCAAATTTCGCGGAGAATACTTCGAAAAGCAATAAATATATTTTTAAATAGTAATGTTGTGTCACTTCCTTGATTACCGAAATTTTCAGTGCCGTCCTCGTAAGTAAACTTAGAGTTATTAATAAGTGTTGGTGTGTTTGGCTAACTATGTGACATATTTATTTGATTTGGACAATGACACCAATAACGAGTTTTATTTGGAATTATTTTACGATGCTTACACTTTGCTGTCGTCAGTTTGGCCGAGCAAAGTGTAAACTTTGTGAAAATATATTATATTCACGGAATGGAGGTTACAATCACAACATCCTTCTTTTTAGATTTTTCAGATTCAGATCTTTCATTCAGAGATTTCAGATCATTTAGATCACCTCCGATTCCGATTTCGGTTCCGGTTCCGATAAAAAAAATTTACAAACTCCGAATCCCCGACTCTGGATCCGATATCGTCACTTTCTTACATCCCTGCTATATATTAACGCCTCGTATTGAAATCATAGAAAGACTATCAATATTCAACAGCAGATAGGCTGGCCACGACAGTCTACTTGGGTGATCTCATAGATTAAGTTAGATTCGGTTAGGATAATATTATTAACATTCTGCAGTTTTAAGAGGAGACCTACAGAGTTCGAGAGAATTTAAAAAGACGGCAATGAACTTTTACCTCCTAGCTCCTCTGATGTCTATGGGTCAATTTAATCGCGTTTCTGTTTTCATGTCGCATTTTACACATTTCATATTTGTTGTGTGTCCATATATTTTAGGTAAGCAAAATAATCATTACGTAAATTTATTACTAATTGTAAAGCAATGTTGCATGCTTAGTCTCTATAATATACTGCAACACTGAGGGGAAGTTCTATCCCCAAAAAGATTTTCATGTATCCAGTACCACCCACTTATTTGACTAAGATGTAGAGTTTGTGATGTTAGGCCTTTTAGAGTTAGGACGTGTAGAGTCAGAAGCTTGGCTCTAGATGAGACCTGATAACTCTTCGACAGTGCGTGTCATTTGGTCTTGTCTACTAGGATCATATCTCGAAAATTTAGTTCATCTGGTATAATCCAAACGCAAGTTTTGAGTGTCCAAAAAAATCAACGATGCGCTTCGAGAAATGGTAGTCTGGTAGTGCCCTTGCGCATCGCTCAGTTCGTCTTGGCGGGGGCACAACCGTACCCCCAGATCATGTGAAGAACTCACAGTCTACACAGGTAAGCCAGCAGCGCCAGTAGCGCGATGGCCAGCAGCGCGAGCGCCGCGCTGAACCCGCCCAGCACCGCGCCCCCCGCCCGCGCGACCGCCGCCCCCGCGCCGCCGCGCACGCGCACCACCACCGGCACTGACGACTGAAACAGACGCATGGTGATGATAGTTGTTAGCAAGAATTGGTACTAAAGTAAGACTAAATAAAGACAGGTAGCTAGCTTATTGCTACTCCAGCGGCATACATACATAAATGCATTTATTTATTGAAATCATGGGTCATAGTTCAATTTCATTTTGGTTCTATTTATGCAGATAATATTGTGATAGGTGTTAATCTAGAAAGGTGGGCCTCTTAGGTTGTCACTATTGTCTTTAAGAAGCAGAAGTATATTATGTAATCCATAGGATGGATCGCTTTTTTCCTTATTCAACCCCTAAGTTTTCAAACCCCATCCTACGTGACGTCGTTATAAGTACGAGGGTAGAAAATTTAGGGGTTTGTCACGGAATAAACTCTTCTGAATGCCATCCGAAGTTAGGTCTGAGTGACATTTTAATTAGGTATATTCTGACCTGTCTCGAAGGCGAGCCGGAGTCCACAGCCGTGGCGACGAGGTGCAGCGCAGTGGCGTTGACCGCCGGCGCCATCTCTCCGCGCATGTAGAGAGTACCATCTTCGTCCGCGTAGAAATATCTGCGAATAAAGCACTTCATGTAGCAGCTATGAAATAAACTGCAAAATGCTTCGAAAAAGGCCCGTGCCGTTTTAGAAACATTTCGGTCGTGTTCGCGAGTTGGGTTTTACAAACCTAGAAAACATTCGTGATCGTGACAAAAGTAATGTATGCTACGTACTCATCTCGTCACAGTAGATCCACTTAGCTGGTTGCAAAGACATCATGTCTTAAGTCCTAATTAAACGTAATTTTCTACCAAATGATACATAGTTTTGGTATGAGAATGCTCACTTGGAGTCCGGTCCCGACAGCTGTATAGTGAGGCGGTCGCCGCTATCCCCGTCGTGTGCCTGCAGCCGGCCCACGCGTTTGTCCCCTGTTCCCTCCCCGTCCCCTCCGTCTCCCAGCGTGACGCCGAACTCGTAGTGCGCGTGCCGGAATCGCGGCTCCCACTCGTTCACGTTACCCACCGTGATGTTTATAGCTGCGGTGTCGTTCTGAAATGTAATGGAATCTTTTATCAATAAGATCTGGCATTGTTTATAAATTATGTAAACGAACATTTGGTTTGAAGAACCAAAGACCAAAAAGTAAAGCAATTTGTCTTAAGGCTCGGATATGTGCAGCCATCGGACTAGACCAGGTCAAGTAGTTACGTTGATTTCTTTCGGAAGGACGAAACATTTCTAGAGCTGTGATGGCTCTAATCTGTACTTACTATTATAAAGAGGAAAGTTTGTATGTTTGTTTGCATTGAATAGGCTCCGAAACTACTGGATCAATTTTGATAACATTTCGTACAGATGTAGAGAAGACCACGGTGAAGGATATAGGCTACTTTTTAAGGCAGAAAAATGTTCGGTTTCCACACAAAGTAAAGTAAAGTTAATCTCGACTTTTGCGCGCACGAAGTCGCAGGCAACATCTAGTATGTTATATAATCAAAGGATTAGGGAAGCAGGCGATCAACAATAAAGGAAAAGCACTCACCCCGACCCCATCCGTCACCATGACCTGGTAGTGGTAGGCGGCGTGCGTCTCAAAGTCGAGCGGGTGCCGCAGCAGCACCTCGCCCGCGCTGTTGATCGCGAACTTCTCCAGAAAACTACGCTCCGACACGTAGAACTGTAGAGGTTTCTGGAATATTTTGGGCTATATAATATTAAGACATTTGTGAGACATACAATAGAATTTTATTGAGACAAAAGATGTGATTTTGAATGATGAACATTTAAAGATATTGCAATGAAATGAGCTAAAAAAGAATATCATCAAGAACTAAATAGTTAGTTAAAGTAAATACTTTGTGGAATCATTTAGGTGGGTTATTAAATTACTTCTGAATGTTCGATTGACCCTCATTGGTCAAGTTACCCAGAAACACTGACTCCCAATTATTAGCCTTCGACCAATACCAGATTGTTCAGACTTCTTCAACTCCTGCTTACCTCGGCCTGCCTAGTCTGCAGTGACATCAGCACTGCTCCAGGCGGCGTGTCCTCCGGCACGAGTGCGGAGTACGCCCGCCGCGCGAACTGCACCCCTCCTCCTCCTAGGGCAGGCCCGGGGATCGTCGCCGCCCGCACCGGTCGCACCGTTAATGTGGCGAGCGCGTACCGGTCTGGGTTGTCCACTTGCGTTGCCTAAATAATGACATTTTTCAGTTGGTGTTGAGAGGGTCTCACACGAACTGGACACGCGTCAATCAGATGACGACGGTGAAGGGGAGGGGTTATACTTATACGTGGAGGGAGATTATGTGGGGTGCAGGTCGCTGCGGAGCCTAGCGGTGGTACTAGCCCTTCATTCTCCTTAGTCCCACTGATATCGAACTTGTCCTAGTAGCACCATCGAACAACCAATCTGTACAATGCCTCTGGCACATAAGCCCAGTAGGGAGGTACATGGGGTCCTTGATGATTGATCTCCTTTCGCTGGACGATGGCATGTGTTTTAGGCGCAAAATTATGGCTGTCGCCACGGTCAAAAGATTCAGAAGATAATAAAAATTAATGAGTTTAGCCAAAAAACATTTTTATTACCTTTTAAATGGTTTCTTCACTTTCTTCAATCAAGAGACTTGTTTTCATAAAACTCTACAATTATATTGCCAACTCATCTAAACCTACAGCCTGAGGCTCCACTACCTTCCTCTTTCGCAGTAATTGTTCAAACTGACCTTGATAACAACAGTAACCGGCATCGTCTGCGCTAACAGTCGGCGTGTGACGGCGGCGCGGCCAGTGTCTCTGTCCAGTCGGAGTAGAGGCTCCCCCTCACCCATGACTTCTCCGCTCGCGCCCTCTGCCCGTGCCTCGTAGTATAGGGGCGCGTTGATGCCTAAGTCTTGATCAGCAGCTAATATAGGCCCGGGTGATGTCTCGAGAATCGTGCCCTGAGAATAAATAGCTTATTAGAGAGCTGCTCGAAATGTATGTAATTTATTATGTGGTGATCGAAAACTAATCGGTTGTGACAAAACTTGATTGATAAGGATTGGTTTCTGTTTCTGGTAACCAAATGAAAAGGCTAAATAACAACTGTGTATGGAATTTACCATGATATCCTTTATCCTAATCGCCAATAGAGTATACATCTCTCTTCCATAAATAACTACGCTACAGGCTATAATGGTAGACTACGCCTGATCTAGTAAGCAGAGAGCATCATCATCAGCTCACCTCAATAGCATTAGTATTCAGCACCGCAGTATAATGGTCATGTGAGAACCGCGGGTTCTGGTCATCAGCGTCCATCACATCCACTCGTAACGTGGTGAGGTTCTCTCGCGGAGGTACCCCGCTGTCCGCCGCACGCAGCGTGACTGTGAAGTTGCGGACCTTCTCGTAGTCTAGCGGTTTCCGGACTACGATCGTGCTGTCTAGCTCACTCGCGAAACCTACTAGATCCTGAAGTGTGACAAGTACAAAGGGTTATCGAAAGATAATGTTGATTCTCAAAATACCCAAGTGATACGCATCACTCGTGGTATCAAAATCCATTTACATATGATAGTTTTAAATGAGAAGACCGCGGTGTATTGGTGAAGAGGGATACGAATTGCGATACATAAAATCCGCATAGCAGATGCGATGCAGCAACCTGTTGGTGTTTAGTGGATATCCATTCTTTTCTTGACCCCGAGTATCTCACATAGCTAATGGCTTCTACTTAACAGCACCTCCTGTTTAAGTAGCCAGCATTGATGCTTATGGATGAGGCCCCGTTTTAGCAGCGTGGAATACTCACGGAATACGTCCCAGGTACCACGCTATACCGCACGGTGGCGTGCGGTCCGGGTTGGTCGGGGTCTGTGGCGGGCGCGCTCAAAACGCGCGCGCCGACTGCCGCCAGCTCGGAAACGCGAGCGCGGTACGGCGCGCCCGCCCACGCGGGCGCGTTGTCGTTCACGTCCCACACGCGCAGCGACACTGGGATCACAAAACTCTGGAACAGTATCATCATCAGCGTTAATAATCATTATCATCAACATAATATGTAATAATCTGTAATATGTAATGTCAAATAATAAAAATTATTATGGTAAGAGAACTAGACGATATTTGACACCATTAATATACAATAAAATAGATGTCTTAAGAAATAAAAATTTAACTTGTCAATTTAAAAAAAGGCTGAAAAGTTATTTATTGTAAAATACTAGTATTTATTAGAAAATAGTAGTACTATTTTGTAATAAATGGCAATAAAGAAGTAAATTAGGAAAATAAGTATAAGTATAAGAGAGGTATAAATTATGTCAGTACAAAATTATTTAAAAATATATTTGGATGTTAGAAATAATATTTGTTATTTTCTTATATATTTTATTTTGTTTCATGAAAATTGTTTAAAATAGAATTGTAATTATTTTATTTACAATACTTCAACCGCCAACAAACTGCTCCACAGTTTGGCGATTTATGCAATGACTGTAAAAGATGTTATTTTTTGTGTTAGTAAATAAAAAAAAAAAATAGTGTTTACAGTACAAAAAAAAATATAGATCGGTAACGGCATTGTGACGGAAGAGAAATAAGCTCATAAACATGGTGTTGATGGGCGGCGGGAATAACCCATCATCAGATGATCATGTAACACTATCTTCATTATTTTAGGATGTAGACGCTTGAGAGACCATTTCATGTATCTCTTTAGGTCACCACATAGAAGCGTTGCCGAATAGAGGAGTAACGTGATGTATGCAATATTCAGGCTATGTTGTTTAACAATCTTATAACCAGGCCTCATTACTTACCGGCTCAGTGGTACTCGTATGTCCGTCTGCCACAGCGCACGTTAACTTACTCACTGGCGGATCCCGCGCACCGGTTCCGGTTAAGCGCGCGCCCCAGAATTTCTTTCAAAAGAAAGGTTCTTGTACCGTTCACGCTGACAGTGCCTGGGGAAACTACCACTCACCGGGTCAGTGGTATGCCGTCTATCGCAGCGCACGTTGACGTACACGCTGGCGGGTCCCGCGCGCTCCTCGCGGTCGAGCGCGCGCCGCAGCGTAAGGTTCTTGGAGCCGGGTGCGATGTCCACCGCAGCGCCGCGCTCCTGCACACGCAGCGAAATGTCCCCATCCTCCCCCGGTGAACCGTTCACACTTAGGGTTCCTGAGGATATGGAATACGCTGTAGATTTATACATTCAAGGCGGTGTAACAAGGTAATACAAAACGTAAAGGTCTCCGTACAACCGCGGCACCCTGAGAGAGCATTGGAACTGAGATCACTAAACCTCACAATATATATTATATATACTTACGTACAGAGAAACAGCTTTCTTAGAACGATCCAAATTGATCCTTTGAAAATTTTGACGTTCCCAGCAACAGCCCACAATTTTCCCGCACAGTCGTATACACACCGTATGCAATCAAATCTAAAACTAACTATCTAAGTAGATGTTTCTCTGTTCCTCTTTCTTTAATCTGTGACTTAACTATGTAATGAAAAGACATGAGCTTCTTATAAAATTTTAATACCATTTAACAGATTTCGAAGCGTGTCCCTTGCACATAAATCAAACATAATAGAGCAAATATACTGACCAATGACACTGCCGACAGGGGTGTCCTCGCTGACGAAGAAGCTCTCGACGGCGCCGCCATTCATCAGGTAGCAACGGCTGTCCTGGATCGCTGGAACACAAGGTAGGTCATCAGCGGGGCTACTAACAATTCCCGTTCGAGTCGGATTCTAAAACTTAGGAGTCAGTACGGCACAGGATTTTTAAGATTCAAAATTGAACTTTATTCACTAAACAAAAAGATACACGTTCATGTGACATCAGTAATACACAGCTCATGCGCGGTGCAACCGGAACATTTAAGCTCGTACATTGAAACGTGTATCATCTTGTGTAACGAATAAAGTTCAATTTTACATAGCTAACTTAAAATCCATGTCGCGTATTATTGCGTTTCGGTGTGAATTGACCCTTACCGTGCGGTTATTGGTCAACAGCGCGGCAAGCACGGAAGTTATCGAATCCGACTCGAATTACACATTGTGATTAGACTTACGGGTGTCTTTGTCGAAATTGTCCAATGATTCTTATGTCGTGATCAAGGTCACCAAATAAAGTAGGTAAGCTATTTTGACAATTGCACTGATGACTCTCTGCAGACTTACCGCGAAGAAACATAGTATCCTATATCCTGTATCCTACAAATAATCATTCACAAGTGTTTCGCGCTAGGAATTAATATTTAAGCGCCTACTGCGATGTCTCAGTATTGGGATCCCGTTTTATCCTTTGGGCACAGAACCCCTTAAAAATTATCTACGATAAGAATCAAAGAATCAGGAAAATAAACAATACAAAAGTACTCTTCAAAATAAATAATATACTCGTATATATAAAAAGCAAAAACTAGAACTTTTGTTAAACAATATCTATCGATATTTTGCTGAGTGCGCATGACGTGTAGTTTTCCGGCCTAGAATCGTACTATTGCGGATTATCATTTCATTATTGGATGAATGACAATTGTTTGACACAAATACATAAAATGATCAATAACCATTAACCTTATTCAAAAAGGGGATAATGTTTTCGAATGTAATAGAAATCTGTAGATATGGTATAATAGGTTTTCGTTCCCACATAACGCTTAATTTTTTTCTGTTACAAACAAGTTACAACCACAAACATAGATTTACTCTGTTCAAATCCAATTTAAGCTAATCGTAAACAAAAATATGAAATTCGATCAAATTAATGTGGCATTGTATTACTTTAGTACCAGGTAAATCGGTAGCTTTATAGCGCGCTGTTGTATTTTTTTACGGTTCCCTGATACTCAAGGAACCCTTATAGTTTCGCTCTGTCCGTCCGTCTGTCTGTCTGTGTCTTCTAGCTTCTGTAATTATGAATATAAAAAAATGAAATTTGGTATTGTTATATAATGTATAGATCTTGGTTTTGGCATCATAAAATAATAATATTTTATATTTTTGGGGTGGCTCTCCATACATGAGTAGTGGGATGAAAAATATTTTTTCATTCTATAATTTTCTTTCTATATTGGATGTGAGTTGTGAACAGAGTATACCGACTTATAGCGGATCGGCTTCATTTAATACAGGCTGTTCACATTTATAACATTAAAATTTCATTATATGTTAAATCTTTAAACCTGCTGGCACAATAGAATTTATTTTTAATTATTTCAAATTTATGAGACTTAATATGTCATAAATTTTCATTGTAAATTATTTTGTCCTACATTCAACATATAAATTGTAAATACATACGTAATTATAAACCCTTTAGAACTAAAATATTATTATTATCGACCACCTTATGTATTATTAAGTCCGAGTAGACCTTCAGTCCTGAAGACATAGCATTACTAAATAGATATACCTTATAACTACCATAACATAGTATTGTGACAGCGCAATATTCAAAACAATTAAGTAACAATTAATTACATGCTCTATATAGAAATGTGCAATTAATACGGACTATGAAATTGAACATAAAATGAATTACAAAATGTAGAGCAGAACTGATGGAACAAAATTGAGCTCTAAGCGTGGGTGTCACGGTTCAAATTGATTTGCACAGGGAAAGGGAAGTCGACCCTTTGCTGTGTGTCAGGAAACTTTTACACCTGCCTCATGTTATTGGGATTAAGTTATAACGAAAAAGGTTTGCTACCTCTGTGTTTGTATTGAGTCCTAACTCATAACGGCTCTTTAATATATTTTTGCTGTCAAATCGTCCAGTGATCAATTCTAGCTTTATTGCTCCATATGATATCAACTAGCTTTCTCTATAAGATCATTGTAACTTGGCTTGACTGATTTTATGCCTGGTTTATTAAGATTTTGCATAAACTCTAACTAAGTTTATCTGGCATAGAGTCCCAAAAGATCCGTCAAGTGGTTAATATAATTCGGTAATGTACCTACTTTTATGAAAAACATTTATTACTTTGGGTGGGAATTGCAGCTCAAAAAGAAAACTATTTTAAGTAATGTAAAAATCAATTTATGTTTTTTAAATCCTTTGTATGTCAGCGACATCTATATGTAGCTCTATATCTATATATAGAATCGATAAACTGACCTCGTTGGTCAGTTAAGTTAAACTTTTATATATTGTCTCTTTTTTGTTCAGAAACAATTAGTTATGGAACCAATAGCGCTAATATATAATATAATAGACAAACTACCGACAAATTCACCTCAGAAACTGTTGCATAATAAAGTAGTAATAGATAATGTCAATGTCTTATTGACAGATGTCACATGCAAAGCCTATCGAGATAGAATAATTTAGTTGGCCAAAAGGCTATGTATAGTGTAAACGCATCTGTGTAATGTAACACTTAAATAAAGAACAGTTAGTAAATGTCTGCTATATCATTGGTGTCACTACTCTAACATAAGAAGTGTATGCAAGAATCAAGACGGCGCGGCGAGCTCACAACAGAAACCGGCCATGAGTAATGACTCATGCCCGGTTTCTGTTGTGAGTTCACTATTGTATTTGGTACCGCTTTTTACGGTACGAGGATGTCTTCAAGTTGACTAAAAGTCAACATGCAGCTTTCGTAACTTAAGTCATAATGCTTGTAACAATTCGCCTTGACAATATTCAGCTCTATGTAAAATTACATTTGGAGTAGAGCGCGCGGCGGCGGGCATGAGGGTTGAGCAAACAAATTTTCACTTTCCTACTTGGCATTTGCAGTTAAATAAAATTCCATTCTTGGATTAAAATAGAAAAATGTAAGTTCCACATTTACTTTATACGAGTTTAAGGTATATTTGGTTTGAGTGAAAATAAATATTAATAAAATACTATTTGAAATATCAGATGCATATATATTGGGTGATTTTAATGCCCACCCGGGTAGACAGTTCGGGTATGAATTGTCTGACTTTTGTGAAATACAGGACTAGATTTGTGCTGATGTAAAAATACTAGGCTTAAACTCGAGTTCGTATACCTATATTAGTGACAGTCATGGAACAAATAGTTGGCTTGACCATTGTATTGTAACACAGGGTACTATACATACTATTGTTGATGTAAATATAACTTATAATGTATTCTGGTCGGACCATTTTCCACTGGAAATAACCTGGTGTAAGTGTAATCTGTAAGGTGTAACCTAAATGTGTTAAGAGCACAAATTATGCATCCCACTAAAAATATAAATTCAATCGTATGGGGTGAAAGGGATGAATCTCAAATATTTTTATACAAAGAATTTTGTAATGAAAAAATAAAAGAAATTGATTTCCCCGAGGCTCTTACAAACTGTGCCGATACTTTGTGTGATATTTCTTGTCATAAAAATGTGTTGCTAGATATGTATGATAGACTCATAACCATTCTAAGTGAAGCTTCTATATATAGTGCTAAACAAAAACCTAGTAAACATAAAAATAAGTATGTGTGTGGCTGGAATAAATATGTAAAGGCTGCACATAGTGAGACTCGTTTTTGGTTTAAATATTGGATACTGTATAATAAACCTAGAACTGGATATGTATATAACAAGATGTGTGAGACTAGAAAAATTTTCAAAACAAAATTGAAGTGGTGCCAAACAAATAAACAGCAGATTAAAATGGACATTTTGGCTAAGCATCACTCGAATAAAAAAATTTCTAGCTTTTGGAAACAAACAAAGCACTTAAATCCTAAACTATCTATTCCAGCGAGTGTAGAAGGGTTGAGTGAACCTTCCCTGATAGCTGAAATGTTCAAAGAGCATTTTAAAATGTCATCACCTACAAACACAGCCTCAAATATTAGTTATAATAATAATAAACATTGTAATGTGCACTATGCTAACATGCAGTCAGTGATGATTAAAGCAGAGAACATAAGATATGTTTTAAAGAAAATAACTCGGGATAAATCACCGGGGCACGATCGTTTAAGTATTGAACACCTACAATATGCCGGGGCCCACTTACCTCGAGTTTAAGCCATGTTCTTTTCCCTCTGCTTGAATCATGGATATTTACCTGACATCATGCTACAAACTGTAGTAATTCCAGTAGTCAAAAATAAGACATGAGATTCTGGCAATAAAACTAATTATAGACCTATATCCCTGGCAACTATTGTAGCGAAGGTACTGGACAGACTGCTTGACGAGCACTTGAGAGCCCATATCAAGCTTCACGATGCTCAATTTGGTTTCAGGCCTGGTCTATCTACTGAGGCTGCTGTCCTGTGCCTCAAGCAGACTGTTCAGTATTATACGGCTAGGGATACTCCAGTTTATGCTCTATTTCTCGACTTGTCTAAAGCCTTTGATTTGGTCCAATATGACATGCTCTGGAAAAAACTTCGTGAAGATACTAATATACCATATGCATTTATCTCTATCTTGGAGTATTGGTATTCAAATCAAAGGAACTACGTGAAATGGGCTGGGGCGCACTCTGACATATTCAGGCTGGAATGCGGGGTGAGGCAGGGGGGGGGGGGTTAGCTCGCCAACGCTTTTCAATCTGTACGTGAACGGGTTGATTGATGAGCTCAGCAGCGCTGGTGTTGGATGCTCCATTGACGGTACCTTTGTCAACAATATTAGCTACGCGCATGGTATGGTGCTGCTTTGCCCATCAATAAGTGCTCTCAAGAAGCTCGTTGACATCTGTGAGAGATTCGCGGTGGCCCATGGCCTTAGGTATAACACTACTTATAGTGAGTTGCTGGTTTTTAAAGCTGGTAACAAGAGCTATAAGGTTCCTCCTGTAATGCTAAATGGTGCTACGGTTGCGCAAGTAAAACATTTTAAATACCTGGGGCACTGGGTCGGTGAAACACTCAAAGATGACGAGGACATGGAACGGGAGCGAAGGGCTCTGTGTGTTAGAGCTAATATGCTATCCCGTAGGTTTGCACGTTGTTCCAGAGCAGTGAAGATAACTCTTTTCAAAGCGTATTGTCACTCTCTGCACACGTGCAGCCTCTGGGTGAATTACACTCAAACAACTTACAGGGTCCTCCGAACCCAATATAATAATGCCCTTAGGGCATTACTGGGGCTGCCTTGTCACTGTAGTGCTTCAGGGATGCTAGCTTCAGCTGAAGTTGATAGCTTCTCAGCTATCAACTTCAGCTACAGATACAGCTAGATACAGCGGGTGCGTGGCAGCGCCAACAGTCTCCTGAAGACAGTAGCGGGAAGGCTGGACATGGACAGTGCTATCATGCAGCACTGGACTCGCATCCACCTCACCAAGGACACCAATATCACGTATAATACTTATATTGTACGTGACATTGGTGCCACTCATACAACTAGATTTTAAAAACCAAGTTTTAATATACTAACCTAGCTTCTAAGTAAAAATGTTTACTAACACTATGGCCTGCTGACCGAAATAAAAACATTTTATTTTTATTTTATTTTATTTATTTATTTATTTTTTATTTCTCTGCCTGGTAAGTTCTCCTCAGTCCTCCAGTGGGGAGAGTCCCGTCATTTTGGAGAAACTGTGGCAAAGGTTAGATCAGTTCTTTGGTTTAGTTTGGAAAAAATTTCATAATTGATGACTTTCTAAACTTATCTATAGTGTCTGAATAAATTTAAGTGTTATAACGAACAATATAATGCGGTTCATATTATTATGGAATGACCTAAGCCTGGTAAAGCCAGGCTTCGTTCGGATAAATACATCAGCTTTGCAGAAAGCCGACGTGAAATAACGCTTGCGTTGCGTTCGCCGAGTGAGTGAGCTTGCCGGTGGCCAGGGAGATGGTCGGGACTCCGTATATAAACTTGTCTTTCGCTTAGAATGACATAATATTTCATAATGTTAATTCCCGTGGTGCTTCTTTTTATTATTATTATTTGTATATTTAAGGTCTCTTGGAACAACTGAGGTTATCAGCGGTCCCAATTACAAAAACTATTTTTAACTCATCTTGGTCATTGCAACTCTGTGCCGTCTTCCGCTTTGCTTGGATCTCTGGTGTTGCGAGTGTCCAATGTCCACGAGCACGTGCAATCGCTTACCATCAGGCGATCCGTTTGCTCGTATTCTCATTCACTCTTGAAATGCACTTAATGTTTTATGATCGAGTAGAGCACGAGGTGCGAGCGCGGATGAGCACCGGAACTGTAATATAACACTCCATTACAAAGCACTTTCATCACTTTCTCGAAAGTTGTGGCGACTCGACCATCACATCATCTCCAAAATTCACACGATCGTTATAATGTAAGCCTGTAAGGTAATACACCTCATTATTTTTGTTTCTCTAAACATGGTAGGTTAGGTAGGTATTTGTCTGATTTAGTTTCATGGCATCGGCTATTTTGTAAAATAAATGAAGCAGCAATAAAACATGTAAATTGTGAATGCAAAAAAACGGAGTAAAAATATTTGGTTGTACATTGTGTAAGTAAGAGATGAAATTCTACATTAGTGGTTTTAACGATACGTGTGAGTGCCTTTAAAAATAGTGAACAATAATAATAGTTTGCTACAGCACAACTTTGCGACTGCATAACTTTCCTACAACACAACTTACTGCTACTGCATAACCTTACCACAGCACAACGATACTACACTACGACTTACCCCTGGACCGGAGGGCGAGAGACAACACCGGCAGCGCCGGGTCTCCTAATTCATAAACACTTGTTAAAAACATGAAACACTGGCTTTTAATTCGAAAAAAACAACTACAAGGAAAGCATGTAACTTGGTACGAGTTAGGACTGATTTACATAGATCGGCCATACATTGTAATATTTTGCAGTTTTTTTAGGATTAGCATTGTGTAAGTATATAATAATTTCTTATTCGTACCTAATAATTTATTGCTCTCTTTATTTTTAAAACTAGATGTTAGCCGCGACTTCTGAGTGCAAAAAGAAATCCCTTAGGAAACTAATAATCGGCCAAATTTAATCCAAATAGGTCCAATAGTTTCCGAGCATATTCAATGCAAACAAACAAACATAAATACAAAAAAATATATCCTCTTTAAAGTATAAATTAAAATATTATCCAATTCAAATCATTTTTGACAACCCAAAACAGGATGGTGTCGGTCACGTCTGACTCTACATGTAGGGTAGAGTGGCGACTGGCGACCCGATGGTAGAGCGATAAATAGGAAGGTGTCGGTCAGGTGCGTCTGACTCTACATTTAGGGTAGAGCGGCGACTGGCGACCTGATGGTAGAGCGATAAATCAGTAACCCTCATTTCCTACATTAAATATTCACCACGAATGACGCTGTGTGGGGTAAGTAAGTTATACTGTTGCTATACTGGCTGTTTTTTCAGACCATGTCCAAACCTTCAGGAGTGAATATACTCTTGAATATAAGCAACTTTTACTATGGGATCAACTTTCCTACTTGAAAAAAAAATAAGCTGTTTCCTACAAAATGCTATCTATGCTACCACACACCAACTTAAAAATATATGTGCATGTACACTCACTTCAACCACTGGAAATACTTATATAGTCTTAAATAGTCATTTGATGATACCCGTTGCCAAGCAGTATTTAAAATATATCACAGTTTAATGTTATAATGACCATAATTATGCTGTGACATAGTCACCCTAGCAGTATATAAAACTGATCCCAAGACCACAGTCGTTGGGCTGGGGAGCTACTCACACACTAACAAAAGCACCGTATGTGATGGTGATATCACATGGATTACTGGAATTACTTGTAAACTTATCAGTAACACTTTGTACAAAACTGTACTATCTGTCTTAATGTTTTGATAAGGTGTCCATCTGTATACTCTGAACATTAACTCTATTTTCTTCACTGGTTTCTGTTTGTAAAGGAAATGTTGTCCACATGTATAACTGGATTTCGGGTTACTTTACTTGATGCAAATAGTATTATCTATAGAGATAAAAGGATGAGGAATTACTTAGATTAGTGCAAATAAGGAGTCTATTTGTATAATTTTGTTTACTGGTTCTGTTTGTAAAATTAAATGTTGTGATTATAATATTATATAATTGGATGCTAGGTTACTTTGATAAGTGCAAATTGTATCACCTTTATTAATATTTTTATAAGGTGGCTACGTGTAAAATAGTTCGAATTACATTTATTTTGTTTGCTGGCTCACTTTGTAAAGTAAAGTAAAAGTAGAAATTGTGCACGTAATGTTTTATTGGATGTCGGGTTACTTTGATAATGCAAATGTTTCATCATCTCTAAAAGTGTTTTGATAAGGTGTTCATGTGGATAATGTGAACATAAGCTATTTTTTTTTATGCTGGTTCAGTATAAATTAAATACTAATTATTTTTGTTTACTGGTTCTCTTCGTCAATAAAATGTTGTGCACACATATAACTGGATGTCAGGTTTGCTTACTTAGATTAGTGCAAATTGTATAATCTTATTAATGATCTGATCTGATGTCTGTATTTGTGCCTTATGGAAAATAAAATGAAATAAAAATAAAAATGCCGAAGCCCTTTTGTATGAAACAGCTGCTTTTTTTCAAGTAGGAAAGTTGATCCCATAGTAAAAGTTGCTTATATTCAAGAGTATATTCACTCCTGAAAGTTTGGACACTGACTGAAAAACCACCCTGTGTATATTGGAAAACGAGTCAGATCGCTACAATATTATGGTGAGTCATTAAAATCCACGATTGTATGTGTACACTTTCTTCTGAAATTATACAGTCTCATATTAATTGCACACATATTAATTACATAATATTAAAATATTTAGCCTTCTCAATACATTGTTTTTGTTTTGTCGTCGGCTGTGTGTGTGAGGGGCAGACCAAGCGCACTTCCTGTGCGCCCCGTCGAGTCGCGTCGCCCCTCCGGCCGCGGTCGTGTGTCCACAATTCACGTCCTTGTACGCCGTTATTACTTAACGCTGCCGTCCCACACCGCACTTATTATATTATGTCGTCGTATAGGTTAATAATTATTGTTGACGCAAAACATCCAATTTGGGGGTTCATACACTGTTAGGTAATTGGGCGATTTAGCGCGTCCCCTGCGCGTGCTAATGTAAATCCGATGACGTCTGCGCGCGAAATAATTTTTTTGAGCGCCAATGCGCTAACCACAGAGCCACAGAGGTCGTCAATATACTCCGTTTGGATCTAATTTCATCTAAACGTAGACAAAGAGAACGATAGAACACAATATAATGCTACCAATAAAAACTAAAATAACTATCAAGCAAAAAAGTGAAATTGTAATTCACTTTTTTGCCATGCAATAAAGAATTACAATGCTACATTAACTAGGTCGAATTTAATAATTTTTGTTTACGATTGGATTAAAATGGATGCGAACGGAATATATAGACACTATAGAAGGCTTAGTAAAACGCTCATATTTTCAGAGTATTACGCAACTATATGAATAATTCTTACGTAAGGCTTGATTACACGGTAGATCGGCAGCTATAATTCACACTAACCGCCAGCATCCTCGCAGTTATGTAAACAACCATTACAAAGCTAATGAGCGAGATATTGGCGTTGTAAGAGATGAACCGCTTACAGCGGATGTCGTATAAACTTTCCTCTTGAATCACTCTATCTACTGCTGAAAACTGCATTAAAATACGTTGAGTAGTTTAAAAGATCTAAGCGAACAGGAAAGGAAGCTGCTTCATTTTATATACTACGTAAAGAAGACCGCCAAACTAGACAGATCTATTGATGATAAATAAGCACGATGTGAGCAACCTTTGTTGCTGTAGGAGTTGATATCGTGCAAGGGCATTGCCGGCCTATTAAAATATCTTAGTATTTTTCGCTTAGCTAAGCTCGCTTAGCTAAAACAACTAGCATATCATAATGATGCTCCTGTTTCGGGCGAGGTCGTATATTCCCGGTCTAACCGGCCCTTCAGTAGCTTAGGTAATAGGTACCCTGTTTAGGTAGCTTTGGTGGGAAACCATAATATACATGTTTAGAGGCAACATCCGTAAATAATCGGAAGAACCCGAAGTGCCCGAGGGACATATCTCAATTGATGCACCTTTGAGATCATATCATAGGGTTTTTGTGGTTGGTTACCACTGCTCATCTTGGTAAACAGGAGTGGCAGTGGTAGAAATGGATTTTGCTCATGGATAAATGATCTCATTTATCTCATTACCATGTCTCCTCTATATAATTGCTCCATGGATTTGTCCGTTTAAATAATGCATCATCCGCAACACATAACAAATATACCCTCAGAGCGTTGCCGACCTTCTACGTCTTTTGACAACAATTATTTAATGATATTCAATTTGATACAGGTTTAAGTGGCAAGTGCTAAGTGTTCGTCTGCCGTGAAGGCCTATCCGATAAGTTACATTGTCTTGTAGGTATCTGATAGAGTAAGACAGACAATAGGCGATAAGCTCTCCGTGAGAACCGCTGCCGACTGTACTGATCGCTGTATTGTCTTGAGTGACTCATTACTAGGTTAACAGTAGTTAATAGTCGTATGGGATTATAGTAAATAAGCCAATTTGTACATTTATAGTTTTCTAGCTGCTAACGCCAGCATAAATAAAATATCCTTGAATCCTTTTTTTGATAATAAGTAGCCTTTGTGTTAATCCAGATCTTAAACTTAATAGTTACATTACCGAATTTCATCGAAATCCGTTCAGTTGTTCTTGCGTGAAATAATAACAAACATCCATTCATTCATCCTCACAAACTTTCACATTTATAATAGTAGTAGGGTACTTTACAAAGAAAAATAACGGAAAAATGAATTGGCAAACTGTCTACGTAACTCCGTTGGTCGCAGGTTGAATGGAGCAGCTAAGTGCTATGCGTAATGCGACACACCGTTTATAGGTTCCCGTGTAACCCTACCAGGTAACCCATAAGGCCATACGTACAAAGGGGCTAAGATACAAATAAACATTTTATTATTATAAGGTCAACCCTAACTAATCAAAGATCAGAAAAAAGAAAATCACAAAGAAGCTCTTACATCTAGCTTAAGTTATATATTTTGAAGTGATAACTTCTTATGGCCCTCCCATAAGAAGTTATTACCTTTATAAACCGCTATATAAACCGCTTCGTTACGTAACGCGTTACAGCGCCAGTCTGTCTGGCTTCCCTTTCTCTTACGCTTGCCAGCGGTAGGCAGGCTCCTCCTCTCTCACTCTAAGTTCTGATTCACAGCACTAGCCGTATCAAGATTTTATGAATAACTAACCTTTCCTTACATTATCATATTAATATAATAACTAACTCCCCCACACCGATTTCAGTGACGGTGGCCGGTTTCATTGAAACCAGGCCAGTTACGCAACGTAATTTTATAGTGCCCAAGTGTGTGCGCAGTACACAAGGGCACTCTCTCTTCCTTTAATCTCATAACCCAGTGGGACGGATAACCGATACGACTGGCGAGAGATGCTAAGCAAACTTGGAAACAACATTTTTTGTTATTCCAATGCGGGAATCGAACCCACGACCTCCGAGTCGAGAGCCAAGCTCTAACCACTAGACCACGGGGGATGTTAAAATCATATTAATATTATACATAAAATTTAAGTAATAACCTAAGCTGTTCTGAAGTTAAACAATGTCAATATTAACAGTTCAACTTCGATTAGTTTATGTTATCACTTATGTCGGGCGTCCCGGGACGCTCACGTTGTTTTTATTTAACGGTAAAATTATCATATTTTCAATATAGTAAAACAGAAAATGCAAGGTTAATTTAATTAAGTTTATCCGGTAAGAGATATCCAAAGAATGTGCAGCAAATTATATATCAGTTTACAGGTAGCGGAAAGGACCATCAGTCGGTCAGGGCTGTTGCCCGGAAGAACATGATGACGTCATCATGTCAAGGGATAATAGTCCTTCTTAAATAGGCAAGGGCAAAATTATCGATGACAAATTATTCTTGGTTTTTTTTTCTTTTTTTGGAGTTGAGATTTCGTAATGAAAGTAATAATATACCAGGTACGGTGTTAAACCAGGGGCGTATTCACATTGGGAAGATGCGCCCGGGGTGGGCACCGGTCGTCCGGGTGCGCTGCGCCTGCGCAACGGTGCAGTGGCGTCACGCGGTTCCCGGGATAGCACCCATTACATTTACATAAACAGAACAATTATAACAATCGTTCGGGAAACCGGATTCAGTCTGTCGGTCGGTTGCCTCACGCGGACGTTACGCAGTGCTGTTGTTTTGGCACTGCGACGCGATGGTATTATTATCTTAGCTATCTTTGTACACCGTTAAGTATTCATTGTGCGGACATATTATCGAGAACCCTCTGAAAGGCTATTAAACCATGTAATATGTAAAATAAATAATAATAATGCATGTAAATAATGCATTGTAAGTATGTACAATATCAACCAATTTCCTTCTCGATTAATTTTATTTGCACTAGGAAGCCTCAAAATATTTAAACACAAAGGTAGTGACCGCAACGACTGCCGACGTGGTTGAACTACGTATTATCACGTGAGTATGTGTGCGTGCGCGCGATTCAACGGCGCTGTTAAGCGATTTTCATCTTATGCCCGGTGGGGCGGCAACTTGTTCGATAGTATCTATGAATATACTTATTTCAGGGCGTATAAATACGTCCATTTGTTAGGGCCATGGATTATTTTAGCCCAATACACGAAATGGTCAAATATAGTCTAATCCTAAGCATAACTCTGTCCACAATAAAAGTATGTTGTAATTCTAGAAGAGGATTTTTGACAAAGCACTTTCAACCATAAACGTGAGCGGGTATTGCACAGAGCTCTGGCAAGCACACGCAGCACACTACACACTGTCTCGCCTCATGTGTGTGTGTGTGTGTGTGTGTGTGTGTGTGTGTGTGTGTGTGTGTGTGTGTGTGTGTGATTGTGTAACTCGTGCTATATTGCACAATACTAAAACAATGCATAATAATATTTTTTGTTGACTGCAACCAATATTGCGCGGCACAGGGCGTTGACATCGACTCTATTGTTTCACTTGAGGGTTCCGTACCAAAACATTATTGTTTTGTAACATCTTAAATCTAAACTCTAAGAGTAAATCGAAAAAATACAACTTTTAAATATTTTACAGTCATATATGACCCCTTTTTAATATAATACATCTATGTATATGACTAACTCATTTTACCGACCCAATAAACATACAACCTTTTTGATGATAAATTCCTTCAGTGGGACTTCTGACAATTCGATTGCTGCTTTTTATAACAAAATAATCAATATTATTTACTGTTTCGCAAAAGTATAAAAAGTTATCCCAGTTTTATTTTAACCCAGTAACTGCACGTGTTGATAAACATGTAAACGACGAGTCATATTTCAACCTGTTCGTAGGCTGTAGTGACCCCTTTGTTTAGAGTGAACGGCCGGCCGGGGGTGCAAGAGGGAGCCGGCGGGGCAGGGGGAGCCGGGTGGTGCAGCCGGGGGTCAGTTACATTGACCTGTCGTGATTACTAATTGCTTCGACCGGCTTTTATAAATCTTGGGCTTTTGTAGATAAATGCATTGTACTAACGGATTATGAATATAGCAATGCTTTTGCTATGGTGTTTTCAAATGATAGTCACTTGTTAACATTTTCAGATTATTAGATATTAAAAGCCTTTTGAATAAGCAATTGAGCAAATAATCTGTGATGTTGTCTATAAATAACCTTTTTGTTTGGTAGACTACACTATTGAAGGCGTAAATGTTAGTGATTATTGCTTTTAAGTTGGTTGAGTGTACTATTTCAATGGAATATACTCTTCACGGAAAATTTTACTACTTCGTTGTACCGGCTACTTCATTCTAATTTTAAAAACAAAGGCGGGTAACGGGCGGTATACGGTATATCATACACGTCCGTTTTTTGCCGGCGCGTAGCGTGCCGCTTGATACGGTGACGTCTCGTCACGCGTTTTTGTATCACGTATTTAATAGGTAATTTTACAGTTTTTAAGATTTCCGTTTTGTGAAAGAAAGTTTTAATTTTCTACAGTAAGTGATGTTAATATAACTTATTATAACACAATACACAGGAGATGACCTAACTTAACCTTAAATGACTTCCAATCTGGCTCAAAATACTTGAAAATACAAAAATAAATATAAAACACATCGTAATGATACCTACTATATTGCGTCAGTTTCGTTCTTATAACTTTCTTTATTTATAACTTTCGTTTGTTGATTAAAATAACAACGGACAGAGCAAAGATTTAAAATGTGATAATTTATGGTATCTCGTCGACAAACAATCTCTTACATGTTGATAGGATGTCATATATTATGTACTATTATTTTCAATAACAATTTTCAATAATATATCAATCTGCAGCTTGAATGAAAAATCTAGAAATGTACATTGCAAAACCAGGGCCCTATTGTGTCTTCCCCGACACAATAGGCTATTAGCTATATAGTTACTATTATATAAGGGGTAATTATCATCCATTAAGGATCTTTGTCAAATGAAAACTTACCCTGGCTCCTCGCCGAGGCGGCCGCCAGCAGCAGCGCCGCCAGCCCGAGCAGCGCGGCCATGCTGCTACCGCTTCTCCAACATCATAGCGATCCCCTGGACAGGTCCTTCTAAACACGTTGAGCCCCTGCACAGGTTGCCCCTAATCACGTCACCCCTGTCGCAGTCCGCCCCTGAAACAATAGAAGATAACTCTTAGATTAAAGTAAAATGGAGCAATAGTAATATACATTTTGTTCTTTCTGGGTTAAGAATACCACTATTAGTGGATTTGGATAATAATACATAATAATAGCTCCTACACCGCTTTCGGTAACGGTGGCCGGTTTCGTTGGAACCAGACCCAGCTATGCAGGAATTATTTTATAGTTCCCAAGTGTGTGCACATAACACAAGAGTACTCTCTCTTTCTTTAGTCTCATAACGCAGTGGGACTGATGACCGACACATCGAGAGATCAGGCGTTGGACTGACTTTTGCCCATCCGACGCATGGATCATCTTTCTTGACAGACAATCAAGTAATCAGCTTGCATTGTCCTGACGAGACTTGAAAATAACAGTTTTTGTTGTTCCAACGCGGGGATCAAACCGCGGGGAACAACCTCTGGAGTCGAGAGCCAAGCTCTAAGCCACTGGACTACGGCGGCGTCTAGGGAAAATTAGTGCATCACGTTCCACTGAGCCACGATCGTCTCATAAGATGTGGGCTATAGTCCATCACATTTGACTTCATGTCTAAATTAAGTAGGTAAAGATTTATGTTATGTTAATTTTAATATCTCAATGCCTCCAGATTACAGAGCAGGTAGCTCAAGTGATTGTAAAGAGTAACATGATACAGAGATGTAAACACACGGGCTCGGATTGCACACGCATTTCACCAGATAGTTATCTGGTAACATAATATCGTTGTTGTATCTAAATAACCAATGTAGCTGAAATAACTATTCATAGAGTTAATATACAGACCTTAGTCTGCAATAATATATCAATCTGCAGCTAGAATTTTTGCGAAGATCCTGAAAATTGTTAAGAAGATGGCGAAATTTTATCTTAGAATCAAATAATCCGGCTCTTTGCGATAATCCTAGGTTGTTCGCAGATCCTAATTTTCCAATTATGCTACGACATACACACGGAGCTCATTGCACGATAGCACTTGACCGGTTTTTGAGACCAACCTCACAGAAATTATTGTATAGTAATTTCTAAATTAAAATTAAACAAAATTCTGTATCCCTACAATCTGTACTGGCCTAAGCAATGTTTAATTTAAGATTTCAATAGTTTGCTTTGTTTATTTCGTAATTACCTTTATCGGTTTCGAATTTATCTCCGGAGTTAGCGGAACTGACCAGCCTTTCTAATAAGTAAATAGCCATAATTTTGCATTTAATGTAATACAATAGCGAATTCTGTTACCAAATCTCGGGTAAACTTTGTGTAGAAAGCGTAGTGAATATCTGAGCGGATCTGTTTTCGCTTTCTGCCATTTGCATGCGGCTTTGTTTGACGCAGCTGATGCGGTGCCCACTGTACCTGCCACCACGAATGCCCACCGCTAGCACTTATGTAGATTGTAGTATGTGATAGGAACCTATAAAGGTCCGTATCATATAGATAACTATCTTAACGCGTCAGTCCTATAGTCCTAATCTGACAAGAAAGGAAAGGTTACACGGATGATAAAATTAGGGCCAATCGTAATTTTGTATTCCGCCGTGTGTTGAGTCATTTTAGAGCAATTATAGCGCCTTTCACGCGCCATTCCAACCCTCGCTCCGAAATGAAACGATGCGCAGGGCTGACAGGCCGATATGGCATGTAGATGCGAGCGAATGTTCCACAGATTTTTCTGCGCATCACGGATAACGCAAAATAAAACAGTCGGTTTGGAGTATGAGTCATGCGGTATCTACTAACTATTTTTAGCATGGGAGAGCAATACTTTGGCACAAACGAGCCGGCTCGATCAGATAAATACCACGGCCACTCAGAAAACCTGCGTGAAATAACGCTTGCGTTTTGTTTTACAGAGTGAGTGAGGTTACCGGATGCCCAAAGGGGGTTGGGGATTTTGAGCAAGTGCGGACGCAGCAGACGCATACAAGTGTAACTCCTCTGGTGTTGCGAATGTCTATGGGCGGCGGTAATACCTTACCATTAGGCAATCCACCTGCTCGTTTCCTTGTCGATTTCATGAAAAAATTATATGAACAATATTAAAAATTTGAAGTAACCCCCGAATTGCCAAGTAGTGAGCGACCTGATGATGATGAATTATAGCTAAGATCGCTCTCGATCATGTAAGCTTTCAAATAAAAAAACTAGATCAAAATCGGAGCTACAATGCCACGGACACCACACAGTCCAGAGACATTCATACTCATAACACCCCTCTGTTCTCGTTGGGGGTGTCCGGTGTCCAGCTGGGGGGATGGCAACACCACGGAGCTACGGCAACACGTTCCGCCGAGACCAACGGTCCCACTTACCGCTCACTGCGTGATGTGTAACTGTTACATAGCAAGTGGACGTTTACTGTTAGCGCTCAACATCATTATTAAATTTAACAAATAATTATCTTATTTGTTAAATTAAATAATTCCTAAAAAGTGGAGGAGCCGAGTGGAGTTTACTCGACCCGATAGATACTAAGGCCTAACAGAAAACCGTTGTGATGTATCACGTAACGCTTGCGTTGTATTACCCTAAGGCTGGGACTATAATCCGGAATCCGAAAGGCCGGAGAAAATTTAGCGCATTGGAAATAGAGCTCTGTACTAATACCCTAAATAATACAATATGGCTGAAAATCGAGCACACGTATGTGGAGCCAAATGTTAATGTCATATAGTATGACAGCTCGACACTCGACACTTATATTTTCGACGCTATTGTATTAGCACAGAGTTCTATTTTCAGTGCTCTGAATTTTCCCGGGCCCGCCGGATTCCGGATCATACACTCCCAGCCTATGAGAATGAGGGTAGGTTCCGGAATTCCAGAAAGACCGGCATCGCACATTAAACTCCTAAGGTATTGCAGATGTCCAAAGTACAAACACGGCAGCTATCGCTTATTATGCGCTGTTTTTTTACTGGTCGTCCTGTTCCATACAAAATAGCAAGATTCAGTCGTTTATTCCCTGAATTTAGTGTGTACATAGTATTACATATTTGCGTTACTTGCCGTCTTGTCTATATTTAAGCAAATTTTTGAGAGTATTTTAGTATTTACTTAGACTTGTCCTTCCATAACTAGTATTGGTCTTGCCGGGCGGCCGCTGCGGGCCCGCTACAGGTCGGTTCCGAGCCAATGCCGCGCGCGGCGGAGCGGGGAACGCGGTCAGCTGGTGCCTCTCGCTCACACTTGACAACATGACATAGCCGTCGCGCGTCGGTAAGGGAGTGATGATGATGTCTCTGATTTAAGATATTTAACCAGACACTCCACAGCAAATCATGCTCATGTAGTAGACACTATATCATAATTATAGGTTCTGATAGAGCCATAATGGCTGCCTTCGGTCTCGGACCGCGGTCTCGCGTCGCGCGTCGCGTGCATCGGAAACCCACCTTTAGGGCCACGGATGCGGCGCTGTACTTTTAATATAGTGATTCAAACTTGAACTTTATTTAGTACATAAGAAGATATACGTTTTATTGCAAGAGTGGCGCTGCGCTATGTAGAGCGGTGCAATTTGACATTCGAACTCTTGCAATGAAACGTGTATATTCTTGTGTCGTGAATAAAGTTCAATTTTGAATCTTAATAATGCAGCATCGCGTCTTGTATCGTCTCGTTTCGGTGTAGACCCTTAGAGGCATTATGTTATCTGGACCAGCAGACCTGCCTCACTAAATTCGATCTATGATAGGTTATAGAAAGCAACCATACATTGAGAATTACATTTCAATTAGGTATTACGAGGACAGTCCACATTAATAATAATATCTATGGGTGCTTCCACACCACGCCAATCTGGTCCTGTGCTAAGTTCTCGAAGAACTTGCGTTACGGAGACCAGACAACGGAAATATCATATTTGACCCAGGAACCCAGAAAACATTTTTGATTGGATTGCAGCCCGCGACCTCCAGCTTGTCGCGCTGAACCACTGATCCACAGAGGTCGTCAAATTAATGTGATTAGACCTCAACGTGTTACGAGATGCACATTGCACGTACAGCTGTAGTAATGTCACCCTCCCGTCTTACCTTAGACTCTAGACGTATCTTACTACGCCTAAACTAGATTATTATGAATACGGTCTGTCTAGCAAAGTTATCATCTATTGATTTTCCCCGCGATTTTATACACGTAAGAGAAAATGCTGCAGGAACCGAACATTTTGCCGCTACAAAAGTAGCCTTCTCTTAGTAGTTTTGGAGCCTATAAATGCAAACCAGCAAACAAATCTTTCCTTTTCATAATATTAGTATAGGAGTATAAATAAATCCTACTAACAACTAGACTAAACTGCCATGTTCGCCTCGCGCTGGAACGTCGCGTCGAGGGGGCGTAGAGTATATAAGCAACGGGGGCACAGCCGTGTCCCCCGCTTCCTGGTGCCCACTCGAGCGTGCGCGACAGGTCCGAGGATGCCCCTGTCGGCTGTCACTGTTTAACTTCTTAGTCATAGCTGCTACTTCTTAGCCATTGTATTTTAATTTATCTGCCAGTTATCTGCAATTTGAAGGTGTTAGAAGCGATTTGAGAGATAAATGTGTTTATTATTTTTTGTATTATTTTCATATTATTTATTAATACGTAAAGCATGGTCATATTTTTATAGATCGGAAGGCAAAATAACCCTTCTTTCTTCCTTCTTTCTTTCCTTATAAGTTCAAAGTTAACAATTAAATATGAATTATTATGGGCGAATTTCGACCACAAGCCTACCTCTAGTATGTACAATGACGAACACTGATAAAGAACCATAGCAAAATATAAAATATCACACTTGTCTTGAAAACAAAATATTATTATGTTCCGATGGTTTTACCTATTAATATAGTTTAACATACCAATATACCACATATAACATTATTGCTTCAGTTCTAATATCTTTGTTAAGAAAATAAATCTCTCTGGAAAAGGGCGTGTCTATGTTATTATTTATGGCTTTAATGACGCTATTATTTATTTAATCTGGATGTAATATTAAATTTTGCAGAGAAAAAACATAGAGTAAGAAATGTAGAGATTTTTTTACTGACTGAGTTTTCATAATTCCATTTAATTTTTTCTCTATCATTAAAGGAGATTGACCATAAGGCTCGTAATGTAAAATATAAACGATATTAAATGTACCAGTTAGTGTTTTATTACGTTATAAAAACCCTTCGAACGTAAAGTTGAAACAGTAAGAATGCGCATGTGTGTCAAAACCACGCTCTGATTGTGTTCAAACTCACCTCTACGACTGCCACTCCGAGCTGTATAAGTGTGTACTGTACCTACCTGGTAATGCTAGAAAATATCCTATGGTAAATATGCTTTATAGTTTATAGTTTTGGTAACCGTATAAAATATATTATTGTTTACAGTATTGTTAACAGCCTTCGTGGTCTAGTGGTTAGAGCTTGGCTATCGACTCGGGAGGTTGTGGGTTCGATTCCCGTATTGGAAGAAAAAAAAAATGTTGTTTCCAAGTTTTGTTAGGACAAAGCAGGCTGATCACCTGATTGTCTGATAAGAAAGATGATCCATGCGTCGTATGGGCATGTAAAAAGTCGGACCTGCGCCTGTTCTCTTGCCAGTCGTGTCTGTTATCCGTCCCACTGGGTCGTGAGAGTACAGGAGGAGAGAGTAATATTGTGTACTGCGCACACACTTGGGCACTATAAAATGACTTCTGCGTAGCTGGCCAAGTTTCAATGAAACCGGCCACCGTCACCGAAATCGGTGTGGAGTGGTGTGGTGCTATTATATTATTATTGTTTACCAACAGTGATAAATAATTAATAATCATAAAGACTACGAACACTTCCTAAAGCCTTACGAGAAAAGCCCAGCCTTTCTATGAGGTCCACTTGCGCAGATCTGGGCTAAACATCATGTCGTGTCTCTCGTTTTTCGTATTTATAAAGAGAGATGTTTTAACCCTGGGTTAACTTTAACCCAGATCTGCGCAAGTGGACTTAAGTTTCTACCTTCATTGGTGGTCTAGATATTATTATGTGTATTTATTATATTAGCTTTCAATGGATCCTAATTTTATTCATAACTTTGATTCAGTATGGTTCGAAAATTTTAGTCCAGAGTATTTCACCCTATCGTCTACACTAACTTTTTTAAGATTTAAGATTTTTTGTTTGTTTGTTTAATTTGAATAAACTCCGAAAATACTCTTCAAATTTTGATGACATTTGGATCGTTTATAGAGTAAGTAGGTAAGTATAGAGTAAGACTACGGGGATGGACATAGGCTAATTTTTTTCGCGTTCGAGGCAAAATATACGGGATGTTACTGTGGGATTTTATTTTGCACGCATAACGCAATAGTCACGGGCACAAAGGTGTAGTGTGTACCTAAATAATGTGAGTGATTCAATAGTTAACTTAGAGCGTACTTTACTATAATATGTGGCTTCTGACACATTCTAAACAGTTTTTTATGCCAACTTCGTACTAAAGCACATAAGTCTATTGATTTTAATGAAATATGGTGTATTTGTATACTCCATCGTAGCATCTTCAACGAGATTCATCACATGATCTACATGTGGAATTTTCACAAGTTAGACTATAGTTATAATATTTCAGTTTCAGCGTATAAGATAACATCATGTTAGTTAAGTAAACTCGTCCAGCAATTAAACCCATGTATAGCCGTTGCATCACGTGCACTTACAATCTCTCCAATAATGTTCCAGTCACAAACACCACAGATACAACACAATCACTCGCGACTGCCGCATGTAGAGCCCATAGAGCTGCTATAGAGCTATGCAGTACGTCCGCACGCCGCGGCCGCTAGCGCTCGACTGCCCCATGCTAATTACCTTTCCAACGGCCGCGGCGCTGAACCGTGAAAATGTTGCATCTGCCTGAACTAAAGACATTACGAGCTTATAGCATCAGCATGCTAGTATATATCTGTATAATATATGTTCAAGCTAAATATGCATAAAGTGTAATAAGTAATGGGTAAAATGGATAAGAGAAAGGTGTAGGCCAAAAGATCAAATATCTATCGGGATTTGTCCTCCGACGTACCCGCTTAGTCCTCTAAAGGAGGTCCATTATTATTTAAACATATTTTTTTTAACACAGGGAAAAAACGAAGACCAGCTCTAGAATCAAATATTTTCTTTATTTTCTAGATGAAAAATTTAAAAATACATTTTACGTTAACGGCTAATAATAATTAAATCTGAAGAATTTGTAAAAAAAATATCGTCCATCACAAACTACGTCTAATTTCACTATCGAACCACAACTAGGACGCAGCGCGACCGGCGCGGCGACCTGCTCGGCGACCAGTACGGCGACCGGCTCGGCGACCGGCGCGGCGACCGGCTCGGCGACCGGCACGGTGGCCGGAGACTCGCCGCGTCTAGAAAATTATTGTCGGGAAGGGTCAGGTGGGAGCGAAGATCACGCGGGATGGGACGAGGGCGCGGAGTCCGCGAGGGGCGCGGGCGAGGCGGGGTCGCGGCGCGTGCGATAGCGCGGCGGCGCGGGGCGCGGCGGTGGAACGCGCAGCGCCAGCGGCTCGGCCTGCGCCTGCGCCGGCGTCTCAGCCGCCGCTGCTGCCAGCGAGTCGCCTCGCTCCAGCGACCACTGGCGCCGCAGCACGCGCGCGCCGCCCGCCGCCCAGCGGTCCGCCGGCCGCGCGTCCATCGGCCCGCACACCGTGGACACCGATGAGCGCAAGTAGCGGCAGCGCGACGCTGCCAGCGCCGGCGGGCTGCTGTCTGCCGACAGCGCGCCCGATCGCTGCCACGCTGACGCACACCATCAATTTTAATTCATAGTGAGATACATTCTAAACATTGTAATACCATAGTCTATTTGCGTTAAGAAGACAGTGAAATGTCAAATAATAATTGACCAAGTGATGTATGAGTGTTGTCATTAATCAATTAAACTAAGCCATTTTGACATATGTAGGTACGTATACGTATACGTATTATAACTGACATGTAATGCGTACATATTATGTGCGTAGAGTGTCTTCTTAACGCGAATAAACTATAGCGATTTAGGTCCGCCACAGGCTTACCGAATTTATCAGTGGTCGGGGAGGGGTCGGAGCGCTGCCGCTCGACGCTTGGGACGTGGGTCTCGGCTGCGGCGGTCACCTCGCTGGCCTCGCTGTCGTTCTCGCTGTCAGCCTCAAAGAGGACCTCCTCGGACCTGAAAAAAAATTAACAATTCCAGTACCGGAAAAATATTGTTCCAAGTAATGTCTGAAACTCAAGTCTGTGTCTTCTATGATACTCACTCGAGGGGCGGCGGGGTGGGGAGCGTCTTATCGAAGCCATCCTTGCCGAGCAGCCAGTAAGTGTACATGGCGCCCTTGCCCTTGATCTGCGTGAGGCCGCGTGGGCGCAGGCGGAAGCTCCCGGCGGCAGTCAGGCGCTCGGCGGTGGCGGCTGACACCTGGATGCGCCATGCCGCGCCCGTAGACTCCATGCGACTGGCGGTGTTGACGGTGTCGCCGAACAAGCAGTAACGGGGCATGGTGAGGCCGACCACGCCGGCGCAGCAGGGGCCCGTGTGCAGGCCCACGCGCAGGCGCAGTGGCGCGCCGGGCAGGTGGCGCACGCGCAGGCGGCCGGCCACGTGCAGCAGGTGCAGTGCCATGGTGGCCACGCGCTCGGCGTGGTCGGCGCAGCGCAGTGGCAACCCACCCACCACCATGTACGCATCGCCGATGGTCTCCACCTTGTAAACGCGGTACTGCTCGATGGTAGCGTCGAAGGCAGTGTACAGGTCGTTGAGCAGGTCCACCACCTGCACGGGGCTGGAGCGCGCAGCGATGGCGGTGAAGCCCACGATGTCGCTGAAGTAGATCGACACCTCCTCGAACTCCTCTGGCTCCACGCGTAATCCCAGCATCAGCCGCTCCGCCACAGACCTAAGAAGTTCACAAAATGGGTTGCAGTCTTTAAGTCTTCTTTTTAAAGGTATCTTAAAACTAATGAAATATAGTGAACTGCGGCACCTGGGCAGCATCCGGTTCAGGAGCTGCTCCGTTTTCTTTTTTTCCATGTCCAGTTGGTCCGTTCTCTCTCGTATTAATTCTTCTAAATTATTGCTATACTTCTCCAACATTTCGAACATGGAATCTACTATGTTGACTTTCCTGGAAAACAAGACGGGATTATGTCATTGTTGTATTCTGATTCTTGATGTCCTCGCACTCTAATAGTAAACGTGTAAATCAACGCTTCTATAATCAAGGCAGATTAAAGAAATGTTGATTTATATTTTGGAACAAAATTTCTTTCAATCTTTTTACTAGCTGAAAGTTAATCGATAGTTTGGATAGACTCGTCAAGTTATTTTATGATGGGCAGCAGTGGCGAAGGCTGGTTCTCCTTCATAGGGAAGCCCTAGCCTGTATAACAGGTAGGGATTTGGATGAGATTTTTAAAAGGTATGTTGTAAGTGAATCCAATAGGAATGGATTTATAGAAACCCCATGCCACGATGGGCAGTTAATACATGCTTAATTATTTCATATAAGTCGGTGACGGAGATTTAATACATCTGTGCACTTGTAATGTACACTAAAGGTTAAGTAGACCAGACCAGAAGGTTTACTATTCCTCTGAATATAGTAAGGAGAACGTACCGTCCCCTATGCAGGTGTCTGAAGATCTCGTACAGGCGGTTGAAGTCGGGGCGCATCTCGGGCTGCTCGGCCCAGCATTGCCGCATCACGCTCACGGCCTCCGGCGGCGCCGCTCCCATAGACACCGACGGTCTTATGAGCGGTGGAGGTCGGGTCAGCTTCTCTAGGATTTCTGGTGAAATCAGCTAACAGTCATTATCATTCATCATTAAAATAAATTATGTTGGTCCTACATAGGTAACCAGTAACCACTGAACACTACATAGTACATACACAGGTTTTTCGGTTTTAAAGCAAGAATTTAATACACATTGTAAGAAAATACAAAACTTTACTGCTTCCTTACATTTTTACATTACTATATATACAGTTATTTCTGTGTGACGGACCATACTTTAATGGTACGAAATAGCTCGTTCCAATTACATACAGGTGATCAGTAGCTAACACGCTAATAATAATAGTCAATAACCAGAAAATATAGCTGTCTTTGTTGCATTTTAGAAGCAAGGGTAGGCATATAGTTACTGCCAAGAGTGAGAAAAACATGGTGGATACCTTCAGGAGAGAGCGAGAGCATACAGTAGGGCTCGCCGCGGACGATGACTTCCTGCATGATGATTGCGAAGGAGAACACGTCGCCCGCCTGCGTGCCGCTCGGCACCGCCTGTCCGCTCGCCTCGCGTAGTAGCTCAGGCGCCGTCCATAGTAGTTCTGCAACCAATTATGTCAAAAACTCAAAGTTATCATCATTACCACTAACGTCCTTATGGCTTAGATCACCCTCAATCTGAGGAGTATTGGGCTGTTGTCTACCACGATAGCCCAGCGATTTAGTGGACTTAACATGTCTTTCAAGATTTTTAGTCTTCTCAAATAAGCAGGTCTCTTCAGCATATTTAACTTCAGCGTTTGAACGTCTTTGTGTGTTTGATATCTCATTTGCACATGCCCTTACATCTTATCTTATTCATTAATTTTATGTCTGCTGATATAAAGTAATTTTTAAGAGGAGGAAGGAGGGATACATTTTAGTACAAGCGATTAATTAATTTTAAAACGGAAATTATTTTTCTACCCCTGGCAGAGCGCGGTGGGTAGGGTAGACCCTGTGCTCGGGCGAACGCGGGCAGGCCATAATCCGTGACGCGTAACACCCAGCGCGAGTCCACGACGCAGTTGCGCGAGGTCAGGCGCGCATGCAAGCGCAACGGCGACGCGTGCAGGTAGCGCATGCCGCGAACCAGGTCCGTCAGCAGCGACAGGCGGAAGGTCCAGTCCAGCCGGATGTCGTCCGCCACGAGCACGTCCTCCAGCGAGCCGCGCCCGCACGCCGACCACACCAGCGCCGGACGCGCCTCCGGCAGGCAGCCTGCGATATCATTCAATCGAAAAAGAAGTTGATATGGCCATATCTAGATCTATCGGTGAATAGATTGACAAATCTATGCTATATAATATAATAATCTATCTACGCAATGTAGCTGAGCCTACGACAGAAGACATACGAGTAGCGTACGTATTTCGCGTTTTGAGCTGAGAGGACTAAAAATTATATATACGCTAGAAGTATAGTCTAATGACTATATCACTGCTACGTATAAAATGTCGACATAATATAACAATATTACTGGCTCACCTATAAAAGGATTGAGATTTTCATGGCGCAGACTCTGCATCACCAGCAAAATGTCGGTGGCCTTTCTCCGGAGTTCTAACGCGGCCGTCGGTAAGTACTTCATGTGCACTGGGTCGCCCTAAAAATAAATACAAAGTCAGGATTATGAACTAACTAGAAAACTAACATCGAAATCATATTATGTGGAGTTACACTAATTTCACATTTAATATTCCACTAAGAATAGTCACAATAATTCTAAAGTGCATCGCGTCGGTACGCTGAAGTTATTATTCGAACTTTTTAATGACTTGCTGCTAATGTAACCCTGAATATTACTTCAATCGAAATGTCACATTGAAACATAAGGGCCTTTAGTCAAGATGCATTCGATAATTTCGACAGCGAAGTTCGTAATCAAAAATGTATGGGATTCGACATAAGTCATCGCTAAGTGACATGTCGCTTGCGATGCCTTATGTCAAATCCCATACATTTTCTTTTCGAACTTCGCAGTCGAAATTATCGAATGCATCTTGACTAAAGGCCCTGTTCTCTCATTTACATGCACTACAAGTATGTAGCTCTGAAAATGGCTTTACCTTATATCTTGGCCGATTATCCGGCGCCAGACGAGTGACGCTGCAAGTGGACGACGGAGCCGATGGCGCCAATGCTTCTGGGCGCTTCAGTAGGTCAGGTCTCTCCGTCTCCGGTCCTCCGAATTCGTGCAGCTGCTGTAGCCACGACAGCATCGTCTCCATCCCCTCGCCCACGCGTCTTTGATCATCTGCAGGGAACTGGAACTCTGCAAGGGCCAGTATCGGTGCAGCCCGAGGTCTCCGAGGTGCTCTTCTGGCTACTAGCTTTCGCACTAGTTGGGCTCCAGCGGCTATGGCTACTCCGAACAATGTACACACTATACATAGAAGACTGACTGCTGGGATATTGTGGCTCTCGTTTCTGTGAAGTTCTATGTCTATCAACTCCAAGCCTCGTAATGCGCTCCATCGCTGCACGCCTATAAGGTAATCTATGGCGACATTCGTTATCCAATCCTTGGACGTATCCAGTAATAGCATTGAAGAAGTTTTAAGGATAGCTACGCGATTCCAAGCGGGAGAGTCGTCGTCGATGGAAGCTTCGAGAAGATAGAATGTGCTGTTGAAATACAGTGTTCTGGTTCGCTCGTCCTCATCGTACTGTCTGACAGAGTCCACGATGTCCTTGTAAATAGATTCAATCGTCACAGCTTCGTCTCCACCAGTCGTCATCAAATCGTCGCTCAGAATGAGCTGCTTTTTGGCAGACCTATGACTAAGTTGGTCTGTTTCACTTGCATCTGTGTTAGCTATTGGGTCATCCGCCGTAGTATTTTTTAAACTGAAACGTACATTATTTGTTACACAAATGGAAAAACTTTAAAAATTGTTTTATCATTATAAAATAATTATGATCAAAAATCATCAGTAGGTATTATATTACGTGCTCGTAAAAGTAGAAAATAATGTTTGGCAATTGGCACATTACCGACCTTGCTGTGTTGTTGGTTCGCAGAGTGACAGGGGCGTCGTCATCCGTGGGCTCGTCGTCTGGGTGCAGTCGCAGCAGCATCACCTGCGCGGGCAGCGCGCGGGCGGCGGCGGCGGCGTGGCGGTCGCACACCACGACAGCTACGAGGCAATAGTTACTGCGGTTTATCAAAACATGCATTAATTTTGGGTCCGCAGTGCACCGACACATGCACACCGCCGCACACCGACGCGCCAACTGCAGAAAGCAAGCGTAGCACGTCCTCTGTGTTTGTGAACTTATTTCATAGCGTTATTGCCTTGTGAGTGTATAATAACTACATGATTAATAATAATATATGACTCTGGATTGCGTTCTTTACTACTAGGGAAGGTCGCCAGATAACGACGCTAATAAATTAAGGATTTGTGATTCGGCGCCAAAGTGCTAAAAATAGTTTTAGCACGCGGGTTGCTATAGAGCAATAAAATAATAATTATTATTCATAAAAATTGATGTGATGTGATGTTGACAAATTATATTTTTATGGCAGCTAGCGAACATGTTTTTAAGCTACTTAAGCGTTACTTAACATTCATGCATTTCTGATTTTTCAGTTTTAAATTTATCTTTACGAATAAGCTAAACTAAGCGACATCTGGGCTGAACGTCCGCTCACCGTGCGTTTGTAGTCCGCGGGTGATAGCTGCGCGGGTCACCACAAGCCCGGCGGCGGTGAGCGCGCGCTCCACCTCTAGCAGTGCTAAGGCACAGTCGGGGGTGGCGCGTGCGGGCAGCAGCACGCGGCGCCAGTGCAGCGTGGTTGCGAGGAAGGCTAGGGCGTCGGCACGCGCACGCGGCAGGGCGCAGGTTGCGGGTGGAGGGTGCCGCACGGCCCGCGCCGCCGCCGCCGCGGTGCTGCACGGGGCTACCCCCAGGTGCCCCACCGTAGCTACGCCGCTGCCCGCACCATACGCTGACACCGCCGCGCGCGCCACCGCCTCCTGCCAGCGCGCACCGCACGTTTCTGCCGTACATAAAATCATTCGTGGTCACTAATCAGTGTAGACTAATAATATGAGATATCAAATTACAAATATAAATAGATTAAATAACAGCACAACGATTCAGCATTTTTCTTATTATACGATTCCCTTCGGTGAGAAACCAGAGAGCCCTTTGTGTACAAAAATGTCGAGAAAAGGGTCAGTAAAAAATTCACTTCCAGCAACCTGACGCGGGTCGACAGGTCGGCTGCGATAGGATCTAGTATTCAGCTGGAGGCTTTGCAGGGTTAAACACATGTGAATAAATATTATCATCACTATCGACCTCTCTGCAGTTTACTGGCATACTGGCGCGAAGGATTAGACTGCAGTTTATCAAGCTAGCCTGTAGCCTACTGTGGGTACATTACCTTACCGAGTACTTCTCCAATAGTGTTGATCCAATAGTTTTGAGCGTCCGTATAATGTACTTGATAATAACCTAGCCAGGACATGCTCCTGGCTAGGTTATTATCAAGTACATTGTCAGGAAATGTCTAAGAAGGGTTCCGTAGAGTATCAACGCGCAATAGCGCACGCTTTAAATAACTTTAAAAGTTATTGTCCGATTTCGCTCTAAATAATTTTCCTAAAGAGTTTTTAGCATGATCTACCAGCATGGAAGCTTGCAAGTTTCAATATTTTATATTTTCGAAATGATAAGTGGGGGGAATAATATATTAAGCATTGCTGTTATTTAAAAATACCTATTATAACACCACACGATGGGGTGGAATGAAAAACAATTTTCATCCTCACGTCACACGTAGCCCGTAAAATATGAAATTATAATATTTTATGATGCCAACACTACGAGAACTATAAACAATTTATAGCTTCACCAAATTTCATCCATTTATATTCGTTCATTTATATCCATTTATATTATATTACAGAAGTTAAAGGGCGGACAGACAGTCAGACAGACTGTAGTACTACGAAGCCTTAAAAATGTTTTTGTCAATTAAGTACACACCATAGCACGTGTTCGGATCTGCGCCGTTAAGTACACACCATAGCACGTGATCGGATCTGCGCCGTTAAGTACACACCATAGCACGTGATCGGATCTGCGCCGTAAGTACACACCATAGCACGTTATCGGATCTGCGCCGTTAAGTACACACCATAGCATGTGATCGGCTCTGCGCCGTTATGTACACACCATAGCACGTGATCGGACCTGCGCCGTTAAGTACACACCATAGCACGTTATCGGATCTGCGCCGTTAAGTACACACCATAGCACGTGATCGGCTCTGCGCCGTTAAGTACACACCATAGCACGTGATCGGATCCGCGCCGTTAAGTACACACCATAGCACGTTATCGGATCTGCGCCGTTAAGTACACACCATAGCACGTGATCGGATCTGCGCCGTTAAGTACACACCATAACACGTTATCGGATCTGCGCCGTTAAGTACACACCATAGCACGTGATCGGATCTACGCCATTAAGTACACACCATAGCACGTTATCAGCTCTGCGCCGTTAAGTACACACCATAGCACGTGATCGGATCTGCGCCGTTAAGTACACACCATAGCACGTTATCGGATCTGCGCCGTTAAGTACACACCATAGTACGTGATCGGCTCTGCGCCGTTAAGTACACACCATAGCATGTGATCGGATCTGCGCCGTTAAGTACACACCATAGCACGTTATCGGATCTGCGCCGTTAAGTACACACCATAGCACGTGATCGGCTCTGCGCCGTTAACTACACAGCATAGCACGTGATCGGATCTGCGCCGTTAAGTACACACCATAGCACGTTATCGGATCTGCGCCATTAAGTACACACCATAGCACGTGATCGGATCTGCGCCGTTTAATATAAACATTCTACCTACTACGCCACGGACGCTTTGCTTTTAAATCTGGTTTAATATTTTGTTCAAAGCAGCGAATGCAAATCAAGAAGGAGAAATGTCCCAATTCCTGAATATCGTCAGGTGACGAGGGATACACAAGTTTTTCTATTTCCCTCCTTTATTAGTTTTCCGAACTATGAACTAAGTAGAATGTTGGGACTTTCCTCTGCTCTGTATTCAGCGGTCGTTCTGATCTAAATTATTTGGACTCTGGAGTTATGACATCGGAAAGTTTGCAGTGACCTACAATGTAATACATGCTCGGCTTGGGCTGATAGTCGTATGTCGTATATATTACGGACGAGGCTTGTTCAGGCAAAAACTGTCTCCACTTAAATGGCCCCACTTATTGAGATTTTTGGGGTCATTTAGACATTTGAGGTATGGTGAAATCAAGATGGCTGACATTAGAGCTATGGTGAAAACAAGATGGCCTAACTTTTAATTGTAGAAAGATACTTTTATTTTTCTGTAGGATGTACGTCATAGCCTATCTTTAGTTTTGAAATCTTTGTATATTAATGCTTTAGATACGCTTACGTTATGTACACAATTTATTTATTTATTTACTAACGGAAATAACCAATTACAATATTTTACTATGAATAAAATAGGACAGGCGAAGTCTAGTTGGGAGAATTTCATTTCTGTAATTATCCTAATGTTTTATTGGTATAAACTATTTATAAAACTTATAATTTACACATTAGATTAAAAATATAGCACAACTGCAATACTTATAACTATAGAATAAACTATTTCATACTTTCCCTCGCAAGACTTCAGACTTTTCTTACTTATCCATTACTCATTCAGTAGACAGAAAGTGTATCACAGTCAGTGTTCAGAGATAGGAGAGTTAAATGTGTAAATCACTGATTATATTATTATTCATCAGCATTTTATTTTCGAAATATTTTCTATCTCCTATAGTTTAGAAATTCCAGGGGGCGGGGCAACTTATAAACCACTTTGGAGGCCGATTTACGAGTTACGAAAAATGGTTAACTTTGTGAAAAAGTCATGTATGAAACCATTATTTTAATAGACCTATGCAACGATACCCCACGCGGACAGACAGACAGACAGACAGGCGGATGGACAGAGCGAAACTATAAGGGTTCCTTGTGTATTACGGAACCCTAAAAATCATAGGTCTTTATTTAATGTGAGAAGTTGTCCTGTGCAATGTGAGAAGAGGCCAAAATCTCGACCACTTTGGCGTAAAATACTTTTTCAACAGTTGGCTCGTTACCTTCGTAGTCCAGCAGCGTGTAGGGTCTGTGCAACAGCGGCGCGCGCGTGTCCTCCAGGTACCGGCGGAAAAGGGCCGGCTCCAGCGCGCGGGGGATGCGGCAGCCGAGGCGCGCCACCAGCAGCAGGGGCGCGGGGCCCGCCGGCGCCGCGGGCCCCCCCCGCAGGGGCACCAGCAGTAGCAGCGCCAGCGCCCGCAGCATGCCCTGAGCCGAAGTGCCCCGAGACTTCACTGTTTCTTCATCTCATCGCGTTCCACAGATAATTTAGGTCACACCCATCATTACTTGTTGTGTTATTTTTTATAAATAGTAAATCAATAAAGGCACTGTCTTTGGCGAGGGATTCAATATTGCTTATATGTTGTAACTGTAAATAAATTAGTAGTTTATACTTTTTTTTATTTATTATATATTTTGGTTTATACTTAAAAAGAGACCCTAGCCACTTGTAATCTAAGTATCTACTGAATAAATATTTTGTTCCTTTTCATTTTCTTAGGGAATTCGAATCTCCATAATTCATTGTATGTTGGTGGCACTTAGATCTTTCTATGATTGTAAAAGAGGCTAGAGTGCGGTTGCTTTCGTTGATGTTTCATTCGAATTACGTATTTCGGCGGAACGGTAACTAGACAAGGAGGCGTACAGGGCGAGATAGGAAAATAAAGGCGTCTCTCTCATAAATTGAACCAGAAATGTCGAAGCTATTTTTATTGAATACATAAATTTGGTGCGAAATATAAGAGAAATGTCGACACATTTCTCCGAGTTCCAGATAGTAAATTCAATTGGATCGGGTTTTGTTCAGGCACACCAGAGAGAATATATATAGAGTGCTCAGTGACTGCCACAACTGCGACTTACATCTCACTGAACCTCACATTTATATTTAGATAATGTACCTGTATTTTTAGAGATCGAAAGAAAAAGAAATAGAGGAGGAACTAAATATAATTCTACAAATACAAATTTATTAATTATTAATTCTACAATACAAAAGTATATATATACCGGGTGATTTCTCAGTCAGTGTCAACTTTCAGGAGTGAATATACTCATGAATATAAGCAACTTTTACTATGAGATCAACTTTCCTACTTGAAAAAAAATCAGCTGTTTCTTACAAAATGATATCTATGTCGTAGCCCTTATGTATACTTCATTGCGCAGCTTCTCAATACATTTTGAACAATGAGTTGTATCATGTGTGTCAGAAAGAATCTAAATAATTTCAAAACGAAAAGCGAAAACCATTGTAGGAATACTAGAATTAAGAACAAGTTAGAAATACCGGTGATCAGACTTAGCAAAGTAAGCAAATATTTTAAAGGTACTTAATGTATACGCGTATATAATAGAATCCCGGAAAACGTTCAAAATTCTTCCATTATTAAATTAAAAAAAGTTGGTAAAGAACGTTTAGTGTGCTTTTATGGTTATTATAAGGTCAATTGACGACCTCTGTGGTTCAGTGGCGCATTGGCGCTAAACCCGGAGGTCGCGGGTTCGAATCCCGCCAGAACATCAATCAAATCAAACATCAATCAAACAAACAACAACAACAACGACAACAGAACATCAAAAAAAAATTTTTTGTGTTTTGAGTAGTCAGTAGGTAAACGCTCCTGGCTGCATCATTACGATGACGTAAATATGACTATATATATATATAAAGATGACTTAGTCAGGAGCTTATATTATATACCAGATACCTACTACATAAAAATATATGAAACCTATGCTATGTGCGATGAGAAATTCAAGAACATTCTTAGCATAAAACACCTAAGGGACATTACATGAAAATAAAAATTTGTATAAAACAGAGTCGTAAGTCCTCCGTGACATTTAACGACCGCGGGGCGAAGTAGATTTACCACTCAAAATAAAATTCGCAGCTGTAAAAACGAATTTATAAAAACAAAACAGAGTAAATTGACTTCGTCCCTGTCGCCCCTTTTCACCCCTGTGGCCCCAGCCGAGTACGTCCCTGTACGGGGCCTGACGTGAGCCGGGTCGTAATCACAGTACGTTCGTCACCGATAAAGTTATATTAAATAACCGAGAGCCTCGCTCCTTTACAACGATGGTTTAATAACGTTTCAGTCGGCTAGTTTTATTAACAAATACGCTTTCAGTTATTGGAACGAAGTTCCTTATGGCGCGTTGCGAATTGTATTGAGGCTAGGCGGATTGAATTGGCACGACACTTTTTGCCACTCGAAATCACAATGTTATAACGACTATTAAAAATGATACAAAAAACGACCTTATCACCTTAACAATAATGTAGAATTTTGCAATCACACATTGTGACTGTTATGACTGTGACATATTGTGACTAGCTAGCCGGGCCTTAGTGGGACGGAAGAGCGCTTGATGTTATTACTCAACCGGACTTCGCGGCGGCAACACTGCGAGCAACAAGCAACCCGCCCTCTGGAACCTCTGTCCCTACCTAAGGCGCGGCCAACTAGTTCGCGCGCACTATATATATATATATATACATATATATACTTAGGTCAACTATTTGTGTGTGTATATATATATATATATATATATATATATATATATATATATATATATATATATATATATATATATATATATATATATATATATATTATTACATATTTATATTATAAAATATATATATCCATCCGGGTGTCCCTTGACACCTCTCAAGTTTTTATTATCAGAAACGAGGCATGATGACGAGAGTAAGTTGCTGGCGTGTCACACGGGACCTATTCTCTGTTTACCGTGAGCCAGCCCACGCTGCACAAATTAATTATTGTAAAGGGTAAGTGTACAAGTGTACCACGGTAATAGCAACAATATAATTGTGCTTGCTTAGCTCGTAAGTGTTTAGATGACAGGAGTAAGTTGCTGGCGTGTCACACGGGACCTATTCTCTGTTTACCGTGACCCAGCCCACGCTGCACAAATTATTTATTGTAAAGGGTAAGTGTACCACGGTAATAGCAACAATAAAATTGTGCTTGCTTAGCTCCTTAGTATTTAGATGACAGGAGTAAGTTGCTGGCGTGTCACACGGGACCTATTCTCTGTTTACCGTGAGCCAGCCCACGCTGCACAAATTAATTATTGTAAAGGGTAAGTGTACCACGGTAATAGCAACAATATAATTGTGCTTGCTTAGCTCGTAAGTGTTTAAATGACAGGAGTAAGTTGCTGGCGTGTCACACGGGACCTATTCTCTGTTTACCGTGACCCAGCCCACGCTGCACAAATTATTTATTGTAAAGGGTAAGTGTACCACGGTAATAGCAACAATATAATTGTGCTTGCTTAGCTCCTAAGTATTTAGATGACAGGAGTAAGTTGCTGGCGTGTCACACGGGACCTATTCTCTGTTTACCGTGACCCAGCCCACGCTGCACAAATTAATTATTGTAAAGGGTAAGTGTACCACGGTAATAGCAACAATGTAATTGTGCTTGCTTAGCTCGTAAGTGTTTAGATGACGGGAGTAAGTTGCTGGCGTGTCACACGGGACCTATTCTCGTTTACCGTGACCCAGCCTACGCTGCACAAATTAATTATTGTAAAGGGTAAGTGTACCACGGTAATAGCAACAATATAATTGTGCTTGCTTAGCTCGTAAGTGTTTAGATGACAGGAGTAAGTTGCTGGCGTGTCACACGGGACCTATTCTCTGTTTATCGTGACCCAGCCCACACTGCACAAATTAATAATTGTAAAGGGTAAGTGTACCACGGTAATAGCAACAATGTAATTGTGCTTGCTTAGCTCGTAAGTGTTTAGATGACAGGAGTAAGTTACTGACATCTCAATTCCTATACCGCGTATTCTACATACACAATTCGATTATTTACTTCAAAATTGCCAGATTTTGCCCGCGACCAAAGGGGGATTTCTCGCAAAGGGTCTGACACTATGTCTGTGCTAAATTTTATGAAAATCGATCCAGTAATTCCGGAGCCTATCCAATACTAACAAACAAACAATATTTTCTCTTTATTATTATATTAGTATAGAGAGCCTATTCGGTGCTTGATTGCTTGTATGTTGGTTTGTTTATTTGCATTGAATAGGCTCCGAAACTACTGGACCGATTTAGATGAAATTTAACATAGATATAGATAAGACCACGGGAAAGGACATTTAATACAATTTACTGCGGCGAAATATACATACGGTTCCTGCGTGAATTTCTTTTGCGCGCACAAAGTCGAAGGCAACATCTAGTAAATTGTAAAGATAGCGTGTAAAACTCAACTTAACACAGGCGAGGGCGCAGACTAGTTAGTAATAAATCTGTAGCAAAGGAGCTCTAATCATAAAAGCCTGTCTCCTAATTCACGCTCGCCTGCCTCACTTCAGACGCGCCCGGGCCCCGGAGCGTATTGATCTGAAACGTTTGGGACAGCTATTAGGTCCTTATAAACTGAAAGTAGCAAAATGTTTAAAGGATTTCAACGGTAACGTGAAATATTAATTTATTTTATCATCATCATTGAAAATGTCGTAACGATAGGTTAGGATTTCATGTAGAGTAAAACATCACGGAGTAGGAAATATAATATACTTACGTGCAGAGAAACAGCTTTCATAGAAGGATAAAAATTTGAAAATTTTGATGTCCCCTTCAACGGCCTACAATTTTCCCACACTATCGTGGACACACCGTATGCAGGATCTAATGCAATAAAATTGAAAGCTAACTATGTAGCTGTTTATCCGTTCCTCTTTCTTTGATCTGTGGTAACATTGTCAATATTGTCTTTAGTTATAGTAAACGACATTAAAAATTGGAAATGTTAAAGATATGTCATTTCGGATCTCGATACGGACATGATTATCCATTAGTTAAGGATAATTTTGGCCTTAAAAATCTAGTGAGTTGTCTTGGCCGGCATATAAAAAAACATGTCATAACAAGTGCTATTTATACTCCGTATATATCCGTAATTATCTGTTGATTTATATCTAATTCGATTACGGATAGTTTTATTTCGGATATCCGATAGTTTACCCTTACCCTTACCCTGTATATTTACCTATGTAGAGCGCAAATGATCGCATTGTCGAGCCACTAGAGTCATCCAGTAAGAAAAACCCCGCGCATTTTTTAACGTTGGGCTTCGGTGTAGCAGGTAACTGTTCGTCATCTAACACTGCAAGAATCAACGCTATTTTCCCTCAATGTGCCCCTAGTTTATTTTTATAAAATCGAACATAAAACGAGCAGACTGATCGCCTGATGGTAAGCAATTACCGCCGCCAATGGACACTCGCAACATCAGAGTAGATCAAAATCAAAAAAGTTATATTTCCATACAGGTTACAAAGCAACGCTTATGGATTTGTCCCTACGTGATGCCTACCGCCAGTTCGGGAATGACCCGGCGAGAAGAATCGGCGTAATAAACTCGCACGGCGCCATCTTGTCGCAAAAAGATGGAAAAAAATATATATTCTTTCAATTTGTAAACTTAGTCTATATAATACTAACAAAAGTCAGATACATATAGTACATAGAAGCAGCTGTGCAGGTGGCCATCCTGTTCCCATGGTGTACGATCAATAAAGTCATTGACCCTATAATAAGTTTTAGCACACAAACATTCTTTAACTACTTTTTTTAATTTATTAATAGAAAGATTTTGAACGTTTTCTGGGATTCTATTGTATAGGCGTATATATTGACCTTTAAAGGATTTACTTATTTTATTTAGTCTGATCACCGGCATATCTAGCTTGTGCTTATTTCTAGTGTTTCTACAATGATTGTCGCTTTTAGTTTTAAAATTACTAATATTCTTTCTAACATTTAATACATTATCCAGAATGTCGAATCGTGTGAATCGTGTGAAGCGACGGTTAGAATACCTATTTCTTTAAACTTTTCTCTCAGAGATTAAAAAGGGGACATTTTGTAAATTTAACGTATTTGCTCGCTTCTGCAGCACAAATATTGTATTAATGTCGGCGGCATTTCCCCATAAAAGGGAAGCCGTAAGACAAATTATACTATGAAAGTAACTAAAATAAACGAGTCGCGCCATGTCTTTGTCAGAAATTTCTCTAATTTTTCTGACTGCATATGCTGCAGAACTCAGCCTATCTGCAAAATGATCAACATGAGCATGAGCAACATTACATCAGCACTGTAATTTACTATCTAGTGTTATACCTAGAAACACAGTGGTGTTCACTTAAATAATTTTCTCATCATTTAATAGTATATTGGTTTGTACTTGCCTAACATTGGCCAATGTAAACTTTAAACATTTTTTTTCTTAGAATTTAAAAGTAAGTTATTAACAATAAAAATAGATACTATTTTCGAGAGAACACTATTTACCTCGTCATAATCTGACTATTATCGCTTCACATTAAAAATTAGTGAAGTGTCTTCGGCATAAAGTATTATCTCATTATCATTATCTTTAACAAGATAGAAGAAGAAGAAGAAGAAGAAGAGGAAGAACTTTAGAAGGTAAGTCATTTATATAGATAAGAAAAAGAAATGGGCCTAAAATGGATCTCTGTGGGACACCTAATTCTATTTTGGTCCCATTGGACCTTTTACTATTAATCTTACCACCCTTTGCGTTCTATTCTTAAGGTAAGAGCTCAAAAGTTAGAGTGCAGAGTCTCGAATACCATAGTGGTGCAATTTTCTGATCAATGTAGCATGCTCAACACAATCAAAGGCCGTGAAGAGGTTGCAAAACACACCTAATGCATCCTGTAACCCCTCCCAAGCTTAAAAGAGTTGTACTTGTAACTCCTCTGGTATTGTGCATTTGCGTTCCTGGTCCTGAAAATCGCCAACCCGCTTTGGACCTCCGATAACCTCACTCACTCAGCGAAACACAACGAAAGCGTTATTTCACGCCGGTTTTCTGTGAGGCCGTGGTATTCCACTCGAGCCCATTCACGACGTACGTGGCCCTCCCACCTTTAAAATATTATAATACCTCGTAAAATTAATCCCGCCATCTCAATAATATGTATGTTACGTTACATATATAATGACATAAGATGTCTCAGTCGTGCCGTAAGCAATTCTGAATACGAGATTGAAGGGAAGGGGTCACAGACAAATTGGCGAAAGCTCCCTCCCTCCCCCCTCCCCTGGGGAACACTGGAACTTGGGAGCCCCGTAAATATCATCTATAAGCGACATGCTAATATACCACGCGCATATCATATTACTCACATTACAATATCACGGAACAGTATCATCGGCCCTGGTCACATATTTTTAGAATTCCGTACCCAAAGGGTAAAAATGTGACCCTGTTACTAAGACTCCACACGATGGGGTAGAACAAAAAAATCATTCCCACTTCATATGTAGGTATAGGGAGCCACCTCTAAAATATAAAATTAATTTTATTTTACGATGCCAAAAGTAAAATCTAAAGTAAGCAGGGGTGAACAGCAGACCGACAGACGGACAGAGCGAAACTATAAGTTACATAGACTATAAGTTTCGTTCTGTCCGTATGTATCCGTAGTACTACGAGTCACTAAAAGCAGAATAATATTATTATTAATATAATATTTAGCCATTTCAGAGATTATTAACATACTTGTTACAAAACTATGTCAAACCAACACCTACTATTATAAATGTATTGTAAATAATATTACTGGAGTTCACTCCTCCTCCATATATCTATTCGACAACCTCTGCGGTTCAGTGGTTGAGCGTCTTGGTGCTCAAGCCAGGGGTCGCGGGTTCGAATCCCGCTGAAGGAACAAAAGTTTTTCTGTCTTCCTGGGTCATAGATGTGCATTAAATATGACGTGTATAATATAGTAAAAATCTTAAATATAATTCCGTTGTCTGATACCCGCAACACAAGTTCTTCGAGAACTTACCACGGGACCAGATTGACGTGGTGTGAAGCATCCATAGATATATTTATTCATTGATGAATTAAAACTGTGCCAAATGTTATTAATGCCATTAACATCATTTTTGTGAAACCAAGTTTTTTCTTATTATTCAAGCTAATTCGCGATCTGAAATTGGAAACAAGGCCAACAAGTGCCTCAACGTAATATCGAGTTGGGGCCACAGAAATCGATTAGAATTTACAGCACATAAAACCTTTCAAGTACTTTTAAAAGGTTCATTAATATCAACTCCTTGCATTAAACTGAACAACATCAATGTGAAACGTAAACAGTCACTTTGTTACCTAGGACTTATTTTAGAAAATAAATTTACATTCCTGGAACATATAATACAGACCGGTGAGAAAGCTAAAAGGACATTCTATTGTTTCACAAAAATATCAACGTCGACATGGGGCCTTTAATTTAAAACATTAAAAATAATTTATAATGCTACGTACCTCGGCAGCATATGCTATGGCGCACCAGCTTGGGCAGATATACAATATACAATATATATATATATATATATATATATATATATATATATATATATATATATATCGGGCCGCTCCTATTGTATATATATACATATATATATATATATATATATATATATATATATATATATATATATATATATATATATCGGGCCGCTCCTATTGTATATATATACATATATATATATATATATATATATATATATATATATATATATATATATATATATATATATATATATATATATATATATATATATATATGTATATATATACAATAGGAGCGGCCCGTCGTAAACTTTTGCAAAGCCAACGTCTCGCCTTAATATTTTTATGTAAGGCAAACCGTACCATAAGTACTGAAGTACTTCCAGTCTTAGCCGGAGTCCTACCAGTCGATTTAGAGATACAGCGTTGTGCAGCACTATATTATAAAAAAAGAAATGACTAACCCTGAGTTTTTAAGCGCGAAAGAGAGTAATAAGATAACTAGATTATTCGAGCCATTAGATATTTCTATACAGAACCTAATTTCTGAGTGGCAGGAACGGTGGGATAACGAGTGTTCGACCGAAGGTAGCCCTTATGAACAAACTGCTCATCACATACTCTGGGAGTGTGATCTCTGGTGTGACGAAAGAATCGAATTGTTGAACAGCGTCCATTTTGTTTCTAGGGTTGTGTACTATGAAGATCTCGTGGGCTGCGGAAGAACTTCCGACCTTTCAAATGTTTTTGTCATAAGTCCTATTGGAAACAATGCAACACTTTTTTGTCATTATAAATGCATTGTAATTAATTGTCATATTATAAATTAAAACATTTAATTACATTCTGTCTTGTAGTCATAAAAAAAACATGTTATTCCCGTGGTGCTTCCCCTTTAATTCTGACTTTTTGTCATCACAATTTTTGCTGTCTCCCGCTTTGCTTGGGGAGGGAAACTGGAATACTTCCTACTCCTCCTACAATCTTCTGATTAATTTCGTTGCGGGTTCCAAGACAGATTTAGCATGTTCCCCGGGCACCCCTGAGATCATATCAAAGGGTTTTTTGCGGTTAGTTAGCACTGTCGATCCTGGCTACACAGGAGTTGCAGTGGTGGGTAAGTGTGATGGGCCAAAACCAAGTTTTTGCTTCACGTGTGATTTTTCATGTTGATAGTCTATTGATAGATAGCCTTGAAACATTTTTAATTGAGCTGTTGAGTACCTTAAAATTCGTAGATATGTGTAGTTCAGACACGGACTAATAGCTTCACAGACCGTTGAAGCGAGTTTGACGGCTTGTCAACCACAGACGTCGACCTGATTCGAGAGGTATTCCACTAGTTCTTGAGGACGCTTGTCCATACATTTTTGAGCATTTTATAATAAGGTTTTTTTGGACATCCACAAACATTTACGCCAGTTATATTGGTGGCTTTGCAACAAACAAAATACAATCTGTACCTTGTGCCCTGCATGTACCTCGCTTGTACCTCACTTGTATCTCGCTTGTACCTCGCTTGTACCGTATGACAATATAAATAATGTTATCGTCATCGTATTCGATAATAGCTGACATCGAAATTATTTGACGCAGTCAAATTATTTGATTTTCAAGATGTTATGTCTTAATGTATTGATAAGGACTGGCCGACTATAGCGAAGGATCGCGATTTATAGAGGAAAAGGCCTTTGCCCAGCAGTGGGACACAACAGGCTAGCATAATAATATGTCCTATTTTAAGTAGGTGACACTTATATTGGTAGCGTTATGTGTTCTATAGTTTTTATTTGTCATTTTTGGATTATTGGAGTCATTTTAATATATTTTATGGTGCTGAAACGCAGGAGGAATTAAATAAGCGGTGATAATTAAATCCTCAATCCGTCAATAGTTCAGTTGATAAGATGGATATGAAGCACTTAGTCAGAGCATTTCACGTAATTATTATCGGTTAAATCTCGTTTGGATTTTCAGGCTGTCCCGCTCGCGGGCGCACTATATGACGCATATGCGAATGAGCGCGTTGATCGAATCGAGATTATATCGACAATAGTTATGAGAATTGGGTTTCAGATTGATTGAGTCACGCCCGCCACACGTGTCTACTACATATTATTATGGCGTAGGAGCTCAGGAGTCGGGGCTTATTGGTTGTAATCAGTTCTAGTCATGAAATAAACTATACCCACTAACTCATATACGTATTAATACGTGAAGCAAAGACTTTAAGTACATTTTGATGAGAATTGTGCGAATGCACGAGTATAAAATTTGACTTGTTAAAGTTAAAGGTGTGCAGAAAGCAAACATTTATAAAATTCATAAAAATAAAGTTACATACACTACCTCACTCACCATACAAAGGCGTTGGTCTGGTACAATTGTCATTCTTTTTTCACATTCATTTAAAAATATTTATAGATTTATATTGCGTATCTAAGAAGCAAAATAACATTAAAAATTAAAAAACCTATCAATTATGGTCGAATTTCGACCACTAGCCGACCTCTACTTATAATTTACTAGCATTAATTGCCCGCGGCTTCACCCGCGTGAAATGAGGTTTTAAACTTTTATCCCCTATTTTACCCACCTAGGGGCTGAATTTTAGAAAATGCTGAAATAAGTAATTTTCATTTTTTCCGTACTCAATTCATTCGAAATATTATGAAAATATGTCCAAAGATAAAAAGTTTCATACATACTTTTATCACCTATTTAATCCCCTTGGGGGATGAATTTTGAAAAATCCTTCCTTAGTCCATCCACTAAGGAAGGATTTTTCAAAATTCATGCTCATGCTTACGTCATATGAGAAATGCGTGTGCAAAATTTCAAATTTATAGCTTTAAGTATTTGACCTGTGCGTTGAAACATCAGTCAATAAGCTTTGCCTTTTACATAATATATAGATATATTACAGATGATCAAACGAACTTCTCTTCTTCGAATCTTCGAAATATATGAGTCGCTTTATTCGAAGAAATATTTTTATATCTTCGAATGAAGCGACGAAATGTAATAGATGATTGCCTATCCACAACTCAAAAGTAATTGTCTCACACGACTCTTCTCTAGCGTTGTAGAACAAACTCATATTTCTAGAATTATCGCAACAGTTGTTTAATTAGTATAGGTACTAAGTATGACTAAACTTTCATCGTATCTAGGCTTATAGGAAACTTATATATTAAGAATCTTCGCGACTTGATTACATTAGTACTAATTAAATTTTGTCATTCATTAGTCGTTTAAACCCGAACGGCGAACAATATCTAGAAAAATATTAGATACCTACAATTTAAATGTTATCTTTTACGACTTAGTTCATGGATTTAGGATTTGCAGTGAATACTGTAAGATCTACTTACAGAATTCAGGAAACGAAATACTTTTACGTGACTTATTACGAAGCAAAATATGTTTAGTTTTTATTTCAGATATGTATTATTTATGTTGGTGCCTTGTTTACTATATGTATCTATGTGAACAATCACGCAACATTTAAAATATAATATAGTGTTAACAACGTTCAAGTTAGAAATGTGAAATAATTATTTACTCCAGATAAAATTACGCTGTTCATTTGAGTGGCATTTAAGTTTGTAACAATGAATGTAGGTTGCGGCTAGAGGTCTAAGGTCACAGTAATTAAACCGAAAAGTGGCGGATAAAGGTTATTTATAATTCGGCTTCGGAGGCTGTACGGAGATGCACAGCCAGGGGCACGACGTAAGGTCAACGAAGTGGGTCACGCAACACGTAAATAAGCGCGCGCTTTTTGAGAAATCTATTGAATGCGCCTGAAAAAAATCTACATTCGGATTTCAGACATACTTTACACTGCGTTGCAATTAGTGAGTTGGCGCGTAAGGGCGCGCGCAGACTCGGCGTGCGGCGCGTGTCGTGTCGCGGCAAGTCGCGACAGTGCGCGGCCGCTGCGGTCCGCGGGTCGCGAGCCACTGGCCCACCGCCGCCGCCGCGCCTGCGCCCTCGGCTCACCCTAATATAACTTTAGTATTGCTGAGCTCCACAACTCGAACTTCCCCAACTCTAAGCTCTATTGTCTTGGCTCTTTACTGTCGGTACATTTCTATTAAAGCTTCATTACTTTTATCACGTTGGCATGTCAATATTGTAAGCGGTTCCTCTCTTTACCTCGAGAGTTGATTGAAAAATGTTACTTAAGGGTTTAGTAGTAGTAGAAATTGAAGTTTAATTTTTTTGGACCCAGCTTCGTTGGCATGAGATGTCAACGCGGTGCGTTCAACTAAAAAAGAAGTAAACGAAAAGATACATTTTCATTTACATAGAATCGAAAACGTTGTATAGTGTTCTGGAATGTAAAATGTATTCAAAGGATCCTGTCCCGTCTGGTCTTTCGGTCTCAAACGTATGCATGAGCGCGACCGTTAAAGCCCACACTCCTCAGGTATGCAAATCGCTTGCTGTCGTTCCATTTTAACTTGTCACCCAAAGTGTTAACATTGTGATACTTTCGCCACCTTCGGATGCGGCCTCGTGTCGCGGCCGCCTTAATATTTTCTTCGACGTAATAAATTAAAACTCTAATTTAATTTTTCGCCGCAGAATTCATTAGAAGTTTGAGAAATATTTGAGCAGAGACAATCAGGCCTGTAACAGGGCGAGGTACTGACTGCTGAGTTAATTTTAAGTTTAGATTCCGAACTTTATTATTATAAGCCGGCGTTGTTATATCTTCATTGTAGGGGGTAGAGAGAGAAATGGTCTGGGAAGAGGGGATTTACATTTTGTAATTGAAAAGAAAATTTTCAGAAACGTACGTGTTTGTGACAGTATAATATAATAAGTTTAATTTTCTTGCTTTTAAAGTGATATTCATAAAATTTCAACATCTTGTACAGTTTATTGATTGATATTAGAAATATTCAAAATACTTGAAAATATAATAATTGTACATGTTGTTTCATATTAGATGAAATTCTGCAAAAGCACGTTTTCTATAAAATATGAAATGGGACGCGCTTGAATGTACTATCACAAAAAGTTTAATATTATAATTTTGTATTAGACTATAATGTAAAAGGATAACATACTATTTTAGTTTATCATAAATTGGTTACGTCTTAGAACTTGTCCAGAACTTATGAAACGCTACGCAGCCCTTCATAGAATACGAATACGCTACGCAGCTCTGCGTAGCGTAGGAAGACGCTACGCAGTCTAGTGTAGATTATGAAGATGCTAGCAGATCTGCGTAGCATACGAATACGCTACGTAGTCCAGCGTAGCATATGAAGACGCTATACAGCGCTGCCTAGCGTATTATGAAGGCGTTCTTGCTACCATGCAGTCGGCAGAGGATAATATAAAGACGCTTCTCAGCCCTGCGGAGTATATGACTCAGCCCTGCGGAGCATATGAAGACACTACGTAGTACAGCGTAGCATATAAAGACCCTATACAGCGCTGCCCAGCATATTACTATGGCGGGTCAATAAGTCCGTGACTTTTTGAATTTCTAACCTCCTTACTGAAAAAGCAACACTACTCCTGTCAACAGGCATCTGTCAGTTGACTCCTATCAAAATTTGAACTTGCTGCGTCAGTTAGTTTGTGTTTTACAGCTATCTTTATCAGACTATCCAGTAACTTAAGGAAACAATGGAAAAAAGTGAATTTCGTGTGCTTATTAAGCATTATTTTTTGCGAAAAAAAACCATTACCGAGACCAAGGCTAAGCTTGATAAATACTATGGGGACTCTGCACCATCGATTTCAATGGTAAAAAAGTGGTTTACTGAATTTCGTTGTGGCCTTACAAGCACTGAAGATGCCGAACGTCCTGGACGCCCAGTTGAGGTCTCTACACCCGAAACAATCGAAAAAATTCACGATATGGTGTTGGCCGACCGAAGATTGAAAGTGCAAGAGATTGTGGAAGCCATAGGCATCTCGTATGGCTCAGTGGTTTCAATTTTGAATGATCACTTGGGCATGAGAAAGCTTTCCGCAAGATGGGTGCCGCGTTTGCTCACAGTCGACCACAAACGCAATCGTGTAACAACTTCACAGGAAGGTTTGGCGTTCTTTAATCACAATATGGAGGAGTTTTTTAACCGTGGACGAAACATGGATCCATCACAATACACCAGAGACCAAACAACAGTCAAAACAGTGTGTTTCTATGGGTGAATCGGCGCCAAAGAAGGCCAAGGTGGGTTTGTCAGCCAATAAAGTTATGGCGACTGTTTTTTGGGATGCACGTGGGATAATCCACATTGACTATCTTCAAAAGGGAAGAACAATTAATGGGGAATATTATGCCAACTTATTGGACCGCTTCAATGAGGATTTGAAAAAAAACCGACCTCATTTGACCAAGAAAAAAGTTCTTTTTCACTAAGACAATGCAAGGGTGCACACATGTGCAGTTGCCATGGCAAAAATCCATGAATTGGGCTATGAATTGCTCCCACATCCACCCTATTCTCCAGATTTGACTCCGAGTGACTACTTCTTTTTCCCAAACCTGAAAAAATGGCTCGGTGGAAAAAGATTTGACTCCAATGATGAAGTCATCTCGCAAACAAAGGCCTATTTTGAGGACCTCGACAAATCATATTTTTTGGAAGGGATAAAAAAATTGGAGAAGCGTTGGACAAAGTGTATAGAGCTCAAGGGGGACTATGTTGAAAAATAAAATGATTTATTTATCAAAAAATCTGCGTTTTATTCCAAAAGTCACGGACTTATTGACCCGCCCTCGTATGAAGGCGTTCTTGCTACCATGCAGTCGGCGGAGGATAATATGAAGACGCTTCTCAGCCCTGAGGAGCATATGACTCAGCCCTGCGGAGCATATGACTCAGCCCTGCGGAGCATATGAAGACACTACGTAGTCCAGCGTAGCATATGAAGACGCTATACAGCGCTGCCTAGCATATTATGAAGGCGTTCTTGCTACCATGCAGTCGGTAGAGGATAATATGTAGATGCTTCTCAGCCCTGAGGAGCATATGACTCAGCCCTGCGGAGCATAATATGAAGACACTACGTAGTCCAGTGTAGCATATGAAGACGAAGACTGGAGAGACTGGAGAGCCGTAGCCGCTAAGGATACCAACCTTCGCCATTCCACTCTTGCAGGCTATACTTACTGCTTTCTGGAGCGCTAGAAGCTCGGCTTGGTAGACGGTGCAATACGGCGGCAGTGCAAGCTTGACGGCCTTCGTCTCGGCCTCATCCTTCCATACGGAGAGTGCGGCTCTGACTCGACCCTCAATCTTGCTGCCGTCCGTCCTTTGGACGTGGCTGTTAACCACGTCTGCATACGAGTCCTCGTCTACCAACCCGAACCTCAACTCTTCCTGCTCTGCCGGATGTGGGTCCTCAATCGCAGGAGCCATTCTCTTCTCGCTTCTCGCTTCTTAGCCCTGCGGAGCATATGACTCAGCCCTGCGGAGCATATGAAGACGCTACTTATAGTTTCGCTCTGTCCGAGCGTCTTTCTGTCTGTCTGTCTGCCCTTCTAGGTTATGTAATTATGAATATAAATTGATGAAATTTGGTAAAGTTATAGATTGTGTATAGATTTTCGGTTTTGGCATCGTAAAATAATAATATTTTTATATTTTAGGGATGGGTCTCCATACACGTGAAGTGGGGATGAAAAATATTTTATTTTATTACATTACATTTACCCCTTCGTGAATCGTCGAATTGGTATTTTTAAATAAAGTCAAGGTTTCTTATATTATGCATATTTTACAAAGTCACCCATTTTCGAGTTATCGGCCTCCAAAGTGGTTTATAAGTTGATTTAAATTTGAATTTAACCTTTGTTAGAGAATTAAAATAAAATAACCTAACCAATTAGAGTTAAGGTTATATAATCTCATATATCCAACTACTGGTTGGATGTTTGTGACTCTTTTACGCAAAAAATATTACTAAACAGATTTTGATGAAATTTGGTATGGTAGTAGTTCAGATTCTATGTTACTTTTTATCCCGTAAAAGTACAGTAAAGGTAAAAGCTAGTCATACATACATAGTCTGTAACATTATGGCAACTGAGTTTATTAAACATTTACATATTATGTACATAGATAGACATTGTAAAAACATTTTTCGTGTCCACAAACAATTATGCCTAACACTATGACGATTACATCCACAAACGTGTGTCGTCACTCTACTAGTCCCTCGGCAGCAGCTCGCCTCGGGCCACGGCCTCGATGCGGTCCCTTGGCAGGCGCATAGCACTGCGCTCCTCCACCACGCACAGGTCGTTCGCGCCCAGCCGCCGGTAGAAGCCCAGGGCGAGGGAGTTCTTCAGCAGCACGTGCCAGTCCACTCGGTGGACTCCCTGCTCCACCGCCAGCTGCGGAGGAGATATATTAGTAGCTGAGCCAGCAAACGTTGTTTTGCAAATATCACACGTTGGTATAAAGCTTACGTCCTATTCTCAGACCTAACGAACACACACAAAAAATCATTAAAATCGGTCAAGCCATTTTAGAAGGGTTCGGTTACAAACACGAGAATTTTATTAAAAAATCAACTGTTTCCTACAAAAGGGCTACGGCATAGATAGCATTTTGTAGGAAACAGCAGATTTTTTTCAAGTAGGAAAGTTGAGCCCATAGTAAAAGTTGCTTATATTCAAGAGTATATTCACTCCTGAAAGTATGGACACTGACTGAAAAAACACAATGTATATGTTGGATATATGTATGTTGTCTATGGCAATGTGAATGTTTGCAACACTGTTTTCCAGAATATTATACAGTTTGTTTCCGTCTGTTGGCCGTCCTGTTTGATTTATAGTTTAAGCTAACTCTTCCCTATATTTAACAGTATATTAGCCTTCTTATTTTTTTATTTATTTATATATGGCATCGGCTTAAACCATTTGCCAGTGTCACGTTAAAAAGGCGGGAAATAGAACTTTTCAATTTTCAACACCGTATTCCTATATCGTCAAGTCTAAAGTCTAGTCAAAGTCCAAATATATAGTCAGTACAGTCCATGAGTCATGTCAGTCGATTCAGTAAAGTGGAGTCTAGAAGAAGAGTCTAGAAGCTTTACTGAAAGTTCCTAGGGAGTTTTGGCGGTAAACACAAAATAGCACCTTTTTAGAAGTTGTACCACTTGCCCACACTTGTGCACGTTAACGAATATTTAATTGTTAATATTCTAACAACATTACACATTAAGAACCGAGATAACACAAATTTATGATGTATACAAACTCCACAACGTCACCCATTGAACTTCCCGGAAAACTCCATTAGCCTTCTTTTTAAAAAAAATATGTTGGAAAAGTCACTTGAAATTTAGTATGGCATGGGGGCGGGGGACATAAACAGATGTATCACCTGATTTAAGTGAGATGAGTTGGCTTCGGGTCTAGATGGCTTTAGTTGGCCTGTGGTCTCGATGGCCTTAGTTGAATATAGATGGCCTAGTAAGTTGGCTTGTGGTCTAGATGACCTGAGTATGTTTGTCGTCTAAAAGGCCTAAGATGGGTAGGGGTCTTGTTGGCCTTAGTTGACATGGGGCCAGTACCTGGCACAGCCGCTGCAGCAGCAGGCGCGCGACGCCCGCCCCGCGCGCCGCCGGCCGCACGTACAGGTCCTCCATGTACAGCGCGCGGCACGTCCAGCTGGAGTAGGCGCGGTTGCACAGCGCGTACGCGACCACCTCGCCCGCCTGCTCGCCGACCAGCCCGAAGTACCACGGAGGGGAGGTCTCGAAACCGTCCCGGATTAGGTCTGTGAAGCCAATAGCAATGAGCCGTCGTGGAAGCGAAAAGTAAGAATAATTTATTAAAAAATTTGCATCTCTATATATAACAATGTTTAGTAGCACAATATAACTAAACCAGGTTTTACATATTACTAGCTGTCCCGGCAAACGTTGCTTTGCCATATTAAGTATTTCGCCCATATTATTTTATTGAAGTGACTAAATAAGTATGTCACCATGGCAACGTCGATCGCTATCCCGTCACACAAACAATATGGTCGCCGTCAGTCTCGAGTTGTAATAATTTACTATTTTTCATTCAACAAATGCACTTATCAATATATAAAATACCCAGTAGCCGATTCTCAGACCTACTGAATATGCATATAAAATTTGGTAAAAATCAGTAAAGCCGTTTCGGAGGAGTACGGTAACTAACATTGTGACATGGAAATTTTATATATTAGATAATCATTTTTGTGTTTCTTTGACGCCAGCAGTAGGATTGGCGTGTCCTAAAATATTCTCAAATTTATAATATTACCTTTGCATCAAAAGTGATACAATACGAGAAGTAATCATTTTAAACAAATATTTTGTCACAATGCATAGCACAAAATAACATCCTAAATGCAATAAACTCAAACATCAAAGTAATGCCATTCGGCCCGTTGTGTTACCCAAGTTAACAGAGCTCAAACAATTACCTTATCAAATTTCATCAAAATCCGTTCAGTAGTTTTTCCGTGAAAGAGTAACTAACATCCATCCATAGATAGATCCATCTATCCATCCATCCTCACAAACTATATAGAATGATAAAAGCTTTTTAATAATTGCTTAAAAAACTCACCTTCCACAGACAGCTTCGGGCCTTCGGGGACTCCCTCGTATGCCGCCAGCTCCTGTGGAGAAATAGGTTATTTTATGTAGTTACGTCTGCTAAATTATTTATTCATCCAAAATAACGAACAAGTCACAACAAAGGGTTCTCCGAAACCCTTGTAAGGGCTTATATCTTCATGACTAAAGTAAAAACTCGTAAGCGAATAGTAATTAATTTATATTAATTACTTACTAGATATTGCCCGCAACTTCGTACGCGCAAAATGAAATCCCGCGGAAGCCGTACATTTTGCTGCCAGAATCCAGAATCTAAACTACCAGCATACCAAAATTCATCAAAATCCGTTCAGTGGTTTTTGCATGTAAGAGTAACAAACATCCATGCATTCATACTTACAAACTATCGCGTTTATAATATTAGTAAGGATCTATTGTAACAATATTTGCCAGTATATAAGTTAATATTAAAAGCCGTCGTAGTAGTTGCAGCGGTCAGGAAATTACCCGCTACGCTGATCTAGGCCATTTGAATCCTACAAATTGAATAAATCTGACTCTACAACCATTTATTTTATAAGGTTGTTCAAAATCTATTACGAATATTTTGGACATATTATGATATACTGCTTATGTAAGAGTAGGTTGTAGTAGTCAGGTAGTAAAATAATAAAAAAAATGTAAAAATATATGCCATATAAAATTACAGTACGCTCTTTACAACGCTTTAATGGTCATTGACCTAATACATCTGATTGTATTGATGTTTTTTAGGCAAAGTCTTTGTTTCCCCTTTAAATCAGCTGTTTCTGTGAGGTGATTTTAGCACTTTAGAGATGAGACGCAATGTAATAATTTTATTTTAGTAAAATATTTTTTTTTCAATATTTTTATATATTTTCCGTCTAAACATTTTTACATTAGCAGTAGATTATATGTCCAATAAATTCGTAATTGATAAAAAAAAATACTCATGTACAGTATGGAAACAATTGAATATAATATCGATTACAATGTTAACACATTATACAATTTACAAAAAAAAAACAACTTTAACAGATTTGAACGCTTTTTATAATCTTTGCGTTTGCGTCTTTGCGTTTGCGTTTCAGATACTTTACGCTAATCGTGGTAGGTAACGGGGTGACAGTGTGGGAGGTGACCTATAAGGTATCCAAACCTGGCTCGGTTTGGATACCATATAGGTAACATTAAGTAACAGTTCCATTACTTACAATCTTGAAGAATAAACAATATTACTCAGGAACATGATTATATCTTATTACCATAATAAGCGACGCCAGAAGTCCTATAAAATGTGGAACAATTAATGACGTCACTGCTCATACCATGCTCACACATGACAACACGTATACGTCATGAAATATAACGTCATAATGTGTCATAAACGGTAATAAGCCGTTTCGGATCCTACATATTTTTATGATACTTCTGGAAGTTAGGTAACTCTTGAAACGCCAAAAATATCACGTTTGTTGCATGTGAGTCCCCCTTAAATATTTATTTTATTCTGTTTTTGATATTTGTTGTTAATAGCGGCCATACATCATCTGTGAAAATTTCAACTGTCTAGCTATCACGATTAAAGGAGATACAGCCTGGTAACAGACAGACGGTACGGACAGACGGATAGACGGACGGACGGACATACGGTCAGACGGACAGACAGACAGACAGCGAATTCTCAGTAATAGGGTTTCGTTTTTACCCCTTGGGAACGGAATCGTAAAAACATTTCATATGATATTATTCACTATATTTTTGCTTCCCAGCAGCCGCCGGCCGGAGCCGGACTAGTGCCGAGCCAGTATGTAAAAAAAGAAGCCAATGGCTTGTGTACTCGCGAGAAAATTAAAATAGTGCACACATAAATATACTGATTTATAAAGTATTTTAGAAAAGGCGACCTCAAATTACGCAAATCGACACTCAGTTGTTGGTGTTTTATGAAAAAACTGTATAATATTTTTGTCTGAAGTAAAGTTATTTCAATTGCTGAACAACCAAACTTTGTTGGGTACGTGCTTGCTTTTTTATTGTCATTCTTTGTTTGTTTTTTATTTACGGTCAGTTGCGCTAAAAATCCGATGTTTACAGGCTATTATCTTCTAAACTTATTTAAATTTTAAAAATATAAGCACGTACCGACCTCGATAAGTGTAATAAAAGTCGATATTACGCTAAAATTTGGGTCTACAATGTTTGACTTTAGAGTAATTCACTAAGAGCGTTTGTATGGAGAAAAAACCGACTGTGTAGCCTTAAGTAAGCATTAAATGTCTCTGAGTGAGGCCGTAACTATTCCTATCTGTGAAACTTTTTTGATGTTCGTTTTGTCGATAGCGTACATTAGTTATTTATTTATTCCAGTTCATAGTTACGACAGAACAACGAGTGTCGGGACAGCTTGTTTAGCATACTGCATAATGTTTAATTACCTAAGTTAGGACTGAGAATAGTTCACGCTCCTTAAAGACTAAAATGCACAGCTGTAGGTGTGAGAAACTTATGTTGTTTATGTCTCACAAAACTAGTTTATTGGCTAAAATATCAAGAACGAAACAAAAAGCAGACACCATTATTCTTGGTATCTGCAAATAATAATTTATTCAATAAATCGCAGAGTACTTCCAGCCTCATATTAATTATGCGGAGATTCATTCGAATTTGATGTGCGCTGAGATGAGGCGGCCTATTGCGTGTAATACAAATTAATCTTTTGAGTTTTATTCAAACTCAAATCAAACATTTTACCTATTTCTAAATAAAAGGTTGTTCAAAATCGAAAGCAAAAATAATTTAAAAAATTCTAAAAAAAATATACTATACAAACTATCGTATAACTAATCTGATTTGACCACGACAAAGTTATATCAAAAAACACACGCACATTATTTACTGTACTAGAATAATTAATTATTGTGTCATTCATGATGATAGCGGGAACATCAGACTGAGAAATTATATTAGGTCCTCACATACGAAATTGGCGTTTTGTCGTACTGGCCACTTTGATCTCAAATATATCTTCTTTGGTTAAGAATTTCAATTCAAATATTATACCGCCATTTACTCATGCATTTGTGTTTCGAAAACTTCATTTGTTTTTTCCTCATTTGGTTTTTTCTTTGCGTCACTCTGTTCACAAAATGGAAATCTTTAAATATCGTATTATTTTTGAGTACGAGTTCCACCGTGGCACCAGTGCTGCAGAAACGTCTCGAAGGATTAATGATGTGTATGGCGGCGGTGTCGCAAAAGAAAACATAGTGCGTTTTTGGTTCCAACGTTTTTGTTCTGGAAATTTCGACATTCAGAACAAGCCCCGTAGACGGCCGGAGACCAAAGTTGATAATGAAGAATTGAAGGCTATTGTGGAAGCGGATCCATCGCAAACCACGTCCGGCTGCGGTGTTAGTGATAAAACTGTTTTAGTCCACTTGAAGTAAATTGGGAAGGTTTAAAAGTTTGAAAGGTCATGAATGGGAAGTTCAAAAAAAAAACCTCATGAATCGAAAAATTAGAAATCGTGTCGACTGCTGCGTTACATTACTCAACCGGCAAAATAATGAAAGGATTTTAAATCGATTCATACCTGTGATGAAAAGTGGATTCTGTACGATAATCGGAAACGCTCATCGCAATGGCCGAATCCTGGCGAACCAGCCAAAGCCTGCCCCAAGCGAAAATTGACTCAAAAAAGTTACTTGTGAGCGTTTGGTAGACTAGTGCCGGTGTAGTTCACTACAGCTTTCTTAAATCTGGCCAGACAATTACGGCAGATCTATCGCCAGCAACTGCAAATCATGATGGAAAAGCTAGCTACAAAACAACCGAGGTTGGTCATTTGCTCTAGGCCACTGCTGCTTCAGGACAACGCTAAACCACACACTGCGCAACAGACGGCTACCAAATTAGAGGAGCTTCAATTGGAATGTCTAAGACATCCACTGTACTCTCCGGACATTGCTTTTTTCTTGCCTGCTTGCTTTTAAAATTTGAATAACTTCTTGAAAGTGAAAAAATTCAACTCCGATGGGGCAGTCTTAAGTGCCTTTAAAAATTTTAATGATTCCTGTCGGAATGGTTTTTTTAGTAAATGAATCAATGAACTACCTATGAGATGGCAAAAGTGCATAGATAGCAATGGAATATGCTTTGATTAAATAAATATTATGTTTAAAGAAAATCGACTTTCTGTTCCTCATTTACAAAACGCCAATTTCATATGTAATGACCTATTATTTAAGATCCGTTGGCTACCAATTATAAAAGCTTGGGTTTAGCTTGGCTTTATCAGACCAAAGGCCAAAAGGCTTTATGATTATCAATTAAAGAGCTTTCTGTTTTATGAATGTATGACTCATAGCACGATTGTTCTAGTAATTTGGCTCTTTTTCTTAGAAGGGCAAAAGAGAGGTAGTCATTGTAATTTCCGTATAGTTTGAATTTTCGTTGAAACTTATGTTTCTCCTTTAGAACCTTTTTAGAGCAGAATCATACCAAGGAGGATAATAGTTAAATAAAATAACTTTGTGGGGTATGTGAAATTTACGAAGGTCATAGATAATGTCGTAGAAGTATCTTAAAGCATCATCTAAAGATTTGTTGCTAAGGTGCTCCTCCCAAACGATTGTGTTTAACGAGGTGCAAATCAAATCAAAGTCACCTCGGCTGTAAATATATTTCAGTCTCTTTTTATTCTTAGACGCGTTTATGAAACCACGTATTAAATCGATACATAATGAACGATGGTGAGGTATGTTCTCAGGGACTAAGGGATCGTCACAAGCATTTACATTAAGTTCACAATATGAAAAAATTAAGTCTAACAACCGATTGTTACAGTTGCGAACTTGACTATATTAACTAAGGTTACACGGGGCAAGAGTATCTATGAAGTTAATTTGGGTCCTCGAGAGCGACACGCCACCTGATGTGAAGTGATTCGCCTGAGGATACCAGTCAATGTATGGTAGGTTGAAGTCTCCCATGATTATAAATATATCATTAGGATTTTGATTAACTACGTTAATCAGAATATTGCTAAAGTTTTCAAGTTGCGTACTAGAATTTTTTTCATCATTTTGGTTGCAAAGATAGAGTGTGCAGAAGTGTATTTTATCTGAAGAGCTACCCATTGGTGAAACCGTTACCCAGAGATCTTCCGCAGAGGTATGGCATTCGGGACGTCCAATTGTTGCTATATCGCGTCGAACCGCTAAAAGCACTCCTCCTCCAAGCGCTTGTTTTTTTAGACTAGTCTCTATCACGCCGCCAAACAATATGTCTACTATCAAACAGCTCCTGATCATTAATACCTTCTAGAAGCCAGGTTTTCGTAATCGATATAACATTATAAGAGTTGTGATACGTTCCTCTTAAAGGTGTCAGTTTTAGTGCGTAGACCACGAGCGTTTTGATAATAAATTGTCATTTTAGAATCCATTTATAAATAAATATATATTTTGAAAAACTCAATAAAAATAGCGTAATAAATTTGTTATTAAAATGAGAATAGGCAGAAAAATGCTGAATTATATTTATGAAGGCAATAATAAACAGTAGCATTGCAGGCAAAATCATAATATTAGAAAATACGAAATAAAGAAAAAATAGCAGAAAAGTGGTAAAGTAAGCATAGATCAGGTCAAACGCAAGCATAGGCAAGTGTGAGTAGAGTGAATAACTTGATAATATTTTGGAATTTAGGAATACAAAAAAAGAGGTTCGCAACATTTTGCGGTGGTTAACAATTAAAATTAGAACCCAAGCATGACATACAAATATGTGACTATAATGACAGGCGAGTATACAATAATTAAGGAATAAACAAAAGCCATTGCTTTTGTTTATTCCCTAATTATTTTATACTCGCCATAAATAAATACATTGATTAAACAGCAATTTAATAACAAAATCATAATATACAGGGTTGGACTAATTACATAAAATGAATAGCAATGCATGTGGCATACTAAGCTAATTTGTTTAAATAAAAATCACTAGCTATAATATGAACTGGGGACTTATCATGTTAGCGGATGTGAATTTTACAGAATTTCACCCAGACATATTGATATCCTTTGAGCCTCGAGAATTCTTTAACTTTAGTTAAGAGCTTCTTTTGATCGGGGATAAGATGGTCATTAATATAGATACATCTGTCTTTATCACCAACTCCGACATCTTTTAAGCTTATTTGTTTACGCGCCCGTGGTGCAGCAATAAATTCTTCCTTAATGAACCGGTTAATGAAACTCACGATTATTGATTTGGACTTGGAACCATGCGCTGGGACACGAGCAATGTAATTGATTTGTGTTTTTGGGAATGGGTAACCCACAACTGTAGATATGGAGTTAACAATTTCAAAAAGATTTTCGTTTGGCTTTGTTGAAAAACCCTTTATTTTTATATTGTTCATCCGAGACCACTGCTCCCGATTGGTATTATCTTTTTTGAGTAGCGCCAGATTCGAAAATAGAAGCATAGGTGAAGTCCATATTGCGCATACACCCATTGCAAAATACCCTGTCGGTATAAGAGGAGTCACATAAGTCACACTTCATCCTCAGGAATAAACTTTCGTCGTTTTGCAGTATGGTAACTCAAGTGGCAATACGAAATTAAATGTGGCAACACGAAACTGTATATGGCAACTGTAGATTTTTTAGAGCAACACTGTATTCTCTGTGGCCAGCTACTTCCTTGTTTTGATTGTTTAATTTTACACTGGTAGTCCGAAAAACATTTCAAAAACACTCTTCAAATCAACATTAAAATCACTAATAAATGTTGAAATTATACACAGATTTCTTTTGTAAAACATTCCAACTGAGATTTGAGGATAGTTCTTTGAATCACAAAACTATACACTTGAAACTGTGCGTAATCTCGTACCCGCGATAACATAAGAATTAATCGAGAGGTTCGAATCACAGTGTTCACTTATTTACAGCTATCACGGTGTTGATATCAATGGGAAGAATAATTTAGAGAATGGGGATAATCATGTTTCGACTGACATACCTAATCATCACCGACAGCATTTGAGGCGATGGACAACACTGTATTCTTTACATCACGGACATTAAATTGGCTAAAAACTAACTGTTGACATACGGGGATTGGTAGAGACCAAAGTCTTTGTAACGGTCTATACTTTACGGCATTATCAAGCTAAAAGAAAAAGGTAGTTAGGTACTTGGCAAGAATTTAGCCCGGAATAAAGTAATGAGTATTCAAAATAATATTTCTAAACATGGTAGTAAGTATTATTTAAAAGGTAAATATATTTTTTTTGGCGAAATGAGTATCTCGCGGAACCCACTTTGGGAGTTCCTGTTCTCCATATTAATAATAATATCTATAGACGCTTTACACCACGTAATTCGGGCCCCGTGCTAAGTATCCGAAGAACTTCTGTTACCAGACAACGGGAAGCATATTTAATATATAATTGTTATACATGATGGCCATAATATTTGTTATGACTTTATTAGGATGGCGAAAGTGACGTATTAAGAAATGGATAATCTGACCGATTCTAGGACAGACATACATGAAATAAATAAAAATATTTTATTCAGAATAAAAAACAAGGTTTTGTTTTCTGAACGTTAAACAAAGAGAAGAAAAAATGTTTACAATTACCACCGGCTCGGAACCCGGCGAGAAGAACCGGCGTAATAAACTCGCGCGGTTGTCACCTTTTAGTAAAAAGCATTGCCAAAATTGTTATTTAAAAAAAATGTATTATACAATACAATGTAACACCTACCGTTATTTGGTAAATAAAAATCGGTGTTCAATTAATATTTTATTATAATAAGGTACAGTATTGATTTAAGCCGGCAGGTGAGACATAATTTATACAGGGTTGTGGTATAGAGCCTACTTATGATATTGCCACTTAGGAATTGTAGGGCTACTCTCCTGGTACAACCGTGGAAGGAGGGCGAAGGTTCCGGTACAGCTAGGACGCTGGAGGGACACCGCATCCAAACGGGTGAAGGCGCTCCACGTTGGGCGCCAGTGTAACACACCTACCGTTATTTGGTAAATAAAAATCGGTGTTCAATTAATATTTTATTATAATAAGGTACAGTATTGATTTCAGCCGGTAGGTGAGACACAAAATTTATAAAGGGTCGTGGTGTAGAGGTGTGTAGTGACCGTCTGGCGCCCCATCCACGATGCTCCAAGAAGAGCGCCCGCCACCTACTGCGGTAGCGGAATTGTCGTGATAGGGCGACAGAACTTAATTATAATTATTAACACTTGTTAAATCTAATAACAAAAGTTCCTTATTGTATAACAAATAATTTTTAGATTACAGAATGAAAAAAGAAGGTAGTGTGATAAATTATAAACTCTTAGAATTTTGAAATATTACGCCAAATTTTGTTATGAATAGCTTGGTAATTATTATTTAAAGCTCAATAAACTGCTAAGCTTAATGAACTGTGCAGAATGATATAACAAAGCATTTATGTACAAATTATAAAGATTTTAATGCGAACAGTTAGGTGTGCTAATAAAACTTACCCTAAGACGGGGATTTCTCCAATATATTTCCAACTGGATGATTTAGGATCCAGTTATTGATATTAACTTTAAGCAAAATAAATTCAAAAAAATATATTAATATTTAATATTATAATCGGCGGCGCGGCGGTCAAGCACAATAATTGGTAACGTAGTAGCCTCGTAGTCTAGTGCCGAATGAAGCCAGTTTATGACGAACGTTTCTATTGTACGATTCAAGGAGTACAGTCGCTAACAATTTACTTAATTAAGTGTTTTATTTTTAATAAGAAATATTGTATCGAAAGAAGTCGAACATTCGCTTTAACGCTTTATTAGTAGGTATATTTTATTGATAAGATTATATAAATATTCTTAGGGATTAAAATATAAATAAATGAGTCATTAAGATTTGTACATATTGTGTAAAATTTAATTTTGTAAATAAGTATTTCATTTTATAAAGTTTGTAAATATATTTTTAACAACAAAAACCAAAAACTATGTAAACAAAAATAAATTAATATTAAACTAAAATATCTACAAGATATTACAGTACAGAAGTACATTGTTTAGTTAGTAAACTGAAATTGCCTCATAGGGTCATCTTATTCCCAGGGTGTGCTGTCCTTAAACTTTATCCTTTAACCTTTGGCACACAAATGTCTTTTAACTACTTTTTTAAATTTATTTACTGCCAAATTTTTGACATTTTCTGGGAGTTTATTATAGAAACGTAAACACTGATCTTTAAAATTATTTATGTTGAGTTTGTCACATTTTTTATCAAATTCATTCCTATTTTTTTTTTACATACATAACATTATTAAAATGTATTGAGAGTGTACAGTCAGTTTTTTCAATATATCTTTAAATTTTTATCTTATGGAGGCATATGGGGACATCTTATAAATACCTCTAATAGCTCGCTTCTGCAGCACAAAGATAGAATTAATGTCAGCGGCATTACCCCATAAAAGGATACCATAGGCCATTCTGCTATGGAAATAACTAAAATAAAATAACCGTGCCGATGCTTTGTCAGAAATTTGTTTAAATTTTCTGACTGCAAATGCTGCATAACTGAGACTATTCGGTAGATTAGCAATATGTGGACCCCACTGTAACTTAAAATCTAATATACCTAGAAATACAGTTGAGTCCTAGTGGACTCAACTATACGGCTTAACTATTACGGCATATAACTTGGAAATGGACTTAACCTAGTGGTTAAGCATCATTCAATAGTACGTTGGTTTGTGCATGCCTCACATGTGGTAAGCTAGACTTTAAACATTTTGTATTAGATGCATTAAGAACCAGATTATTAGTACTAAACCAATTTAATATTTCAGTGGGAGCATTATGAACCCCGTCGGAGTCCCTTCACTTTAAAAATAAGTAAAGTATCGTCAGCAAATAACACTATCTCTAGTATATCTTTAAAAAGAAAAGGCAAATCGTTTATGTAGATCAGGAAGAGTAAAGGCCCTAAAATTTACCCTTGCGGCACTACCAGATCTATTTTGGCTCCAGATGACATATTGGCATTCACTTTAACCCTTTGTGTCCTGTTACCTTAATAAATTTTTTTCAGTATAAGTGATGCGCTCCTTACGCCATAGTGGTCTAGTTTCCTGATCAACGTTACATGCTCTACACAATCAAAAGCCTTAAAAAGATCGCAAAATAAACCTAGTGCATCTTGCGATTCCTCCCAGGCTTCATATTATTCTTCATATGTATACTACTAAGAAGGCTAATGCCTGCATGAGTCGTAGATCGGCCTTTAGTCTTTACTAATAACTAAAATTAGTAGTTTAGTTTTAGTAAAACCGAACTTCTTATTGTGTAGCAATTTAATAATATCGAAATGAGCCAATGAGTAAAATATTTGTTTCAAATATTTTACTAAAGGTCGGCAGTATTGAAATAGGTATATAATTAGATGGATCAGATTTGTTGCCGGCTTTACTAAGATGTAATACTTTGCTATGCTTCATTAAGTCAGGAAACTCACCAAGCTCTATACAATTATTAAAGACAGACGCTAGATTAGTTTCAATGACGTCAACTATCGGTTTAATAATTCTCACCGACGTACCCCACAGGTCCGCAGTATTTTTTACATTTAATGAGTTAAATGTCTTATTATTGTCACGTGACTCAATTTGTCTAGAATAAAAGTTGATTCACACATTTTTAACATTATCTTTAAGTAATGATTCAGCAGCTGCTGGTGAAGACTAGATTTTTTGTAGTAGAAACTTTAATATCTGCAAAGAATTTCTCAAATACTGACGCCACTTCATCGTCTGTGTCAATTATTTTACAGTCTACACCAAGTTTAAAATCCGAGTTACGACAAGTGGAAAATAACTAATAGTGAAACGGGAAGTCCGTTTCACTATTAGTTATTTTCCAAGCAGTTTTTATTTTATTTTGAGAATTCTTTATTTGATCTCTCATGTATATTGCCTTTGCCGCAATTGACACTTTTCTAAATATTTTTGAATATATTTTATATAAAGAGCAAAATTTTCACTATTAATGTAAGATTTTTTGGAGTACCGTTCATATAACCTTTTTCTACTTATATGAATTCCTGCAGTTGCCAATTCATTAAATCTACTAGTACTTCGAGGCCTAACCGGCTTAGAAGTAAAAACAGAATTATATTGACTTTTAATTAAATTAAATAATTGTGTAAAATCGACATTTAAACCGTGTTGCTCCTCAAAACACTGCAAATTTAATAACATATTGCTTCTAAACTTCTCAATACGTTATTATTAGCAATTAATAACATTCAAAATTCTTTACTGCGCTTCTGTCTGTAGCCATTTGGAATATGCTTCTCAAGTTGGAATCCAAATTATAGTTGTTATATCAATAGAATTGAATCCATCCAAAGGCGCTTCCATCATTTTCTACAGTTTAAAACTCGTATTTACGTGTCTAATTACGATACTCGTTTCAAAAAAATCCACATTTTACCCTTTCGTTGCAAAAAATTCCACATTTTACCCTTATGTTATCGGCGATGAATTGCGGATTTATCATATCCGTTTATAATAGCGAGGGCAACTGCCCTGAACTACTCAGCGAGATAGGTCTGGTAAAACGCTTCGTACTAATCCGTAGGCCCAGGTTGCTACACATCCCCTGTGTTTATAAAATGAAAAATTGTTTCGCAACAAAATTATTTACATCACGATTGATGTACTATGTATTGTTTGCGTTTGTACACCTTCCACTTCTACTTTTAAGTTAACCACCGATTTCTTCTTTGTTTTTTAGTTCTTCTATTTATCTGTGAAAACTTTTAATTGGCCGTATGTTTTCCTAATGTTATAAAATAAAATGAAATAAAATAAAGTAGATAAATTATTTTTTAAACACACAATACTTTGTGTAACCAGCTGCTCACAGTGATCAAAGTGCTAAGTGTGAGTTTTTCTTTTCGCATTCGATCATGGGCGCGTTTGGCGTTTACTAGGGATTTGTTTGTGATTTGTACAGCGCCACCTAGTTGTAAACGCGTTTATTATACTGAAAATGTTATAAATACAAGTAGCTGAGGTACCACTAATTCTTGTAGCTTCAATAAATAAGTTAATGATTTCAATAAAGATGTGAATGTAACTGTGGTTGGATTATTATTTTGTAACAAATTGGTCTTAAAGTCTCACATAACATTTTTTGTTGGTTAGATATACATACTTTGTTTAGTATTGTTTCCATAGTTTTTTTCAAAAGTTTCATATAACCCAGATGGAGGCCTGTATACATTAATAATAATAGTGCTCCGTTTCTATGCAGGCTATTTCAGTAGAACGCTCGAGTCGAGAGGCTGACAATTTCTTTTCTTTCTTTATATTTAAAATTCTTATTTATTAATATTAATGAACCGCCTCGAATAGCTTTTTCTCGACTGAACAAACTTGCAACCTGGTGATTACAAAAGTTTAGTGTAAGTTCACATTTCTTGAACCAATGTTCTGAAATACATAAAATGTCTACATCGTAATGTTCTAAAAACAATTCAATTTCTAATTCTTTCCTACCAAGCTTTGCAAAATTTGCAAGACCAGACAAACATGACAAGACATTAACATGACTCTTTTTTATTTATGACATTATTGGTAGGTAATTATGGAAAATTATTATCTATACTTAAACTACTTATAAAGCTAGAGCTAGAGACTTCCTCTGTTGTCTTATATACTAATTTCTATCCAAATGTGTTGTATTACTGATACTGTGTAGTAATACACTGCTCAAAAAAAGCAGGAGTCGGGTTACAGACTCTTCTACATACGATTATTTCTACACTTTAATCGGGAGATAAATAAAACAGAGCCAGGCGAGTTTTTGTCACCATTGTTTGCCACTAGGGGCGATGTTTCGATGCTAAACAAAAACTAGCACGTGATAAGTTAGGTTATAGATTAAGAGAATAAAAGTAAGGAATTTAATGATTCATTCTGAAATGGTTGACTCCTCAAAAGTCAACTGAATAAAATAATGTACAAATAATATATTGTCAGATCAGGATACCGATATAATTGAAATTACTTATAGGATGAAATAAAGCCATATTAATTGTTATTACAATTAATATTGTAGTGGAAGTTTATTGTATAATAGTTTCATTTCCCATAAATATTTGACTATTTCATTTTATTTACATATTATAGTAATATTCAGTTAATAACTTATATTAATCTATTACCAGGACTTATTTTACTGATATTTCAATTCGAATATTTAACCGTTATAGCAAATATATTTATCTCAACCTACCCAAGCAATTAAACGTAGGTAGTTATAAATATACCATTTGTTAAAAGAGCTTTAACATTATCACAGTTTAAAATATAAACAAACAGATTAGTCAAAATTGTTTAATAATTCGGAACATAAAACAACATGTGGGTAGCTTTGAGGCTTAAAAAAAGACTCACTTCCTATTTGCAGAACACTATTAACCTAACAACACAATTACTAATGACATTATATCCCTTGACATTAATATATTACATAAGGTTTAAAGTAGTAGATAATTTAAACATAAAACCGTTTGTGGCTTTTCCTAAATTTTACACTTAGTACCGCATATAACGATTCAAATTATAAAGCTATATGCATAACAGCTAGAAATAAACCTACACGCTATTATACTGTGTACTATAGTCATTTTCCAAATTTATTCCCAATTATAATTACATCATTATTATTTCAATTATTTATTATTTAAAATTATAAAACAGAAGTAATAATCATAAAATATAATCAGGGAATATTTGAAAAAATTAAAATTTCAGAAATAACGAACAAGTACGTCACCTGACTATTACAGTTTTTCGTGGTGAGAGAGAGACGACCACTCCCCTCACCGGGAGTGGTGGTCCTTTATAAATAGACTACCACCACTACCGTCTCGGGGTTGCCACAATGTCTGCACAGAATATACTTATAGATTTTAACGACAAATATGTTTATACATATTTTAGTCTTAACAATTACACAATTATTTTGTAATAATATTAATCATTACATCAACGACTCATAACCAACTAAGGTTTAATATTTAACATATAAGTAGTTATTATATTTAAACGGCATTAATATTGGTGTTGCCAAATTCAACGGAACTAACGAAACCAATTGATATGTTTTATTTAAATTAATATCCGACTTGTGTATTTATATGTTTGCTTCTATAATATTAAATAACCATATCTAATACACGCAGCGTACTGGTCCGAGTTAAGTTTTTTTGTAAAGAAAAACATTTACCAAATTAACGTGTCACTTCCTATTAACCTATTTCTTTATTGCACGGTAAATAAGTGACATAAGATTGGTAGCATTAAAGTGTACTGTTATCTTTTTATTTTGCAAAAACAATAAATTGGATTTGAACAGGGTTTACCAAAACGTTTGTTTTTTTAAAGTGTAAATATAAGTTTGCTAAATATTATAATATCTGATGGGGTCTGATCTCTATGTGGAGTGTGTTAGTGATAGGTCCCCGTGCGAGGTCGTTTGAGCGATATTAATGATGATAAACCCAATACGCGTGATGTGGCGAGCGAGGCCTCTATTTGTGTACACCGCATAACCCACTTTATTATATTGTTAAGCTTTTCTATACCATTATACGGTCATGATTTTTAAAAACAAGTTTAATAATATTAGGGTCAGCTCACACCGAGACGCTATGCGGCGCTCCATTTTTAAGATGGCGATTAAAAATTGAACTTTATTCAATAATCAAGAAGATACACGTTTGGTCGGCGCCGCCATGCGCCGCGCTACGCAGCTCGGTGCAGCTCGAGGTTTTAACTCTTGCAATATATATATATATATATATATATATATATATACATAAGTATATTATATATCTTACTTACCCCTACAACCTTACAAATAAAAAAGTCACAAATTTTACCTCTTTATAATATTAAGATTTATTCGGTGGAGCCCGTTCGTGCCGAAGCACGGCTCTCCCGCGTTTTCAGATCAGTATGTAGCTGTTGCTTATAATTTTTTTCGTAGACTTAACATTTATTGTAATTTAAATAATTGATAATTTAATTGTGTTTTAAAAAAAATACAATTTTGTGTTACCAACTTCCGGAAATACTAAGCGGATGTGAGATGGACATTATTGACCACACTTATAATTGCTCACCGATAGAACTGCTGGTTTAATTTGGATTATTATTTAAAATATATTATGCTTCATTTAGTTCTAATAAATATGTCAAATATACATTCCTATAATTTAATTATGAATTATGGTAAATTGTAATTTAGAGGATGTCAACTGATTACTTTTAGTATAAAAGGGCGCGCAGATCTGTTGTTGTGCCATTATTGCAACGATTGTTAAAAGGGTGTTACTCTGCCCGAATAAACAGTGTTTCTAAGTTTGGGCCTAGTTTAATACCTACCAAGTGCCGACACTTCAGAAGTGGTATTGAATTATGTCCGGGCCCTACGCTGCCGGTTTGGACAGCGTAGGGCCCAAACCGGCCCTTAGGCCCCGGCCCAAAGAGAAAAAGGGACTACTGTAATGCTGCGAATTCGTCAGACGAAAATACTGTTTTTTTTTTCTCTAACCAAAATCAACCAAGGAAGGTGAGAAGTAGACATGTTGCACCTACTGATGCCGAAATTATACCGAAATATCGACCTGAGGACATCGATAGCAATGTTATTCATGCTTCATAAAATTGACCAACGGGGGATATTAATGGATGGAACGATATTGATCGAATATTTATCATGCAACTCCGATTACGTGGTTCCGCAAGAGATTGGTATGACGATTTAGAAAATTATGATATGTCATGGGAAACATAGAAGCATACATTACAAATAGTATTTCCCCGATCGACCGATTACGTTGATAAATTAGAGCGAATGCTAGCCAGGACAAAAGAAGATGCTGAGACAATGACTAAATATTATCATGACTAATTGTCCCTTCTTAAGAAATGTAACATCGAAGACCAAAATGCTATCTCGTGTGTTATACGCGGATTGCCAATTGAGCTTAGAGCCAATGCCAAGGCGTACAATTGTGAAACTCCAGAACAATTATTGTACTATGGCTACTTATCCGCGCTCGGTGACATTAAGAAGGTAAATCAAAGCACTTCACAAAAATTTACATGGAGAAGAGGCAACAGCACACCGAGGACTACCTCGACACCTCAGCTGCAGCCTAAGAATTGCTACTCCTGACGACGGGCAGGTCATGAAGCCAAGATTGCAGACACAGACAACAACTACACTGCGAGTTTTGTCGACGCAACGGTCATACGTCTGCAACATGCTGGTTTGGAGCAAGCAATTCACAGCAACAAAAGGTTAGTCGTATGACGCATATTACCTTTGATGTATATGTTGATAATTATAAAAGAACTGTGCTGATAAATAGACACCAAATTAAAGCTTACATTGATACGGGTAGTAAACTTTCTGTTTTGCGTGTAAAAGACTTAAGACTTGAAACAAAACCTAGCACTACAATTATGAAAGGGTTTGGCGGTTGTTGTGTAAACTCTCTCGGTGTGTGTCAACTTTTAGTACAAATAGACAATATAGAATTAAAAGAAGAAGTGGAAATAGTAAATTGCCTTCCATCTGATATTTAATTAATTATAAGACAATCAATGATAGACTAATTGATAGAAAACAGAATGATAGAAAATATTAGTTTAGTTACGTCATCATCTAATGTTTATTTTCTTCAAAGTCATAAAATACAGAACTTGCTTACTGATATTAAACTAATTTCGTCTGATTTTGTTTGTAAATATTCAATTTATTTAAAAAACTCTTTTACCATAACTAGATTTAGGGTGCACTGACCTTATAAAAATGCACATAAATACTATAAATAATAAACCTGTGTTTTGTGAGCCATATAGATTATCAATTAAGGAAAGTGAAATAGTTAACGATACAGTGAAGGATTTGTTAAAGGCTGGAATAATAAGAGAGTCAATGTCTGATTACGCGAGCCCAGTAGTATTAGTTAAAAAGAAAGGAGGGGACTATAGACTCTGTGTCGACTATAGGGCTTTAAACTCTGTTACTATTAAGGATCGTTATCTATTGCCTCATATAGAGGATCAAGTAAATAAGCTTTCGGGTAAATATTATTTTACAACGCTTGACCTTGCTCAAAGCTATTATCAAGTAGTATTAGATGACGACTCAATACATAAGACCGCTTTTATTACCTAGCTGGGCAATATGAATTCCTGAAAATGCCTTTTGGCTTGGATATTTTCCCGTTTGATTCAAATGACACTAGGTAGAGTAGATCAAAGTATTGCACTGTATTTAGATGACATTTAATTGCCGACTGTATCTGTACAGGATGGGTTAAAATTACTTGGTAAAGTTTTATATTTACTAGCAAAAGCAAACTTAAAATTAAATTTGAGCAAATATACATTTCTAAAAAATTACACCACTTACTTGGGTCATGAGATTTCGGCAGGGTCAATACAACCGGGTTTAGCCAAAGTTAAATGCGTTTCAGAATATAAAAGACCAAAAAATGTGCATGAAATTAGGCAGTTTATAGGCTTGACGTCATATTTTTTTAATTATTAAAAATTTCGAACTAATAGTGTTATAATCGCGTCCACTAACCGAGTTAACTAGAAAAAATGTTAGTTGGCAATGGCGTCATGATCAAGAGGAAGCTTTTCAAAGTCTTAAAAAAAGACTAACAGATAGACCAGTTTTGGCCATTTATGATTCGGAAACCAAAACTGAGCTACATACAGATGCATGCAGATGCATAAGATAGGCTTAGGAGGTATACTATTGCAATATCAAAAGGATAATGTTTTAAAGCCTATAGCATATTTTAGCAGAGTCACTAGTAAAGAGGAGCAATACTACGAGGGCGGGTCAATAAGTCCGTGACTTTTGGAATAAAACACAGATTTTTTGATAAATAAATCATTTTATTTTTCAACGTAGTCCCCCTTGAGCTCTATACACTTTGTCCAACGCTTCTCCAATTTTTTTATCCCTTCCAAAAAATATGATTTGTCGAGGTCCTCAAAATAGGCCTTTGTTTGCGAGATGACTTCATCATTGGAGTCAAATCTTTTTCCACCGAGCCATTTTTTCAGGTTTGCGAACAAGAAGTAGTCATTCGGAGCCAAATCTGGAGAATAGGGTGGATGTGGGAGCAATTCATAGCCCAATTCATGGATTTTTGCCATGGCAACTGCACATGTGTGCACCCTTGCATTGTCTTGGTGAAAAAGAACTTTTTTTCTTGGTTTTTCAAATCCTCATTGAAGCGGTCCAATAAGTTGGCATAATATTCCCCATTAATTGTTCTTCCCTTTTGAAGATAGTCAATGTGGATTATCCCACGTGCATCCCAAAAAACAGTCGCCATAACTTTATTGGCTGACAAACCCACCTTGGCCTTCTTTGGCGCCGATTCACCCTTAGAAACCCACTGTTTTGACTGTTGTTTGGTCTCTGGTGTGTTGTGATGGATCCATGTTTCATCCACGGTTACAAAACTGCGCAAAAACCCCTCCATATTGTGATTAAACAACGCCAAACCTTCCTGTGAAGTTGTTACACGATTGCGTTTGTGGTCGACTTGCGGAAAGCTTTCTCATGCCCAAGTGATCATTCAAAATTGAAACCACTGAGCCATGCGAGATGCCTATGGCTTCCACAATCTCTTACACTTTCAATCTTCGGTCGGCCAACACCATATCGTGAATGTTTTCGATTGTTTCGGGTGTAGAGACCTCAACTGGGCGTCCAGGACGTTCGGCATCTTCAGTGCTTGTACGGCCACAACGAAATTCAGTAAACCACTTTTTTATCATTGAAATCGATGGTGCAGAGTCCCCATAGTATTTATCAAGCTTAGCCTTGGTCTCGGTAATGGTTTTTTTTCGCAAAAAATAATGCTTAATAAGCACACGAAATTCACTTTTTTCCATTGTTTCCTTAAGTTACTGGATAGTCTGATAAAGATAGCTGTAAAACACAAACTAACTGACACAGCAAGTTCAAATTTTGATAGGAGTCAACTGACAGATGCCTGTTGACAGGAGTAGTGTTGCTTTTTCAGTAAGGAGGTTAGAAATTCAAAAAGTCACGGACTTATTGACCCGCCCTAGTATCATAGCTACGAGCTTGAATCACTGTAGTACAAACACTTAAACGATTTCGCATTTATTTAATAGGTTGTAACTTATTGTTCGGCATTAAGAACTACACTTATTAAGAAAGAATTAATTCCGCGTATAGCTAGATGGTGGCTTACAATTCAAGATTTCGATTTAGAAATTGAATATAGATCAGGCGAACGCATGAAACATGCAGACGCTTTGAGTAACCTCTAGATAATTGATTGATAATCAATACTTATAATTGAAAATACTAATTGGTTATTGACTTTTCAGTTTCAAGATGATAGAATTCAAAATATTATAACTAGACTTCGGGATAATTCAGATGTTAATTTAGCCGCTAATTATATTATAGTTAAAGATGGGATTCTGGGATGGGAATGGGATTTTTAGGAAAACTGTAGGAAACGTTCACGTAATTCCAAAGCTAGATAATACGGTTTGTTACAGAAACTTCAAGATCAGATTGGTCACCCTGGTTTTGAAAGATGTGAGCGGGCTATAAAGGCCCAGTTTTGGTTTGAAAGTATGACTAAGTTCATAAGAAGGTATATAAATATTTGTTTACAATGTGCCTATAATAAAGGTAATTCTGTCAAATTAGAAGGTGAGCTTTATCCTATTGATAAGCCAGCGATACCTATGCATACGATTCATGTGGATCATTTAGGTCCTTTTGTGAAAACGCGTATATATATATTCTAACAGTTATCGATGCTTTTACTAAGTTTGTCTTTGCGCGACCAGCCAAAAACTATAGTTCAATAGAAACAATTAGATTACTCTAATTAATTATTATGGAATTCGGGTATCCTGTTAAAGTAATCACGTATAGAGGTAAAGCATTCACCAGTAGATATTTCAAACAGTTTTCTCAAGCAAATCAGTTTAAACATATTCTAAACGCTATAGCGAGCCCCCGTTCTAATGGGCAGGTTGAAAGAGTAAATCGTATAATATTGAATGGGTTTGAAATGGGTTGGGGAAAGTAGAGACACAGCTAAGCTTAGCATAAATAGGAATATGACTGTAATGAAAAGGAGATTCGATAATAAACGTAAAAAATGCATTAAATATAGAGTCAGTCAACATGTTCTTTGGAGAGGCGGGGTAGCCAGAGACGCAAATGCGGGCGTCACGAAAAAACTTAATGGGTTATATATATGTCCCTATATAGTCACTAAAGCAGAGCAATCGTTAGATCGTTATACAATTACAAGTATTAAGGGTATGAAAGGCAATAGAAAGTTTAGTGCAGTAGTTAGAGGTGAAACATTGCGACCACATATAACGACTATTTCTGATGACGATAGTTCAGGTACTGATAGAGATATAGATCGAGATGATTTAATTGATTTTCTTGAAAGTTATTTTTTAATTGTTTTTTTTTACTTGATTCCAAAGCAATATTCTATAAAGATATTGATTATATTAGGTATATTTTTTTATGACTGTCATTTGCTTATTTGGCAGTATATAATGTTTTAAAACTTACTTTTACGTTTTAAAACTTTGAAAAATAGCTACTTATTACATGGATTTAAGCATTTAATTACTTGGTTACTAAATAGAATATTTATTAATATATTTAAGAAAACTAAGATAATTTATAAGAATATTATTATGTACTTAAATTTGGAACAAAATAAAGTTTTCTTTTGTACTTCAATAAATAATTTGTAATAGGAATATATTACTTTACAAATATAACGTGTATATTAATTATGTGTAGTAATTAAAAAAGGCGACTGATAATATAATCACTACAGAACAAAACTAAATATAATATTATAACTGAATGACAGCTTTGTAATCAAGTCCCTAAAATAAAGGAAGGCTGTGTGATCAATTCCGTAATCGCTTATATCTAGAGGAAGGCTGTGATCAATTCCGTAATCGCTCATATCTAGAGGAAGGCTGTGTGATCAATTCCGTAATTCTATATTTCTAGAGGATGGCTGTGTGATCAATTCCGTAATCGCTTATATCTAGAGGAAGGCTGTGTGATCAATTCCATAATTCTATATTTCTGTAATTCTATGTCTAGAGGATGGCTGTGTGATCAATTCCGTAATTCTATATTTCTAGAGGATGGCTGAGTGATCAATTCCGTAATTCTATGTCTAGAGGATGGCTGTGTTATCAACTCCGCAATTCTATATATCTAGAGGATAGCTGTGTGATCAAATTCTTGAACTAAAATTTAGTAATAAGGGCAGCTGTGTGATCAAGTCCGTAAATAATTATTTATTACATGCATTCTACACAACTAAAAAAAAATGCACAACTTTATGATGAAATGAAATGAAATGATACTGCTTTTCTTTCTTTCTCTTTCAGACTTCAGGTGACCCCAATAAGGACCGTGGGACACGGCCTTTGCAGGATGTCCGAGTGTTACCAACTTCCGGAAATACTAAGCGGATGTGAGATGGACAATTATTGACCACACTTATAATTGCTCACCGATAGAACTGCTGGTTTAATTTGGCTTATTATTTAAAATATATTATGCTTCATTTAGTTCTAATAAATATGTCAAATATACATTCCTATAATTTAATTATGAATTATTGAAATTGTAATTTAGAGGATGTCAACTGATTACTTTTAGTATAAAAGGGCGCGCAGATCTGTTGTTGGTGCCATTATTGTAACAGTGTTTCTAAGTTTGGGCCTAGTTTATTTCCTACCAAGTGCCGACATTTCCTAACCTCTTTTGCCTGCACGAGGTTCTTCTCGCCGGGTTACATTTCCGAACCGGTGGTAATTCCAGGTAATCTTTTATTTTTATTTTTTGCGACTTTCGAAAACAAGACAGTCATATTGTTTCAATATCGTTTTATTTTTGACATCACATACGTAAATCGACGTAAATCTGTTTAATTTTAGCTCTCGGGACAAATAGATACAACTTTAGTATTTCATCACTTCAGTTATTCGATAATGATACAGAGATAAGCCAAGTACAAGTTATAATTGCGCATTTAATCTCATTACTCGAGACGGAATATTAATATTGTTTTCAGCGAGCAGGCTAACCAGGCTTGAAGAACAAATCCGGCCAAGGTTGTTTCGTAGGTTTCGGTTAAAAAGTCTAGTGATACACGCCAGACGCGTTAGATACAATAAAGTTATTATAAGTATGAAGATACTGTCCTATGAAGCCTCTTAAAATGGCTGTCCGACATTTTCCGGACGCGTTGCCAACCTATATGAGATAAAAGTTCTCCCGACCAGACAATATAATTAGGTCGAAAAGAAAAACTAATTAAGTTATTATCTTGTGTATTCTGTCAGTATCGCTTCGTTAATGACCCATATTATTTCTAATGGCTAGATGTTAAACGACATCAAACTAGGCATGTACTATCAGGGAATCTAATTCATAAACAGGTAAAGTGTTCTTATAATTTAATTTGTAACTTATTGACGGCATACAGTCACAAATATAATTGTCAATGACAGCGGACAAAATTCATCATCGGTTTCGGTTAAGCAAAATTGAGGTCACAAGTTTTTATAGCGAAAATCAAGAACTGAACGGATGGCGTTGAATTTTGGCACGCAATCATTTTTCAAAAGATTTCTACGTCGTAATAACTATTTTAGATTATATTTAGATTTTTCGAGATACACACCCGGAGTGCAATGGGGATGGGGATCCACGCGGACGGAGTCGCAAAAACTAGTAGATAATATCATAATGTATGAATGTTTAATACATTATTTACCCTGACGTTATATGTGAACACTTGCTGAAGCAGAAAGAATGAATGAATGAATGAATGAATGAATGAAATATTCTTTTTTCTTTATTGTGCACACAACATAAAAAAATATATAAAAGAAAAGAGGTAAGAAAAAATAACAATATATTCAGGCGGCCTTATTACTAGGTAGCAATCTCTTCCAGGCAACCTTGGGTACAGGAAATAATAGAAAAGAATTTGGCGTGCATGAGCAGTTAAAAAGAACACAATAAAATACAAAAACAATTAATACATGCGTTTAAACAATATATATATATATATATATATATATATATATATATATATATATATATTTTATAAATTACTTTTATTAAATAAGTACATACATAAATAAAAACATAGTATATATTACACAGATACACAAATAATTTAAGTTAAACTTTATAGTCTTAAGACAGAAAATAATAAACAATAATAAAAACAAAAAACAAAAAAAGAATTATTGATTAACCTGACTACAAATAGTCAAATAATGCATCTTAACCATAGTTTTAAAGCCATTTAACGTTTTAGCAAGTCTGATATGTTTTGGTAACGAATTCCACAGCTTTACACCAGTAACAGCAAACGAGGAGGCATAATATTTAGTTTTATGCATGGGTAATTCTAGTTGAAAATTGGATGCAGATCGTAATTCTTTAACAGTAGCTTGTCGCAATATAAAAATATCTTTTAAATATGAGGGTAAACAAGGGTCATGTATAATAGAGAAAACAAGAGAGAGAATACGAGCGTCCAGGCGAAAACGTATAGGCAACCACTTCAGTCTTGATCGAAAATCTGACACATGGTCAAATTTTTTTAAACCGAAGATAAACCTTATCGAGAGATCTAATATCTTTAATATGCTGAGACCATGATAATGTGTCGTCAAAATAAACACCCAAATTTTTTACACATTTACTAAAATAAATGTTTACATTATTTAAAAGAACGGGGGGCAAGCTGTTCCAGTCAATCCTCGACACTCGCCCAGGGCTTCCAATAGCAATCAAGTGTGTTTTAGCTGGGTTAATAAAGAGACCGTGACGCTTGCTCCAATTACAGATCATTTCCAAGTCTCTGTTAAGGGAGTCAATAGCATTACGTAGATTAATCAAGGAAGATTGAGTATAGACTTGGAAGTCATCAGCATACAAATGAAACAATGAAGTAGTAGATTTAGTAATGGAGTTTATAAAAATCGCAAAGAGAAGTGGGGACAAGACGCCACCTTGAGGGACGCCGGTAGTGATAGAGGTCCAGCACGAAAAACTATCAGCCACTTTAACTCTTTGACGACGACCCACAAGGTAACTGCGGATTAAGCCAATCAGTTGGGGAGACAGATTGATAGACCTTAGCAAACTCAGTAGTACATCATGATCGACAGTGTTAAATGCATTGCTAAAGTCTAACAAGGCTAGAATGGTAATTAGCTTATTGTCCATACCAAGACGAATGTCATCGGTAACCCTAATTAGTGCGGTAATGGTACTGTGTCCACGACGAAAGCCAGATTGAAAGGAGCTAAGAAGGTTATTGTCTATTACGTAGTTGGTAAGCTGATGACTGATCAGCCGTTCTAAAATTCTAGAGAGAAAAGATAAAACTGAGATAGGGCGGACGTCAGACACCAGCCTAGGCCGTGATGTTTTTGGTAATGGAATTACGTTGGCATCCTTCCATGCACTTGGGAAAACACAGGTATCAATACAATGATTATAGGTATGAACAAGTACAGGCGTAATGATGTCAAGAATCGGAATAATCATCTTGCGACTTATTCCATCATCACCTACGGCATTCGAGGAGATGGACATATGTCTTTTGACATCATCCCCCGTTACTTGGCTAAGAACGAAAGGCGAGGAATCGGGGATTGGTGACCTAGAAAGGTGAATAAGCTTTTTAGAATTTATATAATGGTCAAATGAGTTAGAAACGGAAGTAAAATGTTTATTTAACAAATCTTCATTTATTAAACAAGAATTATCATCCGAGATTTTGCCTACTCCAAGTGTCCTCAAAAACTTCCAGACTTTACATGGATCGCCATTTGGCACAGAAGAGTGGATGTAACGACGCTGGGCATCCCTACACATTTTATTGCAGCGATTCCTAATTCTTATATATTTCTCTCGGTGGACTTCGCAATTAGATTGCTTATATTTGGTTTTTGCTTGTTTTTGTTTAAATAATAATTTTAAATCATCAGTAAGCCAAGGAGCTGGCAGCTGTTTGATTTTAACTGGTCTAATTGGTGCATGAGTGTCAAAGAGTTGAGTTATAAAAGAATTAAAAATACTTAACTTAGTATCAACATGGTCAGCAGTAGAAACCAATGACCAGTCAATATTATTGGAACGTAGTTCCATATGGCGCGTTGCGAATTGTATGGAAGCTAGGCGGATTGACTAGGCACGACACTTTTTGCCACTTGAAATCACAATGTAATAACGACTATTAAAAATTGATACAAAAAACGACCTTATCACCTTGACAATAATGTAGAATTTTGCAATTACACATTGTGACTGTTATGACTGTTACATATTGTGACTAGCTAGCCGAGCGCTTGATGTTATTACTCAGTACGGAGCCGGACTTCGCAGCGGCAACACTGCGAGCAGCAAGCAACCCGCCCCCTCACCCCTGTCCCTACCTAAGGCGCTAGTTCCGCGTGCACTTTATATACTTAGTTCAACTATTTGTTGTGATGTCTGTTTGTAATTTCAAATTAACAGCTTTTATTTTCACTGAATGCGTGTAAAAGTATGATCGGTACTTACAATAAAATATAAATTGTTAACATTTTTCTGTCCGTCTTTCAGTCTGTGTTTTCCGCTGCATCACAACCTTCTTTTTGTACCTTAGGAGGGCGCAAGCTAAATGAAGTATAAAGCAATTTAATAACAGACTATGACATAATATTTTGATAAAAATTTTTTTACTCAGGATTAATTTCATAAAAATTCACCTGTAAACTCAGACAATCAAAAAAAAGTGAAGATAGAGCTTTGTCAAAAAAATGCTGAGGCCGGTTTTGTGCACGTATACTTAGCTACTTAAAAAACCTAACCAAGAGCATGTCAGGAGTTCAGGACATATTGTCTATGGAGAGTTCTGTAACTATCATCTCGTTACAACTAATAGGTTTTTTTCAAATTACTTCAAAAGTGATTTCTTTCAAAACAAGGGAGTATTTTAGCATGATCTATCAAAATTGCAAGTTTCTCGACTTTCTCGGCCGATTACTCGAAAATGGTATACATATTATACATTACTATAAAACAATACATACATAATACATAATACATAATACATATACATATAAATTATTATAAAAACCTTGGAGCTACTACGGAACACTAAAAACCACACACCGCGACAGCTCGCCTCACAAGTATTTTCGTTACAGGTGTGTGCGTGACGCTGTGTAATTACACGGCGAGACGTAGCTTAGACCGGCCTCACTGTGTGGTTCGTAGGACACTGTCTTCACTTTTTTATTTGTAAGCCTGTAAGCATAATTCACAATGTCTGATGTTAACAAAACTCACCTTAATCATTTGATGTACGACGGGAACATCTTCCCTCGTCATATCTCGAACTGTTGTGCTTCCCGCACTCATTATTATTCAATAATATTATAACACAATTGGTAACGAGTTACGAGTACCTATCTTCTCTATAGTATCTGATAACTGATTCTATCGACTATCAGTAAATGGTTAATCGCGAAAGTTTTTATCCCAATGTACAGAGAACACTCGGTGCGAATCTGTCTACCAATAGTAGAGCAGGAAGGAATCACGACCAATGTCAAATATAATTGACAGCAAACATTGCAATAACTTCACGTATCTTTTACTAGATGTCGCTTTTACTGTCAAATAATGTATTCAATATATTGAAATTACTGCTATGTAATTTAAATGGAAATAAATTAAAACAATAAATGCTACAAAATAACAATTGTTCGTCATTTCATTGTTCCCTATAGAGCGCCATCTGTGAGAATCATCGAGAACTGTGATGTAATTCAGCTTGCAACGCAAGGAACTCACAAGCGCGTCATTGTTTTCAAAGTTATCCAATAGATGGCGATACGTATACCGTATTACCGTATCCGGCGTATGTATTAGACAACTTCGAAAATGTACTGCAAATATAATGTAATTTTCTTGCATTTTTCGTAATATCACTAACATTTACTAAGCATACTATTTATAATTTTAAATTTAAACGAATTAAAACAGGGTCTGAAGTACCTCTGTAGTAGGTACCTACTTGTCATACTGTCAAGTGTCGAGTCACAAGTTAAATCGCTGGATTTGAGGGTAGCAGAGGAGGTAGTAGCAGTAGAGTGAGAAAAATTATACAACCATCCAATGATCCGTAATTTTATGTAGAAATTAATACAGACTGTTTACTGCTTATGCTTTTTTCTCTGTAGGTATTTGTTGGTTCCAGTTGGCCTGTGGCCTACTGGCCCCCAGGCCGCGGGGCGGGGGGCTAAGGCGGCGTGGGCGGCGCGGGCGGCGAGACTCGCGCGCCGTCCGTCGCCGCGCGCGCCCGCCATGTTCCGCGCCGCCCCGCACGACCACGACGCGCGCGACTGCGACCACGACATGACCACCAAGACCGAGTACCCCTACGGTGAGTCACATGTGTATCAAATAACACCCAAACCTGCGCGGGAGACGACACAAAAATAGCTTGACACTTAATTTTTTTCTCGAAAAATTAGCGTCAAGCTCTCGTCGTGTCGCTAACTCCATAATCACAGAAGGTTGCACACAAGTCGCGGGTGCAGGCGCAAGCGCAGGCGCAGGTGCGCGGGCGTCGCGCGACTGCGTTATCATCCGCCGATTAGATAAAGCGAAATCGCTCAACCTCCAGCCGCAGTAGACGAGCGCGGGCCGCGACGCGAGCGCGCTTCCGCAGCGCAGCGCAAAACCCGCAGCACTGCAGCAGCACCGCTGCGCCCGCCACTGTGTAGTGATGTGCTTCTACGACGCAGGTAACCGTCCCTAGCGCTCCCGCCCGAAAGCGGGGACTTGTAAACGTACGTACCTAGTGAACCCACAGGCCACAGCGACAGCAGACCCGCGCACATCCGCTGTATACACGCAATATAACAAACGGAAATCTGTCGTGACCCTGTCAGTCAGACCTCATTCAAAATACATACAACACAGTACAGTGTATATTCTTTCAGTCCAATATGAGAACCATTGAGTGAATATTCGCGTCACGTCGCGTCACGTCGCGTCACGTCGCGTCGGGCGCCACTCGCTTTGGCCGCGGAAAATTTTCTTCAACAATGAAATTTAGAGTGCCAATCGAAGCTTTAATGAACTACAAATAACACGAACTCCTCTGTGTCATAACTCATAACTGTCGCCAGCGGTATTTCCTGACCATTAACACCTTTAATCCTTCACAAAAAGACCGTATTCCTCTATGAAAGACTCCTCCGGCGTTGGAGACCCTCCAAGGGCGACGGCAAACGCTTTCTATTAGGCAATCCGTTTGCTCGTTTTCCCCCTATTTTTTAACCCCCGACGAAACCAGAGGGGTATTATAGTATGACGTGTCTGTCCGTGGCACCCTTATCTTTAAAATGGACAAACTGATTTTTATCTGGTTTTTATTGTTTGAAAGCTGACATGATCAACATTCATCAACTCGCTCACTGCTTGACAATTCAGGGGCTACTTTTAAATCTAATTTTTAATTTTATTATTAAAAAATTCAAACGACAACAAGCTGTTCTTAACAAAGTTCATCGTATCGAAATTGCGATCGTTATAGCTGGGCTTCGGCGCCGCTGTTGTGAGAACTAATAAAAACGTAGGCTAGAAGCAGTGCGTTGGAAAACATACCCGTCGGTATAGGTAGTGCGGCGGTAGGCACGGTGAGTAGGTCGCTGGGTACTTCCGCGCGGTTACAACGAACCCTTTATTACGTGCGTGCTGCGTAGTAATCCAACACACACAAAAGTTGGCACACACAGAACTTAAATATCAATCAGGGAAGATCCTAAGAGCCTAGGATAGGACCTTCAAGATTCGTCGATTTCCATTGACCTTATTAGGAAACGAGACTAAAAGATAGATACTTATTATATTATATATTAAACATTACGACGCAACATATTTCAGTGCTTAATTTTACAACTTTTGACTAGACAAAGACTTTTGACTTAAACTAGATTCGTTTTTAAGCATACTTCGTTATCGTAATGAATGTGAAAATAGCTATCTTAAATCGTAACGAATACTTACATTAGCTGTAGTTGCCACAAGTAACGTTGCGTCTACAACTTGTGTTTCGATGTTAAGGCCGCCTACATTACCTACAACTATATAGCTGTACAAAAGCAAATCGCTTTAAGGTCAATGTATTTTGGGATTCTATACAATAGAATCCCAGAAAACGTTCAAAATATTAAAAAAAGTAGTGAAAGAAACGTTTGTGTGCTAAAGCTTTTTATAGGGTCAATGATTTAATTGATGATTGAACACCTTGGGGATAGGGTGGGTACCTGCAAGTCTCCTTCTAAGTACTATAATTAACTTCTGTTATATTATGTAGCGTGTACACATACATTGTATAAATATATATTTTTTGAATGGAAAATTGAGTGCGAGTTTCTTACGCCGGTTCTTCTCGCCGGATTAGTTACCGAACCGGTGTCAGGCATCACGTTTCATTCACGTCAGGGACAATTCTGTGAGTATATTTTAATAACCTACATGAAAAGAAAAACTTTAGTGATTCGATTTTGATTTGATATATTATATTAGCACAGAGTTCTATTTTCAGCGCTGTTTTTTCCCGGCCGGAAAGACTCCGGATAGTGTAGTCTGAGACTGAATTCTCTCCCAAACTGCACTTCAGTTATTTAACTGAACAGGCCCTTAGTGAAATAATTTTAATTCCACAATCTACTGCTTACTGTCAGATAGCCTATTGGCATGTTTTGCGTCTGTCGCTCGATATAAAGTACTACATGTTGCCCGCGGCTCCGCCCGCGTAAATACAGTATCCCACGGGAACACTGTACTTTCTCGAGAGAAAAGTAGACTATGTTTTAAAAGAGCTTAAAGTACTACCATACCAAATTTCATCAAAATCCGCTTAGTAGTTTTTGCAGAAAAAGTAACAAACATCCATCCATCCATCCTTGCAAATTTTCTCATATTTTATAACAGTAGTAAGTAAAAGCGACAAAACTTCCCAATAAGCTATCTGACACTGATATGAAGATTTTGAAAAATTTAGGGCCCTCAATGAATAAAAAAATGACTTATCCCTTACTAGGGATCGTTTACCTTATCCCTTAATAGAGATTAAACGATAACTTTTATCCTAAACATAATACTGTTTCACGTTTCAATTCTAATTGTCGGAGCTCTACTTGAATCTAATGTCTCCATAGTCGGATAACACTTACTTTTGTATGTAGGAAGCATCGCCTACCTTATACTAGGAGCCCTATCCTCTTCACATTGTGACTGTGCCAGCACTGGGGACATAGACAGTGATGACGTACGGAATGCGTCTATGAGCAGTTCTCAGTCTCACACCGTTTGCGCTGGTGCCGCACTTGACACCAGCTCAGCTGACGGGCGAAGGCGTCCGATGTCAGGTGTCGTGTGACGCTCATTCACGACTATTACGCACCTCTCAAGTGCCCAAGTTCATTCATTGTATATCACGCGTTTTAAATTATTTGTTTGTGAATGAGCCCGAACAAGATGAATGTCTTCAGTTGTGTTTCAGAGATTTCTTCAGTATACTTAATAAAATTTCAATTTTTTTTGCAACTAGTATAAATATGCACATAGAGGTATGTGATCATAATGTCATCAATATCACATATTCTATTTATCTATCTGTCACTGCCAGTGTTGTTCTAAAACAATATCACTGTACTAAACGGAACAATGTCAGATTATAAAGCAATACCTATTTAACGATACCCAAAACCCGACACATGTAAATGTGAAAAAAAATGTATCCCCACTTCACATATGTATGGGGAGCCACCCCTAAAATATAACCACACAAAAGTACGGAATCTAGAAATATGCCGAATTTCATCTATTTATATTCATAATTACATAAGTTAGAAGGTGGACAGACAGACAAATAAACGAACGGACAGAGCGAAACTATAAGGGTTCCTTGTTACCACGAAAAATGTAAGTCGAAATAAAACTATATTCTCGTCAATAAAACTGTAATATGTAGAGATGGAGCTGCCGACCTGCGCGGGCGTCGGCGGGCGGCGGCGGGAGGAGGGGAGGTGGCGATAACAGCTCGCAGCTGACCCCGCGCCCCCCGCCCCGCGCCACAGCGGTCTGTATGTTGGTGACATACCGCTTAACGTTTGCAAAACATACACTTAAATTATATTGCCTAGTAAAGTGAATAGGTGCGTCATACTGCACACGATGCGGAGCGATGATGATAAATGTGTTGATTAATTATTATATGTATTATGAATATGAATATTAAATACAAAGTAGGTGCTTCAATTACGCGGCGCTACGACCAATCTGCTTTAGGCTCGAGAGAGATACAGTGTAACAATGAGTCTGACTCTACATTCTTAAATCTGATTTTTTTCTTTAATTCCGTAGTTTAAGTATTTATTTATGTTGATGTCGTTAATTAACTTGATCATCGAGTTAATTAACGACATCAACATAAATAAGCCCGCCCGCGACTTCGTGCTAAAGTTAATTTCGCAGAAACCATACATTTTTCCGCGATAAAAAGTAGCCTATGTCCTTCCCCGTGGTCTACTCTATATCTGCCAAAATTTCATCAAAGTTCAGTAGGTTCGGATCCTATTTAAAGCAAACATTCAAACAAATTTTTCCTCTTGATAATAATAGTATTAGAAGTAAAGATTTAAGTACAATTTCTACGGTAAACTTTGAAATTCAAAATATTTTAAGTATTTCAAACAACATTTTTTAGTTTTTATTAAGGTTGAAGCGGTCGTAGATTTTTTCTGACGATCCAGAACTTTACTATAGTTTAATTTTTCCACAAAAATGATAAATGTGAAATAACTAGTGTATGGGCATAAAACGTGCCTCGCGCACATAGAGCCGCGTATTCGATGGACACAGTTGAATGAATGTGAATTTCACAATAAGGTATACAGTTATACACGTGTACGAATGTACGTTTGTACTGAAGGTCAAATGTCTTAATATTGTATTTTTTCACAGAAGAATTGATCAATATTAAAATAAATAGAATTCACAGTTGTTATGTGCATAAATGAAAATCAGCGTCATGAACTTGCAGCTATTTGCAAGGTTATGCTGGGTGGGATATTTGGTATAAATTAGGTTGATTTTGTTTCTCCAGCTATGTTTTACGTTTAATTTTTACGAAGCCAAAAGGGTAATGATTCTGGCAGCCTATGAATATATGTTTGTATGTTTATTCCACTATAGCGTTATTAAATAAATAAAAACAAATACCGTTTATTTCAGGCTGCATAGGCCCATATTATAAATACCTTACAGACTAACATACACATTATATACTTAAAAACTACACTTTGTGACGTGTTGTCGGCGACGTGACGCGCGCTTCGTTCCGGAGTCTCCCCCGGAACCTCCGGTAGACCACACCCGTCGGCCAGAAATCCTCCACCTCGAAGGTCACCGTATATGCGTCGGTACTCTCACCACAAAGGAACTGAAGTTGACCTTGTGATGAGACTCCAGACACTCGACCCTTAAAGCGAGAGATGTCTTCCTATGGATGTGATGTCCACGAAGTCCTCGACCTTCATGGACCAGTGCAGAGCGGGAGACGTACAGCGAGAGGCGTCTAAGCTACTGATCCGACGTTAATGAATGAGGTATCAATAGATTCTGTAATCGTAATGACGGTCCGGGTAAAATTGGCTGTATAATTTTCGTAGTCGGGTTATAGTTTTTAATTATAAAATTATTTTAATTTATTAAATTTATTTACTAAGATTTTTTTTTCAACTTTTAAATAAAATATTATTAATCCTCTCGTTTTTTGGTTATTTTAATCTAATCTAATATTTCTGGAATATTTGAAGCCTTAAAGTAGGGTAAATAAACAATCTATAATAATAAAACGAAAATATTAAAAATCTTATAGTTTAAATAAACGACCTAATCTTGCATACAGGATAAAAGGTTAAGTCGATGTTGATTCTTTAAAAGGTCGTAGATCCCATCATTTTAAACATTATCGACACTACCATATTCCAAAATTAATATTTAACAACTTTTAAGATTTTTCTCTCTCTTCTCCGTGTTTTCAAAATAAATGCTTTTATTTTATTTGTTTTTATAGTTTTTTTTTTTATATAGCTTATGATCTGTTCTATTATTATTAATACCATTAATGCCGCTTAGTCGAAGATTGAAAAATAAAAAATCAATTTTGGTTATATTTTGTAGTTTTTTCTTTGAGGCACACTAAATAAGAATAATATATTACGGCAGCTACTCTGCAGATATGTAGAAAAAATTCTACGCTTAAACAGCTATCCAACGAGATAGTTTACTAGAACGAGAGGGTTTTATTAAATAAATTATTGGAAACTAACCCTTTAAAGGATCAATATCGACTAAATCTATAACACTGTATAACATGATCGGAATCTCGGAAACGGCTCAATCGGAATTGGATAAAATCGATATAGCTAGGTCTTGTACCTGGGAAACATTTTTTATCGCGTAATAACGCGATGAAAGAAAAAAATAGGTACCGCATACCGCATACCGCATACCGCATTAGGTATTAGGTTGGCGGCTTGGCTAGCGATGAACTTGTTGCTTTGTTGGTAAATCGGTGTCTTGGGCTCGAATCTCGGTTAGACAAATACTTTTCTTTTTGTTCAGTGATTATTAATTTATTTTAAATTCTTTTATCGTTCTGATAAAACTCCAAGCAAAGCTCGGTCTCCCAGGAACTTTAAATAAAAAGAAAATAACATAATGAGCTCGTAATTCGTGCTTCGTTCGTACGGGAAAAGTGTAGGGTAATGGCACATTCATGATAAAGTGTGTGTGGTGTAGGCAGTGGGCTGCAGCTTATCTAAATGCAATCGACCATAAAATGTCGAACAATAGTGACCTAATAGTCGTGCCAATACACAAGCTCTATGTAGAGCAAATTGTTGTAAGTCGTGCGCGGTGCGCGGTGCGCGGTGCTTCCTTCAGCAAACATACACTTTTGATTTTAGTAATAAGACGTTGGCCGTTTTACCCGCTGTTTAAAAAAGTGTCGACCACATACCAAAATAATATTAGATTGTACAATTTTCATTCACATTTCATTTGATGGAGATAATCAATATATTGTTAATCATATTTTATAGATATGCGGCCGCTTGTATGTGTGTATGTCGACGATCGCATCTCGCCTAATTTCGTCCTTGGTCGCCGTAGCAAATTGTTCCATACAAAATGCCAAGTGTCCTTAGTCTGTAGTCTGTACCTCAATATTGCTGAATATATAGATTAACCTCAATATTTTGCCCAGACCTATAGTCATCTACCCTATTGCGACTAATATTAAAACCACAACATGAGTAACAATGAGTAACAATTACTTGCCTGTAATTTTTTTATTACATAAATTAATAGTGCTCTGAAAAATAAGAATCCAACTTTTTGTGACATTGAAATGCACGTAATTACAAAACTACACATAAAATCTTAATTCTTTATACTTTTATCAAGTTGTAAATCTAAATATTTCTAAATGTTTTGAAAAATCAAATTTTTTACATCAATAAAAAAATACAATTATAGACGTATATAATATTACTAGTATTCTTAGAGTATTCTAATAGTTTAAAACCTAATTACTCGCGGCTTCGCCCGCGTGAAGTAAGGTTTTATTTATATTTTTGAGGCAAATATCCAATTACCCATAGAGCCTCAAGCACTGCATTTGCTGCAAGCACACAGGGCATTGTGCATCGCCCATCGGCCTCGGTCACGCCGCGTTACGACGCCGAACATGTTGGAATGTGGCCACAAACGAGCAATTTCATACGTATTTTCCAGCATTTTTCATCTGTATTTTACTACTAAGTATTTTATCGAAACTCTAACGCTGAACCTAAGGAATCGTTTATGAATGTTGGAGGTCTGACGCCACGTATAGTGTTTATGAATGTGACAGGTCCGACGCCACGTATATCTTTATACATATAAAAATGAATCCCTATTTCCCTTGGTCACGCCATCACGTGTGAACGGCTGGACCGATTGCACTTTTTTTTGTTGTGTTTGTTATTATCAGGAGAAGGTTCTTATGAATGAAAAAAATAAAAAAATTGCGCGGAAAATTAGAAAATTTAAGAATACTTAACAACCATATAATATTATTTCTAATTTTAACTTTAGCGCTTTGGACAATGTAAACTTTTTTAATGTTACATTATGACACTTGACACAGAATTGACAGAATGCGTGCTAAAATATGATAAACTGAATATCGTTTAAAATAAATGCGTCGATCGAAGTTATTTTATTGATAGAAAATACATGTAAAATAATCAATTTATTATTTCCCACAAAAAGGATGTAAGAAAACTGAATTTCTTAGTGTACATCACGGTTTGTTCAGAGCTATTACGCCTAATATTAAAAGTTTAATTTAATATGGAGTTATGGTAAGTTTGGATAGAATAACATGAACATTACAAACATAACAAGTGATATACTCGGTTATAAAGAAGAATACAATAGGTTTTTTTTTAAAGTTGAATTTTCGTTTTTGAAAATGCCAGCAATTAGACGTACAAGCTTAAGTCGCAGAACTCGCAATGCTGCGAGTCAAAGATATACAAGAGAAAGTCAAACTGACGAACAACGCGAAGCGTGGAATGAAGTTGAACGGAATCGGTGGAATCGAAATCAACAACATAGAAATGTTGCGTTTAACCCCTATCAAGCTGCATTCAATTATAACGTAGAAATCGAGTACAGTTCATAGCAAATCGTTGCTATTGGGCCAATGAACGTTGTTTGCCAATATTGCAAGGCTAAATGCCTTTAAGTTTAAAAATGAAGCTCCTGGATTGTGTTGCGCGAGCGGTCAAGTCAAATTGACGCCATTGATACCGCCCCCAGAACCATTACATTAATTGGTTTCCGGAAATGGGTCAGATTCTAAACATTTTTTGACTTATATTCAGCAATACAATAATTGTTTTCAAATGACGTCATTTGGTGCAACAAAAGTTATTCAAGAAAATTTTATGCCAACTTTCAAGATTCAGGGTCAAATATATCTAATATATATATATAATATAACGAATTGGTTGCATTATTCACGACCGCTTTGGACCGCATGCCGTCTGATAATCACAAAATTGTCAGCAAAGCTGATAAGACGCCTGCAGGACAACACGCGAGACGTTTTAATGCGCCAACAATTGACGAACTCGCTATTGTCGTCGTGGGTGAAAATTTAGAAAACCGAGATATTGTTTTACATCGGCGAAGCAATCAACTGCAGCGTGTGTCCGAAACACATCGATCATATGATGCGTTACAATATCCTATCTTATTTTGGCAAGGTGAAGATAGATATCATTTTTCAATGAAGATGATAAATCCAGTTACAGGTTACGAAACTAACAAAAAAGTTAGTTCTATGAATTATTATTCATACAGACTGATGGTTCGGGAAAATGAGGACAATCATATCTTAAAACGTCGGCGTCTCATCCACCAATATGCTGTGGATATGTACGTGAAAGTTGATACTGAGCGATTGACATTTATCAGGTTGAAACTGCAAGCAAAACTGCGTTCTGAAGAATACATTCATCTACGGGATGCTATCAATGCTGATGGAAATGCACAGAATGTAGGTAGAACAACTGAATAGTTGTTCTACCTACATTCTGTGCATTTCCATTGGGAGAATTCCCAGCATGTTTAAAGTCATCCATTTTATGCAAAGACGTTAAAACGCTCAAATTAAATATGAACATGCGAGTCGAATTGCAGAACGACCAATCTGGAGAAGTTTTCTCCAAACAATTGCTCGATATTGGTAATGGCAAAATACCTGTTACGAGTAACTCATCGTCTGGATACTTCATATTTTCTACCAATTTTTGACACTTTACTGAAACTAAGACCGAACTTATCAAGAAGGTTTTCCCAAACATTGCTATAAATTACACAGATCATGTATGGTTGAGCGAAAGAGTTATATTGGTTGCAAAAAACGTTCATATCAACGAAATGAATTTTCAGAAACAAAACAAAATAACTGGCGAATTAATGACACACAAATCGATTGATTCCGTTACTAACGAAGATGATGTTGTCCATCTGAGTTTTTAAATTCGCTGGGATTGCCTGGATTACTACCTCATAATCTGCAATAAAAATCGGATCAGTAGGTCTGACGCCACGTAAAGGTTTATGAATGTGACAGGTCTGATGCCATGTATAGTGTTTATGAATGTGACAGGTCTGACGCCACGTATAGTATTTATGAATGTGACAGGTCCGACGCCTCGTATAGTGTTTTTGAATGTGACAGGTCTGACGCCACGTATAGTATTTATGAATGTGACAGGTCCGACGCCTCGTATAGTGTTTTTGAATGTGACAGATTCGACGCCACGTATAGTGTTTATGAATATGATAGGTCTGACGCGACGTATAGTGTTTATGAATGTGATAAGTCTGACGCCACGTAAAGGTTTATGAATGTGACAGGTCTGACGCCACGTAAAGGTTTATGAATTGCACAGGTCTGATGCCACGTATAGTGTTTATGAATGTGACAGGTCTGACGCCACGTAAAGGTTTATGAATGTGACAGGTCTGACGCCACGTATAGTTTTATAACCACCTTGGTAAAATTTTTTATCCACAAGAGGACTTTGTAGAGCTTGCTAATCTTAGGGTTAGTTTCAATATTTTAATGAGTGTCGGATAGCTTATTCGGAAGTTTTTTCAAATAAGTGTATTAGATTGTGAAAAAAATATATTTAAAAAATATTCGGCGTTATTTATACAACAGCTGAAATGAGTACAAGTGGGCTTCGGCCTGAACGAGCCGACCGAGCATACCTCCTCACCCCACCTCGCTCGGTCGGAGGTCTCCCTTTTGGGCCTCCACTATCCCACAGTAATTATATAGCAAATTATCATGATTATTGACTAGATACTCTTTATCACGAGAATTCAATAGTCCACGCCACAGACGCTACACACCACGTCCATCTGGCCCCATGATAAGTTCTCAAAGAACTTGTTTTACGAGGACCACACAACTGGAAGTATATTTAATACTTTTAAATTATACATATATTATATTTACATTACTTTTAAATGCATTAAGTGATTTTATTTATTTGTATAGATATAATATATTATATTATACAAAACAAATAGTTGAACTAAGTATATATAGTGCGCGGAACTAGCGCCTTAGGTAGGGACAGGGGTGAGGGGGCGGGTTGCTTGCTGCTCGCAGTGTTGCCGCCGCGAAATCCGGCTCCGTACTGAATCCTCCGTATAGCCTGAGTTATGTTTCAATAAAGATGTGAATCTAACTGTGGTTGGATTATTATTATGAAGCAAATTGATGTTAAATACACCACATAAGGAGATAGAAACTTATATGTTTCGATGCGGATAGATCATGCTAAAAACTCTTTGCGAAAATTATTTTGAGCGAATTCGGACAATTGCTTAAAGAAAACCTATTGCGCGTTCATAGTTACGGAACCCTCCTTAGACATGTTCTGGCATTGTCTTGGTAAGGTTATTTAAGTTACTATTTACCTTTATACCTAATACCTATCCCTGACGAATTCTATTTTTCATTTAGTTATCAATAACACAATTTTAGGAGGTCGTAATGAAAAACTCATTTCTTTTAATAACTTCTTAAAAGGGGTTTATTCAATAAAAAATGTTATCTTTGTCGTAGCATTTATTTAAGGCATACAAAAGTAAAGTGTGTGTTTCTGTAGCATCCAGTGGAACTGTCAACACTGATAACGGGGGCAGAGGTCATCTGATAACGGGATAACGGGATCATAGGATCTGGCATCACGAACTTATACAACATTAAAAATATATTCTTCTGATAATTCTTTTACGGCCCGTTCAAGTAACCTATCTGTTATATAGTAGAGAAATAGTTAAAATTTCAGCCTAATTTAAAAGGGGAATTATTTAGAAAATAAGTTTTATTTCATACTTTTTTGTGCATTTTTACTTTGGAAGTCGGTTTAATTTTTTGTTAAAAAATAACAATATTTTTTCCCTGTTTAGTGATATTTGTTAAATAATTATTAACACATTTTAAGAACGTTTAAAATAAACGATCGAATGTATTATTGAATACGCGTCAAGCTTCCATTAGGTATTGTATACAAGATGATGATGATGTTTACTGTAAGTTACATAATGGCATATGCTTGCAGTTCTTTAAACAATGCCGAAATTTCCAAACGCGTATCTTTAAAGACTGTTAAGTGCTTTTGAATCCAGGGCATACCTTGGTGCAGAATTTTACTTTTTGGTAGCATATGATTGGGTTACTTCTGAAAAAGTAAAAATCACTACCTATATATAAATTTCTAGTAAATTTCGTTTTAAAAAAAGTTAAAATTCTAATAAATTTCGAGGACTTTCCTCGATTCCTCATGGATGCTTTGGTGACAACGAGATCAATTTCGGATTATACCCAATACATCAAAAAAATAATTTTGAAAATTAGTCTATAAACGACAGAGTAATGTTCAAAGATATCCGTGTCGGTGTAAAATATTATGAGAATTACCTATTATATCATCATTATGTTATGATTTATGGTGTGATGATGGTGGTGATGATGATGATTATTTTAGTTGACATAGTGGCTTAACATACAAAATATAATATAATATTTAAACATCAGGACGCAGGAGTTATTAAAAAGGAACGATCTGATTAATCATGAACACCAAAATAAAATATGTTTTATATTACATTAGATGATTACTGCATCATTATGATTGGTCATGAGGATTTTGTTAAAACAAGCTATTATTTTGAAATAATTAAGAAAATACGCGAAACGTTAATACCTCTAAACCGTACTAACATTATTATTTGTGCGCCGACGTTCAGACGCTTCGATTACGGAACAATGTTCAATTGGAGAATCGAAAACTTTTGTAATTTGCTCTATCTTGATGTCGATACACATAAGCATGCAGTATTGTTTGATACAAATCATGACTTGTCTTACGATAGCACAATGTTTACTTAATTTAATGGAGTTTTCAACTATTATGGAATGAAAACTATTGTTAAAAATGTACAATATTACATTGATTACTATCGCTACACTGACTACTCAATTTACGACAGTAATAACGAAAGTGACCAGTTATTTCAATAAACGTTGTATAACTTTACTACATCAAAACATAGCAGGGCTCTTAAACAAATCAATATAATTTAACAATCTGCCTAGAAGGACTATATGATAACAATATTTCTGTATATATTATTTGTATTACCGAACGTTTTATTAAGACCGGTTTGGAAGGTTCACTCCACTTAATAAACTATAACTTAGCCACTTTTTTTATAGAGACGACGAAAAACGAGGTGGCTCGTGTATTCTGGTAAGGAAAGGACTCTTTTGTACAGACCTGTTAGAAGTATGTAATCTTTCTAAATGAGGCATTTTTGAATGCTGCGGCGTTCAATCGGTGGACTTTAAAACTATTATTGTATGTGTATAGAGTGCCCAAAGCAAATAAAATCAACGAATTTTTTGACAAATTTGAAATGCTATTGAAATTATTAAGTAACAAAACTGATAAATACAACGTCATTATAGCTGGTGATTTTAACATTAACATTTTAATAAAAATAACTAATTATTTTTATCCAAAATGTTAATATTAATTGTTGATTAATTTTAATGTTTTACAAAATGTTAATTTTAATGTTAAAATCACCAACGTTGATCTAGAATGCCTTCTTTTAAATTATAATTTTAAATTTTAACTAAATAGTCCGACTAGATTGCAAAGTAAAACTTGTATAGACAACTTTATACATAATATTAATGCAAGTTGTAAGTCTAAAATAATTGAATTGTCATTATCAGATCATACTGCACAGACTATGCCAGGCCAGTAAAACAAAGCCCACTACAAAATTGGCGAATTAAGCAGCGTAATTTTAGTAAAGAAAATATTAACTATTTTAAAAAATTTGTGTCCAGTCTGTCTATAAGATTAACGATTCTGATTTGGCTTATAACACATTTTTTGACGCTTTCGAACTTTTTTACGATTTGTGTTTGCCGTTGAAGTTTGTAATTATAAGGACTATAAGCAAAGCAAAATGGGTATCTAAAGGCATTAAGATATGTACTAAAAACAAAATCAAAACTACTCTGGAAATACAGACTAAATCCTAACACCCTAAAAAAATTAAAATATCTTCGGTATAGCACAACACTAAAAAAAATAATCAGACCCAAAGTTCTCAAAATAATTACAAAATAAAAGCATCAAAAAACATTAGTAAAACTACGTGGAAAATAATTAATAGTCATAAAAATAAACATACTAATTATATAACAAAAATAATTCATGAATCAAAAAGTATAGTTAACCCGAAAAATATAGCCAATACATTCAATAATTGCTTTGTCGATAAAATAAAACGGCAAACGCATTTGTGCAAATATTAAAGGATGCAGTAAATCCATGTTTATGGCATCTTGTAGGATCTGACGAAAGAAATCATCACACAATTACCAAATAAAAATAGCGTAGGTTACGATGGCATTTCAACAAAAATAATTAAATCCGTAAAAACTGTTATTACCAAACCCCTAAGTCACATCTTAAACCTAAGTATCTCTACAGGAATTTTTTCAGACAGATTATAGACAGCGATAATAAAACCTTTATTTAAAAAAGAAAACTGTGAGCATGTGGAATGTTACTCGTACCGGCCAATTGCGATTTTACCAGTATTCTCTAAAATTATGGAAAAATACATTTATAAAAAATATATAATTACATTGAATACAACAATTTATTTGCTGAAGAACAAAAAGGGTTCAGAAAAAATTTAACAATAAATAGAGCTATTTACGACTTTTTAAACGTTATAATAAGTAAAGTTGTTAAAAAAAAATACCTGTCTGTATCTTTTGTCACATGACCGAAGCGTTCGATTATGTGGATCATGAGATACCCTTACAAAAATTGAATTCGAGGTAATGTGCTAAAATTATTTGAATCTTATTTAAAAAACCGATTCCAATATATAGAAATTAAACGTATAAACAAAAATACAAATATTGAAGAAAATATATTTTCCGAAAAACGATTTGTGAAGTATGTCGGGTCCTTTATTGTTCATCATTTACATTAATGATCTGCCAAGAGCTATTAAGAAACGTATATCTCTTTTTGCGGACGATAGTACTGAATCTATACTATCATATAACGTAATGAAATAAAAGAATATGAAAATGACATAAATATGATATTGAAGTTAATAATAGATGAATGAGGAACAATAATTTAAAAATAAATTCGAATAAAACTAACATATTACAATTTTGGCAAAAACTATCGCCAATGACATTATAAATTAGTTATAATAATATTGACATTAAAGAAATGACGGATATACATTTTTTAGGATTAATTATTGACAGTAAAACAACTGGAAAGCACATATAGACCAATTATGCAAGAAAATTACCATAACTATTCACTCTCTAGGCTATCATCAATAACAAACATGCATTAATTATGGCGTATCATCAGTCAAATTTACGGTACGAAATTATAATAATATACTGGAGCAACACCACGAAAACGGCACACATTGCGACGCAGTATTTAAAGCCCAAAAACGGTGCATCAGAGCTATGTTTAAATTAAAAACGAAAGAAAGCTGTTTACCCTGGTTCCAAAACTATAAAATTCTCACAACTCCATCGTTATATATATACGAGACCGCAGTTTTCGTAAAAAATAATGCTGAACTTTTTGAGACCTTCGGTTCTATACCACGCAATCGAAGGGATAACTGTAGACTAATAAAAAGAAGCATAAAAGTAAATACCGAATTAATGCACAAAAGTATTTTCTGCATGGCAATTCAAAAATTTAATAGAATACCTAAAGAAATTACATTTTTACAATTAGGATCGTTTAAGAGGTTCCTCAAAGACTATTTAGCAGAAAAATGTTACTACTCAGTTAAAGACTTTCCAAATAATTCGAAGTTTTAGATATTATTGGGTAGGTTAAATTTAAGATTTTAATGGATTTATTTTTAAAGATGAAAAGGTGTATTTATTATAATTATTTTTTGTAATTTTTTACATTTTATATATTTTTGTTTAAGAACTGTTAAATTATGAGGTTAATTGTATTTAATTGTACTGTGATAAATTAATTATCTTACTTTAATTATACTAGGCATTGACATATTTTAATTGTAATCTAGTCATTGTCCGATATTTTTTTAATTTTTCTTTTATGAAATTTTATTGTGTTATTTGACTAGATATTCACACACGTAGGATAGGTAGGTAGGTAGGTAGGATGTGCATGTACTCTCATCAGTAACTGTAAACCACCATTGTAAAACCAAAATTCACGTGAATAAATGATTTGATTTAATTTATGCTTGCAGTTCTTTAAGCAACGCCGAAATCCCCAAACATGTATCATTAAGGAGTCAGGAGTTCAGTACTTTTGAATCCAGGGTACACCTTGGTGCAAAATCTTACTTTTTGGTAGCATATGCTTGGGTTACTTCAGAAAAAGTCAAAATCACTATGTGTGCCCATATAAATTTTGAGGAGTTCCCTCGATTCCTCATGGATCCCAACAACAGGTGAAAACTTTCTCCACTTTTGTGAAAACGGGACCAACTTCGACCCTTTACATTAAAAAACAAATTTTAGAAATCGGTTAACGGACGGGAGAGTTATCGTGAAACATAAAAAAATTCATACAGCCGAACGTATAACCACCACCACCTTCTCTTTTCGGAAGTCGGTTGATAAGATCAATTTAAGACCGTGGTTCTTAATAATTTTGATTTTCGAATATTTTTTATTTTTTGATTTAATTTTTTTATGAACTAACATTTTCAAGGTAAACATCAGGTATGAAGTTTCATGTAGAGTTCGAGTTATTCATTTTTTGGTTAAAAATCATAGAATTGTTTTTCTGACCATAATCAAATAATATAATATAAAAAATTTAAAATATCATTTTATTTGGACTATTTCAAGTCATTTGTTTTAACGATTTGTTATTTTTAAATAATGGAGTGAATTTAAAACATTAAGTTTTAATCAGTTTAGTTATGTAATAGACGCGGTTAAGAGTGAAATATTATGCGAAAAGCATAATATTTACAGAGAAATTAAGCATTTAGTTTAGTACTTATCTAGCTTATTTAACTTTGTCTTGTCAGTATTTTTAATTGTAAGTACTATCTTCTCGCCTAGTTTAGTTTATTTATTATTGCCTGAGGTAGGGTTGCCATAACTTTGCAACGCGCTTGACAGCCCGGACAAGATGCGTGAAAACCCCGGATTTTGGAGGTCAAACCCCGGACATATGAAAAGTTTTTTATGACTTAAAAACTTGATTGAGTATCTTTCAATATTATATTGAAAAGAAAAACTTTTTTATTATAGAAATTCTTTAAAATAGACAGCGTTGAATAGAAGTAGGTGCTAATTAATGTTATTATGCGATGCGAGCGGAGCGAGCGGAGAGAGATGTTTTTATATTTACCTAAATGTCCATTTGAAAGACTGTGCACATAAGAAAAAAAATAGTTGAGTATAATATTGACAGAGAGCGAGCGGTGCTACTGAGACCAATTTTCCCTTATTTATAACATTTAATTGCCATAACAAGAAAAACATAAAATCTGAATGGCAGAGCATATTTTTAAGATCTGTACAAAAGTAAAAAATGTACATAAATAAAAATTTATTTATAAACTAACGATATACATCCAAAGTTACACAATTATTACTTGATAAGCCTGTTTATTATTTCTAAATGAATCGAATGGCAACCCTATTTTGAGGCCACCCTGTGCTCTGTGGTGAAAATTCACCCATATTAATTCATATAATTTTTAAGTTTGATCTTTATAAGGGTTCTTTTGCCTATAAGATAAAAAAAGGGAAATATTATGACAGATTGACAAACGTGAATGTGTAAAAAATGTGTATCTATCAAACGCACGGTAGTGTGTGTTAATAATCTGAGGCAGTGTGTGTGTTGTGATTTTTATTATTTTATGTATTTCCGAGCATTATTTAAAAAATATTAGCTTTCTGCACACCTTCCACCTCATAAACTTTAATTTACCGGCCAAATTTCATACCCCTCCGGTTTCACAATTCTCGTGAAACTGTACTGAAAGTTTTTGTGATACGTACTAATAATGGCAAAAGTTTATTGAAGTACTTTGTCTCGTGGGTCCTTCGTTCTTTTCTAGACTTTGTACAGTGTTTTAGGATACAGTCTTTAGCTTGACTTGATTTGACTGGAGTTTGAGGTTCTCACGCTTAGCTACTGCGGTTGAATAGTTTGTGTAGGCCGTATATAACCACTACCGCAGAATGAGTGTTTTTAAATTTGTGACATCCGACAGCTTTTTACACGACAAGGATTGTCGGGCCACCAAGCACCGCCTGGTGACAGAAAAAGAATCGAAAATTCTTATTGACCGTTTTTAATACCACTTACGCCACCAGTTGACGCTTTGTGTGCGTTGGGTCTGCCCCCTAGCGACAGAAAAAATATCAAACACCCTCATTACCCCACTTCTAGATAGCGATTACCAAACAAAGTTGCTACATTACTCAGCTGCACGGGTACATCACTATGACATCCGCCTCGTTATTGCTGCGCGTGCGCCGGTACGGTCGCCGACAAGCGCGACCTATTCTACAGGCAACCTTATTACTATGGCAATAGGATTCAAATGTGGTTCCCGCGTTTGTTGTCGACTGTACAAGTGGACATTATGGCGCCCGCGGTGGAGCGGCGTGGGGGAGGGGAAATACTGATAAGCGTGCCCTCCGGCCCCGCTTCAAAATATAATAATAATATCATAATATTTATGTAAAATACCCCGTCTCCCTCACTCCACTGTTCGTCGTTGCCTAGCAACCGAATCATGGCCGACGCTGAGAAGGTCGATTCTGCTAATTAAATCCGGTAATAATACACTTACGATCCAATCCCGATGTTGAACTGCCAAATGGTATTCCCATAAACGTCAAATCAACGTCTAACCAGTTTTCATTAGTCGAAACTCCAAAAATCAGTTTATATTATCCAGACGATTCATTTGTAATTGAATAAAACTATTATAAAAATGAAATTAATTACGAGAATTGGGGTTCCAATATATTTCCACGTAAAGCTCAAACTTACTTATTATCGACATCCCAGAAATATTATACAACCTTCACAAGTCTTTATTCGCTCAGATCCATTCCTACTACTATTACAAATGTGAAAGTTTGTGAGGATGGATGAATGTGTGGATGGATGGATGTTTGTTACTCTTTCACGCAAAACCTTTTGAACAGATTTCGATGAAATTTGGTGTGTTAGTAGTTTAGGCTCTGGATTAAAACATATGCTCCTTTTTTCCCTAAAAATTACAGCATTCCCGTGTGGGGTTCCCGTTCACTTTGTGGGGCAAAAGCTAGTATATTATAAGCGTAAACAAAATATATGGTGCGCTAATAATGCTACTAACTTAAATGTCATTTACCGTGCAATTAATAAATACTATGACATAATAATTTGCTCGAATTGTATATTTTTGTTTACGTTTAAATTAAATTGGATCTGAACAGAGTATATTATCTATGGTCGCTGCACACCACGTCGGTCTGGTAAGTAGTCACCCGTGGTAAGTTCTCGAAGAACTTGTAATACGGGTACCAGACAACGGAAATGTATTTAATACAAAAGATTATATTATATACATATTTAAGATTTTTATTATATTATACACATATTTTATACACATCCATGACCCAGGAACACGGAAAACTTTTTGTTCCTTTGGCGGCATTCGAACCCGCGACCCTCGGCTTGAGCACAAACACGCTCAACCACTGAGCCACAGAGGTCGTCATATAGGTTACTAGGAGTGTAGGTTACTACTGGCGTCGATATGGCACGATACCACCTATCATAGTGTACATTGCGTTAGATAATTGGTTTATCTGCGGGTGAGGTGATATCGCGGGGAAGCTCTGAGTAATGCCGATATGGCTGCAGACGCCGCTGATTACAGAACAGCTGACTGATACCACAGCTTACGTCTAGGCTACGCAGCCGGTGCCTTTTGTTGATGATGATGATGTGTCGTTCATTCATCATCGGCAACTAAAATATTCACTCTCTCCTCTGACCTCTGTGAGGCGTACAGTATAATAATATGTATATCTGTATAACGTATTGCTTAGGGAGCTGGCGGAAATTCAGGTATAATATGATTTCATTTCCGTTGAACTGGAGAAAAATAGTGGCGATTTCAAGTAGCTGTTACCTTTTAAAATTATGTTCGAAATTTTAGAAAAATAACAGTAATACATTATAGTATCGCTTCTGCTATCTGCTGTTCAATACTCCATAATACATAAAAATAATGACTAATTAAAAAGACGATTGAGTGATAAATTATATTACTAATTATATTTTTTTACACTTATTTTTGTATTTTAAGGGTGGCTGGAGAGATGGAGAGCTTCACATGTATCTAATTCTCATTTTTTATCAAAGTCAACTATTTTCGAGTAATCGTTCTCCCTTTATTTTTATGTTGGTCCCTGGCATTTTTGAAATATGAGAGATAAAAATTTGTAAGTTTAAATGCTGCTAGATCAAACGTTTTATAGGAAAAAAAAAGAAATTGCGCGTTAATAGCTACCCTATATAGACGTCCTGTCAGGACATGTCTATATAAAATAACCTAATCAGGAGCGTGTCAGGACAGTCCTGACACGCTCCTGATTACGTTATTTTCAATTTGTTTATGTTTTTCTTAGCGTTACAAGAGACGGCTTGTTTTATATGTACTCATGTTTACATACTAAATTGTTTGTCGTAACTAGTTCATCGAATTAGTGTAATAACCAATTGTAATTTGTCTAATTAGCTTGCCCTACACTGCCCTAGGCTGGAGGCTCCCAAATTTTAAAATTTTCCCAAATAATTATTTTTAGCATTAAAATATTATATTTGTTTCACAGGATAGGAATCCACAAGGGGTAGGTTTCGAGTGAGTAACAGCGTAAATATTCGCAGGTGCCCTCCGCACTTGTACCATTAGTCACCGATAAAATCCTTCCCTTTTGTTTCACTAAAAACGAAAGTTGCCTGCAATTTTTAAAAAACACTAGAATCCTATTGTATATTACTCGTGTTTAGAGCTAGCGGGGAACAATAGGGTGCGGACTGTTTACGACCTACAGGTAGCCTAGACCTCACACGTCACCAAGTATTCTATTCTCTGTCTTCTAAATAAAGAACTAACTAGTCAAACAAAAACTTTTGCAAAAGCTCGCTATATCTGTATATACAAAAGAAAGTCGTGTTAGTTACAGTATTTATAACTCAGGAACGGCTGAATAGATTTTGCTGAAAATTTGTGGGGAGGTCGCTTAGAACCAGGACACGTACATTGGATACTTTTTATCCCATTCCCGAGGGACGTAAAAATGGATTGCAATTCCAATGTCTCGCAAAAATTTGAGAACGGACACGGGCACAGATTTGGCTAATTTTGCTCTTGAAATAATTGCGGAAGTTCAGGGAAGGTTTAAACGGTGAGAAATATTGGAAAAGGTGTAGGTTGTAGGAGTAGGTGCAGGTGTAGGACTAAGACGTAGGTGGCATTGTAGGTGTAGTTGTTTATTCATTCCAGTTCATATTTAAGACAGAACAGCTGTGTCGGGACAGCTAGTCTATACCTAGTCTTGCCATAAATACTGAAAGAAAGATTTTTTTTTTTATTGCAAATATATTTATTACTTTTCCAGTGTGTTTGTTTAATACATAAATATAAAACGATTTAAAATATAAAAAGCTTATTCGAAGTGGTCTCCATTGGCTGCAATACAGTCCTTTAAACTAGAAGAGTTAGTGTGCGTGGAACTAACGGAACCCTACTTTTCTTAAACTGAACCTTAAGATAAAAAGTAGCCCAAGCTCCTCCTTATAATATCAGCTCTCTGCCAGTGAAAGTCCCGTTAAAAATCGGCCCAGCCGTTTCAGAGACAGACAGACTGCCGGACAGATTATCAAAGATTTTAAAAATATTTTTTTGGCGTAAGTACCTTAAATACTACCTATAATATGCATTAAGTTCAAAGCTGTTAATATGGTTTTACAAACAGACACTTAAATGTGATTTATTGGTATCTAAAGAACAATCCCGTAGTGTAGAGTAAAGGAGGGAAATGGAAAGTGGTGACGTCACAACTCACAGCCGATAACAGCTCGACCGCCGCCTGCACCGCGGCACCGCGGCACCGCAGTCCACAGCGGTCCTATAGGACGAAGGGCTGTAGCCGAAGAGTGTGTAATGTACACATTACACACTCGCATTTCACTTTACTCCGGGTGAATAAGGTGGTCGCCAGCTCGAACTGGTTGTACTTACTACTTGATCCAACAATATTTCTGAGTGGACCGAAAAACGCTGCGTAATCCTTACTATTGTTTATAATTATAGTATTATAAATGTAAAAGTTTGTGAGAACGTGCGTATGCTTGTCTAGTCTTTCACGCAATAACTACCACACGGATTTCCAGTGAGGATTGTCGGTCTAGTTATATAATAAGTCAGGAAAACATCATGCGTGTACATTTCTATGAATATTTAATGTGTATCTATTTCAACTCTAGTGACTTTATAGTTACAAACAAGTTAATCCCAATACTTAATTTTTTCCAATAACAAGTTAGAAAAACGGAACGTTTTGCCTGCGAAACGGTCGTAAATATTGGGGAGTCGAAATGTTTTCAAACAAAAAGTTTATCTTGTCACAACATCGGACATGACTGTTGTCATTATCTAATCAGTATTCAGTAAGTAATAGTTATGAGACTATTAGAGTCGTATAGTTATTAGTTAGTGAGGCTGGGACCAGGATTAGGTGCGTTTGTTTACTGTAATTTCTTGTATTTACATTTTCAATCCACAGTATGTTACATTATTGTTAATTAGTATTTCGATGCTGTTGTTGTTTTATGTTGTTTTGTCGATAGCATTTCTCTTTTGCATCCAAGGCATTAGAAATTAGAGTAAGGTATAGAAAATATAGTTTTTCTCTGTCCGTCCATCTGTCCTCCCGTGCTAACTACCGTAATTATGAATATAATAAATAATTGTATACTTAAAGATTGCATATAACCTTTTTTTTGGTATCCTAAAATAATTGTAATTTTGTATGTTGAGGGTCGTGTAGAGCAGCGTCAAATAGGTGAGGTGAGTTTTTTTATAAAGGTGAGGTTCACCTTTTATGTTTGTTTCACCGTAGCGCCTAAACTATTCTTCCTGCGAGTAATCGACGTCCAAAAGGGTTCACAAGTTGCCCCCGTCTGTTTCTTTACGAAAGTAATTAACTATTAACCGATCCAGTTTGATTTTCAATTAACAAACGTAAAACATTTCACAGTTGATAGGTTTATAATTACAAACGACATTATGCGGTGGTGTGATGGCCATTGTGGTAACGTTAGTTAGAGCAACGGACTTAAGAGTTGAGACTATTCTCTGTTCAGATTTAATTTAATCTAAACTTAAACACAACTAATGTATGACGTAATAACCAAAAGTATTTAAAGAGATAGGTGTTGTGACCGTCGCTTCTCGCTTCTAAATACATTTTGGACAATGTGTTGTATGTGAAAGAACCTAAATAATTCAAACAACTAAAAGCGACAATCATTGTAGGAATACTAGAAATAAGAACAAGTTAGAAATACCGGTGATCAGACTTAGCAAAGTAAGTAAATCTTTTAAAGGTATACAATAGAATTCCAGAAAACGTTCAAAATCTTACCATTAATAAATTTAAAAAAGTTGTTAAAGAACGTTTGTATGCTAAAGCTTATTAAAAGGTCAATGATTTCATTAACGATTCTACACCTTGGGAATAAGATGGCCCCCTGCAAGGCTGCTTCTATTTACCTGCTTAACTATATAGACTTTTGTTATATATATTAAGTTACTACATTGTAAAAACATATTTTTTTAAAAGAACAATTTTACCATCTTTTTGCTAAAAGGTGGCCCCGTGCGAGTTTCTTACACCGATTCTTCTCGCCGGGCGAGTTTCCGAACCGGTGGCAGGCATCATGTGGGACAATTATTTATTAGTTACTTGGTAATCTACATGGAAATAAAAGTTTTGAGTTTACCAATAGAACACATAATGCTACCAATTGAAATGTCACCTTTTTAACAATTGCAATAAACACCAGTGACACAATAACTTAGTCGAATTTAATTGTTTTGTTTTTTTTTGGACTTGAACAGAGTATAATAGGAATTGGGGTCAGAAGTTATCAAACTTGGAAACAGCATTTTTTGTTGCTCCAATGCGGGAATCGAGCCCACGACCTCCGCCGAGTCGAGAGCCAAGCTCTAACCACCAGACCACGGAGGCTGTTATCACTTATAATACAATCAAAGTCAAATGAAACTCTACGTGAAATACGAGAATTGAAGTCCTGAACCCCAAGTCTCGTATTAAACTTAAACTTTCATTCAAGTTATAAATGAATCGTCTTGATATCATAAACTGATTTTGTGGAGTTTGGAGAAATCAAAACGCGTTAGACGCTGGTTTAAACGTTTACGAGAATACCGGTTTGGTAGTTTTAGCGTATCGGGACTATCAAGTAATGTAATGTAATTGTATTTAGCAGAATTGACCCTCTGGGCTACCTTCCGCAACGCCATCCACAGCATAGTCATTTGGCAGATATTCGTTTTCAAAATGATAATTAGTCATATCATGTGACGAAGTTACTCCTCCTAATACTTAAATTCTCGCGTTTACTTACTTATTATTTTAGGAAATATAAATTAAACTTGGCTTGACACTCCACCGCGTGCGACGTGTCTGGAATCTGGATCAGAGAATAGTTAGTTATTGTTTTGTATAAATATTGTTCTTTAAAGTATAAAGTGTTCTTTAAATAATGGTGTACCATATCACCTACTCCAGTAGTCGAAGCCGATAGACATTTTACGACGATGAGTCTATTACTTTGCGCCCCGACCCCGGCCGCCATTAGCGAGATAACTCACTAACTTACTGCTCACTACTGACATAACTCACTAACTCACAAGCCCCTACTGACTGTGGCTATAGTCACACTTACTGCGGTATGCTAATAGCTAATGTTGGTTTAATGTAGCTTAAAACACCATCCAATTATTATCCTACAGATTACCTTTGTTGCTTATATTCTGTAGTTGATATTGTCCACGTGATTGGGCGCGCAAAGTTATATCCTACGGGAACGTACATTTTGCTTCGATAGAAAGCAATCCTATATGTCAATCCAGAGCCTAAACTACTACCATACCAAATTTCATAGTAATCCGCTCCGTAGTTATTGTGTGAAAGAATACAAAATATCCATACACAGAAACATTCGCGTTTATAATACACAACGGCCGCGTAAATACACTATCCCACAGGAACACTGTAGTTTTTTTTGTTTAAAAGTAGCCTAGAGCAATATACATTAGTGTACAGTGTAAACTAATATCATAGCAAATTCCATGAAAATCCCTTCAGTAGTTTATGCGTGAAAGAGTCACAAACATCCTTCCATCCATACATCCATCCATTCTCACAAACTTTCATATAATAGTAGTTACTTTTTTTCTTATACTAGTAGGACTAGATTTTATTTTTTATTTATTAATATAAATCTGTACTTATACATTCTGACATTTACTGCCTCTAACCCTTAACAGAGTTGTGCAGACAATATTGTATTTATGTTGCCTGCGTCGTGATATAATATTATATTTTTCACCTTGCGGGCACCAGCTAGTACTAAATAAAATTACAGTACACACTTTACGGCGTGTTAAGGCCATTGACCTCACACCCCTTATTGTATTGATGTTATTTAGACAAAGCCTTTGCTTCCCTTTTAAATCATCTGTGTGATTAATGACATCAACGCCTGCAATGTAATTTCATTCATACTGAATGAAATATAATTATATTTTTTTCGTTTTCGACTACTCTTGTGTTAAACATTTTTACATATAAGGCATATGGAGCATAAGATGCCCACAATATCCGTATTACTGATTCTACATGACTTTATATAGCTCACAGGCTGGTGGTAGCTTTTACATGTGTACACCGACAGTACTCAGCAGGTCCTCCTACATAAGTTTACATTATTACTGCCATATTATAATACTCTTGCCGCTTGCGATCTTACCTTAGTACTCGCAGTGGTGACTAGTGGTAATGTTTTTATTTGTAAATATAAAAATATTAACACATCTGATCAGCTATTCAATGTTGCTGTGTTTCTCTGATACGTTGGAAAAGTCACTTGACAGACAAAAACAGCAACATTGAATAGCTTATCAGTTGTGTAAATATTTTTTCCCTTTTCTCAAATCATCTTAATTATTATACGGAAAAGCCCCACGGAGTGAGTAAACAAACTGTTAATTACTAAATATTATTCATAGGGTTAACTATTTACAGTTGAAACAATAAACAAAGTCATACACAAACGTTGCAAAAAATGTATTTGTTGTTGCATGGGATAAATGTGCTATTGTTCTCAAAATTAGGTACAGTGACCACAACAACTGAATTCCACTGTCTGCTTGTTTATGACTAATTATGAATTGTAGTCTCGTGGACCCTAGATGATCATTGGTCTCTTACTGCTCATAAATAAAAATCCAATCATCAGCCATCTATCTTTAGGCGACATTTTATTTTTACACACCTAGCTAGTTGGTTTGCCAGCCAGTAACAAAATCAGCGAACGCGTAAATTATGTGGTATTATGGTTTCTGGTGATCGTAACACCATCAACAGCTAGTTGGTAACTGTAAGTTTTTTGTGGGTCATAAATTGCAGTCGCGTGGCCGTTTTGACCCCATAAACCTGTCTCTGTGTTAACCCGCAGGCGCTTCCAAGTAGCGCGCGCGCAAAAACCGCCATGGGACAGGCGTCACGCGGTGCGCCATTGTCATGTACAGCCGGGATCTGCCACAGTAATGTAAACAAACAATTGGCACATGTTCGCGTTTCTCAATGAACGATAGCGGCTAATCGCGCCACTTATCGCTAAACCACACCTACGACGAGTTACACATGTACCACACTAAGGGAAACAACGGACAATTAATGCTTTACCTATTAAAAACAGCAAAAAACGTTTACTGAAATTCTAAAACATTCTTGCAGTGTGTGGTATGGTACAATTATGGCAAATGTATAAAAAAGTAAGTTTTAATAAAAAAACTACATTTAACGGATGCATCCACAGTTCCACGAATTGATAGTAAAAGATGAGTTGATGGTTTATAATAAGAGATTGCTGATTCCGGATACAGAATATGGGATATAAATGTCATGTCATATCATAAATTACATAACTAAGTATGTAAGTATTTATATGATGTTGTGATTATTGCGAAAACATCTTTAAAAAACCGGAGAAAGTGAATTTTGATAGTCTTACCTATTAAGGTGCTATAAATATTAATTTATCAATACGAAAGTTTATGAGGCTGCAGGTAATGGGTATATGCTGATCATAGATACATCGACCTAAATGACCTTCAGCTGACTCGTGTCCTGACCCTGGCCACCACAGTAAACACCGGCTGCGCGGCTCCTGCGGGAGAGACGGATTTTTGTTCCCTGCGAATGAACTCGTGGGCAACATTATATTGTAGGTATGTAACTATGTACAAAATAGCTGAAGGAGACACGCCAGACGTCCCGTATTTCCCGGGACGTCTCGCGCCGCCGCCGGTACAAGCGTTGTTCCGTAAGTCGAGCGATCTAGGGTTAAAAAGTACTCAGTACTCACGCCCACAACGATCAAATTCCAAAAAATTTTTTCTTTTGTACCTGGTAAAAACCTGAAATCCCGTATTTTTGGCTTCTCTCTTTCTACTAGCTGAAAAAAGTCTGGCAACCCTAGTCAAGTTAGATGACTACAGTAAGTAGAATGCAGCAAAATCTGAAACAGTATGTCAGTTGCTGCAGTTTATGCGGTCGCTGCACTACACTCTGCTTTAGACACTCTTCAGTCGTAATGGAAGGCGAACGTTACACTTTTATAATAACAATAGTGTAGATTGTTGTGATAGAACAATTGAGAACAATGCGCTAATGACTACCAGGAATTGAATACACTAATGTTACGAGCTCTCGAGCTACGCTGAGCTTAGCTTAAAGGGAATTTTGTTAATTCATTTTCTATGTATACTGGTTCTAGGTAGCTAGGATTTTAAACCATAACATCATCACGTAGATGCCTCTTGCGATGGGTTCCTGGTGCAAAACAAAGTTGGTGGTCTTTCCACGTCACTTTTGAGATTGTAAAATACCTATATTAAATAGGGTTAGACCAGGACTATTAGCGAGATGTGGTTAAGTTACGTGCGCCAAGCATTTACAAAGTAATTTTAGGACTCTGGTAATACTACAAGGAAACCTAGTTTTGCTCTGTCCATTCGTCAGTCCGTCAGTGCGTCAGACCGACCGTCCGACTGTCTGTCCGCCAATGCTAAGTTTTAACTAAAATTATGTGGCCTGACATGTTCTTGGTTAGGTTATCTATATAAATCTTCGTCTTATCGGGTCAACCTCAGGTACCTATCCTAACCTAACCTCATATCGATTTCGTAGTGAAGTTAGAAAATATTTTAGATGTTACACATCTGCCATGCTTCTTGCATCTAAAAGGCGCTGCATTAGGGGGTGTGGCGTAGGTCAGGAGATATGGCGATAACGGGCACGTGCGATAGTCGCTATCAGTCAGCTGACGTGCAGCGATATGCCGTGCTGCGATGAACCTGATCGCAAGTGATTAAACAGGCGTCTTAGTAGCTCGCTGTATAGAAAAAAAAATATAAAATAATGTTAGGAAATAGCACTATCAGTAAGGTCGCTCTTTGTATTGGCAAATCTAATACTAATAAAAATGATACTTCTCTATATTCTTTTGTAGACAGGCATAACGTTATGTAGTGTCTGCTGTAGGCTTAGTATATGCAAATAATATACTACTACTACTAATATAGTGTATTATGTACGTTAGATGTTATAAATGTATTTTCATTTCTCATACTCGGAAAGTAGTGTTGTTTTGGTCTGATTATTGGGTGGAAGATGCTGCTTTCCTTTCATAGGGAGGGAAAAACTCATACAAATTCATTCCGGCCCGTGGGCCGGAAAAACTTCATAAATATAACTGTCAGCTGTGAAGAGTTTTATGTTAAAAAAAAAACTATTAAAAATGACATGACTTTCTAAACAGCCAGTGTGAATTTAGCGCAAACTCTTTGAGCGGAATAAGCCACGAGTGCCGCGACAATTACGCGGCGAGCGGCAAGTTCCATATTTAAAATTTAAAAGGCAACACAAATTGGCGGGATACTAAAATCTGTTATACAGTATGTATCTGTGACGGATTTTTGTGCTACGATTTGAATTGAATATTAAAAATGAGTTCAAGCGAAATATTGAAACTATAAATATTCTATACTATAAAATATTATATTCCAAACAAAAATGTAACTTTTAATTTCACGAATTGTCCTAATTTGACTATTAATTTTAAATAGGTACTACTAATATATTATTATCAATAAATAGTTTAGATAAACAACTAGTTTTATTTTCCTCATATTCTAAATGAAAAGTAGAGTGTTTGCCACGGGTAAAAGATTAAATTCCTACTCGGACTATAGCCGTCTAACTACCTCGGGAATTGATTCTTTTCAACCCTAGGCTATCAATCTACTATTCTGTGTTGTTATGAATAAAAACGTTTGACAGTGAGTATTGACATTGAAACACCAACGTGCGCGGTGCGGGTGTACTGCAGTATTGACTAGGCATTGAGCTCGGCGGTACGTGAATACGTGATCAATCGCGCCGTCACACACGCTGCACGCAACACACTCGCCGCGTCCTCCACAACGTTATTAATTACATACAACAACAGTGAGTGTGCTGTGCCCACAACAACACCACGACAGATACAACCCCCAGCCGAGCTTAGCTGAGCAACACCGTCGTCATTATCATGTGTAGGTATCAGTATCAATAGGGCACTTATCCCCTTCCCCTGTGCCGTAGGGCCCACCCCCGCCCGCACACCGCCCGGGCTACCCCTAGGGTTGCGCGGGCGGGGCGGGGGGCGGCGCGCGGCCGGGGTGCGAGCTGCGCGTGCGCAGCCAGTCCCCGGCCAACCGCCGCGCAGAGAGCACGTGCCACTGACACAGACATGTTACACGATACCTGGCCCGGCGCCTACCACCGAGGCGCGCCCGCCCCCACTACAGAAATAGAAGCTATCCTCGCCGAGGTCAACAACAACTTGGTCAAAGAAGGTAAGTCCGCTTCCCGGAGACGCGCGTGCCCGACGCCACACAGTACACTGCGCGGGTGTGCATACATAAGTTACGATCGTTCACGAGTGTATCGGGAGTGACACGACAGGCGCGATGCCATTGGAAGCGCGCGCGGCGCGGGCCCCAGCGCGGGCTCGCGGGCGCGCGCGGCCAATGACAGCGCGCTGAGCGGTGTGTGTGTGTGCAGACGCGGACAGCAGCCCGCCCCCCGCGGGCTACGCCCCGTCGCCGTCGCGCCGCTACGAGGAGTTGCGGCCGGCGCACGGCTCACACGCGCGCGACATGCAGGCGTACGTGCACCTCGAGGAGGCGCTGTTCAAGGGCTCAACGGACGGAGCGTACCTGCGGCGCGACCTGACGCCGTCCCCCGAGCGCGCTGACGACTACCGCCTGCAGTACCAGTACCCTGCCGCGCCGCCGCCCTACGAGCACGATCACCACCACCAGATTGACAGGTCAGCGCACAACACTAGCTGCAGTTCCCCCGTTTATCCGAATCGTGTTTACTATTTTTTCAGAATGTACCACCACAATCATTTCGGATAAACGGGGGTTTACTTTACTGTAATTATACGATTTAGTTCTACTTATACTAGCATGCTATTTACAGCTTACTTTCACCCTATCATATTCTCCTATCACAAAAGTTGTAGACAAAACAATGTAATCTAATGATAAATTATTTAAATACAGCATCACAGCTAATATATTTTGTAGAAATTAGTGTCAATTACATTAGGTACTTACTAATAAACAAACAATAAACTTTTAACTGTTTAAGAAAACAGAAAAAAAATACAAAATTAAACTAAGAGTGAAACAACAAAAGGAAGATTAGTCTAGTTAGAAAATTAATTCAAATAATTTCATACATTGCTTGAGCTTCATGAAATATATAATAAGCTGCAGTAGTAGACAGTAGTCAAAAGTTGGTAGAAGTTGCTTTTTAAAAAATGCAATACGCAGTAAACTACCCTGAAATTGAGAATGAACCAACCACCCAACCAACCAGACATAGTAAATGACGTATAAATAATTCTTGACAGAATAAATACATAACAGCTACTGTAGTTAAAGTTCGAGAGCCCCAATGGGCACGTTAGTAGTAGATAATGATGATGGTTAACAAAATAAAGACATTACAGCTACTGTAGTTAAAGTTCTCCAGTTAGTAGACGAGCACGAACAGTCGCACATCACGTGTGTTTGTTTGAGGCGATTACTAATGACGTAAATATTGGTTCGGCCACTAATGTTCCGATAACAACCGACGGCGCCCGAGATGTACTCGATACAAGATGTAGATATTCAATTATCGATTACAAATATTCCGTCTGATTTCGAGCACAACAAGTTTCACAATATTTGTAGAAGTGAAATAATTTTATTTTGTCAACAACAAGAAAATGTCTTGACCCAGAACCTCTTGTATTTATACTGGATATGTCTGGATATGAGCTGCACAAACATAAATTTTCTTTTTATATATGTATCATAATTCATAAGAATATTTATGTATATTTTCATAACCACAGAATAACTACTAATACGTAACCATATATTTTACCTAAGTGGAATTTAATTACAATAACAGAAAGTCGTGGAATCGTGGGCTATTTGAATTGACGAATGAGCACGCGGAGAGTTTGCCGTCAAATTCGAATAATTCAGTATTTAGCTTTTTAATTTTGACGTTGGTTTCTGTCACTGCTTAATGGAAATGTTTGTTATCATATTACAAAATCGTACAAAGAATTGTGTTTTTTTTAAATATTTTCATAAAATGTTACACATCATGTGCGACTACTGTAAGGCTCGCTGGTTTTTTTATTTGTCGTTGTACTAAGGTTAATCTCTTATAATAACGTTTAGTCAACATGAGAAATCAAATCAAAACATCAATTTTCTCCTCTCATATTGAAAGATCAGACTAGTCAAATTAGCAATTGCCCACCGCAGAGTAAACTCGGAGTAAATATTATATTCTTATAAAGATTAAAATAAGATTATGTACTTTATAACTTTATTAATAGTATTATCAATGCCCAGATACTGCTTAGATACTATAACGACAGCGTGTATTTGGCCTACAGCTTTGGTTTTCAAATATACCAGGCCTAAAATGTGTTTAAAGCAATTCTTATCTTTTATCATCAACCAGCAGGTACTTACATCGTATTAGTTACATCAATACCAGGAAAAAATATAGTACATTTAAAGAGAAAAGCATGTCATCGTCACTGTTATATAATATACTACATAGATATTCAACAAGTGTTATCAAAATGTTTTAAGTTATACGGCCTGTGATGCCCCATTTTCATTTTCATAAATACATGTGATCTCTTCTATATAACCATTCCATCTTTGATCACATGATTTTTATTCATAGAAGACCCCCGGTTATGAAGTAGTTACCCCGATCGTGACTTCCTCGTGGTGTTACGCAGATAAGATAAGCGTTACACAATCAGCTGTAACTGTTATCGCTTCTCTCTCTCTTCATTAATTGGATTGTCGCGCGACACTGCGTCTAAAGGCATAAATCAGCAGATGTCTTTCACTTAGTAGATTTTTTAAATTTCATAATATTCTCCCATCTTCCAGCATCTTCCTTTTACTTTATGAGCACATTTTATTTATTTGTTTCTCTTAAATCGGTGAACAATACTCAAATACCTTATATCTAAGTATATATCTTACTCTTATAGATACTCTTATATCTCACTTACTCTTATATCTCACTTATTATAGGGATTTCACAGTTTATAACTCATTTAATCGAATTTTCTGTTCACTAGAATATTGTTCTATTTACAATAAATTTTTCAATAAAATTAATTTAAAATCAAAGTTTAAATGACTTTATAATCGAGCCTTGTTACAAATTACCTATGCATTCCATAAATGATTGTATGTGAATTATGACGTATTTCCTCTCGCATTTTACTTAAAGAATTTTTCTAATGAAGTAGTTTAATGATTCTTTGGTCCACTAAAATAAACTGCTGGGAATACAGATCCAATAATAATTATTTTATTTCTGGGTTTGAAAAGTTTGTTAGAAGTTTTTAGTAGTAATAAAGCAAATTTTATTACTAAAGACACAAAAGAGGGAATTTAACATCCGAAAATAATTCGCAAGTAAATTGGCGAAAGTGTGTGGAAAGCATTGAACCCGCGACCATAAATTGCCACTATCAGCGGCGTGTGTCGTTCGAATTACAATTCGCCAAATTGCCACCTTATCACTCACCTTAACACATTTAAATATTTAAGGTTAATTGGCGTTAGGTAAAATTATAATTGTATTTCCAAAATGTATTGTAAGTAACTACTAAATACCAACCCAATTATTTATGCAAATGTCTAAATATATCCACTAGTTTTCATATTTTACCCCAAAGTGATAATACAGTTTTCCTGACGTTTGGTATCTCAGATTTGGTTTGTCTAACACCTCTTTCTGTTTTTACGCATTGATGCTAGATTACTTTATTGTTTTGAACTTTATTATATTATCTTGTCGGCTGTTTAATATACAGATATAATAATTTAATTCTATATTTCGATAATTCTATAAGATGATATAAAATTTTGCTTTATGTAGAATGCTCACATCACAAAGGAAATGGAAATTCCTCATCGGTTCAGATGCCTTCTTTTTATTTTTTTTTGTTTTATGTCGTCTGTCTGAATTATTGTCTGTCCCTGAAGTGATTATGCAGATCTGCAGGTCTAAAATTGCCATATTATTAAGTGAATTTCAATAGGTAGTTGATGTTATAATGGTTGTCAGTTGGTGGTTATGTAGCTCTGGGGTTGCTTCATGATTGTTGGTTGGTTCTTTATGCAGTTGTGGGGTTGCTTCATGGTTGTTAGATGGTTATGCAGATCTGGGGTTGCGTTAGCGATAAGGCCAGACGTGCCTGCACCATCCGCCACATTCCGTCGAGTCACGCGCTTCGTGCCTGCGCGGTACTTTTCCACAATTTCGCAACCACACTCTCCAACAATCTCACGTCTTCATATTCGAATTATATATTACTTTCTCGATGAGATCTGTCAATATTTATCCGATTTCTTGACAGGGAATCATGAAAATACATTTATTAATGTTTAAAGAAAAAGGTTTTTCAATTGCGTTCTTTAAGAACCTGTGTAACTCTGTGCTCTAGTAGACTTAAAAAAAATGAAAAAATCACAAAAAATTTTTACCGGAGTTCGAACCCACATCACCCACCATATTTAGGATTTCCGAACAACGCAAAAAGTTAACCAAACTGCCGATTGACTGTTCGATTGACTGACATTATAGAGTCGAAATTATTGATATATTGTTGCACGACGAATAACTTAAAATGGCGCAGCTTTCCAGGGATAAAACCTAGCTAGACCGATTTTTCTCCCCGAAAACTCCCTGCATACTAAATTTCATGTAAATACTTGCAGTTGTTGCTGAGATTACGATTATATATATACAAGATTGTCTCGTTTAAAGTATAAGATGTAAATACTTGCAGCCGTTGCCGAGATTATGATTATATATATTATACAAGATTGTCTCGTTTAAAGTATAAGATTATAATATTTTTATTTTTTCTGTTCTTAGATTATTTTAGACTACTAATCAAAAGTAGGTAGTCTACCGAGACTGTTCACAAATGCATTTTTGTTACGTGATTTAGAAGTGAAAACTTGTAATTGGATAACTGGATACTAGAATTATTACTATTGAATTAATTTACGGTAAACAAAGTATCCTATGGGAACACTATACTTTTGCCCGCGGTAAACAAAGTAGCCTATGGGCACACTATACTTTTGCCTGCGGTAAACAAAGTAGCCTATGGGAACAATATACTTTTGCCCGCGGTAAACAAAGTAGCCTATGGGAACAATATACTTTTGCCCGCGGTAAACAAAGTAGCCTATGGGCACACTATACTTTTGCCCGCGGTAAACAAAGTAGCCTATGGGCACACTATACTTTTGCCCGCGGTAAACAAAGTAGCCTATGGGAACAATATACTTTTGCCCGCGGTAAACAAAGTATCCTATGGGAACACTATACTTTTGCCCGCGGTAAACAAAGTAGCCTATGGGCACACTATACTTTTGCCTGCGGTAAACAAAGTAGCCTATGGGAACAATATACTTTTGCCCGCGGTAAACAAAGTAGCCTATGGGAACAATATACTTTTGCCCGCGGTAAACAAAGTAGCCTATGGGCACACTATACTTTTGCCCGCGGTAAACAAAGTAGCCTATGGGCACACTATACTTTTTCCCGCGGTAAACAAAGTAGCCTATGGGAACAATATACTTTTGCCCGCGGTAAACAAAGTATCCTATGGGAACACTATACTTTTGCCCGCGGTAAACAAAGTAGCCTATGGGCACACTATACTTTTGCCTGCGGTAAACAAAGTAGCCTATGGGAACAATATACTTTTGCCCGCGGTAAACAAAGTAGCCTATGGGAACAATATACTTTTGCCCGCGGTAAACAAAGTAGCCTATGGGAACAATATACTTTTGCCCGCGGTAAACAAAGTAGCCTATGGGCACACTATACTTTTGCCCGCGGTAAACAAAGTAGCCTATGGGCACACTATACTTTTGCCCGCGGTAAACAAAGTAGCCTATGGGAACAATATACTTTTGCCCGCGGTAAACAAAGTATCCTATGGGAACACTATACTTTTGCCCGCGGTAAACAAAGTAGCCTATGGGCACACTATACTTTTGCCTGCGGTAAACAAAGTAGCCTATGGGAACAATATACTTTTGCCCGCGGTAAACAAAGTAGCCTATGGGAACAATATACTTTTGCCCGCGGTAAACAAAGTAGCCTATGGGAACAATATACTTTTGCCCGCGGTAAACAAAGTAGCCTATGGGCACACTATACTTTTGCCCGCGGTAAACAAAGTAGCCTATGGGCACACTATACTTTTGCTCGCGGTAAACAAAGTATCCTATGGGAACAATATACTTTTGCCCGCGGTAAACAGTTTTTTTTAAAAGTAGCCTATATTTTAATCCAGAGTCTAAAGTACTACCATTCCAAATTTCATCAAAATCTATTCAGAATTTTTGGTACATCCATTCATCCATCCTCACAAACTTTCACATTTATAATAGTAGTGGGATAGTAGGATTAACATTATGTAACTCCTTCTTAAAGTTCTTATACGAAATCGATTGTAAGTCTTAATTCTAATCCGGACTTTGTGGGATAATCGCCAGTAGAACATGCGCCACATTCGTCACAATTCTTGGTATTTAGCTAATAGATTAAGGAATTAACATAATATTACAAGCAATCACTAACTTGATTTTTGTAGTGTCAGTTAACTTCTGATCTGCGGTAGTGCCCCCGCCAAGACGAGCCGAGCGTAGCGCAAGGGCACTAACAGATCACCTTTTCTCGAAGCGTTTCGTAGATTTCTGAACCCTCATAACGGGTTTGGATTATACCAGATAAATGAAATTTTCAGAATATGTTCCCTATATAGCTACTAGGAACACGTTTTGATTGCGTAGATCTTATACTTTAGATTTTATTGATATCTAAAAACTCTCGATTTCGTCACTGACTCACTGATGAATGATGATCAACAAAATTATATGGTACATCCGGATGTCATAGATAGCTTAAATTTGGTACGTAAGCTTGTATTAGTACACAAGTAACATACGTAAGTAGTACACAAGTAACACAAGTAATATACGCCAATAATTGAATTTTTATCCTCCAACCCCTTAAACTAGGGGATGAATGTTTGTATGACACTTCCGCAAATTTGACGCTAGAGGTCTGAAAATTGGTGTATGTAAATGACATAGTTCATAATATACGCGATAGATGGCGCTTTCAACAAAACTAAAAAACTATTATGATTTGTCGTATTGATGATACGACCAACAACGCAAACTCTGACGTCTGACGCTTAGTACCTGAGCCGTATAGTAGCCGATACGTATTTAACATTGACTGGCGACTTAAGAAAAATATTGTCGTTACGACAATATTTTTCTTAAGTCGCCAGTTACAAAAAGAAATGAAATCGCACCAAAAACACATTCACGTTAAAATATTGCCAAGACGATACCACATGACTCGCACTGTCAAAAAGTTATAAGATCTCATGTAAAACCAAGCTTCTGACATTACACGTCCTCACTCTACAAGACTTACAAACTCTACAAGGCTTGGCCGTTTCATTCCTACTAGAGTAGTAAAACAGAAAAACAGTCAGTAAACTTTTCACCTACGCCCAAGTAGTTAAATGTAGCAAAACGGCCAGACCACATGATTCGACTAAGGTGTAGAGTTTGTGAAGTTAGGCTTGTAGAGTTGGGGCGTTGAGAGTCAGAAGCTTGGTTTTACATGAGATCTGATAACTTTTTGATCACATAATATGATAATAATTTCTTATCTATTCTTTTTCACAATATACATATTTGTAAATAGGAACAATCGCAACTCCCGCCCTACGAACTCAAAACCGTTCTATATTTGTTTTCTGACTTAGCGGATGACATAGAATTCTTTATACAAATATTCAAATCTTGTGTGCCTGGACCTTTCAAAGAGTCCAACCACAGTTATCCGCTACAGTACTGTCAAGAAAACCTACAACTGAGTTACAAAAATATATATAATAAATATAATTAATCAGAAACGAATTAACGCTAGTTGGCGAGAATAATGAGTGTTAACTGTCACACTTGTCAAGTTGTTTTGCCTCTAAAATGTCTCGTGTTGTAGTAAATTCTATACTAGGTATTTATTAAAAATAAATTAAAACTGACGTTACCTCGCGGTTTCCTGTTACACATAATGGTATAGCCTCATTAGCAAGCTAATTGGTGACATTAATTAACGTTTTATAACGTAAATTCTAAAACAACAAATTGAAATCAAATTCAAAAGTTTTAATATAATATGAAGCAGGCATTTCATATAGGCAGTTTAGTCTTCTGTCTATAGAATCCTTCCTACTAATATTGTAAATGTGAAAGTTTGTGAGGATGGATGGATGTATGGATGGATGGATGTTTGTTACTCCTTAACCCAAAACGACTGAACGGATTTCGATGAAATTTGGTATAGTAGTTTAGGTTCTGAATTAAAATGTAGGCTAATTTTATCGCGGAAAAAAGTGTTCCTGCGGGATACTCGATAGTATATTTACGCGGGCGCAGCCGCGGGAAACAGCTAGTATTATCTATTTATAAAATAACTAGCTGTTGCCCGCGGCTGCGCCCGCGTAAATACAGTATCCCACGGTAACACAGTACTTTTACGGGATAAAAATTATCCTATGTTTTAATCCAAAGTTGAAACTACTACCATACCAAACATTGAAATCCATTCCGTAGTTTTTGCGTGAAAGAGTAACAAACATCCATCCATCCATACATCCATCCATCCTCACAAACTTTCACATTTATAATAGTAATAGGATTAGTTGCACGTGTTAGGTTTGTAGAGTGTTACTTCTAACCTGTATCTTATTTTCTGTTCTGTATGTTCCGTCTGTATTTCTGTTTGACCATTGATAATAATTTACAAATCGTTGCCATTGTTGTTTTTATTATTTTAATAATTGTTCCCGTGTTATTTATTATGTTTGACTTGAATATAGATTTTTTTTCTTGTAAATATACTTATCCCTTCATAGTAGCTATCAAATTAAAAATATTATCTTTACACAGTATAAAATGAAGTCGGTTCTGTTCCTTTTCGGTTAGATCTTTTTACCGACTACTCAACAGGTTTTAATGCAATTTTTGCAGCAGATAGATAGAGCGATTCAAGAGATTAAAGGCTTTATATTTAAACTAGCGACCCGCCCCCGCATCTGTGTACTGTGTACTGTGTACTATGTAGCTGTACTCGCCTTATCACCAATACATTGATGGCGCCCACGTGAACGTGTGTGTGTACGTATGTGTGAGCCAGTTCATGTGGATGTGTGAAGCAAACTCGTGTTACTCGCGCTGTTCGCGTGCATTTCAATTACAGTTTGAAAATATTTTATACATAAAGTAGCTGTTTTACAGATCTAACAATGGAAAATTAACTGTCCATTATAATATTACTATCTAGGCGTTGGCGCATTCATATTTTAGTATATTTATCTCAGTTACCTAATAATGTTAAGGGCCAAACTACTTAGTAGAGATTTTGACAGAAACTGTATGGGCTCTATGTCAAAATCTGTACTAAGCAGCTCCTTAATAAGCGTTAAATTTCTCTAAGTGCGGCCGTAAGTCACTTTTTTAGGGTTCGTTCCCAAAGTAAAAAAACAGGACTTTATCACTGATACTTCGCTGTCTGTCTGTCTGTCCGTTCGTCCGTCTATCTATCACCAGGCTGTATCTCCTTAACTGTGAAAGCTAGACAGTTTAAAATTTCATAGACGATTAATTTTTGTTGCCGCTATAACAACAAATACCAAAAAACTAAATAAAATAAATATTTAGGGGGCTCCCATACAACAAACGTGATTTTTGCCGTTTTGTACGAACCCTTCGTGCGCGAGTCCGACTGGCACTTCGCAGGTTGATGAATTCTTAGGAGTTAGGACATAGTAAGGTTTGACCTGGGACTAATACTTTGCTCTCCAGACGCATTACGTAACAAGAAAACCGATACGTTTAATTGTAAATATTTCGCAGCTCCACTCCTTCGCGATGAATGGATGCTGTCACCTGAGAGGAGCGGACGTTACGTCACACCCCCTCTCACCCCCTCACCTCAGTCCTCACCCGCCCCGCCAACGTCTCGTTTCCCATGAATGAATCAGTACCCCCTAGTCACTACCCAGAGCGTGCGAGATGCTCGACCCCAACATCTTACTCGGCAAGTTAGTGTCATATTAGCTAAAACTTACTGCAGCTGCAGCTTACTTCGCCGAAGTCACGACTTTCAGACTTAACTCTAGTTTGTTTTGTCTATGGCCAGTGGGTACTTTATTTTGGATATGTCTACTGATGTCCAAGCAACTGCGTACAGGATCAAAAGTTAATGTGAAACCTTTTTATTTTTAGACATTATCTACCAATTATTTCGTTTAGACAGAAGGAAGGAATTGCGTTTAGCGCAGAGCAATACCGAACAATAATATTCATTCATTTTATTAATGAATGAATATTATTGTTCGGTATTTGAATTTAAAGCTACAACCTGTTCCTATTTCACAGCTCGACCAGGTACAAGTCGTTACAGTTTCCTAACGTCAACAAAGAGGTTGAGGCCCTGTGCTGCATGTGTGGGTTTCTGTGTGTATTAGTATGTATGTGTGTGTATTTGTTCCGCGAATGTATACCGACATCCTCCGGCGCTGCGCCTGACCCAGTGCCTATGAAATTACCTTCACCTGTTAATGATTTTAAACCTGTTGTATGTACGTGCTTAGCGTATAGTCCCGCTAAACTGTAGTAGGGAGAACTCTAACTCTTATTTATTTACGTAAGATAAATCTAAACTCTTCAGTCTGTAAAACTAAAACCAGAATAAACTGAGAAGAAAGCCAAATAAACAGAAGTCTGAAATTATATCTTCATGGAAAATGTACTTTAAAGTTGGCAAAGCACATGTGACAACTTTGATGCTGCGGATGGCCACGGGAGTTTTCTATCAGAGGACCATTCCACTCATTTGATCCCACTTTATGAATTTATTTTGTTTAACGACTTCCTTAGACGTTAATGGGAATAGTAAAATCTGCGTCGTCCTGAGAAAACAATATTTAATCATCTGCAGGGCCATTAATTGCCGGAGCCCCGCTAAGTAGTTGGGCACACAGGCTCGCGCAAATAACCATTTTTTCCGATTCCGAGGGCTCGACAAAAACGCGAAGGTCGTGGGGAATATATTTGTTGCGACTGTTTGCTCTTCATATTATCCCTATTGTTTGTTTCCTCTCAATTATTGTTCGAGACATTGTTATTTGTCCTTGTTTGTAAATTGAACAATAATTCTTTGTTCTTGATCACCTTATTGAAATCATTTAGAGAAATAATAATACTCCTCAAATTGCTCTCCAATTTGAGGAGGGATTTCTTCTTTAGTCTTCTTTAGTTGACGTCTTCCTTGTGGATCCACATACATTCCATGCATTACTAAAATATTGTATACATCGTTTCTTATTTATTGTATCAATGATAAAATCAAAATAAATAACAAAGTCATATATATAGCTACGGCTGTAGGTATACAATGTGTTGGACATTTGTTATTTTGTAGTGGAATTTTCCTCGTTTTAATTGGAATATTTAAACTACACCTAACTATCTGTAAACCTACCTACGAGGCACTAATAAATATTGTTTAAACTCTCCTAAACTATTATTAAATGTATTTAATATGTACAGGAAAATACATTAAAATGAGGTAAGAAGATTTTCTTCACCGCTCACATTTTTCGTGTGGTTTTCCCGTAGCCACTGAAATGGTCTTTTAATAGATCGTCTAACAGCTTCTGTCTGACTGAAGTCACAAAGATACATTACTTCAATTAACTGGAAAAGATGGAAAAGATCCAGGGCATATGCATATCTCTAACTCACAACTGTAGTATTCATTCATTGTCATATGGATGATTATACAATAAAAGTATACACACACAAATACAATAAAAGTACAATAAAAGTATGGATGATTATACAATAAAGTGATGGATCGCTTGTCGTAGTTTCTACTTTTGTGCTATTTGTTCTAGATTTGTTTTCGCCCGTTATCGCCGACGAGTGCAAAGACATTATGTTTATGTTCTTGTTCAATGTCTTTGATTGTCGCGACCTTTAGGTTGCTTCATGTGTTCAAATACTGTTTAAGTACATTTTTGTATTCAACAATCGGTCGGTAATTAAAACGTATGTACAGTCCGTTAAAAGTTGTTTTACCTTGCAGTTTCTATGAGAGTGATCCTTATGTCTTCGGCATAAAGGGCTTTCCAGAGGTAAAATAACTGTGAACAGAATGTACTATTTAATATTATCTGTCATATTGTGCCAAATGACAGCCGACACAACTCTTTCTCTCTACCTGACAAAATATAAAGTAAGTGCGATTGGGGCCATACGCCAAAAGAAGAAGAAGAAAAGTTAATAGAATTCCCATTTTAGTGACTGAGGTTACAAATATTTTATTTAAGAATTTTACGGACTAAAAATAATTAAAGATGGTTTACTTAATAAAGTAAAGCACAGTTCGTTTGTACGTGGTGTGGATGAGTGCGCTTGCGCAGGTGTGGCGCTAGGCTATTTGCGCCTGTTTTTGTGGCCGCTCTAACGCGCTATTTTACACGTTTTGAGAGCCCTCGGAAATTTGTTTTTTGTGAGCGTCGAGTGACAAGTTAAGTGTCTCAAATGAGTTATTTGTATAGGCCTGCGCTCGTGCAAATAACGCTGGTCTGTATGGTCCCACTTCCGGCAGGCCACGGGCCGTGGGCCGAGTGCGGGCCGAGCCGCACGTGCGCGCGGTGGGCAGCGCGTGCCCGTATGACATCGTCATTAGCGGCTCATTATGTTGACATGTTAAGAACACCCAGTGTCCCGGAACCATGACTATTTAGTATCGTATTGCAACTCCCATATTGTTTACGTGAATCATTATTAGTTATCATCTTTTTGATATTTCACTAAATCTATAGATAAAAATTGAATGTATTTATAGAAAATCACGCTAGATTTACTGTTCGGGTCTTTATACCATAAAAAGAACATTGCATAATGACGCGGAAGAGAAGATAATACTAATCAGTTTACCAAAATATCTGTCTCTTTATCGTTAAAATTCTTAAGTTTTTGTCTAAATAAATACACGAAAGTCTTGTAAATAAAATACATTGCATAATGCAGTAGACAGTAGACAGATCAGACAATGCGGCAATCGGCGTGTAGTAACTAGTGTCCCGCGCTAATCTGCGAGTTGTCTCAATTCGCAGTTTCAGTGATACATGTAAATATTGGCGATAACTGATAAGATAAAGTTGTAATTACTCGGAGTGGGCTTTAATCTTATCATCTCGTAGTACTACCAGAGCGATAGTGACGTCTCGTGGATGTAGGTCATGAAACTCTTCTACCGGAGCTTTTGACACTTTGATTACTACCACTTTGGAATATGTCAGTGTATTATGTGTACTATGAGTAGTATTAGGGCAAAGCAAGCCATATATTTACATGTGGACCTTGGAGATATCACAGTCAGATTCCATGGATTTGGACTTGAATATTAAATAACAAAGCAGTTAAAACGAAAGAAGAAAGGAATGGATACAAATAAAGTCCTTAGTCTACATAATATTACGATTCGTCAACAGATCTATAAAGACTTCATTTGTATGAATCGCCCTCTTCATGTAAACGAGTTATAGCGATTGACGGCAGTTGCCTCGGCGACGGCGACAAGCGGGTCGAGGGCGCGGGCGGGGCGCGACGTGGTACGGGGGGCGGGGGGCAGAGCGATAAGGCAGCACTTCCGAGACGTTACGAACCATTAGCCGAGCCGTTCCACTTGCCACCGTCGTGCATTGAGGTCACAGCTACTAGTACGGTACGCCATGAAGTAGACAAATTGCAAACAATTTCGTACGAAACTCGTATCAGTAGCAGTACATAACCTTAATGTTCCACACTGCCTAACCTATTGTTCACCAAAAGCAAGTCCGATGTAATTTTTTATATTAGTAAAGCCATTAAGGCTATTGTAATTCTAGTATCAACAAGGGATCAAAACTCATAAAACAGTTAAGAATTCTTAAAACGACCGACGGCCTAGCTGTTCATAACTTCATAAGGTTCTAAATTAATGTTAACAACAACAGTCATAAACTTAGCTGCTATTAGTTCACTTACATTAGTCATTAGTCAAAGTAGGCTATGTTTTCTGCAGGAGTGTCTAGATCCGTAATTGTCGATGTCATATACACCTTTAGACTGTCTACATAAGGGACAAGGAAGTAACACGCTGACGCATCAAAAGCTTGGGCACGTTCTGTCCAAATTTGTGAGAGATAGAGACTGACTTTTACGGTTGATATCTTGGCTTATTTACTATGGTTTGAGTATTTTAATTAGCAATAGCAAACAGGAGTTTTGGTACTCTAATTATTATCGGAATTATTAATTGTTAAATGCCTCATCACAACGAAAATAATTGTAATTCGTAGCGGCAAAACATTGTAATTTATGATAGACATGATCTCCTACACCGAGTCTGCGCCAATGTTGCTTCTTCTCTTATTGCAAAATTATCGCCAATATTATCAGTATGCATATATGTAGTTAAATCTGTGGTTAATGAATATAGTTTTATTTCCCTTACACCGGCTTCTAAATTCATAATAATGATTAATTCGTGGTGATAGCTTATCTCCTCTGTTATTTTCGAGCGTCTGCTGTAATGTCAGTAATTAACGTTATCAGTTTAACTTTCTCGTTTAATTGGTTTACTATTTGTTGTCAGGCGAACTAGTTTATTGTTATGTGCTATTAGGTATTCTGAGGTTGTGTCAGTAAATAATAAAATTTGTGAATAGGTTTCGTAGAATTTCCGACTCGTAATATGTCTTATTTATAAGTTTGCCAATTGTTAAAAATTTCTATACTTCTGCTATAGTCTGTTGGCAGTTTATGTTAGCTTGAATAGTTATGTTAGTATAATATCTATTAATTAAGATTAAATAATATAATGAAATCAACAAGCTAACAGTTGTATTGAGTACGTCGCACCATTTTCCCTAAACGTGTTCCTGGCTAATTATATATTGTGCTGTCGTGGTTCCTGTGGTTGTCGCTGATAAGCGCCCACACACTCTCACACATATATACACACACAAACACATGTATTGCACACGTACATGCACATAAACACATACAGCTGCGGAGTGATGAAATAAAATCATTTCTGAACTTTATACACTTGAATTGGCGACTAATTTTGAATGCAGACATAGTTACAACGCAGAATAATAGTTATTTTTACCGACATACGACGGGACGTGAACTGCGAGTACTTTATACCGTAATGTGCTCAATAATATTATTCAATTATGTTACATGAAAATTAAGAAACAACACAAAGTTGTATTGTTTTCTTTCTGCATCTACAAATCGTTGTTGCTACTACGTTCGCGTAGATTTCCAATTTTAGTAGCGTGATTTTACAGCAAAATAGCCTTCCTCATAAATGGACATAGAAATAATTCTTCAAATTGTACCAGTATTTTCCGATATTGGCACTTTAAATTAAACTGCACTTTATAAGTATATAAGGATTTAATAGTACGAGGGCGGGTCAATAAGTCCGTGACTTTTGGAATAAAACACAGATTTTTTGATAAATAAATCATTTTATTTTTCAACGTAGTACCCCTTGAGCTCTATACACTTTGTCCAACGCTTCTCCAATTTTTTTATCCCTTCCAAAAAATATGATTTGTCGAGGTCCTCAAAATAGGCCTTTGTTTGCGAGATGACTTCATCATTGGAGTCAAATCTTTTTCCACCGAGCCATTTTTTCAGGTTTGGGAACAAGAAGTAGTCACTCGGAGCCAAATCTTGAGAATAGGGTGGATGTGGGAGCAATTCATAGCCCAATTCATGGATTTTTGCCATGGCAACTGCACATGTGTGCACCCTTGCATTGTCTTAGTGAAAAAGAACTTTCTTGGCCAAATGAGGTCGGTTTTTTTTCAAATCCTCATTGAAGCGGTCCAATAAGTTGGCATAATATTCCCCATTAATTGTTCTTCCCTTTTGAAGATAGTCAATGTGGATTATCCCACGTGCATCCCAAAAAACAGTCGCCATAACTTTATTGGCTGACAAACCCACCTTGGCCTTCTTTGGCGCTGATTCACCCTTAGAAACACACTGTTTTGACTGTTGTTTGGTCTCTGGTGTATTGTGATGGATTCATGTTTCGTCCACGGTTAAAAAACTCCTCCATATTGTGATTAAACAACGCCAAACCTTCCTGTGAAGTTGTTACACGATTGCGATTGTGGTCGACTGTGAGCAAACGCGGCACCCATCTTGCGGAAAGCTTTCTCATGCCCAAGTGATCATTCAAAATTGAAACCACTGAGCCATACGAGATGCCTATGGCTTCCACAATCTCTTGCACTTTCAATCTTCGGTCGGCCAACACCATATCGTAAATTTTTTCGATTGTTTCGGGTGTAGAGACCTCAACTGGGCGTCCAGGACGTTCGGCATCTTCAGTGCTTGTAAGGCCACAACGAAATTCAGCAAACCACTTTTTTACCATTGAAATCGATGGTGCAGAGTCCCCATAGTATTTATCAAGCTTAGCCTTGGTCTCGGTAATGGTTTTTTTTCGCAAAAAATAATGCTTAATAAGCACACGAAATTCACTTTTTTCCATTGTTTCCTTAAGTTACTGGATAGTCTGATAAAGATAGCTGTAAAACACAAACTAACTGACGCAGCAAGTTCAAATTTTGATAGGAGTCAACTGACAGATGCCTGTTGACAGGAGTAGTGTTGCTTTTTCAGTAAGGAGTTTAGAAATTCAAAAAGTCACGGACTTATTGACCCGCCTTAGTATCTAAGATGTAGTGTTTATGGTGACCGTGATAATGAAGGTGGTGAAGAAGTTGTTAACGATGATGACGATGTGTCCACAGCGGTAGCGGCGTCGTGTACTCCCGGTCGTACTCCGGCGCCGGCTCGCCGTATTTCCCCGGCCCGGAGCTGCAGCAGCCACAAATATGGACCTCCAGTGCAGGTAATAAGTGCCTCTTACCTTGAAAATACACACCTAAAATTTTGTTGCCATGTAATTAAAATTATGGCAAAGGGACTGTCACACCCGAAACGATACAGTGAAAAGTGAAAAGAGACTCCCTTGATTCACTTCATTGGTATTTGTAGCACTGAAGCATGCATCCCTGTTCCAAATCAAATCAATTATTTTATCACGAAGCTTTAGACCGTGTCTACGCGAAAGAGTCTAGTAGCGGATGATGTTTATATACAGCGACTTGCACATTGCTTGACTGTCTTGTGTTAATATTAATAATGATGTCACAGGCACGTCGCCGAGCTACGCAGCAGTGGATGAGTACACGGAGGGTGAGGTGGGGAGCGCGGGGGGTGAGGCGGGTGCGGGGGGTGCGCTGCCCCCCTTCGGCCGCTTCACCGGCTCCTTCGCGTCCACCAGCCGACCCGGGACAGTGTATGGCTCCCCGGCCATCACCACAAATGCGTATGAGCAGCAGGTAATAAAGAATCACTCGAGTTATTTTCAAAGGGTCCCCATAGTTTTAAGCATTCTTGAAAATTCTTACTAATATTAAAAAATCTCGTGTCATAAAGTTTTTAAACAAACTATTCCAAAACGGCTTGACCGATTTTTATAATTTTTTTTTTGTGTATTTGGTAGGGCTGAGAATAGGTCATGAACTATTTTTTATACCAATGAGTGATATTTAGATGGCACAACAACGTTTGCTGGATCAGCTAGTAATAATATTGTAAAATCCTTTTATAACGGATTCGTTGTAGAAACGATCTGCGTGGATTTATTGATCTGATTATCGGTAAAACTTTAGAACTAGAAACTAAATTCACATTGCATTTTCTTGTGGACGACACTATGTAAATGGTGATTAGTGAACAAGAAATTCCATTCATATTGTTAATGTCAGGAAGTCGACTGGGGGTACGAACAGTACGGTGCGGGTACTGATAGCCGCTGTACTGAAGCGTGGCGGGTCCATCAGGCGTGTAAAGGGTTAGCTAGACCAACTTTAGAAAGCATTTGACAGAAAAACTTACCTGTAGATGTTTTTCGTCGAAGCATAAAACAAGTCCAATGAATCATCTAAAATGAGTCAAAACACAAACAAATGTGCAACATGCACGTGATGACACAACTGCCCGGATAGGCAACAATAAGAAAAATGTTAACCCTCAAATGTTTGTGTTATCGGCACATTTAGATAGCGGTGATGAGTGGTGATTAGTGCCTGCCGCCGGCGGTCGGGCCATCCGCGTCAGCAACAGGCTGAGGACTAACAAATACAAATCCAGATATTATACATTAAATAGAATATTCAATAATTATTTTCTTTACAATATGTTTTGATGTAGTTTTGAGTAATTACTTTGAGAAATAAAAAAAACATATGCGAAACTTCATTCCGTTTTTGGAGCGAATGGTAGTAACACTACTTTTCTCTGATCTTTAATTTTTGCATTGGAATGCCTTTATGTGAGTCTGTATATTTTTTGTCCTCCTGGACCAACAACCTGTATGTCATCAATAATAATAATATCTATGAACGCTTCACACCACGTCAATCAGGCCCCGTGCTTAGTATCCGAAGAACTTGTGTTACAGGTACCAGAAAACGGGAAGTATATTTAATACTTTGATACTACACATATAATTAAGATTTTGATTATATTATACACATCTATGACCCAGGAAAACAGAACCCCCGGGTTGAGCACCAACGCGCTGAACCATTGAGCCACGGATGTCTCACGTATCTGACGTGACGGCTGTGTGTTTCAGAGTGCGTGGAGCGCAGTCGGCACGGTGCTGGACAACCGGAGGTCGCAGTACTCGGCCGCCGCCAGCCTCTCAGCTCGTAAGTCGCTAACATAATATGCAATATAGTTCTATAGAAAGAAAGAAATAGACTATTCCAATACACTGAAATAAACAATAAAATCAAGGAGCCTACTGTTTAAGATGTCCGGTTATGTAAGGAGGCGAATACCGTGTTGTAATAATTTTTTCTTTTCTTATAATTTTTCTTTTTCATTATTTTTATATTTTTATAAAAAGCTTACTGTGTTATCAAAAAGTATATTCTCGTACCTATATTGATTATTACATTACTTTGTTGAATAATACTATCAGAGAATCTAATTCATAAGCCTCTTAATTTATTTTTACTATAATGATGACATGCAGTCACAATAGAATAATAATTGTCAATGACATGTAATTCTGATATAATAATAATATAATACAAACAAATGATGTAAACGGCCAACCTGCTTATGAATTAGATTCCCTGATAGTACTTAATTATTTTGAAGTATGAAGTTTACAGGTAATATACTTTCCCACGTCATATTATCTTATTAATACGTCTTTGATACCATATGTTTCAAAGTTATTGAAAATTGAGCACATTACGAGTACGTCGATTGTTGGCATTTTGCGTATACTTTGCGTTGGCGCGTTCCGTGTATAACGTCAAATTTCAGTTTTCTTATCGGGAGTGCCGCAAGGTGCTAAACTTGTACCGCTAATGTTTACAAACTTCAATCTCGGTAAAGTTAATTAATATTATATATCCCACAACACAATATAATGTTTAGTTAAGTAATAGCCGCGTTTGGGTGGTAATGCGAGCCAGTCGTTAACGATAACTGTTCATCATAACTGCGACAATTATTTATTACAGTTATACTTTGACTATTAATAGAATAGATGGGTAATAACGCTGGCTTCGGACGATTGTCACTATTGATCATTTCATCATAATTAGTATTTCGCGGTGGTTTGGTTAAGTTTAAAATTGTGATGAAAACAATGGTGATGTGGCAATTTTTTACTAAATCTTAGTTCATTAATAATATCTATGGATTCTGTCACACCACGTCAATTTGGTCCCGAAGTAAGTTCTCGAAGAACTTGTGTTACAGGCACCAGACAACGGAAATATATTTAATGCTTATATACTATACATGATATGTTTAAGATTTTTATTGTATTATACACAAAATACACATATTTAATACACATCCGTGACCAGATAACGTTTTGTTCCTTCGGCGGGATTCGAACTCGCGAACTCCGGCTTGATCGCCGACGCGGTACCCACTGAGCCACAGAGGTCGCCAAATTATCACTATAGGTAATACATCTGATATCCGAATCTTTCCGCAATCTTTGATAACAGGTGGAGCTCCACGCTAGCTTACTGCGGCTATTATTAATTATTTCAATCGAAGAATAATTAAAATATACGTTTCTGATTCGTACATAAACACAAGTATCATGCAACACGGAAGAGGAGTCCGCGCGCGGTCACGTCACACGTGGCGCGGACGTGACTTTCCCCCGGAGTCGACGTGATCACGTGACGCATCTCTTTGTTCTAGTCCTGTCCACTGTCCAACTGAGATGGTACTATATTAAAGTATTCTCTAAATTACCTTACTTACCTACTTTTATTTTACTTTTATTGAATTATAAATGAAAACTTATTTTTGGATAAGCTAGTAGAATAAGCTAGTTTATTCATCTGCCGCTCTTTTGAGCCCCTTGTACCTCCAAAATCCATACTCGGCGAAAAGCCTAAACGTTATTTTATCGCGGACTTCTGTGCGGCTGTGCGGCTGTGCGGCAGTGCAGCTGTAACATTTTACTACTCGAGCCCGCCCATTCGTGGCGAAGAATGGATCTTTCGGCGTTAGTTACGACTTACGAGTACATAGATGATAATGCAGAACTAGCTACAGAAACTAGCTTTTGCCCGCGGCACCGCGCGCGTAAATACAGTATCCCACGGGAACCGCATATTTTCCAGCGATGAAAAGTAGCGTATGTGAATGATATCGTGGTCTACTTTATATATGAGCCATATTTCATGATGATCCGTTAAGTAGTTTTACGTGAAAGTGTAAGAAACAAACAAACTCACATTCACATTTGTTATAATATTAGTAAGGATTTTACTAACATTTCAATATTTTTTCTTTTTAGTAAGACTTTTCTTCATGGGTGTACGTATCGTAGACGGCCGGCATTTGTTATATAACGTTATATTACAAATTAGACAAAACTACTTGCATAGATTATCCTCCTAGTTGATATTAGAAGTATATCTCATTTTTATTACAGTGGTAATAAATATTGATTATATCAATTGAGTGTGACTGTGTAGTGCAGACGCGGCGGTGTACGGTTACCGCGAGCCATGTGCGGCCAGACTAATGGTCCGACGATGGCTCCAGACCCCACATGACGACACCACCAGAATCTGTTACAATATTAGGCGCAAGAGAATTAGTCCTCTCGACTCCTACGGTAAACCATAGTCTTATACATTAGAATCTCGTAAATTGAAATCGTAATAGACAGTTAAGCAAAGATACAAAATGTAATAATTTATAAATTTAATCATATATTTTAAATAATAGATTTAAAGTATTATTCATAAGGGAAGCCGGCTTGTATGCACGCCTGTGGTACCTATTATTTATTATTTATATATTTGACCACCAAGTATTATGTGGAATGTTTAGTTATAAACGAAGAAAGGAACTAGATATAAATGCTTTAAGGTAACTACGTTTCTTTATCTTTTACCTTTTTTAAGCGCCTGCGCCGGACGTATTATTTGTCGGCACGTGCCTTGTCCGCCGTACATGGTCGGGCCTGGAGCGACCTACGCAAACATCGGGCCTTCAGACCCGCTGCTCTGTTGACTGACCCTGTTTATAAACTCTGAGCTTATGGTGATGGATTTTATGATACCGTCCCAGTTTAAATAAAACAAAAATATTATAAAATTCATTTTATAATATTTTTTTGGAGCCAAAATTTTATTAGAACTAGAATAGGCACTGAACTCTGAAGTAGTTTACGAGTATTTTATTGAGCTATTTCCGCACCGAATTCTGTAGTAACGTTACAGATGTCAGGACGGAGTTGACTACTTGAGATTAACACAAATCTCTCAGCACCGACTTACGTAGTGTAAACGGTTTTTCAAACCAGGGAAGAGTAAAAAAGGTAAGCGTTGAACTGCAGAATGACGACGGTTCAAGTGGCACTTGAGAGAGAAACTACGAGAAGACAATGATGATGCTTATCGGCACTTATCGGCGTGTTTTGGGCACATTATCTCGAATGAAGTTATATCAAGGTTATCGCGGGTGACCCCTACAAAAAAAACTTTGTGTCCATGTATACACACTACATAACACATATGTGTGTGTTATCGCAGCATCCTTTACTTAATAATGTCCTACAACTAGCACCAGCGATAAAGAGATTTTTTGTTCGACGAAAGGTTTTAGTGTCGAATTGGACCGACAAACGGGGGCTTAGTGCACTGTGACCCCGCGCCGTGACTAACGCACTAAATATAGTCGTGTAAAGTGTTGACACAACACTATTGTAAATAATTATGCGTGCGTGTATTACCTAAATATTAAACATATTTTAAATCGAATTTATTATTTAATTCACATATTATTATTGTAAAGTCACGTCTAATGTTTATGTGACTTTTTTTTCAAAATTCTGATTTAGATACTCATTCTAACTGCCGTCGTATTAGTGACAATTTACAACTTAACGTTAATCACGTATATTACATACATATTAACCACCTGTTGCAAATTTACTTCGTAATTCAAGTTTACCTTACTATGCTCTTAATTAACGTTTTGCGCTGCAATATCTAATTTGTGCTGACACAGCGAGCGATGACGCGACGCACGCTCGACCTTCTTGTTCGCGCACTCAGCTAATCCGCTTAACGCCGACACCGCACGGTCACGGCCAAGGCCACGGTGATGACGTACGCGTAATGTGCTCTCGGCACGGACGTCGGCGGCCGGACGCTCCGGGCCGGGCTGGGTCGGGCAGGGCAGGCGAGCTAACTTGTGTTGCGCAGTCGAGGCGAACTTTGTGGAGGTGCGCGAGTGCGTCAACTGCGGTGCCATCCACACCCCGCTGTGGCGCCGCGACGGCACCGGCCACTACCTGTGCAACGCCTGCGGCCTCTACAACAAGATGAACGGCATGAACCGGCCGCTGAAGCAGCAGCGGCGGCTGGTACGTCAGCGGCACGCGCTCCCCCCGGCCGCGCCCGACGTACGCACTCAGCTCGCCCCGCGCCTCCCACCCCGCTCACACCCCGCCCCGCCCAGCGATCCGCGCCCGCTAGCGTCCGCCTCGGGCCGTCCTATACCCGTCTCGTGACGAGCGTCGTGTTGTTGCAGTGGCCGAGGGGGCGCCGCCGGGCGCGGATTTCTACAAGGGCTTCCTGTATGGCGGCGTCGGCTCCGCGCTCCCCGCGATGCCCGCGCTCTCCGCGACCACCCCTCCCGACTACAACAAACAGAAGAAAGGGGTACGTCAGCCCCGCTCCCCGCTCCCGCTCTCCGCGTCCTGCTCCCTTATACCCCCACCAGTACACACCCCCGTCCGTCATACTCCTGTTCACGGCTTTCTAACACCCGCCCGCTAACAACCATCCTTCCATCCGTTATACGACTAACCTATGCTTTACTCCCGAGAACATAACCTCGTGTTTATATTTTAATACATAGCACGGTACAAGTATTATACAGTATTTTAAACAAAACTCGGCCGTTTTGTGCAAAGAATTTGGGTGTCAAAAATGTCAACCATAGTCAAAACTCGCTTTGCAAACAATTGTATGAAGTTAAAACACTGTATAAATATTATCATCGTGATACATTATAATATTAACATTTAGTTTTTTCTATCAGTCTAATTGGTGTTAAACTATTAATAATTTAATTCCTTAAGAAACCTCGTTCTCGGGAAACCTATTGCTTTATGTCTTCTTGACGCGAGCTCGCGTTACAAGCATTTCCTTGTGCAGGCTGGCGGGCCGAAGCGGCCGGGCGTGATGTGCAGCAACTGCCAGACGTCGACGACGTCGTTGTGGCGCCGCAATGCGCACGGAGAGACCGTGTGCAACGCTTGCGGCCTGTACTACAAGCTGCACAGCATCAACCGACCCCTCGCCATGAAGAAGGACTCCATACAGGTAGGAACTCTCCTTATAGAACAAGACTGGCGAACCCACTGTCTATGGTGAGCGACGACTATGGGCACCTTCAATACCAGAAGACTTGCAAGTTTTACTAACGTAACAAATATATTAAACTAAAAAAAACTTCTGCCCACGCCCCTTTTTTTAGTTTAATATATTTGTTACGTTGGTAAAACTTGCAAGTCTTCTGGTATTGAAGGAAGCTCCAGTAAGAAACGTTTGCCAATAGATGGCGTCGTCTAGTATAATTTAGCAATAACAGCTAATAGATGACGCTAGGAACGTCGTTATTAGCGATATTGACTACGTGTAAAATGTAACACAATGCTACACCTTTCCTGCCATTTCAGACGAGAAAACGAAAACCAAAGAACGGCATGAAGTCGGACCGCGGCGTCAGCAAGACGAGCCACGCCATCACTAAGAGCAGCCCGCTGCCGCACATGGGCCGCAACGTCAAGCTCGAGAACCTGCGTGAGTACATATCTACACATATACACAGGGATCCACATTCTACTAGGGCGAGGAGCCGTTTTTAGGGACTTGTTTGCCAAGCGTATAAATTCAGCATTACTAAACTACATTTTACTCATGATAGTCTTTTTGATGCATCGTTTATACTCCTCCTATGAAACTAAATATATCACAATATTTGTCCGCAGTGGAGGCGTCCGGCGTACGATCGCCGATCGGCTACTATATGCAGTCCAACACGCCCGCCACAGTCAAGCTGGAGAAGGGCTCGCCGGCACCTGCTCATGCGCAGACCCTCACGCAGGCGCACACGCAGGCGCACACGCAGGCGCAGGCACACTCGCACGCGCACTCGCAAGTTCATGCACACACACAGGAGATGTCGCACGCGCACGCGCAGGCACTGGCGTTTTACGGGGACAGCGAGTACCGGCGCGCGGCGGAGGCGGCGGCGCGGCACGAGCGCCCCACTGTGGTGTCGCTGGGCAGCTGAGCGCCCGCCTCCCGCGCCCCGCGCCCGCCCTCGCCTCCATGATAAACAGAATCTCAGTCCTTATGTTAAGTGATAATGATGAATAAGAGAGAAGAGTAAGATAGAGGTGGAGTGTTCGCTAGGATACCAAATGTGCTTGCGCAGGGTCCCGCGAGCCACCGCGAGCGCCCACGAGCTATGTAAGAAGACTATGAGACTGTGCTGCGCATTCCGAACGTGGGTACTATATTTCCTAGAGCTAAGAGATTTAGATGCATATATTTCTATGTTAATAATATGTTATGTTAATTTTATGTAGAGAGAGCTATATATGTTGGATTGATATTATACCTTGTAAACTCCATGACTTCTGCGTACATTCCGCGAGCTAGCAAGCTCCCTGTGACGGCTTGTAATAGAAAATATTTAGATTATAATAATTTGTATGTAAGTACAGAAGTACAACGACAACGTGTAGAGATAATGTTAAACATACATGGGAGTACAAACAAGACTTGTGTTGTTATACAAACTTTATGTATTGATCAAAAGATATAACATTTTGTAAAGATAAAATTGCACTCGACCAAAGTATGAACCAACTATTAATGTGTAACTGTTAGTTTATTTAATGAGCATAATAATATTATTATTGTGTGTGCGGTGGGGAGACGCAGCGCCGCACGCTGAGCCGGGTCGTCACGAGCCGTGCCGAGCCGTGTCGGGCCGTCACGGAATGCGGCAGTTTAGGTTTTAGGGCAATATTTAGCGTATGGAGAACTGTTAACGTTATTTAGATAAAAGTCTATGATTATTACGTTTCACATTACCAATATTTTTAAGTAATTATTGATTTGTTTAGATTATATTATCATTGTTTGTTGCAGTTCTATTCCATAAATTTATAATTTAACTATTGAAGATCTGAATACAATTAGTTGAAAAAATTATATACATTTCCAGAATGTTGCAGAACTATATTATAAAGTTATGTAAATGTAAGTTTGATTCGCTCAAGGCCCGTTTCAATAACCTATCTACCAATAACTATTTGTTAGAAACGTCAAATTTGTATCAAAAACCCTGAAAATAATTAAATGACGACGTTTTTAACAAAAAGTTATGGGTAGATAGGTTATTGAAGCCGGCCGTTAGTAGCCAAGGCCCGCCGCTGATGTTCAATTGATGAACTACAAAAATATGATATAAGAAAACAAATACATCATGATGTAGACCCATGGGTTGTCTACGAAATTTCAAATTTCGGTTTGATCTTATAGTTTTATTATTGTTGTATTCAATATCATAACTATTATTAAAGCTAGGACTATATGATCCGGAACCCGGAAGGCCGGAGAAAATTCAGAGCACTGAAAATAGACATCTGCGCTTATACAATACAGTTAAAATCGAACACACGAGTCGACGACTCAAATGTCAATGTCTAATGTGATAAGTCGATACTCAAGTGTTTGATTTTCAGCTATATTGTATTAGTGCAGCGTTCTATTTTCAGCGCTCTGAATTTTCTCCAGCCCTACCAATTCCGGACAATTTAGTCCCTGCCTAAAACTTGTACGTGCGTCGTGCAAGTTAGTGGCGCGTTAGTTCGGCTCGGCTCGCCACTGCCTGGCGCCTGCCACCGGTCAAACCTCTCTGTGTAGACGAATTGTAATAATATTGTTATAAGTACAGTAAGTACAGTTAAGGAGTACATAGTTGTATCTGGTGTAAATGTATATTCTGTGGGCCTCCCATCCCCGCCCTGCCCCGCCTCGCCGCCTCACGTCTGTAAATATAATGTAAGGCAAAGTACAATTTTAATAAAGTGATTTATTAGCAAATGCGTTCGGGTGGTTTTCTTTAAAATGTATTTTACGGTTCTGGAAAAGTGAAATAGTTATTAGTTTAGACTTTATAGTAAAAAGCAGTGGTCGTCACACTTTTGTGGCCAAGGGCCGCATCGGACAATGCAAAGTGCAGTTTGATTTGATATCTATTGTTATTTCTGACTGTATAGCAGTCAATATCTCTCCCGGGTGGGTGAAATTCCTATACATTCAGGAACAGGAACAGCAACACAGAGAATAACGATATCTAATAATAATCGAAGAAATAACTATTCAGTTTGCTATTTGCTATAACAGATGACACTAAGATGGATCTAAATCGCGCTATCGAAAACGCAAAGCACTCTGGCCGTTAGCGTAGACACATCAAAGAAATTATACTGCGGAGCTAAGCGAGTACTCTGGAATATTCGTTTTTTTATTTGTAACATCTTTCCTCTCGCTTTCTTGCAATTTGGTAGAGTGATTTTGTGAAATGGGACGGAAATGTGTAACAGGAAGTGGCGGAACCGCGCACTATTTGAATTGACGAATGAGCGCGCAGTGGTAGAGTTAGCCGTCAGATTCGAATAAAATATTTCAGTAATTAGCTTTTTAAAATTTTGACATTGATTTCTGCCACTGCTTAATGGAAGAGTTTTCGTATTTTTTAGTCATAATATTAGAAAATAGTACTAAGCATTGTATTTTTTTAAATATTTTTATAAAATGTTACACATCATATGTGACTTTTGCTCGCTCGTTTTTTTTTGTAGTGTTGGTTATACCGAGGACTGCAGGGGCGTGCGCTCCTTGTAGGCAGAAATGCAGTGCTTATCATTCACAGATATTTTAATAAAACGTTCGTACGTTTTAGATGACTTTAATTAATAGTAAATAAATTAATAAAAAAAATATAATAACTTAAAAACGCCTAATATTTTATAAATAGCAACTCATCTCATGCCGTTGCGTTCTGCAGGACATATCATCGCATGTATTTGTAATTTTCATACTTCGCAAACGCACACACCCATGAATATCGACATGATTATATAGCGGCAACTCCCGCGGCAGGCGATGGCTCTCGGGCACTCTCGGCTATCCGATCGCTTCCGAAAACCGCCGAACTGGCTTGTCGGAAATTATTCGTTGCCTATAATCCGAGTAAAAATAATAGACGGAAATCTAATAAATCACGTATGCACATTATGCATTTTTGCTTAGTAAGGTTTTATTTGTTTAAATAGAAGAAATGTTTTGTGTTTCGCGGGGGCCATATTGCATATTTCATGTGATAATCATTGTTTACAATTTAATCGCTCCAGTTTATTTATAGTTTTCTTAAAATATTTTTCATTTTAACATTTGAAAGTGTGTACATTTAACAGTTTATTACTGAGTTTCTATAATAATTGTAGTGATTTGCTTTTACTAGTGCGTTTGTTGATTTTTTTAAAATGTTATTTGATTGTGAGGTTTGTGTTGAAAATGTGTGTTTATTAAAAATTAAAAATAACAAGTTGTCACAATTGTCATTCAGTGAAAAGATTCAAATGATGTCTAAAGGTAGGTGTGTACCCGAGTTACAACAATTAAACCAGCAAAAAAATAATGTAACTCGAAAATTTCATGTTAAAAGTTATGAAACGTATATCTGGCTGTGTGGTTGTGTACACATGATTAAATTATATTGTTTTCCTTGCATATTATTAGTAATTCTAGTACAGTGTGGACTGATTCGGGATATTCAGATTTAAATAATTTCTATTCGGCGGCGATCGATCGCTGTTTTGTCTGCGTTGCCGTAGAAGATGTACATGAATAGTAGTACATCTAAGACTTGCTCTGTTGGCATGGTTTCGACTTAGAGATCCGTCGCTTGACTGTAGCTATGCTAAAAATCTATAAACGAAAAAGTTTTTGTGACCGAGTACTTCGCCGCATACCCAGTGTCATAATCCTGTGCACGCCACTGGAGGACTGCAGCCGCCCGCGAGCCGCAGATGACGACCACAGCTTTAGAGAGTTCATAAGCTATTTAGAATACCCGTAGGGACTAGTTTTTACATAAAAAGTATATTTAGATATTCCACGTTTTATAAACACACTGAATGTAAACTTCCTGAGATATTTTGTAAATCGTAAAACATTCGGTATTCTTATAGTCCGTCCAGAGTCATCCTTATGTCGTCGGCATAAAGGGCCTGTCAGGAGTAAAATAATTGAATGGACTGTATACATAAATTCATACTATTAAACGTGTATAGTATCTACAGTCTAACCCTATCACGAGTCGCATAATATTTGAGATCCATTTTTAAGGTTCCGTAATACCACCAGAAACCCTAATAATTTGTGTCTCTTGTGTTAGGACTTGTGTAATAAATATAAATTGAAGAAATTAAGTATACTTATAAATTGCGTATATACTATTCTTTTGCCAGCATAAAATAATACAAAATAGGGGTGAACCCCATACTTACATGTAAAGGGGATTGTCTTTTTAAGCAAACGAGAAGTTTCATACACGACTTTTTATATGATCGCGGGTCCCCTATATAAAAAATTATAATAATAATCGTACTACCGACAGCGCCATCTCGTGTCGAGCAGGTAAATAATTTTGCAGAATTTATTAATAACACTGAATATTGCACAACAAAGACGTAGTTACGAGCGAGCTACGAGCTGGAGGCCTACAGCTAGTAAGCCCTACTCGGCCATGACAATTTCCTTTAGTATTAGTCATACGTGTAACATGCCTATTGCAGTTTGTCATGTTAGCAAAGTATAAGGTTAATATTATTGATAAGTACCATGTTGCGTATTATATTCATAAGTTCCATTTTCCTTGCGACCTAAATATTTTGTCCGTTATTTCAATACTACGTGTACTGTCGACATATTCTGCCAAGATGCCTGAGATAGGCTCGGTAAGTGGCCTATGAAATCAATCTTATATCTTATGCACCTAATTATTTAGTAGGATTACAAGCAGACAAGACTCTTTGCCAAAGATGGTCAAGCGCACGTCTTGCAAAATCAATTATACATATTTAAGGCACATGATTTACTGTATGTAAAGATATTTTAAACAAAAAAAATCTAAAACTCGAAAAAAAATACAATATTAAATTACATAACTTACACTTTGCGGCACTGAGGCCATTGTCCTCGCAGCTGATCTCAAAATAATTTTAATATCAATTCTGTCAATTTAAATCAATTGTGTGAAATCAAAGAGTTTCGAAGAGAATACAACGTAATTTTTTTTTTTTTATCTTTTAATTTCACAATAACATATCCTAAACGTCTTAAAATAATGCCTAAACGTCTTCACATAAGCAGTAAATAATGTACCCAAATTTCAGTAGTTCATATTTCAAAACGTTATAGATGAAGAAAACCCTCGATATTTACTAGGTATGTAGTGGATGTCCACTACATACCTAGTAAATATCGAGCAAATATAAAATCAATAATGAGGTTAGCTAAGTTTATTCGATATACATTAAAGTTTCTAGTAAAGCTGATATCTTAAACAAGACGAGAACTTGATGGGAATAACTGCACAGTCCAAGTTATCTTCCGTCGGCAGATCTTGTCGCGACATTTTAGCCGTGGTCTTGGAATGAAGACTCAGATTATAAAACAAATTTTGTCTAATAATCAGAGGAATCAAGATATCTTCAAACTTCAAAACTTTATTAGCACAACTAACTAGGTACAACATCAAAAATATTGACAGAGCAAACTTAGCAGGTTTTTAAAAGACGCTTGCTAAAAATTTAATAACAATTTATATTCTTACATTCAATTTATATTCTTAACATAATATATAACGTATAAATTAATTATTATCTTCAGTATAATATATTTTATGAACTTTTATTATTTAGATATTATTAATTTTCCTTCATCCTTTGCAAAATATTCTTCTAAGGAATAAAAACATATTTTAATAAGTATATTTTCAATTTTCTATTAAATGTTAATAATTTTGTGTCTTTTTTATATTATCTATTATTTATTATATATTTTTACTGCCATATAATATGGACTTTAATTTTTTTTCACATTTATCTAATAACAATAACACAATTTGCGCTTTTCTGTAAAGCCAGGATAAGACGTTTTATGTTAGTTAGCTCAATGCTGCTGCTGCTATTATTTTTGATAATTTTAGTTATTTGATTATTATAATTTATTTTTATACTTACCTATATACATTATACATATATTATATTATTAATTGATACCCTTAAACTTATTAACTACATTACTTATTATATCTCTGGCTGGTTTTTAAAGCTTTCCTATTAATTATTTAGTTACATAGATACATTGCTCGTGCGACGTTAGTACGTTTTTTTGAGCTCGTCGTGTAATTTTCAGTGCTCGTGATTGAACATCTTAAATCATCATGAAGTAAAGGGGTCACAGGTTTTAAACCGTTAGTTGTGGGTAATAAGTCTAGCATTCGGCTGTTGTGCGTCATATCCTGGTGACACAGGTCGTACCTGCTACTCCACGGCTACGTGATTCAGCCGCGCTGAAGGCGGTGGCCGGGGGCGCGGGCGGCGGGGGCAGGGGGGCGCTGAAACAATATGGCGGCGCGTTAGGCGCGCGTCACGTGCCTCGCCCGCGCCGCGCCTGCCGCCCGCCGCCCGCCGCCCGCCGCCCGCCGCATCAGCTTTTCACGGAAAACGTCCGACGAAAAAAACAACTGATAACATCGTGATCACTTCGATCCATCGGTAATTCGCTGACGCTGGCTGGACGCCCGGACACTCCCGGCCATCTCCGACGTGCCGTAACTAATGAACGCAGATAGCTCTCGTAATCAAATCTCTTCTTCTATCTGATAATTACTATCGGGGATGGTATCGCGATATCTCGGCCACCGTAGATACCGGCGGGGGTGAGGCTCCCCGGCGCGGGGGGTGGGGGCCGACGCCGCCGACAAATATTAGTATAGAGCCCGTTGTTTGCTCCCCTTATCGCGGCGCTAGCGCACACACGCAGCGCGCCGCATGGGGCTTCGTAGGTCCCATGCTCAGCTGCAGTCGCGGGTTCCTGGGTCCTTCTGGTGCAGACTGCAGCGCAGGCACCGGCCGCACTAGATACTGTATCTGATACACTATCTAGCGGAAGATAGGGAATCTCACATTAACAGCTAGTTAAGATAAAGAAGATAACGCATTGCGTATCTTCCGTTGATAGTTGGGGTCGTTGCACCGTCGGCACCTGGCCGAGGAACATCCTAGCTAGAGATATTATAACTAATTTTTCCCGTGGCTCCGCCCACGTTAATACAATATCCCACGGGAACACCGAACTTTTTCAGGATAAAATGTAACCTATGTGTTAATCCAGAGCTCAAACTACTACCGTACCAAATTTCATCAAAATCCGTTCAGTAGCTTTTGCGTAAAAGAGTTACAAACATACATCCATCAATCCGTCCATTGTCACACACTTTCATATTTATAACTAGCTTTTTCCCGCGGCTCCGCCCGCGTAAATATAGTATAGGAACCACACACAGGAACACTGTACTTTCGGAATAAAAAGTCTCCTATGTTTTAATCCAGAGCCTAAACTACTACCATATGTTTTTGCGTGAAAGCGGAACAAACATCCATAATCATCCATACATCGTTCCTCACAAACTTTCACATCTATAATAGTAGTAGGATAATAATAGAAGGATGTTAATGTTAATAACGTTGGCAATAGTCTCACTGTAGAAAACATCCACCGCTCTTATCGTCTGTGTTGACTCGTCCATTAACTCGATCCAACTCTAATCACGTTGCTCTCACACAACTCATATTTTGTAACATTTGAAAATGAAGTTTTAATTTTTTGGGAGCCTACTTCACTCACGTCTAACATTCCACAGTCTTGGCGAAATGTGTACAGGCTGACTATATTATACCTGACTACACAATGTTCAAGCTCAAAACTAGTTTGAACAGACATTTCACGAGGACATTAGCAAGTGTAGAGATTGATACCTATCTCGTTCTGAATAGCCTGCCATATTTTTGTTCCTCTAGGCGACGGGCGACGTCTATGAGTATTTCTTTGAGTCAGTATTAGCCCTGAAACAATCAACATCAATATAAACTGTTATGTTCATGTAAAGGCGTTCTATATAATATGTAGGCATAATGTGTTCTTATCAAGTAATGAGTTGCCAAATATTGTTATCAGTTTATTACGAAAATATATTACTAGTCCTTGCTGTTGAGAGCCGCTCCTATGTTTCCTAGCAGCACTATGAGCTGTTACCGCGCAGCATATTGCAGGCTTAAAGTAGAAATACATATTAAACAACTCTGTATTTAACGCGCGAATTAACTTTCATAATATAAATTGTACCACACTGAAATAAATTAACTTTAATTTAAAGGCTAAGTTAGAGTCCCTGTTAGTATGGTGTCGTAGCGAAGCGACGTAGCTACCAGCCAAATCATTTTCGGGATGTCGCATATACCTGGCACCTTGCGACAGCTTTGAAAAGACTTCATCATTTGGTTTTGATGAAACGCAAATGCGAAAGAGTGCACGATTTGCAATAATTAATTATTTATTGCTATATCGAGGAATCTAATTCATAAGCAGGTTGAAGGTTGTCATAATTTGATCGAATTATGTTAATATAATATACTCGTAACGTTCATATTAAACTGACATGTTATTGACAATTATATTTGTGTCTGCAAGCCGCCATTATAATACAAATGAATTATGAGAACAACGTGCTGTACTGCTTATTCATTAGATTCCCTGACAGTGCATAAAAAAATATTACAAATATGTAGCAATATGTTGATTCTATATACGAGTAATATGTATGGCATCAACATTGCGTGTTGTCTATTGAGGTGACAATCCGATTTAGCAACGGCCCTTATCAGTATTGACGGCTGACAGCGAGATACTCTCGTCACCTGCTCTCTATATAGCTCTGTTAGATACATATACAGACATAGCTCTTGGCATATCGCTTTTTGACAAATAAATAATATTGTGTATTTCATGAAAAGATTTCGTAAATGAAACAAAATGCGTTTTGTCTGCACGAGAATAGACATACAGCAGGTAATATGGACAAAATGACAGCTTTCATTTGTCAAACTGTCTTTTGTCAATAATAATAATAAAAACTCCCCACACCGATTTCGGTGACGATGGCCGGTTTCATTGAAACCAGGCCAGTTATGCAGGAGTAATTTTATAATGCCCAAGTGTGTGCACAGTACACAAGAGCACTCTCTCTTCCTTTACTCTCGTAATCCACTGGGACGGATGGCGTCTGGCGTACACGACTGGCGATAGATCAGGCACAGGAGCGACTTTTTACATGCTCATCCGACGCATGGATCATCTTTCTTGTCAGACAATCAGGTGTACAGCCTGCATTGTCCTAACCAAACTTGGAAGCAACATTTTTTTGTTGTTTCAGCGCGGGAATCGAACCCGCGATCTCCGAGTCGAGAGCCAAGCTTTAACCACTTGATCACGGAGGCTGTTGTTTGTCTATTCTTCCTTAGAAAGAATCCATTTCTACGGTGGTTATGCTGAGCGAGCTGAGGATTTTCTGACTGTCCGGCTCGCGTACGTTTACTATCCGTAGGCTTTCCCAGATGCACTGATCGAAGCCTCCAACCGAGACGCGACGCACACTTTTTAATATACGGATTCAAAATTCAACTTTATTTTCTACATAAGAATTGCAATGAAAGAAGAAATGAAAAACGTGTATTTTTTATGTAGTGAATAAAGTTAAAAATGCACGCCGCATCGCGTCGTGGTGTGCGACCCTCAGAAAATCCCAAATAGCATTAATTAGCCCCGATTTGACCAAACCTCTTTAAGCACCCCGCATTCGATCTCTCTCTCTCTCTCATTCAATGTTAAAAGAGGACAGACAGATCCTAAGCCCCAATAATTATCGTAATTAACTTACACTTTAATTTTACTTTTATTGAATTATTAATGAACCGTTTACTATCAAAACGGTTTTAACGTTGGTTTGACGTTTATGAGAATACCATTTAGCAATTTTAGCATATTGGGACTGGATCATAACTGTATTGCAGCCTGCTGCAATTAAATTAGCAGAATCGACCTTCGGAGCTCAGCGGTAAACGCCGCTTTATTACGTTGGTGAAATAATTAGGACATCGTAAACTCTACAATACTCTGCATAGTAGGAATACTTCACACTGCATATAATATCTTTGTTATTGGCAAAAATTACCGACTATTTAATCATCTCAAAACAAAAAAAAAATAGTCAAAGTAAAATTTGTACCTGAAAAATGTTTAGGAACATTTCAAAATTAAATAATCCACAGTTCGATATAGTTTTATTATTTCACGCTCCAGTGTCCTAATTCACGAGCAGGTTGTTATCACTCGAGTGGCGATAACAACTCTCTCGGGAACTACGCGCACTATTGGGTGACTCACTGCTCGTTGGAAATGTACAAGGTGAGGAAAAAAGGTTTGGCTTTGAATACGACATTGGTGATTTTCGTATCTTACTAGTGAAATAAAATACAAAATAAAATAAATAAAAATAGCCATTATTCTATTCCCAAATTTACATACACATAATCAATAGTTAAATATTTGCTTTTTACATACTATTTACATTATTTAGTATTATTGTTATTATAACATTATTTTATTAATCTTATACCTTCATATTTTAAGTTTGAGACATGTATTTATTCATAACTATACATTATTTATTATAAAAGGTAAAATGTTTACAACTAAATTATTATTTATTAGTACTTTTTTTGGGAGATAGTCGTCCTCTTTGGCGTAGGCCTCCTCAATAACTTCCTTTGTTTTCTCTCCCTAGCTGCTCTCGTCCAGTCTACTTGAACTCTTTGTGTATATATATCTCTCCATATTATCATTCTTTGTCACCCTCTACACCTTGTTTTCTCTCTAGGATAACTACTTCACTACTTTTTTATCCATCTATAGTTCTCAATTCTGCATACATGGTCAGCCCGGTTCCATTTTAAAATTCGAATTATTTCTATTATGTCCTAAATTTTTGTATTCTCTATAATTTTTTGTTACTAATTTTGTCTCTTAATATTATATCCAACATACTCCTTTCTTCCTTTCTCCCAAAAAACTTATTGAGGCCACCCGAGACCCCAGAGCCGGCACCTACCTGGCCCAGAGAATAAGTATCGCAATCCAGCGAGGGAACTCTTTGAGCCTTAGTGGCAGAGCTAGAAGTAGTCCCCACCAGGGGACGACCTGGGAGATTTCTTTGTTTTGTAGCATTTTAAGTTTTGGAGTAGTTATTATAGTTTTTAGTACTTTTCTACTTGTATAGTTTGTAAATATTTTATTTCCTGTATGTATTAATATTGTTCTGCATATATTTTTGTGTGTCTGAATAAATTACTCCTTTGTATTATTTTCCTTTGACAGATTGTGAGTTTTTCTTCGTCTATCTTTTTCAGAGACCAAGTTTGACAGACATAGGTATATTTGGCAGGATCAGTACTTCATAAATCTTTTCTTTTCTTTCAGTATTTTTTTAAAATGTTTTTCATAATTTCCTTTAATCCCCAATATTTTTGCCATGCTAACACAATCCTTCTGCTAACTTCACTTCCAGTGCAATTTTCAAGCGATATTAAGTGTCCTCAGTAGACATATTCGTTTACGAATTCTATCTTGTTATCATCCAGTACAATATCTATGACATCGACATTTTATAGAATCTTGGTCTTCGAGGCGTTTAGAGACACCCAACCTTTTTGCTCTCCTTTGATAACTTGTTTATCATAAATTCCAAATCGGTCGCATTATCTGCGAAGAGCACTATGTCATCCGCAAACCTCAAATTGTTTAGGAACTCTCCGTTTATTTTTATACCAATTTTCTCCCAATGTAGCTCCCGGAAAACATATTCCATTACAGCCGAAAACATTTTAAGCGACAGGAGGTCGCCTTGACTCCTTTTGAAAGGCGAAATTCTTGTCCTCTTTTTATAATCTATCCTTTGCTAAAGATTTTGAGTAGATGTTTTTAAGTATTTTGACGTACTTTTTACTTCCACCATGTTACAATAGAGCTTCCCAAACGGCATTATGAAATAGAGAATCAAAATCTATGTAAAACCCTCTGATTATATTCATTTGCTTTCTCTATTACTTGTGTGACCACATATTGTATTTTAGCTATGGTAGAGTGATTTTTTGAAACTTTTCTGAAAATTGTCATGGGTGCATGGGCTGTCGAGTGTTCCAGATATTCGGTTTAGTATTACCTTTGCAAAGACTTAATATATATTTGAGGTTAGACTTATAGGCCGGTAATTTCCTAGGTTTTCTCTATAACCTTTTTCGTGTAACAATACTATTGTAGACTTTGACCATTGTTGAGGTGTTATTACATATCTATAGAGAGAATCATGATTTAATTTCATAGACATTGGTTACTTTCGTAAGTATTATTAATCACAGATTTGAGCACCACACAGTCTAACTGTTATTGCAATCATACGGTTACGTTTTAGGGAGAGAGAAACATCGTGTTCTGAATTATATATAATTTGAGTTTTTGTTAAACAACATACGAAAACTTTTACTCAAATGGCGGCATAAGTTTGTCTACAAGTATAAATAAATATACATGAATTTAAACTAGATAAGGTACGATATTAAGATGTTATAATGTTAGTAAATTCTAAAATGCATAATGTTACGTACACATTCAACCGTAAACAATGACAAATGTACTAGGACATTATTGAGTATGTATTGTTACAGTGGAGAGCTGTTCAGTTGACCGTGACGTGCGGTAAGCGGTTCTCAATACCAGTGGGGATAGCAGGAACAATCGACAACTACATATTTGTAACGTTATCGAAAGAAAAAGGGGGCCTACCAGGACATTTGACAGCGGCATAAACGGGACGTTATCGAATGAAATTTGTGTGGGCGCATCCTTATTCGATAACGTTACGTTTATGCCGCTGTCTAATGTCAGGAACATTAGGCCCACTGTATAATAATTATGACAGCGCCCATACAATTCATAACGTTACGAATACGTAGTATAAATAAGCCCCACTTCATGATTCTAATTACTGGGGCACTACCACAACTAAACCACTGCTAGCTAGCGTGGTATGTTCAGAATTGGGAAATTATCAATACAGGACATAACATAACATACTTAGTTATTTTTTAATTGAAATATTACTTATTTATATAGGCACGCAGGTTTCCTTCGAGTGTACAAAAATTAGTAACAGAGAGTCTGTATGACACACAAGAAAAGGCCTGGCCTGGGCCATAACCGCCCTCTTTGCCCTCGCTGCTAACTGCTGCTAGTGTGTTCACTTCAAATAATAATATTAGGTCCTTACATATGAAATTGGCGTTTTGTCGTACTAGCCACATTGATCTCAAATATAATATCTTCTTTGGTTAGGAATTCAAATTTTAAACTTATACCGCTATTAACTCATGCATTTGTGTTTCGACAACCGTAATTCATTTGTTTTTTCCTCTTTTGGTTTTTTCTTTGCGTCACTCTGTTTACAAAATTAAAAACTTGAAATATCGTACTATTTTCGAGTACGAGTTCCTTCGTGGCACCAGTGCTGCAGAAACGGCTCGAAGGATTAATGATGTGTATGGCGGCGGTGTCGTAAAAGAAAACACAGTGCGTTTTTGGTTCCAAAGTTTTCGTTCGGGAAATTTCGACCTGCAGAACAAGCCCCGTGGACGGCCGGAGACCAAAGTTGATAATAAAGAATTGAAGGCTATTGTGGAAGCGGATCCATCGCAAACCACGTTAGAGTTAGCTGCTGGCGGCGGTGTTAGTGATAAAACTGTTTTAATCCACTTGAAGCAAATTGGGAAGGTGAAAAAGCTTGAAAGGTGGGTACCTCATGAATTGAGTGCAGCAAACCGACGAACGAGCGTCGACTGCTGCGTTACATTACAAACCGGCACAAAAATGAAGGGTTTTTAAATCGAATCATTACCTGTGATGAAAAGTGGATCCTGTACGATAATTGCTCATTGCAATGGTTGAACCGGCAAAGCCTTCCCCAAGCAAAAATTGACTCAAAAGTTACTTGTGAGCGTTTGGTAGACAGTGCCGGTGTCGTTCACTACAGCTTTCTTGAAACTGGCCAGATGATTACGACAGATGCCTATTGCCAGCAACTGCAAATCATGATGGAAAAGCTAGCTGCTAAACAACCGAGGTTGGTCATTCGCTCTAGGCCACTGCTACTTCAGGACAACGCTAGACCACACACTGCACAACAGACGGCTACCAAATTAGAAGAGCTTCAATTGGAATGTCTAAAACAAACATCGCACTCCCCGGACCTTGCTCCAACAGATTAACATTTTTTTCGAAATTTGGATTAAAAACATTCAACTCCGATGGGGCATTCAAAAGCGCCTACAAAGATTTTATTGATTCCTGTCCGAATGGTTTTTTTAGTAAAGGAATCAATGAACTACCAAGATGAGATGGCAAAAGTGCATAGATAGCAATCGTATATACTTTGATTAAATAAATATTAGCCCCCTTACTAATAAAAATATTTACACAATGGATAAGCAATACAATGTTTTGTCCTTGTCTATCAAGCGACTTTTCCCACGTATTAGATAAGGACAAATATTGTATTGCTTATCCACTGTTCAAATATTTTTATTAGTAAGGGGGTAGTGTTTAAAGAAACGACTATATGTTCCTCCTTTACAAAACGCCAATTTCATATCTAATTGCCTAATATATGTTGTCACCATAAGGGCAAACTAGAAAAACACCGGACATATAAGTGATGAGCAAGAATAAAATCAGTTTTTGTATGGGTATATGTATGAAATACGACGATTCCCGAAAAACATCAAAAACGTGGTTGTAATAAATTACATACTAGCTTTTGCCCGCGGCTTCGCCCGGGAGTAGTGTCCTTGGAGAAAAAACTTTTTCAGCGAATAACTCTACTCACTGCAATATACTTCGGTATACAGTATTGAAAATGTTTTTAAGGGTTTCGTACCCAATGGGTAAAAACGGGAACCTATCACCTCGACGCGACGTGCGAGATATTTAATTTTTGCGCTTCAATATAAATTTTACGATATCTTCTAAATATAAGATATTAAATTTAAACTGTATGGTTTAAAGTGTATGATTATAATATGTATAAAATGCTTAAAGTGAGTAACGTATTTAATTTGATAAGAATCAACTGTGTACGCCCACGGCCCACCCGGTCCAACTATGCTATGTCCGGTGCTATGTCCATGCATTTTAAATCCGTAATATCTTTGAAAATATTAATTTAAATTACATGGTGTAAAGGGCCATATTGATCTATATTAAATTTGGATAAGGATTGATGATGTATTGCTTAAAATCGCTACGTAAATAAGACATTATTTCTCGTAAAAAGTAAAGGATAAAAAATGGTTATTGTTGATTATTCCTAAGAGATAGACATATACCATCGCGGACTTTTTTGTAGGCTTCTTCTTAAGTAGTACATTATTTTGATCTATCTCGTAGGGTTCAGCCAGCATTTGCATTGTAAGCCCAAAAAATGTGTTTATTTACGACATTAGAAACCTCAGAAATTATCAGTGTTTCTCTGCTATTTTATGTATGTTATATACATATAATTAATAAACCTTCCTATAGGATTCTATAGGAACTTCACTCTCCTATTAAAAAAAACCTGCATCAAAATCCGTTGCGTAGTATTAAAGATCTAAGCATACATAGAAACAGACAATCGAAGCGACTTTGTTTTATACTATGTAAAATGTAGCGATGTTGGTCGGTGTCGGCAGTAGGTGTAGGTGTACTCGTACATACAAACGCGTGCAATTTCAATGTACGGAGGTACGATTTCTTGCGGAATTGTGCAGGCGGAAACGAAGCTAATCAATTACAACAACGTGTGAACTCCAATCTGTACCTACACCTACCCACCTACAACAGCAAGCTACATACATTCACCAGTTGCGTACACCAACAAATATATCTTCACCTACATCTCTACCTACTATGTATGATTTTGGATTATATTCTTGCTCATAACTTCTATCCCCTGCATTTGTTAGGAATACCCGTTTGGCGACGGCAAATATGATTTAAAGTGAATCCATTAGCAACCATTAATTTATTGATGTCGATTTCGGTTTTTTTAGTGTGAATTTTGGACAAGCCCTTTCTGGAGACTATTATATTTTTATATATTATATTTTAATATGGTGCTATATTTCACTATTCAGTAATAATACCTACTTAGCATCCTGTTGCTACGCCTGTGTTGTCGCGTATTACTTGTGTATGAATAATCCACCTACCGCAGTCCTATATAAACTTTATAGTATATACTTCTATTCTATGTTTTCTTTAATTGTCGATAACTCTACCAGTCCTTAACGTGTAATTACTGTGCAAATTAATTAGGTGTCGGCTATCGGCAGCCATCTGCAGCTTATCGCTCAAGTCATTACAGTGATAAAACAGAATTAACGAAAATATTACTGATTACTGATTTTTATCGCAAACATTTAAATTATAATAATTTTATTATAAGTTAATATAAATTATTTGTATTTGATAAATTATTTCTTAAAAAGTTGACTAGTTACCTATTAAAAACACATGAGTGTTCTGTGTACAGAGAGGAATAAGCCCTATTCCGGACGAAGTTGCCAAAGTCCTGTTAAATACCTACATATGTAACCTACAAGGGTCAGCTCACACCAAGACGCGACACGGCGCGTCATTTTTTAAGACAGCTATTAAAATTGTACTTTATTCACTACACAAAACTATATATTGTGTAATGAATGAAATGCAGCGCTATGTCGCGTATCGCTTCTTTTCGGTGTGAATTAACCCTAAGGGCTGCTACCCATGGTGAGTGGGTCTTGGATTAGCAGTAAGATGTGTGATCGATCGCCGGCAAACCGTGATAACGCCGCCCTTATCGCGTTTATTGTGGCGATAGCGAGTTGTTGTTCCACGCCCGCGCCCCAATATGTTATGCTATCTAGGTTTTATAATTTAATACATTTCATTCAAAGGACACTGGGCATTTTCTATGGAACAATTTGCTACGGCGACCAAAGATAAAATTTGGCTAGATGCGAGCGTAATTACACCTAGATTACAACGACACAGGTCGTATATCTGCAGGAGGTGGGTGAATTCTCATATATTTTAACGAAATTCATATAAAATATGATTAACAATACATTGAATATCTCCATTTTTTCCATTGATCTTAATTAAAATAATAACGGGAAACGAAATGTGAATCAAAATTGTATAATCTAATGGAATTTTGGTTTGTGGTCGACACTTTTTTAAACAGCTAAATAGCGGCTCATAAACGCTCAACGTCTTTTGTTCAGCAGTTATGGAACGAGTTTAGTATCTAACTACCTTTTATATCACTACGTGTGCTATCTATCTCTTCCAAAAGTATCATTCTTCAATCTGAGCCATCTGCTACAGGTGGTAGCGCTCACCGTGCTACGAACCTCGTAGACAGGGTTTAATCAACTTCTATATTCTTCTTACCACTTAATAAACTACAACGGATAATCTATAAAAGTTATTATATTCTTTGTCTGATACGTTGGAATAGTCACTTGACAGACAAATACAGCAACATAGAGTAGCGTATCTATATCTATTGCGTAAATATTTTATTAATATGATATAAAAGTGCATTCAAATTGTATATTTAGGTCTCTAGAACGAAGAACGCTATGTACCGCGCTATATTTACAACAGTTTAGACGTCATAATATTATGAAGATTCTATGATCGAATATGTGCACTATGCAGTAATGAAGTGTAGGTATTAAGTATGTTATTTATAGAACACAATTGTTACTTTGTATGCTCGCGGTTCAGCGCGGCTCTGGCTCTTGAATCACAAACACATACACGACATAATTGTATTACACAGCGATGCCGTAGGGGAGAGCTATACTGGGGATTTATTTTTATGTTTAAATTAAAAAAAAATTACTTCATCGCACTACTAATTTAAAATAATTGTTTACTCATATACAACACATAAAAAAGTATAGTATAGTATAGTAAGTCAATAGATTCGTAGTAATGGTTCGGCTAACATAAGCTGTATAATTTGCGTGGTCGTGTTATCGTTTTCAAGTTTTTGATTATTACTTTTATATATTAACGTTTATGTGAATAGAATAGATTATGCATTTTTGAAGTACATTTTTGGTCTTAATTGTATAAATACTATAGCCAATATTTCAATTAGTATTATGTAGGCCTTTATACAAGTTAATCGATGATTTGTAGATATATTCTCCGAGCGAAGTAACCACTCTTGAAATACTGTAGTGCCTGGGACAGTTGGTTTTTATACGTCGTATGGTTGCCCAAGCACACACGGCATTCTCCCAACACAGTCAGCCTAGTCTAGAGGAATGACTGGTCAATACGTCTGGGGCCAACCATGTGCGGGTTTCCTTACAATGTTTTCGTTCACTGTTAGAGCGTCCGTATAATGTACTGGAGATCTGAACAAGTCTCATTGGTACACGCCACAACCTGGGAATCGAACCTGCACTTTCTCGAGTGCGAATCAATCGCTCTACCCACTAGGCCACGGAGCTCTTTCAATTAGTATTAAACAGATATTTTCTCAACTGATTCTAAACGTGAACATAGATAAAGTTTGATGAAGAGACTAGTGTCGTGCCGACACTCCACAGTAACGTAATGCGTCGCATAAGGATCGAAGGTCGACGGCATCGCATCGAGAATTGTTGGGTAGATGTGCTTTATATAATACTACGTTACATACAAGAACCTTGTAGTATAGTATAATAGGCGGCGGTACAAAGACGACACTATCCCTAAGGAATAGTTTCGATGAACTTCAACAAGCTGGATCAGAATGGAATTGCCTACAGTATGGCCTACAGTATAAACAATATTAAACTTTTCCTATTTTAGATCGTAATACAAATTTGTGTTTCTGTGGTCTTGTAACTTTAAAGTAAAAAAGTGTAAGAGTTTATCACGATAAGGTATATTCGGGGCACGCGTGTTTACATTTCATTTGGAATTTCTGGACGTGAGGTAACTCGGGAGCGCTTGCGAAACCTGAAGCTGAAAAGAGAGCGCGCTACATCGGCGGCCATTGGTGCGCCCCGCCCCCTCCCGCGTCACCCCGCTCCCCCACCGCTCCGCACCCCCCTCGCGGACGCTGATAACAGTCGATGTGGAGATACCGCGCGTGATAGTGGGCCCGGAGCTATGCCCGCGCCAGGCACATAGACAGCAGCACAGGTGAGAACAGATCAGCATTATCGCTAGATTGTGCTATCATTATCATATCATGTGTTTACAAAGTAGTTTCTGCAGACTCAACAGCATTTACATATCCACGTGCGTAAAATTTTAGCTCTTAATTCTAAAGCTAGCTCAAAATACTGCAAAAGTCTGATGAGTTTCCTTGTCCATGTTACAAGTGCTCTTTGGAGTTGAGTTGGTTATCTGATGAGGATAGTAACAGTGTGATATATTTTAGCTGTTTCGATTTTCGAAGAAAGCATGCAACGCTAATTTTCTTTTGTTTACCTACTAGACAACGCTGTAAAAAAGTGTCTAGTGGGTTAAATAACTAAAATATTATCCTTATTAAACAAATATTGAAATTAAGAAAAAGTTGAAACGAACAGAACGTTTCAATAAATGTGTTAGCAAATTGAACAAAAACATTTCGATCTCAAAACATATCTGGCATTTACATATTACATCTCTAGGTATCTCTGATCGCGTTTTTAATATACTTGTTAAAAAGATATATATATATATATATATATATATATATATATATATATATTATTATATTTTTGATAAAATATGTAAATCTATGCAATACCTATATCTACTACATTTTGTCTGACAACAACTCATTAAGGTAATAAATTATTAAATTTTTCCCTTTGATTACTTCATTTTATTTATTAAAATCGTAATTTGGAAGTCTTTGCTGATTTGCAAAGCTTTTCACCGTCGCGCCGCTCGCGTCGCTCGCGTGCGCCAGCGTAGTTCTAACAACATGTGGAGCAAAATTATGCCTTTTTTCTATTTAATTAATTACCTCACAGTAATAACACACAGGTTTCCACTTTAATAAGTATTTTATATTAATTTTAATATAAATATTACACGACCGGTTTCGACAAAGTCATCATCAGGTCTATACTATACTACCTCATTTTCCATCATAAAACATTATATTCATAATTATCGTTGTAACAAATGTCATATTTAAATAAAATCATTTGCACAAACATTTTTTAACGAAAAAATTATTGCGCAATAACCCAATTTGAATGAAAGTATTTACAGTAGGCATTTTAGTTATGTTTTTATTTGTATGAAATGGACCAGAAAACGAGCAGGCGCCGGCCGCATAAATAAAGAATACCTCGAGAACACTGAACTTTTGCGGCGTTATATGTAGCCTATGTGTTAATCCAGAGCCTTAACTGTACTACTTTACCAAATTTCATCAAAATCTGTTCGGAGTTGTTGCGTGAAAGATCCATCCATCTATACAAACCTATTTTGTTTGCAACCTCCCCTTAAATATTTATTTTATTTAAATTTTACTATTTATTTTTAAAGAGAACATACAACTCAATATCCAGTGAATATTTCATGGGTCTATTAAAATCAAGTGAAAAACGGTAAAAAAACACGTTTGTTGTATGTAAGCCACCCTTAAATATTTAGTTTATTCTTTTTAGTATATTATGTTGTTAAATCGGCAACAGAAATATATCATCTGTGGAAACTGTTACTGCCTAGCCCGGTGGCAGACAGATAGACGGACAGACAAGTTTCAGTAATAGATTCCCGTTTTTATCCTTCGGGTACAGAACCCTAAAAAGAAATGTGTAATAGTATAAGCTGCCCACTGCGGGCTTAGCATGGCGATCCGAATAAATAATTTCAAAGAAGAAATATTCTATCCAAAACAGTTCGTTGCAAAATAGTTCTTAATCCATGGTAACAAGGTCGTCAAAATAAGTCAAAATTTCTAAATAGTCATATTTAAAATGGCTGCCGGGAAATCTTCTGTCAAAAATGATAAAATTTTCAAGTAAATGACTGAACGTAAATAAACTATTTGTCTTGGACCGCCATGATGTGGAGTAGTTGACATTATTGTAAGAATATTTGACATTTAAATAAGAAAACGTTTCTACTTTAGCTATCAAAAAATTTGTGAGCTCATGCTCGGGAAGAAAATAAATGTTGTGTCCCATAACGACGATGCATCGACCTTGCTGCCTTACAATAAGAACTATTTCGCTCCGAATGGTGTTAATGTTTCTTCAATCTGTCAATTTGTCGATTCCTAGGTGTTTCTAGGGTGCGCATGCCCGCAGGTCAGTAGCTCGTAGAGGCACTACGCCGCGTAGCGCGCTACGGGCGGGCGTCGGGACGCGGACCACGCGGAAAGTAATTCGTATCGACTATCGTCGTCGAATGAATGAATGAATATAAGAAATGTTGAAATGTTTTCTGAAAAAAATACACCTATTACATCTCATAATATGTCTGCTAAACTGTATAGCAGGATTTTGTAAGTACATTTTCATTATGTAAGTAGGTAAAGTGTGTGTAAGTCTGTAAAATATTTTTTCGCAAATTGTTCGTGCTTGAGCTACTGTTGTAACAGAAGAGTTTCTTGATAAATATATACGTGGATTTTTGATATAAAAGTAGGAGGCAATACTTGTCAAAATGAAGAGGATATATTGGACTAAAATCAGGTCAATGAGAAAAATGAGGATGATTTCTGGAGTGAATCGTTTTATTTAATATATCTGCACGCTATGACCTTTGTTACGAAATTACTCTTTTTTTAATACGTTGGAAAATATACATACTCAAAAATTTCATTAAAGTGTAAAAACGAGACCATTTAACTAAGACTCTGCTGTTCGTCCATCTGTTGATATGTCCGACTGCCTGTCACCTTAGGCTAGACAGTTGAAATTTTCTCAAATGATGTATTTCTAGCTACTGTATCAACAAATCTATATATTAATACGTGAAGCGAAGTTTACAAGTGGTTTTACGAGAATTGTGCGTACGGATGAGAGTGAAATTTAGCACAATTGAAGTTTATGCTGAGGAAGGCGTGCGAAAAGCTTAAATTTATTAAAATAATGCTTAATAATATATGAAATTAAATAAAATATCAGCAACACACTCTACCATGGATGTGGTTCAAACATACACACACGTATTCATCATTGTCAAGCCCTATGAGTATGCCTTTTTGATAAAAGATGGCCCCGCGCGAGTTTCTTACGCCGGCTCTTCTCGCCGGGCCAGTTCCCGAATCGGTGGGAGGCATCATGTAGACCGACGTTCAGAAAGTGTATGAAAATACCTATTTTGAATAAAAATTTTTGACTTTTGACTTTTGACTTTTGAAGTTCGGTTTCATCGTGAAAAACACGAATGAAATTTTATTTTTAGTTATTTTAATGGAACTGGACTGATATTTTTTAATGATTACATTAATTATTATCGCTACCTCAGTGAGCTCGCACCTCTCACACTTCCTACCGTGCGTTTGGTTTAATTTATGACGCGTTGACGTTTGTCAATCTCTCACAACATTTCGACGTGATAACGTCTTATAAATCGATGGAGGCGGCTGCACGCACGAAAAAACATGACTCATGCGTTACCTGGTACCCGTTATCGTTACCAAGTACCGTTACCAAGTACCAGCGTTAGCTCGCATTGCCTTTAACTCATTATTATTATTATTATTATTATTATTGTTGTTGTTATTGTTGTTGTTGTTGTTGTTGTTGTTGTTGACGTTGTCACGTTCAACTATCGTCAGTAAACCGACTTTACAGACAACCGGTATGTTTTTTTTTTTACTTTTTTCTATCTAAGAAGCAAAATAATAAATAAGAAATTATATGTTTTAATATCCTACTAACATAGAAGTATTATATAAAAAAGAGGACTAATATTATTATAATTGTGAAAGTTTGTGAGGATGGATGGATGGATGGATATTAGTATGTACGGATGGATGTTTGTTACTCTTTCACGCAAAAACTACTGAACGGATTTCGATGAAATTTGGTATGGTAGTAGTTTAGGCTCTGGATTAAAACAAAGGCTGCTTCTTATCCCGAAAAAGTACAGCGTTCCTTTGGGATAATGTATTTACGCGGGCGGAGCCGCGGGCACCAGCTAGTATAAAATAATATCGCTGTCTCTCACATAGCGCGCGCGATAAGCGACATCGTATCGCATAATGTGAACACGCTCTAATACGTGAAGCAAAAACCATGTTGTCACGGTTAGGAACCTATTTTAAGGGCCATCCTCACGGTCCAGGTGCAAATCCAGCAGCCCGTCAATAATTTGTTGATATCTTTTCATTCCGTAAGCCTCCAAATCTAGCGCTAGGTGTTAGATTTGCAGGCTGTCAATTAGTGTCAATATTTTATAATTTTTACCTTCAAGTCCTCGGCCTTGGATTTGCGGGCTGGACCGTGAGTATGGCGCAATATCCAGGCAAATTTATCAGAACTTCAGCCTGAGTAGGCTGAAGCCTAGGGCGGCAAATTTTAGTTGCCAGCAAATGTGGTATAAGCATTTTTTTGTCTTATAGAAATATAAAAAAACATTGTTATTTGCATACAAAAATATTCTTGAAAATATTACAAAAAGTAAATATTTTAGTACTGTATATGTACCTTTACTTTACACTCTAAGGCTAAGAACTCACGGAGCGATTTTTAGGCGCTCCCGCCGCGATTGCGGGCTCGCAGCTTCTGTAGAATGCAAATATATATGTAAAAAATTAAATCAAAACTCTCGACGTGATTTACGCTCGCGGCGTGCGCGATAGTTTGCGGGTGTCGCTGCACCGGCGGGCACGACTGAAAATCGCTCCGTGAGTTCTCAGCCGTAGAATCGCGCGGGCCGCGAACGGCTAGCGAAATTCAACAATTAAAAAAATATATTTATCTAATTATATCCTGCGAAATTAGAGAATTTTTTGCTCGCTCGCTCCACTCGCTTGCCTATGGTCTGCAATATAAATCCAGCACTGTAAATATCATAGACAAAATTTACACATTTTCATTGCATATTAAATATTAAAGAGGCACAAGAACCGTAAAAATTTAAACTAAATAATTTAAAATTGTGAATTGTGGTAAAATTTTGACCACAGGGCGATTACCAGTAAGCACTAAAAACAAAATAAATATATTTAAATAGAGCTCTCACACAACAAACGCTTTTTGCCGTTTTGAACGGAACCCTTCGTGCGCAAGTCCGACTCGCACTTAGCAGATTGTTGTCGTTTGACATTTAGTAATTTGGTACAATAGGAAGTTCTTTTAAATTACCAAATTTATGATTTTATTCTGCTGATAGACTTCTCCTCTTACCACTGCCATGTCAGTGACCCGGTGTCGACGGTGTCGCTGGTGTCGCCGGTGTCGCGGGTCGCGGGCCTACACAAATATGTGTGGCGCGTTATCAGGTGGTGTGGGGCCCGTTATCGCGGGATCACAAACACGCCTCCCCCCCGTGCGCACCGCCCCCCGCACCGCCCGCGATCATCCATCATGTGTGCAGCTTACTCAAGCGGCTGCGTGCCCCCGCTCCAAGTTGTCTAAACTCTAGAAACTATTTATTTAATACTCTCTGTAAACTCATACTTGTATAACAAAAAAAATACTTACTCTGAATAAATTTATTTATTTATGTAAGGTTATTGATATTTGATATGATACAAGCACCAGGATAATTAAAATAATTTCGAGCGCTAGTCTCGAAGGTGTTTCTTTCGAAAATCTTATTTTAACTCATTAGAAGTGTTAAAGAGTATAATATAACGTTTAGACCGCTAGCCGCGTGACGTCAGCGGCGCCGGTTCCCTATTTGTATTTCCGAGCTAATGCACGCTTCCGGTTCAAAGCCTTCGCCGTGTTTGCTCGCCGGCCGCCAGAGCCGGCCCGAGGAAATTGACACAACATAACCAAAACTAGACCAGTTCCCGCTAACGTGTGGACGTCCTTCGCAGACACAACATGGAGAACGTATCGGCGATGTCGCGGGGCGAAGATATCGCGAGCGCGGCGGGGCAGGGGGAGGGGGAGGCGCTGCAGCTGGTCAAGAGCGAGCAGCGCGGCGAGGACGGCGCGGTGGGTGTGGGGGGCGGCAGCGCAGGCGGGGAGGGGGAGCCGCCATCCGTGATCACGTCGCGGCGAGCGCTGCGCACCATCACCGCCGCCGGCCACATCACCACCGCCGAGCTGCCCGACGACGGCGTCAAGGACGAGCCCCCCGAGACCGCCGCGCTCGACCACGAGCAGCTGCAGTTCGCCGAGCGCCAGCAGCACTACGACGAGGAGCGCCTGCGCCTGGCCGAGGCCGAGACGGCACGCTACCTTGCCTTCAAGCCCGAGTACCGGCCCCAGTCGCCGGACAAACGGCAGTACCGCACGCCGCCGCCGCCGCCGCCGCCACGCACCACCTATCCGCGCGGCCTGGCGCTGCGCTACGGCGCGCTGCACCACGGGCAGGAGGGTGAGGACGAGCAGCACAAGGAGCAGCCGCAGTACGCGCCGCCCGAGCCCGAGCGCCAGTACATGGGCGAGCAGCAGCCCACGCTCGAGATGATCCAGACCACGGCGCTCACCGACCAGCAAGCGGTGGGCGTGGCCTACCAGCCAGTGAAGTACGAGACGCGTGCTGAGGACCGCGGGACGTATGCTTCGCTGCAGCCGGTGTCACAGGCTGGCGGTGCAGGGGGCGCGGGCAGCGTGGGAGGCGGGGGGTACTACGCCGGCCAGAGCCCGCAGTACGCGGCGGCGGGCTACGGCTACGGCGGCAAGGAGCTGCTGACGCTGTACGGCCGCGGCGAGGACAGCCCGCCACAGCTGCTGTATCGCGACCCGCCGCTGTCGTCGTCGTCGCTAGGCCGCGGCGCGCACGTGGTGTACGGTCCCGTCGTGCCGCAGTCGCAGCCCGTCTACGAGGCGCCGCCTAGCCCCAACTCGCAGCAGGTGACTAAGGAATATTAAAATACCCGATATATTGTGTACTCTTCAACCCGGCAATGGTACTGTAATTGTGATGGTGTGCAGGTGACGCTGTACACGCACGGCAACACGGTACAGTACAAGGTGGGCGGGGAGTACCTGGCGCAGGGTGGCGTGGAATACGTGCCAGTGTCGGGCTACGAGGGTGGGCTACTGGTGGAGAGCTACCCGGCGCCCTCGCAGCCCTGGCCGCCGCACAACCTACTCTCCATCGACGATGGTTTCGACCCCAGTAAGTGCATTAAAACATAATATATGATCCCAATGAACAATAATTTAAACTAATTTCAAATATTTGAAGATTTTGGCAGTCATGGATGTTTTAAGAGTGATAGTACCCTACGCGCCTGATACATTGGTCCCTTGCAGGTATGACGGGCATGGGCGAGGTGAAGGAGTGCGTGAACTGCGCGGCCGCGACGACCCCGCTGTGGCGTCGCGACGGCACGGGCCACTACCTGTGCAACGCTTGCGGTCTGTTCACGCGAATCAACGGCGTCAACCGCCCGCCACACAAGCAGAAGGTCAAGCCACAGGCAGCGCTGGTGAGTGACCAGGTCGAGATAAATACATTATTTTTTCTATGTAATAAGTAATTTAGCAGCCGAATCACCCTATAGAAAGCTATTAAAACCACATGTGGACGCTAGCAATTCTTCAAAGTGCGTTACCGGTTAAAACCCTAACTGTGTGTCCAACTTTTTTAGCTTCCGGCACAGTTTGGTGTTTCACCGAGTGTTCCCAATGTTTCGTCGGTTCCTTTGAAGTTTTAATATATCAGTCTACCCTGCCTACCAAAGCGACTCGAATGGCCCTCCTCGGTAGGTCACTGACGGCCGTTTTATCCAACAGCCGACGAACGGCAACCGGCGCGTGGGCGTGACTTGCGCCAACTGCCGCACCTCCAACACCACGCTGTGGCGCCGCAACAACAACGGCGAGCCCGTCTGCAACGCCTGCGGCCTCTACTACAAGCTGCACAATGTGAGTGTACCTGGTCTGTCTGTCGCCCACTCGCACGAGCCGTGACGCGGCCGATACTGCGTACTGCGGGTATCTAATCGCCGCCGCAGGTTATCAGGGAACTCCTCGGCAAATATTGGACCCGTATAAAAAATCAAAACACAGGGTCTCATCTAATCTCTCGAGATAACTCGGGCTACCGACCGATAGAGAATTATCACCGTGGCCCCGAATATTCATAATGAGATAAATAATCTTTTATCAATTATCTCCGCGCGGGTAGATACGCTTGTTTAAAGGATGATAGCGATTACGAGGAGTTCCCCACGTCATAACACGTTCATCTGCGCAGGTCAACCGGCCGCTGAGCATGAAGAAGGACGGCATCCAGACGCGCAAGCGCAAACCCAAAAGCATGGGCGGCGGCATGGGGCGGTCCGGCGGTGGCATGGCCGGTGAGTAGCGGGGGAGGGGGGCATCGCACACGGTCTTTCAAACGTCAGCTTTGCCACAGCTTGCAGAACGACGTTTGCATGATGGCAAATTTTCATCATGCAACAATCAATCAGTCTTGACTGATTTGACGTTTGATTGACCGTGTAACTTACGCTGATGTCTGTGTGTGTGTGCGCAGTGGAGGCACACTCGCACAAGGTGCTGCCTCCGCTGTACGCGGCGGTGGAGGACGGTGCGGGCGGCGGGGCGGGGGGCGCGGCGCCGCTGCTGCTGCTGCCCGGCCGTCAGGACATGTGAGTAGCGCGTGTATCTTCTGGACTCTATCCAGCTATCTCTGCACCGGCACTTGCACTAAATATCGCTTCCGCTCCTGTCTAATCTGTGGTTCTAACGGCACGCTTGGTGCTGGGTCCTCTTGCCTCAGGTCGATGGTTGACAAGTGTGTGTGTTGTAGGGTATCAGCGCTAGAGCGGCCGTCGTCGACGTCCGCGGTGCACTACCGTCCGCCGTAACGCCGACGCGACGGACGCCGGGAGCTGTACATATTAGGAACATTATTTGCCGCACATTTAGTTTTAAATTACATCTCGAAATTTATAAATTATATCTAGAAGTTTCTAGAAAGATAAAAATTGTATGAATATATCTGCATTGGCTAGAATACCAAATATTTGTTGAATTGGTGACAGTGACGTCACTGTTAATATTAGTTTCTTAAAAATAGCCAAAGCTTATTTGTAAGGATCTTCTTGTATGTTCTGACCGAATCGCATTTTATGCGTTGCTCAATAATTGTAAATTCCCTTAACAAAGTTTGTAGATCAAAATAATTGTAGTTGGACTTTTATGTATTACGTAATATTTTGCCATGAAGGCACAAGTACCTCTAATATTGCTCAGATTCCTATAACTATGTGCTACACTGAGCCTGGTTATACGATACACAGTGACAGCAAACATTGTAAACGACTGGTGATCCAGCGCCATTGTGACGACGTGGAGCTTCACGCTCTTAGGCTGGGCCTATATGATCCGGAATCCGGCGATCCCGGGGAAATTCAGAGCACTGAAAATAGAACTCTGCGCTATTACAATAGAGCTGAAAATCGAACACACGAGTGTCGAGTCAAATGTCAATGTCAGCTCAACACTCGACGCTTAAATTTTCAACTCTATTGTATTAGCGTAGAGTTCTATTTTCAGAGCTCTACATTTTCACCCGACCTCCGGATTCCGGACAATAGTAATTTTCAGGCCAAACACCAACGACCACTGATATTGTCTCTGAATAAAGTAAGTTAAAACGCTAAGCGCCATGTTTGCGGAGCTCATACGCCGAAATTATTGAACATACAAAAACAATGATAAGACATGAATCGTAGAGAATTTTCTCTTATTTACTCTAAAAGTTTAATATTGTAATACATGTAAAATTAACTTTCCTAGTAAAATTACCCAATTACTGGGCTATCATGCCTGAAATTGACCATTATCAATAAGAAATAATATGTAGGAATGTAATTTGTACCATCGAACAAGTTGCAGTTCGACCATATAAAATGAAAATTCTCTTTAAACAGCGAATTGTGCGCACGCACACGTACTCACGTGTAAATACATAGTCAAACCACGTCTGCAGTGGTTGCGGTCACTTCCATTGTGTTTATATCCTTTGAGGCATCCTAGTGCAAAGGAGAATATTTGGAAGATGGTCGAGCAGGAACTTTGATATGTATATCCGTGACTTGTTGCAATATTGATCATCTTGAATAAAATTAAATCCTGAAGAAAAGTTAGAACTGTACATATTCTTGGTTGTGAACGTTATAGAATATAGAGCATTTAAATATTTCGAAAAGAAAGTTATTGGCGTGCGCCATTTTAAAACATTTAAGAAAATAAAAGCAAAATATTTTTCGAACTCTACAGAGCATTTTATAACTATAATTGGAATTACAAGTGCGAGGCATTGTTGTAATGTGATTATTTATTAAATTAGCTAGTCTATTTGTGCTGATCAAATACATATCTTGGTAGTAAATACAGGTACTTAGGTAGGTAGGTAGGTAGGTAGGTAATGTTGTGAAATTATTAGAAACAGTTGTAGCGTGGTTAAATAGACGAGGAGACTTATCGTATTGGACTTATTTGTATCAATTCCTCTTTTTATTTAACCGAGTTATGCTATTGTTTTAAAACGCCTTGTGAATTACCTGTAAGAAATGGACAATACCTAAATACCTGTTGTACGTAATTAGTTACTAGCGATTATAAACGATAAGGAGTAAAGTCGTTTATCGGATTACGAATTTATTAATATATTTATATTATTATCTACTTAAATGTGTGTGTGTGTGTGTGTATAATATGTGTGTGAGAGTGTTGTAAATAATGTGTGTAAATAAAATGTTTGATACTTTGTAATTTAATAAATATCTTGCCGTGTTTTATTTTGGCGTTTCTCTAACACATACATACCTACGGTGCCTACACCAAAAAAGCAACTTTTATTTATCTGTTTGCTCTCTGAAAATGCTGGACTGCGTGAAATGCGTTTTTGACCGGACTTTCACTGGTAGATTACTGATGTTCGAAGGCGTAACTTAGGCTACTTTTATCTTAGGGTGCCGTTAAAAAATCGGGTTCCGTTTCCATTTATAGTTCCACGCAAACGAAGTTACGGGCACCAGCTAGTACTAATATTATAATTTGTATGACAGTAACTTTGAGTTTCTGTGGCTCACTTTCCGCCAGATAACTGATACTAGACCCTGGCCTGCGAAACTACTGGGCTAGGCACCAGGCACCTGCCATTATACTACTAGGCTTAGTGGGCATAATTAAAAATGCGTAGACTACACCTTAACAAAAATATATAATATGAACTTTGTGCACAACTTCCAAAATATTTAGAAATAAAGAACCATTGAAATAAATATCTCAAAGCATCGAAAGACAAATTTTCATTTAACTGTTGTAAAGTTAGTGAATACTCAAGCGCATTTAAGTACAATAATAAAAAATCTCTTTAGACACTTTCCTTCTTTCTCTAACGACTTCTTGTAACATATGATTTTGAATTCAGATATGTATATTTAACGACATAGGAAGAATTGAAAAAAACACGTTAATTTGTGATATTTTGGAAATAAAAATCAGAATATCACAAAATATACTTGTGAAAAAAACAAAATTGGTTAAGAGGAACAGATTCAGAGCATTAAAATCTTCATATTTAAAACATAAATTTTAGAAGGGGAAGATCGTTGCAGACCAGTTTTATTTACTTTATTACCGTGCAATAAAGAAACACTTATCTTATACTTTAAATCTAGTTTAAAGTATAAGATAAGTATTTCTATAAATTGTATTTAATATATAATCAGTTTCTCAAAAACGACTGCAAGTATTACAATGAAAAGAGATCGGCAAGCCGCCATACATTTACTGCCTCGTAATTAAAATACGTGGCTACAAAAAGTATTTACTTATTGTAAGTAGTACTTTATGAACCTAGAAACAAAAAAACAATAATATTATACATAAAACTCGGGGATAAAAGATAATTGATTAAATATAACCTAACTTATTGTTAAATACATTGCTCTAGTGGCGACATCTATTATTTGGTACGTGATGAAATTAATAACTAGTTTGTTTGAAAACGCAATATGCTAACAGATAAATGATAGATGTCGCTTTCACGTTATGAAAACCAAAAACATAATAATTATTTTTCTTAGTGTATAAATATAAATGGTAAAGAGGGATCTATTACACACCCCAAGTATTTTTATAAAACTAATAGGAAACTCCTGAGCTATAGAAAAAGAAAATAAATACTCCAATTAAAATAAATGTGGGCCACTAGATGGAGCTTTTACCCCTCAAATTGACAATTTATATCATGATAACCATAGACTTTATTATAGATAGAATTATTACCACAGGTAAGTACGTATTTTGTACATCAATTCTCAGATATTTGGAGATTCATAGCTTTTTATTCCCAAGTCCTAAAAATATAATATTTTTTTTAAGTACTATAAAACCATATATGTTGGAAACTTGGCCGCTCTTGATGGAAAATCAGGCAAGATTCTGCATGGTGTCCAAACGACACCATGCAGGGAGTTTTAGATGAAAAAAATCGATCTAGCTCTACGAAAGAAAGAATATATTATATAGCTTAAAAATGCGTAGTTTCTCAGAGATAAGACCTGCCATATCCCTGGGAATCAACGTTTTATGTTTTTTCTTTCGTCGTGAAGCAATATATCAATAATATCAACTACATTATGACATATATTATAATATATGTCAGTACTTAATATAGTCGTATAAATTTTTGATTTGTTCGAAAATTCTGATTGTGGTGAGTGAAATAAATATTTTTGTGATTCTTTTTATTTTATTTTCTATTCATCAGAACTCCGAGCAAAGCACAGTTACCCGGGTTCTTATCATTAATTTCTGGTATACGAAAAATTTGCAATTTTATAAGTGCAGTACGAGTAGGTACTTTTAGAGCGTCGCGTTGTGTCGCGTCGTGTCGCGGCCGCCACGCTGTATTAGTTACGTCGCTGTCGTCTTCGTCACTGATTCGTATCATATAAGTAGCCGGAATATTATATAGTAGAATAATAATATCTACCATATTTTTATCACAGGGAAACAAATGTTTGTTGAGACCATTACCATTACAGACAGAGAGACAGACATACCGTACCATTACACCAATATTTTACATAATATTTACTTATTTTAAAAGGTAGCGATTTTTCGAGGCAGCCGTTTAGCTTTTGGAGGAGGAGGGAAGCCCTATTTTAACAAGACGGATACCTAAATCAAAAAATCGTCTTAGCGACTTTTCAATATTTTTATAAGACCTATCTAATGATACCCGAAACATTAACAATATAAAAAACATTATTTCTCACTCGCTCAGCGCACCAACAGGCGACAGCTCTCTGTCTTACGGATAGAAACCAGTACCCACGTTATAGATGATTTAATATAAAACTACCCTCATTTGTTGTAATATAGGTAAGTACCTATAACGTTTCATAGACCACTTTATAATATTTTAATGTCCAGTGACAAAATTGTTAATTTGTGAATGTGTATTGTGTTTGTGTAAGAAGTTATCAAAAAAGGAACTGGGGCCTGGCATGATACCTACGTCTAGTTTAGTGGAATCTGCATAATTGCTGTAAGTTGCTTAAATTTGTTATAATTTATCTTAAGATTTAATATATAACAGCAACTGATTTTATCCAATACATAGTTTTGCTGTCCATACCATGAAAATAAAAATATTTAAAATTAATTAATGCATATATATTTTAAGGAAGAGGGAATCAGTATCAGCATTTATGTAGGTACCTAAGATTAGTCTCTGGGCCACTTAAATTGAGTATAGAGCGAGCTAGGGGCTATACGTAAGGCCTGTTATATATTATATGTAAAGTATATGATATTATAATATCTATTAAATAGGTGTAACTAGTATCGATTTACATCCTTTTTATCAAATTACGAATGCACAATATTATTATTTAAAGGTTATCTATTAAAAAACTGATAGCGAAGGCATGAAGATACTTTACCTAATATAACCTCTTACGCCATCTGTGAATTACTTCGTAAACTAAATCATGTTAGTTCAATAAATTGCTACTAGATGGCGCTGCATACGTTTTTGTGTTTGGTAATTTCGGATGAAAATTTATGACTGATCACTTTACGGCTAATTTCATGAAACATATATTTTTTAAATATTAAAGTATACCATTGAAATTTATTTATTTAACTTATGTAAACCATGATAAGGAACTTGTATTGTTGAAACTTGAATCGATGTGAACTCGCTAGCTAATTAGGTGCGTAGTCCTGTAGCCTACCAAAAGATGGCGCTACTCATATAATATTATACGATTTTATAATACTTTTCAATGTGTAGGTCCACATTATTATTATTTTAATATATAATATTATAATATAATAAGTTTTTACAATAATTTTCAATAGTTTTTAGTTTTACATATTATTATTATTTTTATTTTGGAGTTGTAATATTTTTCTGAATACATATTATTCATATCATTTCTATAATTTCGACATGAACATATACAAATACATATTTTTGTAAACTTTTGATTTGATTGCTTGTTTGTTGTTATTATGTTTCTTTGTTTGCATTGAAAAGGCCCCGGAACTACTACACTGATTTTAATAAAATTTGGAAGAGATATAGAGTAGAAGGGAAGGACATAAGCTACTTTTTATCGCGGCAAAAGGTACGGTTCCCTCAAAATTTCCTAACGAGTTTTTCTAGTTTACATTTAGTTTTTTTTTTACTAGCTATTAGAGGTTTCTTGCGACTTTGGACCGGCAAAAGGAAATTCTGCAGGAACCGAACATTTTACTGCGATAAACTGTACTACTCTATATCTGTGGCAAATTTCATTAAAATTAGTTCAGTAGTTTCGGAGTTGAAACATCTACATAGCTGTTTGTCTGGTCGTCTTTCTGTAATGGGTGTACGTATATATATATGAGCAGAGAGAAGGCTCTTCAGTCTTCTGCATAGGGCAATTCCCACATTTCATACTTCCAGGATGATTTCCAGGATTCCTTTACGCTTGGCTTTATGCCTAAATGAAATCGCGAAGCAGGCGAATCGAGAGGTATCTTACTAACCTGTAGGAGGTAGGCTACTACCTGCTAGGTAGCCACTCGCGAAATAGGCATTATCGTACACTTGACATACAATGATCGAGTCTGATCGAGTCTGGATATCTTAAAGATCAGGGAACGCAAGTGCGAAACACAACAGAGGTTACACTTGCAACACCTGCAACTGTAACGAAACACCAGAGGAGTTTCAGGACTTATCAATGAGCGGTAATCGCTTACTATCAGGCGATCCGTCTTTTCGTTTCCTGGTCCATTTTGTAAAAAATATTATTTGTATTGACGTCTATAGATTGTCGCTTGTCTTAATATTCCACTTGGGTCCTAGTATTTTCTGCTGACTATGTTTTTCGAACTAATTATATTATCATTAATTGCCATAATAATAATCATGAATGTTATTCGAAGGCTATAGCTAGCAGAGGGCCTGTGGTAAATGAGTTGTACATCGGATGCGTCACTCGTCAGGCATCCTACGGGTTCATCATATTATAGGTTTTATATTTTGTTCAATCTCTCGTTATAACAAAGAAAGCATATTTTTTCAAATCAGAACAGTAAAATGTGGAGCCTATTCAATACAAACAAACAATTACTAATTTTTCATATGTATACAAATAAATAAAATTGAAGTGTCTGTTTGTAATTTTAAATTAGCAGCTTTTCACGAAATACTTAGGAAAGTTGAATACTTTCCTAAGTATTTCGTGAAAAGCTGCTGTGAAAGTACTTGCAATAAAACATCATTCTTATTATTTTGTCTGTCCGTCTGTTTGTTCCAGTTAATCTCTGAAACGGCTTTTCACGGAACTTTCACTAGCAGAGAGCCGATTTTATAAGGAATAGCTTAGGCAACTTTTACATTAGGGTTCTGTTTCAAAAAATAGGGTTCCGTTTCCTTTAGTTCTACGCAAACGATGTTGCTGGTGTCCCAGCTAGTTATAAATATTAGGTCCTTACATATGAAATTTGCGTTTTGTGTTTTACTTACTGGCTGGCGTACTTTGATCTCAAATATTTCTTTATTGGTTAGGAATTTCAAATTTATACCGCTATTTACTCATGCATTTGTGTTTTTAAAGCAGTAATTCATTTGCTTTTTCCTCTTTTGGGTTTTTCTTTGCGTCACTCTATTTACAAAATGGAAAACTTTGTAATATCGCATTATTTTCGAGTACGAGTTCCACCGTGGCACCAGCGCTGCAGAAACGGCTCGAAGGATTAATGATGTGTATAGCGGCGGTGTCGCAAAAGAAAACACAGTGCGTTTTTGGTTCCAACGTTTACGTTCTGGAAATTTAGACCTGCAGAACAAACCCCGTGGACGGCCAGGGACCAAAGTTGATAATGAAGAATTGAAGTCTATTGTGGAAGCGGATCCATCGCAAACCACGTCCGAGTTAGGTGCAGGCTGCGGTGTTAGTGATAAAACTGTTTTAATCCACTTGAAGCAAATTAGGAAGGTGAAAAAGCTTGAAAGGTTTCCTTCCTTTCCACCTCATGGGTATCTCATGAATTGAGTGCAGCAAACCGACAAACGCGCGTCGACTGCTGCGTGACATTACTCAACCGGCACAATAATGAAGGGATTTTAAATCGAATCATTACCTGTGATGAAAAGTGGATCCTGTACGATAATCGGAAACGCTCATCGCAATGGCTGAACCCTGGCGAACCAGCCAAAGCCTGGCCCAAACGAAAATTTACTCAAAAAAAGTTACTTGTGAGCGCGACTAGTGCCGGTGTCGTTCACTACAGTTTTCTTAAATCTGGCCAGACGACTACGGCAGATGTCTATTGCCAGCAACTGCAAATTATGATGGAAAAGCTAGCTGCTCAATAACCGAGGTTGATCATTCGCTCTAGGCCACTGCTGCTTCAGGACAACGCTAGATCACACACTGCACAACAGACGGCTATCAAATTAGAGGACCTTCAATTGGAATGTCTAAGACATCCACGGTTCCTTGCCGGTCATCGCTCCAACAGATTACCATTTTTTTCGAAATTATTATTTTGGATAACTTCTAGCAAGCGAAAAAATTCAACTCCGATGGGGCAGTCCAAAGCGCCTTTTAAGGTTTTATTGATTCCTGTCCGAATGGTTATTTAGTAAAAGAATCAATAAACTACCTATGAGATGGCAAAAGTGCATAGATAGCAATGGTATATACTTTGATTAAATAAATATATTATGTTTAAAAAAAATCGACTTTATGTTCCTCCCTTACAAAACGTCAATTTAATATGTAATGACCTAATATTAATAATTATAATGTACAATATTGCGCAGAATGTATTATGATGTTCATATTAAGACGCGACTGTATATATGTTGATGTGTTTATTCGGCTGATATTATTTTAATTGGTATTTTACTTATTCATTAACTAGACGAATATTATCCTACAAATATTATAATTAATGTGAAAGTTTGTGTGGATGAATGGATGGATGGATGGATGTTTTTTACTCTTTCTTCCAAAAACTACTGAACGGATTTCGATGAAATTTGTAATGGTAGTAGTTTAGGCTCTGAATTAAAACATTGGCTACTTTTTATCCCGAAAAAGTACATTCTTTCCGAGGTATAGTATATTTACGCGGGCGGAGCCGCGGGCAACAACTAGTATTATTATAAACTAAATATATTACCATAGAAAGAGCTGAAAGAGCTGATAATACTCTATAAACTAATAGAGGACGTAGAGAAGTAGTAGAAGCTCTACGATGGGGCTCCGGCGGCTCCACCACAAGATGTTTCACGAAATACATGCGAGTTATACACCTACTCGTATTGTTCTTATTCGGCCATATTCTGTTCAGATCCAATTTAATCTGAACTTACACTCACTAGTTACCTATTAATGCAATTTTTGCAATAAACATTATTATTTATATTTGTTATTATAATTACGTTTCTTCTATATTTTCTTTTCTCCCTTGCGGGGGGTGTCTTCTGCAGTTGCGGGCTTGTGACTAAAAAAGTTTTTTTAAATTAAGTGGACCAGGAAACGAGCAGACGTACCGCCTGATGGTAAGCGATTGCCGCCTTTATGAACACTCGCAACACCGGAGCAGTTACACGTCTTGTAAGTTATTATTATATAACTCCTCTGGTGTTGCGCCTTACGTTCCTGGTCCTTAAAATCCCTAACCCCCCCTAGGGCCTCCAGTAACCTTACTCACTCGGTGAAACACAACGCAAGCGTTATTTTCTGTGAGACCGTGATATTACGACCTCTGCGGCTCAGTGGTTGAGCTCGTTGGTGATTAATTCGGGGTTTGCGGGTTCAAATCCCGCCGAAGGAACAAAATAGGTTTTCTGTGTTCCTGGGTCATGGATGTGTATTATATATGTGTATAAAATAATAAAATCTTATATCCGGCCGGTTCTTCTCGCCGGGTTAGTTCCCGAACCGGCGGTAGGCATCACGTATGGACAATTCCCTAAGCGTTGCTTTGTAACCTATAAGACGTATGGAAATAAAACTTGTTTGATTTTGATAAATACATTTATTGTATAGTATAAAAGTATTAAATATACTTACCGTTGTCTGGTACCTGTAACACAAGTTCTTCAGATACTTAGCACGGGGCCAGACTGACGTGGTATGAAGCGTCCATAAATTATTATTATTATTATTTATCTGGTCGAGCCGGCCCATTCGTGCCGAAGCATGACTCTCCCACATTTGTCTACGATTGTAATGTAAAGTGTGTATGTGAGATGGATGAGGCGCCTGTGATGTGTTTCTGGTTGTTCGCAGTGGTAACAACGATGGCTTACAACATTAGCGGCTCTAATAGTTTCCTGTAAGTTTTTGTGTCATTTTTTCTTTTGACTTGATCCTGTACAGCTAGCATGAAACCATCCGTTTCAGGAAACAGCTCACCTTGTTTCAGGAAACACGTTTGCCTTGTTTCAGGAAATAGTTCGTTGTTTTAGCCATGCGTTTGATGCTATCTTATCTACGGTGGCATAAAGCAAGCTCAAGTCGATGCCGACTATATAACGATTTTTGTGACCATGTCTTTTGCTGGTTTGTATGTGCGTTTGCTCGTTGTTATCTGCGGGATGTAGTGGTGTGTGTCTTCTTCAGTCTTCAGTCTTCAGTCTTCTGCCTCCAGCCTGGCATACAGCGTTGATAAGTGAGCTTATTATTATTACTTAATTAGGAAGTAAAAAAATACAATAACTCATTAGTTTGGTCATATTGAATATTTTTGTTTACGTTTAGATGAAAAAATCTGGGAAAAGTATAGAGCAGTTAAGAAGTAACATAAAGATAGGCAAAGACAAATGAAATCTTCATAATAAATTATGATCAGTTGACGTATCGTAACTAGACTTCATCTTCTATCGCTTTTGCTCACAAAGTCATTCGGATAGATAGATTTAGAAGTAGACGGTATTCTCCCGGCGATACTGATCTATGTATCCCAAATGAATCCTACATTTTACATTGGATAAAGAAATTGGATAAAAAGATATTATCAATACCTCCATAGACAATAGACATTTTAGAAACCGAGATCTAGTTATAATCGAGTTTTCTAGTCTAGTTAGATCTAGTTCAGTACCTACCTCAAAAGGAAAAAACAGATCCCTTGAAAGATCAATTGACAGACGGACTGTAAATTTTCCATTAGATTGCTATTGGCTCATCCTATTAAAATCTACAGTTCGGGCAGTCGGGATTCGCCTTAATTTTTATTCCTCATAATAGGTACAAATAATATCTGCTGGCGGCCATATCTCTATACTTAGAGAGGCAACTGAGACGAACTCCGCCGCTGTTGCCGACAGTTCTCACGTCCGCTCTCGCGGGTCCAGCGCCCAGGGTCCGAGATAAGCAGCTGGCGCGGGGCGGGGGCCGAGGCGGGGGACACTCATTAGGCGCCGGCCGCCGCTGATATATTACACCCGCGCAAAGTGTCCGCTCGATAAGTGGGCGTGAGGAGTACTGCGACCGCCACGCGCCAGAGTCAAGCTACGTGCACGCCAATAAACTCCGTGTGTCCAAGGCCGAGAGGCGACGGTCGCGTGCAGCGGAGCACACATGAGACGTTCCCTGCCGAGCCGCTTCTGCGCCGGTGAACGTCTGTGCTACGTAAGTGTATCGAGCACGCAATCCAATATAGACCCTGTGCGGCGGCAGCAGGGTCGACATCGGCCCGCCCGCGGCGGCAGTTGCGCTGGTGCGGCGCGATTGGGGGCGCGCGGAGAGCTAATGTGTAAGCGATGTCGCGGGCGCGCGGCTAATGCGGCCGGCGCCGGCGCCCGAGCTAACTCCACGACATTCCTGCGTTTAGGCCTCGGCTTTATTCCTTTTTTATCGGATCATGAAATAATAGAATCGGTACAAAGCAGCCGGCGCCTTATCTCCGGGGCCCGATTTATTAAAGGGTACCATTACGGCGCGGCGGAATGCTGTCGGCATTCACGAGGCAGGAGCGCCGCGCTGTCGCCGCCCGCCGGCGACTGTCGCCGTAGTCAGCAGCAGCCTATCGCCCGGCTCTAGTGGGTACTTCAGTACTAGAGGCTCGCCAAGTGCGACTAGTACCTGCGGCTGTATTCACGACGCAGCACAAGTACCTACAGTCTTCTAAAACAAAATTATTTGTTAGCAGTAAGCAGTAATATTTTGTATATGATATTCAGTTTTCCTCCAGTAATTAAATGTTTCAACATTTAAGTACATTTTAGTCAGACAAACAGTTACAACATATTAGTTCTACCATTAATTGTAGAGTCCTCTTTATGCCAACGAACCATGTTTCTTCTGGAATACGAGCACAAATTTTGCAGTTTGCTAATTCAACAATTACTAAGTTTATCTAAGCTTAGAGTACCGTTCGTCTAATCATTAGCTTAAGACTTAAGTGATAATTTCATCAACGCCAGTTAATGTTAATCGTCGATTAAATATCATATTTTTATCTCTCTCCTTCCTCGTATCAATGAAAGAGAAGGCATGATATTTAGACAAACGATTCACCAGCCAAGTCCCAATTTCACCAATACCAGCCGTTGGTGAAATTGGGACTAAAGCGTATTTAACAAAGTACTTTTTTTTAAAACAATTTTTACAGACTTTGGTGGTGTGGTGAAGTTCTTACGTTACTTTCTATAAATTTATTTATCAATACTTTTATAGCGTTAAAATTATAAACCCAGCCTTATTTAATATTTTAAATTAGGCTGGGTTTATAAATTACACAATTTACTTTAAATTTAACTATCCCAGTTAAACTTTAATGTGAGTCTTTACACGCCAGTACTGCGCTTCCAGTTTTCATCTACATCCAGTATATGAGTAGGTATACACTATAATAAAGAGAAAATATTTGTTTCTTTGCTGGCACGACCAATTTTCATGAAATTTATAACAGATATAGATTAGACCACGGGGAGGGTAGCATTTTATTATTTCATTATTATTACATTATTAATTTTTATAATAACAATTTATTATTATTATACATTAATTTATCATATTTTAATGTTCGTTTAATTTAAAAAGCCTTAACAGTAGTCTAAAGCTACAGGATTGTCCTGTCCCGTATTATCAATGACCCACAATTATTTAGAAAAAAAGTCACTAGTGAAAATTTTCCGTCGCATTGCCGTCGGCCACTCAGAAGTGAATACTTTTTGCACCCAGCTCGTGCCATACATCAGCCGCTTGTAGCTCATACCAGTTAGTCATCGGTAGACTAATGATCCGTAATTACAATCTCGCAGTACCAGCCGACATCGACGCGGTCGCGTCGGGCCGGACCGGTGACCGGCCCCGGGACCGCATCAAATCACATTCACTCATTTGGAGCATCACATTTTTTGGTTCTACCTCTTTTTAGGGTTCCGTAGTTCACGCCTCGGAACCCTTATGGTTTCGTCATGTCCATCCGTCCGTCCGTCTTCGACGTTTCGTCCAAACGGTTACTGCTAGAAAGATGAAACTTTGGATTTCTGTAATTACCACGTCAAAAAAGTGCTACGATAAAATCACGGATTGTTTTGTACCCTACACGTAAAGTGGGTATCCGTTTGCAAGATATTCAACTTTATACTATAGATACATAATGATATTTAAGATTTTTATTATATAATATACATACACATCCAAGACCCAGGAACACAGAATACATTTTTGTCCTCTGGCAGGATTCGAACCCGTGACCTCCGCGCTTGAACGCCAAGGCGCTAACCACTGAGCCACAGATAACGTCAACATCTATAACTAAAGGCAATTTGAGTCGTAGATTTACTCATCACAAAACACCACGTGTACAGAGTGTCGGGCAAAAGCTAGAGGAATGTATATGTTTTGTATGTTTGGCTGTCTGTACTCTGTGGAGGCCGAAACATACATACGGACCTCTTATTTTGTAATTTGCACTTAAATTGGTTAATTAAAATAATATTTAGTGAGTAATTTTAACAAGATATTAAACTTCGTGTAACATCATAAATGTTGTAAATAGACGAATACTTAATGATGGTGTGAACACAAATGTTCAACATTATAATATTTTATTGTTATGTATTGTATTGTATACAATGTTCGTGGCGCGGTGCGTAGATACACCACACATTATTACAGCTTCCATAGAAACTTCTGCGTCGTGAAAATCCCACTAATCCCCTACTACTATTAGAAATGTAACAGTTTGTGGGAAAAGATTGATGGATGGATGTTTGTTACTCTTTCACGTAAAAACTACTGAAAGGATTTTAATAAAATTTGATATGGTAGTAGTTTAAGTCCTGGATTAACACTATAATTTTTCGGAATAAAAAGTAGCCTATCTACTTTTTATTCCGAAAAAGTATAGTGTTCCCGTGGGATACTGTATTTACGAGGGCTTTTAATTAGGAGAGAGTTTAATAGTGCGTATGGGAGCCACGGACAGCTAGTTTGAAATTATTTAATTTAACCATATGAGACGTGAACTAAATTTATAACATAATTTAAGACCTAGATTGTGAGTTATTAGACTTTTATTATAACAGCTAGATAACAACTCCTACTTGTTTGTAGCTACTGCTAATTTACACAAAATATTACATTAATTAAAAGCTTAAATATTATTTATAACAGGTTTTTGGGCCAAAATACTTTTTGATGTCTAATCGGAGCATGAAATATTCGTTATTTTATTTTATCTAAAGTATTTTTTATGCATATGTAGATTCGTTGTAGTTCGATTTATAATTTACAGACGTCTGCAGCGATAGTTTCAATGAGTTCACGATATTTGTGGCAAATAATATATATGAAGGTGTCGAAAAATTAGACAACAACGTTACTTTTTTAACAAATTTAAGATTATTTATGAAAATTCTTCAATAACACTCACTAACATGTCAGTTTTAAACTGTAAAACTTAGGTTAATACCTGTAATAAAATTAAATTTTATAAATGTAATAAAAATTTAATTAGAAATACGTAGTTCCATATAATATTCTTATTAATTTAGATTACTGCGTTACCAAAGTCTAATTTTCAAACTTGAATTTTAAAATTTGACAGATTATTGACAAAAAAACTTTAAATTAATGCCGACATTATCTTTCACTTTTGATGAATAATACGTATGTATGAAATTAATTAATTTTAAATTAAATAAAAGCCTATGTATTACTTAAAATACTATAATTATCAGAGGTACACACAGGGTAGACCCTATAAAAAAATTGCTAGAGTTTTAATTTTAGCCTGTAGCGGCGTTGTTTTTCGGTGTTCGGTAACGCCATTTAAGGCAGATGCAGTTATTTCGGTTTTAATAACGTAACGTAAAAATTCACTAACAACAACTGTGTTACCGATGCAAAAACTGCGATACTGAAAAGTGTAGCAGTTACGCAGTTGTAAATATTTGACTGTGTTGTAAATTATCACTAAATAAAATAACAAAATGCAAATATTCTAACACTGAAAAAACATGTACATGACTAACTGCACATCAAAATAATAATAATGGAAATATCGTCAGTGCATACATTTCGATAGCAGCAACTCAGCGGCCACGCTATAAATACACACACCTCTATCACCAATTGTGATGTGAACGATTCGGCTAGCGTAAGCGCAGTTGCTATGATTCGTTGTTTCAGTTACAACAAGTCGAACCGAATGAAGTACAAAAAGATGTTATCCACTTACTTTAAGGTTTATTTTAATATAGCAACGTAATGTAGTAACGAATTTGTTCACCGTTGGGAACAGAGACAAAATCATTAATTATTGCATCAAATGATTAACGTAATGTCTGTTGGCATAGTAATAAGGTTCAAAACTTACATTTTATATAGGTATTCAAGATAAAAGCCGTCTAGGGAAATATTGTGACAAATTACTAAGTATAGCTTCGCACGCTGAGTGCGCGTGGTCAGAATACGTGCTTAGCGTTACTAAGAATGACAACGTTGTTACCGTGATTTTCGGATAAATAACATATTTTTGCGGTCAAATATTGTTTCCAGTATTAGAGAATAATGTTAAATTTAGAAATTAGTATAATTTTTTCACAGTTTTGTCTGTCTGATTATCCATAAATTTGTTTATTAATTCCAAGAGACCGGTTTTTGGGCATCGAAAAGTATTTTAGGCCTTTTACTTTTTAACAATTTTTATGTGAGTACCTTTATTAAGAATTATTATACGAGTAACATTAGTTTACAATCTACAATCCTACCACTATTATAAATGTGAAAGTTTGCGAGGGTGGATGGATGGATGTTTGTTATTCTTTGAACGGATTTCGATAAAATTTCGTATGGTAGTAATATAGGCCCTGGATTAATCCCGAAAAAGTACAGTGGCCTGGGACAGGGAGAAGTGGAGTAATATCATAAGGATAAAGACCATGGAAGGTGGTGGTCACTACCCTCGGACATGAGGAACACGACTGATGGAGGAGGAGGGTATAATCATAAATCGGTCCTTTTGACATCAAAGACCTGTGACATAATGATGGAATCCATGAGGAATCAAGGGAACTTCTGGAAATTTGTATGGACACATTATGGTGATTTCAACTTTTTCTGAAGTGGTCCAAGCATATGCTACCAAAAAGTAAGATTTTGCACCAAGTATACCCTGGATCCAAGAGTACTGGACAGAACTCCTGAGTCCTTATAGGTAAATGTTTAGGGATTCCGGCGTTGTTTAAAGAACTGTAAACATATGCCATCATACCACTTACAGTAATCATCATCATCATCACCACCATCTTCACACGAAACACCAACATATTATTATGATGACATAGTTACTAACTACTCATCAGACTTTTGTGAACCGTTATCAATGTCTTTGAAATTTTGCTATTGCTTAAATTGTATCGTGATCATCATCATCACTATAGTATATTAATTAATGCTTACTGCTACACTTTTGCCGCTGACTATGAAAATAGATAATAATAATAATTTAACAATATACTCGTATCATATAGTATCTAATCATTATCATCGCTGGTGATTGTTAAGTAGGTCCGTAGATCGGTAATGCTTATTTAGGGAAATACCACGGCCTCTCAGAAAACTGGCATAAAATAACGCTTGAGTTTGTTTTGCCGAGAGAGTGAGAATAGCGGATGCTTTTTTTGTACTAAGGCGGGTCAATAAGTCCGTGACTTTTTGAATTTCTAACCTCCTTACTGAAAAAGCAACACTACTCCTGTCAACAGGCATCTGTCAGTTGACTCCTATCAAAATTTGAACTTGCTGGGTCAGTTAGTTTGTGTTTTACAGCTATCTTTATCAGACTATCCAGTAACTTAAGGAAACAATGGAAAAAAGTGAATTTCATGTGCTTATTAAGCATTATTTTTTGCGAAAAAAAACCATTACCGAGACCAAGGCTAAGCTTGATAAATACTATGGGGACTCTGCACCATCGATTTCAATGGTAAAAAAGTGGTTTACTGAATTTCGTTGTGGCCTTATAAGCACAGAAGATGCCGAACGTCCTGGACGCCCAGTTGAGGTCTCTACACCCGAAACAATCGAAAAAATTCACGATAAGGTGTTGGCCGACCGAAGATTGAAAGTGCAAGAGATTGTGGAAGCCATAGGCATCTCGCATGGCTCAGTGGTTTCAATTTTGAATGATCACTTGGGCATGAGAAAGCTTTCCGCAAGATGGGTGCCGCGTTTGCTCACAGTCGACCACAAACGCAATCGTGTAACAACTTCACAGGAAGGTTTGGCGTTGTTTAATCACAATATGGAGGAGTTTTTTAACCGTGGACGAAACATGGATCCATCACAATACACCAGAGACCAAACAACAGTCAAAACAGTGTGTTTCTAAGGGTGAATCGGCGCCAAAGAAGGCCAAGGTGGGTTTGTCAGCCAATAAAGTTATGGCGACTTTTTTTTGGGATGCACGTGGGATAATCCACATTGACTATCTTCAAAAGGGAAGAACAATTAATGGGGAATATTATGCCAACTTATTGGACCGCTTCAATGAGGATTTGAAAAAAAACCGACCTCATTTGGCCAAGAAAAAAGTTCTTTTTCACTAAGACAATGCAAGGGTGCACACATGTGCAGTTGCCATGGCAAAAATCCATGAATTGGGCTATGAATTGCTCCCACATCCACCCTATTCTCAAGATTTGGCTCCGAGTGACTACTTCTTGTTCCCAAACCTGAAAAAATGGCTCGGTGGAAAAAGATTTGACTCCAATGATGAAGTCATCTCGCAAACAAAGGCCTATTTTGAGGACCTCGACAAATCATATTTTTTGGAAGGGATAAAAAAATTGGAGAAGCGTTGGACAAAGTGTATAGAGCTCAAGGGGGACTACGTTGAAAAATAAAATGATTTATTTATCAAAAAATCTGTGTTTTATTCCAAAAGTCACGGACTTATTGACCCGCCCTCGTATTTAAAACTTTCTTAAAATGTGTTAATAATAATATACCTAATAAGTATAACTAAAAGGAGAAAAACTATTATATTTAAACATAAAATGAAAACCGACGTCCAAAGGAAAAATGCACAAAAAAAGTATGAATTAAAACGTATTTTCTAAATAATTCCCCTTTTAATTTCGGCTGAAATTTTAACTATTCTGTACTCAATTTTCAATTTTGAAGTCGGTATGAGCCCAAAGCTGGAATATCCTGCAATATTTTATAGAACTCACGTTCAAATTTGCTGGTACATACTTCAAAATTAAGAAGATTGAGTAGAGAAATAGTTAATATTTAGCCAAATTTAATCCAATATTCATTCTTTAATCCCTAAGGGCGTGAGTAAATCACTTGTTTAAATTACCCGCTTTCTTACATAGTTCTAAATACCAGCTTCTAAGTCGTAGGTTTCGTTACGAAATATCACTTTACCTTGGTCAAGCTATGCTTCAGCACGAATGGGATCCACCGGATAAAAATCGATGTGAAATAACTCTGATTGAATGTGGACATCGGAGGCCCAAGGGAGATTTGAGGCTTAACTTTTATCGGAAAAACATTAAAAATAAAAGAATGTAATGAAATTCTATGAAATATTTCGAAATGTATGTATAACTAGCTATTGCCCGCGACTCCGCCCGCGCTAATACCTACAGTTTTCCACGGAAACGCGGTACTTTTTCGGAATAAAAAGTAGGCTATGTGTTAATAGCCCAGAGCTTAAACTACTTACCATACCAGATTTCATCAAAATTTGTTCGGTAGTTTTTGAGCGAAAGAGTAACAAAAATCCATCCATCCATCCTCACAAACTTTCACATTTATATTAGTATCAGGTGATAGTATGTGTAGCGAGTAGTTACACAAGGTAACGGCAAATATATTTTATTATACCTCGTACTTATACAATATTAATAACACAAGTATAGTGAAATGTGGTAAAGTTACGGGCACGTAAAGTCGTAAACTTCCCGTAGATAACGTACTCGTAAATGTTTTACGTTACGTTTAATTACAATATTATACATGTTTCACCAGACACTGCGCGGTGAGCTGCGCGACGCGGATAGGCCTATCTATGATTAACGGTAAGCGGGGAACTCTCCGAAGAAAAAATTATCAACCCCAGATAGAGTAGAATACATTATTTTGTCCCGCCAGATGCTAGTGGTAAACTATACCAGTACGTATACTATAGTATTTTCCACATCACATAATATTTGTTTAGTAAATTAAAAAACAGAAACAAATAAACATAAAATAAATTCGCCTGTTCGGTCCATGATTTGTGAATTTATTGACCCTCTTGCGACCCTCGAGGCCGAAACTTCGCTAAAATTATCTCCAAAAAGTGCTTGCGACAAGTGATATATTGAAATGTACATATATAGCGGCCGCAGCTATATTTTTTATAAAAATATTTTGTGATAAAAAACGTCATCGTAAACTTAATTTACAAAACAAAACATTTGATTGTTAATTAAACAAAAAACATATATTAGACGGGAGTGCGCGTGAGTGCGCGCGGCGAGATGTAATAAAACACAGATAACTAGCCACTACAATCTACGTTCGTAGACTGACATTACAGTATTTTTATATTTTCACATTAGGTTGCCCTTAGCAATAGCACACGTGATCCTTTTCTACAACTATGAGGTCGATGTTTGTCTTTATTCTATTTATATCGCTTATCGTTACCGAAGTTCACATCAAAATAAAGACTGCATTCAATGCCTGATATGTCGTCACCACATAAAACCTTGGCACATATTTTACTAGACTAGAAAGTATACTTAGTATATTCAGTATTTGTAGCTGGCTAGCCTGGCTGGCTATACATAACATATAATATACTGGTATACCTTAGGTAGTGTGTGCCGACGGCCGAATATTAACTCTACATTAACTTCAGCTTGAAACAGGTTTCCGTAGCGCGGTCTCTCTGTACACCCAAGCCGAATACAATGTTCCAGCATTCCAGGAGAGGTTTAAACATGTTTCCATGTTTTGGTCGGGACTATGAAATCATAAAATAATTCACAGAAGCCGTAATGTGATAAAGATCATTTGATCAATAAGAAACAAAGAAACCCTATATTATGTTCACAAAATGGCGAAACATTATGATAGCTGAGATAGCTCACGACAAGCGAAAGTAGTTCTAAAGATACAACCAATTTTATAAACAATATACTAGCATTCGTGTCGTAAATGCTATCGTAAATAAACTATCGTAGGTAAATCTGCACACTGACGTAAAAGTCCAACAACATATTAAACTTAAAAATATCTTAATATTTTTATTTTTTGAAATTATTGCAAAAACATTTAAAAAAATGTGGGAAATTTATTGTTTTTTGTAATATGAAATAAGAATGTTTTTGGTTTATTAAGATATACGTCTATATGCGATATGCATAATGTCTGGTGGATACATCTTATTTTTGTATGAAATTGACAGATTGATTTTGGTCTATTAAGATAATTATGCATAATACTCTGTGACATAACAACATCGATGTCAGCTCCTGGTGGCTCCGCGCGGCCCGGGCGCTTATCTCCGGAACATCTGATGACGCGATAACGCGCAGCGATCAACACGATACTGTGTCGCGATCATTTGTTTCGCCGGTTGCTGCTCTCAAAAACTACACGCACAATAAATATTTTCGAAACGCCAAAGAAACTGTGATAATAATGGTTAAGCAACTATTATTTCCGTAGAGAGAAATGGGCAAAGAACTGTTTTAAACACTTACGGATTGTGTCGCGGTGCACTTTTCTTTTTCCCGACGTTTCGGCTACTTTCCAGCAGCCGTGGTCACGTGAGGACTGAAGTAGCCGAAACGTCGGGAAAGAGAAAAGTGCACCGCGACACAATCCGTAAGTGTTTAAAACAATGAACAATATTCGCGTAAACCTAAGAAATCAATAGGCCAAGAACTGCCTACCGGCGCGCGCCGTAGCGCTCATCTCCGCAAGCCGCTACGAAATCGACACGGGTATCGCCAAAAGACAGATTATCATCTCATATCGTAAAGATATTACTTCCCATACAAACAAAACATTAATATAATTTGTATTATATAAAATTTAATCATGAATTTATCTAAATTGCCTTAATATAGACGATAAGAGAATTGTGTACAAAAAAAATTATTTGTTTCCATTGTCTGATATACTCGTTAGTCGTGATAAGTAGGTCGACAAAAGACAGATTTGATATAAGAACAATTGAAAAAAAAACGTCATAATATATATTTAAAATACCTATACCTGCCCCTTTGCTCTCTGACGAAAACAGGAAAACGTTAAATGTAATAAACATTAGAGAATCGGCAGCGAGGCGTGGATAGTGATTAATATTAATATATTTAGAAGTCGATATATTTACGTATTTATGGGGATGGACTCGATTTAATTTGAGGTCGTATATTAGGCGTAGTTTTCCTCCGGACATACCGACGCAGCTCATTGACTATTCAGATTCTTACAACATAATAAATTATTTATAATAATTATTGAATTAGAAGATAAAGCTAATTATAATATATATACATTAAGCTCGGACCTGCGCTAGCCACTATCTCCCACATAAAGTCCGCTATCTACGGGCGCAGATAGCCGTATATACCTACTGCTGCTATCGCAAATTTTTAATTTAAACACAATTAAAGTCTTGTCCACCGATATCTATATCAGATTTATTGGTGGTTTTTATCCAGGTACAGGTGTAATATTTACGTAATTTATTTCATTGTATCAGACGAGCCAACCGATATTCGCAATGCTTAGGTATGTATTGTATTTAAATGACTACGATTTTATTTGTCAACTGTAAACTTTGTCAATGTCAACTTTAAACTTTTAGTAGTTTTATTAATTAATTTTACCTATTTCGATTGAAAAATTTCGCGTCAATGACAAATAGATCATGATCACACGTCACGCTTGAGACAAGGTGTGCAATGCATATTGCATTAAAAATTTTAATAAAAAAAAAAACTCGTTACTATTTTGAATGATTTTTTTTCCTCCTGTCCTGCCTTCTAACGCTTCTATCGCCTAACGAGCTATCGGTCCTGGCCAAATCTACGCCGAGATACCGTGGAGTTATAGAGTAAATAACCGTTTAGTTTGTAATTAAACTTTTATGTTCATGAAACTCATCATAAAGATAACTTTTTATTGCGTACTACTACTCGGCGGGGTTGTCCGAACGCTTTCGTGCTGAAATACTTTCAGATTATCTTTAATGCTCATAATATAATACGTCGTAAGTCATAAAAAAAGAACTATTAAATTTTTTAAATATATTTGTGAAGCTAATTTCGAAGGTGGACCCGTAAGGTTAGCACGGTAATCCTAATTCTTGTACATTGAGAAGAGACCCATGCCCTGCTGATGATCTCACGACAGCGTTATCGTGCGCTTCTGACATATACCCACTAGAGTCTCTGTCGTGTACACCTGTCACCTACTAAGTCTGCAGTCTCTAGGTTTTGACATCATAGACTTACAATATGTATATTTACAATTTTGCCATTAGTTTTATTAAAAAGCGAAACATAAAAAAGTATCAAATGGACAAATATTGAAACATAACCGGCCAAGTGCGAGTCGTTCTCGCGCACGAAGTGTCCCATATAAAACGGCAAAAAACACGTTTCTTGTATGCGAGCCCCCCCTTAAATATTTATTTTATTGTATATTTTTTGTTAAAGCGACCACAGAAATACATCACCTGTGAAAATTTCTACTGTCTAGCTATCACAGTTAAGGAGATACAGCCTGATCACAGACAGACGGACGGACAGACCTACAGAGAGCGTAGGCCTTTTCATCCGTTATTGGATGATTTATACAGTATTCTCCGAGCGAAGTAGCCACTCTTGAAATACTGTAGTGCCTGGGACAGTTGGTTTTTAAATGTCGTATGGTTGCTCAAGAACATACGGCATTTCCCAACACAGTCAGCCTAGTCCAGAGGATTGACTGGTCAATACGTTTGGGGCCAACCATGTGCTGGTTTCCTCACGATGTTTTTCTTCACCGTTGGTGCGTCCGTATAATGTACTGGAGATCTGAAATAGTCTCCTTGGTACACGCCACAATCTGGGAATCGAACCTGCACTCTCTCGAATGCGAATCAAACGGTCTACCCACTTGGCCACGGAGCTCATATAAACAACACAGTCTCAGTAATAGGAACCATATTTTACCGTTTGGGCTACGAGCTACGGAGCCCTAAAAATAAAAAGATACTAACTGATGATGCCCGCGACTTTGTGCGCCCCAAACAATACATTTTGCCGCAATAAAAAGGGATGGATGGATGGATGGATCCCCGTGGTCTACTCTGTATCTGGATTCTGTGCTAAATTTCTTTAAAAACGGTCCATTAGTTTCGAAGCCTAATCAATTCAATCAAACAAACAAGCAATTAAATCATTGATTGGAAGAAATTAGACGTTTTTCTTTAACCTCCTAAAATCACATTATTTCACCTCTGTATAATATTAGTATAGATATTTTATATAAAAGAATGCCATATTATGAATATTTAAACATTAATTAATTCAAAAAAACGTCTCAAAGGATTTTTGTTGTTTCACTTTCTATTTTCGTGTTATTGAGGTATATATATATAGGGATTTTATTATACTTTTCCCTTCAACATTTGACTTTTCGTTGTGCATGTTTGATCAATGTTTGAAAACTTTTAACAAATATTTTTTCTGTAAGTGAAGCTATACACCATTCTGCCTATCGTCCAATCGACTTGACGCTGCCGATTGTATCAGTTAGAAATAACCGCCCATATTGGCGCGACAGTGGTTACTGACAGTTAATAATGTTTATATCAATACGGAACTCGAGTCCATTAGACTATAGCAGACAATTCTAAGCTAGAACACATTCGTTTTTTATTTAGCTTAGAATTGTTTCAGTTTAGCGAGTTTTATGTCCCTAATAAAGCAAATGACGTATACATTTTCGCTGAAACTCTAGGAGCGGCTATTACAATTTAATGTCCTGAGACAATGCTCCGGACTCTTTATATTATACATTATACAATAGGTTTACAGTTTACGTTTACAATACATAAATCGTTGTAATTGTCCGCGTCTATGTCGTTTTACTGTCAGACGACGTAATTACAGCTGTTCTCATATTTCATTACCTCATCGCAAAATGCGTTCCTCTTTTCTGTACCTACTGTCCTAGACGTTTATCATGTTCCTAAAACATAGGTAAGATTATATTTTATACACTATGTAAGTAATACTATTGAAATCTTGTGGCTTAGAGACAAAAAGTAATTTTACAATCGCAGCGATTTCGAAATCACTTCTATCGTCTTTTCTAAATCGAGAAAATATATTTTATCTCAAACTTTTAGGTTACAGACTTGTACAATATTTATAAAATAATACGTCATGTCATGTTCTAGACTAGTAGTTCTAGTCGCATTGGGTTTCAAATATCATAAAATTTAGTGGACTGCGGACTGAATGGACGGTTTATCTGGAGTAGTTATTGCTAAACTCAAATTTGATTACTCTCTCATTCAATATGAGAACGGAACAGACAGACCTTAAACCGAAGCTCAGCGTTAAACGTTGTTTCAACACGTTGGTGAAATTCGGCCTAATTAATGACTTAATGTAGTTCCGTAAACTTATACATTTTCAGGCGCCAAGTCAACATGCCGTGACCCGCGCCAGTGTTTTAGCTGAGCCCCCATTAGTTATCGAAGCAGGGAGCTATCAGATGTCGCGATTCCTCTCCGCGCCCCGACCTCACGCAACAATAAATCCTGGAAGCATTAATGAAAGTGGCCATTAACGGTCCAATAGCTCCGTACTAATGGACGAGGGCCCAAACTTCGGCCATCAACGTCACCGCTATCAGCTCAGCCCGCACCTGCCGCTCCCCTCCCCCGCACATCACTTCATTACTGCAAAATAATAAACAGCACTTTTACCGCAGTTCGGTTCGTTATCCCAAATATGTTGGTTCCTATTTATATGTAGGTTTCGCGTAAGTAAAGTTAGTACAATATACACAAACACTCAAAGTAGATAAAGAAAAGAAAGCTTGACTTGTATTTATTTTTTTACTCTGTTAAGAACTCTCTGATGATACACAAGTTTTGAAATCAAATATGCGGTGGAGAGGAACAGTCGGACAAGAAAATCGGATATTGTCAATCATTCTAGTTATCCCATATCTGCAAATGTATGAGAAGTCGCGTCTCCTGCGCCTTAGCCAAAACAAACGATTGACATTTGTAATTAAATATATTGGATAAACATCAGCCATATCTGTAAAAATGAAAACAAACCTACGACTATTAAACGATATTTATATTAACATAACAAAACCATACAAAAGATGCAGGCTGCAGAAGACATGAAATGTGTAGAACTGCCAGCGCTGAAAATTAAGAACCTTATATTTCAAAAATATGAATTTTATTAAATTTAAGCAGATGCAACCTTTCTCTTGCCGACCGAACCTTGAAATATATTCACTAGAATGTATAAATAGGTATTATACATGTACAATATACAAACAAGAAAGATACAAAAAGAATAATGTAATGTTTTAATTAAACACGCACATTTTCATAGCATCTATGTATATAGTATTACTACTATCCTATTACTATTATAAACTAGCTTTTGCCCGCGGCTTCGCCCGCGTGGGAGAGTGTTCGTGGTAAAAAACTGCTTTAGAAAATATTCCTTCTGCAATATAGTAATAACACAGAGTAACAATATATACTTATAATAAATTTTTAACGTACTTTTTGATTTTAATATATCTGCTAGATAACGATTAGGTAATATTGTATCCGTCGATAGCTTCTGAAAATACCACATTATTTGTGATCGTTTTTTTAAACTTATAATGGATATAGTAACCTATACTTAGAAGATGGACATATCTATGCCATTAAAATAATTTTGAAAATGCTTCGACAAACGGCAGAATAATGTTCAAAGATATACATATTATCATCATAATGTGATGGTGTATGGTGTGATGAAGGCGGTGATGATGATGATTACTTTGATTGACATAGTGGCATATGCTTTCAGTTCTTTAAACAACGCCGAAATCCCCAAACATATATCTATAACGACTCGGTAGTTCTGTTCAGTACTTTTGGATCCAGGTATACCTTGGTGCAAAATCTTTATTTTTGGTAGCATATGCCTGGACTTCTTCATAAAAAGTAAAAATCACTGTATGTGTCCATATAAATTTAGAGGAGCCCCTCGATTCCTCATGGATCCCAACATTCGGTCACCACGAGTCAAAAGGACCAAATTGGGATTCCCCATAACCTATACAGCAAAAAAGATTTTTGTAAACATCTCCGCAGGCAGCGGAGTAAGCGGTGAACATACGAATATTGTATAAACAGGCGAATGTATAGCCGCCTCCTTTTTTGGAAGTCAGTTAATTACATTTTAAGTGGAGAGAAGTAACCAAACCGTATTAGTGAAAACCGCATTTGCAGCCGTACGCGCAAAAAAACATATTGCAGGAACCGTACATTTTTCCGCAATATAAAGTATTCCCAAATTTCATCAAAATCCGTTCAGTACATTCTGAGATTAGCGCGTACGAACGTACAGACAAACAGACAAACAGATAAACAGACAAACAAGCATACAAACGAACAGACATGCAAAGAAACAGACAAACAGACAAAAATTCTAAAAATCATTGTTTTGGGTTATATGTCGTTCATAAAGTACGTAAATATACTACCAGTTACGATTTTATTATATGTATCGATGTGAAAGTTTGTGAGGATGGATGAATGTTTGTTACTACTGAACGTATTTAGATGAAATTTTGTATGGTAGTGGTTTTAGCTCTGGACTATTATCATCCCTATGTGAGGTTGCTTTTTATCCCCACGAAGTACAGTATTTCTATGGAATACTGTACTTACCCGGGAGGAGCCGCGGGCAATAGCTGGTATGGTCCTAAGGTCCTAGTATTTTATAGTTTTTAACTAAAGTTTCGAGAGTCCAAAAATTGGTCACTTACATGTCATTGGTAGGTTTCCACAGTTTACAGGTAAATAGTTACCAACGACAATATATTTTATGGCGACATATGATAGTTTAACGAGCGCACTAGCGCAGTATTTGGGTTTGCCTGTACAATCGCCGCCGAGTCGGTGTACTCCTTTTAGCCCTTGTTGCTATAGTAATAAGATCGAATAGTTTTAAGCCGGGTCTGTCGGTGACTGTACACCCGTTACACTCACTATATGCAAAACTGGTAAAAACCGCGCACAGATTACTTACACCAGGCTTAATTGCCGCTACTAATTATATTTTACTGCCAATTAAACTGTCGTCAAATGTTGTCGTCCTCACATGATCTTTAGGTCTCTACCACGATTTAGCAGCAGCTCTTACCGCCTCTCCTGGTCCCTGCTGGGTGACTACGTGACCTGCTCGGTGCACAGCGGGTGGTCGGCACCGGTGCCAAAAGGTCTTAACGTACATTTGCTGATGATGCTGATCTTATTTATTATTTATGTAATATGGTTGTCACAGTAGGTACAGTAAGTATAGACTAGATTATATTATATTAATCATATCTATGGTCGCTTCACGCCACGTCAATCTGGCCCCGTGCTGAGTATCCAAAGAATTTGTGTTACGGGAACCAGACAACGGGAAATATGCATAATACTTTTGCACTAGACATATTACTATGTTTTTATTATATAATACACATAATAATAAACATTCATGGCCCAGGAATACAGAAAAATAAAGAGTTGTATTAGATCACTGTATCACTATTTGTTTTATTCTGTTATTTTAGTACTTGCTGTTATACCGGCAACAGAAATACACCCTCTGTGAAAATTCCAACAGTGTATCTATCCCGGTTCATGAGGTACAGCCTGGTATCAGACAGACGGACAGATGGATAGACGGACAGACAGCGCAACCTCAGTAATTGAGCCCCGTTTTTACCTTCGGAACCCAAAAAATACCTTTTTTGTCGTCAATCATGAGCGTGTGAATTTCAAATGAAAAGATAGAAACACATGAAAGAATATACCCATATTGTTTCATGTGTTTCTTTCTATCTCTTCTTCATTTGAATCGTGGAGTTTTTTTAAAGTATGTACCTACTTTAAAAAATCTCCACGTGATACCATGATTTTGTGGAAACAATGGCATTAAAATCACATGATTTTTATGCCATTGTTTCCACAATATCGTATAACATACCTACTACTAACATTTTAAAAATTAAACCAACTAACAATTTGAAAATACATTATTAAATCGACTGCATCTATGTTACCACCTACCTCTACATCTACGTCTCTGGTACCTCTGGTACCACCGCGGCACCGGTAGGAGCCAGGAGGATTGCGCAAGTTTGAAGCCAACATACATTACTTTATGTTTCGGACACACCTGCCTAACATTTATCTTGCTAATTATAATGCTCGGTCAAAACTCATTATTCCATTATAATCAGAAAATTAATATTAAAAATTATTAATAATGTAAATTCAATAGAATCGCGAGGACACTGTAAATAATAAATGCTGGTAATTAAAAAATCCAAGCTTTGAATGTTAAAATTAATTTAGCTAACGTCTAATGCATATTAAATATTATAGTAATTAAAACTACGAAGATAACGGAAAACCATTAAGACAGTAGTTAATTCTCAGATGAGTCTTTGGAACCTATTACCTAATATGTGTATGATATAATTATATATACTATAATTTGCATCAATATCTCTTTTTGACCAATAGCTCATTTGACGTGAAATGTTTGCAACTCCATAATCTATCATAAGTGAGTCAAACCTGTTTTAATTAACATTGATTAGAGCAAGCAAAACATCGTGAAACTTTTTTTTTGACGTGAAATTTATTGTAATATTGATTTTCTTTTGAAGTATTAGGGAAGGGTTAAAACTTTTTTGCTGACTTTAAAGTTATTTTTATATGTACAGTAAATAACCTAGAAAACGGAAAATTTAGGGTGCCATTCCATGCGTAAAGCCATGGGTTGTTCTCGATATGATGAGCACATGACAGAGACTAAGATTGTCAAATTTTTCATAAATTTTAAAATCTTATAATAATAAATGCGATACTTTCATAAATATGGATCTTTCATACAAAAGTCGCAAAGATTATAAATAAATGTTTATAGATAAGATTGTTAAGCCTCTTATCCCCGTAGATAAACTATATCGATGGCTCCAGATCAGCTCAACCGAAATATATTATAGTTCTGCCACAGATTACTAAATAGTTTCTACGTAAGTTCTGCGTAGTCACTGGCTACATTGTTTGCATAATAAAGGGGTCTTCAATAGGGACGCTTTCGGTTCGTCGTAGTCGCGCGGTGGCGACATCAACTGACTACCGAAACCGTGTGATTTAACGGCGGCTGAGGGCCAACGCGAAACCTCTAGTCTATACAAGCCACAGTCAACTATCTGCCTGAAACTTTATACTGTCATTGTCATCAAATATCCTATACAATATTGCAAAAATCGTGGTCATATCACTTAAACAGGTTGCTTTATTACATTTCAAAGTTCGAGCGCTCCTAATGCAAAAATTTTTATAAGTCGCTGGCAAAAGCTTTTAATTAAAGTTAGTAAGTGAACCTCCCAAGTAGAACTGTCGTAAAATCACGTAGGTTATAGAGTTTCCGCGAAACACTCGACTGTCGACTTAACGAGTTCCGAGAATTATTACTAATTAATGTTACAAAGTTACCAGCAGTAATCTAGTAACGGTCACGCGGGAGCGACTGACTATGCCGAAAATTTAATATCATTGAGGGCTTAGCCAACATGCCATCGTTAATTACAATGACGATTTGATTGACATAATGTTCGCTATGTGCGCATATTACGCTCGTGACGTCAATAACGTACATTTTTTATTTTTAACTTCATCATCGCAATTAGCGATGTCATCTTGGCTAAACCCCCAGTTCTACACTTACAACATGCGCCGTGAAATTTCGCAAACAGCCGTCAGCCGTCAACGCGTGTATATTTTTGAGCTTTTTTAACATCGAAATTGAAAATATATGGGATTGACATAACGTTCGCCAAGTGACAAAGCGCACGATGGTTAATACCATACTTGTTTTATTTGTAACTGGTCGTTGTAATTAGCGATGGCATTTTGGCAAAATGACTCAGGTCGAGTCTTGCCAGTGTAGTCGTTGCACGTTGGCATCTTTAAATAGATGCATTAGCCCTAGACACAGTAGAGGCACTAGACAGTAGGTATGTAGTACATCTAGGTGTGTGAGCCCTCGCGGTGGCAGGCGAATCATGGCGTCGCGGCGACCAGCGCGGGCCGCGCGCGCGCCCTATTGGCCGCCGTCCGCGACCACACCTCTCGCGGACTCTAATTAACAGCCATCATCATCATCCACATAAATATTATATAATACACTAGCACCTGCCCGCGGCTTCGCCCGAAATTGGGTTTTAAATGATATCTTTATATCAATTTAAAACTTTCAGCCCGCTGAAATACGTAAGTAATTCATTATTTTCCCGTACTAAATTCATAGGAAATTTCATGCAAATATGTCCAAGGAATAAAAAGTTTCATACAAACTTTTATCCCCTACTTTAACTGGATTAATTGGAAGCTTACGATGCTCATATAAGAAATATGTGCAAAATTTAAAATTGAGGGTTTGGCCTGTGTGTTGATAGCTCATTTGCCTTTTATATATACATAGACATAGATTAAACGAGTATTGAAAGTAGAACCTAACCTCGGGGCTTAGACATACTGACAAGTTAGAAAGGATAACGAAATTCGAAACTAATAAAGTAATAAATAAAGCACTGATATATCTCGTCGTTAAACCACGTGGTTACTGCCTCACATTTTTTTCCTTTCGAACTTTACTATCGTTCGTATGTTGTACTTGGTCAAGGGGAGACCTCTCGGGGAGGAGGGGGGGACATCCTCCTCGATGTACTCGCCGAAAGTTTCTTTTGATGGACTGAAATGGGTCGTTCAGGCATTTTATTATCTTATTAACTTAATTTACTTTCAGCAAATAAAATACAAGTATCCTGTGCTGAAAGAGTTATTGCTAAAATGCTAAATTATACTTTTATTGGAAAACTTAGGTTCCATATTACGTTACCTCTAAGGCACGTTACACTTTAGGGCTAGTTATTACGTTACATAGAGCTTATCTAAAGTAAAGTCATATTTTATTTTAGATGTATACAAAAGAAACAAAAAATTTCCATTTAAGGATAATTATTATCAGTTTTCCGTTTAAATTAAAGCTGCTATAAAAATGTAGAGCTTTTATGACACTCATAAAGTAAATAAAAAATTAAGTAGCTTTTCGTTTAGTAGCTAGCTAAAGCTACTAAATTTACGAAATTGCATTACGAAATCCTATTGAAAGTTTACACAGGAGCGTAGCTATCGCTGTATCAGCCGTATCAATTTTCAAACTGGGCCCCGGCAAATTTTTTACTCACCACTCGGGCGGGGGCCCCCGAAACTATTGGAACGAAGTTCCTTATGGCGCGTTGCGTATTGTATTGGGGTTAGACGGATTAATATAGGCACGACACTTTTTTCCACTCGAAATCACAATGTAATAACGACTATTAAGAATAATACAAAAAACGACCTTATCACCTTGACAATAATGTATAATTTTGCAATTACACATTGTGACTGTTATGACTGTTACATATTGTGACTAAGCGGAAGAGCGCTTGATGTTATTACTCAGTACGGAGCCGGACTTCGCGGCGGCAACACTGCGAGCAGCAAGCAACCCGCCCTCTCACCCCTACCTAAGGCGCGGCCAACTAGTTCGCGCGCAGTATATATACTTAGTTCAACTATTTGTTTTGTATAATATAATATATTATATCTTTACAGATAAACAAAATTGGAGTGTGTGTTTGTAATTTCAAATTAATAGCTTTTATTTTCACTTAATGCATTTAAAAGTATGATCGGTACTTACAATAAAATATAAATCGTTATAGGCTTCAATTCTTCATTATTAACTATATATTTATATTATAATATTTTTAGGATCCAAAAGTGGATTTAAATAAAAAAATACAAACGAAGCCGACAAACGGGCATTTATTTAAAACTAAAAAATAATAATTTACAAAAATAACAGCTTATAAATTTAAAATTACTATTTACACTATTAGAAAACTTAATACAAACTACAAAGAGCTGATTTAGTTAAAACAATCGTAAAAACAAGAATACAAATAAAAAGTAATTAGATACCAAAGTTAACAAGGAAAGATCTCACCAAGCAGGGTTACACCCCTTTCGGTCCCAAGTCACGAGCGAAATAGGCCCGTAACTCAAAACCGACCGGCTTATATACCCAGCGTGGTGGAATGTTGCCTTACAAAAAAAAAATTAACTTATCAACTAATAATATATATATTATAACTTCGTTCCATCCGATTGTCCCTTGACACCTCTCAAGTAATTTTTTGTTTGATACTGGGGGGCCCCAAAACTATTTTTGATAGCCAGCCCCCCCCCCCTAAGGCTCGCCACGCTACTGAGTTTACAATAGAGTTTAGATATCACAGGAGCGTAACCGATCCAGCCTTCAATAGTCAAATTGCAACACACGCAAGGGTCATATCACTATAGAGTCGACAGACCAGACATTTGTGCCATTGGTATTAATTAGTATTAAAAACTCACGAGCCTGTGTCTCTGGAACAGAATGGCATGAAAAAAGACAGGGGCTATGAAGCTTAAAATTTTTTTGTAAATGAAGCAAAGTTACTTATATATCTTGATGAGAAACTATGGCCCGAGGGCATTGTATTTAGACGTTTTGTTAATTTCAAACATCGAAAGATCGACTCGACTGTAAAAACATCAAATGGTAGATAATTTTTTTGAAATAGTTACCTTTAATTGTAAAAATATAAAACGTTCTGTCGATGCTGTTCGAGACCTAACAAAGATGGCGGATATAATAGCACTCCAGGAAACATGGTTGCTGGAGTTATCCTTTCTAAATACCATCAGTGATGATTTTAGATGCGTAGGCGAATCAGCTGTGATCGCATCTGAAGGTATTCCACGAGGCCGGCCTTTCGGTGGTGTAGCACTGCTCTGGAGATGAAACCTCTTCCCAAACGTTAATTTTGTTCACTGCAATAACCCGCGTATATGGGCCGTGATAATAGAGTTAAAAGAAAAAGCAATTTTAGTGGCGAGTGTCTACGTCTGTATGCCAACGGATTCGGTTGCTAATCTAACGGAGTTCACGGACATTGTGAGTTCGGTAAGTGCAATATTAGACAGTTGTAGTGTAGACTGTGCTTACGTACTCAGAGATTTTAACGCTCATCCATTTGAACAATTTTATGATGAGCTTATGTCTTTTTGTAGTGATATGGAATGAATATGTTCAGACATTGAAATGTTAAATGCTTTCTCCGATACATATACTTTCGTTAGTGAAGCTAACGGTTCCAGGCGGTGGCTAAATCACTGTGTGGTGATGTGTGGGGAAGCCGGTCACTCGGTTATAAATGTGTATGTTAAATATGATGTAACGTGGTCGGATCATTATCCTTTAATTATCAAATGTAAATTAGATGCTGTACCTATGAAAAGTGTTCAGAGTAATAAAGAGCATAGTAAGGTCGTGTGGGGTGAACAGAATCCTCATCAAATAGAGAAGTATAAACAACAACGTCATAGGGAATTGAGACTAATTGACATTCCGCATTAACTTCTGGAATGATGTGACAAAATGTGTAGTGATCTGAGGCACAGAAGTATAATAGATGAATTTTATCTAAATATTACAGCGATTTGAAGAGAATCTACAGTATCAAATTATGTAGATAGGAAAACTGTAAAACGAGCGGTACCAGATTGGAATAATATGTGCTCACAGGGAGGCCAAGCAGAAGTTTATTCCGTGGTCTACGCAAGGAAAACCATTGAATGGCAACTGTTATTAAGAAATGAGTGATTCTAGAAGGATTTTTAAATCACGCTTAAAGTGATGGCAAAACCATGCCGATCAAATAAAAAAAATGGATATTTTAGCATCACATCATAAAAGAAATAACTTCCGTTCGTTTTGGAAACACATGAATAAGTTACAACCTAAGCCGGGTGTCCCAGTGAGTAGCGGAGGGTTAACTAGTCATGAACAGATTTCCAATTTGTTTGTGGACCATTTTTCTGTAAAATCTTCGCTTGGCGCCTCAGACTGTGTTCTGGATACTGAGACCGGCATAGACAGGATGATTAAAATTAAAACAAGTAACATCTATAATATAATAACGTCAATGACTAGAGGCAAATCACCTGGACATGACGGTCTCAGTATTGAGCACTTGCAGTTTGCTGGCCCACATTTATCGCGTGTACTGTATTTATAATTTAATTTTTGTCTGAGTCATAGCTATATGCCTAGTCAGATAATGGTCTTTGGGGTCGGGAGCAAGTGTCCACCTAACATCCCATCTGTTTCTATTAATAACAGCTTACTTGAGAGTTTATAAATTTAAATACTTAAGACATTACTTGACACCTGACAATCAAGGATGATTGCGATATAGAGAGGGAATGGAGGGCGCTGTCGGTGCGGGCGAACATGCTCGCTCGCAGGTTTGCGCGTAGTTCACATAACGTCAAGGTGACTTTATTCAGGGCGTACTGCACCTCCTTTTACACGTGTAGCCTGTGGGCTAATTATACCCAGAAATCTTATAGCGCACTCCGTGTTCAATTTAACAACGCGTTCAGAGTGCTGTTGGGGCTGCCTCGACGTTGCAGTGCGTCACGGATGTTTGCGACGGCGCGTGTGGACGGCTTTTACGCGACAATGCGAAAAAGGTGCGCCTCCCTGGTGCATATGGTGAGAGGCAGTACCAATAGCATACTGGACATGTTTGCTGGAAAACTCGCCTGCCTGTATGTGATACGCTGTGGCGCTGTGTCGCATGGGATGATGTAATAGATGTGTCTCACTATTATAATATTATGTGCACGATAAACTTAAATAATTTTAAAATGTATTAAAATGTATACTAACACTAGTTTTTAAGATTATGGTAACTAACATGTGGACCAAAGTTGTCCGAAATAAAGCTTATTATTATTATTAAAATATGACAACTGAGGGCTTAGCCATTGCAATGACATGCCATTACAATGACGATCTTCGAAATTGAAAATATATGATTGATTGATTTGATTGCCATAATATTCGTTACGTGCGCACATAGCACTCGATACGTCAATATCGTACATTTTTGATTTCTAACCTCATCATCGTAATTAGTGATGTTATCTTAGCTAAACTCTCAGTTCTACACTTACAACTTGCATTTTGAAGTTTCGCAAACAGCCGTCAGCCGTCAACGCGTGTATATTTTTTGAGGTTTTTTAACCGACTTCAAAAAAAAGGAGGTGGTTATACGTTCGGCTGTATATATAATAATATATATTATTATTATTTGTATGTTCAACGATAACTCCGCCGTCTGCTGACCGATTTTCAAAATTATTTTTTTGATGTAAAGGGTATGATCCGAAGCTCGTTGTCACTTAAGTGGTGACCTGGTGATGGGATCCATGAGGAATCGAGGGATATCTTCGAAATTTATATGGACACATGGCGATTTCAAAATTATCTGAAGTAGGTTAGTTAGTCTAAGCATGATATGCTACCAAAAGTACGATTTTGCTTCAAGGTATACCCTGACTCCAAAAGTACTGAACAGAACTCCTGACTCCTTATAAATACATGTTTGGGGAGTTTTTTAAAGAACTACAAGCATAAGCCACTATGTCAATTTAAGTAATCATCATCATCACTACCAAAATCACACCATTCATCATCACATTATGATGATATAATAGGTACTTCTTATAGTATTTTACACCGACACGGATATCTTTGAACATAACTCTGCCATTTGTGGACCTATTTGCAAAATTATTATGTTATTGTAAAGGGTATAATTCGAAATTGGCCCTTTAGTCACTAAAGTGGAGACCTGATGATGGAATCCATGAGGAATCGAGGGAAGTCCTATAAATTTATATGGACATATGTAGTGATTTTGACTTTTTCTGAAGTAACCCAAGCTGCTACTACTACCACAAAGTAAGATCTTGCACCAAGGTATACCCTGGATCCAAAAGCACTGAACAGAACTACTCAGTCTTTAAAGATACACGTTTGGAAATTTCGACATTGTTTAAAGAAATGCAAGCATTTGCCATTATGTAACATACAGTAATCATCATCACCATCTTTTATACAATACGTAATGGAAACTTGGCGCGTATTCAATTATTTATTTATATTTATATAATAGATACACCAACAAGGAACAAACTTTGTTAAAAGCTAAAATTGGACATTCATGTTGTTTATATCTAAATGCTGCCATAATTATAGGTGTGATACAGCTTGAATCTTTTAGAAATACTTACATAATTTCAAGGAGATTATATGTGTAATATGAATTAATATAATTTACAAATGAGACAAAATCTTAATCAACAACTTAATAACTTAAGTTGGTCGACAATTACAATGGCTGAAACTTAGCTAAGTTGGTCGACAATTACAATGGCTGCAACTTGCTAAGTTTGGTCGACAATTACAATGGCTGCAACTAGCTAAGTTGGTCGACAATTACAATGGCTGAAACTTAGCTAAGTTGGTCGACAATTATAATGGCTGCAACTTGCTAAGTTTGGTCGACAATTACAATGGCTGCAACTAGCTAAGTTGGTCGACAATTACAATGGCTGAAACTTAGCTAAGTTGATCGACAATTACAATGGCTGCAACTTGCTAAGTTGGTCGACAATTACAATGGCTACAACTTAGCTAAGTTGGTCGACAATTACACAGATTTTGATTGCGTTTTTATTTATTTTTTAAAATTAAGCATTCGATCGTTTATTTTAAATGTTCTTCAAATGTGTTAATAATAATAAAACAAATATTACTAAATAGAGAAAGATTATTATTTTAACCACAAAATTAAACCGATTTCATAAGGCCAACTTAAACGTGAGCTCTATAAAATAATGATTTATCAGGATATGTTTGGGCTGGTGTCGTCCTCAAAATAATGATGACTGTGCAGAGAAATAGTTAAAATTTTTGCCGAATTTAAAAGGGGAATTATTTAGAAAATAAGATTTATTTTATACTTTTTTGTGTATTTTTACTTTGGAAGTCGGTTTAATTTTTTGTTTAAAAATAATTCATGCCTTGAATTAGTAGAGCTTAAAATTTTTGAAAGAATATTGTGAAGAGATACAACTAGCATAATATACTAGATACAATTTTCTCGTCATGAATTTATGGCATTTCTCAGCTAGGGGCATAAATTGCATGAGACGTATTTGACGATTTTTTTACCCCTACCCCCTTAATAAGATATCGTGAGATTCGTCTCTCCCTAATCTCAAGTAAGTTTTTTTTAAATTTATATTGTGCATAAAAGTATTGTCTTATTAAAATAACACAATTTGTTTTATTATCTTTATTAAGACCAGATAAGACTGTACAAAGACTAATATTTGAGATAAGAATTATAACAAATGCTAGCCTTGCTTGCCTGTGATTGAATTTGATTGGACGCGCACGATTGGATTTTCTAAACATTTAATGTAATGAATTTTCTCGCTATTGGAGACTATTTTTTGAGCCGGAAATAAATCACGTGATATTTGCTGAGACCCCTTCTCCCCCAAATGAGATTTGGTGAGATTCGGCTGGATCACCCCTAAATACCTCACGTAATTTATGGGCTCCCCCCTACCTGTGTAGTCTCTTTAGAGCCATTGATGATCGGACTGCGAGAGAAATTCCTTCCAAAAGTTTCAAAATGATTGATTTGTGCTCAAACAGTTCTTACTGCATAAAATTGACAAATTTTAATAATTATTGCGTTGTCGCTCCTCGTTCAATGAATATTGAACGTTGTGCTTGAAAGCACAACGCTCGTAAATAAAGCGGCTAATATATTTATGGCCGCTGTAAACTTGCACATGATTTATCGTTTACATTATATTGACGGATTTACGACGCGACGCCGAACATGTCACTCGCATTATCATAATTGGAACCCGCCATAAAACTACAATATCATTACAAATATTATCGTTATGTTTTTTTAAACTTGAGGGCACATTTATGTAGTATTCATAAAAGTAAATTCGGCCAAGATCCACGACAGCAGGGTCCTGCGTAGACTCAATTCATGTTTCAGTAATAAAACTAAGTACGTTACTCAATTGTAGCATACATTTCACCGTTTAGTTCCCGTGGACCACCGAGGTTCACCTGGGAGTACCACCATGTCCTGGGCACCATTACGCCCGTGGTACACCACGGGTAAACGTGTTAAATGTAGTAGTTATATATAAATAAATAAATAAAATAAATATCTATGCAACGAAATAAACATGGTATAATATTCCACATAATGTCAAAGACAGTTGAGCACTAACTGTTTCGCTGATTTTAATGTTTCTATGAGTTTTAACTCTGGTCATAGGCAGGAAATTCCGTTAATTTTATCGTAAAATTGTGTTAGCTCGTTGTGTGAGCTATATGGCTATGACTTCCTGCACATTTTTTCTGAAGGACTTGTCGATGGACAATTTCCATTACGATATTGACATCAAACTTGCGGTTGGTGAACCCGGGCCCGGGGTCCAGCAACCGCAGTAAGCGTTGAATATAATTCCGTTGCCCGGTACCGTAACACAAGTTTTACGAGACCATATCACGGGACCAGATTGACGTTGTGTGATCGCTATCCATATATATTATTATTATTAACTTGTAATAGTAACAGTAGTTTTATTCGATTAGAAAACATTTACAAACCGTTAATCCGTTCGAGTTATTAAGACAAAGTAGTTAATAGATTTGTGCGATAGCCGCGGTCGCGGTGGTCGGAACCCCGCAGGCCGCCAGCTAACCGGCCGCTAACCGGCCGCCAACTGGCCGCCAACTGCCGCATCCATCACCCGAGATATCTCCGCAGCGTACGATCATAGTAGGTACTTATAGTAATTACGAGTTATTATAGTACGACTGTCGACTGGACGATACGCGCGCGGCGCGGTACTTGAGACTGAAGAATGCTATAAAGTCCAAATGACTTTTGCAGCTGATCTATACAAATAAATAAAATTAAAGTGTCTGTTTGTCATTTCAAATTAACAGCTCTGCACTAAATGCATATTGTACCTACACTAAAAATCTTTTTTTTTGTCTGTCTGTCTGTTAGTTCCTGCTAATTTCTGAAACGGCCTGACCGATTTTGATCGGACTTTCACTGGCACTTAGCTGATGTTATAAGGAGTAACTTAGGCTACTTTTATCTTAAATTCCGTTTCCACTGCCTAATAGTTGCGGATAAAGGAATTCACAGGCACCAGCTAGTAAAAAATAAAAATGTTAGTGTTTTAGCAAGGTCTAAAAAGGCGTGGTGCCCGATAGTGGTTAATTTTAACTATGAACCTGTCCACCTAGTTCTCAAACAGAAAACTAGGTGGACTGGTTCATAGTTAAAGTTAACCATTTTTATTAATCCATTATCCTCCACAGACAAACAGACAGACAGGCTATGTTTTGGGGTAGACTGTGTAAAATAATAATATCTTTAATAGCTGTTATTCAAAATAAATACATAGAGTAGTATTAACATATACGAGTAAGATTACCAGTGTTTGATGTGAGCGCGGCGTAACTCTGCCTCGACATTTGTGTATGTTCTGTTCAGACCCAATTTAATATTTTTTGTAAATAAAGAGACAATAGGGATGTGTTGCCTAGTGTTGAATATCACATTTGTATAAATTAAAAATTTTAATTGTTGATTAGAGATACATAAATCTAAAAGAAATAGATATTTAGATTGACACGATTAAAAATTGTAAGCAAATAAAAAATATTGCCCATATCTTTTTCGCAAAACGGTTTGTTACGTCACAAGTTGCTACCGCCATTCATTATGTAATGAAAAATGTATGGCGGGTGAAGCTCGTCGCCGGTGACGTCACAGGCACATATTGTAAATTTAAATTGTTTGTATCTTCGTTATTTTTTAAGATGTACGAAAATAGGTTCTAGATTGTTTATTAACATGACTCGATGTTAGACTACTAACATCGAGTAGACGAAAAAAAATTTTTAGGCAACGTGCCTATAGAACACATAATGCTACCAATTGAAATGTCACTTATTACATATAATAATAGGTCTTTACCGTATGAAATTGCCGTTCTGAAGTACTGCCCATTTCAAATCAAAATAAAACCCGTGCAATACAGTACAATGGTACATTAATTTGGTCGAATGAATTGTTTTTGTTTACAAAACTTTAAAATTCAATCTGAACTCCAATTCCCGTATTTAGCTAGGATTTTCAATTTACTTTTAATGATTTGAATGAAAGTTTGAATCGTCTTGACATCGTAAACACATTTTTGGAGTTTGGACCAAACACAACGCGTTAAACGTTGGTTTGATGTTTATGAGATTACCATTTTGCTGTTTTAACATATCGAATCGACCTACAGCACATAGTTTGAAATACTGATGTGAGTTTATATATTAGCCTTATGTAGAGTTCGTCCACGTCAGCCGCCCGCCCGCGTCAGCCGCGGCTCGGCGCATTGTCTCTGAGAACAATCACTTTTATTGCCCTACTCACTGGCTCATTATGCGCTCAAGTAACTATAGTACCCGGAAAATATGTGAAATGTTTGAGAAGATTTGTTAAGTGTTTATTGTGAATATTAGTAACGTTATATGCCGGCGCGCTTATCTTTTTATTGTTGTTAGATTCGTGCAGATATAGATAGTCTCGTATTTATTTTTAAATATTTTATAAATAGTAAATACATAATTTCCTACTCTCACCGCTCACGTCGTTAGGTTAGAAGTAGCATATGGAATGTTATTTTTATTAATATCATGTATTTTTAAGCATCAGTCGAGTTCGATCAGATATTAGTCCAGAACAATCGCCCTGCATATAACAACTTTAACTGTGCCAAATTTTATACCTTCTCCTTCATTCGCATAACATTCGTAAAAAGGGGTACTAATAAAGTTTTTGCTTCAAATTTTAAATAGTAAAATACGCAAAGTATTTTATTATTTAAATTTTAGAGTGTTGAAAAACTGTAAAGATTTCATTTTTTTTAATTTTAAGTAGGCTATTCAATTTCTTAGAGCTTGCTTCAGGAAGACTCCACCACCTACTCCCCCTCCCCCCATCCTACTCCACAGGGATTGTCGTCCTTGACAGTGTTAAAAGATGAGCGGAAACTCCACCAACGAACAATGAAAACGTGGGCAGGGCATGTTTCTCAGGCAGTAGGTAATGTATTCTAACACCAGATCATTAGTGTCTTTGGAAATTTGGTAGGTAATTAATGTTTTTAACCTTAAGATACACTGCATATAAATCAGTTTTAATGGTTAGATTTAATTAAAAACTAATATTGATTTGGAGAGAGCTACGGGGAGAGTAATCGAGATATGTATTAGGAATTAAAATATTTGGGAGGTTCCGAGCGCGCCGCCGCGCCGTGGTCGCGCCGTATCACCGCTATAAAGTGGAGTTATACAATCTCGGTGATAAACACGAGATGTTTTATATATTAGTGGACCTTTGTTTATCACGTCCACACAATTTAGGGGCCTTTTTATTTGTGTGTGTGTGTAAATAAGCGGGCACAAACTACTTCATTAGGTAATACAAACACATTATTAGTGTTTGTATTTCCTACGCACTTCTTAATTATCTATCTACCTATTCTAAATGATATCTGGTAATGACGCATAAAAATGTCACAAAATTCAGTTTTCAGGCCTAAAGGCCTGTGTGAAGTTGCTAAAGCACAGAGTAATAAATAGTAACTACGTAACCTTTAGTGTCTTTCAGCTTTATAATTGAAAGCTTTTGCGACGCGCGACGTAGAGTTCCACTCGTGTACCGCAGTCATCATTGTGTCGTAATTACAACAAAATCGTTTTGTCTATAAATAGTCAAATATTTTCACTCGTTTTAAGCATACTTTTTAGGGTTCCATAGTACTACAAGGAACCCTTACAGTTTCGCTCTGTCCGTCCGTCTGTCCGTCCGCCCTTCTAACTTCCGCAATGGTATAGGTATAGATTGTGTATAGATCTCAATTTTTGCAACATACAATAATCATAGTTTTATATTTTAGGGGTGGCTCTCCATACATGTAAAGTGGGGATGTAAAATATTTCCATTCTACCCCATCGTGTATTGATGAGTAGGTCTTTTTAAATAAAGGTATAGATGAATTTATATATATAGATGAATTTTTTACAGAGTCAATAAATTTTCAAGTAATCGGTCTCCAAAGTGGTTAGGTAAGTTGACTCCCCCCCCTGGTATTTCTAACTATAAGAGGTAGTCATTTATAAGTATCCATGCTGATAGTTTGGGAAAAATTCTTTGGGAAAATTGTTTTGATCGAAATCTTAGACATGGCCTGACATGCTCTCGGTTAGGTTTTTTACTTACACGTATGAGTATGAGTATGAGTCGAGATTTATGAAGAGTGTTGCACATAGTTTCATGTCTGCCCGGTGGTCAGCGGCCAGTGTGGTACAGTTGCAAGGCGCCATCTCTCAGAAAACCCCGATACCGGTCACTCAGCACCCGTCATAAATAACAAGTCCTTCATCCTTATCACCTAGTTAAATGCCCCTAAACAGTTGCATATTTCCAAAAAAGCTGTCTCAGTACAAAAACAGGGTGAATCATCCGGAAACGGATGGTCACGATAGGTACATTGTACGGGATAACAATACTATCATGTTGGTGACAGAAACACGCTCATTCACTGGAGAAACAGTTACTTTGCTTTCGTTACTTACTGTTGCGCGGCACTTCCTGACTGTTCCTGACGTTGAAAAACACAACGAAAGTCTACTTGAAAGTATATTCATAGAAAATTACAAAAGTTAAATTCGCTTATTCACTTCACTTTACTGTTCCGTACCGATAAAAATAATAATTGAACTAAACTCAACTCACTTAACTCAACTGCCGAAAACCGCGCTGTCGAAACTTTATATATAACGAATTTGGCTTAGCTCAGCACGTTGTGCAAATTGTATGTGGATATAATATTACGAATATGTTATTAACATATAACACTTGACTATCCTAAAATGACATTACCCATGCTGTAATGTAATTTTTCATAGTTATGATGGATTTTTTTATATTTATAAAAATTCCCAAAAGATAATCGTAATATTTATAATAGTAATCTAACGACGTTCCTGGTTTACATAATATTATACAAAATAGAGAACATAAATATTTCCCGCGTTGTTATTTTCCTAAAATAGGGGAAAAAAGAATTCGTTAATTTTAAATAATGTTGCTAGTTTGTTGCATTACAAAAGGTTTTTATATTATTAATTGATATTTATGTAGGAGTAGCTGCCAGTGCTAGCTATGTATTCATAGATTCATAGAATTATTTTTTGTTCGTCCCACGCGGGGAAATATTTGAAATAAAATGTTTGAGTTACACTTGGGTGGAGGGTGGACAAGTCAAGTTTCTTGTCTTTGACAAGAAATATTAAAGGTGTAGTTAGCGGTGTCCCACGTGCATAACATTTGTTGGTTGGTTGGATTTCGTAGCATAATTTTATTTACTTACACGAACATATATAATAATATCATATAGCTTTTATATTGCGGGCAACGTGTTGTTATTTTATAAAAATTTAATCACAAATTATTTTTAAATAAGGAAATTAGCTACCCTAGCACACTTAGCATTTTCTTCTCGTCTTGGTGACGAACGTGCTGCGGCGTTCGGGGGCGATGCAGATCAGATGGATGCTGGACCGCCGATAACAACCACATATCACAACGGTGTTCATCGCTCATTCACGAATAAGTTAATATTAATTACATGAAACGACCCTCTGACATCATATGCCCTAAGCCCCTAGTGACTAGTCTCATAATGTTTTATTCTCGTCCCCTCGGCCCACAATTTTTCCACACAATCGTGGACACACCGTATGCTTGTAGTAGTGCAATCAAATCGAAAGCTAACTATGTAGCTGTTTATCTGTTCCTCTTTTTTTAAGCTGTACCAAGTCTCTCTATAGAGTCCAGTCCCTGCTATCCACTACAGTGCACGCTTTTTAGAGTTCTGTACCCAAGAGTAAAAACGGGATACTATTACTGAGACATCGCTGTCCGTGTGTCTGTTTGTCTGTCACCAGACTATATCTCATGAACCGTGACAGCTAGACAATTGAAATACAGATGATGTATTCGCACAATTTCTATGTAATAAAATACATACAGCTTAAGCATCTGAACTGAATTCGATGCTCTATACTTTTAGTAAAATATTAGAAAAAAATATCTTAAATCAACTAACAGTACACTTTAATACAAATAATCGATTGCATACTACACAAATCGGTTTTACTAAAGGTCGGTCTACTACAGATGCAGGTATAGAGCTTCTTTGTAGTATATTCGAGGCTTGGGAGGAGGCGCAAAATGCATTAGGGGTTTTTTGCGACCTTTCCAAAGTATTTGACTATATATACCATGCTACACTAGTCAGCAAATAACACCACTATGGCATAAGGGACTCAGGTTAATCTTTTGAGTTCTTATCTTAATAATAGGATCAAAGGTTGAGGTTAATAGTAAAAAGTCCACTGGGATTAAAACAGAATTAGGTGTCCCACAGGGATCTATTTTAGGTCCATTTCTTTTTCTCATCTACATAAATGACTTGCCTTATCTAGTTCAAGATGGATGGCATGAGATAGTACTCTTTACCGATGACACTTCACTAATATTTAGAGTAAAGCGACAACAATCAAATTACGACGAGGTAAACAGTGCTCTCTCAAATATAGTAAACTGGTTTATTGTTAATAATTTACTTTTAAATGCAAATAAAAGAAAATGTTTAAAGTTTAGCCAAAAATTGTTGCCAAATGTTAAGCAAGTACAAACTAATTTATTACTCAATGATGAGAAAATGAACTTGGTAGACTCCACTGTATTCCTAGGTATTATGCTAGATTGTAAATTACAGTGGGGTCCTCATATTGCTAGCAAATAGACTCAGTTCTGTAGCATTGCAGTCAGAAAAATTAGAAAAATTTCAGATGAAGAAACGGCCCGCCTGGTTTATTTCAGCTACTATCATAGTAGAATGTTTTATGGCAAACTTTTATGAGGAAATGCTGCCGACATAAATTCAATATTTGTGCTGCAGAAGCGAGCTTTTCGTGCTATTTATAAAATGGGGACATTTTATAAATAGCACGAAAAGCTCGCTTTGAATCTCTGAGAGAAAAGTTTAAAAAAATAGGTGTACTGACCGTACCTTAGTATATTTTGGATAATTTATTATACGTTAGAAAAAACTTAAGTAATTTTAAGAAGAAAAGTGATAATCATTGTATAAACACAAGAAATAAGCATAAGCTAGATGTACTAGTGATAAGACTTAGCAAAGTAAGTAAATCTTTTAAGGGCCAATGTATACGCCTATACAATAGGATCCCAGAAAACGTTCAAAACCTTTTTATTAATAAATTAAAAAAAGTAGTCAAAGAACGTTTTTGTGCCAAAGCTTATTATAAAGTTTAGTTAACGATTGCACACCTTGGGAATAAGATGCACCCCTGCAAGGCTGACTTTATGTACTTGTGTACTTTTTAGTTTTGTAATATTTAACATAGCTTGAAGTTTACAATTTAAAATATATATTTCTTTCAAAAAAACAATTTTCCTTCTTTTTGGTAAAAGATAGCCCCGTGCGAGTCTTTACGCCGGTTCTTCTCGGGGGGTTAGGGTTGAACCGGTGGTAGCATTTTCTGTTGACTTTCCGAAAAAAGCTTGTAAAGTTTCATTTGAAAATAAAAAAAAAAACATTTCATTTCATTATAATTTGTCCACGACACTAATATCGGATTTTCCGAAAGTTACCCCTGAACGAAAATGAACGAGAATCCAAAGCACGAGTGAATATGTGATCAATGCTAGTAAAATACAAAACGTAGATAGATTTTGTTTTAATGAAACATTGGCTATACATTCTCCGGCGCGGTGTACATCACGAGCCGCGCTAATTAGCGCGCGCTACCGGGCGGCGGCGCGGCGCTCGGGGGCCGGGGGCCGGGACTGGGGGCCGGGACCGGGCGGCGGACAGACCGCCCCTCACGCGACCGGCCGCACGGGCTGTTAGCCGCGCCCCGCTCGTGAATCTCCACCCACCGCCGGGAAACCCGCATTTTCCGCGCTCGCTCCGCACCACACCGCCTGACCCGCCCCGCGCGCCCGGCCAATGGGCGCAGCCCCGCGCCGCGCCAGTACTCTGCCGCTACCGCTCTAGTCCGCACGTGTGTGTCCCGCAGCCCGTGTTCCGCACCGTGACCCCGTGCACCGCCAGTGACCACGCGTGTGATACAGTGTTAACTCAGTGATCGTCCACGGTCCACCGTCACCTTATATTCAGCGGCCGATAGCGCGAGCGTGATAAACTCCGCATTTACGGTAAGTGATGACTATAGTACTATAGTACATACTCCACGTTGTCTTTGTCACTTGCCAACAGAAAATTAAATGTGAGTTCCTATCTACCCTCGAATCAAAAGCTAAAAGTTTTAGTCTAGTATCGTTAACAGTACCTATCTTCTAATTAACAAAAAAATATCATAACAAACTACATCTATGAAGCGTATTAAGTTTTTTTTAAATTATACATTTATCTTTCTTTTTTTTAAGAATTTTAAAATAAAATATTATGAATAAAGCTAACAGATTCACAAAACCTAATTAAAATAGTTTAGCTTCACAATAAATGACTTAATATTCTAGTCTTTGACTAAAATTCCTAATTAAGTAGGTACTTCTCGTAAATAAAAATATTTTTATACTTAATTTCACTTAATATTATTATGCTTCAGCTTATAATTATTTTGAACCACTATTAGAAAGCTCTAACGGCTGTTATCGCGTGGCAGGCGCGGCCGTCGAGCTCGATTCGGCCTAGCGCGGCGTCCGTCGGTAGTATCAATTAGGCACACACATGAAACGCGCACTTATTTTAAATTTATGAGGCGAGGATCCCGGCGGGACTCCGCGGGGCCCGTGACTCGCCGGCGGGGCAGGTGACCCGCCGGCGGGGCCCGTCGCACGCCTGCGCCTCACATACGTCCCTCGTTTTTTTACACGCGGCGGAGCGCGGTACACGGGAATTCAATCAATGTTGGATTTAATTAAGTTCATCTAAATACATTATCTCGGCGGCGACCTGCGGCACCGGCACACACAGGGGACAGGGGACAGGGGACACGGGGCACACTTGCGGCGTGTTTCATCATCTCGCACACTTGTGACTTATGAGCTGTGAGTGTCGAGTGATACGCGTCGAACCCAACTTTGCAAGTGTTTTTGTATATCTGTGTTTTTTGCAGTGCGTGTGACATTTGGTTACACTCGAACGTGAAACACTTCAAGCGTTTCGTTGATGTCGAATTGCAGAAACGTTTATGGGAATCGTGCAATTTCAAGAGTAGATACTTAACAAATAGGTAACTTATTGGTTTGTCTATGTGCCCAAACTTTTACATGTATATAAATATAACGATTAACGACAGCAAATCATAAGGGTCAGTTCACACCACGACGATACGCGACTTTACGCGGCACTTTTAACGTAGCTAGCTATTCAAAATTTAACTTAATTCCCTACACACAAGACCCTACAAAAAAAACTTAGGCCTTTTCATCCGTTATTGGATAATTTATACAGTATTCTCCGAGCGAAGTAACCACTCTTGAAATACTGTAGTGCCTGGGACAGTCGGTTTTTAAATGTCGTATGGTTGCCTAAGCACATACGGCATTCTCATAACACAGTCAGCCTAGTCCAGAGGAATGACTGGTCAATACGTCTGGGGCCAACCATGTGCGGGTTTCCTCACGATGTTTTCCTTCACCGTTGGAGCGTCCGTATAATGTACTGGAGATCTGAACAAGTCTCATTGGTACACGCCACAATCTGGGAATCGAACCTGCACTCTCTCGAGTGCGAAGCAAACGGTCTACCCTCTAGGCCACGGAGCTCTTGACAACAAAATACACGTTTCATATTATGACATCGGTCATACACTGCGCATGCGCCGTGCAGCGCGGTGCACTCCGTCAGTCCGACAGTCCGACATTCGAACTTTTACCGTGAAACCGGAAACGAGTATCTTCTTGTGTATTAAATAAAGTTAAATTCTGAATTGTGTGTGTGAAAATTCTGAACGAGTGTCGTTTCGTTTCGGTATGAATTGACCCTAATGAAGTAGATAAAATACAGTAACCATAAAATTTTAGGGTAATTTCACAAACGATTTGCAATTCACCTTCCCTTCCCTTCCCCGCCCCGTAATAGATGTTTATAAATAAATAAATATCTATGGACGCTTCATACCACGTCAATCTGGCCAGTGCTAAGTATCCGTAGAACTTGTATTACAGGTACCAGAAGTATATTGATTATTTTTATACTATACACATATTTAGGATTTTTATTACCTTATACATATATTTAATACATGTGTATTAAATATATGTATAAGGTCATGGATGTCCATGACCCAGGAACACAGAAAAACTTTTTGTTCCATCGGCGGGATTCGAACCCGCGACTCCCGGCTTGAGCACCAACGCGCTGAACCACTGAGCCACAGAGGTCGTTATAACTCCTTAGTTACGAACGTTTATATTGTACCGTGTAATGGAGGAGAGCGATTAATATGATCTACAGATCGTGCTGAGGAGATAGGGCATCGATAAACTTAGATATCGTAATGGCGTATTGACTGTACCGGGGAGTGTGGAGATAGCGGCCGCGCGGGGAAAGTTCTCTCATTGTTGCCGGACTAAGTGGGCCCACTCACTCCACTTACAGGCCGATACTGGCCTGATGGCTGCCATTGGGCATCTGTCATATTTTGTCGCAGTTTATACTTCCGATAAGCTATATTGTCCTAGTTACTGCTCTAACTTTATTCATTACCCAAGAAGATACACGTGTCATTGTAAGAGTTTGAATGTCATGTTGCATGGCTTACACCGCTCTGTACAGAGCATCTGCACTGATGTCATATGAAACATTTACCTTTTTGTGCTGGTAATAAAGTTCAATTTTCAAAAGCTATCTTAAAAATGCAGCTACCTAACCTAACCCTTATTCCGCATTACCCGAAAAGATATTGGGAATTTTTTACTCGCTGTTAAATAAAGTGGCAACTACAAACCAAAATACTAATTCAATTGTACAATTTTCATTCATAATTCATTTCCAGTAGAGAAGTGGAGATAATCTATAAATTAAATAGTCCTACTAATATTATAAATGTGAAAGTTTGTATACATGGATAGATGTTTGTTACTCTTTCACGCAAAAACAATGGAATGTATTTTGATGATATTCGGTATGGTAGTAGTTTAGGCTCTGGATTAAAACATAGGCTACTTTTAAAAGCACAGTATTCCCGCGGCATACCCAATATAATATTTACGTGGGCGGAGCTGCGGGAAACAGCTAGTATTCTATATGAAAATGAAAATGAACAATTTTATTTACAAATGAAACTTAACAAGCTTTTTTCATAAAGTCAACAGAAAAAGCTACCACTGGTTCAACCCTAACCTGTCGAGAAGAACCGGCATAAGAAACTCGCACGGGGCCATATTTTAGCAAATAGATGGAAACTTGCTCTTTTAAAAGAAATATATATTTTACATTGTAAACTTAAATCTATGTTAAATATAACAAAACTAAAAAGTTCACAAGTACATAGAGTCAGCCTTGCAGGGGTGCATCTTATTCCCAAGGTGTGCAATCGTTAACTAAACTTTATAATAAGCTTTGGCACAAAAACGTTCTTTGACTACATTTTTTAATTTATTAATAGAAAGGTTTTGAACGTTTTCTGAGATCCTATTGTATAGGCGTATACCCCGTATGGCCCTTAAAAGATTTACTTACTTTGCTAAGTCTTATTACTTCTCTTATCTCTTATCTTATCTTATTACTGGTATAGTTTATGCTTATTTCAATACAAAATCTATCTACGTTTTGTATTTTACTAGCATTGATCACATATTCACTCGTGCTTTGGATTCTCGTTAATTTTCGTTCAGGGGTAACTTTCGGAAAATCCGATATTAGTGTCGTGGACAAATTATAATGAAATGAAATGTTTTTTTTTTATTTTCAAATGAAACTTTACAAGCTTTTTTCGGAAAGTCAACAGAAAATGCTACCACCGGTTCAACCCTAACCCCCCGAGAAGAACCGGCGTAAAGACTCGCACGGGGCTATCTTTTACCAAAAAGAAGGAAAATTGTTTTTTTGAAAGAAATATATATTTTAAATTGTAAACTTCAAGCTATGTTAAATATTACAAAACTAAAAAGTACACAAGTACATAAAGTCAGCCTTGCAGGGGTGCATCTTATTCCCAAGGTGTGCAATCGTTAACTAAACTTTATAATAAGCTTTGGCACAAAAACGTTCTTTGACTACATTTTTTAATTTATTAATAGAAAGGTTTTGAACGTTTTCTGAGATCCTATTGTATAGGCGTATACCCCGTATGGCCCTTAAAAGATTTATTTACTTTGCTAAGTCTTATTACTTCTCTTATCTCTTATCTTATCTTATTACTGGTATAGTTTATGCTTATTTCTTGTGTTTATACAATTATTTTCAATTTTCTTCTTGAAATTGCTTAAGTTGTTTTAACGTATAACAAATTATCTAAAATATACTGAGAAGCGACGAACAGGACACCTATTTCTTTAAATTTTTCTCTCAGAAATTCAAAAGGGGACATTTTATTAATAGCACGAATAACTAGCTTCTGCAGCTAAATATTGAATTTATGTCGGCAGCATTTCCTCATAAAAGTATGTCATAAGACATTCTACTATGAAAGTAGCTGAAAAAGACCAGGTGTGCAGTTTCTTCATCTGAAATTTCTCTAATTTTTCTGACTGCATATGTTGCAGAACTGAGTCTATTTGCTAGGTTAACAATATGAGGACCCCACTGTAATTTACAATCTAGTGTAATACTTTCCTAGGTATTACACTAGATTGTATTCCTAAGTATTACACAGGGGAGTCTACCATGTTAATTCTCTCATCATTGAGTAGTAAATTGGCTTGTACTTATTAATGTAAAAAAGTAAATTATTAACACTAAACCAGTTTACTATACTTGAGAGAGAGCACTGTTTACCTCGTTGTAATTTAATTGTTGTCGCTTCACTATTAGTGTAGAGTCATCAGCAAAAATCTCTCAATTCATCTCATCAAGTCTCAATCTCATGCCTGTCTTCAACTAGATAAGTCAAGTCATTTATGTAGATGAGAACCATAAATGGAACTAAAATAGATCCCTGTGGGACACCTAAATATTTTTTAGTCCCAGTGGATTTTTTACTATTAACCTCTACCCTTAGTGTCCTATTTTTAAGATAAGAACTCAAAAGATTAAGAGCTGAGTCCCTTACGCCACAGTGGTGTAATTTTTTGACTAGTGTAGCATGGTCTGCACAATCAAATGCTTTGAAAAGTTCTCAAAAAAACCCCTAATGCATCCTGCGCCTCCTCCCAAGCCTCGAATATACTACAAAGAAGCTCGATTCCTGCATCTGTAGTAGACCGACCTTTAGTAAAACCAAATTGTGTAGTATGCAACAAATTATTTGTATTAAAGTGTACTGTTAGTTGATTTAAGATTTTTTTTTCAAATATTTTACTAAAAGTCGGTAGTATCGATATCGGTCTATACTTTGCTGGGTCAGACTTATTTCCAGCTTTGAAAAGAGGCATAACCTTACTGTGCTTCATTAAGTCAGGAAATACACCAGTGATTTATACAATTGTTAAATATTGTGGCTAGGTAAGGAGCTACAATGTCAATTATTGATTTGATAATTCTGGGAGACATACCCCAGAGATCGGTAGTATTTTTAATATTTAACAACTTAAATGTATTAATAATATCTCTGGAATCAATTTCTCTAAATTAAATTTTTTTTTTTAGTTTTAAGACATTTATTTCTCACAAGAACTTACAATTCACTTTACATGAGAAAACATATACAATAAGTTACACAATACTCAGAACGTACAGTGACGTGTCATAGATCAAATTCACTTCACAAATAATAGTCAGTCTTAGCATTCAGTATCAAACACTATGAGGGTAGTTAGTAAAAACATAGTCCGTAAACACAGAACAATACCGTAGATATACTCGTATCACATAGCTGGATGTGGCTGACTCACTTTGGGTTGTGTAATATTTAGAGATAAATTTTATTGAATATAATAAGTTGATATTTTGTTTACGGAAATGTATAATTTACGTTTATTTTATGAGTTGCGAAATAGTACCTAGTTAATCTTATTTTGATATAAATATAATATAAAGTGTTATTTTATTTATTGGAATAAGACTAAGTAAAGATATCATATAGACTTGTAGAGGCCTGCAGGGGAGTTGTACGTTATATAGTAATAATATGAAGTTTATAACATGACAATTTAAAATAATATCATCATCATCAGCTCGATTCTTGTTTTTATATAATTTTAATTAAGTTTTAAATATTTTATATGCTCTTTAATAAGTTTTTTAAATTTCGACATTGTTTTAACTTGTTTAATTTTTTTTTTGAAGATGATTAAATATCTGTACTCCCTCAAAGAGTAATTTTTTTTACCGTAATTTGTTCTCGGTATATTAAGTACGATGTCGTTCGAATTTCTTAATTTTATTTTTTGTATTTGGTGTTTTTTAGTGAATTCAATTTCGGAATGAATATCTTTGTAAATAATTTTTCTTATTAGTATACTAGTATAATAGGTATATGTTTGTAGAATAGTCATTTTTTTAGTTTTTGTATAAACTTTGTTGCTTGGCGTTAGGTAATCATAATTAAACAGTATTTTAAGTAATTTATTTTTAGCTGTTTGTATAGTTTGTAAATTTGACTTAGCTGCAGTGCCCCAAACTTCGATTAAAAAATCAATATGTGGCTTTACTAATCAGTTGTATATAGTATGACGTACTCTAATAGGTAAAAATTGAGCAACGCCGTATAATAGTCCTGTAAGAGATACAATTTTGGATTTAACTTTTTCTATATGAGGCCTCCAGGTTAAATGTTTATCTAAGATCAACCCCAAGTAGTTTTTACTGTCTATTCTTTTCTCTATATTCTTTTAATTATTTGATTGTCAATTGTTAGTGGTTTGAAATCATGGATTTTTTTATTTTTAGCAGTAAATATAATGTAGTTAGTTTTGCTTGTGTTGATTGTCAATAAATTTGAACGAAACCACATATTTAATAAATTTAAATGATGTTGTACATCAGAAATGACACTACGTATCGTTTGACGAAAATAAAATAAACAGGTATCATCTGCATAAAGTCTATCATCTCCCTTAAGACCTAGATGTAGACTATTTACGTAAATGAGGAACAATAAGGGGCCTAAAATTGATCCTTGAGGGACACCACACGTGATAAGTCTAAGACTACTTTCATATTCATCAATTTTCACGATGTAGTAGCGATTTTCAAGGTAAGACTTAAACATATTATACGAAATATCAGTAAATCCAATGCTTTTCAATTTGTTCAAAAGTATTTCGCGGCTGACTGTATCGAAAGCTTTTTTCAAGTCTATAAATATACCTAAAACTATTTGTTTTTTGTCTATATTAGTTTTAATTTTTGTAACAAGATCTATAGTAGCAGATAAACAGTTAGAGTGGGGCCTAAAACCGTATTGTTTTTTATATAAAATTTTATTTATATTTAAATAGTTTTCTAAGCGATTATACAACACTTTTTCTAAAATTTTAGACAAAACTGGGAGTACAGATATAGGTCGATAGTTCCCCGGATCAAGTCTATTACCACTTTTGTAGATAGGGGTGACTTTTGCTATTTTGAGGCTATCAGGAAAAATGGCATCCTGTAAACATTTGTTAATACATTTAGTTAAGTCATCAAGAATAATAGGCTTTAAAGATTTGATAGATTTAGTAGTTATATTGTCTATTCCTTTACTAGTATTAGATTTTAAGTTGTCAATTATTCTACATATTTCTTCTGCAGTAACTGGATTAAAATGAAATTTTCGGGTTGCTTCAGTAGTGTGATCAAATTTTTCAAAGAGTTGAGCCAATGGTTGAAAAATAGTTATTAAAGGATTGACATATTAGCGTTTTATCAGTAATGATATTATTCTGTATTTGTAAATTAGACGGATTCACAGTAATTTTATTTTTGTTGTGGCACAGGCTGTTGATAAGACTCCACATTTTCGCAGGTTTATCTTTACATTTCAAGAACAAGTTATCATAATATGAGGATTTCGCCTTTTTATTGGTAATGGTAACTGCATTTCTTTTTTTAATAAAGTCTTCTCTAATTTTCTTGTCTTTCGGATTAGTTTTAAGCTTTCGCCACAAATAGTTCCTTTCATTAATCTCTTTTATTATATACTTGTTTATCCACTCTTGTTTCGGCGCATTTACTATCTTTGCCTTACTAATTTTACTGAGATTTATTGCGGCTGCTATACTGTACTCTAGTTTACTGAATTCTGTGTAGGCACAGTTTTTCATACTCTCTTCCATTATTTTATACAGTTTTTCATTATCAATAGCTTGGTAATTAATTTTTTTAGTTGTTTGTGTTGAAATCTTTCTCATTTCAAAATAAATGTGCTTATGATCAGACATTGCTGTTTTATCTATAGCAACATGACAGGTATTATCTCTTATGTTTGTACACAAATGATCAAGTATGGTTTTTGTGGTATTAGTCTCTCGCGTGCAGAACTCTGGGTCAATTTTATTTATGATTTCATATCCATTTTCGGTTAGTGTGTCAATATAGTTGGTAGTTTGATTATTTTTGGTAAGTAGATCGATATTAAAATCGCCAACTATTAACGATCTTTTTTTTATTTAAATACGTGGAAAGACTCTCAATAAAGTTTTTTATGTTAGACTTTGTTGTACGATATATGGCAACTATGTTAATATTATATTGATCCAATTCCGTCTCTGACTTGATCCAAGTTTCCGTTAAAACAATAATATGCACAAAATAAGGAAGCGAGTGCAATATACATTTTAGCTCGTCGAATTTACCAGGTCTCACAATACTGCGCACATTAGAGTAGAATAATCTTAAGGAATGTTTATTACCTTCAATTTCGTAGTAGTTTGTTGCAATTTGGTGTGAAATACGACTGTTATAGTTATTTGCAGTTTTATTTATATTTATATTTTGAGTATATTCTGCGCTTGATACTATTAGTTTTTTGTTTTTACTGATTCTTTTATTACCTCTGGGGTACATTTAATATATTGAACACGTAGATTTGTTTCGCCATTTTCTATGCGTTTGTTAAGTTCTTATTTGGCTTTTGTGAAATATGACTGTTGGAGTGGAGTTTGATCGGCGTAAATTTTGTAAGTTTGATTTTTATCAAGAAAAGATTTCTTGTTTCGAAAAATCATTTTAACATTAGTTTCTGATTCGAGATATACTTTTAATGCGCGATTTTTTTCAGGATTATATCTTCCCAAGCGAACTGCTTTTAGTGGCTGAGAACAGTCGTCTACAATGCTGGTTAATATTTTATAAGCTTCATTTTTATCATACGCATTTCTTTCATTTTTATTATTTAGATTGAATTCCGGAATTCCGCTTATAATTATATTTTTTTTAATTGACGTTACATTCCTTGTCGTTATCTCTGAGTACCTTTTCAGCAGCTGCAGGCAAATAATTTAGGCATTTTGTAGTTGAGACCGGCAGGGGAATGTCAGCAAAAAACCTATCAAAGACTGTCGCAACTTCAAAGTCAGAAGTAATTTATTATTAACACACATTTCAAAGTCTTACAAAGAGCTACGACAGGTGACTTTTCCAGTCTCACTAGCAATTATTTTCAAAGAAGTTTTTATTTTGTTATTAGAATTTATAATTCTATCTTTTTTATTAAGAGCCTTTGCTATTTTACGTATTTTTCTAAAAATTTTAGAATATTCTTTTAAATATGTTTTAAATCTGTCATTGTTATTTATCGATTTTTCGTCATATAATTCGTATAATCTTTGCCTACTATTTTTTTTTTTTTAAATTGCCTAGTCATTAAAATTTCTTTTATTACTGTTGGGTCGGACCGTTTTAGAAGAAAATACTGAATTAAATTTCGTTCTTATTAACTTAAATAAACTATTAAAAGCTTCATCTGAGCTGCTGGACTCATTCGAGTACTGAATATTTTCAGCTAATTTACTTTTAAATTTCTCGATGCGTTTTTTATTAATAGGGATAAACACAATACTTTCTTTCGGATTATTGTCACAATTAATATTAAATGAGGCCAGCTGTCCACAGTTATTACAGCTAAGCTATTAATTATCTCTTTTTTATAAGGATCAATATTAGTAAAAATATTATCACTTACTCTTGTCGGTTCATTAACTAAGTTAAAAAGATTATAAGATTTGAACAATGATGTGAATCTAACAGTGGTGGAGTTTGAGTCTAAAAAATTAATGTTAAAATCACCAGTTAAAATAACTGTTTTGTTAGATGCACATATTTTTGTTAATATTTGTTCCATAATTTGTTCAAATGAATCGTATAAGCCAGATGGAGGCCTGTATACGCTTATAATAATAAGCTGGCTCAACTCTATACAAGCTACCTCAGTTATTCGTTCTGTAGAGAGGCTCATAATATATTTACGCTCGTTAATATTTAAAGTTTTTCTAATTAATATCAAAGATCTCTAATGGCTTTTTCTCTACTTCACGAACTTGCAACCTGGTGGTCATTGAAATTGAAATTTGTTAAAATTTACAATATTTACTCACCGTCTGCAGATATGCGACCTATGTCGTTATAATCCATATGCGTAGGCGTAGGCCATAGGGGTAATTACGCCTACATTAACCTAATTTTATCTTTAGTCGCCGTATCTAATTGTTCCATAGTAAAATACCAATATACTTTCAATTGTGTCTAAGTGTCAACGATTTAAATACTATTTCTATTAAAAGCCGTGTCCTAATTTTAAAAGCTTAAGATTTCTTAAATCATAAAGCTTAAGTTTGTGTCTTAAGTAGTACCTAAGTAGTAAATTGTTAATAGGTACCTGCCTAATATTGGTACTGTATAAGGTTATTGATATGTATTTTTTTAACATTATTATTTTAAAACATATATTGTTACAATCATCAGTAATCTGTTTTATAAATAAACTAGCTTTTGCAAGCGGCTCCGCCAGCGTTTTCGAGATAAAATTTAGCCTATGTTTTAATTCAGACCCTAAACTACTACCATACCAAATTTAAAATCCGTTCAGTAGTTTTCTCGTGAAAGAGTCAACAAACATCCATCCAATCTCAGAAACTTTCACATTTATAGTAGTAGCAGGATAGCTACAATAATTATTAGCAAAGTAGGTTGGGTATTAGGTAAATAAACACTTGTTGTAATATAAAGGTTAAACTCTCCGTCTTCCCTGACTATTAGAGGTAGATAAGTGTCCTCAATAACTAAATAGCACGTGTATTACGCACGTGCCCCTCAGATTATATAAAATGCGCCTACAGATATAAAATCCTTTTTCTTGGAACTCCAAATAGATGACTTAAGGTTAACTAATTAGCAACATAAATATATCTTTAAGTTAGTTAACTTTTTACTCTCTATCTCAATAGGTTACTAATATAATTTCAGTCCAGCTATGAAAACACCTTGACCTTAAATTCAGTAGCAACTTGTTGCAATAATCTTATTTTGACATATTATAATTTAAAAAGTTACTTTCTCATTTTTTATAAAAAAACGTAACCTAAATAAAGTTACGAGATAAAAAATATTATAAAAATCCAGGTCATAATTTCAAAAAGTTTATATCTACTGCCTGCTCGTAGGCCGTAGCACTCTCGCGGGAAGACGGCGGACGGCGCGGGGGGGCGCGCGGGCGGCGCGGGCGCAGCTAAGTGCAGGCTCAACTGTAATTTATGTGCCGCACCGACTCCATTAGCGGCCTCAGCCCGGCCAGATCCAGCATACCTCAAATGTTTCCACCAGCCCAGCTCAGACTAATACACGACTTCACGCCGCCGCCGCCGCTGCCTACACTCTCCACTGCAGCTGACCGACGCGAATACTTATGCAAATCTCTCGCTACACGCTCAATTTTCACAAATTATTTTTTATAAATTACACCCGCCTATAAACGTCGGAACGACTTAAATTTTAAATAAAATGGAATAATTTATTGTACCAGTCTGTCTGAAATTATTTAAAATAATCAAAAGTTAAAAACTATAACCCGACTCCGTAAAGTATGCTACCCGGGATGTTACTACGGACCTATGGACATTATAATCGGATCAGTGGGGTTAGCGGGAACAATTGACGACTAACTACTACTAACTATGTGTTCGTACGTTGTCGAAAGAGAGTTGTATGAAAATGATGACAGCGGCCATACAATTAACGTTCGACAAATTTACAAATACTTGCTTGTCAATTGTTCCCGCTTGGGCTACAGTATTTTAGGCGCTACGATGATACGAGCAAACATATATATACACATACATATGTATGTATGTACATAGACTGTCAAAACCATTTGGCTCCGCCGTAGTCGGGTAAAAATAGTTTTTATTCGTTAGGCGTAAACGTCTGACAGCCTGTATTATAAATATATGTAAATATAATGTGTGTCGAATAGCATAATATTATAGTGAAATTAACATTTATCGAAGTGTTCATCGACACAAACGAATATGTAAAAATATGTATAATATATTTGTTTAGAAAAACACTTTCCCTTGTGTGTAACTACTGTGTGTAACTGTGTGTGTAACTTTCGTAACAGCTTTTGGCTTAACGTGTCCAGTGCCTACTGTCTACTTACGCTCGAGTTCCCTCAACACTTGCAAGTAAATTGTACCGGCTGAGAATATTCTAAATTAATTTGTCCTCTCGACTCCCAAAACGATCGTTCTACTCCAATTGGGGAGAACAAACGTCACGAGTTCCCAGTTCCCAGGCTGTACATATTGTCGTGACAGTCGCAGTCGGATACAAAATACACAATTTGTTCTCTCACACGTAATTGTATGTTAATATTACTTAAGTATATACAATATGTTTAAATGCATTTTAAAAGTGAAATTGGTAATTCATGTGGGTATGCAAAAAAATTAAATGCTCTTTTGTATTTTAACTTTAGATTATCCGTAACTTGTGCTTGTTTTATAATTGAGTGCAATCGTTTTTAAGTAATATTTTTATTATTTTAAAAAATCTTAAAGTAATAATAGGATCGTTAACTACCAACCACAAAAGTATATTATTTCGGGTATAATTATCTTATAATTGCTGTCCTTGTATTGGAAGCGACATAGAATATTTTAAAATATCCCTGTAATTAATAACAATATGAGATGATACAAGGGGCATTGTTAAAATATTAAATATCTATACCCTATTATGTTTTATTTACAAGTTATAATAAACGCTGACAGACTTATGTACTCATATTATGTATACTTTGACTAACGTGGATGGACAAATGCACATTGAAACGTTATATAATACAATTATTAGTGGTTATGTTGTGTGAACAACTTAAATGGCATGTTTACTGTTTAGGAGCTTATCTCGCGTTTAATATTTTCTATCGAATTTAACGCCTATGTACTAGCCGTTTTCACTTCGATAGCGTCACTTCCGCATTGCTATGACGTCATACCGTAAGCTCTACCTATCCATTTCAGTTACGACGACTGTGCTCTCGGCGCAGGTAGATATAGGTAGAGCAAACCGTATACGTATTGTTCACACAACATAACCACTAATAGGTAATTGTATTATATGACGTTTCAATGTGCATTTGTCACATCCACGTTAGTCAAAGTATACATAATATGAGTACATAAGTCTGTCAGCGTTTATTATAACTTGTAAATAAAACATGATAGGGTATAGATATTTAATATTTTAACAATGCCAGGCCCTTAGGCCTGGTTCACGAACTACTGATAAGTGTAAGATAGCTTATTTGTCTCTGTTTTGTCTGTTCTGTCTTGTTTTGTCTCTGTTACTCGATATAAAGTAAGCGGCGACAAAACTCCAGAATAAGCTATCCGATACTTACTAGAAGATAGTGAAACAGGCCTAATGTTATTCTCATTCGCGCTTCGCCGCCACAGCGACAATTGTAATACAACAATTGCCTTCACTATCGCCGCTGATGGCGGTGCGTATACCGCTCTGTAGTAAAACACATTATAAATAGGTTTTCACACTTAAAATTTTGTACGCCGGATGTATTCATAATTATAGATAATTTTACGAATTCTAATGTTAAGATAAGTATGAAACTGTTTTAATTTTTAAAGATAATATGTATGTAAGTGTGCATGTCTAGGTACCTGGTAGATATAATTACAGCGATTGGCGAACAAGCTGTGTCGACAAGTGCGCGATACATTTTTAATTCGCGATTACAGAGTTATCAACTTTTTTGCAGTCGGGACTCGGGACGGTGAAAATGTAAAATTTTGTAATTAATATTAGCCTAATATGTGAGACCTTTTGGTGTATGTTATTGTGACTCTCTCTCGCTATCGATCAGATCAGATTCGATCCTGGGTCTAGGCTCGTGGCGTGTACGAATGATATTTTTGGGATTCTTTATGATTTGAAACCTACGTGTCCGAGAAGACTAACAAAGCCTCTCGAAGAACTCGAAGTAGGCAAGCGTGGTGGACTACAGCGTAATCCTGGCGTTGAGGAGGGGCAGCAGTAGAGATCGATGTGTTTGCTCTACGTAGTGTGACGTCAGAGCTACGAATACGCATTTGAGTTATATACCTGCATGAAACGTTATTATCTTAATTAATTTATCACTTAATAAGTTTAGATAGAAATACATAGTATAACATAACGTTTTATGATGTAGAAGCGTTGGTTTATATTGGAGTGTAAATCAAAAGTAATGTTACTCCTTCGACATAGAGCTTCGAGTCTAATTAATTTTGAATCGTACACATTTTATTTTAAACACATATTATATATGTACGGCGATAGTCGGTTTAATTGGACATTCCTTGGAAGTCTTTTATAGCCCGATGTCATTTTTTTTATGAATCGTCTGTGTGGAAATAAATATAATGAGTAGTATGTCATAATTGCTCATTAACAGAATCAGTACTCCTACTTAGAGTATTATTAATAATTCATGTGTATTTTTTGTATTTGGGTTTTACGTAACAAGGTATTTGAGTATTCTAACGACGCGCGTAAACCTTAAGCCTGTTTTTATTGTATTTTTTTCCCAAACGGCGTCAGTGCATAATGATGGCGAGATATATTATACAGTCAATATCACCTCATTAGAGATCATTAGTCAGTAGTCCGTACACAGATTGCGGCGCGCGATACAAGCAACGGTCTAGATTAGTCTAGAACTCTAGACCCTAATACCTCAGTAGTGATAACATCATGGGGGCAATTCACATAAATTATTATTAAATTCGAAATTGGGTTCCAGTGTCCGAGCATGCTTTTGCTCTGGTGCATAATCTATCGATTTGATGCGTGTGTGAGCGCGACAGCATTGACGCTGAAACCGTACTGAGAATTTAACAGCAGTAATTAGGTGAATTGGGCTTCTGTTGACGATTGAATGACGATGCATGCATCAGCTCTCGTCGCGGTTGTTTATGAGGCCATAAGCACGTGCGCCCGTGATCTGAGCACCGATACGGAGTGTCGGATCGCCGTACAAGTGTTATCTGCGGCGCCCATCGGCTCCCGACACCGGCGCGGCGGGGGATTTCTCGCACCTCGCGCGGGACAAACGCAATTATGTACATTATACGGTAGTTCAAGTAATTAATTTGTAATAACTGAGATTAGTTCGATTCATATGAAATCATTAAACTGTCTCGCAAATTAATTACTGCGTATAAATAGTCGCAGTTTGGGCGTAGTGAGTTGAGTTAAACGCATATCTGATGCTACATTAGACATCCATTCGTCAAAAATTTATAAAATAAGTTTTAATTTTCCCGGTCAGCTGGTCAGTCTATCGGCTACTTTTTTTAGGTCTTCAAAACAAATCTCGTTGTTGCCTACGATTTATGTTTGTGTAAATATTTACCTTTTAAATAAATGTCTTATTTAGCTCAAAAGCTCTACAACTTCACTAGGGCTTGGGAATTCCCAATAATTTCAAATTCATTTATTTGCCAAGATATTTGGTACAGTAGGTGTATATTCTATTGAGTTCGACATATACTACTAAATAAATAGTGTGCGAATATTTTCAGTTTTTCATAGTTATTTTAGATTCTAATATACAATAGATTATAAATTTAGACTATATTATACATTAATAATAACATTAAAAAAGCCTTTTTTAAAGAATTTTAATTGAGTTAATTTTTGGTGAAATATTAAAATAACCTAACCGAGAGCATCTCAGGTCAAGGTCAATCATATATAGATTTTATTTCAAATAAATAATGGTTAGAGTTCGCATAAATATAACAAGGGTATAAGACTGAGATTGAGATCTTCGCAATACCTGTACTGTTTCTGTAGACACGCAATAAGGGCTGTGCGTATACTGCACAAACTGTGGGCTCTACCTGCCCTGGCGCCGCCGCCGCCGCCCGCCGCCGCCCGCCACCCGCTGCCGCCACCGCCACCGCAACAGAATTCCACAAATACTGTAACACTTACTCATTACACTTGCTGCGATCTGTTTAGTGCTGCGAACTGTCTATTGCTGTATACTGGCGGTAGATCTGTGTACAGCTGCAGCACGGCTACTGTAGGGAACAGCAGCAGAATATTATATACATGACGATGATAAGGTTATTGTATTTTATATAATATGATGCCCTAAAGAAAAGAATAATGGTAAATTGAGCCAATCGTGGCACGCGTGTGGAAGTTTGTAGGGATGGATGGATGTTTGTGACACTTTCAAGCAAAAACAACAGAACTGATTTTGATAAAATTTGGTATGGTAGTAGTTTAATTGAGTGTTGCCTGTTCCATCCATCGCTAGCAAAATAGTATATAAAACCTCCATAAAACAGTAGAACCCCGCAGGGGGCTGATAGTGTCACTTCCGGCGCCTCCTACCCATGTCCGATGACGTCAGACGACTTATATCCGATATTTCGCATCATTTACAAAACGCATTGTATCGCGATGTACAGCCGTTTGCTAATTTATGTCTCTCATTAGTTATACCATTTTAGCGTCCTTTTTGTTGAGGAAATTTATAATTTAAAGAACAAAACGCATCGTGCAGTAATTTCATTTGTTTAAAGTTATATTGTTTGTGTAGGTAACGTTTTATCCAACATTAACGCTTCCAAAATTTAATGTCCAAATAAATTTCCCAAATACATTAAGTTTTAACGGTTGAATCTAAAATTCAATAAAAATATTAAAAAAACATTTTATATTAATTACCAAGTCGTGTATGTTAATTTAGTTGTGAGTTGAGACATACACAATGAATCAATTTTTTATGAAATTATAAGTAGGTGAGGGTGTTAGTCACAGGTGGACCCGGGACACGAGACAGTAGACGCGCCGAGCATAAGACAAAAGATTGCACTCAGACGGCTCCAAGTCCCGTCATCGTAAATCTCAATCTATTTCTCGGTCGTTAACGTTGTTTTAGCGAGGCATCACCTGACAAATATGTCGCCGTGTGTCACCGCGTCACGTGACGTCACGCGCCGGCGTCACGCGGCGCTATCTCGCGCCGATCTGTCCCGGAGACTCCATCCTTGTGTCATCCCGGCTCCTCCTGTTACTTCCGCCGCGGGACGTCCGACTTGCTCCACTATAAAGTCGCAACTCTCTATTTTTTTGTAATTTAAGTGCTACGTGGGCATTTATCTTAAATACAAATAATATGAACCATACATAAGGTAATTGCGAAATAAAATAATGAATTGCAAATATGACTTAACATATAAACAAACGGAGTTAACGAGAATTGCGATAAAATTGTATACTTTATGACAAGCCAAAAGACATTCCACTCAACTACGCGACGCGGACGGAGCACGCGACCGCGAGTGTTATTGTTCACCAGTTTAATTGACCTCATTTCTAAACTAAATAAATGTGAAGGGAGAAATCGCTTGAAGGAATGAAGGAAAATAAGAGAAATATTAACAGATTTTGACTAGCAGGAGGCGTACAGTATTGAAAGGTAATAATTAATTACTTATTTACAAATTATTACTTATTTTCACCGTTGTCAACAAAAAACCTCTAAGAAGGGGAGTAAAAAGCGCCCTATTGTGAGATGTGACACATCACACAAGCTGACACACAAACACCACTTATAAAAAGCGACACCCTAATACCTCCGTCATTATACAATTAGCTCGAGAGTCGACAAAAACTCCCAAAGTGTGTTCTGGAAAGCGACACCTTAATGTGTATAATTTTTTGTGTCACCTGCGAGATGATACGGGACGGCGACACCTCGTGCCGGCGCCGCTGTCGTCGTCCCGCTCGCATGCGCACTGCCGCGCTAGAGCCGTCCCTGTCCCGCACACAATTAGCCGGGACGGCTCAATACACAGTCCGTCAGTTTCTGGTGACGTCACCGGTTGCGCAACCCGCTCGCGCGCCGCCGCCGCCGCCTCCGCCGCCCGCCGCCGCCCGCCACCGCCGCCCGCCGCCACCGCTAGCCGTAAAGTAACTTTGCTTGTACATAATAACAACAAAAGTTTTACGACCAAAATGTTAAAATCAAATAATATCACCGCAAGTTCTACCTGCGGGACTCCCATTAGCGTTGATCCGTCAAAATCATTAAATATTATTATTATTTTAATTATTTTGGTACTTTTAAGAGATTGAGTTAATAAGTTAATTTTTTTGGGTTTTATTTGTCCCCTACATAATGTGTCAGTCATTGGTACGGTATTGGTACTAATTGAGTGAGGGCAACTGAATATCTCAACATTAGACGAACATTATATAGAGTATTCCCAACTTTTTGTATTTCCCATATTTTTGTATTTCCAATTATTCCATAATTTAATGTGTTGAAACTAAGATGAGAAGAAGAATATACTAAGATTTAATAAAGACTAAAATATTTTACATAAAAGCACGAGGCATTGATGATTGATGATTGATGAATGATGATTGAGTAACGAATTCATTTGTTTACAGTACCTACTTATTATATTATTACTGTTAACGAAATAATAATATTATTATTAGTTTAAGACTAAAGAGTAATATAGAACTAGTGGTCTTTAATATTTATTAGGGTTATTTTGCCACTAAGACACGAAATGAACATGTTATAATGCTGTTTGAATGGGAAGGACAGACTGATAAACGTCAACGTGTGACAAAGTGGCATCATTTAAAATATTAAAAAAATCGAATATTTAGTATAAATAAATACTCGATATTGGCTGAATACCTTGGCAGCCGCCATTGCCACAATTAAAAATGAAGAACTAAAACTACCATGCGTTGAATACGATGACAGGATATCTGATAGGACATAAAATAATGTGACGTAAGAAAAGTCCTAACCGCGAGCCGCGCGTTGAAGTCGTTTGTACGGCGTAGAGCCCGCCGCTACACCGCACGCAGCTCTAGAGGCACATAACATGCTTATTATTTTAGTAAACTTATCAGTATAACTACTTCCCGTCATGCAGGTATTATAATATTTGTGTTACTCCAACAAAATAGACATAAACAAGGTTTATGTGCTGCGGTGAAATGCTCGGGATGACTTCGGCCGATTTGGATGCAAATGCTCGACAGTACGAGCTCACTACGAGCCATCGAATATTTTAACATATATTGAGTCGGCGCCCGGCGGCGTCTACGGAGGCTGGAGGAGACTGCAGAGTGTACCTTCCAGCTGTATTCGGCCTTCTCTAAATAGTTGACTCTACTCGTACTAATGTCCAGTACATGTTGTACAGTCAGGAAAAAGTAACGAATAACGGTAAAGCACAATAAAATCATAATAATATTATGCTTTACCATTCGTTATTTTTTTAATTCAAATAATATTTGATATACGGCATATTATTATTACATAATTATAAAAATATTATTTAAATTAAGAAAAGCACAAGTTTTTGTTTTACATTATGTGTTATTCTATAGGAAACTAGCATTTTCCCGCGGCTTCGCCCGCGTGAAATTGGGTTTTGAACGATATCTTTATAATAATTTAAAACATTCATCCCCTATTTACTCTCTTAGGGGTTGAATATTAGAAAACACTGAAATACGTAACTCATTATTTTTCATTTTATCATTATTTTCAATTTGACAATGCTACTAGGCATTGACCGTTGACATTTCGCCGCTGCATCGAATTTTGCTCTCCATTAGCCCAACTGACACGAGATACCGTCACATTAATCACAATCACATAATAAATGACTAATGAATAATAAATGAATAAATAATAAATGACTCATGGTTAATATAACGTAAATAAACCAGCTGTCCGACGGGGGCTGTCAGCCGATTATCGTATTAATAATAACAAAAGATACTATTCAGCACTGACTGGGGAGGGGGGAGGGAGCTGCAGGTATAAGTAGCTGTCACGACGCAGTTGATAAATAGCCTATGTCCATTGTCTATAATAGTATACTTAGTCTATGTTGTAACTGTGTTTTGTCTGTCCGACACGGATATGGCTACCGGGTTGGCTGATTAATTAAGAAAGGAATTGACACTTAAATCATAAATTACACAATCGAAATATTCATATTTCTTATGTAAGCAATATTTATGGAAAGGTTTTCCGAGCAAGCTAACTGAAGGATGTCTAAAACTTGCTGCGTCTGCCTGACGTAAACGGGTTTAGATAGTAAACACATTCCTGCTTACGCTGAAGATGATAACATACTGTATATTGTGACATTTCATATGATTAATATTATGATTCAAATAAAACCCAAGACTTGCTTACTCTTATTATGAAATCATCATGAGTTCATCTCCTCCCTCATCTGCCCCCCCCCCCCCCCCCCCGCGGCGTCGTGTGCCCAGCGTATGGTGATTATGTTGGCGGATGTAAAGTATCAATTTGGAGACGAAATTAAATCCTCGTAAAACCATAACGACCGCCATAAACAAATACCGCGAGTTAATGGGACCCGAATACCGCGATATAGGTACATTTAATCGAAGAAGTGTTGGTGAAATAAACAGACACTCAGATGAAAATAAATAGGCAGGACACCCAATGTGATAAGGTTAGCGCGAAATATACGTGTATTTAGAGACAACATTGTTTATGTGGAGAAATTACCAAAATTAAAACAATCGTAGATTAGGTAATGAATTTTATGTCAGATGTCCTATGTACTGCGTACTGACGGCTTCACGGATTATCCGTAATGGCAGTGGACGGTGGTGTTCGACCTTTGACTTTAAACGATGCCAAAAATATTTTGGATACAAAGTGTTAAAGTCTATTCTTTTATCATTTACAGCTTTTGATTATTATGATTCATTTGGCTGGAGCTACTCACAGCTTGTAGCAAGTGGAGCGGCTGCTGGCCAGTGACGTAATTGCGCCAATTTGTATATTCCAGGCGATATTTTACGCGTTATGTCCGACTCCGAGCCGCTCCACTTGCACATAAAAGGCTCGCAAGTGCGGGGGCACTACGGGGGATATAAGTAATACGGTATTTACCTGTTTTTTTATTACATAAATGAATAGTGCTTTGAAAAATAAGACAGTTTACAAAAGGAATAGTATACTAAAATCAATATTTTCAAAGATACAGCGGATTGTTTGAAGCACTTTTGTGGGTTTTCTTTTAAAAACGCCCTATACAAAAGTCGTACAAGCAGGTGACGTCACACGATACTAATGTTGCTACGAAATAACTGATATCTCCGAAGTTTGCGCGTTTATGTTCATACATATCATAGCAAATCTTTTTGTATTTTATGTAAGTAAACTAATTATGCAGGTTTTTTTCAGTAATGTTTTAAAAGATATTTAAAATTATTTGTGACTTCGAAATGCATATAATTACAAAACTACACATAAATGATAAAATGTAAATTATTTTTACTTTTATCAAGTTGTATTACCTAATTATTTCTTAATTAATAAGAACTAAATTTTATAATTTAGTTAGGAAAATACTCAATTATTTGACTCTCTGCTGTGTGCATTTTCATTACCTATCGTTAAAAATATAACTTAACCAAAAGCATGTCAGGACATGTCTAAGGAGGGTTCCGTAACTATAAACGCGTAATAGGTTTCAAATTACTTCAAAAGTTACTGTTCGATTTCGCTGAAAATATTTTTTGTAAAGAGTTTTTATCATAATCTATCAGCATGGAAAATTGCAAGTTTTTAAGTCTCATAGTATAAAAATTCCAGTGTTTAAAAGGGCAATGGCATCTTATAAACCACTTTGGAGACCGATAACTCGAAAATGGTTCACTTTGTAAAAAAAAGTCATATACAAAACCTTGACTTTATTTTAAAAAACCTATTCAACGATACCCCACACGATGGGGTAAAATAAAAAAAATATTTTTCATCCCCACTTCACGTGTATGGAGAGCCGTAAAATGTAAGATTATTATTATTTTATAATGCCAAAACCGAGATCTATACACAGCTTTTAATTACACCAAGTTTAATCCATTTATATTCATAATCACAGAAGCTACAAGCGCGGACAGACAGACGGACGGACAGAACTATAAGGGTTCGTCAATTTAACTACATCTGTCTAAGTCGTAGGACCGAAACCACTAACAAATATATTTTACTGCAAGATACATATTTGGCCAATTTTTGCCACATTTTTGAGCATTCTACTTGAATTTTGCTCACCTGAACACACACAAAACAAGTTCATATAATGACACATTACATGCTCAGGCGCAGAAAACTACTGGCGCCATGTAAATTACGGCAACAACTAACGCAGGCAAGAAGTTATCCAAATTCTGGAAAATGTAGTAGTCTGTAGGCACAAGGTCTGGTGAGTACGTAGAGTAGGATGACGGAGAGCTTCCAAGCCCAGTTCTTGCAACTTGGAGACCGTCTGCTGTGCAGTATGAGGTCGCGCGTTGTCGTGCAGGAGCAGCGGAGACGAGCGATTGACCAATGCTGGTTGGAGATGTGCCAGCTTCTCCATCATTGTGTTCAGTTCTTCACAGTACACATCTGCAGTAATGCTCACCCAGTTTGCTAAGAAGCTGTGATGAATCACACCGGCGCTAGACCACCAAACAGTGACCATCACACTTTTTAGGGGTAAGTTTTCGTTTAGGGCATTGGGCATGACGAAAAAGATTGAAATGCGATGAAAATGTAACACTAATCAATAAACAAATGACTACTTTTGGAAAAAGAATTCCATGTTTTTAAAATAAAATGAATTTGAAATTAGAATTCTTAGCCAAACAAAAATTATTTTGATTTGAAATGGCCAGTACTGCAGAACGGCAATTTCATAGGTAAAGACCTATTATAAACAAAGGGACGTCCAACAGAATTAGTTTAGCATAATGTAAGACAGTGCCTACTCGGTAGCTGCCTTCACGTTAGCGTTTATTTGGGGATAGTATTATTTAGGTACTAGAGTCTACCCACCCACTGTGATACCTGAGCAGTGACGTCACTTGGCAGCGGAGCAAAGAAGCGTCACAGTCTAGCCAGTATTCAGTAGTCTATATTTGGAGTATTTATACAGCTTATACAGCCGGCCACTCGATATTTATGAGTTAATTGGCACCGCAACCCACACTATTCTATACGACGTAACTGCACCTCGGTGCCAGAGTATTTTGAACTCTAAAATTAGTAAGAGAAGACTGATTGTCAACTGACCGCAGCCGTGATGTTTGACCTCGACGTAGGAGCACCCCATTCTCCTCGCGGATATCGAGAGCCATTAATGTATTCCTTACTAATTCAACTAAATATTACTTTAATAAAAAAATAACAGATATGTATGTTGTATATGCCTAAATAAAAAACTCTTTATCATCTTTTCGCTCTATAATAAATGCAGAGCAGATTATTAGCATCCAAGAATGTGTTCTCCAGGCTCGATTACAATATAAGATAATTATAAATAAAATATTAATTGCCCTAGTTTATGATACTTTAACCATTCAAAATAATTTAATGACTTAGATCAAATAATATAAATGCCTCATAAGCCAAATAAAGCCAATATATACCTTTTTTTTTTGGGAACATTTAAATTATACCGACTTCCAAAGTAAAAATGCACAAAAAAGTATGAAATAAAATATGAAATAAATTATTTAGAAAATAAGTTTTATTTCATACTTTTTTGCATTTACTATATACGATGCTATCACGAGCCCCCGCGGCGCTGGGAGGACAGCGGAGCTCGTATTATATGATTGAGTACGGCCGCCGCCGCCGCACGCGACCAATGGGGCCTATTTCCCTTTGGACCCTGGACATTGGCCCCAGACCCCGTTCTATATCACCAGGTATGTTATTATGTTATCTCAACTCTCATATATCATAACTTATACTTTGGTTCACAACAAAACTTCGGCCAATAGAAATCATTTACATAAACATTCGTCATTTCACACTCGTTACTGACATGATTACATAACATTGTACTTTATAGCTGCCAATAAAAAACCTATATTTAAAATAATTTCTGTTTTATGAATAATGTTTTGCGTTGAACATTTTAAAATTCAAGGACATTCGTTTTCATTTTTCCTGTTCTTGCCTATGCCTGCCTGACCCTGGCAAATATAATACATAGTGTTACGGTAAGTGTATAGTAATTAATTTTAAACGATAGGTATATAAGTAGTAATTGAAATGCAAACAAAATATTTAACATTAAGTACACTGCAAATTAGATTTCTAGAATTATAGGCAATTCTCGAAAGTGGCTTATATTAAAACGAATGGAATGAAGCGTTTATTAATCTTTGGCAAATGAGGCTAATTTAAACTGTACAGGTTGACTAATTTGAATAAACTGTCGCTGCGTAGGCAGAGTCGCGGTATTTACTGATGCGGCGGTCAGGGTCGAACTAATTAAGAAATGGATCGGCCGAATTCATCGATTTTTAATGTTCAAAGGCCCATAACCCTACCGATGATGATAGTCTCCGTCGCGCAAACGAGTTTTCGAACGAGCTGTGTCTTCTTAACTCGGTCGCGTTATACTGAGCTGCGTGTTGTGAATTGAGTAATTTGATACTTCACCTTTAGCTCTGGGCCGGGAAATGTAAATGGACTAGGGCGATTAACGCGCGGCGGGGGACTGTCACTACGCTGCGCCGTGTCATGCCGTTAGCTTATTAATACTTTTCCACATTTGACAAATTAGAACAATAAGACCATAGGCGTGACGTCACAGCTAGGTACGACTTTAGTATGGAGCGTTTTCACGAGACTTGCGAAATTTTGTATACAAATCGCTGTCTGTACCTTTGAAAAATATTGATTTTTGATATACTGTTTCTTCTGAGAGGTTACTCATATTTAAGAGCACTATTCATTTATGCAATAAAAAAATCAGTCATCTCTCTTATTACGTGTTATTTATGAGTGTGAATTCCGCAGATGATAGAGGTGATCCGGCACCCGACGGAGCGCGCGGAACCGGGCCGGGGCTCGGGCTCGGGCCGCCTACTGCGTACCTAACTATGCAGAAGACTAATGCCCGCTCCACACTTCCTCCGCGAATATCAAGTCAAGTGTGGAGCGGGCTTAAGGAGTGCTTTGATTCGCAAATTATTTTTAATAATAGGTCTTTACCTATGAAATTGCCGTTCTGCAGTACTGGCTATTTCAAATCAAAATAATTTTTGCTTGGCTAATTTCAAATTAATTTTAATTTAAAAACATGGAATTCTTGTTCCAAAAGTAGTAATTTTTTTATTGATTAGTGTTACATTTTCATCGCATTTCATGGGTACGTTAAAAATTCGAATAATTATGGAATATGAGTACCGTCGTGGCAGCAACGCGGCACAAGCGGCACGCAACATCAACGACGTTTACGGAGCTAACACTACAAACCAACGCACCACCTGTTATTGGTTTGCTCGCTTCCTTTCTGGAAATTTCGACCTGAAAAATGAACCTCGCGATCGTCCGAAGACTTTGGTCGACAATGACGAATTAAAGGCGATTGTGGAAGCTGATGATACACAATCTACAGCTGAATTAGCAGCAGCTTTCAACGTTAGCTTCAAAACAATATTGGTCCATTTGCGTCAAGTTGACAAGGTAAAAAATCATGACAAATGGGTGCCCCACGAACTCAATGATCGCCAGCGCGAAGTACGCGTCGAGACGTGCCTTGCACTGCTCAACAAATATACAAATGAAGGTATTTTGAAACGCATTGTTACTTGCGATGGAAAATGGATTCTGTTTGATAACCGCAAGCGCTCAGCAAGTTGGTTGGATCCTGGTTCAGCACCTAAACAATGCCCTAAACGAAAACTTACCCCTAGAAAAATGATGGTCACTGTTTGGAGGTCTAGCGCCGGTGTGATTCATCACAGCTTCTTACCAAACGGGGTGAGCATTACTGCAGATGTGTACTGTGAATAATTGAACACAATGATGGAGAAGCTGGCACATCTCCAACTAGCATTGGTCAATCGCTCGTCTCCGCTGCTCCTTCACGACAACGCGCGACCTCATACTGCACAGCAGACGGTCTCCAAGTTGCAAGAACTGGGGTTGGAAGTTCTCCATCATTCGCCCTACTCACCAGACCTTGCGCCTACAGACTACTACTTTTTCCAGAATTTGGATATATTCTTGGCGGGAAAAAAATTCAATACCCGAGATGCAGTACAAAATGCCAATGAAGAATTTGTTGCCTCCCGTCCAGCTGATTTCTTTAAGAAGGGCATCAATAAACTGCCACTGCGTTGTCAAAGATGCATTGATTGCATAGGTGATTACTTCGATTAATACAAATAAAAAATACATGAAAATAATTCGTTTAAATTTTTTCATACAAAACGACAATTTCATAGGTAAAGACCTAATATTATATTACACGACAGTGTTGAAATGTCACGTGACAAGGAATTACGAGGCGCGACGTCGACGCGGTAGTTATTGACAGAACTGACGAAACCGGTCCCGGCCCTGGGGCATCTGGGGCGCGTCACACTCGCGGACCGAACACACAACGAACTGTAACACTAAAGCTTTTGCTAATTCCGATTTGTTTTCTACCTACCCTACCTAGCGACATGTCACTTAGCGATGACTTATGTCAAATCCCATACATTTTTCATTTCGAACTTCGCCGTCGAAATTAACGAATGGATCTTTAACTAAAGTCCCAGTTCCCGAAGTTGAGTCACTTCATTTTGATGGCACTATACAAGTATACGATGTGCCGTGTGTCCACGATTGTGTGAAAAAATTTTAGGCCTTTGAAGGGGACGTCAAAATTTTGAAATTTGGATCCATTTGGATCTTGTTCTATAAAAGCTGTTTCTCTGTACGTAAGAATAATATATTTTCTACTCTGTGGTTGCATATCACTATCGTGTATCGTCTGAATTGATGTCGTTTAAATTTGCAGGAGTTACAATTGCCTTTTGTAAATCCAAAATATTTATTTTAAAAACTTACTTTTTTAAAAAAAATTTTTTTTAAAATTAAAATTTACTTTTTTGCCTTCTTATTCTTGTAGTTTTCTGAATGTCAAAGTTGACATTATAATCCCAACACCTAGTGGATGATTTAATCCGTTGCCTAATGATTTTAACCAGTGATCAGCGATCATGTCGCGGTCATCCGCTATTCCCATCAGGCGGAATTGTCATAAACATCGGTGCTGCGGTGCTGGTCAAAGGGACCAGCGGGGTAAGGGGAGACGGGGGCGATCGGCGGCGTAATGTGGGTGAATGAATGTGGGGCGCCGGCGCTAGCCCCACGGCCCGGGCACACCGAGTTTAATTAAGCTGGGGAATATTGTAATGTAGCCTCGACATATCAAGAGCCTCCCTCCGTATAATTACAGAATATTATCCCGGGGAGGTTAGTCTACAGCCATATTGCGATTCAGCTGTCATTCCCACCTTTTTGATTTTGTAGAAGCAAATTCTAGCTAAAACTCAACTTTATTATTCTCTAAAAACATTTATTATCGTCTAAAAAAAATTATATCTCTGTTTTGTCTCATTTTGTTCCACATTATATTATACGTTCTGCATAAGTCTAGGGAGAGGCTATACACATAATATACATGTCGCTATGACAGTTTGTGGCCGGTGTGCCTGCGGGCGCGGCGGCGGCGCGCGGCCTCTGAAGCGCCGCGTCGAAAGCCTTTCCGTGTTCCGCCTCACCTCCCCCGCCCGTGCCCCGCGCCCCGCGCCCCTCGTGCCTCACCCGCATGGATCACGGTGTGTCGAATACTCAAAGTATAAAATATTCTGGTATAGAAGCAACTTGTAGTAACGAAAAACAAAATTGACACTGCGCAGAGGTTCGCAGCTAGTTAACAGCAGGGATCACCGTGACGTCCTAGGTGCAGGTCACATAATATTACGTGTGTTGTGAAGACAATGAACTCGCTTGACCTTTCAATTTACAAATTATACACAAAACCGCTTTACTCCACAAAGCTTTTAATAAATTGGGTCAATACTCTACATTTTATGTGGTTTGCATATAATAATATAATTAGCATTTTACACGTAAACATAATTATTTGGCGGATCGTAACACGTTGTTATTATGTTAGTCGATGTATAACAGTATTATGATAAAGCGCAGGCCGTTATTGTAGTAATATAAGTCGCACCAAAAAGCGCGGCGCGGCGTAGATCCGGCGCAGATTGCTGAACCACGATTCTACTAGATACTAGATAATAGTATTACGTACAAAAAGTAACATGACGTGTACAGAGTAAACTTGACAGAACAGAAACATCATTCGTATCTTGACGCGTGACGTGACGTGACGCCCTCAACGCCACTTAAGTAAATAATAAATGACCAATCAAATGATATTTTATACTATAGATATGTGGCGGACCAATTAGTACCACAATCGTGAATTGCACTATCGAAGTTTTCTAAGATCGGCGGTATAATATAATATACAACACCTGAAATTACTACAAGTGGGCTTCGGCCTGACCGAGCATAGCACCTCGCTCGGTCGGAGATCTCCCTTTGGGGCATCCACTATATTCCCACAGATACTCGTATGTTACCTTCATAGAAATTAGCGTTTTAAATCTGTTCCGAGCAAGCGAAAACTGCACACATGGATAAGTTTTACTGATAAGTAAAACAAAAGATGCGAAAACGCACGGAACTGAAAGCTATAATTTCAATGATTGTACTTCAAATGTTTTCTCTCTCTGTTTATCTAAATATGGCGTCTTTGCATCATTTATTAGATTATTTGGAAGAATTGAAATATACTAAGTATATTTGCATACTCACATGTGGTACGATATTCCTTGTATTTTGTTTACCTTAGAGTCATAATTGGTACACAGGTAATTGGTGGTAAGTACACAGGAACCTATGGCACGTCACGCTCGTGATTGTGCTCGACTCAGACTAGACGCGTGCGCTTATAACATATCTGCCTCTTGTATTATAAATTATCATTGCAAATAACATAATATGTAAAGTTTCACCAAGTACAACAGCCACTATTTAGTGATATTATGTAATGAAATATTTGAATTCTATATACCTAATCTTGCTATAAATACTGAAACAAAGAAAAAAAAACTATTGCAAATGACATTTTTACTTTTACAGTGTGTTAGATTAATATATAAATATAAAACAATTCAAAATATAAAAGCTTATTCGAAGTTATCTCCATTGGCTGCAAGTCCTTTAAACGTTGAGGCCACTTATCAATAGAATCACGCACTCTTTCCATGGGAAAATTCTTCACAGCCAATCGTACAGATTGGTTTAGGGACTCCAAATTATCATAGCGTTTAGAGCAAGTCGTACTCTCTAAAACTGACCATAAAACGTAATCCAGCGGATTAAGATCTTTCTATATATTCTTTTTCAATTTCTCAGTAAGAAATGACCAGTACGTCTATTATAGGCTGCAAGTCCTGAGTCATCTTTTAAAATACGCAACATGGTTCTAGGTGCTATCTTCATCTCCCGAGATAAAATCTTTTGCTTTCGGACAGGATTTCTTCGAATTCTTTCCCTTACTGCTTTGACCACCTTCTTCGTACGAACACTACGTGGACGGCCAGATCTTTTTCTGTCACAAACAGAGGAGGTCTCATTGTACCTAATAATAGCCCGGTACACAAATATTTTACTAATACCAAGCGTATGGAGAGTTTAAAAAATTGCATTTGGCTCCATACCTACTTTGTGTAATGCAATCACAGCGATTCGGTTCTTTTTATCACCCCACTCTATTTTAATATCGCAAAATATTGTACAATGTATTGGCGCCAAAATGAGAAGACCAATGAACAATCATATTAAAATGACAGATTCCAAATTCAAATGTAATATTTTGTTTATTTTTAATTGTAACAGTATTTATGGCCAGACTAAGTATATAAAAACAAAATTTAAAAAATTCAGTTTCCCCCGAGTCGTCAACCAATGAGTGAGCTAATGATAATGAATTATACCTAAGAACATTCGATCATAAGCTTTTAAACAAAAAAATTATTGGCTGTTAAAGTCGTTTTACGGACGATAATTTAACGTGGTAACATCACAAGCCGAACGCTTAGACCGATCGTGCCTCTCTTGTTCCGCGCTCTCGCTTGCACGTTCGTTCATCGGTTTATAAGACTAAAAAAACTAGATCAAAATAGGTTCATCCGTTTAGGAGCTACGACGCCACGGACAGAGACACACAGACATATCAAATTTTTAACACCCCTCTGTTTTCGTCGGTGATTAAAAATGTGATTTTAATTTCCGCAAGCAAATTAGAGTCCACAGTCATCAATCCGTGACTATATTATGTGCTATGTTACAATATTCTAGTAAGTATGTAACTTAATATAAGGAAAATACATTTAAAAAAAAAATTTGAAAAATGTGATTTTCTTTTGAATATTCCCGCGCATCAAGCGCCATCTAGGCAGAATTGTGGATTTATAGTCTATAGTCTAGACTAGATATTATCTGGGCTATTATGAGAAAGTATTATTGTCAACATACCATTTCATTTAAATTTTAATTGTAATAAGTTATCAATTGTGTATTAGGATCGACATTGTAATGAATAACATTAAATGTCGTTTCTTTTCTTACAGGTTACTTTTTGTTACTTTAATAGATTTATGTAAACCACACGTAAATAAACACAATAAAACTTTTCTTACAGAGAAACTCAGTTTGTTTTGATTAACTGTGTCGTCCTAATCACTACAAATAAAAACCACAGCATCTTATATACATCTATAATATAAGTAAGTATTTTATAATGTTTTCCATGAGTCGATCATGATTTAAGATGAAAAGTCTCGACGTTATTATAAAATGGTTAAGTTTTAGCGTTATAATATTTAACCTTAAATTTAACGTTCGCGTTATAAAAACGATTAATTTGATGTGGGGCATTAATTACTAGCAGATACTCAGTCAGCACGAGATATTGATATCCATACATTTTTATATATTCACATAAATGCTGAATAGAAGACATATTGTGACGCTTAATATAAATACTATAGGTGTTATCTTCCCATATCTCAATCAGCGGAGTAGAAAAAGTTGTTTTTAATTTAGTATCGCTATCTATACGCTCCTAATATTTTTTGCGCGACTACGGCGCGAGCGGGGCTGCGACGTGCGGCGGGGCGGGCGCGGGGGACACTCGAGAGGAATGCTTTTACGGCGGGTCCGTTAATGTGTTAATCCGCTCGCCCGATGTCGCTAACGACATCTGTCCTGGACCTGTCGCTACATCCGGGTGACACCGACACCGGCGACAGTGATGACACCGACCCCAAGTCGACACTGGCCGCTGACACTGACCGGTGACATTGGGGCATCTACCGACCGAATCTGATGGGCCTCACATTTTCCGCACTTAATGTGTTCGATCGGCGGCTCTGTTGCAAAGTGCTTCATAAAAGCTCCTCCGCGCACATATTTTACTGTAATTTGTACCTGAGGAGAGAGGGTCCAAACCGGACCGCATAAACATTACATTTGAATGTGTTATTTCGTATTAGTACTGCTGATGGAATTTTATGCATAATATGTTAAATGTAAAGAAAACCTATTAATAAAAGCTACTCGTGTGAATACGGTACTGAGATACATGCATTATATTGTGCACTCAACTCTATTTGTATAAACATTGTATTTTATGTTAAGCAGGCAAGATAACATAATTTCTGTACAAGTTTTGGACTATATAAAAGTCACCAATAATAAAATTAATGTTAGATAGATTTCCTCGGCGCGGATCTCGTTCACTGATGACTGAGTCGCTTGTACGGCGGTGGCCGGTACCCATAAACCCGAACCTAAAAAATTAAAGATAAGTAAAAAGTTGTCGAGGAAGCCGCGCTAATGGAGCGGGCCCTGGGTCTGGGGTCATTGATACACCGAATGTACGGACGTCGCAGTCGTAACACAAAATATTTCTACCATACAAGCATCGCCGGCTTAAGGTCGACCCTTATTAACTGTCGATCTAATATTTATGAACCAATATTAGGAACCAATATTAAGAACCAAAGATTCATATTAAATTGAATTTTTATTTAATGTGATTTCTTAAATACTCGTGTGGTACGTCGACGTCGACTAATTAGTTAGTGATACACGATCTCGGGCTTAGATGACGTCATCGTCGTCGACACACATCGCTCACGTGGTCACGTGGTCACGTGGTCACGTGGGAGCGATGCGGCAGACTCCGCAGTGCGCGCACTGACGAACAGACGGTGTTGAGTAATTTCTTCAAGTCTTAAGCACAATGACATACAAAACTACAAAAAAATATAAACAAAAGTATCAAATTAATCAACCTTTTTTACCAAAATTATGCGTAAACCTGATTGTTTCTAAGGTTCACTCAGGTTTGTACGTCGCGCGTCGTCTATATTGTAACTTAGACTAACTACAGAGTCCAATTCCGAATCGCCTTAATTATTTTAGGTCTCGAACTGAAAATTCAAATCTATTTCAATTGATATCACATACAGCAAACGGCTTCACAGCATTACAGAGACATGCAGAGTATACAGTTACGACAGAATCATGTTAAAGCTGATCACTAATGCTGTATATATGCTTAGTTTTTATACACTTATACAACATCACACGGAACGGACTCAATAAACGGATCAAACGGTCATTAAAATATAAACAGTGTCACGACCCGCGGCCCTGCGGTAGACCTTGTCGTTATTGACCCTCGACGGTCATCATACCGTAACGTAACGTACACCTCATCAGAACCCTACAATATTGTAAATTCTCGGGACAAATAAAAAAAAACCTTAGATATAATTTAAACTTGGTGCACTCTACACGAAATAATAAAGTTACATAATCAGCGTATAAGTGATTTAATTTTACTTGCGCTTCGAGTGATTCAAACCAGTAACGTTCAATCCCTCAAAATAAAGATTAATTATGTACATAACTTTATTTATCTTTATATATCTAACTAGAGCGCGCCGGGCAGCGCGGAAGCGGAACCCTCCGTAGAGCTCGGACACTAACACTTAACTCCATTTTAAGGGTCAGTGCTGAACTAAAAAGCCCTTGTAGCTGTTGTCGTAATATACACACGTAGTAAATCTTTGGTCTCAAATCTACGGTCCCTCCAAACAATATCGCAATATGACTCGCTTTTGCCGGTCTGTTAATTAGTTTGTTTGTCTCCGGCGTATTAGATAACACTTTTATGGAGAATATCATTAATTTATTAATATGTGTTTAATATTTTATGAATAATATTATGCAAATGAGGTATATTTAATAGGCCAGCCTAACTCGATTAGGCGAGCGATCGATCAGCAGATAACAGACATGATGCCACTGTTGTTGCAGATTACGGCGCGCGCGCACCGCGGCCGCGACCCGGCCGCGTCTGCTGCACACTCTACTACTACGGGTGAGTCCCAACTCCCAATACACAAAATTGTTACCTAGAATGTCAGTGCTAACAGCTATACTTAGGCAGGTTGTTACAATTGGGCAGTTGCTCAGTTTCAGCTGACCAGTTCATGAGACGGTTTAGCGCTTTACTCTAAAGTCTAAAAGATATAATATGTTTTGTTTGTATTTTTACGCGACCAATATTTACCTGTTATCTGGTTATTTAATATCACATATCTAAAATAAATATATACGCTATAATATACGAACAATAATAATAGCTCCTACGTCTACTTCGGTGACAGTGCCGGTCACCGGAGAGCGTTAGGCCTCAGGTCTGGAACACTACGAGTGAGCAGCGATATATTTTGTGTTTTAAATTATGAGAAAGCAGCTAGAGATGAGACCATTATGTGTACCATGTGGTTGGTACATAGCGACTACCGCACTCGGTCAGTCTGTCTGACCACGTGATCTCCGGCCACACCAGTCGGTCGTGGCGGTGCCTTGTGTCTGCGTTACCTCACCACGTGTAATATTCCACGCCGCGCGCCGCCGCGCCGGGCGACTACAACCGAGCTCGGCGCTCGCTGCTCGCCATTTGGTATGCACCAAATTATAATTTTAACATTTACGCCTGCATCATATTACATACGATACACAGATATACACACATGCGTCACCAGCCGATATCGAGCTTTAGAAACTGTGTCACAAATGTCAGGAACTTTAAATAAATAAAATAATATCTTATCAATACATAAATGAGTAATTAAAGAATGAAATCATAATAATTTGCTTAACTAACGGTGCTAAGCTACCGTTGTGACTAAGACTAGAACTATACCTAATTAGGTGTAGCTCTAGTCTCTATCACTGTATATAGATAGAATTCTATCGCATTGCAGTTTGCATCACTAATATTACTCACGGATCGCGGTCAAAAACTGCTAAAGTTATATTTCAGTTCCCTTTTTAGCAGTTTTATCGATAAATAAGATTTTAAATAAAGTAAGAAAAAAGGGCTTAATATAAAAAGACCCACTTGTAATCATTTGCTACGTAGCATATAAATCTAAGGCTTTTACATAAGCCCAGAGGAAAAATCGCGAAAGCTCGACTTAACTTAGCGGCGGGTACGGGTTTGAGGGACGCGAGGGGGCCGTCGCCGACACACAGAGGGCCGCAGCAGTCTAATTAATTGCCTCGAACACATATCGAGATCTCACAAAAAAACGAGCGGCCCGAGCGCTAAGAGCTGCGGCGCCAGGAGGGCGCGGGTGGGGCGGTGCGGGGGCACGGGAGGGGGCGCTGGGAAAGTGTCCCCGAAAACCTGCGGCGCCGCCATATATAACGAGCCCTTATCTGCGGCGGGAGTGCGGCAGACACTAATTAATACGTAAGCACATGTAGATGGCGGGATAGCGGAACACACTCGGCGGAGGAATGTCCCCAGCAGTTCTCCAGTTCTCACAACTCCTGTACAGACTGCCGCCGAACGTAGCGCTATCGAGAGTTATCTCAGTTACATTTAATAAAGGTTAAAATTAAATATTATATTGGACGTGTGCTACAGCTGTTAGATTATTTTGTAATTAAATGTTTTGGTTTTCCACATTAAGATATACCTTGTAGCCGGGCAGATTTAAGTGGTTTCGAAAATGTTTGATGAATAACACTCGTGGTAGAGTGGAGAGGAATAAAACTTAGTACAAGCAATGACTGTGTGTCACATGAGCTTTTAACGATGTGATTTTTCTATAAAACAGAGCAATATAGTCCAAAAGAGCTAATTTTTTCGCACTTATGAATACTTTTTGTCTCACATTCCTTTAGCAACTTAAGAAATAGTGAAAACATTCTAGAAATATTAGGAAAAAGAAATATTTTTAATGCGTTCCTGGTTGTAAGCTTGACATTCATAATGTGGACAATAGTCGCGACAGTAAGTTTACCAAGTAGTGGTCTGTAGAGTGGCGACTACCAACCATATATTGGCAGACGGCAGGCGACAGATTCGGTAGCTATAACTAATAAAACTATACAGTAACCTCGGTCGATCGTCTGTAGCTCATATGTTTTTTTTTATTGATTTATCTATGTACAGTTTAAATAATACATCTAAAACACAGAGGTTTGTACAGATGCAGGTATGTTACTACAAGTTAGCATGAACTTGTAGGTAATTAATAGGAGTCTATTACAAAAAACATAAGTTAAAATAATATTATTTTATAACAAAGTCATAATGGAGAATAGGAGCTAAGCTATTATATTATTATAATGTGTCGCAGCAAAGTATTTTTTAAATTATTTTAATATTATTTGGTTTATGAGAAGTTTGCAACTCACGAGGTAAGCTATTGATAAGCCGAGGGACTAGGCACTGCGACGTTCGCTCGCCGTAAACATTATTCGCACCTATAGTACACAACCGATTCTGCCAAATAGCTCGTGTATGGACGGGGTGATCTATTTTGCTCTTTAAAGACCCATTGAAAAAGTTGTCTTTAAGGAGCAAATATTGCACCAGATTGTGCACGTGCACAATTTGACAGTAGACTCAGTAGTTGAATAGCCCCATGTCATCGTTACTATATTGCTGCTTAACATTAGGCGGGACGATTGTTTTCAGTATTTTTAATTGCAATTTATAAATATGGTCTAAGTAGGTCTTATATGTCCGTCCGTAACTGGTGAGGCCATATTGGATATATGATTCTGCCAGTGCAAAATAAAGTAAGTTCCGCTATGTGGAGTATCTGGCAGTCTGCAGAGCGATAACTGCCAGAGATATACCACGGAGTAGAACATATACATACTTACGTACAGGAAACAGCTTCATAGAACGATCCAAATTGATTCAAAATAATTTCAAAATGTTGACGTCTCGTCAACGGCCCACAATATTCGTTTGCTTGTAGTAGTGCAATGAAATAGAAAGCCAACTAATTTGTAGCTTATATTTTTAATCTGTCGATACACTTCGTTCATCCAATTTAACAGCGTGCTACCAATTTGAATGTCACATTGTATAAACACTAGAAAAGAGAATAAGCTAGATGTACCAGTGATAAGACTTAGCAAAGTAAGTAAATCTTTTGAGAGCCATACTGGGTGTACGCCCATCAATCAATCATCAATTTGCATCCCAGAAAACGTATAAAACCTTTATATTAATAAATTTAAAAAAGTAGACAAAGAACGTTTGTGTGCTAAAGCTTATTATAAAGTAAATGATTTAGTTAACGATTGCACACCTTGGGAATAAGATGCGCCCCTGCAAGGCTGCCTCTATGTACTTGTGTACTTTTGACTTTTGTTATATTTAACATAGATTTAAGTTATGTAAAATATTTTTCTTTCAAAAGAACAATTTTCCATTTTTTTGATAAAAGATCACCCCGTGCGAGTTTCTTACGCCGATTCTTCTCGGCGGGTTAGGGTTTTATTTGGATATATTTATTTATTTCATTTTCATTGTATCTGAAAGGAATATAGCTGTATGTAGCGTCGAAGTGCGCGGCGGCTGGCGCATTCGGTTATAGGACACTTACAGTTACAGCCTGCGGCCGGCGACGGGCGGCGGGTCGTTTATCTAGATAAGGTTGTTAAATACCAACTACGAATAATGTGGGCATACGATCTGCAGCTTTCGTAAAGACTAACATTTTTAAAGGCTGAAAAATAATTAAACATTTCGTTAAAACTAAATGAAATTACATTTCACACTCCAAGGAGGTCAATAACCTCACAGAAACAGGTGATTTAAAGAGGAAGCAAATACTTTGCCTAAATAACATAAATACAATCAGTTGTGTGAGTTCAATGATCTTAACAGCGCCGTAAAGAGCGTAATGTTAATTTGTTAGGGATAAATTTATATCGAACAATTAATTAAGTACAGCAAAGTAATTAAGTATTTTCAGCCTTAACGTCTTGCCGTAAGCTCCTGCTTCTCCTGATCAGGAGATCCGTTGCCCAAAATATCCGTAGTTGATTTTGAACAGCCCTACATACACGAATAAAATAATTTTTAATGGGCTTTGAACTGTGAATTGCATGGAAAATAAGAAAATATAATAAACCGATTTCGGTGTGAATTGACCCTTAGGAAAGAAAATATTGATAGTTTTACGTATGCTTTAAGCGGAGTAACATAAATTATTATTATTTGTAGTAAAAATAATTCTGGTATCTTGGAGTAGTGTCCATGATATAGCTCTCGGACATGAATTTTACGACTGTCTGTGTGTCTGTGTGTCACGACTCATGACACGAACTACTACAAGAAAACGTAAGAAAACGTAACGTAAACAGATAAGCCCAAAATAAAGGCAGACAAAAGGCAAGCACATGTATGTACCAATAAGATGAAAGAAGAAGAAAAATGTGTTTTTTTTTCTCCTCCTTTTATTTTATTATTATAGCAATAAGGTCTGCTCTCACTGCTGTCACTGTTTCACTGTGTTTGACAGCTTTACAAAATATCTTTTGTAAGCAATGTTTCATCGAAGTCAGAATGTATGTAGGCTGTCTTCTGTCTGCCTTTATTCTATGCGGCAATTTTAGCTCCAGAAGGGCCCAGGTCGTAAAACGCGCGTGTTTTAATCAACAGTTTTAAATATTTTATGTGTTTTTAATTTATGCCTCGTTGCGTGGAACTAGATAAAGTAACGTTCTACTGCCGGCTTTCACGTTTAATGGGTGATCGATATTTAATACTATTCATTATATTTTATCGGAGCACGATTTAGATTCTGTGTAACTTATATAATATTAGTACCTGAGTACCGAGCTTTGCTCGGAGCTCTAGTAGATTGAAAAAAAGTATCACAAAAATACCAGGGTTCGAACCCACCACATTCCGAATTTCCGAACAACGCAAAAATTACACATAATATATGCATACCAAGCTGCCAATCGGACTGACATATAAGAGTCGAAATTATTGATTTATTGTTGCACGACAAAAGAAAAACCATATTACTTAAAAATGTGCAGTTTCCGAGGGTAAGACCTAACTAGATCGATTTTTCTCCCCCAAAACTCCCTACGTACTGAATTTCATGAAAATACTAACAGCCGTTTCCGAGATTACGATTATATAATATATACAAGATTGTCTTGTTTAAAGTGTAAGGTATACATAATGCGCAATACGTAGGTAGCCAATATGTGGCCCAGTCCCTAGGCCTACTAGTTTAAAAATTGAAAATCTTTGCCGTTTCAAAGTATGTATTTAGTAACTTGTCCCACCCTATGTTTGTATGTACAGACTTACTGATATTACTGAACAACTAGGCCTAAATGTAATATGGTACTAATGTTTTGCTAAGCATAATATAAAATGAATATAAATATTTTTACATGAATTACAGTGAGGTTTAGATAATAATATTGTACCACAAATATGTTTTAAAACTGTTTATTAGCATATTGTCATTTTGTATCTACTCTGTGTTTAGTTTGTTGTTAGATATTTTATTTTGTTAATTAATACTTATAATAGGAATAGTAATAGTAGAAAATTGATTTGTGACTGTTATTTTGAAATACTTTTAAAACATAATACCTATAATTAAGTGACCTACAATTTGCACTTTACAAAATTAAAAGTTCGAAATACAATTGAAGTGTTGAAGTGAAATTAAACTTTAGTAAATAGTAAAATTATTATTATTCATTATTAATTATTAGTGAAGATCAATTATTCTAATTTATGTTTTTTTTTAATAATAAATTAAGACTTAAAAGATATTAAATACAAATGGATAAGTGGACAAGTTTATAATTTTAAATATTAGGTAATTGTTTAAAAAAACGTAGCCAATTTTCCTTATTTCGTTTTGTTTTTTGTTCTGTGTAGCCAATACACTGCACACTTATTTTCAGTCTGGCTGTCTAGTGTCAGTAGTCAACTTTTTAATAAAATGTATCAGGAACAAAATGTTCGTTAAAATATTTTATCACTGACTGACTGTTTCAAACAAGAAACTTATCTTTAATTTAAAGAATTATAATAACAATTTTCGTCATAAATCTTTTAACTAGTGTTTTCAATTTTTCATGCTATTTATCTCCTATGTTCTCCACATGTTCTAGAAATATTAATAGTATGCACCCTCTCACACCCAAGACTCTATTTAGACACTCCGTACTCCTAAAGTATTTTATTATGTTGAAGCCTGGTCCAGAAGGCTCGCTCCCTGTCTCGGAGGGCTGAGGCGGGACGGCTCGACCGGTCCGGCGCGCGGGCGCGGGGGTGGGCGGAACGCGGGGGCGGGCCGGAGCGAGCGCGTCCAAGCCTCCGCATACCGTTGTGGTTGTTTTGTCCGTCCGTCCGTACGAGCATTAACCAAGTGGAGAACCGCCTCGACTCTACCTACCAACAGTTTTATACAATTGAGATGTCTCAAATATTTTATAAATAGACAATAATTATGTTTTCGCATGAATTTTAATAAATTTTCCACCTGCGCAACATTACTCGTTTATTATACTTCAAATAAATGATGCTGTCTTATGAGAAAAGCAAACAGTATTTTATATAAATTGCCACTAGCTTCAATTTTGATTAAAGTCTTCATATTCATGAAACTCTATAATAAGATACAGAATTCTGCAACTAGAGACAACGGCGAGCCACTGAATTATATAATTTATTTATTTATTTATTTATTTATTCGGGGAACCAACAGCTTAAAATAAAAAGTCGAAAGCAGACAGTTGAGAGTTAAGCCAATAATAGGTTTCCACTAATAGCTATAAAATATAAAATTATACAAACTTAACAGCAATCACAAGCCACCAATAACAATAAGATAGGAACCAAGATCTAAGTACATGGAAATTTGAGCTTAGAAATTTAAGACAATATACTTAAAAATAATACAAGTACCATACTCACATTATGCATCAATATCAAAAATAATAAATTTATTATTAAATTCCGATCTTGCTTTAGCAACTTTAGTAACAAAGGGATCCAAGTCTAGTTCTTTACATAGTGCATAAAAGGTTAGTGCTTGCTCGCACCAAAATGGAATTTATTCTATAGTTAGTGTTGTAAACTGGGACTAACAGTGGAGGGTTATATCTACGGGATCTGGAAGGAATATTAAAATTTAACTTATAGAGTAGATTAGGACAGTCAATTTCGTTATTTATGATTTGTAGGATATATGTGCAATCAGCGATACGTCGACGGTTAGCTAAGGCCTGAATGTGAAATCTCCTACAAAGTGTAGTATAGTTATCAGAGCTATAATTAATTTTGAGTCGGTAACATAGAAATCTAATAAATCGTTTTTTAATATTTTTGACTCAATCAATATATAGGTTATAGCATGGATTCCATATTTGAGAGCAGTATTCAAGATGGCTTCTGACAAAGCTACAGTAAAGTACTTTGAAAGTTTTAGCTAGCCTGAAAGAAGAACTTACTCTCATTATGAAACCAAGAGCCTTTGAGGCCTTCACGATGATTTTATCAATATGCGCATCAAATAGCAGTTTTTCATCATGATATACACCGAGATCCCGTACTATAGAACTTCTAGGTATTTCATGTCCCTTGAGATGGTATGAGGTGAGGATTCTGTTTCTTTTCCTGGAAAAAGTAGTAATGGAGCATTTAGACGGATTCAAGTCGAGGTTATTGAAGAGGCAGTAGTCATCCAGTCGGGCTAAATCGGATTTGAGATTCTCCACGTCTTCTGGTGATGATATAGGTAGGAAAATTTTCATATCGTCAGCGAAACATAAGGAACGAGAATAGCGGAAACATGAGTCGATATCGTTGACAAAAATTATGAAGAGGAGAGGCCCCAACAGCGATCCTTGCGCGATACCACTAGGTATGGGTACCGAACCAGATACGTAGTTATTAATTACAACTGCCTGTGACCTGTTGTCCAGGTATGAGCAAAACCATCTATATAGGTCGCCATGAATTCCGATGTTAAAAAGTTTAGTTTTAAGTCGGTTGTGATCAATACGGTCAAAACACTTACTGTAGTCTGTGTATGTGACATCGATTTGGGTGCCGCTGTCCATTTTACTTGTTAAATAGTCATTAAATAAGATAAGGTTTGAGACAGTAGATCGGCCTTTTAAGAACCCATGCTGTGAATCGTTGAAAGAAGATTTTAAGGTAGCATATACTTGATTATGCACTATGCGTTCAAATAATTTGCCAATAGCACATAATTTGGAAATCGGCCTGTAGTTAGTAATTTCTGATTTGTCACCTTTTTTATGTATAGGTGTAATAAAGGCCGATTTCCAGATTTTAGGGACTGTACAACAGGAAAGTGACATTTTAAAGAGAATTGAGATTGGTTAAGCTAAAGTTTCATAACAGCCAGTTAGAAATTTAGGGGAGAGATAGTAAGGCTAGTTTATTTGGGTCTAGACTCTTTAGATGAAATTTGACTAGTTCAGGTGTGACTTCAATGGAGCTCAAAAATGTGGTTGGCTCACAGGGGTTTTTAGATATCAGTTGAGAATGGTAGCGATTAGTGACATCGTCTTCATTTGTAACATTTTCAGATCTGAGAAAAGACGAGTGGAAGTAATAAGAAAAAGCATCACAAACTAACTCACCTGATGAGAAGGTAGTACCATTGTAAGTAAGATTTTTAGGGAGCATGTAAGTTTTAGAACGATGTTTAATGAAACTCCAAAAGTTCTTAGGATTTCTTTCAATAGATGATTCCGTCAGAGACAAGTAGTTACTGTAGCAATCAGACTTAAGCTTTTTGACCCTGTCACGTAACAACTTAAAAGTTGAAAGATCTGCAATTCTTCCATATTTTCTATATTTTTTATAAAATTTGTGTTTTTTCCGAATCAGGCGTTTAAGATTAGAAGTGTACCAAATTGGATATGTACTGGGAGTAATAAGTTTTGATGGTACTAGTTTGTTATGTATGTCATTTAATGTTTGATAAAAGAATTGAACAGCGCCATCTAACGACCGCTTGTGCAATTCATGGTGCCAGTCAGTTAGTAATATTTCTTTATTAATTTTATTGAAATCGCAGCGATCGTAGCTGTGACGTTTGTATGGCGCAGGTTTCAAAAACGAGTGATCTGAAAATTGAAGATCAATAACAATAATGAGTCCAGGATAGTACGGATCAGGGAGTACAAGGGGATCAACACATTCATATACAGATTTTACCTTATCATTGCATAGAACAAGGTCTAAGATTTTATTGTAAGAGTTTAAAATGCCGTTATATTGATTTAAAGATAGAATGCTAAGTTCGTCAGTTAGCAGGTATTCATCTCTACTGGCGATATTGATTGGATAATAGAACCCATCTGAAATGCTAAGTGTCCAAGTTATTCCACTGAGATTGAAATCACTAATTATTAAAAATGTGTCATCTGGATGTCTAAGATTTAATTCACTTAAATTATTCAAAAAATTTGATAATTGATCGTGGAACGACTTAGTGAGCCCAAAATTACATAAATAAATGGCACAGATATGTATTTTTATCGGACTTAGGTTATGTTTGTTTCCGAAACATAGTGTTAGCCAAAGATCCTCAGCTGAGGATTGAAAAGATGGTTGAGCAATATTTGATAGATGTTTACCGGCGGCTATCAATACCCCGCCACCCCTGCTTTGACCAGTCAGATTGTAATTACGGTCGCGACGCCAAACAATATAATAATTACTGAATAATTCAGAGTCATTGAAATCGTCCGTTAGCCAGGTTTCAGTTAAGATTATAAAATCATAAGAGTTTAAGCTTACCTGCCGATAAAAGTCTGACGACTTAGTTCGCAATCCGCGCACGTTTTGATAATACGAGTAAATGGAAATTGTTTTATTATCAGTAGTATCCATGGTTAATAGGAATTATTAATTTCTTGAAATTTATCCTTTGTCACATAATGATAGCATAAAGTAATATTATCCTAATTCATATAAATAATTTGTTCTGAGCATGTTCTGAAATGACAATAAACAAAACACATGAAACTATTGGAATATACTTGAATGTAAGCTTGCTGAGATGAATTCGTGTAATATACCTTAATCACATCGTAATGTTTTGTAATAATATTATACTTCATATTAGTATTGCATTTTATATATAAAGTTCGGAAAAAACAATAAACACTTACATTTGACGAAATACGGGTTCAATGAATGTGAAAAACAGTTATGGTTAGAAGTAATGGCGCTGATGCAGATATTATATGAAATGAGCGAGAAAGGTGATGCGAGATGTATGAGGACATAATGGGTGCGAACAGGATATACATAAAGACCACGACAATATGGCGTACAATACGAGTTAGGTGACAAGATATTTTTAAAACTAAAAACTTGATGAGTGATGTATTGATATGCACTAAAAACAAATGGTAAACAATGAAAAAAGCATACAATACAAAACGAGAAATTGATAATACAAATACATATAAACTTAAGAAAAATATTAAGTTATAAAATAGTTGAAGGTAGGCAAAAGGATTTCAAAAGCAAGAGATGCGCAACCTTTTTAAGCAGAAAAATGATGCAATATAGTAATTAAAGTTATAATAAGCATAATGATAGTTTGATGGTAATATGTGATTAATTAAATGAAATATGGTAATGTGCAACAGTAATAAAAATAAAAATAATAACGTTACTTGTTTAAATTTTACAAATCCGATTCTGACCTGATGGCTACAATTTGGGATGTTGGAGCTTTTCTTTAAAAAATTTTGCTATTTTTGACCCATATAAATGCATATCCACGTTCTTTAGCAATGAACTTAGCTTTGTTAAGGAGCATTTTGTTAGCTGGTGTAAGGTGGTCATTAACGAAGATTCTATCATCTCCTTGAAGCTCAATTTTCTGTGGCGTGATGACGAGTTTTTTAGAAGCAGCAACAAAATCCTCCTTTAGGTATCGGCTGTGCAGAGAAACTATAATATTCTTCGGCTTCTTATCATTGTTAGTAGGTACTCTAGCCACGTAATTTATGTGATCCTTAGTAATTGGGCACTTAATCAATTCACCAATTCTGGATATTAGTGAGAAGAGATTTTCCGAGGGTGAAGCAGGAACTCCCTTGATTTCGATGTTGTTAGAGCGGGATCTTTGGTCAAAGTCACGAATTGAGATTTCGATTGATTCGACTTTCTTCTGGAGCGTTATCAGGCCAGCTTTGCTCTGAATAATATTCTGCACCACCTTTTCAACAGAGGTAACTCTGCTGGTGATGCTATCATAGGACTGGTGAATGAATTCCACAGAGGATCGCAGATCAACGAGCTCAGACTTGATGGTTGAGAGGGATGCTAAGTCGGCCTTGATTAACCGAATATCAGCAATTATATCTGGAAGAGAGGAAGTTTGAGCTGTCAGGCGTTTAAGCTCCGTCATTACAGCATCCAGGTCAGCAGGAACAGGTGATGGGGACAGACTAGCCCCAGGTACTGGAAGCGGGCTTGTTACACCGCTGCTTTTGCAACCAACACATATCCAGGGAAATTTTCTGTCTCCCAGCTTCCTATATCCAGCTTCAGTTATACCAGAGCAGCGAAATTCAAATGTTTTATTACACACGGAACACTGAGCCCCATCCCTGAAGTTTTCATTGCAGCGACTACACGTGCGACGTGCGACGTGACTGATGATTGTATATTGCAGGCAGCAGCTACTCTACATTTATGCTTATGTTAGAAATTGTATATAAAATATTCATTAATTTAACTCAATTAAACAAAATACATTTTATTAGACTGGGAAGAAATAGCAGTATCTTCTCTCTGATAACTTTAGAGCGGGACTCTGTGTACTATCGTTCAAATGTATAAATCATGGAAATCTACATATTTACCATCATTTTCTTGAATTATCAAAATGTTTAAATTTTATTTATGTAGTAGGTAGAATATTATTAGGAGTTGAGTTCTCGTAGTCCTAAAAGAGTTAGATACCTATGTCAGATAGCTGCAGTAATCTTCACGAAGGTGCGTGAGTCAGCGGCGATACTACGTCACGCGTCAGCACATCCGGCACGGCGTGAGGTCGGCTGGCGTGTTCTCCCGCAGACAGTTGCTGCATCAGCACCGTCTGCAGTGTCGGGTGTCGGGCGACAGATCATAACTCACTTCCTGCTCGATTGCATGAGCTCTTTACGTGGGAATCGGAAGTTACCATGCTTAGGTACGAATGGACCTGTCCATTCGTGCCTCGACCGGATAAATACCACAGCCTCAAAGTAAACCGGCGTGAAATAACGCTTGCGATGTGTTTCGCTAACTGAGTTAGGTTACCGGAGGTCCAAGGGAAGGTTGGGGATTTTATGAAACAAAAACGCAAGTTCGCAACACCAGTTACAAGTGTAACTCCTCCTGTGTTGCGAGTGTCCATGGGCGGCGATAAAAGCTTACTATCAGGCGATCCGCCTGCTCGTTACCTGGTCCACTTCATAAAAAACTCTGATTGTTATAGCTGTATCTACAAGCCAAATGCAAAATTGTGATGATATTGTGGTGGTGGTATTGTCACAAACGAGAGAGCTCTCCACAATCCCTGACATTGTCTACCTGTCACTTGTCATGTCATAATATAAGGTCATTAGTACCGGTTGTTTGTACGCTCAGATAAATACAGACGGACTTGTGTGTTATCAGCGTCGTATTTGTCTGCACTCAGCACGCACACACATTGCATGCGCAATATCTAGTTAGTTGAGGATTCCGGTGAAGCGTGAAGTAGCCGATATGCAAAATGAACTTTGGTAACACATAGTTCTAGTCGAACGAAGATCATATTGTTATGGGTTTTTGCGTCGTACGGCATTTTTGAGAGAATTTGGTCTGTGGATCTCGGTTCGATTTTAAGACCATTGGGACTACAAGGGCGGTCTTCAAAAGACGGTTAAGTAACGTAAAAAAATATTTCACACCATTTTCGTGTTGGTTTAACATAATTGGCAGGGTGCTACGGCATTCGTAGCTACGTTATTGCTTCTTTATCTGTGTTATAATTAAAAATACCCAGATGACGCGGCGCGGGCGCAGTTATTCAGCTAACAGTGGAGAAACGGCGCGGTCGAGTGTCGGCCCGTATAGAACGAGGCTGTACGTCAGGATGTCGCGTTACCTAGCGACAGATGGCACACAACACAGTTATTAGCTAACGCGCTCGTTATTCCAGCAGATACCCCGATAACGCCCCTCGTACATGATTCCTCACTAGAAGGTAGTAAAAACTTTCCGACCCACGTTTTTACCTGAATGTTATAACAAATTGGGAAGTCTGAAAATAAAATAGGGTTTATGCATTCGTGTGTTTTAAATATTTTAACAGAAAAAATTAAAAAATGTAATGTCGTGTCTGGGAGCTGAAGAGCATCCACCTGTGGCACTCGACGCCACATGCGCGTGCCGCCGCGGGACTGGGTCCCCTAAGCCCTGGAGCGTAAAGTTCACAGTCGCGTGCACGGATTCAAGTGGCCGCTCCACCAGCGCTTGTGGGAACAGTGTACCGCTAGGGCGCTCCCGAGACACTTGTTCTCACCAGACCGCGCTCAAGTGCAGCAGATGACATTCCTACACATTACAGTAATTTTTATGAACTTTAAAATGAACTTCAGATTCAGAGTTAAGTTTGTAATTCGTACAGCTGATAGAACCACTATGGTTTTAATTGTAACGAGGACCTTACTGGTAAAACTTAACTGGAGAATGGAGATGGACTGGGACAAACGACACCGACAGACAAGACCTAAGGATAATAGGACAAAGCCCCGTCTATCCGACGCCGATACTCCACGTAACACGCAGCCCGGGCTCTGACGCGCGGCGCGGGGTATATTTAGCCGGGAATGTACTGGCGCGGGCGCCGCTGTCGAGTGCCGGCCCCGGGTTAGCCCGGGTCAGACGCCACTTACAGCCACCGCCGTAGGGCTTATATAACCCAGCGCTGTTGCATGCAGGCATTGACGTATCATACGTCTTAGGTCGTCGCATCCCAAACAGACAATTGGTAAACCTTACAGGCCGATCTAAACAAGCAAGATTTACTTACATCCAAAGTTTCACGATGCTCTTATATTTTAAATTTGTGTCATATTTTAAATACATTTTGTGTTAGATGCGAAGTCTAGATCTATGCTACGTTATAATTTCAGATCGGAGTTCAAGCCTCACCAAAGCCCAAGAGAATTAGACGTTTCATGCAATCCGTTGTCTGGTGGTCTATATAAAACATGACCACATTTACACGGTGTAAAAGCGTGTATAGATATTTCAATAAATTCTATGAATATGCCTGAGATCTATATTTAACCGTTTGATACTGAACAGAGATCACTTTGTGAGTCTGCAAATAGCTCTCACAAGGATGAATAGATGTCGAGCACTTAACCTGCGGGACCGCGCCGTGAACACGATTGTACCATCGCGCCGTGAACACGACTGTACCATCGCGCCGTGAACACGACTGTACCATCGCGCCGTGAACACGACTGTACCATCGCGCCATGAACACGACTGTACCATCGCGCCGAGTACACGACTGTACCGTGTAGCCGCCGCATATTTTACCAAGTGCCAACCGTCATACAAATAACTTGATCAATTTTTTGACTCAAAATATTTTGTCAATCCGGCTATTGCCCCGTCTAGAATCTAGATCCTGTGTCTGAGAATACTTATATCTTCGAATGTCCGTGAGTCGTAACGTCTGCCAACCCGGAGTAAGCTAGCGAGTAGCGTCGTGAACTTTTGTTTAGTACTCTATATTTCTTCCGACCAAGCCAACTTCCGACCCCGGTGAGCGCCGTGACCCGTGTTACCGACTGAGTTCTGTAACACCGGCGCCGTAGTTATTTTAAGCAACCCTGTCGAATGGCTGTATATTCTGCAAAAATATCGCGATGCGGCGCCGCACGGACCCGCGTTAATGCATCACATAAATCCCGCTGACCTTCCTCGCCCTCCGCCCGCACGCCGCACACCTCCCCCGTCCCCCTGCCTCGCCAGCGCAGACCTGAGCTTATCTCGCGGCATATAACAATATTGACATCACTATGTTTACAACTTGACAATGCTCGGAGCAATCTCCAAGAAGAAGTGTAGAGTTTTCGGACTTCCCAAAATACCGACGTTACATTTTTAATTAATGTAGAGCTGTAACATTAGTCATGATTCTGTTAATCATTCCATTGTATGTCTCTTGTAGGGTACTCCGTATTTTTTGTATAAGTATTATAAACCACTTATGGAGATGATAACCGATGGCAGCTTAATAAACTCCTATTTTGAACACCTCTAATTAAGATATTGCTTTCCATGTTTACATTTAGCCACAAAATTAGAGCTAACTCATGCAGAGGGCGATCCTTCGGCAATATTGTGACTTATGACTTGTGAGTAACGCCACACCGGCGCCATACATCATCATCTGTGGCCTGAAGTCGCGTGGAATGTGCTAACGAGCGCTGCGTTTCACCTGGTGAGTGGTGACAGAGTGAATTATGTTTGCATATTTGGTGACAGCATGAATTCCAATCTCACTATCCTCGAACCCTCGTAGGAAACGAAAATAAAGAAGATTTATAGCTTCTTAATGAAACAGAAGCCGTAGTTTCTAACTCAGAATAGCTACGAGTTGCCGGCAGTGGAGATAGGCTGCTTCAATCCTCTTGCAAACCTGCCTATATCTACTGCACATTCCTAGCCTATACCAATATTATAAAGAGAAAACATTTGTTTTTTGTTTGCATTGAATAGGCTCCAAAACTGATTTTAATTAAATTTGGCATAGATATAAATTTGACCACGGGGGGGGGGACATAGGCTACATTATTTTATTATATTTAGGATTACCTTTCGCACGCACGAAGTCGTAGGCAACATCTAGAAATAAATACCTAATGTTGTTTCAGTACTGTAAGTTTAGTTAATCTGAAATTAGGAATCAATATTCATTCCAAGCTGCGCCGTTTTACACTAATGCGGGTCCACAAATCACCCGGCGCTTCGACAAATTGGGAGGGCGGCACACATGTGGCGGGCGTCGCGTCGCGTCGGAGCTAGTGCTGTTACAAAATTTTGATAACTGTTAATAGGATAAAGAACAGTAAATAAATTACCCGAAACAAAATTGAAAAAAACCCATGTCAAATTGAAATTATTCGTTAATAGCTTTATTCACATCTTCTTTATCCGTCGATAGTCAGTTTATATTATATTTATTATCTTTGTAGCGAGTCCAATCCGCCGCTGTCGGTACTATGCTCTGTCGGACTCCGTTTATTGTTATTCAGAACATTTCACTGTATGCTAAAATACAGATGATATTGTAACGTTACCGTGATATTCGTGAAATTGTTTTTAACTACAATTCTCCTGACATAGTCGACCTCGCGCGACCTGACATAGTCGAGGATACTTTCCTCTCCTAGTAGTTCACCACAGTTACAGGAATGTACACACACCAAGTTCTGTGGTCGGAAGTTCAAAGTAGGAAAATATCGAACACAGAACTAACTCTACTGGGGAGGACCATGCTTTGGCACGAACGGGCTCTATCGTAAAGATGGCATAGCCTTACTTCACCAGCTCAGACCAAATAAAAAAGTGAGGACAGAGTTCTGCGAATCACATAGTGAGACCGGGCCAAACTACATGTTGTCATGCATACAAATGTTACGAAACTACACCTTACCTTGCAAGGCGAGCTGTTGCAGTGTGTGGTTTTTTATGTATGTAGCGTAGCCATAACATACATTAAAACAGGTCGCAGTATTGGTATGTCTTCACTTTTTTATTTGGTCTAAGTTCACCAGAATAAAATAACATATTTTGTGTAGTGTTTCGCTGAGTGTGTAAATGTGCCGGATGCTCTAGGAGGTATAGGGGTTTATAAGACCGGCAACACACTTGTAACTCCTCTTGTGTTATGGGTGTCCACTGTCCATAAGCGGCGGTAATCGCTTCCGATCAAGCGATCCGTCTACTCCTTTCCCTGCCTTCGATTCCATAAAAAAGTATGTAACCGTTATGTGCCAACCGCTTGATAAGTTCATCGCAATCGCGGCGTGACGGTCGCCGCTGCATCTGCTATCGAGTGGCGAGTGGCGACACCGCGATACCGCATGAGGTAAGCGAGTCAGTGAGGCAGGCGGTCGCCACGCTAGCACCACCTCTCCATCCGCTACATAAGGGCGACAGTCGCGTGCGTGTAATGTACGTGTGCTATCAGCAGCCGACTGCTCCACTTCGAGCGCAACATGTAACATCGTACGTGATTAGATTCCTACTAATCGTTACTAAACATGGTTTCTTTGTTAACTCGATAATGATAGAATACAATTTAACGGATAAGTAGGTAAATGTATATCCAAATTAAAAACCAGACTGAGTAGTTTTGCTTGTTTTACAATACAGAAAAACGACACCTCACTTTCGAGACCTCGGTCTATTTTATTTTTATTTTCAAAACTTACAGCTAGAAGGTGCAATACTATTTACAGAGTAACAGTAAAGGGCCAATTACAAGTTTTCTCGATTAACTAATAATTACAATGTTGAAACTAAGGTAGACATTCAAAGGACGAGCAAAACGAAAAAGATTTGACTTAATTGAAAATACAGTATTAGCAATTACTATTAAAGGAATGGTATGTAAGAGTTTTTCTTACATTTTTCACACTGGTGTTGAATAAATCTATGTCGGTAATCCGAGACGCTGCATTGTATGCTCTGCTAGCTCGCACGATGTACGAGTTCTGACGGTAGGTGGTGACAGCAAACGGATATAACTATGGATAAGAAGGTCCCAGTGCCTACTGAGCAACTATTAGGGCACTGATCTGAGTTTGATACTAATTACTTTATCCTATCGGCTATCAGATAGCGGCCCAGCCTCCGGTGGCCACACAGCCACCGGAGGAGTCTCGACCTCGTCTTAGCAGATCCTTACATTGTAGGCTTGTGGTAGGGATTATGTACAAAACCGAACATATTAATACATCCTTAGCTACTAACATAACAGGCCGCATTAGCGTCAGTTCACACCGAGACGCGGCATACACAAAAGGTACACGTTTCATTGCAAGAGTTCGAATATTTTTTTGCTATAATATAAGTTGCAGCTAAGCGAGTTGATATTACTTATCTATGCAAATAAATAAAATTGAAGTGTCTGTTTGTAATTTTAAATTAACAGCTTTTCACTTAATGCATATAAAAGTATATACGGTAATTTAACAATAAAAAATTAACAAAAAATTTCTGAAAAAACAGACAGACAGACTATCTGTTTGTTCAGACTAATCTCTGAAGCGGCTGGACCGATTTTCACGGGACTTTCACTAGCAGATAGCTGTTATAAGGTGTATTGTAGCTTAGAGTTCCGTTTCCGTTAGTTCTATGCAAACGACGTCGCGGCCACCGGCTAGTATGTATATATAATCTATCGTTTAGGCTAAACCAGAGAATAAAAAACAACTTTTACCTACGGCGCGAAAGTCAGTACAATAATCAGTCTATTCCACACTGAACGGGTTACGGGAGAGTCGCAGGTGCGTGACACGTGTTTACGGAACACAACTTATCGGTAGGTATATGTAACGTGACCCAACTTGGCCTTAACAGATTTCCAGATAAAATATTGACATTTAAATTTCTTACATCGAACATAGTTTTATGCTATTTAAATTGTTGAATAATTAACACATTTATACACCAAAGCAGTGAATAAAACTTCTAATTTAACAATATGGGCTGACATAATATTATATTTCACATAATAGCGCATGTCGATAAATTATTTTTTTTGTTCTTTGAACCTACTACAAATATATTAAAACAGACATGCACACTGCACAGCATAGCTGAATCAATTTTAAAATAATTAATGTAAGAATTTGATGACTGAGAATAATATTTATTAATCTCAAATAAATCAATAGGTAGAGAGATCTGCTAGATGATGATTTTAGACATTTTGCTATTTAGTAAATAATATACCTCGTTACTTAATAATTTCAAGTTTTTCTGTAATTTATTAATATATCTCAACAGTGTAGAATTATATTATGTAGTAGCTACATAATATAATTGTAGAGCAATGTACTGTGACTTACTGATAGTTACCACTTATATACCACTTATATTGTACTGGTATAGGCCAGCTGCTGTGGACGACAGCATCGCTGACGGTATGTGTTGTTGCAGCTCTGTGGCCTGACATGAGCCACGCCTGAGGCGACTGGCGACCGTCGACGACCGGCGACCGGCGACCGCGACCACGATGTTCGGCGGCGGCGGCGGCGCGGGCGGCGCGTACGGCGGCGGCGACTGCGGCGAGGGCTACGGGCTGTACGGCGGCGGCCGCCTGCAGCCCTATGCGGCGCCCTTCCCCTCTCACCAGACCTGGCACCACCACCACGCCGCGCACCACGACTCCTACGGTGAGCCCTACGCCGCGCCACACACACAACACACCTCAATATTATGTGATCATTGAACTGGCTCGACAACTAACGCCATCTAGTATCGCTCGGGGTCAACACTTGTATTTATTTGACAGTATTGATCGAATTTTAAATTGATCGCCTCATAAATTTTATCGCCAGTTTATCAGGCGATCTTTGAACAGCGATAAGCTAATTAATTCGTTTGCTCTCGATATACATAAACAATAAAATGTATTATCATAATATTGTTATCTCCCACACGGGCCGGTACAGTACACCACGACAAGCTAACGGCCGCTTATCAGTAACTATCTCCGCGTATTAATATGATTGTCGAACGAGTTTGATCTAGTGGATGATATTAGGTATATTCAGATTTTAGTGCCTACGTGGCATTGCTTAAATGAACCTCGCTAATCACAGGTTTACAAACTTTTTGATGATGGTAGAGCCGATAACGGATGATGTTTAGGAAACAGCGGCCAGGAAAAGTTATTGAGAGGTATAGCACAATAGGTGAGTCATGCAATAGTCCAATCACTGTCAACCAGTACAGGGGGCAGTCGACTGCAAATAACTATCAGAGTCGGCATGATGGTCGGCAGTATAGTCATACTAGAGTATAATGTATCCGATGGCCTGCGCGTCACGGGCCGCGGTCGCGGGCGCACGGACTCCGCTGTGTTTCCCCGATGTACTAAGCGTTTTCCCTATCCAGCTGATATACATTTGTCATCGGTTTTCATTGTAATTGATTATATACTCAGTTATTTCATAGTAACAGATAAAATATATTTGTATTAACTGGAAATGAGAGTCTGGTGTGAGCTCTATAGTGTAGCTGGTGACGGGCGGACTAGTCATTAAATAGCAGCGTGTGATGAAATATTATTAATGTGTTTATCTCTGAGACACCACAGTCATAATGAGCCGAGATAACTGCGGCTAGTGGCCCTAGTAGGAGATTCTTGAAGTAACTCGGGCGCGTCAGATTAATGCGAGTATAGGTAGGTGTCCAAACCTACATATAGCCAAGGTATGGAAATCAGTTTATTTGCTTGGAGCTTTAATAAAAGTATCAAATTTTAACGGACCAGTCAGATTAATATTGGGGATGTAGTAGCTTAAAGTACCTACTGACTGAAAATTTGAATTTATTTTAATAAAGAATTTGAAAGATTTAGAATGTATTATTATAATTTAATCTCCGTGTCCACGACGCTCGAGAAAGCAATCGCAATTAGCAACAAGAGCTCCCTAGCTAGCCCGTATCATTACAGATATTACAGTCCCGCCCCGAGTCCGCTACCTACTTAGCTACTGCAACACCCGCTTTTTGACTTCGCTTCAAAGACAGGGACATACTTATCAGATGTATCTAGTACGTACGAGATGCTGTAACTATCCGACTCACGTATCTATATCTATATACATATAATATTATATAAAAGAAAGTCGTGTTAGTTACACTATTTATATATAATTGGTGGGGAGGTAGCTTAGGACCAGGAGACGGACATACGGACAGACGGATACCCGAGGGACGTGACGTAAAACGTGGTATTATGTACTTATATAAAAATGGATTGCAATTTCAATGTCTCGCTAAACCTCGAGAACGGCTGGACCGATTTGGCTAATTTTGGTCTTGCAATAATTGTGGAAGTTCAGGGAAGGTATAATCGGTGAGAAATATTGTAAAAGGTGTAGGTTGTAGGAGTAGGTGTAGGTGTAGGAGTAGAACCTACTTGCATTGTAGGTGTAGTTGTTTATTCATTCCAGTTCATATTTAAGACAGAACAGCTGTGTCGGGACAGCTAGTAATAATATTATAAAACTCCACCTCTACCAATCTTGATACTTGATCCACTTCGGATACCTATACATTTCGAGCGGTCGTTACGGGATCTAGTAAATAAGCACCCGATGTAGGTCACAGACAAGAACGATTACTGCTGCTCTTGCGAGCGCTGCGGGCACGGTTCAAGCGGCCTCGAGATATTGGTAGAGTCGGCAAGTGTCGGCAGTGTCGCGATGGCGGTGTCAGCCACGTCACGCGTGTCACAAGGGCGCGGAGATAAGGTCGGGCGGCGGAGCGCGGCCGGCCAGTCGGCCCCCGACCTCCGACCGCGAGGCACCATGGACGCGGCGCTACACCACTCGCTCTTTCACAACCTCACGCTGCTGGCAGGTGCGTGCGCCACCCCCGCTCTCTTGCTAGAGCTCCACAGAGCACCAGCAATGGCTCTCCTGGTGGCGCTGCCTGGTGTCTACTGGCGTCGTAGATCACACCGACACCGATCATACGAACAGTCTCTGGTGGCGTCATCGTGTCTGACTTGTGTTTTGTGCGCAGGCGGCGGCAGCGTCGGCAGCGGCGTGGGCGGCGTGGCTGGCGGCCTGTACCCACAGAACATGGTGATGGGCTCGTGGTGCGCGCCCTACGACGCGTTGCAGCGGCCCCCGGCCTACGGTGAGTTTCCCCCCCTGATGAGTGGCGATCCGACAAGGTCTGATCTGATTCAATACTGTGTATGTTGTTGTATGTTGTAGCGATGGATGTGCAATGTAACTGTGTTCAATGGCCTATCGATTATCATGATATGGTCGGTTGTGATCGAGGAGGTGTGTGAGGTGAGGAGCTTGTGCGCGTAACGCGATGTAGAGCCACCCATCCACCAACTCGTAACTCATTGCGGTGTTGTAGAGATCACCAACTAGGTAGGTACACGAACATGTATATAAATATGAACTGAATATAACTATTTGATAAGCGTTATATTACTTCAAATCTATTCATGTAGGTAAACATTATAAATATTGGTGTTTCTACATACATTGTATTTCCTAGTAATTTTAAATACTTTTTTCGAACTATTCCAACTTTTCAGTTTCCATACAACAGTGACTTACAATACATTGTATTGTGTTTATCAGGCTCGTACATAGAGGGCTGAATATAAGTACTTAGTCGGTAATAGTAATACAGAGGTCAGATCGTCATCAGTAAAATGCTCATATGTTTACAGCTTACGAAATAGACACGAAGAAGAGTGTTTCCGAATACTCCTGCAACGCAACCGATAAAATAATATACCGTCAGTCAGTACCGGACTAACCATATAGGCGGAGGCAGCATGAGCTACGGGCCCCGCGCTGGGGGGGCCCCGCGCTCCACGTCTGTCCGGCCGCATCGACCGCGGGAGCGTAAAAATAATTTTCATACATAGTAATAACAGCGCTGAAAATAGAACTCCGCACTAATGCCTAATACATAATAATGCTGAAAATCGAACACACGACAGCATTTAAAAAACTTGACGCTTGTAAGTTCGATTTTCAGCTCTATTGTATTAACCCAATAGAACTGAAATAGTTCTGAAACAGAAAAGTATTTAACTAGCTTTTTAACGTTTCATATTAGCAGAGGCGGTGCAAGGTATGGGCAGTGTGGGCGACCGCCCACGGTCTGGCAGTCCAAACCTCAGGCAAGCCTCCACGCAGGCCTCGCGTGTAACGGCCGAAAAAAAATATATTATTAAAAATTAATTCTCAATCCAAAGATTTTCTTTGTTCACGATCTATGACTCCGAGAAATATCTCGGAGTCATAGATCGTGAACAAAGAAAATTAAAACTTTCCATAATCCTGTGTACAAATAAGGTTTGGTAGAATCATTAACGCACATTTTGGTCATTTGATCTACTGCATAAGTAAAGACGTTTAGGCAGAAAAATAATTTAAAATTTCGAAAAAATTCAATAAAATACTAGAAATATAAATTACATTACGTTCTTTACGGCGTTCTTTAAACCATTAAAATAAGAAAAAATATTTGTTCGCTCGCTCCGCTCGCGCACTTTTTACATAATCAATATGTTATATTATTTTGTACTGACGTTCTGTTTAAGCTATTGATTTGATTGTATTTTCCCAAGTCCAGTCTTTCAGGGTTTAAAGTTTATATAGATTTTAATTAGTCAAATATTCGCTCGTTCTCGCTCACTCACTTTTTTACATAATTAACATATTATATTATTTTAAACTGACGTTCTGTTTTAGGCAATTGATTCTTATGTTTACGCGAATATTGCGAAAACGCGAATATAAAATCACCGCGGCTTCAAGATACTGTTAGTATGTTTTGCGTGTATCGGAATACAAATAATACATAATTGAAGAATCTTCGGGTAGTTTAAATAACTTCAACAAATAGGACAATTGACACCTCAGTCCTCCAAAAAAGAGCATATTTAAGCTCGCTTGCTTATCGCTCGAGGGCCCCGCGGCAGAATTTGCTACGGGCCCCGCGGTGGCTTAATCCGGCACTGACGTCAGTAATCACTATAATATTAGGTATTACTGCTAATTTCCTTATTGACTTATTTATAATTACTTGCATAATGATCAGTTACAAAATATTAGTTTGTATATATAATTGATCAATGTTATAATCAAAATCTGTTTGCATTACAGGCTGTAATAATACCACTCTAATAGTAACATGATTTAAATCCTTATTTAATACTATTTTGAGATGAAAAATACGAGGGAATCTCATTCAATCTAATAATATTTAACTTTGTAGACAGTTTTGGCACGATTAAGAATTAGAATCGTATAAAATATTTGCAACAAATGACAGACTAGATCTAAAGGCTTGGCAATCATTCTATATTTTTAATTACAGTGACGATCTTTGACGATTGAAAGTATATGGGATTGACATGCCGTGCGCTAAGTAACATGCTTATAGGCGAGCTTCACGTGCAACTATTTAGCACAAAATCTGCTTCAGTTCTGTAGAGGATTTTAAGGATACAAGACGACACTATAAATACATTTCATTATTATATTAGGTCCTTACATATGAAATTGGCGTTTTGTCGTACTGGCCATTTTGATCTCAAATATATCTTCTTTGAATAGGAATTCCAATTTCAAATTTATACCGCTATCTACTCATGCTTCGAATGTTTCGAAAACCATAATTCATTTGCTTTTTCCTCTTTTGGTTTTTTCTTTGCGTCATTCTGTTTACAAAATGGAAAACTTGAAATATCGCATTATTTTCGAGTACGAGTTCCAACATGGCACCAGTGCCGCAGAAACGGCTCGAAGGATTGATGATGTGTATGGCGGCAGTGTCGCAAAAGAAAACACAGTGCGTTTTTGGTTCCAACGTTTTCGTTCTGGAAATTTCGACCTGCAGAACCCGTGGACGGCCGAAGACCAAAGTTGATAATGAAGAATTAAAGAATATTTTGGAAGTGGATCCGTCGCAAATCACGTCCGATTTAGGTGCAGGCTGCGGTGTTAGTAATAAAACTGTTTTAATCCACTTGAAGCAAATTGGGAGGGTGAAAAAGCTTGAAAGGTGGGTACCTCATGAATTGAGTGCAGCAAAACCGACAAACGCGCGTCAACTGCTGCGTTACATTACTCAACCGGCACAATAATGAAGGGATTTTAAATCGAATCATTACGTGTGATGAAAAGTGGATCCTGTACGATAATCGGAAACGCTCATCGCAATGGCTGAACCCTGGCGAACCAGCCAAAGCCTGCCCCAAGCGAAAATAGACTCAAAAAAAGGTACTTGTGAGCGTTTGGTGGACTAGTGCCGGTGTCGGTTCACTACAGCTTTCTTATTCTGGCCAGACGATTACGGCAGATGTCTATTGCCAGCAACTCTAAATTCATAAAAAGTAATTCGCTCTAGGCCACTGCTGCTTCAGGACAACGCACACACACACTGCACGACAGACGGCTACCAAATTAGAGGAGCTTCAATTGGAATGTCTAAAACATCCACAATACTCCCCGGATCTTGCTCCAACAGATTAACATTTTTTTTTCGAAGTTTGGATAACTTCTTGCAAGAGAAAAAATTCAACTCCGATGGGGCAGTCCAAAGCGCCTACAAAGATTTTATTGATTCCTGTCCGAATGATTTTTTAGTAAAGGAATCAATGAACTACCTATGAGATGGCAAAATTGCATAGATAGCAATGGTATATACTTTGATTTAATAAATATATTATGTTTAAAAAAATCGACTTTATGTTCCTCCTTTAGAAAACGCCAATTTCGTATGTAATGACCTAATATTTCACTATAAATATTGATCAACTTTAGTTAATCTGGTACAAGTAAAAGTACCTAATCTGGTAAAAGTACCTAATTTAAAGTAATTTGAGTAAATTTGAATTAGGTAGATGAATTAATGCGCATTCTGTTTTAATAAACGACAGTAGGTACCACAAGCAGGCGTTCCTGTGTTTTAGGCAAATAAGAGCGGAAACTTCTTAATAAGCTGATGAAGATGGATTTCCAATGAATAAAATCAGCTCATCTACTAACGAGAATTATTATCCCCGTATGTGTGTCGTACCTACTGTGTTTACGTGGCGAGTCGTGCTGATTCAGCTCGGTCGGCCGGTCGGCCGGTCGGTCATCTAATCGCGGTCACGTGAGTCAGCCCTTATCTCGCGGTCAGCCGTCAGCGCTGTTTACTGCTGTACCTAAACCATCATCATCATATCGATACATGCACGAGTAAGTTTCGAGCCTCAAGTCTCAACTTAGTCATTTATGCTCTTACATAAAAATCGCGCTTAGGTACTTGGTTCTCGGACGTCACCAACAGGGCAATGAAAAACGTTCGCTATGTAGTGCCATGTCAATCCCATCTGCTCATGTCCTCTACTGCTTGTACTTAGGTCCTGTCCCTGTCCCTTCCTTATTGCCAAGTAATGAGTCGAAAAGCGGTACACCGGATCTGTCGGCCACCGTAGCTAGGTACCTATTTGTATATGTGTCTATCTATTATTGGATAGAAATTTGTTTATAAGTAACAATATTAGGTACTTATTAGGCTAGGTTATGACTTATGATATTGTAGTTAATACATACCTACAGAATATTATACAAGTTGGTGGCTCTACATGCTACAGTAAGTAGCGGCGTTAGTAGGGGGGGCGAAGATGGGCGACCGCCCGTGGCGCCAGGTAAAAAGGGGCGTCGCAGACGTACTTTTCTGTCCCTCGCGCACTGAGTGAGACTACTAATAACTATTAAAATTATCCAATTTCGTCACTAAAATCTAATCTTTGGAGTATGAAATCATCATTATTTCAATTTTGTTTGTAAGTTTATTTATACCTTATATAATTAGTATTATCAATAATATGCAATGTATTGTGTGTGTAGGAGAAAAAGAGTGAAAGGATACATCGGCACTGTCGGCATATGCCAATAAAGTTTGTGTTTGTTGGAAAATTTTAAGTTTTTTCAACGTAGTAGGTATGAATGTAGAGAGTTGATGCGCCGGAATGACGGACGTCAGGTAGACTTGCCGGTACCTGGCGTCGTCTGGCGTCCGCCGGCGTCGTGTGTGAGTGTGCGAGCGTGGCGAGCGTGGCGACGTGACGTCTGGTGGGTGCAGATGGCGCGATGGAGTACGAGGAGGGCCGCGAGTGCGTGAACTGCGGCGCCAACAACACGCCGCTGTGGCGCCGCGACGCCACCGGTCACTACCTGTGCAACGCCTGCGGCCTGTACCACAAGATCAACGGCGTGAACCGGCCGCTCGTGAAGCCCAGCAAGCGGCTGGTGAGTGCCGCTAACCGACTGTCGTGTATGTCCAGGTGCCGACGCCGAGCTGCTCTCCCGCTTCTATAAGGACGGCTCGGTGCAGCGCTGGATGAGTGTCGAGGGCATGGCCAGGGGCATGAAGAAGGTGAGTCGGTGGCGTGTAGACTAGTGCATGACCTGCCGCTCCGCCCCCTCCCGTCCCCCCACCCCGCCGCGCCGCCCCCACCCGCCCGCGTCCCCCTGCGCGCCGCGATAGGGAACTACACGCTACCGCTCCCCTGTACAGTATGCATGCACTGTCCTGCCTCTCGGCCGTGATCCTCATTTCCCCTAGTACCTATACTGTAAATTAAGATCACAGTTGATGCATTGATGGTGTCAGATGATGCAGTAGGTAGTCAATTGCATCGTCTGCCACAAGTTTTTGCATGTAGCATAATATTCTACTTATAGTTACATTCAATTTATAATGGTCAAAATAATAATTTTATTATACCTCTCGTCTTCAACTCAGCGCGCTCATTCCTGTCTACAAGTTCTTTCATCCTTTTGCACCGCTAGTGCTCCTGTATTTATTTATTTATGTATTTACTAGTTTTAGATAGTTACTGTCTGTCAGCTTAGCTAGTAGCTGCTCCAATGTTGCGCGGTAAGTAAAGGGGGATTGCTTCACCGCGCAACATTGGAGCGGATCGCGCGATTCCCAGGGCAGGGCGCGGCCGGCCCTGCCCCGCGCACGTATGTGTGTGTTATCTCCCGCCGCTACCGTGCGCGTTGGGCGCGGACCCCGCTTGCTGTCCCCTGTCCCCCTGCAGTGTCTAGCATGGCCGATCACCTCTGCTAAAGTAGAATGCACATTATACCTACTGCTCCCATGTAAATTGTACCGCGCCGAAGAGGCGTGGACACTTTCATTCCCATTCAGAACATGCGAAGCAGGAGCTATTTTTATTTGGAGGAAGTATTTCATTCTTTATAGTTAACTTATGTACCTATGATTCGCTTATTATTTATGCTTGAAATGGGTATCGCAGCATTGCCATGATTAATTGGGTGTAGGTATATCTAATACTTTTTTATCTCATTATAAAGCTGTATTAACTGAGTCTAAATAACAACAAAATATAAAACTATGTAGCTAAACCTATATTAAAGCTATAAATTGATTTTAGTTGTCTCGGCCTTGGAAGAACAATATAATATTACTTAGTTATTAACCTGAGGTCCCGATAGCGTTCAGATACTTTCCAGTTTTCAGTCATTAATGTAGCAGCTATAGACAATATCAGTATATAATTATGTATTGTTACATAAATTAATAAAATATGCATTTAACGTGAAGTGGGTCTAATACTGCCAGATGGCAGTTACTTGTATTTTATCTATGATCTAGTTGCTGTAAAGTAGCCGAAATGTCAGGACAACTTCGAGGGTCAAAGTGAATAATATTTTTTACTTAGGTACCTACCCGTGTGTTGTAAGTGACATTGTAAATATGGAGGGTACAGGAAAGGAGCACTTTCTCCATACGTGAAAGTGTCCGTAAAAAGCGTTAATTAGGGGTGGCACTACGGTCGCAAGGGAGTAAAGCGGAAAATTTAAACAGAGAATTAGATAAATCTTATCATCTTCTTCGGATAAATTTATAAAAAAATATTTTGGACTACGCGAGTAATTAGAATTTTCATGATTCTCTGAATGAACTACTAAAGCCTACTTAGGTCGGTCGTCGGTAAAAAAAAAATATTAACTAAACTCAACTAACTTCACTCCATCTCTTATTGCTAACTTCATATCACACCCTCTTCTGACTAGCGCCATTATGGCCAGTTTTGGAACTATTATTTAACTACTTTTGTCGGACACTTTTTAGCTTTTCTGCCTTAGAGATAATTCCCCTTTCCTCTACCCTCCATAATTGTAAATAATGCTAATTTAAATACCTACCTGAAAAATGCCGAGACGGTGTGTCATATTGTGTGCATGGCTGTACCGTCAGTAGTCTGCATCATCCCGTACTCCAGGTAGACTGTCTCCAGACTGTCCAGAGTCCAGGCTGACCATTCACAAGTCACAGCACACGTGTAGGTACAGCTAAAATCCATAACCAGTCTCGTAGAATATTCATACGTAAGCGCAAAAATAAAAATTAAGGTTTCCTGAAAAAAAATCGGATTATTGCTTTTGTAAGTTTGGAATTAAAATATTGTTTATGGATTTTTAATGTAAACCTTTACATACTTTATTATGTAGGTAAAAAAAGTAGCTTTTATTAGTCAAGTCGCGAAGAAATTGTACATTGACTCGTTATGCGGTACAAGTTCGTAAAGGATGCGGATGTACCTAAATTACTTACGTTCGCATACTAATGGCCTTGGCTACCCGACGCTATACTTATTTGTGTTTATTACATATAACAAAAAGAGATTTGTAAACCGCCGGCACAATGTACACATTTCTTTCTGTTTAGTACCTACTCGTGCTTAGGTATCTCGCATACTAGGACATCTGTTACAACTTAATACTTAGTGGTCACCAGTGGCGCTACCGGTAAAGTGTACCTGTACATTACAAACGCCTAGTACCTCAGGGCTTAGGCCAGCCGCCGGTGGCGCCACCGCAGAGTCCCGGTGGGCGAGCGCTTTTAGTGTTATGTAGTTGTGAGAGCACGAACGATATAACATTGTGTGCGGCGTGCAGTCGGCGGCGCGGCGGCACGGGCAGTGCTGCACCAACTGCGGCTCGCGCAATACCACGCTGTGGCGCCGCAACAACGACGGCGAGCCCGTCTGCAACGCCTGCGGCCTCTACTACAAGCTGCACGGCATCAACAGGTTACTACTCTCCTATATTCCGGAATGCTGGCCTGCAGTACCGAATTAGCCTATAAGCAAATAAAGCAACTGCTTAGGGCATCCCGTCTAGGGGGGCACCCATAGCAGGCAAAAAATGTGGTCACAAAATTTCAAAATCCGCGCGCTTTTTTCGGCGACCGAAGCAACACGACGACTGACGCGAGACGTTTTTTGAGTAGGTAATCAGTGTTGCCAACTTAGTACTTTTAGTACTAGTCAGTAGGTAGTAAGAAAAAGTCTCCAGCCACCAGAAAGTAATGTTATATAAAATACTGTGTTAGGCACAAAAACAATGAAATATGTTATAATGCCAACTTATGTTTACAAAAAAAACGCCTCGAAGTCTAGTTATATTTTTACTTACTTTATTTTTAGTTTTTTAAGTGCACAGACTTTCAGGTAGGATTTTCTTAATATTTAATTGTTATGATAAGCAAGAGTTTTCTCGCTTGCTTCGACCGCCTCTAGGTATGACCTACCTCTAGTCTTTAAGAGTTAAAAACTTGAACAGATTTAATCTGTAAAATAGGAAAATAATTTGCTCGCTCGCTTCGCTCGCTCGTGTTTAACATAATGAAAGTATTATAATGTTATTTACTACTGATATTCTGTTTTAGCCGGTTGATTTAATTGTATTTTCCGAAGTTCACCGTCTCTCAGGGTTTAAAGTTTGAACAGACTAACCTGTAAAATGTTTGACGTAAAGACATATTGTAATATTTAGTACTGACGTTCAGTTTTAGGTTATTGATTTTAGTGTATTTTTCCGAGTGTAAGTTTTAACAGGTTTGGACAGGTAAATAGAAAAAAATTTTTGCTCGCTCGCTCAGCTTGCTCGCATTTTACATAAAGAGAATATTATATTAATTACTTTCGACGTTCGGTTTTAGCTATTTTATTTTATTGTATTTTTTCCGATAGGTTTTAAAGTATGATTAGATTAGGTATAACTTATAAAATAAACATAAACATTTTAACTTACAAAGCAGTTTTTGATAGTTGAATCCGCCACTGCTCAATGGCGGCAAATTTAAATGACCTGGGGCGCCAAATTAAATACGCCTCTTAATCGCAGAGAAAAATTATTTGATGGACGTGTATAACCTCATTAAAATTTCTTTAGAAAAATGGCACGTTAATACGTAAAGGTTCACCATTCTTCATCTTAGTGGGGAAAGATTGCTTAGGGCACCAAGTTACCTTAATCCGGCACTGCTGGCCTGTGGTAGTCACTCATCACACTGTTAGTTCATGGGTCAGACAATATGGCGACGAATTCCACGTCATCACGACTGTCTCATTAAATATACTAATTGAATAATTATTACAATATTCAGTTACTATTTTGAATGAACCCCTCGACAACCAGCTAGGCGGTATAAATAATAATGCCCCACCTGGTGTCAAATATGACTAAACTCTTTCGATGGAACTATTATCGACCTGAGAACTTTCCCGATTGAAAAAAAAACAAAGCCTTCCCGACGATCGTGAATTTTTTAATATAAAAATTCTTATTTTTATATTATAATAGGCATTAGTTAGGTATATGGTAGGAAAACTGTTCAATAATATTATACGTAGCTCCTCATTCTCGAATAAAAATCTTATCCGTATAATTTACAGGCCATTGGCGATGCGAAAGGATGGCATACAGACCAGAAAACGAAAACCGAAAAAATCTGGAAACGGCTCCAAACCCCCACAGGAGGCGATCAAGAAGGACGAGCACGGCTCCCCAGGCATGGACGGTACGCGCGACCCTCTCAATATCATATGATACATATTACGAACCTACGTAATCGGACTGTCGTAATAATATTGCTCTAATGCTATTGCAGATAGCAAGTCGAGTATGTCGGAGGTGCCGCTCCCGCTGACGGCGTCCATGGCCGGCCACGCGGCAGGCAAGAGCGCGCGCGAGGCCGGGCACGCGGGCAGCGCGGGGGGCTCGGGCGGCGGTGCGGGCGGCGGGGGGCACGGCCCGCACGCGCAGGTGCAGTACCCGCTGGGGCTGGGCGGCACACCCGCCTTTCTGTCTAACCCGTCGCTGTTCAACATCAACAGCATCAAGAGCGAGCCCGCGCCGGCGCCGGCGTACGAGGGCTACGCGCCCGCGCCCTACCCGCAGTACCTGCACGCGCTGCAGTACGGCGCCGAGGAGGAGGGCAGCGGCTTCCTGCACCAGCGCAACGTCACCGCGCACGCCAAGCTAATGGCCTCCACGTAGCACCCGCGAGCCGCGACGTCGCCCCGCGGCGCGGGCCCCGCCCGCCGCCGGTGGACCACAGCGACCGCGAAAGTAGAGGCTAGTCATTTACACACAAATGTCCACGCTGACCGGTACCCGTCGTCACCCGGCGTCATCCCTCCGCGCCGGGTGTGAAATATTCATGTTTCAAATCAATTAGGTTAATCCGAATGTTCGATATTGTAAATATTCCGTTTCTCGTTGTAGTTATCGTAAGCGTATCGTTAGGACGATCGTCGGCTAGTATTGCGGCGAGGTAGAGGTATGACTTGCCATTTGAGAACAATATGCTCGATGCAAAATCGTGCACGATCATGTTTACCTCATAAATTATAATAATTGCTAGGTATGTAAATAAAGTCAGTGTCCGCGAGGGGCCGGTTGCCCGCTCCGGCCGCCTAGTCTCACAATAGCGACAAATAATATTATAATATGTACACCACAGTGGCGAAGGCTGGTTCTCCTTCATATGGATGCCCTAGCTTGTAAAATAGATAGGGATTTGGATGAGGGTCAAGCCGATAGGAATGGAGTTAAAGGAACCCCACGCCACTGGTACACCATTGCAATACCTACCTGTAGTAGCTATACTTATGTAATATCTAAATCGAAAGCTGCAAAAACTTTTCACTTAAGCAAAAGACAATTTTAGGGCCACATAATAATTTACTTTATAAATGAATTACGAATTCAACGAATTTCAAAAAATCCCAAATGTGTGATAGTGCGTCCACGGACTCCGGCATAGTGCATACAGCGTTTTACGACACCATACGACACAGGTTCACTAATCACTGTCGTGTGAAACATCTATTGATGCATAGATGTTTCATGCTTCACATGAAAGTTCGATGTAAATGTAACATTTGATAATTACAAACTTGTTTTAATCTTCAATGTATAATATCTATAAATGAACATTCATATAGCACCTAACAGAACTAAGTGAGCTTTTTATAGATCATGTCGTAAATTCTAAGTAAGTTAAAATATAGATAGTAATTTTTGAACTTAAATATTTATTTAATTGAAACAATATACAGCGTCTGTAATCAAGTTAAAAAAACAGCAAATGTATACAAGTATCACAATGTCGCAAGCAAGTAATATTATTCTGTTTTGTAATACAGACTTAAATATAAAAGCAACTTTGAAACAAAAAGTTTTGTTAGATTGAACGTTTCGTCTTTATGATACAGTTGCAGTAGTATAAATAGGGCGGCACTGCGCGCTGCGCGCCGCACGCCGCACGCAGCACCCGCAGGTTGCATGTAAATACACTCGTGCTAGTTTGTAGTCCTAGACAGTATTGATATTGTAATTTGTAACTCGTCGTAAGTGATTTCCCCGGCCCGTGTGACACATCACACCCAAGCGAGGGGCGAGGGAAGTGATTGCATTTATTAAAAATTGTAAATATAGAAATAATTGTGCATCACTTGTTTTATTTTATTTAAAATCCTTTGTTGCGTTCACTTCCACCGACATTGAACAGTTGAGTTGTATTCGGCGGGCGGCGGGCGCGGCGAGGCGGTAGTAGCACCAGTCCTCCGTCTCCGTGAGGTTGAGCGCGCCCTTGCGCTTGTAGAAGGAGCGCGCGGGATTCCACTTCAGCACGTGGAAGTCCAGCCGCGAGCAGCCCGCGCTCCACGCCTCCTGAGATTGTACAATGTGCATGCAGCCTTGAGTAAGTTTAACAGCAACAGTAAGCCGTCGCAGGACGCCCAATCCGAGAAACATCGAAAACAAAGTACCTAAAACTATAATCCGACTACGTTAATTATAGCCTATGTTACCCGGGCTATTATTACGAATCTATTGACACATAATTTATCAAAATCGGATCAGTAGTTTAGGCGCTACGGTGGAACAAACATACATACGTAGAGTGCCAAAATCATGACCCTTCCTTTTGGCTTCGCCGTAGACGGGTAAAAAAGAAAGATGTAATAGTTTACAACATCTAAATATTGGTCTTCATCATGAAATGTACAAATACAAAAAATTATAAAACCAATTCAAAAAAATTCATCAGTACATATATTTCATCTTAATATATCTTATATTATCTATATTTTCAGCCAATATGCTATTTGACTCATATTTAATTTCATACATTGAAAGAGTATTTCTTTTAGTACTTCTTTCCTTAGGAAAACGTATTCTAGCGATATCATAATTAAAAATTTAAGATTGAAATATAAAGTAACTAGATTTAAAAATATGTATATTTTATGTTTTTTATTTTCTACTGATGAAAACACCACTAAGTAACTTCCGGCAAGGATGTGACGACACAGACACACTAAACACATATTATGTAGTAGTAGTGAAACGGAACGTTTCTGTAAATAAAAAGTTTAGGACATATATAAGAAATATAAAATATACAAGAAACGTTTAGGACATAAATAAAAACAAGGGCAAGTAGCCTATAATAAAGGCTATTGTTACCACTAGCGCCGCCAGTTAATATTTGAGTGCCATCTAGCGGCCTCTCGTGGTACCGCTTCGAATGCAATATCGTTGGCTGAGGTAAATGCTATACCTATGAGATGTACCGGCCGAGCTCGAGAGGTCGCTAGCACAATAGCTACGAGAAGTGTCGATGGACGCCATGGGCCACTGTTACTACTAGTATATATCTGTATAATCTATGACTTTTACAATAAAAATTGTCACAAGCAACAGCCTTTTATTCTTTTGTGTACCAAAGTGATAAAGGACGCGTGGTTTCCATCTACGCACTAACAACTATAATATAATAATTTGATTTGATTTACTAGCTTTACCCAACAGACATTGTTCTATCTTAACTATGAATGACTGTAATAAATAAATACCTACATACCTACAGTTCACAACCTACCAACAGGTGATGTGTAAAAGAGTTGTCGACCACTGAGGGTTAAAGATTATTACAACTTACTAATATCGCTATACTGTGGGGGTTTGTGTTAGGAAGGTTTGTGACAGTTAAGTGTAGGTATTTGTAAGCCAAATGTTTAAAATAATAAATATAAAAATAAATGTCCAAAACAAAATTGGGGTGGGCCACCATTACCACTTATCAACTTATCACATATGAAAAATAGTTTGATATATTATATAAATAATATATTCTCATATCTACAACTGCAAAATTTCATTAAAATCGGTCAAGTCAGAGGAGTTCTGTAACAAACAGTGACATCAATATTATATACTAGCTTTTCAATGCGGCTTCGCCCGCGTAAATACAGTATTTCACGGGATTCGTATATTTTTACGCGATAAAATGTCCTCGTGGTCTACTGTATATTGGAGCCAAATCTCACGATGATGGGTTCAGTAGTTTTGCGAGAAAGCGTAACAACCAAACAAACAAACTCACATTCGCATTTGTAATGTTAGCAAGGATTACTAGCTAATGCTCACAACTTGTGGAACTATGAATAAAAACCGTAAAAAATACTATTCTTGAGCATTTAGTGTGAAGCTGTTAATTTTAAGTCACAAATGTACTTAATTTTTTTGTTTGTATGCTTGTATGTATAGATAAATGGATAATATTACTTTGACTAATTCTACCTTAACTTAAAATAACTTCATTATTATAAATAATGTCACGCCATGTGGTAATAGTTCCTAACTTATTGAATATAATCTAAAAATCTAGTTCGGCTATTTAGCACTAGATGGCTTAAAATATGTGTACGATAATATAGAATCACAATATTAGTACCTACCTCAGCTACAGCATCAAAGAGCTTGTCACCCACGCCCCTATTTCTCTCAGTGGGGCGAACATACAAGTCCTCTAACATCATGGCTGGGCCTTGCCACGTGGAGTATGTCGGGAAGTACACTGCATATCCAATGACTCTATTTTCCAAGGGCAGCTCTGCTACATGACAGCGAAAGGCAGGTAAATCCTTTTCAAACCCATCATGTTGCAAGTCTGTGAATACAAAAGAATTTTCAAAGAAGAGTTAATCAAAGGAGAGCTGATCCGTCTTTCTTTAAATGAATAAACAACTGGCAACTATTTAATATAAACTATTATAATATAACTATATACTTATATATAACTATTTAATACAAATAGATGTGTTGTTAAACTGGAAATATAAATTACTACAGAGATATTAATTACTATTAAAACTGGTGCAACCCTTATAAGTATAGATAAGATACTAGATAATGTGACTTATGGGTTAGCGTTTGCAGGAACTAATGGCATACAAAAACACACTAATTATATGAGGCTCTTTGCTAAAATAAAATATTTTACTCAATATCCAAGGGAAAAAATTGGACTCTATTAGTAAGACTCCATTATCTATTTGTCTGTGATCAGAATGTATTTCGTGAACACCGTGCTAGCTAGACAGTTGAAATTTTCGCAGATGATGTATTTCTGTGGCCACTATACCAAGAAATACTGAAAACAGAATAAAAAATAGATCTTTTAGGGGGACTCCCATACAAGAAACATATTAGTCAGTACTAATATGAAGCACAGCAATAATACATGTTTATTGTATGAGAGGCCCATTAATGTTATAAAATATACAACTGTTTTTAAAACACCAATGTGTTCAATATTAGTACTAATAGTTATATAAATAACTACAGCAACATTTGTGCAGGAGTATGACTCACACTTGGCCAATCTTTTGTTATTTTTTAACAAATCATGCCCAAAAAAAAGACATGCATTTGTCACAATTCCTTGTAGTTTTTTTACATCAAATGTATTACAGCTTTTAAGTTAAGCATTTATGTAGTTACCTAGATAGGTAACTTATCCTCAAATGATAGAAACCTTTTACTGTTAGCTGTGGTCCATCAGGTATCTTTTCAAAGTCAGCAAGTTCCTAAAAATAAAAATTTGGTTATACTATGAAGGTGTATAATATGATGAATCAAAAATATCAAGGTATTTACTTGTATCATTTCAGCCACAGCTGCCATGTCATTCTTAGTAGCTTTGCGAATTACTAAGTCCCTTTCGGATTCCATTGTTGGAGATCATAGGAACCTTATCTTGTTAGAAATAAAGTGGAAATCAAATTTATATGCCGAAATATTCGCAGTTATAGGAGATCATAGGTACCTTACTTTGTTAGAAATGAAGTTGAAATTCAAACTTGTTTTTAATAGCTGGCTGGCCAACTAAAGAACAATATTATTAATATGATTTGTCAGATGACAGTTCAAAGTAATTAAGGGCTACTTTTCTGTGACGTTAACCCGCAATTATGTAGCTTTCACCAATGAGGAGCTGTTATTAGATAATATCACATGCATCATGAGACAAATAAATTTTAAAAAGTACCTTGGCGGTACCTTAGCTGCGTGTCCTTGGATGTAAAATCTTGTTATTATGTTAATAATAGTTATTGTTCAATTATTATTTTTAAAATTATATTGAGTAGTGAGAAGTAATAAATATAATTTTTCTTAAAGTTTAAATACGTGTTTATGTACTTATAATATTGAATGTGAGACTACTTAGTACTTGTGTTGTGTTTATTGTTGGTGATAAATCGTTTTAATAAATTGACTTTTACGGTAAGCGGAAAGTTGGATACGTACCTACTATCAATTGTAATTTGTAGTTATCATAATAATAGACGATCATAATATTATATATTATTATTTAATATGCGGTAAGTACAGACGTGGAAGTATTTTGATATTATGATTATCTTACAATAGTTAATTAATACACAGAAAAATGTTTTATTATTAAGTACCTATTTTGTATTTTGAAATACCCCTAATTGTAGGTATTCTTATAGTTGCCTAAGTATTTACAATTTCTCTCGGACATGACACAACTCTACATGCTTGTAACTACCTTAACCATTATACATAATATGGTGCTAAATTTCCTTTCAAAAAAACTTGCACAACTCACGTCTAGCGACTAGGGCTTCCCTCTGAATTAAAACTACCCTTCGCCAATGCTAAGTAATAAGATAATGTTTTGCACACGCCTAGTACCTACACACCTCAGACCATTACACCAAATAATAAAGTATAAACTTTTTTATTTGGTCTGAGGTACACACCAAGTACCTTGATATTATAATATACAGAAAGGTGCACACGTCGAGTGTGCAAGACATTGATGATTGAACTTCAAATTATAGGCAAAACTTTTCTATGTGCCTTACACACTGTGACCCAGTGCAAGGCACTTAGAAATGTTTTCATGATCACAAAGTAGGAATCTAAATATTATACTCCTATTGTTCTGTTTATGAGGGTGTTAGTGTGTAGGCACAAACACAACAAATTTTTAAATCCTCATGTAATTATTAATTCTATTTTAAACTTTTAGTGGCAATAATATATTTTTTACCATAAAAAAAACTATTTTTTTAGAATAAAAACGTACATAATAATCTATGGTATTATCTATGGTACTAGCACATTCTGTAGGTTAGAACCTAGATGTCAATTAATGTCACTTGACAGCCTCTCCTTCTTTTTTTAATAAATATGGCGGTACAGTATAAGTTATAAGTAATAACATTCCCAGTGTCGTTAAAAAGGCAGGAAATAGATTTAATTGTTTGTTTTCAACACCGTTTTTCAGAATCGTAAAGTGCAAGGTCTAGTCAAAGTCCAAGTAAATCGTGAGTACAGTCAAGTCAGAGTCAGCCAAGTCAGTAGATTCAGTAAAGTAATAGACGCTTTAGGTAAATTTAAATATATTGGCATCTTCGCCCTCGTACCCACGAGATTTGACAACTCTACACGATTTTCAGCTCTATTGCATTAACGCAGAGTTCTATTTAGAATGCAGTTGTTTCTGTCACGAAAAAAAACCATTTCATTATACAGCAAGTTATATGCTTTGTCCTGTCAACACTCAACCGTAGTGTGTCAAAGAATGCTCCGGGTTCGGTGCGAAACGCGCGTCGAGTTTTGCAACCTGCATGGTGGTATGGGGCCTTGCACGATTTTGCTGACATTGTTGCTTGTGTGGTGGTAGTGTTTGCTGAATCTTGTTTCCGAGTGTACGCATAAGCAGTGTGGGAGGAGGGAGGTGCTTTACGCATGCTTATGCGTGCACTCACACATTTGCTTGCAGGTTGTGGGTATTTTTTTGCGGGATATTGCTAGATATAATATTAATCAAATTGTATGCTTTGGACTTCCTTAAATATATGTATTTAAGGAAGTCCATAGCATACAATTTGATAGTATAAAAGTATTAAAAATATTGTACATTTTCGTTGTCTAGTACCCATGACACAAGTTTCTCGAGAACTTAGAACAAGACCAGATTGACGTTGTGCGAGACCGTCCATATAATATATTATTATTTCCTTTGAAAAAAGGCATAAGTAGAATCAATAGTAATCTTTAACTACACATAAGCATTTTTATGCATGATTGAGGAAGTTAGCATTACGTCGCCTCAGTGCTTATTTGTACTATCTACCATTGGTAACTTTTACAGGAGACAAGTTTTTTTCTGTATTTTCAAAAAGAAGCCATAATTTTAATATTTGAAAGTCTTTCATAATACATCGGTAACCTTTAAATTAATTTTTATAATTATCATCTACGGCTAGTGATTAATTATACCTTATTTTTCAATTTTTATTTGGAGTTAGAACAACATGCACAAATATAATTACGAAAGTGGAGTTAGAACATTACCTCTTTAGAAATAGACCAAAATGACTGTTCCATTTTTGCGTGCTTATATTTTGTTCGATATGCCAAACTCGATATACAGGGTGTATAATTTTTTCGCATTCTCATCAGAAGTATCCTTTGATTGATTTTAGGGAAGCCCCGGTAACTAACTTGTAATAGACATTGAAATAAAACACATTTTATTTTTTAATATTTATTTACGACTAGATCTAGGTACTTATTATGATAAAATAAAGTAGTTTTGAGTTAAATATCTTAAATCGCTATCTTTGGACAGTTCCTGAATCACAGATGGGCACTAATTGTAAGTACATACCTATTATAAGTTCTTTTTCTATTTTATGAATTTATTACAGTGGATGATTAAATTGAAAACTGGAGGCACCTTCCAGTTTTAGATTTAATCATCCACTGTAATAAATACACAAATTAGAAAAAGAACTCATAATAGGTATGTAGGTACTAAGATATATCCTTAAACCTTACTTTTAATAAAAATAAATCATCTATTATATTATTATTTTTTGTTTGTTATTCTTATGGCCTTTTTTTCTGTAGACTTTTTCACATTTTGCTGTTTTTTAGTTTTATTTACTTTATTTATTGTCTTCTTTTCATTGTTATTCTCATTTCCTTCATTAATTGTTTTCTCATTTTTACCTCCCTTAGGTTCCTTCCTTTCAGTGAGTGCCCTCATTACATTTTTACCTTTTTTAGTTTCTTTTTTATCGCCTGGTTTAATCAAATCAAGTTTTTCATTATCTCCTTTCCTTCGCTCAGCTTTCTTAATAAGAGTATCCATAAAAACTTTGTCTTCTGTCGGCATATATTTGAACATGCTTCGAATATCGTCAATTTTATTTTTGGTCAATTTTTTATTTGCTTCTTTTAAGGTAATTTCACTCAAAACATTAATTTTACTTTTTCTTATGTCAATTATTTCTGTTGGTCCCGAAAATGTAGTTTGATATTTTATAACATACTATTCTTGTTTCGAATAAGTTAATGACTTAACTCGTTTGTAAGGTATTTGATAAAAACCAAATTTTATAGCCTCTGAATGAAATGACAAGAAATCGTCGTCCTCCATTTGCATGAAAAATAATTTAAGACTATTTGATTTAATTTTTAGTAGAGCACGAAGTAGAGATAAAGGCCTGTATATTTCTTGGTGTCTTAAATGTTTTTCGATTAAGTTGTGGACTGCATCTACTTCCTGAACATTACCGTGGCCGGGTTCGGAAAATTTTTGGGTAATTTCAGTTACATATTTAGAATCATCGGACTGTAAAAATTTGATAATAGCAGTACTCATATGTGAGTTTCTGTTCTGTGGGACGCACGAATCCGACCATAGTATTAATTTTGTTATGGAATCTGGTAACGAACTTACTATTTCTTTTAAAATTTTAACTAATGCACTGGCTAAATTGTCGCCACTTCTTCCATTCCTCGTCTCGTCCCACAAAGCGTTTACAGCAGTTTTATTAAAATCGCAGTGCGCTGTTAAATTATAAACAGTCAATTCGCTTGTGTAATAAAAGCATGACACATTAGCTTTAGGCAGAGAAAAAATGTTTTCCAGATCAAAAGTCACAACGGCTGTGTCGTTGTTTTCATTGGTTTTTAGTTTTCGATCAGCTTCTCTTTCTTCGCCACCCTCATTTTTTCTCTTTAAGTGTTCCTCAAATTTTTCTACAAGATCACTGCTGGGGTTTTTTTGTGCTTTATATTTGGAACAAAAATCGCAGACATCCTTTTTTGGGCGATGAAAACCAAGATTAAATTGTTCGCAAAATATTTTTCGATAAATGTTTTCTTTGACGGGGTCTTTATGTTTTTCAACATATAAGGAGTACATTTTCAACACACTCAATCCCGGTTGTAGATATTGGCGGGAGCTAGATGATCGACAGTAATGGGAATCTACTGTGGGGAACGATTTAATGTGATTAATCACTTCGCTTACTTTTTCAGGCGGTGTTTGTTTTTTGATATATTTTCCTTTTCTTGGCGTAGGAGGCAAGAGGGTGTCACTTTTTTCCATTTTTAAATGAAAATAGTGAATCCGGCAAGCAGAAATACTTAACGTAGAACAAAAAAATGTCCTGCAGACTTTAATAATTTCGTTTTCTTTAAGAAAATAATAGTGAAATGTATACGATCTCTTACTCTTTTCTTTTTTAGTTCGCGTCCTACTTTTTTTGGTTCTTGTAGTGTATTTTCCGAAAAATTTGTATTTTTGGGCATCAGTCAAGCTATAAAATTCAGATTTTATTTTTTCTCTCGTGGCTAAAGGAAAGTTTGTAGAACACATAAGCTTACAAATACTTTCACACCCAGGTTTCACAATTCTAGCCTGCATGCATTTTCCTTTTGCCACTGTGTACTCTTCTCCTCTTTCTCTTTTTATTTTATTAACATTTCTTTTCCAGGTTTCTGGCTGTCGTTTTCTCTTTCGACTTAGCTTTTTATTTTTTTCTGAAATCTGTTGTTCAGCTGGATCTTTAAATGAATTTTCATTGACATCAGGACGTTCTTTTAAAATGGGAAGTTCACCAGATGGTATTAAAATTTCATCACCAGGCATATTTAAAGGAATGAGCAAACAATTATTTTCTTTTGAAGAGACGGGTATTTTCTTGGTCTCTCTTTGACGCTTAAAAAGTTTCTTGTTTATCTTAACAATGTTTTTATTTGGAGTGTCTTCAATGTTTTCCATTTCAGAAATTTCGTCATCTTCAAAACGCTTTTATTTTAATGCACTGAAAAGAATAAACACGACTAGGTTATGTTGTGTATTTGAGGGGTTCCTGTGGCCATCTTCCAGCTCCATCATGAGACCCTGGACATCACGTAGGACTAAAGATCTAGTCAAAATAAATCCGACAAGCCCAAACACGACGAGTTTATGTTGTGTATTTGAGGAGTTCCTGTGGCCGGCTACATCATGAGACCCTCGACATCACGTACTTATGACTAAAGATTTTGTCAAGACAAATTCAACGAAACTATACATGACGAGGTTATGTTGTGTATTTGAGGAGTGTACTGTGTACCTATGGCCGCCTTCCGGGTCATCATCAGACCCTGGACATCACGTAGGACTAAAGTTCTTGTCAAGGCAAATCCGATGAGCCCAAACACGACGACGTTTCGGGCCGCGCCAACCCTTGGAATGAATCGGTGTGTCGCGTCATTTCGCGGCATCATGGTATCGAAATAAAGTAACATGAATTCTAATGTCATTGAAATAAGATTCAAAATAGCTTGATTAGTACCTAATAAAACAAGCTGTACCATGCCGGCCCTTAGTTGCCGAAAAAACTAATGCACTTGGATCATAATTACAGTAACACCCTGAACCTTCCGAGTTAAGAAATATGTAATTTTCTTAACATGACAAAACGGGAAACAATCATAAACCTTCTGCGTCTAGGATGACACTATTTTGTTTAATGCAACATCCTGTTTCAAATTCATAACGGAATCGAGTGTAAATTAAAAAGTACTCACTGCTCAGTGTCCGTCTGCGTCTTTTTGTATTTAGTTTTGCGGCCAGTTACAGACATACTTAATCACCTGTTTGAAACAATGCAGGCACAAACACACAACGATTTAATGTTTTTTATTGGTTTTTTCGAGAGCGACGATGTGGTACCCGTGACGTCTCTGACACAATAATACATCAAACAAAATGGCGGACGTGGCGTCACTGACTGTGATTGGTCAATTGAGTGGACATAGAACACTCAAGCACGTAACTTTTGTTGCGAAGTAGGATATCAAACAAACACTGGACATAGAACAAATAATCACAAAATTTTCATTGCGGTGTCGTGTCACAAATAATATTTAGATGGTGTTTTTGTTGTTTTAAAAGCAAAAAGTTGTAAGTCGTTCTTCACCAACCGGATCGAAATTTAAGTCTTAACAAAACTGCATTTAAAGTTAATTTTCGGAAATTTGGTCGATAGAACAAATAAGCACTGAGACGACGATTAGTGGACAAACATACCAACGAACGAATAGACGAACGGACGGAGTAAAACTACGGAACCATGTGATGTATTCGCTATTTGCAGAAAAAAACAAGCATGTAGAAGCGGATTGACCGTCGGAGCCATTGTCATGAAATGCTATCCAACTGTTTTTCCATTTGAAAAGTACTTAGCCACTTATGAGGTTTGCATATACCTGATTGTATTACTACGGAACCGTGTAATGTGTTCGCTATTTGCAGGAAACATCAAACATGTAGAAGCGGATTGACCGTCGGAGCCATTGTGATGAAATGCTATCCAACTGTTTTTCCATTTGAAAAGTACTAAAGCCACCTAAAAGTTTTGCATATAAACTATTGCATATAAAATAATAAGGCCTTTTGGCCTTAGGGTTAATCCGGCCCTGCACACTTTTATTCACATACACATACACGTAACTATCTATGTGTAGACATTCAAAGATAACTTAATTTACCTTTTATACAGATTTAACACCTACCGTTATTTGTGTAAATAAATAATGTATTAAATTAGACAATATTGATTTAAGACTGTAGGTGAGACACAAAATTTAATAAGGGGTCGTGGTATAAAGCCTATGAGTATAATTCTGTCACTTAGGAATATATGTATAGCTACTCGCCTGGTACAACCTTGGAAGGTTCCAGTACAGCTAGAACACTGGAGGGACTCCACATACAAACGTTAAACGGGTGAAGCTGTTACGGGTAATGTAAATGAAACGAGGAATTACCAACGTGACAAATATATTTAAAAAGGGGACGTGGGCAGAAGGCCAAAAGATCTGGTTTAGCCTCTTGGTGTCTGTGGGAATCGGAGGGGCTTTAACCACGCGGGCACTTAGCTGGGTCCAGGAGTGTAGTAAGCAAGTGGCGCGAGCGAGCACTTAGCTGGGTCCAGGAGTGTAGTAAGCACGTGGCGCGAGCGAGTTGGGCTCCAACTTCCGGTAGCGTCTCTGTCGTTCAGGCCGGTATGTTCACCGCGACGTAGATCGTCCAATTGGCGGTGCAGACTGGTTCCAAAACCAGTCAGTTCAATCCGGAATAACTAGCGGCACTCAGAAATCCGGATGTGTGAAAACCAGCCATAAGTTCATGAAAAACGGTGCCTTGAACTCTGAGTATAGGTCACTGGAAAATCCATATTATATCCATTTTAAATGTGTGGAGCTGGAGTCTTACAGCCGACATGATCTTAACCCCAAACGATCAAAATCACGGGCTGTGTGACCATCACAAAAATAAAAGAGGGTAAGCAAAATAAAAGATGATATAAAGAACAATTAAAGTACGGATACAAACATTATTATTATAGCAATGTAAGAACGGAAAGAATGAGCACGTGGTTTGGCCAATCAAATTTTGACAACTAAGGTAATAGTTTACATGAAAAAAATAAATAGGTAATATGTTTTATTTACAAGCGTGATTTACGAAATAAAACTTCACAACACAGATAAAAAACTCACGGTAAAAAACGGGATTAAGAATATAACGACTACATCTTGAGTCCATAGAAATTTTTATTCATAAGGAAAACGTCAATCGAAAAAGTGCCTTAAGTTGCAAAAATTTTGGCAATTCTGCAATATTGCTAAGTGCTTTGATAATGAAATATCGATGTGCCTTGGGACATGACATGGATTAGAACAACACACGGCTATACACGCTTTCGCAAATGTATGTGACCCTTCTACCTAGTCAATAAGAACCATATTTGCATACCTCTCAGATTAAATTGCAATTTTACCTCCAAATACGTTGATCCCGCAGCCTTCAACAACGACAGTATTTTGACCACCGTGGGCTGCTTCAGTTGTTCGACCAGCAGCGATATCTCTTCGTCCCTTTCCCTCCAGTACTTATACTCAGCTACCGGTCCCTCTCCCTCTTTCGTCTGTAAACGTAATTAGTAACCGAGTTAATCTTTATATTTCCTAAAAGATGCGAGTTTCTAGAGAAGTGTTTGCTATTGCGCCTTCTTTTAGTGCACTTTAATGTTTTACACCCGCCAACTACTCATAATACACATAGTACAGTACAATACGTCCACGTTCTTAACGCCCCTAGGCAATCATCGTTTCTTTTTATGGATGTTATGTTATTAATTATTATTGTATAAAATGACGATTCCTGAAAGACATTAAGAACGTGGTTTTACTGTAGATATTTAGGGCCTGTTTCACAATCTTCTAATATGTGTCAGATCTAGCTTAACTGCATGTTCTGTCTCTGTCGCTCGATATAGGGTAAGCAGCCACAAAACTTCCGGATAAGCTATTCGACACTTATTGGAAGGCTCTTTTACGAGTACATTAAAGGTTACTTAATATGTTTTGTTTATTTTTCTTGGTTTTCTTGTTTCTCTTGGTTTTTGAGCTACCTTGGGAGCATTGAACTTGTTGTACTTACTAACAAATACAATACTCCTAAGGTAGCTAAATTAAAAATACTAGATAGTAGTAAGGTGGCTAATTAAAACTAAATATACTTACATTTAGTATTCGTACCAAACCAATTCACTTTAAATCATAGCGCTAACTACTCGACGACCCACGGATTCCAAGATGCCTCAAACGTGAGTGATAATGCATGCCACGCGCACATACAAACCCCCAAGTATAGCGGATAATTAAACTTGGCGCTCGCTTCATTATACATGTATAATTGAGCTCTAGTCGATGGAGCTCAGAACTATCCGCGCCATTGATGCCGGAATACTGGATAACCTTGAAAACCTGGTTAGCCAACGAAATAATGGATACCTGACAAGCCATAATAATAATCGTATGGATGATACGACTAAGGCTGGGACCATATTGGCCGGAATCCGTAAGGCCGGGGAAAATTCAGATCACAGAAAATAGATCTATACGCTAATACAATAGAGCTGAAAATCGAACACAAAACATACAACAGCTTCGACACTCGACACTTCCATTTTCAACTCTATTGTATTAGCACAGAGTCAGAGACAGATCTTGTGCCGAAGCTCAGAGTTAAACGTCGTTTTAATTCGTTGGTAAAATTGGGCCTTAGAAGCCTATGCCTCTCCGTTTTTCCCATAGAAACAGTGAAAGATATAACTATTAACTCAAAACGTAACAATCGTATCCTTGCATAAACAGTAAAGTTTAAACCATGTAGTCATTCTTTACGTTTATAATATATTATACTTAGGTCAGAAAGAATTTGCCGTTAGCAAAATATGCTTTGCGTCCACAGCAGACAATCAGACAATCGGCAATTATCAAGGCTCAATATCAACGTTTCACAGAAAACCACGGAACAAGGCTTACGTTACGTTGAATGAGAAACAGAGCCCCAAGAAATACAAGTTTTGGTGATGTCCCATGGGGATGTTAAATACGCTCACAGAACATCAGTTGCGTCTCTAGTTATTATGTACTCTTTGTTCTTCGATTAAATACCCTTCTTCGTCTTTTTTTTTTAACTTTTGACAAATAAAAAACTAAAGCGCAAAGAGAAAAAGTCCACAAATCAAAATAAAATATATTATATTAATAATCAATATATTATGTAATATAATAATGCAATTCTACTGTATTTTAATCATTATTAGAAATTAAATTATTATTTTTTAAGATTTAAGATGGAAGTAAAATCGATCTACGAACCAAATATTAAAGCAAGGCTAACGCCGTTTTAGTTAGGACGTGCGCCGATAGATGGCGCTAAAGCCTCTGAATGACTAAAATAATTAAGTATACAAATCATAGATGACGCGAGTAACGCCGAAATAATTGATTTTACGGAGAGGAAATGTAACTACGTTACAAAGCCAGCAGCGGCGTTGGCCTCGGAAAAGACATAAGAGTATTTTGGGTGACGTGGACACTCCACGCTCGTATTTATCAATTCTGGAATGTACACCTCCTCCGCCTCGGTACACGGACCATATAACTGTCTGGGGCGACCCATACACGGTGCTCCCAAAAAAGCGCCCGCTAACTACTGTGATAGCGGATATGTCGTGGTAGGCCGACAGAATATAATTTACAACAAAATACGTCTCTTAATAGAGAACAAATATTTTTTTTTAGATTACAGTATTAAAGATGGAGGTAGTCTTATAAATTATTAACTCGTTAAAGTTTGAAATATTAAGCCAAATAATGCAATGAATAGCTTTGTAATTATTATTTAAAGCTCATATGAACTGTACAGAATTATGTAACAAAGCATTCACAAACGAATTCACAAAATAAATAGATTTTAATGCTAGTTCGGTGTGCTAATAATGTGTTTACCCTAAGACGAGGATTTTTAAATATATTTCCAGCTGGATGATTTAGGATCCAGTTATTGTTAATAACTTTAAGCAAATATATGCTGTAAAAAATAGCAATATTTAATATTATAATCAGCGACGCGGCGGTCAAATACAATAATTAGTAACGTAGTAGCAGCCTCGCAGTCACAGAATACTATTACTCGCGGAGTATCGACACTAGACTGTGCCGATTCCGAATGAAGCCAGCGCCATAGATAATACAGTATACAGTTATAGGTATTTACCCCTTGAAATTGCCCTTCTGCAGTACTGGCCATTTCAAATCAAAATAATTTTTGTTTGGCTAAGAATTCTAATTTCAAATTAATTTTATTTTAAAAACATGGAATTCTTTTTCCAAAAGTAGTCATTTGTTTATTGATTAGTGTTACATTTTCATCGCATTTCAATATTTTTCGCCATCATGGATACGTTAAAAATTCGAGTAATTATGGAATATGAGTACCGTCGTGACAGCAACGCAGTACAAGCAACATCAACGACGTTTACGGAGCTAACACTACAAATCAACGCACCACCACCACCTGTTATTGGTTTGCTCGTTTCCGTTCTGGAAATTTCGACCTGAAAAAACAACCTCGCGGTCGTCCGAAGACTTTGGTCAACAATGACGAATTAAAGGCGATTGTGGAAGCTACACATTCTACGGCTGAATTAGCAGCAGCTTTCGACGTTAGCGTCAAAACAATATTGGTCCATTTGCGTCAAATTGGCAAGGTAAAAAAGCTTGACAAATGGGTGCCCCACGAACTCGATGATCGCCAGCGCGAAGTACGCGTCGAGACGTGCCTTGCACTGCTCAACAGACACACAAATGGATGAATTTTGAACCGCATTGTTACCTGCGATAAAAAATGGATTCTGTTTGATAACCGCAAGCGCTCAGCAAGTTGGTTGGATCCTGATTCAGCACCTAAACAATGCCCTAAACGAAAACTTACCCCTAGAAAAGTGATGGTCACTGTTTGGTGGTCTAGCGCCGGTGTGATTTATCACAGCTTCTTACCAAACGGGGTGAGCATTACTGCAGATGTGTACTGTGAAGAACTGAACACAATGATGGAGAAGCTGGCACATCTCCAAGCAGCATTGGTCAATCGCTCGTCTCCAATGCTCCTGCACGACAACGCGCGACCTCATACTGCACAGCAGACAGTCTCCAAGTTGCAAGAACTGGGGTTGGAAGCTCTCCGTCATCCGCCCTACTCACCAGACCATGCTCCTACAGACTACTACTTTTTCTAGAATTTGGATAACTTCTTGGCGGGAAAAAAATTCAATACCCGAGAGGCAATACAAAATGCCTGTACGGTGCAACAACCGTACATAGCATCATCAGCATTTTTGTACATTTCACGCGTACGCTCATTTTAGGTATATTTTAGGTTTAAGTCAGTTTACGCAAAACCGTCGCGCATTGCGGACTGTGTAACTCATTAGCATATAGCATTAGCATTTTATCCTGTATCTTAGCAAATATACATATGAGCAGCAGCAAATTAGTTTTACTCAGAAACAGCAGCATCTATAGCAGCAACAGCATCTCAAGGTGTACGAACCGTACATCTTTATGGTCCTTCGATAGAAATTAGAATCAGCGTCCTAGGATCCTCCGTGCTTACCGTAAGCGGGATCTACTTCGCGAAGTGTTTAGCAAGCAGCACCTCGAGCAGTAGAAGCCGTGACGTAAGTTCCAGCAGCAGCGGTGAGTGACCAAATTTTTTTACACTCTATCAAGAAACTAATTCATCAATCATCATGGAAGGTTTATTAGCAACTCAAAACCAGATCATCGAAGCCATGCAGCAACTTCTTACCAATTTTAAGAAAGACGGTGTCGAACGCAAGACACCGGCTCATATTAGTAAGCGATTATCCACGTTAGATCTTTACTGGAATGATTTTCAAAGCAATCATATTAAATTGTGTGAATTCGATGATAAACAGTCGCATGATTATTTTATTAAGAATATGTACCAGAAAACCTCCAATTTTTACAATGATGCGCGTTCTTTTATTACGAGTTATTTACCAACGGCGGGAAAAGACCAGCCAAGTCCCATTAGGCCAGGAGTATTAGGGTTCCCGTCTACATCCGTAAGTCAGCAGCAGCAAGCAGAAGGAGAAAGGACTCCGCAAACATCATTTAATCCGGGGGTATCAACAAAAGGTACATCTAGTAAACTCGAGGAAATCTTAAGAAAACAAAATAGCAACTTTAAAGCATTTCACCGAACAATCAGTGGCTTAGATCTAGAAAGTATGTCCGAAAAATGGGAATTCGAGGATGCGATGAGAACCGTGCAATCAAGATGGTCTACGATTGATTGCCTACATTGGGAAATCGACAGCGAAGCGTATGGCGAGAATAAAGAATACGAAGAAGCGTTCAGCAAATATGAAAATCTCTATATCAGCATCAAGAAGCAAATCAACACCAAAATGTGGTCCGAAAGTCATCGCGAGCAATCTACTCCTCAAATAGATGTTCCTTCCTTTTCTGGCAGCTACCACATGTGGGTCTCTTTTAAGGATTTATTTATGGAAACTATACATAAAAATAGGTGTCTTTCTAGCGCTCAGAAAATGCAAATTTTGAAGAGCAAGCTCAAGGGGGAAGCCGAAAAATTAGTCCAGCATCTTAACATCACCTCCGAAAATTATAATATTTGTTGGGAAATTTTAGACCGCCGTTACAGCAACCAAAAATTAATTTTCAATTCCCATATGAATATTTTAACTAGCCTTCCTGTTATGCAACATCAATCATCATCAGCGATAAAACGCATACACGATACTCTGAACGAGTGCTTGAATGCTATCAGAAACTTAGGGGTCAACATAGACACCTGGGATCCTATAATTATCTACATGATTTCTCAGAAATTGGATTCCGACACACATAATGACTATATTGAGTCACTATGGAACCCCAGGGAGCTACCATCATTATCTGACTTTCTTAAGTTCCTCGAGGCGAAGTTTACGGCGTTAGAGTCATCGAAACGTAAACAAGATCAACCTAAACCAAACAGCCAGCCACCTCATAGAACACCATCACCTAAGGAATTTAAGAAATCGCATATCTTTAAGTCCTTTACTAGCCATCAGAACCCATCAGTTGAAACACAGAACCCTAAAAATGTTATTTCATCAACATCGTCAAAATGTCCAATCTGCAATAAATATCATGCTATTCTCTATTGCAACACTTTTGCTGATTATCGACCCGAATTAAAATTAAAAACAATTTCGAAATTGTCGCTGTGTCAAAATTGCTTATACGATCATAATGGCAATAATTGTTTTTCAAATAAAAGATGCAAAATATTCAATTTAAATCATCACACTTTAATCCATGACGCATTTTCAGTGCAGAAATTACAAAATATTTCATCAGCAAGCAGACCATCAAAACAGCATAGAAGCAGCTCAAACGTGTCCTTAGAAGATACACAAGAAACTTTATTAGCAACGGCTTTAGTAATAGTCCAAGCCGCAGAGGGCAATTCGTTAATTATGCGTGCGCTTATCGACCAAGGCTCGCAAACATCTGTAATTACCGAAAACGCCGCCCAAAGATTAGGATTACCACGACAGCAATGTAAAGGAATCATTTTAGGATTAGGAGCAAAAGAGAACTCTTGCAAAGGTTTTATGAATATTACCATAGGTTCAAATTACAGCGATTATACTTTAAATACTGGGGTATTCATAATGAACCACGCGGTCAACAACCTGCCAAATAAGTCTTTCAGCAAACCTTCGTGGTCTTTCATTGATAACATTCAGCTCGCCGATCCTGAGTTTTATCGACGCCGTCAAGTTGACCTATTATTAGGCGCCGATGTCTACTCATCTATAATCATGGACGGCATCATAAAGCAAAACGAATCCCTTCCAGTAGCCCAGCAAACTCACTTTGGATGGATTCTATGCGGAAATGTACGATCTTTTCATTGTAATGTAGTCATGGTCGACATCGGCAGCATCCAAAAATTTTGGTCGATCGAAGATGTTGGAGAAGAAACAGATAATATGATAAGAGGATTTATTATGTATTCAGCAATACAAAAATACAACAGCAAGGCAGTCGGATGGAAGATACGTTGTTCATCTTCCCTTACATCACGACGCTGATGAAAAATTAGGGTTCTCAAAACAAAAAGCATGCGCTCAGTTTTATCAATTAGAAAGAAAGCTGCAAAAAGATAATAACTTAATCGAAGAATATAAAACATTTATCAATGAATACATATCCTTAGGACACATGCACTTAACAATAGAACGTAACATGAAACTTGTTTACTTTATGCCGCACCACGGAGTTCAGCGGACTGACTCATCAACTACGTCATTACGAGTCGTCTTTAACGCGTCTAGTAAAACATCTTCTGGATATAGCCTGAATGACGTCATGTACCGAGGTCCGAATTTACAGCAGGACATCCTACTGTTAATCATACGGTGGCGACTGTATCCTTATGCATATACAGCGGATGTAGAGAAAATGTACAGACAAATTCTGCTGAATGAGCAAAATTGTCGGTACCAGCAAATAGTATGGAGGGAAGATCCTAACCATACACTTCAGGAATATACTCTGTCGACTGTAACATATGGGACAAAAGCAGCTCCTTTTCTAGCGATGATGACCTTAAAACAATTAGCAAAGGACGAAGGTCATCGTTATCCTTCAGCAGCCAGGGTCCTAGAGGAAGAATCATATATGGATGATGTCCTTAGTGGAGAGTATGACGTCACATCAGCGAAGCAGCTTCAGCATGATTTAATCGAACTTCTAAAAGAAGGAGGATTCAATCTTAGAAAATGGTCAGCGAACGAGCCATCATTGTTAGAAGATGTGGATGTAGCCCAAAGCATACCGAACACATACGACTTCAAACATCAAGAGTCTACTAAAGCTCTCGGTCTAAGCTGGAATGCTTCACAAGACAACTTTCGCTACATGTATAAGTTAAGTACAGAATTAGATTACAGGCCAACAAAACGCGTCCTCTTAGGAGAAATATCCAAAGTCTTTGATCCGTTGGGATGGCTAGCACCAGCGGTAGTCCAACTTAAATTGTTATTCCAAAGCATATGGCTACTAAATTTAGGATGGGATGACGTCATACCGGAGAGTCTGTACTCAGATTGGTGTAAATTGCGTTTGGATATAGAGAATATTAAGGACGTAGTGATCCCGCGGTGGATTGGATCTGGAAGAGACAGCAGCATAGAACTTCACGGATTTTGCGACGCATCTTTAAACGCTTACGCCTGCGTAATTTATTCACGCATCATATGTGAAAATCAAATCCATATTACATTACTAGCAGCGAAAACTAAACTTGTACCCGTCAGCAAAACTTCTAGCTCAACGAAAAGCGACGTTTCTTTGCCACGATTGGAGTTATGCGGAGCATTCCTACTTTCGAAATTAATGACAAAAATTAAGCAAAGCCTTAGCAGTCATGATTTGAAGATTTACGCGTGGTGTGATTCGACAGCGGTACTCGGCTGGCTGCACGGAGATCCATGCCGATGGAAGCCATTCGTAGCAAATCGAGTTAAGAAAATTACTCTGATTTTACCAGCAAACACGTGGAGCTACGTCAAATCCAACGAAAATCCAGCTGATTGTGCTAGTAGGGGCATTAGCATCGAGAAACTACTAAAACATGACCTATGGTGGAACGGTCCCACCTGGTTACGTAAAACAGCAGCAGTTAGTTCTCTGAAGCAGCAATTATGTCAAACTTATGACACAAATTTAGAAACTAAGAATGTACTTAGTTAATAGCTTTACTCACGCCACACGGATTTTAGCATGGATAATGAGAGCCTTTTCGGCAAAGCAAAAAACATCGTATTTATCGGTTTCAGAACTACGCAGCGCTGAATTAAAATTAATAAAAGATATTCAGCATTTTGAATTTTCTCAGGAAATACATGATTTAAAAGGCGTCGGACGTTTGGATTGTAAGAGCAAACTGTTATGTCTCAACCCGTTCTTAGATGACCAGGGTCTATTAAGAGTCGGAGGTAGACTCAAGAATAGCAATTTGCCTTATGATATGAAACATCCTTTTATTATGCCACACAGCAGCCATTTAACAAATTTATTAATAGACCTAGCGCACAAAGCAACGTATCACGGAGGAGCTAGACTGACACTATCTTGGTTACGTCAGCAATACTGGATTATCGGCGGTAATAGAGCAGTCAAAAAGCGTTTACATCAGTGTGTAAAATGTAGGAGACATAAGCCAATCAAGCAAGTACAAATGATGGGAGATTTGCCCGGAGCTAGAGTAAACCCTACTAGACCGTTTTATCATACTGGGGTGGATTTTACGGGATTTGTACACGTAAAATCCAGCAAAGGTCGCGGCATCAAAACTACCAAAGGATATGTGGCTGTATTCGTATGTATGGTCACAAAAGCTGTCCATTTAGAATTGGTGTCCGACTTATCATCGTCTACATTCCTAGCAGCTTTACGTCGTTTATCAGCACGAAGAGGTACTCCTCGTCACATTTACAGCGACAATGGAACGAACTTCGTAGGAGCTAGCAAGATCTTAGATAGAGAATTGGTCGACCTGAAATCTATCTTAACTAAGCAATTCTATAGCGACCTTAGCGAAATGCAAATTGAGTGGCATTTCAACGCTCCTTCTTGGCCGAGTGCGGGAGTATTATGGGAAGCAGCAGTTAAAAGCCTGAAGTACCACTTGCGCCGAGTTCTTGGTGAACAGAAACTCACCTATGAAGAATTCACCACCCTCCTCTCTCAATTAGAAGCTTGTCTCAATTCAAGACCACTATGTCCTTTATCGGAAAATCCTGACGATTTAGAGTACCTAACACCTTCTCACTTTTTAGCAAGCGGACCTATCCTAACGATAATTGAGACTGAGAGAGACGAGAGAACAAGATGGCAGTTAACGCAGAAAATATTCGACGATATTTGGAAACGATGGCGTACAGAATACTTAACACAACTGTCCACCAGAAGCAAGTGGAAAGCAGCTAAACCTAACATCCAAGTAAATGACATTGTCATCATTCACGACGCTCTCCTACCACCAGGAAAATGGGCACTCGGGCGTGTAATTGAATTACATCCTGGAGCTGATGGATTCATCAGGGTCGTAAGCCTGAAAACAAAAAGCGGCATAATAAAACGACCTATAGTTAAACTCTCTGTTTTACCAGTAAATAGCGAACATCAGCAAAATCTGCAAAACCAATCCAGGGCGTCGCCTCGGAACAGACATAAGCATGTTCCGAACAAAATATTCAACATACAATTTTTATCTTTATTTACTTTGCTTATTTTAATGTTTACGTCAGCGGTTAACGCGACTCTAAGCAATCCCTTTAATGTTACAAGAATAAGTGACGATAAACGCATATTCTTCAATAAACTGGGCACCATGCATTTTATAGAGAACAGATGTAAATTAATCGCCTACTACAATATGAAGCCGTATTGGAAAGGTTCTAAAACGCTCGATAATTACATCGATCATTTAGAAAATATGTGCGCCTCTAACAAACAATTATATAGCCACTGTAATATCGTTTTACTTCAATTACATCACGGCTGCGACGAGCTAAAGTTCTATGACCGTATGTTGCTGAATCAACATTTTACCGCACCGCGGCGCACGCGACGAGGACTTATCAATAAAGTAATATCTCGCTCACAGTATGAGCGAGATATTACTTTAGTTACAAACAATCAAAAACATTTATTAGGGCTTTGGAAAAATCAAACGTCAGTTATAGAAGCAGAAAATAGTTTACTGCAGAGAATAGAAGGAACAATGGAGAATCAGCAGAAAATGTTTAATCAGCATCTAAACAATTTAGACATAACAACATCTATTTTACGGATTTAGCAGCCAACGATTTTATTTTAACAAGCATCATCGCTAATAATATACTCTCCAGTTTAAAAGGAATTCAAGATGCATTACTCGATACCATTACAAATATGAAACAATTTAACGTCCATCTTCTCAGCCCTTCCCAGCTACTTAGCGAGCTCAACACAATTAGTGGGCAGCTGCCCAAGGACTTAGCGTTACCAGTCACCAACTTACAAGCCGAGCTATCGTCGATTTATAAAATAATGACAGTTAAAGTAAGAATGACACAGCAATATTTTATTTTTGAAATTGAAATTCCCCTCATCAATAAGGAAAGCTATGAAGTTTACACGATGTTTCCCCATGATGTGCCACAAACACTGGGTAATTCTATGGTCAGCGTAATACCTATAGCCAAGCACGTCGCTATGAATTTCAGAAAAGATACTTTTATACCAATATCTGACAGCGACTTTGATAAATGTCTTCTATACACATCAAGTAATGCGTACCTTTGTGCATTACAAATGCCCGTCTACCAAAGACAGTCGGACGACAACCTGTGTATCAAAGATAAACAAAGCCACGTGTGTAAGACGACACTTAGCGAGTGCCAGACGGCATGGACACCTATTAAAACAAATACATTCTTAATAAATTGTTGCGGTCATTGTACACTACGTTTCATATGCAAGGATCAAGTTTCCAGCGAACAGGTGACTGGCGCCAACGTCATCACTTTGTGGGACGAATGCACGATTAAGAGCGCGACTTTTACTATTAATTCACACAAACAGCTTTCTAATATAATTAATAACGAGCCGGTAGTCTATGCACCAGAAATCGCACCCTTAAATCACTTGATCAACATATCGTTGCCCCCGATTACGCGCGAAGAAAGCGGGAGTTACAACCACTCCCTGCTTGCTCTCGGGGAGCGCATCAAGCAGATGAAAGCAGCTTCGGAGCAAATGGAGACGGAGTTGTCGTCACACGAAATTCACCACTACGCCGCCATATACTGTTTAGCAGCAGTAGCTTTAGCAGCAGCAGTGGGCCTGTGGTGCGCCCATCGGCAGCGGACAGCGGGGCCGGCGCTGGCGGTGCGAGCTGCACCAGCCGCGCCGACCGCACTATCCCCGGTCGAGCCGCGGTCGGCGGGGCCGGCGCTGGCGGTGCAAGCTGCGCCAGCCGCGCCGGCATCCTCTCCGTTTGCGCAACTGCGCACCAGCATTGACCCGAGTGTTAGTGTTAGTGCCAGTGTAAGTGATAAGTGGGTGAGTGAAAGTGAAATAAACAAATCAGTATCAAAGTATTGTGTTAAGTGTAATTCTAATGTGTCAGTGAACAAAAGCACATCTCCGAAACTAGAACGGTGTAGTTTTAAGAGCGACCAATAATTATACTATTGTCGGGCATCACCTGTAATAGCTTTAGTATATTATTGTTCCATCACCTTGTTATTAGGTTAGCTCATCGACCATCTCATCATCCAGCACCCACCGCTTCTGTCGCCCGGGAGCATGTACAAAAATATATACAAAATGTAAGGAGCATTTCACGCGTACGCTCATTTTAGGTATATTTTAGGTTTAAGTCAGTTTACGCAAAATCGTCGCGCATTGCGGACTGTGTAACTCATTAGCATATAGCATTAGCATTTTATCCTGTATCTTAGCAAATATACATATTAGCAGCAGCAAATTAGTTTTACTCAGAAACAGCAGCATCTATAGCAGCAACAGCATCTCAAGGTGTACGAACCGTACAATGCCTTTGAAGAATTTGTTGCCTCCCGTCCAGCTGATTTCTTTAAGAAGGGCATCAAAAACCTGCCACTGCGTTGGCAAAGATGCATTTATTGCAAGGGTGATTACTTCGATTAATACGAATAAAAAATACCTAGTTACATAAAAAAAATTCGTTTAAATTTTTTCATTCAAAACGGCAAGTTCATAGGTAAAGACCTAATATATAGAGAGCCAGCGCGGCCGCGGCAGTGTTGCCAACAGCTACCACTAGAAAGTTGCTAGACATGCGGCAAAAAGTTGCTAGATTACTTCTAGAGTAGCCAAATGTTAAGTGCTCCTTAAAAGTTGGTAGGCAGACATATAAAAAAAACTTAAAATAATTTAAAAAATATTTTAATATAAGCTTTCCAATCGTTTCTCGATGTTTTTTTTTTAATATTTATCACTAGTGCCCATTTAAATTCATATTTATGTATTCAAAATTTGACTGTAGTAACATGCAAGTAATTGAAGTTCCTGTTCGAGCTGCTGGAAGTACAAATTGTAATAACGTCACTTAAAAATAGCTTAAATGTTTAGCTACAAGTTTCAACAAATTGTAGCTGCCTAACACTGAAAAATAGCTAGATCTAGCCATAAAGTAGCTAACTTGGCAACACTACCGCGGTGGCGCGGCGTTGAAGTCGATAACGACCGGTTATCGACTCAAGAACCTATTGTTTTGGCCCCAGTACACAATTGACAATGGCCTATGATGGGCCATGCTTTGCAATGGACAACTGTAGACCACGATCACTTGCTATACGTAGGCTATGCTGGCCCACGTGAAGTGGGCCAGCGTAGCCCAGTTCACAGTGGCCATTCTGTATTGGGGCCAAAAGATCCATTGCTTAGTTCGTTACTGACCGCTGACCGGGATAGTGTTTTGATCGCTCAACATTTCAGTATCGTGGAGCAACGAAGATACTTTGAAGTTTATTAATTTATATCAAACTGAGCCAGCAATTTGGGACACAAAAAATGCACAGAATATAAATAAATAGCCGTGGCCGTAACTACTTCCATGCCCATCGTGAGTGTTTCGCTAGACAGCAATGAGCCATGCGCCATTGTGTTGTGGGATGCTATGGTGGCAAGCCCCAAAGGGAGATAGATCTCCGACCGAGCGAGGTGCTATGCTCGGTCAGGCCGAAGCCCACTTGTATGCAATTCAGATGTCGTATATATAGTGCCGATCTCAGAAAAATTCGATAGCGCCGATTCAGGATCGTGGCGCTAATTGGTCCACCACATCACTCCCCCCGAAGATCTGAGGTCGAATCTTGAGTCGTCCTGCTTGAGTCGCCAGTGCCAGAGAGTCCCAGTGAGTCGGAACTGTGCTACTGCTGCACGGGCTCCAGTGCTGCCGTGCGGGCCGATGCTACGTGCTGACCAGGAGAGATGTGCTCTGCTTGCTGACTGGTCGTTGTAGTGAGTGTGCCCGTTGAAGCCGATGAGGGTTCGACCAAGCCGCGGTGCGTTGAGGCTGGTGGTCGAGGTACCCGATGAGGCTGAAGCTGGCTGGCGTGGTGCGGAGGGGTGGGGAATGATGATGATGATGTCCAGAAGGAGGCGTGTTCTGTCGAGGGTCACCAATGTGGGATGAGTGGATGCCCCACAGGGAGATCTCCGACCGAGCGAGGTGCTATGCTCGGTCAGGCCGAAGCCCACTTGTATGCAATTCAGATGTCGTAAATATAGTGCCGATCTCAGAAAAATTCGATAGCGCCGATTCAGGATCGTGGCGTTAATTCGTCCGCCACAGTGTGAACACCAAGCGATCGTGGCCTACAGTTGTTCATTGCAAAGCATGGCCGATCATGAACCATTGTGTACTCAGTACTGGCACAGATTACTCAAACTCAAAACTCTTTTTTTTTATTTCCATGTAGGTTAACAAGTAACTCTTAAAGTCAGTCAGTCAGTTCTAACTGAAACGATCGGCCTCTCGTCTGTGGCGGCCTTTAGATAGAACTTGTGAGCCATTGTGCTTATTTTAACGTTAAATTTTCGCTGTAATAATTATATTTTTGTTCATAAACGTTAGTTGGGTAGATTTTATAACCTTTAAAATCACCCGTTTAAAATCACGGACAATAGCGGTATTTACAATCTCACTTGTGATACATGTGGAGCAGTGGCGTGCACAGGATTATGACACTAGGTATGCGGCGAAGTACTCGGTCACAAAAACTTTTTCGTTTATAGATTTTTATGTTACAGCCAAGCCACGGATCTCTAAGTCGAAACCATGCCAACAAAGCAAGTCTTAGATGTACTACTATTCATGTACATCTTCTACGGCAACGCAGACAAAACAGCGATCGATCGTCGCGGCGGAAGAAATTCTAATAAGTAAAATAATAAGCATATTTTAAAATATTATAACTACTCACCAGTCAGTCAGCTTCAATTTTCACATATTCAAGGTTCCGGTTACTTGAGATTACTATATCCCGATGTAAATAATATGCATGGAAAACAATATAATTTAATCGTGTGTACACAACCACACAGCCAGTTATACGTTTCATAACTTTTAACATTAAATTTTTGAGTTACATAATTTTTTTGCTGGTTTAATTGTTGTAACTCGGGTACACACCCACCTTTAGACAGAATTTGAATCTTTTCACTGAATGATAATTGTGAGAACTTGTTATTTATAATTTTTAATAAACACGCATTTTCAACACAAACCTCACAATCAAATAACATTTTTAAAAAATCAATAAACGCACTAGTAAAAGCAAATCACTACAATTATTATAGAAACTCAGTAATAAACTGTTAAATGTACACACTTTCAAATGTTAAAAAATGCTAAAAATATTTAAAGAAAACTATAAATAAACTGGAGCGATTAAATTTTAAACAATGCTTATCACATGAAATATGCAATATGGCCCCCGCGAAACACAAAACGTTTCTTCTATTTAAACAAATAAAACCTTACTAAACAAAAATGCATAATGTGCATACGTGATTTATTAGATTTCGGTCTATTATTTTTACTCGGATTATAGGCAACGAATAATTTCCGACAAGCCGGTTCGGCGGTTTTCGGAAGCGATCGGATAGCCGAGAGTGCCCGAGAGCCATCGCCTGCCGCGGGAGTTGCCGCTATATAATCATGTCGATATTCAAGGGTGTGTGCGTTTGCGAAGTATGAAAATTACACATACATGCGATGATATGTCCTGCAGAACGCAACGGCATGAGATGAGTTGCTATTTATAAAATATTGGGCGTTTTTAAGTTATTATATTTTTTAAATTAATTTATTTACTATTAATTAAAGTCATCTAAAACGTACGAACGTTTTATTAAAATATCTGTGAATGACAAGTAAAGCACTGCATTTCTGCCTACAAGGAGCGCACGCCCCTGATGTGGAGGAGTGTATATAGGTCAGACGGGGAGAAAGTATAAAACTAGAATAAAAGAACATATAACAGCTTGGAAGAAGAATACTGAAAGATCTACGTTTGCCTAACATCTAAATAGTAATGGACATAACTTAGACCCCGATAAAAATATAAAATATTTACATATATTACCAAAAAGTAGGAAGATGGACGCATTAGAAGCGCTTGAAATTAACAGACACAAAAAATGTGGGATCTGACTTAATGACCAGACATGCCTTTCGAGCTCCATGTTAATGCAAGACATTTAATTTAATTAATATTTATAGGTTATACTAAGTTCTTATGTTATGACTTTTTGATATTGGTAATTTTGGATGAATTTTTGACATAATTTATTAATTTTAATTCTGACATGTTTTAATTTCATATAATTTATTTGCCATTATTTATAATATCTTAGATTCTTATGTATTACGAACATTTTAATTTAATTGAATCATTGGTGATAGTAGTATTTTTAATTTTATATTCTGACATCCATTCTATATAATTATATAATTCTATGACATTACAAATCAATAAGTTATTAATTTATCAATCTAATGTGTTGTAATATTATACTAATATTAATTTGTGACATACAGTAGAAAATAAAATAAGTTGGTATAAAAATTTAAATTACGTTGCACAAAATTGTAAAAATTTCATGATGCTGGCAACCCTTTGCACAATGTTTACAAATTTAAAAAAAAAATTAATCTACCTAGTTATATCAACCCCTCAGCACCCTGTCATCATTATATAATGCAGCGATGACAGATTAACTGCTTATCAACAATAGTTCTAGTTAAGGTTTTGTTTATTTAAGATTTAATTCATGGAAGCATTACATAGTTATATCAACCCCTCAGCACCCTGTCATCATTATATAATGCAGCGATGACAGATTAACTGCTTATCAACAATAGATCTAGTTAAGGTTTTGTTTATTTAAGATTTAATTCATGGAAGCATTACATTGTAATCTGGCTTGACCACCGTCTTGAGACGGGATAGGAATTCAGTCGATCATAGCATGAGCTACTGCTAGGTAGTCTCCGGACAGACCCTAGCTTTCTTGTAAAAGCTCTGCCCGTTAATTATAGTTAAGTTTTAATTAAGTATTAAATGTAAATTAATAATAAAATTTCATCTTTTTTAAAAAAAGTCTTTTCTCGCTCCCGCAAACTTGTCTGGCGCAGCCGGCGCGGATTTTTCCGAAAAATCATTTACGTCAATCATCGCGTTTAAATCATCGATCTGATAAATCGTGAACGAGCCTGGCGCAGTGAAGGAGAGATCCGGAGCCTACAAACAAATTCGACAAGGCAGCTGGAAGAAAGATGAATACGGCGTGTCGGTGAGTCGAACTTTTTCACCTCCCTTGCCCACTGTTAATCCAGGAATAAATCTTCCGTTTTAACGTAATCTGGTTTCCCAGTTAGTATTTTTAATTGTGTTATGTGTTAAAAAATTAAATGAATATTATTTGAATAAATTAATAAAAAGATAAGTAAAGTATAAATGAATTAAATACCTAATTATTATTAAAATACTAAGTATATGAAGTAAATTAAAAGTGAATAAAAAATAATTTAAATATTATTGAATTATAAAGAGAATTATTGAGTAAATAAATATATTAAAGTAAAAATCATATTGAACAAAATAAGTATTAAAATTTGCAAAAATAGAGCAAATTACACTGATTCCGAGTGAATTTATAAAATTAATCCCATTATTTAATGGTGATAAAAGACAATTAAACTTATATTTAAGAAAATGTGAATATATAATTGAAAAGTTTAAGGGTAGCCAAGCCCAAAATACTTATATTATGCATTGTTTAATGAGCAGGTTAGTAGACAATGCTGCTGCTCTTATTAGTGAAAGAGAGGATGTAGTATCTTGGACAGATTTTAAGGATTTGTTAATCCGACATTTTGGTGATCAACGTAACGAAGAGTGCATAGCCATTGAGCTAGAAAATTTAAAAATTAGAACTCACGAAACCTATTTGGATTTTTGCAATAGGATACAATCTGTCAGATCAAATTTAATTTCTAAAGTCAATAGAATAGACAACGAGGAGATTAAGAAAAGTAAAATTATAATTTATAATAATATGGCATTGAATGTATTTTTATACAACTTACCTGAGCATATGGTAAGAATAGTGAGACTAAAAGTACCGAATAATTTGGAAAATGCACTTAGCATTGTATTAGAGGAAGTGAATTTTCATGAACAATATAACGCGAAAAATAAAATATATTCCCAAAATAAACATTTTCAGACCAATAATTTTAATTATAAAAATAATTTTATGCAAAAGCCAAATACATTTAAGTTTGGAATTCCACAACAGGCGCAATTTAATTATCAAAAACCAATGTCACAAAAATTTAAATTTAATAATTATAACAATAATAATAATCAACAGTTCGGATATAAGCCTAATTTTAATAACAACCATCAGTTTGGTTATAGACCAAATTTTAATAATAATTTTCAGCGAATGACACCGCAACAGTTAAATAATAAGTTTCAGAACCATTTCTCAAATAAACCATTTAACCAATTACATGGCCAGAAGCCACAGTCTCAATTCAATAATAGACCTCAATTCGGTTATAGCCCACCACATAATTTAGGTTACAAACCACAGGTTCAACAACAGAATACGGATGTGTCTATGAGGACAGCCCCTAGACCAACTATAAATCATTTACAATTAAATGAGGAAAAACCTCAAGCTTCAACTTCCCATGACTATGGTCGAGATGAAGTTGATAAAATAAGTTTTAATTCAAAAAATTATGTAGCGCAGCCAATTGAAAATTTTCGGGGAAAAGCCTTAAAGGGCCCCATGAAATAATCGAAATAAACTGTGATAAAAATCTTAGGTTGCCGCACATTTATATACCGGAAATAAATTCTAAATTCATGATAGATACGGGTAGTACGCGATCATTTATAAGACCTGATATAGCGCATAAATATTTTATTAACTATATGTATAATGAGCCATTTGAAGTAATCAGTACACATGCGTCGAGCATACACCACGAAGTTATCAACATTCCTTTATTACCCATATTTAAATCAAATAATTTTCATAAGTTTTATGTGTATAATGTAGATTGTAAGTACGACGGATTAATTGGTAATGACTTATTAAAACAATTAGATGCAGTAATAGATTTAAAAAATAAAGTACTAAATATTAAAAATGGTAAAATTCCAATTATATATAACGAAAAAAGTCATATTATTAAATTACCACCACGTTGTGAATTACGTGTTAGCTTACCGACAACACTAAAGTCAGGCGAAGCAATTTTAAATTTTGTAGAGTTTTGTGATGGCATACGTATGCCTAGTGCGTTAGTCACATGCGAAAATGGTTTTGCGAAAACCATTATACAAAATACAAGAGAGGAAGAGGTGATATTAACAATTCTAGCACCTTTTGAAACTACTAAATATAACGGATACATGCGTAAATGCGAAATAAATAATATAAATAATTATAATAATATAGAAGTTGATAATTTGTTAAATTTTTTTGATAAAACAAACTAAGGTTAGAGCACATGAATGAAGAAGAAAAAAATCAAATATATAACTTATGCAGAGAATATAAAGACATATTTTACTGTGAACATTTTCCATTATCGTTTACCAATGAAGTTAAGCATTACATAAGAACAAAAAATGAGGACCCTATTTATATTAAACCGTACAGACAGGGCCCAGTACAGTCAAATGAAATACAAAACCAAGTAGAAAAATTATTAAGGGATAATGTTATACAAGAGTCATTTTCTCCGTGGAGTGCACCTGTGCATTTAGTTCCAAAAAAAATAGATGCATCGGATGAACAAAAATATAGAATGGTGATAGATTACCGTCGCCTGAATGAAATTACGGTAGATGATAAATACCCACTACCACACATTGCAGATCTTTTTGATAAATTAGGAAATAGCACATACTTCTCAACCCTAGATTTAGCTAGTGGTTACCATCAAATAGAAATCAATGAAAGTGATCGTCAGAAAACAGCTTTTAGTACACAATCAGGACATTTTGAATTCCTAAGAATGCCATTTGGTTTAAAAACTGAACCGGCAACATTTCAGAGAGCAATGGACAATGTTTTAAGAGGATTACAAGGATATCATTGTATGGTATATATAGATGATATAATAGTATTTTCAGGATCACTGCAAGATCATGTAAAAAGCTTAAGAATAGTTTTTGATAGACTACGTAAAAAAATTTAAAAGTACAATTAGACAAATCAGAATTTTTAAGAAAAGAAGTACTATATTTAGGGCATACAATCACTAAGGACGGCCTTAAGCCAAATGACGATAAAATAAAAGCAGTATTAGACTACCCTATACCTAAAACTATTACCGAAATTAAAAGTTTCTTAGGATTGGTAGGATACTATAGAAGATTCATAAAAGATTTTGCAAAAATAACACAGCCTATGACAGCGTGTTTAAAGAAAAGAAATATGATAATTATTAACGAAAAATATATAGAGTCATTTCAGAAATGTAAGGAGTTACTAATAAATGCACCATTGTTGCAATACCCAGATTTTGATAAGCCATTTATTTTAACGACCGATGCTTCAAACATAGCGTTGGGTGCAGTACTCTCTCAAGGATCGCTTGGCGAAGATCATCCAATCGCATATGCAAGTAGAACTTTAAGTGATACAGAATCGCGATATAGTACAATAGAACGTGAATTGTTAGCCATAATATGGGCAGTCAAACACTTTAGGCCATATTTATTTAGCAAAAGATTTAAAACTTACACAGACCATCGCCCACTGGCATGGCTTTATTCGATTAAAGAACCAAATAGTAAATTAACGAGATGGCGTTTAAGATTACAGGAGTACGATTTTGAAATAATTTATAAGAAAGGAAAACAAAATACAAACGCAGATGCATTATCTCGCATAAAATTAAATATAATAGACGATGATAAAAATTCATTAGTAGTTAACGTAGATGAGAAGGAAAAGAATTTACAAAAATATTTAACAAATGTTACAGGTAAAATAGCTAGATTAGCCGAAAATCAAAGAGTATCAGAAGAGTCCAAAACAATAACCATTTCAGATTCATCTGCTACCATTTCAGTAAGCCCAGATGATTTAGAATTTGAGGAACAATACCCGATACCTTCAGTATCGAGCAGTAATGAGACAGTACATTCTAATGTAAATTATGACACCTCAGGTATACCAATATTAAAGGAAGCAATTGATACTAAGCCAAATCAAATTTTAGTTTTTTCATGGTTTAAAAACGAATTACATGTAAAAAATTTATCTAGACCCAAGCAAATAATTTTAGAGGTATTTTTACCCTTAAATAATATATAACTAGTTAAAAACTTTGTAAAGGAATATGTAAGACCAAAAATTAAATATTTTATCTATTTTGAAGAAAAGGAACACAGGGTTGATTTTGCAAAAACTATTATAACATTATTTAAAAAGGATACAATAAAAATGATAGAATGCACCGAACGAGTAGTGTATATAGAAGACGAAAAGGAACAAAAAGCGATAGTATTAAAATATCACGAAGGAAAAACATGCCATCGTGGAATTAAAGAAACAATGGTTAGAATTAAAAGAAATTAATATTGGGAAAATTTACAGGAAACGGTCTCAGCTATAATAAATGCGTGTGAATTATGTATGAAAATGAAATATGAAAGAAAACCTATAAAACCCTTTCAACAACTTACACAGACGCAAAATGCGCCTTTTCAGGAAATATTTATAGATTTATTTAGCATAGAGGGTAGATCTTATTTAACTTTAGTTGATGCTTTTATTAATTTAGGTCAAGCAATTAATATAAGTAATCGTTCAACGCCGGAAGTAGTCCGAGCATTAATTAAATATTTTTCATTTTATGGAATCCCTAGAAAAATATCATGCGACCCTGGGACTGAATTTAATAACCTGTTAATGAAGGAATTGACAGAAATGTATAAAATTGAATTACATATTACCACACTAAATAATCCAAATTATACAGGTAAAATAGAAAGATTTCATTCCACCATTTTAGAAATTTATAGATTGGCAAAATATGAACAAAAGTTTACAGATGCAGCATCAGTAATGACATATTCAATTATGGCATACAATAAATAATACGATTCATAGTGTAACACAACTTACACCATTTGAAGTAGTCTTTGGACACACAGATTCTAACAGTACATTTAATATTAGCTTCGAAAAAACATATATGCAACAGTTATTAAAGGATCATTAAAAAAGAACGGAATATTTATATAATTTTATTACTAATAGAATGATAGAGTTGAAAGAAAGAGAAATTAAAAGGAAAGGTGAAGAAACTAGTCCCGAATTAAATGAAGGAAGCACTATTTTTGCTAAAGCAGTAAATAAGCGTCAGAGTAAAGATAAACCCTTATATCAAAAGGCCCAAGTCATTGGTCCAGAGAATCGTAACACAGTACCAATAAATATAGGAGCTAGAAATAGCAAGGTCCCATTAAAAAATATTAAACGTCCTCCACGCAAAGATTCAAAAGAGGTTTACTAAATCCATTAGGTACAGTGATTAAATCCATCACTGGAAACCTAGACAATGAGGATGCACTCAGATATGATAGCCTAATTCAGGATATAAATAAGAATCAAAATTTATTACAAAACAAAATTACCTTAATTACCAAAATATTGGATTATCAAAGCAACAATACTGAAATTATTTATAATAATTCTATTATTCAAAACGAACGTTTAAAGCGAATTGAATCAATGGTTAAAGATTTAAACAATAAAGAAAATAAGTCAATTTACTCTACTTATATATTAAGTATGTTTACAACTTTTATAAATAGTTTCAGAACAATATATATTATTTTAAATGAAATTGAAAATGCTCTTGCCTTAAGCAAAGTTTCTGTTTTACACCAGTCAATTGTAAATTCAACTGAATTAATTGAAATTTTGATTAATGTACAAAAATCAAATAATCATTTGCTATATTCTGTAATAGAAAGTAATCTAGTTAAAATAGAACGTATGTTATTAGTTAAGGCCTATGTAAAAGGAAACCAGATAACGTTTATAATAGAGGTCCCATTGATAGATAATAATACTTACGACTTTTACCAAATTTATTCTTTACCAGTCTATAACGAGATTAAGAACAAGACCTTTATTATAATCCCTGAATATACCTTCCTTATGGTGAAAGGTTCGTCATACTCATCTGTAGCATCACCTTGTGAAGAAATATCAAATGGGGAATTCCTGTGCACCGATAAAGAAATTGTGTCATATAAACTACCCACTTGTGTAGAACAGCTGATGGAATATCATGAAGATACGTCGCTGTGCATCCCTTATGCTGTCTATATTGAGGATATTAAGGTCCAACGCCTTTCAACATCAGAATGGATAATATATTCAAAGGATAACATAATTATGACAGATAAATGCGGAAAGGAAATAAATAAAACACCTATTAAGGGGACGTATATTCTAAAGACGGACCCAGGTTGTGAAGTTAACTTGGGAAATTTATACCTAAGGCACTTACAAAATTCATTTGGAGAAATAACCTATAAAAGCACCCCCGCATTAAATTAAATAAAATTAAGATTGAAGATACAGAAGCAACCCCTATAGACATGCAGGGAATAAACTTAGATGACACAAAGTATTTGACAAATTTAGTGAAGATGCAGGAATCTATGAGTGAACTCAGTGAAAGTGAAAATATAAAAGTCATTTAAGTGAAAAGTATAAGTGTAGCGACCATAATTTTGTATGTAATCTTTTGTGTAATCTTAATATTAAGTATTTTAAAATATAGAAATTCTATTTTTAGATTCTTGTGTTTTAAAGGTCGCAACCCTCAAGAAGTTGAAATTCCTGAGGGTTCCGAACTTAGGGAGGGAGGAGTTATATCAACCCCTCAGCACCCTGTCATCATTATATAATGCAGCGATGACAGATTAACTGCTTATCAACAATAGTTCTAGTTAAGGTTTTGTTTATTTAAGATTTAATTCATGGTAGCATTACATAGTTATATCAACCCCTCAGCACCCTGTCATCATTATATAATGCAGCGATGACAGATTAACTGCTTATCAACAATAGTTTTAGTTAAGGTTTTGTTTATTTAAGATTTAATTCATGGAAGCATTACATTGTAATCTGGCTTGACCACCGTCGAATACGTCGAATACGGGATAGGAAGTCAGTCGATCATAGCATGAGCTTCTGCTAGGTAGTCTCCGGACAGACCCTAGCTTTCTTGTAAAAGCTCTGCCCGTTAATTATAGTTAAGTTTTAATTAAGTAATAAATGTAACTTAATAATAAAATTTCATCTTTTTTTAAAAAGTCTTTTCTCGCTCCCGCAAACTTGTCTACCTACACCTGATGATGACTTTGTCGAAATCGGTCGTGTAATATATTAAAATTAATGTAAAATACTTATTAAAGTGGAAATAGTGCAAGAAGTCCTGAGTGTTATTACTGTGAAACATGAATTTCCACCAAGAACCTACAGTACAACCAATAACATAATAAAAATATATATAATAACACGATGACGCGTATTCGTCGCACGGAAACGCCCGTTCACACGCTAAACACGTCTAATCAAAACCGTGATCATATTGAACAGTCACATCTAGTTGTAGTTGATAACGACAACCCTGTAGCAAATGATACACGCGCACGTTCGTCTTCGATTGCACCCGGTCTATTAAATTCCGAATGATCGTGAAGTTTGTGGTCAGGTCAATCTTATGGTTCATTACAGACTTCCGAATCTTCCACACTCGCACATGCTCTTCTCAAAGCTATCGAGGATTCGTCGGGATTCAGACGGCAGACCTTAAGAAGCCTAGAATGAAAGGTTTTTCCTGTAGTTAAATTAAGTTTTTTTTAGAAGTTTATGTAAGATGAGTGTATTAAGTGAATTTTTGTATGAGACTTATGAATTTAATGAAAGTTACATGAAAGGAGAATGCAGGAAATACATTTTGACGTTTAAAACATTTTTCTAATACTTTGTTTTGTCTGCAGATGATGACCCAGACAAAAAACAAATATTTTGTTATAAAGGTATTTAAATTCAACCGCAACATCAATACTACTAATAATAATAATACTATATCAAAAAGCGCAATAATACAAATGTGTTTTTAAATACCAGGTTTCGATTCCTGTTTGGGACATGAATTAAAAAAAAACTTAATATGCAGTTTTATCTAAATAATAGTAGGCATTCACGCCATTATTGTCTAGATTTATCTTAAATAAAATGGTTGTCAAACTACCGATTACACAAAAAAAGATTTACAGCGTGTCGTCAAAGGTACTATAATGAATAGTATTATTACGCATTTTGTACCTTCTGTGTCGTCAAAATGTTCTATGCCAGATATTGCGAACTTAAATATACGCGGTTATTTAATAATACGCATAATTGGTAGTGACAAACTGTTCTGTGTACAAACTGGTAGTGACTAGTCATCTTTTTTTGCATTTGAATTAAGCATTCCTTCCCTTTCACTAGAACTTGTATAACGGGTACCAGACAACGAAAATATATTTAATTTTTATATTATGTATTAAAAACATATTTTATACACATCCATGACCCAGGAACACGAAAAAACTTTTTGTTCATTCGACGGGATTCGAACCCGCGACCCCCGGCTTAGCACCAACGCTCAACCACTGAGCTACAGAGGTCGTCAAAATTAAAATAATTATTGTTTTTGGTTATTAATTTAATTACGTAATTGACAACACAAGTAATAGATGTCGCTTTTCCGCAAGGATTTATTGGACAATAGGTTGTTATATTTAACCAATTATTATTTTTTATCTCCCGAGTTTGACGTATAATATTATTGATTTTCTTTTGTTCTTATGTTCATAAAGTACAACTTACAATTAAATATTTTTGTGGACAAGTATTTCAATTACCAGGCAGTAAATGTATGGCAACTTCCCGGTCTCCTTTGTAGAAAGAAAAATAATGTGCCATAAAGCAATGCGCGTACTGGCAACAAAATGTCCCTTTCTCTACCATATTTTGTATTCCGACAGACCTTATAGGAAAACTATTATGTTTTGCAGAAAATATAACTTTATTTTAAGTGCACTAAAGTTGGCGAAAGAGACAATTATATTTGTTAGTGCGAGCATGCACTTGAAATGCGTCATTTTCATTTATGCATAGAGTAGTCTGCCGCAGTTCTCGTAACAATGGGCTATTTTAATAATAGGAACCTATGAAACCTATTAAATTTCCGTTCTGCAGTACTGGCCATTTCAAATCAAAATAATTTTTGTTTGGCTAAGAATTCTAATTTCAAATTAATTTTATTTTTAAAAACATGGAATTCTTTTTCCAAAAGTAGTCATTTGTTTATTGATTAGTGTTACATTTTCATCGCATTTCAATCTTTTTCGTCATCGTGGATACGTTAAAAATTCGAGTAATTATGGAACATGAGTACCATCGTTGCAGCAACGCGGCACAAGCGGCACGCAACATCAACGACGTTTACGGAGCTAACACTCAAACCAACGCACCACCTGTTATTGGTTTGCTGGCTTCCGTTCTGGAAATTTCGACCTGAAAAAACAACCTCGCGGTCGTCCGAAGACTTTGGTCAACAATGACGAATTAAAGGCGATTGTGGAAGCTACACATTCTACGGCTGAATTAGCAGCAGCTTTCGACGTTAGCGTCAAAACAATATTGGTCCATTTGCGTCAAATTGGCAAGGTAAAAAAGCTTGACAAATGGGTGCCCCACGAACTCGATGATCGCCAGCGCGAAGTACGCATCGAGACGTGCCTTGCACTGCTCAACAGACACACAAATGAATGAATTTTGAACCGCATTGTTACCTGCGATAAAAAATGGATTCTGTTTGATAACCGGAAGCGCTCAGCAAGTTGGTTGGATCCTGGTTCAGCACCTAAACAATGCCCTAAAGGAAAACTTACACCTTGAAAAGTGATGGTCACTGTTTGGTGGTCTAGCGCCGCCGGTGTGATTCATCACAGCTTCTTACCAAACGGGGTGAGCATTACTGCAGATGTGTACTGTGAAGAACTGAACACAATAATGGAGAAGCTGGCACATCTCCAACCAGCATTGGTCAAATCGCTCGTCTCCGCTGCTCATGCACGACAACGCGCGACCTCATACTGCACAGCAGACGGTCTCCAAGTTGCAAGGTCACCAGACCTTGCGCCTACAGACTACTACCTTTTTCAGAATTTGGATAACTTCTTGGCGGGAAAAAAATTCAATACCCGAGAGGCAGTACAAAATGCCTTTGAAGAATTTGTTGCCTCCAGTCCAGCTGATTTCTTTAAGAAGGGCATCAATAAACTGCCACTGCGTTGGTAAAGATGCATTGATTGCATGGGTGATTACTTCGATTAATACAAATAAAAATACATGAAAAAAAATAGTTTAATTTTTTTTATACAAAACGGAAATTTCATAGGTAAAGACCTAATATGTTCAAGTCATGTTATTTTGTTACATTATGGTTTGTGTAAAAATGTTTTGCATTAAGGAGTCGTTTTTGCGATTGTCGCATAAGATAAAAATAAGGCTTTATAATTTAATAGTCAGAACTATAATATATTATCAATAACTTATAATACATAATATTGTTCATCTATCCCGTTCAAATTTACATGACCGTATAAAAATATACGCACTTAATGGTTACGTGATAAACTTACTTGCTAGACTACACGGTACATCATAATTATTATTATTGTATGTACAAAAACTAGTACTACTAGCTAACTATTGCTAAAATATAAAAAATTTCTTTCCCTATATTATAAAATTGCTAACATAATATCCAAACAAATTCTCACAACTTAACAATATTGGTATTTTTGCTTTAATCTAATAATGCATAAATCCAAATTATATTATAATAACCTTCCTCAATAAATGGGCTAAACATAATTACTAGATGTTTAGTGGAACCAGTAAGTTTTTCTTGAGATTTGCATTTTTAAATAAAGAACTCGTAAATTTAAAGTACCTAGGTATTATGGACTTTTAAATGTTACTTAGTTTTTTTGGTAGAATTTTTATATGTAGTCTCAGATTATAAAACAATAGGCTGATGGAGCCCACGCAATGGAAAGTGTAAATTCACCTTAATAAGGCACCTGAGTAGCGCTGTCGGTACACGCACAATACACATCTGTGTGGGTCCAATGATACCAGAAACAGACAAAATCTATTCTCAGCCAACAAAAGCTTCTAAAGCGGTAATTGGATAGAAAAAATACTTTACATTCTGCAATAATTATAAAATGGTAAAACTAAGGTCCCCCATAAAAACATTCGACGGTTATAAGTACCTAAGCAAAGTAGATCACTTTTTACGTACTTAAATGACTATTCGATTGTAAATAAAAGAAGACAATAATTATTATTATTATGATCAACTGTATTGTACGCATTTATTAAAATGAATTCTAACCTTGAACCAACGAGTAGTTTCTCTAAATTAAGGGATAATTATTCGCCTAAAACTTGCAACACTGACAGATTAATGCCGAGATTTTTTGTTTCTAGAGAATCGCGAAATTAAAGTATTAATAATTAAAGTAACAAAATAATCAATAGTTACCTGTGAAATGACTTTCCACCTTCTTTTTTTCACAATGAAGGGAACAACTTTTAGAATGTTTAAAACACAAGACGGCATTTTTAGGCGGCTTATTTTGACGGCAATAATCCGTGACGTATATATAAGCAGTACAACGCTTTATTAACGCACATAAGTGAAATTGTATTCGTTTTTAATTTGTACATTAGTGGCTTTACTCAGATTGTCGGTGCGCGACATTTGTTTTATAATCTGAGTGTGTAGTCTATACATGAAATTGTCACGTATCAGAAAATAGACATTGGTTGTAAAATATAACATTATACAACGTAACATCAAAGCTGAGTGCCCTATAGGCTATAACCCAACTGTGCGCAAAGACCTGTTCTTACTGTAAGTATAAAATTATCGTCTGTGTGAGACAAAATTAAATCAGTTTTCTTCGAAAACGGATAAAATAAATTCAGTGGAAGGCACAAATCACCAATTAATGGATCCCTACTCTTCGTATAAATTAAAATCGCCTTATAATTAAAAAATAAAATGGGCTCAACTCTTAGTCAACATAATATATGTATACGAGTTAAAATATTTATTATTTATTATAATATAATAAAATAGTAAATTAAAGCAACATGTCAATAAAATTAAGATCAATTTCGTCTCCTCGAATTGGGTCCCTGTATAGGGTACACTTAGTAGCCACTTTCCTTGGATTTCGGAATATTATCCGCAGTGTGAACACCTAGGCTGTTTTTTTTACCTTTTAAGTGACATGTTATACTCCTAGTATGTCATAATAATATGTAGATTAAAATATAATATATTTTCTGGTACATAAGTTACTTTTAATAGAAACGGTCGCGGTATAGGTACTAATAAGGTTTGATGATAAAACATACTTTATATTATGTTACATAAACAAAAATAATTTTCCCACCTGGTGCTAACAATGCGGATGTTGTGGAAACCTTTAGAGTTAAAAGAGTTTCTTGTTGTCGTTTATTTGTGATAATATGTCACCGGGATTCGAGTGAGAAATAAAAGGCGTGTGATAAGGCCCGCAGTGGGCTAGCACAGTGGTGGTGGTGTGTGGTGAACGTTGGCTCGCGCTCAGTGCGTGTAATCCTGCGGCCGAAGTCCGAACTCCGCGGCGTACGCACCCGCCCACGCGCTCGCCGCCAGCGCCGCGCCCGCCACGCCTCCACCTGCAACATGCACATTTATTTAATAAATAAATAAAATACCTTTTAAAATTAATTTATTGACACGGTCAGAACACGGTTCTTGCGTTTTTTTATGAAAGTTTAGGCAAACGAGCAAACGGAAGAACTGATGAAAAGTGAATACCGTCGCCCATAGACAACCGCAATACACGAGGAGTCGGTGTGTTGCTGGCCTTTTAAATCACGAGCACGCATACGTGTACGTGTTAATAAAAATTACAAGCATTGACAATGCACGAATGGCGTCCTACAGATCCCGTAGACCGTCGCTCGATGAAAATAGACCCCACAACATCAGACAACTTTAACTTTAAACTTCTGTTTCATGTCATTGAAATTATTGTGGGTGGCATATGATACCTTGTAAAGCAGTTTTCTGCGGCGAAGTGGCCGGGGAGAGCTTGGTGTCGGGGCTGCGGCTGCTCTTCGTGTCTTCGGTCTGCTGCGAGTGGTCGCGGCGCTGCGCCTGCGCCTTGAGCAGCTTGCTCATGGTGTTACGGGGCGTGGGCGGCGGGCGCTCCACGCTGCGGCCGTGCGCGACGGCGCAGTGCCGCTCCAACATGTAGCGGCGCTCGAAGCGCTCCACGCAGAAGGCGCAGCGGAACAGCCAGCGACGCGTCGGCGGCGCGGGGGCCCCGGCTGCGGCGGCGGCGGGCGCGGCGTCGTGCGAGCGCGCATGCGCCAGCAGGTTGTAGCGCTCGCTGAAGCGCTTCCCGCACGCGCCGCACTCGTGCCGCTTCTCGCCAGAGTGCACGCGCTTGTGGCGCTTGAGGTGCGAGCGAGTCATGAGCGCCAGCCCGCACACGTCGCACGAGTGCGGCTTCACGCCCGAGTGTGACAGCTTGTGCATCTTGAAGGACGACGTGTGGATGAAGGACTTGCCGCAGAGGTCGCACTGGTAGTTGAGCTTGCCGGTGTGGATGTTGTTGTGGCGCTGCAGCGCGCCCTTGCTGGGGAACAGCTTGTTGCACTCGACACACTTCCAATCGCTGATGCCCTTGTGCATGGCTACGTGCACGTCGCAGGCGCGCTTGTGCTTGTAGTGCGCGCCGCACACCTCGCAGATGTACGGCGGCCGCGAACCGTCGTGCTTCTGCTTGTGTTGGTCTAGCCGCACTGGAACACCAACGAAATGTCCAGTTAATAAGGTGACAAAAATATAATATTATTAAAGTTAATACATACTTGTTCAAATAACTACATTATACATCCTGTAAACGAAATAACAGTATATATTCAAAGATTAGTATTAAATTCTTGTTCCAAAAATGTATTTTTAACATGTTCCCTTAAATTTTTACAGTATCCTTTAAAATAATTAAAGACACCCGAAGACACTGAGCGGTATAATTTTGACATCGGAAATGTCTTTTCGTCCGGCTCCGATTTCACGATTGCGACCCCTCATATATCCGAAAGTTGTGAAGATATGATATTCAAAAAAGGGCTCAAAAGATGCGTATTCACGAGAGCTGTAAGGTGCAAAAAGAATTATTCGAGAAAGTCAAAAACAAAAAAAGTTATGACCGAAACAGTAAAAAAAAAACTTTTTTTTTAATTTTTTTTATTTTGGAGCTCGATAGTCAGCTACAACAATTTGAACCTAAAACAAAGACCACCGGGTTAAGGGTTTGCCCAGTAGCCTAAACTTTTTGAAAAAAAAAACAAGTTTTTTCACGAAATCTGTGAATATTTTTTAATAAAAATATACTTTTTGTGGCCTAAATAGAAACGTTCGATATAATATGCTGTTGTTGACTTTTTGTAGGTATTATTAAGCTCTAAAACTTTTCTCTATAACTCAATAATAATATAATATCTCTCATCGGTAAGGCAGAGTTAGTACAAAAAGTTTTCATTCTACCATTTTTGGTTTCACAAGCAGAAGCTGGTATTCAAAAAAGACAGTGTAAACCTTACCCAGGGATGTGTATTTGGCATCACATTTATCACAGTAGTGGAGCACTTTCTCCCTCTTTTGTTTCACAGTGGCTTTGGTCAGCTTGCTTTGCTTATTTCTTTTATCAGCCTGAGCAGTTTTTTTGTTGGTCTTGTCCATCACTTCTATCAACAGACTGTTGCTGTCGTCGTCGTCGTCGAAGCCCTCCAGTTTAAAGATGTCGCTTCCGTTATCCATTGAACTTTGGGACCTGTAATGCACATACACATTCTTTTATTGAACAAAAGAAAATTAAAATATTTATTCATTTTAAGATCACATAATAATTTTACATACTGCATTTACTTATTTATTTACTAGCATATGCAGTGTCTACAGTGTTAAGCAGATGAAATACAAATAGGGCATGCAATATTGGACGGTTTTCAATTCCGATATTTGATGTCAATATCGAAATTCCGATATTGATATCGGAATTGAACGAAAGATTTACAAAGCCAATATGTGTCATACATATTTAAAAATCAAATTATTTCAATTTGGTACGTAAGCAAGTAGTATTTTAACTTGAAATTTTAGTTTTCTGAGGAAAAATTAACTAAGGCCCGTATTAATAAAGCGTTCTCATCTCTAAGACAATTCCCAAGAAAGTACTTAAGATGTTTTAATTAATAGACCGTACTTAAGTACAGCTGTAGGTACGGCGTATCAAGTGAGTGTGAACGTATTAATAAACGAGACTCGTTACTCAAGTACGCTGTCATTGCTGTCAAACTGTTACTTGAGACGCGGTTTCGTAGGTTCAGTCAAACCTTGACTTGAGAACGGCTTGCTTGGAAATTGGGATATAGTTAGAGATGGGCAATCCACCTGGGTGGGTTTAAAGTCTGGTGGGTAAAAACCGGGTGTTTTGGGTTTATTGGGTTTAAACCCCATAAAGACCCAAATTTTTGGGTGTTTATGATTTTGTACTTCATCATCGTCATCTCAGCCGCAAGACGTCCACTATACTGGACATAGACAATATTATTATGCAGCCTACAGAATAAAAAACTTTTAATTTGATTTTGAGTTTATTAAGAAAGAGATGAAAGTAAAATGTAAAACTACAGTCAATCACTGTCAGATTCAGAGTTATTACAAGCGATGAATTGTATAGGTTCGATAGGCTCTATTTCGTCTAAACTGTTATGTTCATTTACTTGCTCAATGAAAGCTTCTAAGGTATTTTCTTCATTAAACTGAATGTCCTCGCATTCAGCTTTATGTTTAAGATTCCAGTTATAACAAATGAATGAAATTTTTTCAGTTCTTTCAGTTGTAAGTCGATTTCTTTTGTTATTATGTATGTAGCCTTGGATACTAAAGGAACGCTCAGTGGCTGCCGAAGTACAGGGAGCTGATAGAATACGAATCGCTACTTTGCTTAACTCAGTGGAACCACAAATACCTTTCCACCATATTAGGGGCTCAATGCTATCTAATGAGCTCCATACAAATCCTCTGGCCCAAAAGTTTTCTTTAGCTTTATAACACGCCAAATCTGCCATTACATTTGACAAACTTAAGTGTTGGCTTAAATTGTAGATAAACTCCATACCCTTAAGTTCTTCCTCTTGAGTAAGTTCGACTCCTAGAGTCCTGGGGTCTAGAATATATGCTGCAAAATGTATTGGCCTCATTGCCATATTGCATCTTGAAGATACTGATGTTAGAATCTGCTGTTTGCTTTCTTCGCTCAATGTCGAAATCTCATTTAATGCAAAACGTATCTTAGCTTGTACATCTCTAAATGTAATGTATGTGCGATGCAAACGATTCTGGTCGCTCTCTAAGTAAAATATGCTTTCAGTGACTGGTTCCAAAATACTTATACATTCCCCTGTCTTCGTCCAGAAATCATCACTTAGAATTAAATCTTTAATATCTCTTGAAATTACCACATCTTCTCTAACTGTTAATATTTGCAAAGCTATCTTATTTGCTTTCAAACTTTTTAACGAAGTAACATGACTTCCCCATCTTGTAGCACAAGGCAATTTTAGTGTTTGTGTAGAATCTTCACCCTGCCTTGATTTTATCAACAAGGAACTTAATCGTTGACTCCTTTTAACAGTTTTTATTATATTTATGGCTTGCATAATAAACACAGTTACTTCTTGTATCTTTACAATATCTTGGCACAACAAGTTAAGGATATGTGCACAGCAACCGAGAGGAACAACATGTGGATATTTGAGTTTTGTTAATTCGAATGCCTTTTGTATATTTCTAGCGTTATCGCCAATAAGTACAAGAAACTTATTTGCTCCATATACTTTCATTACTTTTTCAACTTCTTGGCTAAGGTATTCACTAGTGTGAGGATTACTTTCTGTATTCAAACTTTTAACGTATGCAGGTTGAGGTTTTGATATAAGAAAGTTTATTATTCCTTCATTTCTTAAATTAGACCAGCCATCGCACTGAAGGTGTAAGTAACTACAAGCATTTAGTTCCTCATTTAACTCAAAACGCATTTCTCTATATATTTTATCTAAGTATTTTGTCGCTAAAGCTTTACGTGAAGGTATTTTAAATTTTGGTTGCAATTTTTCGAAAAATTGTATCCATAAAGGATGTTGCACCATCGATAGTGGCGTCCCTGTTACAAATATAGCTCTCGCTAATTCTGTTTTTATATAATCATCGGTGTCTTGAAACTCAGCATTTATTGTAGTGTTAGCAGACGACGAGGGGCTTATAAAAGAATCATTTGTCTCTATCTCTGACAGTCCAGACATTTTGGTTTTGGACGAGCTATCTTTTATAAGTTTCATAGAGTATTTTAATGTTTCTGGAGATTTTGGACAAGTGATAAGATGTTGAAGCATTTTGGCAGCATTACTGAATTTGTAGACCTTATTACAAAGCTTGCAAGAAACAGACTTGTTTGGTAAAGTACGGTAGTGCTCCCATATGCGTAAATCTTTAGGTCTCCCCATTGAACCTAAAAAAATGAACGATGATTAGTTGGTCTGACGAAAATTCAACAATAGAGTGCCTATTTTTTTACAATGATTATTTCTTGTTATTTACAATAAATTTATTAAAAAAAATTAAAATAAATACAAAAAACCTTTGTAAAATTACATCTCCTCGGAGGATTAAACGCAGACGCTAGTTTATTATCGTATTGTTCTGTATTTTTCTCAGCAACTTCTTTAATTCGATTAGGTACTTACGCATATTATGTTAAAAATAAATATCTAGTACACATCTTAGGCTATCCACCATTATTATCCAATGACGACTCTCAGCTAACTATGCACTATCATCCAAAATAAACGTGTATGGAAAATTTTATCCCAGTCGGTTGAGGATTGAGGATAATTGCATCAACATACGAACATACCTACATACTTTTATTTACATAACGCAAGCTAAATAAAAGCTTGTAATAATACATCTAATTTTAAGTTAAAATTGTTAAGTGATCATGATATAATTGTATCATTCAAAAATCCACTTACCTTTAATTATTTCTTGTTAAGTATAAATATTATTTCAAATCTGCTCCCTTAATATGCACTTTTTTACTGCTTTTCCTACCTAACACGTTACCAGGAAGTCACGTTATCAGAGTCAGAGTAATAGTGAACACGTTTGACAGTGATTGTCGTCGCCTCATATTCAGCGTCGACGAATAGGGGAATCCCCAGTCATAATGTATTGCATGCGTGGCGGTCTTACTTCAAATCCATAAACAAAGAGATAATTACAGAACTCGATACTAGATGGCGCTGTTTTTGTTTGAAGAAAGTTTGCGGGCTAAAATACATAGAATTTCATCAATGACTTCCACAAAGAACAACATTTCTGTTTTTTCTAAGTCCGTATCTCTTCCGTATATTTCATAAGATATAAGCTTGGGCTACATTGTTATGCAACGTGATTTTGTCGCTGTCTTGCTAGCAGGGTTGACAGATATACGATTTAAATCGTACTCATACTATTATTTGTCTATTTTTTAATGTACGATCGTAAAGATTATGATCGTAATTCGCACAAAAACATACGACTTTTTGGTTACCTGGCAACATTTTTATTATGAATAATGAAACGAACATGCTCACATCATCAGTCACATGCAACAATTTATTGGGGATTTCCCCTTCACATCTGGCAGTCCTGCTTGCTAGAATATAGGTAAGTCAGCCACAGTTACTGACGATCGATATTTAAAGGGTATTGTTTTTGTGCTAAATATTTCATAAAAACGTTATTTAATACTTTGTGGATTATTAATTTAGTTGATAATCACTGGAAGTAAAATGGATGCTAATTTGAGAGATCAAGATCTTCGTATAAAACAGTTATTAAAAGAAAATCTACGTAAGTACTCTTTTTATACCTAGGTAGGTAAGGTATAATAAACACAAAAGGTACTTAGATCGCGTGAGTTCGAAGCATTTATTCTAATAAATTTAATTTAAAATTGTAGAAAGAAAAAAATGTCTGCCAAGCCGTAGCCGAAGCCGATCTCCAAATATATTTGGCGATAGTGAGACCCAGTGTCCAGATGATTTACCCAGCGTCGTCGCAACAAAGAAAAAAAACGAGGATAAAGTAAAAGAAAATTTACTGAAAGAAGAAACAAACTGTTCTAAATGCTTAATTTATGGAGAAGAGGATAAAAGAAATGAGTATTTCGGACTGTTAGTGGCTCAAGAATTTAAATATATACGGCCATGTGTGCGAACGAGGTGTTATGAAGAAATTTTAAAGTATCTACGGGAAGCAAAAGGCCAACATGTTGATCAACTGCAACATGAAAACACTGAAAATTAATTACTTTCATTTTATTATATATAGATTTTTAAAATTTCCTGAAATATTATTAGTTAACGTTTTATTTAATATTGTAGAATTCATCAATACAATTTATAAAAATAATTTATTGGTATTACTTACATATTTTCAAAAAAATACGTAAAAACCTATTTTTTTGGGTGATTATGGGAGTTTATGGGTGTTTATTGGGTTTTTACCAAAGCACCGGGTTTAAACCCGGTGCTTTGCCCATCTGTAGATATAGTACATTATTATTTGTGGTGTTTTTGGGTGTGTTACAATTATGTAAATTAAAATCTAAATCTTATGATTTAACAAACTCAGAATTTTTACTACATACTCAACACAAAATAAAGTTATACAAAAAAGATGCTTATTGATACTTATTCTTCTTTTTTTTTGGTAATCGCGGTTGCAAAGGTTTTGCACCATTCTGACAGTGTCGAATATTTGTAGAAATATTTTCGATTTTATTAATATATTTATGTTAAACTAAATATAATAAAAATTAAATTGACTTGATTTGACACTTGACAGCAGAACTTTTTTTCGCTGCCCAAAAAACAATCCTCATTATATGATCCCTCCCTCCTACAATTCCTCGCCCTATCAACCTTAAATCTGTTCTGTGTTTTATAAATACTCCTTTTACTGAAACTTTATGTACATACTGTGGTACTGGCCCTAAATGTTTGTGTCTGTTCTAGCAGGGGCGTGCGCTACTTGTAGGCAGAAATGCAGTGCTTTACTTGTCATTCACAGATATTTTAAAGAAACGTTCGTACGTTTTAGATGACTTTAATCAATAGTAAATAAATTAATTTAAAAAATATAATAACTTAAAAACGCCTAATATTTTATAAATAGCAAGTCATCTCATGCCGTTGCGTTCTGCAGGACAAATCATCGCATGTATGTGTAATTTTCATACTTCGCAAACGCACACACCCATGAATATCGACATGATTATATAGCGGTAACTCATGCGGCAGGCGATGGCTCTCGGCTTCGGTTCGGCTATCCGATCGCTTCCGAAAACCGCCGAACTGGCTTGTCGGAAATTATTCGTAGCCTATAATCCGAGTAAAAATAATAAAACGCGAATCTAATAAATCACGTATGCACATTATGCATTTTTGTTTAGTAAGGTTTTATTTGTTTAAATAGAAGAAACGTTTTGTGTTTCGCGGGGGCCATATTGCATATTTCATGTGATAACCATTGTTTAAAATTTAATCGCTCCTGTTTATTTATAGTTTTCTTAAAATATTTTTCATTTTAACCTTTGAAAGTGTGTACATTTAAGAGTTTCTTACTGAGTTTCTATAATACTTGTAGTGATTTGCTTTTACTAGTGCGTTTGCTGATTTTTTTAAAATGTTATTTGATTGTGAGGTTTGCGTTGATAATGTGTGTTTATTAAAAATTAAAAATAACAAGTTCTCACAATTGTCATTCAGTGAAAAGATTCAAATTCTGTCTAAAGGTAGGTGTGTACCCGAGTTACAAGAATTAAACCAGCAAAAAAAAAATAATGTAACTCGAAAATTTCATGTTAAAAGTTATGAAACGTATAACTGGCTGTATGGTTGTGTACACACGATTAAATTATATTGTTTTCCTTGCATATTATTTAGTAATTCTAGTACAGTGTGGACTGATTCGGGATATTCAGATTTAAATAATTTCTATTCTGCGGCCTCACTCACTTGGATAAGATATTTGAGGTGGCCGAAATCTTGCGTTTATTTACATCGGGATATAGTAATCTCAAGTAACCGGAACCTTGAATATGTGAAAATTGAAGCTGACTGACTGGTGAGTAGTTATAATATATAGTTATTGCATTAACAGAAATCATGATTAAAAGCGTCATTTAAAGACTCAAATAAAAAAGTACCCGATCCCGTATTACAATATTCCAATAATCAATATTGCATGCCCTAAATACAAACCAGGTGTTTAAACACAAAAGTAGTAGTAATAGTAGGATGTATGGCTACTGATTAGGTCTCTCACTTTATAATTAATTAATATACTAAAATATATTAATATGTTAATATAGAATAATGAAAGTTGATGTGGGACAGATGACATACCTGTCAGGAGACTCCTCCTTCTTCACGGATCCCGATGCGGGCTGTGCTAGCACAGCATGTGTCACCAGTATGTGGGCAGCCAGGGAGGCCTGACCGCCCGACTTGCCACTGGCATTGCACTCAGAACACGCCCAGCTAATTCAATACATTACATTATTATTTAAATAGCTACGAGTTAACTATAAAATGGTCTAATTATGTATAAGATTTCTATTTACCATTAAAATATTTATTTACACTTACACTTTTTTTACACTTACGGATTGTGTCACGGTGCACTTTTCTTTTTCCCAACGTTTGGGCTACTTTCCAGCAGCCGTGGTCACGGTGGTGGAAATTGTAACAAGAAAGCTTAGAGAAAGGACTTACCTGTTGAATATGCAGAATTATTAGAACACTGCCTTACATCTGGCTATATGTTGTGGAATTATGACTTCTCCCGTTGTTGCTGACATTCATGGAAGACTTTGAGGAGACTGCACTTGAGACCTCACCTATACAACCCAGGTTGCCCAACCTAAGCGGTATGTGAATGATATTTTCACAATTTTACCATCTGACAAAGTAACCATATTCCTAAATCATTTGAACAGTCTCACCCCCAAAATACAATTCACTATGGAGTTAGAGACCAATAACTCTTTAGCTTTCTTGGACGTATTAGTAATAAGGAATCCCAATGGCACCTTAGGTCACACTGTGTATCACAAACTTACACATACTAATAGATATTTAAATGGTCCCACCACCATCCTTCACAGCTATTAAAGTTGCTGAGACAATAAGCTTCGAGTCCCACGCCTGCATCACAGTGACAGAGTGAAACCAGCCACTGTCGAACGAATACCTGCAGTTCTACCTTTTATTAAAGGAGTCACTCATAATGTTAGCTATATTCTAAGGAAAGCTTCTATAAAAACATACTTCAAGCCGCCCAAAAAGATAGGTCAATTTTTACCAGCAGTGAAATGTAACATTCCCCTTCAATATGCAGGAGTCTACAAGCTCGACTGTGACTGCGGTCTCCCCTATATAGGGCAAACTAAAAGATCCATCAACACCCTGTGCACTGCGACACAATCCGTAAGTGTTTAAACAATGAACAATATTCGCGTAAACATAAGAAATCAATATTATAATAAAATTACTTTAAGCATATGTATTGCTTCTACTGTTTATAGTGAAGAACTTTAGTATTAACATAATAACAAACAAGTAGCCTTAATTTAATTATAATTAATAATTAATTTAAACCTTAATATTATAAAACTTAATACTAACCTTTCCAAAGTATCCCCCTTTTTAAATTTGCGTTTGGACGTTGCAATAGTTTTCTTTCTCCTGTTTTCGGCCTTGCTTCTTCTTTTTCTTTTTGTGAGGGCCAACGGTTCATCCTCTGAATCATTCTCGGCGATTTTGCTATTGGATTGACGGTCTGTAATTTCATTTTTTATTTTATTGAGGTCGACCGCGTCCGAAGTCGGCCGCGGTTCGAACAGCGGGTTCTTGCTTATGATGGCCACGAAGGCCTCCTTCACTTTGAAGTACTCGAGCTCGGCGCGCTCCAGCACGTTGACAAGGTCGAGGCAAGCGCGGCAGATGTGTCGGGAGTGCGCCGGCGAGTCAGCGAGGCTGGCCTGAGTGTGCCGGTGCAGGAACTCATGCAGCGGCGTGCCACCCGCCGTGCGGCCCTCCGAGACGTCAAACTGCTCCCCGTTTTTGCTCAGGCATACCATACACTCGTTCAATTCGATCTTAATAATAACGTCCAACTCCTTTTTCACACCAATCGAACCGTTATCCTTCTCGTGGCCCTTGCCATCGCCTGCATCTTCGACGGGGAGCGACTCGCAAACTTCACTCATTTTTGCGTATAAATCCGTAGATCCGGATGCCTAATATAAATGCATCATTTTTAGTTGTATTTAAAGCATTGGGAAGGAATAAGAAATTCTAACAAACAAGAACGGACAGCAAACACTTGACAATTATTGACATTCCACAATCCACAAACAAACGTAAACCATCAACATTTTTTTTTTAATTTAAATAAATATATGTCGTCTGCTTAAAACTATTTGCCAGTGTCAAGTTAAAAAGGCCCGAAATAGAACTTTCGTTTCAATTTTCAACGCCGTATTCCTATATCGTCAAGTCTAAAGTCTAGTCAAAGTCCAAATAAATAGTCAGCACAATCCATGAGTCATGCCAGTTGATTCAGTAAAGTGGTAGAAGCATTACTGAAAGTTCCTTAGGAGTTTTGGCGAAACACAAAATAGCACGTTTTTAGAAGTTGTACCACTTGCCCACACTTGTGTACGTTAATAAATATTTAATGGTTAATATTCTACCAATATTACACATTAAGAACCGAAATAACACAAATTTACATAATAGATACAAGATCCACAACGTCACCTATTGAATTCCCGGCAAAACTCCCCAATCATAATATGATGTCGCGGTGTCGCAACATTCGTAATTTTTAGCATAAATGTTATGTATTACTACTGATTTGTAGAAAACATACTGGTAGATACCATTAAATAACAATTTACTAGGAATTTGTATGTGATTTGATCTAGTTTGAACTAGGTGGCGCTGTATAAATCACATACAAATTCCTAGTACACGCCAAACGCGCTCACGATCTAATGCGAAAATAAAACCTCACACTTAGCACTCTGATGAAATGATAAATATAATATATTATGTTAATATTATTTTATCTATGATAAATCAAGGGAACTCTTCGAAATTTATTTTATTTCATTTTTATTTAATTGGAAAAAATACAGTGATATTAAAGTGATATATATAAATACAATATAAATTCTTTACACTATTAACACGTTTTCACAATTATAATACAAAATAACAACAAATGCTTTTCTGATGTAAGTATGAAGAAAAAGTATGTGTAGTGTACAAAACAGTTTGTCACTATGATCTCATCATATTAGTTCACCAACAGTTAAGATACAGCCTTGATCAAACCATTGCCTAGTCATTAACTTTTTAGTAGCGTTAACTGAACAATTAAATAAATCAAGGTCGTGGAGCTTACACAAGTCGTTATGAGAGTTAGATGACCTTATGAAGAAAGAGTTTTTACGACAATTAGTATGGGAAAAAGGAGGGTTATAGGATGAGGTTCTGGAGGATCGTGATGGGTCTTTTAAATTTATTTTGGAAAGGAGATGACGAGAATCTACTTCTTGCTGCGCTATTTTCAGTAAAATCGAGATGTCAGCTATTCGACGTCTGTAGAATAAAGGTAGAAAATAGTACCTTCTGCATCTCGACTCGTAGTTAGTATCAAAATGTATCAAATAGTATCAAAGTGCGGGATAGGTATTAAATGTTAAATTGTAGAAATTTCGTAAATCTTCTTTGGATGGACTCTATCCGGTTGATATGGGTGCTGTATTGTGGGTTCCATAATTAAGAGCAATACTCAAGGACGCTGCGAACATATGAGCAATAAAGGATCATCAGTATTTTTATATTTTTACATTGAGAGCTCATTTTTATTACAAAACCCAGTGACCTATTAGCTTACAATGCAGTCTAGGTGCTTAACATAATATGTTAGTTTACAATCGTGAATGACATCCAGATCTCGAATCTCGGAAACTTTTTTTAGCTTCTGCTCCTTCAGGAAGTAGGAGAAATTGTCAACAGTTTTAATTGCACGGCTGAAAGTTATTGCACAACATTTCATATATAGACACTTTATTTCACTTTCATTGCACTATATGGACACATATTAAGTGATTACGACTTTTTCTGAAGTATTCATAAGAATGGTCCTTATATTTATTGATAGTTGTCAAGGTAAATTTGACTCCAGTTGTCGGCTCGGCTCGGCTAGTGGTAATGCTAGTTTAAAGGAAGTTACTTCTAAATTTATTATTTGGTGTGTTCGGATGCTTATATTCTAGATAGAAAATCATAGAGTTGCTCGATTTAACATACCAAAGAAACACCTAAGAGGCCATCATCGAGTACCCGTCACAGTCGTGTAATTTTAAATCATTTTATCAAAGGTACTGAAAGCGCCTCCCTTTGTCGCATTGTATTCAGCCATATTATTTAAGTAATCCTTAAGCTCTTCATCATTACAAAACGCTATTAATTAACTGAACATAACATAAAAATATTATGTCGCAAAAGAAAATACCTACGTAAATAGTAACAGGAGTGACGGAACACCCCGCAGATACCTGGAAAACGAAATTGACGTACCTATCGCCGCTCCCACCACGATACGGCACCTGAAGCTCACGGTAGACCAAAAGAATACATAAAGTGCTAGAGCAAATAATTTTCAATAAATCGGCGCAATATAAATATTGCTATAAATATTAGCCGTAATAATAAATATTAGCCGATATAGAATATTAACTGGGCAGTTTTGCCAGGGAATTAAATTAAATTGTTGTGATTTTTGTATGTCTTTCATAAATTTATGTTATTTCGGTTCTTAATGTGTAATATTGGTACCTAGTATATTAACCATTAAATATTCGTTAACGTGCACAAGTTTGGGCAAGTGGTACAACTTCAAAAAACGTGTTTTTTTGTGTTGCTCCCAAACTCCCTAGGAATATTTAGTAAAGCTTCTACTATTTTACTGAATCGACTGACTTTACTCATTGACTGCACTGACTATTTATTTAAACTTTGACTAGACTTTAGACTTGACGTTTTAGGAATACGGTGTTGAAAATTGAAACGAAAATTCTATTCCCGCCCTTTTAACTTGACAGTGGCAAATGGTTTTAAGCCGACGCCATTTTAAAAAAAAATTACTACAAACGTCAATTGTGTAATTTTGTTTATTTTTCAAGCTGTTTTTTTCATTTTCATGATTATACCCTTCAGTAATGTTACTTATCATCTATGATTATACCATACCTGAGCTCTGACTAGTTGTTATTGTTTGTTGAATAATTTGTAATAAACGTAGTTATTAGTAAATTAAATAAGAATTCAATCACAAGCAATTGAATCCGCGAGTGTCGAACAAAATATGGACGCACATAGAGTTATCTGAGGTTCTAATACTTCTAATAATAATTCTGTAGTAATTACATTAATCCAATAATGAGAGTGTTACATATTTGCACACATCATACACTATCAATAAATAAATTGTGTTATAAAGGAATTCTTAATTATTTTTTAAGGTGGTAGTTTAGGTGAAATGAAACCACTGGATGCCTTATTATGACTAACCTTAATTGATAAGAGTAAGTTATAAGTAAGAATATGACGCGCGCCCTTATACCGCCCGCCCATATACCCGCGCATAGTAGGTAACAGATTCAATGGTGCCTGATGTGTCGTCAGACTTGCTAAATGCTAATGCACAGCTCTCAGTAACTTATTTTTTTTAAATTTTTTATTGCAATGCTCAGGAACTTATTTCTGATGCAGTTGGTCCCATCACTCGCATCCAATATAAATTTCTAGAATGTACTTAATGATATAAAAAAATGTTTGTGTAAGATAAGTGAATTTCAATATAATATGTTTACAGACGGGAGATGCAATCAACATGTGCGCTATCTAGCACCGAGTAACGAAACATTACACACGAATACATTTCGTTACTCGCATTTTTCGTAGTATGGGTACAAATGTAAAAGTGAATAATTGCAGCATAAGCAAATTGTTATGTAATGTATAAGTATGTTTTCTACAAATAGTGAATGTTGCGACTCTGCGACATTATACTATACGACTTGATTAGTTGCTCTAATGCATGTTATGAGGTATCAGAAGTAACAAGTAACGTAACGATACTATAGTAACGAGAACTAATTGTTAAAGTAATAAATAAATACGGGTACGCTTTTTTTCGTTACATTTAAACCTCTAGTAAGAATGTAAGAAAGGGTTAGTTAGAGTTAATTTTTGTTGCCTGTGGGCTTGCATATGTACTAATACTAGAGTTTAGAGGATTTAAATATATTGATTTAGTAAATAAGCAACCTATTGTGAGTAGTGGCATAGTTTTGCCACAGAGAGCAGTATAACAAACTTAACACCTTCAATATTAAGTTAAGGATTTTCAGCAGGTGTGATTCATGAAAATAATGGAGGGTGCCAGAGATTAACTCTGGTGCGGGACTGTACATTATTAGTCTTGACTCTTGTATGACAATTAGATAATATAATATGGTAAGACATTATAGTATGATTAGAAAATTGTGGAAATAGTTTATAAACGAATTTTTATCAATTATTCAGCATTGTTATAATATCAACAAATTACCTACTATTGTGTAATAGTAGGTAATTTGTTGATATTATAAATATAATTATAATATCAACAGATATATATATTAAAATATCTAAAATAACAATCCAATTTAAAGCAGGCTTTAAATTGGATTGTTATTTTAGAAAATATGAGTCAAACATCCACTAATTTTGTATAATTTATTGTACCAGATTAAAACAGTGAAAAAAGTTTGTCTTGTCTATGTACTAGCTTCTGTAATTATTAATATAAATGGATGAAATTTGGTATAGTTTTAGACTGTGAGATATAGATCTCGGTTTTTTGCATTATAAAATAATAATAATTTTGTATTTCAGGGGTGGCTGAAAAATATGTATATATTCATACATGTGAAGTGGGGATGAAAAATAAATAAAAATACAAATGAGAAGGTGAATCACTTGATGAAAAGCGTCTTATTTTACCGATAGTTTGCATTACATGATACTACCCTTGGTGAATTAACCGTTATGTCCCTACAAGTAAAATACACTGAAGAGAAATAAATAATAATGTAATATAATAGCTTCCCACACCGATTTTGGTGATGGTGGCCGGTTTCATTGAAACCGGGTCAGCTACGCAAGAGTTATTTTATAGTTCCCAAGTGTGTGCGCAGTACACGAGAGCACTCTCTCTTCCTTTACTCTCATAACCCAGTGGGACGGATAACCGACACAACTGGCGAGAGATCAGGCGCAGGTCCTACTTTTTACATGCCCTTCTGACACATGGATCATCTTTCTTGTCAGACAAACAGGTGATCAGCCTGCATTGTCCTAACCAAACTTGGAAACAACATTTTTTGTTGTTCCAATGCGGGAATCGAACCCACGACCCGTGTCGAGAGCCAGGCTCTAAACCACTGGACCACGGAGGCTGTTATAATGTTACAGATGGTGACAAAAATATATGTCTTGTATAGTTTTTTAATCGCTGTATATATTATTAAGTAAACAACACTGACTCTAAAAGTATACGTGAATCTTTTCTACTCTTACAACTTCATGTTAAGGTGCTGATAAACTTGAGCATTCACTTGTAATGAGCATTTGTGCGAATGTAAAATTTTGAAAAACGATGCTTGGGTCGAGATAGCAACTGCATTGGACTGTTCCATAGATGATTGCCGGAAAAAAATGACAAGTTTGTTGGCTTCTTTACGCCGAGAAAAAAGTAAGCACGACAAAAGTAAAGGAACCGGAAAAGGTTAGTTATTTAGATACAATGCCTATTTTTTGAGTTTGGGAGATAGTAATTAATTAATAATGAAGTCGTGCCGTATACCTATTTCAAAGTGTTTTGTCTTAATTGGCACCGACTTCATTAATAATTGATTTGAGAACATAAAATATGGCTTTAATTTGTACCTTTAATATTATATTATTACTTTTTGTGCGAAGTCGGTTTTGTTTTATTAAAAAATTGTTTATACCTATCTTCATAATATCTATATAAATGTTCCATATATTTCAGGAGCGGAAGAAATTTACAACAGTTCGTGGTTTGCCTATAAGAGTTTGAAGTTTTTATTGGACAAAAATAAACCTCGCGACGGATCAGATAGCGTAAGTATTTTTTTTTTATTCAAAAGCAGGCTTAGCTGTGGGCTTATTCTAAGCATATCTATATTTCCATTGTATTTCGCCTCCTTGTGAACAATATACAGCAACTTCATCTCTTATTCGACAGGGGGTAGTATCGTTTGAGTAGATTCGTGGAGATTCAAGCGGCATAAGACGTGTAGTTTCTTCAGTTCCAGTTCCAATTTGTGAAGCATAAGTTGTGCTTGATTTAGAATTCCTCATAAAATTATGTAAATGACATATACAATTGACAATCAAACTAACTTGTTCCGGGCTTAACAACATAGGTTTACCTAAAACACGAAACACCGAAGACAATATGCAAAACACATTTTCAACTACTCGTCGTGCTCTACAAAGTCTATAATTATATATTCTTTTTATAGAGCCAATAGCATGAAATCCTGAATAAACTTTCATGACATTTTCATTGAAAGGAAATGCTTCATCGCTGACAAAAAAATATGGAATTGGCAATTGTCTTCCAGGTGGAGGTGATGATTCCGGAAGGTTTAGCGATTTATCATTTAATTTTTTATTTAACTTACAATTGTTAAAAGCTCCTCCGTCGGATATCTGTCCTTGGCAGCCAATGTTTGCATATATTATTTTATAGTTCGCATCTACAACTATTAAAAGTACCACACTGAAGAATCCTTTATAATTATAGTACTCGCTTCCACTATTTAAGGGTGCTTGAATGATTATGTGCTTTCCATCCAATGCTCCCAGACAATGAGGAAATTGCCAAGATCTTTCGTAATCTTTTACGACTTGCAACCACTAATCAGGTGTTTGTGATCGCCGTATGTGGAAACAGTACACGTCGTAAGCAACGAACAAGCCTACCACGATGTACTCAAATTGTTTCCGGACGTACTCAGACCGATGTCGTTGAATCAGCCAAGCAAACACGACGTCACGCATCACATTAAAAAACTGGCCCACCGCTCTCCACCCGCCCGCGCCCCTTACCGCCGGACAAATACAAGTCCGCGCAACTAGAGTTTGAGCGCATTATGGAGATGGGTATCTGCAAGCCGTCAAAAAGCCCGTGGGCAAGCCCTCTACATGTGGTGAAGAAAAAGGACGGAAGATTACGCGTGTGTGGAGACTACAGGCGACTCAATGCGGTCACTCTACCTGATCGCTATCCCATACCGCGCATCCAAGACTTCACAGCTCCATGGCAAGAAGATTTTCTCCAAACTCGACCTGGAAATGGCATATTACTGGATACCCATAGCCAAAGAAGACGCAGAGAAAACATCCATAACCACTCCTTTTGGGCTGTTCGAGTTCAACTGTATGACGTTCGGGCTCCGCAACGCCAGTCAGACTTTCCAGCGGCTTATGCGTCAAGTACTGAGAGGCATAGATGGATGTTTTTCATACATCGACGACCTACTTATCTTCGCGGAAGACGAAGACAGCCACAAGAAGCTTCTGCATCGAGTACGATTAGACCAACACGGCGTCACACTAAATTTAGAGAAGTGCGAGTTTGGGAAATCAAACATTAATTTCTTGGGCTACGAAGTATCAACAGACGGTATTAAACCCAGCGAAGATCGTATAAAAGCAATCGCTTCATACCCCAAGCCGAAGACCATCATAGAGCTACGTCGTTTTCTCGGCATGATAAACTTCTACCGAAGCTGCTTGCCTCTACAAGCTGAGTTGCAAGTTGAACTTAATAAATACTTGCATAACAAGAAGAAAAACGACAAAACACCGATCAACTGGACGCCGCAAGCAGAGCTAGCTTTTGAAAAATGCCGACAAAGCATTTCAAAAGCCACCATCCTTAGCCACCCCGTCGCCGGCAGCCCCCTCGCCATCATGACCGACGCTTCAGACTATAGCTTTGGAGCTGTATTACAACAGTATATCGACGGAGCTTGGAAACCGCTCTTCTTTTTCTCAAAGTCGATGAGCGAGACGCAACGACGCTACAGTGTGTACGATCGCGAGCTACTTGCAATCTACGCAGCTGTAAAACACTTCCGAAGTCTCATCGAAGGCTGCGAGGTAGTGGTTTATACTGACCACAAACCACTTGCATATGCCTTAACAAGATCTCCAAGCAACAGCGACACACCGAAGCGAGAACGACAACTGCACTTCATAAGTCTGTTCTGCTCCAAGATCATGTACGTGAAGGGCGAATAAAATACAGTTGCCGACGCACTTTCTCGCATTGAAGACATACAATGCCCTACAGCGATCGACTACACGCAGCTCAGCATCGACCAAAACAAAGACTTAGAGCTAAAGGAACTAAGGACGCAACCTAACTTGAAGTTTGGCGAAGTAACACTGCCCGGCCTCAGTTGCTCTATCACCTGCGACTTGTCAACATCAACGCCGCGCCCCTATCTACCGAAGAATTATCGCTACGCGGTCTACAAAGAGCAACACGAGCTATGTCACCCTGGCGTCAGAACCACACGAAAACTCATGTCAAGCAAGTTCTTCTGGCCATCGATGAACAAAGAAGTAGGACAGTGGACTAAAGCCTGCCTGAGTTGTCAGCGCGCAAAAATTCATCGACACGTCACTACGCCGCTAGAGAAGTTTCCGCCGTCACAGCGCTTCGAGCACATACACATAGACATAGTCGGCCCTCTACGACTATCGAACGACTGTCGCTACTGTGTCACAATCATCGACCGCTGCACTGAGTGGCCCGAAGCGATCCCAGTACGTGACATCACAGCCGAGATCGTCGCACAAGCGCTCTATAATTCGTGGATAGTGCGATTTGGCTGTCTACTGCGTATAACAACAGACCAAGGACGTCAATTTGAGTCCTCTCTGTTCAACGCGCTCATGAAGAGATTCGGCATAACAAGGCTGCGCACAACTGCCTACCATCCGCAGTCAAATGGGCAAGTCGAACGGTGGCACGGCTCCATGAAAGCCGCGCTTATGGCTAGAGGCGCAACAACGTGCTGGACCGAAGAACTCCCCACAGTATTGCTGGGCCTCCGCACAGCGATACGTCAAGACAATAACCTCAGCCCGGCGCTCATGACATACGGTTCAACACTCCGTGGCCCGCCGACTTCTTCGTGCCGCTTCAAGAAACCAACATCAACGACGCAGAGTTGGTGCGCCGTCTCTCTCGCACGATGGCATCCCTTTCACCGAAACCACGACGCACGCCCGCAACTAATCTGCGGCCATTCGTGTACGAGGATCTGGCCACCTGCACACACGTCTTTGTGCGCAACGACACGGTGAGGGCACCGCTATCACCACCATACGAAGGCCCTTATGAAGTACTTAAGCGGTACGAAAAATACTTCAAAATTCAGCTACCGCTACGAACTACCGTCGTGTCATTAGACCGACTCAAGCCCGCCTACATAGTAACTGAAGAGCGCAGTGTAACCAGCAGCGACCAGACGACAACACACTCTACACCTATGCATCAGCCCTACATAACGAGAAGCGGTCGTGTCGTCAAAAGAAACGTAGCGTACGTTACGTCTCTTGAGGGGGAGTGATATGGAGGCGTCCCGCAACACCAGCGCGCCGGCCTGCGAGCGCCATACTGAGGCAACGCACGCACGCCAGGCATATTTATATGCACAGCCGTGCATATCTCCATCTCGCTCTAACAGGGAGAGCGCGACAAGGAGCCGTGCCGCAACACCAGCCCGCTGGACGTGAGAGCCGCACTGAGGCATCGCGCATGCGCCTGGCATGCTTATATGCTCGGCTCGCGCATGCGCATAGAGCGTTGCGCTATCTCGCTCTAATAACATGCAGTCGTGAGGCAGCACCAGCCCGTTCACCAGCAAGCATCGCACTGAGGCGTCGCGCATGCGCCTGGCATATTTGTATGCTCGGCCCGCGCATGCGCATGGAGCACAGCGACTGCAGCGCCACCTGACGTCAGCCGAATAAAATAAAACATAAAATTTGTATAAATATCGTGCGATTTTTGAATAAACAGACATTACCACTTTACCGTGAGTTTTAGTAACAACCTTACCTCAAGTCCGTTACATATCCAATGGAATGTCTTGACATTTTAAAAAGATACTGTAAACTTAAATAACTATCTGCCGTTGCTAAAAAACGGAGAGTTACTACTAATCTTTCTTGAATCGTGATTGCAGCTCGAAACGTTGTGTCCTGTTTGACTATTTTTGGACCAATCATACTTAGCAAATATTCAAAATCACTTGATGACATTAACAGAAAATTTATATAGTGTCCGCTTATTTCTTGTTGTTTTAACTCTGCAACTAATTGTAGACCTCCACTTTCACTTCTAAGACGAAACAGATTAGTTTGCCACCATCTTCTACTTTTCTTTTTCTTTTTTTTTACATAACCAATGAGTATAAATGAAGCACACGCGACCGTCAAGTCTGACATCTTCGTGAAGAATGACGATGACGAGCGTCGACTAGAGCGTTCACTAGAATGCTCATGAAAACGTTCATAGCAATGTTTGGCTCGGCTCGTTGTTCAGTTCGACAAATATAAAAACGGCGAATGCTCGATGTTCTGTTACAAGTGAATGCTCAAGTCTATCACCCTTTATAATACATAATACACATTTTTCGCATTTGTGACAATTTATTGTTTTGCATGTACTAACAAGTCAATAATTTTTTTTTTTATGTATGTCAATAGGAGGAGGATCATTGCTGCCGGGAGCGGGCGAGTGGAAGATCGCTGGCGGAGCCTCAGCTCCCGAGCCCCGCTGCGAGCGTCGGTTGTGCTATATGAGAGACGAGCTGCGGCAACCTTGAGGACGACAATTGGCTTAGAGGAACGGGGTCTCTTTAGACAGTAAAGGCAACACTTCGCCCCCCCCCCCCTGAATTTGAACCAAATAGGTTAGGTTAGGTTTTCCCCCCGACGGTTGCCCGCCTTGTCGTGGCGGTGGGGCTCAGTAACCGTGGTTGAGGACCCACGGTGAAGCGAAGAGGCAACCAGGGCCGGCTTGGCAGGAGGCTGGGCCGGCCCGAGGAGGGGCGCTCCCGGCGGACTGGAGGAGCCAGTCCGCTGCGGACGTGCCTAGAGGTGGGACCGCAGAAGAAGAGGAGTGCCAGTATTACGGTGCGCCGTACTCCCTATCTTCTGCGGCCGTGGAGGATCGCAGGGGGAGAGGGTGGTGGTATTGTGCCGCTATCCCTACCCCCCTGCGAGCTGGCGAGGCCGTTCCGCACGGAAATGGCATCGGTGGGGCCGCAGGGGAAGAGGCGAGTTTGGTATTACGGTGCGCCGCTTGCCCTATCCTCTGCGGCCGAGGTGTAGTTGGCCTCCACCAGTACTGTGGCAGACTCGGGGGGAGACTGCTACAGTACTGGTGGAGGCGGGGGAGGAAGTGCCGCCGGCGGGGTCGCGGATGTGTGTATCGTTCCCGTGGCCCCGTCACAAGAAAAAAAAAAAAAAAAAAAAAAGTTAGGTTAGGTTAGGTTGAGCTCAAACTTTCTTAGGCGAAGCCCATGCTAACCGACGGAAGTTTGCGTTCACGGTGTCTACCGAAAGGTGTGCTTTTGTTGATTTTTTGGCGTTAGAATTATCTTGGTACCTATCTTGGTTCTCGAGATAGTTAATTTTTTTTGTGTTCAACTTTCTTTTACGGATTCCCATACATCGGTCGAGAAAGTCATCCACGTAGGACAGCATCGGTCGACGACTTTTGTCCTGGTGTTGTTGTGCGTGGGTGGCCGTCCCGGGGTGGGAACATTTTTTGTATATATTAGTTTAGGTTAGTTTTATTATTTAGGTGTGCTTCTTTTGTTATTTTGGTGTTGGTTTTGTGTATATAATATTTTCAATTAAGGTTTTTGTGTTCGGGCCATCTGCCTGAACATCTATTTGGAGTCATGTCTCATACCAGGGGTGTACCCTGGGGCACCCCCAATTTTAGTTTTGGCACCATGCCTAGGGGAGATGATGATTCAGAGGGGGGGGGGGGGGTAAGTAGGTCATCCGGACGGGGTTTGGTTTTGGCTTTCGGGGAAAATAGCAGATCGGGGGAGAGTTTTAAAAAACCTGATTCAGTGGTTGGGAGCATGGAGAAGAGGGAGGAGGATTCCCTCAGTGTCAGAGTCGGAGATGGGCGCTAGTAAGCGTTTCTTTTCGGAGATATCCGGTTCTGATACGGAGGATGTTGGCGCCGGTGCCGATAAGTATTTTAAGGCCCAGTTGACCAAGCGTGGGAAAGCGCGTGGATCGTCGAGCAGAGTTTCCTCTGCTCGTCAGGAGCTCCGAGATCGGACGGAGGAGTTTGTCGCCTCCCTTGATAAAAGGATGTACCGGAAGGACATGGAGCCGGAAGGGCAAGAGATCCCTCCTGGCCCCTTGGACCTGGATGTTGACAGGCTGGGGGCAAAGGATTTAGTGCAGGCAGCTGAGGCGAACCTGCAAGAAATTTTAAGTCTGGCTGGCAGATCCACCAATTTAAAAGGTGGATATGCTAGCAAGATTAGACGGGCAACGGGCACCGTTAAAACGGTGCTCGAGGCTCTGATGGCATCATCTGCGGAGGCCAAAAAGACGGCGGCTAATAAGTCGAAGCTGTCGTCGTCGAGTCCTATGTCCAGCGAGCAGCTGGGCATATTGGAAAACAATATTGCCCGGCTAGTGGGCAATTTAGTAGATAGGCGGTTGGCGGTACTAGAATACCGTTTGCCGCCAGCAGTTATTGCCTGCCCGCCGCTGGCGGCTGACAGAATGAAGGCAGCCCGCGAAAAAAGGGCTGTCAACAAGGAGTGTTCAGCAGTAGCGGACGTACCGGCTCGGGATGTCTCGCCGGTGTTGTCACTGTTGTCATCGTTGCCGGTGATTCGCCCTCTGGTCCGGGAGGAGTTTCGAGGTCCGCCCAGCCCCTGCTCAAGCTAAGAAGAGCATGAGCAAGGGGAATGGGCCGAAGGCGGCAAAATCGGCCAACTCCGGCCTCGAAAGAGGCGCCTGTTGCTTCGTCTGTCGCCTCGAAAGAGGCACCTGCAACAACAGTGGGTGCTTCTGGGGAGTTCTCGGCGGCTTGGACGGAGGTTGTTCGGTGGAAGGCCCCCTCGAAAAAGGCGGCACCAAAGCCGCCAGCGAAGGCGGCAGTGAAAGTGCCCAAAATTTTTATGCCCCGCTCCACGGCCGTCGTACTCAAATTAAGGCCGGAAATGGTAACAAAGGCGATGACGTACAGCTCCGCCCTGCAGAAGGCGGAGTCGTCAATCAAGTTGGAGGAGCTTGGAATTGGCCCGCTACGGATCAGACAGGCGGCCACCGGAGCCAGGTTGATTGAGATACCTGGCTCCACCAGTCATGAGAAGGCGGACACATTGGCGGCTCGCCTGTCCGAAATACTTGCGGAGGAGGTGGAGATTTCAAGGCCCGTGAAAAGCTCCGACTTTAAAATCACGGGCCTTTCTGATGCTGCGACCGTGGATTCTGTCAAGTTCGCGGTCGCTAGAGAGGGGGGATGTCTCCCCACCCAGGTCTGGGTGGGAGAGATTCAGCAGAGTGTGATGGGGTCGGGCTATGTCCGCATGAGCTGCCCAGTGACGGCGGCCAAAAAGTTGGTGGCACTGGGCAGCATCGCTGTTGGGTGGAGCAAGGTGTCGCTCCACCTTGTTGACGCCCGTCCCAGCCACTGCTTCCGGTGCCTGGGAATGGGGCACATCGCAGCGTTGTGCCCCCCCCTCGATGAAGGGCCGCAGTGGATTATGCTACCGCTGCGGAGAACCTGGACACACTGCATCTGGGTGTAGAGTGGAGCGCCCCAAGTGTGCTCTCTGCACGGATGTGGGCAGACAGGCGGAGCATGTAATGGGGGGTAGAGATTGTGCACCCCCCCACCAGTAAGAGGCAAATTTTCCTCCACCCCTAGTCAACAGGGGAGGAGGGTGGCGGCGCCTGAGGCCGAAATGTCGGAGTAATGACAGGACATTTCGGCTTCCTACAAGGGAACGTGAACCACTCTGCCGCGGCTCAGGACCTCTTCCTGCAGTCGATGGCGGAGTGGGGTATCGATGTGGCGGTGGTGGTGGAGCCATACCTCGTACCTCCCCTGCCGCAATGGGCTGGGGATATAGCGGACTCCGTCGCCATTGTGGTGAAGACTGGCTCCGGCCCTCCCCTTAAACCTAAAATGAGGGGAGACGGATACGTGGTGGCGGTTCGGGGAGAGGTTGCCATTGTCGGGGTATACTTCTCTCCGAACCAGAATCTGGCGGCTCTGGAGCGATTTCTCAACGCTCTAGGGCCGCTAGTGAGGCAGCTAGCCCCCCTTCCCGTGGTCGTGGCGGGGGACTTCAACGCCAAGTCCTCGGCGTGGGGGTCCCCGATCACGAACCCAAAGGGGAAAGAGGTGGAAGAGTGGGCGCTGGCCACGAGACTGTCCCTGCTCAATTGTGGGACGGTCCCGATCTGCGTGCGATGGAATGGGGAGTCAGTGGTGGACCTATCGTTCGCCACGCCCGATATCGCACGCAGGGTTGGAAGGTGGAGGGTGATAACGGAGGTGGAGACACTCTCGGACCACCGCTACATACTGTTCGGAGTGTCTCCAGCCTCCGGGTCGAGTCCGGCGTTGTTCAGTGGTTGTAGCAGGTTCCCGCGTTGGGCGATCACGAAGCTCGACCGGGAACTGGCGGAGGAGGCGGCCATAGTCGGTCGCTGGTGCCTCCCGTCGTCGTCGCAAGGTCGGGGGGTGGACGATTTGGCTGGCTGCTTTCGAGACGTGCTCTCAAACGTCTGTCGGGCAGCCATGCCGAGGATCCACGGTCCCCCGCCGCCACGTCGGGCGGTGTATTGGTGGTCGGCGGAATTGGCTGACCTTCGCGCCGCTTGCAATGCGGCGCGCCGATCCTACGGACGCAGCAGGCGGCGGAGAAAGAGATGGCCGGCTATATCGGGTCTACGTTGAGGCCCGGGAAGCCCTGTTGTTGGCCATCAGCCGAGCCAAAGAGGAGGCATGGCTGGAGCTCGTCGGGGGTCTTGATGATGACCCCTGGGGTCGACCTTTTTTTTTTTTTCTATCCCCCTAACATCATCAGGGCTTGTTTTTATCTTTTGTTCTTTCTCAATTCTTTTGTATTCTTTTTCTATTTTTTACAAATCTTATATCTAATTTTTATATATATACATTTAATGACTGTTTGCATAATTAATTTTTAACTATGCACTTGTCGGTTTTACATAAGTAAAAGTCAACAATTCCTAATTTAAGACAGTAAAATACAAAATACAATAAGTCCAATAATATAATATACAGTAAAGGACATCATTCATTTTGGACCAAAAAATGAAAGTGCCGGCCAGAAAAAAAAACTACGATATTCGGATAGAATACACAATTTCTATCATTTTTTACTATGACGTCCAATCTGTGCGCACAACGGTTACGTCGTAATAACATAAAAAATAAAATATTTTTTTATTAATCCAGCGAATCCACATTTGCGCGAATGCTTGAGACTGGCCGAGAAGCACTTTTGCGAGACTTTGTTCCAATGCATTTGGGGTTTGACCATATGACTCGGGAAGATGTCACACGTAGGAATCTTCCTATCCCAGAAAGTCTTTTTGGAAATATTGAAAGTCCTCCCGAAGAAAGAAAAGCTATTACAATTGTGAACGGCACATACATCTACATCCAAAAAAGCTCAAACTACTTTTTTCAACGAAAATCTTATAGTAGTCACAAGTTCCGGAACTTAGTAAAACCATTTTTTTCCCAGTTCCCATTCTTGAAGGAAATGGTTACACTGTGAAAATGCCGGAGACAAAGCATCCTGGAGCGACGCAACTAACCACGGAACAAGCAAACAAGTCACGCCTTGTTACTATTTTCCGTTGGGTTGTGGAAGTAGTAAATGGCCGATTTAAACGAGATTTCCGCCTGTTGAGAAACGTTCATATTAATATAACATTGCACTATATGTTTGAATATTTTAGAATCGCAGCAGCATTAATAAATGCTTATCACGTGTTGATAGTAGATAATGTCCATGCTTCTGATTTTTTACAAATAATCCGGGAAAGGATAAACATGCCCAATACACAATACACAGATCTTGTCGCCAGACGTAACTTGAACAGAATGAGAGCACAGTTCCAGCCCATGTCTGCAGATATGGCTGAGTTTAATGACTTTCCTACGCTGACCGAAGAAGAATTAATATTATTTAGCCTCGGTATATATCAGCTGAAACAAGCGAGAAGTTACTATGGAGAGCATGTTCAACCAGATGGAGTTTTTAGCATTGAGCTAAGTGGTGGAATTCCTCTAGAGCTTGTAAGGGAATTGGAGGGAGAGGACTTGTGGTTGATTCGAGGGCGAATACAATCCCGACACATCCGATCTAAAACATACTATGTGTATATTGCTCTGGATAGAACAGCAACCGGGCGTCGAGCAATAAAACATTACTATTGCACATGCCATATAGGAATGAGAACCATCGGATGTTGCTCCCATACTATGTGCATAGTCTGGTACATGGGTTATGATAGACATGACCCTTACCTCAGCCCACCCGCAATAAGTTTAGATGACGTATTTGTAAGACTAGAAAATGTTTAATTGTACGTCGTTAACTTATTATTGTTATTAGCCTTTATTCAGAAGAACAATACATTTATTTTATATACATTACAAAATATTCAAATCAATAATTGATTTTTCCGTTGCGCGGTCTCTGCTTCTGAGTGCCTCTTGGCAATGGCCTCCCCCAACAGCTTCCACTCACATCTCTGACATGCCACTCCACATACACTAGTCCACATTTTGCCAGCCATTTGTACCATTTCATCTTCCCATCTTTTTAGAGATCTGCCCTCTTTTCTTTTAGCCCTTCTGGGATACAAAGATGTTATTATTTTTGTCCATTTGTCTGGCCCTCTCAAAATCAAAACATGTCCGGGCCGGACATGTTTTGATTGTTTGTTGTTTCATTTCAATTTTTTAGTTTTATATGTTACATCAGTTACACGTGTCATTTTTCTCAACTTGTTTTCTATTTTGTCTATCCTTTTCTTTCCAAACATACTCCTCTCCATAGCCTTCGGCCCAACTTCCAGCATACTTGTATGAGCTTTTGTTAGTGCCCAAGTTTGGCACCCTTATGTTGGAATGGGTGGAATCCATGTATTAAATAGTTTTCTTTTGGTGCTCATGTTTATACTTATGCATTTTACTATTTCTTTAAAGGACCAGAATCTTTTCCAGGCATTGCCAATTTTTTTTTTGTATATCTTTGGTTGTTGTATCATATATATTAGTTATAACCACTGATTCTAAGCAGGAATCTTGCGGTTAATATTGTCTATTTCTCCCACCGCCATCACACCTTGCCAGAGTTGCCAGAGCGTTTTTTTCTTAGTAATGTTGTCATTACCTTGTAATATCGATCAAACAAAACAAATGCTGTTTAGTCTATTTATATTTCTTCTTCTTATATATAAAAATGCATTTTCAAATGAGTTAGTCGCGCTAAAACTCGAAAACGGCTGAACGGATTGGGCTGATTTTAGTTTTAAAATATTCGTAGAAGTCCAGGGAAGGTTCTAAAGTGACACGAAGTTCACCGGGACAGTTAGTCTTCTTCTTATATATAAAAATGGATTTTCAAATGTGTTAGTCGCGCTAAAACTCGAAAACGGCTGAACTAGTTGGGCTGATTTTAGTCTCAAAATATTCGTAGAAGTCCAGGGAAGGTTTTAAAGTGACACGAAGTTCACCGGGACAGCTAGTACTTGATACATATTTTTTATTTTTATTTTATGACTAAATATTTTTTTCCAATACTATTTATCAACCTTACCACTGTGTTTTACTATCAAGTATTATATCATAACGTAAGATATCCATGCTTTTAATAGTGACACTCCAACCTTTTTATCACAAAAGGATTATTTTTAAATTATTTTATTACGACGTAACCATTGGGCGCACAGATTGGACGTCATAGTAAAAAATGTTAGGAATTGTGTATTCTATTCGAATATATATTTTTTTCTTTCTGGCCGGCACTTTCATTTTTTGGTCCAAAAATGTATGAAATGTGAATGATGTCCTTTAAATTCAAATTTAAAATGTCAATAAAAATAATCAATAATAAATAATACAAATAAAAAAATAAAATTCAATTAAAATGTCAATAATAAAACGACGGCACAAGGTAAAAGACTAACCTACTATCACAATAATCCTTAATCTAGAGCCTATACTAAATCACACCAAAATATCACTGTTCTTTTTCATCACACAATCTACAATCTTTTTACAAAAAGAGAGAAAAGCTTCCCTCTTCTTTCCCCCCAGGATGGAAGGCAGGCTCTCACCCTTAATCGATATGCCCAATTTTTGCTCAGTATCATATCTACTGCTAGCAAAAATCGGGCACTCGAGTAACAGGTGAGGAACCGTCTCCTCAACTCCTGGCTGACATGAACACGATGGGTCCTCCTTCAACATGAATCTATTCAAATAGAAGGCGAACCCGCCGTGTCCAGTCAGTATCTGTGTGGTGTGGTGTATAATGTCTATTTTCTTGACAATCTTGTATGCAGCAGCAGCGCTTGGGAAAAAGAGCTTCGTGGTTCCGGCCGTCCCTCCCACTTCGTATCTCCTGTCCCATTCCTCAACCGTATCCTCTCTTAAGATACGCTTGACAAATGAAACAGGACACAGATCGTAGTCAGGCTTCCTTTTCAATCTCAGCGCGGCCTCCTTGGCTAATTCGTCGACCCTCTCATTCCCTCTCAACCCTGCGTGCGCCTTAATCCAAAACAGGGAGAACTCCCGCCTCTGCGATGCAGTTTTTCGGAGGGCCGCCCTTGTTTGCACTGCCAGGGGATGAGGGGAACTAAGGGTGACAGCCTGGAGGGCCGATCTGGAATCGCTAAGGATACCGACCTTCGCCATTCCGCTCTTGCAGGCTATGTCTACAGCTCTCTGGAGCGCTAGAAGCTTGGCTTGGTAGACGGTACAATACGGCGGCAACGCAAGCTTGACGGCCTTCGTCTCGGCCTCACCCTCCCATACGGAGAGTGCGGCTCCGACTCGACCCTCAATCTTGCTGCCGTCTGTATAGATCCTATGGACGTGGCTATTAACCACGTCCGCATAAGAGTCCTCGTCTACCAACCCAAACCTCAGCTCTTCCTGCTCTGCCGGATGTGGGTCCTCGATCGCTGGAGCATTTCGCTCCACCTCCCTGTCCTTCAACACCGGGTGAGGTACCCCCTTCTTGATCTCATAGAGCCTCGAAGCTTCGAGTATCCTGAGATCAAGAGGGAGTATCCCAGCCAACAGCATCGCAGAGTTCAGGGAGACGGTCCAAATGCTCTGCAAATCTTCTGGGCAAAACCCCGTTGAACGGAGTTGAGCCTTTTCTGGACCCCCATCTTTTCCACGGTGGGTGCCCACGCTGCTGATGCATACAAAATAGTCGGCTCTATAACCGCCGTATATATTAGTTTAACTATCTGGGGGTTAAGCCCCCAGCCTACTCTCGCTGCTCTAGCCAAGAGTTTGTAACGTGCTATAGCTTTTTTGCACGCTTCTCCCACGTGCTCGTTAAACGTAAGGCCGCCGTCTATGATAAGACCTAGAATTTTCAGTGAATCTGAATATTTTATTTCCACACCCCCCATCGAGAGTGGAGGCACGTCGTATCTCAATTTCCTCGTGGAGATTACCGCGCATGTTTTGTGGGGGCAAACTTTAGTTTGTTCAACTCCCCCCACTTCCTAATTTTCTCTAAAACTCCATTCGCCTTCGTCATTATTTCCAGGGCCGTGTCCCCCTCAAACACCAGCACAAAGTCGTCGGCAAAAGCCTGACTAAACACATTCATCTCATCTAACATCCATAGCAGGGGGTCCAACAAGAGGTCCCACAGGATCGGTCCACCTATGGACCCCTGCACGGCTTTTGGTACCCGGTACGATTCCCTGCCCGGTTTCCTTAGCACCACCACGGTCGCCCGCTTCCACTGTTTGGGGAAGCAGGCGACGGTGAGGCACCTATTCAGCAGGGCAAGGAACCATTTCGGGTCACATTCCACAGCATGTTGTAACGTAGTTACATTCCCTTTCCAAAAAATCGATTATTTCGGCGTTACTCGCGTCATCTATGATTTGTATAATTAATTATTTAGTCATTTTTAGAGGCTTAAAACGCCATCTATCGGCGCACGTCCTTACTAACGGCGTCAGCCTTGCTTTAATACTTAGTTCGTAGATCGATTTTACTTTCGTCTTAAATCTTTGAAAAATAATAATTTAGTTTTTAATAATGGAAATACAGTAAATTTCTAATATTATATTACATAATATATTGATTATTGATATAATATCTTCTTATTTTGATTTCTGGATTTCTTATCTTTACGCTTTAGTTTATAGTTGTCAAAGGTTTAAAAAAGTGGAAGGAAATGTATATATATGGCACTTCTTCGAATGACATTTGCTTTTCGAATTAAATTTTCGCTAAGACTCAAGATGTAGTCTTTATAATTATTATATTTTAATCCCGTGTTCCACGGTGAGTAATTTAGTGTATCTGTGTTGTGAATATTTAGAAAATCATGCTTGTATTAAAACGCATTATTCTTTCATGTAAACTATCATCTTGGTAAATTAGTTGTCAATTATTTGATTGGCCATACCACGTGCTCAATTGTAGTTTCGTCTTTCCCATCTAGCACTATTAAAATGTTACGATGTTTGTATCATATTGGTTGCCCTTAATATCTATCATCTTATCTTTTTTTATTTTGCCTACCTCCTTTGTAATGGTCACACAGCCCGTGATTTTTGATCGTTTGGGGTTGAAATCGCGCTGGCTGTTGGACCGGACTCCTACCGACACGTTATCGTGATTATTCCAGGAACTTGGTTTGGGGCACGAAACACCGCCAACTACAGCATTCGAGGCACCAATTAAAAGGACTTATATCTAGCTGGAGTTCAGAGTGCTGATAGTCATTGGACGGGGATTTTTTTTTTTTGTTGAGACGATCTATCTACGACGGACGGACACAGCGGTGACGGAGAAGCTTCCAGGAGTTGGAGCCCTATCTCGCATCCGCCACGTGCTAGACACCTGGATCCTCAGCTAAGTTCCCACGTGGTTTAAAGCCCCTTACCACTACCTTGACACCAAGAGGCTAGTCCAGACCATACGGCCTTCTGCCCACGACCCCTATTTTTTTCTTTTTTTAAATATATATATTGTCACGGTAATCTTATATTATTTTTAACAACACCCGTAACAATTGGCGCCCATAAACGTGGTTTTGTCTGGTCTGGCATCTGGTGTCTCTTCCTGGGTCTGTGTGTCCAGTGTTTGGTGTTTGTTTTGTGCCGTCTTTCATATCCAACTCTCTCAGTACTTTTACCCGTCTGGGCCCGGGGTAGAATTGGTTCAGGTTACGTAACGGACACGTGTAAGAGGCAGGTAACGTTACAAGCACACACCCACTGTTTTTTTTCTTAGGGTTCCGTGATACATAAGGAACCCTGTTTTTTTTTCTCAGTGGACATAATATTAAATTTATAAAAACTATTAAATTTATTCTTTATTATTAAACATATTTATTATTATTCTATTTTTTTTTTGGTCCTGTCTTTTTGGCAGGATATTGATATTCATTTTATATTGTATATTATCTATTTTATCATACATATTATACATTTTACACATACCCACACTATACATGCACACACATCAGCATCATCTTCAATGATGCTTATGTGATCTTTTTGGCCTTAACCTTGTTTTAATTAAATTTTAATTTAACTTTTTACTTCAACATAGATATTTACATATAACCTTAAATTCGTATTCTAAATTATTTTGCTATTGACTTATCACTTTAACTTTACTTAACTTTATTTTAATCTTAACTTACTATGAGCGTTGGATATACTTATTAGTAACTAGTAATCATATTGTTGTTGTGTAAAGTTTAAAATTGTTAATAAACTTTATACTGTTTGTTTTTCATCTTAGTGTATATGGTCTGTACCATATAGTCTGTAGAACTTGTTGTTTTGTAGTTAGTTATCTTATATAGTACTGATTACAAATTATATTTCTTTTGTGTATTTTTTTTTAGAGAATACATCTGATTATTTTTGTATTTTCTCAACACAGATATACTCACTGTTAGGATTGTGAAAATTTTTCTTGAATTTACTTGATAACTTAACTTTTAAAATTGAATTTAACTTCTGATAAATTCATTGGATTAGTTTGGAAAAACTTAATTTCTTTTTAAACTTTTGAATTTACTTAGTTACTTATCTTTTTAATAAATTTTACTTTTGACAACTTACTTAACTTTGGAAAAAATCTTTAATTTTTTTTAAGTTATTTCTCAATGTCTGGAAAAATAAAATTTGTTTTGCTTAAAATGACTGAATTGGAGCATGGAGTTTTGATTAGGAATATTATACCAGCTCTCACTGTTGAGGAGTTGTGTAGGTGTATACTTTAGTTAGGCAGCACTCTATCCACCTAGGATATTTTTTTGGATTCTTTTCTTTAATAAAGGGTCTTTCTTTTGCTGTCAATACTATTATGCTACTTTGGATTGGCTGCGCTCTATCCACCTAGGATATTTTTTTGGATTCTTTTCTTTAATAAGGGGTCTTTCTTATGCAGTCAATACCATTAAAGTGGTATGTTACTTTGTTGGAAGGCTAGTAGTTTCGCGTTTTTTTTGCTGTTCGTTATCTCTTTAGTAACGTTTTAGCTTCGACTTGTGTTGTTCTACCTCTGTTACGGAGAACAATACTCGTGTGTTAGGGCGTCTCGAGTCACACTGTTTATGACCAGATGCAATATGAAAGTTGAAGTATGTATGTGATGTGCAATTTGTATGTATGATGACGTATGAATATAGGTGAATGTGGTATGGTGTGGAAAGGTTGTCGGTTTTATGCGTGTAAACACTAGACTAGCACTATCTTCCAGTTCTAAATTTTTTATTTTCCTAATTTTTCATTTTGATAATTTGGTGAATTTTATTTTTCCAAGGCACTAAATTTTTTTTTTATGTAGCGAATAGTTATTTCAGGATTTTTCCTTAGAGCACTCAAAATCCTTCGGTAACAGGGGGGGATATGTAACGTAGTTACATTCCCTTTCCAAAAAATCGATTATTTCGGCGTTACTCGCGTCATCTATGATTTGTATAATTAATTATTTAGTCATTTTTAGAGGCTTAAAACGCCATCTATCGGCGCACGTCCTTACTAACGGCGTCAGCCTTGCTTTAATACTTAGTTCGTAGATCGATTTTACTTTCGTCTTAAATCTTTGAAAAATAATAATTTAGTTTTTAATAATGGAAATACAGTAAATTTCTAATATTATATTACATAATATATTGATTATTGATATAATATCTTCTTATTTTGATTTCTGGATTTCTTATCTTTACGCTTTAGTTTATAGTTGTCAAAGGTTTAAAAAAGTGGAAGGAAATGTATATATATGGCACTTCTTCGAATGACATTTGCTTTTCGAATTAAATTTTCGCTAAGACTCAAGATGTAGTCTTTATAATTATTATATTTTAATCCCGTGTTCCACGGTGAGTAATTTAGTGTATCTGTGTTGTGAATATTTAGAAAATCATGCTTGTATTAAAACGCATTATTCTTTCATGTAAACTATCATCTTGGTAAATTAGTTGTCAATTATTTGATTGGCCATACCACGTGCTCAATTGTAGTTTCGTCTTTCCCATCTAGCACTATTAAAATGTTACGATGTTTGTATCATATTGGTTGCCCTTAATATCTATCATCTTATCTTTTTTTATTTTGCCTACCTCCTTTGTAATGGTCACACAGCCCGTGATTTTTGATCGTTTGGGGTTGAAATCGCGCTGGCTGTTGGACCGGACTCCTACCGACACGTTATCGTGATTATTCCAGGAACTTGGTTTGGGGCACGAAACACCGCCAACTACAGCATTCGAGGCACCAATTAAAAGGACTTATATCTAGCTGGAGTTCAGAGTGCTGATAGTCATTGGACGGGGATTTTTTTTTTTTGTTGAGACGATCTATCTACGACGGACGGACACAGCGGTGACGGAGAAGCTTCCAGGAGTTGGAGCCCTATCTCGCATCCGCCACGTGCTAGACACCTGGATCCTCAGCTAAGTTCCCACGTGGTTTAAAGCCCCTTACCACTACCTTGACACCAAGAGGCTAGTCCAGACCATACGGCCTTCTGCCCACGACCCCTATTTTTTTCTTTTTTTAAATATATATATTGTCACGGTAATCTTATTTTATTTTTAATATCACCCGTAACAATGTTGGCAGATGTCCGACGTGAGTCCATCCGCCCCGGGGGCCTTTTTGGGGTTGAAGGACCTTACGGCTCTCTTCAACTCCTCCATGATGAAAGGAGGGTCGTCCGAACCCGCCGGCGGTTCGGTGTCCAAGGACTCCGCCCGCCGGCGCGTCCGCCGGTGTTCCTCACTTTCACCACTTTCCTGGTCCTCGGGGTAGAAGGTCTCCGCCAGCCATTCCGCGGAGCTTCGGGCGTCGAGGGTTTCACCGTCCCTCGTAAGGGGCAGATCCTCCTCCCTCCCTGTGACTCTGTTCAACACCCTGTAGATGCCCTCCCAGATCCCCTCCCTATCCTGTTTCCGGCAAAACTCCTTCCAGCTTTCAGTCTGTGCATCTTTTACTGCCTTTTCATACTTCTCTTTCGCTTCTAGGTACAGTCCAACTACGCGGTCTCTGCGATCAGGCGCAGCGTTACGGATCCTGCGTTTCCTCGTGGCGATCTCCTTCCACCGCGACCAAAATTCCTATCACTAACAGTTTCCCCAATAGGGGGTTAACTGACCTACTCTAATTAATGAAAATTCAATAATAAATGTCAAATAAAACCCTAAGCTAACAGTTTCCCAAAAGGGGTTCAACTGACCTAGTCTAGCTACTATATATAAAATGTAGTGTGTCTGGGCCCTAAGCACACAAAACAAAAAACTTATTCTAACAACTACACTAAAAATAGTGTAGTTGGTCTTAATCTAATTACAATATAGCAGTAGCTCCAGTAGGAGACTACTGGTCCAGGTCAATAATAATGTTTTACCTTAATTTTAAGTTTTTTTTCAGGTGCAGATGATGATGGTGCTGCGACTTCTTCCGGTAAGTACCTTTACGGGTTTTTCTCTCTTTTTCCCAGGTGTTCGAGGTGTTCCAGGCGCTTCCAGGTGGTGCAGTCTCGGGTGTGGCGTCCCGATACTAGCTGCAGTGCTAGTACCGGAAAACCGCGTCGCTCTGCGGTATCCCGAAGCTGGTAGGTGGTTTATTCCCTATCCCAGGTCTCCAGGTGTTCCGCAAGAGCTCCGTACCTTAATGCCCGGATGGTCCTCGTTGTCCCAATATCTACGGTGAAAATCTCGTAGCTCTACGACGTCCAGGAATCGAGATATTAAAGATTTTAGATTTTCAAGATGGCCGCCGTTTTTATTGCCTGGATTTTTAAAATTTATTTTCTCCGCAGTCTGTGGATGTATTTGGGCCGAGTTTGGGCTCGTTTTCTTTGGGATTTTATCCTCTTTCTGGTGGTCAGGCTTTCCCCCCAAAATTCGTCCTTGAAAGTCGACCAGCTCCGATTCACTTCAAATTTGGGGCGGGGGTAGCCAAGGTGAGGCCTTTGACTCCAGAGAAAACCACGTTCTTCTATCTTAGATAGGAGCTGAGTTATTTCAATTTTAGTCCGCTGTTTGACAGATTACAGACTGTCAATGTCACTCTTTGGAACCTGTTCTCTCTGTGACCAGTTTACTTTACTATGGCGTGCTTGGGCTTGTTGGCCTCGGTTTTTTCCCCTCTGTCCAATGCCAGTCTTGGTTTGAAGGAAAATTTTTTGGGAAAATTTTTCGAGTTTTTCAGGTTTTCCGGCTTTTAACCTGACCCTATGGAAAGTTGGCCTCCTGTGTGGCCCAATGCCGAAAACCACGTCCCTCTACGGCTTTTTGTTTCCCAGCTATCGGCGTTTGAAATTTCCGAAAATGGCGGCCGAAACGTCAAAGTTATTTGTTTTTGCCGATAACTGGGTTAGTTTAATCTTGCCCGGATCGCGGTTTCCGGTCACAGGGGGTATTCTTACCTTGGGCAGGTGATGGTGGGTGAATTTGGGGGGTTACAATTCCCCCCTTTTTTCCCCCTTTCTTAAGCTCCTCGTGTAGACCTCGTCCAGACCTTTCTAATGGTGTGTCGTTCGAGTGTATGCGACAATCGGTTCCGGAGCTGTCGGCCTTTGAAAATTTCCAATATGGCCGACAAAATGGCCGACGAAAGGATTTTTACGTTTTTCTCCAGAACCCTTAGTCGTAGTGAGGCGTGCGAAGTGTCGATCTCTTCGTCTCCTCAGTGCCTCTCTGCTCGCCTCCTTGGTTTCCCAGCTGTTCCAGCCGTTCCCTAATTATCCAGGTTTTTTACCTTTTTTAAGATTACTTCGGTCCTGGAGCAGCTGGAAACTTGTTTTTTGCGTCGTTCTGCTGGGGGTGAGGGCGGGCAGCCTCCGATGCTACCGTAGTGTGTGCGATTTGGTCCTAATCGGCGCCAAAGCTAATTTTCAGAAAAAGTGGTTTTCCGGGTTTTTCACCGAGTTGTAGTTAAGGACCACCTACCTTTTTCTTATTGGCTTTCTTGCCACTGATTTATGGCACCTGAATCCGGTGTCAGAACCCACGCGTCTCTATACACAGTATATCCCCATATACCCACTATATATAAACAGCTGTTATTTCTATTCAGGTTTTCAATTTTCTAATTGCTACTACTCACCCCCAGGTTATCCAAAAATTTTTATTTTTCCGGAAATACCCTTCCTTAGAGAGGGTCTTTCCTGCACACTGCACTCCTTTACACTGACACGTCTAATTCGATGACCTCGTGGGGACGCCAAAAACTTTATAACAAGGTCAACGATACTAAAACTATGTCTATAACTATGAAATTTGGTACACTTATAGAGGTCTCTGTCCTGCACAATGTCCACTTTGTGGCACAAAAATACACACGCAATTGCGTCTTTTATCGCGATTTTTAGTTTTCAATTTTTTTCACTTTGTGTTTTTCTCACTTTTCCTCACTTTTCCGGACTTTTTAAGGAAAGACCGAACACACGCGTCACACGCGTACAGGCGGCTCTAAGACGCTTCGATTGGTGTATCACACTTGGAAATCGGTGCAGGATTTCCTACTTTTTTGAACTTTTAAAGCGGAGCGATTACGAAAAACATGTGCTTTCGGCAGAGATCGGCGCGAAAACGTGGAGGGTGTTCCGCCCCCCGTCACCGACCAGAAGATGGAGGCGGTTCTGTTCCGCCTCCGGAGTAAGAAGAGGGCGCCGGGTCCGGACGGGGTGCACGGGAAAGTGCTTTCCGTAGCACTAGTGCACCTCGAGGACCCCCTCCGGGAACTGTTCGACCATTGTCTTCGGTCGGGCCAGTTCCCGAGGGCGTGGAAGGAAGGGCGGCTCACCCTATTGCCAAAGGGGGGCCGGCCACCGGACCAAGCGTCGGCGGTGAGACCAATCGTTCTGCTGAGCGAAGTTGGGAAGGCCCTAGAGCGAATTGTGGCTTCTCGACTCGCTCGGCATCTGGAGGAGGGACCGGGACTGAGACTATCCGATTCTCAGTTCGGTTTCCGGCCCGGCAGGTCTACCGTCGACGCTATTAGGCGCCTACGGTCGGTGACGCAGGAGGCGGAACGCGAGGGGGAGGTGGTGTTGGGGGTGTCGCTCGACATCGCCAACGCTTTCAACAGTCTTCCCCACAGCGTGATACGGGAGGCACTGAAATACTTCGGTGTGCCCCCGTATATCGGAAGACTGTTGGAAGATTGGCTCTCCGGCAGGGAAGTCGTGTGGGAGGACCGGGAGGGGTCTTTTGTGCGGTGGGGAGTCGAATGCGGTGTCCCACAGGGGTCGGTATTGGGACCCCTCCTCTGGGACATCGGCTTCGACTGGGTCCTGCGATGTCGCCTCCTCCCCAGGATGAGTGTCATCTGTTATGCGGATGACACTTTCGTCACATCCCGGGGACGAAGTTACCAAGAGGCAAGGCGGCTGGCCAAAACGGCAATATCGTTGGTGGCTGACCGCATCAGGAGGTTGGGGCTTCGGGTTCGATATGAAAAGACCGAAGCCCTCATGTTCCGCGGACCCGGGAGGCGAAGACCCCCCCCAGGTGCACGACTTCAGGTCGGAGAGGAGGAGATCAGGGTGAGGGTGGGCCACACAATCAAATATCTTGGGCTCACCCTGGACGGGAGGTGGACCTTCGGCCCCCATTTCGAACAACTGGGGCCGAAGGTCATAAGGGCGGCGACATCGCTGGGTCGGCTCCTACCGAATGTGGGGGGGCCCAGCCAAGCCTGCAGGCGGCTGTACTCCGGGGTGTGCCGGAGTATAGCACTGTACGGAGCCCCAATATGGGCGGATGCCCTCACCGTCCGCAACAAGGCCCAGCTGCACAAAATGCAGCGGGTCATCGCGGTGAGGGTCATCAGGGGCTACCGTACAGTCTCCTGGGCGGCAGCCACTGTCCTGGCGGGGGAACCGCCGTGGGAGCTCACGGCAAGGGTCCTTACCGAGACGTACCTCCTCATGTCAGAGAGGAGGTCACATGGTGAGGTCCCCTCGTGGGAGGAGCTCAGGCGGTTCCAAAGGCTGGGAGAGCAGTGGGTGCTGGGAAGGTGAGGAGAGGCGCTGGCGAAGTCGCAGTACGGCCAATGTACGGCCGAGGCGCTGCGTCCAGTCCTTGCGGCGTGGATGCGCCGCAAGCGAAAGCCTCACCTTCCGCCTTACACAGGTGCTCACCGGGCATGGCTGTTTCGGTGCGTACCTGTGTAAGGTACCAGGAGGGAGCCAACGCCAGCCTGCCACCAATGTGGCGCTGCGGAGGACACGGCCCAGCACACCTTAGAGGTGTGCGACCGATGGGCCGTGCAGCGCCACGATCTCGTGGCAGTGCTTGGGCGGGACCTCTCGCTCTCGAGTGTGGTGCGCTGCATGCTCGAGAGCGATGAGGCCTGGCAGGCGGCGGTTTCTTTCTGCGAAGCCGTCATTTCGCGGAAAGAGGCCGCGGAGCGGGACAGAGAGAAAGATCAATCCTCTGTTCCGCTCCGCCGGCGTAGGACGGGAGTGCGGAGGCATCGTTATGCGAACCTCCAAACTTCCGTCTAACGGGGCTCCGGGAGAGGATGGGAACCTCCCCGGCTTAGCTAGTCCCGGCGCCGAGGGGGATGCTTCAGGTTGTCGGAGCGGCCCCTAATGGTGGTGGAAGTCCGGTCTCTATTGAGGTAGGCCGGTCGGTCGCGGTGGGTGTCCTGTGCTAGACAGATCCGGGACAGTCCCCATTTTTTTTTTTTTTTTTGGTTCCCCCTTACAGTATTTTTTGTTTACAGTATGTTTTATTATTTTTAGTTACAGTTATTATTATTGCTTTTCGTTTCTATTGCTATCTCATTCTACATTTCTCTTTTTCTTATTACATTTTCATTTTTGCGTTCACAGCTTTTAACATCTTATTCTACTATTCTACATCTTATTTCACATTTTTGCATTTTCTTAAATTCTTTTCGTTTATTACATTTCTTGCTACGTTTCTAATTTCTGTTCTTACGTTTATATCTTTTACATTTTATTAACTATTGCTTTACATTTACCTTACATTCACACTTCACATTTACATTTTCTTGAGTACTTTCTATTTGTTACATTTTTTGCTTGCTTATACAATTCTTTTCCTAGCTTACATTTATTTCTTTTACATTGCTTTTGCATTTGTCACCACATCAACATTTACTTACACTACTTTTCCCTTTGCCTTACTTTCTTCTTTTTAACATTACATTTCATTCCTTTTTAATTTCTACATTTCTCTTTTTTAATTTACATGTATAACCATTAGTTTATTTTCCTACTCCTGTCTTATTCTACAATTCTAACTTACATTTACTTTTACATTTTGTTCTTTTTAAATTTTGTTATTTACATTTCCTTACTTGCTTTATCAATCTTATTTTATATTCTTACATTATATCGTTTCTCCTTCTCAATATCTTTCATTCCCATTTACATGCCTATTATTATTTCAATTTACAATTAAATTTAAGTCTATTGTCTTATTTTGTCTACTTTAATTTGGTTACATTACATTTTACTATTTCTTACTATCTTTACTTTTTAGGTTCAGGTTGGTGTGTCCGCCCCGGCTTTTATTGTGCTCAAAATTTATAATTATATAAACCTCTTGCAGCCCTTGCGGGGCCCCGTGAGGCGCGCATGTGCCCATAGTGCCGGTTTCTGTTGATCTTGAGCTAGTTCGTGTTTATTTGCTTTAGCTATATATGCTGCTTTATGTCACCATATAATCATATATATGCCAAGTGTCAATACCCATGTCGAACTGTCCATTTGTCTTTTATTTGCATTGGTGTCTTAAAATACATTTTTAAAATTACATCCAATTGCATTCGACGTTTATCGGGACTATTGCTCTTCGTCACTACAGGCGACTGTTGCGCGCGCCATGGCGTCCCACTTTTTTTTTTTTTTTTTTTTTTTTTTTTTCCGGACCGGGCACTCCGCACTGAGTGCATTATGCTCTACATCCTTGTTCGGTTAGGTTAGGTTAGGTTAGGTTAGGTTAGGTTAGGTTAGGTTAGGTTGGGGGCGATACCGGTTCCTCCACGTTGGTGTCCCTGGGCAACGCCTGGGTGCGCCACTCCGCTCTCTACACGGGGTGAGGTACTCAGGCGGCTGAACGCCGGTCTATCTCTATCTTTTCACCACCTTTTTATAGTTTACTCTTCTTTTTGTATTATTTTATTTATTTTCTCTATCTTTCAACACCTTTTCTTTCTATCTTTTCTCTTTTATTTATTCTTCTGTGCGTGTGTGTTAGGTTTTGCGTGTTAGGTTTTTTGTTATGAATGGTGATGAATGGGCTTATACGGCCCCTAATCCTTGGATTGTGGTGCCCGGCCTTGGGATGCGTGGCGAACAGGCGGTTTCGTCGTGAGGGCACTGGGGCAGAATCCCCCCTACTGGATCGGGTCAGACCCAGCCCACAATTGACAACCATGGAAGGCAAGCATGCGGAAAATTCTCCCAGGGTGGGTCCCGGCGATGCCGGGGAATCCCACACTCCCGTTTCGGCGGGAGATAGGGCCAGGTATACTGGGGGCCCCAAACATGCGTTGGTGGAGGGGAAGGAGGCCGTTGCGACGGCGAATGAGGAGGGAAGCGCGATGGCGCATGCGAGTCCGAAGCCGGTGCCCCTAACCGCACCGGTGGCGGAACTCTTAACCGATGAGGATGTGGATTTCTCTCAGCCTGTGGAGAATGGTAGGGAGCGGCTCCTGAGGCTTCTTCACCGTAAGAAGTTGCGAGGAGACACGGAGGGGCTCGCACGCGTTCAGCGCGAGCGGGATCTGATCCTCCCTCCCTCTATTAAGGCTGAGATAATGGCGGCGGGAAATACCAGTGGAGCCGCACAGCGTATACCGCGCGTTATGCTCACGCGCGCGCTGATTCCCGCACGCCCAAACACCGGACTAGACAGCGACGACTACCTCTCGGACGCCAGTGATATGTCTGGCATATCATTGGACTCCGAGGGGCTGCCCGTCATACCCGATAGAGACGCACCTCGTAAGAGGAAGACCAGCGATGACGATGTACCGGCCCTCAGCAAAGGGGCGGTACCCAAGCCTAAAAGGGGACGTGGCCGACCACCATCTACCGGCCAGTACGTCGGCCTAGCGAAGGCACAAGCCGAGCTTAACCGGCAGAAGGAGGAAGCTCTTCGGCTACAAGCCGAGGAAGAGGTGGCCGAAACGGCGAGGACAGCGCGGCAGGCACGCGCGTCAACGTGTGCAAGCCCTGTTAGCGTTGTGAGCGAAGAAGACAGGTCAGAGCAGACCATCGCCGCTCTGGCCCAAAGTGTAGAGGCATCGTTGGCGACAATTAGAATGGTCGCCACGAAGTCCCAGAATTTAAAGGGAACCTACCAGCGGTTCCTCAAAGAGGCGACCGCCAACATAAAGACGGCCGTCGCCGAAATGAGGGGCCGCGGGCAGTCCGAGGAAGTGAGAGCTCTTGAAGCTCAAAACGCTAGGCTCCAACAGCAGGTGGACATACTTCGTCACGAGCTGGAGGAGTTTCGTCGTCAGGCGGCACGACCTGCCACCCAAGACCTGCAACAGCTGTTGTCGGAGGTTTCGCGCTCCAATATCGAAACCTTCGGCAACATGCTGAATGCAAGGCTGGCCGGGCTCGAGGACCGGCTACTGCCGGAGCCCCGTAGGAGACCTCCGCTGGCGGCGGATAGTGCCACTGTGGGCACCCCGCCGGCGGCGGAAAAGACGAAGGCACCGAAGTCTAAAAAGACGACGGTGCCCTCTTTTGCGGAAATGGCGGCGCCACAAGCGACGGTGCCCCCAAAAGAGGCACCGACTGCACCGGCCCCGCCCAAGGCCAAGAAAAAGGGCAAGAAGAAGCGGCCATCAATGGCCGCTCAAGAGGCGGCGCAAGGGGGGGAGCACACCGACCCCTCCCCCGCTGAAGCCCCGTGGACCACCGTTAGGCCACGAAAGGCTAAAAAGACGAAAGGAACGGCTACAACACCAAAAGCCGCCCCGAAACAGAAGAAGGCGAAACTTCGCCCCCCCTCTACCGCAGCCATCACCCTCACCCTTGAGGTGGGGGCCGCGGAGAAGGGGATAACCTATGAAAAGGTGCTCCGTGAAGCCAGAGCGGGGATCGACCTCGGGGAGCTCAACATCCCCAGGCTCGGTTTCCGCCTGGCACAAACGGGTGCACGCGTTCTGTCCGTTGATGGAGAGGGCGCAGATGTGAAGGCGGACGCGCTTGCCGCTAGACTGCGAGCGGTCCTCGGTAAAGACGTAAAGGTCGCCCGCCCGGGGAAATGCGTGGAAATGCGCATCACCGGGCTGGACGACGCGACCACAGCCGCCGACATCACCGAGGCGGCTGCAAAGGAAGGAGGTTGCCCGGCTGCCAATATCCAGTCGGGCAAAGTCGTTGTGGGCCCAAGAGGAGCCAGATCTCTCTGGCTCAAAGTCCCGGTGGCAGCCGCAAAGAAGCTCTTGAGCTCTGGGCGGCTGCAGATTGGCTGGGTCGAGGCGAAGGTAGCACTGCTGGCCGCGAGGCCTAAGCGGTGTTACCGTTGCCTCGACACTGGCCATTTGGCGGCGCAATGTAAGTGCGCGGTGGACCTCAGCCGGAACTGTTTCCGCTGCGGGAAGCCGGGGCACAAAGCGCCCGCCTGCGAGGCGGCTCCAAACTGCCCGGTCTGTGAGACCCAAGGCAAGCCGAAGGAGCACGTGGTGGGGAGCAACGGCTGCATCATAGCTGCCAAGCCGCCCCCCACGAAAAATAAGAGAAAGGCTCCGACGAAAAAGGCCCGGCGTAAAACGCCCAAGGCTAAAGGCGCAAGGGCGGTTCAGCCCGCCCCCGCTATGGAGACGGAAACCTAGACCCGTGGGTGGTGATCGGGGGATCGCCGCCCGCACTATGGGTCCCGAGCGCAAAGCTCCCCTATGCCCGGGGAGCTCTCGGTGAAGGCAGGCGGCGGCACAACACCATGCCGCCGCAACGGAAGAGGGCCGGTCGCGGCACGCGCTGCGGGGTCGTGGAGCCATGCTCACGCGATTCCCACGGCCTCGCATTGGCGCAGAAGAAGGGCATCGGGGGGTTTTAGTCGGTAAACCCCGGTGCACTCCATCTCGCACCGGGGGAGTCCGACATACCCCTGCTGCCTTCCCCCGGGGGCAGCAGGGGATTCGTAACGAATTTCCCCCCGCAAAAAAAAAAAAAAAAAAAAAAAGGTTAGGTTAGGTTAAACCCCTCACCTTCCGCCTTGCACAGGTGCTCACCGGGCATGGATGCTTCGGTGCGTACCTGTGCAAGGTTGCCAGGAGGGAGCCAACGCCAGCCTGCCATGAGTGTGGCGCTGCGGAGGACACGGCCCAGCACACCCTAGAGGTGTGCGACCGATGGGCCGTGCAGCGCCACGATCTCGTGGCAGTGCTTGGGCGGGACCTCTCGCTCTCGAGTGTGGTGCGCTGCATGCTCGAGAGCGATGAGGCCTGGCAGGCGGCGGTCTCTTTCTGCGAAGCCGTCATTTCGCAGAAAGAGGCCGCGGAGCGGGACAGAGAGAACGATCAATCCTCTGTTCCGCTCCGCCGGCGTAGGACGGGAGTGCGGAGGCGTCGTTATGCGAACCTCCAAACTTCCGTCTAACGGGGCTCCGGGAGAGGATGGGAACCTCCCCGGCTTAGCTAGTCCCGGCGCCGAGGGGGACGCTTCAGGTTGTCGGAGCGGCCCCTAATTGTGGTGGAAGTCCGGTCACTATAGAGGTAGACCGGCCGGTCGCGGGGGGTGTCCTGTGCTAGACAGATCCGGGGCACTCCCCATATAGCGGCTGATGGCAATCCGCAGGTTCAGTTTTAGTGGGTAAACCGGCGAGTCGCGCCGGGAGTCCCACATACCCCCGGGTCCCCCAACCCGGGAAGGGCGTAATGACCTTTCCCCTGCGAGATCAAAAAAAAAAAAAAAAGGTTAGGTTAGGTTAGGTTAGGTTAGGTTAGGTTAGGTTGAACTTGAATTTCCTTAGGTGGAGGGTATACTTGCCGACGGATGTTTAAGTTCAGGGTGGCTTTTGATGCGCTCATAGTTTCTCTATTATTAGGTGAAATCTTTATCTCAAAACTCCAAGTAGTTTCTGAGTTATTGCAATTTTAGTGTTTTCGGGTCTTGTATTACTTTTGTATAGGATCTAGTCGGGAAGTCATCCATGTAAAACAACACTGGTCGACGAGTTTGTCCCGGTGTTGTAGTGCGTGGGTGATTCCCGCGGGGTGGGAAACAATTTGTAAATATTCTTTAGGGTTAGTTCTTTGCTTTAAGTGTAGTTTTCATTTTGTATTTGGTGTCGGTTTTTAATTATTATTAATTTAAGTTAGGTTTTTGTTTTCGAGCCATCTGTCGGAACATTTGCCTGTGGTCCTATTTAATATCAGGGGTGTGCCCTGGGGCACCCCCAACTTTATTGTTGGCATTATGCCTAGGGGTGTGGACGATGCGGAAGGCGGGGGGAGTCGTTCTTTGGGGGGGGCAAGTATGTCTTCCGGAGGGGGGCTTAGATTGTCATTTGGGGATTTTCGGTCGGAGCCAGTGAGTCTGGTGGAGAGTGGTGTTGAGACCTCCCGGGAGACGTCTCGAGACCGTGATGTCAGGGATGGTACTGGTCGGAAGGCCGGTATCACCTATGACGAATTAATGGAGAGTGTCGACTGGTCCTTCGCGTCTGAGTCAGAGCCTGGCCCGAGTAAACGTCCCTACTCGGACCAAGCGGGTGCTGAGAAGAACTCTAGTGCCAAGCGAGGAAGAACACGCGGTTCGACCAGTAGATACTCGTCCTCTCGTGAGGAGGTCAGAGATGCCGTGTTTCAGGAGGCATTGGATAAGCGGGCATTTATAAAATCGCAGGTCGAGGTTGCTCCTAGGGCTACTCTGGGCCCGCTGGATATTGATCCGGACCAGATGGGTGCTCTGGAGATGCTTTCGGCGGCTGAATCCAACCTGGCTGAAATTTTGGAGGTGGCTAATAAGAGTACCAACCTAAAAGGTGGGTACTCGAACAAAATTAAGCGGGCGACCGGGACAATTAGGGTTGTACTTGATGCCCTGGCCTCACGAACAGAGGCAGAAGAGACTCGTCGTCTTCGTGCAGACAACGGCCGGCTCCAGAGGGAGGTGAACCACCTCAGGGAAGAAGTGCGCGCTTATCGCCGCGACTTCGAGGAGTCCAAGGAATCGGAAAAGAGGGGCAGTCCAATGAGCACTGAACAGCTCGGGATCCTCGAGAGTAACATCGCCAGGTTAGTCGGAAACCTGGTCGATGGCCGGTTGTCGGTTCTCGAGGATCGACTGCCGCCTCCGAGGATTGTTCGACCCCCTCTGGTGGCGGACAAAAGAAGGGTGGCACGCGAAGCTGAGGCTGCCGCATCTGCCAGAGACAGGTCACCGATCCTTTCCTCGCCGCGGCCTACGGTGCAAAAGGCCCCAGTTCGACCGGTCCGCAGTGAACGGGAGGAGTTTCCGGCTCTACGAGTTCGTCCTGCAACGCGGCCGGCCCCCGCGAAAGCTCAGGCGAAGAAGAGCAAGGAGGTTCAGTGGACTAAGTTTGGTCCCTCTACCTCCAGGGCGCCTCAGTCGGGAGGGCACCCATCGGCGACGTCTCTGCCGCAGTCCCAGGGGCATACTACTCCTGCTGCTGCTGCAGATGCCAGGGAGGGCTGGACTAAGGTGACGCGCCGAAAAGCGCCTAAACAGAAGGCCCAGAAGGAGGCTCCCAAGGTTAGCCCAAAGGGCAAGAAGTTGACTGTTCCGGGCTCTTCGGCCGTGGTGATTAAGCTGCGACCGGAGGCTCTGAAGTCAGGCACCACATATTGTGATGCGCTGTCTAAAGCCCAGAGGGACATTAGGCTCGATGAGTTCGGACTTAAGTCCCTAAGGATTCGGCACACGGCGACTGGCGCTAGACTGATTGAGATCCCTGGTCGGTCTAGTCACGAAACGGCGGATCAGATCGCCAGTAAATTGGAGTCTGTGTTGGCGGACGTGGCGGAAATCTCCAGACCCGTTAAGAGTACCGATTTTAGGTTGACGGGCCTGGACGATACTGCCAACGCAGCTTCCATCAAGGCAGCTGTGGCTAATGTGGGAGGTTGTACCCCGGAACAGGTTTGGGTGGGAGTCGTGCAGCATGGTCCCCGAGGTATGAGCTTTGCTCGTATGTCCTGCCCGGTCTCTGCAGGAAAGAATCTGCTGCAGCAGGGCAGCATTTGCATCGGGTGGAGTAAGGTTCGGGTCTGGCACGAGGGGGCTCGTCCCAGACACTGTTTCAGATGTTTGGGACTGGGGCACTCGGCTGCTCTGTGCCCCTCAGCACAGAAGGATCGCAGCGGTCTCTGTTATCGTTGCGGACAGCCCGGACACAAAGTCGCTGACTGTCAGGCAGAGCCCCGCTGCGACATCTGCACGGACGGGGGACTCAAGGCGGATCACGTGATGGGGGGGCGATCATGCAATCCCCCCATAAAACGCGGAAAAGCCCCTCCCCCAAGTCAAACTGTGGGAGGACGGGAGGCGCCTGAGGCCGAGATGTCAGAGTAATGACTGGACATCTCGGCTTACTTCAGGCGAATCTAAACCACTCCGCCGCGGCCCAGGACCTCTTCCTACAGTCGATGGCGGAGTGGAATATTGATGTGGCGGTGGCGGCGGAGCCATACTCCGTACCCCCTCAGCCGCATTGGGCTGGGGACTCTGAGGGTTCCGTTGCCGTCGTGGTGAGGCCAGGTGCTGGCCCCCCCCTCATACCCAGAATGAGGGGGCCAGGGTACGTAGTTGCTGCTCGGGGAGATATTGTAGTAGTAGGAGTCTACTTCTCCCCGAACCGCAACCTAGCCGCCCTAGAACAATTCCTCGATGTTCTGGGGCCGCTAATCAGGAGGCTAGCCCCCCTCCCCGTAATAGTGGCAGGGGACTTCAACGCCAAGTCCTCGGCGTGGGGTTCCCCTGTCACTGATCCGAAGGGGAGGGAAGTGGAGGAGTGGGCTTTGGCCTCGGGCCTGTCCCTAATAAACACAGGGACAGTCCTCACATGCGTGCGGCGGACGGGCGGTTCCGTGGTGGACCTATCTTTTGCCACTCCTGCCGTCGCGCGCAGGGTGGCAGGGTGGAGGGTGGTAACGGAGGTGGAGACACTCTCGGATCATCGATACATACGGTTCGAGGTGTCTCCAGACTCCGCATCGAGCTCGGCGTCGGTGTCCGGGGGACGTAGCAGGTTCCCGCGTTGGGCACTCACTAAGCTCAACCGGGAACTTGCGGAGGAGGCGGCCATCGTTGGTCGCTGGAGCCTCCCGTCGTTGGAAGGTTTGGGGGTGGACGAAATGGCTGGCTGTCTCGGCGACGTACTCACTAACGTACTAACGTCTGCCGAGCAGCCATGCCAAGAGTTTGGGGTCCTCCCCCTCCCCGACGGGCGGTATACTGGTGGTCGGCCGAGTTGGCTGACCTTCGCGTTGCCTGCGATGCGGCGCGCCGCGCCTTCGTTCGCAGCAGGCGGCGCCGTCCCCAGGACGAGGAGAGAGACGACCGGCTGTTTAGGGTCTACAAGATTAAAAGAGAGACCCTGCAGCTGGCCATCAGTCGGGCCAAGGAGCGAGCGTGGCTGGAGCTAGTGGAGGGGATCGAAAATGACCCCTGGGGCTGACCGTACAAAAGGGCGCGAGACAAACTTCGCGCCCAGTCGGCCCCCCTGACGGAAACGCTCCAGCCAGAGCTGCTGGGGAACATCGTCCGGGAGTTATTCCCGGACCCCCCGGCAGACTTTGCTCCGCCGCGGATGGCCCGACGGACGCCGGGCTCGATAGAGGAGGGTGTTCCGCCACCCGTCACCGACTTAGAAATGGAGGCGGTTCTGTCCCGCCTCTGTAGTAAGAAGAGGGCGCCAGGTCCGGACGGGGTGCACGGTAGAGTTCTCTCTATAGCTCTCGTGCACCTCGGGGACAGCCTTCGGGAACTATTTGACCGCTGTTTACAGTGCGGTCAGTTCCCGAAGGCGTGGAAGGAGGGTCGGCTCGTCCTGATTCCTAAGGGCGGGCGGCCACCGGACTGTGCGTCGGCGGTGCGGCCGATTGTGTTGCTGAACGAGGTGGGCAAGGCTTTTGAGCGAATCATAGCCTCCCGTCTTGTTCAGCATTTGGAGGAAGGTCCGGGGCCCGGACTGTCAGACTCGCAGTTCGGGTTTCGGGCCGGTCGGTCGACCATCGACGCGATAGGGCGCCTCAAGTCGGTGACAGTTGAGGCGGAACGCGGGAGGGAGGTGGTGGTGGCGGTGTCGCTGGACATCGCCAACGCCTTCAACAGCCTTCCCCACAGCGTGATACGGGAGGCACTGAATTTCTTCGGCGTGCCTCCGTATATCGGGAGGCTGTTGAACGCGTATCTCTCCGATAGGGAGATCGTGTACGAGGACCGGTTGGGGTCTCTAGAGAGGCGGAGAGTCGAGTGCGGCGTCCCGCAGGGTTCGGTTCTGGGACCGAACCTTTGGGATGTCGGCTACGACTGGGTCCTGCGGAGCGGCCTTCTCCCCGGGATGAGTGTCATCTGCTATGCGGATGACACCTATGTCACGTCCCTGGGACGAACATACCAGGAGGCTGCGCGGCTGGCTGAGGTGGGAGTATCCCTCGTAGTCAGCCGCATAGAGCGGTTGGGGCTTCGGGTACGTTTGAACAAGACCGAAGCCCTGCTCTTCCGCGGACCCGGGAGGAAAGGGCCCCCGCCCGGAGCACGACTCCTTATCGGAGAGACGGAGGTCAGGGTGAGTCCAACCCTTAAGTGTCTCGGACTCACCCTGGACGGGAGGTGGACCTTCGGCCCCCATTTCCAACAACTGGGGCCGAAGGTCGTGAGGGTGGCGTCAGCGCTGGGCCGACTCCTGCCTAATATCGGAGGGCCCAGCGAAGCCTGCAGGCGGCTATACTCCGGGGTGTGTCGGAGTATAGCCTTGTACGGAGCCCCTATTTGGGCGGACTCCCTCACCGCTCGCAATAAGGCCCAGCTGCGAAGAGCGCAGCGGGTCATAGCGGTGAGGGTAATCAGGGGCTACCGTACAGTCTCCTGGGTGGCGGCCACTGCCCTGGCTGGAGATCCGCCGTGGGAGCTCCAGGCGTCGGTGCTCGCCGAGGTGCACCTCTTCGCGTTGGAGAGGAAGGCACAGAACGGCGAGTTTCCGACCTGGGAGGAGCTCTTGCGAGTGCGGAGGCTGGGGCAACAGTGGTTGCTACGAAGGTGGGGTGAGGTTCTGGAGCAGTCGCCGTACGGCCAACATACGGCCGCGGCACTGCGTCCGGTCCTTGCGGCGTGGATGCGCCGCAAGCGAAAACCCCTCACCTTTCGCCTTGCACAGGTGCTCACCGGGCATGGATGCTTCGGTGCGTACTTGTGTAAGGTTGCCAGGAGGGAGCCTACGCCAGCCTGCCATGAGTGTGGCGCTGCGGAGGACACGGCCCAGCACACCCTAGAGGTGTGCGAACGATGGGCCGTGCAGCGCCACGATCTCGTGGCAGTGCTTGGGAGGGACCTCTCGCTCTCGAGTGTGGTGCGCTGCATGCTCGAGAGCGATGAGGCCTGGCAGGCGGCGGTCTCTTTCTGCGAAGCCGTCATTTCGCAGAAAGAGGCCGCGGAGCGGGACAGAGAGAACGATCAATCCTCTGTTCCGCTTCGCCGGCGTAGGACGGGAGTGCGGAGGCGTCGTTATGTGAACCTCCAAACTTCCGTCTAACGGGGCTCCGGGAGAGGATGGGAACCTCCCCGGCTTAGCTAGTCCCGGCGCCGAGGGGGACGCTTCAGGTTGTCGGAGCGGCCCCTTAATTGTGGTGGAAGTCCGGTCCCTATAGAGGTAGACCGGCCGGTCGCGGGGGGTGTCCTGTGCTAGACAGATCCGGGACACCCCCCTTAAAGCGGCTGATGGCAATCCGCAGGTTAGTTTTAGTGGGTAAACCGGCGAGTCGCGCCGGGAGTCCCACATACCCCCGGGTCCCCCAACCCGGGAAGGGCGTAATGACCTTTCCCCTGCGAGATCAAAAAAAAAAAAAAAAGGTTAGGTTAGGTTAGGTTAGGTTAGGTTAGGTTGGGGGCGATACCGGTTCCTCCTCGTTGGTGTCCCTGGGCAACACTTGCCTGCGCCACCTCGGGCCTCTTTCCTGGGGTGAGGTAGGCACGTGGCTGAACGCCGGTCTTTCTCTGTCTTTCACCACCTTTTTATTAGATTACTCTTCTTTGTTTTGTTTGTTTCATTTTCTCTTTCTCACCGTCTTTTCTTCTACTATCTTTCTTGTTTTTGTTTCAATCTGATGGGGGAGCTCACCCCCGAAAAAAGAGACCGCGACCCGGGGTGTCGGAGTAGTTTATGGATGGCAGATTTTAAAAATAAACTACCTCAGGAGGGTACCGTAACTGGAGAATCCCTCGGCGGGCCACTAGGCCCGTCCAGCCCCACGTATTCTGAGGGGGGCAAAAATTTGCTTGAAACAACGAGGATTTCCGGGGACCATTCCGTCCCCAAAAACGACGACCTTATGCTTTCACAACGGATTCCGATTGTGCAACTCGAACGGATGGACGACTCGGACTGTTCTCTGAACACTATGAGAACAGCCGGTAGCTCTCGCGCATCTTCGCGTGATCGAGCGGGTAGTAGCATGGCCGGCAAACGAAGGCTATCTAACTCAGGCTCTGGCTCTGACGACGGAGGATCGGAGCGATCGGCTCGCTCGGAATCCCACCGGAGGAAAACCGCTCCTGCAAAAAGGGGCCGAGGGCGTCCCCCTACAACAGGAGAGTACGTCGGAATGGCGAACGCCAAGAGACAGTACCTGGAACTAGAGTACGAAGACCTAAGGCTCCAGGCCGAGAAGGAGGTCGCTGCGGCACTAAAAAAAGTGCAGCGACAGACGGAAGCCGCAACAACCAGACAAGCGGAACGTGCGGCGCTTGATGCTCTCCCGGCCGCTACCAAACTAAAAAGAGTTGGTGAGCAGGGCTTGGAGCTCATTAAGATGGTGCGCACGAAAAGTGGGAACATGAAGGGAACATTTATAAAGGCCCTCAAAGATGGTGAAGAGAAGGTTGAGGAGTCTGTTCGCGGCCTCGCCTCTCTCAAGGAGGATACGCTAAAACTTGAGGCCGAGAACATACGCCTCAGAGAAGAAATAGCGCTGCTGCGGGAAAAGGCGTGTCGACCATCTAAACCGCCGCCCCCAGCAAGCGTTGCCAAATTATCTGCAGCCCCAGCTCAACGAGGCGGCTCAGAGGAAGTAACGGTGGCGGGCTTACGGGCAATGTTCGAGGAGTTCTCCCACTCTATAATGGAAAGGACCTCGAATATGATCAACGCGCGCATCGAGGCAATGGAGGACCGTCTGCTTCCAGCTAAGCGGCTTCGACCGCCACTGGCAGCAGACAAAAGGACTGACAACAACGGTACTCACCCGACGGAGGACTGGCCCGCCCTCTCACAGGCTGGGCCCTCCAGAAGAACGGTGACTCCGGCTCCGGCGACGAGGGCAAGGGCAGCAGCTCCTACTCCATCTGCGGCTGCACCTGAAAAAGAAACGACAGTAAAAAATAAAAAGGCCAAGACAAAAAAGCAAGGAAAGGAGAAACCAGCTGAACAACAGCCGGCCCCGCCTGCGGATGCTGTTCCCGGTCCCTCATCAGAAGGAGAGGGCTGGAACACAGTGGTTCGGAAAGGGAAGGGGAAGAGGAAAACGCAACCGGATGTGACTAACCTCGAATCGACACACCCGGATAAGGCAAAGGCACGGTCGAAGGGGGCCTCCAAAGCCCCCCGAAAGCCGGAGACCAAGAAGGAGAAGACCAGACGACGGAGGCACACTGCTCCCGCCACCGCTGCAGTCGTAATAACGCTGCAGCACGATGCGGTAGAGCGTGGCGCCACCTATAAGGACGCACTCCTCAAGGCCCGTCAAGAGATCAACTTGGCGGATCTAGGGCTATCGGAGGGCGTCCGAATTAGACAGGCGGCAACGGGAGCCCGAATAATGGAACTCCCCACCAGCATAACGAGCGAAATAGCTGACCATTTCGCAGAGAAGTTGCGAGGAGTACTTGCCGGCGTTGCTAGAGTCGCACGGCCCGTCAGATGCTCCGATGTGCGGATATCTGGTCTTGATGACACGGTTGCGAAAGATGATGTTTTGGCAGCGGTCGTGGCTAAGACGGGCTGCTCCCCGGATCATGTAAAGGGAGGCGACGTCCGTGAGGGTCCCGGGGGAACCGGGACTATGTGGGTACAGTGCCCCGTGGCTTCCGTCAACACCTTGGTGACTGCGGGTCGCTTACTGGTCGGTTGGAGCTCGGCGAGAGTCCAGCCCCTGGAGCCCCGCTCCATGAAATGCTACCGCTGCCTCGAAGTCGGTCACACGGGGCGGCGGTGCAACTCGGAGGTGGATAGGAGCCAGTTGTGTTTCCGGTGCGGGCAGGCCGGACACAAATCATCCTCGTGTACGGCTAAACCCCACTGTATAGTTTGCTCAGAGGCGGGTAGGAACGCTAACCACTCGGTCGGTGGAAAGGGTTGCGCCCCCCCTAAGAGGCGGCGAAACAGAAAGGCAAAGCCTCAAACGGCGGGTCGGTCACAAGATCGACAGGGAGATGCGATGGAAACCGACAATGGATAGGCGACCATTACAATTCCTACAGACGAATCTGAACCACTGCGCCGGTGCCCAGGATCTGCTCTTTCAGGCTCTGACGCAGTGGCAGATAGATATTGCGATAGTGGCCGAGCCTTACTACGTCCCAGCCCGCAACACCTGGGTTGGAGACGCGCTTGGCTCTGTCGCCATCCATAGTTGTGACACAGGCCCACCGCTTTTAACGCGGGAGAGAGGCCAGGGATTTGTGGCGGCTGATAGGGGAGAATACACTTTCTTCGGTGTCTACTTCTCCCCGAACAAAACCCTCGCAGATTTTGAGGAGTTCCTGGGTGAGTTGCAGGTGGCAGTGTTAAGAGCGGCCCCAAGGCCCGTTCTTGTCGCCGGCGACTTTAACGCCAAGCACTCAGCCTGAGGCTCCTCAGTGACCGACGCCCGAGGAGATGCCGTACTGGAGTGGACCCTAATGACCGGTCTCTCGATTTTAAACTGCGGGGACGCACCAACCTGCGTTCGGCACCAGGGGAGCTCGATCGTCGACCTCTCCTTTGCCAGCCCCGCGGTTGGAGGACTGGTCCATGACTGGAGAGTAGTGGAGGAAGTAGAGACACTGTCCGACCATCTTTATATCCGCTACAGTGTCTCCCCCCTGAGAGTCACTCAGCCGACTCCACGCTCATCGGCTAGTGCTCAAGAGTTCCCTCGCTGGGCGCTGTCAAAGCTAGACGTGGAAGCGCTCAAAGAGGCTGCGGAGATGGAGGCCTGGACTCCAAGACCCGCAGCTCCCATCGTCGTAAATGAGGAGGCGCTTTGGTTCCGCAGAGCGCTCACACGAATTTGTGATGCGGCCATGCCCCGAATGAAGCGCCGCCCTCCAAATAGGCACGTGTACTGGTGGTCGGATGTAATAGCGGAGCTCCGACACCAGTGTGTGAGGGCGCGCCGGCCATATCAAAGGCAGCGCAGGAGAAGGCCACCGGATGAGCCACTCATAGCGCGGCTCAGGGAAGAGTATTGCGCGGCCAAGAGTGCGTTAAGCCTGGCCATACAAATGGCCAAGGACGGTGCCCGCGAAGAAATGTTGGCGGAGTTGGACCGGGACCCATGGGGGCGTCCGTATAGAATGGTGCGGAAAAAGTTCAACCGCGGTCCGCCAGTCGTGGAGACGCTGCCCTCGGAGCAGCTGCCCATTATCGTATCGACGCTATTCCCGACTGCAACTGACTCGGAGCCGCACAGCACCGAACCGGAAGTAGTCGAAGAGGTGCCACCAGTTTCGGAGAGCGAGTTTGACGCTGCCATATTCAGGCTGAGCGGGCGCAAGACTGCTCCGGGCCCGGACGGAATACCCGGACGAGTTTGGGTCAAGTCTATGGGGCCGCTCAAGCACAGGATGCGGGACCTGTTTAGCGCATGCCTCGCTCAGGCTGAATTCCCTCAGTGTTGGAAGGAAGGTAAACTGGTGTTGTTAAAGAAGGACGGCCGCTCAGTCGATTCACCTTCGGCCTATAGACCAATCGTCTTGCTGGACGAAGCCGGGAAGCTGCTGGAACGAGTAATCGCATCTAGGGTCATTAAACAACTCGAGCGGGACGGGCCTAATCTTTCCGAGGCGCAATTTGGCTTCCGCGCGCAACGTTCGACCATAGATGCGATCCTCGAAGTCAAGCGGTTCGCGGAAGAGCAAACGGTACGCGGTGGAGTGGTGTTGGCGGTATCATTTGACATCGCCAACGCGTTTAATACCTTGCCCTTCCGGGCCATCGAAGAGGGCCTCTGTCATCATGAGGTGCCATGGTATCTTCGCCAAATCATAAGCGGATACCTAAGGAGTAGGGAAATTGTCTGTGTCGGGCGTAATGGTGTCGTCATTCGGATCGTGACTCAGTGCGGTGTTCCACAGGGGTCTGTTCTTGGCCCACTCTTGTGGAACATCGGATTCGACCGCGTCCTGCGTGCGGCTCTTCTCCGCGGGCTGCGTCTCATTTGCTATGCAGATGACACTTTGCTCTTAGCCCGCGGAGAAACATTTGAGGAGGCCATTCGTCTGGCAAGAGTTGGCGCGTCCCAGGTGGTCACGCGTATTGAGGGACAGGGGGTGCGAGTTGCGCTGGAGAAAACGGAGGCCATGTTTCTCTATGGACCCCGAAAACGCCGCCCCGCGGAAGCATCCCTCCTCATCGGAGAAGTAAATGTGCCAATCGGGTCGGAAATGAAGTACCTGGGTCTGGTCTTGGACTCCAGGTGGACCTTCACCGAACATTTCCGCCGATTGGTGCCCAAATTAAAAAAGACGGCCGTGGCCCTCGGAAGCCTCCTGCCCAACATCGGAGGTCCAGGGACCACGTGTAGGCGGCTTTATACGGGGGTTCTCCAGTCCATGGCCCTCTATGGAGCTCCCGTCTGGGCGGACAACCTGAGTGCCCAGAACAAGGCGCTCTTGCGGAGCCCTCAGCGGACGATGGCGTTGCGCATGATTCGCGGGTATCGTACTGTATCCTGCGACGCAGCTCTAGCCCTCGCCAGAACCCCTCCATGGGACCTTCAGGCCCGGGTTCTAAGCGAGATTTATTACCGCACGGCGGAATTTAAGAGCAGAGGAGATAGGGTGTCACCGGAGCTAACAGCTCGATGGCGCCGCCAGGCGCGCATCATAACAATGCGCGCTTGGGAGGACAGATTGGCGTCCCCAACAGCCGGACATATGGTGGTGGCGGCGATTCGGCCGCACCTACAGGAGTGGGTGACGCACTGTAAGGGCACCCTCACATACCGGATGGTGCAGGTGTTGACCGGGCATGGTTGCTTCGGTCATTACCTGCACTATCTGGCTAGAAGGGAACCAACGCCTCAGTGCCACCATTGTAACAATAATGACGACACAGCGCAGCACACGCTCACGGACTGCCCAGCCTGGGTAGAACAGCGGGCTGTGCTCTGCGCCACCATCGGATTTGACCTTACGCTCCCGGCTATAATAACAGCCATAGTCCGGTCGAGCGATGCATGGACTGCAATGGCCACCTTCTGCGAGAACGTAATCACGCAGAAGGAGGCCGCCGAACGGGAAAGAGAAGCGGACGCAGCCGCAGACCCCGTTCGCAGGAGGCGCGGAGGGCGCAGGCGCGCACATCATGAGCGCCAGTTCCCGCCGTAAATAGGACTCGGGTGGCGGGTTGGGGAGCCCGTCGCCCATTGCACGAGTCCCTCCCGGTCGAAGAGCGCCCGGTGCCTCGGGCCGCTCTCCCGGATGGCTAGCAGCTGTCGCCGACAGTCTGCTGCGGAGGATTTGCTGAAAAAAGCAAAAAAAAAAAAAAAAAAAAAAAAAAAAAAAAAAAAAAAAAAAAAAAAAAAGGTTGAGCTCAAATTTTCTTAGACAAAGCATATGCTAGTCGACGGATCTTTGTGTTTTTGGAGTCCAGCGAAAGCTGTGTTTTTGGCGGTTCTTTTGGTGAAAGAAACATCTCGGTGAGCCATCTGGTTCTCGAGATAATCCAATTTTAGTCGTCAACTACTAACTTGTTAGAATTCCCATACATCGATAGAGATTGTCATCCACGTAAAACAACATCGGTCGACTGCTTCTGTCCGAAGGTCATAAGGGCGGCGTCATCGCTGGGTCGGCTCCTACCGAATGTGGGGGGGCCCAGCCAAGCCTGCAGGCGGCTGTACTCCGGGGTGTGCCGGAGTATAGCACTGTACGGAGCCCCAATATGGGCGGATGCCCTCACCGTCCGCAACAAGGCCCAGCTGCACAAAATGCAGCGGGTCATAGCGGTGAGGGTCATCAGGGGCTACCGTACAGTCTCCTGGGCGGCAGCCACTGTCCTGGCGGGGGAACCGCCTTGGGAGCTCACGGCAAGGGTCCTTGCCGAGACGTACCTCCTCATGTCAGAGAGGAGGTCACATGGTGAGGTCCCCTCGTGGGAGGAGCTCAGGCGGTTCCAAAGGCTGGGAGAGCAGTGGGTGCTGGGAAGGTGGGGAGAGGCGCTGGCGCAGTCGCAGTATGGCCAACGTACGGCCGAGGCGCTGCGTCCAGTCCTTGCGGCGTGGATGCGCCGCAAGCGAAAGCCACTCACCTTCCGCCTTACACAGGTGCTCACCGGGCATGGCTGTTTCGGTGCGTACCTGTGTAAGGTCGCCAGGAGGGAGCCAACGCCAGCCTGCCACCAATGTGGCGCTGCGGAGGACACGGCCCAGCACACCTTAGAGGTGTGCGACCGATGGGCCGTGCAGCGCCACGATCTCGTGGCAGTGCTTGGGCGGGACCTCTCGCTCTCGAGTGTGGTGCGCTGCATGCTCGAGAGCGATGAGGCCTGGCAGGCGGCGGTCTCTTTCTGCGAAGCCGTCATTTCGCGGAAAGAGGCCGCGGAGCGGGACAGAGAGAACGATCAATCCTCTGTTCCGCTCCGCCGGCGTAGGACGGGAGTGCGGAGGCGACGTTATGCGAACCTCCAAACTTCCGTCTAACGGGGCTCCGGGAGAGGATGGGAACCTCCCCGGCTTAGCCAGTCCCGGCGTCGAGGGGGACGCTTCAGGTTGTCGGAGCGGCCCCTAATTGTGGTGGAAGTCCGGTCCCTATTGAGGTAGACCGGCCGGTCGCGGTGGGTGTCCTGTGCTAGACAGATCCGGGACACTCCCCATTTAGCGGCTGATGGCAATCCGCAGGTTAGTTTTAGTGGGTAAACCGGCGAGTCGCGCCGGGAGTCCCACATACCCCCGGGTCCCCCAACCCGGGAAGGGCGTAATGACCTTTCCCCTGCGAGATCAAAAAAAAAAAAAAAAAAAAAAAAAAAAAAAAAAAAAAAAAAAAAAAGGTTAGGTTAGGTTAGGTTAGGTTGGGGGCGATACCGGTTCCTCCACGTTGGTGTCCCTGGGCAACGCCTGGGTGCGCCACTCCGCTCTTTACACGGGGTGAGGTACTCAGGCGGCTGAACGCCGGTCTTTCTCTATCTTTCACCACCTTTTTATAGTTTACTCTTCTTTTGCATTATTTTATTTCTTTTTCTGTCTTTCAACACCTTTTCTTTACTATCTTTCCTTTTTCGTTTACTCTTCTGTGCGTGTGTGTTAGGTTTTGCGTGTTAGGTTTTTGTTTTGAACGATGATGAATGGGCTTTTACGGCCCCTAATCCAAGGTTTGTGGTGCCCGGCCATGGGATGCATGGCGAGCAGGCGGTCTCGTCCCAAGGGCACTGGGGCAGAATCACCCCTAATTGATCGGGCCAGATATCAGTCCACAAGTGACAGCTATGGAAAGTCGTAATTTGAAAACTATTCCCCGGGTGGGTCCCAGCGATGCTGGGGAATCCCACACTCCCGCTCCGGCGGGGGGTCGGCCCTCGTATACGGGGGGGCCACAAAATACGATGGCGGATGAGAAGAAGGCGGGAGAGAGGAAGGAGAAAGGCGCGATGGCGCAAAACAGTCCGAGCCCGGCGCACCTAACCGCGTCGAGAACGGACCTTCTGACGGATGAGGAAGTGGATTTCTCGCAGCCGCAGCCTAATGGAGTGAAGCGGCTGTTGAGACTCCTCCAAAGGAAAAAGGAAAGGGGGACACTGAGGGACTCGCGCGCGTCCAGCTAGAGCGCGATCTCAGGACCCCGTCCTCCGATGATGACGGAACGGACATGGCGCGTGTGCCTCGCGTATTGCTGCGCGACGTAATGGCCACGCCGCCCAAACCTGGACCTGGATGTATGAGAGATAGCGACGACTATCTCTCCGACTCCTCGGTCTACAGCGCTATGTCGCTGGAGTCCGGGGAGTCCACCACCGGACTTGACAAACCTCTTAAGAGGAAAAACACGGACGACGACACCGTACCGTCTCTTAGTAAAGAGGCGGTGCCTAAACCTAAGAAGGGACGCGGCCGGCCGCCTACGACCGGCCAGTATGTTGGTCTGGCTAAAGCACAGGCCGACCTGAACAGGGAGAAAGAGAGAGCCCTTCGGCTTCAAGCTGAAGCTGAAGTGGCAAACACGGCAATGACAGTGAGGGAGGCGCGTGCATCACTCCGCGCAAGCCCCACCACATATAGAGACGAAGAGTCGGAGCAGTCGAGTGCTGCCCTGGCCAAAACAGTGGAGACTTCCTTGGAGGCCATTACAATGGTTGCCACAAAGTCTTCCAACCTTAAGGGCACATATCAAAAGTGCCTCAAGGAATCGGTCGCGGCCATCAAATCGGCTGTTGCCGAGATGAGAAGCCGCACAACTACGGAGGACATAGCGAGGCTGGAAGCTCAGAACGCGCGGCTCCAAGAGCAGGTGGCCAGAATGGGCCGGGAGCTGGAGGAGATGCGCAGACGGGCCGACAATACTCGCCCACCAGAGAAGGATATTCGTCAGCTGTTGTCGGAGGTCTCTCGTTCCAACATAGAGACCTTCGGCAACATGCTGAACGCCAGGCTGGCCGGTTTGGAGGACCGTCTCCTACCGGCCCCGAGAACAAGACCGCCGCTGGCGGCGGACAGTGCCACTGTAGGCACCCCACCAGCGGTGGCGAGGACGAACGCGCCGAAGCCTAAAAAGGCAACGGCACCCACCTACGCGGAGATAGCGGCTCCGGGCGCATCGGCCCCCAAAGTGGCTCCGACTGCACCGGCCCAGCCGAAGGCCCAAAATAAGAAGGCCAATAAAAAGACGAAGAAGCGGCCATCAATGGCCGCTCAGGAGGCGGCGCAAGGGGGGGTGAACACCAGCCCCTCCCCCGCCGAGGCCCCGTGGACCACCGCAGGTCCGAGCAAGGCCAAGAAGAAAAGGGCGGCTAAACCAGCCACAGCCGCCCCTAAAAAGAAGACAAGGCTTCGCCCCCCCAAAACGGCGGCAGTAACCCTCACCTTAGAGGCGGGGGCTGCAGAAAGGGGGGTGACCTACGCGAAGGTGCTCAGTGAGGCTAAAGCGAGAATCGACCTAGGGGAACTCAATATCCCCAGGCTCGGCTTCCGCCTAGTCCGAACTGGCGCACGCCTCCTCTCCATAGAGGGAGAGGGGGCCGCTGAGAAAGCCGAAGCGTTTGCCGCGCGGCTACGTGCAGTCCTGCGCCCCGAGGACGTAAGAGTCTCCCGTCCGGTGAAATGCGTGGAAATGCGAGTCACCGGATTGGATGACGTAACAACGGCCGCTGAGATCGTCGAGGCGGCCGCCAAAGAAGGCAATTGCCCGGCCACCAACATCAGGTCGGGCAAAATCGTCGTAGGTCCCAGAGGCACTCGAAGCCTCTGGCTTAAAGTCCCGATCGCAGCCGCCAAAAAGCTCACCAGCACTGGGCGGCTGCAAATAGGCTGGGTGACAGCAAGGGTAGCACTGCTGGCCGCGAGGCCACGGCGGTGTTACAAGTGCCTGGACACCGGCCACCTGGCGTCGAATTGCACGTGCACGGTGGACCTCAGCGGAAATTGTTTCCGCTGTGGGAAGCCGGGGCACAGAATGTCCGAGTGTGAAGCGGCTCCAAATTGCCCGGTCTGCGAGGCCGCAAGCATACCAAGGGAGCACGTGCTGGGGAGCAGCGGCTGTATTACAGCGCCCAAGCCGCCCCCCGGCACGAAAGGGAAGCGGAAGGCTCCCACTAAAAAGGCTCGGCATAAAAAGCCGGGCCGCGGCGCAAGGGCGGAACAACCCGCCCCCGCCGTGGAAGTAGTGGTGGAAGCCTAGACCCGTGGGTGGCGATCGGGGGATCGTCGCCCACACTATGGGTCCCGAGAGATAAGCTCCCCAATGCCCGGGGAGCTCTCGGTAAGGCAGGCGGCGGCACACTATCTAGCCGCCGCAACAGAAGAGGGCCGGACGCGGCACGCGCTGCGGGGTCGTGGAGCTATGCTCACGCGATTCCCACGACCCCGCATTGGCGCAGAAGGAGGGCATCGCCAGGTTTTAGTGGGTAGACTCTGTGCCAACTCCACCCAGGCACAGAGGAGTCCCACATAACCCCGCGATGTCCCCCGAGCATCGCGGGGTATACGTAACGTATTTCCTGGCGTTAAAAAAAAAAAAAAAAAAAAAAAAAAAAAAAAAAAAAAAAAAGGTTAGGTTGGGGGCGATGGGGGCGATACCGGTTCCTCCACGTTGGTGTCCCTGGGCAACACCTGGGTGCGCCACTCCGTCCTTTACACGGTTTGAGGCACTCAGGTGGCTGAACGCCGGTCTGTGACTATCTTTCACAACTTTTTGTAGTATACTCTTCATTTGTTTTGTTTATTTTATTTTCTCTATTTTCACCATCTTTTCTTCTACTATCTTTCTTGTTTCGTTAATTCTTCTTTACAATATTGTGTGTTTGCGTGTATAATTCAGTGAGTGTTTGTGGATGAATGGACCCGTGGGTCCCCAATCCAGGGTTTTGGCGCCCGGCCGTGGGATGCATGACGAGCGGGAGGTCTACGTCGCAAGGGTGCTGGGGCAGAATCCCCCCTAATGGATCGGGTCAGCATCAGCCCATAATTGACAAATATGGAGGTACAGCAAAGGAAAAATTCTCCCCGGGTGGGTCCCAGTAATGGGGAATCCCACACTCCCGCTTCGGCGGGGGGTCGGCCCGAGTATACGGGGGGGCCTAAATTTGCTTTGGAGGAAAAGGAGAAGAGGAGAGACGACGACAATGGCAAGGTTTTAATGGACGATGATATTCTTGACGATTTGGCACTAACGACGGCTAGTGAGGGGGAGGGTGGATCGCGGGCGGCAACGCCCGTGTCCGCCGGAAGCAAATTCTTCCGTACTAGAGGAGGAATCTCTGACGAGAGCGACAACGAGACCGCCTTTTCTCAGAAGAATGAGGAGGAGATGGAACGAACGAGGCGACGCTTTCGCAAGAGACGTGGAAGCGAAGTAGAGGAGGAGGACTCCGAAAAGGAAAAAGGCGTGAACGCCTCAAAGAGCACCAAGCGCGGCAGGGGTAGGCCACCCACCACTGGCCAGTACGTCGGTCTGCATCAGGCCAAAAAGGACAAACAGGCTGAATAGCGTAAGGCCGAACAGGCTGAGGCAGAGCGGCAAATCCTGGAAATGGCAGAAAGGCTTCCCCAGCTACGGTCACACCGGCTGTCGGAAGCCTCCTCGGACGTGACAATGGAGTCGGAAGAGGAAGAGGTTACCTCGGCGAAATTAGGCTCAACTATCACCTCGAGCCTAGGTGTCATAACAAAAGTCGCCACAACGTCCAAGAACCTCAGCGGAGGCTACGTTAAGTCCCTCAAGAATGCCACAAAGGCAATACAAGAAGCGTGCGCGGCCTTGCTTCAGCGATCGTCATCTGCTGAAACAATAGCCTTGGAGACAGCCAACAAACGACTCTCCAAAGAAGTTCAAGAGTTGAAGAATGAGCTCGCAGTAGTCAAGCGCGAACTCATAAGCACTCGACCACGGGTCGCTCCTGCGACGCCCTCACTGGAGGAGATGTTGGAGAAGGCGGTGCGGGAGGCGATCTCGATATCGAGCGCCCGACTGGACGCGCGGCTGGAGTGCTTAGAGGCGCGGTTACTACCAGAACCGCGACTTCGACCACCCCTTGCCGCGGACAAGAAACGAGAGGAAGTTCGAGACACAAGAGCACTCGTGTCGAAGACCAAACAGAAGACGGGTGAACCAGATCCTTCGGTAGCGACTCTATCGTCCCCGCTCAATCCAGGTCTGACTCAGAAAAAGAAAAAGAAGGAAAGGAAGTCTGCTGCCGCCGTAGAAGCGGCGGCCGCGAGACGCGATGTTGCCACAACTCCGGCAGCAGCGAGACCACTCACAGAAGAATGGACTGAAGTGGTGAAGAAAAGAGGGAAGGTACAGAAGAAGGGAGATGAAAGGAAGAAAGTACCTAAGAAAAGGAAAGGGAAAAGTAACAGGCTCCGCGACCCCAAGACATCAGCCGTAGTCATTACGCTGCATCCGGACGCGGAGAAGCGGGGCGTCTCTTATAAAGACGTCCTCGCAAAGGCAAAACAGCGAGTAGATCTGGCTGCGCTGGATATCCCGGCCGTCAAATTCAAAGTGGCAGTTACCGGAGCCCGAATGCTCGAGATCCCGGGGGCTGCCAGCAGGGCAAAGGCTGATAAACCTGCCGAGAAATTGAAAGAGGTCATGAAGGAAGGGGATGTCCGCATCTCCCGACCCCAAAAATGTGCTGAACTACGCATACAGGGACTTGACGACTCTGCCACTCCAGCAGAAATAGCGCAAGCCATCGCAACACCTGGTGACTGCGCAGCCGGCGACATCAAGGTTGGTGAAATAAAGCGGGACAGCAGAGGCCGCGGTACGGCCTGGATCAAGTGCCCGGTCGAGGCGGCAAAGAGGGTGACGGCTCCCAACATAAAAGTTTACGTAGGGTGGACCGTGGTGCGCGTGGTGCTCTTACCCATGCGCCCCATGCGTTGTTATAAATGAGACTGGGCACACACGAGCGACTTGCCCGAACGAGGCTGACCGTAGTGAGCTATGTTTCCGATGCGGCCAGCCGGGCCACCCGTCTTCGCAGTGTCAAAATGCGCCACACTGTGCGCTGTGTGCTTCGAGTGGCAAAACGGCGGACCACAGCGTTGGGAGCAAATCTTGCGGCAAGCCAGCATCGAGAGGGAGAAGCTCTAAAAAGAGCACAGCGCCCCAGAAACCCGCCACACCATCTACGGTGGGCACTGGAACTCGAGAGGCCCCAATGGAAGCCCAATAACGGCTACCCATCGATTCCTACAGGTCAATCTGAACCACTGCGCCCAGGCGCAGGATCTTATGGTTCAGAATATGGCGCAGTGGTCGATTGATCTCGCGCTTGTGTCGGAGCCGTACCGCGTACTCCCCAGAAATGATTGGATTGGAGACGCGGACAACTCGGTCGTTCTGGTCTTCGGCCCCAAAATTGTGCCTCCATTCTCAAGGGACACGAAGAGAGGCCAAGGGTTCGTCGTCGCTAGTATGGGGGCCCTGACGGTGGTGGGGGTCTACTTCTCTCCCAACAGGCCTCTGGCCGATTTGGAAATATTCTTGGGGCGTCTGACTGCCTTTGTGGGTGGAGCTCCTGGTCCTGTAGTCGTCGCCGGAGACTTCAACGCGAAGTCTACGCTCTGGGGTTCCCCGGCGACGGATGCAAGAGGTCGAGCAGTCGTAGACTGGTTGGCGTCCACGGGTCTGATCGTGGTCAATCGTGGTGCCGTTAGCACCTGCGTTCGGCAGCAGGGCCAGTCAATCGTCGATCTGACATTGGCTAGCCCAAGTTTCGCGCGTCGTATCACCGGCTGGCAGGTTACTGACAATGAGGAGACCCTCTCAGACCACCGGTACATCCGTTTCGACGTAGCCGCGCACGCGTCGGAACTGGGCCGCACAATGTCACCTGGCGGCGGCCTGAGGTGGTCTCTAAAGAGGCTGAACAGGGATCTACTGGAAGAGGCTGCAATTGTTGCGTCGTGGGTACCTCTTCTCTCCGAAGATGTAGATGAGTGTGCAGAGTGGTTAAACGAGGCGTTACACAACATCTGCGACGCCTCGATGCCACGCGTTGGGCCCTTCAAACCACAACGCCAAACTTACTGGTGGCGCCCCGAAATGCGGCAGCTTCAACGGGAGTGCTCAGTGGCTCGGCGCCGCTACACGCACTACCGCAGAAGGCGCAACAGGTCTCCCGAAGAGGAAGAGGCCATATATAATGCATACCGCGCAGCGCGTCTAGCCCTGCGCGATAGCATAAAAGAGGCTAAGGCAGAGTCGTGGAAGGAATGGCTTCAGGCTTTGGACGAGGATCCATGGGGCAAACCCTACAAATGGGTGCGCCAAAAACTGCGCCCGGCTGCTCCAGCAATCACACAGTGTCTCAAACCGGAACTCCGCAGCAGAGTCGTCTCGACCCTCTTTCCATCCGGGGTCGAGTGGAGTTCACCTGTGACGGCTCACCGGGAGGAGATATCTGATAATGAGGAGGAAATACCGCCAATAACATCTGCGGAACTTGCGGTGGCAGTCCAAAAAATGGGACTTAAAAATACGGCGCCTGGTCTTGACGGCGTCCCGGGACGGGTCTGGGTCCTGTCAATGAAGGAGATGGAGTCGCGTGTGCTCACCGTATTAACTAACTGCGTAGTCCAGGGTCGAGTGCCGCGACGTTGGAAGACCGGGAAGCTAGTCCTTTTGCGAAAGTCTGGGCGTCCGGAAGACCAACCGTCAGCGTACCGCCCCATCGTCTTGCTAGACGAGGTGTGCAAGATCCTCGAACGAGTGTTGGTGGCGCGTCTCGTCAGGCACCTCGAGAGCGTCGGACCGAACCTGAGCGATAATCAATATGGCTTTCGCTCAGGCCGAGCTACGATAGGAGCGGTCGCTCGTCTGCGGGACATAGTAGAAGAGGAGGTATCCCGGGGTGGGGTAGTGCTGGCTGTATCACTGGACATTTCCAATGCCTTCAACTCCCTGCCCTGGGCAGCAATTAAAGACGGCCTGAGACACCACGGCGTTCCGAGATACTTGCGCACTACCATCAGCAGCTATCTCTCGGAACGCTCCGTGCAATTCCCGACTCAAGAAGGCTGGGAAGAGCAGCAGGTAGATTGTGGCGTTCCACAGGGGTCGGCTCTCGGTCCGTCTCTGTGGAACATTGGATTTGACCCAGTTCTTCGCGGCACAAATCTTCGCGGCGCTGAGGTCATTTGCTACGCTGATGATACACTCGTAGTCAGCCGTGGCAGGACCTACCGCGATGTAACAATCCTGGCGACCGCGGCAGTCGCGCAAGTGGTACGACGAATACGCGCGCTGGGCCTTGCGGTGGCGCTTGAAAAGTCCGAGGCCCTATGCTTTCACGGGCCGAGGAATTCACCGCCGCCTGACCTGGCAGTGGTGGTAAGCGGGACCAGAATAAACGTCGCTCCATCTCTGACGTATCTGGGACTCGCATTAGACGGCAGATGGACCTTCAGAGAGCACTTTCGCCGCCTCTCTGAAAAGGTTTCCAAATCCGCCGGAGCCCTCGCCTCGCTCCTCCCGAATCTCGGGGGGCCGAGCATTGGATGCCGGCGACTATATATGGGAGTCATCAGGTCAATGACCATGTATGGCGCACCGATCTGGGCCGACCAGCTTACACCCCAGAATCGGCTCGCACTAGGAAGATTGCAGAGGGTTATGGCGATCCGAGCAGTTCGTGGCTACCGCACCATCTCCAAGGATGCGGCATGCCTGCTCGCGGGAAGCCTCCCCTGGGATCTAGACGCCCGAGCCCTCGCCGATGTATACTGGCGTTGCGCAGCGGTCCGCGCAGAGGGCAGCAACCCCCTACCGGATGCCGTACGTCGGTGGAGGAGCTCTGCGGAAGAGAGGGCAATAGACCTGTGGGCAGAGCGGCTTGAGGAGCCGCTAGTAAGCGTAGCCCTAGTGACGGCGATCCGCCCCTTATTCAGGGAGTGGATAAAACGGAAGCACGGCGCGCTATCCTTCCGCCTCACGCAGATACTGACCGGGCACGGTTGTTTCGGTCGATATCTGTGTGAGATAGCAGGTAGCGAAAACACCGCAGAATGTCATCACTGCGGGGAGGACCGGGACACGGCCGATCACACTATAACGGCCTGTCCTGCTTGGACGACACAACGCGCGGCACTAACAGCCGCCATTGGCGAAGACACAACGCTCCCAGCGCTCATAAGTGCCATGCTGGAGAGCGAAGAAAGGTGGAACGCGGTCGGGATGTTCGCATATGACGTCATCTCGGCCAAAGAGGAAGCCGAGCGAATGAGAGAACGGGAGGCGCTCGAACTCCAGCGTAGGCGGCCGAGGCGGAGACGTGTGGTTAACCACAATGACCATATCGTCCCACCTTAGCCGCGGAACTCGGGGCGGCGGTGAGGGGATACCGTCGCTCATTGCACCGAGTCCCCGAGATGGTCGTGATGCACAACGTGTTCCCGTGCATCGCGACACAAACGCAGAGGAATGGCCTAGGCAAGCCCCCCAAGTGGGGCCCCTGTTCGGCCTGGGGGGCCCATAATGCCCCCACTAAGACGGGCCTGCACCACACCAAGCAGGCGCCCGCAGGCGGAGTCGCGGATGGTTTATCATAGTTCCCGTGGCTCTGTTAGAAGCGCAGAAGTAGGAACACCGTCGGGTTTTAGTGCGGTAACCCCGGGCGATACCATCTCCGCCCGGGTGAGTCCCACATACCCCGGTGGCCCTTCCCCAGCGCTGCCGGGGATGCATAAAGCATTTCCCGACGAAAAAAAAAAAAAAAAAGGTTGGGGGCGATTCCTAACCCTCCCGGCCATACTTTCATCTATGGTCCGGTCGAGAGAAGCATGGGAAGCAGTGACCACCTTCTGCGAAACTGTTATGTCGCAGAAAGAGGCTGCAGAGAGGGAACGGGAGGCAAATGAAGCCGCCGATCCCATAAGAAGGAGGCGTGGAGGACGCAGGCGCGCACAACACGAGCGCCAACTCCCGCCCTAAAAGGGCTCGGGTGACGGATTGGGGAATCCGTCGCCCATTGCACGAGCCCTCTCCGGTTGCAGAGTGTCCGGTGCCTCGGACTGCTCTCTCGGAAACAGCGGCAGCCGTCACTAACAGGTAGCCGCGAGGAGGTTTTGCTGCTAAGCAAATGCCGCTAACTGGGCCGCTGCTGTTATCGTCTCAGGCGGGTCCGGCGGCTCAGCAGCATAGCGGAGGAGGAGGCACCGATGGGTTTTAGTGGGTAACCCCGGGTGCGCTCCTCACCCCGCACCTGGGCGAGTCCCACATACCCCGGCGGTCCCCCCAGTCCGCTGGGGATTCATAAAGAATTTCCCATCGTTAAAAAAAAAAAAAAAAGGTTGGGGGCGATACCGGTTCCTCCACGTTGGTGTCCCTGGGCAACGCCTGGGTGCGCCACTCCGCTCTCTACACGGGGTGAGGTACTCAGGCGGCTGAACGCCGGTCTATCTCTATCTTTTCACCACCTTTTTATAGTTTACTCTTCTTTTTGTATTATTTTATTTATTTTCTCTATCTTTCAACACCTTTTCTTTCTATCTTTTCTCTTTTATTTATTCTTCTGTGCGTGTGTGTTAGGTTTTGCGTGTTAGGTTTTTTGTTATGAATGGTGATGAATGGGCTTATACGGCCCCTAATCCTTGGATTGTGGTGCCCGGCCTTGGGATGCGTGGCGAACAGGCGGTTTCGTCGTGAGGGCACTGGGGCAGAATCCCCCCTACTGGATCGGGTCAGACCCAGCCCACAATTGACAACCATGGAAGGCAAGCATGCGGAAAATTCTCCCAGGGTGGGTCCCGGCGATGCCGGGGAATCCCACACTCCCGTTTCGGCGGGAGATAGGGCCAGGTATACTGGGGGCCCCAAACATGCGTTGGTGGAGGGGAAGGAGGCCGTTGCGACGGCGAATGAGGAGGGAAGCGCGATGGCGCATGCGAGTCCGAAGCCGGTGCCCCTAACCGCACCGGTGGCGGAACTCTTAACCGATGAGGATGTGGATTTCTCTCAGCCTGTGGAGAATGGTAGGGAGCGGCTCCTGAGGCTTCTTCACCGTAAGAAGTTGCGAGGAGACACGGAGGGGCTCGCACGCGTTCAGCGCGAGCGGGATCTGATCCTCCCTCCCTCTATTAAGGCTGAGATAATGGCGGCGGGAAATACCAGTGGAGCCGCACAGCGTATACCGCGCGTTATGCTCACGCGCGCGCTGATTCCCGCACGCCCAAACACCGGACTAGACAGCGACGACTACCTCTCGGACGCCAGTGATATGTCTGGCATATCATTGGACTCCGAGGGGCTGCCCGTCATACCCGATAGAGACGCACCTCGTAAGAGGAAGACCAGCGATGACGATGTACCGGCCCTCAGCAAAGGGGCGGTACCCAAGCCTAAAAGGGGACGTGGCCGACCACCATCTACCGGCCAGTACGTCGGCCTAGCGAAGGCACAAGCCGAGCTTAACCGGCAGAAGGAGGAAGCTCTTCGGCTACAAGCCGAGGAAGAGGTGGCCGAAACGGCGAGGACAGCGCGGCAGGCACGCGCGTCAACGTGTGCAAGCCCTGTTAGCGTTGTGAGCGAAGAAGACAGGTCAGAGCAGACCATCGCCGCTCTGGCCCAAAGTGTAGAGGCATCGTTGGCGACAATTAGAATGGTCGCCACGAAGTCCCAGAATTTAAAGGGAACCTACCAGCGGTTCCTCAAAGAGGCGACCGCCAACATAAAGACGGCCGTCGCCGAAATGAGGGGCCGCGGGCAGTCCGAGGAAGTGAGAGCTCTTGAAGCTCAAAACGCTAGGCTCCAACAGCAGGTGGACATACTTCGTCACGAGCTGGAGGAGTTTCGTCGTCAGGCGGCACGACCTGCCACCCAAGACCTGCAACAGCTGTTGTCGGAGGTTTCGCGCTCCAATATCGAAACCTTCGGCAACATGCTGAATGCAAGGCTGGCCGGGCTCGAGGACCGGCTACTGCCGGAGCCCCGTAGGAGACCTCCGCTGGCGGCGGATAGTGCCACTGTGGGCACCCCGCCGGCGGCGGAAAAGACGAAGGCACCGAAGTCTAAAAAGACGACGGTGCCCTCTTTTGCGGAAATGGCGGCGCCACAAGCGACGGTGCCCCCAAAAGAGGCACCGACTGCACCGGCCCCGCCCAAGGCCAAGAAAAAGGGCAAGAAGAAGCGGCCATCAATGGCCGCTCAAGAGGCGGCGCAAGGGGGGGAGCACACCGACCCCTCCCCCGCTGAAGCCCCGTGGACCACCGTTAGGCCACGAAAGGCTAAAAAGACGAAAGGAACGGCTACAACACCAAAAGCCGCCCCGAAACAGAAGAAGGCGAAACTTCGCCCCCCCTCTACCGCAGCCATCACCCTCACCAAAGCAAAGTCAGCAAGACAGCAAAGTCGTTGTGGGCCCAAGAGGAGCCAGATCTCTCTGGCTCAAAGTCCCGGTGGCAGCCGCAAAGAAGCTCTTGAGCTCTGGGCGGCTGCAGATTGGCTGGGTCGAGGCGAAGGTAGCACTGCTGGCCGCGAGGCCTAAGCGGTGTTACCGTTGCCTCGACACTGGCCATTTGGCGGCGCAATGTAAGTGCGCGGTGGACCTCAGCCGGAACTGTTTCCGCTGCGGGAAGCCGGGGCACAAAGCGCCCGCCTGCGAGGCGGCTCCAAACTGCCCGGTCTGTGAGACCCAAGGCAAGCCGAAGGAGCACGTGGTGGGGAGCAACGGCTGCATCATAGCTGCCAAGCCGCCCCCCACGAAAAATAAGAGAAAGGCTCCGACGAAAAAGGCCCGGCGTAAAACGCCCAAGGCTAAAGGCGCAAGGGCGGTTCAGCCCGCCCCCGCTATGGAGACGGAAACCTAGACCCGTGGGTGGTGATCGGGGGATCGCCGCCCGCACTATGGGTCCCGAGCGCAAAGCTCCCCTATGCCCGGGGAGCTCTCGGTGAAGGCAGGCGGCGGCACAACACCATGCCGCCGCAACGGAAGAGGGCCGGTCGCGGCACGCGCTGCGGGGTCGTGGAGCCATGCTCACGCGATTCCCACGGCCTCGCATTGGCGCAGAAGAAGGGCATCGGGGGGTTTTAGTCGGTAAACCCCGGTGCACTCCATCTCGCACCGGGGGAGTCCGACATACCCCTGCTGCCTTCCCCCGGGGGCAGCAGGGGATTCGTAACGAATTTCCCCCCGCAAAAAAAAAAAAAAAAAAAAAGAAAAAAAGGTTAGGTTTTTTTTTTTTTTTTTTTTGTTCCCCCTACCATAAGCAGGGCCAATTTTTTGCTTGTTTTGTATTTACTGTTTATGTTTAGTTTTTAATTACAATTATTATTCTTACATTTCCGTTTCTATTACTATCACATTACATTTCTCTTTTCTTATTACATGTCTAATTTCTACATCTCATTAGCCATCTAATTTACACATTTTGCTCAAAATTTTACATCACATTTTTGCATTTTCGCTATTTGCTTTACATTGATTTTTGCATTCGCAATTACATTTTACATTTCCTTAGATTCTTTCTCTTTTTAACATTTTCTTGCTTACTTATATAACTCTATTTCTTACTTATTTTTGTACATTTCCTTACTTTCTTTTACATTTATCACTACGTTAACATTTTCTTACACTACTTTTTATGTTGACTTACATTTTTCTTTTCCAAAAATTACATTTCCTTTTTCTTTTATTCTTACATTTCTCTTTTAATTCACATTTTCCTAGCTTTACATTTTACTTTTTTCTTTTACATTTTATTCTTTTACATTTTGTTATTTACATTTTTCTTGTTTGCTTATCAGTTTTTATTTTATTGCTCTTTTTTAAATTATACTATGTCTAACTATTACACTCATTTCCTGTTTCTATCTTGTTCTACATCTTTACACTCATTTACATTCCTTCCGTATATTTACTTTACTTTATGTTTTCTTACTCATCCCACTACTCCTATCCATTGTCATCATTCAGCCCGGGACGTCCACCCCGGAGTTTTTTGCACAAAAATTATTACATAATAATCATTGTTTGCAATTTGTGATTTTCCACAGCGCGTTATTTGCCAATAGTCCCAGTATACAATTATTTAGGACAGCGGGGGGTTACGTTTTTCAAAGGCTTATGCTATATATGCTTCCTTATTTACATAATTCCATATATATGCAAAGTTATATATATCCAAATTTTATACCCCCCGCTGTCTGCCAACCTCCTTCCTTCACATCATTGGTTTTAAATTAATACAATTAATTGCAATTTCCAATGCTAGGGTTACAGGCGGCTTACTGGCACTATTGGTGTTCGGCATAAGCAACCGTTGCACGCGCTATGGCGTCCCACCTCTGACGGACCGGACACCCCGCGCTGAATGCATTGTGATTGATGTTATCTAACTTTTCATTTTTGCAGTTGATGCAACAAGCATTCTTTCCCGCCTTCAGCTCCTCGCACTGGGACTGGTGGTGTGTCCCGGAGCAATGGCTGCACCTCTCCTCGGCGGTACTGCAGAACCGCCGCCCATGTCCGTACCCTAAACAGCGTGAACACTGTATCAGGGGGGACTGGTCGGCGACTCTAACACGCTGCATATCTATATATAGATAGCCCGCCTCGGTGAAGCACAACCACAGCCCCGGCGACACAGTCAGCACCACGTGCTCAGTGCCTGCATCCTTTCCCCGCTTTCTGTATTTGACCTCCATCCTACAGTCCTTCTCGTCCGGGACCTGCTGTATGAGGTGCTTATTTTGACTTTTTATTGCTTCTATTATGTCGTTATTGGTGTTGGACTTAAGCACCCCATACAGCACGACCTGCGGATCTTTATTGTCTATGCTCTGGACTTCTAATTTCCCCCCACTTTTCTCTATTCTTTCTTTGATCTTATCTCTGTCCTCCTTATTACTTAATCCTATGATAACTTTCCTATCTTTTCCTTTTCTAATCCTTTCTATTTTAATTCCCTCTTTCTTTGCCTCTATAATTGCTCCTACTTCTGTCACTATCTCTGCACTTGTCATAAAGTCTTCCCTATCTGTCACTACTAAAGAGTGGAGGGTCACGCGCTTCGGCTTCGGCGGCGTGGTTTCCCTTCCGCCACCGACTACCGCCGCATAAGTCGCGGGTCTTGGTTCTGCCGAGCCCCTGGCCCCCCACTCTTCGACTGCCCTACTTAAATTTTTCTCATTTTCCTTTGCTAAGTCCTGATTTTCCTTTCTAATTTCCTCTACCCTACAATTTATTTCCCCTTTTATACCCTTACATTCGATTATGACCTCCTTATTTAACTTGTTTATCTCTTTTAATTTGTTACTTGTCTCCTTTCTTATGTCCTGACTTAACTTCTCTACCCCGCTCAACAACTCGACTGCCCTATTTAAATTATCTTTACTTTCCTTTGCCGATTCCTGGTTTATTTGTTTTATTTTCTCTACCTTACTATTAATCTCCCCTTTTATACCCTTACATTCCTTTAAAATATCTTGACTTAACTTATTTATCTCTTTAAAACTTGTATTTTTGCTATCCATTATTTCCATACCTAATGCTTTTGCAATATCTGTCAATTCGATTGCCCTATTTAGGTGGTTCGTACTGTCTTTTGCCAGTTTCTGGCTTACGACTCTCATATTCTCTACCTTAGTGTTTATTTCGTCTTTTATCTCCTTACAGTCCTTTACCACCTCTCGATTTAGCTTATTTACTTCTTTAAATTTATTATTTGTTTCCTGTCTTACTTCCTGAATTAACTCTTTGACCCCATTTATCAGTTCGGATATTTTATTATTATTTTCCTCATTTATTTCTTTCATCACTACCCTTATGTTGCTGTCGTCTATCTTATACATCCTTTCATCCATCATTCTTTCCATTCTTTCATATAATTCTGCAATCTCTCTCTTACAATCACAACTTTTTGGGGTTCCTTGCTCACTTCCTCTTTCGCTCCGTTCCTCCGTATCGCTTGTTTTCCTATTTTCCTTTCTACTTAGTAACGCAACTCTCCCTATATGGTTAGAAATCTTCGTAAGATTATTTGCCAAACCAGTCTTTAACTCGCCTCTCATGTTCCTAGTCTGGTTCAGCAAATATATACTATTTTTAACCGTATAGGAAGTTTCTGCCAGAAGGGCGTCAAGGGAGCCGTCGGGGTATCGGGGAGTGCTGGTTTCTATTTGGTGCTGGCTACTGTTTCCGCTACTACTACCGGCAGACCCCGGCCCCTCCATGGTCAATCGATTTGGGTTTATAGGGTTTTTGTTGTGTGGGGTATGAACCATCGCCATTTTAGTTTTAGTTTATATGTTCGAGTTATGTATGTTTAAGCAAGCAAGTGTAATGTATTTTATGATGTGTAGAGTGTGTATTCTGTAAAATTAAGCTTAAGGTTATTGGGGGAACGCGTCAAGTGTATATATGTAAATTGAATATTTAATATTAAATACAATTATAAATAATAAATTCTTAGAATTGTATTTGTGTGTCTAAAATAGTTGGGTCTTTTGTAATAGGCGTGTTACCGTTTATTTATTTATTATGATATAGGGCTCCAATATTTGTTAACTATATATATAATTTTGTCCTAGGTTTAAAAATGTTGCGCCTGATATACTTTAATAGCAAAACCCGATCCTGTCGGTTTTTGTTTCTCTTTATTTCCTGCAGGAGCTTTATTTTGTCCACAACTATTTAGCCTACAATCAGAGGGACTCTAATAAGAGTCACTAGTACGATTATATGTCCTTAACCTAGCAACTGCACCAAAAATGATGCAGTTGGTCCTAAATCAGAGTCAGGTATAATGTATAAGTGTAAAATTATAATATTATATAGATAATGTATATGTTAAAAGTTGTATAGTAGTTAATATGTAAAGTGTAAATTGAAGAGTAGTTTAAAAAGTTCTATTCTATACTGAAAGCTGCTCCAATAAGGAAGCAGCTGGTCCTATCTATATATATGCAGGTGTCCTACGTTGTCTTAAAAACTAACAGCTGCGCCAAAAATGACGCCACTGGTCTAGAGAGTTAATATCTTAGCTAGTATATATGAATTAAAAATATATATCGCGGTCAAATGTCTCAACGACTCGTTATTCCCAGCTAAAATACCAACTATTCTACGCAATAACCTAGCAGCTGTGCCAAAGATAACACAGTATATAGCTGATCCTTTACTTAATTTTGCAATTTTTAGTTTTGCAATTTTTGACGTCTTCCGTCGGTCAAAACACTCCTACAACTAGTTTAAGATTTAGTTTATTTTTATATTATACTATACGATTTTTACACTATACTAGTCTTTATGACCCTATCCTTAAGGTTTATATATTTTAAAGTCTAAAATTCAATGCCTGTTGATTTCTAATAGCAACCGAAACGTTATTTGGGTCGACTCCGCCCCTTCAAATTTTTAAGTTTTATTAAATTATATTATATATGATATTTTTAGCTACTTTTATATATTTATTAAATTTCTGTTTAGATTTTAAAATTATTAAGCTTATAAAAGATATTACTTTACTTATTTAGAATTTTATATTAATTTTTTCTTCCCGACAGATTTTGCACCATAGGTAGATTATCTAGGTCAGCTCCTCCCCTTCCGAGTTTTAAGTTTTATTAATTTGTATTATATATGGTATTTTTAATTACTTTTATGTGCTTATTAGGTTTCCGTTGTAATTTTAAAATTATTAGGGTTATAAAAAGTTATAGTTTATTTCTCTAGAATTTTATATTAATTTTTTCTTCCCGACAGATTTTGCACCGTAGGTAAGTTATCTAGGTCAGCTCCTCCCCTTCCGAGGTTTACGCTTGGCCCGAACTGCGGAATGTAGTCGGAGATCCCTAGGTTATTTTTTACTTTATTATTTTATATTTTAGTATGTATGTATTCGACTTTTATTATTCTTTATGTATTTGTTTGTTACCTAGTGGCTATATACTGTTTTTTAATTTTATCTAATATACTGATTTGGGATCTTTAATGCTATGTTATTTATGTTGTATTTAATATTTTTAACTATTTTATGTATTTATTAGACTTCTGTTTAGACTTTAAATTTATTAAGTTTATAAAAGATTATAATTTATTTCTTTAAGTATTTATTTTAATTATTTATTCCCCGACAGATTTTTATTTGTGGTTTGTTCACTTCGGGCTCCCGCACTATAGATAAGTTATCTAGGTCAGCTCCGCCCCTTACGAGGTTTACGCTTTGCCGTGTCTTGGGGGCGGGGCTTACTATAGTTGTTTTGAAGTTTTATGTTATTCAAATTTTGTAATGTACAATATTTTTAGCTACTTTTATGTATTTATTAAATTTCCGTTTAGATTTTAGAATTATTAAGCTTATAAAAGTTATTAGTTTACTTATTTAGAAATTTATTTTAATTTTTTCTTCCCGACAGATTTTTATATTATCTAGGTCAGCTCCGCCCCTTACAAGGTTTACGCTTAGCCGTGTCTCGGTGGTGGGGGCTTACCGCCGGGCTCCGCGAGTGCGAGCGGTATAGCCGATATAGGCGTGGACGATACCCGCGCCGCTCGCACCTATGGATGTTCCTATGGATGTTCTAGAAAGATCCAAGTGGTATAGGCCGAGCTCTGCTGTGTTTTTACGCGAGAAGTTTATGTAAAGTTTATTGTAAGGTTATGTTAAGTTAAATTGAAGTATTACGTTTATGTATTGCCTAGATTCCTAATATACTGTTTTATTATGGTTTTTGACTATTTTCTGGTTTTTGTTTAATTAATTTTAATGCCAATTATTACTTTTTTAATGTTTTTCTATTATTTTTAACTATAATTTTGTTATATTATTGATGTTAACTATTTATTTGAATTTTAAATACGTATTGAGTTTATTATTTTTAAAATATTTTTATCAACTTTTATGTTTGTATTATTTTACGGCCAACTCTCGGCCTATAGGACCGCACACGAAGTACAGTATGGCGTCGGGGGGCGGGGCGAGCGAACTTAACGATTTTAATCCCTATTAGGGTTGCCCCTTTTTGTTATTGTGACCGCTGTTTTTGTTAGGGAAACCTAATAGTATATTATATATGGTTATAGATTTTGAAGATTTTTATGTTTGTTTTATGATTCGTATATGACTAGGGTTATACTTCTAAGATTTATTTATGATTTATTTACTATGCGGTTATTATATTGTTTGTTTTTAGTGTTAAGCTAGTGTACGGTGTGTTGTTTATTGGTGTATGTATGTATGTATGTGTATATAAATATATATATGTTGTATTTACTTTTGTCTTATTTGTATATATATATGTTTTAGTATTGGTATGTGTGTGTTTATTGGATGTTATATACAGATGTTGTATTATTTACGATTTCTCAACTTTTTTATTATTGTTTTATTCAAATTTTAAGTTTTTTATTGCTATATAGTATTGTTTTTATTTACTATTTGTCTGTATAATATTATCTATATAGTGTTATGTACTTTTTTCACCCGGTTTTAACTTTTTTATATTTTAATTTACCTTATTTTTGTACTATTTTATATGTATATATGTGTCTGTATTTGTATATAGCAGCTTCTACCCTTTGCTTCTATATACTCCTAATTTTCCAAGATTTTTAAGATACTTTTTAGTGTTTATTTACTATTTTGTTTTGTCCTATTTTGTGTTTTATGTGTTTAGTTTATGTACTTATACTTATATATAACTGTTCTTATGTTTATATTATACTGTTTTTAGTTACCTAGAATTTATTAAACATACATACACAAGAAGCAAATTAATTCAATGACCGACGAAAACGTCATTTGCAGCCCTGAAAACTCTAACTCCTCCCACTTCGTGACGTCACGTTTTTTGATCTAAAGATGCGGATTTCTCCGAAATTACTAGACGAAAAGCAAGGAGATTTTGGATATGGATCCCCCTCCGTCGAATCTAAAAAAGTACACTTTGCAAATTTGGAAAAACTAACTACTTTGGCTGCTATTAAGTAAATTCCTAAGTTGGGGGCGTAATCACCTTAAATCTTGATTTTTTCGCGGAGTTTTCTCTCCGATCTTAAAAACTATATTATTCCTAAACTATAAGTCTTAAAATTATGGGGCTTTTTGCAGTCTTTTCTCTAGTTATTCTACTTTTACATACAATAATTCCTATATTTGTCAAAATTCTTAAAGTAATTTTTAAAGCCTTTTTAAAAGTTTGAGTCTAAAATTTAGAACTTTAAATGTCTTAAAAGGTAACTAGACTTAACTTAATCCTCTCCCGGCTGCCAGCGCCAACTCGTCGTCTTGGTCCGGTGGTCTCCTGCAAATCTAGACCGCCTAGGACTCGGTCTAGATTTTTTAGTTTTTTGCTGTTTTCTCCGAAACTGCTGACTCGATCGCCTTGAAACTTGGTGTCTGGCAGCTCCCGGGTGTCACACACAATACGCAATTTTAAAAATTGGGGGTTACCGCTTTGGTTCCCGAGTTAAATTGTCCCGAAAATTTTCTAATTTTTTCACCTTCAATATCTCTTCAACCGTTCGTCCGATTTTAATTTTTTCAACGGTTTTCTTCAGCCCCAGGTGTTCCGCTTCGAGTGCCGCTATCACCTTCCCCCCACAGACCTTCCCCGCGCGCCAACCCGGTGACCTCTTTTTACTATTTTGGCTGCTGCTCCAAATCTATTGGCCAGAAAAATCTGGTTTTTTGGTAGCAGCAGGAAGAGGTATTAGCGCATAGAATTACGCAGAAAAAAGTGGGGGTCGTCGCGACTAATCGCGCGCCGCACGCTTGTAAAGGTGAAAAACCGCTTGAAAATCGGGTTTTTTCGACTTTTCTCACGTCCTATGGGTCCGATTTTCACCCGGTTTTCACTGTTGCACTAGTCACACTTTTACGCGTCTTTTGATGTATCACACTTGTTTATACTCCTATTTTGGCCGCTATCACTGATTTTAATCGACTTTCCGCGGTTCGGAGCTCACTAAGTGCTCGCGGGACGCGTGCTGCTTCGACGGCGGTCGAAGCCGAACTGGTTAGGTTAGGTTAGGTTAGGTTAGGTTTTTTTTTTTTTTTTTTTTTTTTTTTTTTTTTTTTTCACAGACCTAGGTGGTCCGTGCCCTTGTTAAGTTACATTTGTATTCATTATTTTTCGCAATACGTCAATTTCTTTTACAATTTTTTATTTGATTGCCCTGAAGGGGCCTGTACCCTGAAGGTTTACTTTTCTTGGCCACCGGATGGTGGCTGATGTCGTCTAGTCTGTGTTGTGGTCATCTTTTTGAATTGGATGCCATCAGTCTTGATTTTCCGGGGTGGTGTCGTCTTCTTCTAGGACCAACATGGATTTAAGGCCGAGACCATTGGTCTCTGTTTTTTGGTTGCCTTGGATTCTGCCGTCCATGTTGGTCTAAGTGGCACTCTTTTGGTTACCGCCGGTCACTTTTTGGTGTTGTCTATCCGGGTTGTTGTTTTTGCCTTTGTGCTTGTGGACATCTTCTTGATTTGGATGCCATCAGGCTTGAACTTCCGGGTTGGTGTCATCTTCTTCTATGGGCCATCATGGGTTTGAGGCCGAGACATTGGTCTCTGTTTTGGTTGCCTTTGGTGTTAAGGCCCATGATGGTCTAGGTGGCACTCTTTCTGGTTTCCGCCGGTTTAGTTTTTGTGTTGGTGTTTTTGGTCCGTTGTGTTTTCCGCTTTTGCCCTATGGAATAATGGCCGAGACTATTTTGTTGGTGGTAATTTCGTCCCTGTTTTTGATTGCCATTTGCATATTATATTCCATAATGGTCTTTGGGGGCATTTTGAGCGGTTCTCTCATTAAGGCGCCCAGCGCGTCGTCGCTGTCATCTGTAAAATAGATGCATTCCTTCGTGTGACGCGTCAGGGCGACCACCGCATGTGAGGCGCTGTCGTGTAGTTGTATTTTCCTCTTCTGTTGTTTAACGATGTAAACTCTTTCATAACACAATCCCTGTGCCTCGTGTATCGTGAGGATTTTAGAACCTTCGCCCTTCCCGTACCCTAGGTTTGTGAGGGTTTTCTTCTCTACTTGAGTGTAGGTTAGAAGTAGAGTGTTGGGCTGGTCCTTAGGGATCTCCGCCCCTGTCCTGGGTTTTATCGACAGGGATTTTACGATGGTACTTGAGGAGTAGATGCCCTTGTGGATGTGTTTTAGCGCGTAAGCGACGTCTTCCGGGCATCTATGTGTACAGAGTAGTTCTTGAGTTACATCTGTGAGGTGATTTGGGCGGTAATAATAGAGGGTGAATAGATTTTCTCGATCTATGTAGGGCAGCTGGTTTATATCCCCTATGAGGAGCAGGTCTTTGGCCCCGACAATACGCATGATCATTACAATGGAACCGAAGTGATTCATTAATGCCTCGTCCGCGAGGAGCCTGGTGCATTTTAGGCTTTCGAATCCCTTCCGTCCATTTGCAATTTCCGTCTCGGGTTCTAGGCGGAATTCAGGGAATCTGTTGGAGCCGAAATGTAGGGCTCACTCTCCCGATTCCAATGAACCCTCACTCGGGGGGTCTAGGACCAAGAAGTAAGGAGATATGGCTTGAGGGGATTTTTCGTCCCGGGGGGGGGGGGGCAGGTTTCGTGGGGAGACGATTGGTAGGAAGTAAGTTTATAGGATAGGGTGGTGGGTAAGGTCGGGGTTCGGGGGTGATATCTCGGGTTCTAGCCGGAATTTAGGGATTCTGTAGGAGCCAAAATGTGGGGCTCACTCTCCCGATTCCAATGAACCCTCACTCGAGGGGTCTAGGGGCAAGGACTTAGGAGTTATAGCTCGAGGGGTATTTTCCCTCGGGGGGGGGGGAGGGGGGGGGAGGGGGGCAGGTTTCGTGGGGGGACGATTGGTGGGGTTTTTGTTTTAGGGGTTGGGGGTTGGGTGGGGGTGGGGGTTGGGGTTGTTGGAGTTCTTGATAGAGAGGGAGGTGCTAGGGTTTAGGGGTTGTTGGATAGTTTTGGGGTGGATGGTGTTGATGATGATGGATGTGTAAGGTATGGATGACGTAGGATGACGTAATTGGTGAGGGGTTTTTGAAGGGGATGATTTGGGGTTGGGGTTGAGGAATTTGGTAGGGGCTCCTCGTGCCGATTCTAGGGATACCCCGCACTTGGTATCCCGGTCTTGTCCTTTTGGTACGCTTCTATGGGGTGTGTGGTACCTTTGAGGATGAGCTGGTGGACGCTCGAGGTGTCTTCAATGTTACTTCGGAGCACCTTCGTGGATCCAGCTGTCTTCAGGTTACACGTGTTTTAGTTTGAACTCGTATGAACTCGACTAACCTTTGTAAACACGTGGAAAATCCCCGCAAATCTTGGAATTTCGGATGTTAATAACTCCTAAGATCCTGCGCGGATCGGGTGGTATGATATGTCCCTGGACAGCTCTCGATGGCGGCAAGCTGGAGTATATTGTGAATTTCGGGGGTCTTACTTGGATTTGATGTTATTCCTCTGCAAAGTTGAGGGCTTATAACTCTGCAGCCCGAACTCCGATCGCGTTGCCTCCAATAATCCTTGTGCACCACACACTGTTTTATCACTTTTTACACTTTGAATTGAATTTTGAACGAAATTGACGTTTTTACGAATTTTAAACGCGGAGCGATATGTGTACCTGTGCGAGGTTGGACGCGTACTGGTTAGGTTAGGTTAGGTTAGGTTAGGTTAGGTTAGGTTAGGTTAGGTTTTTTTTTTTTTTTTTTTTTTTTTTTTTTTTTTTTTTTTTTTTTTTTTTTTTTCCACAGACCTAGGTGGTCCGTGCCCTTGTTAAGTTACATTTGTATTCATTGTTTTTCGCAATACGTCAATTTCTTTTACAATTTTTTATTTGATTGCCCTGAAGGGGCCTGTACCCTGAAGGGGTTTACTTTTCTTGGCCACCGGATGGTGGCTGATGTCGTCTAGTCTGTGTTGTGGTCATCTTTTTGAATTGGATGCCATCAGTCTTGATTTTCCGGGGTGGTGTCATCTTCTTCTGGGACCAACATGGGTTTAAGGCCGAGACCATTGGTCTCTGTTTTTTGGTTGCCTTGGGATTTACCGTCCATGTTGGTCTGAGTGGCACTCTTTTGGTTACCGCCGGTCTGGTTTTTTGGTGTTGTCTATCCGGGTTGTTGTTTTTGCCTTTGTGCTTGTGGTCATCTTCTTGAATTGGATGCCATCAGGCTTGAACTTCCGGGGTGGTGTCCTCTTCTTCTTTGGGCCATCGTGGGTTTGAGGCCGAGACTTTAGTCTCTGTTTTGGTTGCCTTGGTGTTATGGCCCACGATGGTCTAGGTGGCACTCTTCCTGGTTTACCGCCGGTTTAGTTGTTGTGTTGGTGTTGGTGTTTTGGTCCGTTTTGTTTTCCGCTTTGCCCTATGGAATGATGGCCGAGACTATTTTGTTGGTGGTAATTTCGTCCCTGTTTTTGATTGCCATTTGCATGTTATATTCCATAATGGTCTTTGGGGGCATTTTGAGCGGTTCTCTCATTAAGGCGCCCAGCGCGTCGTCGCTGTCATCTGTGAAGTAGATGCATTCCTTCGTGTGACGCGTCAGGGCGACCACCGCGTGTGAGGCGCTGTCGTGTAGTTGTATTTTCCTCTTCTGTTGTTTGACGATGTAGACTCTTTCGTAACACAATCCCTGTGCCTCGTGTATTGTGAGGATTTTAGAACCTTCGCCCTTCCCATATCCTAGGTTTGTGAGGGTTTTCTTCTCTACTTGGGTGTAAGTTAGAAGTAGAGTGTTGGGCTGGTCCTTAGGGATCTCCGCCCCTGTCCTGGGTTTTATCGACAGGGATTTAATGATGGTACTTGAGGAGTAGATACCCTTGTGGATGTGTTTTAGCGCGTAAGCGACGTCTTCCGGGCATCTATGTGTACATAGTAGTTCTTGAGTTACATCTGTGAGGTGATTTGGGCGGTAATAATAGAGGGTGAATAGATTTTCTCGATCTATGTAGGGCAGCTGGTTTATATCCCCTATGAGGAGCAGGTCTTTGGCCCCGACAATACGCATGATCATTACAATGGAACCGAAGTGATTCATTAATGCCTCGTCCGCGAGGAGCCTGGTGCATTTTAGGCTTTCGAATCCCTTCCGTCCATTTGCAAGAATCGACGTCATGGTGCGTATTCTCTTTTTCGCTTCTTCACCTGCTCTCTTTGTGATCCTCTCTATTAGGTCTTTCTTCGCCTCTATCGTTGTTGTTACAACTACATCCTCTGCTTTGTTGAAGTTGTTGATTATCCAAGTCGTCTTTCCACATCCCGGAACGCCATTTACCCAGCTTATTTCCGGGATTTCCCAGTAGTCGATGGGATCTGCTTCGGACAAGATTTTGGATGTTTCTAGTATCTTGTCCTCCAACCATATTTCAGTCCCTTTCGTGATCACGACTATGGGGTCTTTTGGTGGGGTGTCGAAGACGAGTTTTCCTCTCCTTTTGGTCCTGTCCTCATCCAGAAAGACAATTCCCGATGTGGCGTTGTACGCCGCCATGTGGTGTGTCAATTCTGCTCCTCTCAGGACGGTCGATGTGATGTTGTTGTAGACCGATGCGTTGGCTTCCTCTAGCTGGATTTCGAGGAGAGCTTCTTTCTTCAATCTGAACGACTTCATTATGTCTTCGCATTCCTTGGTTTTTACAATTTTATTGGCCTCTATTATGGCTATGTACTCAAGGTATGCGTTGATCATATGGTCTTCTAGTCGTTCAGCTTTTCTGAGGGAGGGAGGTTTGACCAGACCAAGTTGAGCTTGCGTTGGTTTGGCGGTGGTTTTTTGTTTTACTTGTTTTGGAGCTCTTAAGAATTTGTTGAGCGCTTCTGCTTGTGTATCTGGGCTTTTGAAGACTTCGGGCTTTGGGGGTTCTTCTCCCTCTTCAAGGTCCAGGTCTTCTTGTGGACCCTTTCTGAGAGAGAGGTTTTCGCGTGTGACCAGCCGGTGTAAGTGCTGGTCAATCTTGCTGCTGGTTGTTTGAAGGTGCTTTGTTCTTGTTGCACCTGCCTTTTTCTCAGCTTCCCTTAATTGCCTTCTTTCTTTCTCTTTTTCAGCCCAGATATCCGCGCTAGATCTTGGAGGCTCGGTTGACGGCCCAGGTTTTGGAGATGTTGTGTTGGCCTCTTCTTGCTTTGGTGGAGATTTCCATTTGGTCAGTTTGGTTATACTTTTCTTTATTCTATTGAGGATATTGGTTTTGGAGTTTGGGTTGAGGTTGTTGTCTGCCGCGGGATCATCAGCTTTTGGCTCCTCCGGTGTACGTTGGCGGCTCGTCGATGGTTGAACTCTTTGTGGTGGAGAGTTCGGTACGAGGAAGCTTAGGTCTTGTGTTCTTCCCTCGTACACTACCACTTCGTGCCTCTCGGATGCTTTGACACATCCAAGGTAGTCCGCCGTTTCTCCTTTCTCGAAGTCGACTGCCATTGTGTCTACGCTGATGATCCTTGGTCCGATGGTGGTGGTGTTGGATTCTGCTATTTCCTTTAGGAACGAGCATGCTTGGGCGAATTGTGTCACTCCGGGTTTCCCGTCGAACAGCAGCACAGTCTTGTTTTTTGCGCGTACTATCCGATAACTTAGCCCGTCGGTCTTCGCTTCACCCAATTCTTCATACCTTTTACGCTTCATGCTCGTTCTCGTTGTACTTCCTTTTAGCAGTAGAGCCAGCCCAGGTGATATGGCGACTCTTTTTGATCCAACACTGGAGCAGAAGCTCAGCCCCAATCTCTCATAGTTGTTGTTCATGAACAGAACCACTTTCCTCGTTCTTAGGCTCGGGGTTCCTCTTTCTCCCTCACTTAGCCATTTGGGTATATTGAAGTGAGGGGCCTCCGGTTGTTGTCGAGCTGTGAGTGTGGTTGGTTCTGTTGATGAAGTTGAAGTTGGTTGGATTTCTTCTTCTCCGCGATCTTTGTGCCTTTGTCGCGCGATTTGAAAGATGGTCTCTATGTAAGTAAGGAACACTTCTCTTGTTCTCTTCTCCTCCAGGTATTTGGATGTTTCTGCTTCCTGTAGGTTTATGTTGAGGTGGTGTTCAACATCATGTCTTTGTTTCAGGAAGCGCGGACATTCGAAGATGATGTGCCATACCGTTTCATCTATTTCTTCGGCGCACTCACATCCCGGGCTAGTCACCAATTTGAACCGGTGCAAATATTGGGCAAATGCACCGTGACCGGTTATAGCCTGAACGTGAGTGGGAGACAATAAGGTATCTCTTGTGAAACGGTATGCTTTAGCAACGTCGGGTAGGAACCTCTTAGTGGTTTCTCCGGTTTGCGCCGCTATGTATCTGTCCTGCCATCTCCGGATAGACTCCCTTCGTAGGTTTGTCTTGATGTAGGACAGAGGGGTGTGGTTATAGCCCGGGTCGTTGTTAGGAGCGAGAGCGGCTTGCTTTGCTAGCTCATCAGCTCTTTCGTTCCCGGGTGTACCCACGTGTGCGCGTAACCAGAAAAGTCTAAGTGTTCTGCCTTGCTCTTCTATCTTCTTGATGTTTAGTTTGATGTCCGCTGCCAGTTGCATCTTCGGTCTTGGGTTCCTGATCAATTCCAGGGACGATCTTGAATCACTGAGGATGTTGACTTCCCTGTGATTGCTCTGGACGACCATTTCGACCGCTTTATGCAGTGCGAGCATCTCTGATTGAAACACTGTGCATGTTGGATCAAGCGATAGTCTGATGTTTTTGACTTCAGTTCCGTCCTCCCACCATGTCACGGCGGCCCCTGTTTTGCCCTCAATTTTGCTTCCGTCTGTATAGACTTGAGGGCCCTTTATTCCATGTTGTTCTATGGTTTGGGGCTCCATGTTCTCCAGCTTCTCGAAGGTGATGGTTTTGAAGTCGGAGGGGTGGGGTAGGGTAAGAACGTTACATGGTGTTTCTAGGTTCTTACCTGGTGGTATGTAGTCGCTTGATAGGCCCTTTTTGGTCTTGTATAGGGCTGCCGCTTCTTGGATTCTGATGTCTAGCGGCAGCAGGCCTGACAGTGTTAGGGTTGATGTGAGGGATGCTGTCCTGTAAGCTTTGCAGATCTTGATTGCAAAGCTTCTCTGGATGGAGTTGAGTAGGGATTGTGTCTTATTGAGTTCTGTGGCCGGAGCCCAGACACTCGCCGCGTATAAGATGATTGGCTCTATGACTGAGATATAGATGGTTCTTATAATCTCTCCGTTTAGCCCCCATGTCACCTTAGCCGAGTGTGCTATCTGCTTGTAGATGCCAGCGGCTTTCTTACACACTGATGCTATGTGTGAAGTGAAGGTGAGTGTGCGATTGATGGTAACGCCAAGAAGTTTCATTTCTCCCACGAGGTTGATTTTAACTCCGGACATGTAGATGTTCGGGAGGTCCAGCTTCAGCTTCCTTGTCAGCAGCATCGCGTTGGTTTTATGTGCTGCGAATTTCAGCTTATTCCGGTCTCCCCATCTTAAAACGGTTCGGAGTGCGTGGTTCGCCTTTTCTTCTATGGCTTGTACGCTGTTTTCGGAGAAGATTAAAGTTATATCATCGGCGAAGGCTTCGCACTCTACTTGATTGCTTGAGAGTTCATCAAGCAGTGGGTCCAATATAATATTCCAGAAGGTTGGTCCACCAATGGATCCCTGGACACAACCTTTATTGGTACCTTTCGTGCTCTTCTTGCCGGCGTAATTCACTTCTATACTCCTTCCTTGTAAGTAGGAGCCGATCATCCTATATATGTTGGAGGGGCAGCCCTTCTTGATGAGTTGGTGTTTCAACGCTGGCCACCACGCATTGTCGAATGCGCCTTCTATATCTAGTGAGACTAGGAGTACAATCTTCTTCTTGCTTTCGACTTCCTCCTTGATTCGGTCCACTAGATTATACAGCGCGTCCTCAGTGCTTCTCTGTGGTATAAAGCCGTATTGGTTCTTATTGAGCGTTGGGAGTATGTGCCACTGGACTCTACTGATCATCAGTTTTTCAACAATTTTTCCCAGTATTGATAGGAGTCCAATGGGTCTGTACGATTTTGGTTGGGTGTAGTCTTCTTTCCCAGGTTTTTTAAGAATGACCACGTGCGCTTTCTTCCACGGGCTCGGGAAGTGTCCCAGTCTTAGGCATTTGTTTGCTAGTGCCAGGAACACCTCTGGGGCGCACATAATGGCCTCACTACAGATGTCGGATGTGAGTCCATCTGGGCCGGGAGCTTTGTTGGGATTAAGAGACGATAGAATGGTCTCTAGCTCCGGCCTGGTGAATGGTGGGTCATTCTCGTTGAGTTCTTCTTCTGGGTAATGTGACCTTAGTTGTTGGTGGTAGTGGGAGTCGTTGTCCTCCGTGTCATCAGGGTAGAAGGTTTTTGCCAGGAGGTCCGCTGATCTTTGTGGGCAGAGCGTGTTGCCCTCCGTATCGCGTAGTAGTACATTCTCCTGGTTTCTTGCTGTCTTCCTAATGATTCGGTATATTCCGTCCCACATACTTTCCCTTTGTTGTTTCGCACAGAACTCCTTCCAACTGTTTGTTTGCGCCTCTTCCATTTTCTTTTTATATTCCTTTCTTGCGGCTCGATATTCTTCTGTGACGTGCTGCATTCTTGTGGGTGCCGCATTGCGAATTCGTCTCTTCCTCCTCAGGACTTCTTTTTGGAGGAGGTCTAGGGACTTGTTCCACCATTGCGGCACCGGTTTCCCTCGGTAAATACCTATCTTCGGAATTGTTTGGTCACATGCTTCCTGGATGTTAGTTATGTAGGTATTTATGACTTCTTCCAGTGATGTTGTTGATGTTATTTTCTGGTTTATCACATCCTTATTTATGTTGTTGTTCGCCAGAGATGTTGTAAATAAGGATCGGAACGCCGTCCAGTCCGCCTTTTTTGTGTTGAACTTCCGGGTTGTTTGCCTTGGGGTCTGTTGGAGTTTCCCCTCTAGCCTTACCCGGAAAGTTATGGCGTTGTGGTCCGATGTTGTGGCGTCCCTGATCACCTTCCAGTCCTCTACCTTTGTTAGTAACGGCAGGCTGCACGCCGTGACGTCCACTATACTAGTGTACATCCTGCCATTCCTGTCTGTTTCGAAGGTAGGTGTGTCTCCGGTGTTAAGGATGTGGAAGTCAATCTCGTCGAGGAAGGTGGAGTAGGCTTGTCCTCTTTGGTCTTCAGATGTGCTACCCCACCAGTGACTCCATGCATTCACGTCACCTGCCACTATGATGTTGTTAGTGTTAAGTTTCCCTATTTTGTTCCTTACATTTTCTATGTTGATGTTAATGTCTTTGTCTCCCTCGAAGTACACCGATATTAGTCCAATCTCGAGGTTGGCCGCTCGAATTTTCACCGCTGCTTCGGTCTCCGTGACCAGGAGTGGATCGTGCGACACCTCTATGTTGTCGCCGAATATCACCACAGCGGCTTTGTTGGGCCCTTCTCTGTTCAGGGTACATTGGATGATGTGGGTACCCTGATGATGTTTCATGACGCCTGCACTTCCTACGTATGGTTCTTGTAGTAGGGCTATCGAGATCCTTTGTTCTGCGGCCAGTCTCATTAATTCGAGTGTGGCCGTCTTCGATCTCTGCAGGTTCGCCTGGACTATTTTAATTTGATATGGTGCATCCGTGGGAGACTGTGTCTTTTGCGCGTTGTCATCCTTAGCACAGGTATGAGATCTTTGCACGTGCTATGTTGTCCCATTTGTGCCTCTCCGTGCACTCATCGCTGAATGCTATGTGTGCAGTGTCTAGAGGCGCTGATGGTTTTGAGACTAACTTACAATTGTAGCACGTGGGTGGCTTATTTTGTTTCCTGTTGCCACACTCATTCCAGTTGTGGGTTTGTTCTCCGCAGTAGCTACAGCGCGGTTTTTCCTCCTCACAGATCTTCATAGTGTGCCCATATCCGAGGCATTTGGCACACTGTATGAGGGGGGACTGATCCTCCACTGGTCTTCGTTGCAGATCTATATAGACTTTACCCACTTCCAGAAAGTTTTTATGGAGTTGTGGCGACACCTCCAATACCACATGGCACTCCTGGGTGTTACGTGCCCTTTTCCTGTATTTGACTCGTACTTGCTGCTCTTTAGTCTCGACTCCGTGGAACACCTGTTTGTTTTGGGCTCGCAGGTGCTCCACGAGTTCGATGTCCGTATGGTAGGACAACACGTTTTTGATGATGAGGAGAGGATTATTCTGTCTCGCTCTCTCCTGTTTCAACTTCTCGCACATTTGTATTCTTGTTGTTATTAGCTGTAGGTCCTCTTTGTTGCCGCAGCTTAGTAGTATCTTCTGGTTTTTCACCTTCCTCAAGTGATCTACCCTGGCCCCTGTCTTCTTTGGGTCTAAGACTGTTCTTATTATTTTGAGGGTCTTCTCACTTGTGTCGGATGCATCCTTTGAAGATACTATTATGCTATGTTGCTCTCTCCTTGTTGGTGGTGGTGGTGTTTTCTTTGCTGCCTGCGCGTATGTTGGCCTCGACTGATTCTTCATCATCTCGACCAACGCCATCTCTGTTCCCAAGCTGATTGCTGGTTGTGGTGGTATCTCGGCCTTCTCAGTTCTTAGAGATTTTATTTCCGATGACACCACCTTCAGCCTTTCGGAGAGTGGCTCCAGGTGTTCCTGTATGTTGATGACGTTGGGAGTTTGGTTTGTCGAGGGCTGCTGCAGCTTTGTTTTTATCTCTTCTAATTGTGTGGCCATCTTATCCATTTGTAATTTGAGCTCGTTGTTGTTTGTTGGAGCGCTTTTGGAGGTGGCCTTATAAAGCTCCTTAATATCTTTGGTGTTATCTTTGTGGATAGTTATGGTTTTTTCTTCCATTTTTTGGAGTTGTTTTTGTAGATTTTCCATCTCAGATCTTATGATGGTTATTTGTGGCTTTATTTGGTTTTCAATGGCCTTTGTGTCTAGAACGGCGGGTTCTCTTTTATTACTAAGCTCCGCCGTTATTGTTTTAGCCAGTGATTTTATGTTCGTATCAATGATGGGCGCCAGTCTGCTGGTTTCTTTAATTTGGCGGTGTGGCTCCTGCGTCTCGAATTCTAGCCACTTCCGCACATCTTTGGTCTCCTTCAGGCTGGCGTCCATTGATTCCCGTAGTTTGGTTATTTCATTGGTGAGTTGTTGGATATGCTTATTGTGGGCCCTTTCCACTCTCACTAGCTCTTGGGCATGTCGGCTCCTTTCCTTCTCCAGGTTATATTTATGTCTTGACCTGGAGTCGGAAAGGGAGAGCACTGTCTCGTACAGGGATTGGAGTGCATCTAATGCTGTTAATTTGCACTCCTTTTTCATATTCCCCGCTTGTTCCAGCGCCTCCTTCCCTTTTTGCAGCATGGTGTTCGCTGCCTTATTTGCTGCATCCATCTCAATGCCCATTCCGCGTCCCGTGGTGAACAGCAGACTCTTCCTCGATGTCCGGATGCGGGAGACTTCCGAGCACACTGATGATTCCGATAGCCCGGACAGTTCATCTTCTTCCTCTGATAGGATTGGGCGTGGTGGTAGTTCCGCCTGTTCCCACATCTGGATTTTCTGGATCGCCTCCGTCTGCTCTGTTGGGCTCCCCTGGTCTTCTGGGGCTTGTGATGTTTGTTGCGCCGGTGAGAGTTTGGGGAGCGCTTTGGCCAGCACTTTCTCCCTCAGGGACCTGCTATAGGTTTTCGCCACCTGTGTTGGTTGTGAGGCACCCGGCGCCGTCGTCTCTGCTGGATTTGATTTCGACGACTGGGCCGAGTGGAATGTCCTGCTTGATTTTGATGACATTCTGTGTTTGGTTTGTGTGGGGTATCAGATCTGATACACGAGGGTATAGGGTATAGGGCGTGGGTGGAGGGATATGGGTAAGTTGTGGGTGGGCAATTGGATTTTTGGGAATCTGTCAGAGCCAAATTATAGGGCTCGTTCTCCCGATTCCAATGAGCCCTCACACGGGGGGTCTAGGAGCAGGGGTTATGGAGATATAACTCGAGGGGATATTTCGTCCGGGGGGGGGGGGGGGGGGGGAGTTTCGTGGGGGGACGATTGGTGAGGTGGAAGTTTGTTAGGTTGGGTGGTTGGTGTGGTCGGGGTTGGGGGATGAGATCTCGGGTTCTAGGCGGAATTCAGGGAATCTGTTGGAGCCGAAATGTAGGGCTCACTCTCCCGATTCCAATGAACCCTCACTCGGGGGGTCTAGGACCAAGAAGTAAGGAGATATGGCTTGAGGGGATTTTTCGTCCGGGGGGGGGGCAGGTTTCGTGGGGAGACGATTGGTAGGAAGTAAGTTTATAGGATAGGGTGGTGGGTAAGGTCGGGGTTCGGGGGTGATATCTCGGGCTCTAGCCGGAATTTAGGGATTCTGTAGGAGCCAAAATGTGGGGCTCACTCTCCCGATTCCAATGAACCCTCACTCGAGGGGTCTAGGGGCAAGGACTTAGGAGATATAGCTCGAGGGGTATTTTCCCTCGGGGGGGGGGGAAGGTTTCGTGGGGAGACGATTGGTAGGAAGTAAGTTTATAGGATAGGGTGGTGGGTAAGGTCGGGGTTCGGGGGTGATATCTCGGGTTCTAGCCGGAATTTAGGGATTCTGTAGGAGCCAAAATGTGGGGCTCACTCTCCCGATTCCAATGAACCCTCACTCGAGGGGTCTAGGGGCAAGGACTTAGGAGTTATAGCTCGAGGGGTATTTTCCCTCGGGGGGGGGGAGGGGGGGGGAGGGGGGCAGGTTTCGTGGGGGGACGATTGGTGGGGTTTTTGTTTTAGGGGTTGGGGGTTGGGTGGGGGTGGGGGTTGGGGTTGTTGGAGTTCTTGATAGAGAGGGAGGTGCTAGGGTTTAGGGGTTGTTGGATAGTTTTGGGGTGGATGGTGTTGATGATGATGGATGTGTAAGGTATGGATGACGTAGGATGACGTAATTGGTGAGGGGTTTTTGAAGGGGATGATTTGGGGTTGGGGTTGAGGAATTTGGTAGGGGCTCCTCGTGCCGATTCTAGGGATACCCCGCACTTGGTATCCCGGTCTTGTCCTTTTGGTACGCTTCTATGGGGTGTGTGGTACCTTTGAGGATGAGCTGGTGGACGCTCGAGGTGTCTTCAATGTTACTTCGGAGCACCTTCGTGGATCCAGCTGTCTTCAGGTTACACGTGTTTTAGTTTGAACTCGTATGAACTCGACTAACCTTTGTAAACACGTGGAAAATCCCCGCAAATCTTGGAATTTCGGATGTTAATAACTCCTAAGATCCTGCGCGGATCGGGTGGTATGATATGTCCCTGGACAGCTCTCGATGGCGGCAAGCTGGAGTATATTGTGAATTTCGGGGGTCTTACTTGGATTTGATGTTATTCCTCTGCAAAGTTGAGGGCTTATAACTCTGCAGCCCGAACTCCGATCGCGTTGCCTCCAATAATCCTTGTGCACCACACACTGTTTTATCACTTTTTACACTTTGAATTGAATTTTGAACGAAATTGACGTTTTTACGAATTTTAAACGCGGAGCGATATGTGTACCTGTGCGAGGTTGGACGCGTACTGGTTAGGTTAGGTTAGGTTAGGTTAGGTTAGGTTAGGTTAGGTTAGGTTTTTTTTTTTTTTTTTTTTTTTTTTTTTTTTTTTTTTTTTTTTCCACAGACCTAGGTGGTCCGTGCCCTTGTTAAGTTACATTTGTATTCATTGTTTTTCGCAATACGTCAATTTCTTTTACAATTTTTTATTTGATTGCCCTGAAGGGGCCTGTACCCTGAAGGGGTTTACTTTTCTTGGCCACCGGATGGTGGCTGATGTCGTCTAGTCTGTGTTGTGGTCATCTTTTTGAATTGGATGCCATCAGTCTTGATTTTCCGGGGTGGTGTCATCTTCTTCTGGGACCAACATGGGTTTAAGGCCGAGACCATTGGTCTCTGTTTTTTGGTTGCCTTGGGATTTACCGTCCATGTTGGTCTGAGTGGCACTCTTTTGGTTACCGCCGGTCTGGTTTTTTGGTGTTGTCTATCCGGGTTGTTGTTTTTGCCTTTGTGCTTGTGGTCATCTTCTTGAATTGGATGCCATCAGGCTTGAACTTCCGGGGTGGTGTCCTCTTCTTCTTTGGGCCATCGTGGGTTTGAGGCCGAGACTTTAGTCTCTGTTTTGGTTGCCTTGGTGTTATGGCCCACGATGGTCTAGGTGGCACTCTTCCTGGTTTACCGCCGGTTTAGTTGTTGTGTTGGTGTTGGTGTTTTGGTCCGTTTTGTTTTCCGCTTTGCCCTATGGAATGATGGCCGAGACTATTTTGTTGGTGGTAATTTCGTCCCTGTTTTTGATTGCCATTTGCATGTTATATTCCATAATGGTCTTTGGGGGCATTTTGAGCGGTTCTCTCATTAAGGCGCCCAGCGCGTCGTCGCTGTCATCTGTGAAGTAGATGCATTCCTTCGTGTGACGCGTCAGGGCGACCACCGCGTGTGAGGCGCTGTCGTGTAGTTGTATTTTCCTCTTCTGTTGTTTGACGATGTAGACTCTTTCGTAACACAATCCCTGTGCCTCGTGTATTGTGAGGATTTTAGAACCTTCGCCCTTCCCATATCCTAGGTTTGTGAGGGTTTTCTTCTCTACTTGGGTGTAAGTTAGAAGTAGAGTGTTGGGCTGGTCCTTAGGGATCTCCGCCCCTGTCCTGGGTTTTATCGACAGGGATTTAATGATGGTACTTGAGGAGTAGATACCCTTGTGGATGTGTTTTAGCGCGTAAGCGACGTCTTCCGGGCATCTATGTGTACATAGTAGTTCTTGAGTTACATCTGTGAGGTGATTTGGGCGGTAATAATAGAGGGTGAATAGATTTTCTCGATCTATGTAGGGCAGCTGGTTTATATCCCCTATGAGGAGCAGGTCTTTGGCCCCGACAATACGCATGATCATTACAATGGAACCGAAGTGATTCATTAATGCCTCGTCCGCGAGGAGCCTGGTGCATTTTAGGCTTTCGAATCCCTTCCGTCCATTTGCAAGAATCGACGTCATGGTGCGTATTCTCTTTTTCGCTTCTTCACCTGCTCTCTTTGTGATCCTCTCTATTAGGTCTTTCTTCGCCTCTATCGTTGTTGTTACAACTACATCCTCTGCTTTGTTGAAGTTGTTGATTATCCAAGTCGTCTTTCCACATCCCGGAACGCCATTTACCCAGCTTATTTCCGGGATTTCCCAGTAGTCGATGGGATCTGCTTCGGACAAGATTTTGGATGTTTCTAGTATCTTGTCCTCCAACCATATTTCAGTCCCTTTCGTGATCACGACTATGGGGTCTTTTGGTGGGGTGTCGAAGACGAGTTTTCCTCTCCTTTTGGTCCTGTCCTCATCCAGAAAGACAATTCCCGATGTGGCGTTGTACGCCGCCATGTGGTGTGTCAATTCTGCTCCTCTCAGGACGGTCGATGTGATGTTGTTGTAGACCGATGCGTTGGCTTCCTCTAGCTGGATTTCGAGGAGAGCTTCTTTCTTCAATCTGAACGACTTCAATATGTCTTCGCATTCCTTGGTTTTTACAATTTTATTGGCCTCTATTATGGCTATGTACTCAAGGTATGCGTTGATCATATGGTCTTCTAGTCGTTCAGCTTTTCTGAGGGAGGGAGGTTTGACCAGACCAAGTTGAGCTTGCGTTGGTTTGGCGGTGGTTTTTTGTTTTACTTGTTTTGGAGCTCTTAAGAATTTGTTGAGCGCTTCTGCTTGTGTATCTGGGCTTTTGAAGACTTCGGGCTTTGGGGGTTCTTCTCCCTCTTCAAGGTCCAGGTCTTCTTGTGGACCCTTTCTGAGAGAGAGGTTTTCGCGTGTGACCAGCCGGTGTAAGTGCTGGTCAATCTTGCTGCTGGTTGTTTGAAGGTGCTTTGTTCTTGTTGCACCTGCCTTTTTCTCAGCTTCCCTTAATTGCCTTCTTTCTTTCTCTTTTTCAGCCCAGATATCCGCGCTAGATCTTGGAGGCTCGGTTGACGGCCCAGGTTTTGGAGATGTTGTGTTGGCCTCTTCTTGCTTTGGTGGAGATTTCCATTTGGTCAGTTTGGTTATACTTTTCTTTATTCTATTGAGGATATTGGTTTTGGAGTTTGGGTTGAGGTTGTTGTCTGCCGCGGGATCATCAGCTTTTGGCTCCTCCGGTGTACGTTGGCGGCTCGTCGATGGTTGAACTCTTTGTGGTGGAGAGTTCGGTACGAGGAAGCTTAGGTCTTGTGTTCTTCCCTCGTACACTACCACTTCGTGCCTCTCGGATGCTTTGACACATCCAAGGTAGTCCGCCGTTTCTCCTTTCTCGAAGTCGACTGCCATTGTGTCTACGCTGATGATCCTTGGTCCGATGGTGGTGGTGTTGGATTCTGCTATTTCCTTTAGGAACGAGCATGCTTGGGCGAATTGTGTCACTCCGGGTTTCCCGTCGAACAGCAGCACAGTCTTGTTTTTTGCGCGTACTATCCGATAACTTAGCCCGTCGGTCTTCGCTTCACCCAATTCTTCATACCTTTTACGCTTCATGCTCGTTCTCGTTGTACTTCCTTTTAGCAGTAGAGCCAGCCCAGGTGATATGGCGACTCTTTTTGATCCAACACTGGAGCAGAAGCTCAGCCCCAATCTCTCATAGTTGTTGTTCATGAACAGAACCACTTTCCTCGTTCTTAGGCTCGGGGTTCCTCTTTCTCCCTCACTTAGCCATTTGGGTATATTGAAGTGAGGGGCCTCCGGTTGTTGTCGAGCTGTGAGTGTGGTTGGTTCTGTTGATGAAGTTGAAGTTGGTTGGATTTCTTCTTCTCCGCGATCTTTGTGCCTTTGTCGCGCGATTTGAAAGATGGTCTCTATGTAAGTAAGGAACACTTCTCTTGTTCTCTTCTCCTCCAGGTATTTGGATGTTTCTGCTTCCTGTAGGTTTATGTTGAGGTGGTGTTCAACATCATGTCTTTGTTTCAGGAAGCGCGGACATTCGAAGATGATGTGCCATACCGTTTCATCTATTTCTTCGGCGCACTCACATCCCGGGCTAGTCACCAATTTGAACCGGTGCAAATATTGGGCAAATGCACCGTGACCGGTTATAGCCTGAACGTGAGTGGGAGACAATAAGGTATCTCTTGTGAAACGGTATGCTTTAGCAACGTCGGGTAGGAACCTCTTAGTGGTTTCTCCGGTTTGCGCCGCTATGTATCTGTCCTGCCATCTCCGGATAGACTCCCTTCGTAGGTTTGTCTTGATGTAGGACAGAGGGGTGTGGTTATAGCCCGGGTCGTTGTTAGGAGCGAGAGCGGCTTGCTTTGCTAGCTCATCAGCTCTTTCGTTCCCGGGTGTACCCACGTGTGCGCGTAACCAGAAAAGTCTAAGTGTTCTGCCTTGCTCTTCTATCTTCTTGATGTTTAGTTTGATGTCCGCTGCCAGTTGCATCTTCGGTCTTGGGTTCCTGATCAATTCCAGGGACGATCTTGAATCACTGAGGATGTTGACTTCCCTGTGATTGCTCTGGACGACCATTTCGACCGCTTTATGCAGTGCGAGCATCTCTGATTGAAACACTGTGCATGTTGGATCAAGCGATAGTCTGATGTTTTTGACTTCAGTTCCGTCCTCCCACCATGTCACGGCGGCCCCTGTTTTGCCCTCAATTTTGCTTCCGTCTGTATAGACTTGAGGGCCCTTTATTCCATGTTGTTCTATGGTTTGGGGCTCCATGTTCTCCAGCTTCTCGAAGGTGATGGTTTTGAAGTCGGAGGGGTGGGGTAGGGTAAGAACGTTACATGGTGTTTCTAGGTTCTTACCTGGTGGTATGTAGTCGCTTGATAGGCCCTTTTTGGTCTTGTATAGGGCTGCCGCTTCTTGGATTCTGATGTCTAGCGGCAGCAGGCCTGACAGTGTTAGGGTTGATGTGAGGGATGCTGTCCTGTAAGCTTTGCAGATCTTGATTGCAAAGCTTCTCTGGATGGAGTTGAGTAGGGATTGTGTCTTATTGAGTTCTGTGGCCGGAGCCCAGACACTCGCCGCGTATAAGATGATTGGCTCTATGACTGAGATATAGATGGTTCTTATAATCTCTCCGTTTAGCCCCCATGTCACCTTAGCCGAGTGTGCTATCTGCTTGTAGATGCCAGCGGCTTTCTTACACACTGATGCTATGTGTGAAGTGAAGGTGAGTGTGCGATTGATGGTAACGCCAAGAAGTTTCATTTCTCCCACGAGGTTGATTTTAACTCCGGACATGTAGATGTTCGGGAGGTCCAGCTTCAGCTTCCTTGTCAGCAGCATCGCGTTGGTTTTATGTGCTGCGAATTTCAGCTTATTCCGGTCTCCCCATCTTAAAACGGTTCGGAGTGCGTGGTTCGCCTTTTCTTCTATGGCTTGTACGCTGTTTTCGGAGAAGATTAAAGTTATATCATCGGCGAAGGCTTCGCACTCTACTTGATTGCTTGAGAGTTCATCAAGCAGTGGGTCCAATATAATATTCCAGAAGGTTGGTCCACCAATGGATCCCTGGACACAACCTTTATTGGTACCTTTCGTGCTCTTCTTGCCGGCGTAATTCACTTCTATACTCCTTCCTTGTAAGTAGGAGCCGATCATCCTATATATGTTGGAGGGGCAGCCCTTCTTGATGAGTTGGTGTTTCAACGCTGGCCACCACGCATTGTCGAATGCGCCTTCTATATCTAGTGAGACTAGGAGTACAATCTTCTTCTTGCTTTCGACTTCCTCCTTGATTCGGTCCACTAGATTATACAGCGCGTCCTCAGTGCTTCTCTGTGGTATAAAGCCGTATTGGTTCTTATTGAGCGTTGGGAGTATGTGCCACTGGACTCTACTGATCATCAGTTTTTCAACAATTTTTCCCAGTATTGATAGGAGTCCAATGGGTCTGTACGATTTTGGTTGGGTGTAGTCTTCTTTCCCAGGTTTTTTAAGAATGACCACGTGCGCTTTCTTCCACGGGCTCGGGAAGTGTCCCAGTCTTAGGCATTTGTTTGCTAGTGCCAGGAACACCTCTGGGGCGCACATAATGGCCTCACTACAGATGTCGGATGTGAGTCCATCTGGGCCGGGAGCTTTGTTGGGATTAAGAGACGATAGAATGGTCTCTAGCTCCGGCCTGGTGAATGGTGGGTCATTCTCGTTGAGTTCTTCTTCTGGGTAATGTGACCTTAGTTGTTGGTGGTAGTGGGAGTCGTTGTCCTCCGTGTCATCAGGGTAGAAGGTTTTTGCCAGGAGGTCCGCTGATCTTTGTGGGCAGAGCGTGTTGCCCTCCGTATCGCGTAGTAGTACATTCTCCTGGTTTCTTGCTGTCTTCCTAATGATTCGGTATATTCCGTCCCACATACTTTCCCTTTGTTGTTTCGCACAGAACTCCTTCCAACTGTTTGTTTGCGCCTCTTCCATTTTCTTTTTATATTCCTTTCTTGCGGCTCGATATTCTTCTGTGACGTGCTGCATTCTTGTGGGTGCCGCATTGCGAATTCGTCTCTTCCTCCTCAGGACTTCTTTTTGGAGGAGGTCTAGGGACTTGTTCCACCATTGCGGCACCGGTTTCCCTCGGTAAATACCTATCTTCGGAATTGTTTGGTCACATGCTTCCTGGATGTTAGTTATGTAGGTATTTATGACTTCTTCCAGTGATGTTGTTGATGTTATTTTCTGGTTTATCACATCCTTATTTATGTTGTTGTTCGCCAGAGATGTTGTAAATAAGGATCGGAACGCCGTCCAGTCCGCCTTTTTTGTGTTGAACTTCCGGGTTGTTTGCCTTGGGGTCTGTTGGAGTTTCCCCTCTAGCCTTACCCGGAAAGTTATGGCGTTGTGGTCCGATGTTGTGGCGTCCCTGATCACCTTCCAGTCCTCTACCTTTGTTAGTAACGGCAGGCTGCACGCCGTGACGTCCACTATACTAGTGTACATCCTGCCATTCCTGTCTGTTTCGAAGGTAGGCGTGTCTCCGGTGTTAAGGATGTGGAAGTCAATCTCGTCGAGGAAGGTGGAGTAGGCTTGTCCTCTTTGGTCTTCAGATGTGCTACCCCACCAGTGACTCCATGCATTCACGTCACCTGCCACTATGATGTTGTTAGTGTTAAGTTTCCCTATTTTGTTCCTTACATTTTCTATGTTGATGTTAATGTCTTTGTCTCCCTCGAAGTACACCGATATTAGTCCAATCTCGAGGTTGGCCGCTCGAATTTTCACCGCTGCTTCGGTCTCCGTGACCAGGAGTGGATCGTGCGACACCTCTATGTTGTCGCCGAATATCACCACAGCGGCTTTGTTGGGCCCTTCTCTGTTCAGGGTACATTGGATGATGTGGGTACCCTGATGATGTTTCATGACGCCTGCACTTCCTACGTATGGTTCTTGTAGTAGGGCTATCGAGATCCTTTGTTCTGCGGCCAGTCTCATTAATTCTAGTGTGGCCGTCTTCGATCTCTGCAGGTTCGCCTGGACTATTTTAATTTGATATGGTGCATCCGTGGGAGACTGTGTCTTTTGCGCGTTGTCATCCTTAGCACAGGTATGAGATCTTTGCACGTGCTATGTTGTCCCATTTGTGCCTCTCCGTGCACTCATCGCTGAATGCTATGTGTGCAGTGTCTAGAGGCGCTGATGGTTTTGAGACTAACTTACAATTGTAGCACGTGGGTGGCTTATTTTGTTTCCTGTTGCCACACTCATTCCAGTTGTGGGTTTGTTCTCCGCAGTAGCTACAGCGCGGTTTTTCCTCCTCACAGATCTTCATAGTGTGCCCATATCCGAGGCATTTGGCACACTGTATGAGGGGGGACTGATCCTCCACTGGTCTTCGTTGGAGATCTATATATACCTTACCCACTTCTAGGAAGTTTTTGTGGAGTTGTGGCGACACCTCCAATACCACGTGGCACTCTTGGGTGTTACGTGCCCTTTTCCTATACTTCACTCTTACCTGTTGCTCTTTACTCTCGACTCCGTGGAACACCTGTTTGTTTTGCGCTCGCAGGTGCTCCACGAGTTCGAGGTCCGTGTGGTAAGACAACACGTTTTTGATGATAAGGAGAGGATTGTTTTGCCTTGCTCTCTCCTGCTTCAACTTTTCGCATGTTTGGATTCTCGCCGATATTAATTGTAGGTCCTCTTTGTTGCCACAGCTTAATAGTATCTTCTGGTTTTTCACCTTCCTCAAGTTATCGACCCTGGCCCCTGTCTTCTTTGGGTCCAGAACTGTTCTAATTATTTTCAGGGTCTTTTCACTCGTATCCGATGCATCCTTTGATGACACTATTATGCTGTGCTGTTCTCTTCTTGTTGGTGGTGGTGGAGGTTTCTTGGCTGCTTGAGCGTACGTAGGCCTCGACTGGTTTTTCATTATTTCAACCAGCGCCATTTCCGTTCCTAGGCTTATTGTTGGTTGGGGTGGTATCTCGGATTTCTCTGTTCTCAACGACTTTATCTCAGAAGATACCACCTTTAGCCTTTCGGAGATCGGCTCCAGGTGTTCCCGCATGTTGATGACGCTGGGAGTTGTTCCGGTCGAGGGCTGCTGCAGCTTTTTCTGGATCTCCTCCAGTTTTGCGGCCATTCTGTCCATTTGTTGTTTTAGCTCCTCGTTGTTTTGTGGAGCATTTTTGGTTGTGGCCTTGTGTAGCTCATTTATGTTGTTTGTGTTGTCCTTTTGTATTTTTAACGTTTTTTCCTCCATTTTGTTAAGTTGTTTTTGGAGGTTTTCCAACTCTGCTCTTATGAGGGATATGTGTGGCTTCAGTTGTTTGTCTAGGGCCTTTTCGTCTTGAACGGCGGGTTCTTTTTTGTTGGTTAGCTCCGCCGTTATTGTTTTGGCCAAGGATTTGATGTTGGTGTCTATGATTGGCGCCAGTCTGCTGGTTTCCTTGATTTGGCGGTGTGGCTCCTGAGTCTCGAATTCTAGCCACTTCCGCACATCTATGGTCTCCTTTAGGCTGGCATCCAATGTTTCCCTGAGCTTGGCCATTTCATTTGTCAGCTGTTGTATCTGTTTGTTGTGGGCCCTTTCGACTCTCACCAGCTCTTGTGCGTGTCGGCTCCTTTCTTTCTCCAGGTTGTACTTATGTCTTGACCTGGAGTCCGAAAGGGAGAGCACTGTCTCGTACAGGGATTGCAGTGCATCTAAGGCTGTTAACTTGCACTCCTTTTTCATGTTCCCTGCTTGTTCCAGCGCTTCCTTCCCTTTTTGCAGCATGGTGTTCGCTGCCTTGTTCGCTGCATCCATCTCGATGCCAGTTCCGCGTCCCGTAGTAAACAGCAGACTCTTCCTCGATGTCCGGATGCGGGAAACTTCCGAGCACACTGATGACTCCGATAACCCGGACAATTCATCCTCTTCCTCGGATAATATAGGGCGTGGTGGTAATTCCGCCTGTTCCCACATCTGGATTTTCTCAATCGCCTCCGTCTGCTCAATTGGGCTCCCCTGGTCTTCTGGGGCTTGTGATGATTGTTGTGCTGGTGAGAGTTTGGGGAGTGCTTTAGCTAGTACTTTCTCCCTCAGGGACCTGCTGTAAGTTTTGGCCACCTGTGTTGTTTGTGGTGCACCCGGCTCCGTCGTGTTTGCTGGGTTTGATTTCGACGACTGGGCCGAGTGGAATGTCTTGCTTGATCGTGATGACATTCTGTGTTTGGTTTGTGTGGGGTATCGGATCTGATACACGAGGGTTTGGGGTATAGGGTGAGGGTGGTGGGATTTGGTTGAGTTGCGGGTAGTCAAGTGGAATTTGGGGAAACTGTTGGAGCCAAATTATAGGACTCGTTCTCCCGATTCCAATGAGCCCTCACTCGGGGGGTCTAGGAGCAAGGAGTCAGGAGATATGGCTAGAGGGGACTTTACGCCGGGGGGGGGGAAAGGTTTCGCCGGGCGACGATTGGTAGGGTCGAAGTTTGTGAGGTTGGGTGATAGGTGTGGTAGGGGGATGGGGGATGGGATCTCGGGTTCTAAGCGGAATTCGGGGAATCTGTTGGAGCCAGATTATAGGGCTCAGTCTCCCGAATCCAATGAACCCTCACTCGGGGGGTGTAGGAGCAAGGAGTCAGGAGATATGGCTAGAGGGGATTTTTGTCGGGGGGGGGGGGGGGGGGGAGGTTTCGTGGGGCGACGATTGGTAGGAAGTAAGTTTATAGGATAGGGTGGTAGGTAAGGTCGGGGTTCGGGGGTGGTATCTCGGGTTCTAGCCGGAATTTAGGGATTCTGTAGGAGCCAAAATGTGGGGCTCACTCTCCCGATTCCAATGAACCCTCACTCGAGGGGTCTAGGGGCAAGGACTTAGGAGATATAGCTCGAGGGGTATTTTCCCTCGGGGGGGGGGGGGGCAGGTTTCGTGGGGGGACGATTGGTAGGAAGTAAGTTTATAGGATAGGGTGGTAGGTAAGGTCGGGGTTCGGGGGTGATATCTCGGGTTCTAGCCGGAATTTAGGGATTCTGTCGGAGCCAAAATGTGGGGCTCACTCTCCCGATTCCAATGAACCCTCACTCGAGGGGTCTAGGGGCAAGGACTTAGGAGTTATAGCTCGAGGGGTATTTTCCCTCGGGGGGGAGGGGGGGAGGGGGGCAGGTTTCGTGGGGGGACGATTGGTGGGGTTTTTGTTTTAGGGGTTGGGGGTTGGGTGAGGGTGGGGGTTGGGGTTCTTGGAGTTCTTGATAGAGAGGGAGGTGCTAGGGTTTCGGGGTTGTTGGATAGTTTTGGGGTGGATGGTGTTGATGATGATGGATGTGTAAGGTATGGATGACGTAGGATGACGTAATTGGTGGGAGGTTTTTGAAGGGGATGATTTGGGGTTGGGGTTGAGGAATTTGGTAGGGGCTCCTCGTGCCGATTCTAGGGATACCCCGCACTTGGTATCCCGGTCTTGTCCTTTTGGTACGCTTCTATGGGGTGTGTGGTACCTTTGAGGATGAGCTGGTGGACGCTCGAGGTGTCTTCAATGTTACTTCGGAGCACCTTCGTGGATCCAGCTGTCTTCAGGTTACACGTGTTTTAGTTTGAACTCGTATGAACTCGACTAACCTTTGTAAACACGTGGAAAATCCCCGCAAATCTTGGAATTTCGGATGTTAATAACTCCTAAGATCCTGCGCGGATCGGGTGGTATGATATGTCCCTGGACAGCTCTCGATGGCGGCAAGCTGGAGTATATTGTGAAATTCGGGGGTCTTACTTGGATTTGATGTTATTCCTCTGCAAAGTTGCGGGCTTATAACTCTGCAGCCCGAACTCCGATCGCGTTGCCTCCAATAATCCTTGTGCACCACACACTGTTTTGTCACTTTTTACACTTTGAATTGAAATTTGAACGAAATTGACGTTTTTACGAATTTTAAACGCGGAGCGATATGTGTACCTGTGCGAGGTTGGACGCGTACTGGGTTAGGTTAGGTTAGGTTAGGTTAGGTTAGGTTAGGTTAGGTTTTTTTTTTTTTTTTTTTTTTTTTTTTTTTTTTTTTTTTTTTTTTTTTTTTTCCACAGACCTAGGTGGTCCGTGCCCTTGTTAAGTTACATTTGTATTCATTGTTTTTCGCAATACGTCAATTTCTTTTACAATTTTTTATTTGATTGCCCTGAAGGGGCCTGTACCCTGAAGGGGTTTACTTTTCTTGGCCACCGGATGGTGGCTGATGTCGTCTAGTCTGTGTTGTGGTCATCTTTTTGAATTGGATGCCATCAGTCTTGATTTTCCGGGGTGGTGTCATCTTCTTCTGGGACCAACATGGGTTTAAGGCCGAGACCATTGGTCTCTGTTTTTTGGTTGCCTTGGGATTTACCGTCCATGTTGGTCTGAGTGGCACTCTTTTGGTTACCGCCGGTCTGGTTTTTTGGTGTTTTCTATCCGGGTTGTTGTTTTTGCCTTTGTGCTTGTGGTCATCTTCTTGAATTGGATGCCATCAGGCTTGAACTTCCGGGGTGGTGTCCTCTTCTTCTTTGGGCCATCGTGGGTTTGAGGCCGAGACTTTAGTCTCTGTTTTGGTTGCCTTGGTGTTATGGCCCACGATGGTCTTGGTGGCACTCTTCCTGGTTTACCGCCGGTTTAGTTGTTGTGTTGGTGTTGGTGTTTTGGTCCGTTTTGTTTTCCGCTTTGCCCTATGGAATGATGGCCGAGACTATTTTGTTGGTGGTAATTTCGTCCCTGTTTTTGATTGCCATTTGCATGTTATATTCCATAATGGTCTTTGGGGGCATTTTGAGCGGTTCTCTCATTAAGGCGCCCAGCGCGTCGTCGCTGTCATCTGTGAAGTAGATGCATTCCTTCGTGTGACGCGTCAGGGCGACCACCGCGTGTGAGGCGCTGTCGTGTAGTTGTATTTTCCTCTTCTGTTGTTTGACGATGTAGACTCTTTCGTAACACAATCCCTGTGCCTCGTGTATTGTGAGGATTTTAGAACCTTCGCCCTTCCCATATCCTAGGTTTGTGAGGGTTTTCTTCTCTACTTGGGTGTAAGTTAGAAGTAGAGTGTTGGGCTGGTCCTTAGGGATCTCCGCCCCTGTTCTGGGTTTTATCGACAGGGATTTAATGATGGTACTTGAGGAGTAGATACCCTTGTGGATGTGTTTTAGCGCGTAAGCGACGTCTTCCGGGCATCTATGTGTACATAGTAGTTCTTGAGTTACATCTGTGAGGTGATTTGGGCGGTAATAATAGAGGGTGAATAGATTTTCTCGATCTATGTAGGGCAGCTGGTTTATATCCCCTATGAGGAGCAGGTCTTTGGCCCCGACAATACGCATGATCATTACAATGGAACCGAAGTGATTCATTAATGCCTCGTCCGCGAGGAGCCTGGTGCATTTTAGGCTTTCGAATCCCTTCCGTCCATTTGCAAGAATCGACGCCATGGTGCGTATTCTCTTTTTCGCTTCTTCACCTGCTCTCTTTGTGATCCTCTCTATTAGGTCTTTCTTCGCCTCTATCGTTGTTGTTACAACTACATCCTCTGCTTTGTTGAAGTTGTTGATTATCCAAGTCGTCTTTCCACATCCCGGAACGCCATTTACCCAGCTTATTTCCGGGATTTCCCAGTAGTCGATGGGATCTGCTTCGGACAAGATTTTGGATGTTTCTAGTATCTTGTCCTCCAACCATATTTCAGTCCCTTTCGTGATCACGACTATGGGGTCTTTTGGTGGGGTGTCGAAGACGAGTTTTCGCCACCTGTGTTGGTTGTGAGGCACCCGGCGCCGTCGTCTCTGCTGGATTTGATTTCGACGACTGGGCCGAGTGGAATGTCTTGCTTGATTTTGATGACATTCTGTGTTTGGTTTGTGTGGGGTATCAGATCTGATACACGAGGGTATAGGGTATAGGGCGTGGGTGGAGGGATATGGGTAAGTTGTGGGTGGGCAATTGGATTTTTGGGAATCTGTCAGAGCCAAATTATAGGGCTCGTTCTCCCGATTCCAATGAGCCCTCACACGGGGGGTCTAGGAGCAGGGGTTATGGAGATATAACTCGAGGGGATATTTCGTCCGGGGGGGGGGGGGGGGGGAAGTTTCGTGGGGGGACGATTGGTGAGGTGGAAGTTTGTTAGGTTGGGTGGTTGGTGTGGTCGGGGTTGGGGGATGAGATCTCGGGTTCTAGGCGGAATTCAGGGAATCTGTTGGAGCCGAAATGTAGGGCTCACTCTCCCGATTCCAATGAACCCTCACTCGGGGGGTCTAGGACCAAGGAGTAAGGAGATATGGCTTGAGGGGATTTTTCGTCCGGGGGGGGGGCAGGTTTCGTGGGGAGACGATTGGTAGGAAGTAAGTTTATAGGATAGGGTGGTGGGTAAGGTCGGGGTTCGGGGGTGATATCTCGGGCTCTAGCCGGAATTTAGGGATTCTGTAGGAGCCAAAATGTGGGGCTCACTCTCCCGATTCCAATGAACCCTCACTCGAGGGGTCTAGGGGCAAGGACTTAGGAGATATAGCTCGAGGGGTATTTTCCCTCGGGGGGGGGGGGGGGAAGGTTTCGTGGGGAGACGATTGGTAGGAAGTAAGTTTATAGGATAGGGTGGTGGGTAAGGTCGGGGTTCGGGGGTGATATCTCGGGTTCTAGCCGGAATTTAGGGATTCTGTAGGAGCCAAAATGTGGGGCTCACTCTCCCGATTCCAATGAACCCTCACTCGAGGGGTCTAGGGGCAAGGACTTAGGAGTTATAGCTCGAGGGGTATTTTCCCTCGGGGGGGAGGGGGGGGGGGAGGGGGGCAGGTTTCGTGGGGGGACGATTGGTGGGGTTTTTGTTTTAGGGGTTGGGGGTTGGGTGGGGGTGGGGGTTGGGGTTGTTGGAGTTCTTGATAGAGAGGGAGGTGCTAGGGTTTAGGGGTTGTTGGATAGTTTTGGGGTGGATGGTGTTGATGATGATGGATGTGTAAGGTCATGGATGACGTAGGATGACGTAATTGGTGAGGGGTTTTTGAAGGGGATGATTTGGGGTTGGGGTTGAGGAATTTGGTAGGGGCTCCTCGTGTTGATTCTAGGGATACCCCGCACTTGGTATCCCGGTCTTGTCCTTTTGGTACGCTTCTATGGGGTGTGTGGTACCTTTGAGGATGAGCTGGTGGACGCTCGAGGTGTCTTCAATGTTACTTCGGAGCACCTTCGTGGATCCAGCTGTCTTCAGGTTACACGTGTTTTAGTTTGAACTCGTATGAACTCGACTAACCTTTGTAAACACGTGGAAAATCCCCGCAAATCTTGGAATTTCGGATGTTAATAACTCCTAAGATCCTGCGCGGATCGGGTGGTATGATATGTCCCTGGACAGCTCTCGATGGCGGCAAGCTGGAGTATATTGTGAATTTCGGGGGTCTTACTTGGATTTGATGTTATTCCTCTGCAAAGTTGAGGGCTTATAACTCTGCAGCCCGAACTCCGATCGCGTTGCCTCCAATAATCCTTGTGCACCACACACTGTTTTATCACTTTTTACACTTTGAATTGAATTTTGAACGAAATTGACGTTTTTACGAATTTTAAACGCGGAGCGATATGTGTACCTGTGCGAGGTTGGACGCGTACTGGTTAGGTTAGGTTAGGTTAGGTTAGGTTAGGTTAGGTTAGGTTAGGTTAGGTTAGGTTAGGTTCCCCCCGATGGTTGCCCGCCTTGTCGTGGCGGAGGGGCTCAGTAACCGTGGTTGAGGACCCACGGTGAAGCGAAGAGGCAACCAGGGCCGGCTTGGCAGGAGGCCGGGCCGGCCCGAGGAGGGGCGCTCCCGGCGGACTGGAGGAGCCAGTCTGCTGCGGACGCGCCTAGAGGTGGGACCGCAGAAGAAGAGGAGTGCCGGTATTACGGTGCGCCGTACTCCCTATCTTCTGCGGCCGTGGAGGATCGCAGGGGGAGAGGGTGGTGGTGTTGTGCCGCTATCCCTACCCCTCTGCGAGCTGGCGGGGCCGTTCCGCACGGAAACGGCATCGGTGGGGCCGCAGGGGAAGAGGCAAGTTTGGTATTACGGTGCGCCGCTTGCCCTATCCTCTGCGGCCGAGGTGTGGTTGGCCTCCACCAGTACTGCAGCAGACTCGGGGGGAGTCTGCTGCAGTACTGGTGGAGGCGGGGGAGGGAGGCGCACTTACCATCAGGTGCGCCTGCCGCCGGCGGGGTCGCGGATGTGTGTATCGTTCCCGTGGCCCCGTCACAAGGCGGCGTGGAGGAAGGTGGGGGGGGGTTTTAGTGGGTAAACCGTGGGTCTCATTAGCCTATACGGGAGTCCCACATCACCACTCGGGTGCCCCCTGCGCCCGGGTGGTATGCGTAATGCATTTCCCCCTCCGGAAACAAAAAAAAAAAAAAAAAAAAAAAAAAAAGGTTAGGTTAGGTTAGGTTAGGTTAGGTTAGGTTAGGTTAGGTTAGGTTAGGTTAGGTTTCCCCCCGACGGTTGCCCGCCTTGTCGTGGCGGTGGGGCTCAGTAACCGTGGTTGAGGACCCACGGTGAAGCGAAGAGGCAACCAGGGCCGGCTAGGCAGGAGGCCAGGCCGGCCCGAGGAGGGGCGCTCCCGGCGGACTGGAGGAGCCAGTCCGCTGCGGACGCGCCTGGAGGTGGGACCGCAGAAGAAGAGGAGTGCCGGTATTACGGTGCGCCGTACTCCCTATCTTCTGCGGCCGTGGAGGATCGCAGGGGGAGAGGGTGGTGGTGTTGTGCCGCTATCCCTAACCCCCTGCGAGCTGGCGGGGCCGTTCCGCGCGGTAACGGCATCGGTGGGGCCGCAGGGGAAGAGGCAAGTTTGGTATTACGGTGCGCCGCTTGCCCTATCCTCTGCGGCCGAGGTGTAGTTGGCCTCCACCAGTACTGCAGCAGACTCGGGGGGAGTCTGCTGCAGTACTGGTGGAGGCGGAGGAGGGAGGCGCACCTTACCATCTGGTGCGCCTGCCGCCGGCGGGGTCGCGGATGTGTGTATCGTTCCCGTGGCCCCGTCGCAAGGCGGCGTGGAGGAAGGTGGGGGGGGGGTTTTAGTGGGTAAACCGTGGGTCTCATTAGCCTATACGGGAGTCCCACATCACCACTCGGGTGCCCCCTGCACCCGGGTGGTATGCGTAATGCATTTCCCCCTCCGGAAACAAAAAAAAAAAAAAAAAAAAAAAAAAAAAAAAAAAAAAAAAAAAAAAAAAAAAAAGGTTAGGTTAGGTTAGGTTAGGTTAGGTTAACTATTTCCATAGGTGGAGGGTATATTTGCCTACGGATCTAGATGTTCAAGGTGTCAAAAGTTGCGCATTGTTGCAAAGAATTTTTTGGTGGTTTCTGTTTTTTGATATCTTTTTTAGTTATTTTAATATTGAATTTTTTGTGTTTGTTTGATTTTCTGAGAAAATCGTCCACGTAAAATTTTTTCGGTCGACGACTTTGTCCCGGAATTATTTTGCGTGGGTGGTTCTCAGAGGGGGGAGATTTCTTTCAAAATTACTTTAGGTTAGGTATTTAGGTTAGGTGTTTTTAATTTTTTAATTCTGGTGTTGGTTTATAAGTTGTACATAGTTTTAGTTAGGTTTAAGGTTGACGACAGGCCGACGATACATTTGTTCGTCGCTTGCCACGACCAAACTAGTAGGTGACCGACCTTTGTGTCGGCACCATGATAAGGGGAGCCGAGAAAGTTGAAAGGGGGAGTGGTGAGACCTGGGGGGGGGGGAAATAAAACTTCTAGGGGGGGTTTAAAATTGGACTTTGGAAAAGTCAGGAGTATGAGGGAGGACCTTGTAGGGGTGGACGAGGAAATGGGGGGGGAGGGGGAAGAAATGGGGGGGGGAGTGAAATGAGTAATTTGGAGGTCAGGGAAGGGGAAGGACCTACCGGCTCATTTTTGAAGCCGAGGGGCTACACCCGGGCGGGGGTAACCCTCGAGGAGTTGCTGGGGAAGGAGCCAAGATACCCAGAGTCGGATTCGGAGATGGTCGCCAATAAGCGACTTTTCTCGGAGATCTCCGGATCCGAATCGGATGATGTGGGCATCCACCCGAGAGCCCAGACGGCCAAGAGGGGAAAGGCACGAGGCCGGGCGAACGGAGGGGCTGGAGCTCGTAAGGGGATCCAAGAGCACACGGAAGGGACTGGGGAGGCAGATTTTCTGACCTCCCTTGAAAATTACAGGAAGGTGGCCACGGTCGAGACGGCTGCACCACCCGGACCTCTCGACATAAACGTCGAGGTCATGGGTCCGGAGGACCTGATGAGCGCTGCCGAGAGTAATTTGGAGGAGATTCTCGGCATCGCGAGCAGGTCCTCCAACCTCAAAGGGGGGTACGCTAGCAAGATCCGGCGTGCCACCTCCACCGTCAAGATGGTGCTAGACGCTCTTGCAGCACGAACCATCGCAGAGGAGACTCGTCGCCTAAGAGCGGACAACATCCGGCTGGCAAGAGAGTTGACGAATCTCCGCGACGAGGTTCGCGCATACAAGCGCGAGTATGAGGAAGGCAAGACGGCGGCGAAGGAAAAGCGCTCTCCGATGTCCAACGAGCAGTTGGGCATTCTGGAGAGCAGTGTGGCTCGCCTCGTGGGCAATATGCTGGACGGTCGTCTGGCGGCCCTCGAGGAGCGATTGCTGCCGCCCGTCGTGGTGCGCCCGCCATTGGCGGCGGACAGGAGGAGGCCTGCCGCAGAGGAACAGAGGGCAGCCCGGGAGGCGGTACCGGAGGAAACACCGTTGTCGGTGCCCTCTCAGGTGCGCCGACAAATCAGGGAGGAGTTCCCGCCATTGTCGGTACGCGCCGAGGTTAGACCGGCTCCAAGCTCCAAAAAGGGGGGGAAAGTAGCGGAGTGGTCTAGCTTCGGCCCGTCTGCCCCAGTGGCAAAGAAGGCGCCTACAAAAGCGCCCCAAAAAGGGCGCCCAGAAGCGTGCCCGGCAGCCCCGGAGATGTCTGCGGCTCCGGAGCTGACAGAAGCGTGGTCCACGGTCGCCAGGCGAAGGGCACCAAGGAAGGCCAACGCCGGGAAAGTGCCGCCGCCGACAGCCTCCGGCCCGGCGAAGAGGAAGGGACCCAAAGTGGTGCTCCCTAGTTCCTCCGCCGTTATAATTAAGATTCGGCCGGAGGCAATACAGCAGGGGGAAACTTACTCCTCCCTGCTGACTAGGGCCCAGAAGTCCATAAAGGTGGACGAAATGGGCATTGGGCCCTTAAGGGTGAGAACGGCGGCCACGGGGGCGCGCCTCATAGAAGTGCCGGGGCGTGCCAGCGCCGAGCAGGCAGACGCCCTGGCGGAGAAGATGGGGGAGTTGCTGGTGGGAGTGGCGGATGTGGTCAGACCCGTCAAGACCACAGAATTTAGGCTGACGGGTCTAGACGAGACCGCTACGCGAGAGGGGGTCATAGCGGCAGTGGCTGCGGAGGGGGGCTGCACAATGGGACAAGTGTGGGTCGGGGAGATTCACCTCGGCCCACGGGGGGTCGGCTCAGTCCGTATGTCGTGCCCGCTGGGGGCAGCGAAAAAGTTGCTCCAGCTAGGCGCGATACGCATAGGCTGGAGCAAGGTGCAGCTCCAGCATGAAGGTGCCCGTCCCAGGCACTGTTATAGATGCCTGGGCAGAGGGCACTCGGCGGGGTCGTGTCCCCCCTCCGAAAAAGACCGCAGCGACCTGTGTTATCGCTGCGGTCAACCTGGCCACAAGGCGGCCGGTTGTGAGGCCGAGCAAAAGTGCGCGGTCTGCCTGGCCGCGGGCAAAAAGGCGGACCATGTGATGGGGGGTAGAGCGTGTAACCCCCCATCAGTTCGTGGAACATTTTTCTCCTCCCCAAAACCAACGGGGAGGGGACTGGCGGCGCCTGAGGCCGAGATGTCCGAGTAATGCCAGGACATCTCGGCTTCCTCCAGGGAAACGTCAACCACTCCGCTGCGGCTCAGGATGTCTTCCTGCAGTCGATGGCGGAGTGGTCGATAGACGTGGCGGTCGTGGCGGAGCCCTACTACGTCCCCCCCCTGTCACATTGGGCTGGGGACGACGTAGGCTCCGTCGCGATAGTGGCAAGGCCAGGTAATGGCCCCCCCCTCATACCCAGAATGAGGGGGTCGGGGTACGTGGTTGCTGTTCGGGGAGACATCGTAGTAGTAGGAGTCTACTTCTCCCCGAACCGCAACCTAGCCGCCCTAGAGCAATTTCTCGATGCTCTGGGGCCGCTGATCAGGAGGCTGGCTCCCCTCCCCGTCGTCGTGATGGGGGACTTCAACGCCAAGTCCTCGGCGTGGGGTTCCCTCATCACTGACCCAAAGGGAAGGGAAGTAGAGGAGTGGGCGCTAGCCTCGGGACTGTCCCTCCTGAATACAGGGACAGTCCTCACCTGCGTGCGATGGTCGGGCGGTTCAGTGGTGGACCTGTCGTTCGCCACTCCCGACGTTGCGCGCAGGGTGGAAGGGTGGAGGGTGGAAACGGAGGTGGAGACACTCTCGGACCATCGCTATATACGGTTCGAGGTGTCTCCGACCTCCGCATCGAGTCCGGCGTCGGTGTCCGGGGGACATAGCTGGTTCCCGCGTTGGGCACTTACCAAGCTCAACCGGGAACTAGCAGAGGAGGCGGCCATTGTTGGCTGCTGGAGCCTCCCGTCTGCAGAGGGGCTGGGGGTGGATGAAATGGCTGGCTGTCTCGGCGACGTACTTACCAACGTCTGCCGGGCAGCCATGCCAAGAGTGTGGGGTCCTCCCCCCCCTAGACGGGCGGTTTACTGGTGGTCGGCCGAGCTGGCCGACCTTCGCGTCGCCTGCAACGCGGCGCGTCGCGCATACGTTCGCAGCAGGCGGCGCCGTCCCCAGGACGAGGAGCGTGATGGCCGGCTGCACAGGGTCTACGGGGCGAAACGGGAGATCCTGCGGCTGGCCATCAGTCGGGCCAAGGAGCGAGCGTGGCTGGAGCTGGTCGAGGGTCTGGAGAAGGACCCGTGGGGCAGACCGTACAAAAGGGCGCGAGACAAACTTCGCGCCCAGTCGGCCCCACTGACGGAAACGCTCCAGCCGGAACTGCTGGGGAAAATCGTCCGGGAGTTGTTCCCGGACCCCCGGCAGGCTTCGCTCCGCCGCGAATGGCCCGACAGACGCCGGGCTCGATGGAGGAGGGTGTTCCGCCACCCGTCACCGACTTGGAGATGGAGGCGGTTCTGTCCCGCCTCCGTAGTTAGAGAAGGGCGCCTGGTCCGGATGGGGTGCACGGGAGAGTTCTGGCTATAGCTCTCGTGCACCTCGAAGACAGCCTTCGGGAGCTGTTAAACCGCTGCATACAGGGCGGACAGTTCCCGAAGGCGTGGAAGGAGGGTCGGCTCGTCCTATTACCAAAGGGCGGGCGACCATCGGACTGCGCGTCGGCGGTGCGACCGATTGTGTTGCTGAACGAGGTGGGGAAGGCGTTTGAAAGGGTGATAGCCTCCCGCCTCGTTCAACACTTGGAGAAAGGCCCGGGGCCCGGACTGTCCGATTCGCAGTTCGGGTTCCGGCCCGGTCGGTCAACCATCGACGCGGTGAGGCGCCTAAAGTCGGTGACGGGTGAAGCGGAACGCGGGAAGGAGGTGGTGGTGGCGGTGTCGTTGGACATCGCCAACGCCTTCAACAGCCTCCCCCACAGCGTAATACGCGAGGCACTGAAGTCGTTCGGAGTGCCTCCGTATCTCAGGGGGCTGTTGGACGCGTATCTCTCCGATAGGGAGGTCGTGTTCGAGAATCGGTCGGGGTCCTTAGAGAGGCGGCAGGTCGTGTGCGGCGTCCCTCAGGGTTCGGTTCTGGGTCCGAACCTCTGGGACGTCGGCTACGACTGGGTCCTGCGGAAGGAGTGCCTCCTCCCCGGAATGGATGTCGTCTGCTATGCGGACGACACATACGTCACATTCCGGGGACGGACGTACAAGGAGGCCGCGCGGCTGGCAGAGGAGGGGACAGCCCTCATTGTCAGCCGCATCGAGCGATTGGGGCTTCGGGTCTGCCTGGAGAAGACCGAAGCCATGCTCTTCCGCGGACCTGGGAGGAAAGGACCCCCACCGGGTGCACGACTCCTTATCGGAGAGACGGAGGTCAGGGTGAGCCCAACCCTTAAGTGTCTGGGACTCACCCTGGACGGGAGGTGGACCTTCGGCCCACATTTCCAACAGTTGGGACCGAAGGTCGTGAGGGTGGCATCAGCGCTGGGCCGACTCCTACCAAATATAGGGGGGCCCAGCCAAGCCTGCAGGCGGCTATACTCCGGGGTGTGTCGGAGTATGGCCCTGTACGGAGCCCCAATATGGGCGGATGCCCTTACCGTGCGAAATGTGGCCCAGCTGCACAAAATGCAGCGGGTCATAGCGGTGAGGGTCATCAGGGGCTACCGTACAGTCTCCTGGGCGGCAGCTACTGCACTGGCGGGGGAACCGCCATGGGAGCTCGCGGCGAGGGTCCTTGCCGAGTTAAGCCTCCTCGTTGCTGAGAGGAGGTCACGTGGCGAGGTCCCCTCGGGGGAGGAGCTCAGGCGGTTCCAAAGGCTGGGAGAGCAGTGGCTGCTGAGGAGGTGGGGAGAGGTTTTGGCACAGTCGCCGTACGGCCAGCGCACGGCCGAGGCACTGTGTCCAATACTTGCGGCGTGGATGCGCCGCAAGCGCAAACCCCTCACCTTCCGCCTTGCGCAGGTGCTCACCGGACATGGGTGCTTCGGTGCGTACCTGTGCAAGGTTGCCAGGAGGGAGCCAACGCCAGCCTGCCATGAGTGCGGCGCTGCGGAGGACACGGCCCAGCACACCCTAGAGGTGTGTGACCGATGGGCCGTGCAGCGCCATGACCTCATGGCAGTGCTTGGGCGGGACCTCTCGCTCTCGAGTGTGGTTCGCTGCATGCTCGAGAGCGATGAGGCCTGGCAGGCGGCGGTCTCTTTCTGCGAAGATGTAATGTCGCGGAAAGAGACCGCGGAGCGGGACAGAGAGATGGAGATATCCTCTGCTCCGCTCCGCCGGCGTAGGACGGGAGTGCGGAGGCGTCGCTTTGTGAACCTCCAAACTTCCGTCTAACGGGGCTCCGGGAGAGGATGGGAACCTCCCCGGCTTAGCTAGTCCCGGCGCCGAGGGGGACGCTTCAGGTTGTCGGAGCGGCCCCTAATTATGGTGGAAGTCCGGTCCCTATAGAGGTAGACCGGCCGGTCGCGGGGGGTGTCCTGTGCTAGACAGATCCGGGACACTCCCCATTTAGCGGCTGATGGCAATCCGCAGGTTAGTTTTAGTGGGTAAACCGGCGAGTCGCGTCGGGAGTCCCACATACCCCCGGGTCCCCCAACCCGGGAAGGGCGTAATGACCTTTCCCCTGCGATAACAAAAAAAAAAAAAAAAAAAAAAAAAAAAAAAAAAAAAAAAAAAAAAAAAGGTTAGGTTAGGTTAGGTTAGGTTCCTTGGGAGCTCACGGCAAGGGTCCTTGCCGAGACGTACCTCCTCATGTCAGAGAGGAGGTCACATGGTGAGGTCCCCTCGTGGGAGGAGCTCAGGCGGTTCCAAAGGCTGGGAGAGCAGTGGGTGCTGGGAAGGTGGGGAGAGGCGCTGGCGCAGTCGCAGTACGGCCAACGTACGGCCGAGGCGCTGCGTCCAGTCCTTGCGGCGTGGATGCGCCGCAAGCGAAAGCCACTCACCTTCCGCCTTACACAGGTGCTCACCGGGCATGGCTGTTTCGGTGCGTACCTGTGTAAGGTCGCCAGGAGGGAGCCAACGCCAGCCTGCCACCAATGTGGCGCTGCGGAGGACACGGCCCAGCACACCTTAGAGGTGTGCGACCGATGGGCCGTGCAGCGCCACGATCTCGTGGCAGTGCTTGGGCGGGACCTCTCGCTCTCGAGTGTGGTGCGCTGCATGCTCGAGAGCGATGAGGCCTGGCAGGCGGCGGTCTCTTTCTGCGAAGCCGTCATTTCGCGGAAAGAGGCCGCGGAGCGGGACAGAGAGAACGATCAATCCTCTGTTCCGCTCCGCCGGCGTAGGACGGGAGTGCGGAGGCGTCGTTATGCGAACCTCCAAACTTCCGTCTAACGGGGCTCCGGGAGAGGATGGGAACCTCCCCGGCTTAGCTAGTCCCGGCGCTGAGGGGGACGCTTCAGGTTGTCGGAGCGGCCCCTAATTGTGGTGGAAGTCCGGTCCCTATTGAGGTAGACCGGCCGGTCGCGGGGGGTGTCCTGTGCTAGACAGATCCGGGACACTCCCCATTTAGCGGCTGATGGCAATCCGCAGGTTAGTTTTAGTGGGTAAACCGGCGAGTCGCGCCGGGAGTCCCACATACCCCCGGGTCCCCCAACCCGGGAAGGGCGTAATGACCTTTCCCCTGCGAGATCAAAAAAAAAAAAAAAAAAAAAAAAAAAAAAAAAAAAAAAAAAAGGTTAGGTTAGGTTAGGTTAGGTTAGGTTAGGTTAGGTTAGGTTCCCCCCGACGGTTGCCCGCCTTGTCGTGGCGGTGGGGCTCAGTAACCGTGGTTGAGGACCCACGGTGAAGCAAAGAGGCAACCAGGGCCGGCTTGGCAGGAGGCCGGGCCGGCCCAAGGAGGGGCGCTCCCGGCGGACTGGAGGAGCCAGTCCGCTGCGGACGCGCCTAGAGGTGGGACCGCAGAAGAAGAGGAGTGCCGGTATTACGGTGCGCCGTACTCCCTATCTTCTGCGGCCGTGGAGGATCGCAGGGGGAGAGGGTGGTGGTGTTGTGCCACTATCCCTACCCCTCTGCGAGCTGGCGGGGCCGTTCCGCAGGGAAACGGCATCGGTGGGGCCGCAGGGGAAGAGGCAAGTTTGGTATTACGGTGCGCCGCTTGGCCTATCCTCTGCGGCCGAGGTGTAGTTGGCCTCCACCAGTACTGTGGCAGACTGGGGGGAGTCTGCTACAGTACTGGTGGAGGCGGGGGAGGAAGGCGCACTTACCATCAGGTGCGCCTGCCGCCGGCGGGGTCGCGGATGTGTGTATCGTTCCCGTGGCCCCGTCACAAGGCGGCGTGGAGGAAGGTGGGGGGGGGTTTTAGTGGGTATACCGTGGGTCTCATTAGCCTATACGGGAGTCCCACATCACCACTCGGGTGCCCCCTGCGCCCGGGTGGTATGCGTAATGCATTTCCCCCTCCGGAAAAAAAAAAAAAAAAAAAAAAAAAAAAAAAAAAAAAAAAAGGTTAGGTTAGGTTAGGTTAGGTTAGGTTGAGATGGGGCTCAGCCAGTTCGTCCTCGTTCGTGGCCCTGGGCAACGCTTGGGTGCGCCACCTCGTCTTTTGCGGGGTGAGGTACTCACGCGGCTGAAGGCTGGCGCTATCTTTTCTTCTCTATCTTTCACCACCTATTTTGTTAACTTTCTTGTTTTTGCATTCGTTTTATTTTGTTTTTCTATCTTTCACCACCTTTTCTTTCATCTAGTTACTATCTTTCCTTTTATTTTTACTCTTCTGATGGGGGAGCTCACCCCCGAAAAAAGAGACCGCGACCCGGGGAGTCGGAGTTTAACGGTATGGAAGGTCGCGCTTTGTCAAATATTCCCCGGGTGGGTCCTCTCTCCGAGAGGGAATCCCACCCTTCTGCTTCGGCGGAAGGCTGCCCCACGTATACGGGGGGGGCACAAATCGCGAGGGTTGAGGAGGAGGTCATAGTGATGACGGAGAAGGAGACGGGCGCGATGGCGCGTACGGGTCCGAAACTGGCGCACCTTACCGCGCCAGTGACGGAGCCCCTTACAGATGAAGACGTGGACTTCTCACAGCCGGTCCCTGATGGCAGGCGCCGGCTGCTCGAGCTGCTCCGTAAAAAGGCATTGAGGGGCGACACGAAGGGTATGCCGCGCGTGATGCTCACGCGCGCGCTGCTCCCCGAACGCCCACCCACTGGACATGACAGCGAGGACTTCCTCTCGGACTCCAGTGATATGTCTGGCATATCACTGGACTCCGAGGGGCTGCCCGCAATCCCCCCGGAAAGGACAGGCCTGAAGAGGCGAAATTCCGACGATGACATAGCACCACCCATAAGTAAGGGCGCGGTTGCTAAACCGAAGAGGGGACGTGGCCGGCCACCATCTACCGGCCAATACGTCGGCCTAGCTCGGGCCCAAGCCGAGTTAAATAGGGAGAGGGCGGAAAGTCTTCGGCTTCAGGCCGAGGCTGAGATCGCCGAGACTGCACGGGAGGCGAGAAGGGAGAGAGCGACCATCTGCTCTAGCCCTATCGCACCCGCAGAAGAGGAAATGTCAGAGCGTACCAACATGGCTCTGACAAGGAGTGTAGAGGCTTCGTTGGAGACCATCAATATGGTCGCCACGAAGTCCTCAAACCTCAAAGGAACTTACCAAAAGTTCCTGAAGGAGGCGGTAGTGGCCATAAGAGCGGCGGTGGCCGAAATGAAGGGCCGCTCTACTACCGACGAAATGACGAAGCTCGAGGCCCAAAACACGCGGCTCGAAAAACAAGTGACCGAAATGCGCCGGGAGCTCGATGAGCTGCGCCGGCGAACGGCCCAACCTGTAGAAGACGACATGCGCCGGCTGTTGTCGGAGGTCTCTCGCTCCAACATAGAGACCTTCGGCAACATGCTGAACGCCAGGCTGGCCGGGCTGGAGAACCGCCTTCTACCGGCCCCGAGAATACGACCACCGCTGGCGGCGGACAAAGCCACTTTAGGCACCCCACCAGTGGAGAGTGAAACGTCGAAGGTGCTGAAGCCAACAAAGGCGACGGCGCCCACTTACGCAGAAAAGACGGCAGGTACAGCGGCCCCTAAAGAGACCCCGACTGCACCAGCACCATCGAAGGCCAAATCTAAGGCCAAGAAGAAGAAGCGGCCATCAATGGCCGCTCAAGAGGCGGCGCAAGGGGGGGAGCACACCAACCCCTCCCCCGCCGAGGCCCCGTGGACGACCATCGGTTCACGCAAGGCCGGTAAGAAGAAGGGGTCGGCTACAACAGCTAAAGCCGCCCCTAAAAAGAGGAAGAAAAAGAAGGCAAAACTGCGCACTCCGACCACAGCAGCAGTAACACTCACCCTTGAGGCGGGGGCTGAGGAGCGGAGGGCCACATATGCTTCGGTGCTCGCAGAAGCGAGAAGTAAAGTCGACCTGGCGGAGTTCGGGATACCCAAACTCGGATTCCGCCTGGCTCAGACCGGCGCCCGAGTCCTGCTATTATCAGGGGAAGGCGCGCATGAAAAGGCCGACGCCTTTGCCACTCGGCTTAAGCAGGTGCTCGACCCTCAAGTCGTGCGGATCGCCCGCCCGGTGAAGTGTGCAGAAGTGCGCGTCACCGGTTTAGACGACGCAACGACGGCCGCCGACGTCATCAAGGCGGTCGCCCAAGAAGGTGGTTGCCCGGCCACCAACATCCGGTCGGGCAAAATAGTAGTTGGTCCCAGGGGCGCCAGGTCACTCTGGCTGAGCGTCCCAATTGCGGCAGCCAAGAAGCTGACCAGCTCAAGGCAGCTGCAAGTTGGCTGGGTCCGGGCGAAGGTGGCGCTGCTGGCCGCGAGGCCCAAGCGGTGTTACCGGTGCCTGGACATCGGCCACCTGGCCACGGCGTGTAAGTGCTCGGTGGACCTCAGTAGGAATTGCTTCCGCTGTGGAAAACCGGGCCACAAGGCGTCTGAATGCGGGGCAGACCCAAACTGCCCAGTGTGTGAGGTCGTTGATCGACCGAAGGAGCATGTACTGGGGGCTGCTGGCTGCATAACAGTGGCCAAAAAGCCGCCCCCCGGTAAGAAGGGAAAGGCTCCCACTAAAAAGGCCCGGCACAAAAAGCCTACGGCTAACGGCGCAAGGGCGGAGCCAACCGTCCCCGCCATAGAAGTGATGGAGTCCTAGGCCCGTGGGCGGTGATCGGGGGATCGCCGCTCACACTAGGGGCCCCGAGAAGAAAAGTTCCCCAATGCCCGGGGAGCTCTCGGAGAGGCAGGCGGCGGCACAACATCAGGCCGCCGCAAAGAAGAGAGCCGGTTGCGGCACGCGCTGCGGGGTCGTGGAAGAATGCTTAGCGATTCCCATGGCCCCGCAAACAGCGCTGAAGGTGGGCATCGGGGGGTTTTAGACGGTAAACCCCGGCGCACTCCATCTCGCGCCGGGGGAGCCCGTCATACCCCTCCCGCCCTCCCCCGGGGGCGGCAGGGGATACGTAACGTATTTCCCCCGTCAAAAAAAAAAAAAAAAAAAAAAAAAAAAAAAAAAAAAAAAAAAAAAAAAAAAAAAGGTTAGGTTGAGATTCTATTTCCATAGGTGGAGGGTATATTTGCCTACGGATCTAGACGTTCAAGGTGTCAAAAGTTGCGCATTGTTGCAAAGAATTTTTTGGTGGTTTCTGTTTTTTGATATCTTGTTTAGTTATTTTAATATTGAATTTTTTGTGTTTGTTTGATTTTCTGAGAAAATCGTCCATGTAAAATTTTTTCGGTCGACGACTTTGTCCCGGAATTATTTTGCGTGGGTGGTTCTCAGAGGGGGGAGATTTCTTTCAAAATTACTTTAGGTTAGGTATTTAGGTTAGGTGTTTTTAATTTTTTAATTCTGGTGTTGGTTTATAAGTTGTACATAGTTTTAGTTAGGTTTAAGGTTGACGACAGGCCGACGATACATTTGTTCGTCGCTTGCCACGACCAAAGTAGTAGGTGACCGACCTTTGTGTCGGCACCATGATAAGGGGAGCCGAGAAAGTTGAAAGGGGGAGTGGTGAGACCTGGGGGGGGGGAAATAAAACTTCTAGGGGGGGTTTAAAATTGGACTTTGGAAAAGTCAGGAGTATGAGGGAGGACCTTGTAGGGGTGGACGAGGAAATGGGGGGGGAGGGGGAAGAAATGGGGGGGGGGAGTGAAATAAGTAATTTGGAGGTCAGGGAAGGGGAAGGACCTACCGGCTCATTTTTGAAGCCGAGGGGCTACACCCGGGCGGGGGTAACCCTCGAGGAGTTGCTGGGGAAGGAGCCAAGGTACGCAGAGTCGGATTCGGAGATGGTCGCCAATAAGCGACTTTTCTCGGAGATCTCCGGATCCGAATCGGATGATGTGGGCATCCACCCGAGAGCCCAGATGGCCAAGAGGGGAAAGGCACGAGGCCGGGCGAGCGGAGGGGCTGGAGCTCGTAAGGGGATCCAAGAGCACACGGAAGGGACTGGGGAGGCAGATTTTCTGACCTCCCTTGAAAATTACAGGAAGGTGGCCACGGTCGAGACGGCTGCACCACCCGGACCTCTCGACATAAACGTCGAGGTCATGGGTCCGGAGGACCTGATGAGCGCTGCCGAGAGTAATTTGGAGGAGATTCTCGGCATCGCGAGCAGGTCCTCCAACCTCAAAGGGGGGTACGCTAGCAAGATCCGGCGTGCCACCTCCACCGTCAAGATGGTGCTAGACGCTCTTGCAGCACGAACCATCGCAGAGGAGACTCGTCGCCTAAGAGCGGACAACATCCGGCTGGCAAGAGAGTTGACGAATCTCCGCGACGAGGTTCGCGCATACAAGCGCGAGTATGAGGAAGGCAAGACGGCGGCGAAGGAAAAGCGCTCTCCGATGTCCAACGAGCAGTTGGGCATTCTGGAGAGCAGTGTGGCTCGCCTCGTGGGCAATATGCTGGACGGTCGTCTGGCGGCCCTCGAGGAGCGATTGCTGCCGCCCGTCGTGGTGCGCCCGCCATTGGCGGCGGACAGGAGGAGGCCTGCCGCAGAGGAACAGAGGGCAGCCCGGGAGGCGGCAAGGGAGGAAACACCGGTGTCGGTGCCCTCTCAGATACGCCGACAAATCAGGGAGGAGTTCCCGCCATTGCCAGTACGCGCCGAGGTTAGACCGGCTCCAAGCTCCAAAAAGGGGGGAAAAGTAGCGGAGTGGTCTAGCTTCGGCCCGTCTGCCCCAGTGGCAAAGAAGGCGCCTACAAAAGCGCCCCAAAAAGGGCGCCCAGGAGCGCGCCCGGTAGCCCCGGAGCTGTCTGCGGCTTCGGAGATGACAGAAGCGTGGTCCACGGTCGCCAGGCGAAGGGCACCAAGGAAGGCCAACGCCGGGAAAGTGCCGCCGCCGACAGCCTCCGGCCCGGCGAAGAGGAAGGGACCCAAAGTGGTGCTCCCTAGTTCCTCCGCCGTTATACTAAAGATTCGGCCGGAGGCAATACAGCAGGGGGAAACTTACTCCTCCCTGCTGACTAGGGCCCAGAAGTCCATAAAGGTGGACGAAATGGGCATTGGGCCCTTAAGGGTGAGAACGGCGGCCACGGGGGCGCGCCTCATAGAAGTGCCGGGGCGTGCCAGCGCCGAGCAGGCAGACGCCCTGGCGGAGAAGATGGGGGAGTTGCTGGTGGGAGTGGCCGATGTGGTCAGACCCGTCAAGACCACAGATTTTAGGCTGACGGGTCTAGACGAGACCGCTACGCGAGAGGGGGTCATAGCGGCAGTGGCTGCGGAGGGGGGCTGCACAATGGGACAAGTGTGGGTCGGGGAGATTCACCTCGGCCCGCGGGGGGTCGGCTCAGTCCGTATGTCGTGCCCGCTGGGGGCAGCGAAAAAGTTGCTCCAGCTGGGCGCGATACGCATAGGCTGGAGCAAGGTGCAGCTCCAGCATGAAGGTGCCCGTCCCAGGCACTGTTATAGATGCCTGGGCAGAGGGCACTCGGCGGGGTCGTGTCCCCCCTCCGAAAAAGACCGCAGCGACCTGTGTTATCGCTGCGGTCAACCGGGCCACAAGGCGGCCGGTTGTGAGGCCGAGCAAAAGTGCGCGGTCTGCCTGGCCGCGGGCAAAAAGGCGGACCATGTGATGGGGGGTAGAGCGTGTAACCCCCCATCAGTTCGTGGAACATTTTTCTCCTCCCCAAAACCAACGGGGAGGGGACTGGCGGCGCCTGAGGCCGAGATGTCCGAGTAATGCCAGGACATCTCGGCTTCCTCCAGGGAAACGTCAACCACTCCGCCGCGGCTCAGGATGTCTTCCTGCAGTCGATGGCGGAGTGGTCGATAGACGTGGCGGTCGTGGCGGAGCCCTACTACGTCCCCCCCCTGTCACATTGGGCTGGGGACGACGTCGGCTCCGTCGCGATAGTGGCAAGACCAGGTAATGGCCCCCCCCTCATACCCAGAATGAGGGGGTCGGGGTACGTGGTTGCTGTTCGGGGAGACATCGTAGTAGTAGGAGTCTACTTCTCCCCGAACCGCAACCTAGCCGCCCTAGAGCAATTTCTCGATGCTCTGGGGCCGCTGATCAGGAGGCTGGCTCCCCTCCCCGTCGTCGTGATGGGGGACTTCAACGCCAAGTCCTCGGCGTGGGGTTCCCTCATCACTGACCCAAAGGGAAGGGAAGTAGAGGAGTGGGCGCTAGCCTCGGGACTGTCCCTCCTGAATACAGGGACAGTCCTCACCTGCGTGCGACGGACGGGCGGTTCAGTGGTGGACCTGTCGTTCGCCACTCCCGACGTCGCGCGCAGGGTGGAAGGGTGGAGGGTGGAAACGGAGGTGGAGACACTCTCGGACCATCGCTATATACGGTTCGAGGTGTCTCCGACCTCCGCATCGAGTCCGGCGTCTGTGTCCGGGGGACATAGCTGGTTCCCGCGTTGGGCACTTACCAAGCTCAACCGGGAACTAGCAGAGGAGGCGGCCATTGTTGGCTGCTGGAGCCTCCCGTCTGCAGAGGGGCTGGGGGTGGATGAAATGGCTGGCTGTCTCGGCGACGTACTTACCAACGTCTGCCGGGCAGCCATGCCAAGAGTGTGGGGTCCTCCCCCCCCTAGACGGGCGGTTTACTGGTGGTCGGCCGAGCTGGCCGACCTTCGCGTCGCCTGCGACGCGGCGCGTCGCGCCTACGTTCGCAGCAGGCGGCGCCGTCCCCAGGACGAGGAGCGTGATGGCCGGCTGCACAGGGTCTACGGGGCGAAACGGGAGATCCTGCGGCTGGCCATCAGTCGGGCCAAGGAGCGAGCGTGGCTGGAGCTGGTCGAGGGTCTGGAGAAGGACCCGTGGGGCAGACCGTACAAAAGGGCGCGAGACAAACTTCGCGCCCAGTCGGCCCCACTGACGGAAACGCTCCAGCCGGAACTGCTGGGGAAAATCGTCCGGGAGTTGTTCCCGGACCCCCCGGCAGGCTTCGCTCCGCCGCGAATGGCCCGACGGACGCCGGGCTCGATGGAGGAGGGTGTTCCGCCACCCGTCACCGACTTGGAGATGGAGGCGGTTCTGTCCCGCCTCCGTAGTAAGAGAAGGGCGCCTGGTCCGGATGGGGTGCACGGGAGAGTTCTGGCTATAGCTCTCGTGCACCTCGAAGACAGCCTTCGGGAGCTGTTAAACCGCTGCATACAGGGCGGACAGTTCCCGAAGGCGTGGAAGGAGGGTCGGCTCGTCCTATTACCAAAGGGCGGGCGACCACCGGACTGCGCGTCGGCGGTGCGACCGATTGTGTTGCTGAACGAGGTGGGGAAGGCGTTTGAAAGGGTGATAGCCTCCCGCCTCGTTCAACACTTGGAGAAAGGCCCGGGGCCCGGACTGTCCGATTCGCAGTTCGGGTTCCGGCCCGGTCGGTCAACCATCGACGCGGTGAGGCGCCTAAAGTCGGTGACGGGTGAAGCGGAACGCGGGAAGGAGGTGGTGGTGGCGGTGTCGTTGGACATCGCCAACGCCTTCAACAGCCTCCCCCACAGCGTAATACGCGAGGCACTGAAGTCGTTCGGAGTGCCTCCGTATCTCAGGGGGCTGTTGGACGCGTATCTCTCCGATAGGGAGGTCGTGTTCGAGAATCGGTCGGGGTCCTTAGAGAGGCGGCAGGTCGTGTGCGGCGTCCCTCAGGGTTCGGTTCTGGGTCCGAACCTCTGGGACGTCGGCTACGACTGGGTCCTGCGGAAGGAGTGCCTCCTCCCCGGAATGGATGTCGTCTGCTATGCGGACGACACATACGTCACATTCCGGGGACGGACGTACAAGGAGGCCGCGCGGCTGGCAGAGGAGGGGACAGCCCTCATTGTCAGCCGCATCGAGCGATTGGGGCTTCGGGTCTGCCTGGAGAAGACCGAAGCCATGCTCTTCCGCGGACCTGGGAGGAAAGGATCCCCACCGGGTGCACGACTCCTTATCGGAGAGACGGAGGTCAGGGTGAGCCCAACCCTTAAGTGTCTGGGACTCACCCTGGACGGGAGGTGGACCTTCGGCCCACATTTCCAACAGTTGGGACCGAAGGTCGTGAGGGTGGCATCAGCGCTGGGCCGACTCCTACCAAATATAGGGGGGCCCAGCCAAGCCTGCAGGCGGCTATACTCCGGGGTGTGTCGGAGTATGGCCCTGTACGGAGCCCCAATATGGGCGGATGCCCTCACCGTGCGAAATGTGGCCCAGCTGCACAAAATGCAGCGGGTCATAGCGGTGAGGGTCATCAGGGGCTACCGTACAGTCTCCTGGGCGGCAGCTACTGCACTGGCGGGGGAACCGCCATGGGAGCTCGCGGCGAGGGTCCTTGCCGAGTTAAGCCTCCTCGTTGCTGAGAGGAGGTCACGTGGCGAGGTCCCCTCGGGGGAGGAGCTCAGGCGGTTCCAAAGGCTGGGAGAGCAGTGGCTGCTGAGGAGGTGGGGAGAGGTTTTGGCACAGTCGCCGTACGGCCAGCGCACGGCCGAGGCACTGTGTCCAATACTTGCGGCGTGGATGCGCCGCAAGCGCAAACCCCTCACCTTCCGCCTTGCGCAGGTGCTCACCGGACATGGGTGCTTCGGTGCGTACCTGTGCAAGGTCGCCAGGAGGGAGCCAACGCCAGCCTGCCATGAGTGCGGCGCTGCGGAGGACACGGCCCAGCACACCCTAGAGGTGTGTGACCGATGGGCCGTGCAGCGCCATGACCTCATGGCAGTGCTTGGGCGGGACCTCTCGCTCTCGAGTGTGGTTCGCTGCATGCTCGAGAGCGATGAGGCCTGGCAGGCGGCGGTCTCTTTCTGCGAAGATGTAATGTCGCGGAAAGAGACCGCGGAGCGGGACAGAGAGATGGAGATATCCTCTGCTCCGCTCCGCCGGCGTAGGACGGGAGTGCGGAGGCGTCGCTTTGTGAACCTCCAAACTTCCGTCTAACGGGGCTCCGGGAGAGGATGGGAACCTCCCCGGCTTAGCTAGTCCCGGCGCCGAGGGGGACGCTTCAGGTTGTCGGAGCGGCCCCTAATTATGGTGGAAGTCCGGTCCCTATAGAGGTAGACCGGCCGGTCGCGGGGGGTGTCCTGTGCTAGACAGATCCGGGACACTCCCCATTTAGCGGCTGATGGCAATCCGCAGGTTAGTTTTAGTGGGTAAACCGGCGAGTCGCGTCGGGAGTCCCACATACCCCCGGGTCCCCCAACCCGGGAAGGGCGTAATGACCTTTCCCCTGCGATAACAAAAAAAAAAAAAAAAAAAAAAAAAAAAAAAAAAAAAAAAAAAAAAAAAAAAAAAAAAAAAAAAAAAAAAAAAAAAAAAAAAAGGTTAGGTTAGGTTAGGTTAGGTTAGGTTAGGTTAGGTTAGGTTAGGTTAGGTTAGGTTAGGTTAGGTTAGGTTGGGGCTGGGGGGAGCTCAAATTTTCTTAGGCGAAGCCTATGCCAGCCAACGGATCTTTGTGCTCAGGGTGTCCAGTGAAAGCTGTGTCTTTAGCGGATTTTTCGGTAAAAGAAACATCTCGGTGCGCCATCTGGTTGCCGAGATATTCCTTTTTTAGTTGTTAACTTCTAACTTTAACGAGTTCCCATACATCGGTAGAGAAAGTCATCCACGTAAATCAGCATCGGTCGACTACATTTGTCCCGGTGTTGTTGTGCGTGGGTGGCTCTCCCGGGGTGGGAACATCTTTGTACATATAGTTCTAGGTTAGTTAAGTTATTTAGGTGTATTTTTGTTTTTATTTTGGTGTAGGGTTTTTGTGTATAATTTTATTTAGTTAGGATATTGTGTTCGGGCTGTTTGCCGGTACATTTTATTGGAGTCTGACTTCATATCAGGGGTGTACCTTGGGGTACCCCCGAAATTTGTTTTCGGCAATATGCCGAAAGGTGTTGAGGAAGGTGGGGGGGAGGGGAATGAGAGGGAAGGGGGGAATAGGAAGTCTTCCGGACGAGGGCTTAAGCTTGATTTCGGGGATGTTTTGAGTGGTGGGGAGGGGAAAAGTAGTAGGGTGGAGAAAGAGAGGAGCGGTCGCCAGGGGGCCTATAGCCTGGATGATTTTCGTAGAGAGGAGGAAGGAGTTAGGGATGGGAGTAGGAATTCGGGGCAGAAGTCGGGCTATGGTCGGGCGGGCGTAACCCTTGCGGAGCTACTCGGGACAGAGTCTGTCCCCTCAATGTCAGAGTCAGAGGTAAATGCTAATAAGCGGCTCTTTTCGGAACTCTCCGACTCTGATATGGAGGAGGTTAGCGTTGGGGCCGACAACGTGTTGAAGGCCCAACTGGCTAAGAGAGGAAGATTGCGCAGCTCGGCGGGCAGGCTTTCTGCTGCTCGTCAAGAGCGGAGGGAGAGGACGGAGGAGGCTAGAGAGGCGGAGTTTGTTGCCTCCCTAGAAAAGGGAGTTTATCGGAAGGAGTCCACGGTGAATCCTGTGCCACCGGGACCTCTCGATATGGATGTGGAGGTGATGGGTCCGGAGGAATTGATGCAAGCGGCCGAGGAGAATCTTGGGGAGATTCTCGGTATTGCGGCCAAGTCCTCTAATCTCAAAGGCGGGTACGCTCATAAAATAAGGCGTGCCACCTTAGCGGTTAGGACCGTAATAGACGCGCTTGCAGCGCGAACTGTTGTGGAGGAGACTCGCCGCCTCACGGCGGATAATGGGAGACTTCGTCGTGAGTTGGGGAATCTCCGAGAGGAAGTTCGTGCCTACAAGCGCGACTTTGAAGTTAGTAGGTCCGAGGCCGCGAAAGAGAAGCGCTCTCCGATGTCCAGCGAACAGCTGGGCATATTGGAGAGCAACATTGCCCGGCTGGTGGGCAACTTAGTTGATGGGCGGTTGGCGGCACTAGAGGACCGTTTGCCGCCACCAGTTGTTGTCCGCCCGCCCCTGGCGGCTGACAGAAAAAAGGCAGCCCACGATAAAAGGACTGCTAATGAGGGATCCAAACCACAGACGGTTGTCGAGGTGCCGGCGCGGGACGTCTCACCGGTATTGTCGTGTGTTGGGAATCGCCGCTTGACTCGGGAGGAGTTTCCAGCACTCCCGGTGCGTCCTGAGGTGCGCCCGGCCCCTGCTCCGACTAAACCAAACAAGGGAAAGGGTCCGAAACCAGCGGAGTGGTCTTGCTTTGGTCCATCCGCCTCGAAAAAGGCGTCTACTGCATTGGTGAGCGCCTCGAAAGAGGCACCTGCAGCAGCGGGTGCATCAAAGGAGCCCTCTGCGGGTTGGACTGAGGTCGTCCGCGGAAAGGCCTCTTCGAAGAAGGCGGCGCCAAAGCCGCCAGCTAAGACGGTAGTGAAAGGGCCCAAAGTGTCGATGCCCCGCTCCACGGCCGTTGTCGTGAAATTGAAGCCGGAAGCGGCGGCAAGGGGCACGACATATAGCTCCGCTCTGCAAAAGGCGGAGATGTCGATAAAGCTGGAGGAGTTGAGCATCGGCCCACTCCGCATTAGGCAGGCGGCTACCGGAGCCAGATTAATTGAAATACCTGGCTCCGCTAGTCACGATAAAGCGGACGCACTGGCAGCTCGCCTGGCTGAGGTCCTCGCGGAGGAGGCAGAAATTTCAAGGCCCGTGAAAAGTGCTGACTTTAAGATCACGGGCCTTTCGGATGCTGCGACCACGGAATCTGTCAAGTCCGCGGTCGCTAGAGAGGGAGAATGTCTCCCCGCCCAGGTCTGGGTGGGCGAGATACATCGGGGTGCAATGGGGGCAGGCTTTGCCCGAATGAGCTGCCCAGTGACGGCGGCCAAGAAACTGGTGGCGCTGGGCAGCATTGCTGTTGGGTGGAGCAAAGTCACGCTCCACCTGGTAGATGCGCGTCCCAGACACTGCTTCCGGTGCTTGGGTATGGGGCACTTTGCTGCGTTGTGCCCCTCACCGAAGGACCGCAGCGGCCTATGCTACCGCTGCGGCGAGCCCGGCCACACAGCGTCCGGGTGCAGGGCTGAGCGTCCAAAGTGTGCGGTCTGCTCCGATGCGAGCAGACCGGCGGACCACGTTATGGGGGGCAGAGTATGCAACCCCCCAGTGACTCGGGGAAAAGTTCCCTCCTCTCAATCTGGGAGGGGACAGGCGGCGCCTGAAGCTGAGATGTCAGAGTAATGCCAGGACATCTCAGCTTCTTACAGGCCAACATCAACCACTCCGTTGCGGCCCAGGATCTATTCCTACAAGCCGTAGCGGAGTGGGGTGTTGACGTGGCGGTGGTCTCGGAGCCCTACTATGTCCCTCCCCAGCCGCATTGGGCTGGGGACGATCAGGGCTCCGTTGCCATAGTGGTGAGGCCAGGCGCTGGACCCCCCCTCATACCCAGAATGAGGGGCCCCGGGTACGTGGTTGCGGTTTGGGGAGAGTACGCAGTAATAGGCGTGTACTTCTCCCCAAACCGAAATTTGGCGGCCCTGGAACAGTTCCTCGATGTTCTGGGGCCGCTCGTGAGGAGGCTAGCTCCCCTCCCCGTTATCGTGGCGGGAGACTTCAACGCCAAGTCCTCGGCGTGGGGGTCTCCAGTCACGAACCCGAAGGGAAGAGAGGTGGAGGAGTGGGCGCTGGCCGCGGGGCTGTCCCTGCTCAATAGAGGGACAGTCCCGACGTGCGTGCGGCGAACGGGCTCGTCAGTGGTGGACCTAACGTTCGCCACTCCCGTTGTCGCACGTCGGGTGGAGGGGTGGAGGGTGGAAACGGAGGTGGAGACACTCTCGGACCATCGCTACATAAGGTTCGAGGTGTCTCCATCATCCGCATCGAGTTCGGCGTCGCAGTCCAGGGGGCGTAGCGTGTTCCCGCGTTGGGCACTCTCAAAACTCAACCGGGAACTGGCGGAGGAGGCGGCCATCGTCGGCCGCTGGAGCCTCCCGTCCTGCGAGGGAATGGGGGTGGAGGAAATGGCTGGCTGCTTCGGCAACGTGCTCTCTAGCGTGTGTCGAGCAGCCATGCCGAGAGTTTGGGGTCCTCCCCCACCTCGACGGGCGGTGTATTGGTGGTCGGCGGAGTTGGCCGACCTTCGCACCGCCTGCAATGCGGCGCGTCGCGCCTACGTTCGCAGCAGGCGGTGCCGCCCCCAGGACGTGGAGCGGAATGGTCGGCTGTACAGGGTCTACATGGCGAAAAGAGAGATCCTGCAGCTGGCCATCAGTCGGGCCAAGGAGCGAGCGTGGCTGGAGCTGGTAGAGGGGATCGAGAACGATCCCTGGGGCCGACCGTATAAAAGGGCGCGAGACAAACTTCGCGCCCAGTCGGCCCCCTTGACGGAAGCGCTCCAGCCAGAGCTACTGGGGAACATCGTCCGGGAGTTGTTCCCGGACACCCCGGTAGACTTCGCTCCGCCGCGAATGGCCCGACGGACGCTGAACTCGATGGTGGAGGGTGTTCCGCCACCTGTCACCGACGCGGAAATGGAGGCGGTTCTGTCCCGCCTCCGTAGCAAGAAGAAGGCGCCCGGTCCGGACGGGGTGCACGGGAGGGTTCTGTCGATAGCTCTCGTGCATCTCGAAGACAGCCTTCGGGAACTGTTTAACCGCTGTCTACAGTGCGGCCAGTTCCCGAAGGCGTGGAAGGAGGGTCGGCTCGTCCTGCTACCAAAGGACGGGCGACCACCGGATTGTGCGTCGGCGGTGCGGCCGATCGTACTGCTGAACGAGACGGGTAAGGCGTTTGAACGTATCCTAGCCTCCCGTCTTGTTCAGCATTTGGAGGAAGGCCCGGGGCCCGGACTGTCAGATTCGCAGTTCGGGTTTCGGGCTGGTCGGTCGACCATCGACGCGATAGGGCGCCTCAAGTCGGTGACAGGTGAGGCGGAACGCGGGAGGGAGGTGGTGGTGGCGGTGTCGCTGGACATCGCCAACGCCTTCAACAGCCTTCCCCACAGCGTGATACGGGAGGCACTGAATTTCTTCGGCGTGCCTCCGTATATCGGGAGGCTGTTGAACGCGTATCTCTCCGATAGGGAGATCGTGTACGAGGACCGGTCGGGGTCCCTAGAGAGGCGGAGAGTCGAGTGCGGCGTCCCGCAGGGTTCGGTTCTGGGACCGAACCTTTGGGACGTCGGCTACGACTGGGTCCTGCGGAGCGGCCTTCTCCCCGGGATGAGTGTCATCTGCTATGCGGATGACACCTATGTCACGTCCCGGGGACGAACATACCAGGAGGCTGCGCGGCTGGCTGAGGTGGGAGTATCCCTCGTAGTCAGCCGCATAGAGCGGTTGGGGCTTCGGGTACGTTTGAACAAGACCGAAGCCCTGCTCTTCCGCGGACCCGGGAGGAAAGGGCCCCCGCCCGGAGCACGACTCCTTATCGGAGAGACGGAGGTCAGGGTGAGTCCAACCCTTAAGTGTCTCGGACTCACCCTGGACGGGAGGTGGACCTTCGGCCCCCATTTCCAACAACTGGGGCCGAAGGTCGTGAGGGTGGCGTCAGCGCTGGGCCGACTCCTGCCTAATATAGGAGGGCCCAGCGAAGCCTGCAGGCGGCTATACTCCGGGGTGTGTCGGAGTATAGCCTTGTACGGAGCCCCTATTTGGGCGGACTCCCTCACCGCTCGCAATAAGGCCCAGCTGCGAAGAGCGCAGCGGGTCATAGCGGTGAGGGTAATCAGGGGCTACCGTACAGTCTCCTGGGTGGCGGCCACTGCCCTGGCTGGAGATCCGCCGTGGGAGCTCCAGGCGTCGGTGCTCGCCGAGGTGCACCTCTTCGCGTCAGAGAGGAGGGCACAGAACGGCGAGTTTCCGACGTGGGAGGAGCTCTTGCGAGTGCGGAGGCTGGGGCAACAGTGGTTGCTACGAAGGTGGGGTGAGGTTCTGGAGCAGTCGCCGTACGGCCAACATACGGCCGCGGCACTGCGTCCGGTCCTTGCGGCGTGGATGCGCCGCAAGCGAAAACCCCTCACCTTCCGCCTTGCACAGGTGCTCACCGGGCATGGATGCTTCGGTGCGTACCTGTGCAAGGTTGCCAGGAGGGAGCCAACGCCAGCCTGCCATGAGTGTGGCGCTGCGGAGGACACGGCCCAGCACACCCTAGAGGTGTGCGACCGATGGGTCGTGCAGCGCCACGATCTCGTGGCAGTGCTTGGGCGGGACCTCTCGCTCTCGAGTGTGGTGCGCTGCATGCTCGAGAGCGATGAGGCCTGGCAGGCGGCGGTCTCTTTCTGCGAAGCCGTCATTTCGCAGAAAGAGGCCGCGGAGCGGGACAGAGAGAACGATCAATCCTCTGTTCCGCTCCGCCGGCGTAGGACGGGAGTGCGGAGGCGTCGTTATGCGAACCTCCAAACTTCCGTCTAACGGGGCTCCGGGAGAGGATGGGAACCTCCCCGGCTTAGCTAGTCCCGGCGCCGAGGGGGACGCTTCAGGTTGTCGGAGCGGCCCCTAATTGTGGTGGAAGTCCGGTCCCTATAGAGGTAGACCGGCCGGTCGCGGGGGGTGTCCTGTGCTAGACAGATCCGGGACACTCCCCATATAGCGGCTGATGGCAATCCGCAGGTTCAGTTTTAGTGGGTAAACCGGCGAGTCGCGCCGGGAGTCCCACATACCCCCGGGTCCCCCAACCCGGGAAGGGCGTAATGACCTTTCCCCTGCGAGATCAAAAAAAAAAAAAAAAAAAAAAAAAAAGGTTGGGGCTGGGGACGATACCGGTTCCTCCACGTTGGTGTCCCTGGGCAACGCCTGGATGCGCCACTCCGCTCTTTACACGGGGTGAGGTACTCAGGCGGCTGAACGCCGGTCTATTTCTATCTTTCACACCTTTTTATAGTTTACTCTTCTTTTTGCGTTATTTTTATTTATTTTCTCTCTCTTTCAACATCTTTTCTTTCTATCTTTTCTCTTTTATTTATTCTTCCGTGCGTGTGTGTTAGGTTTTGCGTGTTAGGTTTTTGTTTGAATGATGATGGATGGGCTTTTACGGCCCCTAATCCAGGGTTTGTGGTGCCCGGCCGTGGGATGCATGGCGAGCAGGTGGCTCGTCCCAAGGGCACTGGGGCAGAATCCCCCCTAATGGATCGGGTCAGACTCAGCCCTTAAGTGACAACTATGGAGTGCAACAAGGATAACATTCCCCGGGTGGGTCCTCTTAGGAGGGAATCCCACACTCCCGCTTCGGCGGGGGGTCGCCCCACGTATACGGGGGGGGCACCAGTTGCTGTAGAGGAGGAGGCCGTGGCGACGGCGAGTGAAGGGAGTGGCGCGATGGCGCATGCGAGTCCGAAGCCGGTGCCCCTAACCGCACCGGCAGCGGACTTGCTAACAGACGAGGATGTGGATTTCTCACAGCCTGTGGAGAATGGTAGGGAGCGGCTCCTGAGACTTCTTCATCGTAAGAAGTTGCGAGGAGACACAGAGGGGCTCGCACGCGTTCAACGCGAGCGTGATCTGATTCTCCCTCCCTCTATAAGGACAGAGACAATGGCGGCGGGAAATACGAGTGGAGCTGCACCGCGCGTACCGCTCGTGATGCTCACGCGCGCGCTGATTCCCGCACGCCTAAATACCGGACTTGACAGCGACGACTACCTCTCGGACTCCAGTGGTGTGTCTGGCATATCGCTGGACTCCGAGGGGCTGCCCGTCGTACCACCGGAACGGACAGGCCTGAAGAGGCGCAACTCGGATGACGACATAGCACCGCCCATTAGTAAGGGAGCGGTGCCTAAACCAAAGAGGGGACGTGGCCGGCCACCATCAACCGGCCAATATGTCGGCCTTGCTCAGGCGCAGGCCAGTTACAACAAGGCGAAGGAGGAGGCCCTTCGGCTTCAAGCCGAAGAGGAAGTAGCCGAGGTGGCGCGGGTAGCGCGGCAAACGAGAGCTTCGTTTTCCGCCCCAAATACAGAAGACAGTGGACGAGAGGAGCAGACCAACGCTGCCCTCGTGAAAAGTGTGGAGGCTTCGCTGGACACCGTACTCATGGTTGCCACGAAGTCTTCCAACTTAAAAGGGACATACCAGCGGTTCCTCAAGGAGGCGGTCGCCAACATAAAGGCGGCTACTGCCGAGCTGAGGGGCCGCTGTGCCTCGGAAGAGATAAAGGTCCTGGAGGCGCAAAATGACCGACTCCAAAGACAAGTGGAGAATATGCGTCGGGAGCTGGATGAGCTCCGGCGTCAGGTGGCTCGACCACCAGAAAAAGACTTGCAGCAGCTGTTGTCGGAGGTTTCGCGATCCAACATCGAAACCTTCGGCAATATGCTGAATGCAAGGCTCGCCGGATTGGAGGATAGACTCCTTCCGGAGCCCCGGAGAAGACCCCCGCTGGCGGCGGATAGTGTCATTGTAGACATCACGCCAGCGGAAAATGCAACAAAGGCACTGAAGCCCAGAAAGGCGACGGTGCCCACATATGCGGCAGTGACGGCGCAGGATGCGGCGGCCCCAAAAGAGGCACCACCTGCACCTGCTCCGTCAAAGGCCCCTAAGGCTAGAAAGAAAGGCAAGAAGCGGCCATCAATGGCCGCTCAGGAGGCGGCGCAAGGGGGGGAGCACACCAACCCCTCCCCCGCCGAGGCCCCGTGGACCACTGTTCGGCCACGGAAGCATAAGGAGAAGAAGGGGGCGGCTACAACACCCAAAGCCGCCCCGCAAAAGAAGAAGGCGAAGCTTCGCCCCCCTTCCACTGCGGCCGTCACCCTCACCCTTGAGGCGGGGGCCGCGGAGAAGGGGATGACCTACGAAAAGGTGCTCCGGGAGGCCAGGGCCAAGATTGACCTCGGGGAGCTTCAAATCCCCAGGCTCGGTTTCCGCCTGGCAAGAACCGGTGCGCGCGTTCTGTCCGTCGATGGGGAGAGCGCAAATGAGAAGGCGGACGCGCTTGCTGCAAGGCTGCGAGCGGTCCTCAGTTCGGACATCGTAAAAGTTGCCCGCCCGGTGAAATGCGTAGAAATGCGCATCACCGGGCTGGACGATGCGACCACAGCCGCTGACATCACCGAGGCGGCTGCAAAAGAAGGTGGTTGCCCGGCTACCAACATCCAGCCGGGCAAAGTCGTTGTGGGCCCAAGAGGCGCCAGGTCCCTCTGGCTTAAGGTCCCGGTGGCGGCTGCCAAGAAGCTCTTGAGCTCTGGGCGGCTGCAGATAGGCTGGGTCGTGGCGAAGGTGGCACTGCTGGCCGCGAGGCCCAAGCGGTGTTACCGGTGCCTCGACACCGGTCACTTGGCGGCGCAATGTAAGTGCACGGTGGACCTCAGTCGGAACTGTTTCCGCTGTGGGAAGCCGGGGCACAAAGCGCCCACCTGCGAGGCGGCTCCCAATTGCCCGGTCTGTGAGACCGCAGGCAAACCCCAGGAGCACTTGGTGGGGAGCATCGGCTGCATCATAGCTGCCAAGCCGCCCCCCAAGAAAAAGAAGAAAAAGGAGCCGTCGAAAAAGGCCCGGCGCAAAACGCCCAAGGCCAAAGGCGCAAGGGCGGTTCAGCCCGCCCCCGCCGAAGTGATGGAGTCCTAGACCCGTGGGTGGCGATCGGGGGATCGCCGCTCGCACTATGGGTCCCGAGCGCAAAGCTCCCCTATGTCCGGGGAGCTCTCGGTGAAGGCAGGCGGCGGCATAACATCAAGCCGCCGTAATAGAAGAGGGCCGGTCGCGGCACGCGCTGCGGGGTCGTGGAGCTATGCTCACGCGATTCCCACGGCCCCGCATTGGCGCAGAAGAAGGGCATCGGGGGGTTTTAGTCGGTACACCCCGGTGCACTCCACCTCGCACCGGGGGAGTCCGACATACCCCTGCCGCCCTCCCCCGGGGGCTGCGGGGGATACGTAACGTATTTCCCCCCGTCAAAAAAAAAAAAAAAAAAAAAAAAAAAAAAAAAGGTTAGGTTGGGGCTCAGCCAGTTCGTCCTCGTTCGTGGCCCTGGGCAACGCTTGGGTGCGCCACTCCGCTTTTACACGGTGTGAGGTACCCACGCGGCTGAAGGCTGGCGCTATCTCTTTCTTGTCTATCTTTCACCATCTATTTTGTTTAGCTTTCTTGTTTTGCACTAATTTTTATTTTGTTTTCTCTATCTTTTCACCATCTTTTATTTCTTCTCCTACTATCTTTTCCGTTTTTGTTAACTCTTTGATGGGTGAGCTACACCCGAAAACAAGCCCGCGACCCGGGGTGTCGTAGTTTTGAGGATGGATAGTCGCACTGTGAAAAGTTTCTCCGGGCGGGTCCCGACAACAGTCGGGGAATCCCGCACTGTGTCCGAAGAGTCTTCGGGCACAGTCTGGCCCACGTATACGGAGGGTGCCAACAATGCGAGTGGAAGTGTGGAGGCCGTTGCGACGGCGAGTGGATCGGAGGAAGGCGCGACTGCGCGCGCGAGTTCGAAGCCGGTGCTCCTTACCGCGCCGGCGGCGGACTTACTCACGGACGAGGAAGTAGATTTTAGTCAGCCGCAACCTAACGGGTATGAGCGGATGCTAAAACTACTACAAAAGAAGAAGATACGGGGCGACGCAGATCTGCCGCGCGTGCTTCTCACGCGCGATGTGATCATGCCGCCGCCAAAACAAGGACTTGACATCCCTGACAGAGACAGCGAGGACTATCTCTCGGACTCCAGTTGCGTGACAGACATGTCGCTGGACTCCGAGGGATTGCCCGCACCCACCGGACGTACGACCCCCCTAAAGAGGCGGTTACACCCGGACGAAGACGTAGTGGCGCCGTCCACCAGCAAAGGTGCGGTGCCCAAGGCCAAGAGAGGACGCGGCCGGCCTCCAACTACCGGCCAGTACGTCGGCTTGGCCAAGGCTCAGGCGGAGCTTAATAGGGAGAAGGCTGAGAGTCTCCGACTCGAAGCAGAGAAGGAGGTAGTGGAAAAGGCACGGACAGCGAGAGAGGCGCGAATTTCCATTCGTGACAGCCCCGCACCGACACAAAAACCGGAAGAGACGAATGCGGCCATCACGGCAAGCGTGGAGAGGTCCCTGGAAACCATAGCAATGGTGGCATCCAGGTCCTCCAACCTGAAAGGAACATTCCAGCGGTTCCTCAAGGAGGCGGTCAACAACATCCGAACGGCCGTCACCGAATTGAGGGGCCGCTGTGAGACGGATGAGCTGCGGGCCCTAGAAGCGCAAAATGCGCGGCTCCAGCAGCAGATCGACGCTATGCGTCGAGAGATGGAGGAATTGCGGCGCCAGGCGACCAGGCCCGCTACCCAAGACGTGCAGCAGCTGTTGTCGGAGGTCTCGCGCTCCAATATCGAGACCTTCGGCAACATGCTGAATGCAAGGCTCGCCGGCCTGGAGGACAGACTCCCGCCGGAGCCCAGAAGACGACCCCCGCTGGCGGCGGACAGTGCCATTGTTGGCACCACGCCAGCGCCGGCGGCACAAAAGGCGAAGGTGCCGAAGCCGAAAAAGGCAAAGGCGCCCACTTACGCGGCAATGACGGCTCAGGTTGCGGCGGCCCCAAAAGAGGCACCGCCTGCACCAGCTCCGCCAAAGGCCCCTAAGGCCAAGAAGAAGTCAAGAAAGAAGCGGTCATCGATGGCCGCTCAGGAGGCGGCACAAGGGGGGGATACCAACAACCCCTCCCCCACCGAGGCCCCGTGGACATCAGTCCAGCGAAAGGCCAAGAAGAAGATGGGGACGGCTACTCCACCCAAAGCCGTCCCTAAGAAGAAGAAGGCGAAGCTGCGCACCCCCGTCACAGCGGCCGTTACCCTCACTCTTGAGGAGAAGGCTGCGGAGAAAGGGGTTACGTACGCCAGCCTGCTCAAGGAAGCCAGAGCGAAGATCGATCTTGGGGAATTCGACATCCCCAAGCTCGGTTTCCGCCTGGCGGAAACTGGCGCGCGCGTGCTCACTATCGACGGTGAGCGGGCGCAGGAGAAGGCGGACGCCTTTGCCGAGAGGCTCAGGACTGTCCTCAGCCCGGAGATAGTGAGAGTCGGCCGCCCGGTGAAATGCGCGGAGATGCGCGTTACCGGGCTGGACGACTCTGTGACGGCCGCCCAAGTCATCCTGGCGGCCTCACAAGAAGGAGGATGCCCGACCAGCTCCATCAGGTCGGGTAAAATTGTGGTGGGACCAAGAGGCGACGCGTCCCTATGGATGAGCGTCCCCGTTGCAGCCGTTAAAAAGCTGCTCAAATCTGGGCGGCTTCGCGTGGGCTGGGTCTCGGCGAAGGTGGCGCTGCTGGTCGCGAGGCCAAAGCGGTGCTACCGATGCCAGGACACCGGCCACGTCGCGGCGAAATGCCAGTCCTCGGTGGACCGTAGCCGGAGCTGTTTCCGATGCGGGAAGCCGGGGCACAAGGCGGCAGAATGCGGCGCGGATCCGCACTGCTCGCTGTGTGAGGCCACTGGCAAGAAGGAGGTGGCACACGTGCTGGGGAGCGGCGGCTGCGTCTTCGCAAAGCCGCCCCCTAGCGCTAAAGGGAAGCGTAAGGCTCCCTCCAGGGCCCGACTCAAAAGGCCGCAAGCCCAAGGCGCAAGGGTTGACGAACCCGCCCCCGCCGAAATGGAGGTAGAAGCGTAGGCCCGTGGGTGGTGATCGGGGGATCACCGCCCACAGTATGGGCCCCGAGACGACAAGCTCCCCAATGCCCGGGGAGCTCTCGGAGAAGGAGCCGGTTGCGGCAATAGAAGTGGGCCGGTTGCGGCACGCGCTGCGGGGTCGTGGAAGAATGCTTACGCGATTCCCACGGCCCCGTTAAAGGCGCTGAAGATGGGCATCGGGGGGTTTTAGACGGAAAAAAAAAAGGTTAGGTTAGGTTAGGTTAGGTTAGGTTGGGGGCGATACCGGTTCCTCCACGTTGGTGTCCCTGGGCAACGCTTGGGTGCGCCACTCCGCTTTTTACACGGGGTGAGGTACCCACGCGGCTGAACACCGGTCTATCTCTATTTTCACCACCTTTTTATAGTTTACTCTTCTTTTTTGCATTGTTTTATTTATTTTTCTATCTTTCAACACCTTTTCTATCTTTACTCTTTTTATTTATTCTTCTGTGCGTGTGTGTTAGGTTTTGCGTGTTAGGTTTATGTTTTGAATGGTGACGAATGGGCTTCTACGGCCCCTAATCCAAGGTTTGTGGTGCCCGGCCATGGGATGCATGGCGAGCAGGCGGTCTCGTCCCGAGGGCACTGGGGCAGAATCACCCCTTCTTGATCGGGCCAGAATCAGCCCAGAAATGACAAGTATGGAAGGTCAGCATGTGAAAAATTCTCCCAGGGTGGGTCCCGGCGATGCCGGGGAATCCCACACTCCCGTTTCGGCGGGAGATAGGGCCGCGTATACTGGGGGCCCCAAACATGCTTCGGTGGAGGTGGAGAGGAAGGAGGCCGTTGCGACGGCGAGAGATGAAGGCGCGATGGCGCATACCAGGCCGAGCTCGGCGCACCTTACCGTGTCGAGAACGGACCTTCTGACTGACGAGGACGTCGACTTCAGTCAGCCGCAGCCCAACGGCGTGGAGCGGATACTGAAGTTGATGCGAAAAAAGAAGTTACGGGGCGACGCAGACTTACCGCGCGTGCTTCTCACGCGCGATGTGATCATGCCGCCGCCCAGAACACCTGATAGAGACAGCGAGGACTATCTCTCGGACTCCAGCTGCATGACCGACATGTCGCTGGACTCCGAGGGATTGCCCGCACCCACCGGACGTACAACCCCCCTTAAGCGGCGGTTACACCCGGACGAGACAGAGGCGGCGCCGTCCACCAGCAAAGGTGTGGTGCCGAAGGCAAAACGAGGACGCGGCCGACCGCCGACCACGGGCCAATACGTTGGCTTGGCAAAGGCGCAGGCCGAATTAAATCGGGAGAAGGAAGAGGCGCTTCGGCTTCAGGCCGCAGAGGAAGTCGCTGAGTCATTAAGAATTGCGCGGGGCGCGCGCGCGTCTATCTGCGCAAGCCCCGCCGCAGCCACTGGAGAAGACAGGTCGGAGCAGACCAGCCATGCTCTGGCCAAGGGTATTGAGGCCTCGCTGGAGGCAATAACCATGGTCGCCACGAGGTCCCAGAACCTAAAAGGGACGTTTCAGCGGCACCTCAAAGAAGCAGTTGCCAACATACGGGCAACTTTTGCTGAAATGAGGGGCCGCGGTGAAAACGAGGAGATAAGGGCACTGGAAGCCCAGAACGAACGACTCCAACAGCAGCTCGACACAATGCGTCGGGAGCTGGAAGAGTTACGTCGCCAGGCAACAAAGCCCGCCACACAGGATTTGCAGCAGATGTTGTCGGAGGTCTCGCGTTCTAATATCGAGACCTTCGGCAACATGCTGAATGCGAGGTTGGCTGGCATAGAAGATAGGCTCCTCCCGGAGCCAAGGAGGAGACCACCGCTGGCGGCGGATAGTGCCACTGTGGGCACCACGCCAGCGATTGGAGGGACAAAGGCGCCGAAGCCCAAACGAGCGACGGCGCCAACATATGCGGAAATGGCGGCACCAAGTACACCGGCCCCTAAAGAGGCTCCGGCTGCTCCGGCCCCGCCCAAGGCCAAAAAGAAAAAGGCCAAGAAGAAGCGGCCATCAATGGCCGCTCAAGAGGCGGCGCAAGGGGGGGATAACAGCAACCCCTCCCCCGCCGAGGCCCCGTGGACCAAGATAGGTCCACGCAAGGCCAAAAAGACGAAGAAGGGGGCGGCTACAACAGCCAAAGCCGCCCCGAAGAAGAAGAGAGCGAAGCTTCGCCCTCCGACTACTGCGGCGGTCACCCTCACTCTGGGGGCCAGCGCTGCGGAAAGGGGGGTGACTTACGCTAAAGTGTTAAGTCAGGCTAGAGCGGCGATCGACCTGGGGGAACTCGGCATCCCCAGGCTCGGTTTCCGCCTGGCCGAGACAGGAGCGCGCGTCCTTACCATTGCTGGCGAGGGCGCGCAGGAGAAAGCGGACGCCTTCGCCGTTAGGCTGAGGTCCGTGCTGCCACCGGAAGATGTAAAAGTTGCCCGCCCGGTCCTGTGCGCGGAGATCCGTGTCGCCGGGCTGGACGACTCAATAGCGGCCGCCGACGTCATCAAAGCGGTCGCGAAGGAGGGAGGGTGCTCGGCTGACGACATTCGGTCGGGCCAATTGACGGTGGGGCCACGCGGGGACGCGTCGTTGTGGATGCGTGTCCCGGTCGCGGCCGCCAAGAAGCTTACTAGCTCAGGGCGGCTGCGGGTTGGCTGGGTGTCGGCGAGAGTGGCGCTGCTGGCCGCGAGGCCTAAGCGCTGCTTCCGCTGCCAGGACACCGGCCACGTGGCGGCGAAGTGCCAGTGCCCGGTAGACCGCAGCCGGAGCTGTTTCCGCTGCGGGAAACCGGGGCACAAGGCGGCCGAGTGCAGGGAAGCGCCCAACTGTTTCCTCTGCGAGGCCGCCGGCAGGCCAGAGAAGGCCCATGTGCTGGGCAGTAGCGGCTGCGTAGCGAAGCCGCCCCCCAGCACGAAGCGAAAGGCGCCAACAAAAAAGGCCCGGCACAAAAAGCCCAAGGCCGACGGCGCAAGGGCTGTTCCCGCCCCCGCCATGGAGTTGGACGCCTAGGCCCGTGGGCGGTGATCGGGGGATCGCCGCTCACACTATGGGCCCCGAGATGGCAAGCTCCCCAATGCCCGGGGAGCTCTCGGAGAGGCAAGCGGCGGCATATCACCAGGCCGCCGCATTAGAAGTGAGCCGGATGCGGCACGCGCTGGGGGGTCGTGGAAGAATGCTCTCGCGATTCCCACGGCCCCTCCATTGGCGCTGAAGATGGGCATCGGGGGGTTTTAGACGGTAAACCCCGGCGCACTCCACCTCGCGCCGGGGGAGTCCGTCATACCCCTGCTGCCCTCCCCCGGGGGTGGCGGGGGATACGTAACGTATTTCCCCCCGTCAAAAAAAAAAAAAAAAAAAAAAAAAAAAAAAAAAAAAAAAAAAAAAAAAAAAAAAAGGTTGGCGCAGTGTCGGAGATAGCGCCGGGCGACAGAGCAACAACACCCGCACCGCTTGCCGCGCCGAAGAAGAAAAAGAAAAATAAGACCAAGAAAAAGAGCTTGGCCGCACAGGAGGCCACAGAAGCGAGGGTTAATTTAACCCCCGCCCCTCCTAACGCCCCGTGGACCACAGTAGGGCCACGGAGGCCAAAAACGAAGGAAGTGGCGAAGGCAGCCAAAAATGCCCCAGCCAGGAAGAAGAAGGCAAGGCTCCGCCCTCCCACTACGGCAGCCATCTCCCTCACCTTAAAGGAGGGGGCGAAGGATAGGGGGGCGACCTACGCCAAAATATTATCGGACGCCAGGGCGCGTATCGACCTCCGGGAGTTCGGCATCACTAAGCTGGGCTTTCGGGTGGCTGAAACGGGCGCCCGAATGTTAATAGTCGACGGAGAGGGCGCCTCGGACAAGGCGGACGCTTTCGCAGAAAGGTTGAGAGTGGTCGTCGATCACGAGACAGTGCATGTGGCCCGCCCGGTGAAGTGCGCGGAGATGCGCGTCACCGGGCTAGACGATGCTGTGACGGTCGCCGAAGTCGTAGAGGCGGCCGCTAATGAAGGAGGCTGCCCGGCCAACACCATCAGGCCGGGCAAGATCGTAGCCGGACGCAGAGGGGACGGCTCCCTCTGGATGAACGTCCCAGTAGCGGCCGCCAAGAAGCTCTCCAGCTCTGGGCGGCTGCAAATTGGGTGGACGTCGGCTAAGGTAGTGCTGCTGGCTAAACGGCCCAAGCGGTGCTACCGATGCCTTGCCACAGGCCATATCGGAGTCAATTGCCGGGCGGAGGACCGCAGCGGACTCTGCTTCCGCTGCGGCAAACCTGGACATAAAATGTCGGACTGCGGGGCGGTCCCAAATTGCCCCGCATGTCTATCGGCCGGCAAAAAGGCAGACCACGTGTTGGGGAGTGGCAGTTGCGCCACCTCGGCGAAAAAGCCACCTCCCCCAAAGAAGAAGACGCCCACCAACAAGGCCCGCCAGAAAGTGGCCAAGACCGATGGCGCAAGGGTGGCACCAGCTGCCCCCGCGATGGACGCCGAGTGAGAGGCGCCTAAGACCCGTGGGTGGTGATCGGGGGATCGCTGCCCACCCAATGGGTCCCGAGAAGAATGCTCCCCTATGTCCGGGGGGCTCTCGGAGAAGGCTAGCGGTGGCACACCATCTATGCCGCCGCATTGAGGAGAGCCTGTCATAGGCAGGCGCCGGCGGGGTCGTGGACGAATGCTTCCGCGATACCCATGACCCCAGCCTAGGCGCGAAGGAGGGCATCGTGCGGTTTTTAGTGGGTAAACCCGGCGTCATTCACAGGCGCCGGGGAGTCCCACATAACCCTACGATGTCCCCCGGCATCGTAGGGTATTCGTAAAGAATTTTCCGCACGTAAAAAAAAAAAAAAAAAAAAAAAAAAAAAAAAAAAAAAAAAAAAAAAAAAGGGTTAGGTTGGCGCGAGCGGCGAGAGAGGCGAGGACCTCACTGCAGCCAAGCCCGATACCAGCTCAGGAGTTGGAAATGGAGAGAACCTGTGTGGATCTCAACATAAGTGTGGAGAAATCGCTGGAAACCATTGCCATGGTCGCCAGAAAGTCAAACAACCTTAAGGGGACATACCAGAGGCGGTCGCCAACATAAAGGCGGCCGTCACGGAGATGAGGGGCCGTTCCATGAGCGATGAAATGGCGCGGCTGGAAGCCCAAAACGCGCGGCTCCAGGAGCGAGTGGCCGAAATGGGCCGGGAGCTGGAACAGTTGCGCAAGCGGGCCGACAATGCCCGCCCCGTAGAGCAGGACATGCGCCAGCTGTTGTCGGAGGTCTCTCGTTCCAACATAGAGACCTTCGGCAACATGCTGAACGCTAGACTGGCCGGGCTGGAGGACCGCCTCCTCCCGGAACCACGCCGCCGGCCCCCGCTGGCAGCGGACAGAGAGATGAGGGAGCAAACCCCGGAAGTGATAATGGCGGAAACGAGCGCAGCGGCACCACCTGAGGCCCCTGCTGCGGCCACACCACCGAAGGCTAAAAAAGCCAAAGCGAAGAAGAAGCGGCCATCAATGGCCGCTCAAGAGGCGGCGCAAGGGAGTGCGCAAACCGGCTCCTCCCCCGCCGAGGCTCCGTGGACCACCGTCGGTCCGCGCAAGGCCGACAAGAAGAAGAAGGGGGCGGCTAAAACACCCAAGGCCGCCCCGAAGAAGAAGAGGAAAAGGAAGGCGAGGCTGCGCGTTCCGACCACAGCAGCGGTCACCCTCACGTTAGAGGCGGGGGCTGCGGAGCGGAGCGTCACATACGCCTCTGTGCTCGCAGAAGCAAGGAGCAAAATCGACCTGGCGGAGTTCGGGATACCCAAACTCGGATTCCGCCTGGCCGAAACAGGCGCCCGAGTCCTGCTCTTGTCAGGAGACGGCGCCCAGGAGAAGGCCGACGCCTTTGCCACACGGCTGAAGGAGGTGCTCGACCCAGGAGTCGTTAGAATCGCCCGCCCGGCGAAGAGCGCGGAAATGCGCGTCTCCGGGCTGGACGACGCGACGACGGCCACCGACGTCATCAAGGCGGTCGTCAAAGAAGGAGGATGCTCGGCCACTAACATCCGGTCGGGCAAAATAGTGATGGGCCCTAGGGGCACCAGGTCACTCTGGCTGCGCGTTCCTGTTGCGGCCGCAAAGAAGCTCTCGAGCTCTGGGCGGCTGCAAGTCGGCTGGGTCCTGGCAAAGGTAGCACTGCTGGCCGCGAGGCCAAGGCGGTGTTACCGGTGCCTGGACACCGGCCACTTGGCGGCGAAGTGCGTGTGCTCGGTGGACCTCAGCCGGAACTGTTTCCGCTGCGGGAAGCCGGGCCACAAGGCGCCAGATTGCGGGGCAGATCCTAACTGCCCCGTGTGTGAGGCGACCGGGAAGCCGAAGGAGCACGTGCTGGGGGCTGCTGGCTGCATCACAGCTGCCAAAAAGCCGCCCCCCGGCAAGAAAAAGGGAAAGGCTCCGACAAAAAAGGCCCGCTTTAAAGAGCCAAAGGCCTCAGGCGCAAGGGCGGTTCTGCCCGCCCCCGCCGAAGTGATGGAGTCCTAGACCCGTGGGCGGTGATCGGGGGATCACCGCTCACAATATGGGTCCCGAGCGCAAAGCTCCCCAATGCCCGGGGAGCTCTCGGAGAGGCAGGCGGCGGCATTTCATCTAGCCGCCGCAAAGAAGTGAGCCGGTTGCGGCACGCGCTGCGGGGTCGTGGAAGAATGCTAAGCGATTCCCATGGCCCCGCAAACGGCGCTGAAGGTGGGCATCGGGGGGTTTTAGACGGTAAACCCCGGCGCACTCCATCCCGCGCCGGGGGAGCCCGTCATACCCCTGCCGCCCTCCCCCGGGGGCGGCGGGGGATACGTAACGTATTTCCCCCCGTCAAAAAAAAAAAAAAAAAAAAAAAAAAGGTTAGGTTAGGTTAGGTTAGGTTGGGGGCGATACCGGCTCCTCCTCGTTGGTGTCCCTGGGCAACGCCTGGGTACGTCACTCCGCTCTCTACACGGGGTGAGGTACTCAGGCGGCTGAACGCCGGTCTTTCACTGTCTTTCACCATCTGTTTATAGATTACTCTTCTTTTTTTGTTTTGTTTCTTTTATTTTTATCTGTTTTTCACCGTCTTTTCTACTTCTATCTTCCTTGTTTTTCGTTAATTCTTCTGATTGGTGAGCTACACCAGAAAACAAGCCCGCGACCCGGGGTGTCGGTGTTTTGGATGATGGATCGTATTAGTAAAAGTATTCTCCGGGTGGGTCCCAGCAATGGGGAATCCCACACTCCCGCTTCGGCGGGAGTCAGGCCCGTGTATACGGAGGGGCCAACTGATGCGATGAGGGACGAGGGGGCCGTTGCGACGGCGAGAGGAGAGGAAGGCGTGACAACACGCTCTGGTCAGAAGCCGGCGCTCCTAACCGCACCGGCGGCGGACCTCTTGACCGATGAAGACGTAGACTTTAGTCAGCCGCAGCCCAACGGCTACGAGCGGATGCTAAAGCTTCTACAAAAGAAGAAGTTGCGGGGCGACGCAGACCTGCCGCGCGTGCTACTTACGCGCGACGTCATAATGCCAAAACCCCGTGAACTTGAACCTGAAAGAGACAGCGAGGACTATCTCACGGACTCCAGCTGCATGACTGACATGTCGCTGGACTCCGAGGGATTGCCCGCACCCACCGGACGAACGACCCCCCTGAAGAGGCGGCTTTACCCGGACGAGACTGAGGCGGCACCATCCACCAGCAAAGGTGCAGTGCCGAAAGCTAAAAGAGGACGTGGCCGGCCACCAACAACCGGCCAGTACGTCGGCCTGGCCAAAGCGCAGGCAGAGTTGAATCGGGCCAAGGCGGAAGCTATCAAGCTTCAGGCTGAGGCTGAGGTCGCCGGCACGGCGCGGGCTGTGAGAGAAGCGAGAGCCTCTATCCTCGCAAGCACAGTTCCAGCCGACGACAACACAGAAAGGACAAGCGCTGCTCTGGCAGAGAGCGTAGAGAGGGCTTTGGAGACGATCACGATGGTCGCTTCAAAGTCTTCAAATCTAAAAGGGACATACCAGCGGTTCCTCAAGGAGGCGGCAGTCACCATAAAGGCAGCCGTCGCTGAAATGAGGGGCCGCGGTCAAACGGAAGAGTTACGGGCACTGGAAGCCCAGAACCAGCAACTGCAAAGGCAGATAGACGCCATGCGCAGGGAGCTGGAAGAGTTAAGGCGGCAGGCATCCAGGCCCGCTGCCCAAGACCTGCAACAGCTGTTGTCGGAGGTCTCTCGTTCCAATATCGAGACCTTCGGCAACATGCTGAATGCGAGACTGGCTGGGTTGGAGGACAGACTCCTTCCCGAGCCAAGAAGGAGACCGCCGCTGGCGGCGGACAATATGGATGTTCCCGTCGGTGCCCCACCAACGAAGGCACCGGCGAAGAAGACGCCGAAGTCCAAAAAGGCGACGGCGCCTACATACGCGGAGGTGGCAACACCCAATGCAGCAGCCCCTCAAGTGGCACCGCCTGCAACAGTTCCACCAAATAAGAAGAACAAAAAGAAAAAGCGGCCATCAATAGCCGCTCAGGAGACGACACAAGGGGGAGATAATACCGACCCCTCCCCCTCCGAGGCCCCGTGGACTACCGTAGGTCCAAGCAAGGCAAGGGGAAAAAAGAAGAAGGGGGCGGCTATACCAGCTAAAGCCGCCTCCAAGAAGAAGAAGAAGGCGAGGCTGCGCGCCCCAGCCACCGCGGCTGTTACCCTCACCCTTGAGGAGAAGGCTGCGGAGAAGGGGGTGACCTACGCCCAGCTTCTAAAAGAGGCCAGGGCGAAAGTCGATCTTGGGGAGTTTGACATCCCCAAGCTCGGCTTCCGCCTGGCAGAAACAGGCGCGCGCGTGCTTATCATCGCAGGTGAGGAGGCGCAAGCGAAGGCGGACGCTTTCGCAGTAAAGTTGAGGGCCGTTCTAAGCCCGGAAATGGTGAGAGTCGGCCGCCCGGTCAAATGCGCAGAACTGCGCGTAACCGGGCTGGACGACTCAGTGACGGCCGCCCAAGTCATCCTGGCGGCGTCACAGGAAGGAGGATGCCCGACCAGCTCCATCAGGTCGGGCAAAATTGTGATGGGACCGAGAGGAGACGCATCCTTGTGGATGAGCGTCCCCGTCGCGGCCGCTAAAAAGCTGCTCAGCTCTGGGCGGCTTCGCGTGGGCTGGGTCTCGGCAAAGGTGGCGCTGCTGGCCGCGAGGCCAAAGCGGTGCTACCGATGCCAGGACACCGGCCACGTCGCGGCGAAATGCCAGTCCTCGGTGGACCGTAGCCGGAGCTGTTTCCGCTGCGGGAAGCCGGGGCACAAGGCGGCAGAGTGCGGAGCTGATCCGCTCTGCTCGCTATGTGAGGCCACTGGCAAAGAGGAGGTGGCACACGTGCTGGGGAGCAGCGGCTGCGTCTTTGCAAAGCCCGCCCCCGGCGTGAAAGGGAAGCGAAAGGCTCCCTCCAGGGCCCGGCTCAAAAAGCCGCAAGCCCAAGGCGCAAGGGTGGCTCAGCCTGCCCCCGCCGTGATGGAGGTTGAAGCGTAGGCCCGTGGGTGGTGATCGGGGGATCACCGCCCACAATATGGGCCCCGAGACGACAAGCTCCCCAATGCCCGGGGAGCTCTCGGAGAAGGAGCCGGTTGCGGCTAGGAAAGTGGGCCGGTTGCGGCATGCGCTGCGGGGTCGTGGAAGAATGCTTATGCGATTCCCACGGCCCCGTTAAAGGCGCTGAAGATGGGCATCGGGGGGTTTTAGACGGTAAACCCCGGCGCACTCCATCTCGCGCCGGGGGAGTCCGTCATACCCCTGCTGTCCTCCCCCGGGGGCGGCGGGGGATACGTAATGTATTTCCCCCCGTCAAAAAAAAAAAAAAAAAAAAAAAAAAAAAAAAAAAAAAAAAAAAAAAAGGTTAGGTTAGGTTGGGGCTCAGCCAGTTCGTCCTCGTTCGTGGCCCTGGGCAACGCTTGGGTGCGCCACCTCGTCTTTTGCGGGGTGAGGTACCCACGCGGCTGAAGGCTGGCGCTATCTCTTTTCTACTCTATCTTTCACCACCTGTTTTGTTTAGCTTTCTTGTGTTTTTTTTAATCGTTTGTTTTTGTTTATTCTATCCTTTCACCACCTTTTCTTTCATCTCGTATCTATCTTTCCTTTATAATTTAACTCTTCTGATGGGGGAGCTCACCCCCGAAAAAAGAGACCGCGACCCGGGGTGTCGGAGTTAACGGAATGGAAGGTCGTAATGCAAAAAGTTTCTCCGGGCGGGTCCCGACAACAGTCGGGGAATCCCGCACTGTGTCCGAAGGTTCTTCGGGCACAGTCTGGCCCACGTATACGGAGGGTGCCAACATTACGAGTGGGGGTGTGGAGGCCGTTGCGACGGCAAGTGGAATGAAGGAAGGCGCGACTACGCGCGCGAGTTCGAAGCCGGCGCCCCTTACCGCGCCGGCGGCGGACCTGCTCACGGACGAAGATGTAGACTTTAGCCAGCCGCAACCTAACGGGTATGAGCGGATGCTAAAGCTTCTACAAAAGAAGAAGTTGAGGGGCGACAAAGATCTGCCGCGCGTGCTGCTTACGCGCGACGTGATCATGCCGCCACCCAAACACGGAAATGACTTCCCTGACAGAGAAAGCGAGGACTATCTCTCGGACTCCAGTTGCATGACTGACATGTCTCTGGACTCCGAGGGATTGCCCGCACACACCGGACGAACGACCCCCCTAAAGCGGCGGTTACACTCGGACGAAGACGTAGCGGCGCCGTCTACCAGTAAAGGTGCGGTGCCTAAGATCAAGAGAGGACGCGGTCGGCCTCCAACTACCGGCCAGTACGTCGGCTTGGCCAGGGCTCAGGCGGAGCTCAATAGAGAGAAGGCGGAGAGTCTCCGACTCGAAGCGGAGAAGGAGGTTGTCGAGAAGGTGAGGACTGCGAGAGAGACGCGAGTTTCCCTCTGCGCTGGCTCCGCGCCGACTGACACACCGGAGCAGACAAACGCGGCCATCACGGCAAGCGTAGAGAGGTCCCTGGAGACCATAGCAATGGTTGCATCCAGGTCCTCCAATTTGAAGGGGACATTTCAGCGGTTCCTCAAGGAGGCGGTCAATAACATCCGAACGGCCGTCACCGAACTGAGGGGCCGCTGTGAAACGGACGAGTTGCGGGCCCTAGAAGCGCAAAATGCTCGGCTCCAGCAGCAGATCGACGCCATGCGTCGAGAGATGGAGGAATTGCGGCGCCAGGCGACCAGGCCCGCTACCCAAGACGTGCAACAGCTGTTGTCGGAGGTCTCGCGCTCCAATATCGAGACCTTCGGCAACATGCTGAATGCAAGGCTCGCCGGCCTGGAGGACAGACTCCCGCCGGAGCCCAGAAGACGACCCCCGCTGGCGGCGGATAGTGCTACTGTTGGCACCACGCCAGCGCCGGCGGCACAAAAGACGAAGGCGCCGAAGCCGAAAAAGGCAAAGGCGCCAACGTACGCGACAGTGACGGCGCAGGTTGCGGTGGCCCCAGAAGAGGCGCCGCCTGCACCCGCCCCGCCAAAGGCCCCCATGGCCAAAAAGTCGAAAAAGAAGCGGCCATCAATGGCCGCTCAGGAGACGGCGCAAGGGGGGGACACCAACAACCCCTCCCCCGCCGAGGCCCCGTGGACCACAGTAGGTCTGCGCAAGGCCAAGAAGAAGAAGGGGGCGGCTACTCCATCTAAAGTCGCCCCTAAGAAGAAGAAGGCGAAGCTGCGCACCCCCGCCACAGCGGCCGTTACCCTCACTCTTGAGGAGAAGGCTGCGGAGAAGGGGGTTACGTACGCCAGCCTGTTAAAAGAAGCTAGAGCGAAAATCGATTTGGGGGAGTTCGACATCCCCAAACTCGGTTTCCGCCTGGCGGAAACTGGCGCGCGCGTGCTCACCATCGACGGTGAGCGGGCGCAAGAGAAGGCGGACGCCTTTGCCTCAAAGCTCAGGTCTGTCCTTAATCCGGAGGTAGTAAGAGTCGGCCGCCCGGTGAAGTGCGCGGAGATGCGCGTCACCGGGCTGGACGACTCAGTGACGGCCGCCCAAGTCATCCTGGCGGCCTCACAAGAAGGAGGATGCCCGACCAGCTCCATCAGGTCGGGCAAAGTTGTGATGGGACCGAGAGGAGACGCATCCCTATGGATGAGCGTCCCCGTCGCGGCCGCTAAAAAGCTGCTCACTTCTGGGCGGCTTCGCGTGGGCTGGGTCTCGGCGAAGGTGGCGCTGCTGGCCGCGAGGCCTAAGCGGTGCTACCGATGCCAGGACACCGGCCACGTCGCGGCGAAATGCCAGTCCTCGGTGGACCGTAGCCGGAGCTGTTTCCGATGCGGGAAGCCGGGGCACAAGGCGGCAGAATGCGGCGCTGATCCGCACTGCTCGCTGTGTGAGGCCACTGGCAAAAAGGAGGTGGCACACGTGCTGGGGAGCGGCGGCTGCGTTTTCGCAAAGCCGCCCCCTGACACGAAAGGGAAGCGTAAGACTCCCTCCAGGGCCCGGCATAAAAAGCCGCAAGCCCAAGGCGCAAGGGCGGCTCAACCCGCCCCCGCCGAAATGGAGGTTGAGGCATAGGCCCGTGGGCGGTGATCGGGGGATCGCCGCTCACAATATGGGCCCCGAGACGACAAGCTCCCCAATGCCCGGGGAGCTCTCGGAGAAGGAGCCGGTTGCGGCATTTGGAAGTGGGCCGGTTGCGGCAAGCGCTGCGGGGTCGTGGAAGAATGCTTTGCGATTCCCACGGCCCCGTTAAAGGCGCTGAAGATGGGCATCGGGGGGTTTTAGACGGTAAACCCTGGCGCACTCCATCTCGCGCCGGGGGAGCCCGTCATACCCCTCCCGCCCTCCCCCGGGGGCGGCAGGGGATACGTAACGTATTTCCCCCCGTCAAAAAAAAAAAAAAAAAAAAAAAAGGTTAGGTTAGGTTGGGGCTCTGCCAGTTCGTCCTCGTTCGTGGCCCTGGGCAACGCTTGGGTGCGCCACCCCGTCTTTTGCGGGGTGAGGTACTCACGCGGCTGAAGGCTGGCGCTATCTTTTCTTCTCTATCTTTCACCACCTATTTTGTTTAACTTTCTTGTTTTGCATTAGTTTTATTTTGTTTTTCTATCTTTCACCACCTCTGATTTCATCTCATTCTGTATTTCCTTATTATTTAACTCTTCTGATGGGGGAGCTCACCCCCGAAAAAAAGAGACCGCGACCCGGGGTGTCGGAGTTTTGAGGTATGGAAGATCGTATTTTGAAAAATATTCCCCGGGTGGGTCCCAGCGATGCTGGGGAATCCCGCCCTCCCGCTTCGGCGGGAGGCAGCTCCATGTATACGGGGGGGGCACAAACTGCGATGAGGGACGAGGCGGTCGTACAAACGACGGAGAAGGAGAGGGGCGCGATAGCGCGAACGGGTCCGGGCCTGGCGCACATTACCGCGTCGGGAACGGACCTCTTGACAGACGAGGACGTAGACTTTTCGCAGCCGGTACCTGATGGCAGGCGCCGGCTGCTGGAACTACTAAAGAAGAAGGCCTTAAGGGGTGATCAGGGGCTGCCGCGCGTGATGCTCACACGCGCGCTGCTCCCTGAACCCCCCCGCACCAGATATGACAGTGAGGACTGCCTCTCGGACTCCAGTGACATGTCCCGCATATCACTGGACTCCGAGGGGTTGCCCACAATCCCACCGGCTAGGACAAGTCTTAAAAGACGTAACACCGATGACGACGATGCACCACCCATCAGCAAGGGTGTGGTGCCGAAGACTAAGAAGGGACGTGGCCGGCCACCATCGACCGGTCAGTACGTCGGCCTTGCTCAGGCGCAGGCCAATTATAACAAGGCAAAAGAGGACGCCCTTCGGCTTCAAGCTGAAGAGGAAGTAGCTGAGGTGGCGCGTGTGGCGCGGCAAGCAAGAGCTTTGTCTTGCGCCAGTCCTGCCCCAAAAACAGACGATAGAGAACCGGAGGAGCAGACCAACGCTGCCCTCATGAAGAGTGTGGAGGCTTCGCTGGACACTGTACTTATGGTTGCCACGAAGTCCTCCAACTTAAAAGGGACATACCAGCGGTTCCTCAAAGAGGCGGCGGCCAACATCAAGGCAGCTGTCGCCGAAATGAGGGGCCGCTGCATGACGGAGGAAATACAGAGGCTGGAGGCCCAGAACGCGCAACTCCAGCGCCAGATGAAGAACATGCGCCGAGAACTGGAGGAGTTACGGCGCCAGGCAAACATGCCCGCCGAGCAAGATCTGCGGCAGATGTTGGCGGAGGTCTCTCGCAAAAATGCGGAGACCTTCGGCAACATGTTAAACGCACGATTAGCCGGACTGGAGGATCGCCTTCTCCCAGAACCACGCCGTCGGCCCCCGCTGGCGGCGGACAACATCTCGAGCGGCAGCGCTCCGGTCAGTGTTGAAGCCGCTCCGAAGACGCCGGAGAGGAGAAGGAAGAAGGAGAGAAGTGCAGCGGAAGAGACAATGACGGCGACGAGCGCAGAGGCCCCAAAGGCTCCTACGGTGCCTGCGCCGTCCAAAAAGAAGAAGAAAAGAAAGAAGCAGGAAAAGTCCTTGGCCGCACAGGAGGCCGAACAAGCGAGGGCAACAACAACCGCCCCACCTGCGACTGACGATGCGTGGACCACAATCGGGCCACGCGGACGCAAGAAGGAGAAGAAGAAGAGGGGTGCTGATAAATCGGCAGCCCCAAAAAAGAGAAAGGCGAGGTTGCGCCCACCAACAACCGCGGCGATCACCCTCACACTTGAGGCGGGGGCCGAGACACGGAGGGCCACCTACGCCTCAGTACTCACTGAGGCGAAGAAGAAAATAGACCTGGCGGAGCTCGGCATATCCAAAGTCGGGTTCCGTCTGGCTGAAACGGGCGCCCGGGTGCTGTTGTTGTCCGGGGAAGGAGCCCAAGAAAAGGCCGACGTTTTCGCTGCCAGATTAAAGGCGGCGCTAGATCCGGAGACAGTGCGAGTGTCTCGCCCGGTTAAACGCGCAGAAATGCGCGTCACCGGCCTAGACGATGCGACGACGGCCGCCGACGTCATCGAGGCGGTCGCCAAAGAAGGGGAATGCCCGGCCACCAACATCCGGTCGGGTAAAATCGTGGAGGGGCCCGGAGGTGCCAAATACCTCTGGCTGTATGTGCCAATCGCAGCCGCCAAAAAGCTCACCAGCTCTGGGCGGCTGCAAGTGGGCTGGACCCAGGTAAAGGTAGCGCTGCTGGCCGCGAGGCCTAAGCGGTGCTACCGATGCCTCGAGACCGGCCATGTAGGTGCAAAGTGCGAGTCGCAGGTAGACCGCAGCCGGAACTGCTTCCGGTGCGGAAAGCCAGGCCATAAGGCGGCGGACTGCGGGGCAGCCCCAAACTGCCCTGTCTGCGAAGCTGCCAAAAAGCCAGCGGACCACACGCTCGGGAGCGGCAACTGCGTCACAGCGGGGAGGAAGCCGCCCGGGAAGAAGAAAGGAGGGAAAGGGAAGGACCCCACGAAGAAAGCCAAGCGCAAAGCTACGGCTGACGACGTGGAGCCGTCCCAGCCCATGGACGCTGAATCGTAGCGTTCAGCAAGGAGGCCGCGGTCCAGTCTTGTGGGCGCTCCCTCTCATTAGGGGAGTGCTGGACACAAGCTGCCGTGTGCGCAGGAAGAGGGAACAGCGGTTCGGACTTGTGGGCGCCCCCTCTCATTAGGGGGGTGCTGGACACAAGCCGCCGTGTGTGGAGCCCGTGGGCGGCGCACCGGGAGATCGCCGCTCACGCAAAGGGCGTAGCTGAAGGGGCTCTCTTATGTCCTGAGAGCCTCCCAGCGGAGGGCGGGTAAAGCCGCGTCAGAAGGAGTGCCCGTTATGGGGCCAAGCGCCGGCGGGGTCGTGGACGAATGCTCGCGCGACTCCCATGACCCCGTCCAAGCGCGAAGGAGGACGTCGGGGTGTTTTAGAGGGTAGGTCTTTCATTTTCGTTAGGGAGTCCCTCATAACCCTGCGGCCCTACCCCGGGGGCTGCAGGGTATTCGTAAGAAGAATTTCACCATCGTCAAAAAAAAAAAAAAAAAAAAAAGGTTAGGTTAGGTTAGGTTGGGGCTCAGCCAGTTCGTCCTCGTTCGTGGCCCTGGGCAACGCTTGGGTGCGCCACCCCGTCTTTTGCGGGGTGAGGTACTCACGCGGCTGAAGGCTGGCGCTATCTCTTTCTTGTCTATCTTTCACCACCTATTTTGTTTAGTTTTCTTGTTTTGCATTAGTTTTGTTTTGTTTTTATCTATCTTTCACCATCTTTTCTTTCTTCTCCTACTATCTTTTCCGTTTTTGTTAACTCTTTGATGGGTGAGCTACACCCGAAAACAAGCCCGCGACCCGGGGTGTCGAAGTTTGTATGGGATGGAACGTAATGCAAAAAGTTTCTCCGGGCGGGTCCCGACAACAGTCGGGGAATCCCGCACTGTGTCCGAAGAGTCTTCGGGCACAGTCTGGCCCACGTATACGGAGGGTGCCAACATTGCGTTGAGAGGTGTGGAGGCCGTTGCAACGGCGAGTGGAGTAGAGGGAGGCGCGACTACGCGCACGAGTTCGAAGCCGGTGTCCCTTACCGCACCGGCGGCGGACTTACTCACGGATGAGGACGTGGACTTTAGCCAGCCTCAGCCCAATGGGGTCGAGCGCATGCTAAAGCTCATGCAAAAGAAGAAGATACGGGGCGACGCGGATCTGCCGCGCGTGCTACTCACGCGCGACGTGATCATGCCGCCGCCAAAACACGGAATTGACATCAATGACAGAGACAGCGAGGACTATCTCTCGGACTCCAGTTGCATGACTGACATGTCGCTGGACTCCGAGGGATTGCCCGCACACACCGGACGTACGACCCCCCTGAAGAGGCGGTTAAACCCGACGTAGACGGAACGGCGCCGTCCACCAGCCAAGGTGCGGTGCCAAAGGCGAAGAGAGGACGTGGCCGGCCTCCAACAACCGGCCAATACGTCGGCCTGGCCAAGGCACAGGCACAACTAAATAAGGAGAAGGCCGAAAGCCTACGGCTCGAGGCCGAAGCAGAGGTCGCCGTGACGGCGCGCGTGGCAAGGGAGGCGCGTGCGTCGCTCCGTGCGAGCCCTGCATCAGAAGAGGACAGGTCGGAGCAGACTAACGCAGCTCTGGCCAAAAGTGTCGAGACTTCGTTGGAGGCCGTACTCATGGTCGCCACGAAGTCTCAAAACCTGAAGGGCACATTTACGCGGTGCCTCAAAGAGGCGATCGTCAGCATCAGGGCGGCCGTCACCGAACTTAGAGGCCGCACAATGACGGAGGAGATGGCGAGGCTGGAGGCACAAAACGCGCAGCTCCAAAAGCAAGTGGCTGAATTACGCCGCGAGCTGGAGGGGATGCGCCGTCAACCACCTGCTGCGCCGGCTGACAAGAATCTACGCGAGCTATTAGCCGAGGTCTCTCGCTCCAATATAGAGACGCTCGGCAATATGCTGAACGCGAGACTTGCCGGCCTGGAGGACCGACTTTTGCCGGTCCCGAGATTAAGACCACCGCTAGCGGGGGATAGTACCGACGTCCCCGTCGGTGCCCCAACAACAGCGGCACCGAAGAAGAAGGCGCCGAAACTAAAAAAGGCGCCCACTTACGCGACAGTGACGGCGCAGGTCGCGGCGGCCCCAAAAGAGGCACCGCCTGCACCCGCACCGCCAAATGCCTCAAAGGCTAAGAAGAAGAAAAAGCGGCCATCAATGGCCGCTCAGGAGGCGGCGCAAGGGGGGGAGACCAACAACCCCTCCCCCGCCGAGGCCCCGTGGACTACTGTCCAACGTAAGGCCAAAAAGAAGAAGGGGGCGGCTACTCCATCCAAAGTCGCCCCTAAGAAGAAGAAGGCGAAGCTACGCACCCCCGCCACTGCGGCCGTTACCCTCACTCTTGAGGAAAAGGCTGCGGAGAAGGGGGTTACGTACGCCAGCCTGCTCAAGGAAGCCAGAGCGAAGGTCGATCTTGGGGAATTCGGCATCCCCAAGCTCGGTTTCCGCCTGGCGGAAACTGGCGCGCGCGTGCTCACCATCGACGGTGAGCGGGCGCAGGAGAAGGCGGATGCCTTTGCCGAGAGGCTCAGGACTGTCCTCAGCCCGGAGATAGTGAGAGTCGGCCGCCCGGTCAAATGCGCGGAGATGCGCGTCACCGGGCTGGACGACTCTGTGACGGCCGCCCAAGTCATCCTGGCGGTCTCACAAGAAGGAGGATGCCCGACCAGCTCCATCAGGTCGGGTAAAATTGTGGTGGGACCAAGAGGCGACGCGTCCTTATGGATGAGCGTCCCCGTTGCGGCCGTTAAAAAGCTGCTCAAATCTGGGCGGCTTCGCGTGGGCTGGGTCTCGGCGAAGGTGGCGCTGCTGGTCGCGAGGCCAAAGCGGTGCTACCGATGCCAGGACACCGGCCACGTCGCGGCGAAATGCCAGTCCTCGGTGGACCGCAGCCGGAGCTGTTTCCGTTGCGGGAAACCGGGGCACAAAGCGGCAGAGTGCGGAGCGGATCCGCTCTGCTCGCTGTGTGAGGCCACTGGCAAACAGGAGGTGGCACACGTGCTGGGGAGCGGCGGCTGCGTCTTCGCAAAGCCGCCCCCCGGCGTGAAAGGGAAGCGAAAGGCTCCCTCCAGGGCCCGGCTAAAAAAGCCGCAAGCCCAAGGCGCAAGGGCGGATCAACCTGCCCCCGCTGTAATGGAGGTCGAACCATAGGCCCGTGGGCGGTGATCGGGGGATCGCCGCTCACAGTATGGGCCCCGAGAGGAAAGCTCCCCAATGCCCGGGGAGCTCTCGGAGAAGGAGCCGGTTGCGGCTGTGGAAGTGGGCCGGTTGCGGCACGCGCTGCGGGGTCGTGGAAGAATGCTTTGCGATTCCCACGGCCCCGTTAAAGGCGCAGAAGATGGGCATCGGGGGGTTTTAGACGGTAAACCCCGGCGCACTCCATCTCGCGCCGGGGGAGTCCGTCATACCCCTGCTGCCCTCCCCCGGGGGCGGCGGGGGATACGTAAAGTATTTCCCCCCGTCAAAAAAAAAAAAAAAAGGTTAGGTTAGGTTAGGTTAGGTTAGGTTAGGTTAGGTTAGGTTGAGCTCAAACTTTCCTAGGCGAAGCCCATGCTAACCGACGGAAGTTTGCGTTCACGGTGTCTACCGAAAGGTGTCGCTTTTGGTGATATTTTGGCGTTGGAATTATCTCGGTACCTATCTTGGTTCCCTAGATAATTAATTTTTTGTTTGTTAAACTTTCTTTTACTGATTCCCATACATCGGTCGAGAAAGTCATCCACGTAGGGCAGCATCGGTCGACGATTTTCGTCCTGGTGTTGTTGTGCGTGGGTGGCCCTCCCGGGGTGGGAATATTTTTGTATATATTGGTTTAGGTTAGTTTTATAATTTAGGTGTACTTTTGTTATTAATTTGGTGTTGGTTTTGATTTTATAATATTATTAAGTTAGGTTTTTTGTTTGGGCCATCTGCCTAAACATCTATTTGAAGTCGTTCTTCATACCAGGGGTGTGCCCTGGGGCACCCCCAATTTTGCTGTTGGCGAAATGCCTAAGGTTGTTGAGGAAGTTGGGGGGAAGAAGGATGAAAGTGAAGGGGGGATTGGTAGACGATCCGGACGGGGGCTTCGGCTCGATTTCGGAGACGCACCGAGCGGGGAGGAGCAAAGTGGGAGCGTTCGTCGGCGGGGCTATGCCCGTGCCGGGATAACGCTGGAGGAGGTCATAGGGGACTGGTCTATGCAGTCCAACTCCGAGTCGGAGGCCTGTCGTGGAAAACGTTCTTTTCCTTTTCAAGGGGGGGCTTCTGGCTCGGACACGGAGGACGTTGCTGAGTGCAGTCTGGAGGGGCGTAAAAGTGCTGCCAAACGCGGAAGGGCTCGTGGGGCTGCCACTGGTGCCCGTCAGGCACTAAGAGACCGAACGGAGGTAGCCCGAGAGGCCGATTTTGTAGCTGCACTCGATAAGAGGGTGTACATGAAGACGGTCTCGGACCCTGGAGAGCAGGAAATCCCTCCTGGTCCCCTTGATCTGGACGTTGATAGGTTAGGGGCACAGGAATTGGCGCAGGCGGCAGAAGCGAATCTGCAGGAGATCTTGAATCTGGCTGGCAGATCCACCAACTTGAAAGGGGGATATGCCAGCAAGATCCGACGTGCAACGGGCACAGTTAAAACGGTGCTCGAGACACTGATGGCGCGCACTGAGGCAGAGGAGACGCGCCGCCTCCGTGCAGATAATGGGAGACTGCAACGGGAGGTGGCAAACCTCCGGGAAGAGGTGCGCGCCTACAGGCGTGAATACGAGGAGGCGAAGAAGGCGGCGTCAAAAAAGCCGTCGGCGGAGTCTTCAAGCCCGATGTCAAACGAACAGCTGGGCATCCTGCAGAGTAACATCGCCAGGTTGGTGGGCAACCTGGTGGATGGTCGTATGGCGGCTCTGGAGGATCGACTGCTGCCTCCTCGCATGGTTCGCCCGCCGTTGGCTGCAGACAGGAGGACGGCTGCCCGCGAAGCTCGGTCCGATGCTACTGCTGTTGTTCGCGAGGTACCACCGGAGCGAGAGGGGTCGCCGGTTCTAGGAGCACCTCGGGATCAAAGAGTCCCTAGAAAGGTTCCGGAAAGGAGCCGGGAGGAATTTCCGGTGCTGACGGTGCGCCCTGCGACGAGGCCGACGCCTAATTCTGGGGCGTCTAAAGCCTCGAAGGGGGTTGGATGGACTAGCTTTGGACCCTCCAAGTCCAAAGCGCCCAAGACGGTGGCAGCGGTGCCAGCTCCTGCACCTGCTCCTGCTAATGCTCCTCCGGCTTCGGAGGCCTGGACCGAGGTGGTGAGGCGCAAGGCGCCTAAGAAGAAGGCGCAGGGGACAAAAGCCCCCCCTGCGCCCAAGCAAAAGAAGGGCACCAAGCTTGTGGTCCCTAGCTCCTCCGCCGTAATCGTTAAGTTACGGCCGGAGGCAGCTCAACAGGGTGCCACATATGGCTCGGTGCTGGCGAGGGCCCAACAGAGCATCAATGTGGAGGAGCTCGGCATCGGGCCATTAAAAGTCCGCATGTCGGCAACCGGGTGCCGCCTCATAGAAGTGCCAGGGCGGAACAGTGCAGAGCAAGCGGATGCCCTGGCCCAAAAGATGGGGGAGCTGCTATGCGGAGTAGCGGACGTGGTGAGGCCCGTCAAAACTACTTGTTTCCGTATGACGGGCCTCGACGAGACCGCGACGGTCGACAGACTCAGGTCGGTCGTCGCTGCGGAGGGGAGCTGTACCAGGGAGCAAGTGTGGGTCGGAGATATTCACTTCGGCCCACGCGGTGTAGGTTTTGCCCGGATGTCGTGCCCAATGATAGCAGCTAAAAAGCTGATCCAGTTGGGTGCAATCCGGGTAGGCTGGAGCAAGGTGCAGCTCCACCATGAAGGGGTCCGTCCCAGGCACTGCTATAGGTGCCTGGGAAAAGGACACACGGCAGGGCTGTGCAGCTGCGAGAAGGACCGCAGCGGCCTGTGCTACCGCTGCGGACAGCCGGGACACAAAGCGTCCGGCTGTGACTCCACCGTGCCTCGCTGCGCAGTCTGCAGCGACGCCGGCTTGAAGGCCGACCACGTAATGGGGGGCAGGTTATGCTCCCCCCCATCCACTCGTGGAAAGTTTCCCTCCTCCTCACGTTCATTGGGGAGGGAACCGGTGGCGCCTGAGGCCGAGATGTCTGAATAATGCCAGGACATCTCGGCTTCTTACAGGGCAATATTAACCACTCTGCTGCGGCTCAAGACCTCTTCTTGCAGTCGATGGCGGAGTGGTTAATCGACGTGGCGGTGGTGGCGGAGCCCTACTTCGTACCCCCTCAGCCGCATTGGGCTGGGGACTCTGAGGGCTCCGTCGCCGTTGTGGTGAGGCCAGGTGCTGGCCCCCCCCTCATACCCAGAATGAGGGGGGCTGGATATGTCGTTGCCGCTCGGGGAGATTTAGCAATAGTTGGTGTATACTTCTCCCCGAACCGCAACCTAGCCGCCCTAGAGCAATTCCTTGATGCTCTGGGGCCGCTGATCAGGAGGCTAGCCCCCCTCCCCGTCATAGTGGCAGGAGACTTCAACGCCAAGTCCTCGGCGTGGGGTTCCCCTGTCACTGATCCGAAAGGGAGGGAGGTAGAGGAGTGGGCTTTAGCCTCGGGACTGTCCCTTCTCAATACAGGGACAGTCCTCACCTGCGTGCGGCGGACGGGCGGTTCAGTGGTGGACCTGTCGTTCGCCACTCCCGACGTCGCGCGCAGGGTGGCAGGGTGGAGGGTGGTAACGGAGGTGGAGACACTCTCGGACCATCGCTACATACGGTTCGAGGTGTCTCCAGCCTCCGCATCGAGCTCGGCGTCGGTGTCCGGGGGACGTAGCAGGTTCCCGCGTTGGGCACTCACTAAGCTCAACCGGGAACTTGCGGAGGAGGCGGCCATCGTTGGCCGCTGGAGCCTCCCGTCGTTGGAAGGTTTGGGGGTGGACGAAGTGGCTGGCTGTCTCGGCGATGTACTTACCAACGTCTGCCGGGCAGCCATGCCAAGAGTTTGGGGTCCTCCCCCTCCTCGACGGGCGGTGTACTGGTGGTCGGCCGAGCTGGCTGACCTTCGTGTCGCCTGCGATGCGGCGCGCCGCGCCTATGTCCGTAGCAGGCGGCGCCGTCCCCAGGACGAGGAGCGTGATGGCCGGCTGTTCAGGGTCTACCATGCCAAAAGGGAGATCCTGCAACTGGCCATCAGTCGGGCCAAGGAGCGAGCGTGGCTGGAGCTGGTGGAGGGTCTGGATAATGACCCGTGGGGTCGACCGTATAAGAGGGCGCGAGACAAACTTCGCGCCCAGTCGGCCCCACTGACGGAAACGCTCCAGCCAGAGCTGCTGGGGAACATCGTCCGGGAGTTGTTCCCGGACCCCCCGGCAGACTTTGCTCCGCCGCAGATGGTCCGACGGGCGCCGGGCTCGATGGAGGAGGGTGTTCCGCCACCCGTCACCGACGCGGAAATGGAGGCGGTTCTGTTCCGCCTCCGTAGTAAGAAGAGGGCGCCAGGTCCGGACGGGGTGCACGGTAGAGTTCTCTCTATAGCTCTCGTGCACCTCGGAGACAGCCTTCGGGAACTGTTTGACCGCTGTTTACAGTGTGGTCAGTTCCCGAAGGCGTGGAAGGAGGGTCGGCTCGTCCTGATTCCTAAGGGCGGGCGGCCACCGGACTGTGCATCGGCGGTGCGGCCGATCGTGTTGCTGAACGAGGTGGGCAAGGCGTTTGAACGCGTAATAGCCTCCCGCCTCGTTCAGCACTTGGAGGAGGGTCCGGGGCCCGGACTGTCAGACTCACAGTTCGGGTTCCGGGCCGGTCGGTCGACCATCGACGCAGTGAGGCGCCTGAAGTCGGTGACGGAGGAAGCGGAACGCGGGAGGGAGGTGGTGGTGGCGGTGTCCTTGGACATCGCCAACGCCTTCAACAGCCTTCCCCACAGCGTGATACGGGAGGCACTGAATTTCTTCGGAGTGCCTCCGTATATCGGGAGGCTGTTGAACGCGTATCTCTCCGATAGGGAGATCGTGTACGAGGACCGGTCGGGGTCCCTAGAGAGGCGGAGAGTCGAGTGCGGCGTCCCCCAGGGTTCGGTTCTGGGACCGAACCTTTGGGACGTCGGCTACGACTGGGTCCTGCGGAGCGGCATCCTCCCCGGAACAGACGTCATCTGCTATGCAGATGACACTTACGTCACGTTCCGGGGAAGGACATATCAGGAGGCCGCGCGGCTGGCTGAGGAGGGGACAGCCCTCGTTGTCAGCCGCATAGAGCGATTGGGGCTTCGGGTACGTCTAGACAAGACCGAAGCCCTGCTCTTCCGCGGACCCGGGAGGAAAGGACCCCCACCGGGTGCACGACTCCTTATCGGAGAGACGGAGGTCAGGGTGAGTCCAACCCTTAAGTGTCTCGGACTCACTCTGGACGGGAGGTGGACCTTCGGCCCCCATTTCCAACAGCTGGGGCCGAAGGTCATGAGGGTGGCATCAGCGCTGGGCCGGCTCCTTCCAAATGTGGGGGGGCCCAGCCAAGCCTGCAGGCGGCTGTACTCCGGAGTTTGTCGGAGTATGGCCCTGTACGGAGCCCCAATTTGGGCGGATTCCCTCACTGCTCGCAACAAGGCCCAGCTGCGAAGAGCGCAGCGGGTCATAGCAGTGAGGGTCATCAGGGGCTACCGTACAGTCTCCTGGGCGGCAGCTACTGCCCTAGCGGGGGAACCGCCGTGGGAGCTCGTGGCGAGGGTCCTCGCCGAGTTAAACCTCCTCGTTGCAGAGAGGAGGTCACGTGGCGAGGTCCCTTCGTGGGAGGAGCTAAGGCGGTTCCGAAGACTGGGAGAGCAGTGGCTGCTGAGGAGGTGGGGTGAGGTCCTGGCGCAGTCGCCGTACGGCCAACATACGGCCGCGGCACTGCGACCAGTCCTTGCGGCGTGGATGCGCCGCAAGAGGAAACCCCTCACCTTCCGCCTTACACAGGTGCTCACCGGGCATGGATGCTTCGGTGCGTACCTGTGTAAGGTCGCCAGGAGAGAGCCTACGCCAGCCTGCCACGAGTGTGGCGCTGCGGAGGACACGGCCCAGCACACCCTCGAGGTGTGCGACCGATGGGCCGTGCAGCGCCACGATCTCGTGGCAGTGATTGGGCGGGACCTCTCGCTCTCGAGTGTGGTTCGCTGCATGCTCGAGAGCGATGAGGCCTGGCAGGCGGCGGTCTCTTTCTGCGAAGCTGTCATTTCGCAGAAAGAGGCCGCGGAGCGGGACAGAGAGAACGATCAATCCTCTGTTCCGCTCCGCCGGCGTAGGACGGGAGTGCGGAGGCGTCGTTATGCGAACCTCCAAACTTCCGTCTAACGGGGCTCCGGGAGAGGATGGGAACCTCCCCGGCTTAGCTAGTCCCGGCGCCGAGGGGGACGCTTCAGGTTGTCGGAGCGGCCCCTAATTGTGGTGGAAGTCCGGTCCCTATAGAGGTAGACCGGCCGGTCGCGGGGGGTGTCCTGTGCTAGACAGATCCGGGGCACTCCCCATATAGCGGCTGATGGCAATCCGCAGGTTCAGTTTTAGTGGGTAAACCGGCGAGTCGCGCCGGGAGTCCCACATACCCCCGGGTCCCCCAACCCGGGAAGGGCGTAATGACCTTTCCCCTGCGAGATCAAAAAAAAAAAAAAAAAAAAGGTTAGGTTAGGTTAGGTTAGGTTAGGTTAGGTTAGGTTAGGTTAGGTTAGGTTGGTGTTCCGCCACCCGTCACCGACTTGGAGATGGAGGCGGTTCTGTCCCGCCTCCGTAGTAAGAGAAGGGCGCCTGGTCCGGATGGGGTGCACGGGAGAGTTCTGGCTATAGCTCTCGTGCACCTCGAAGACAGCCTTCGGGAGCTGTTAAACCGCTGCATACAGGGCGGACAGTTCCCGAAGGCGTGGAAGGAGGGTCGGCTCGTCCTATTACCAAAGGGCGGGCGACCACCGGACTGCGCGTCGGCGGTGCGACCGATTGTGTTGCTGAACGAGGTGGGGAAGGCGTTTGAAAGGGTGATAGCCTCCCGCCTCGTTCAACACTTGGAGAAAGGCCCGGGGCCCGGACTGTCCGATTCGCAGTTCGGGTTCCGGCCCGGTCGGTCAACCATCGACGCGGTGAGGCGCCTAAAGTCGGTGACGGGTGAAGCGGAACGCGGGAAGGAGGTGGTGGTGGCGGTGTCGTTGGACATCGCCAACGCCTTCAACAGCCTCCCCCACAGCGTAATACGCGAGGCACTGAAGTCGTTCGGAGTGCCTCCGTATCTCAGGGGGCTGTTGGACGCGTATCTCTCCGATAGGGAGGTCGTGTTCGAGAATCGGTCGGGGTCCTTAGAGAGGCGGCAGGTCGTGTGCGGCGTCCCTCAGGGTTCGGTTCTGGGTCCGAACCTCTGGGACGTCGGCTACGACTGGGTCCTGCGGAAGGAGTGCCTCCTCCCCGGAATGGATGTCGTCTGCTATGCGGACGACACATACGTCACATTCCGGGGACGGACGTACAAGGAGGCCGCGCGGCTGGCAGAGGAGGGGACAGCCCTCATTGTCAGCCGCATCGAGCGATTGGGGCTTCGGGTCTGCCTGGAGAAGACCGAAGCCATGCTCTTCCGCGGACCTGGGAGGAAAGGACCCCCACCGGGTGCACGACTCCTTATCGGAGAGACGGAGGTCAGGGTGAGCCCAACCCTTAAGTGTCTGGGACTCACCCTGGACGGGAGGTGGACCTTCGGCCCACATTTCCAACAGTTGGGACCGAAGGTCGTGAGGGTGGCATCAGCGCTGGGCCGACTCCTACCAAATATAGGGGGGCCCAGCCAAGCCTGCAGGCGGCTATACTCCGGGGTGTGTCGGAGTATGGCCCTGTACGGAGCCCCAATATGGGCGGATGCCCTCACCGTGCGAAATGTGGCCCAGCTGCACAAAATGCAGCGGGTCATAGCGGTGAGGGTCATCAGGGGCTACCGTACAGTCTCCTGGGCGGCAGCTACTGCACTGGCGGGAGAACCGCCATGGGAGCTCGCGGCGAGGGTCCTTGCCAAGTTAAGCCTCCTCGTTGCTGAGAGGAGGTCACGTGGCGAGGTCCCCTCGGGGGAGGAGCTAAGGCGGTTCCAAAGGCTGGGAGAGCAGTGGCTGCTGAGGAGGTGGGGAGAGGTTTTGGCACAGTCGCCGTACGGCCAGCGCACGGCCGAGGCACTGTGTCCAATACTTGCGGCGTGGATGCGCCGCAAGCGCAAACCCCTCACCTTCCGCCTGGCGCAGGTGCTCACCGGACATGGGTGCTTCGGTGCGTACCTGTGCAAGGTCGCCAGGAGGGAGCCAACGCCAGCCTGCCATGAGTGCGGCGCTGCGGAGGACACGGCCCAGCACACCCTAGAGGTGTGTGACAGATGGGCCGTGCAGCGCCATGACCTCATGGCAGTGCTTGGGCGGGACCTCTCGCTCTCGAGTGTGGTTCGCTGCATGCTCGAGAGCGATGAGGCCTGGCAGGCGGCGGTCTCTTTCTGCGAAGATGTAATTTCGCGGAAAGAGACCGCGGAGCGGGACAGAGAGATGGAGATATCCTCTGCTCCGCTCCGCCGGCGTAGGACGGGAGTGCGGAGGCGTCGCTTTGTGAACCTCCAAACTTCCGTCTAACGGGGCTCCGGGAGAGGATGGGAACCTCCCCGGCTTAGCTAGTCCCGGCGCCGAGGGGGACGCTTCAGGTTGTCGGAGCGGCCCCTAATTATGGTGGAAGTCCGGTCCCTATAGAGGTAGACCGGCCGGTCGCGGGGGGTGTCCTGTGCTAGACAGATCCGGGACACTCCCCATTTAGCGGCTGATGGCAATCCGCAGGTTAGTTTTAGTGGGTAAACCGGCGAGTCGCGTCGGGAGTCCCACATACCCCCGGGTCCCCCAACCCGGGAAGGGCGTAATGACCTTTCCCCTGCGATAACAAAAAAAAAAAAAAAAAAAAAAAAAAAAGTTAGGTTAGGTTAGGTTTTTTTTTTTTTTTTTTTTTTTTTTTTTTTTTTTTTTTTTTTTTTCCACAGACCTAGGTGGTCCGTGCCCTTGTTAAGTTACATTTGTATTCATTGTTTTTCGCAATACGTCAATTTCTTTTACAATTTTTTTATTTGATTGCCCTGAAGGGGCCTGTACCCTGAAGGGGTTTACTTTTCTTGGCCACCGGATGGTGGCTGATGTCGTCTAGTCTGTGTTGTGGTCATCTTTTTGAATTGGATGCCATCAGTCTTGATTTTCCGGGGTGGTGTCATCTTCTTCTGGGGGTTAGGTTAGGTTTTTTTTTTTTTTTTTTTTTTTTTTTTTTTTTTTTTTTTTTTTTTTTTTTTTTTTTGTTCCCCCTAACGTAATCAGGGACAATTTTTTGCTTGTTTTGTATTTACTGTTTATGTTTGGTTTTTAATTACAATTCTCATCGTTACATTTCCGTTTCTATTACTATCGCGTTACATTCTCTTTGCTTATTGCATTTCTATTTATACATTTACAGTTCTACATCTCATTTCACATCTACTTTACACAATTTGCTTTACACAAAATTTTACATCTCACTTTTTTAGTTACAGTTTATGTTTTTTATTTTTAATTACAATTTTTATTCTTACATTTACATTTCTATTGCTATTACATTACAATTCTCTTTTCTTGATACATTTCTATTTTTACGTTTACAACTTCTACATCTCATTACCTATCTACTTACTTTACACATTTTGCTTTAAATTTTTACATCGTTCACTTTTTTACGTTTTCTTGCTTAATTATACAACTCTATTTCTTATTTATTTTTGTACATTCCCTTACTTTCTTTTACATTTATCACTACGTTAACATTTTCTTAAACTACTTTTTATGTTGACTTACATTTTTCTTTTCCAAAAATTACATTTCCTTTTTTCTTTTATTCTTACATTTCTCTTTTAATTCACATTTTCCTAGCTTTACATTTTACTTTTCACTTTTACATTTTATTCTTTTACATTTTGTTATTTTACATTTTTCTTGTTTGCTTATCAGTTTTTATTTTATTGCTCTTTTTTAAATTATACTATGTCTAACTATTACACTCATTTCCTGTTTCTATCTTGTTCTACATCTTTACACCCATTTACATTCCTTCCGTATATTAACTTTCTTTATGTTTTCTTACTCATCCCACTACTCCCGTCCATTACCATCACTCAGCCCGGGACGTCCGCCCCGGAGTTTTTTGCACAAAAATTATTGCATAATAATTATTGTTTGCAGTTTGTGTTTTTCCACAGCGCGTTGTTTGCCAATAGTCCCAGTATACAATTATTTGGGACAGCGGGAGGTTACATTTTTTCCAAAGCTTATGCTATATATGCTTCCTTATTTACAATAATTCCATATATATGCAAAGTTTTATATATATCCAAATTTTTATACCCCCCGCTGTCTGCCTACCTCCTTCCTTCACATCATTGGTTTTAATTAATACAATTAATTGCAATTTCCAATGCTGGGGTTTACAGGCGGCTTACTGGCACTATTGGTGTTCGGCATAGGCAACCGTTGCACGCGCTATGGCGTCCCACCTCTGCCGGACCGGACACCCCGCGCTGAATGCATTGTGATTGATGTTATCTAGCTTTTCATTTTTGCAATTGATGCAACAGGCATTCTTTCCCACCTTCAGCTCCTCACACTGGGACTGGTGGTGTGTCCCGGAGCAATGGCTGCACCTCTCCTCGGCGGTACTGCAGAACCGCCGCCCATGTCCGTACCCTAAGCAGCGTGAACACTGTATCAGGGGGGACTGGTCGGCGACTCTAACACGCTGCATATCTATATATAGATAGCCCGCCTCGGTGAAGCACAACCACAGCCCCGGCGACACAGTCAGCACCACGTGCTCAGTGCCTGCATCCTTTCCCCGCTTTCTGTACTTAACTTCCATCCTACAGTCCTTCTCGTTCGGGACCTGCTGTATGAGGTGCTTATTTTGACTTTTTATTGCTTCTATTATGTCATCATTGGTGTTAGACTTAAGCACCCCATACAGCACAACCTGCGGATCTTTATTGTCTATGCTCTGGACTTCTAATTTCCCCCCACTCTTCTCTATTCTTTCTTTGATCTTATTTCTGTCCTCCTTGTTACTTAATCCTATGATAACTTTCCTATCTTTTCCTTTTCTAATCCTTTCTATTTTAATTCCCTCTTTCTTTGCCTCTATAATTGCTCCTACTTCTGTCACTATCTCTGCACTCGTCATAAGGTCTTCCCTATCTGTCACTACTAATGAGTGGAGGGTCACGCGCTTCGGCTTCGGGGGCGTGGTTTCCCTTACGCCACCGGCTACCGCCGCATAAGTCGCGGGTCTTGGTTCTGCCGAGCCCCTGGCCCCCCACTCTTCAACTGCCCTACTTAAATTTTTCTCATTTTCCTTTGCTAAATCCTGATTTTCCTTTCTAATTTCCTCTACCCTACAATTTATTTCCCCTTTTATACCCTTACATTCGATTATGACCTCCTTATTTAACTTGTTTATCTCTTTTAATTTGTTACTTGTCTCCTTTTTAATGTCCTGACTTAACTTCTCTACCCCGCTCAACAACTCGACTGCCCTATTTAAATTCTCTTTACTTTCTTTTGCCGATTCCTGGTTTATTTGTTTTATTTTCTCTACCTTATTATTAATCTCCCCTTTTATACCCTTACATTCTTTTACAATCTCTTGACTTAACTTATTTATTTCTTTAAGACTTGTATTTTTACTATCCATTATTTCCGTACTTAGTGCTTTTACAATATCTGTCAATTCGATTGCCCTATTTAAGTGGTTCGTACTGTCCTTTGCCAATTTCTGGTTTATCAGTCTCATATTTTCTACCTTGGTGTTTATCTCATCTTTTATCTCCTTACAGTCCTTTGCCACCTCTCGATTTAGCTTATTTAGTTCTTTAAATTTATTATTTGTCTCCTCTCTTACTTCCTGAATTAACTCTTTTACCCCGTTTATCAGTTCGGATATTTTGTTACTATTTGTCTCATTAATTCCTTTCATTTCATCCTTCGCATAATTGACCTCTCCTTTTACGTTACATGTATTCGTCCTTACGTATTCTTTTATCTTGTCTTGTATCTTGTACATCCTTTCATCCATCATCTTTTCCATTCTTTTATATAATTCTAAATTCTCTCTCTTACACTCACAACTTTTTGGGGTTCCCTGCTCACTTCCTCTTTCACTCCGTTCCTCCATATCGCTTATTTTCCTATTTTCCTTTTTACTTAATAACGCGACCCTCCCTATATGGTCAGAAATCTTTGTAAGATTGTTTGCCAAACCAAACTTTAACTCGCTTTTCATGTTCCTAGTTTGGTTTAGCAAATGGATACTGCTCCTGACCATACCAGAAGTTTCGGCCAAAAGTACGTCAAGGGGGCTGTCGGGGTTTTTAGGGGTGTCTATTTCTATTTGGCTGCTACGCCAGCTACTATCTCCACTACTCCTACTGCCTGCGGACCCCGGTCCCTCCATGGGTAACCGATTTGGGTTCATGGGGTTTTTATTGTGTGGGGTATGAACCATCGCCATTTTAGTTTTAGTTTATATGTTCGAGTTATGTATGTTTAAGCAAGCAAATGTAATGTTTTTAATGATATGTAATGTGTTTATTTTGTAAGATTAAACTTAAGGTTAATGGGGGAACGCGTCAAGTGTAAATATGTAAATTCAATATTTAATATTAAATACAATTATAAATACTAAATTCTTAGAATTGTATTTGTGTGTCTAAAATAGTTGGGTCTTTTGTAATAGGCGAGTTACCGTTTATTTATTTATTATAATATAGGGCTCCAATATTTGTTAACTATATATGTAATTTTGTCCTAGGTTTAGAAATGTTGCGCCTGATATAATTTAATAGCAAAACCCGATCCTGTCGGTTTTTGTTCTCTTTATTTCCTGCAGGAGCTTTATTTTGTCCACAACTATTTAGCCTACAATCTGAGGGACTCTAATAAGAGTCACTAGTCCGATTATATGTCCTTAACCTAGCAACTGCACCAAAAATGATGCAGTTGGTCCTAAATCAGAGTCAAGTATAATGTATAAGTGTAAAAGTTATAATATTATATAAATAGTGTATATGTTAATAGTTGTATAGTTGTCAAAATGTGAAGTGTAAATTTAAAGTATTTTTAAAAAAGTTCTATTCTATACTGAGAGCTGCTCCAGTAAGGAAGCAACTGGTCCTATCTATATTTCCTTAGTTGTCTTAAAACTAACAGCTGCGCCAAAAATGACGCAACTGGTCTAGAGAGTTAATACCTTAGCTAGTGTATATGAATTAAAAATATGTATCGCGGTCAAATGTCTCAACGACTCGTTATTCCCAGCTAAAATACTAACTATCCTACGTTATAGCCTAGCAGCTGTGCCAAAAATGACACAGCTGGTCTTTTTGCAGTTTAGTTTTGCAATTTTATGACGTCTTCCGCCGGTCAAGACACTCCTACAGCTAGTTTAAGATTTAGTTTATTTTTTATATTATACGATTTTTACGCTATACTAGTCTTTATGACCCTATCCTTAAGGTTTATAATATTATTTATGATATTTTTAGCTACTTTTATATATTTATTAAATTTCTGTTTAGATTTTAAAATTATTAAGCTTATAAAAGATATTACTTTACTTATTTAGAATTTTATATTAATTTTTTCTTCCCGACAGATTTTGCACCGTAGGTAGATTATCTAGGTCAGCTCCTCCCCTCCCGAGGTTTACGCTTTACCGTATCTCGGGGGGCGGGGCTTACCGTTATTTTGGGATTCTTAATTTATACGATTTGCGTTATATTTTTATTTACTTTTATGTGCTTATTAGGTTTCCGTTGTAATTTTAAAATTATTAGGTTTATAAAAAGTTATAGTTTATTTCTCTAGAATTTTATATTAATTTTTTCTTCCCGACAGATTTTGCACCATAGGTATGTTATCTAGGTCAGCTCCTCCCCTTCCGAGGTTTACGCTTTGCCGTGTCTCGGGGGCGGGACTTACCGTTATTTTAAGATTTTGATTTTGTGCACTTTATGTTATATTTTTACTTACTTTTATATATTTATTGCTTTTCTGTAATGATTTTAAAATTATTGAATTTATAAAAGATATTAGTTTATTTGTTTAGAAGTTTTTATTAATTTTTTCTCCCCGACCGATTTTTGTACCATATAAGTTAATTAGGTCAGCTCCGCCCCTTACAAGGTTTACGCTTTACCGTGTCTCGGGGGGGGGGCTTACTATTGCAGGGCTCCGCGCGAGCGAGCGATGGCGCTTCTCCCGGCTGCGGATTATAGTCGGGGATCCTCGGGTTACTTATTTAGTTTTTTATTTTATATTTTCGTATACCTATATTTGAGTTTTATCTTACTTTTATTATTCTTAATGTATTTTGTATGGCCTAGTGGATTATAGTCGGGGATCCTTGGGTTACTTTCTGTTTATTACTTTAGGTTTCCGTGTGTATATTTGAGTTTTAATCTAACTTTTATTATTCTTTGTATATCGTATATCGGCTATTGTTTTTAGAATTTTATTTAATGAATGTTTGAAGTTTTAATATTATTAGTTTATATTGTATATGATGTTTTTACTATTTTTATATGTTTATTAGACTTCTGTTTTAATATTAAATTTAATAAGTCTATGGAAATTTTTTAATTGGTTCTTTAAGGGTTTGCTTTAATTATTGATTTTCCCAAAGATTTTTTATATGTATATCGTCCACCTCGGGCTCCCGGACCATAGATAAGTTATTTAGGTCGGCTCCGCCCCTTCCGAGTTTTTAAGTTTTGTTTGAAAAAGTGTTTTGGGGTTCTAATGTGTTTTGGTATATTTTTATATGTTTATTAAATTTCCGTTTAGTTTTTAGAATTTTTTAGTTTATAAAAGATATTGGTTTACTTCTCTAAAATTTTTTATTAATTTTTTCTCCCCGACCGGTTTTGTACCGTAGATAACTTATCTAGGTCAGCTCCGCCCCTTCCGAGGTTGAAATTTTTGGTTTGTGCTATTTACGTCAACTTTTTATTTACTTTTAGGCGCTTATTAATTTTCCGTTTAGTTTTTAAAATTATTAGATTTATAAAAAGTTATAGTTTATTTCCCTAAAATTTTATTTTAATTTTTTCTTCCCGACAGATTTTTATATTATCTAGGTCAGCCCCGCCCCTTACTAGGTTTACGCTTTGCCGTGTCTCGGTGGTGGGGGCTTACCGCCGGGCTCCGCGCGTGCGAGCGGTGCAGCCTATAACTATACCCGCACTGCTCGCACCTATGGATGTCCCTATGGATGTTCTAGAACGTTCCAAGTATTATAGGCCGAGCTCTACTGTGTTTTTGTATGAGGAGTTTATGTAACGTTTATTATACGTTTATCTTAGGTTGAATTGATGTTTTTATATTTATGTGTTACCTAGAGTCCTAATATACTGTTTTATTCTGTTTTTTAACTATTTCCAGTTTTTATTTACCTAAATTTAATACCAATTTTTACTATTTTAATGTTTTACTATTGTTTTTAGCTATGATTTTATTATTTTATTAACGTTAACTATTTATTTGTTTTTTAAAATGTGTATTAGATTTATTATTTTTAAAATATTTTTAACAACTTTTATGTTATTATTATTTTACGGCCAACACTCGGCCTATGAGACCGCACACGAAGTACAGTATGGCGTCGGGGGCGGGGCGAGCGAAATTGACGATGTTAATCCCTATTAGGGTTGCCCCTTTTGTTATTATGTCCGCTGTTTTTATAGGGAAACCTAACAATATATATTATTTTAGCTATAGTTTTAAAAGTTTTAATATTTGTTTTTAGGTTTGTCTGTATGTATAGTTTTAAGTTTTTTGTTTATGATCTATTTATTATACGCTTATTATATTGTTTGTTTTTAGTATTTAGCTAGTGTACAGTATGTTGTTTAGTGGTGTATGTGTGTATGTGTTTGTATATATATATATTATATTTACGTATGTCTTGTTGGTGTATATATATATGTTTTAGTATTGGTATGTGTGTGTTTATCGGATATTATGTACGGATATTATATTATTTCAAATTTTTACCTTTTTACTTTTGTTTATTAAATTTTTTAGGGTTTTTATCGCTATGTACTATTGTTTTTATTGACTGTTTATCTGTATAATACTATCTATGTAGTATTATGTACTTTATTTACCGGTTTTCCCTTTTTTAGTATTATAATTTACCTTATTTTTGTACTATTTTTTATATATATATGTGCCTGTATTTTATATAACAACTTCTACCCTTTACTCCTATGTACTCCTAATTTTTTAAAGATTTTTAAGTTACGTTTTAGTATTTATTTAATGTTTTGTTTTATTCTATTTTGTGTTTTATGCGTTTAGTTTATATATTTATACTTATATATCACTGTTTTTATGTTTAAATTATACTATTTTAGTTATCTATTTTTAGCTGGACACACATACACAAGAAAATAATTTACCTCAATGACCGACGAAAAACGTCATTTGCAGCCCTGAAATCTCCGACTCCTCCCACTTTGTGACGTCACGTTTTTTGAGTTAAAAATGCAGTTATCTCTGAAGTTACTTAACACAAAGCGATGAGCTTTTTGGTGTATATCGCCTGCGGTCTAATCTAAGAGGGGGAAATTTAAAAATTTGGAAAAACTAACTACCTTAATCGCTATTTGATAAGTTCTCAAATTAGGGGCGTATTCGCCTTCGATCTTAGTTTTTTAGCGGAGTTTTCTCTCCGATCTTTGAGTCAATCTTACAGCCAAACTATACGTCTTAAAATTATGGGGCTTTCACCACTCTGTTACCTACTTATTCTAGTTTATGTATCTACTTTATCAGTCTTTTATAAAATCTACTTCTACCTTTTTTAAGCTTATTAAGTCACTTGTGCCTAATTTACTAATTTCTATTGCTTAAAACTATAACTTAACTTTAATTGTTCTGCTCCCGGCTGCTGGTGCTGACCCGTAGTGATGGCCCGGTGGTTTCCTGCGAGTCTGGACCGCCTAGGACTCGATCCAGACTTTTTCGTTTTTTCGGTTTTTCTCGGGAACCAATCACCGGAACTGCTCCAAATTTTTTGTGTGGAAGCTCCTCGTCGTCACTCACACTACTTAATAAAAATTTTTATATCTTATCGATCTACTTTTCCTAATATTAATTTTTGAAAATTTTGATATTTTTAAAACTTTTATAACTCTTTTTCCACTTGTCCGATTTTAATTTTTTAACTTGTTTTGTGTCGCCCCAGATGTTCCGCTTCGAAGTATTTGATTTTCTTTCTCCCCACTTCACTCCCCGTGTCCGCGACTCTGGTCGGTTTTTTTTTTTTTTTTTTTTTTTTTTTTTTTTTTTTTTTTTTTTTTTTTTTTTTTTTTTTTATTTTTGGCCTGCTGCTTCGTGGTTCTTCGGAGGAAAAATCCAAATTTTTGTAGGCAGCAGGCTGATATCCTTGGCCGCAAAATGGAGCCAAGAAAAAGGGGGGTCGTCGCTTTAGATCGCCCGGCGCACGCGTCCAAAGCTTAAAAAGTTGGTCAAAATACGGTTTTTTTTTTTTTTTTTTTGGCCGTAACTTTTTTTTTTTTTTTTTTTTTTTTTTTTTTTTTTTTTTTTTCCTGTGATCCGGATTTCCACGCGGTTTTCACCAAAACACTGTTCGCACTTTTCCGCGTGTTTTAAGGTATCACACACCTATGTACTGATATTTTGGCCGCTTACACTGATTTTAATTTACTTTCCGCGGTTCGGATCTTGCTAAGTGTTTGCGGGGCGCGTGCTGCTTCGACGGCGGTCGAAGCGGAACTCGGTTAGGTTAGGTTAGGTTAGGTTAGGTTAGGTTAGGTTAGGTTAGGTTAGGTTAGGTTAGGTTAGGTTAGGTTAGGTTAGGTTAGGTTAGGTTAGGTTAGGTTAGGTTAGGTTAGGTTAGGTTAGGTTAGGTTAGGTTAGGTTAGGTTAGGTTAGGTTAGGTTAGGTTAGGTTAGGTTAGGTTAGGTTAGGTTAGGTTAGGTTAGGTTAGGTTAGGTTAGGTTAGGTTAGGTTAGGTTAGGTTAGGTTAGGTTAGGTTAGGTTAGGTTAGGTTAGGTTAGGTTAGGTTAGGTTAGGTTAGGTTAGGTTAGGTTAGGTTAGGTTAGGTTAGGTTAGGTTAGGTTAGGTTAGGTTAGGTTAGGTTAGGTTAGGTTAGGTTAGGTTAGGTTAGGTTAGGTTAGGTTAGGTTAGGTTAGGTTAGGTTAGGTTAGGTTAGGTTAGGTTAGGTTAGGTTAGGTTAGGTTAGGTTAGGTTAGGTTAGGTTAGGTTAGGTTAGGTTAGGTTAGGTTAGGTTAGGTTAGGTTAGGTTAGGTTAGGTTAGGTTAGGTTAGGTTAGGTTAGGTTAGGTTAGGTTAGGTTAGGTTAGGTTAGGTTAGGTTAGGTTAGGTTAGGTTAGGTTAGGTTAGGTTAGGTTAGGTTAGGTTAGGTTAGGTTAGGTTAGGTTAGGTTAGGTTAGGTTAGGTTAGGTTAGGTTAGGTTAGGTTAGGTTAGGTTAGGTTAGGTTAGGTTAGGTTAGGTTAGGTTAGGTTAGGTTAGGTTAGGTTAGGTTAGGTTAGGTTAGGTTAGGTTAGGTTAGGTTAGGTTAGGTTAGGTTAGGTTAGGTTAGGTTAGGTTAGGTTAGGTTAGGTTAGGTTCCCCCGACGGTTGCTCGCCTTGTCGTGGCGGTGGGGCTCAGTAACCGTGGTTGAGGACCCACGGTGAAGCAAAGAGGCAACCAGGGCCGGCTTGGCAGGAGGCCGGGCCGGCCCAAGGAGGGGCGCTCCCGGCGGACTGGAGGAGCCAGTCCGCTGCGGACGCGCCTAGAGGTGGGACCGCAGAAGAAGAGGAGTGCCGGTATTACGGTGCGCCGTACTCCCTATCTTCTGCGGCCGTGGAGGATCGCAGGGGGAGAGGGTGGTGGTGTTGTGCCGCTATCCCTACCCCCCTGCGAGCTGGCGGGGCCGTTCCGCACGGAAACGGCATCGGTGGGGCCGCAGGGGAAGAGGCAAGTTTGGTATTACGGTGCGCCGCTTGCCCTATCCTCTGCGGCCGAGGTGTAGTTGGCCTCCACCAGTACTGTGGCAGACTCGGGGGGAGTCTGCTACAGTACTGGTGGAGGCGGGGGAGGAAGGCGCACTTACCATCAGGTGCGCCTGCCGCCGGCGGGGTCGCGGATGTGTGTATCGTTCCCGTGGCCCCGTCACAAGGCGGCGTGGAGGAAGGTGGGGGGGGGTTTTAGTGGGTATACCGTGGGTCTCATTAGCCTATACGGGAGTCCCACATCACCACTCGGGTGCCCCCTGCGCCCGGGTGGTATGCGTAATGCATTTCCCCCTCCGGAAAAAAAAAAAAAAAAAAAAAAAAAAAAAAAAAAAAAAAAAAAAAAAAAAAAGGTTAGGTTAGGTTAGGTTAGGTTAGGTTAGGTTAGGTTAGGTTAGGTTAGGTTAGGTTAGGTTAGGTTAGGTTAGGTTAGGTTAGGTTGGGGGGGGCTCAGCCAGTTCGTCCTCGTTCGTGGCCCTGGGCAACGCTTGGGTGCGCCACCCCGTCTTTTGCGGGGTGAGGTACTCACGCGGCTGAAGGCTGGCGCTATCTTTTCTTCTCTATCTTTCACCACCTATTTTGTTTAACTTTCTTGTTTTTGCATTCGTTTTATTTTGTTTTTCTATCTTTCACCACCTTTTCTTTCATCTCTAACTATCTTTCCTTTTTATTTAACTCTTCAGATGGGGGAGCTCACCCCCGAAAAAAGAGACCGCGACCCGGGGTGTCGGAGGTAGAAGTATGGATAGTCGTAATTTGCAAAGTATTCCCCGGGTGGGTCCTCCTTCCAGGAGGGAATCCCACACTCCCGCTCCGGCGGGGGGTCGGCCCTCGTATACGGGGGGGCCACAAATTGCGAGTGAGGTAGACGAGAGGGTCGTTGCGACGACGAGTGGCGAGGGAGGCGCGATGGCGCAAGCAGAGCCGAAACCGGTGCACCTTACCGCACCGGAGACGGACAAACTCACGGATGAAGACACGGACTTTTCACAGCCGGTCCCTGATGGCAGGCGCCGGTTGTTGGAACTCCTACGGAAGAAGGCATTGAGGGGGGATACGGAGGGAATGCCGCGCGTGATGCTCACGCGCGCGCTGATGCCCGAACCCCCATCCACGGACTATGACAGCGAGGACTGCTACTCGGACTCCAGCGCCTTATCACTGGACTCCGAGGGGTTGCCCGCAATTCCCGGAAGAGACAAACCTCGTAAGAGGAAACCTGACGACGACAACGTACCGACCCTTAGTAAAGGGGCGGTACCCAAATCTAAACGTGGACGCGGTCGGCCGCCAACGACTGGCCAATACGTTGGTCTAGCCAAGGCGCAGGCTGACCTGAATAAAGCAAAAGAGGAGGCTCTTCGGCTTCGGGCCGAAGAGGAACTAGCCGCATCTATGGAAAGTGTTAGGGAGACGCGAGCGTCAGCCGGCACAATCCCGCTTGCGGTCACCGGAGGAGACGGGTCAGAGCGGACCAACTACGCTCTGGCCAAATCTGTGGAGACTTCGTTGGAGGCAATTACAATGGTCGCCACGAAGTCCTCCAACCTTAAGGGCACCTTCCAAAGGTGCCTCAAGGAGTCAGTAGTGGCAATCAGGTCGGCTGTTGCCGAAATGAGAGGCCGCTCTACTACGGAAGATATGGCGAGGCTGGAAGCCCAGAATGCGCGGCTTCAAGAGCAAGTGACCAGAATGGGTCAGGAGCTTGAAGAGCTGCGCAGACGGGCTAACAGCGCCCGCCCCATACAAGATGACATGCGCCAGCTGTTGTCGGAGGTCTCTCGTACCAACATAGAGACCTTCGGCAACATGCTGAACGCCAGACTGGCTGGCCTGGAGGACAGACTCCTGCCGGAGCCCAGACGACGACCCCCGCTGGCGGCGGACAGTGCCACTGTTGGCACCACGCCAGCGCCGGCGGCACAAAAGGCGAAGGCGCCGAAGCCAAAGAGGGCGACGACGCCGACGTACGCAGAAGTGGCGGCACCAAGTGCAGCGGCCCCCCCCAAAGAGGCGGCGTCTGCACCGGCCAAAAAGAAGAAGGTAAAGAAGAAGCGGCCATCAATGGCCGCTCAGGAGGCGGCGCAAGGGGGGGAGCACATCAACCCCTCCCCCGTCGAGGCCCCGTGGACAAAAGTGGTTCCACGTAAGGCCAAGTCAAAGAAGGGGACGGCTACTCCAACTAAAGCCGCCCCTAATAAAAGGAAGAAAAAGGCAAGGCTGCGCACCCCAGTCACTGCGGCCGTTACCCTCACCCTTGAGGAGAAGGCTGCGGAGAAGGGGGTGACGTACGCCAAGCTTCTTAAGGAAGCCAGGGCGAAAGTCGATCTGGGGGAGTTCGATATCCCAAAGCTCGGCTTTCGTCTGGCAGAAACCGGCGCGCGCGTACTCACGATCGCAGGTGAGGGAGCGCAAGCGAAGGCGGACGCTTTCGCCGAAAAGTTGAGGGCCGTATTAAGCCCAGAGATGGTGAGAGTCGGCCGCCCGGTCAAGTGCGCAGAGTTGCGCGTGACCGGGCTGGACGACTCAGTGACGGCCGCCCAAGTCATCCAGGCGGCCGCACAAGAAGGAGGATGCCCGACCAGCTCCATCAGGTCGGGCAAAGTTGTGATGGGACCGAGAGGAGACGCATCCCTATGGATGAGCGTCCCCGTCGCGGCCGCTAAAAAGCTGCTCACTTCTGGGCGGCTTCGCGTGGGCTGGGTCTCGGCGAAGGTGGCGCTGCTGGCCGCGAGGCCTAAGCGGTGCTACCGATGCCAGGACACCGGCCACGTCGCGGCGAAATGCCAGTCCTCGGTGGACCGTAGCCGGAGCTGTTTCCGATGCGGGAAGCCGGGGCACAAGGCGGCAGAATGCGGCGCTGATCCGCACTGCTCGCTGTGTGAGGCCACTGGCAAAAAGGAGGTGGCACACGTGTTGGGGAGCGGCGGCTGCGTTTTCGCAAAGCCGCCCCCTGACACGAAAGGGAAGCGTAAGACTCCCTCCAGGGCCCGGCATAAAAAGCCGCAAGCCCAAGGCGCAAGGGTGGCTCAACCCGCCCCCGCCATGGAGGTCGTAGCCTAGGTCCGTGGGCGGTGATCGGGGGATCGCCGCTCACACTATGGGCCCCGAGAGGAATGCTCCCCAATGCCCGGGAGCTCTCGGAGAGGTGCGCGGCGGCACGTCATCAGCCGCCGCACTGGGAGAGAGCCGGATGCGGCACGCGCTGCGGGGTCGTGGAAGAATGCTTACGTGATTCCCACGGCCCCGTTAAAGGCGCTGAAGATGGGCATCGGGGGGTTTTAGACGGTAAACCCCGGCGCACTCCATCTCGCGCCGGGGGAGTCCGTCATACCCCTGCTGCCCTCCCCCAGGGGCAGCGGGGGATACGTAATGTATTTCCCCCCGTCAAAAAAAAAAAAAAAAAAAAAAAAAAAAAAAAAAAAAAAAAAAAAAAAAAAAAAGGTTAGGTTGGGGGCGATACCGGTTCCTCCACGTTGGTGTCCCTGGGCAACGCCTGGGTGCGCCACTCCGCTCTCTACACGGGGTGAGGTACTCAGGCGGCTGAACACCGGTCTATCTCTATCTTTTCACCATCTTTTTATAGTTTACTCTTCTTTTTTTGCATTGTTTTATTTATTTCATCTATCTTTCAACACCTTTTCTTTCTATCTTTTCTCTTTTATTTATTCTTCTGTGCGTGTGTGTTAGGTTTTGCGTGTTAGGTTTTTGTTTGAATGATGATGGATGGGCTTTTACGGCCCCTAATCCTTGGATTGTGGTGCCCGGCCTTGGGATGCGTGGCGAACGGGCGGTTTCGTCGTAAGGGCACTGGGGCAGAATCCCCCCTAATGGATCGGGTCAGTATCAGCCCACAACTGACAAGCATGGAGGTACAGCAAACGAAAAATTCTCCCCGGGTGGGTCCCAGTAATGGGGAATCCCACACTCCTGCTTCGGTAGGGGGTCGGCCCGAGTATACGGGGGGGCCTAAATTTGCTTTGGAGGTAGAGAGGAAGGAGGCCGTCGCGACGGCGAGTGGTGGCGCAACAACGCGCGTTAGTCCGGGGCCGGTGCCCATAACCACACCGGAATCGGACCCGATGGAGATTTCCGGGGACCTTACAGCCCCCAAAACCAACGACGCTAGGCATGTCCAACGGATTCCGATTGTGATAATGGAGAGGATGTCGGATTCGGATTGTTCGCTTAACACAATGCGAACAGCGGTGAGCTCTCGCGCATCCTCGCACGATAGAGCAGGAAGTAGTTTGACTGGCAAGCGGAGACTCTCAAACTCCCGGTCAGGCTCAGACGATGGCGGCTCGGAGCGATCTATCCGCTCAGAGTCACGTCGCAAGAAATCCGTCCCTGCCAAAAGGGGGAGAGGACGTCCCCCCACAACTGGGGAATACGTAGGGATGGCTGATGCCAAAAGGAAGTACCTGGATCTGGAGCACGAAGAACTGAGGCTCCAGGCCGAGAAGGAGGTCGCTGCGGCTCTACAAAAAGCGCAGCGACAGGCGGAAAGACAGGCGGAGATCGCAAATACTGGACACGCGGAACGTGCGGCGCTTGATGCTCTCCCGGCCGCCACCAAACTTAAAACGGTTGGTGAGCAAGGCCTGGAACTTATAAGAATGGTCCGCACGAAAAGTGGTAATTTAAAGGGCACTTTTACCAAGGCCCTCAAAGAAGGAGAAGCCAAGGTCGAGGAATCTTTCCGAGGTCTCGTCTCCCTCAAGGAGGACACCCTCAAATTAGAGGCCGAAAATCTGCGCCTCAGGGAAGAGATAGCGCAGTTGCAGGAAAAGGCAAGTCGGGCACAGGAGGTGTCGTCACGACAGCCGCCCCCAGCAAGTGTGGCAGAAAATGTAAAAGGACTGACTGTTGCGGGGCTGCGGGCCATGTTTGAGGAGTTTTCTCGCTCCATCATGGAGAGAACCTCAAATATGGTCAACGCCCGTATTGAAGCCATGGAGGATCGTCTGCTCCCAGCCAAGCGGCTTCGACCGCCACTGGCAGCAGACAAAAACAAGGACGTAAATATTGAAACTCACCGTTCTGAAGATTGGCCCGCCCTCCCACGAGCTGGACCATCTAGAGGAACGCCAACTCCAGTTCCAGCGGCGACAGTAAGAGCAGCAGCTGCTCCAACTCTAGCGGCTTCTGCACCTGAAAAAGAGAAGTCAGTTAGTAACACAAAAAAGAAGGGAAGGAAACAAGGAAAGCCATCGGCAGAACAACAGCCAGCTCCATCAGTAGCTGTTACCCCCGGCCCCTCACCACCTCAAGGAGAGGGCTGGAGTACAGTAGTTAGGAAAAAGGGGAAGAGTAAGGCAAAACCGGATGCGACAAACTCGGACATGACACACCCGGATACAGCTAAGGCGCGGCCGAAGGGGGCACCGAAAGCCTCCCAAAAGTCGCTGCCCAAGAAAAAGACAAGAAGAAGGAGGAACGCAGCTCCCGCTACCTCTGCAGTGGTGATCACGCTGCAGCACGATGCGGTAGAGCGCGGAACAACATATAAGGACGTCCTCAATAAGGCCCGACAAGGGATTAACTTGGCGGAACTAGGTTTGGTGGAAGGCGTCCGAATCAGGCAGGCGGCAACGGGGGCTCGAATCATGGAGCTCCCGACTAGCGCGACTAGCGAAATGGCGGACCGGTTCGCCGAAAAGTTGCGGGGCGTCCTTGCTGGAGATGCCAGAGTCGCCAGGCCGGTGAAGTGCTCAGACGTTCGCGTCACTGGCTTGGACGACACCGTCACGAAGGAGGCCGTTCTGGCTGCGGTCGTAGCAAAGACGAGCTGCCCCCCGGAACATATCAAGGGGGGCGATATTCGCGAGGGCCCTGGGGGAACCGGAACCATGTGGGTTCAGTGTCCCGTGGCTGCCGCCAACACCTTGGTAGCTGCGGGTCGCTTGCTCGTTGGCTGGAGTTCGGCGCGTGTCCAGCCCTTAGAACCGAGGGTGATGAAATGTTACCGCTGCCTCGAAGTCGGTCATACGGCGCGGCGGTGCGACTCAGAAGTGGACAGAGGCCAACTGTGCTTCCGGTGCGGTCAAGCCGGGCACAAGTCTTCCTTCTGCACGGCAAAGCCTCACTGCGTGGTTTGCTCGGCGGCGGGAAGAAATCCCAACCACTCGATCGGCGGAAAGGGTTGCGCTCCTCCGAAGAAGGGGCGCAACAGAAGAGCCAAAACTCAAGCGACGGGTCGGCCTCAGGCACGACAGGAGGAACTAATGGACATCAACAATGGATAGACAACCATTGCAGTTCCTTCAGACGAACCTGAACCACTGTGCCGGCGCCCAAGACATGCTTTTCCAGGCTCTGGTGCAGTGGCAGGTAGACATCGCGATAGTGGCCGAGCCCTACTACGTCCCAGCTCGCACCAACTGGGTAGGGGACCTGCTGGGCTCCGTCGCTATCTGCGCTTCCGATGCTGGCCCGCCGCTCCTATTGCGGGACAAAGGCCAAGGGTTCGTGTCGGCGGATTGGGGGAAGTACACAATCTTCGGTGTATACTTCTCCCCCAACAAAACCCTCGCCGAATTTGAGGACTTCCTGGGCGAGTTGCAGGCGGCAGTCTTAAGAGCGGCCCCAAGGCCCGTTCTTGTCGCCGGCGACTTTAACGCCAAGCACTCAGCCTGGGGCTCTCCCGTGACCGATGCTCGTGGTGACGCAGTGCTAGAGTGGACTGTCATGACCGGTCTCTCGCTATTAAACCGCGGGGACGCGCCTACATGCGTTCGGCATCAGGGGAGTTCGATCGTCGACCTCTCCTTTGCCAGCTCTGCGGTTGGAAGACTGGTCCACGACTGGAGGGTGGTGGAGGACTTGGAGACACTGTCGGATCACTTATACATCCGGTTCAGTGTTTCCTCCTCGAGAGTTGACCAGACGGTCCCGACTACATCGACGCGTGCACCGGAATTCCCGCGCTGGGCACTTACGAAGATGGATAAGGAGGCGCTCGATGAGGCAGCGCAGGTGGAGGCCTGGACACCGAGGCCTACGGCTCCCATCGCCGTCAACGAGGAGGCGCTCTGGTTTCGCGAAGCCCTCACCAGGATTTGCGATGCCGCCATGCCCCGAGTGAAGCACCGCCCTCCGAAGAGGCAGGTGTATTGGTGGTCGGATGTGATCGCGGAACTCCGGCATCGATGCATCAGAGCGCGTCGGCCATACCAACGGCAGCGAAGCAGAAGAGTGCGGAACGAATCGTTGGAGAGGCGGCTTGGGGCGGAGTATAGCGCAGCCAAAAGTGCTCTACGCCTGGCCATTATATTGGCTAAGGACACTGCCCGGGAGGAGATGCTGGCGGAGTTAAATCGGGACCCGTGGGGTCGCCCGTATCGCGTGGTGCGGAACAAGATCGGCCGCGGTCCGCCAGTCATGGAGACGTTGCCTCCGGAGCAGTTGCCCGTCATTGTGTCGGCACTGTTTCCGACCGTCGCGGGCTCGGTGCCGCCAAACGACGTCGGGCCGGCACCGGGCGAGGAAGTGCCACCTGTATCGGAGGGAGAATTAGACGCAGCCATTTTCAGGCTTAGCGAGCGCAAGACTGCCCCGGGCCCGGACGGAATCCCCGGCCGGATCTGGGTAAAGTCCATGGGGCCACTCAAGGACAGAATGCGGGACTTGTTCACAGAGTGCCTCGCGCAGGCGGAGTTTCCCGAGTGCTGGAAGGAGGGTAGGCTTGTTCTGCTGAGGAAGGACGGCCGCCCTGCTGACTCGCCTTCGGCCTACAGGCCTATCGTCTTGCTAGATGAGGCCGGGAAGTTATTGGAGAGAGTGATTGCATCTAGGGTCACCAAACACCTTGAGCGGGAAGGGCCTAACCTCTCCGAGGCACAATATGGCTTCCGAACGCAGCGCTCGACCATAGATGCAATCCTCAAAGTCAAGGAGTTCTCAGAGGAGCACACGACAAACGGCGGAGTGGTGCTGGCGGTGTCATTTGACATCGCCAACGCATTTAACACCTTGCCCTTCGATGCCATCGAGGAGGGCCTCCGCTATCACGAGGTGCCTTGGTATCTCCGCAAAATCATCGGAGGGTACCTTAGGAGACGGACTATCATCTGTACTGGACGTAATGGTGTTGCCGTCCGGATTGTGACTTGGTGCGGTGTTCCACAGGGGTCTGTTCTTGGCCCTCTCCTGTGGAACATCGGATTCGATCGCGTCCTGCATGCCGCACTTCTCCGTGGGCTTCGTGTCATTTGTTATGCCGATGACACCCTGCTCTTAGCCCGCGGAGAAACATTTGAGGAGGCAATTCGCCTAGCGAGAGTCGGCGCATCACAGGTGGTGGCGCGTATTGAGAGACAGGGGGTGCGGGTCGCGCTGCAGAAAACGGAGGCCATATTCTTTCATGGACCCCGGAAACGCCCCCCAGCGGAACTGTCCCTCCGAATCGGAGACGTGAGTGTGCCGATCGGCACGGAGATGAAATACTTGGGTCTCGTCTTGGACTCGAGGTGGTCCTTCGCCGCGCATTTCCGCCGGTTGGCACCAAAATTGAAGAAGACGACTGTGGCCCTTGGACGCCTCCTGCCCAACATCGGAGGTCCAGGGTCCACTTGCAGGCGGCTCTATACGGGGGTCCTTCAGTCCATGGCCCTCTATGGAGCCCCCGTCTGGGCGGATAATCTGAGTGCCCAAAATAAGGCGCTCTTGCGGAGTCCTCAGCGGATGATGGCGTTGCGAATGGTTCGCGGGTACCGTACCGTGTCCTGCGACGCAGCGCTCGCTCTCGCCAGAACCCCTCCATGGGACCTTGAAGCCCGCGTTCTGAGCGAGATATACTACCGCACGGTTGAAGTAAAGAGGAGAGGAGAAAGAGTGTCCCCGGAGTTGACTGCTCGATGGCGCCGCCAAGCGCGCATCATAATAATGCGCTCTTGGGAGGACCGATTGGCGTCCCCAACAGCCGGACACAGGGTGGTGGCGGCAATTCGGCCGCACCTTCAGGAGTGGGTGACGCACTGCAAGGGCACCCTCACCTACCGGATGGTGCAGATGTTGACCGGGCATGGTTGCTTCGGCCATTACCTGCACCACATGGCTAGGAGGGAACCAACGCCCCAGTGCCACCATTGTAATCACGGAGACGACACTGCGCAGCACACGCTCGAGGCCTGCCCTGCCTGGGTAGAGCAACGGGCGGTGCTTTGCGCCTCTATCGGATTTGACTTAACGCTCCCGGCTATAATAACAGCTATAGTCCGGTCGAGCGAATCATGGACAGTGATGGCCACCTTCTGCGAGGACGTAATATCACAGAAGGAGGCCGCAGAACGGGAGAGGGAGGCGGACGAAGCCGCAAACCCCGTTCGCAGGAGGCGAGGAGGGCGCAGGCGCGCTAATTACGAGCGCCAGCTCCCGCCCTAACACGGACTCGGGCGACGGATAGGGGAATCCGCCGCCCATTGCACGAGTCCCATCCGGTCGCAGAGCGCCCGGTGCCTCGGGCTGCTTTCCCGGAGTGGATGGCAACTAGCCTAAAAACTAGTCTGCCGCGCGGAGGGTTTGCTGCAGAAGCAAATGCCGCTAACTGGGCCGCTGCTGTTATCGCCTCAGGCGGGTCCGGCGGCCCAGCAGCATAGCGGAGGAGGAGGCACCGATGGGTTTTAGTGGGTAACCCCGGGTGCGCTCCTCACCCCGCACCTGGGCGAGTCCCACATACCCCGGCGGTCCCCCCAGTCCGCTGGGGATTCATAAAGAATTTCCCATCGTAAAAAAAAAAAAAAAAAAAAAAAAAAAAAAAAAAAAAAGGTTAGGTTAGGTTAGGTTAGGTTAGGTTAGGTTAGGTTAGGTTAGGTTAGGTTAGGTTAGGTTAGGTTAGGTTAGGTTCGAGACCCTAATGGCGCGCACTGAGGCCGAAGAGACTCGCCGCCTCCGTGCTGATAATGGGAGGTTGAAGCGGGAGGTGGCAAACCTTCGGGAGGAAGTGCGCGCCTATAGACGCGAATTTGAGGAGGCAAAGAAGGTGTCGGCTAAGAAGTCGTCGTCGTCGTCGCCGTCGTCGAGTCCGATGTCCATTGAGCAGCTGGGCATATTGGAGAATAACATTGCTCGGCTGGTGGGCAATCTAGTTGATGGGCGGTTGGCGGCATTGGAAGACCGTTTGCCGCCACCAATTGTTGTTCGCCCGCCCCTGGCGTCTGATAAAAAGATGGTAGCCCACGAGAAAAGGGCTGTCAATAAGGAGTGTCAGGCGGTGGCTATTGCACAGGCTCGGGACGTTTCACCGGTGCTGTCACTTTCGTCGGCGCCAGTGATTCGCCCTAGGGTCCGGAAGGAGTTTCCGGCGCTCCCAGTGCGCCCCGAGGTGCGCCCAGCCCCTGCACAAACTAAGAGGAGCCAGGGGAAGGGGCCGAAGTCGGCAAAGTCGGCCAAGCCTGGCCCTTCCGCCCCGAAAGAGGCGCCTGCTGCAACGGTTGGCGCCTCTAAAGAGGCACCTGCAACAACAGCGGGTGCTTCAAAGGAGCCTTCAGCGGCTTGGACAGAGGTCGTTCGCCGAAAGACCTCTTTGAAGAAGGTGGCACCAAAACCACCAGCTAAAGCGGTGGTGAAGGGGCCCAAAGTTGTTTTGCCCCGCTCCACGGCCGTGGTTATCAAATTGAGGCCGGAAGCGGTGGCTCGGGGTATGACGTACAGCTCCGCCTTACAAAAGGCGGAGATGTCAATCAAGCTGGAGGAGCTGGGTATCGGCCCACTCCGCATAAGGCAAGCGGGTACCGGAGCCAGGCTAATCGAAATACCTGGTTCCACCAGCCACGAGAAAGCGGACGCGTTGGCAGCCCGCCTGACCGAGGTTCTTGCGGAGGAGGCGGAGATCACAAGGCCCGTCAAAAGTGCCGACTTTAATATCACGGGCCTTTCAGATGCTGCGACCGTGGATTCAGTTAAGGCCGCGGTCGCGAGGGAGAGTGGCTGTCTCTCCACTCAGGTCTGGATGGGAGAAATTCAGCGCGGGTTGATGGGGTCGGGCTTTGCCCGCATGAGCTGCCCGGTGACAGCTGCCAAAAAGTTGGTAGCTTTGGGTGGCATTGCTGTGGGATGGAGCAAGGTGTCGCTCCACCTTGTTGATGCGCGTCCCAGCCACTGCTTTAGGTGTCTAGGAAGGGGGCACTTTTCGGCGTTGTGCCCCCACTCGGAGAAGGACCGCAGCGGATTGTGCTACCGCTGCGGCGAGCCTGGACACGTGGTGGCTGGGTGCAAGGCGGAGCGCCCTAAATGTGCCGTTTGCACGGACGCGGGCAAGGCGGCGGACCACGTTATGGGGAGTAGGTTATGTAACCCCCCACCCATACGAGGCAAATTTTCCTCCGCCCTTATTCAACAAAGGGGGAGGGTGGCGGCGCCTGAGGCCGAAATGTCCGAGTAATGCCAGGACATTTCGGCTTCCTTCAAGGGAATGTTAACCACTCCGCCGCGGCTCAGGACCTCTTCCTGCAGTCGATGGCGGAGTGGAACATCGATGTGGCGGTGGTTGCGGAGCCCTATTTCGTGCCTCCCCTGCCGCACTGGGCTGGGGATGCGGCGAACTCCGTAGCCATCGTAGTTGGAACAGGCGCTAGTCCACCCCTCATACCCAAAATGAGGGGGAACGGGTACGTGGTGGCGGTTCGGGGAGAAGTTGCCATTGTTGGGGTGTACTTCTCTCCGAACCAGAATCTAGCGGCTCTGGAGCGATTTCTTAATGCTCTAGGTCCGCTAGTGAGGCGGCTGGCCCCTCTTCCCGTGGTCGTGGCGGGGGACTTCAATGCCAAGTCCTCGGCGTGGGGGTCCCCGATCACGAACCCAAAAGGGAAAGAGGTGGAAGAGTGGGCGTTGGCCACGGGACTGTCCCTGCTCAACAGAGGGACGGCCCCGACCTGCGTGCGATGGAATGGGGAGTCAGTGGTGGACTTGTCGTTCGCCACGCCCGATATCGCACGCAGGGTAGGAAGGTGGAGGGTGGTAACGGAGGTGGAGACACTCTCGGACCACCGCTACATACGGTTCGAGGTGTCTCCAGCCTCCGGGTCGAGTCCGGCGTTGTTCAGGGGTTGTAGCAGGTTCCCGCGTTGGGCGATCACAAAGCTCGACCGGGAACTAGCGGAAGAGGCGGCCATAGTCGGTCGCTGGTGCCTCCCGTCGTCGTCGCAAGGTCGGGGAGTGGACGAGTTGGCTGGCTGCTTCCGAGACGTGCTCTCAAACGTCTGCCGGGCAGCCATGCCAAGGATCCACGGTCCCCCGCCGCCACGTCGGGCGGTCTATTGGTGGTCGGCAGAACTGGCTGACCTTCGCGCCGCCTGCAATGCGGCGCGTCGTTCCTATGGACGCAGCAGGCGGCGCCAACCCCAGGACGCGGAGAGAGATGGCCGACTATACCGGGTCTACGTTGAGACCCGGGAAGCCCTGTTGTTGGCCATCAGCCGAGCCAAGGAGGAGGCATGGCTGGAGCTCGTCGGGGGTCTTGATGATGACCCCTGGGGTCGACCTTATAAAAGGGCGCGGGACAAACTCCGCGTCCAGTCGGCCCCGTTGACGGAGACGCTACAGCCGGAGCTGCTGGGGAACATCGTCAGGGAATTGTTCCCTGACCCCCCGGCAGGTTTCGTTCCTCCGAGAATGGCTCGGCGGACGTCGGACTCGACCGTGGAGGGTGTTCCGCCCCCCGTCACCGACCAGGAGATGGAGGCGGTTCTGTTCCGCCTCCGGAGTAAAAAGAGGGCGCCGGGGCCGGACGGGGTGCACGGGAAAGTGCTTTCTGTAGCACTAGTGCACCTCAAGGACCCCCTCCGGGAACTGTTCGACCATTGTCTTCGGTCGGGCCAGTTCCCGAGGGCGTGGAAGGAAGGGCGGCTCACCCTATTGCCAAAGGGGGGCCGGCCACCGGACCAAGCGTCGGCGGTGAGACCAATCGTTCTGCTGAGCGAAGTCGGGAAGGCCCTAGAGCGAATTGTGGCTTCTCGACTCGCTCGGCATCTGGAGGAGGGACCGGGACCGAGACTGTCTGATTCTCAGTTCGGTTTCCGGCCCGGCAGGTCTACCGTCGACGCTATTAGGCGCCTACGGTCGGTGACGCAGGAGGCGGAACGCGAGGGGGAGGTGGTGTTGGGGGTGTCGCTCGACATCGCCAACGCTTTCAACAGTCTTCCCCACAGCGTGATACGGGAGGCACTGAAATACTTCGGTGTGCCCCCGTATATCGGAAGACTGTTGGGAGATTGGCTCTCCGGCAGGGAAGTCGTGTGGGAGAACCGGGAGGGGTCTTTTGTGCGGTGGGGAGTCGAATGCGGTGTCCCACAGGGGTCGGTATTGGGACCCCTCCTCTGGGACATCGGCTTCGACTGGGTCCTGCGATGTCGCCTCCTCCCCGGGATGAGTGTCATCTGTTATGCGGATGACACTTTCGTCACATCCCGGGGACGAAGTTACCAAGAGGCGAGGCGGCTGGCCGAAACGGCACTATCGTTGGTGGCTGGCCGCATCAGGAGGTTGGGGCTTCGGGTTCGATATGAAAAGACCGAAGCCCTCATGTTCCGCGGACCCGGGAGGCGAAGACCCCCCCCAGGTGCACGACTTCAGGTCGGAGAGGAGGAGATCAGGGTGGGCCCCACAATCAAATATCTTGGGCTCACCCTGGACGGGAGGTGGACCTTCGGCCCTCATTTCGAACAACTGGGGCCGAAGGTCATAAGGGCGGCGTCATCGCTGGGTCGGCTCCTACCGAATGTGGGGGGGCCCAGCCAAGCCTGCAGGCGGCTGTACTCCGGGGTGTGCCGGAGTATAGCACTGTACGGAGCCCCAATATGGGCGGATGCCCTCACCGTCCGCAACAAGGCCCAGCTGCACAAAATGCAGCGGGTCATAGCGGTGAGGGTCATCAGGGGCTACCGTACAGTCTCCTGGGCGGCAGCCACTATCCTGGCGGGGGAACCGCCTTGGGAGCTCACGGCAAGGGTCCTTGCCGAGACGTACCTCCTCATGTCAGAGAGGAGGTCACATGGTGAGGTCCCCTCGTGGGAGGAGCTCAGGCGGTTCCAAAGGCTGGGAGAGCAGTGGGTGCTGGGAAGGTGGGGAGAGGCGCTGGCGCAGTCGCAGTACGGCCAACGTACGGCCGAGGCGCTGCGTCCAGTCCTTGCGGCGTGGATGCGCCGCAAGCGAAAGCCACTCACCTTCCGCCTTACACAGGTGCTCACCGGGCATGGCTGTTTCGGTGCGTACCTGTGTAAGGTCGCCAGGAGGGAGCCAACGCCAGCCTGCCACCAATGTGGCGCTGCGGAGGACACGGCCCAGCACACCTTAGAGGTGTGCGACCGATGGGCCGTGCAGCGCCACGATCTCGTGGCAGTGCTTGGGCGGGACCTCTCGCTCTCGAGTGTGGTGCGCTGCATGCTCGAGAGCGATGAGGCCTGGCAGGCGGCGGTCTCTTTCTGCGAAGCCGTCATTTCGCGGAAAGAGGCCGCGGAGCGGGACAGAGAGAACGATCAATCCTCTGTTCCGCTCCGCCGGCGTAGGACGGGAGTGCGGAGGCGTCGTTATGCGAACCTCCAAACTTCCGTCTAACGGGGCTCCGGGAGAGGATGGGAACCTCCCCGGCTTAGCTAGTCCCGGCGCCGAGGGGGACGCTTCAGGTTGTCGGAGCGGCCCCTAATTGTGGTGGAAGTCCGGTCCCTATTGAGGTAGACCGGCCGGTCGCGGGGGGTGTCCTGTGCTAGACAGATCCGGGACACTCCCCATTTAGCGGCTGATGGCAATCCGCAGGTTAGTTTTAGTGGGTAAACCGGCGAGTCGCGCCGGGAGTCCCACATACCCCCGGGTCCCCCAACCCGGGAAGGGCGTAACGACCTTTCCCCTGCGAGATCAAAAAAAAAAAAAAAAAAAAAAAAAAAAAAAAAAAAAAAAAAAAAAAAAAAAAAAAAGGTTAGGTTAGGTTAGGTTTTTTTTTTTTTTTTTTTTTTTTTTTTTTTTTTTTTTTTTTTTTTTTTTTTTTTTTTTTTTGTTCCCCCTACCATAAGCAGGGCCAATTTTTTGCTTTGTTTTTTGTTACTGTTTATGTTTAATTATTAATTACAATTTTCATCGTTACATTTCCGTTTCTATTACTATCGCATTACATTCTCTTTTCTTATTGCATTTCTATTTTTACATTTACACTTCTACATCTCATTTCACATCTACTTTACACAATTTGCATTGCACAAAATTTTACATCTCATTTTTGCATTTTCTCAATTTCTTTCTACATTTCTCTTTCTTTCTTGCTTGCTTATATAACACTGTTTCTTACTTTCAATTTCTACATTTTGCTTGTTTTTTGGTTACAATTTATGTTTTTTATTTTTAATTACAATTTTTATTCTTACATTTACATTTCTATTGCTATTACATTACAATTCTCTTTTCTTGTTACATTTCTATTTTTACGTTTACAACTTCTACATCTCATTACCTATCTACTTTACACATTTTGCTTTAAATTTTTACATCATTCACTTTTTTACATTTTCTTGCTTACTTATATAACTCTATTTCATACTTATGTTTGTACATTTCTTACTTTCTTTTACATTTATCACTACATTACATTCGCTTACACTACTTCTTATGTTGACTTACATTTTTCTTTTTCAAAAATTTCATTCCTTTTTCTTTTATTCTTACATTTCTCTTTTAATTCACATTTTTAATTTGTATTATGCTATGTCTAACTATTACACTCCTTTCCTGTTTCTATCATGTTCTACATTTCTTTACACTTTTTTACATTCCTTCCGTATATTTACTTTGCTTTATTCCTTACTCATCCCACTACTCCCATCCATCACCATCACCCAGCCCGGGACGTCCGCCCCGGAGTTTTTTGCACAAAAAATTATTGCATAATAATTATTGTTTGCAGTTTGTGTTTTTCCACAGCGCGTTGTTTGCCAATAGTCCCAGTATACAATTATTTGGGACAGCGGGTGGTTACATTTTTTCCAAAGCTTATGCTATATATGCTTCCTTATTTACAATAATTCCATATATATGCAAAGTTTTATATATCCAAATTTTTATACCCCCCGCTGTCTGCCTACCTCCTTCCTTCACATCATTGGTTTTAAATTAATTCAACTAATTGCAATTTCCAATGCTGGGGTTTACAGGCGGCTTACTGGCATTATTGGTGTTCGGCATAAGCAACCGTTGCACGCGCTATGGCGTCCCACCTCTGACGGACCGGACACCCCGCGCTGAATGCATTGTGATTGATGTTATCTAGCTTTTCATTTTTGCAGTTGATGCAACAAGCATTCTTTCCCACCTTCAGCTCCTCGCACTGGGACTGGTGATGTGTCCCGGAGCAATGGCTGCACCTCTCCTCGGCGGTACTGCAGAACCGCCGCCCATGTCCGTACCCTAAACAGCGTGAACACTGTATCAGGGGGGACTGGTCGGCGACTCTAACACGCTGCATATCTATATATAGATAGCCCGCCTCGGTGAAGCACAACCACAGCCCCGGCGACACAGTCAGCACCACGTGCTCAGTGCCTGCATCCTTTCCCCGCTTTCTGTATTTGACCTCCATCCTACAGTCCTTCTCGTCCGGGACCTGCTGTATGAGGTGCTTATTTTGACTTTTTATTGCTTCTATTATGTCATCATTGGTGTTGGACTTAAGCACCCCATACAGCACGACCTGCGGATCTTTATTGTCTATGCTCTGGACTTCTAATTTCCCCCCACTCTTCTCTATTCTTTCTTTGATCTTATTTCTGTCCTCCTTATTACTTAATCCTATGATAACTTTCCTATCTTTTCCTTTTCTTATCCTTTCTATTTTAATTCCCTCTTTCTTTGCCTCTATAATTGCTCCTACTTCTGTCACTATCTCTGCACTTGTCATAAAGTCTTCCCTATCTGTCACTACTAAAGAGTGGAGGGTCACGCGCTTCGGCTTCGGCGGCGTGGTTTCCCTTCCGCCACCGACTACCGCCGCATAAGTCGCGGGTCTTGGTTCTGCCGAGCCCCTGGCCCCCCACTCTTCGACTGCCCTACTTAAATTTTTCTCATTTTCCTTTGCTAAGTCCTGATTTTCCTTTCTAATTTCCTCTACCCTACAATTTATTTCCCCTTTTATACCCTTACATTCAATTATAACCTCCTTATTTAACTTGTTTATCTCTTTTAATTTGTTACTTGTCTCCTTTCTTATGTCCTGACTTAACTTCTCTACCCCGCTCAACAACTCGACTGCCCTATTTAAATTATCTTTACTTTCCTTTGCCGATTCCTGGTTTATTTGTTTTATTTTCTCTACCTTACTATTAATCTCCCCTTTTATACCCTTACATTCCTTTATAATCTCTTGACTTAACTTATTTATCTCTTTAAAACTTGTTTTGTTGATATCCACCATTTGCACACCTAATGCTTTTACCATATCTGTCAATTCGATTGCCCTTTTTAGGTGGTTCGTACTGTCTTTTGCCAGTTCCTGGTTTACGATTCTCATATTCTCTACCTTAGTGTTTATTTCGTCTTTTATCTCCTTACAGTCCTTTACCACCTCCCGATTTAGCTTATTTACTTCTTTAAATTTATTATTTGTTTCCTGTCTTACTTCCTGAATTAACTCTTTGACCCCATTTATCAGTTCGGATATTTTATTATTATTTTCCTCATTTATTTCTTTCATCACTACCCTTATGTTGCTGTCGTCTATCTTATACATCCTTTCATCCATCATTCTTTCCATTCTTTCATATAATTCTGCAATCTCTCTCTTACAATCACAACTTTTTGGGGTTCCTTGCTCACTTCCTCTTTCACTCCGTTCCTCCGTATCGCTTGTTTTCCTGTTTTCCTTTCTACTTAGTAACGCAACTCTCCCTATATGGTTAGAAATCTTCGTAAGATTATTTGCCAAACCAGTCTTTAACTCGCCTCTCATGTTCCTAGTCTGGTTCAGCAAATATATACTATTTTTAACCGTATAGGAAGTTTCTGCCAGAAGGGCGTCAAGGGAGCCGTCGGGGTATCGGGGAGTGCTGGTTTCTATTTGGTGCTGGCTACTGTTTCCGCTACTACTACCGGCAGACCCCGGCCCCTCCATGGTCAATCGATTTGGGTTTATAGGGTTTTTGTTGTGTGGGGTATGAACCATCGCCATTTTAGTTTTAGTTTATATGTTCGAGTTATGTATGTTTAAGCAAGCAAGTGTAATGTATTTTATGATGTGTAGAGTGTGTATTCTGTAAAATTAAGCTTAAGGTTATTGGGGGAACGCGTCAAGTGTATATATGTAAATTGAATATTTAATATTAAATATATTTATAACTAAATCGTAGAATTGTATTTGTAAGTCTAAAATAGTTGGGTCTTTTATAATTGGCGTGTTACCGTTTATTTATTTATTATGATATAGGGCTCCAATATTCGTTATTATATATGTAATTTTGTCCTAGGTTGTAAAATATTGCGCCTGATATAATTTAATAGCAAAACCCGATCCTGTCGGTTTCTGTTTCTCTTTATTTCCTGCAGGAGCTTTATTTTGTCCACAACTATTTAGCCTACGATTTGGGTGACTCCAATAAGAGTCACTAGTCCGATTATACGTCCTTAACCTAACAACTGCACCAAAAATGATGCAGTTGGTCCTAATCAGAGTCAAGTATAATGTATAAGTGTAAAAGTTATAATATTATATAGATAGTGTATATGTTAATAGTTGTATAGTTGTCAAAATGTGAGGTGTAAATTTTAAAAGTAGTTTAAAGTTCTATTCTATACTAAGAGCTGCTCCAGTAGGGAAGCAACTGGTCCTATCTATATATCCTAAGTTGTCTTAAAACTAACAGCTGCGCCAAAAAGGACGAAACTGGTCTAAAGAGTTAATATCTTAGCTAGTGTATATGAATTAATAATGTGTATCGCGGTCAATGTCTCAACGACTCGTTTTCCCAGCCAAAATACTAACTATTCTATGCTATATTTTGCAATTTTATGACGTCTTCCGTCGGTCAAAACACTCCTACAACAAGTTTAAGATTCAGTTTATAAATTATTTTCTACGATTTTTACGCTATACTAGTCTTTATAGCCCTATCTTTAAGGTTTATGTATTTTATAGTCTAAAATTCAATGCCTGTTGATTTTTAATAGCAACCGAAACGTTATTTGGGTCGACTCCGCCCCTTCCGAGTTTTAAGTTTTATTAAATTGTATTATGTATGATATTTTTAGCTACTTTTATGTTTTTATTAAATTTCCGTTTAGATTTTAGAATTATTAAGCTTATAAAAGATATTACTTTACTTACTTAGAAATTTATTTTAATTATTTCTTCCCGACAGATTTTTATTATCTAGGTCAGCTCCGCCCCTTCCGAGGTTTACGCTTGGCCCGAGCTGCGGAATGTAGTCGGGGATCCCTAGGTTATTTTTTACTTTATTATTTTATATTTTAATATATATGTATTATTCTTTATGTTTTTGTTTATTACCTAATAGCTATTTACTGTTTTTTAATTTTTATTTAATAAAAATGATTTGGGATCTTTAATGTTGTGTAATTTATGTTGTATTTAATATTTTTAACTATTTTATGTATTTATTAAACTTCTATTTAGATTTTAAATTTATTAGGTTTATAAAAGATTATAGTTTATTTCTTTAAGCATTTATTTTAATTATTTATTTCGCAACAGATTTTTATTTATGTGTTTGTTCACCTCGGGCTCCCGCACTATAGATAAGTTATCTAGGTCAGCTCCGCCCCTTACGAGGTTTACGCTTTGCCGTGTCTTGGGGGCGGGGCTTACTATAGTTGTTTTGAAGTTTTAGTATTATTAAAATTATGTTTTGTGTAATATTTTTAGCTACTTTTATGTACTTATTAAATTTCCGTTTAGGTTTTAAAATTATTGAGCTTATAAAAGTGTTACTTTTCTTCTTTAGAATTTTATTTTAATTTTTTCCTCCCGACAGATTTTTATATTATCTAGGTCAGCTCCGCCCCTTGCGAGGTTTACGCTTTGCCGTGTCTCGGTGGTGGGGGCTTACCGCCGGGCTCCGCAAGTGCGATGGGTGCAGCCGATGTAGGCGTGGACGATACCCGCGCTGCTCGCACCTATGGATGTTCCTATGGATGTTCTAGAAAGATCCAAGTGGTATAGGCCGAGCTCTGCTGGGTTTTTACGCGAGAAGTTTATGTAAAGTTTATTGTAAGGTTATGTTAGGTTATATTGAAGTTTTATATTTATATATTGCCTAGGGTCCTAAAATACTGTTTTATTATGTTTTTTGGCTATTTTCTGGTTTTTATTTAATTAATTTTAATACCAATTATTACTTTTTTAATGATTTTCTATTGTTTTTAACTATAGTTTTGTTATATTATTAATGTTAACTATTTATTTGACTTTTAAATACGTATTAAGTTTATTATTTTTTAAAATATTTTTATCAACTTTTATGTTTGTATTATTTTACGGCCAACTCTCGGCCTATAGGACCGCACACGAAGTACAGTATGGCGTCGGGAGGCGGGGCGAGCGAACTTAACGATTTTAATCCCTATTAGGGTTGCCCCTTCTTGTTATTGTGACCGCTGTTTCTGTTAGGGAGACCTAATAATATATTATATATGGTTATAAATTTTGAAGGTTTTTATATTTGTTTTATGGTTTGTCTATGACTAGGGTTATACTTCTCGGATTTATTTATGGTTTATTTATTATACGGTTATTATATTGTTTGTTTTTAGTGTTAAGCTAGTGTACGGTGTGTTGTTTATTGGTGTATGTATGTATGTATGTGTATATAAGTATATATATATTGTATTTACTTTTGTCTTATGTATATATATATGTTTTAGTATTGGTATGTGTGTGTTTATTGGATGTTATATAAAGATGTTATATTATTTACGATTTCTTAACTTTTTTATTAATATTTTATTCAAATTTTAAGTTTTTTATTGCTATATAGTATTGTTTTTATTTACTATTTGTCTGTATAATATTATCTATATAGTGTTATGTACTTTTTTCACCCGGTTTTAACTTTTTTATATTTTAATTTACCTTATTTTGTACTATTTTATATGTATATATGTGTCTGCATTTGTATATAGCAACTTCTAATATAGCAACTTCTACCCTATGCTCCTATCTACTCCTAATTTTTCAAGATTTTTACGATACTTTTTAATGTTTATTTACTATTTTGTTTTGTCCTAAATGTGTTTTATGTGTTTAGTTTATGTACTTATACTTATATATAACTGTTCTTATGTTTATATTATACTGTTTTTAGTTACCTAGAATTTATGAAACATACATACACAAGATTCAAATTTATTCAATGACCGACGAAAAACGTCATTTGCAGCCCTGAAAACTCTAACTCCTCCCACTTCGTGACGTCACGTTTTATGAACTAAAGATTCAAATATCTCCGAAATTACTACTCAGATTGCAAGGAGATTTTGGGTGTAGATCCCCTTCCGTCGAATCTAAAAAAGTACACTTTGCAAATTTGGAAAAACTAACTACTTTGGCTGCTATTGAATAAATTCCTGAGTTGGGGGCGTATCACCTTAAAAGTTGATTTTTGATCGGAGTTTTCTCTTCGATCTTTGGATCTATCTTACAGTCAAACTATACTACTTAAAATTATGGGGCTTTCACCAGTCTGTTGCCTACTTATTCTAGATTATACATTTAAAATGTCAGTCTTTTATAAAAACTATTTCTACCTTTTTTAAGCTTATTAAGTGACTTATACCTAATTTCCTAATTTCTATTTCCTAAAAATACGACTTAACTTTAATTCTTCCGCTCCCGGCTGCTGGTGCTGACCCGTGGTGATGGCCCGGTGGTTTCCTCCAAGTCTGGACCGCCTAGGACTCGATCCAGGTTTTTTGGTTTTTTCGCTATTTCTCGGGAACCAATCACCGGAACAGCTCCAAATTTTTTACTTGGCAGCTCCTCGTTGTCACTCACACTATGCACTAAAAAACTTTATACCTTGTCGATCTTGTTTTGGAGTTATTAATTTTTGAAAATATGTCACTTTTTGAAATCTCTATATCTTTTTTGTTTCTTGTCCGAATTAAAATTTTTTACCGGTTCTGGGTAGCCCCAAGTGTTCCGCTTCAGGATATTTTGTTTGTTTTCCTCCCCCTGCACTCCCCGTGCACACTCCTCCGGGCGGTTTTTTGGTTTTTGGCCTGCTGCTTCGCGATTTTCCACTGGAAAAATCTGGTTTTTTGCAGGCAGCAGGCTAAGATCTTTGGCTATAAAAGCCCACCAGAAAAAAGGGGGGTCGTCGCTTTAAATCGCGCGGCGCACGCGTCCGAAACCTAAAAAGTTGGTTAAAATCCGGTTTTTTGGCCGTAACTTTTTATCTATGGGCCGGATTTCCACGCGGTTTTCACTACAACACTGTTCACAATTTTCCGCGTGTTTTGAGGTATCGCACGCCTCTATACTGCTATTTTAGCCACTTGCACTTATTTTAATTGACTTTTCGCGGAGCGGAGCTCTCTAAGTGCTCGCGGGGCGCGTGCTACTTCGACCGCGGTCGAAGCGGAACTGGGTTAGGTTAGGTTAGGTTAGGTTAGGTTAGGTTAGGTTAGGTTAGGTTAGGTTAGGTTAGGTTAGGTTAGGTTAGGTTAGGTTAGGTTAGGTTAGGTTAGGTTAGGTTAGGTTAGGTTAGGTTAGGTTAGGTTAGGTTAGGTTAGGTTAGGTTAGGTTAGGTTAGGTTAGGTTAGGTTAGGTTAGGTTAGGTTAGGTTAGGTTAGGTTAGGTTAGGTTAGGTTAGGTTAGGTTAGGTTAGGTTAGGTTAGGTTAGGTTAGGTTAGGTTAGGTTAGGTTAGGTTAGGTTAGGTTAGGTTAGGTTAGGTTAGGTTAGGTTAGGTTAGGTTAGGTTAGGTTAGGTTAGGTTAGGTTAGGTTAGGTTAGGTTAGGTTAGGTTAGGTTAGGTTAGGTTAGGTTAGGTTAGGTTAGGTTAGGTTAGGTTAGGTTAGGTTAGGTTAGGTTAGGTTAGGTTAGGTTAGGTTAGGTTAGGTTAGGTTAGGTTAGGTTAGGTTAGGTTAGGTTAGGTTAGGTTAGGTTAGGTTAGGTTAGGTTAGGTTAGGTTAGGTTAGGTTAGGTTAGGTTAGGTTAGGTTAGGTTAGGTTAGGTTTTTTTTTTTTTTTTTTTTTTTTTTTTTTTTTTTTTTTTTTTTATTTTTTGTCTTGTTCCCCCTAACATAATCAGGGACAATTGTTTGCTTGTTTTGTGGTTAAATTTTTTGTTTTTTGTTTTTAATTACAATTTTTGTTATTACATTTCCATTTCTTGCTATCATATTCTATATGTCTCTTATTACTTATTACATTTTTGTTCTTACATTTACATCTTTTAACATTCTTTTTCATATTCTATTTTTATTTACATTTTTACTATTACATTTCCATTTCTTTGTTATCATATTCTGTATTTGTCTTATTGCTATTACATTTTTGTTCTTACATTTATTTCTTTTAAACATTCTTTTACATATTCTATTTTTATTTACATTTTTACTATTACATTTCAATTTCTTTGTTATCATGTTCTGTATTTGTCTTATTGCTATTACATTTTGTTCTTACATTTATTTCTTTTAAAAATTCTTTTACATATTCTATTTTTATTTACATTTTTACTATTACATTTCCATTTCTTTGTTATCATATTCTGTATTTGTCTTATTGCTATTACATTTTTGTTCTTTCATTTATTTATTTTAACATTAATTATCTACTTTACATCTTCTTTCTTTCTACTTGTTTGGTTCTTTATATTTCTTACATTTTGGCTTGCTTACTTTTTGCTTACATTTATACGTTTCTTTTACATTTCCTTTACATTTTCCACCACATCAACATTCTATTACAATTCCTTGCATGCTTATAACTCTATTTACTACTTAATTTTATACATTTCCTTTACGTTCCTTTACATTTATCACCACATTAACATTTACTGCATTCATTTTAACTTCTATTATTACATTACTATTTATTTCTATTTCATGTGAATTTCTTTTACATTGTTGCTTGTAACTCCTTATTATTGTAAATATTATCATGTTCAATTTAGATTTATTTATTTCTGCTATTTCTTACTTACGTTTACATTCTATTATTTTTATTACAGTTTACAATTAATGTTCAATCTTTTGTATTATTTTGTCTACTTAGTTGAGTTATTTTCTACTTTTAATCTCTTTGCTTCTTGTTTCGTATTTACTATTATAATTTACTTTTGCAGTTTCATTCTAATTTTATTTTAATTTAATTTAATTCTAAGCCCTACTGTTTTAGGTTCAGGTCGGTGTGTCCGCCCCGGCTTTTATTGTGCTCAAAGTTTATTTCTACATAAACTTCTTACAACCCTTTCGGGGCCCCGTGGCGCGCGCATGAGCCCACAGTGCCGGTTTCCGATGATTTTAAACTGGTTTCGTATGTGCTTATTTACTTTAGCTATATATGCTGCTTTATGTCACCATATAATCATATATATGCCAAGTGTTAATACGCAAGTCGAACTGTCCACTCGTCCATTTTTTGCATTGGTGTCTTAAAATACATTTTTTAAAATACATCAATTGCTTTCGACGTTCATCAGGACTACTGGTCTTCGTCACTATAGGCGACTGTTGCGCGCGCCATGGCGTCCCACTTTTTCCGGACCGGGCACACCATGCTGAGTGCATTATGCTCTACATCCTTACTCCCTGCCCCAACACAATTTACACAACGCGGTTTACTGCCAGCCAGACGCTCTTCGCACCGAGACTGGTGATGTGCCCCGGAGCAATGACCGCACTTCACCTCGGCGGTAGTGCAGAATCGCCGCCCATGCCCGTACCCTAGACAGTTCGAACACTGTATTAGGGGGGACTGGTCGGCGACCCGCACACGCTGCATATCCATGTATAGATAGCCCGCCTCGGTGAAGCACGTCCACATCTCCGGTGACACGATCATCACCACGTGCTCGGTGCTGTCATCCTTCCCTCTCCTCCTATATCTAACCTTCATCCTGTCCTTTTCCCCCCCAGGATGTGCTCCATGAGGTGCTCATTTTGCGTTCTTATGGCCTTATAAATGTCTTCATCCGTGTTCGACTTGAGCACCCCATACAGCACAACCTGCGGATCTTTATTTTCTATGCACTGTACTTCTAATTTTCCCCCACTTTTCTCTATTCTTTCCTTAACCCTGT